>FR989941.1:7537726-10262154 GCA_905404155.3 Plebejus argus | reverse complement strand
AATTTTAGGAAGGAAACGATCTATATAATTATGCCCTGTGGTTGGTGTCTCAGTTAAGGGGTGCTTCAAGCCCTGTGGAATGTGGGACTGCCGACGAGAAACGCTAGCCAACCCACTAAAACCACGGGCTTAGCATAACAACAATAGAAACGGGAAAGAATCGACATACTGACAGATTGTTATGATAAAATGGCGGGTCACCTTGTTAATCTGTCATTTTATCTATTCTTCCGAAGAAAGGAACCGCTTCTATGGTGACCATGCTAAGCCTACTGCGGTTTGCCTTCAGCCGATGAACGGAGAGTGTCCGTTCTGTCCGATCTGACTTTTCGACACCCTCACGACCGGCTGGTCTACCTCATAAGGGACCGGACTTCCATCTAAATAAACACTTTGGCTAACATGCCGAGGACCAAGTCAACTTACTATAATAATGTACGTACTTACACTCTTATTTCTTGTAATATTTTGGAGTATAATAGGTACTCCATAAACAGACGAACATAATATATAACCTCCTCCTTTTTGGAAGTCTGTTAAAAAACTTAAACTGAAATGACAAACAAAATATCAAAATATATAATTTGTGACATGAACACCTTCAAACATAAAATTACGATTGTGCTATCCGTCGATCACGGATTCTTGGAAATCTATTTTTATTCTATTGTTATCGCGGTCCACTTGGGCCGTTCGGGAGTTGATAGGTTAAACAGCAAAGAATAATAATAATGAACGTTTTCTGGTTTTAATATACATTGGAATAATATACAGATTTGAAATACTTACTTGCAAACCCATTAACTTGCTAACCCATTAAGCTTGGGGTTCTCGGAAAGTCTCATGTAATTTATTTCTCAACAAAATAAATACTATTTGGTCTTTGGTTCGCTGTGAAGGTAGCAGCGCTGAAAGAGTAACCTTTTTCATCTTTGTATGGAAATATTCATCGCGCGCGGGCGCAGTGCAGGAACACATGCACACCCTTAAGTATTATCACTTATTTTTGTTACAAGTATATCTACATAAACGTCAAATGACTTTATGGAAGGGCCCGAAGGGGTAAAAAATAAAAATGTTCATTCCAACAACTTTCGAACACGTTACGAGTATTTTAACTACAGGAAGTCTCGCTCAGCCTTCTGAGAAGTGTTTGTCTATCTTTGATCCCTCTTGAGTCTCGACTCAAGCGCAGTTATAGCCTGATATTTAGAGGGGGACGTCACACAAGACGCTGAGCGTCTGAACCTATGGGCTATGTGGAAATAAAATAAACACACGGCCACAATCAGAGACATTTAATAATGGTTAAACTTCAATTTAATGTAGAGTTTGACAGATAATTCTAATAGTTTAACTTCATAATATTTACAGCGAACATTAAAAAATACCTAATATTTTTAAAAAATACAATAAGGTTCAAGTCATGTCGACCTGTGGTGTGACAACTCGCTACAAAAACTTTGATCCTAATGGGAAATACCCCATTACGTACCAAACATGACGTACCTGACATATTATGAGTCGATTATAAGTTTGCAGCGAGTCCTCCATAGTCGATACGAAAAGCGATTAAATATTTTTTCACTCGCAAATGTTTTACATGGTTGATTTTCCGGATAAGGAAAATTATTCGAAATTAGCATCTCATAATGATAACTTAATTTTAATTCACCGATGATATTTTTACATACGTTTTTTTCTGCTAAAGTCTTCATTAAATGAAAGTTGAGTGCCTACCTAATCATAAACTGTAGAGCCAAACGAGATCATCAAATAGAAAGGTTTTGCAAAAAATGAAATTAGAAATTGGAAACACGTCATATTTATTATCTTATCATTAAAAGTTGGACTTATGTTGGCCTCTTCTTACATAGGTAATAATAAAATAAATAAATAATAAAAATTGTTTTATTTCTGAATAGATTAAAAAAAATGCTTTCAGAATGTTGATACTACTGGTGCCTACCACCGGTTCGGGAACTAACCCGGCGAGAAGAACCGGCGTAAGAAACTCGCACGGGGCTAACTTTTTTAACAAAAAAGTGAGAAAAATATTAATATGGTATCAATAATTATCATAATTCATAACCTCAGCGGAACCCTAAATATATTTTTTCTATTTTGTGTCATTCTGTCAACAGGTTCATTGCACTAACTCGAAAAAGTTCAAATGTAAAGTCTGCGAAACAAAAAAACCTTATTTATTATTTTAGAGTTTCGCATCTAAGGGGAAAAACACTTTGAGTATCTACTCATCATCATCACCTCGAAAAGACTTCATCATCATCACCTTGAGGGAGAGTTTGTATCGTAACCACTAATGGGTAATGACTCATGTAGTGAGTGTGTGTGTGTATGTGTGGGTGTGTGTGTGTTTGTGTGTGTGTTTATATTTCGTTAATATTAGGTACTTATCGAATTTTCGTACAATGTTTTATTGACATTATGATTTAAGCTCTAGTCAGCTCTGTGGTATTACGTGGTATTAATATTATTGAGCTTTAAAATACTAGGAGAGTATATCTTTTTTTATATGAAATAAGGGATCAAACGAGCAAACGGTAATTTTTAATAACTTTTCCAGCATTTAAAAAGCTTAAAAACGTAAAGACTGCATTTCGTTGTAATATATTACTACAAACAGGAGATTTTATCATCCACTTAATGCATTTTATAAGTCTACTCTAGAATCATAAATGATTAATCGTTTCACAGATTCACACCTCGTTTCACACTCGTTATACCTACAATTGTCTGTGATAAGATTGTTACCTGCGTTCACGTATATATTAGGCCATTGTTAAGTTTTGACTTACTCCAAGTCTAGACACAGTGGGATTAACATCTGAATTGTACATCTTGTAACCATGTGGAAGTTAACATGTTTGTTATTTGTCAATTCCATTCTGTTCATGGATTGTGTTGAATGTAAGTTTTAATTGCTGATGCGTTAATTAACAAATCTTACAAGTTAATCTAGGAACAGATGAAGCTTTTAATTCTGTTTTTTTTTTTATCCTTTGAGCCTGCGAGATGTTACACGTAGACTGTATTCAAAATTTGGGATATGAATAAGATTATTCTAGAACACTCTTGCTAAGATACTATAGATAGTGATTTCTTGAGTGGTTTTAATGATTATGAAGATCAAATGTCAGCAGGTAGAGAAGATCCCTGCGAAGAAACTGGTAACTTAGAAAATTAATTCACCATAAGTAAGACAACGGTCAGAATGTCGATCAACCTGTAAAGTCCTTTAGAGCCGTTAAAATCTGAAGGTTTCTTCATACTCGATCCAAACCGTGGGAGTGGGAGTGGAGCCGCCATGCTTCGGCACGAATAGGCCGACTCGACCGGAAAAATACCACGGCAGAAAACGGGCGTGAAACAACGCTTGCGCTGTGTTTCGCCGTGTGAGTGAGTTTACCAGAGGCCCAATCCCCTACCCTTTTCCCTTCCCTACGCTCCCTTATTTCCTTCCCTACCTTCCCCTACCCTATCACCCTTTTCCCTCGTAAAAGGCCGGCAACGCACCTGCAGCTCTTCTGATGCTGCGAGCGTGGATGTGCGACGGAAGTTGCTTTCCATCAGGTGATCCGTTGGCAATAAAATAATATAATTATCCAATTTTCTTTGCAGTGCCATTCCCAAACAAATGCAAGTTTGACGATACAGAATGCCTGACAAAGACTGCCCAAGCTTTCCTGCCACAATTCGTCGTTGGCATGCCCGAACTTGGAGTCGAAGTGTTGGACCCACTGTTTATTAAGCGTATAGACGCTTCTACTGCTGGATTGAAGTTGATTGCAAATGACGTGACCATCCTTGGATTTAAGGGCACACAATTAAAAGAGATCAAGTAAGTTCAACATTGACGTTAAATAATATAGATTTTTCAAGTGTTACTATTATCTATTCTGTGGTGTGGAGGGATAGTCGGGGGTCCAAATTATTAATTGCTAAATAAAAATAAATATTATGTGCGAATTATAAAATATTATTTTGATTTGATGAATCGTATTGTAAAATAAAGTAACTATATAGCACATAAATATTACGAGAGATTTTGGCTGTGTCTGAACTCTGAACTAGCCTTTAGTTGGCTTTTCCAGTCATGCGTGTTGTCACTCGCATGCGGACCAGCCGCATGCAAATTGCAAGTGCTCCTTAAATAATAATATTATGCTCTTGGTCACGCGCGGGTGGCCCGCATCACAGGAAAAACATCTATAAAATGATAGATGCGGTCTACTTTCATGTGAACCAGATCCGCGCGCGGGTGACAACACGCATGAAAGAAAAAGCGCCCATATCATTCCTAGTTGTGATTGATTGCTGTATTTTTAGATTTGACAAAGCCTTCAAGACTCTGAAGATCAAGCTACTGGTAGACCTACATTTGAGCGGCCAACACGATACATCAGGCAATATCCTGCTGGTACCTATAGTTGGAAAAGGACCTTTGTTTGTTACACTACGTAAGTAAATCTTTAGTAGAAAATAATAATTTTGGAGTCCTTTATTTGAAAACAGCACTTTTAGAGATATAACTCCTTACCCTATTCAAATATAAGACTAAATGACCCCCGCAACTCCGTTGCGCCAAAACTCGTTTATCGCGCTGGAACCGTACATTTTTCCGGGACACAAAGTAGCCTATGTCTTTTCCCGGGACTGAAAGTATATCCATGCCAAATTTCAACAAAATCTGTTGAGCGGTTTGGGCGTGAAGAGGTAACAGATAGACAGACAGACAGACAGGCAGACGGACAGACAGACAGACACACTTTCGCATTTATAATATTAGTATGGATAGTATGGAAGTATGAATATGGAAGTATGGATTTTTCCGTAGAAGCTATAAACCACGAAATAATAAAATATGTTTTGTTGCTCATAACATCATCATGCCCAGCAAAATCTATTGAGTCGTTCAAAAATAAAGAGATCATAACAGACAAATAAACAGAAGGACCGACAGACAGATAGACGTCCAGATAAACTTTTCGCATTTACAATATTTATATGGATTAACTACAAGCTAATTGGCACAGTTAATAATTCTTGTTAATTATATGTCGCATCTTACAAGAAACAATCGAGGGTTGAGTTTATATGTTTAACATACAATGTACATACAATGAGTGACATTTTTTACATGACTAAGAAATGACACGTGTCAATTTTTTGCTAATGATCAGAGTTAACATTAACAGTAAAACCACTTGTTAAATATTCTTTGCTATTTATATGAAAAATGAAAATCATAAGCAAGGAATGGATAACGAGGAACAAATAGCCGTTATATACAATAATACATTATTATTAGTGCCAAAATATTTTGAAATAACTGAGCAGATTATGTATAATTTAAAAGGAAAATATAAATGTTACAGTAATATAAAATACTAGCTGTTGCCCGCGACTTCGTCCGCGTTAACATTGTATAATAACGGAAATGGATAAATTTTGCCTTTTTATGTACGGGCCGATGGCAAAGTTCCCCGCATATTAATCGAATGACACTCGAAAACTGTATGTTTAGTTTAGGTTGGAATAAATTCACTTTTAATTAATAAGTTTGTTCCTAAAAAGGAGAATAATTAAAACTCAACACTAACGACGCGATACCATTTTGATGTAAGTAAGAAATCCAGGAGGGAGAGAGTTTGGGGGGGCGCAGCCCCCCCAGGTACGGGCCGAGGGCAAAATCAAATGACACTCGAAAACTGTATGTTAGTTTAGGTTGGAATAAATTCACTTTTAATTAATAAGTTTGTTCCTAAAAAGGAGAATAAAAACTCAACACTAACGACGCGATACCATTTTGATGTAAGCAAGGAACCCAGGTGGTGGGGTTTGGGGGGGCGCAGCCCCCCCAAGTACGGGCCGAGGGCAAAATCAAATGACACTCGAAAAGTGTATGTTTAGTTTAGGTTGGAATAAATTCACTTTTAATTATTAAGTTTGTTCCTAAAAAGGAGAATTAAAACTCAACACTAACGACGCGATACCATTTTGATGTAAGCAAGGAACCCAGGGGGGGGGGGGGTTTGGGGGGGCGCAGCCCCCCCAAGTACGGGCCGAGGGCAAAATCAAATGACACTCGAAAAGTGTATGTTTAGTTTAGGTTGGAATAAATTCACTTTTAATTAATAAGTTTGTTCCTAAAAAGGAGAATTAAAACTCAATACTAACGACGCGATACCATTTTGATGTAATCAAGGAATCCAGGAGGGGGGGGGGGGTTTGGGGGGGCGCAGCCCCCCCAAGTACGGGCCGAGGGCAAAATCAAATGACACTCGAAAACTGTATGTTTAGTTTAGGTTGGAATAAATTCACTTTTAATTAATAAGTTTGTTCCTAAAAAGGAGAATTAAAACTCAACACTAACGACGCGATACCATTTTGATGTAAGCAAGGAACCCAGGTGGGGGGGGTTTGGGGGGGCGCAGCCCCCCCAAGTACGGGCCGAGGGCAAAATCAAATGATACTCAAAAACTGTATGTTTAGTTTAGGTTGGAATAAATTCACTTTTAATTAATAAGTTTGTTCCTAAAAAGGAGAATTAAAACTCAACACTAACGACGCGATACCATTTTGGGTTTGGGGGGGCGCAGCCCCCCCAAGTACGGGCCGAGGGCAAAATCAAATGACACTCGAAAAGTGTATGTTTAGTTTAGGTTGGAATAAATTCACTTTTAATTAATAAGTTTGTTCCTAAAAAGGAGAATTAAAACTCAACACTAACGACGCGATACCATTTTGATGTAAGCAAGGAACCCAGGAGGGGGGGAGGGGTTTAAGTACGGGCATAGGATAAAGTCCCACGCATATTAATCAAAATATGACAGTTGAAAACTGTATGTTTAGGTTATGTACAGAATTGACTTTCCTATGATTTTATTCTGTTTATAGATAATTACAATCGATTGTATAGTTTACGCGTAAACCTATACGGTCTTACACCAAAAGATTCAAACACCTGTTGAACAGTTGATTACAAAAAAATTCAGTACCTACAAAATAGTCTCTAAACAACTGTTCAATCGATGTTTAGTTTTTTGTGGTAAGACCGTAAGTCTTTTGATTGGGAACCATACATTTTTTCGAGATGAATATTATTTTATGTCCTTTCTCAGGACTAAAATATGTACCCAATTTAATCAACATCGAATGAATAGTTTACGCGCAACTTATAAAAGTTTGTTGTGCGGGAACCCTACATTTTTCCGGGACAAAAATATCTTATGTCCTTTCTTGGGACTCAAAGAATCTTCATAATTATTAAATTTCATCAAAATCGATTGAATAGTTTACGCGCAAATCATAAAAGTTTATTGCACGGGAAGTGTTTATTTTTCCGGGACAAAAAGTATTCTATGTCCTTTCTCGAGACTCAAAGTACCTCCGTGTCAAATTTCATCAAAATCGATTGAATAGTTTACGCGCAAATCATAAAAGTTTATTGTGCGGAAACCGTACATTTTTCCGAGACAAAAAGTATCCTATATCCTTTCTAGAGACTCAAAGTATCTCCGTAGGAAATTTCATCAAAATAGATTGAATAGTTTACTCGCAAATCATCAATGTTTATTGTGCGGGAACCGTACATTTTTCCGGGACAAAAAGTGTTATATTATGTCCCTTCTCGAGACTCAAAGTATCTCTGTAGCAAATTTCATCAAAATCGATTGAATAGTTTACGCGCAAATCTTAAAAGTTTATTGTGCGGAAACCGTACATTTCTCCGGGACAAAAAGTATTCTATGTCCTGTCTCGGTACTTAAAGTATCTCCATACCAAATTTCATCAAAATCGATTGAACAGTTTAGGCGCAAATCATAAAAGTTTATTTTACGGGAACCGTACATTTTTCCGGGACCAAAAATATCCAATGTCCTTTCTAGAGACTTAGAGTATCTCCATACCAAATTTCATCAAAATCGATTGAATAGTTTACGCGCAAATTATAAAAGTTTATTGTACGGGAACCGTACATTTTTCCGGGACAAAAAGTATCCTATATCCTTTCTCGGGGTTCAAACTATCTCCGTACCAAATTTCAGCAAAATCGATTGAATAGTTTACGCGCAAATCATAAAAGTTTATTGTACGGGAACCGTACATTTTTCCGGGACAAAAAGTATCCTATGTCCTTTCTCGGGACTCAAACTATCTCCATACCAAATTTCAGCAAAATCGGTTCAGCGGTTTGGACGTGAAGAGGTAACAGACAGACAGACAGACAGACAGACAGACACACTTTCGCATTTATAATATTAGTATGGATAAAAATACAATGATAACCAGATGAATAAATGTTACAATAAATAACTAAATATTACGCTATTGATGCTCATGCACATGGCACGATAATAAAATATGAGCAATATTATAATATTTAAATTGTGTTTTTATGTTACAGGCAAAATCGAAGTAACAGTATACGTCAATGTATCGAGAGTCAAAGAGGGCGACAAAACATATTTCCGTGCTGAGTTCAAAGACTTTTCCTATAAACTGAAAGACAAGGCTGATGTGATATTCGACAATCTCTTCGAAGGGAATCAAGTACTTGGTAAGTTTGTTAGGAGTTTAATGATTTTCACAATCGTAATGGGGAAATGGAATCAAAAATCAGATTTTGCTGATAATATTATGAAAAATAGCAAAATAAAGATTTCGTAAGATAGGCCAAGTGCAAACCACAAAAAGTATAATTACTAATTACTAAGTAAAAATATTCAATTTAAATTATCATAATATATTCAAAACATATGAGCAAAGTACCTTTGAGGATTCTCGCATAAGCTGTAGAATAAATTCATAGTCCTGAACACTTCCTTCTTATTTTATCAGCTCTATCGGGATACCGGTAGTTTGAAATAATAGTGTTAATGTATTGATAAAATTTGTTTATACTTTTCCGAAACATAGTGGAGATAAACAAATAAATTGCAACGCAACAAATTCAATACTCAGAATCCCTTTGTTGAGCTACGGAACAGCTGTTACTTCTTTGAAGGTGGTGGTGTATCTTTGGGGTTCTTTAAAGGCCAACAGTGGTGTTACTTCTTAGAAGGCCAACGTTCCATTTTAATTTATGTATGTTTTTCTAGCATCTGCAACCAAAGAAATGCTGCACCAGAGTGCGAACGAAGTAGTCCTTGGCATCGGATCTCCGTTCGTGAAGGCTGCTACTGACGCTATCATTGTGCGCATCAACGAACTCCTCAAACCCTTCGAAGCCGATGACATTTACATCCACTAATATTTAAGTTAATTTAAGTACACGGTGTATAAATAAATATATATGTAAATAAAGTAATGCATTACTTTTATGTTATGCTTCCAACATAGTCTACTCAAACTTCCTCATAAAAAACCGGCCAAGTGCGTGTCGGGCCACGCGCAACATAGGGTTCCGTAGTACCGCTAGTTTTTGAAAATTTTTGTATGGTCAATGAAAGTACATTTATAACAATATGTTTTACACTACTAACAACATCTCAAAGGAATTTGAACGAAAAGTTCCTTTATACTTCGCCGAATACATTTTTTTTAGTTGATCGACTATTACTCAATAACTTGTGAAGTCTTCTTAGACGTGATAGTTTTCCTTTTAAATTCAGCATATTTCCTACTCCGGTGAATTTTTTCACATTTCCAGAAGCAACCGTTTAGCTGGTAGAAGGGAAGGACACTGGACACTAACGATTTTTTCCACTTTAAAACTTAATATTTCACAAATGGATCCTTAAATCGAAAAATGATCTATGAATACTCATAATATTTTTAAAAAACCTATCCAACGACACCCCACACGATGGGGTGGGCGCGAAAAAAAAATTCAACCCCGCTTGATGTGTAGGGGAGGTACCGTAAAAAAAATATTTTTTAAATATTTTATGTACCATTTTGTTGGCGTTATTAATATGTGTATTCATGCCAAATTACAGCTTTGTAGGTCCTATAGTCTCTGAGCAAAACCGCGGACAGACAGACAGACGGACAGACGGACAGACGGACAGACGCACAGACGGACAGACGGACGGACGGACGGACAGACCGAAACTATAAGGGTTCCTTGTTGACTACGGAACCCTAAAAATCCTAGCTGACAAATGATAATAATTATTATGTTTGACATAACCCGAGCACATCCGCCTATAATCTACTAAATACATCTAAACTAAATTAGATGGGTTACATTATTATTATTTATATAGTTTTTCGCACAATTGATGCCTATAAATCATCAATAAATTTACTGTGACCAGAGTGAAATTAATATGTACGTAATTTTTCGAAGCCATAGCAAAGAAGCGCTTTGAGCCAAACCCGAACGCAGGCTTTTCGCTATGTCAGTCCTGACACAGCCCAAGTATCTCCTTTAGTATCGATCACCTATGCCTATGATAAGTCAGACACTCAACGGTTCCTTTGGTTTATTACTTAGCGACTGCTAAGCGGAATAATACTTTGGGGTGTGTGTGCCCCTTGTGTAACATAGACTTCACTGTAACTTTTTTAACGCCTCCGTGGTCTAGTGGTACAGAGCGCGGCTCTTGACTCGGAGGTCGCGGGTTCGATTCCCGCGTTGGAAATATGTTATTTCCAAGTTTGGTTAGAATAATGCAGGCTGATCACCTGATTGTCTGACAAGACGTAAGATGATCCATGCGTCGGAAGGGCATGTAAAAATTCGGTCCTGCGCCTGATCTCTCGCCGGTCGTGTCGATCTGCCGTCCCACTGGGTTATGAGAGTAAATGAATAGAGAGTGCTCTTATGTACTGCGCACACACTTGAGCACTATAAAATTACTCCTGCGTAGCTGGCCGTTTCAATGAAACCGGCCACTGTCACCGAAACCGGTGAGGTATCATTATCACTGCAACTTGTAAGAGTAGCCGAGGCTCGACAAGCGTAGAAACGTAGCTTTATAGTGGTAACAAAATCTATAATTATTATCGCCTTTTGCTATTTAAAAACTTTTGGCGCTCAAACAGATTAATATAAAAATACTTTTACTTGGATTCTTCCTTGTGATGGTAGGTTATTACCTACTTGTAAAACGCTCCCATCGAGAGGAGTCTGCAATCCACTAAGCAGACGTCCGCTGATGAAGTTGTGGTGTCGTACAGTTCCCGCGACTTCGTCATGAAGCGGTGGCTAGGAGCACCGTAGAGTTTTAGTGGGTAGGGCCGCGGCATACACCATCTTCGCCACGGCGAGTCCCACATATCCGCAATGGGAGTCCCCATCCCCTGCGGAATACATCACAGCATTTCTCTACGTCAAAAAAAAAGGTTATTACCTACTTCAATGAAATAAATAGCTTTCCTAAATATAATATTTTGTTGATTTCAAGTTTATTCTTATCTAAAAGTGCAAAATGTTAAATGTTAATTATTGTCCTTACAAAGGTATAATATCATCCATTATTATGATAATCCATAATATTCATTATAATATATACTAATATTATAAATGCGAAAGAAAGTCTGTCTGTCTGTAATTCTTCACGCCCAAAGCGCTGAACCAATTTTGCTCCCACGAAGATGATACAGCAAGGAAAAGCCTGCACCATCCTAAATCCTTAAATCCCTAATAATACCTATTATAAATGCGAAAGTGAGTCTGTCTGTCTGTCCGTCCGTCTGTATGTCTGCCTGTCTGTTACCTCTTCACGCTCAAACCGCTGAAACTTGAAAGGCACGGAGACACTTTGAATCGCGGGACAGGACATATGATACTTTTTATCCCGGAAAAAGCATTTATTACATAGATAAACGAATTTTAACGCAACGGAGTTGCGGGCGTCATCTAGTAACGAATAGGTATAAAGTTTTTGTCGTTAAGATGCTCATAAAATTAATAATATATTTTATTCCAAAGACATTTCCGTCTCAAATATTTTGGACATTTCGTAATCAAGTAATTTTGCTGTCCACAATCTGTCAGAAATGAATCACCAACTTCAGTTTTTTTTTTTATTAAAACATTTCATGATTAAGAAGACATGAGTGGAAGAAGCATGTAAGTAACATTTAAAAAACTGCCTTATTTTTACATTAATGTAGGCCTTAGGCCGGGAAAATCATTTACAATAAAAAAATGTGGCGCTGTAAACTCCTTTCTTTTTCGCACCATTTTCAAGACAACAACAGCTAAGACATTATGTTACTGCAGCTATTCTCAAAGTGTGTTTTACGGAGACCTGGGGCTCCGCAAAAACCTTCTAGAGGCTCCGCAAGCATTTATTGTTTGTAGACATCAGTTACCAGCAAGAAGAAAATTAATTCAAAGGCAAAACATTATTTTTGGGGGGTCTGTCAAAAATGTCACTACTTAAAAGGGTTGCGCTATCAAAAATTAGTTTGAGAACCCCTGCCGTTGACCATCTTTATTACACTGCTGCTCGAAGAGGAAATCTTTCTATTTTTGTTCCGATGCCTACTCATGCATAAACTGCTGAACTGATTTTATTAATTTTCCAAATAGTACAATGCTTATAATTTTAACTGCGTTTAATCTGATTTTTAACTTTATCACAAGTCGGTTTTTAAGTTTTTTCACTCAACACAGGCAACGGTATGGTAACGGCAGGGGCACACATAAATGCGAAATAGCATCGCATCGCAAATATCTGCGACAAAATTCATAATAATAACTGTATTTTAAAAAGGTAAAACCGACTTCAAAGTTCAAAATTGTACGTAATTGAGAATTAAAACTCATTATCTCCAAAATTACTGAACCGATTTTGATGAAACTTGCACCATTCCCTAAGTTGAACAATACCTAGTGCAACAAAAAAGAATTACTGAAATCAGAATGGTAATTCCAGAGATATCTGAACACAAACATAAAAACATACATACATACATAATACACTTTTGAAATTCGGCACATTTGTTCAGACGGTGATATAGACGTATACGAAAATGGGGCAGTTCTGGAAATATTACATACATACGCGCCGAATTGATAACCTCCTTTTTTGAAATCGGTTAAAAATAAAATTGCGATGCGAATTGCGATGCTATGCGAATTCGTAGTTTTGTGCGGGAGCCCTAAATGGTATGGTTCAAGACATAGGCGACATTACATACTCTTTATCCAGAAAACTTATTTTACGGTAAATTACTGCAGTAGTACTTCTAAATATTTATGAGAGTATTTATGCTGGTAAAACCGCGACCAAAAGCTGGAGTGATTTATTATTATGTAATATAAGTTATTAATCTTGTCTGTAAGCCGACAGCATCATAAAAAAATTAAAAAAAATGAGCTGTGTACAATGTACCATCAAGGAAATTGATTCCTACGCAGTTGATAGACCAACGTCATTTGGTCGGATCATGTCAATTGAATTTTAGGGTCTGTTTATTTAGTGTGAGTGCAGGTGATTAGTGATAACATGGACCAATCATACATAACTATTTAATTACTCTATGGTGATAAGGAGAAAAAAAAAGAATTGCACTAATCAGTCGCTGTCCAAAATTATAAAGGAATTGCACTAATCACTAAAAAGTTAAGAGTCGCTGTCCATACTTACTTTACTTATGATTACTAATTAGTTAATTACTATTTACCTACATTTCTAGTCACCGGCACTTATCACTGTAATCAAAGTGAATAGGCCTTTAATAGGCTACTTGACCTATATTCAATTTCATTGAACAAATGCATATTTCTAGTAGAACTTGGCGTAGGAAACCGTATTTCACCCTTATCATCAAATAAAAGCTTATGATTGATAAATAAAGTCGATTTGAAAATATGATTTTATGAAAATATGATTTGTACTGACTAAAACGCTTTTGCAGTACTTCCGATTTGGATGTGACGTCATCATGTTCGTAATTTAATATCTTTTATTTATCGCGCTCGTTATGTGTAAGTTTATTTGTACATAAATAATAAGAATAAGCCTAGAAAGATTTGCAAAATATGTTTTCTTGAGTAATTCAAATAAAACACCAGTTTTATATATTATCTCCATTTATTGTAGACGGGAAATGAAATGGCCAAAACTTTTCTCCAAAAGTTTTCAACATTACAAATGATTTCTAATTTCTTATTTAATTCTTTTCTAATTTTTGGGCACCTTAAGACTCGTACATTTAGCACATAAAAAAATGTTAAATAAAGAGACTCTAAAATACAAACAGTATGACGTCACACTATGGCGGACAGTGTTTTCGGCGCCATTTATAAGGCGTATTTTTCAATCAACATTTTTATGGGTTTTACTGTGTAAAATAATAAAATATTAGTTTATTTCGTGAAAATTAATGATTAAGAAGCGATTAGCATGAAGAAAAAAATTAGGTCAAGTAGCCTATTATTGTGATCTGTCGGCTGGGTTTGACGTAACGCGACCAAACTACGTGGGTCCCCCATCTGCCTAGGAATTAACTTATCTGATAGTACATAAAACTAAAATTGGCGACAGATGGAAAACGCAATTAGACACACTTTTCCGTTTTTTGTACAGTAAAAAACCTTACTCATATTTCACACAAGATTGGCATATTGTTTAGATTGTAGATAATATTATTATGACCATTATATTATTAGAACGTGTTTGACCTTCGTGTGACATTCTTGAGAATACCATTTGTTGCTTAATTAAGAACACTTTCACATCAAAGCATTATTGAAAAAATCGGCCAAGTGCGAGTTGGACTCGCCCATGAATGGTTCCGCAGCAGCAATAAGGTTTATTTTTATATAAAATTCAAAGGTTTTTTATTTATTTTAATAATTCTGTTGATTTAATGAAAGTTAAATTAAGGTTTACCATTTATGACGTATAAAAAAACCACTTGCTAGATCTCGTTCAAACCAATTTTCGTTGGTAGTTTTTGTGAGTGTAAGTTAGACTTATCATGTCCCTACTTTGAAGTTAGAGGGGGGGGGAGGGGTTACGCATTGGATATGCTCATGTCAATCAATCGTGGTTATGTGTGATTCTATGTGTGCTAACACTTCAACAATGAATGCCAAGTCTATGCAACAACATTGATTGGTCCATTTTTACCACATCATCCCTGTGGTTTCTTATATACCGCGAAACATGCCAACTTTGCCAGCTTTTTTCGAATAATTTAAATTCTTGTAAAAAAAATGTATAGAAGTGTAAGTATTTTTTTGCCCTGTGCACTACAAGGCTACATGCGCAGATGTAGGAATGTCAAAAACATTACTACTGTTCATTTAATTCAATTTATGATTGATTTTCATGCCGGGTAAAGTTACCTGGACTTGTAGCCAACATTACCCCCCTTGATTTTTCACGCAAATATGAACTTTGCGCAGGTGGCAACAAAGTCCAGTAAAAGAATTCGCCACCACGCACTATTCACTCACAAATCTGCACCACAATTTGCCCGCAAAAATACGTACCGTTGTCCGTTTTTCAGAAGTTGCAACAAGTTACTGAATAAAGTTAGCACTACGGAGTATTGTCAACGTTATCAGTCATATAACCTATTTTCTGCCAAATTAAACAAATGTTGCCATAACATTAAAATACCTCTGTACATCAAAGATTTGCCAATGGATCTTAGGGCAAAGTTATCCTATGTGGCAAAGTTGGCATGTTTTACCGGTATATAGTTTTTATAAAAGTTTGCTATTTTTAGTATAGTGATAGGCTATACGATCCTGATTATCTAGCTGTCATTTCAAAGGGTATCATCGATCCAGAGTACTTGTATAATAGAGATCAGTGGATACAGACACTTTGGTAAGAAACATAAGATTCACAGTACGATCTATTCTCAGCACTTTGATTTATAAGAGAGATCTGTTCTTGCATGGACCAATCATATCTTGTAATGAAATGAAATGAAATGAAATGAAATGATGTTTATTTGGATAAAATATGGTTATAAGAGATGTTACATTTCGGTAGATCGCATACTTTGTCGTAGTTGACGACGTCCAAATAATCCATACTAATATTATAAATGCGAAAGTGTGTCTGTCTGTCTGTCTGTCTGTCTGTCTGTCTGTCTGTCTGTCTGTCTGTCTGTTACCTCTTCACGTCCAAACCGCTGAACCGATTTTGCTGAAATTTGGTACGGAGATAGTTTGAGTCCCGAGAAAGGACATAGGATAATTTTTGTCCCGGAAAAATGTACGGTTCCCGTACAATAAACTTTTATGAATTGCGCGTAAACTATTCAATCGATTTTGCTGAAATTTGGGTACGGAGATAGTTTGAGCCCCGAGAAAGGACATAGGATACTTTTTGTTCCGGAAAAATGTACGGTTCCCGTACAATAAACTTTTATGATTTGCGCGTAAACTATTCAATCGATTTTGATGAAATTTGGTGTGGAGATACTTTAAGTACCGAGACAGGACATAGAATACTTTTTGTCCCGGAGAAATGTACGGTTTCCGCACAATAAACTTTTAAGATTTGCGCGTAAACTATTCAATCGATTTTAATGAAATTTGCTACGGAGATACTTTGACTCTCGAGAAGGGAAATATAACACTTTTTGTCCCGGAAAAATGTACGGTTCCCGCACAATAAACATTTATGATTTGCGAGTAAACTATTCAATCTATTTTGATGAAATTTCCTACGGAGATACTTTGAGTCTCTAGAAAGGATATAGGATACTTTTTGTCTCGGAAAATGTACGGTTTCAGCACAATAAACTTTTATGATTTGCGCGTTAACTATTCAATCGATTTTGATGAAATTTGACACGGAGGTACTTTGAGTCTCGAGAAAGGACATAGAATACTTTTTGTCCCGGAAAAATGTACGGTTCCCGTACAATAAACTTTTATGATTTGCGCGTAAACTATTCAATCGATTTTGATGAAATTTAATAATTAAGAAGATTCTTTGAGTCCCAAGATAGGACATAAGATATTTTTGTCCCGGAAAAATGTAGGGTTCCCGCACAACAAACTTTTATAAGTTGCGCGTAAACTATTCATTCGATGTTGATTAAATTAGGTACATATTTTAGTCCTGAGAAAGGACATAAAATAATATTCATCTCGAAAACTGTTCAACAGGTGTTTGAATCTTTTGGTGTAAGACCGTATAGGTTTAAGCCTCCTCTAGATATCAGCGGACGCGTCGGCAGATGCATCCGCAACCATATCTGCGGATAAATTGCGATCCGTCCACACATCTGTGAGTTAATCAGTCTGTGCTCAATCGTGAAACACGTAACTCGTGCCGCAAAAAATGGATATATACAGTAGCGGCTGCTTCTAATACATACTTATATAATTAGCACCTATAATTATTATTACCTAAGAGTGCACCGCAGTCCGCAGTAGAGTTATAAAAAAATTGAGCAAAAGAAGGTGGTGGATGCTGTCTATACACAAAAACGAAAATATATTCGAAATAAATATTTTGGCAATATTAACTTATATACCTAACTAGCTGTCCCGGTGAACTTCATGTCACTTGAAAACTTCCCTGGACTTCTACGAATATTTTAAGGCTATAATCAGACCAATCCGTTCAGCCGTTTTCGAGTTTTAGCGCGACTAACACATTTGAAAATCCATTTTTATTTAACTAAGATAATAACATTTATTTAATTTTGATTAGGGCGAGCATGGAAAAGCAGCTTGCATATTATACTAGCAGCCATTTCGACGACAAAACTGAGCACATACATGTCCACTCTCACTAAATTTCCGTCGAATACTGATGCATCGGCAGACGTGTGGACAGGCGCCGTGCGTCCGCACTCGATCCCTTTGATCTGTGTCGAAAAACCGACACCAAACGGATGCGCGGCAGATGCATTGGCCGACGTCAAATACCTACCACAGACGAGCAAAACCCGCCGTCTACACATCGGCGGACGCATCCGCAGATACAATCTGCCAACGCGTCCGCCGATATGTAGAGGAGGCATTACGCGTAAACTATACAATCGATTGTAATTATCTATAAACAGAATAAAATCATAGGAAAGTCAATTCTGTACATAACCTAAACATACAGTTTTCGACTGTCATATTTTGATTAATATGCGTGGGACTTTATCCTATGCCCGTACTTGGGGGGGCTGCGCCCCCCCAAACCCCCCCCCCTCCTGGGTTTCTTACTTACATCAAAATGGTATCGCGTCGTTAGTGTTGAGTTTTAATTCTCCTTTTTAGGAACAAACTTATTAATTAAAAGTGAATTTATTCCAACCTAAACTAAACATACAGTTTTCGAGTGTCATTTGATTTTGCCCTCGGCCCGTACTTGGGGGGGCTGCGCCCCCCAAACCCCCCCACCTGGGTTCCTTGCTTACATCAAAATGGTATCGCGTCGTTAGTGTTGAGTTTTAATTCTCCTTTTTAGGAACAAACTTGTTAATTAAAAGTGAATTTATTCCAACCTAAACTAAACATACAGTTTTCGAGTGTCATTTGATTTTGCCCTCGGCCCATACTTGGGGGGGCTGCGCCCCCCCAACCCCCCCCCCCCTCCTGGGTTTCTTGCTTACATCAAAATGGTGTCGCATCGTTAGTATTGAGTTTTAAAAAGTGAATTTATTCCAACCTAAACTAAACATACAGTTTTCGAGTGTCATTCGATTAATATGCGGGGAACTTTGCCCTCGGCACGTACATAAAAAGGCAAAATTTATCCATTTCCGTTATTAATTATTATACAATGTTAACGCGGACGAAGTCGCGGGCAACAGCTAGTATTAAAATATAAGTGAAGTTATTGACACATTTTTATGGCAGGCAATTTATAAGTAGTTGTACATCATTCATTAGTCATAATAATTATTAGTATAAAAAGTTATAATTTCTCATTAACTGATATCTGTGCGGAATATTTAGGTGAGACATAATATTTTATGATCGGTGATTCTTTAAAGAAGCTTAATAAAGGAAACGTTTTGACTGAGCCCCCTTTTCTCGACACTTTGGTAAGATACATACATCTGCGGGGCTAAAATGGTCACATTTAGCAATTCCTCTGACCTCTCAATCAATTCAGCAAATGAATTGTCAAAACTGTCAAACTGGTAAAATATTATTATGTCAAAGTGGCACAAATTACTAGACATGAATTGCAATCAGAATTGCATTTTGAGATTTGAAAAAAATGAATCACATTATGATTCTCCAAAGCGACCATTTTAGCCCCGCTGTACAGTGCACTAGATTCTTGGTAAGATAAAGTAAGTAAATAAGCTTTTGTAGCGGAAAATCACGATATCGAGGACGACAACAACCCGATGATATAATGTTGCTATATCAACAGACCGGGTGTGAAATTTAACATTTGACGCAAACAAAGCAGGCTAAACCGGAATGAACCTTGGTCACATATTTTACAAATGTTTTATTGACTAGAGACGCCCGCAACTCCGCTGCGCCGCAATCCGTTTATCGCGCGGGAACCGTACATTTTCCGGGATAAAAAGTATCCTATGTCTTTTCCCGGGACTTAAAGTATCTCCATCTAAGTATCTATCTGTCTATGGGGTAAATATTTTGTGCTTCTGCCATTTAAAAGAACAGAAGTTTGAATTAAAATATTCAATTGTAAAGAGTGCGCTGAAATGTGATTTTTCTCATAACAATTTCATTGGTAACAATATTAGGCTTTATCCCAATCTAGTAAATTGAAGACTGAAGTAGTAAAAAACCTACTTTAATAATTGTATCAGATCTCAATAA
The DNA here is from genome assembly GCA_905404155.3 of Plebejus argus. Lineage (NCBI taxonomy): Eukaryota > Metazoa > Arthropoda > Insecta > Lepidoptera > Lycaenidae > Plebejus > Plebejus argus. The sequence goes on along the minus strand of FR989941.1, from coordinate 10,242,455 downwards.
AAGTACAATAACAACACACCCAAGATCCAAAAACCAAACAATCTTCTATACATATAGGTAATAAAATCGTAGGAGAGTCAATTCTGTACATTGAATATTTTTGAAAAATAATACTTGGGACGTGATCTACAATCGATATGGAAGCCAAAAATATAGTTTTTAGAATTTTTGTCTGTTTGTCTGTTTATCTGTTTGTCTGTTTGTGTGTATGTATGTCCGGGATAAACTCAAAAAGTACTGAATGGATTCACTTCAAATTTTGCACGAATATTATATAGAGGTCGGATCAACACATAGGCTATATATTATGACGATATCACCTAGGGTGGAGGGAGGGGCTCAAGTTTCAATATTTTTAGTTTTTTGCTCATATCGCTAAAACGGTGCGTTGTAGAGAAAAAATGTCCGGTGCGTAATGAAAGCCCATAAAATTTCCTACAAATTTTCCTTTACACTTTGTATCTATCTTCATTCCTTGCCATGCTATGAGCTTTTGTCTATCTTTTCTATACAAATTTCGAGCGCCGTATGAATAACATGCTGGGAGCTTTGACATCGGTCTTTTCCCCCTACCCAAATTTAGCTTCAAACAAAGCGGTGTTGCGGCGTTATACATCTTTTTTAAGAACAAAGTTGAAAACTAAACTAAACATACGGTTTTCCAGTGTCATGCTGGGAGCTTTGGCATCGGTCTTTTCTTGGGGAGGGGGGGGGGGAAGCTCAAGTCAAGATGACAGTTTTGACACATGCGTTTGTTAGTTTATGTATTGTTTCTTGCTATTTTGTAGTTAAATTAACGTGAAAATACTTTAAAATGAAGAAAACATGTAAAATAATCGCGTGATGTCACGTAAACTTAGATTTAATAATCGCGATCAAAAGAAGTTTGTGAAATCCAATCGAGACAAAACGAGATTTACGTCGCAGTATGAACGCGTTCAATGGGAACTAAGTTTTATAAAACTAAGTTTTATGTGTGTTTGGTGAAATCCCACCTAAATCATTTACACGCGTTGCGGTCTGCGGATTATTAGCACAAAAAAGTTTCCTGTTTCACAGTAATTATTTATAAGATATATCAAACTAATTTGTTTCGATCTTGAGTTAGAAAAAGTGTAAATAAAAACTTATTTCGTAGCACACAATGAGACTTTAACGCGGAGTATATATAGAGTGATTTGTTAACCAACCTAGTATTTACGTTGGAGGCCCGGAGGCAAACGAACAAAATGCGGAATATACATGTGATATCTGTGGTTGTATTCAACTTTTTATTCTTTATAAACACAGAAGCAGGTAAATTATTGTTCAATTCTATTTTATTGTTTAAATTTTTTATATGTTCTTAGATAATTTAATTCGCCTTTGATATTTGGCAATGAATTATAATTAACGTGCATTATTTTTGGTACGCCAAAACTGGTTAATAAAATACGTTACATGTTTTATGAGAACTTGTAAAAGCCTTTAATTTTGGAGATTGAAAGCATTCTTTAATAACCCTTTAAAGATATTAGATTTGTTTATTGCTATTTTCAATCAGAAGGGTTATTGTATTTTTATATTAGTTTCATAATTTTTGTTCTTTTATTATTCGAGAAATCTCTCGAAAAATAATCAGAACCAAAAGGCTTGCAATTTGTTTAATTTTTAACCGACTTCAAAAAAGGAGTTTATCAATAATTGGACTGGAATAAATTAAATGTTAAAAAAAAAAAAAAAAAAATGGGGAACATGGTTCTGGTGACCCCACTAGTAGTAGCTAGTAGATTCGTCACAGAACGATATCTTCTTAAGATCCTTGAAACTCCACCCAGCTTGAGTGACCGCTCTCCACCAAGCCAATGCCACAACATCTAAAGGCAAAGGGTGCAGCACCATACCCGAAGAAATCCAAAAATGTCGAATCTACTGGCTATACTGGGACCACATACGCCCCTTCAGGGCATCAAATATTATAATATTGTGATAAATATATATATAATATTTATTAAGTTAGGTAATATTCTATATAAATAATAATAGTATTAAGCATAATAATATAATATACAATAATATCAATAGTATAATAATGTTTATGTTTAAAAGGTCCAAGGCGTGATGGACTTACAGTAGATTAAGAGGAAATGTAATCTTGGTACGCGACCATATTATAACAATGAGACAAATAAAGGATATGGGCGACTAGCCCATAGACGACCCTAATTATTATAATAAAAAAAAAAAAAAAAAAAATTGGACTCGTCCAGTTTTGGCACAATTACGTTAGTCTATATCAGCGTCTAAACAAATGTACCTTTCAAAAGTGAATTTATACAGTATGTTTTTATTTTTGTGCGCAACTCCGTTGCGCCAAAACTCGTTTATCGCGCGGGAACCGTACATTTTTCTGGGACGAAAATTGTCCTATGTCCTTTCCCGGGACTCAAAGTATCTCCATACCGAATTTCACCAAAATCGGTTCAGCGGTTTGGGCGTGAAGAGGTAACAGACAGTCAGACACACTTTCACATTTAAATATTAGTATGGATATATATCACCGGAACTACAAGTCCGATTAATGTAATTCTTTTCTTGTTGTACTAGGTATTGTTCAACTTAGAGAAAACTTCAATTTTTATCAAAATCGGTTTTGTAGTTTTTAAGATAGGGAATTTTAATTCTCAATAACGTAAGGACGGCGCATGGTAAAACTTGTAGAAGCTTATATTGCGCCGTATAACATTGTTTTTGTAATTTTTATTGATAAACTAGCGACCCGCCCCGGCATCGCACGGGTATAAAAATATATATAATAGCCACTGAAAAAATGATTAAAATCGATAGCCTATGATCCTTCACGTGGTCTACTTCTTATCTGTGCCAAATAACATAAAAATTGCTCCAGTAGTTCGCGAGATGAGCCTTTTTGCAATTTTCCACATTTTTCCATTTTTCCACATTCTCCTATTAGTATTAGCGTGATAAAATATAGCCTACAGCTTTCCACAATAAATGGGCTATCTAACATTGAAAGAATTTTTCAAATCGGACTAGTAGTTCCTGAGATAAGCGCGTTCAAGTTAGCCCATTCAAATAATTTTCCCCGTTTTTTTCCACATGTTCCTATATTTCTTCGCTCCTATTAGTCTTAGCGTGATAAAAATAACGTGATAAAATATAGCCTATAGCCTTCCTCGATAAATGAGTTATCTAACACTGAGAGAATCATCAAAATCCGTCGCGTAGTTTTAAAGATTAAAGGGAACAAAGGAACATGAGGGAAAAAGCGACTTTGTTTTATAATATGTATAGATAAAGGTACAATAATTTTGAAGTCGGTTTTATCTCTCACAATTTTGAAGTCAGTTTAAAACACTATTATCTTATTTGATAATCATTGAAGGAATTATTTTGACTAATATAAAATCTGACGAGTTTCTAAATAGAATGAAATCAAATAATTCTTTACACCCACTTTTCAGCATCCTTTTCGTCGATATGTAAAATAGAAGATAGTGGCTGTGTCAAGAAGGCCGCACAAGACTTCCTGCCCATATTCGCGGCTGGTGTGCCAGAATGGGGGGTAGAGCAGTGTGATCCTCTCCACATCAAACGTATTGATGCCAGTACTCCGACCCTGAAACTGATCACAGAGGATCTTGTCATTACTGGACTGAGCAAAATGATTGTGAAGAGTATCAAGTAAGATTCTTTCAAATTAATTATTATTAAGATTTAATTTTTTTACATTACATAATTGTTTATTTATTTATTAAATAGTTAAATTTTGTATTTTATAGTAATCGATTATACTTCTAGTTTAATAAATTATTTTACTATATTATATTTGACTAGATATAAGTGCATTAATATAATAACTATTTATCAAAAAGCAGATTAATACAACTTTTACGAAAAATTCAAATACTTCTGTTAATTTCTTCGCCGGTAGGTGAAGTTATGAAGTATTGTTATCCTAAATTAAGGCGACGCCTTGATAATTTGGCTGTTACAATATTGATTTTTCTCATCAATGACTAAAGCTAAGAAATTAAAGTTCATTGTCAGTGTTCATTATGTCTTTGACTTACCCATAGCCAACTATTAGATATTCTGTGCCATAGCATAACACGATTGGTCAACTTTTATAACACAGAATAATCAATCAAAAAGGCCTCTGTAAAAATAAAGGATTCAAATTTTCAATTTTGCCAACAGAGGAGAGTGATTTAAGCTTCCAAAATTTGTACATAGATTGGTTCAAGCATACACTTTAATTTGTACATAGCTTTTAAGAAATATATTTATGGTTTTTAAATTACGCGACAAAAACCATTTTGTCGCTACGCCCTTTCCATTTTTTGCAGTTCCATTGCTTGTTTTCTATGAGAGTCCGGGTCAGCCTCGCATAGAAAACAAGCAATCTAAAACACATCCAACACGGTTTTTTTACTTTAACGCGGAGTCACCTTAAGAATCGAGTTAATAAAAGGCAGCAGAAATACATAATTTATGAAAATTTCAAATGTCTGGGAGAGCGCAGACGGCACACTTTTTGTGTGATCGAATCTGCGGCGCACAAAAAATCTGCATGGCGCGCATAAAGTCGTTCGCGGATTTTTCACAGACTAAACGCACACGACGCACGTCTTCGATCATTCTGTCCGCTGAACTGTAGGGACGTATACGTAGTACGTTACGTCACTAAAAAATTCAGATTACAAACTAAAAGTGTGCGCCGTCTGCGTTAGCGGACGTTGAAGCAAACGTTCAATTTTTTTCGCACACTTTTTGTGCGGCGCGGCGCGACGCTGCGCGGTGCGGTCTACCCGAATTACACGGATTTTTTTTGCGCCAGACTTTTTGCGCGTCGTGTGCATTACTGCATATAATTGCATAAGTTATAATATTTCCACAGACTAAAAAGTGCGTCACGGATAGTCTGTCGTCTGCGCAGCACCTAATCGTGGTTCCTGAGATACAGTCTGGTGACAGACGGATAAACAGCAAAGTGTAATATAATATGAGAGTTTACTAATAATAAGTCAAGTTGTTCCTTGACATCGTAATATAGCAATAATAAACGCACCGGTAAAATTAGAGGAACATAACAAAATTTTCATTTTTTTTGAAAATTATTCGCTGTTTTTTTATATATTTCCATATTAATTCAATAATTGATGATTAAAAAATAAAACTTATATAAATTTAGGGCATGAAATCGTGTAAAAAGAAAAAAATCAGCAAAAATCAAAAATTAAGAAAATCTTTGAAATTTCAGTAGTAATTTTTTAAGTTAAATTCTCCATTTTTACTTAAGAACAGCCATGTTAAAAGCGTTTACTGCCTTCTATGGATCTCAAGAGGGCCTGGATACGCCATTCCATGCTTACATTTTGATTGTCAATCATTTCCTGTGGGATATTCTCCTACTCCTCCAGTAGCGCCAACTCGAGCTCCTGAACAGATTTTGGAGCTGGAGGTTTAACTCGTACCGTTCACCCATTGATGTGCCACACGTCCTCAATCGGATCCATATCCGTAGACCGTGCTGGCCTCTCCACCTAGGCTACGCCAGCATAATTTAGGTAATAATGCCCGATTTATTATTTATTTTTTACTCTATGGACGCGCATAAAATTGAAGCTACTGCCTAAAATTGTGTAAAAGGCACAACATGCAGTTCTAGGACATCTGTGCTTTAGCCGTGTACTGTCAAAGTACCATCATTAACAATCATCAGCTCCGTGCGGGCTCCAAGTCATATGCCACCCCAAACCATTTTGAAGCCTGCATGATAGGCCACTGTTTCCGTTAAGTTTGATGGTCTATAGCGTTCCTTACGATTTATCCACATTCTTTATCGCCTGTCAACAAAATTTACACAGAATTTGCTCCCATCACTACAGCACACGATTTCACTCACTTGTCAAATTTTGATGTTCACGCGCAAATCTTAGCCTGGCTCTTTGGTGTCCTGTCTCAAGTTTTGGTGCCCTTGCTGGCACCTTTGAGTTTAATTTAACTTCTTTGAGTCTTCTTCTTACTGTACAATCGCTCACACGTACATCTCGGATCTGTTCCGACAGGTTTCGTGTATGCAATGTTTGAGTTTGAGGTCGATTTCTTAAGGCTTGTACCCTAACAAAACGGTCATCCTGAACCAATGTCACCCGATATCTGCCTTGTTCTCGTCTCCAGACGTAAGATCCAGTCTCTCTGTAGCGTTGAAAGTTACGATGGACCACGGAAGCTGACCCACCTAAGGCCTGACTGACCGAACGGTAGGTGTGACCTTTCTCTACCGTGGTTACAGCTCTAGCTGTCGTAGATGCTGGGAAATCACTAATTTTATATCTAAGCAATGTGTTCTTCCAAAAACCAAACAATCAAATGAGCTGGCATACCTTGAACCCCGCTAAAAACGCCATTCTTATCAGAAACACTTACAACGTCAATCATCGAAAAACATTTATTATGGCATAATTGCAATAAAAATCTCTCAAATTGCCAGTTTTGTTCAATATTTTATTTCTTAAATGAGCTTAGAAACTATAAAAAAGGATTTCAGACAGCCCGACCCACTTGAGTTCAAGTTGTGCCCCTTTTTAACTATGTTCCGCTAATTTTGCCAGTGTGTGTATTATAATATAAAGGGCGACGGGAAAAGGCGATTCCGTGCTGCCAGATGAGGTTCAACCCTTAGGTTGTGTCCAGAATGTTGTGACCGTAACGTGACCGTAACCGTGACCATGACATATTTTTAGATGTGTATTGTGTATGTCAGTGTCATATTTTGTCATCATCATCACAGAGACATTTTTTCAGTCTCAGCCTAATCTGGACCTACTTTAATAATGACACGTTACTGATTTCAGATTCGATGAAGCAGCCAAAACCGTTGTTCTCAAACTACAAGGAAACGTCAAATTAGATGGCCAATATAAAATGAAAGGAAACCTGATGGTTCTGCCCATTGAAGGAGAAGGACCATTGCACGTAATCCTACGTAAGTTAAAAAAATCAAATTATAGTCAACTAGATTTTTTTTATGCGCAGGGGAAACCCTCATGGGTCCCCCGGGTTGAGTGTGTGCCTCAGCACCCCGGGGGTATGTGAGACTCCTACTCACTAAAACCACCTGCGGTTCGCCTTCAGCCGTATAAAGGAGGGATATCCCGGATCTAACAAACACGGGACTCCCTCCAATAGTCAACTAGATGACGCGGACGCCCGCAACTCCGTTAGGACTCAAAGTATCTCAGCTGTCCTCTGTACCAAATCTTAGCAAAATCTTTGTTCAGCAGTTTGAGCGCGATAACAATTTCGAATATTTTATGTACAATGCTTGAAAATATCTATTAAGCTTTTTTTAAGAACGTTAAAACAAAATTAAAATCAAAATGTAACATAAATTAAACATTTTGAAAACATAATTTGTAGTTATTTTTTTACATTCAATGCAAACAATATTTTTATTACAGGTAAATTGAGTTTTACGATCAAGGCAATATATAAAGAACTGGTTAAAGATGGAAAGACACACTGGAATTTCGAGTACAAAGACAGCAATTACGAACTCAAAGAAAAATCTGATGTATTATTCGAAAACCTGTTTAATAATAATGAGGCTTTGGGTAAGTTGTGTTTGTTGAAATTGCTTTTAGTTTGATGGGAAAGATAACGCCTATAATAGTGGTTATACCTACGAATAATAATAAAAATCGGCCAAGTGCGAGTTGGACTCGCGCACGAAGGGTTCCGTACCACTATCGAGCAAAAATAGGAAAAAATTGTTTTTTGTATGGGAGCCCCCCTTAATTTTTAATTGTATTTAAATTTTATTATTAATTATTAATTTCACATTAAATAATAAATAAAATTGACTATTTTGTGAACATTTCAGGTGGCTAATGCTACCTGTTGTCATCATTGATATTTGATACCGAGCAAAAAATGTAAAAAAATCACGTTTGTTGTATGGGAGCCCCCCTTAAATAATATTAATTTTATATTGTTTTTAGTATTTGTTGTTATGGCGGCAATATATATATACATAATCTGTGAAAATTTCAACTCTCTACCTATTACCGTTCTTGAGTTACAGCCTGGAGACAGACAGACAGACAGACAGACAGACAGACAGACAGACAGACAGACAGACGGACGTAATTTTTTTGGCCTTTTTTGCTCTATATCAATAATGCCAACATGTAGACTACTTGATTTTTTCTCAAAGACCTTATTTCTATGTTTACTTTAATTATTTAATAATAATATTAAAATAAAATATAAAATTAAGGGGGCTCCCATACAAAAATACAATTTTTGGCCTAATTTTGCTCTATAATGGTATGGAACCCTTCGTGCGCGAGTCTAACTCGCACTTGGCCGATTTTTTTTTATTATTCTTAGGGTTACACATTATTCTAATCCAGTAACCAGGATTTTCTAATCTAGTGATCCAACCAGAACTGAATTGCCACTGGAATAATTTAAACGCGTACTGAAATCGAAAACACTGAATTGCATTCCAGTACATTCCAATGCCTGCTTACATTATTCCAGTAGCTTACTTAAGTCCAGTAGCTTAGGTCACTGGATTGGAGTAATGTAAACCGGTCATAGCCTAGACGTTACTGGTAAAATTGCTCAGTACCCATAACTGTTTATTACATACTAAGTTATAAATTGTGGTTTTGCTATTTTATTCTAAGACATAATAATATTATGTTGTATGAGTCATACAATATTTTTTAATTTAAATATTAGACTTGTTTTTGTATTTTTGCACCCGCGACTGGTCCACATAATATTTTAATTTGTTAATTGCGTTGCAAAACTATAATGATGAATTAAGGCGACGCCTTGTAGATAATTTGGCTGTAGCGATATTGATTTTTCTCAGCAATGAATAAAGCCATCTAAAGCTAATTCCTAATTCATTGTCAGTATTCATCATGTTTTTCTCTTTGAACCATAGCATAACACGATTGGTCAACTTTTATAACACAGAATAATCAATGAAAAATACCTCTGTAAAAAAAGGGATTCTAATTTTGCCAACAGAGGAGAGTGATTTAAGCTTCCAAAATTTGTACATAGATTAGTTCAAGCATACTCTTTATTTTGCCCAATGAAATATATTTAATATGGTTTTTAAATTACGCGACTAAAACCATTTAGTCGCTTACGCCCTTTCCATTTCTTGTTTTCTATGAGAGGCCGGGCCGGCCTTTCATAGAAAACAAGCAATCTAAAACATATCCAACACGGTATTTTACCTTAACGCGGCGTAACCGTGTGCTTTTAACGCTTTGTCCTTATGACTAAGGAATGTCTTTCACTTAGAAACAAATAATGATCAGGTACTTCCAACATCATAACAGTGTCACTAACAGGGTGTCACAAAACGTAGTCACTTAACTACTTTAGAGAGCGCATGTGCCCCATAATATGTAGACGCTGTTATGCATTTGTGTACTATCCCACAAAAAAATTACGTATTCAGTTATGAATGCAGTCAAGTTCTTTAGATGATTTAGAACAAGATTGTATTCATAACTCAAACAAAAAATGGTGGATTAGTATACAAATGCTTAACAGCGACCATATTATAAAGTTCACTGTGAAAGTAGCATCGCTGAAAGAACATTTTTTTTTGTGATTTGTATAATCAAGCGCACCAGCGTCATGAATTTGACCATCCAAAAGTTTTAATAAAGTTACTCTTTCAGCGCTGCTAATTTTACAGTAAAATCTATACAGGAATTAAATAGTAGAATAAAATAGGAAAAAATAGTATGCGCTTTCCTGGGGCTCAAAGTATATCCATACCAAATTTCAGCAAAATTGGTTCAGCGGGTTGGGCGTAAAGTGATAACAGACAGACAGACACACTTTCGCATTTATAATATTAGTATACACTATACAGTTATACACATTATATTCTACACTTTGTTTTGTTACATCCTGTAGATATAGACCACATTCTTATGTTTGTGTTTAAGAAATTGTTAAACTATAAACATTATTAACTGAAGGTTCTGTATAAGAATAAGTATTAAAATTACATGTTTTATTTTCAGCTTCTGCAGCCAAACAAACGATTGCTGAAAACAGTAACGAAATCATCTTGGAAGTTGGACCTAAAGTGATAAGAGGTGTAATCGACCACATACTGATACGAGTCAACGAACTGTTCCTTGCTAATCCCATTGACGAATTGCGTATTAAGTAATAAGTATTATATCTAGATGTATAAATAAATAACTAATTATAATTTGTTTTTCGTTGCACGTGCAGCCACTGTGGCGAGCAAGGGCACACCACAAAAGACTGTCCCAATAAAGAACTAGATGGAAAGTGCGCAACATGTATGCACTTTAAGAAACCCAGCAATCATGCTACAGGTTCTGCCGAATGCCCCGCCAAAACAATAGCCGAAAAAAGGTACATAAACTCGGTGGACTATGAAGGCGCCTAAGAGCGCCACATCACAGGTTTTCCATCGACCTTACAAGTTATCCTTTAATTTATTAACTCTTAGTTTTTTCCTATCAATTTACTATTAGTGTTTAGTTTATTTTTAAATTTTAAAATAATGAATAATATTATACAACAATTAGATGCTATGTATGTTTCTGAATCAAAAATATGCGAAGTAGAAAATTGCAAACGTTATCTTTCCGACATGACAAATTCACTTAATATTTTAACACAAAATATTCGCAGTATCTACAAGAATTTCGATGAATTTAATCTTTTTCTCCACAGACTAGACATACATTATGATGTAGTTGTTCTTACAGAATGTTGGCTAGCTAAGCAATATAATATACCAATGTTGGCAGGTTACAATATGTATATGACTCAAAATAACTACAATCAAAATGATGGAGTTGTAATGTATGTTAATAAACAGCTTAATGCTACCGTAGAGGAGTTAGCCTACCAAGACTGCAGTACACTATTATTGAAAATAGGAACTGAATATGCAGTTCTAGGGACCTATAGGTCACCCTCTTTTAGAGATATATCAAACTTTATTAATAAATTAAGTGATAACCTCACAAATCTATCACATTTTAAGAATATAATCTTGATTGGAGATATTAATATTAACATTCTGCCAGGAAGCAATGACAGCAATGCTCAGGACTACCTTAACTTATGTGCTTATCACGGCCTACTCCCTGCTCATACGCTCCCCACTCATCGAAGTGGATCCTGCTTAGATCACGTAATGCTTAAATCAAATTATCAACCCCTAACACTAATTCTAAATTCAACAATAACAGATCATAACGCTGTTCTACTAACATTAAATTGTCGCATGCGTAGGCACAAACAAAATTGTAAATTAATATCTAAGTTAAACATAAACAAACTCGAGGAAGATTTATGCAAAATCGACTTTGAACCGATTTATAATAATGATGACACTGATTTTTGTATGTCGTACGTAATACAAAATCTTCAAAATGCAATCCATAAAAATACAAGGCTTTATCGCACTAGCAGTAGAAAAACTAATCTCAAGCCTTGGATTACTCCCGGTCTTCTGCGCTGCATAAGACATAGGGATAAATTACATATGAAATCTAGGCAAAGTCCACACAATGCCATATTGCAAACTACATACAAAAGGTATCGTAACTTTTGCAATGACTTGCTCAGACGAGTGAAAAATAATTACGATAAAAACATTTTGGAACGCGCTAGAAATAACAGCAAAAAAATTTGGAAACATATAAAGGACATAACATACACTAAAAAGCATCAAGAATCATCCTCAGTTTTGCTAAAAAATCAATCTACAGAATTGTCATCTTTAAACTTTGTAAATAATTATTTTGTAAATATTGGGGCGCATTTAGCACATAAATCACAAAGTCAATTGCACGGGCGACCATATACCGCTTTAACTAACAGATCTAACGCAATATCTTTTTCATTAATAGACACCGATGAATCCGAGGTAGATAGAATTATTAAAAGCCTACGGGACGACTGCGCAGTTGGATGGGATAATATCTCGTGTACAATTTTGAAAAAATTTAGACATATTCTGGTTCCACATTTAACCCATATTTTTCAAAAATGCTTATCTCAAGGTCATTTTCCTAAATGTTTAAAAAAGGCAGTCGTCGTACCGATTTTTAAATCCGGTGACAAACAGGTAGTCTCAAATTACCGCCCTATCTCAATCTTACCATCATTGTCAAAGGTATTAGAAAAAATCATTAACAACAGGCTTGTCAATTACTTAGAACATATATCAGCATTATCAAATAACCAATTTGGATTTAGATCGAAACTTTCAACAGCTGACGCCGTACATAATTTGACAAATCATATAGCCCGAGAAGTCGATAAAGGTAATCACGTAATTGGAATCTTTCTTGACCTTGCAAAAGCTTTTGATACTGTATCTACAGAAATCCTATTACACAAACTCGAATCCTTAGGAATAAGGGGCACCCAATTAAAATTATTTAAAAGCTACCTAGAGAACCGCACTCAATGTGTTAAGATTGACAGTGTATATAGCTCATTTCAAAATAATACAAAATATGGTGTACCACAAGGAAGTATTTTAGGGCCAACACTATTTTTAATATACATAAATGATATGTGCCAACTTAAATTAGACCATGGCAAAATCATTTCATACGCCGATGACACAGCACTTGTTTTCTCTGCTAACAAATATCGCGAAGTTTTCGAGTATGCACAGCAAGGTTTTAATATCGTAAATAATTGGCTATTGACACATTTATTAACATTAAATGCTGAAAAAACTAAATACATAAAGTTTTCGATGCGTAAATCCACCTCAGCAGTTACTAACCTGCCACTATATGCACATCTTTGCACAACATTTTCTAACATGGCATGCACATGTCCTAGTATTGATGGGATCAACAATATAAAGTATCTAGGTATAATAGTAGACGAAAATCTGTCTTTTAGACCTCATGTAGATAAACTATGTGAAAAAATACGTAAGTTGATGTTTATCTTCAAGAAACTTCGTAATGTAATAGACCAACATTTAATCAAGCAGGTTTATTTTGCTTTATGTCAATCGATTCTAACTTATTGTATTACATCTTGGGGAGGAGTAGGCAAAACGCTGTTACTAACCGTTGAAAGAGCACAAAGGGCAATAATCAAAATATGTAACTTTCGACCATTTCTTTTCCCTACTAACCAGCTTTATGCGTCATTTGAAGTACTAACAGTTCGTCAGCTTTTCATACTAAACGTAGTACTAAAGCAACACACATCTCTACCCTTCTACCCGGATTCCATCAACAAAAGGCGGAAAGATATCGTTTGCCCACTAGAAATAAATACAAAACATGCTTTTGCTAATAAGTATTATATATTCTTAGGTCCTCTTCTTTATAAAAGAATTAATGCCCTGTTAAATATATATTCCGTTAATTATATTAATTGTAAAAGAAACCTTAAAAAATTTCTTCAAAATTTGACGTATGAGGAAACAGAAAAATTTTTAGTGGTTTTGCAATAAATTAACATTATTAGAATAAGATTTAGTAAACTGTATAATATTGTGTAATTATAAATTAATTTTAGTATAGGGAATTTAAAACTATTATAACCATAGTTAGTATATTATCTAATTTTTAGTATACTGTATATCTAATTAATACGTCACTTTAAGGCATATTTATAGTTTGTATCGTTGTAATTATTGTTGTAGCACTAATTTTCGCCTGAAACACAGGGTATCCTAGTTCAGGCAATCGTATATTATTTTAGTCTTATTTAGCTTAAGTAGCTCTAATAATATTTTGTATCTCATCAATAATGTAAATACTGAATAAATATTATTATTATTATTATTATTATTATTATTAACTAGGCTTTGTAAGTTTTTATATTTTATAAAACTATATTATTACTTATTCTGTGTTTTTCAATAAAAGCAAAAATAGATGCAAAAAAGCAAATAGATTTGTTTACAACTATCATAATTGAGAATTAAAACTTCCTATCTCCAAAACTACTGAACCGATTTTGATGAAATCAGCAGTATTCCCTAAGTTAAACAATACGTGGTACAATAAAAAAGAATCACTTAAATCAGACTTGTAGTTCCGAAGATATGCGTGCACAAACATAAAAACATACATACACACACTTTTGAAATTTGGCAAATTTGTTCAGAAGCTGTTATAAATTAACATATACAATAACTGTATTTGAAAAAGACAAAACCGTCTTCAAAATTGCACGTAATTGAGAATTAAAACTCGATATCTCCGAAACTACAGAACCGATTTTGATGAAACTTGCACTATTCCCTAAGTTGAATAATACCTGGTACAATAAAAAAAATCACTTAAATCGGACTTGTAGTTCCGGAGATATAGTGCACAAACATAAAAACATACATACATAGTACATACATACAAATATACATACATACATACACTTTTGAAATTTGGCACATTTGTTCAGAAGCTGTTACATATTAATTGTAACATATTATACAAAAATTGGGAAGTTCTGGAAATATTACATACATACAAGCCAGGCAAATTTCAAAAATGTATGTATGTATGTATATTGTATGTATGTTTTTATATTTGTCTTACCTGGCCGGTGTCATTGCAACCAGGACAGCTAAGAAGTTTTTAAAGTGCCCAAGTGTGTGTGCAGTACACAAGAGCATACTCTCTTCCTTTATTCTTAGAACCCTGTGAGATGTATGATCTATGTGACCAACACAAATCAAGAGACATTTTAGTTTTTACATGCCAACCTGACACAAAAGAATCATTTTTCTCCTCAGACAATCTGGTTATCAGCTTACGACCAGTCAAGAGGCATGCTCTAAAACGAAAAGACCAGCTGTTCTCAAACTTTATGGTCGCTCAAACCCTTATAAGAAGTGACATTTTTGACGGTCCTCCAAAACATAATAATTTGTCGTTTGATGAATTATTGTCTCCATGCTGATGTCTGATGATTTTTTTAAAAACAAATTATGTATCGCTCACCCTACAAGGCTTTTGCGGAGTCCCAGGACCAGGAGAGCACAATTTGAGAATAGCTGCACTAGACTGTTAAGACGTGTTAATTATGCAAGTGTCAATTAAGGACAACTACCAAATGGCCTACACCGACAATTATGATATTACTCAGAATTCCGTCATGCGTTTTGACGTGTGCAAGTGCAAGAAATTAATATAAACTTCATTCAAATGGTAAGTTTTGAATTTTAGTATGATTTTATATGTTTTACCATACAAAAGCCTTTTACACGTGTTTAAAAGACTGGGTCTAGCGATTCCATCAGCTATTTCACCGTACATACTTGTGGTTTTTTGCATCGTTGTCTAAGGACGACAATTACGAAGCGCACCCAGTACTCGTTTGTAGTACCATACTCGTACAATTGAATGCAGCACGTACAAACGTCGCATTATCCTATAAATACGGACCGTTTTGATTTTAGCTTTTAGTGTCCAGTATGATAGTGCATGCACCAGGCAAAACGAAAATGTGGGCCACATTAATCGCAAGTCTTTTCCTCGTCGTCAATGTAAATGCAGGTAAATTGTTGACATTTTCAAAATTAATATCCTTTAAAAATAAGTATAAAAATATATTTAATAGTGTATTCCAGTTCTTTGTAGAGAACGCTTAAAAAACAAAACAAAGTAAAGTGTTTCCGATAGCTTTATTCAAAACTCGTTTAGGAGACAAGAGGACAAAATACAAATTAAAAAGAAAACATGTGCACACAAAATTTCGATAATTAATATGTGGTGGACGGCGGTACGGTCCACAATTCGCATAACATTCCTGCATCGCGCTATCGAAGTTTTCTGAGCGCGTCAGTATAATATAATATACGACAGCCAGCTGAAATGTATCTCGCGGCTTCGGCCTGACCGATCATAAAGCTAGAAACTAGAAAAAAATTATCGGACATTTTCATAAGTCGCGGCTGATCGATGCGACTTAACAATGTGCACGGTTCATCCGCGGACGTCTGCGGATATATCTATGGGCCCCACACGGTGTAAGGGTCCATAGAAATACAAGGATGAGTAATGCAGCGGCACCGCTGCACCGCCGCGATGGCGGTACCGCTGCCGCTGCGGCGCGTGTGTAAACATCCTCCCCGCCCCTCTGCACTGCGCCAGCCAGCATCGCCTCATCGGGTACCTCGTCCACTAGCCGCAATATACCTACCGCGGCCTGGGCGGACTCCGCATCGGCATCAACGGGCTTTCTCCACTACACCGACCGGTCAGCAAGCAGAGCACATCTCTCCTGGTCAGCACGTAGCATCGGCCCCGCATGGCAGCCGAATCACTGGATCCCTTTTTATAGTAATCTACATCATATAAAAATATATGATGTAGATTACTATAAAAACTACCAACGAAAATTGGTTTGAACGAGATCTAGCCAGTAGTTTTTTTTATACGTCATAAAAATGGTAAACCTTAATCAAAATTTCATAAGATCGACTGAAATATAAAAATAAATCAAAAATCTTTTAATTTCATAAAAATAAACCTTATTGCTGCTGCGGAACCCTTCATGGGCGAGTCCAACTCGCACTTGGCCGCTTTTCCATCTGGATCTACGGCTTTATTCACAATTATATCTATTCAACCGTTAACCAATAATAACAATAACAACCTACTCGAGTTATAACAAGCCGAATGAATTTAACGATGAATAATTAATTTCTCTGGCGCATTCATAAATTTCATTTCTTTCCAGGATATTTCTCAGCAAAATGTAATTTGAACGATACGGACTGCGTGGTGAAGGCAGCGGAGGAGTTCATCCCAAAGTTCACAAATGGCGTTCCAGCTTTAGGTGTGCAGCCGAGTGACCCACTTTTCATCAAAAGAATCGATTCTAGCAACAACCTGCTGAAGTTGATTCTGACTGATGTGAGCATAACAGGCTTCAAGAACACAATCGTGAAAAAGATCAGGTATATATTTACAATTATTATATCGAAATTAATGAAGGGACGATTATAAATATTTAAAAAATCTCGACAGCTAATTTTAATGAATAAGTAATAGCTGAAAATACTCCCTTTCATGCTAGGTTTTCAGCAAAAGAAAGAGATAAAAAAATTATTCCTCATACGTTTGAGAGCTGTGCAGCCTCAGACAAAAACAGACACGTCAAACGCTGTGCTGCAACCATTAAATGCAGTATTTGTAATTACTAATGAATTGATGATGTCATTAGCTAATCATAGTACCTACTGCCTACCCAATTTCCTAGTTCCAAATTCCAGTGTCAAATTTGGTCAAAACTTGTTGATATTTTGGTCGCAGATCTACAATATTTGCATTTTAAATAGGTACCAGACAGCGTCAAAACGAAAAAGGATATTATGGACTACTTTTTAGTGAGCGAAAATGCATGGTTCGGTATATTTCACTTTGCGAATGACTTTGCGGATTATTAGAAATATTTTTGTTTTAGGTTCGACGAGTCTAAATCGACTATGCTTTTGAAGTTGTTGTTCACATGCAATTTGGAGAGTCAGTATGAGATGTCTGGGAGTCTGATGTTTCTATCTCTGGAAGGAAAGGGTCCGCTACATGTGAAGCTTCGTAAGTTCTTTACTTATTACCATAGATAGAATCTGGCACATCGAGACAGATGGTATAGCTAAAGTTGGGCCACTTCTGGGTTTTTTGGTGCATTATGGTATATTGCGCTATTATAGCCTGAGATTTAAAACAATTACGTAATTCACCTAATTTACGGCTGTAACTATTAAAAAATGCTATTTATTTTAAATAGTAACGTTTCATAGTTCTCTACAAAAAAAGTTTTGATTAGTTTACACAGGGAAAATGTATTCTTATATTTAGGCAAATTAATTTCTTATATTATATATGTATATTTAATGAAATTCGAATAAGGTAGTTCAGTTTTACAACATACCATGAAGCTTTTACATACATTTTCAGGTAAAATGGAAATCAATTTACTTGTTGACTACAAGGAGATAACTGGTGAGGACGGTAACCCTCACTGGAACTTCGTATACAGGAGTCACACGTTCTTCCTTAAAGACAGATCCGATGTGGAATTCGAAAATCTCTTCAATAGAAATGAACTTCTTGGTACGTATTATATTGCCTTTGGTATTTGTAAGTTGTCTTAGCGCAGTTAATAAAATATCAGCTGCATCCGCAAGTTATATCTTAGATAAACTTAATATATGTGTATTAATTATAAAATAGATATTATATCAGCTCTCTGTAAGTGTATTTTTTTGTGAATTATTGTAAATAATGTCAAATTAGATAGTTAAAAAGCATTAATAATTATAACTTCCTTTTCATAATTAAATACATTAGACAAAAGCACAAATTTTTAATGTAAACATGTTGTTTCAGCTAAAACAGCCAAAGAAGTGATTGCGCAAAGTGGAAATGAAATCATAAAAGAAGTTGGACCTCCGGTTATAAAGGCAACGATTGACGCGGTCATTTTCCGATTTAATAAGTTGTTTAAAGGAATTCCAATTGATGAAACACACGCTTAAGTTGAAACAAATGAAAAAGATAAATTAATAATTTGGTAATAAAAATTGAAATACTATATTGTTTATTTTTAAACTTCCTTTACATGTTCAGGAAGGAAAATTGTCGATCAAAAAGAATTCAATACTTCTACGATATGTTTCTACGATATTAGGTAGAAGACATTTTATTTCAAAAGAAAATGACTGCAAATGATATAGCCTTAGATCAGTAAGTAATTAAAGAATGTGAGTCATGCGAGCTAATTCTATTGATTATATTTGACTCATACTAGTAGCTTCTATTTAACAATACAACCTCATCTATAACCCCTTTACATACGACTTTTGTATTAATACTAACGATAAATTAAAAATTAACCAAACCGCAACAAAGTCCAACTGTTGAGTGAGCACAAAGTAAAGATAGCGATGTATTATAAGCTAGTTAGGTAGCTACTAGCGAGTAAGAAGCCATTAAAAAAATAACTTTATTCACTACACAAGAAGTACTACAAGAGTGACTACAAGACGATTAAACTGACAGAATTCTACGGTGTTGGACCGCCTATTCCAATTTTGAATAGCTCATTTAAAAATGCATCACATCACCTTATCACACTGTAAAGTGAAATCCTAATTCCTAACACTACAAAATGTCAGAGTGTAGGGTCTCTTAGACTAATTAAATTGCAAATACAATTAAATGCACGATATATTAATTATTAATAAAAATTATAACATCTCGTCATTTCTATAAATTATGGACGTTTTTATTGTTTCCCTTTAGTAACTTATATTATGTTAGTGTTGACAGTTGAAAGAAAAATGTGGGTTATGATATGGCTTGCTTCGATTTTCATAATTGCCTATGTGGACGCAGGTAAAGACATCTGATTATAATTATTGTAGAATCGATAGATTAACGTTTCGTATTGATAAACCACATTCTATGTCAACCATAGATTGAGCAGTTGAAGTCTAGAAAAATCGATTACTGTTCTTTCGCTACATCATTCTATTCCTTGCTATAAGTAAACATAATATCGGCCATTAGCTATGTCCACACTGTGCACTTTCATCTTCAATAATTTTCATGATCTTTTGACATTCAACTTTCATACTGGCGCATTCAATAATTGAATACGTCAACGAACGCAACGCCAACATTGTACTTAGAGAACAAAGCGAAAGTTTTGGATACGGTCAGAGGGCATGCGTCGCGGGCATGCCTTACGTGCTCTGTTGACTGCTTTATGGTGCATGCCCTTAATGAATAGAAAAAGGCACAGTGTGGACATAGCTAATAGGTTGTTAAAGGAGTAGACTATGAAAAATACAATTGACAAGGGATTTCTGTCTATAAGGGTTTAAGGGGGTAATTTTAAACTAAAGTTAAATGTAAGCGTGAGTAAATCTTATACCATAAAGTTATGACAGCTGCTGGAAAAAATCTTTCAAAGTGAACCCCACGTGTGCACAAGTGTTTTTTTTTTCAACATTTTCTGTGCTTTCCAGGATATTTTCCGACAAAATGTATGCTGAGTGACACAGATTGTGTGACGAAGACTGCTCAGGACTTTATCCCAACATTTACAGCTGGGATTCCAGAGTTAGGGGTAGAAACCTCTGAGCCATTGCACATTCAGCGGGTAGATGCTAGCAACAATGTCTTAAACCTCGTCCTCACAGATATTGACAGTACTGGGTTAAAGGACACAATCGTTGAAAAAGTCAGGTGCCTATTTTATTTAACTAGGTTCATTTAATAATAATTTTAATTTGTATTATTTTATCAGAGACGTATCATTTATAGGGTATGTATTCCCAATGTTGAAAAATTTATAAGACCAACTACAGATATTTGCAATTACAAATTAATACAAGATAAAATCTTCCTTTCGAATTCAATTCTTCTGACTTTTCATATCCTGATATACTCTGAAATTCAGCCTTGTCTATCCTTATAATGTATTAAATATTTCTGTTACTTAGCTTCGATGAATCTAAATCAACTATATCATTGAAACTATTAGTCACAAGCAATTTGGATTATCAGTATGTAATATCTGGAAGTCTACTGTTTCTACCGTTGGAAGGAAGCGGTCCTTTGCATGTGAAACTTCGTAAGTATTCTTATCTTTGTATTATGCTCGATTAGATCAATACTATAGTATCGTGATTAGAACCATAAGCTACAGTGGTAAGTAAACTGCAAAGCAAATGAAACGACCTTTTTACGAAAGCCATTTTAATTTCAGACCTTACATAGAGCGGCACTCATAAGAATATACTACTTGGCATTTTAGCAAGGCATGTTTTATAATCTTCCTTCTTTAAATACATTGATTACATACAAAAGAAGCCACAACTCAACTAATACCTCTAGATTTCTTCTCTTTCATAGATATGAAAGATCTATGAATGAGAAGACAATATCAAGATAATAATTCAACGATTGATTTAACAAAGTCTGTCGCTATTGGCTTTTAAAACTTCTCTTTTGTCAATATTTAAATGATGATGATAATAGTGTTTTTCTTTTAGGTAAAATGGAAGTCGACGCGGTTTTTAATTACATGGAAGTAACAGGCAAAGATGGGAAACCACACTGGTACTTTGAATACAAAAGTCTTCAGTACACTTTCAAGGACAGAAGTGACGTTGTGTTCGAAAATCTTTTCAATGGGAACTATCTTCTTGGTATGTACCATAAAGTTAATATACCTAGCGGAATAGAGAAATAAAGGCCTGAGCAAGCGAGATGTCACTATCAGTAACACTGCGTGGTAAAAAGAGACGTGTGATACATGACAACTGCAGCACTCTTTTTTTTTACGTCCAGTCAGCCTGGATCAGCCCGCTGACAATTTAATCTCATAGAATTCATGTTCAATCATGCTTGTGTAAGTGTATACGTACACATGTTTTTCACACAGATGAAAACCAATTTCGGTTTCGTTTGACAGCTCGAGTTTGTTGCTCTATTCCGCTAGGTATAATAACTTTATGGTATGTACCTATTTCTATTTATTTGAATCAATTTTGTATAGAAAAATGTATGCTATTTTTAATAGCAAATATTTTATTTGTGTTCAGAACGCTAAATATAAGCTTTGATGGTCCCAATCATTGACAGAGTAGACCATAAGGAATACGTGTTTCATCGCAATAAAATGTACGGTACCTATCTACGGTATACTTTTTTGTAAATATAATTTAAAAATGTTAATTTAATAGTAATTATTATGATGCGTTGGTATTAGTAAATTTTATTCAAGACAGAAAAATAACCCAACAAAATGTTTCAGCTAAAACTGCAAAAGATGTGATATCACGGAATGGCAATGAAATAATACAAGATGTAGGGTATCCAGTTATAAAGGCTGTGATCGACGAGGTGCTAACACGAATAAACGAACTTTTTAAAACAATACCCGTGGATGAAGCAAAGGCTTAGATTAGAAGAAGTAAATAATAAATAGAAGTACTCTCCACTATTTTATTTCATTTACGATCCAGTATCTTTTGAGATTGGAATCAATATTTTTCCTGGAGTAGTTTGATTTCAGGCAAAATATATTGTTTCCAATCTCAAAAGATGGTAAAGACATGAGTGAATGAATTGGGTAGCTAACAATTTGAAACTGAACTTTTTTGTGTCAATGGAGGCCTTAGGACCGGGAAAATGATTAAAAAAAAATTGGGCTCTATTATTGGCCAGCTAGGTATAATAGTTAAATGTTGAAATTATAGGTAAATTTTTCAAATTTCAAGGAAAAAATGATTAATTGCCTATAATATGTCGTAAAATGTTAGTTACATACTTCGTCCAATCATATTATCTTCAATTTGTTTCGTACCTACAGAAATCCTAAAAATTGATTATTATAATTAAGGTATTATAAAAAACCTTTTGTTTATCCTTCTGACAAGTAGGTACAATAAACAAGTTAAGTATGTTTTTCAACAAAACCACAAATGAAACAAAAACTCTACTTTTAAATATATTATAGCAAATAACTGGTTTTTGCATTCACACAAAACGAATAAAAACAAACGTCGCCTCGTAAAAACAAACTTTTATTTGTGTTTAATCAATAGAATCTATTCGGAAATGTGTAGTTTAAAACGAATCTCGGTAAAAGTGAAAAAAGTAATTTGATAAGTTGTGTTAGTTATTCCTAACCTTTTTAAATCTATTGCAATTTGTATAGCTTTTATCGCGGGCTTTGAGCGCGGCGACCTAATCAAGATATTCCGTAACGAACAAAACCTAACACACCTCACTCCGACCGGCACAGCGGTGTAAAAAAAAGTTACTCTTTCAGCGCTACTTTTTTCATAGCGAACTCAACATATATAGCGACCCCATTCACCCCCTAAAGTAATATCACCTAGTTTTGTTACACCCTGTATATAATTATAATATTATGATTAATTAAGATTAACTAATAAATAAGTATCTTTGCGGAAAAATGTATGAGTAATATTTTTTAACTTACAAGATAATATCTAAGACTAATCAGTAATCACCATTTTAGGTCAATTACATACTACCGATTTTCCTGTTAATACACAGAACTACAATTAAAAATAATAGCAATTATTAATTAAAAACATTATAATGTTCTTTTAAGGCCGTCACAGACTTAGCTATAATATATATTAACGAGCTTCTGCCCGCGGCTTCGCTCGCGCTAAGAAGTATTATGATATACAAACTTTCATCCCCTATTTGAACCCTTTGGGGTGAGAATTTATCAAAATCCTTTCTTAGCGGATGCCTACGTCATAACATCTACCTGCATGCCAAATTTCAGCCCGATCCGTCCAGTGGTTTGGGCTGTGCGATGATAGATCACCATGTCAGTCAGTCACCTTTGAGTTTTATATATATAGATATAGACGAGCTTTTGCCCACGGCTTCGCTCGCGTTAAGAAGTATTATTAAATACAAAATTTCATCCCCTATTTGAACTCCTTGGGGTGGGAATTTATCAAAATCCTTTCTAAGCGGATGCCTACGTCATAACATCTACCTGCATGCAAAATTTTAGCCCGATCCGTCCAGTGGTTTGGGCTGTGCGTTGATAGATCACCATGTCAGTCAGTCACCTTTGAGTTTTATATATATAGATATAGACATAGACAAATTATGTTTATAGCTAGGCATACTACTATATATTTTCTATACAATTTGCGCGTGACCAGTGACCACACACTCAGCTATAATATATATTTCTGGTCTCAGTGTGTTTAGCTACTACTATATATTACTAATATATATTATAGTACGGTATATTAATATATATTATAGCTAAGTCTGTGACGGCCTTTACCGCATTTTAATAACATAACGATTATGTATACTCTCACGCCAGTTTATAATTATTATTTAAACAATAATAAGTAAGTGTTTACGCATATAAAAGTAAAATAAGTATTATCATAGTATTACGCTATAATAATAATGACTATTATAATAATAATTATTCGCTTCAATTATTACAAATACTTAGTATTAACAAGGCAAACAAATTATTTCACAAAAATATTATTTTGGCTACACAATTCTAAAAGGTTTACTATGAAAATACAAAATTAAACTATTTTATAGGCTTCCTTTTGGCTACATGAATTTAAAGCACCATAGAGAAACTCAAAAACGTTTTAACAGTGGCATTTGTGAAATTCTGGCGCAGTTTCGTTGTGAATATTTTAATACAATTTTACATGGATATGAAATATTTTTATCGTTGAAGTTTCTAGTTCGTCGACCTGTGTAAAATTGAAAAGTAATGAATGATAGCGCCGACACGTCATGTGAAAAATGCAGTTTGTGAGTTCACGGTAATCACGCGGTTATCGCATGCGACACGACAGGGGACTGTTAGGACTAAGCCACAACATATCGCAAAACGCAACGCAGTGATGTGACTTGAGCCTTAGGGCCGAAACACACAACTACAGATACGTCACTACGTAGATCATAACCGGGTTGCAGCAAAGCTATTGGCGGCAAAAACATTCGAAGCTCATATTAATTAAAAAAAACTGCTTATATCGGGTTTGCAGTGCCGCAACTTGATTAAGTGTTTCGGTCATTAAATCAAAGCAACATTTCCTCGTTGTGTTGCCGCAGTAACTCACGTTTTACGATTATTTATATAAGATATATTTTGTGATATTAATACTATGATACATTTATGCCTTGTGTCGTTGGATGACCGAATGCTTATTTCAGGATTTATTATTATTAAGGTGAATGACGAGCGTTGTGCTGCCGCCGAACACCCACTCATACCGCATAGGGTGCGCGGTGGGTTGTTGATTGTAACGACGCGTCGCGCGTCGCCGCAACGCAAGCATTATGCCAACGACGGCATGCACTGAAAGATTGTAGTATCGCTCTTACCTGTCATTTGCCGACCTCTACAGGAACCATTATACTATATTCGGCTTGTACTGCTTCTCTATGTTAGTTCATGATGGACCAGCTGTAAGAGTAACAAACGTAGTAGACAAACGTATGCCGCTTATAAAATATTATAGATATTTAATTATGGTTGTCCTCCTTGGAAGTTGTTCCTCAGCTCCCCAGAAACGTTTCTGTCTCCAAACTCCTCTGGTACGACTGTTTCAATTTTGATTAAATACTGTGTATTTTTCCTAAATGAAAAATAGATATTTTTTATCGGGTCAGCTAGTAACCATAATAAAGTTATTTTAAAATTAATTTATTTTCTTACTACACACCCATCATGACTAATCCCTTACTGTAATAATATTTTAAAATTTATTTACCCTTTATCACTAACAGGGTTTAAAATTTAAATTAATTAAAACTTTTCCCTTGGCGCGTTTCGCATGCGTGGACATTTGGACATCGTGACTCACTCGTATGGAAATATAATATACAGTTTCCGTATTAAATATTTTTTACTTTACTACTTTAGTTATATTTTTACTGTTTTTTTTTTGTTGAGACGCACAGAAACTGTAAGTGGAAGCATCAGCTCAACTAAATAGTCGAGTACAATACCAGGTTCCTTATACCCGGTTTATGATTATTTTATAGATTTAGTAGTCAAAGCTACACTAACCTAAGAGACACCAAACACATGCGCAGTGCACACCCTAAAGTATTTTCACTTAGCTTTGTTACTGAAAATATAAAGAAAATCAGTATTTTTGTTTGCCTGTGACACGTGCCGGAACCATTAACAGCGGGGATTCCCCACAATTCTCTTGTATCTGAACAAATAATGTCCCCTGGGTCAGCTAGTAAATCATTCGGTGAATAATTTTATGCCACTGAATAGAGCGGGTAAAGTGCATTTTTAGCGATAAAATCTGCAGGGCTACAATCGCAGTAGGAACCACTTCCTGATAAGTGCCGGATACTGGATAGGCTATCCACAACTTTTTTTGACGGATGGAGCATGGAGTATCTGTCAGATAAGTTGTGGAATGCTTATCCGGCACTTTATCAGATTTGTGAGACAGTGCCCTGGGCCGAGCATATCCATTCAAAACATACCGAGTCTTGGGCGAGAGCGCTGACTCGCCACTCCACTTAGTATATGTGATCAAGGCATTATGCTTATCAGCTACTAGAAGTACGGAAGAATTATAAAAATATGAATGTTTAAACAAAAGGTAAGCTATGAGCAGCTATTTGTTTCTTAAGCATTAGGCACTGAGGTATAATTATTATTAAAGGTTATGTACTTTTTTTTATTTGTAAGAGGACTTAGGAAAGATTATATTGATTTGATTGGTAGCTACCAGAACTGTTGAGACGAGGTCCCGAGAAATAATATAGGTTAAATTCCCGACTAATTTTATTTAGAAGTACTTTTTACCCGTCACGACTTATCATGTCTATTGACTACAGTAGAAAACATGCTTAAGAGATAGCGGATAAACTGACAGATTTTCTTTATTAATCTGTCACTTTGTCTATTCTACCATAAAAACCTGCAAAAGAATATTGCAGCTATATGGAAAACTGGCTGGCTGTCATTTGTTATGCATCTCATAAAAAATGAGGCATGAGCACTGAGCAGGTTAATTAAAGAATAATATTATGATGGTAACAAGTTAATAACTAGTAACATTGTTAAGTAATTGCAGTATTTAAGCAATGAAGTCACCGATTAGACGAGTTATGCAATGGTTATTTCTTTGTCTATGGAAGAAGGAATTACCTAGGCCGTAATTAATCTTTTTTTTGTAGGACGTCATCGATGAAATTGATTGATTTGAAAGAAATTTGTAGGAGTCAGTAGTAACGCACTAACGCCTCCTTGGCCCAATGGTTTAGGCTTTAGAGCGTGGCACTTGACTCGGAGATCGTGGTTCAATTCCCGCGTTAGAAACGTGTTATTTCCAAGTTTGGTTAGGACTAATCACCTGATTGCCTAACAAGTAAGATGATTAATGCGTCGGAAGGGCATGTAAAAAGCCGGTCTCTCGCCAGTCGCGTCGGTTGTCCGTCCCACTGTGTTATGAGAGTAAAGGAAGAGCGAGTGCTCTTGTCAACTGCGCACACATTTGGGCACTATAAAACTACTGAGCCACCGTCACCGAAACCGAACCGATTTTGAAAAAACTTGCAGTATTCCCTAAGTTGAACAATACCTATTACCTAGTGAGTAGTGCAACAAAAAGTTCTGGAAATATAATAATCGGCCAAGTGCGAGTCGGAATCGCGCACGGAGGGTTCCGTACCATTATAGAGCAAAATTAGGCCATAAATTGTGTTTTTTGTATGGGAGCCCCCCTTATTTTTTCATTTTATATTAATATTATTATTAAATATTAAAGTACACATTTAATTAAGGATTTTTGATAGAGAGCAAAAAAGGCCAAAAAAATCACATATTTTGTTGTATGGGAGCCCCCTTAAATATTCATTTTATTTTATTTTTAGTATTTGTTGTTATAGCGGCAACAGATATACATAATCTGTGAAAATATCAAATCTCTAGCTATTACCGTTCTTGAGTTACAGCCTGGAGACAGCAAAAAAGGCCAAAAAATCACATTTGTTGTATGGGGGCCCCACTTAAATATTCATTTTTTTTTAGTATTTGTTGTTATAGCGGCAACAGATATACACAATCTGTGAAAATTACAACTCTCTAGCTATTACCGTTCTTGAGTTACAGCCTGGAGACAGACAAACAAACGGACAGACGGACAGACGGACAGACAACGAAGTCTTAGTAATAGGGTCCCGTTTTTATTGGGTACGGAACCCTAAAAACTAAGAAAATACATACAGGTCCATTTTTTAAGTCGGTTAAAAAGTACTAGTAAATACAAAAATATGTGTCAATACTGACCTTTTGTTCTTTGTAGACTCTATGATATATTATTTGTTTGTTTAGCCATTATTTTAGCTTGTAACGTGTATGGTAATGAGTGTCATTAAATTAATTATGCAGCTGCCATTGGTGATAAGATGATCGCAATGTTGTACCTAAATTGTCGTCATCATCATAAAATTTACTAAGACATTGACATTCACTTTTTTCAATATCATAAATCATACAATTAATTATTCAAGAAATGAATAATTCAAAATTTCTTGATTTCTAAGTAGCAACATGTGGAATTTTGCTTCGTAAAATCAAGAAATTTCGAATAGAGAATATAAATTTCCGATTATTCGTAACAGACATACATACATACAAAACAGCGATTGTTTGAGTCTCAAAATGGTTTCGTGGTACGGCCCCAATTTTCGTTGTGCGAATCCAGATAGTTTAGCATTTTTACCAATTCCAATAAAACGCGTACAACGCCTCCAAAGAAATGTAAATTAACCATTCCTTCCATAATAAATATAATATATAAATGCGAAAGTGCGTCTGTCAGTCTGTTACCTATTCACACCCAAACTACTGAATCGATTTTGCTGAAATTTGGTATGGAGACATTTTGAGCTCCCAGATAAGACAATAGGATACTTTTTATACCGCAAAAATGTACGGATGCCGCACGATAAACAAATTTTTTGGCGCAACGGAATTGCGGGCGTAGTAACTCAAATATGTTAACATTAATTTGTCACCACTTTCTGCGACGTTAAGCCATTAAATTACCAGATTTGAACATAATGTTATACTATAAACACGTCAACATATCACATGTGGATATGTTACATTCTATTTGTACAACTAGTAGCTACCTCCCACAGAGTCCCCACTCCCCATGTCTCCTGTTGAAAGTTTTAATGCGTGCTCCATTTATTTTGCTGTGTTTGTAATTAGTTATGATACATTTATATTTATAATTCAGCTTGTTTTTATAACATGGTCAATTAAAATTCTGTTGTGATTAATTGCGTGAGATTATTTTGTAAATTTTTACACTAATCTACCACCTTACCGTCCGATTTTAACGAAAATTACAAAAAAGTAAATAAAATAAATCAATCTTGAAAAAAACGTAATTTCTTGAAAAAAACGTAATTTTTTCCGGTCTCCCTTACATTAGATTCGATGAGACTTAGCTGCCCTTAACAAGCTTGTGTAACTTGAGAACAATCCCTTACGATCGACTGCATTTTCTGATGTCTTATAAAAGGGTATCGCAAAAATAATTCTTTAGAAAATTGCACCTAGGTATATTATATTTTGATTTTCTTACATTATTTACGTGTCTATAATTAAGTCTTCTAATGGTATAACATCATAGATCTTCTGGACTGCTTCTACCACTTTAGTGACTATTGTCTTCACTATCGGCCCACCCACTTCTTCTACTATCTCATTGCTGTTATTTTCTATTACTTCTTGGGCTGCTTTACCTGAAATTATTTCATAAAATATTAGGACGAGAATGTATTTTAAATATTGTTTTCTTTAAAAATTAAAATAGTTTTATTAACAAACAGTTCTGATACATCAAATAGATGTTTTACAATATTATTATGACGTACTAGATGATGCCCGCAACTCCGTTGCGCCAAAATTCACACGGGAACCGTATATTTTTCCGAAATAAAAGGAAGCCTATGTCGTTTCCTGGAACTCAAAGTATATCCATACCAAATTTCAGCAAAATCAGTTTAGCGGTTTGGGCGTGAAGAGGTAACAGACAAACACGCTTTAGTATTTATAATATTAGTATGGATGACTCACCGAGTATCTCATTGCCGTTAAACAAGTTATCGAAGTGGACTTCAGCTTTGTCCTTCAAGTCGTAGTCGTGAGTCCAGTCCACTATCTTTAGATGCTCCTTTCTGTCAGCGCCAGTGACTTTTGTTAGCACACTGTCCACGCCAAAAATTGCTTTCCCTGGCAAATGAATCAAATTTTAGGTTACGTATGTAACTTAGAAACTAACTTCTTTTATTAAAACAATTAGTATTTTAAGGACGCCATTACATATCTCTCTCTTCGAGACGGCTCTCCAGCGAATAACCAACGTTAGACCATTTTTTTACCAAAGAGGACAAAAAAATATTGGCTGTTAGTGGTGGCAAAGGCGATGTTTTATGTAGGTCATTCTCTCAAGTGAAATAATCAATGATAGCTGCAAATTCTGGCTGAAAAACGTATTTATTTTTTGTGATCTGCCCTCGTAGAACTTATTTCAATTGTAGTCTTTCTTGAACCAATTAAGTCATTTGTGGACAGTGGACACCTACGTGTAAACATTATTTGAACTTTTACCTTATCAATCCTTTCTGTCCTTCTACCGCATATAATTTTCCTGATTGAGTCAACAATATTTAAATTAATTAAAGGTTTTCCCTGTATTTTTATAAGGATATACGTATTATGCATTAAATTGACAAAATCAATAAGGACTTTAATAGCTATGATCATTTAAAATTCTTGACTTTTATTACTATGGATAAAAGTTTTATTTATTCTTGTCTCACTACTGTTAATGCTATAATGATAATTGACTACCATTTCAATATCTTACTATTGATTACGACACTAATAACGTTTTTATTACTTATGTTTAGGCATATATTTAATGTAAGTCGCTAATATGAAATATCAAATGCGAATATTAATTGGTATTATTAGACTTTGATCATTCTTTGTTTACACCAGCTAAAAGCCGAGCACCTATACCTATATCTCATCTATACAACGTGAAATTTTAGTGGTTGTTTTCCCGCAGCAGAAAGATTTACCTATAGTAGTAGTATCGAACCATGCATTTTATTTTTTGAAAATAAAAAATATTTTGTATGACGTACTATGGAAACTTTATGCCGATAGGCGCGAGTTACTATGGACCCGACCGATTTTTTTATTATTTTCGAACAAAAAAAAACTTTACAAATCTATTGTACTACTAAGATAGAATCATTTTACTGCGGGAAAACAACCATTAAAATTTCACACTGTATATAAATAAAAAATCTATGTTATAGCACAAATCAATAGAGGCGTGATAGTTTTTCCGTAGAGTGTAACACAAAAGTGCTAAGGTTGTGGGATATACTAGGGCTCGCTTCGTTCGCCCTGATCAAAGGATTAAAATTAATAGATACTAAACGACTAAAATTAACAGATTATTGTATGAAACCAGCAGCTAGTGACTCTATGATCCGAATTCCGGGACCATGATCAACATAGGCAATAGATAATATAGGCATAGTTAGGGCAAAGTTTTGCCCTAACTATCCGTTTAGTTTGGAGTTTAGTGACTGTTTTAGTTGTTTAGTCGAAAGTAGTCGGGTTAAGGAAACTGTTTAGGTAACTACTGATGTTTATTTTGGTTGTTAAATTTTAACAAATTAAAAAAACTTACTGAGTATGACGTGGTTTTTCCCGTTTCCTTCAATGGGTAGAAACAAGAGTCTCCCTTTCATCTCGTATTGACCATTCAGCTCAACTGAACACATTAGCTTCATAAACAGACTTGTTCTTTCTGTGTTGTACCTGCGGATAAAAATGTAGCGTATAATGTATTGTTCATGTTCTTATATTTGTTAAGAGCGTTTACACCTTTCACGCTCAATTTGGCTTAAAACTGTACTTTTCAAACTTGAAAAAATCATCAACCACTTATCTTTTTAAAAATGTTGATAACTTATTTTATAGGAAATTTTACTGTCTATATAGTTAGCAGAGAAAAAAATAGGATTTATAGAGTATTTGTACATTAAATCTCGATAACTTAACAAAGGTTTTCTTAAATGCAAATAGCAGAAAAAAATATTTCATTTAGGTATTTAAGGGCCCGGGTTACCCTCGAAATTTTCATACATTCTTAATACCAAAATCATTTTTTCATACGAAAATATTTAAAATGTTTGTGCTATTTTTCAGCTTAAGATAGTAATTACCTAGGGTCCTGAACAATTTTTTTTTACAAAATATTTAAATACTAAAAAAAAAATTTGAGTTTAAATATTTTTTAGTAAATTTACTACTAAATATTTAAACACCAAAAAATAGACAAAAACACTAAAAAATATATAAATAAATAGTAAATTTACTACTAAATATTTAAACTTTAAAAAATATTTTTTATTATTTAAATATTTTGTAGTAAATTTACTATTTATTTATATATTTTTTAGTCTTTTTGTCTATTTTTTGGTGTTTAAATATTTAGTAGTAAATTTACTAAAAAATATTTAAACACAAAAATTTTTTTTTTAGTATTTAAATATTTTGTAAAAAAAATTTGTTCAGGACCCTAGGTAATTACTATCTTAAGCTGAAAAATAACTCAAACATGTTAAATATTTTCGTATGAGAAAATGATTTTGGTATTAAGAATGTATGAAAATTTCGAGGGTAACCCGGGCCCTTAACTGTACATAATTTAAATTCAAAAAATGAGAAATATTTTTTTTTTACTTTTTACTTTTTACTTTTTATTTTTTACTACTTTTTTACTGTCTATATAGTTAGCAGAGAAAAAAATAGGATTTATAGAGTATTTGTACATTAAATCTCGATAACTTAACAAAGGTTTTCTTAAATGCAAATAGCAGAAAAAAATATTTCATTTAGGTATTTAACTGTACATAATTTAAATTCAAAAAATGAGAAATATTAAAGAAATATCAAGGAATTAAAACTTTTTTTTACCTATTTATTTAACTTAATTTAATACAATAATAGCTTCTTAACATAGAAGAACACTTAAATTTTAAAAATTGTTCTTAAATATCAACAAATCTTTTGTTTTTTTTCTACAAATATTTTAAAACTACTATAAATCTCTGCGCGCACAGCAATTCCAATAGTCCGCCGCAGGTTTGTATTGAAACTTGAAATAAGTTGTAAACGCTCTTAAGTTTGCTTTCACACAACAGTTTATAATATTCCAATTTTCCTTTTCCAGCAAAGCTAAAAGGGAATATCTATAATGGCTTACAAATAAAGTAACAACAAAATATATTACTTATCTCAGAATTTTGGAAAAGTTATATTTTTAATTTATATTACTAGGTAGTTATAGATGAACTCAAATTCGTTTATCGTGCAGGAACCGTTCAGTTTTCCGGGATGAAAACTATCCCTTGTCCGTTCCATTTCTAAATTTGTACTGATTTGACACATTTCGATAGCTTTGTCCACACTGTGCCTTTTTTTTGTTCATCAAGGGCATGCGTTATAGCGCAGTCAACAGCGTACGTGAGGCTACGGCCCGTGACGCGCGCTGAAATCGTAGCGCTCGCTACTCGTATGACACTTTTCTTTCAACGCGGGTGGATTTTGACGCATTCAATTATTGAATATGCCAAACGGAAGTTGAGTAAATAGAAGATGACGAAAATTGAAGTTGAAATTGCATAATGTGGACATAGCTAATTGCATGCAGCATGAGGCGTCTTGAAAATCTGTCAAATCTATACAATTTTAGAAATTAATAATTATACATACACGAGTCACGTTGCGGTATTTTACCCTTTGAAACAATTCAATACTAATAAAATTAATTTTCTTTCTTAATTTGTAAGAAAACGTACTTGACTTTCTTAGCGACGCATCCCTTTAAGCCAGTCATGATCACATCTTGTAAGTTTAGCTGCAGGCTTGATGAACTGGAGTCTATGTGTTGAATATACATTGGGTCCAGAGGGTCCCAGCCATATTTTGGATCCCCTATAGCCACGGTAGTGATCATACCCTGAACCAACTCCTTAAGACACTGGCCGTCTTCCTTCTCGCATTTTTGTAGAGATGGCGCTGTAAAAATACAGGTTTGTTTCAACTTGAAACAATTATACTAGAATGATACTAGGAATGACTATGCCTTGAAACTTTCAAGGCATAGTCATTTCTAGTATAAATAATTATTTGTTTTTAATTCAAAACCTTTTGTTATGTACTTAATATAACATTAATAATTATTGTTTTCTAATGGGCACGTTAATGGTTCAATTTTATGATCTTGTAAGTACCATTGAGGAAATTGATTCCTAGGCAGTTGACAGACCAACGTCACAGTATATTGCTATACTGTGCCAACGTCATTCGGTCGGATCATGTCAATTCAATGTTCATTGTGACCTGTCGGCACTTCGGCAGGGTTTGACGTAACGCGACCAAACTACGTAGGTCCCCACTAGGTCCCCCATCTGTCTAGGAATCAACTTCTCTGATAGTACATAATTTCTGCTAAAAATGTAAAAAGATTCAACAGTTAATTTTGTACGAAACAATATTTAACATACCAGCATTTAAGCTCAATAGACATCCAGTCAAAATGACGAGCACAAAACTGCAGTAACCCTGCATTTTGAGTCGGAAGGACATAACTGATGTGTTTAGTCGAGAACACTTTTAAATACGTTCGTCTGTTTACTAATAACAAACATATTAATATTGACATAGTATGAGACTGAAAAATCGGCCAAGTGCGAGTTGGACTCGCGCACGAAGGGTTCCGTACCATTACAAAGGAAAAATAGACAAAAATTGTGTTTTTGTATGGGAGCCCCTCTTAATATTATGTTTTTTATTAAAATTTTATATTTAAAGTTTAAATACTACCGAGTATTTTGTAAACATTTCAAGTAAGTACCTACTTTATTGATATGAAGCAAAAAATGGCAAAAAATAATGTTTGTTGTATGGGAGCACCCGTTGAAGATTTAATTTATTTTGTTTTTATAGTATTAATTGTTGTTATAGCGGCAACAGAAATATGTAATCTGTGAAAATATCAACTTCCTAGCTATTACTACTGTTCTTGAGATACAGCCTGGAGATAGACAGACGAACGGACGGACGGACATGTGGACAAACGGACAGACATCGAAGTCTTAGTAATACTTAGGGTCCCATTTTTACCCTTTGGGTACGGAATCCTAAAAAGGATGTGCGGAAAATTTGATACTTGAGTGCCAATTCTTATGTGCTAGATGTCGCCTACAACTTCGTTCGCGCAGGAATTAGTTTATCGGACGGGAACCGTACATATTATCGTGATAAAAACTATCGTGTATCCTTTCGCGGGACACAAGGTATCTCCATACCAAATTTTATCAAAATTGGTTGAGTAGTTTAAGCGTAAAGAGGGGACAAACAGATACAAAAACGAATTCAAATAGTATAGATTCGCGTACCGTCACTCTTCACATGACAGAAACATCATAACTTGTATTGACGTAAGCTTAGAGTTAACAATGTCAATTTCTTATTTACTTACCTCTAGTTTTTAAACTTTGCGACAGACGATTTCATTACAGATGCTGTATACTCTGCAAGGCTTTTTTTATTATTTATTAACTTATTTTCATACATTTATCTGAAAATAAATACTCTCTCAATAATCCACTTAGTGGATATTATATAAGAGGACATAATACATTTAAGAGAAAGCCATTTTACACTTTAGCTAATGCCAATATTATAAGCAAGCATGAATCACGTATCTGCTGCCGCCGCAATGAAATCTAACGCAGCTGGTGAAATGAAATTTTGTCAGCTGCGTCGCATTTTGGAGGTCTGTAAACAAAAATACGTAAAAAATTAGTCATTCTCGTTTAACTTTTCCCTATCGATCTTAAAATTTTACGCTGCCTATTCATAGCTATTGTTAAGACTGTTGACATTAATTTAATATCAATATCCTGATTGGATTATGTCAGTCTGTTTGTTCGTCAATTGTCGCTCTTGTCGTGCTGGTAGAGCGTTACTAATAAAGCTAACAAATCAATAATTATTGCATTTATCATTATATCTGTCACATCTTGTGTCTATAGTAATTATTATAGTATAGTGTTTTAGAAGTGGTACTTATAGTAAAAATTTTGCTTTTCCATAGTAAAAAGTCATGTGAGCAACAAAGTTTCGATCGAGAATCGAAAAAGCCGTAGAACAAAAGTTGTTCAGAATGACCTTTCAGGGTGACTTAGGTCACGGTATAAAGGCCGTCACAGACTTAGCTA
The DNA here is from genome assembly GCA_905404155.3 of Plebejus argus. Lineage (NCBI taxonomy): Eukaryota > Metazoa > Arthropoda > Insecta > Lepidoptera > Lycaenidae > Plebejus > Plebejus argus. Next base: position 10,206,528 of record FR989941.1, on the reverse strand, counting down.
TAATATATATTAATATATTTATAGCTAGGCATATTAATATATATTTTCTATACAATTTTCGCGTGACCACACACTCAGCTATAATATATATTTCTAGTCTCAGTGTGTTTAGTACGGTATATTAATATATATTATAGCTAAGTCTGTGACGGCCTTAAAGCTTTAAAAAAATATATTGTGAGCAAATAATAAGCTTTCACAGTCCACTAATACAACAGCAAATCTATAAAATAGTACAATTACTACTTATGAATTAATATTATGGACCATATTTTTATACAACTTACAATTAAATAATATAATACATTGTATGCAAAAAATATTATAATAATGTATATATTTTGGATTATGCGTTTCTTGATAATGATTATAAGGAAATTATACCTAGTACCTACTTATACAGGGTGCAATTAAACCTTCCTGCCAATTTTTTTCCAGGGCTTATGAATCATTAGGAGAGTCCATTTAACGAGAAAGAATTGGATGTTATTTTTTTCTTGATGACATATTTTATATCATTAAGAGTGAGTTGCATCAACCTACTTTAACTACAACTTTAACTTTAACCATAACAAAATGTGAAATGAACTGTCAAATCCCTAGCAAAAGTCGCCATATTTGACGATAACCTTATCCTTAACTTTAACTACGCTTCTGGTGCAATTCACCCTTAAAATCGTTGCAGAACGGTCGATCGCGGCGGTGGGTATGAGCGGGGGTGAACGCGCGGGCGACGACTAGTGTCCATTAATTGTAGTATTTTTAGGATAACTTTCGGAAGCTATTTCTCAACATTTTAGTACTGAGTGATTATAAAAGGAAAAATACGTCAATTTTTATTTTTAACAAGGGTCAATATATCAAAATTTGGCAGGAAGGTTTAATTGCACGCTGTAGAACGGATTTCGAGGAAATTTTTATTTGTAAAAACGTTTACTCTGTAAACAAATTTTTACATAATAATATAAACGGATAAAATCGTCGTGTTTCCGTTTAGTTCCGTCTTTGATTCGCGGAATTAAAAACATGAAGCAAAATCATAGTTATTAATAACAATAATAATTGCAGAGTTGGGTTTTCCCACATTTAAAGTTAAATTATATTGTTATTAGATACTACTATGGCAGATGTACACCGTAGCATCTGTCATGTGCTGATTCGTCGAGATTAGTACAAATTGTTATTTTAGTTTTAAGTTCAAAATGTATACGATGTGGTTGTTTATACTTTCTTAAATAATTTATTACGGAATTTTTTTCTCCATGATTAAAACTCCTGAAACTTTGACATCACTTTCACTCAGCGATAAAATAAAATTTACTAAAACCGACTTCAAAATTTTACGTCAATTTTGAGAATTAAAACTCCCCTATCTCCAAAACTACTGAACCGATTTTGGTGAAACTTGCACTGTTCCCTAAGTTGAACTAATACTTAGTACAACAAATAAAGAATTACTGAAATCGGTACGCTATTTCCAGAAATATGCGAACACAAATATAAAAAATACATACAATATACATACATACACTTTTGAAATTTAGCACATTTGTTCAGACGCTGAAATAGACTAACATATATGAAAATTGGGCAGTTCTGGAAATATTACATACATACGCGTCGAATTAATAACTACCTTTTTTGAAGTCAGTTAAAAATGAATTAAACGAGTCTTTTTGACCGTTTTATGTATTACTCGGCGATAAAATTCGTTTATCGCGCGGGAACCGTACATTTTTTTCGGGATAAAAGTATCCTATGCCCTTTTCCGGGACTCAAAGTATCTTCATACCAAATTTCAGTGAAATCAGTTCAGAGGTTTGGGCGTGAAAAGGTAACAGACAGACAGACCCACATTCGTAATTATAATAAATTAGTATTGATGAAATTGACAGTAAAAATTTACTTTATTTTTGACTTTGAATTATGGATTTTTAACAAAATAATTCGTAATATTATCAATAATAACCATACGGTTAAGGAAACTATTGATTAGTAAAACAGACACTTTTTTGAGTGCTCTAAGGTCGATAATCGGACTGCAAATTGTGGAGAGACAATTTTGTCCTCCGTACTCCAAAAGCAGCAGACACCGGAAGTCGGAGCCGTGTGTCATGAATCATGATAGTGCCTCTACAAACATTTTAACGTATTTAAATACCCTTTAAAAATATGGTCAGTGCCTTAAAAATACACATTTACTTGGATTTAAGTGTTTGTAACGTGCTGCAGTTTGTTTTTGTGGTGTCAAAGTAACAGTGAGTGGGGTGGGTCACAAAACTCGAGAAAAACCGAACATTTTAAGCACTTTATTGTAATTTTCGCCAGTTTTTTGTTGATTATCTAAAAATTTTTTACATTTTTTTTTATTCCTAGATGCGTGGAAGCACTGTATTTTTTCGGGATAAAAATGTGTGTATGCCAACTTAAAAATATAACAATAATCAGTGTAACTATGTTTTCACTGACTTATTTGAGATTTTGAATTTTGCTATTTGACCCCATACAAAATATGGAAAAAATAAATGCCAACTGTTTTCCTTCTTGATGTCTAGTCACAAATTTCTTTTCATTTCTCTTACAGCTGCTTGCATTTAATTATTTTAGAGCACGTAAACACAAAGCAATTAATCAAAGGATTAATTTCAAGCCGCATTATAATTAGCCTATTAGGGTTGTCAACTATAAATTGCGTTTGATTATAATAATTGATTTTATTAGAAAATAAGTTTGCTCATTAAAAAAAATTTGATTATTTGATTATTCTTTATTCTTATTTTGATAATTCTTCTTCTGACTTTCGAAAATAAGGATTGTTCGAATTTGTGAATGTTCGACTGTGGATGTAATTTTTTAAATGTTATAGATATTTTACTGTTCATATCACATTAATCTAGGCGAATCCGTCTTAGATAGAAATTAGGTACCTCTAATTATCTATAAGCAATGATTAATACGAAAACATGCTAATTTATGATCGCAAACAACAATTTATATAAAAAAAGTCAATGTTTACCATTAAACTGTGTACCTCAAAATGTTGTTTACATCGCTAAACCACTTCTAAGAAGTCAGCTATCGTTTGATCAATATCACGTTTTACAAAACGTTATTTTTACTTTACCAAGTTCACGCCATTGTAACTTGACCTTCCTTTGGCGAGGACAAAGTGCCATAATACTTATATTTTGTGGTCAATGTCATAACCATATGTTTGATAAATTGGAAAGAAAAATTGTCACACGCTACGTAGACATTTAAAGGGTGTCGGTTACTTCAGACAAAGAGAATATAATCAAGTAAGTTTTAACTTCAGATATATGAATGATGACCTCTGTGGCTCAGTTGGTGGGCTGTTGGCAGCTCAAGCCGGAGGTCGCGGGTTCGAATCCCGCCGACGGAACAAAAAAGTTTTCAAAAGTTCCTGGGTCACGGATGTGTATTAAATATGAGTATCAATAAAAATCTTAAATATATGTATAGTATAAAAGTATTAAATATATTTCCGTTGTCTGGTACCCGTAGCACAAGTTCTTCAGGTACTTACCACGGGGCCAGACTGACGTGGTGTGAAGCGTCCATAGATATAATTATATAAAAAAATTATATGAGAAGATTTAAGATTCCCTTTCGCCATGCGATATCGCGAGATTCGCCTCGAACCCCCTTCAATCTCACGAAAGATTAAAAGAAAAAACAAAGATTTAAGAGGAAACACCAAGGGCTAGAGAAATGAAAAAAAGTACTTGTATTGCTGTCTCCCTTACCTCAAGCCTATACCGCAGAACGCGATAGAGACAACTGCAGAAAATCTATAGCTTTGTCCACATTGTGCCTTTTTCTGTTCATCAAGGGCATGCCTTATAGCGTTGTCAACAGCGAACGTGAGGCATGCCCGTAACGCGCGTTGAAACCGTAGCGCGCGCTATGATACTTTTCTTTCAACGCGGGTGGATTTTGACGCGCGTTACGGGCATGCTACACCTTCGCTGTTGACTCCGCTATAACGCATGCCCTTGTTGAACAAAAAAAAGGCATAATGTGGACAAAGCTAATAAGTCGTTGCCCTCTGATTTCTTTTCCAAAACGTACTTTTTAGGGTTCCGTAGCCAAAATGGCAAAAAAGGAACCCTTATAGATTCGTCATGTCTGTCTGTCTGTCTGTCTGTCTGTCTGTCTGTCCGTCCGTCCGTATGTCACAGCCACTTTTCTCCGAAACTATTAGAGCTACACTATTGAAACTTGGTAAGCAGATGTAGTCTCTAAACCGCATTAAGATTTTGATGCAAAAATGGAAAAAATATTAAAAATTTTAGGGGCCCATAGGTACAACCGAAACAAAAAAATTTTTTTTTTCATCTAACCTATGCGTGTGGGGTATCTATGAATAGGTCTCCAAAAATCATACTGAGGTTTCTCATATCATTTTTTTCTAACCTGAATAGTTTGCGAGAGAGACTCTTCCAAAGTGGAAAAATGTGTGTCCCCCCCCTCTAATTTCTAAAGTAGAGGCATGATAATTCTAAAAAAAAATATATGATGTACATTACTATAAAAACTACCAACGAAAATTGGTTTGAACGAGATCTAGCTAGTAGTTTTTTTTATACGTCATAAATAGTAAAGTACAACTGAAACAAAAAAATTTTTTTTTCATCTAACCTATGCGTGTGGGGTATCTATGGATAGGTCTCCAAAAATCATATTGAGGTTTCTCATATCATTTTTTTCTAACCTGAACAGTTTGCGAGAGAGACTCTTCCAAAGTGGAAAAATGTGTGTCCCCCCCCTCTAATTTCTAAAGTAGAGGCATGATAATTCTAAAAAAAAATATATGATGTAGATTACTATAAAAACTACCAACGAAAATTGGTTTGAACGAGATCTAGCCAGTAGTTTTTTTTATACGTTAAATCGACTGAAATATAAAAATAAATCAAAAATATTTTAATTTCATAAAAATAAACCTTATTGCTGCTGCGGAACCCTCCATGGGCGAGTCCAACTCGCACTTGGCCGTTTTTTTTCATTTAAAAATTAAAGCAAGGCTTGCGCAGTGTTCCTGTTCTGTTTTATTTTTTGTTGTATAGGTAATCTAGCTAAAGTTGTATTGTGGATGTTTGAACACAGCGGAAAATCTGGTCATTTTTTGGGTTTTTGAACGCTTATAATATCTTTTTTAATTATCAAATTATGAAAATAATAATAATCAGCCAAGTGCGAGTCGGACTCGCCCACGAAGGGTTCCGTACCATGATAGAGCAAAATTATGCCAAAAATTGTGTTTTTAATATGGGATCCCCCCTTAATTTTTTATTTTATTTTAATATTAATATTAAATATTAAGGTACACATAATATAACTAAGGACTTTGAGAAAAATTCAAGTACCTTCCTGTTGTCATTATTGATATAGAGCAAAAAAGCCCAAAAAAAATCACGTTTGTTGTATGGGAGCCCCCCTTATATATAAATTTTATTTTGTTTTTAGTATTTGTTGTTATAGCGGCAACAGATATACATAATCTGTGAAAATTTCAACTCTCTAGCTATTACCGTTCTTGAGTTACAGCCTGGAGACAGACAGACAGACAGACAGACGGACAGACAACGAAGTCTTAGTAATAGGGTCCCGTTTTTACCCTTTAGGTATGGAACCCTAAAAAAGAAAACATAGGGATTCAGGAAAAAATTATAACTCTATCGGCATTATCCAGGGAGGAAACAGGGCACATCGTTTGTATGGAAAAACGGCTCTAGTGGTAGCTCTTAAGTTCGGAAAAACTGTTTATTTCTTTTCTAAAGTCGCCAACCCTAGTTCATGTCCTTACATCAAGACTCAAGAGTGACAAATTATGTTGTTTGTAATTTGCTGTAACATGTTATAATTAATGATCTGTATGATGAACTTCAAGGTTGTTTAAATTATTAAATATTACTAAAATTATTTAATACTAGATAAGGAAAAATTTCCACCTGGGTCTACAGTTATGAGAAATCAATTTAAGTAATGTCGATAGAATTTATATATTCTATATTTTATAATCTTTTTATGCTATCACTTTAGCATGGTTTATAAAGTCATCAGTCGCAAAAACCTAATTAAATTAAAAAATCTACTTTTTAATTTTTATCAGGACTCTGGGCTTATAAAACGCCATCTACAAGCAAAACGAGAAACCTTGCGTGTCGCTTGCAAACGTCATGTTCTTCAAGGAGCAAAAAGTTTCCTTGTTTTCCCAAACTCTCTTTTATCCTAAGACCGCCGCGCTCTTAACGCGGCGCCCTCAAACGTCAGTCATGACTCATGCCATGAGTCCGTATTAACGCAACGCAACAGTCAAGATGCTGTTTTAATTGACATTGGACACGTCTTACAAACTGCTTAATATTTGACCATAGTTTGACGAATCAACCGAGTACCAGCCAACTACCAAAATCAAATTGGCCAAACGGGAAATATTGTGCTACACGTTTCTTATATCAAATTAGTAGTAAATTAAGAGGAGTCCACACAGCCGTTTTTCCGCCGATCGAAACGTTGTCCCCTGTTTCCTCCCTGGATAATGCCGGTAGAGTTATAATTTTTTTCCTGGATATATTATATGGCCACTAATACAATGTCTTTTGTTATTAAAAAAGATATGAACGGTCAAAAACCCAAAAAAGCGGCCAAGTGCGAGTTGGACTCGCCCATGAAGGGTTCCGCAGCAGCAATAAGGTTTATTTTTATGAAATTAAAAGGTTTTTCATTTATTTTTATATTTCAGTCGATTTAATGAAATTTAGATTAAGGTTTACCATTTATGACGTATAAAAAAAACTACTGGCTAGATCTCGTTCAAACCAATTTTCGTTGGTAGTTTTTATAGTAATCTACATTATATATTTTTTTAGAATTATCATGCCCCTACTTTAGAAATTAGAGTGGGGGGACACACATTTTACCACTATGGAAGAGTCTCTCTCGCAAACTATTCAGGTTAGAAAAATATGATATGAGAAACCTCAATATGATTTTTAGAGACTTATCCATAGATACCCCACACGCATAGGTTAGATGAAAATTTTTTTTTGTTTCAGTTGTACCTACAGACAGACAGACAGACATGTCGACACTATAAGGGTTCCTTTTTTGCCATTTTGGCTACGGAACCCTAAAAATGACCAGAATTTCCGCTGTGTTCAAACATCCAGAAAACAGATTTGTCTAGATTATACAAAAAAAAAACCGTCGTTGATTTTCTGCAGTTGTCTCCATTGCGCTCTGCGGTATAGGCTTGAGGTACACTCACACTGCCGCTGCACGTGACCATGGCGCTCGTGGCCAACGAGTTGCTGGCGTTCATCCAGCACGCCATCGACACCATGGACGAGGTCAGCATCATGCAGATCTGCAAGTCCTCCTTCACCAGTGAGGAGATTTGCCAAGGGAAGCAGCTGCTGTATGAGACGCTTGGTCAGAGCGCGAACATGCCGTCGCGACGAAGGGACGGAACCGAAAGGAGCGTGCAGGACATCATCTCCCTGCTGAAACAGACGGATCCGGATGAGGTACCGGCTTTTGTGGCTAAAGAGCTGCACAAGCTGCCGCCCGTCACGCTGGACCACGTCGACGTCGTCAGCCTACTGAAGGACATCAGATTCCTGAAGGAAGAGCTGGCCGGAGTTCGAGGTAGATTGCAGGCGTCAGAATCTATCATCAGTGACCTACGTAGTGAATTATCACAATTGAAAAGTAATAATTCATTATGTAGGTCACCTGACGCCGCGCCATACGTCAACTGTCGCCGAGGCGCGCAAGTGTTTAGCCCGTCAGCATTTTTAGACGGGTCAACGAACACCGCCGCTGCCGCCTCCGCCCGCGCTCCCCTCCCGGTTGCGCCGACGCCGAGTCCACAGGCGACTCAGCAAAACTACGCGACTGTTGCTGGTCGCCCCGCCCCTCCCCCGCGGGCGAATAAAAAAGGGGAGAATGAGAGCCGTAAGGCTTCGGAGATTCGTAAGTCTACGGAGAGCCGCAAGACTACGAAGAGCCGCAAGGCCAAGTCTTCTCGACCTGGCAAGGACGAGAGCAGGGGGTGCGATGAGGAGGGCTTCATACTGGTGGAGAGGAAGAAGAAGAAGCCCGCCGCCCGCAACCATCGCGGCACCGCGCCCTATGTACCTGAGCTGCGTCTGCGGAGCGAGGTCCCCGCGACGCCCCTGTACATATCTCGCCTGCACTGGTCCATGGAGGTCGAGGACGTCGTGGACTACATCAGTAAGAAGACATCCCTCCACTTGAGGGTCGAACGTCTGCAGTCTCGCCACAAGGTCAACTTCAGTTCCTTTGTGGTGAGAGTACCGACGCATCTTCTGTCGACCTTTGAGGCGGAGGAATTCTGGCCGACTGATGTGGTCTACCGAAGGTTCCGGGGGAGACTCCGGAATGAAGCGCGCGTCACGTCGCCGTCAACTCGTGATAAAGTGTAGTTATTAAGTGTATATTATAATTTATATGTATGTTAGTCATTAAGGTAGGTATATATTGTATGGGCCTATGTAGCCCGATATAAATAAATAAATAAATAAATAAGGGAGACAGCAATAGATATTACTATGAGCGTATCAGCCATAAATTTATTGGTATCAAGCAAGATCGAAATGACGACACTTGTATGACATCACCAGGAGCATGGATGCGAAGATGTCAGTTTATTGACGCTATATAGGTCTACCAGAATCTGATGGCAATTTTGACAGCAGATTTCTAAAAAATATCCTTAATCATTGGATTAATTTTAATTTAATTTTATATTTGCATGTTTAACACACAGAATCAGCCGCTATAATTTAGAAAAAAAAATGGATCAAAATGTTTTTTTTTCCAATTCCGGGTGTATTTTCACAGAGTCAATTTAATTTCTCACATTTTTCGTTCAGATTTGATACAAAAGAGCCTTTTAGACCTGTTATTAAGACAGAGCTCCGAATTTACCATAAGCTTTGTCCACATTGTGCCTTTTTCTGTTCATCAAGGGCATGCCCGTAACGCGCGCGCTATGACTCTTTTCTTCCAACGCGAGTGGATTTTGACGCGCATCACGGGCATGCTACACCTCCGCTGTTGACTACGCTATAACGCATGCCCTTGTTGAATAAAAAAAGGTACAATGTGGACAAAGCTATTGGTCACGTAGGTACCCACGTTCCCTTAAATCCCAGAAGGTGTAAAATACAGGACAGGACAAATATAGTCAAAGAATAAGCAATAATATTAGAGGTATAATATTGTACCCCCCGAAGGTTGCTCGCCTTGTCGTGGCGGTGGGGCTCAGTAACCGCGGCTTGGACAACCGCGGTGAAGCGAAGAGGCAACCAGGGCCGGCCGGTGTCGCCGCCTGGCCCGAGGAGGGCGCTCCCAGCGGACTGGAGGAGTCCGCTGCGGATGCGCACCGAGGTGGGGCCGCAGAGGAAGAGGCAAGTAGGTATTACGGTGCGCCGCTTGCCCTATCCTCTGCGGCCGAGGACGGATCGCGGGGGGGGAGAGGCATTGTGGTAGGTTGCCGCTTTCCCTACCCCCCCCTGCGAGCTGGCCGTTCCGTTTGAACGGCATTGGTGGGGCCGCAGAGGAAGAGGCAAGTAGGTATTGCGGTGCGCCGCTTGCCCTATCCTCTGCGGCCGAGGTGTGGTCGGTGGCAGAGCCACGGACCTGATCTGCCACATGGCCTCCAAGTAGCAGACTCGGGGGGCGTCTGCTACAGCCCTGGTGGGGGCCGAGGAGGAGGGCGCGCAGGTCTTCGGACCGCTGGCGGGGTCGCGGATGTGTGTATCGTTCCCGTGGCCCCGTCAAAAGGCGGCGTGGCGGAAGATGGGGGGGGGGGGTTTTAGTGGGTATACCGTGGTCTCATCAGCTACGGGAGTCCCACATCACCGCTCGGGTCGCCCCCTGCGCCTGGGTGGTATGCGTAATGCATTTCCCCCTCCGAAAAAAAAAAAAAAAAAAAAAAAAAAAGGTATAATATTGTACAAAAATTACATTTTCTAATAGTATTTTCATCATAAAAGTTGATCTCAATAACATTTAAGCTATGAAATAATGTACAAATTGACGTATATTTTGAATAAATTGGCCTAATTTCTGGCTTGTGTGTCCGTTTATTGCGCTTTTAGTGGATAAATGGGACTTCAGCGGAGCGAATCGCCGCGCTGAATTTACACTGAAACGGCGAAAGTGGTTCACCGAAAATGAAGCTTCAGTTTCTTTATTATAAAACGTTTTATAATAATTATAGAACATTTATAGTGTACTAGATGATGGTAGCAACTCCGTTGCGTCAAAACTCGTTTATAACGAGGGAACCGTACATTTTTTCGTGATAAAAAGTAGTCTATGTCCTTTCCCGGGACTCAAAGTATCCCCATACCAAGTTTCAGCAAAATCAGCTCAGCGGTTTCGGCGTGAAGACGTAATAGACAGACAGACACACTTTGGCATCTATAATATTATTATAAATAATAATTATAAGTAAGTATGGATGATTAAAATTATGTGTGTGCTTAGGCAGCTGATTGCTCACACACAAATAGCACACCCCTTTTATTTTATTTATTAGCAAAGCCTCCAAAGGTAGGTCTGAGAATATGGTAAAATTTTTATTAGTTAACCTCATAATATAATATTATGTTGCTTTTAACATCAGCAAAAACAAATGGGTAATGAAGTCTTTCCAAGTATTATAATAATAATAATAATATTAGCGCCTATAAATTTACGCTAGCAACAGCAGCTGATTGTATCAAACAGTACCTATATTAAAAAACTTGTAACGATCAATATCTCCTGAAAAATATGGCAACTAAAAACATCTCAAAAATTTCGTATTTAGGAATACCACAGTTTATGTTTTATTATTTTTATATAAGTACGTAAAAATATTATTATGTCGTAAATTTTTCATTGAAAACGCTCCTTTGAATTTGCCAAGTGTACGAGATAGGGGTGACCCTTTTAATTCAATAACGCACTGTCACGTCAATTTTACAATACAGTTTGTCAAAAACCCACAGACAAATTGCCCATCCCTACAAGTGCCAAATGAGACAACTGTAATCCAGTAAACCAGACTGATCATCTTGGTGTGCCTAGTAATCCCCCTAGAGTTTGTGTCTTGGAAAAATAAGCTTTAACGTGTAGTGGGAGGGTCTGAATTGGTTTGTACAAATGAAGTGTCAGTCTGGACCCTAGAGACGCAGATGTGCATTGAATTGTCTATGATTACACGATCGGAATACGAATTTTATGTGACTTGCGACAGGTGTATGGAACTGGTGGTTTGATAATGTTTTTGTTTTTATCCCTTTATTTCCAATAGGGTAATAAAATGGATAATTTAAGTTGCATCTTTACGATATTGAGGAGGAAGTAAGCTGGAAAATATTATGAGCACCCTTGAAATAATATATTTTGTTTAAAATCATAATATTGTTGAAGGAATTTAAGTTTGCATTTACTTGGTAAAACCCGAACAATGAATAAAGGTGAGTTTACAAAGTGGAAACCCAACTGAAAAGTTTGAATCACAATGTTTACCTTGTTTACATACACATTTTATATTCACATTGTGCATTTTCAAGTTAAAGTATAATAATAAGAAATAAAATTTCCTCGAGTTTTATTGCATGAGGATATCAGTCTAAGCAAATTCGTCCATACTAAAATATCACTTACATAGTATTTTTGTTCCCTTAAATCTTTAAAACTACGCAACGGATTTTGATGCGGTTTTCTTTAATACATAGAGTGATTAAAGAGGAAGGTTTATAAGTATAATAAGTAATAACATTCATTAAATAGAGGAGAAATACTGTTATTTTTGAGGTTTCTAATCAGATGTGGTAAATAATTACATTTTTTTCCGCTTACATTGCAGACGCAGGCTGAACCCTACGGGATTTATCAGAATAATTTACTATGTATTTAATTGCACACTTACACTGTGACTACAGAAAACTTTGCGATGATATAATATTATGTCTATCTCTTATGGATATCCACAATAACATTTTTTTGTCATTTACTATTTATTTACTACAAATAATGGCTAATTTTTGAAGCGATTTTAACCAATGTGGCATTAATCCTTAAGGCTTATTCAATTAAATACTGAATCGATTTTAATCATTTTTTTCAGTGAGTGACATAGGCTATAACATATTTTATACCCGTGCGAGGCCGGGGCGGGTCGCTAGCTATATTATAAGTGTGAAAGCGGGTCTATCTATCCTTTACCCTTTTATACTTGGGCCACGAACAGATTTGGGTGAAACGAGTCCCAAAAAAATTTTAGGGCTGTTTTTGTTGTTTTTGGTAGAAATAAATTTTATTGCTACAAAAAATGCGGCTACCGCGGAATATAATATGATTTTATGTGCAAACCAAGTTGCTGGATACGTCTGCAACCTAAGTAAATAAAATAAAACAATTAAAGAAACAAAGTTCCGTTGAACTTTTTTACGAACAAAAGCAATTCAAATATGTACACGGAGTCTATCATTTGGCTCTTGTAAACAGCTCTTGTTCTGTGCATTCGTGTTATTCCAAACAACTCCGACCAATTCGAGTGCACTAAGCACTTGCACCGGAATTTATAAACTCGAATCGGTTCGTTCTATTGAACGATTATCACAATTCGTTCGTTCAGCCGAACTCGGTCTTCGTACAATACACCTGATTGCTCATTTTACCATTGGTTATCGATCCCTGAGTTTTGTAGTTTTTTTTTTGGCTTTTCCCCGTTGGATCTAGGTTTTTTGTAGCGTTTTACTGGCTAGTATTTAATTTGTGTTTTTCTATGAAATCAACTAAGAAACGACCTGCTTGTAAGTAGGAGATAGCCGCCGCCGATACGCTCTCGTAAATTCTAGTCCTTACAAGTCAAATCAAATTGCATCTTTATTTATTTTTTTACAATCTCTATTCTCTACCTACCCTTGTTAGGTGCCTCAGTCAGCGAAACACGGCATAAGCATCGTTTTAAGAGCCAGTTTTTTGTGAGTCCGTGTTGTTCGTGATTACTTTTTCTACATTTTTTGGATTTTGAAACAAAATTGAAAGATACCTTTTTTATTTTTATTATTTTATTTTTATTTTTCCCACTTACTGTATTTCGAAATTAGACTGCCGATTTCTGTGCACAGGTACTTTATAATAATAACTCTTAGTTGTAAGGAGGAGCATAAAATCATGGTAACACTATTATATATAAATAGAGTCTAGACGCACGGTTTGATCAAGTTTGATGACGTCATTATGAAGCGCTATTGCATTCCAGCGATGCGTCAAGTTAATGTGACCGTGTTGTACTTAAAATCTCAATTTTTCCCCAAGTACCCTCACACAACTCTTAAGATCAAAGGGACGCATGTCCATTTTAAAATAAACAAAAAGGGCGTAGACAGGCCATTTTTAAAAATAATATCTGGCGCTATTTGAGTATGGTAGTTAGTTAAAAAGATTAAAGAATTTATATATTTTTTTATAAAGCAACTTCGCTTTGCAAGTAATCACACAGACATTTTTCCGAATGAAAACTATTCAACATCCTTTTCCGGACTTTCAGTACCGTATCAAACTTTATCAAAATTGATTCACCGGTTTAAACATGATTAAAATAGATAAAGAGACTGACAGACAGCCAGATTGTCACTCTTTTATATCTTTGATATTAGCAACAGCGAGTGTTTAAACCGATTAACAAAGTTTTAAACCGATCCGTCCATCACAAGTCACAATTTTTGTTTCTACTTTCTACAGTATTTTCAACTGAAACTGAACTAAAACAACATTTAGGGTGAGTTGCACCAGAGGCGTGGCTAATGTTAAGGTTATCGTCAAATATGGCGTCCATAATGGAGTTTTACTAGGATTCAACAATTCATTTGACTTTTTGTTATGGTTAAAGTTAAAGTTAAACTATATTTCAAGTTGACGTTCAGTAAAAAGAGGATTAAATTAAGTACATTTTGTACGTTCCTTTAGCTTAATTACCACTCGCGGCTTTGCATTTAAATAGTATTAAATAAGGAAGGAAATTTGTTTATGGTACTGCCACGAATTCAAATTGCTATTTGACGCTGTCTAGTTCCAGAAGAGGTCAAAAGCATAGTAAGTAGTTCTGGTGGCATTTTTACTTTATTGGTTTTTTAGGATTCCGTACCCAAAGGGTAAAAACGGGACCCTATTACTAAGACTTCGTTGTCTGTCTGTCCGTCTGTCTGTCAGCAGGCTGTAACTCAAGAACGGTAATAGCTACAGAGTCGAAATTTTCACAGATTGTGTATATCAGATATACACAATCTGCGAAAATTTCAAGCAGCAACAGATTCTGTTGCTGCTGTCAACAAATACTAAAAACAAAACAAAATTAATAATTAAGGGGGGCTCCCATACAACAAAATAATAAATATGTGATTTTATTGGCCTTTTTTGCTCTATATCAATAATAGCAACAGGTAGGTACTCGAATTTTTCACACAATCCTTAGTTTTATGTGTAGGTACTTTAATATTTTATAATAATATTAATATAAAATAAAAAATTAATAGGGACTCCCATACAAAAAATACTGGCCTAATTTTGCTCTACAACATGACTGGTGAGACAATACCGATAAGTATTAAGGAGAGTATTCAGTACCCGATTCTCATTATAATTATGTAATAAAATTAGGTTCTTAATTTTTTTCCGAATTTTCCAAAAATAAATGAATCATGGATACTAAGTAAATTACGCGGCTAGGCAAGTAGGCATACTATGCGGCCGGTGCAGAGGCGTGCGCTACCAAAGAAACATCACACAACTACCCCTCCCGCTCGCGGTGTCCATGCGTTGGGTAAATAATTATTTATATCTAAGCTACATTTACTCAGTGATCAATTGATATTATTTTTTTATATTATTTTTTTCCAACTAATATAATAGTCAAATATCACGTCCTCGAGTATTGAACATGTCTCACCAGTCATGCAGTATAATGGTACGGAAGTCGGAACCCTTCGTGCTCGGGTCCGACTCGCACTTGGCCGATTATTTTTTGTTATGTTAAGGCGTAATTTCAGCAACAAGAACAACTGTTAAATTTAACGCTCCACTTAGTATAAAGTTACCTCTCTCGTTTTCGGAAAGATAATATATTATATTATAGGCTATTTTTTTTTTTGTTGGAGTGTGTACGATTCCCGGGAAATTCTTTATTTACGCGGGCGGAGCCGTGCGGGAACCGTTGGGAATAGTGGATACCCATTGCATCGATGACAGATAAAATATTATACAGGCTGGCATTAATATGGAATTTGCTACTTTACTGTAAGTCTGCCGAACACTCGCTCTTAGACTACCGTGGGAGAGCCATGCTTCGTCATGAATGGGCCGACTCGACCGGAGGCACAGAAAACCGGCGTGAAACAGCGCTTGCGCTTACACTTTACGAGGGCACGTCTTACCCATGTCCGAATCAAAAGCAAAAATTATAATAATAATATTATGAAGTAAATGTTCGCGATTGTTTTAACGGAACCTTTGTTAGGGAAGTTAGAAACTTCGAGTTGAAATTATTCGAAAGGTTAGAAAAGGGTAAGTTTTTTATAAATATTATAATAGTTTTTTATAATATATAATTATTCTGTTGAGCTTATAAATATGAGATTGCATTCGAGCTGCATCATACTCAAAACCTTAAGCTTTTTTTTTAAACTTTAACCTCGAGTCTCGGTTCGGAATCTGAGAATCGAAGTATTTACAAAAATTTACCCCTTCCAAGACTAACATTGTTAAATTTTGGTAGAAAATCACTGCACACCTCCTGCCATTCTGTTAACACTTAGCAGTGAGCTTATTCCACGAAAAGCACAGAGTACTTTATAATTTATACGAAAAGCCATACAATCGCTACTTTTCTGAAATAAGCAGTTTTTGCTGAAAAACGGCAATATATTACCAGTTGACTTCTAGATATTAGCTGTCAATGATACCGTTGGTATAAAAATAATGTTTCTTTCCAAATGAAAATTAGCAAACTGTGGCTTATGAAATGTCCATAAGAAATCTAACACCAGTTTCATCCTGGCACGTCGAGAGCAAAAGAGAGTAAAAGAGAGGACAAATGGTAAAAGTGTAAAAATTTTAACCTAAATATTTCTTTAAACCTAAGTTTAGAATTCCTACAGTTCCCCAGAGAATGAGAAAATAACATAAATGTACTGCAGCAACATACACGCAGCAACATACTGTACATAATTATTTTGGTTGAGTTTATAAGTTGTTGCGGTAGGTTCTATCGTACCCGCACCATGGGGTTTTAGTGGGTAGTCTACACAGGAGTCCCACATACCCCGGCTGATATGGTTGAGTTTATAAAGTTGAAATTTGATAACATGAGTTTTGGTACTGGTGTGATTGTCAATGATAATTTCATCAAAACTTGTCCAGTTGCTTCGGAGGAACCGGTATATATAGTTATACCGGATCCTCCGAAGCAGCTGGACAAATTTTGATGGAATTTTGTAAGCTGATCGTATTGCTTATAATAATTGGTTGTCTACAAATCGACCAATATGTAATATATAAACAACGTTTTAAAATAAATAAGCAGGCATATTAAGCTCCCAACAAACTACTAAACATGAAAATACAAAATATTGGGAAGCTTTGACCTAAATATCTACTCAAATACTTGTTTATTAAAACACTTTTCCACATGACAGTGGTAGGAGGAATGAAAAATTACGCTAAAGCTACGGAACTTGATTTATGTTGCCATTATAAAACGGGACTGAGTCAGGTGAACTAAATGAAATTAAACTCCATAAAATATGACTTAAAGTACAACAGGTCTTTAATAATTGCTTGAATATTATGAGCCTTAAGGTCAGTTAACACAAAAAATAAATGACAAGGATGGTAATTGTAAAATCATATTTTTCTGTAAATATTTGTATTAAAAAGATTTTTAAAGTATCGAGGAAATTGACTCCTAGGCAGTTGATAGACCAATAACTATGTCCACATTGTGCCCTTTCATCTTCAATTTTCATAATCTTTTGACATTTCGAAAGTCAAAACTCAAAAGATTATGAAAATTGAAGATGAAAGGGCACAATGTGGACATAGCTAATGTCTTATGGTCGGATCATGTCAATTCAATGTTAATTGTGATCTGTCGGCTGGCTTTGACGTAACAGACCAAACTACGTAGTATTTAGATATCGTTGGTAGGTCCCCCATCTGGCCTAGGCTAATCAACTTCTCTAATAGTACAAACCTTTATACATCTTCAGAATTCTTTATACAATTTCATAATCCTCAACATATTGGAAACATCAGCCTTTCACTACAATAATTGCATCTTAATCTATTCGTTAGGGAATTATGATTTACTCATCAGACACTGTATACAGAAACGTAAAACTCTATATGCCCTGTTGCATGAACATTTTAAAAATGTCACCACCACGTACGACAAGAATTTGTAAAGCGTCTACAACTTAAAGATATTTCAATCTAGTAAAATTTCCAGGAAAAGCCTGAAGGAGGAAAAATAAAATATTCTTTAGAAGCGAATCATGTTTTTCAATCACTTAAAAGCTTCCTATTATGGAAACTAAGTGTATGGTAAGTATATCGCTCATGCAAATGCCTCAAAGAAAACTTTATTCGCCCGATGCACGAAGACGTAACGAACCAACAAAGCTGTTACTTGTAGAGACCCACCGGCTTAGCGGTGCAAGACACAAGCTGTAGCGAATAATAGTTTAAAAAAAACGCTTTTTTATTCTTTTTTTTAAGTAACAAATTATTTTTTATTATAAATTATAATTGCATTGTCATTGGCTTTTAAAACGTATGCAACGTTTTGAATTAATTAGACTACTGGAGATAGGTAAAAATCGTGCTCAAAGATTCCGCTACATACTGTTACGGATACGAACACTTAGTGCCGTATCTAGCGTCAACTAGTGGAACCATTCGGGTAATTAAAACAACATAAAACCCCTACTCGATACTAGATGGTGTTAGGCTTCCAGAAATATTCCACAGTTGTTCACGCGAATAGGGCACATTATAGAAAGGAATGTTTTGGTACAGTCTAGGACTAGACTTGGCCTATATAAATAGCCGCAGGAAGGCGGGCCAGTGAATCAGTTCAGAGTGAGCGATCTTCAAGGCGACTTTGGAGTGAAAACAAGTGATCAAGAGTGAAACCTACGACTTAGCTGCGACCTAGGGCAGTGATAATCCTTAGTGTTTTGAACCTAGTGCTTTGTGTTAGACCTAGTGCTAGTGAATAAAGTCTTCAAGTGAGTCAGCAGGTATTTCTCCCTAAATCCTTCGAACAAACGTAACTACACATATACAGCCCAAGCTAATAAAAGCGTGTTAAAAATAAAAAGATGTTTTTTATTCAAAAAAGCGCTTTATACGTATAAGCTAGTAGGCAGCTGAAAACTGCACATAAATACTGCTCTAATGTATAAGAGAACGCTTAGGAACTAGGTTTATTATCAAGTAAATATTATTAATCAAGTATTTGTTTCAGATTGGTGACACGAGTTGGCAACACCTTCGTTTCTAATAATTCTATACGGTTCTTGGGATTTTTATTCTGCGCGAAGTCGCGATGAACCTATCATTATTACCAATGATTTAAGTAAAAAATGTGTCTGTCTAGTACATAAGTATTTTCATACCTTGAAAATCAGAAAAAAAATTTTTTTTTGATACGACAAAATTAACGGTTCCCGCACTAAATGAATTTACGCGTCACGGAGCCACAGAAAACGCTTTAGCTTATAACTTGCATCCCCGCAAGTCGCTATTCAACGCCACAAAGCTCGAAGTTCGCAGACGAAGGCCCCAACTAAGCGTTTTATCGCCCACTACCAGTCAGCCTCAGGAATCCTCTGCCCTGTGACCCCAAACAGATACTGTAAACATATGAATAGACTACAATGTCTTTAGCATTTGATAAACACTAGTAAAAAGAGAGAAACTTTTAATCCAGCTTAGTCTAGCAAATAATAGTAATAGTGTTAGTAGTCTTGCAGAAATATCAAAAAAATATTATGTGCACCAGAAGAAAATAAGAGCAAATATTTTTTCTCGCACCCTTCTCTAACCGGAATTCCCTGGCCACGCTACCGGGCAATCCCTTTGATCTTGGATGAGGACTTACAATAACAAATTATTTTCTGATAGATAAATGAATAATAAATGGTGTACTTCTTCAATAAAGTACCAGATGGAATCTATATTTAAATAATATATATATAAAAATGGATTTCCAATTATTGTGTTAGTAAGGCTATAACTCGATAACGGCTGAACCAGGGAAGATTTTTAAGTGACACGAAGTTCACCGGGACAGCTAGTTACATAATAATAATATAAGTTTGTATATATAAATAAAAATACCTGTGGCACTCGTTGATTGACGTGGTAAAGCTATTGCATTATGCATAGCATCTAGTTTACACGCATACGTCTAGTCGCACGCATACAAACACCGTACCGAAATGCCGAACTGAAATGACGTGACCACAGATTATAATAAGCGTTAGACGATGCGCGGCGTTTTTCCATTCAAACATTCTCCCCTGTTTCCTCCCTGGATAATGCTGGTAGAGTTATAATTTCCTGAATATCTATGGCCACTAATACAATGTCCCTATGTTTTCTTTTTTTTTTCATAATTTAGTTATTAAAAAAGATATGAACGTTCAAAAACCCAACAAAATGGCCATATTTTCCGCTGTGTTCACACATCCAGAAAACAGATTTGGCTAGATTATACAAAAAACATAGGAACACAGCTCAAGCCTTTCTTTAATCTTTAATGAAAAAAGTACTTAAATCGGTTAAGTTTTGGAGAAGGAATCAGAGGACAACGAATCGATGATTTTCCATTCATTTATTAGAACTTTTGTCGTGTTGTCTCTATCGCGCTCTGCGGTGGGTAACTTGAGATTGGTGAGACAGCAATACATTTTCAAATATCTATTTTCAATTTCTCTCGCCCTTGGTGTATCCTCTTAAGGCTGTCAACACTACACTATGCTGTGCCGGTCGAAGTGGGGGTGTTAGGTTTATTTATATGAATAGATTTTTGCAGTTAAGAAAGGACAATACAAAAATATATTGATTAGCCTGAAAAATGCAATTAAAGCCGTTTGAATGATGGTTTGCAAAGTTTACGCAAAATATCCTTTGAGTTCATACCTCACCGCAGCTGTAACTCTTTGTTTTTACCACATAACTCAACTTACTTCTCCATTTTGTGGCATAAATCATACATTTGGTCAGAAAACGTTTTTGTAAAGCAAATATGTTTCACAACTATGCCAAACAAAGGAATCGTACAACTATAGAAATGCTTTCAATACAGTTTTGAGTTTTCAATATGATGTAAATACAAATAATTTGTTTCAGTGTTTATGTTAAACGAATTTTTAGTGTTAATGAAAAGTATTTATATTTTATACTTTATTGATAGTGCTATTGACTATTGCGTGGCTTAATATTACATCACTTACCTTTTTTTATAAAAAAGGGGCAAACGAGCAAACGGGTCACCTGATGGAAAGCAGCTTCCATCGCCCATGGACCCACGCAACATCAGAAGAGCTGTAGGTGCGTTGCCGGCCTTTTACAAGAAAATTGGGTAATAGGGTAGGGGAGGGTAGGGAAGGGAATAGGGGAGGGTAGGGAAGGAAATAAGGGAGGGTAGGGAAGGAAAAAGAGTAGGGAATTGGGCCTCCGGTAAACTCACTCACTCGGCGAAACACAGCGCAAGCGCTGTTTCACGCCGGTTTTCTGTGACCTCGTGGTATTTCTCCGGTCGAGCCGGCCCATTCGTGCCGAATCATGGCTCTCCCACGGTAAATTATACTATACTACGTAGGCCACTAGAATGTTTATTCTTCCTTTTCTCATCTTCGTCATTGTGGTTGTAACATCTTTTTTTTATTCAGCAAGAAATTTGATATCTACTTCAACTTTATCAGGGCGAGCAAAGCGAGCCCTATAGTAATTATTATATCCCTCAACCTGTAGTCATGTACATTTTGTGGTACACTTTACGGAAAAGCTATCACGCGCCTATTGATTTGTGTTTTAACAAAGTAATTTTTACTTATATCATAGGTAGATGTGTTATCATCAGTCAGTCAAGGTGTGACGATGCGAGCACACAAAGCTCGGCTTTTAGCTAGTTATTAAAAATTATTATATTCTCTTTTATTCATATAAAACGGTTCAAACGGTAAAGTTTTACCGAACAAAAGTTACCATAATACAATATACTTAAATATATTAATTATTAAGTAGACTGTATTTTAATGAACTAATAATAAACTATACAAAAAACAGTTTGAGTAGGCAATAAAATATCGCTCTTTTCTAATATCGTATAATTACTCCATGAAACTTGGTCTTAATTCGCGCCGACTATTTCGCAGGTCGTCCTGCAATTAAAATCAACATGCCTGGAATCCTGATAGATACGGCTGCTGGTATTTGCCTGCCAGGGTAGCCCTGGAATGAGGTTTGCCCGGAATGGGGCAGGTTTACGACAGACGGGGTAAACTTGACAGAAATTCCTGAGAAATTAATGGCTTCATATGGCTTCATACAATGATTGATGAATGGCAAATGTTTGTACGCCACAAACATTTTCGTCTAAGCACATGACATCTTTAAATACCGTCTCGTTATTTGACATCATGTCATCTCTATCACACACTTGGTGAGTGACAGATATGACATGATGTTTGACTCAGAGTTAACTTTAACTCAAATCTGCGCTAGTGGGCCGCTATTGTAAATATAATACTTACTATCAGAGAACTCTAGGCAGAACTGATAACAGACATCCAGCATTGAAATGAAATTACATTGTGCGAAAAATAAATAAATTAATTAATATATTATGTATAATAGATATTAAGTTTAATAAAAAATTATAGGTGATATTATGGACTTATATTATTTTACCTTTTAAAAATGTAAATTTTTAGGTTGATGCCATATTTAGAACATACAAAACAATAGATAAGATAACTTCAGGATCCTATTAATTTCTTACAAACACTAGAGTGCCTGACCAATTTTAACAGTGTTAGCTAAATATGTGATTATCTTGGTGTTAAGCGCCAGATTATGTAAGTTTAATATTTAATAGGTATGTATTTTTATTGGCAGGCACCATTTGCAGAAAATCTCTAGTTAGTTTATTATTAACATATTTTAAACATGCAATAACTGTATTATGTTAAAATACCAAAAACAATTACTGTGACTAATACTACTCAATACTCATTAATTCCTTTACAAATATCTCCTTAGCAAAAACAAAAAGAAAACACAGGCATTAACTCAAATTTATATTACAGATCACAACACAGAGCAATTCGTTCTGACCACGAGCTTAAGCCACCTCGAGCTCGGAAGCGGGGACTTTGCTGAAGAAGTAGTTGACGTATTTAATGCAGAAGCTGAACAGCTGCCTAATAATGGGACCTCCCATCTCGTCGATAGCCTCCTTCCAGCTGTTGTCGAGCATGTCGTGGATGGGTTTGGCTGAAAAAGAGCAATCACTTGTAAGATTGTAAGATTGATGACAGATTGATGACTAAAAAGTACCTACCATCGAGGAAATTGATTCCTAGGTAGTTGACGGACCTTCGTCATTTCAATGTTAGCTGCGATGATCGGTCTGATGAGTTTTACTTAACACGACCAAATTAGGTCCGCCATCTACTTAGGAATCAAATTCTCTGATAGTCTATACATATAATAAAATCTTAGGAAAGTCAATTTTGTACATTGAATATTTTTGAAAAATAATACTTGGGACGTGATCTACAATCGATATGTAAGCCAAAAATATAGTTTTTAGAATTTTTGTCTGTTTGTCTGTTTGTCTGTATGTATGTCCGGGATAAACTCAGAAAGTACTGAATGGATTCACTTCAAATATTGCACGAATATTAAATAGAGGTCGGGTCAACACATAGGCTATATATTATGACGATATCACCTAGGGTGGGGGGAGGGGCTCAAGTTTCAATATTTTTAGTTTTTTGCTCATATCGCTAAAACGGTGCGTTGTAGAGAAAAAATCTCCGGTGCGTAATGAAAGCCCATAAAATTTCCTACAAATTTGTCCTTAACACTTTGTATCTATCTTCATTTCTTGCCATGCTATGAGCTTTTGTCTATCTTTTCTATACAAATTTCTGGGAGCTTTGGCATCGGTCTTTTCTTGGGGGTGGGGCTTTGCCCCCCCCCCTCCCCCCCAACCCCTCCCCTACCCAAATTTTGCTTCAAACAAAGCGGTGTTGTGGCGTTATACATCTTTTTTAAGAACAAAGTTGAAAACTAAACTAAACATACGGTTTTCCAGTGTCGTTTATTTTGGGGGGGCACCCCCAACCCCCCCCCCCCCCCCTTTTCCTCATGAAACTTTTGCTCGTAATTTAAATGTGTCGTGGAGTTTGTATTGCGTCTTAATTATCCTTTTTAGGAACAAACTAAGTCATTTACACATATAATAAAATCGTAGGAAAGTCAATTCTGTACATATTTTTGAAAAATAATACTTGGGCTGTGATCTACTATTCTAACGCGGACGAAGTCGCGGGCAACAGCTAGTACATAATAAAGAAATAATCAGTTCGTCAATCAACTGGTTACACGTTCAGTTTCGCGTCAATCTTACCAGATTGATGGACTAAGTACGACTAAGAATAAACTCTCGATATTTGGAGGAAATCTATTTAAATTTGGATAATTGTATGAGTATCGTCATCTAAAACAGAAATTGTAACTTAACAGGGAATTTAAATTATTTATAATGTAGGCTAAATATCACATGCTCTTAATCAGGTTATGGGAATAAGCTTAGGATGAACCTATAGTACTTATGAGTGTGTAGGTATACAGCTATGTTGCTGTATGCTAAGCTGAATAGCGACGGACGTCTTACTGATGTCAGAGCCTGGTCAATTCTGGCATTAATTAGAATTGACCAGTAACGTATATTTTCTCTGATAACGTCACTATTTTGTTTACTATGTTGCTTGCTTAAAATATCTTACCCAGCTCTTCATTTCCATCGAAAAGACCAGTCAGCTTGATGTAGACTTTGTCAATGAAGTCATATTTATAGTCGAATCCGGTGACCTTCCAGTAGTCCTTGCCGTCAGCACCCTTCACAGTGGAAGTCTTCAAAGTGACAGTCAGTCTGACTTTGTCTGTGAAAAAGAAATGTTTGTTGTCGTCTTGTGTACGCGCAATGGCGAAACTGCACCAACAGAAGTTGGCGTATAAAAGACGGATAAATACAAACCGGATTTTAAATAATTCAAAATCTAGATTCATTTTTTCCAAGAATTTGTCATTTATCAAACATCTCAATCAGAAAGTTCTAGGAGTATCTAGTATAATATTTATTTAAGAATGCTCCAACTTCTTAATTAGCAGGTCGGATGTCTGTCAGTACGAATATCGACGTTAATGACATTAAAATAAGATTCATATTAGCGCGCCTTGTACAGTGGCGGTTACGACGCTCGCCGCGTTTTTGATATGGCGAAAATGTATGAAAAAATTTGAGAAATTTTCTTATTTTTCTTGTAACTGGAAAAGTTGTTTATTTTTATATAAAATTTTTAGCGGACTTTATAGAGGACTAAATAGGCAACAATTTTTTTGTATATTTATTTTCCTCAGTTCAGTGTATTTAGATATTAAGGTACCTAATCAGACCCCATTTTTTTCATATTTTGCGATTATTGTGATGGTTAAAACGTATTTTATGTGAAAATTTTGTATGCGGCTATAGAATTTTTATGGTACAGTCGTGGAGATGAATATATTATCTTTCATTTGAAACCAAAATATCCTTGCAGTTTGACTCCTAATTCTTTAATAGGGTACCGGAAAATCGCTGATATTTGTAATAGCGTCCTTAAGTCCAGCTGCTAGCGTACACATTCAGACACTTAAGAATGCTCCAACTTTTTAATTAGCAGGTCGGATTTCTGTCAGTACGAATATCAACGTTAAAGTCATTAAAATAAGATTCATATTAGCGCGCCTTGTACAGTGGCTGTTACGATGCTCGCCGCGTTCTTGATATGGCGAAAATGTATGAAAAAATTTGAGAAATTTTCTTATTTCTCTTATAACTGGAAAAGTTGTTTATTTTTATATAAAATTTTTAGCGGACTTTATAGAGGACTAAATAAGCAACAATTTTTTTGTATATTTATTTTCCTCAGTTCAGTGTATTTAGATATTAAGGTACGTAATCAGACCCCATTTTTTCATATTTTGCGATTATTGTGATGGTTAAAACGTATTTTATGTGAAAATTTTGTATGCGGCTATTGAATTTTTATGGTACAGTCGTGGAGATGAATATATTATCTTTCATTTGAAACCAAAATATCCTCGCAGTTTGACTCCTAATTCTTTAATAGGGTACCGGAAAATCGCTGATATTTGTAATAGCGTCCTTAAAAGATTATACTATCTGATGTACCTACTAGCAGCTAGACAATAAGTCAAAGTAATAAAATAATTTATACTCAATATTATAAAGCGGAAGAGTTTGTTTGTTTGAACGCGCTAATCTCAGGAACTACTGGTCCGATTAAAAAAAATCTTTCAGTGTTAGCCATTTATCGAGGAAGGCTATATGCTATATTAATTAATTATCTTAGCGTGATAAAATTTTTATCACGCTAAGACTAATAGGAGCGAAGAAATAGAGGAAAATGTGGAAAAACCGTGGGAAATTATTTTGAACGCGGTAATCTCAGGAACTACTGGTCCGATTTGAAAAATTTTTCAGTGTTAGATAGCTCATAGCCCATTTGTCGAGGAAGGCTATATATGCTATATATTTTATCACGCTAAGACTAATGGGAGAGAAGAAATAGAGGAAAATATGGCCAAGTGCGTGTTGGATTCGCGCACGCAGGGTTCCGTGCCATTATAATTTATAGAGCAAAAATAGTAAAAAATGTAATTTTGGTCTGGGAGCCTTAATAATTATTAATTTTATTTAAATTTTATTATTAAAAAATATAGTATTAGTACAGCTGAGTATTTTGTGAATATTTCAGGTGCCAATCTATTGTCATCAATCATCATTGATACCGAGCAAAAAATATTTGAAAAATCACGTTTTTTGTATGGAAGCCCCCTTAAATATTTAATTTATTTTGTTTTCAGTATTTGTTGTTATAGCGGCAACAGAAATACATAATCTGTGAAAATTTCAACTCTATAGCTATTGCCGTTCTACCTTCAGAGTTCAGATAGACGGACAGACATCGAAGTCTTAGTACCTAATAGAGTCCCGTTTTTACCCTTTGGGTACGGAACCCTAAAAACGGGGGAAATTATTTGAAAAGGCTTATCTCACGAACTACTGGAGCAATTTCTCTGTTATTTGGCACAGATAAAGTGGACAACGTGAAGGATCTTAAGCTATTTTATGTGGACTAATTTGTCTGTCAAAATATCTGATTTACGCAGGCGAAGCCGTGCGGAACGTCTAGCAAAATATTATGTGCTATGGACGCTATAATAGAAAAATTATCAGGTCCAATGTCTGTCAGTACGAATATCGACGTGAAGGACATTAAAATAACATTCATATCTGCGCTTTGTACAGTGGCTGTTACGACGCTCGCCGCGTTCTTGATATGGCGAAAATGTATGAAAAAATTTGATAGCGTTTCTTATTTTTCTTATAAATGGAAATGTAATTTATTTTTATATAAAATTTTAGGGACTAAATAAGCAATAATTTTTTGTATATTATATTGTATTATGTATTTACTTTACGTAACGTCCATCGCTATCCCGTCGCACAATGGTCGCCGTCAGTCTCGAGTTGTAATAATTTACTACTTATTATTTATTCAACAAATGCACTTATCAATATAAAAAGTACCCAGTAGCCGATGCTCAGACCCACTGAATATGCATATAAAATGTGGTTAAAATCAGTAAAGCCGTTTCGGAGGAGTACGCGGTCTAACCTTGTGACACGAGAATTTTATACCTATGTATATAAGAAATATTTTCAAATGTACTCGTAGTGTTAGTCGCGCTAAAACTCGAAAACCACTGAACGGATTGGGCTGATTTTAGTCTTAAAATATTCGTAGAAGTCCAGGGAATGTTTTAAAGTGACACGAAGTTCACCGGGACAGCTAGTTAACAATAAAATAACAAATCAAAATGAATCAAAAAGTTGTTCAATATTGACGATAACAAAATCGCTACGAATCTAAAACCAATATAAAACTAGATGTGACATTACCTGTTTTGATGTCAACATTGCCCTTTCCTGTAGCTTCGAAGACCAGCATTTTTCCGTTTAATTCGTAGCGACCATCGAAGAATAGAGGCAGCTCTAATACCAACTTGATGCTAGAGCCTGAACGCCTGAAATAATTTTTTTTTCAAAAAAAAAGTTGTAAAATTATGTACTATGTCATCTACAAACTTTGAGTATGTTGTACACTGGACATTTTGCTTGCAATACATAAAATTGTTAAATTAAACAACGGAAACGAAGAGAGAAATAATAGAGAGATTATTAGAGAATTTGTAGTATTAATACTACACGAAAAGTTTTGTTTTTGAGGATCCAAAAAGTATGTTGGGTCATCAATCAGATGAGTGATGAGTTGATGATTAATTAGTAATTAGATTGTAAGACGTATTAAATTTTCATCGGTTATTAATAATTATTTATTATAAAGTAACAATTTTCGTCTGTCGACTGTCTATAAAAATATTCCAAAGATATCCTGTATTGTACCTGTATTACAAGTTTTACTAGTTTCAACCTACTTTCATACGACACGAAAATTTGATAACAGAATGACTTTGTTCTATGATGCAATGCACGATATAAGCTTATAGAAGAAATCATTCGATATCAGTTTCAACTTTCAAGTTTCAAAATACATCATAAAGCTTGGTAACATCTTAAATATTCACAATTTTGAACTGACTACTAAAAGAAAGATAGTAGTGGCATTTTTACATTCCATTATTTAAACCACTTAGCAAGGCTTTAAGTATCACAGTCGCGATAGCCTCATTAAGTTATCACCATAGCAACCTTTCTCCTTATGATGTAAACTTGAAAATTTACCCTCAATGGTCCCAATTTCTGTCTCTCTCTCTCATTTACACTTTCCTCTTCTAAAGAATTTCTACTTAATAAACTTAGTAAGACTCACTCGACATCAATGACCTTGGCCTTGTTCAGTCCATGGATGTTGAGGTCACTGTATTTGATGGTAAGTCCAGAGTTGTCGGTCTTGCCACCCTCCACAAACAGGGGGTCGGTCACAGGGATATTGTACTCGGGAAGACCCTGGACGATAGCCTTGAGAACCATCTGTGTGCTGGCTACCAAGCATTTCTTGTCACTGGCTTTGCATGGTGTAAAGAATGCTGAAAAAATATGTTGGTATTTAAAAACAGCCTATGGCTTATAAAAATTCTTTAAAAATTACATTGCCTTGTTTAAAAATACAAAAACATGTAATTGCTCAAACTGTTCAAATTGCTTAAGCTGTTCAAATTGCTCAAACTATTCCACGGTTGCTGCAAATACATATTCTCTTGCGTAGGGGGTTAAAACTTAAAAATGCTTAGATTCCTTACTTGGGTTAAATAATAGAATTTGCAATATCCAATAACTTCTACATATTTTGCAGTTTAGTAAACTTACGAGTTAAGACATATTTAGGCTACAGTCTACACCATAAAGTTAATATACCTAGGTATGTACCAATGAATACCTATGCGTGTGGGGTATCTATGGATAAGTCTCCAAAATCATATTGAGGTTTCTCATATCATTTTTTTCCAACCTGAATAGTTTGCGAGAGACTCTTCCAAAGTGGTAAAATTTGTGTCCTCCCCCCCCCCTCTAATTTCTAAAGTAGGGGCATGATAATTTAAAAAATATATATATGATGTAAATTA
Source organism: Plebejus argus (assembly GCA_905404155.3). Classification (NCBI taxonomy): domain Eukaryota; kingdom Metazoa; phylum Arthropoda; class Insecta; order Lepidoptera; family Lycaenidae; genus Plebejus; species Plebejus argus. The sequence goes on along the minus strand of FR989941.1, from coordinate 10,177,467 downwards.
CTATAAAAACTACCAACGAAAATTGTTTTCAACAAGATCTAGCCAGTAGTTTTTTTATACGTCATAAATGGTAAACCTTAATCTAAAGGGGTGCGAACCTTTGTGGCATATCTAGCCGCCGGCCATCTTGATTTTTTCCGAGTACGATGAAAGTAGTATATTTGGATAGAGGACACTTATACAAACAAAAAATGTTATATGACATGGTATCCTAAAGTGTCACGTTTTCAACATATTTTGAAGTAAAGATCGCCATTTGTGTCATACAAAAATGTTCGAATACCTTTCATTAAATCGACTGAAATATAAAAATAAATCAACCTTTTAATTTCATAAAAATAAACCTTATTGCTGCTGCGGAACCCTTCATGGGCGAGTCCAACTCGCGCTTGGCCGCTTTTTGATAACTTATAACTTATAAGAGCATAACCTACTAATATATATTCTGTGGCATAACACAAATAAAACTAATATTATATACCTACTTAAATGCAGTTTATATTAATTAGATCGATAGGAAAAACTAAAATAAGAATAAAACAATTGAAATAAAAGGTAAAAATTATTACTTCTAACAATGAAAAAACGCTGATAATAATTATAAGTTAAGGCATATAATATATTGTAACAATCGCTTAATAAAATATGTAACAAACATAAAAGTAGCAATAAAAAGTTTTAACTTGATCTTATCCATCTCATTTATTTTGTAAATATTAATTCTTCTCTTTAATATTAAGTATTCTCTTTATTTGTAAATAAGCGATAATTCCTTACCAGGGCTTGTATAAATATTTTGAACCAAGCACGCCAAAACCAACACACAAAAATACTTCATTTTGACGACTACGTGCCTGTTTGAACTGCAATGTAACAAAATGCCGCTCGATCTACATCTTTTATATGTTTTGTATCAATTCGTTTTTCATCGACACTAAGTATAGCAAGTAAGTATAGCAACAGGTTCCTTTAACAAAAAACATTCGAAAAAACACGTTGATTTAATATTCCAAGTCTCGAGTTTTAACAATCTTCAGTTGCGACTTGCGACTTGCGATGTATCAATGTCTCGTCAAAAATTATAATAATTTTGATAATTTTCAATAGGTAAAAAATCTTTAATCGTCTCTTAGGCCACGTTTCCACTGACGCGGAACTGGGATGAGAGGAGCGGTGAAGAGCGGTGAAAAGTGGTCAGTGTTTTCACTGAAGCGGAGAGGAGATTTCGAGCATAGTGATTGGTCAATTCGGGCACCGCTATTAGCTCCTCTCCTCCCAGCTCCGCGTCAGTGGAAACGCGGCCTAATAGTCGTAATGGTAGAAATAAGTTAAGTAATAATATAAGGTCAGTTTTTTCGTAGAATTAATTGGTCTAAATGAAGTTAATGTTTAAATATAAACCTATTCAGCTATTATATAAAAATAAAGCTATTAATATGTAAGTAGTTACTTACATATTAATAGCTTTATTTTTATACACAATGAAAATAACTGAATGCACGAAAATACTAAATTAAGGGTGGGTTGCACCAGAGGCGTAGTTAAAGTTAAAGTTAAGGTTATCGTCAAATATGGCGTCCATAATGGACTTTTACTAGATATTTGACAGTTCATTTGACTTTTTGAGGTTAAAGTAAGTTTGTGCAACCCACTTTACCGGCTTACTTTAACTGTAACTTTAACTTTAACCATAACAAAATGTGAAATAAACTGTCAAATCCTTAGCAAAAGTCGCCATATTTGACGATAGCCTTAACTTTAACTTTAACTACGCTTCTGGTGCAATTCACCCTAAGAGTGGGTTGCATCAACCTACTTTAACTATAACTTTAACTTTAAGCATAACAAAATGTGGAATTAACTTTCAAATCCCTAGTAAAAGTCGCCATATTTGACGATAACCTTAACCTTAACTTTAACTTTAACTACGCTTCGGTGCAATTCACCCTAAGTCAAGTCAACTGACGTAATTTTCTATAGAATACTTTTTCCGTTAGTGCCTACCTATGTTTCGACTACTGCCGTTTTTACCAATCGCACCCTGGAAACATTGTGTATTTGGCATGCAGGTAGATGTTATGACGTAGGCATCCGCTAACAAAGGGTTTTGATCAATTCTACCCTCAAGGAGATAAAATAGGGGATGAAAGTTTGTATAAAACTTTGTCAATTTAAAACCGATCGGGCTGAGACTTTAATACCTAATCTATACTAATATTATAATGGCATGTATTTAACGCGGCGACAAATTGATACCATTCCGGGTCTTAAAAAAACTGAAAATGGATAGTAAATAAACGACTTTGGCGACTAATTTGAGGTAGCATCTTAAATAAAAAGCGGCGGCTTTTTATCGAGTTTTGAGGTTTTATTTAAATTTTATCTGTCAGTGATTTTCTTTTGTGGCCATTGAATTTCTTCTAAGGTGATAAATTCATGGCGGATAAAAAAGTTAAAATAGGCTTTCATAAAATCTTAAATGGGGTTGTCTTGAACTTGGCCAAGGTCTGAAATCACTACCTTGGTTCCATAGGTCAGATTGTTGCTGCAGACCGACTACGTTCAGGACACATACAATTAAATAAGTTTGCACATCTAATGCGTAAAGCAATTCCACACATTTCCTGATTGTGAAATGTGTGGAAAGCCAGAAGACGTGAAACACATTTTTATGAAACGAGTCCGATATGCTCATAAAAGTAATGAGATATTCAACTTAATTAAAGTACCTCTAATTAATATAGGCATCTTTAATGTTAAATTGGCTGAACCGGATTCTGATTATACAAAATTATTGTACTCCTTTATTATAAGAAGTTAGTTTTAAATTGATTTATTAGCAAGATGGGATCGACATAGCCACTGTGTGTGCTAAATTCCCTAAATAAAAAGAGATTAAAAATAGGTCTGAAATAAATACAAACAAGATCTTTAAAAAATACTTTTGGCTAGATTTTATGGATCTAAATAAACCAACTTTTGACATGCTAAAAAACTATTCTTGGTTACATATTTGGTATTGTTGGTAAATCTAAGAAATTACTCAAAGTAGGTAGGTTCACAATACAACACAACATGTTATAACAATATTCTAATATTCAAATACATTATTATAATACCCATTTTCAGTTTTAAAGCTACGCTACAATCGCTGCCAAATGTGTATTTTTATAATAAAAGCCAATAGTTGCCAGTGAAGTCTGAAGAATGGTTGATATCCCCTCGGAAAAATTAGTCGCTACATTAGGTTTTATGATACCTTAACCAGTTTTACACTGATCCCGCTTGATATATTTGATACCTTACAGTAGCAGCCGTTTTTTAGTTTTTTTGATCCTAGCCTTTTGTTGCTATACAAGCAAGTATAACAGTTGCTAAGATATTTAATCACTGCAAAGTTAGTTTTTTTGTGACTTAATAGAAAGTCGCCTAAAAAGGATGTCAGTTGCCGTGTTAAATATTTGCCTATTATAATTCTGAAGAGTTTGTTTGTATGAACGTGCTAATCTCAAGAACTACTGGTCCGATTTGAAAAATTATTTTAGTGTTAGATAGCCCATTTATCGAGGAAGACTATAATAGGCTATATAACATCACGCTGTGACTTTTAGGAGCGAAGAAACAGAAGAAAAAGTGGGAAAAAATCGGAGAAAATTGGGAGCTTCCGTTTCGTGCGCTGCAAAAACGGTCCAAGATACCCAAAAATTATAGGAAGAATTATTTCTCTTGAAATGATCTACAAAAATGTCTGTGATAGTATAATATTATGCCTATTTTTTAATTCATCAAGCCCCAAGCAGTCGCATGCAACCGCGATAACAAAGCTATTGTGTCTCGTTTTTCCACGATCGACGGGTGAATCTAAGTTAAATCTAAGCTAAGATAATAGTTTTAGCCAGTAATTATTACTGACAAAAACTACATTTATTAAGAGGTATAATAATCATTTTGACATTTTATAATGTTATCTATTTGAATCTAAGTCTAGTTTTTTCTTTTTTAAATTATAAATAGGAAGAATATAGCATGGTGTATAATCTAGACACGCGGCAGCGTGTCAAGCCAAGTTCAAGTAAAACAGAACTGGCGAGCAGCACCGTGTGTAATATTACACGAACCATTTCGAACCACTTTTGACCCCCTCATATTTCAAAAACTATTTAACATAAACGCTTCAAATTTGGCTCATATAATGAAAGTTGCGAGGTAATTATATGCTCTAAATTTCAAAAACAAATCTCAAACGGTTATTTAGATAATCACATCCAAAAATCGTAATTTTTATCACTGACTGACTGACTGACTGACCTATAGATCAAAATTCTAACCCACTTCCAGATGACCTAGACGGCTGAAATTTGGAATCCACCTCGGTAATTGTGTGAAAGCTCAGGGAAAAATCCAAAAAAGAAAAAAATCGGCCAAGTGTGAGTCGGACAGAGAGAAAATTGTGTTTTTTGTATGGGAGCCCCCTTAAATATTTATTTGATTTTAATTTTATAAAAAAATTATGGAAGTAAACATATAACTAAAGTTTTCAAGAATATTTTGAGTGTCTACCGGCTGCCATTATTAATTATGAGAAAAAAGACCAAAAAAATCACGTTTATTGTATAGGAGCCCCTCTTAAATATAAATTTTATTTTATTTTCAGTATATTAAGTTGATATAGATAGCGGCAATATAAATACACAATCTGTAAAAATTTTAGAACTCTATGTACGTAAAAACACTCTAGAGCAACACAGTAACACACAATAATTTCATACTTTGATTCACAATACAATTTCGTGCTAAATACTAATATTATTAATGCAAAAGTGTGTCTGTCTGTCTGTTAGCCCTTCACGCCCAAACTGCTTGTACCGATTGTTCTGATATTAGTAGTATGGAGATATAGTTAGAGTGACAGGAAAGGACATAATATAATTCTTTTAATCCCAGAAAAATGTACGGTTACCGCGCGATGGACGAATTAGGGGCAATAGAGTTGCGATTGGCATCTGTCTGTACTCTGTATTTGTCAGTATTACTGTATTTTAATAGCTACTTAACTTTCGCACAATAAGTTGTACTGTAGAGTTAATAGTTGAAAATACACTTGTGTTACATCGTATTATTCCAATGCCTCATGATGGCAGCTGCATATTCCATTCGCTTGAATTTTCTTTGTTTAATTCGACTGATACTCAACAAGGCTTAAGGGCTGCTTTTCCACTTCCTGATAGGTTTTGGATAGGCTATCCATAACTTATCTGATAGATGAAGTATAGAGTATCTGTCAGATCATATGGAGTATGGAGTATCTGTCAAATAAGTTGTGGATAGCATATCCGACACTTATCAGGAAGTGGTGAAATAGCCCCTTAGGGTTGTGAGCGACTATAGTCGAATATTTAAGTTTCTCTTCTTTACAAAAAGTAGTGATATCCCACTAAAAACCTAAAAGTAAAAGGAAGAGCCAAGTTCAGTACAAACATTATGCTTGTCTATGGACTTCGCCGTAAAAAGAATGGAGATCTAAATGAGTGCCAAGTTCTATGGAAAATTTAAATAATATGTATTTAGAGGAACCAAATAACATTATGAACAAACAATAAAGTATATTTCTTTGCTTTATTGAATATCTATAACAATTATTGCTATTATTTAAATAATGTGAGATCTTAAAATAGATTAGATTTGACTTGGCCAGTTTTTAATTTATCTGAATTAAAATGTTCAATTACTTTATGAAATGACTGATATAATGAAAACTGGCCAAGTTAAATCTAATCTACTTTAAGATCTCACCTTGCTTTTATACGACCTTGCTTTTATACTATCTGGGGGCACGGGAGTGCCCCCGCCAAGATGAGCCAAGCGAAGCGCGCACGGGCACTACCTACCTTTTCTCGAAACGTTTCGTCGTATTTTTGCACCCTCGTAACTTTGGTTCGAATAATGCCAGATAGTTGAAATTTTTAAGATATTATGACATGAGTATAATAATTAAATGCGCAAAGTTTGAATATAGTTACTAATATACTTTAGATTTTATAGGGGTCCAAAAACCCCACAATAATGAACTGACTCACCGATCATCAAAATTGTTAGGGTACTTCCTGAAGTCATAGAAAGCTGAAATTTGGTATGTGACATGCTATTAGTACAGAAACAACAAAAAAATTATGAAACCCAACCTAACCTATCCCATCCCCTTGATATAGAGAAGGGATGTTAGTATGAGGTACCCCCGTTTCTTGTGCTAGATACAAAATTAAAAATAGAGTATAGAATAATTCTTGAGCCAAAAACAAATACGTATTAGACATGAGAGACCATAGACTCACAGAAAACCGGCGTGAAACAGCGCTTACCCTGTGTTTCGCTTAGCCCAACTGCACCCTAAGCCTCATTCCCTATCCCTGTTCTCTTCTGCTGATTCCCTTAGCCTATTCCTTCATAAAAAGACCGAAAACGCACTTGCAATACTTCTGCTGTTAGTGTCTATAGACGACGATAGAACTTACTTTCCATCAGGTGACCTGTTTGCTCATTTGTCTCCTAATTTTATATAGCAGATCCCCTTTTAAAGGCTGGCAAAGCACTTGCAACTTTTCTAATATTGCGAGTGTACATCCTCGTTAAGTGCCCCTTAATTTCATAAAAACGTAATAATTTATGTGGTATTTTTTTTATCATCCAAAGAATCATCCCGTACCTCCTTTTAAATAATATTATATCTATATTAATATTATAAATGCGAATTGTAAGGGGGTGAAAATGCGTAAATTTGTTCAAATAAAGTTAGTTCCAAAAATTCACAATAGATGGCGCCGTGCGTCTTCTACATCGCACCACCGCTTACCCAAACGTGTTTCTATAAGCGGTGATAAGGATGAACGAACTTTTTTCGATTAATTTGATGTTATACATGTTTGAAATATAAAATTAAGAAGAGTTGATGTTCCTTGTTCGACTTCGACCCCACTCCCCAGCTGTTAATACTTAATAACCCCCTATGCAAAAATCTATATCTATACATATAATAAAACTGTAGAAATGAAAATTCTGTACAATAAAGATATTAAAAAAAATAAGCGAGAGGTGTCACTACATCGCTATAGAAGCCAAAAATGTGGTTAGTTTTTTTGTCTGTCTGTCTGTCTGTATGTTTGTTCCACTATCACACGAAAACTATTGATCCGATTTGCATACAGTTTTCGCAGATATATTAAATTTGTCTTCTTCCAACTCAACATCTGGTGGCTTGGCCATTTTGTTATTCGGCAGAGCTTTGAACTTAATATACCCTAACTAAAGAAAAATGGCCAGGCTATCGATTTTGACTAATGTGTAGAGTTTTTAGATTCTTCTCGTTCGGCTGACACATTATATTATTATCAAATATTTTGCCGCGCTTTGGTGTACAATTAAGGTTTTTAGATTTAGGGCTAAGTAAGGTTAGAAACTTGGCTCTACATGAGATTTCACTACTTTTTGACACCACGAACTATAATAATATTATGTTCTCATCTTGGCAACATTTTTACATGAAAATGTTTTTTGTGGAATTGTGTATTATTGAACGATTAATAAAGAATTTGAATTCCATAGACAAGCATAATGTTTGTACTGAACTTGGCACTTCCTTTTACATTTATGTTTTTGGTGGGATTAAATTTTAATCAATTCATAAGTACTTTATAGCACTGTTATACAGTCTGTAACAAAACTAAGTGATAATACTTTAGGGTGTGTTCGTTGTAGAGAGTTCACTGTGAAAGTAGCAGCGCTGAAAGAAGATTTTGTTTTACTTTTGTATGGGCAAGGGCCCGAGTGCCACGACTCACGAGTTTCCCCATACAAATGTGCAAAAAAATTTGGTCTTTCAGCGCTGCTACTTTCATAGTGAACTCTCTACGAGGAATACGTACACACCCTTTTCTTATTTTTTTTGCGCAGGGGAAACCCATCATGGGTGCCCCGGGTTGGGTATCTGCCAAAGTTAAGCTGAAGCACCCCGGGGGTATGTGGGACTCTTACCCACTAAAACCACCTGCGGTTCGCCTTCAGCCGTATACGGAGGGATGTCCTGGATCTGTCTAACACAGGACTCCCTCCACGACCGGCCGGTCTACCAACGTTAGGGAACGCTCAGGCAAACTGAAGCGTTCCCCTCGGCGCCGGGACTAGCTAAGCCGGGCAGGTTCCCATCCTGACCCGGAGCCCCGTGCGACGGAAGTTATTGGAGGTTCGCATAGCGACGCCTCCGCACTCCCGTCTTACGCCGGCGGAGCGGAACGGAGGACGGGTCATCCTCTCTGTTCCGCTCCGCGGCCTCTTTCTGTAAAAGGACGGTTTCACAGAAAAATACCGCCGCCCGCCAAGCCTCATCACTCTCGAGCATGCAGTGCACCATGCTCGGTAGTGAGAGGTCTCCACCTAGCACCGCCACGTCGATCGTGGCGCTGCAAGTCCCAACGATCGCACACCTCGAGGGCGTGCTGGGCCGTGTCCTTCGCTGCGCCGCACTCATGGCAGGCTGGTGTAGGCTCCCTCCTGGTGACCTTACACAAGTACGCACCGAAACATGAGCGTGTCCGGTGAGTACCTATGTAAGGCGGAAGGTAAGGGATTTTCTCTTGCGAGTTGCGACGCATCCACGCCGCAAGAGAAAATCCCTCACCTTCCGGGACGGGACGCAGAGCCTGAGCAGCACGTTGACCGTACTGGGCCCGCGCCAGGTCCTCACCCCACCTCCAACACGTCCACCCCCAGAAGTATCATGTCTTAGTTTTGTTACATCCTGTAGTTAAACTACAAATTTAATGTTTATTTTTCATATTTTCAGTTTTACACAGTTTTATATTAATACTGCGAATAAAACAGTTTATTTTTGTGGACAAAAAATACGACAATTAATATGAGTATATTTTATGCATTTAATATTAATTGATTTTTTGTTATTTCTCATTGTTTCTTAGTAAAGGATGTACTTAATTACGTACTAGGTTTAACTGTTGTATACGTGTATAAAATATATTGTATAAAATTTAACGTAACATTGAGCACTGAGCTAGTAGAGATAAACTTTTATGAATTATTCATAACTAGCTATGCCCCGCGGTGTAACCTGCGGTTTATTAGGCAAAATAAATGGTGATATTTTCCCGCAGTAAAAAGTAGCCTATTTATTAAACCAGGGTAATAACTAACTTCATACCAAATTATATTCAAATCGCCTGTCGCGGCCCAACAGTGACAGTTTTGTGCCTCTAATTTACTTTTTTAATTTTGTTACATTATCTATGGACACTGACTTTGACATTGACATTTAGTGCAAAGTGACTAGTGAAATTTTCTCGAATTCAATTTTCATTCGTTATACTTTCTACGAGCCGGCCGGCCGGCGGCGCAGATTTAAACGTTAATTCTAGAAATATATACGTTTCGGACAATAATTAAAATCACAGCTTCAAAACTTGGGAGAAGAGGAGAACCAACCAAAAACCGTACGTTGCTGCACCATCGCCCTAACCGTTTAGACACGAAGAAGTAACCAACATACAAACTCACAGAGATTTGCCTTTATAATAATAAAAATAACTCCCACATATAATAATAATAAAATAACACCGGTTTCCGTGACGGTGGCCGGTTTTATTTAAACCTGGCCAGTTATGCAGGAGTATTTTTATAGTGCCCAAGTGTGTGCGCAGTACACACGAGCACTCTCTATTCATTTTACTCTCATAACCCAGTGGGACGGAAGACAGACACGACTAAAAGCACGTCTTTTGCCTTTATAATATTAGTGTGGTGTATTTTTCATTTCAGGCTTCAGCCAAATACAAGCCAAATGATACTAATGACATTGACAGGGGGTGAAAATTGTCTTTCGAGTTAAACATTGCAGGGTCTTTTTTTATAAATAAGGGGGCAAAGGAGCAAACGTGAAACGGGTCACCTGATGGTAAGCAACTACCGTCGCCCATGGACACTCGCAACATCAGAAGCGCAGGTGCATTGCCGGCCTTTTAAGAGGGAATACGCTCTTTTTTTTTCGTTTGCAGGTCGTATAGGTCCGGAAATAGGTACTGCTGGTGACAGTTCGTTCCAGAGTTTTACAGTGCGCGGCAGAAAGTTGCGCGAAAAACGCATTGTGGAAGACTGCCATTCATCAAAGTGATGAAGATGGTATGTTTTTCGCGTGGGATGATGGAGAAAAGTTGCAGGTGGTATGATTCCGAACAATTCCTCAGAGCACTCCCCGTAATACAACCGTTAGAGGATGCAGAGTGAAGCTACATCTCGGCGTAATTCCAAGGTGTCCAAGCTATTTGAAACACTATGGCAATCAACAATTCGAGCGGCCCTTCGTTGGATACGATCCAGAGGGAGCAGTTGGTATCTTGTCACTGGCATCAGTAAATAAATGCTACAATTTCCATTTTTGCGAATACGGATAGATAATCATTTTATCTAATTAAAGCTATAAAAAATAGGTCGCTTACATTCAGTATTCTTAGCACAGCATTGAAAAAAGATTTTAAAAAGAGGTAACTTTGGCTTTGTTTTCTATCGAGTGAAGTTCTTCTGTTTGTGTCAATTAATGCGAAGCCGAATACGTTATATCCTCAAGTAAAGGTCGTAATTTTTTCAAAATATTTAGATGATAATGTAAGGAATGAAACAGGATCAAAAATCTTGTCCACGCGCTACTTCACTGTAACCTGGCCTTGAAACTATTTTATAGAATAAAATGGTAGGAAACTTTTTCATTCCGTCATAACTTTTACTTACAAGACATTTTTGGTTGCGGCCCACTGCCCAGTTACAATTATTCCGTATTTAGCAGACCATTACATGAGTGTTATTGGTTGTGGACATTTGCACCAAACTCAATACATTTTTATTGCATCTAAGTACAATATTTTTCATACAAAATGGTAAAAAACATGAATTTTCATTCAGCCATAACTTTTCACTGACAGGGTATTTTTGATTGCGGTCTGGATATATTATGGTTCAGTATTTAGTAGACAATTTTACTATATACTATATAGGTATCGTTAGTGGTGAAAATTTGGAGCAGACTTCATACATTTAAAAACATAATATTCCTTTACCTTGCAGAGTATAATTAAAATAAAATTAAATGATCAAGTGTAGTAAGATATAAAATAATACAAGAGTTAAATGCAGTAATTTTTTGGTCGCTGCACAATTTTTTTCACATTATAATTTGTAAACCATCATTAATTACATACTTCATAATATAAAAACACAGAAAATGATAAAAAAAGTTATCTTAAATAATGACTGGATCAAAATTAATAATAATCGTTAACATTTTTCTGGAACAAATTGCCAACTAAATAACAAATTACGAGTGATTCGATCCTTAAGTATTTTAACTATTAAGTTATAATCCTCAATATATTATATTAGAGAATCTGCATGATAAAAAGCTTTAAGGAGAAATTTATTTTCTTCTTTTTAGAATATTTAAATAAAAGCCATTTTTCGAAAAAAAATTTGAATATTATAATTTATTTTTTGGTTTTTAGTTATCTCTGGCTAGAAATCTTAGTCTGTTTGATTGTAGTTTGTCTTGTTTCAAGTTTAAGTTTTGGAGAAGAAATTCGATTTCGTTGATTTTCTGCAGTTGTCTCTATCGCGCTCTACGGTATAGGATTGAGGTAATAGGGCGACAGCAATAGATAATATTACAAGTACTTTTTTCATTTCTCTAGCCCTTGGTGTATCCTCTCAACGCTGAAAATCGTGGGAACCAATAAACTCTTCTTTATCATAGTTACTAGCAAATAGCAACACGACCGTGTTAATCGGTATCAATAAATCTGTAAGACATCTGCCAATTCGTTATAAAATAATATATAGCTCTATAAAAACTTGAGCTCGTGTGATTTACGACGAAATTAAGCCATTAAGGTGGGCTATTTCACCAAACACACATAAAACTTAGTTTTATAAAACTTAGTTCCCATTGAATGCGTTCATGCTGCGACGTAAATCTCGTTTTGTTTCGATTGGATTTCACAAACTTCTTTTGATCGCGATTATTAAATCTAAGTTTACGTGACGTCATGCGATTATTTTACATGTTTTCATCATTTTAAAGTCTTTTCACGTTAATTTAACTACAAAGTAGCAAGAAACAATAAATAAACTAAACGCATTGTGTCAAAACTGTGATCTTGACATTTCTTTTGTCTATGTTTTTCGTTCCGCTATGACTGGGCTTGAACGGGTTTTATGACGTTAAACTTCGGACTTTGGGCGTTCTGAGGCCTGAGGGGTTAGTGCAAGTTTTATTCGATCATACGCATCGAGCGCGTAAACGCGAATTTATATGGGATCAAAGCAGCGCTATCTACTGGCTAACGTGGAAACCGCTTTGATCCCATACAAATTCGCGTTAACGCGCTCGATGCGTATGATCGAATAAAACTCGCACTAACCCCTCAGAAGATAAAACTCGGATTTGCCGTGAACGCGTTCAGTTTATGCTGGTGAAATGCAATTTCGATGTTATAATCGCGTTTATAAGTTTTGAACCGGTTCAGAGTGCCTTGAACGCGTTCTATTTCTCTGGTGAAATCGCCCCTTAATTATAATACAGAACGGTTGATTAACTTAAAGGATTCCGTCAGATCGTGATCAAGCCACACAATGACGAGAAAGGGCGCAAAATCTTTATTAGGCATAATATTAGAATAAATATATTAATGGTTTTTGTACCCTTACTAATATTACAAAATAATATGCAAAAATGTATCTGGCTGTCTGTGCTCTGTATAATATCATCTCTTACGCTTAAACCACTCAACCGATTTTAATTTTGTTTATTTGAAAAAAAATGGTTGATTGATAAATGGAGATAATTATTATTAATAACTAAGAAACGGAAATAACAATGATATTTTTCGACGCAGAAATATATACGGTTCCTGCACCAGCATTCGGCGCATCGGAGTTGAGAATATAATCTAATATTAAATGTTACATAATATAATTTATTATTTTTTTGACAAAAAAAGAAAATTTAATTTAAAAATCTTAAAACATTAAACATTATCATATTTTATAGATTTAAATTGTTGTGGTTTTCATAAATCATGATATAATTTAAAAATATCTGGAAACCAGCTTTGCTCGGAGTTTTACTGCAACAATTTCCGAGAAACCCCGTACATAATTAATATGCAAGATTTGAAATAATATATCTAAGTAGCCGATAAAATAAATAGAGGTGTCATAGAAAGGAGTCCTATAAAAATATCAGGTAGTCACAGCTTTCATGATCGGGTTGAAACGTTTTCCGTCCATACTTCCATACTAATATAAAAAATGTGAAAGTGTTACGTGTCTATCTGTCTGTCTGTTACGTCTTCACGCCCAAATGTCTGTCATATACAAATTTCAGCAAAATATGTTCAGGGGGAACAGATTTTGCTGAAATTTGTATAATGGGTTTTGAGCCCCGGGAAATTACATAGGATACTGTTTATCCCGGAAAATTTTACGGTTCCCGCACAATAAACGAAATTTGGCGTAACGGAGTTAAGAGCGTCATCACTCATCTACTCAGGCTAAAAACAAAACATGAAAACTATGACCAAAAAAAGTGGCCAAGTGCGAGTCGGACTCGCCCAAGAAGGGTTCTGCAGCAGCAATAAGGTTTATTTTTATGAAATTAAAAGGTTTTTGATTTATTTTACATTTCAGTCGATTTATGACGTATAAAAAAAACCACTGGTTAGATCTCGTTCAAACCAATTTTCGTTGGTAGTTTTTATAGTAATCTACATCATATATTTTTTTTAGAATTATCATGCCCCTACTTTAGAAATTAGAGGGGGGGGGGCACACATTTTACCACTTTGGATGAGTCTCTATCACAAAATATTCAGGTTAGAAAAAAATGATATGAGAAACCTCAATATGATTTTTGGAGACTTATCCATAGATACCCCACAAGCATAGGTTAGATGAAAAAATTTTTTTTTTGTTTCAGTTGTACCTATGGGGACCCCTAAAATTTTTAATAATTTTTCCATTTTTGCATCAAAATCTTAATGCGGTTTACAGACTACATCTACTTACCAAGTTTCAATAGTGTAGCTCTAATAGTTTCGGAGAAAAGTGGCTGTGACATACGGACGGACAGACAGACAGACACTACGGAACCCTAAAAAATACATAAATAATTCCTTCTCCTAAGAACTTGGTAAGAGTTTTTGCATCACTTCATACAGCGAAGGGTGAAAATGCTTAAAAGAAAAGCCGCTATAAAGGGACCCCATGTTCCCCTATGAGGGAAGCATTAAAATATTACTTCATAGGCGTTTTGGTTTTGCTGGGGTAGCATGTTATTTACTGTACTTATGTGAAACACAATATCTGGGGGCACGGGAGTGCCCCCGCCAAGATGAGCCAAGCGAAGCGCGCACGGGCACTACCTACCTTTTCTCGAAACGTTTCGTCGTATTTTTGCACCCTCGTAACTTTGGTTTGGATAATGCCAGATAGTTGAAATTTTCAAGATATTATGACATGAGTATAATAATTAAATGCGCAAAGTTTGAATATTGTTACTATTATACTTTAGATTTTATAGGGGTCCAAAAACCCCACAATAATGGACTGACTCACCGATCATCAAAATTGATAGGGTACTTCCTGAAGTCATAGAAAGCTGAAATTTGGTATGCGACATACTATTAGTATAGAAACAACAAAAAAATTATCAAACCCAACCTAACCTATCCCATCCCCTTGATATAGAGAGGGGATGTTAGTATGAGATACCCCCGTTTCTTGTGCTAGATACAAAATTAAAAATAGAGTATAAAATAATTCTTGTGCCAAAAAAATTACGTATTAGACATGAGAGACCATAGACTCACAGAAAACCGGCGTGAAACAGCGCTCTCACAGAAAACCGGCGTGAAACAGCGCTTGCCCTGTGTTTCGCTTAGTGAGTGAGTTAAGCGGAGGCCCAACTGCACCCTAAACCTTATTCTCTATCCCTGTTCTCTTCTGCTAATTCCCTTAGCCTATTCCTTCATAAAAAGACCTAAAACGCAATTGCAACACTTCTGATGTTAGTGTCTATAGACGACGGCAGAACTTACTTTCCATCAGGTGAGCTGTTAGCTCATTTGTCTCCTAATTTTATATAACAGATCCCCTCTTAAAGGCTGGCAAAGCACTTGCAACTTTTCTAATATTGCGAGTGCACATCCTCGTTAATTGCCCCTTAATTTCATAAAAACGTAATAATTATTTATGTGGTAATTTTACCATCATCCAAAGAATCATCCCGTACCTTCTTTTAAATAATATTATATATATACTAATATTATAAATGCGATTATGCGAATTGTAAGGGGGTGAAAATGCGTAAATTTGTGCAAATAAAGTTAGTTCCAAAAATTCATAATAGATGGCGCCGCGCCGCCGCCGCGCGTCTTCTACATCGCACTATCGCTTACCCAAACGTGTTTATATAAGAGGTGGTAAGGATAAACTAACTGCTTTCGATTAATTTGATGTTAGTGATGTTACATATATTTGAATTATTATTATTATTATTGTTAGTGATGTTACACATATTTGAATTAATATATATTGATTGTATTGAACTAAGAGGAGTTGATGTTCGTCTTCGACCCCACTTCCCAGCTGTTAATAACCCCCTATGCAAAATATCTATACTTACATATATTATAATAAAACTGTAGAAATGAAAATTCTGTACATTAAAGATATTAAAAAACTAATAAGCGGGGGGTGTCACTACATCGATCGCTATAGAAGCCAAAAATGTGGTTAGTTTTTTATCTGTCTGTCTGTATGTTTGTTCCACTATCACACGAAAACTACTGATCCGATTTGAATGCGGTTTTCGCAGATATTATTTTTTGTCTTCTTCCAACTTAACATCTGGTGATGCACCCTCATAGCTCTGGTTTGGATAATGCCAAATAGTTGAAATTTTCAAGATAGAATGGCATAAGTATAATGAATAAATGCACAAAGTTTGAATATTGCTTTAGATTTTATAGGGGTCCAAAAAACCCACAATAATGGCACTGACTCACCGATCATCAAAATTGTTAGGGTACTTCCTGAAGTCTTAGAAAGCTGAAATTTGGCATATAACATAGTTAATATTAGTACAGAAACAACAAAAAAATTATCAAACCCAACCTAACCTATCCCATCTCATCTATTATCATCCCCATATAGAGGGGGATGTTAGTATGAGATACCCCCGTTTCTTGTGCTAGATACAAAATTTAAAATAGAGTGTAAAATACTTCTTATGCGTAATACGTGTTAGCCATAAGAGACCACAGACTCACAGAATATCGGCGTGAAACAGGGCTTGCCCCATAGACTTATACATTACGCTTGCCCTGTGTTTCGTCTAGTGAATGAGTTTAGCGGAGGCCCAACTGCATACTGCACTATATTCCCTTAGCCCATTATTTCATAAAAAGGCCTGAAACGCACTTGCAACGGTTATTATTTTATAGTAGGAAATATTACCCCGAAAGTTAAACGGCTACATCAAACATCTTCGCGTCAACGATGACGAACGAAGTGCGATGTAGTGTCAGGCGCCCAACAGTGACATCTCTTGTTGAGTAGAGTGCATTAACACTATTCGTTCAAGTTGTACCGCGATGTAGACGACCATGGACCAGCAGCGACATCTGTTGTTGACTAGAAGGCATTAACATCTATATCAAACTATTCGTGCAAGTTATACCGCGATGTAGATGACCAGCAGCGACATCTCTTGTTGACTAGAAGGCATTAACATCTATATCAAACTATTCGTGCAAGTTATACCGCGATGTAGACGACTAGCAGCGACATCTCTTGTTGACTAGAATGCATTACCAACTTTAAGAAACTATAATTCTAAATTTGAAATAATCAATAGAGCGTTCGTTCACCGTGAGCAATTTCCAATCTGCGTAGCATACGCTATTACGATCCACAAAAGCCAAGGGTTAAGTTTGACCAGTGCACTTATAGATATTGGTTCATCAACTTTCTCGTGTGGGCAGGCGTACGTAGCACTCTCTAGAGTTACTCATTTACAAGGCGTACACCTTGTAAATATTGATTTTAGCAGTATCAAAGCACAACAATCAGCTATAGTGGAATATAATCGCCTAAGAGCGAGGTATCGCCCGGATTTACCTCTGATTTTGAACAGTAAATCATTAAACAAAAAAGGCAAAGATAGAGAGTGGGCTATGAAAAAAGGCATGGCTGATGTACAAGAAATACACCCAAAAAAAAAAGAAAAGAAAATGAACTAAAAGAAAAAAACAGCATTTAAACCATCTTACAAAAAGAAATGAAATCCCACCAAAAACATTTTCATGTAAAAATGTTGCCAAGATGAGAATATATAGTTCGTGGTGTCAAAAAGTAGTGAGATATCATGTAGACACAAGTTTCTAACCTTACATACCCAGCCCTAAATCTTAAAACCTTAATTTTACACTAAAGCGCGGCAAAATACTTGGTAATAATATAATGTGTCAGCCGTACGAGAAGAATCTAAAAATTCTGCATATTAGTCAAAATCGGTGTCTTGGCCATTTTAAAATTCGTCATGCTATTGGGCTTTGAACTTTATATATTACTTTTCTGTTGTACCTAATAACTTTTATTTTAAAATGGCCAGGCCACCGATTTTGACTAATGTGTAGAGTTTTTAGATTCTTCTCGTACGGCTGACACATTCTATTATTACCAAGTATTTTGCCGCGCTTTAGTGTAAAATTAAGGTTTTAAGATTTAGGGCTGAGTATGTAAGGTTAGAAACTTGTGTCTACATGATATCTCACTACTTTTTGACACCACGAACTATATATTCTCATCTTGGCAACATTTTTACATGAAAATGTTTTTGGTGGGATAACTATGAAACGATGTGTTTCAATGCATGTTTTTTTTTATTCAAATGAAATTGGATAATATTATCGGAGTACTATTATTTATTCTGTGATATTATGCTTTACATTAGAGTTTATAAGTTTCATAAATTGTTATAGATTAAGTTATATTTTCGCCTTCATAAACTCAAATAACGACAACTATGGGTCTACCAGAATCTGATGGCAATTTTTGACAGCAGATTTTCAAAAATATCCTTGATTGTTGGATATTTTTTTTTTATTTGAGAATCAGCCGCTATAAGAAGAATAAAGGATCAAAATGTTTTATTCCAATTACCCCGGTATTATGCTTAATTAAGCATAATATAATATACAATAATATCAATAGTATAATAATGTATAATTTTAAAAGGTCCAAGGCGTGATGGACTTACAGTAGATTAAGAGGAAATGTAATCTTGGTACGCGACCATATTATGACAATGAGACAAATAAAGGATATTATGGGCGACTAGCCCATAGACGACCCTAATTATTATAATAAAAAAAAAATACCCCGGTATTGCTAGAGTCAATTCATTTTCTCACTTTCCCATCAGATTCTGGTAGACCCACAGGTAGACCTATAGAAGGATACGGGAATTAAATTTAACCAATATCTACCCAAGTGCTAAAGTGTACCTTGACACAGTAGATAAGAAAATTTAAAATCAATATTGCTCTTTCTCATTATCTAATAAGGTATGTATATTTTTTTATATCAAAAATCAATAAACTTTCGTTTTCTCAAGCTCTTTAAAGTAAAACTAGAGGCATTTTCTATGTATTTCATACCCTTTCATTTAACGCTTTGCATATTATTAAAGATGAAGAACACAAAAGAATTCCCCTACCTGCACCATTTATAGAACTTTTCGAATAATCATAGTAGTAGGGTGCAGCAGGAGCGTATTTAGGGAAAAGCTAGCTACTCACAAAAAATTAGCTTGTTAGTAATCACAAAAAAAATTGTTCTAGGGCTCCCTCACTGTAGCTTATATTTATAATAATTATTATTGTTCTATTTGCAATCATTGCTTTCTATCAAAATTACATAGCTAAAACAGAAAAAACTATTTTATTTAGCTTACAAGTTGGGCCAGAGGCACCTTTGGCCCGGGGCGGGCGGACATCTAAATACGCCCCTGACTTATTCCTGGGGTGCTGGTGTGCCGATGGGGTACTGAGAGCACTAGAGAATAATGACTGGGGATATTTGCACGCTCGTTACTCGAACTCTTTGAATATAGATTGAGAATGTTTTTTAATTGCAACCTTAGTTTTTCACGGTCGGCTTGTTTTTGGACTGCTAGTATTCGTTGCTAAAAAGGTAAAAATTATTTAAAAAAATTGCTTACATTCAGCTTCTTGTAATAATACACTTATTTGCTAGAAACAAATTATCGGACGTTTTCATGATTCGCGACTGATGGATGCAAGGTTCATCCTCGGACGTCCACGGATGCAAAAACATCCAGCCAGCCAGATTCTGTTCGGACTTCGGACGTCCGAACGTTCAAGGTCGCGTCCGAAACTTATGTTATGTCAATGTGCATAGCTGTGTATTTTGTATTAGTCAGATTGAAACAAGCCGCATCCGGAGAAAACGTCCGATAATAATTTGTTTCCAGCTAATAAGTGTAGTATTACAAGAAGCTGAATGTAAGCAATTTTTTTAATAATTTTTACCTTTTTAGCAACGAATATATGCATTTCTTTTGGTATTGAATTGACAGATTTACATCACGTCGACCATAGACTTATAATCGTCGACTCACCCAATTGAAGTGTGTCAAATCCATACAAATTTAGAAATGCATCCATGAGTCGCGTTGCGGTCTGAACTGACCCTGAGGCACACACAATGTTTGTGCTTTGGGGTCTTGGGCCTTGCCTTGCTCTGCGTAGCCCCTGTGAAAAAGTAGCCTACGTGATTTAAAAAGAAATCGACATAATATTATTACATAAACAGAAACCATACCAAATTAAGGATGCTCCAACCGGAGAATTAGCAGGTCGGATGTCTGTCAGTACGAATATCGACGTTAATGACATTAAAATAAGATTCATATTAGCGCGTTTACGATGCTCGCCGCGTTCTTGATATGGTGAAAATATATGAAAAAATTTGAGAAATTTTCTTATTTTTCTTATAACTGGAAAAGTTGTTTATTTTTATATAAAATTTTTAGCGGACTTTATAGAGGACTAAATAAGCAACAATTTTTTGTATATATTTATTTTCCTCAGTTCAGACTTCAGTGTATTTAGATATTAAGGTACCTAATCAGACCCCATTTTTTTCATATTTTGCGATTATTGATTTGGTTAAAACGTATTTTATGTGAAAATTTTGTATGCGGCTATAGAATTTTTATGGTACAGTCGTGGAGATGAATATATTATCTTTCATTTGAAACCAAAATATCCTCGCAGTTTGACTCCTAATTCTTTAAAATGGTACCGGAAAATCGCTGATATTTATAATAGCGTCCTTAATGTTAAGATAATAAAATCCATTACATACAACCTGAAGTACATTGTACAGGTTAGTAACAGGGTACTGTACAATAATACTCTAATCTGTGGTACTGTACTAACCTGTAACCTGAAATATATTGTATTAATATTATTGTAATCTCTTTGCTCATAAAAATATTTACACAGACAACTAAAAATGTCTGCTGCCTTTGTCAGGCACATTGAAAAGGTTACAAGTTACATATTACACCACATAGAAGGGCAACCGACCTTGTAAAATAAATGTAAAATTAACCAGTATTCCTATAATTAATTGAACTGGTATGGGCTGAGCTTGAGGCTGAGCTACAATACAAAGGATGAATATTAGTATGCTATTTAAAGTTTAAACGCCTGCAGTGTTAACATAGTCGTTTATAATATCTCTAGCACCAACTGACACATTAGTTCAGGTTTATATTATTATTCTATTCTTAATTTAAAATAGCAATCAATAATAATAATATATTATTATACTACTATAATATGTCATATTTTATTTTCGCAGGCATTTATTTATAGTGTGTAGTAACTACTGTACTCGGCGAAACATGGCGGTAGCGGTCATTGACTCCCTGTCACAAACTTGTCATTTTCTATATAAACCGCGATTGACAATGAAGTGTCAGCTGTTGTAAATCGCTGCTTTGTATAGAAAATGACAAGTTTTTGACAAGTCAATGACCCCTACCGCCATGTTTCGCCGAGTACAGTATAGTACGTACTCGTACGAAGAGTAATAACATTGTAATGCTATCCTGTTCGTGACCAGGATTCATTTGTTCGTAAGTTCGTGCAATCACCTGATTTGAACAAAACGAGAAAGCGCTCGTCTTCGTCTGTCTTTTACCTCTTTATGTTGAAACGGCGGAACCGATTTCGATGAACTTTAGTATAAGCACCCGAGTCTCGGGAAATAATAAAGAATCATTTTTGGAACGAAGTTCCATATCGCGCGCTGCGAAAGGGGGTTAGACGGAAAAAATTAAGACCAAAGTTGTAACGACACTTTTTGCCATAGTTGTAAGCCGTGCGGCGTGCGCATGCTTCTCTGTCTGTCTCTCTCATAGAAAGCAAGCCAGTCTTCGTTCCATCCGGGTGTCCCTTGGGCCTTGACACCTCTCAAGTTTTTTATTGTCCTGATGAAATGTACGATTTTCGTGCGATAAGCTTTCAGCCCAACGAAGTTGCGGGCAATATGCAACTCTAATTTAATTTATCAAAATACACCTACATAATTTGCTAGTTAGAGTAGAGTGCGTACAATAATAATCCTAAAATTAATATTTTAGCCCAATTGCAAGGACGGTTACAGCTGTAGAAATGTCGAAAAAAATCCACAGTCGGACATAAGACCTCCTATTTTAAGCTATTAAAAATGGATGGATGGAAGTCCACACCCTTAGATTCGCAATAATTACTCAACTGTGTAGTGCGACGAGAAGTGCTAAAGTCGTATTGAACTCAGAAGTATTGTCTCAGTGAAAAGTTTTAACAGCACTGGAACGCCCTAAGGGCCCACTCACACAGGGGTAAGGAAAGTATCCGTCGATCGCGGATTCTTGGAAATTTATTGTTATTATATTATTGTTATCGCGGCCCACTTGGGCCATTCGGGAGTTGATAGGTTAAACATTTAAATTGGTCATTGTTAAAAAAAGCAGACAAAAAAATCCGTACTGAAGTAATAAATAAGAAATTTTGTCCGTCTGTATATTACTTCGTCATGCTTTTATCGTGGAAAAATGTAATCTCTGCGTTATAAATAAATTTCTGAACAACGAAGTAGTTTTAGTAAAAGATAATTTTATTATAGACGTGCTTAAAAGCCAATACTTATATTTGGTCCCGGAAAATTTTCGGTTCTCGCGCGATTTCCGGAAAATTGACTAGTTTGGCGCAGAGGAGTTGCGAGCGTCATCTAATTTATAATTATTATAAATAATAAATATATTGTGTTTTAATAATATTACATAATAGCACATAATATTATATTTGTTACATATACAGCATGACTGGTGAGTCAATACCGATATTTAAGGAGAGTATTCAGTACTCGATTCTCATTATAAATATGTAATAAAAATTAGGTTCTTAATTTTTTCCGAATTTCCCAAAAATTAATGAATCATGGATACTAAGTAAATTACGCGGCTAGGCAAGTAGGCATACTATGCGGCCGGTGCAGAGGCGTGCGCTACGAAAGAAACACCACACAACTACCCCTCCCGCTCGCGGTGTCCATGCGTTGGGTAAATAATTATTTAACTTTAAGCTACATTTACTCAGTGATCAATTGATATAATTTTTTTATATTATTTTTTTCCAACTAATATAATAGCCAAATATCACGTCCTCGAGTATTGAACATGTCTCACCAGTCACGCAGTATTATAATATTATGTGCTATACAGTTAATGTGGAGGGTCCCTAAGGAAACGGATGAACAAAAAGAGCAAGTTCTTACCAAGAACTATGCAGTTTGCACTCTGACAAGTTCCGTGTTTGTATTCTATTGTTTCCTGGATCACGAAAAATATTTCAACTCCAATAAATCTATGGCAATAAATATTTCTGTGGCATCCTGTTTGTTCGTTTGAAACCATATTGTTTTTTCATTTATTTATTTTACAATACACACAAACAATTTGTTTAAAAATTAAAAATATGATTTATACAAAAAAAAACATCTATTCCAAAAAATTAAATGTCTTCCGAAAACAAAACGGAGGATCTTTTTCCAAGTGATTTTTTTAGTGGCACCGTACACTTTTTTGGGGTGCTAAAAATGGTTAAAGCTTCTTACAGACGAACGGTACCTACTTATCGACTGCACGCGTCGACGGCAGTCGCTGGATTTTTAGGGTTCCGTAGCCAAAATGGCAAAAAAGGAACCCTTATAGATTCGTCATGTCTGTCTGTCTGTCTGTCTGTCCGTCCGTCCGTATGTCACAGCCACTTTTCTCCGAAACTATTAGAGCTATACTATTGAAACTTGGTAAGCAGATGTAGTCTGTAAACCGCATTAAGATTTTGATGCAAAAATGTAAAAAATATTAAAAATTTTAGGGGTCCCCATAGGTACAACTGAAACAAAAAATTTTTTTTTCATCTAACCTATGTGTGTGGGGTATCTATGGATAGGTCTCCAAAAATCATATTAAGGTTTCTCATATCATTTTTTTCTAACCTGAATAGTTTGCGAGAGAGACTCTTCCAAAGTGGAAAAATGTGTGTCCCCCCCCCCTCTAATTTCTAAAGTAGAGGCATGATAATTCTAAAAAATATATATGATGTAGATTACTATAAAAACTACCAACGAAAATTGGTTTGAACGAGATCTACCCAGTAGTTTTTTTTATACGTCATAAATAGTAAACTTAATCTAAATTTCATTAAATCGACTGAAATATAAAAATAAATCAAAAATATTTTAATTTCATAAAAATAAACCTTATTGCTGCTGCGGAACCCTCCATGGGCGAGTCCAACTCGCACTTGGCCGCTTTTTTTCATTAATTTTTTACACTTGCCAAAGGGAGTCGGCTTCCGTCGACTGCCGTCGACGCGTGCCGTCGACAAGTGCCGTTCGTCTGTAAGCGCTCTAACTAGGCAATTGACACGACGTAATCTAATAGAAAATTCTGTAGACGGAAGATGAGTAGATCAGACGTCAGACTAGTAAATTGTTATCAAAGACGTTTTGTTATTATTTATTATGAGCTATTGCCCGCGGCTTCGCTCGCGTTAAGGTGACGCCTTGATAATTTGGCTGTAGCGATGTCCATTTTTTTCAGCAATGACTAAAGCTAAGAAATTAAAGTTCACTGTCAGTATTCATCATGTCTTTGTCTTTGAATTACCCATAGCATAACACGATTGGTCAACTTTTATAACACAGAATAATCAATCAAAAAGACCTCTGTAAAAAAAGGGATTCCTATTTTGCTAACAGAGGAGAGTGATATAAGCTTCCAAAATTTGTACATAAATTGGTTCTAGGATACACTTTAATTTGCCCATAGCTTATATGAAATGTATTTATGGTTTTTAAATTACGCGACAAAAACTATTTTGTCGCTACGCTCTTTCCATTTTTTGCTGTTCCATTGCTTGTTTTCTATGAGAGGCCGGGCCAGCCTCGCATAGAAAACAAGCAATCTAAAACATCCAACACGGTTTTTTACTTTAACATGGCGTCACCTTAAGAAGTATTATTATAATATACAAACTTTATCCCCTATTTTAACCCCTTGGGGGTGGAATTGATCAAAATCCTTTCTTGGCGGATGCCTACGTCGTAATATCTACCTGCATGCCAAATTTCAGTCCGATCCGTCCAGACTCCAGTGGTTTGGGCTGTGATAGATCACCATGTCAGTCAGTCACCTTAAAGTTTTATATATTTAGAAGATTTTAGTACTCACAGCATAATCATAATATTATTATTATCGCGTTGTTATCTCTCGCCGTATCTCGTTCCCCTATATTCTATAACAATCTCTATTAAAGTTATTGCTCGATATAATAGCAATATTTCACAGCTGTATAGTTGCTATATTAGGTCCACTTGCGCATGTCCAGTTTAAAGTTAATACCGGGTAAAATAGTGTAAAATAGTGTATATGTATATAATAATATATCTTTTACATTCTTTACGAAAGAGAAATAACGTTTAATCCGGGGTGAACTTTAACTCAGATCTGCGCAAGTGGGCCTTAGAGTCTGAGGGTTTTTAACGTGAATTTCACTTTTAAATAGCGCTGCTAATGGGATAATTATTTATATTGCTGCAATATTTTTGCAAGGGGCAGCACCAACACAGACAGTAAACAAAAAGTTTTTTTCGACGTTTGACAACTTTTCTTTCAATGGCGTGTGCCGGAAAGTGTCGGATTTTAGTCGGATTATTTACCGTATGTGCTAGTAATGATCTGCATCTTTGCGTAATATTCTCTATTGGATAGCTGTTTGACGTTAGCCAATCAAAAGCGCTTGTAAACGTTAAGGGTCTTACCAGTTTAGAGAAAAATTCAGTACAAAAATGTCACAAAACAACTGTTCAACAGGTGTTTAAATCTTTTGTGGTAAGACCGATAAAATCCTGTCAATGATCTCAGAAACCTGGCATAAGGTGGGGCACTACTATCAGAGAAGTAGATTTTAAATAGCTGGCGGACCAGACAGATCACAATTAATTAACATTAAATTGACATGATCCGACCAAATGACGTTGGTCTGTCAACTGCCTAGGAATAAATTTCCTCGGATATACATTTTAAATAATAAAAGTGGGTTGTACCAACTTACTTTAAATATAACTTTAACTTTAACCATAACCAAAAGTCAAATGAACTGTGAAATCGCTAGTAAAACTCAATTATGGACGCCATGTTTGACGATAACCTTAACCTTAACCATAACAACGTCTCTAGTGCACCGTGCAACCCGCCCAAAGTAGTTAATTTAACCATATTATAACACAATTTAATTAATAGTGAATAATATAAAATTTATTATTCATAGAGTAGAACAAAATTTTGCCGTGGTCAGGTAATGTCAATGTAGACAGACTGTAACAGATTTTTGAGACGGGTTAATTGCTAAGTTGTTATTATAATAATTCTACAGGAAATGCATTGCATGTGGCATTATATAACATAAGTACCAGGTACCTATATGTAGGTATCTAGTATCTAGTTTGTTACCTTTGTACCAGAAACGCCTCGACCGACGTAAGTAAACCTAATTTTCTTCCAAGTGTAACACTTTTAGATATTAGAGTTGGATCTGCGCCTCTCCGGGCTCTACGGTCGTTATGAGAGCAACCTTCCTTCCTATAACTAACCTACCTGCAACCGTGGTAGAGCCATGCGTCGGCACGAATGGGCCGGCCGACCGGAGAAATACCACGGGCTCACAGAAAACCGGCGTGACACAGAGCTTGCACTGTGTTTCGCCGAGTGAGTGAGTTTAGCGGAGGCCAAATCCCCTACCCTTTTCCCTTCCCTACCCTCCCTTATTTCCTTCCCTACCCTCCCCTATTCGCTTCCCTACCCTCCCCTACCCTATTACCCTATTCCCTCGTAAAAGGCCGGCAACGCACCTGCAGCTCTTCTAATGCTGCGAGTGTCCATGGGCGACGGAAGTTTCTCTCCATCAGGTGACCCGTTTACTCGTTTGCCCCCTTTTTTCATAAAAAAACCTACCTTCCGGATTTACCTGCTTCTGTCTCCCTACCGACCTGCTTTCGAGCCCATCTTTCTATAGCCTTCAGGGAAGTGAAGTACCCAAAGGTACAAGGTCACACATTAGGAACGTCGAACCACTACCCCTATTTTTAATATACTTCTAACTGAATTTCTAAAATTCTTTTAATCTAATATCTATAAGTGTTACACAAGTAGGAAATATGATGCTATAAAAAGCTAATCAAGTTAGGCAAACATATTCAGGAGTAATAAATACATTCTGTAAAAACTCAAATCAAATAAAATTATGACCCCGTATGTAGCATGGACATAGTATGGCATATTGGTACTATACCTATTTGGTTTTCCAACAAAGTAATTAAGTACATCAAAGGTTCTAGGTCTTAGTGCATCTAAGATTCTAGCCCATGCACCCTATCTTCAGAGCCGATCCAGAAATTTCCTATCACATAAATATTCATGGGGAGTTGATTGAAGCATTGGAAGCAGCGAGCGAAGGATCGCATAATCCGATACATGTGGAAATTGCTTCGAGACGTCCAACGGCTACTTCATCATCAACACTATCATCATCACCAAGTATTTTCCGTCCAAGAAACTTGCGAGGAAATCGCTAAATGGCGGTAATTTTATGGTTACGCCGCCCAAACGCCACCAGCCTTATCATGTTCATCATAACAGGTCGTCATCTCCTTTAGCCCGGCCGCACATTGTCCAAATTTTGATCAGAAACAGTTGAATTCCGCCGGACCGCCACCCCGCACATTATCCGAAATATCCTTCCGGCGAGTTCTAGCTCACTCGGCTCAGTACAAAATGTAAGAGACAGCGCGGACGTTCAACTGTTTCTGATCAGATCCTTGTACTATTATCTATTCTGTGTCAGAACTGTCGTACAATGTGCGGCCAGGCTTAAGGATTTGTTGGGCGCTTGGTCAAGTATCGTAAACAAAGTCATTTAGATAAAAGAAATCGCAAGCGACATTGCGCACAATATGGCGATAACTGATTTTAAAATCCATATGAATTTTAATTTCGCGTCCGTTGTCAAAATTGTTATATTTTACTTTTTCGCTATTAAGCTGTTCGAAGTTGTTCGAGTTTGATGTAAAATTTGATTCTATCAGACAAAACGTCTAGTTTCCTAACACAATGCTACTAAAATACACTGATATTTTGTGTGGTTTCGTCCCCAAAATTCTCCCCCTTCGCTATCTGTAATTGCTGTCAATCTTATCTCACAAGTCGTTACCAAATGCACCACTCAAAATGTGGGGTGAAATTACACCCCTAACGACAAAATTACCCAATATCCAAGTTTTGTTTGGTTACTAATGCTTGGTTTTGGATTTTGACAGGAGTCTATTGACAAAGGCTTTTGATTGGCTAACGTCATATACATTTTAGAAAACAGTCAATATTATGAAGTTAACGGCATAGTAATCGTATTGCAATATACATAATATGACGACGTCTGTGGCTCAGTGGATAGCACGTTGGTAGCGGTCGCGGGTTCGAATCCCGCCGACGGAACAAAAAGTTTTCAAAGTTCCTGGGTCATGGATGTGTATTAAATATATTTATCATATAATAAAAATCTTGAATATATGTATAGTATAAAAGTATTAAGTATATTTCCGTTGTCTGGTACCTGTAACACAAGACGTCCATCAGGTACTTAGCATGGGGCCAGACTGACGTGGTGTGAAGCGTCCATAGACATTATTATTATCATTATTATTATATTTTATTATATACCTATAATAATTAATATTTAGTAATTTTTATACACTACTGGGAATTTCTTCTATGTGAGTATTTCTTTATTTTACAAAAATTAAGATATTTTACAAAACTAGATAAACCAAAAAACGTCCAAATACAAATAAAATAAGTATAAACAAGTTTAAAAACAGGCTTAAATCTTTTATTTTATAATCTTTTTAAACTTAAACTCTTGGAAAACCAGTTTTGACATTTAACCTCAGAAGTCAAGAGTTAAGATATTATTCATTATTAACTTTTCTTTCGGTCATCGAACTTCAATTTTTAAAACATGTATAATAATTTAATACTAGAGATCGCCCAATGGTCGAAATTCGACCTTAGTTTCAACGAATATATTTTTAAGACTAGCCTTTTTCGTCATTACCTTGCAACAAAAATGCCCAGGTAGTCCCTGTCAGAATGAGAGAATTTCAACTATCTTCACGGTTTATTTGATACGAGCTTTTGCCCGCGGCTTCGCTCGCGCTAAGAAGTATTATTATAAACAAACTTTCATCCCCTATTTGAACCCCTTGGGGTGGGAATTTATCAAAATCCTTTCTTAGCGGATGCCTACGTCATAACATCTACCTGCATGCCAAATTTCAGCCCGATCCGTCCAGTGGTTTGGGCTGTGCGTTGATAGATCACCATGTCAGTCAGTCACCTTTGAGTTTTATATATATAGACAACATGACAGACCACTGTGTAATACAATTACAGACTATACCTACGAAAGTAAAATAATAAATTAAAATCGTTTTGATATTACGATGTTACGGACAAACTGAACGTCAACCGTATTTCACCAATTTTTTTCGACGGGGGTTAAAAATGTAAAAATAAAACTATGCGGCATATTGCAACTGTACAGTGTGAAATTTTAATGGTTATTTTCCCGCAGTAAAATGATTCTATCTTATTAGTACAATAGATATTTTGTAAAGTTTTTTTTGTTCAAATCAAAAAAAATTCGGTCGGGTCCATAGTAACTCGCGCCTATCGGCATAAAGTTTCCATAGTACTTCATACAAAATATTTTTTATTTTCAAAAAATAACATGCATGGTTCGATAGTACTACATAGGTAAATCGTTCTGCTGCGGGAAAACAACCACTAAAATTTCACGTTGTATAATAGTGATCAGGGTCGAAATGACCATGATTGAGGCTGAACTTGACCTGCTATTCCATTCCTATTATGAAACCAGTTATAAAATAATTATGTCACGTATAGATCACACATTAAGGTTAGAATAAGAAACGAAAAAAAACTTCATGTGGTTTGCAAAAAACTTAATACTTTCTGCGAGATGTGTTTTTAAAATAATATTATGTCTTTTTTGTTGGAAAGAAGACAATTCAAAAGTAGTCTCATGGGCTTCTTTAGATACTTTGATCGGGCCTCCATTAGCGGTACACATTTTTGGAATAGATAAAATATGAAACGTTTCTCTTATCAGGACACGTAGGTATAACCTGATCGAAAATTTGTGAGATGAACAGAGAGTAGACAAAATATTATATTATCCTATTGTTAAGTTGTGTACTTACCAGATTGAATAGAAAAGACTGAATGAAATATTAATATTATGTTAATCAATAATTTTTATGTAAGTAATAATATTTTCGTCAACTTTAATACTTGCGTAATCATTTGTATAATATATTGTATAATTGTGCCTTGACAATTGACAGAACCTTGGAATCCAACCCTGACTTTTGGGACAGGTTTCCTAAGATTTTACTCGACTGTACCACAAGTGGAGTTTAGTTTTTCAAACATAGAAATAATATTATAAGTATATATTTATTTGGCACTAGATCCTAAATAACTTATTGAGTTTTTTCTAACAAAAGTCTAGTCTCTGGAAAAACTTACATCAATTCCAAGAAAACTTTTATTCTAAAATCTGGCAAATAATCTAACACTAAATGGCAAAAAATATTCATGATTATTGTAATTATAAAACAGGATTACAGATTTGTTTATTTTGTATTTTGTATAATATAAAACAGGATTACAGATTTGCAAGGCTATTTTGGTGCGTGCTCAACACTAACGCCACGATATTAATGTTACTTGTCATGTAAGACAACTATTTCACGATTACGCCGTCCTGTCGTAACTATCTAATATATACTCTCTTTTCTGACCAAAGTGAAAACTAAGGATTAGCTTAAATACTATATATGGACTAGTTGACCCGGCAAACGTTGTTTTGCCATTTAAAGTATTTCTACTTCATCAGTAATTGATACAAAATCTTACCCCCCCTTTTGTCCCCTAAGATGGGTGGGGGGAAAAATTGTGTACACCTGATGTTAAGTTGGAAAATACAGTTAATAATAAGTATGACGTAAGTCCATTAAAGAAAAAATTTGATACAAAATCTGACCCCCTTTTTGGTCCCCTTAGAGGGGTGGAGGGGGAAGTTTATACACCAGATGTTGAGTTGGAAGAAGGCAAATATATCTGCGAAAACCGTATGCAAATCGGATTAGTAGTTTTCGTGTGATAGTGGAACAAACATACAGACAGACAGACAGACAAAAAACTAACCACATTTTTGGCTTCTATAGCGATCTAGTGACACCCCCCTTTTTGAATATCTTTAATGTATTGAATTCACATTTCTACAGTTTTATTATATTATATGTATCAAAATTACTAGAGATGATGGTACAGAGGTGCTTTCAGATTTTATTAATATTGACAAAGGAGTGCCACAAGGTTCTATATTAGGACCAGTTCTATTTATTTTATACCTAGCAGATATAGTAAAGATTATTAAATATTGTAAATTTCACATATACGCCGACGATATACAAATATATATCTCGTGTAAGCCTAGTGAAATAAATGATGCTATCGTCAAACTTAATCAAGATCTGTCTAGAATCGCAGAATGGTCATCTAGAAACTGTCTTGTACTGAACCCAATCAAAACAAAGTACTTAATTTTCGGTAGTACATTCCAATTGTCTAATATTTGTATGAGGACGGATGTTGAGCTCATGGGAGTGCCAATTGAAAGAGTGTACGAGGCCAAAAATCTCGGTCTTCACATGGACTGTGGGTTGAGATTTGAAAGTCATGTGGGAAATTGTGTACGTGACTGTTTTTATAGACTTAAAATTTTGTACAAGATGAGGCCTTATCTTTGTGTGCCATTACGCGTCCAGTTGGTAGAATCGATTGTTCTATCTAAATTTAATTATATGGATGCAGTCTTCGGTCCGCGATTGTTGGCTAAAACTAAGAAGCTAGTGCAACGTGTGCAAAATGCTTGCGCAAGGTTTTGCTTTGATGTTCCCAAAAGGGCTCACGTGACTCCTTATCTCAATGAAAACTTTATTTTAAAAATGCGACATAGACGCAAGCTTCACTTAGCGTGTCTTCTTTTTGGCGTTATTAAATATAAGGAGCCAAGTTATCTTTTTGAGAAACTTACATGGAAAACGCGACAACATGTATCAAGACTATGTGTGCCTCAATTAACCTTGGAGCGACACAGAACAGCCGCCTTTAGAGGCAGCTTCCGCTATGCCGCGACCAAGTGTTGGAATAATATCCCACCCCCAATAAGGAACTCGCAGAGTTTATATACTTTTAAAAAGAAACTCAGGAGATTTATTTTTGATCACCAAATGGCTGAAGCTTCCTTGAAAATAGACACTAGTGCAATATAAAGAGAATGTGTTTCTTTATTTTATTTATATTTTTTATGTTCACCTATTCACTGTATTTATTAGTACAGTTTATTGTTGCATGTTTATTATACATATTATTTATTAAATACACAAATTTTATATTTTTTATTTATTTATTTTTTAACATTATTCATTTATTTTTACCTACAACGTCATACTATAAAATTCTTCTGAAGTTACGTTATTCAATGAAATTCTTGTTTTAATTTTATTTTAGTATTATTATTTTAGATTAGTTGTTGGGCTATTGATTTAGATGTCATTTTTCCCTTTGTTACTGTTTTAACTATATTTTTATTTACACTGGTTTTAACCCGCTTGTGACCCGCTGTTTTCTTTATTGTTGTGTCATAAGTTATAATAAACTTGTATCAGTGATCCCGGATTGATGTCCGTGACGTCACCTGTCGGCCCAGCGGAAGATCAGCGCTGATTGCTTGCGGTCAGCATATGCTGAGCTGCGTCGGCTTGTGCTCGAAAACATTTTATGATGTATTATTTATGTAACTAAATTATGTATGTTTTCTTGCACAAATAAACGTTTTCTTTCTTTCTTTCTTTCTATGTATAGATGTATAGATGACACCTGTAACTCCGTTGCGCCAAAAATCGTTTATCGTAAGCAAACCGTACATTTTTCCGGGATAAAAAGTATCCAGTTATGTCCTTTCCCGGAACCTATACCAAATCACCAAAATCGATTCAGCGGTTTAGGCGTGAAGTGGTAACAGTCAGACACATTTTCGCATTTATAATATTATTATTAGTAATTCGTATATTAGTATATATTAGAAATTAGTAAACATTATTACTTATTAGTAGGTAAGTATGGATTGCAGCGTGTCGAGGTGATAAGATGCGTTTAAAAATGCATAGCCATTCAAGATTGGCATAGGCATAAGGCAGCCAGACACCTAGGGCGACACGTCTGTCATTTCAATTTTTATTTTCTTGTGTAGTTAATAAAGTTTAAAGATAGCTAATTTAAAAATAAATTTTCTAATATTGGCCTTGTTTTGATCGTCAGCTACTTCGCATTCACGACATTGTTATCAACGCACCAAACCATTCTTGCAGGTCTATAAATAAATTATTTGCTTTATAAAGTAAAACATCAATATAATAACACATTACACAATATCTTCAGCACACAGACGGTTGTTTTAAACATGATTAAGTTATATCTATTCATTTGTTTAGTATTATCCTGTGTCATAAATTTGGACGCTTATTCGGGTAAGTTTGAAAGTGTTAAACCTAATTAAAAGTTAGCTAATATACTAAACTAGAAGTTTCGCGTGGCCACGCCCGCGCAATTTAGGAATTTACGGAAACCGTACATTTTTCCGCAAAAAATAGCCTATGCCCCTTCACGTGGTCTATTCTTCATGTGTGCCAATAAACATAAATATTGCTTTAGTGGTTCTTAAGATAATAAGCAGTTTCATATAATTTTCCCCGTGTTTTCCACATTTTCCACTGTTTCTTTGCTCTTTGATCTTAGCTTTATAATTTAGCCTATTCTCGGTAAATGGGCTAACACTGAAAGAATTTTTCAAATAGGACCAGTAATTCCTGAGATTAGCGCGTTCAAACAAACTCTTCAGCTTTGTAATATTATGTATCTAGATTCTAGATATTTGGCAGTTTATGTACTGTCACAGAAATCTATTCATAGGCAGATAGCGGACCTACGTTATTTGGTCAGTCATGCTAAAATTAGTTGTCCAAATTTCTTTGCTGCCATTCAGAATCAATTTCTCGAAATGTACGATTTCAACAGAGCTGTTGTTTTCAATATCACAAAAAGGGACTGATAAAGACTATATTAAAATCGGCCAAGTGCGAGTCGAAATCGCGCACGAAGGGTTCCGTACCGTTATAGAGCAAAATTAGGTCATAAATTGGGTTTTTTGTATGGGAGCACCCCTTATTTTTTATTTTATTTTAATATTATTATTAAATATTAAAGTACACATATAACTAAAGATTTTGTGAAAAATTCAAGTACCTACCTGTTGCCATTTTTGATATAGAGCAAAAAAGGCCAAAAAAATCACGTTTGTTGTATGGGAGCCCCCCTGAAATATTCATTTTATTTCATTTTTAGTATTTGTTGTTATAGCGGCAACAGATATACATAATCTGTGAAAATATCAAATCTCTAGCTATTACTGTTCTTGAGTTACAGCCTGGAGACAGACAGACAGACGGACAGACAACGAAGTCTTAGTAACAGGGCCCCGTTTTTACCCTTTGGGTACGGAACCCTAATAATAACTGAACAAATTGTAAAAGATGAATTAGAATCGTAAACTCTGGAACGGCTAGACAGATTTTGATAAAATTTCGTGCTACAGCTTATCGAAGAATCAGCTAACATGTACGTCTTATTACATCATAACCAAAATAATGTATACCCGAGAAAATTAATTCCTAGGCAGTTGACAGAACTACGTCGTTTGGTCGGCTTATGTCAATTCAATGTTAGCTGTGATCGGTCTGATGGGTTACGTTTGATGTAATGCGACCAAATTATTTAGATCCGCCACCTGCCTAGGAATCATCTTCTTTGATATTACAACAAAACAATGTAACTTGCCGAATTAGTTAGTATATAATATAACGCCTCCGTGGTCTAGTGGTATAGAGCGCGGATCTTGACTCGGAGGTCGTGGGTTCGATACCCGCGTTGGAAACAATATGTTATTTCCAAGTTTGGTTAGGACAATGCAGGCTGATCACCTGATTGTCTGACAAGTAAGATGATCCATGCGTCGGATGGACATGTAATTATTATTTTTAACAAAAAATTAATACCGACTTCCAGGGTAAAAATAATAATAATTTGTAATGAAAAAAAATTATGCATAAGGCACTTTAAACTTACTCTTTAAAGTGCCTTATGCATAATTCTCCCAAGCCTCAACTATTTCTGTACACAATCTTCATTATTTTGAAGACAGTCTGTCTGTCCATCAGTCTGTCTGTTTGTTACCTCTTCACGCTCGAACCGCTGAACCGATTTTGCGAAGACAGACACACTTTCGCATTTATAATATTAGTATGGATGCTCAAATAATATAACTAAAATCGTCCTTATAAATTTTAAGAATAACTAACCTCATAGATCTTATGACCAATTTGCTAACTTGGTAACCTAAACACCAAGGTCGAGTCATTTACATTGAAATAACATTATAATTTTTTAAACCGTTCGACAAATTCGGGCTTTGTTCTTAAAGACGATTAAAAGTAACAATAATAGGGTCATAATTAAATAATTCATGGTGTGGTGACCGGTAGTAGTGATGATGATGATGATGATGAATGTAACTTGCATAGAAGCATAATATGCTTTCAGTTCTTAAACCAACTCCGAAACCCCCATACTTGCTTTTTGGTAGCACATGCTTCGGATACTTCTCATAAAATCGAAATCATTATATTATGTTTCCATATAAATTTGGAGGAGTTCCCTCGATTACTCACGGATGTATGGTGGAATGGTGGTGATGATGATGATGATAAATTAAATTTGCATAGTAGTATATTATATGCTTTCAGTTCTTAAGACAACGCCGAAACCCCCAAACATGTATCTATAAGGAGTAAGGAGTTCTGTTCACCAACTTCGAACCATGGTATATCCTGGTGCAAAATCTTACTTTTTAGTTTTGGTAACATATGCCTGGAATACTTCATATTATGAAACCAAAAAAACAAATGTTTCCATTTGAATTTTGAGGAGTTCCCTCGATTACTCATGGATCCCATCATCAGGTCACCACTTTTCTGAACATTGCTTTTTGGTAGCATATGCTTAGGATACTTCTCATAAAATCGAAATCATTATAAGTTTCCCTATAAATTTGGAGGAGTTCCCTCGATTACTCACGGATATATGGTGGAATGGTGGTGATGATGATTAATTAAATTTGCATAGTTGTATATGCTTTCAGTTCTTAAGACAACGCCGAAACCCCCAAACATGTATCTATAAGGAGTAAGGAGTTCTGTTCACCACCTTCGAACCATGGTAAATCCTGGTGCAAAATCTTACTTTTTGATAACATATCGTCACCTCCACGGTAAACTTACGAATCTGCCATTTTTTCAAAATCGAGTTTCTAGCAAAAAACTGTCCCTTAGGTGGTATTACACACCGTGGCAAATTTCCATATTTCTATCTTTAACGGTTACAGAGTTCAGATGGTTCGAATCTGCCTTTTTATGCTCTACACCCATGGAAAACTTACGAAATTGAAAATAGGATAACGTATGTTATAATTCGAGTGAATCTTGCCATTCTAAACTTACGAATCTGGCATATTCGTTAACTTAAACTGGGTAAAGTGAGTAGTGACCCACAGCCCACAGGCCACAGCAAACATACATATCTGCCACTTTCGTTAATTTACTATGGCTTCTGAGTTCTGGACCATTCTTTTATGTTCGGAAACTGGCGGTATATTATAATGTCAGAATGTCAGATTGTTGTCAGACAATTGCGGTAGCATGGCGGTAGCCAACAGAAAAACTTGTATGTTGCTGTGACAACTAGCAGGATAATAGACACGATAGATCAATGTCTTCTATGAATCCGGGCACAGTCACATGGAATGCGACTTGGTTCATTCTAAAATTGAAAGGTAAGAATTCAGCTGTTTACACACCAGAAGGATGGACACAAGTCATGAGAATGGCTAGGGTAAATCCTCGTCCATTTAGTGTAACCGTGTTGTCTCATGAGGAGTTTTTTCCAAGACTGAAGAAGAAGACGAGGCTAAAATCGCATCTAATTGACGCTATAGACGCGATAAACTAATTAAATGCCATGGCCCATGATGCGATGACTATCGTAAAACTCATCCTTTATTATTCAGAGTGGGTTTTGAGGATAAAAATTGTCACGGACAGAGCTGTAGGTATTAACCTACAGCTGCTGCATTAACTACTTGTCATTTTAACCTTTAACCGCGCAAATTGCATTTTCTGGTCCTCTCCCAAGTCCTTCCATTCATCCCGATCCAACGCCACTGTCGGCCAGCCTGGCTTGTATGTGTCAAGTTCATCGCGCCATTTTTTTCAAGTTCGGCCACGGCACTTACACGACAACAAAATTTCGAGTCCATCCCGCTTGATTTTAAATACGTAGCCTGTACGTCGATTATCGCAAAATGTAGTCTGTCAAAAAGTGAAGAAGTTAAAAAGTGGCAACATTGTAGTGTCATCTCTTTCAAATCAATCTAAGAAAAATGGGATGACACTACGATGTTGCCACTTTTTAATTTCTTCACTTCTTTGACAGACTATACCGTCGTATGAATCCGTCTTGTGCGGTTTAAAGGTTAAAGAATATACGATTTATAACTTCCACACCGATTTCGGTGACGGTGGCCCGTTTCACTGAAACCAGCCCAATTGCGCAGGAGTAATATTATAGTGTCCAAGTTTGTGCGCAGTGCACAAGAGCACTCTCTATTCCTTTACTCTCATAACCCAATAGCACGGCTGACCGACACGGCTGGTGAGAGATCAGGCGCAGGACTGACATTTTACATGCCCATCCG
Source organism: Plebejus argus (assembly GCA_905404155.3). Taxonomy (NCBI): domain Eukaryota; kingdom Metazoa; phylum Arthropoda; class Insecta; order Lepidoptera; family Lycaenidae; genus Plebejus; species Plebejus argus. Next base: position 10,139,707 of record FR989941.1, on the reverse strand, counting down.
AAGCATGGATCAACTTACTTGTCAGACAATCAGGTGATTAGCCTGCATTGTCCTAACCAAACTTGGAAATGACATGTTTCCAACGTGGGAATCGCACCCACGACCTCCGAGTCAAGAGTCGCGCTCTAAACCACTGGACCACGGTTATACCATATTATACGATTATACGAAACCCCGGCCGTTTGTAGAGTGCAAACTACCAATTTCACAATTATGCACTTAGGATGACTTAAGTAAACATACGAAAGTACCACATTCGTAAGTTTACTACGGTAAAATTTTGACGAAATTTACGAAAGTACCACTTTGGTTAATTTGCCATGGTATCAATAAATACCTTATTATGTATATGTATGAAAGTGCAAATTAACGAATGTGCATTATTTTGTGATTTAAATCCAATAATGAAAATTCATTGATTGTATCTAAAACATACAGCATTATGCAAAGCAAAAATATTAGAGTATTGATTTCAAAAGCGCAACAATTCTTTTAATTATTATTTTAAGGTTTTGAAACGCTCTCCTGTAAAATTTGTTTTTTGCAGATTCGTAAGTTTACCGTAAAGGTGACGATATGCCTGGAATACTTCATATGAAACCAAAAAAAACATATGTTTCCATTTGAATTTTGAGGAGTTCCCTCGATTACTCATGGATCCCATCATCAGATTACCACTTTTGTCAAAATGGGACCAAATTGGAGTGAAACCTCATATAACAAAAGAAAAATTTTGAAAATCGGTTCATAAACGGCGGAGTAATTGTTGAACATACATAAAAAAACATATCCACAGACGAACGTATAACCTCCTCGTTTTTGGAAGTCGGCTAAAAAAGTCGGTCCTGCGCCTGATCTCTCGCCAGTCGTGTCGGTCTGCCGTCCCACTGGATTATGAAAGTAAAAGGAATAGAGAGTGCTCTTGTGAAATTACTCCTGCGTAGCTGGCCTTATTTCAATGAAACCGGCCACCGTCACCAAAACCGGTGTGGGAGCTATTATGTAATATAAACTTACCAGAAACGTTTCCGGGGAAAACATAAAACAAGTTTTTGTATTTTATCAATTCCCTAAGAGCTACCAACTTTTATGGTATCAAATTAATCAAGAAGATATTAAACAAAATGTAGGGGAGAAATAGAATCTCCTAAATGTGAACATTACAACTTTTTCGTGATAACGATGATGGATGGTTGAGATGAAAATTGTAATATTATGATGAACGGTAGGCGGATAGAGGACTTTAAGTAACCACCGTTCATAATGATAAAATGATTATAAAATGATTGTATAAGTGCCTACATTAGCAAAGAAATCTTAGGTACTCCAGGAAAAATGTAAATGTTTTATGCAGTGCGTCATGTAAAGTTGTTTTTGTTATTCTTCTTTGTTGTTTTAAATTCTGGCTGTGTTTTAATTTATGTTAAATACAGATGTTTTTTTTTTAATGTAAAAATTTGACCTAAGAACGGATTCCTTATAGATACAAGTTTGGGGGTTCAGGGGAACTGAAAGCATATTATGCTACTACGCAAATTACATTCATCATCATCATCATTACCACGTCAGGGTTTCGCATAGAACTGAAAAGGTTTTCGATTTGTGTCTTTTTCTGGGCTATTGAAATGTAGATCATGTTACTTCAGTTCATGGTAAAGTACAGGGGATATTTTAATGATTTCATGGAAAAATATAAATTTTATGGTTTCCGCACGATAAACCACAACGCGACGTCGTCAACTCGATCCATACTAATATTATAAATGCGCAAATGTGTCTGTCTGTTACCTTTTTACGCCTAAACCACTGAACCGATTTTCCTGAAATTTGGTATACTTTGAGTGTCTGGCAGTACTATTATATATTCTGTGGTCTCGGTAAAAGACATAGGATACATTTTTACCCTCCAAAATGTACGGTTCCCGCTCGATAAACGAATTTTGGCGCAACGAAGTTGCTGGCGTCATCTAGTTAAGTACTAAATAATATCTAGTAATAATAATATAATTAAAGCTTTTAAAATTGTAATAAACTTAACTGCAAAACATTATTTTTTAATAATAAGCTGTTCAAGCGCTAATCGCTATTTTGTTATAAAAGGTATTAAAGTCAGTCGAGCGAAACTTTTCGTTGTGAAAAAATATTAATTAGAGCCTTCGCTAGAATTATTGTTATTATTATTTTCGTATTCTTTTGTTTTTTTATTGCTAATGATGTTGGGTAATCATTTATTATTGTTATCATTTTAATTTGGAATATTCTTATAATTTAAGTACGATTAAATCTAATAAAAACTAAGTAACCAGTAATTATAATAATATAATATTTTACCTGCGCAGCTTCTTTTGGATATCTTAGCAGTGGGACAGCATTGTGCTAAAAATCTTAGCTTAAAATATTATGACTTATGACTTATAGAAAATTAGTGTCCCTAGTTTTTTTTTAATTTAATACAATATTTTAAGCCGCGGCTTGTGGGCATGCGAAAGCCTGCGTTTGAAGCGACTTTGGAACCATGAGAATAAGTCCCTGGGTCCTTAATTCACAATGGATTTTATTATTTCAATATTTCACTCGAATTTTACAACTTCCCAGTGCAACAATAAGCGCTCACCTTGTTTTGACCAATAGCTTTGTCCACATTGTGCCTTTTTCTGTTCGTCAAGGGCATGCGTTATAGCGCAGTCAACAGCGAAGGTGAGGGATGCCCGTGACGCGCGTTGAAATCGTAGCGCTCGCTATGACACTTTTCTTTCAACGCGGGTGGCATTTGATGCATTCAATTATTGAATATGCCAAACGAAAGTTGAATAAAAAGAAGATGACGAAAATTGAAGATGAAATTGCATAATGTTGACATAGCTTTTCGCCATCGTCCCACGCGAAAAACATACCATCCTCATCACCTTGATGAGTGGCAGTCTTCCACAGTGCGATTTTCGCGTAACTTTCTGCCGCGCACTGTAAAACTCTGGAACGAACTGTCACCAGCAGTATTTCCGGACCTATATGACCTGCAAACCTTCAAGAAAAGAGCGTATTCCCTCTTAAAACCTGCACCTGCAGCTCTTCGGATGTTGCGAGTGTCCATGGGCGACGGTAGTTGCTTACCATCAGGTGACCCGTTTGCTCGTTTGCTCCCTTATTTAATAAAAAAAAAATAGCTAATAGGGAATTCTATTCATAGTTCACTCAACCAATCATCTCGCATTCACTCATCTTGACGACAAGGTCTTGCTTTATATCCAACTCTCTTTGTCTTTCATTCTGCTTTATCCCTGGCTACAATTGAAACCAGGAACCCATGAACCTTCTCTAATTACTTCCAGTCACGCATTATAAAACAATCAAAAAGCCATTATTGATTCAAGAACTGCATATTGTGTCCTTATAGTTTTGGCAATCAATATTAGGAACCTTTAAAACTCTCATTTTAAATTTGAGCAATCTTTATTATAAAACCTTGCACATCTATCATCAATCTCTACCTTGACTACACCTACCAATTGGCAACAAACAGAGAATTTGATTGGTCGAGAGCACTATCTCGGCCAATCAAATTGTCTATTTGACTGTCTGACCACTCTACTCAGTGGGTGTCATCAAGTCGTTATAGTTTTGCTTAATCCCTGGTTTAGGGTGAATGCCATTTAAATTCAAAATGTTTGTTTTAGCAACCTTCATAAAGCCATGCAAATGGGACGACAAGGCATGTCTGATCGCCAGCACTCAGGCCGTCATCCCCATTATATCTAAGGGTATACCTGAGCTGGACATCCAATCATGGGACCCTCTGTATATCAAGACCGGCAAGTTCGAGAGTGGTAACCTGGTGATCAAATACTATGACATCACTGTTACTGGAGTTAAGGATGTCAAGGTGTTGAATGTAGAGTGAGTATTTACTACCTTAGCGTCATTTGACGACCTCTGTGACTCAGTGGTGAGCGCGTTGGTAGCTCAAGCCGGGGGTCGCGGGTTCGAATCCCGCCGACGGAACAAAAAGTTTTCAATGTTCTCGGGTCTGGATATGTATTAAAATAGGTGTATGATATTATAATAAAAATCTTAAATATATGTATAGTAGAAAAGTATTAAATATAATATATCAGTTGTCTGGTTCCTGTAACTCAAGTCCTTTAGGTACTTAGCACGGGCCGGACTGGCGGGGTGTGAAGCGTCCATAGATATTATTATTATTATTTTACATTGTGACGGTTTTTACCAATTCAATTCAATCTAATCTAATCATCTAATCAGTTGGTGCTTTTATCGCCTTTATTTGAAACTAAAACTTGCATATTATAAATAGTGAGCAAATCATCGAAATATTTAATTAACGGAAACTTAAACTTAACAGTTTTAAATTAATAATTATTAGTGATGCGCCGAATAGTGATTTGGCCGAATAACCGAATACCGAATATTCGGCCTTTACCGAGCCGAATATTCGGCCGAATTATTCGGTTTACCATTATTTTATTTTGCCGCGTAAACAGGTTCTATCGTGTACTCTACGTGCCGCTGCTGGCTAGCTCGGAGCGAGCCTTCTCTCGCGAGCGCAATGCAATCGCAATTATTGCGCAATAATTGCTCCAAAATCGCAGTTTCGTATCACATACCAGCCAAAAAAATACGATAGCAACGAGCGACAGTACTCCCTCTGCTGAATAATCAAGGAACTATAATTACATTTAAATCGCTAAATCTCCATACTTAGACCGATAGCTCTAGGTTTTTTGGTTTCAAAATTCTAAAGTTTCTGATTTTTTGCGTATAGGTTTGGGACCACTAGGTAAACCTAAAAAATGATTTTGTGTCATTTTGGTCGACAGCTTCCAGAGATATTTAGGTATTTTGCTTTTTGGTCGCTATAGGCCGAAAAAAATATTAAAGTTTAAAATTTAGCTTTTGTGATATTAGCAATATCACAAAAGCTAAATTTTAAACTCTCGGGCAGTAACAAAATATATGCAGACACGTTTTGTGTCAGATTCATCCACGAGTTTCCCAGTAATTTAGCAAATATTAGAAACGTCGCCTAATTGCGTCGAAAAAATATTAGAGTTTGTAAAAATGGTGTAAATAATGTAATATGGTTTATTTTATTGATGTCTGTTACTGTTAAAGTTTTGTGTCATATTCATCCACGGGTTTTGAAGAAATTTATATTTTTGCTATCACTATTTGCTATACTGTTGCATTTATTTCGTATCACCTAAGCTTTTGACAGCAATGCGATGGCAATCGGCGAGCAATTTGAACTGTTAAATTATAGCGATCAGTGATCACAACAAAAGTGATTTTTTCCGATTGCTTGTTTGTCGCTGAGTGATTAGTGGTGTTTTACGTAAAATTTTAAACTATAAAACGTATTTTTATAACATTGGTGCACACAGTGCTCGTATTAGAAGCCATTCCTGAAGAAGAAAGCCAGAAATACAGTTAAATAAGACCTCGCAATCGCAACCGAGCCCAGGCACTGGAACTGTCTGACTGTCTGTGAGGAGTTTAACACATTGACAAGAAAAACAATGATTAACATCTGTGCAGTGTTGCGAAACATTTGCAACAACAATCGCCTGCCAGTAACGACGATTTCCAAGTGCTTCAAGTTTCAACAAGTTTAGAACCACACTTTAGCCATTTCAGGATGTGTGTGTGTCTCAGAAAAAGTGAGAACCAGGTTTTAGTGAGTGGCAGACCGCAAAGAACTTGCAGAGGTTGTGATCTTTATTGTAGTTTTAAATAAAACTAAGTTTTGTAAATATAACAGAGCGCAGTTCATTTCGAGAGATTTTTACAAATGGAAGTCTCAAGACAATATGGAGTCCGGATATGGAAATTGACTTGTCTGTGGTCATAGACTAAAAATGTTTCTTTTTTATGTGAAAAAGCAATAAGCTAAGGTTCAAATTTCTATTACAACATTAATGAAGTGAAAAATAAAGCAGTAAAACAGTGTTATTTGTTTCATTTGCATGTAGATTACTATTAACTATTAAGTTATTGTTATTTGTCTTCATGTAAGTAGAATTAAATGGAATACATACCTTTAATACTAAAATACATAAGAAGCAAGGTTTATTTTAAGTAGTAAAACATTTTCTTTAAATGACTAATGATTTTATGCATAATCTCCAATATAATGAACTGTGCAACAATAAATAAAAGATTTCATGTATTATTTAATAATAACAGAAATATATTAAAACCAATGTTAAAAAGATTTATTAAAGTCAGAATACTGCTTAAAACCCATCAATCCTCCAGCGGCAGGCGGCTGCCGCATAACAATTGAAAATCTATTGTGTGTGGCGTTTGCGACACCCACAATGGAGAGCTCAAACCTCTTATGCATAATATTAATTTCTTTATTAGTTTTTCATCGCGATGTTTTATAATAATAATAATAATCATTTATTGCAAGTATCCAAGACTCATATAAATAGGTACAGATCAAATTACATTAATAAAAGTCTGAGTGGATTCCTTTTCGACGGTTTGAGCATTGCACTACCTACCAATTTATCTCTAAATGCTTTGTTTATTTAAAACATTATTGTCTTTTTTCTGTTTTTTATTTTGTTTTATGAATTTGTTGTTTAAAGAAAAACACACATTACTTACATAATATAACAGTTATTATTTTAGCCTGTATTCTGCATGCATATGACAGCAGTGACTGATATACAGGTTATCAGGGCGTTCACAGAGCGCGGCCAGCATGCCGTTGGAGCTCCCCCGCATGCGCTGCACCAGCGACGATGTTCGCCTGCGCATTGTGGCAAAGAAACAGTCCACTCGTGCGCACGCGAACATCGCCGAAGCGCTGCACCAGCGGGGGAGCCCCACCAGCATCCTGAACGCGTTATTATATTGGACGCGAAGGGCACTGTAGGCCCTTTGCGTATATGCTGCCCAGAGGCTGCAAGTGTAGAAGGATGTACAAAAAGCTCTAAACAACGTCATTTTTACCTCTAACGAGCATCTCGCAAACCTCCTAACAACCATATTCGCCCTAACCGACAGTGCCCTTCGCTCCCTTTCGATATCAGTATCGTCTTTCAAAGTGGACGTCACAATGTGTCCTAGGTATTTGAACTCCTCGACTCTAGCTAAAGGAACACCATTGAGTAAAAGAGTCGGCACTGTATCCACCTTTCTAGTACCACCGTGAAAGACCATGTACTGACTCTTTTTACTATTGTATATCAGCCCATGCTCCGCTGCGTAACGCTCACAAATGTCAAGTAGCTTTTTGAGACCACAGACCGAGGCACTCAGCAAGACCATGTCATCCGCATCGCATAGTTTATGTTATTGAAACATACTCCATCTATATAACAACCGATATGCTTCATGCTGAGCTCCTCAATCAGTCCATTTATATAAAGGTTAAATAGGACAGGTGAGCTTAACCCCCCCTGTCTCATGCCACATTCCAGCTTGTAGGGATCTGACACCGCACCAGCCCATCTAACAATATTTATTTGATTATCATACCAATATTTAAAAGTATTAACCAATTCATGAGGTATATTCGACTTCCTCATCTTCTTCCAAAGAATGTCATATGACACGAGGTCAAAAGCCTTCGAAAGGTCGAGGAAGCAGGCGTAGACGGGCGTTTTTCTTGTATTATAATACTTGACAGCACTCTTAAGACACAATATTGCGGACTCGGTGGGAAGGCCAGAACGAAAGCCGAACTGCGCATCATGACATCTAATATATTATCTGTTTAAATGTGTATTAAGAATGCTGTCAAATACTTACTTTTGCAATGATAGTTGCTAGCGAGATGGGCCTGTAATTAGAAATATCTGATAGGCTTTTCGTTTTATTTTTCGTTACTGGGACCACAACAGTTTTCATCATATCGTGAGGCAAGTAAGAATGCGATATACAGAGATTATACAGCAAGGCCAAAACTCGCGATATATGAGGGCCAGCATATTGTAGGTGTTCAATGCTTAATCCATCGTGTCCGGGGGATTTTCCCTTGGATATTGATTTGATTGCCCTCACTACATCAGAAGCCCTAACGTTTACCTGTCAGCTATCTCTTTCTGGTCACTCGTACCATCCACAGACACCGGAAGACCAGGGCGGCTTCTCAGCCGCCTTAAATAGCAATATTGTAAATATTAAAATGTAATGTGTAATATTCATCAATATTATTGGACTTTAATTTTGCTGCCTAGTGCCTAATGTTGTGTTACATGATACTTAGGAGCTGAGCCCTGAGTGACATAGGCTATGTATGTCCCACGAGCGAAGCCGGGGCGGGTCTAGTTTTTAATATTTTGAAAAAAATAAAACCGAATATATTCGGTAACTGAGCCGAATAATTCGGCCGAATACGAATAGTGAAAAACATGCCGAATACGCCGAATACCGAATACGAAACGAATATTCGGCGCATCTCTAATAATTATCAGTTAAGTAAGAAAAGACCTTAATCCTTTACATCGTGGTTTAAACATCAAGGCAATAAGGAAGTTATTGTTTACCGTAGTTTTTACATGCTCAATTAACTTAACAATTGGTATGTTTAACACATCATCAAGATCCGTGTTTAAATTATTTTTATTTTTTTAAAGTGCATAACTTATTTTACAGACGGGACATAAAAGCAAACACGATCAAGGTGGAAGCAGAAATGCCAATGACAGCAATTGGCCAATACGAACTTGACGGCCAAATTCTATTTTTGAAATTATACGGAAAGGGACGATGTGACATAAGAACAAGTGAGCTTTTCAACAAATAATTTTCTGACCCCGTTGAAAAAGAGGGGTGTTATAATCTTGACATATCTGTCAGACTGTTTGTGTATGTCTGTTCGTGGCATCGCAGCATCCAAACGGGTGGACCGGTGGCATTCATAGCCATAATTCGTCATCATCAGCTTTCTCACTGCTGGAAAATTTTGTTTTTGTAGAGCGAAGCTCCTTATCGCGCGTTGTGCCTTACGGGGGCTAGACGGAAAAAGTTGTAACGACACTTTTTTATTAGTACCTGCATAGTAGGAGCAAAGGGCGTTGATAGTATAGATTTTTTAAATTTGAATCTTAAATTACTGTTAGACAAATATTACACGGCCAGCCTGTCATAGTTTGACTTAATTAATCTGAGACTGTCGCAGGAGTTATGTCTAAAAAATAATAAATTCAATATTTTGACAATAGAATAACAATAGAAAAGCGTTTTATATAATTTAAATTTTTTGAGGTCGAATTTCGACCATTGTGCATTGTCTAACTGTAGAGTCTAGTATTGAGAAATAGACTCCAAAATAACTTTGTTCCATTTGGGTATCCCTTGACATCTCTCAAGTTTTTTTTTAATTTCTTTTTTTTTCAGATAAGGTCCAATTTGCCGTGACATACAAAATCAAACATGAGAACGGTGACGACGGTCAGAAGCACTGGAAGATCCCGACCTTCGACTACACATACGACGTGGTAGAAAAAGTTAAGTTCGACTTGGAGAATCTGCTGGGCAGAGATGAGACTAGTAGTGAGTATCCTGATATGGTATTTGAAGTGAAAACTTCTTTGGTGGCATCTAAGTCGCGTCAGCACACGTGATCTGATCGAAAAATCGTAAGATGGAGAGAACACTGCCTATGTCCAGTAATCTAGTCCCTACCGTGCAGGGAAAATGTATGTGTGCTCTTCTGCCGGCTCTCTAGTTTTTTTTTTTGTTTACATTTGAATCAAATAGAAACTAAACGATGTATAGATTTTTAAAGCATTTCTAAATCGCTTCCAGATCTTGTGACACATAAATTTTAATATATATATTATCCCGTGTCCCGTCCTATGTCCCGACACCGGTGTCCGATCCTTTAAGGTCATAATATAGGGCATATTTTATCGACAAATTTACTCTCAAATTTAGTATCAAAGACCTGGGCCCTCGTACTAATTTGACCAGTACTTCTTACTTATCTGTCCTATGAACATAAAAAAGATCTTATTTGATAGCTGAAATTATAGACTACAATTACAAAAAACATTATGTTTTAATTTTCGTGGAAAAAAACATAGAAAAACATAGGTAAAGTGAAAAAAGTTTGGATTTTTTTCGTGTCTTTTTTGTGAAAAATCTAGCAAGTTAAACTAGTTATTTTATATTTTAAAAAGATAGAGTAGGTTATTAGCTAACATACATTCCTAAACATCTCAGCTCTAGGTCAGATAGGTTAGGAATTATAACAATTTGAATAGGACCCTTTTCCTTGCATATCAACCGGGGCAGTAGGAAAAAATGCATTACAAATTTTAAAGTTAATTTATGACAACAATTTATTTATGAATACTTTATTGAGACATTATTTGTAGATTTTTCCCCCCATTTTTTCCCCCTACTTTTGCATTTTTTTTCCTACTACCCCGGTAACTGACAAAGTTAACTGATTTTCTCTAACAATTACTATTCTTAATAAGTTATTCCATTCCTTACTTTTTCATTGCATTCCATCTAATATATAAAATCCTCGTGTCAGTGTTTGTGCACAAACTCCTCCAAAACGGCTTAACCGATTTTCATGAATTTTTGTACGTGCATTCGTTAGGCCTGAGAATAGGTTTTATGTAGTTTATATATTGATACTAGAAATAATTTATATGGACAAACAACGTTTGCGGGGTCAGCTAGTTTACTAATAAAGTCATTTGTTACAGGTAATCTGATCGAGCAAGTACTAGACAACAACTGGAAGGACATTACAGAGGAAATCAGTGGCCCCATCATCAAAGAGATCATCACACCACTCGTCGTAGAAGTCAACAAACTGCTCCACTCCATCCCAGAGAAGAATCTGGAAATTGCTTAGGAAGAAGAAGGAAACCACCAACGCCAGTATACATTATCCCAGCCAGATGTTGTCGATTTCTTAAACTTTTTCCACCCCCAATTAGAGCACGGGCTTCTATAAATGTGCCCTAATTTGTGCTCTTGTGGTTTTCTTGAAAAACTGGAAAAACAATGTTAATCGTTGAAATCTTTCCTTTTCTGTCATTATAAAATGACAAGCGAAAGAAATAACTAGGTATTTAAAGGATAATTGAAGACATGAGTGGATGTATTGGATTACTAACATTTTTAATATAGAGGCAAATACCTCTTTTTTCCTAAAAAACGAACATTTAAAATTGTACCCACTTCATCCACTCAATGGAGTCAGCCCCACATATCACTACATAAATTAATATTTCTTACCGACTCTATCTAGAGCTGTTTTCCATACAAACGTTTTTCCATACAAACGTTGTCTCCTGTTTCCTCCCTGGATAATGCTGGTAGAGTTATAATTTTTTTCCTAAATATATATGGCCACAATAAGCATGTCCCTATGTTTTCTTTTTTTTTCATAATTAATTTATTAATTAAAATTGGCCAAGTGCGAGTCCGACTCGCGCACGAAGGGTTCCGTACCATTACGTAAGAGTCCCCAAACAAATTCACTTGCATTTTGCACCTTGTTCAAAGGAAAAGATTAACTATATTAGCACTAAACTGATTGTTACAGAAATAAAATGTATATTTTTTACCTTATTAAAATATTTTATTAAACATGTTTCGAGCAACGTTTCATAAAAATACCGACAAGCATTTCTCACTTTTTATTTTGTTTACAAAGAATAGAGTAAAACTCGTGTTTTGTGTAAATAAATCATAAGGCTTTAGAATGACAAATAAAAAACTGTTTTCGTACATATAAAATCGTAAACATACATTTAATATACCTATAGGCTATACATTCATAGATACATTAGTCATTACATCGAAAATATGAAGATATATTAGAGAAAATAATCATGTTTTCACCTACAGGACCAGGCGACTATTACTTTAACGGGCAAAAAGTACGTTTCCTATGATATTATACCTTTTGCGAGCATAAAACCAAGGAAAATGAAATATTAAGCTAGACAAAGAACATTAAGCTTATCAAACACATACATCTTAATTCTGATCTCTACAATCTTGAGGAGGGTTGATACAATGCGATGTAGTGCTCCTCTGGGGGTGCAGATGTGCGGTAAAAATGTGACAGTAAGTGTCTTAAGGCCGTCCCCCGAGCAAACGACCTTAGCCATACATTTGCCGCGTTGCCAAGATCGCACCAAAATCGTATTTTTTTACATAACTTAGTTCAAAATTGACCTAAAAAAAATTTAAAACGGGGAATATGTAGTTTATGATATTGTCGATCTATTGGCGTATTGTTTCAAATAAAAGTAATTTGTTAATACTAAAGAGATGCTGAATGTATGCTTGAATTTTAATAAATTGGCTTTACTTTGGAAGCTGATATCATGAGTTATAATAAACGAAAATAGAAAATTTAAAGCGTGGAAAGGAATGTTGAGATACTGAAGATTATTGCTGTATTTTTATTATAACTCTGTAGCTTTCAAATTATGAGTTTATAAGGCTCTAAATACGGTAAACTACGGATTCTCCGCAGGGAAGGCAATTAACACACTAGGCCGAAGTTACGCAACGTAAATTCCGCATAATTACGCCCGCAACGTCAAACGCATACAATATACGGACGGAACACGACGGAATAGTGTGTCAAATCTATTGCGGGCGTTAATCGTTATTATGCGGAATTTCCGCCGCGTAACTTCGGCCTAGTGTGTTTAGACACTTACTCTCCGCATACACCCGTTTTCCGTATTCGATTTCCTGATGCGGAATTTCAATTAGGAACTTAGCGCATACATTCGTATCTTCACGCGCGAACACGCCGACTTGCTCTCGAAACGTACGTGCGAAATGCGTTCCGTACGGAAAAAAGCCGACGTGTGCGTGAGTTAATTGTATTTTCTACTAATAATAATTCTACTTCTATAATACATAAAACGAATTCAGAAATCAAACACGGAAACCGTGTGTATGGGGCCATGATTACTAAAAGCAATTGTCTTGACTTTGTGTTGAGAGTTGAGATTATCTAAAACAAAACTAATAATAATTCTAATAAATAAAAATAAACTTGTTAAATTAAATATTTCGGATGAAGATATATTTAATTTAAATCTGAAAATGAAAATGAAATCTATTTAAAAATAGAATTCCCGAAGAAGCAAAAATTTCAGGAACACTTAAGAAATATTAAATGTATTACAGAATCTCCGATTACAAAGACTTTCACATAAAAGTTATCAAATTAACGTTAAATCCAATAACGTTTCATAAAATTAATTAATCTTGTAAAGTGACGAGATTTTTCTCGTTTACGTTGCGTGGCTTCGTTCTGAACGAGCACTTACAACTGCTACTAAGGCTTGCACACAAAACTGCGATTTCTCGACGCACATAAATTTCTGATATATTCTGATACATAATCACTCTTACTAATAAAAAGTTACACACCGTGTATAGAGGATGCATAAGATTTTTTCTACTAATAATCATTTTTTGACATAAGGCCTGTATAACGACGCTATCATTTCCATACAAATATCTCTGTATAGACTCTGTGTAGCGTGTGTGTAACTTAAAAACTCCTGTTTAACTATTCACACGTTGAACGCATGTATAAGAAGTTTTTATTAGTAAGAGGGGATATGTTTATTTCCTTATAAATCAGAATTATTAAACATTCAGAATATAGTGAAAAAGAAATATGAATCATAACTTTTTGTATGATTCAAAGAGAGAAGGAGGCTCTTAGCAGGCGCTTAGCAGGCTTAAATAGCGGCTAAAATAAAAATTATAGCTAAGAATAGTCTTAGTTATCAAACAAACAAAAGTAGGTACCTATACAAAATTAACAACATTAACAGCTTTACAGTTTAAGTCATGATAGAACGTAGAGAGTAAATAGACACAAATCTCTTGTCGCAACTGAGAAATTATAAACAGAAAATAATAAAAAGAGAAATTAAATTATTGATTTAAATAGCAACAGGAAACGTCAATTTGAGTTTAGACAAACCAAACAGTCTTAACATTAACGTCTTCCAAACGGAGGAGGTTATATTACTATGTTCGTCTGCTTATAACAATTTTGATACGAAATCGCAGTTTCGTGTGACAACTTAAGGTGACGCCGCGTTAAAGTAAAAAACCGTCATGGATTTGTTTTAGATGGCCGGCCTCTCATAGAAAACAAGAAATTGAACAGCCAGAAATGTAAAGGGCGTAAGCGGCAAGATGGTTTTTGTCGCGTAATATAAAAACCATAAGTATATTTCTTAAAAGCTATGTAGAAATTAAAGTGTAAGTATGCTTGAACCAATCTTTGTAAGTACAAATTTTGGAAGCTTAAATCACTCTCCTCTGTTGGCAAAATTAGAATCACTTTTTTACCGGGGTATTTTTGATTGATTATTCTGTGTTGTAAAAGTTGACCAATCGTGTTATGCTATGGGTAATTCAAAGACAAAGACATGATGAATACTGCCAATGAACTTTAATTTCTTAGCTTTAGTCATTGAATTGCTGAGAAAAAATCGATATCGCTACAGCCAAATTATCAAGGCGTCGCCTTAAGGGGAGTCCCCTTATAAATTGCCTCGCTATCTGAATCTGAGATAGGTCCCCGAGACATCAATAACAGTGACACCCGGATAACAAATCAAAAATACAAATCCACGTGACACATCGCTTGGAGGAATACGTGTCTAAAATATTATAACACTCATCTTCGAGTGTAAAGGTGGCTTTTCGATCTTTGGCGCAAGCGACCGCGACCGCGACCGACAAAAATTTAATTAAGATGACGCCTTGATAATTTGGCTGTAGCGATGTCCATTTTTCTCAGCAATGATTAAAGCTAAGAAATTAAAGTTCACTGTCAGTATTCATCATGTCTTTGCCGTTGAATTACCCATAGCATAACACGATTGGTCAACTTTTATAACACAATAATCAATCAAAAAGACCTTTGTAAAGAAAGGGATTCCTATTTTGCCAACAGAGGAGAGTGATATAAGCTTCCAAAATATGTACATAAATTGGTTCTAGTATACACTTTAATTTGTCCATAGCTTAATATATGAAATGTATTTATGGTTTTTAAATTACGCGACAAAAACCATTTTGTCGCTACGCCCTTTCAATTTTTTGCTGTTCCATTGCTTGTTTTCTATGAGAGGCCGGGCCAGCCTCGCATAGAAAACAAGCAATCTCAAACACATCCAACACGGTTTTTCACTTTAACATGGCGTCACCTTAAACAATGTTAAATTGAATTTTTGTCGGTCGGCTGTTTTGTAATAGAGCAAAATGAAAATATATATTTATAGTATTGGGTGGCTAGGCCAGTGTCGGTAGAAAATGAAACCTATGGACTAGGTCATAAAATGGCATTTTGTTTGATTTTTGTCGGTCGTGGTCGCTTGCGAGTTGTGTGTGATTGGAAAGCCACCTTTAGGACGGATGGATAGGAAAAGGTTATCCACGTTGGACCATGATGGTCATCGTGATTATCTAAACTATAAAGGTAGGAAACAGCAGTGCAGATTCAGTTATTGAACAAGGCAAGATGCTTAATGCTACACAAAAACTTAAATATAGGTCTGATATACAGTCTAAGATTGTCAAGGACATTAATTTCGAGTCGTTTCCAAAAAAAGATGCTCGGTCCATCCATGCTCAGCTGTGCCTATTTTTTTATATAAAGTAGAGCTTAAGTGCGATTAAAATATATTACAATATGAAAGCGCTTAATTATTCTCAGGTGATAAACGAGGGCTCTGGAGTTGGTTATGCGAAAATGAACTGTCATCCCTTAAAATATATCATAAAGATATTACACCTCAAATGGAGGGTCCACGCGTAATTAAGGTACGGAGTACTATTATATATTCTGTGATTAAGGTTCGTGTAAAAACGTGAATACAAATACGAGAGGATTTGGAATACTAAGTACGTATAATACAATTATTGTTACGTATCCAGTTTTAGAGAGAGATTTAGTTATAGCTTAACTTTAATGATGATTTTGACGTAAAGTCATTATTTTATTTATTTATTTATTTATATCGGGCTACATAGGCCCATACAATATATACCCTAATGACTAACATACATATAAATTATAATATACACTTAATAACTACACTTTATCACGAGTTAACGGCGACGTGACGCGCGCTTCATTCCGGAGTCTCCCCCGGAACCTTCGGTAGACCACATCAGTCGGCCAGAATTCCTCCGCCTCAAAGGTCGACAGAAGATGCGTCGGTACTCTCACCACAAAGGAACTGAAGTTGACCTTGTGGCGAGACTGCAGACGTTCGACCCTCAAGTGGAGGGATGTCTTCTTACTGATGTAGTCCACGACGTCCTCGACCTCCATGGACCAGTGCAGGCGAGATATGTACAGGGGCGTCGCGGGGACCTCGCTCCGCAGACGCAGCTCAGGTACATAGGGCGCGGTGCCGCGATGGTTGCGGGCGGCGGGCTTCTTCTTCTTCCTCTCCACCAGTATGAAGCCCTCCTCATCGCACCCCCTGCTCTCGTCCTTGCCGGGTCGAGAAGACTTGGCCTTGCGGCTCTTCGTAGCCTTGCGGCTCTCATTATCCCCTTTTTTATTCGCCCGCGGGGGAGGGGCGGGGCGACCCTTATTATCTAAAGGTACAAGTTGTAAGCCCACTACATGAAGCGACTGCAGACAGACCGACATTACTGGTTTCTATGTATTTCTATGAATAATAGCTAGCTTCGTGTCGCTCGCTATGTTCGTATAGAAATAGATAGAAACCAATAGTATCGCGACGACAGCTCGTTTGCAGTTGTCGCGTGTCGCTTGGAGCTACAGGGTCATATTTTATCGCGTAGATGATATTGTCATGGCCCATGGAGACATGGACAAAAAAATATGTTCTACGTGGATGATCGTATGTATATCCTCGTTTTGAAGGCATCTCTTTAACAATCTCCCCCAGCATTGAAATACTTGGCGTAAACATATCGAGCGAAGTCCGATGTCATCTAGAGGGTAAGGCAAAGTTAGCCTCGAAGAAGCTTGGTGTTCTTAACAGAGCGAGACAGAATTTCAATCCGGACCTACGCCTACAACTCTACAAGGCAATATTTTTTCCATCTCAAAAGAAATTTCCAGTTAAAAAAAAAAAAAACTATTCATCTTTGCTTCTTTTCTAAAGGAATAAAAATAACGAGGTATAACTCGGAGAGCCGCAATAATCTCAGGTTATTGCGTTTGTGATCGAGAACGAAACATAATATGCTTGATTAAATTCCTCAGATATTCATAATTCCGTTTTTACTCGACTGTACCGGAGAGTGTTTCCTTGGAATGTCTTTAGAATATTGCTTGTCAAAGAGCTTGAGAAGTGTCACTAGATTTGTGTTACTTACGTACATGGATAATGGCACTGGAATAGCTACGACACAGAATCTTATATATAATAAAAAGCGGCCAAGTGCGAGTTGGACTCGCCCATGGAGGGTTCCGCAGCAGCAATAAGGTTAATTTTTATGAAATTATATTATTTTTGATTTATTTTTATATTTCAGTCGATTTAATGAAATTTAGATTAAGGTTTACTATTTATGACGTATAAAAAAAACTACTGGCTAGATCTCGTTCAAACCAATTTTCGTTGGTAGTTTTTATAGTAATATACATCATATATTTTTTTTAGAATTATCATGCCTCTACTTTAGAAATTAGAGGGGGGGGGACACACATTTTTCCACTTTGGAAGAGTCTCTCTCGCAAACTATTCAGCTTAGAAAAAAATATGAGAAACCTCAATATGATTTTTGGAGACCTATCCATAGATACCACACACGCATAGGTTAGATGAAAAAAATTTTTTTTTGTTTCATTAAGTTTTACTATTTATGACGTATAAAAAAAAACTACTGGCTAGATCTCATTCAAACCAATTTTCGTTGGTAGTTTTTATAGTAATATACATCATATATTTTTTTTAGAATTATCATGCCTCTACTTTAGAAATTAGAGGGGGGGGGACACACATTTTTCCACTTTGGAAGAGTCTCTCTCGCAAACTATTCAGGTTAGAAAAAAATGATATGAGAAACCTCAATATGATTTTTAGAGACCTATCCATAGATACCACACACGCATAGGTTAGATGAAAAAAAATTTTTTTTGTTTCAGTTGTACCTATGGGGACCCCTAAAATTTTTAATACTTTTTCCATTTTTGCATCAAAATCTTAATGCGGTTCACAGACTACATCTACTTACCAAGTTTCAATAGTATAGATCTAATAGTTTCGGAGAAAAGTGGCTGTGACATACGGACGGACGGACGGACAGACAGACAGACAGACAGACAGACAGACAGACAGACAGACAGACAGACAGACAGACAGACAGACAGACAGACAGACAGACAGACAGACAGACAGACAGACAGACAGACAGACAGACAGACAGACAGACAGACAGACAGACAGACAGACAGACAGACAGACAGACAGACAGACAGACAGACAGACAGACAGACAGACAGACAGACAGACAGACAGACAGACAGACAGACAGACAGACAGACAGACAGACAGACAGACAGACAGACAGACAGACAGACAGACAGACAGACAGACAGACAGACAGACAGACAGACAGACAGACAGACAGACAGACAGACAGACAGACAGACAGACAGACAGACAGACAGACAGACAGACAGACAGACAGACAGACAGACAGACAGACAGACAGACAGACAGACAGACAGACAGACAGACAGACAGACAGACAGACAGACAGACAGACAGACAGACAGACAGACAGACAGACAGACAGACAGACAGACAGACAGACAGACAGACAGACAGACAGACAGACAGACAGACAGACAGACAGACAGACAGACAGACAGACAGACAGACAGACAGACAGACAGACAGACAGACAGACAGACAGACAGACAGACAGACAGACAGACAGACAGACAGACAGACAGACAGACAGACAGACAGACAGACAGACAGACAGACAGACAGACAGACAGACAGACAGACAGACAGACAGACAGACAGACAGACAGACAGACAGACAGACAGACAGACAGACAGACAGACAGACAGACAGACAGACAGACAGACAGACAGACAGACAGACAGACAGACAGACAGACAGACAGACAGACAGACAGACAGACAGACAGACAGACAGACAGACAGACAGACAGACAGACAGACAGACAGACAGACAGACAGACAGACAGACAGACAGACAGACAGACAGACAGACAGACAGACAGACAGACAGACAGACAGACAGACAGACAGACAGACAGACAGACAGACAGACAGACAGACAGACAGACAGACAGACAGACAGACAGACAGACAGACAGACAGACAGACAGACAGACAGACAGACAGACAGACAGACAGACAGACAGACAGACAGACAGACAGACAGACAGACAGACAGACAGACAGACAGACAGACAGACAGACAGACAGACAGACAGACAGACAGACAGACAGACAGACAGACAGACAGACAGACAGACAGACAGACAGACAGACAGACAGACAGACAGACAGACAGACAGACAGACAGACAGACAGACAGACAGACAGACAGACAGACAGACAGACAGACAGACAGACAGACAGACAGACAGACAGACAGACAGACAGACAGACAGACAGACAGACAGACAGACAGACAGACAGACAGACAGACAGACAGACAGACAGACAGACAGACAGACAGACAGACAGACAGACAGACAGACAGACAGACAGACAGACAGACAGACAGACAGACAGACAGACAGACAGACAGACAGACAGACAGACAGACAGACAGACAGACAGACATGACGAATCTATAAGGGTTCCTTTTTTGCCATTTTGGCTACGGAACCCTAAAAATGGATTTTCAAATGTGTTAGTCGCGTTAAAACTCGAAAACAGCTGAACGGATTGGGCTGATTTTAGTCTTAAAATATTCGCAGAAGTCCAGGAAAGGTTTGAAAGTGACACGAAGTTCACCGGGACAGCTAGTATTTAAGGACGCTATTACAAATATCAGCGATTTTCCGGTACCATTTTAAAGAATTAGTAAATTAAATATAAAAGTACTCCGCTAGGGCACAGAATATATGTATAATAGTACGCTAGGGTTAAGTCTTTGAAAAGTTAAAGTAAAGTCTTTAAAGTAAGACAGCAATAAGGCAGCGAAAATGGATCAGGAATCAAAATATCCAGCTTCTTAGATTCTAGACACCCTAGGGCCTAGACTCTGATAGAGTTGCGGTGGGTTGATCGTGCCCTTTGCCTAAGCGGGGAGTGGAGCACCATGGGGTTTTGGTGGGTAGATACCACGACCGATGTCCCCGATCCCCGATGTGCAAAGCATTTCTCCATGCAAAAAAAGATACCCTGAGAACCATGGGGTTTTAGTGGATAGACTACGCAGGAATCCCACATACCCCGGCCGATATTCCCAATTTTCCGGGGATGCGTAAAACAATTCCCCATGTTAAAAAAAAGTCTCTCTAAATCGTAGCAAGGTGGTGACTGGTGTCGGGTCTGCATAATGTTGACGATCGCTGGTAGAGTTGTGGTAAGTTCTATCGTACCCGCAACTCTGCCTTAAGCGGGGAGTGGAGCACCATGGGGTTTTAGTGGGTAGACTAGCAGGGAGTCAGATATGCCCAATTCGCCGGGGATGCGTAAAGCATTTCCCCGTGTAAAAAAAGGTTCAACATTGTGTCAAAGAAATCAGACATCCATAATATTACCCACACTCGAAAAGCATAACCTATATTCTGCCGTACTCGAGTAAATATGCAGTGTTTTGTTTAACACTTTCAGGAAGAAAACGCAAAACTTATTCAGATAACAAAACTTTGCCTATAAAATTTTAACTTGTTCCCTCTCCAAACTCCAACAACAACGATTATGGTGCGGAACTTGTGTCTATAATAATAAATATTTTAAATTTTTTCAGTTATCTTTGGTCAAATAACGTTACAGCTAATATAAATTAGTACTAGTATTTGTACTATTATCTATTCTGTGGTACTAGATAGTAGATATTGCCCGCAACTTTGTTCGCGTAGTAATTTGTTGATATAAAATACCCCGCAACTTCGTTGCGCCAAAATTCGTTTATATTCGGGAACCGTACTTTCTTCCCTGATTAAAAATATCCCGTCTTCTTTTTTGGGACTCCAAGTATCTCCATACCCTGTAAAATCGGTTCAGCGGTTTGGGCGTGAAGAGGTAACAGACAGACAGACAAACATCCGGATGCAACAAATGATAACATATTTTAAGGGTGAAGCCAAACGAGCGTAATTTGTGAGGTTTCGGCTGGCAGGAATTCTGCTGCATTCAGTTTCACACAAAAGACCAGAGGGGTTAGTGCGAGTTTTTTTCGATCATACGCATCGAGCACGTTAACGCGAATTTGTATGGGATCAAAGCGGTATCCACGTTAGCCAGTAGATGGCGCGGCTTTGATCCCATACAAATTCGCGTTAACGTGTTCGATGCGTATGATCGAATAAAACTCGCACTACACCTCCTGTTTGTATCTAAACACACTAGGCCGAAGTTAGGCGGCGGGAATTCCGCATGATTACGCCCGCAGGCCGCAATGTATTTTAAATTACCGATGATACACTATTCCGTCGCGTTCCGTCTGTAATTCTGTATATTGTATGCGTTAGACATTGCGGGCGTAATCATGCGGAATTTACGCTGCGTAACTTCGGCCTAGTGTGCTTAGACACTAGATTCAAACGAGCGTAATTTTATGAGTCATGATTTAATGAAAAGAATAAAAATATTTACGACCGAAATTTTGCTACTCACAACTCACAAATTACGCTCGTTTGGCTTCACCCAAACACCTATGAAAGAGGGGAGGAGGGGAGGGGAGAGGATTGTTTTCGTAAGGGTTAGAAAACAAAACCTTGTATTTGAACAATTTATCTTCACACTCCAATTATTATTGTTTTCAGCTGTCCAGATTAAGTTTAAAAAATGTGTACCGACTTAGCGAGCACAAAGTCGGAACTAATAATTGCAAACTGATGTTCGGCTTAAGCGGTTTACTAGCGGAGTTTCAAGTGTGTTTCGTGTTCATCAGTAGCTTTTGTTTGTCTAAATCTAGCGATTTAATATAATGACATCCAGCGTCCAGCGACTGCCGTCGACAAGTACCGTTCGTCTATAAGACGCCTTAGGCTTAGGCACGTGTCGACAGAGTTCGACGGCAGTCACCGACAGTTGACGGCAGTAGACGGCAGTCAACTGCCATCTAGGCTTCGTAAAAAAACACAACTCAAATGTCCACGAATCCATTATTTGTATAACTTCATAATAAAGTATCTAAAAGAAGCTAGCATTTTTATGGTCGTGTTACAAAGTCTGTATACCTCTAAGCTCTTCTCCGTAACACTAACGTAGACTCGTAAATCAGTTCGAATATTCAACCCACCAATCACCTAATACACATAATATCCCTTAGGCAGCACCCTAGTGATGGGACAGCTACAAATCTCGCATAACGATATTGAGAAAAGAGAGAACAACTGATGTAGTACTATTGAAGCGCTATCCTTACAAAAGTTAAAAGTTCTTTAAACCTTCTTGTCAAGCACCGCACAGAAGTTCAAGTTGAAAAAATTGAGAGACCTCCACCATTCAGTGAGAAAATTGTCAGTTTTATTATTTCTATCAGCATGGAAGTTGGAACCTAATCTGAAACTAATTTCAGCCGAGATAATGTTATATGCTTACATAAGACATTATCCAGCGTTGTAGCTATCCTAAATTTTTTTATCGTTCTCACTCAGCAATGAAAAGCTTCAAACGTAAGTTGATAATGAAAAATACTTTTCATAATCTATTTGCAACTATATTTATAATACTGTGCATCCACTTTTACAAACCCAATCCCATCCTTGCGTGATCCTTATATCGGATTTTAGTGACATAAACGTCTTCTATTCGTATCGGTATTCATATTTCCCATCACTACAAGTCGCAAACTATTTGCAGCGGCATGTACTGGAAGTAGGTTACTTCGCCGTGAGAGGTACACGAGCCAACTTGCATTTCGGTAAGTACATTTACATAAGTATGTAAAATATACTTTGATTATATCTATACTTAAGATCATCTTTGGTTCATTTGTGGACCCAAAAATGTTAGTTTGCTTCATAGTATCAGAGACCAGACAGACCTCATGCATATCTTTCCATGAAAACTCGTACATTTTTTCGCTATATTTTTCTTTCTTTCTCGAGGCCTTTTGGTACCAAATTTAAAATCTATTCAGTCACTTCCAAGCCTATTCGAAGCAAACAAAAAAACTTTTTTGTATAAAAATGGATCAGAAAGTGTCAAACAAGAGTTACGACAGGAAATGGCAACGTAATTGTAACTTGTCATTGCTCGGTCATTATTTGAAGGAATACTTATACTACTCGAGTGTATGAAGGCAAATATGAGTTAGGGTGAAGCCAAACAAGCGTAATTTGTGAGTCGTGAGCCGCAGAAATTCTGCCGGGCAGAATTCTGCTGCATTCAGTTTGATACAAAAGTCCTGTTTGAGTGTATTTTTGTGAGTTGTCATTTGTATGAAAAGAAATTCTGCCCGGCAGAAATTACTCTCGTTTGGCTTCACCTTACTGCCGCACTCAGAGACGAATATTGATCACTCAACTCTAATTAATAAACCACATACATTACTTGCCAAACTCTTCATTATTTAAACCAACGATGTCAATACTGTTTAAACCATAAAGTTAATATGCCTAGCGGAATAGAGCAACAATCTCGAGCTGTCAAACGAAACCGAAATTGGTTTTCATCTATCCTTTGTTTACTATCCTTTGTTTATCGAAAAAATCCTCTTTTTCTTCCTTTGTTGCGTCGTAAGACCTACTTTTTTTCGCCAATATACAAGTTTCTACAACGCGTAAACTAATTATCTCCCACAATTTGTCTCTCTTTATCAAGAACATGGCAAATATATCAAGAAACAAAATGGCCGCTATTTCTCTCGCAATTTATAATCGACTTTGTGGACCGCGTGTACAACTTTAGCTGTTCAGAATTGTTTTACCTTGGAGTATTTATAAAATTCATCCTTACAGATTTGGTATAAAGGTCCTGTAAAAGGCTGGATAATTCTGAACTAACTGTAGTCCAGAGTTTAATTCGTAGACGCGACAATTGTTACTAGTTTAATGTTTGTTTTGTAACATAAATTATCTTGTTTTTTTTTTATTTTTATTGTTTCATAACACTTATAGTACCCACAGGCCACAACCCGTACGGTAGACATACCTTACCTTAAATTTTTATAACTAGCTAAAAGCCGAGGCGTGATAGCTTTTCCGTAAAGTGTACGACAAAAGTTCTCAGGTTGTGGACTTGTGGGATATACTAGTAAGGTCAATCAGAATTTACATAATATGTAAGGTTAATATGATTTACTCTCCTAATAATTCACACATTAACCATAATTATATAAAAGTGTTTTATTCATGTCTGTTCCCCTACTCTGTATTTATAATATTCGATTTATAATATTCCTACTCCATGTCAGCTCGTAGGATACACATATCACCGCCCACGCCATCTACAATTCTAGATCTCGAGCGTAATTGTTACAGGCCACAGGATGTAAATACTAAATAACATGCTATTATACCCAGTAACAGGCATCTCAAGCCTTATAAGCAAGAAGGTACTATAAACTTACGATAAAAGACGCCATATTTAAAGAGTCATGAGTGCGCTTTAAATCCAAATCTGCAGGAATGTTACATTTTGAGCGGTAAAAAAATGGTCTTAAGGTAGATTTTTTGTTTTTTTTATTAAAGCTTTATCTAGTCAAAAGCTTTGTTTATTGGTTACCCTTTATAGATTAGCTGATCAAAAGTTGCCGAATAAATAAACTATTGTTTTAGAAACTCACAAACTGGGAATTAGTTTTCTATGCGCTCATCGAAGATTTGTTTACTTATTTTATGCAAACATCCATATTCAATACTAATAATATATATATATAATATGTAAATGGGAAAGTGTGTCTATCTGTCCGTCTGTCTGTCTATCTGTCTGTCTGTTGCCTTACCACGCCCTAGCAGCGAATCGATTTTGCTGAAGTTGGACATTGCACTTTGAGTCCCGGATAATATTTTTTTTTCTTGTTCACATACTTAAATAAAAAGAACAATATCTAAGGCAAATATGTTAAAACCAATAAATACGATGTTCTTCTTTTAACATCTGTGTTCTTAATTCAAACTATTGTTATACCAACAGCGAGTCTTGTTAATTGCTTGTTAACAAATAGAGCACAAATTATATAAATAAAGAACATTACTGTGTCAATACAATTATGAAACCGTGCAAAGTTTAACTATGTAGAGTCGCAGACAGACCCTGATTCTAACTATAGTAATTAAAAGCGACATTAAGGTACAAGTTGGAAGCCAACTACATGAAGCGGCAGCAGACGACGTGTCGTCGCGACACTACTGGTTTAGATAGATAGATAGATTATTTATTGCTCACATTAAACTAAATAATACAATAATGTTACTAAAACCGAACATAACAAAAAACATAAATGTGGGCAAGGGCGGCGTTATCGCTATGAGCGATCTCTTCCAGGCAACCCTACGAGAGAGGAAAATTTAAACTAAAAGTAGTATGCGGGGTAAAGTATACGTCAGCTAAATTAATAAAAAATAAATAATAATAAAATAAAAATGACAAGAATATTAAATAAATATAGTTTACAATTGGATATCAAACTGAGCAAAAACGCTATAATATTTATATGTATTTCTATGAAAAGTGTCGCTAGCTTCATGTCGCTAGCTGCGGAGGGTATTTCACAGAAATACATAGAAACCAGTAGTGTCGCGACAACACGTCGTCTGCGGTTGCTTCATGTCGCCCGCTGCCAACCGGCACCTTTAAACTTCATTCCTTATTCAATTCAGTATGTTTTCTATCAAACTACAGAATGTTAATATTATCATTATTTTCAAACCAATGATATAAACATTTTGTGATTTTGTGAGTTTAACATTTTCTAGTTTGGCAGGAAATGGCCTAGATCAGCCACTCTCTAAGTGTGATCCGCGGAGCGTTCAGGAGCACCTTCGTCGCAAGCGAAAAAAATTGTTTTAGGAACCTCATTACTCATTAGACACCAGCTTGCATGCACACAATTAATTCATTCAAAGACCATTATTTTTTGGAGTCCCTTAAAATGTTATCTCTATAAAGGGTTTCGCCACCAAAACAGTTCGAGAACCGTCGCGTTGGTATAAATCAAATAAGGGACTAAGCTGCAATATTGCATCACAATAGTAGAATCAGCGTACAATTGCAGAATTTATAAATCTTGTTATTATAGTAACACAATTCGTCTTTTATAGTCTATTTTAAATCACTTTAAAATAGACTAGAAAAGAAATAATATATTTTTTTATTCCTTTCCTTAAAGTTGTACTTAATAGACATGTCAATTTGAACTTAAGTAAATAATCCGACCAAAATCTGATACGTTGCACACGTCATATTATTATATCATAATATTGACAGAAATGTTAACAAACGTCAAACAAAACTTTTTGTCATAATATTATTAGTGTTGCCTCTACCGTGAAGACATAGTTAAATATCCTATTATCGTCAGAAGATTTTACCGCACCTTTAATATATTTTCTTAGCCACCCTACTGTTTGCCGTCTGCCCATAAAAAAGGAAACGCCTTATATTATGTATGTACATACTATAAACATAGACAACAGACATAAAAACGCGCATACATCATAAAACTATCGTCTATGGCTTTATGATGCCTTTGATCGTCATTTGTGTCGAATGTGACGCTAATCTGTGTCACAGCCATGACATGTCACATATAATGGCCCAACATAGGCTTAACGGTTTCAATTTTATGGCCCTTCCTTTAATTTTCAGTTTTTACATATTATTATGCTTTATAAATAGTTAGATTTACTATGACATGAAATAAGATAATTTAAGCCTGTTTCCTTGTGTTCTGATTATTTAATTTTTTCTTTCTCGACATAGAAACGAAGTAGAAACAAAAGTTTATTTATTATAACATAAAGTTATAATAAATAAACTTTTACTTTTACAAGAGTAAATAACATATAATATATATTATACAACTTTCCAATTTTGAAATTCATAAGTGGCAAAGTCTGATCAAAGCCTTTCAAACAAATTAAAAGTTTTTGAAAAAGTCTCCTTTGAATGATTTATCTGAAAATTTTGAATGGTCACAAAATCCTCAAACAATAAATAATTGGGCACGCAGTGAAGCATTGCGGCGATTCAGATGAAAACATGTTTGGGACATCCCTAAATATGATTCCACAACCCACATACAATATCAAAAATCACATATTTATGAATGGTTCACCAAAATATAGGTCAGTCTCGTATTCATTTCATTGCCCCGTAAAGCTCAAATGTATGAATATATTGTAGGGTTGCCAAAAATTACATATTCTGTGGCCAGCATTGTTAAATTTTGTTTTTATGCTGAAGTATAATTATTGTCAAGTTCAGATATTATAAATGCATTGAGTTTTGTTTTTATGTTAACTACTATAAATTATTATACTTTGGCTAGGTATAAAATATTGTTTTTTTTAAACGGGCAAATGGCCCACCACACATTCCCACCACTGCAACTCCTGGTAATATAACATATTGTTTGTCGACCACTTTATAGGTAACCCATTAAATTGTTGCTTTTAAATCATAGTTATTTTTTCAGTCCTTTTTCCGAGACAGAAAGTACCCCATACCAAATTTCATCCAAATCGGTACAGTGATTTAAGCTTGGAGAGGCAACAGACAAAGAGACAGACTGACGTACATACTTCAAGACTCAAGTTTATAATATTATTAGATACCGATATACGATACTGTTATAGTATCGAAAATTTGGTGTGATATAAAACATTATGTTCTTATTCAGAACATTAACTTATGCTCGCGAATTAACATTTGTCGGAATTCCACATAAAACACGAAAATATACTTTTCGTTACAATTAAACTCGCAAAGGCAATAAACATTTAATAATACGTTATGAATGTGTGTTCCAAAACACAACGATGATAATATAATGATAATTTATAGCGGTAATGACTTTATCATTGCTCTAAATGACCTTAATGATTTAGTGGCAACTGGCAACCCTAGGTGTACCACGTGCGCGTTTATTACTGGAGCTAACGTTTTATTATATTTAAGTATAAATATTTAAAGACTACAGGAATATTAGCTATGGATACATCGATTTAGGTATGTTCATTACTCAATCGTGTTTCAGATATTTCATAGACCAGCTGGTTCTAAAACGCTTTGAGTGTTTATTATGTTTCATCTTATTTCATATTATGTTGGAGATACGTGAAGTGTGTAACATAAATTTTTACAGTTTTCTATGAATATCAATTTTGTTAAATTTTAGTGTCTGTGTTAATTTTTAATGACAATTGTGTTGAATGTTAAATTGTGTTAAAAATTACATGGGTGTTTTCGTAAAATTAACTATAGAATAACTTATTTTTATATATGTTTTTATTTACTCCAAGTGGTCATTTTTAGGGTTCCGTACCCAAAGGGTAAAAACGGGACCCTATTACTAAGACTTCGTTGTCTGTCCGTCTGTCTGTCTGTCTGTCTCCAGGCTGTAACTCAAGAACGGTAATAGCTAGAGATTTGATATTTTCATAGATTATGTATATCTGTTGCCGCTATAACAACAAATACTAAAAATAAAATAAAATTAATATTTAAGGGGGGCCCCCATACAACAAACGTGATTTTTTTGGCCTTTTTTGCTGTCTCCAGGCTGTAAATCAAGAACAGTAATAGCTAGAGATTTGATATTTTCACAGATTATGTATATCTGTTGCCGCTATAACAACAAATACTAAAAATAAAATAAAATGAATATTTAAGGGGGGCTTCCATACAACAAACGTCATTTTTTTGGCCTTTTTTGCTCTATATCAAAAATGGCAACAGGCAGGTACTTGAATTTTTCACAAGATCCTTAGTTATATGTGTACTTTAATATTTAATAATAATATTAAAATAAAATAAAAAATAAGGGGGGCTCCCATGCAAAAAACACAATGGCCTAATTTTGCTCTATAATGGTATGGAACCCTTCGTGCGCGATTCCGACTCGCACTTGGCCGATTATTTTATTTATTTTAGAGCTGCAGAACAGGCTACTTTACACACAAAAACCTTTAAAATATTTGTCGAAAGACAACATAAGTTTTTTACATACACTTACATACATGTATACATGTAAGTATTTGACAACACACCAGCCGATTCTCTGTGAAGCCTTCAAAGTGGCCTTTTCGCACCGAAGAATAATTTTATAGCTCTCCCGCAAAAAATTATTGAATGACGCCCGTAATTCCATTGCATAGAAAATATTCGTTTAGGTATAATAGCGCGGTAACCGTACGGGATGAAAAGTATCCTTTGCCTTTTCCGGGACTCAAACTACCTCCATACCAAATTTCATCAAAATCAGACAGACACACTTTCGCATTAATAATATTATTAGTATGGCTATGGATGTAATGAGATATCACGTGCTATCAATGCAATGATGAGGTCTATCGAACTTCTAATGAGCCGGCTGACGATAATCGTGTCGAGGCATAGACTGAGGAAATTGATAGAAATGTAAATGAAAAGATTTGAAAAAACTTTGAGAAGCATTGCTTTTGGACAACGAAAACTATAAAAAAAGTCTCACAAAATGTTCTCTAAAATATTTATAACCACTTCATAGTTCATAGTCGTCAAACGAGTCATGCTTGCCGGCTTATTTAGGGGTGCTTTCCAAAAATGTATACTTAATAAATAGATTTGGATTAGGTATCCACTTCAGAACATCATAATAATTAGATTTAGGTTCCATTTTTTCATAGAATCGGCAATAGGTAAATCGTTTGCTATTTCAGTTTTATACGTACGATCAAAGAAGTTAATTCCGTAGAATCGTGATATTGCTATTAAAAATAGGAAAAGCATCGTTATTTATTTATTTATTTATTATTTACTATTTTCTGTATGGTATTTATAACTATTAGTGATATTTCGATACTGTTGATGATTGCGATAGAGTCCCATGGAACATACCCACACGTATCTAGAATTCCTCACCCCTTTTACATTTTTATGTAAAACGTGAGTGCACGAACATAATACACCCAGTAATGCGGCATCTATTTATTTCCTAGAGCCTTAGACATTCTTTTTCTTTTTATTTATTACATTCACTCATAAATGTTCAAGATTCTTGAAAACTATATGGTTATCCCAATGATAATTACGTCTTCTTTCTTTTTGGCTAATGATTTCTTAAGTTTAGTCGAACATTTATCAGTTTAAAGCACTAACAGAATTTGTCGCGAAATACTTTTCTTATTCCAGAGTCCCCGAGTTTTCCTGCAAGAAAGATGACGTGCATTGTGGCTTGCGCGACTGTTATTTCAGAGATGGTCAGCGACGCATAAAGTCAAAACACGTTTTTTGTTATACCTGCTTGCAAATTATGATAAGTATATATGGAAAAAAACTACCTTATAAATGACACAGATAACAAATCCTCAAAACAAGAACATAAAAACTTGAGAGGTGTCAAGTCAAGGCCCAAGGGACACCCAAATAGCTATTTTATTTTTTTATTTTATTTTTATTTTTATTTTTATTTGAATGGAAAACATACAGTGATAAACTAAAATTAAGATAAAAGCTGATTAATGTCTAAGCACTATTAACATGTTTCCGCAATTAGAGTCTAAACATTAACAAGATTGCTTTACATTTAGGTAGAAAAAAAAGTATTTAGCAATTAAACAATTAAATAGTCACACGTTACAAAAGTAATCCTAGTAAAAATATCCATAGCACAAAAGTAATGAATCCAACAGTCAGTGACCAGCCTCAAACCAGTTTTTATTGATTAACTTTCTGATGGCATAAATAGATGTATTAAAAATGTCAATGTCATGATGTTTACTTAAATCATTCAGGCAAGCAGGCGTTCCACATTGTGCCCTTTGCTATGTCCACATTGTGCCCTTTCATCTTCAATTTTCATAATCTGAAAATTCCGAAAAAAAATCTAATTATGAAAATTGAAAATGAAAGGGCACAATGTGGACATAGCTAACGGAACGAAGTAATTTCTTATCTTCAAAAAATCTGTATAATACATAATATACTCAAAAAAGTTATATAAAAAACTCCATCTATTGACGCCCAGAAATACTAACAACGCGTCGCTGTTTATTCTCAAAAAACGCCATCTAGTTGACGCACAGGAATACTATCAACGCCCTCTGTCGCTATCATGCAGGTACTAATAAAAAAGTGTCGTTACAACATTTTCGGTCTAGCCCCCTTTCGCAACGCGTGATATGGAACTCCGTTCCAATATTGTTCTTACATCATGTCAGCTCATTTCTGTCACTACTGATACATCTCTACATTCCCAGCTCTATGTTTCAGTCGATATAAACGTATCAGAGCATCGACCGTGCGCGTATTTCGGGCTAGTACTGAAGAATTCAACAACTAATTTTAACGTTAGCCAGTCTTGTGTTTACTAATAATAAACCTAGACTAGGACGACTCGGTTAAGCGGTTTGCTTGGCCAGTAAGCGATTAAGGGATGATTAAATCTCATGGTAGGTATGAAGCTCATGGTATCTTGGAGCACTTATGTCCGAATTTCTGAGGCTTTTTATACGGGTAACCACAAACCCGTATAAAAAAAGGTTGAGTACCACTGGTTCATTCCCTTCCTCTTTAGTTCTTTGTCTTCCGGTCATTGCAACGGCTTCTTGAGATCATATCAAAGGAATTTCGTGGTTGGATACCTTACTGTCGATCCTGGCGACACAAGAGATACAGTGGTGGGATCGAGTGATGGGCCAAAGCCCATTAAAAAAATATATACCTAATTCAAGGCTTCTATTAAAGATGAATAGGCTTTATCTGTGAATTCTAGGCTTATTATTTAACTGCATGACGTATATAATTGGCGCTCAAGCATACGCCAGCAAAAACCTTGATAAGATTAAAGGATTGTAGCGAGTAACGCGACACCACGCTCATCCCATTAACTCTGAGGGCTCAGTGTCTGACTCTGAACATATTCGTGTCGGCTTTGGACTTGAAAAAACTGATATTTCTGTATGGGATTGCGAAGGAGAGGCATGTGTTGGTTGATTAAATTATATATTCTGTTTTATATAGTTTTGATCTTAGAGCATTAAGCTGGTTTAAGGTTTTGATCTTCATGAGCGCTAACAACGCACTCAACCACTGAGCCACAGAGGACGACCTCTGTAGCTCAGTGGCTGAGCGCGTTAATCCGTCAAACCCCAAGCGACACCCAGGTGCCGCATAACAATTGGAAATGATCTATTGTTTCTATTATTCCCACGATCGTGGTAAATATATTTCCGTTGTCTGGTACCTGTAACACAAGTCCTTTAGGTATTTAGCACGGGGCCAGACTGACGTGGTGTGAAGCGTCCATAGATATTATTATATTATTATTATAATGTTAGCAAAGCTTAGCTTTGAATTGCCGAGAGCACTCTCACGCCACTGTCTAGCCACTTTACTCGGTAGGTGTAACAAGGCCCTTAGAAGCGATCATACTACTAATATATTATTATTATGATGAAGTACGATAGCATATTTGGTAAAATTTTCATTTTTGTTAACATTTAAAATGAACCGAAACGAAGTAAAGAATCAATGCTTGATTTGATACAAAAGCTGGCGCCATCATTGGAACATGGACTTAGTCAAGAGTCAAGACACATTCGGTAATTTCTACAGCTAGCGATATTCTCAAACATACAGCTTGACTAATAATTTATTACCCAGCACTGTATTTTACTGAATTTAAAAGTTAGGCAACTTGTCAAGCGAATACAGCTGCTTGATATGGTAACAACAAGTAATAATTCTTAATATGTTTATTCAAATTAGGACTAAATGCTTGAATTCAGGATAAGAATTTTGAATCATCGACAAGGAATAATGAATTGGCTAAGTTTAATTTTAAAGAAGCACTCAACTATCTTCCACTAGTGTTACAAAATGTATGAAACTCCTTCAAGAACTTGAGATTCCTGTAAGTTCTTAATTCAACTTCTTAAAACTTATTTGTTCTTAAGAAGATCTGTTTGGCAGTAGGTTAATAAACGTAAGACGTTGTTTCGGATTCTAGTTTCGGTAAAACAAAACGTTATTTTTGTCGGTTTTTTACGTACAAAAGTGAAAAATTTAAAAGTTTTACAATAAAAGTGAAAGTTATTTTTTACTTAAGAGATGATGGTGATGATGTAGGTTTTAACTCTCACCAACGGAGGTTATGAATCAGCTGATGTTGATAAATCAGAGCAAGGTATTGCGTTATGTCGAACACCTGCACTCTATAGTTCTTTAGAGCATGTTGCAACTGTAAGCATATGGTGAACTTACTGACCTAAAAGTAACACCAGAATAAAAATAAAATACAGCGTACATTCATACTAGACCGCCCGAATCAATGAACGCACTTGTGGTTATTAATTACTTGACAGAAGAAAATAATGCAGGAAGAAAACAATCACATTGAACGTTTTTCTTTGTTTATCGAATGTGAACGGTTATATTTTCCGTGATGAAACTATCCCATCCGGACTCAAAGTATCTCATTTGTTATTACGTGGTTATTACCAACTACCATTAAATCGATCTAGCAGTATAGAAAAGTATATGCAGACTAGCTGTTGCCCGCGACTTCGTCCGCGTTAGCGCAGTTAGATCACGTCCCAAATATTATTTTTAAAAATATTCAATGTACAGAATTGAATTTACTACGATTTTATTCAGTAACCTAAATCCTATTAAAGCGAAAGCCTTCGTCATAGAAGCTCAAATCTTTAATAATTTGAGTTCAATCAGTCGAAAATCTAAGAAAATTTCTAAAAACTTTCATCCCCTATTTCATCCCCTTAGGGGTGAAATTTATTAAATTCCTTTCTGAGGGGACGCCTACGTCATAGTATATTATGCATACACAGTCTCAGCCCGATCGGTTTAAAATTGAGAAAGTTTCATACAAACTGTCAACCCCAATTTCACCCTCTTGGGGGTAGAATTTCCAAAAACGCCTAAATATATATCCGTTCAATTTTAATTAGTAACCCAAAAATAAAGTTTCATGTTTCTAACTTCAGAAATGACGGACTTTCATTCAAATTTTCAACCCCAATTTCACCCCCTTGGGAGAAGAATTTTCAAAAACGCTTAAATACGTATTCATTCGTTTTTATTCAGTAACCCAAAAATAAAGTTTCATGTAATCTAACTTAAGAAATGACGGACTTTCATTCAAACTTTCAACCCCAATTTCACCCCCTTGGGGGTTGAATTTCCAAAATCGCTTAAATACGTGTTCATTTATTTTTATTCAGTAACCCAAAAATTAAGTGTGTTTCTAACTTCAGAAATGACGAACTTCCGTACAAACTTTCAACCCCTATTTCACCCCCTTCGGGTTAAAATTTCCAAAATTCCTCACCAAATTTCGTGGCTGTAACTTAACAGACAGATACCCTTTGTCACATTTCGGCTAGTCGGCTCTTCCGTGGGAGAGCCATGCTTCGGCACGAATGGGCCGGCTCGACCGGAGAAATACCACGGGCTCACATAAAACCACCGTGACACAGCGCTTGCGCTGTGTTTCGCCGAGTGAGTGAGTTTACCGGCGCGGCGGCCCAATCCCCTACCCTTTTCCCTTCCCTACCCTCCCTTATTCCCTTCCCTACCCTCCCCTTACCTTACTTACTACCTTACTACCTTATTATCCTATTCCCTCGTAAAAGGCCGGCAACGCACCTGCAGCTCTTCTGATGCTGCGGGTGTCCATGGGCGATGGAAGTTGCTTTTCATCAGGTGACCCGTTTGTTCGTTTGCCCCCTTTTTCATAAAAAAAGGTTGTTAACCAAAAAACCTGGTAAAACTTTATTTTATAATGATAAACATTATATTCAGTAGAGACCAAAGACCCTTAAATCTCTACCTGACTCAGGAGTCAGGACAGACAGACAAATCCAGACTTCTCACTAGCACGTAGGAGGTTTAGCTACTGGTGTGACTAACGTGATCAGCCCACAGTCAATTATAACACCTATATGCCTTTGTGTGAATAGAAAATAGTCAACAAAACGACCACTGATTGTATTGAAGACTCAACAATCGAACTGCACCAATATAAAGGTAAAGCCATTACTGACACAGATTTAATACTACAGAATGTCCAAAAGTTGGAATTTCTAGTATTTTCAAACAAAATTCTAAGGTCATAACGGGATGACTGCCATTAATTATAGGTCCTCCAAGTTTTCATCAAAATCGGGTAGGCTACTTTTAGAGATCTAAGCAGTAAGCACAGCACATAGAAAAAGACAGCGGGAATCAACTTTGTTATATATTATGTAGTGATACAAAATTCTAACTTATTTGGACCATCAAAACCATCGTGTTGGAACGGCCGAGTAACGTAATCGAGCATAGATATTTGCATATCAATCAGCTTTTTCCACTCAGCTGGCTTTATTTGTTGCGAGGCCTCGTTTAATTGTCCAACATCCCGTCATTATTATTCAATTGTCCTCGTAGCTACCGGTTTCAGTGACTGTGGCTATATGTGGTTTCATATAAATCAAGGCAAATAGTATTTTTGTAGCCAAGTATGTGCGCAGAACATAGGAGTAGGTGGTAATTTCTCTTCCTTTAGCGCCTATGTAGCGTTCTCGCTTTTCCATAAGAAAATAGCTATTCCAATATATGTCTCCCATTATTAATATCCTATTCCATAATAGCAAATAGTCGGTATGAAATAGCAGATTTTTTCTAAAATTCTAATACTAGTACTCCATTTCATCTACCCGCAATCTTACAACACTTTTTTATGTAAAAACTTTTAAACGAAATTGTGCACTTCTCTTGGTATGGGTAAAATTTGTTGAACAGAACGAAATTTTACTAAATTAAAATTTTGTAAGATGGAAAGTAGGCTGTCGGCGTGTCGTAGGAGAGGGAATAATGTTCTCCTACCTTTCTACAGCATATTACGGTGAAATGCTTGCTTCTGTTGTTACGTTTTCTTTTGCGGCACTGCTGGGGCACAAACCAGTTTTTATTAACCCAGCACATTATAAGCTACATAGGCTGCCAAAATCATCACCCTCCCTGCTGTAGTCGGGTAAAAGTGCGGCGTTTTATAATCAAGATAACATAAATCCGCTGACCAATCGCAGTTACTTATTCCGTGTGAAGCCTCATTTCCATGCA
Organism: Plebejus argus; assembly: GCA_905404155.3. NCBI lineage: Eukaryota > Metazoa > Arthropoda > Insecta > Lepidoptera > Lycaenidae > Plebejus > Plebejus argus. Next base: position 10,103,297 of record FR989941.1, on the reverse strand, counting down.
AATGCTTCGCTTTGTGGTGGCTCACAGATAATTGCCGCATTACTGAGCATCACTTATACTGCGGATTACAAATGACGTCACGTATATGGTGCAGTCATAGTGTCATGTCATCTTACCTTCTTCAGATTTGATAGAGGAAATACTTAATTAATATTCCCCTTATTCCCAATAAAACTAGCACATGACTTGTATGTTTTTTGTAAGTAAATGGTGGTGTAAATCTGGGGGCACGGGAGTGCCCCCGCCGAGATGAGCCAAGCGAAGCGCGCTTATCTTTTCCCGGAGCGGCTAAATAGTTAGATCAAGTCCTGGCTGTGCAGGCCACAGCACCTAGGGCCGTTTTTTTTTCATACTTAAACGTTGTCCCCTGTTCCCACTCTGGACAATACCGGTAGAGTTATAATTTTTTTCCTGAATATCTATGGCCACTATTAACATGTCCCTATGTTTTCTTTCTTTTCATGTTTAAAAACCCAAAAAAAAATGCCAGATTTTCCGCTGTGTTCAAACAAATTTGGCTACATTATACAACAAAAAATAAAACATAGGAACACAGCTCAAGCCTTGCTTTAATTTTTGGTTCAGTTTTGGAGAAGAAATCAGGGGACAACGAATCGTTGATTTTCTGTTATTTTATTAGATCAAGCTGCAGTTGTCTTCTATCGCGCTCTGCGGGGGGAGGCTTGAGGTAAGGGAGACAGCAATAGATTTTACAAATATGTACTTGTTTTTCAATTCTCTAGCCCTAGTGTCTCCTCTTAATACTCCAAGAACACCTTGACATCTTGGATAGGATACGTTTCTACATGCTTATAATTGTCGGCAAATAAAAAAAATTACCTCTCATACTTTGAATAATATCATACACATCAGAGGCTAAATCTATACATATAATAAAACTGTAGAAATGTGAATTCTGTACATTAAAGATATTCAAAAAATAATAAGCGGGGGGTGTCACTAGATCGCTATAGAAGCCAAAAATGTGGTTAGTTTTTTGTCTGTCTGTCTGTCTGTTTGTCTGTATGTTTGTTCCACTATCACACGAAAACTACTGATCCGATTTGCATACGGTTTTCGCAGATATATTTGCCTTCTTCCAACTCAACATTTGGTGTATAAACTTCCCCCCCCACTCCTCTAAGGGGACCAAAAAGGGGGTCAGATTTTGTATCAATTTTTTTCTTGGACTTACGTCATACTTATTATTAACTGTATTTTCCAACTTAACATCAGGTGTACACAATTTTTCCCCCACCCCTCTTAGGGGACAAGGGGGGGGGGGTAAGATTTTGTATCAATTACTGATGAAGTAGAAATACGTTAAATTTTAAATGGCAAAACAACTTTGCCAGGTCAACTAGTCTCATGCTAAAATGCTCTAACTTCGGCCATGAAAATCCCTAAAAAATCATTTATAAAATCCATCTGCTGTGTATGATTGATAATTGTACAACCTTCACAACGCACACAACGCATTTGTCAACGTCAGCGCAGATATTTATTGGACAGCACGAAATTATTTGATTTCCATTTCACAATATAATTGACGACCTAACAACGTGTGTCGGGCTGCATGTCAGTTTTAGTGAAAAACCGGACCGAGATTTTCCGAATTTATGGGGCGATTCGTTAAATATATCATTACACAGGGTGTAACAAAACTAAGTGATAGTATTTTAGGGTGTGTACGTGTTCCTCGTAGAGAGTTCACTGTGAAAGTAGCAGCGCTGAAAGACCGTTTTTTTTTCACTTTTGTATGGAAAAACTCGTGACGTTGGGGCGCTTGTCAAGTGAAAGAAAAGGTCTTTCAACGCTCCTACTTTCACAGTAAACTCTCTACAAGGAACACATATTACACACTCTAAAGTAAGTATTATTACTTAGTGTTGTTCCTGTATATCTGTATATTTTCAATCCATCCTGTATATTTTTAAAGAAGGCTTCAAGGGTTTTGTGTAATTGTGTATTAAATAAGGTATAACAATCATAAACAATAAATAATTTAAGTTTGGTTTTACACTTTTTCCTAACTTTATTTTCGGTCATTGTGATTTATTTTCTTTCGATTAATTTCTTTTTCTATATCAAATCAAATCAAATCAAATCATTTATTTCGGGCATCAGAGGCCCATAAAACAAATACCTTAAACCTAACATACATATTGATTATATTAATAAATACCTTAAAACTAACATACATATTATTTTATATATACTTAAAAACTAACACTGTCACTTGTTGCCAGCGACGTGACTCGACGCTTCGTTTCGGAGTCTCCCCCGGAACCTCCGGTAGACCACATCCATCGGCCAGAACTCCGGCGCCTCGAAAGTCGACAGAAGATTCGTCGGTACTCTCACCACAAAGGAGCTAAAGTTAACCTTGTGGCGAGACTGCAGACGCTCGACCCTCAGGCGCAGTGTCGTCTTCTTCTGGATGTAGTCCACGACGTCCTCGACCTCCATGGACCAGTGCAGGCGGGATATGTACAGGGGCGTCGCGGGGACCTCGCTCCGCAGACGCAGCTCAGGTACATAAGGTGCGGTGCCGCGATGGTTGCGGGCGGCGGGCTTCTTCCTCCTCTCTACCAGTATGAAGCCCTCCTCATCGCACCTCCTGCTCTCGTCCTTGCCAGGCCGAGAAGACTCCACCTTGAGGTTCTTCGTAGCCTTTCGGCTCTCCTTAGTCTTGCGACTCTCCGAAGCCTTGCGGCTCTCATTCTCCCCATTAGATTTCGCCCGCGGGGGAGGTGCGGGGCGACCAGCAACAGTCGCAAAATTTTGCTGAGTCGCCTGAGGACTCAGCGTCGGCGCAACAGGGAGGGGGGCGCGGGCGGCGGCGGCAGCGGCGGCGTTCGTTGACCCGTCCGATAATGCTGACGGGCTAAACGCGCATGTTTGCGCGCCACGACGAGTGGTGACGTATGCGGCATCAGGTGAGGGTGACCTACATATTGAATTACCACTTTTTAATTGCGATAATTCAATACGTAAGTCACTGATCGTAGACTCTGATGCCTGCAGTCTACCTCGAACTCCGGCCAGCTCCTCCTTCAGGAACCTGATGTCCTTCAGCAGGCTGACGACGTCGACGTGGTCCAGCGTAACGGGCGGCAGCTTGTGTAGCTCCTTTGCCACAAAAGCCGGCACCTCATCAGGATCCGTCTGCTTCAGCAGGGAGATGATGTCCTGCACGCTCCTTTCCGTTCCGTCTCTTCGTCGCGACGGCATGTTCGCGCTCTGGCCGAGCGTCTCGTACAGCAGCTGCTTGCCCTTGCAAATCTCCTCACTGGAGAAGGAGGACTTGCAGATCTGCATGATGCTGACCTCGTCCATGGTGTCGATGGCGTGCTGGATGAACGCCAGCAACTCGTTGGCCACGAGCGCCATGGTCACGTGCAGCGGTAATGTGCCGCGCGCTTCGCGAAAATATTAATTAATTAATATTTGCAGCGTGTGTAACGCGGAGCACGACCGGTCGCTGATATCCCGCTTTGTTTAGGAAGTGACAACAGGAATACTTCATACTCCGATTTTGCTTGTGATCTGATTCAAGACAGCTTTAGCATGTTACTCGGGTACCCTTTAGATCTCAGAACAGGAAAATAAGCTTTAGAATTATCTAAAGCTTATTTTTATTTTTGATATTAATCAAAGTATTTTTCTGGTGAATACCGTTGTCAAACCTGGTTTACAGGAGATACAATGGTAGGAACATATGGTGGGCCAATACCCGAAAAACGTCTAGATTTTCCCAGACAAGGAAAAAGGGTGTCCAAAAACTTTCAGACGTCTGGTAACCCTAGTCATAAAAACTCAACTAACTGTGCACGGGCAATCAAATGTTAAACTAAAATAACTAAACCGTAGAAACGTAACGAGTTATGACATTTTACGGTCTCGTAACTAGATTTTTTCCGTTCTGCTGAAATTCAGTTTGTTAAAAGTCCTTTGTTCCACTGAAACAACGTTTCAAACCAGTTTCAGTAACAGTCCACTTTTCACTTAACTATGAAATGTTAATTCATATTAAATGTAAGATTGTATGCACTTTTTTCACAGAATACATATTAGTGACAACTTTTGTAAGATAATAATGTGAATAAATCATCAGAATGATTACTTATGTTCGGTGTCTAAGTTTTGTTGAGTTTTGAGCAGATAAACTTCTGCAAAGTCTGACGTCCGCAAATCCGTTGCGCCAATATTCGCTTATGTCCGTTTCCGAGAATCAAAATATAATATTATCCATATCAAACACCACAATAATTGATAGTGTTAAGAGATAACAGACAAACAGACAGACAAACAGACGGACAGATGGACTTTCGCATTATAATATTACTATGGATGTTTAAAATTGCAGCTTCGTTTAACATTATATTTGAGAATATTTGTTGAACTAGACCAGTGTTTCTCAACCTTTTTTCGCCACGTACCCCTTGGAAATCAGGCACAGTTTTCACAGATTATGTATGGTCCAGTGATGACACCGCGGACCCCCATACATATGCTCGCGGACCCCCAGGGGTCCGCGGACCACAGGTTGGGAAACGCTGATCTAGGCTGCCTTAAAGGATCTATATAAATCCTAAAAATAGCAGAATACTAAACTCAATAACCGCCAGAGTCACGACCGAGGCAACAACAGTGTAATTTCACCAACATGTGTCAAAGTTCTGTTTAAACTACTTCTGGCCGGCGCCCGAAGTCGGTTGCCCGCCCTTTATGGGCCATAGCAAGCAGCTGGCTCGTATTTTGTTGCTAAATTAAACTAAAGTCTTGCTATGGTTCTATCTATGTATTGGAATAGAAACTGAAATGTAATCTGATTCAATTCATCTCATTTCAATCAATCATTCGATTCAATCTCATTCAATTCAAGTCAAAATTGACTTTCAAAATAGGAGGACCTGCTGCCTACGTATGTTGATTGTAGTTTATAAAAATATCAGGTCAAAGCATAACCTTTTTTGGGAGGGAATGCATTTACGCATCCCCGGGGCCTGGGGAGGACCACCGAGTTATGTGGGACTCCCCCTGGGGCGGACGTAATATCCGCACCCGGGACTACCCACTAAAACCCCAACGGTGTTCCTGCTCCTGAAGGGGGACTACGGGAAACGCGTGATACACGACCGCAGAGGTCAAAACATAAACTACACATTGAAATAGATCATTAAACTAAAGCCATATAAATTTAGGCCAAAATCCATTTAATTTATTATGAATTAAAGTAAAAGACTAACTTTTCCATTTACAGTAGGATAAGTTACTGCTATCTAGAACTATGAAAATATAGTAACTGTAGAGTTACCGCGTTGTGTATTTTGTAGCATTTCTGTACAAGTTGAAATGTTAATAAAACTTTGTACTACCAACATTTCCTTCAGCTGTAAACTTATAAACTGTAAAACGTCTGAGAAATCCTTGTCAGTATTAGGTACACAGCCTGAAGATAAATTAATATGTATAGTTAGGCCACAATGCTTTGCGTTACGTTGTGTCGTCGCAGCGTCAAAACTGCGTCTATCTAACCGATTCTAAAAAAGGAGGTTTACGTACTATTAGAGAACCTACTTAGTACTTAATTTGTTTCTTATATTAATTTCAACCGACAGCCCACGATTAACAAAAACTTGATACAAGTCGACTAGCTAACGTAAGTCCGCAATCTGCCTATATGAATCGATTTCTTCAATCGTACATCCTATCCGTTGTCGTTTTTGTCATTTTTAAACACACTAACTGCTAAACTTAGTACGGGATTAGATAACGTGAGCTGTGTGAACACGTGACTAATGTCATTATAATTGATGATGATGATTATATTGCTCGTGTTGTTCTATTGTAAATTCTTGTGTATGTTCTTAATAACGAATTGCATGAACTTATTTATGAAGTAGAAACAAAGCGGAAGATGCCTTCTGATTGGTCGATGCTATTGTGCCACACAGTCATTGTTGCAATCATATTATTTCAGCGTAAACCGCAGATATGTAGCTTGATGTGGCATAATATGCCTCTTCATACAATTATTTCATTATTTTCAGTTATCTGTCGCATTCGATTCACAAATTCGAAACAAGACAGCACGAGTATTTTTATCGTTTTGGAGAAAAGCGTTATCTTGACCACGTTATATTGTTATATTTCGTTGAGACAACGCTACGCGACGCTCCGAAGCATTATGGCCACGCTCTACACGCAAGGCGGCAATGTAATTCCAAATTTTATTCGCGTCTAGCATGTTACAGACATGGTTCATCATTATAATATGATACAGACATTATTAAGCATAGCGCCAGAATAGCGCCGCCTTTAGTTACGGTCTACGTCATTCACGTCCTTGTGAAATTCAACGTCCATAAACATAATGTTACTGAAGTCTGAACATGTTCATTATAATATCAAGACAATACAATACTGTGTATAAAAGTACTGTATAAAACTCCTACTGTCTTTCCTACTTCTCCCTCTCTGAGCCCCTAGCCAACAGATTTTCTTTATTGCTTCTTTATAGAATCGCCAATTAAACATGTATGGAATCGACATGGCATGTTGTCGAATGTCGGCTTCACAATATCGACTTTGTGAATAAATTATATTTTGATTTGATTCTAACGTGACAAAACTAAAGTGTTGGCTTAGGTTAGGTTTAATTAATGACTTTGCATTAATAATTAAACAAGGAACAAAGCTACATTTAGGGCCCATCCACACGACGTTTTTTTACGCTCGTTTGTATCGATACAAACGCAAGTTGAACGCTCAGCAAATGCAATAATTTGGCTGTAGCGATGTCCATTTTTCTCAGCAATTACTAAAGCTAAGAAATTAAAGTTCACTGTCAGTATTCATCATGTCTTTGTCTTTGAATTACCCATAGCATAACACGATTGGTCAACTTTTATAACACAGAATAATCAATCAAAAAGATCTCTGTAAAAAAAGGGATTCCTATTTTGCCAACAGAGGAGAGTAATAATTATAAGCTTCCAAAATTTGTACATAAATTGGTTCTAGTATACACTTTAATTTGTCCATGGCTTATATGAAATGTATTTATGGTTTTTAAATTACGCGACAAAAACCATTTTGTCGCTACGCCCTTTCAATTTTTGCTGTTCCATTGCTTGTTTTCTATGAGAGGCCGGGCCAGCCTCGCATAGAAAACAAGCAATCTCAAACACATCCAACACGGTTTTTTACTTTCACATGGCGTTCACCTTAACCTATATCTGCCAAGACGCGATGAGAACGAGCAGAAGACGAACGCATCAGAAACGCGTTTTTGTCTTTTTACGGATGTCCTCGCTCTTTTGTTCGAAATAACGAGGATTACCGAATACGAAAAACGAATTCGGAAATCGAATGCGGAAAACGTCTGTATGCGGCCTGCCTTACTCGAGCAAAGTAGCGGGCAAAGCAAACCTAGCAAAGTGGCAGCGTTATTTCGAGCGTGCAGCTTTATCTACAGGAAACATTAATTTCGCGCCGCTCCCCGCTTTTTAAGTTACGTTTACAAGCAATTATGACCCTAATTACTTTTGCCAAAGCACTTAAATCGCTTACGGAATATTAAGCTGTTTTTAATTGAATCTGGTAAGAATTTTCGCGAGCGGATTAAGTTATTTCAGAGTTCTGTGGGCGTAGTCAATGATATCTTTCTGCGAATTCTATATTTGAAATACAAGGAATTGACGGAATTAGACCATTTTCAGCTTGTGTATTTCAGTTATGTTTAATTGCTATTTGCAGTCGTCGGCTTTTGTTTCGAATTCATGTGTGCAAATAAATAATAAGAGAGTTTTCACGATTTTTTTAGTAACGCAAAGTCACATATTATTTTATTTTATAAGCGGGGCCACCTCCTAAGTCGGTTACTTATTTGCGATAAGTACATCAAAACGATTAATCCAATTGATGATGAAGATGGCCAATGGGGTTTTAGATGCTAATTTGAATCGAAACGATCGATCGCATGAGTGGCCCTCCAGATATTTTTAATACGGCAAATACCAATACCAGGCTTTCATTTTCAAGCTCCTCATAAAAGTGAAACCACTCTGAGTAAGCAGACGCTTTAACACAATGGCAGCAGATAAGGAAAAGTTGTACACAAAGGTTCATAAAAGCTAGCACATTGTAGGAACAACGAGGCCATAGACAATACATTTTAGACATGTCTTATATTATATGCCCGCTATATGGATTAACATAGTTAAGCCTTGATTACGCCTACGGAGTAGAGTGTTGAGAGAGTGCAGAGACAATTTGATTGGTCGAGAGCACGGAATATATAACAATAGAGGAAAGGGCATGTGGGCGTGGCCCGCGTGCCATAATTAGGTCCAGCTGGACGTAACTTAACTCGCACGCAAAAGAAAGTGCGCGAGTATGAATTTAAACCTTACGTTAGTTGACGTAAGGTGTAAAATTGCGTACAACTTCTAGTCTTATCATATTTAGCTGTCAAGCGCCATCTAGCGTTGAATAACAGAACTCGGTAGTCAGAGCCGGTATTGCTTAATTTAAATTCTTCTTTATTTCAAAAGGGTTAGGGTTGTTTTTACGACATTGTATTTAAAAAAGTAATCTTTTTGTGATTGCTTTTGTGTGCGTAAAATGTTACTGTGTGAGTTTGGCGACACCAGTTTCAATGAAACTTACTTGCTATGCCCTTTCCTTTAGTGTTATATATTCCGTGGTCGAGAGCACTCTACTCGATAGGTGTAATAAAGACCTTATATAATCTAGATTCTAGCGTCACGGAAATTGGTTTTTACTTCTTAGGTGGCAAACCTTTCTCAGGCTAATGCTTGGTGTCAGTGGTTTTTTTTGGAGAAAGAGTTTATACATTTACTAGCCTTTCGATTGGCTTTCTTCGAAACATAACCAACCAACAACGGTACAAAATAGATGAATTCGTAACAAAAATTCAGAAACTGAACATTTAAACGGAGATGAAAGTATTTTTAATAGTTGTCCTTTCCCAGAACTCAAAGTATCTCCATACTCATCAAAATCGGTCTAGAGATTTAAGCGTGAAGAGGTAAACAAGGTCTAGTTCTAAGATCCTCGGAGAAGGCCGAGGCGGAGACCAAGGGCCAGACATGGTCACGACGTCCCGCCTTAGCAGGGGAGCTCGGGGCGTCGGCATGGGGGGGTTGCCGTCGCCCGTGACATCGAGTCCCGGGTAGGCCACGATGCGCTAGGTGTTCGAGCGCATCGTCGTGGAGTGGTGTGGAATATGGAGTTTCCACGAGTGGAGCCCAAAAGGCAGAGGTGGTGGGGCTACGGTCGTGTATCACGCGTTTCCCGTAGTCTCACCTTCAGGAGCAGGAACACCGTTAGGGTTTTAGTGGCTAGTCCCGGGTATTGGGACATGGATATTACGTCCGCCCCAGGGAGGACTCCCTGGTGGGGGCTGGAGGACACATACCTCAGTGGTCCTCCCCAGGCCCCGGGGATGCGTAAATGCATTCCCCCAATGAAAAAAAAGGTTTAGTTCTAAGAAGAAAACTAATAGTTTCTCCATACAAAAATTTTATCAAAACCGTTTCATCAGATTGAGCAATGAGCGGGAAAGATAAAATATTAGAGTTCATACAAGTGTCGTTACTGATAAGTGAGCTAATCCCTGTCACTTCTGCCCTTCTAAGCTCTATGGTCCAGCACAATAAACACTGGAATCTAGCTGAATATGAGAACAGACGTATCTATTGATGCAGATTGCAGACACACATTGGCACTCTTTTGTTAGGCTGACCTTAGTAGTATATATTACTGAATAGAGTAGTAGTTGCATTGCCTAGTTAAAGTTATCTATACAGAGTGAAAGAAAACTATGTGATAATACTCTGTATTATGTAATTTGTATGTGTCTCTTATATAGAACTAAACTTTTGTTTGAAAAATACGCGAGGACCGTACATTTTTCTGGAATAGAAGTATCCTTTGATACTTTGTCCTGAGAAAGGACATACCTTTCTGAGGACTCAAATATCATATATAGTTTGGGCGTGAACAGGTAACAGACAGACCGACAATCGACATACAGACAGATAGACACACTTTCGCATTTATAATAATATTAGTACGGATGTTACTTTAATAACAAATACATGTAGTTCAGTAGAAACTCAATTATCCGGCCCTCAGTTATATTACGGATTCGCGATTATTCTGGACATTTGTTAATACTTACTAAAGTATTAATTTTCTGTGGTATTTTTAACAAACACATAATAATGTGTACTGAAAATATTATGCATCTAACCCGTTTTTCTTCATAAATTCGTTTATCCGTATTTTCGAATAATTAGTCCGGTTAATCGATTTCCAACTGTAATTAAAACTTAACTTAGTGTGGGTGGTATAATGAGACCACAATTTTAGCTCTTTTCTGTTTTGTAACAGAAAATAAAATCAACATGGTCAACCCTTTTACGTCCAAGCTTATGTAGCTTTAACACTCATTCTAATTAATTACCTAGAGTACGCCCTATTACTAAAGTAAACAGAGCTTTAGTGATCATTATGTCGTTCATAATAAGGTCCAATCAGAGGAAAAACAATCCTGAACTGGTATTAAAAAAGGGTTGCGAAATGTGATACTGTTTGCCTTTTGGTGGTGTTAAGTAATTGGAATAACCTTTGCTAGCTGCTACTTGATTTTTATATACTGGCAAAATATAAGTTATATTTTAGTAACTAAACACACTAGGCCGAAGTTACGCCGACGTAAATTCCGCCGCGTTTCAAACGCATACAAAATACGGACGAAACGCGAGGAATGACACACTATTCCGTCGCGTTCCGTCCGTATTTTGTATGCGTTTGACATTTGCGGCGGAACTTCGAAGTTCGGCATAGTGTGTTTAGACACTTAAATACATTGCAGGCGGCATCATGCGGAATTTACGCCGCGTAACTTCGGCCTAGTGTGTTTAGAGTTTAGACATGGTTTAGACACATACCCCCTTACTAATAAACGTTGTATAAGCTTTGAATAGTTATACAGTGTTTTGTTCCTGTCACACAAGTGACATTTTTAATTGGATTGAAGAAGACAAAACACTGTATAACTTATTCAAAGCTTATACAGCGTTTACTAGTAATGGGGTTAAAATATTACCGATGTATAATACATTTGATCGAAGCCGATGACACACTATTCCGTCGCGTTTCGTCCGTATTTTGTATGCGTTTGACATTGCGGACGTAATCATGCGGAATTTACGCCGCGTAACTTCGGCCTAGTGTGTTTAGACACTTAGACTTACGTAAGTACCTAAGTCTCAAAAAGAGCAAGTGTACTTCTAACATTTTTTTGATTTTTATAAATTATGTTAGATAAAAATATACAAACGAACATAATATTATAATCTCCTCCATTTTGGAAGTCGGTGAGTAATATACACATTGTCAATTAATAAGAAAAGGCACATCAATATGTATTTTTTTTATATTCCAAATTAGAAAACATAAATCATAAAAGGTATATGTTTAATATCATGTTTTAAATACACACAAAGACTGCCAAAGAGTTTACTCTTCCTTTTGCCTTGTGTATAACAATCGTTTCGTGCTACAAACAAAAACACTAACCATTTTTTTATCATCTTCATAACCATTTCCAATTCCGTAGCTCTAACTTGTAAGTTTCAAGAGCATATCTAATATTCCCAAGCGTCTCTGCTATAAAGCTACTGTAAGTATTTCCGGAATATTCCATGGTTAATATTCAAATTGGGAACTCTTGACCTTTATTGAGAGGGGCGGGCCTCAGCCCTAATGTCTAATTAAACGCCCTATCTGACATAATACCGTGATAATATCGGAGAATTTATTACATTGTCTTTGGTTCTGCGAGTAAATTGAAAGAGTAGGATAGTTTAAATGTGTTTTGGAGTTGGGACATAGTATTTTCACAAACTTAGTAACAATTAACAAATTTAGTAACAATTAAGTCGCAATTCAGTTGAAATTTAGTCTCAATTCAGTCCCAATTCGCAGTGAACTCTATATCAGGGACACATAATAAACACCCTTAATAATTATCAATGTATTACAGTTTAGTTACGTAGTAACTATTTAGAAATCTGTGGTTTAGTTTTGTTGCAGTTTATAGGGCATACCATGTCTTACCATAGAGAAATTATACATTTTGCCAATGGTCCTACTTTATTTTCAATTTAAATTAACATGTCACTTATATTTCTTATCAGCGCTGAAAGAGTTACTTTTGACTTCTATGTGTCTATAAAACATGTCCCACGTTATAAATTTTTCCATACAGTATTAAAGAAAAAGAAACGTACACATCCTAAAGTATTATCACTTTTACACACTGTATAATACAGGTTTTCTTCTAATAAAGGCTGATATAAAATACATAAGAGGTGAAAACTCGTGAAAAGTGTATAAAATGTGGCTCACACTTAATATGTAAAAATTATATGAATATTTCACGTCTTGGTCGTTAAATTTTTACGCCAGGACTTTTTAAGGTGTAAAGCTCCTTATGCTCTTTCTTCACGTCATGATATTAGCTAAAAGGTGTTATTTTATGTAGATTTTGTTGCCTTTTTATAATCTTCTTTGCCTATTTAGACCGTTAATAATAAAAACATGACGCGCTGTGGTAAATAATAGTTGTCATTTTTAATCATTATAATTTATAAGAGACACCAAGTTGCACTCCGAGATTAAAACGAAACAGCAGAACCAGGCATACAATTTAACTCCTTTTCACAAGAGAGGAGGAATAGGGATACAATAATTATTACTTCCTCTTCTACGCCGCACCGACGGTCAACTTTCGTCTAACGTTTTTTTGATCAGGGAGGTGAGCCAAGATCTTTATCGTTTCGTTACAGAACCGCCGATCAAAATGTATGGAATTGGCATAAGACGAGTCGAAAGTCAACGTCATAATATTAACGAATTTTATTTATTTATTTAAAGTTAATTAAAACGGGTTACCCCAATTACAATAATTAACTACAACTGAACACTTTTTTTTTTTTTGATGCGCAGGGGAAACCCGTCATGGGTTCCCCGGGTCGGGGATGTGCCTCAGATAAGCTGAAGCACCCCGGGGATATGTGGGACTCCTACCCACTAAAACCACCTGCGGTTCGCCTTCAGCCGTATAAGGAGGTATGTCCTGGATCTATCTAACACAGGACCCCCTCCACGACCGGCCGGTCTACCTCAATAGGGACCGGACTTCCACCAAAGTTAGGGAACGCTTAGGCAAACTAAAGCGTTCCCCTCGGCGCCGGGACTAGCTAAGCCGGACAGGTTCCCATCCCTGCCCGGAGCCCCGGATTAGACGGGAGTTTGGAGGTTCGCGTAACGACGCCTCCGCACTCCCGTCCTACGCCGGCGGAGCGGTAAGGAGGATGGGTCATCCTCTCTGTTCCGCTCCGCGGCCTCTTTCTGCGAAAGGACGGTTTCGCAGAAAGAGACCGCCGCCTGCCATGCCTCATCGCTCTCGAGCATGCAGCGAACCATGCTCGAGAGCGAGAGGTCCCGCCCAAGCACCGCCATGAGATCATGGCGCTGCACGGCCCAACGATCGCACACCTCAAGGGTGTGCTGGGCCGTGTCCTCCGCAGCGCCGCACTCATGGCAGGCTGGCGTAGGCTCTCTCCTAGCGACCTTACACAAGTACGCACCGAAACATCCGTGTCCGGTGAGTACCTGTGTAAGGCGGAAGGTGAGGGGTTTTCTCTTGCGACGCATCCACGCCGCAAGAACTGGACGCAGAGCCTGAGCAGTACGTTGACCGTACTGGGCCTGCGCCAGGTCCTCACCCCACCTCCTCAACAGCCACTGCTCTCCTAGACAACTGAACACTATCTTAACTTAAAATAATTAATGGTAACATTGTCATTATAAAAAGTACAAAAACAGTTAAATTACACAAATTAAATAATAATAGATGAGACCCTTTCATACTTACCTTATAATATTAACGAATCGATAAAGGAAACGTGTTTGCTATGGTCGTTTAATTGACGTCAATAATTGAACTTTTATTTACCTTCAACACCCCGTCCGAACTCCATGAACCCAAGAAACCCCGCAACCACAAATGAGTCACCTCGTAAAAATTTACGAGCGAAAACTCAAAGTGACGGTCGCAAGAAAATTGCCTATAAACGCCATTGATGATCCGCCATCTTGGAAATATCTTATAGCCTTATCAGCGGTTATAGTAGCAAAATGGATTTTAAATATATAAGTTAAGGAGGTAAATATAGAGGTATAATATATTATAGAGTTGTACTGTAAGAGCGACCGCAGACTTAGGTACAATTTCAAGTTGGCCAACTACAGTCAACTACAATTTTTAAATGAAAAAAATAATATGAGAACTTTATTAATTCGAGATAAAAATGTGCAAGGTGACAATATTTAAAATGTAATAAGCGTTCTCTGTAAAAATACAAAGAAAACAATACACCTTTTAAGCGTGATTACGTTTAGAAAATTTTCCCGCCTGTCATGATTTTCTTGACAGACTGTAGTTGGCCAACTTGAATTTGTAAGTCTGCGGTCGCTCTAAGAGTACCAGTACTGGAAAAGTTACTTTTTTATGGGCGTTAACATAGCGTTGGGGTGGGGCGCTTGCCCATGCAAATTACAAAAAATCCCTTTCAGCACTGCTATTTTCTCAGTGAACTCTATACAGGGGACACAATATGTACATTACACACCCTAAAGTATTATGATTTTATTTTGTTTGAGCCGATTGTTCCAGTTTATTAATGGTATAAAGTGATTATGGTTTTCACCATAACCATTAACCGTATTATGCAAAACGTTGTATACTATAAATGCCATAATAATTAAATGTGGTTTCAGGACGCACTAATTAATAGGATTATTAGCGTAGGTAAATGAACTACTGTAAGCTGACACGGCAAACTTTGTTTTGCCATGAAAAGTAAAAAATTTAGCGTTTCTCTACTATAGCATACATGCGCACTCATCTATCACCTTAAAATCCTTTGTAAAAATCCAAGCATAACCGATACCAATATAATAAAAGATACCAATAAAGTGTAAGCACACTTTCGCGAGTCGCGACTCGCGACAGACAGCTCACAGCTGTACGTCTGCACAGTATTACAATATTTACCCTAGAAATATTTAAATACTGTACATACATCTGTCTGTCTCTTATGACTTATGAGTCGTACTATCTTTAACCCAAAACCGCTATTATCGATTTTTCTAAAATTTAGTATGGTGATACTTTAAGTTCCGAGAAAGAACCTAAGATACTTTTTATTCCGAAAAAATGTACGCGATTAAAGAATTTTGGCGCAAAACAGTTGCGGGCGTCATCGCTATATACGTCCAGGGGTGGCCAACTTGACTAGACCTAAGATTTACTGTTTACTAACGAAACTAATTACATACTTATTTAAATCTTAAATGAAACAGCATAGTGTAGCTTATTGGTCATTGCGCAGTCTGGTCTAATTATTTATATTTTTTGCCTGGCCGCGATCGACTCGACTAACGTCGCGATCGACCGGTCGATTGCGTTCGACCGGTTGGCCACCCCTGTTCTATACTGTATAGTACAGGCAACAGAAGAAGACAATATTAAATACTACGTAGAAGTGTATAACGAAATAATGAACAGGGATTGCACTTACCTCCTAGGTTTTGCTGGAGTCCATCGGAAACCTGTTTTGCTATGCGTTAACCAAGTTGCTTAGGTTGCAGCAAAAAAAACTTTTTCTTTTTGCTTAACTGCACTTCTGCAAATTAAAAGTATAATATTAATTCAGCAAGTCCCATGCACCGGTCAGGTGACCGAGAATCGAGACACAATAGATATTCTATTGTGTCTCGTTTTCCCACGATCGACGAGTTAAGTCAATAACCTAAAAAATCAAACTTAAATTTTCATTGAAATTATTTTGCGATAGTTAATTTAATAAGATAATATAGATAACCAGTTATAAAATATAGGGCAGTACTAGTAAATCACTATTTTAGCTTAATATAATATTATTATGGTTCCTCACAAGCGAAAAGGGTTTTCATTAATTTTCCTGTCGTTGTACAAAAGGAAAATTCGATATGGTACATGAAAAGTTTTCCTTTTCCACTTCAGCGGATACAGATAGAACAAAGAGAAACAATCTTAAAATATCGATTGGTTGATACAATTTTATTAAATTAAAATTATGTAGAACCTAATATATCAGAAATGCTAAAAAAATTACATCCTTGATATGCATACTAATTAGTAATTAGTTAATTACTAATATTATAAATGCGAAAGCAACCGTACTATTTTTCGAGATTAAAGACCTGTGTCCTTTCCTGGGACTCAAAGTATACTTACCATACCAAATTTCAATAATGGTTTAGCGGTTTGGGCGTTAAGAGGCAACAGACAGACAGGCAGACTTTCACATATTTTATAATACTACTATGGATATGGATTAATAGCTGGTGAACACTATTAAGCTTCATCATAAAACTATTTAGATTGCCGCCACAACTTTATGGTCAATGGCTGCTGTACGCGCAAAAAGATTTTATTTTCATCCCACCGATCCCGCGTGTCCAGATATTTCCGGGGTCATCGAACTCACAATAGGGTTACCACTGCTATCAAACACCAGAAGCCAAAACCTTTTTAACCAGACTTAGCTGCGGCACAAATTGCCATCCAACCATCAAAAGCCAGCAAACAAAATATTTTAAACGTGGTAGACACTCAGCACGAAAGGGCCAGCTCATTGTATACAGGGTGTAACAATAGAAAGTGAATATTTTACTATTATTATTTAGGATGTCTATATGTACATGTAAATGCACATGTCCGTTGTAACTTGTATAGAACTTCCTGTGAAAGTTGCAGTGCTGAAAGTGTTGACTCTATGTCTATAAAAATACCCCAACGTTATAAATTTGCCCACACAACAATGAAAACAATTCACTCTTCAGTGTTGCTATTTTCACAGTGAACTCTACACTAGAGACACATACATACTCTAAAGTACACTTAGTTTTGTTACATCCTGCATATTATATAGCCAAACATTAATAGATAGCTTTTGGAGTCGATAAAATCGTTTGTGATAACCCTATACGCCGCCCACACTAGCCTAAGTCAATACGCGAGCATTGTTTGTTTGTTTGTCCGTAGGCAAATGAAGCGGTTACACGTATTGTATATTATACATAAAAATCTATTATCCGATTTCGGAGATTTATAGAAAGTTGATTCTTTCTTAGCTGCTGCTGTTGGAAGTAAATTTTTGTGGAAATATAATATTGTGCTATTCATACTTCCATACTAATATTTTAAATGCGAGAGTGTGTCTGCCTGTTACATCTTCCCGCCCAAACCGCTAAACCGATTTTGCTGTTTCGTATGGAGTATACTTTGAGTCCCGAGAAAGGACATAGAATACTTTTTATCCCGGAAAAATGTATGGTTCGGGCGTAATAAACGAATTTTGGCACAATGGAAGGTGTAGTTCTTAAATATTTTCTATGCAGTCCGGAATTTCGAATTTAAAAATAATTAATAAAATAAAATACGTTTATTACAGACTATCACAGCCCAATAACGGTTAGTATATTGAAAATTTCTGTAGTAGGTACAAAAGCTGTGGAAATGAGAATCAATATTTCCATAATATTATGTAAGATAGAGATAAGTAGCCAATATGTATGAATGAATGAATGAATCCTTTATTGCATTTACACACATAGGTATTATACAGAAATTCAAACTTAGTACTATTAAAATAAATACAAAAGGCGGAATTATTGCTATGCAGCAATTTCTTCCAAGTAACCGTAAGCAGGAAATTATTATTATTTTATATAAAAATCAAATAGCCAAATATGTAGTATTTACCGGACTTTATAATAATTTCTTATGAAGAATATTATTTAACGTGAAGTAATTACTAACACACATCTTAACTTTCTGATTAAAAATAATAGTAAGACAAGTTCTGCATTCGTAATATCTAAGTACGGCAAGAAACTCCAGAGAATTCAAAGTTACAGTGTTCTTTTCGAAGTTTGAAATAGAAAATCAAATTTAGAATTGGAATCAAAGTTTGCTCGGATAATTCCAAAGAGAATAGAGCACGGAGGAAGGACATGTATTATCTGTAAGTCCGAGTATAGTATAAATCGTAAGTTTGTCTCCTGCAAGCGCACGTACGATTAGGATGGAACATACATTAAGTATACCCTGGCGCGAAATAGGTGAGGAGCCAGCGCCTTGCAAACGCAAAAATAATATTTTACTATATTTTTATGATATCTATTTCGTTGTAAAAGAAATTCTTTATTTATGCAAAGAAATCCTGAAGGACGTGACTGAAAGTATTTCCTTACCAAATCAAGCACAAACAAAATATGAACAGAAACTTCTCAAGAAAATAATAATATATTTTACATAACTAATAATATGCATCATCATTTATATTAATTGTTGACACGAATACTATTCATTAGTGTTTTATACAATACTTACAGCTAAAACTGCTTCACAATTTCTAGTCAATTTAATGAGTAATAGAAAACCCTATTACACAGATAATAATATTATAGTAGTTATTCAACATATCTGAAGGAAATGCAACGTGATTAATTATTATGACAATATTTTTACACTGAAGTCTGATGAATAAATTAATTATTAATAAAATGTCTGTCCTTTGGCAGCGCGAGCGTTGACCGCGGCGTGCTGCGGTTTGACACGGAGTTTATTCGTGCGGAACTTTCTTTATTACATTTTATAAAATAATATTTAAGTTGATTTTATAGTTTCTGGTTTATACGAATAATTACGAAAAATACGCTTGTTGTCTCCTTGTTAGGTGTAGTAACTCATAAATTCATAGCAAATCAACCATACATTTATAAAAATGTTTTCCAAATATCTGTTAAATTATTGAAGTAAAAAATATACTTTTTATAAACTCTTGATACTTACCTTCGCATTTATATAAAATTCGAACAAGTTTAAAAAGTCAAATTCGAGTAAATTAGAAACTTTAGGAATAGTTGACGCTGGCTCGTAGACTACAAGCTTAGTTTATATCGGTGGCTCCTGAGTTCTGCGAACTATCTAACTGATCGCTTCCTTCGTTCTTACGAAGTGGTTGGACCACTGAATACTGGGATACCGGCGATAAGAAATCTTCCTTAAAATTAAATGGCGGCTTTGTAGCTAGAATAATAATAGGTTGTGCCCAACGTTAAGATCGCTCTTCTTGCGGAGAGGAGTAAGCATCGCGAATGCATTGGTATTTGGTAGATTATACGGTCGTTATTGGTAGATCACGATCAGACGGTGCCACGCCATTGGTAGCTAATAGCTATTGCCTAATGCCTATTGTACGTTATTGGTAGATACTAGATATTGAGCACAAACTCGGATTCCCCCCTTTAGGCGTTTTACAGACGACGGGGCAGGGTGGACCGGTCAATTTCGCCGCGAACGATAGCACAAAGGGAATCCTATATTACCAACGCACACGGCGAGGTAGGGAACTATATTTGACGTAACCACAACCAATAACAACAGTTGTCATCACTAGTATTAGTTCCAAATACTCTCACTATTGCTATCAGCGCCAATATGGCGGTTTTCAAACGTCTTTTTTACGTCAGATTTAGTTCTCAGCCCTAATAATGGGGGCGCTGATTCCGCTTCAAACAGGCACAAGAAATAGCTGTCATTTCAAAGAGTATCAGCTATCCAGCGTACTTATATAATATAGATTAATGAGTAAGAGGCACTCGATAAAATTAAAAATATTTTACCGTCAACTCAATGTAATAGCTTCAACCAATAACTAAAATATCTAAAAATGTTCCCACAAAACAAACCATTTATCAATAATTGAAGACATGAGTGCATGAATGAGGTAAGTAACATTTTTGAAAATTTACGTTTTATTGCATAAATGTAGCTTTTAGGACTTGGAAAATGATTTGCAATCAAAAAATTTAGAATTTTACGTATACTTACAAAGTTAGCCAGATGATGAAGCAGGTAAGTTACAAGGTTCGTCCAAATGATTATGCAAGAAGCGGGTAATTACATCCCATACAAATCCCATATGCGTTTTTAAATAAGGAAATTAAGTATGTCGACTTTTTTATTGTTCTATTATTCAAAGGCATAGATAATTTAGTATATATTTTTTTTTGTTAGCGTTTGGCTCTGACACCGGGGGTGTACTTTGCCACATACAAAGGTATAGTCAGTCTTCTTCATAATAATAATTTTCATCAACGTTTTTGTTTTTACTATATTATCGTCATATTTTATGATCATATCTAAAGTCTAGTCAAAGTCTAAGTAAAAGTCAAGTCAAGCAGTCAAGGAGTCAAGTCGGTTGATACTCTATACTGAAACTTTTGACGGAGTTTTGGAGGGACACAAAAAGCACGTTCCTGGAAGTTGCAGCACGTGCATGATAACGAATATGTAATAATGGTTAATATTCTGCCAATTTTACACATTAAAATAAAACACAGTTAACAAAATAATTTAAGGAAAATAATACAAAAAAAATACAACAGTACTCTTTCACATTCTAGGCAAAACTCTAGTAGGTATATTAATAATGACTCATTATTAAGAAAATAATAATAATATCTAAGGACTTGTGTTACAGGTACCAGACAACGTTGTATATTTAAGATTTTTATTATATCATACACAATACATATTTATACATATAATAATCAAAGCATATTTCATACACATCCATACTCTTTTATACTACGATAGTTATTTTATTAAAGACTAGGCGCTTTTCGTTGTTTCTAAACAAATTAAAATTTTGGAAAAACCTATCGTAACTTAAATGGTACCTACGTTTTTGTTATTATTATAATATTAAATTGTTGGAAATATAAAAAAAAATTTAGGCATCAGTTTGGCTGTTTGCATTTATCCTGTGCTAATACTTTATAGCGTCGCGTCGCGTACATTGAGATACTATAGTAGGAGAGAGCCTTATATCAGTGTATAACAAAGGAGTCGGTTTGCATATTTCATGTAATAAAAGTGTTAATAAAGGTTTTATTGAACATTTTATGCTAGGTATTGTTGATTTCTATGGTTCCGCTAAATTATAAACCCTAAGAATGGCCAAAGAATGCCTCAAACACGTGGATTTAACATTAAATACGTAAGTTTTGAACAACGTTTTTTTGGCTTTTCAATCGGTATTTTTGTAAGCTAAAAAGGATAATATTTAAGTTTAATAATCCCTTATTCGTGCTATGTAAGGCATTAGTGCTAAAAATGTCACATTAATTAATAATTTGACTACAAAAGTTGCATAGCTTTTTACGTGTGTTTAAGGATTCTCATTACTTGAACTACAGTTTATCGATATCATGAACAAAATGACTTTCTTTTCTGGATTTTAACGTGCTTCGAAATGATCGCCAAATAGAAATATTCAAGAAAATAAACGCACACTACTTGTATGAAAATAAGCACAAAATGGCCACGCTATGACGGGCTAAAACTACATCTACCTATATATCCTTAATCTGTGGTCGCGTACCTAGTGTATTTATTCTTTGGTCGCGTCGATACTTCATTCCAAATTGAAATGAGCGAGCGGGCCAAATTTGAAAATCGAACTAGCTATGCTCGACAAAGAATTTTTTATTGTAAGTACTTGACTGTTTTTTTTACTAGGTATTATGACGTACAAGCCATAGTCGTGAAAACGCAGTTAAAAGTAAGTATAATAAAACACAATAAAAACTTGAATTAGTATATTGTTCTTTTAATTGTAACATTTAATAGTGCATAATTTAAGTTATTATTATTAATATACTTAAATTTATTTATTAAGTAAGGGTTCATTTTAAACAATCTATAATATATCAACTTTGAGAAACCCAAGATATTTTAAAAAAATAATTGATCTTACTAGTAAACTATAAATTGGGAAATCGTGTTTGTGTGATCTTAAATGCTTCTTAACACTTAAACGGCTGAACTGATTTCGACGAAATTTGCTTTGGAGATTATTACTTTCATCATCTCGTTTTCTCTACTTAATTCCTACTAGATGACGCCTACAACTCAGTTTTATTTACATTTAGTTTTCTAATGCGGAATTCCCTTATAATCTTTCCCGTCTTTCAAAAGTATAATCCATTTTTGTTTAAATCTGCTTGGCCGTGAATTTATTGTCTTTTAAATTGAGTCTTGTTTCATCTCAATAAAAAAAAGTGATTTATGTGTACTTCATGCATTGACAGTCTTTACAGATTTTGTTGCATTTAAAAGTGAAGAACCGAGTAACTTCACATTTTTCCTAATTTATCCTAGAATGGAGATTTTTTTATATAATTTTTAACATAACAATAAAAACGGAAGATATTTACACCTCCTGATACAATTAACAAAAGCCATTACTTGATTTGTGATGAAAAATCATAAAAAGTTTTTTCAAAACTTTAAACGCGATTTACTCGAAATTCGAAATGTGTTACATACCTCATTCATGCACTCACGTCTTTAATTATGGGCTGGAGGGTGCGCTAGGCAGCTAGGGCGCAAGGGATGAAGGGATGACAGACACTCTATTTTAATTACTATTGCTGTCACTGTCTAATAGGTGACAGATAATGTAACCACAATGGTGTTGAGTTTTTAGGGTTTCATATTACATAATACATGGTACTTTTATAATTTCGCTCTGTCCGTCCGTTGATAACTTCGATAGTTGTAAATCTATACATATAATAAAACTGAAGAAATGAAAATTCTGTACATTAAAGATATTCAAAAAATAATAAGCAGGGGGTGTTACTACATCGCTATAGAAGCCAAAACTGTGGTTAGTTTTTCGTCTGTCTGTCTGTCTGTATGTTTGTTCCAGCATCACACGAAAACCACTGATCCGATTTGAATGCGGTTTTTGCAGATATATTTGTCTTCTTCCAACTTAACATCTGGTGTATAAAAAGATTTCCCCCCACCCCTCTAAGGGGACAAAAGAGGGGTCAGAATTTGTTTCAAAGTTTTATATATAACACGAAAACTACTTTTCCAATTTGCATACGGTTTTCGCAGATATATTTGTCTGCTTCCAACTTAACATCTGGTGTATAAAATTCCCCTCCCCCACCCCTCTAAGGGGACCAAAAAGGGGGTCAGATTTTGTATCAAACATTTTTCTTGGACTTACTTCATATTATTTACTGTGTTTTCCATCTTAACATCTGGTGTATAAAATACCCCCCCCCCCCTCATAGGGTCAAAAGAGGGGGTAAGATTTTGTATCAACTGATGAAGTAGAAATACTTTATATGGCAAAACAATGTTGCCGGGACAGCTAGTACTTAATGTAAAGGTCTTACATATAATATTATATTAGAAAGACTGTTAGAATAACTATAAGAAACAACCATTTTAATATCTCCTAAACATTTTAGTCTAAATGTAAACAAACAAAACAAGAAAATATTCGCGTTTACTTTTTACTTAGAATACAAAAAAAGCGGGGGGGTAGCTGTGGGGGTGTGTTTGGGGGGTCCACCGGATCCAGCAAAATGTTTAAAGTGGTCTATGAGTAAAAAAAGTTAGGGAACCTATAATTCATAATTCATAATTCATAATCATTTATTTGCCTCGAATGTAGGTTACAAAAGTTCTTACATTATAAAATGGTACAAACATTCTGCTATACGTAGCGTGCAAATATTATAATATAGAACATGCATAGAATATTAATTAATATGTTATATTTATAAACAAATGTCAAAAAATAATTAAGTATACCATATGAAACAATTAATAACTTCTTAATCACACTTAACTCTATCATCTCAGCTTAATAATATAATATGTCATTTTATTTCATTAATTAATGTCAATAAAGAAATATTGATTATCAAATAAATAAAATATTACTACTAACTTGAATGAGATTTGAAATAAATTTCCTTATCCTTAATGAATTCATTAGTACTATAATAGCCTTTGTCAAGTAAGAAATTGAATATGCGATTTTTAAATGAATTGAATTGTAGTTGCCTTATATGTTCGGGTAATTTATTATAAAAAGTTATGGCCATACAATATGCACTGTTTGCAAAAATATTGAGCCTTTTAATTGGGATTTGTAGTTTGTTTCCTCTATGTGGCCTTTCGCTTATTACTTCCTTTTTGTCGTGAAACAATTCTTTGTGACTTTTAACGAACTTGAGTATTTCAAAAATATATAGGCAAGGTAGAGGTAGTACTTTAAGTTTTTTAAATGACGGCTTGCAGCTCTCTAGTCGTCGGGCACCACATATTGCTCTTAAGCAAGCTTTTTGTTTTATAAAAACTCTTTGGCTGTATGATGAGTTGCCCCATAACACAATACCGTATCTTAAAATGGATGATATGTAACCGTGATAAGCTATAACAGCCGCCTTTTCATTGACATTTTGAGATAGGTTACGCAGTACGTATATAAATCTATCTATTTTTGCGCATAATCTATCCGTATGTTGTTTCCAAGAAAAGTGTTGGTCCATTATGATTCCTAAATATGTAGTTTCGTCAGTAAGTGCAATATTAGCACCACTGTAACTTATATTTAAATCTATGTTTGAGCTATTAAATGTCTTGAAGTGTATCATATTTGTTTTATTCGCATTTATCTTTAAATTATTTGTCTCTATCCAGTTATAAATTATTTTTAAGCTTTTTTTTATTTCTTCATATAAAAGTTCTTTATTCTTACTCACGTAAATTATCGTAATATCATCTACATATAAAAAACATTTATGAATTATTATTTTAGGGAAGTCGTTTATATACAGCAAAAACAGCAAAGGGCCTAAAACACTGCCTTGTGGTACGCCATATGGATTGTTTGACTTGTATGTCGACATTATGTTATTTGCCTGTTTACCTTCTTTTCTAATGATCTCTACCGCTTGTTTCCTATTTTTCAAGTAGCTTTTGATCCACTCAAGAGCTACACCTCTGATACCATATTTTTCTAATTTATTTAATAACCTTTTGTGGCATATTAGGTCAAAAGCTTTTGACATGTCGAGGAACAAAGCCACCACAGAATTGCCAGCATTTATGTTTTCTGTTATGTATTTGGTTAGGCAAAAGCTTGCTAGGGTAGTGCTACTATTTTTTTTATATCCAAATTGAGCCGGATCTAAAATATTTTTGGACGTTACAAAACTATAAATTTTGTTGTACATAATTTTTTCAAAAATTTTTGCTAAGTTTGGTATTAATGCTACAGGACGATAATTATTCATGTCCTCTTTAGCGTTCTTTTTAAATAAAGGTTTTACTATTGAGTACTTCAAAGTATCTGGAAATTTACCTTCAACCAAGGACAAATTTATGATATGGCTTAATGGTTCAGATATTTTATTACCTATTATTTTTATTATTTTAGTCGATATTTGGTCAAAGCCAGTAGAGTTCGTATCCCTTAAACCTTTAATTACTTTAGTGATATCATCTTTGGTAACCGGCAATAAAAATATTGTTGTGTCGTTATTAGGAATTGTATCATTACTCTCTTCATTAAAGCTAATATTAGGTTTATTACATTTACTAATAGAAATAAAATATTTATTAAATTCATCTGCTATTCTTTCAGGATTATTATATATCAAATCATTGACTTTTATACATTCGATTTCATTAACTAATAATCCTTTGTTTTCTATGTTTGAGTGTATCACTTCCCAAGCTGCTTTACTTTTATTTTTAGCTGTATTAATATACTTTGTGTTACCTATAGATTGTGATTTAGAAATACATTTTTTTAATAACTTTGAATACTTTGTATATTTCATTTTGTGTAAATATTTATTGTCTTTCGAGTAAATATATTGTAAATATAATTTCCTTTTAACCAGGCATGATCTTTTCAGTCCTTTAGTTATCCATTTATTTTTAAGTTTCTTATTAACTACTTTTGATGTTATGATAGGGAAACACAAATTATAAAAAAGTGTTAATTCAGTATGGAATATATTAAATGCCGTATTAGTTTCTTTCTGTTCTAAGACTTCATTGAAAGATAAAGCCGATATACAATCCTTAAATTTAGTTATGTTACTATTAGAATAATCCCTCCTTTTTTTAAAATAGTATTCCAATTTATTATTTTTGCTAGAACTCCTTTGCTGAATTGTAAAAGAAAGTGTCTGGGCTGTCTCGTGATCTGATAGACCAAGGTAATATGTGTTTGATGTAGTATTCCTAATATTGCTCACAATAAGATCTATACATGTTTCCTTTCTTGTTGGTTTTATAATATGATTAGTAAGATTGTGATGAGA
This sequence comes from Plebejus argus, assembly GCA_905404155.3. NCBI lineage: Eukaryota > Metazoa > Arthropoda > Insecta > Lepidoptera > Lycaenidae > Plebejus > Plebejus argus. The sequence continues at coordinate 10,076,933 of FR989941.1, read as the reverse complement.
TAAAATTGAATTGAGTTCCTGAGAAAATTTGTTTACTTTTAGCATATTGATATTCCAATCCCCACACAAAATGATTTTCTTTTTGGCCGTTATTTTTAATTTAAGTAATATTGAATTTAATTTATCAAAAACAATGTTTATATCCGCTGCTGGAGTTCTATAAATACAGATAATGAACAAATTAATTTCGGGGATATGTACTGCACAGTATTCAAAGTGTAATTCTAGCGGTTCTATGTCACGATAAAGATAATCTAATTGAGTATAATAGAAATTATTTTTTATCATAATACATACTCCTCCCCTTTTTTTATTAAGTCTTGTGAATTGAGCAGCCACATTATAATTTTTTAGTATAACATTCTGTTCAGAACCACATTTTACAAAAGTTTCTGTCAAACATATGATGTCTATAGAGTTTAAATTGTCTTTAAACCTTGATTCTTGCACTAAATTATTTAATGTTAATTCAAATACGCCCAATATGTGCTAAACGAAGCGGGAGAGGGTGCTTTGGGGGGATGCCCCCTTAGCTTTACCCCCGAGTAGAAAACATGGATGGAAAGGCTTTAAAAAGACAAACATCATGATTTATTATTTAATTTTGTCTGTTTTGTAGTTGATTTGAAATATTTGAAGAAGTCACGATTCACGATTGGCAGAGTACAGGGATTTTTGGTCTCATTAATGTGTTTGGTGAGCTATTTTCATGGGATGATGATTTTTCATCCAGCCATCTTGTAAAATGTCAAAAAATCTGCTGATTTTCTCATCTTACATTTTACAAGATGGCGGCGTTAGTGCTTTAATATCAGTAACGTTCATAAACTTTCTAGAAATTAATTACTCGTATTAATGACGTTTTATCAGTCTTTACTTTTAATAAAATAGGTACTGAAATTACTAATTCCAGACATATGGATATTTGCTAAACATTTAGGCTTGTATTGGTCAATAATTTCAGTTCAAAAGGCTTATAATGATGTAGATGAACCACACTTGGCTGGTTTTGAATAATTCTTTTAAGGATTTATGTCTTACTATAATCATTACGCACCAAGGGCAGGAAAATAAGAAATGTCTCAGATCACATGTAATTGTGGGCTGAGGCGAAGCCGAGGTCAACAAACATGTGATCTGAGGCTTTCTTATTTACTGCCCGTGGTGCGTATACTATTTTTTTCATCGACGGAGGCGGAAAACGGCAACATCGGTAAGCGCAGCGGGAAGAAAGTTGACGCTTTCCGCCCGGAGGTGAGAAAATATATTATCATCGCGGGATATTTCTCCGACAAAAAAAGGAATAATATCAAAAGTATCACCAGCAGTTCCATTTTCCACGGAAGGACGTTATAATGACGACCTTTTGAAGTAAACCTTTCTGAAAGTCACATATTTTTTATTGAAAAGGTCTTTTGTTAGCACAATCGATATTAAAAATCTTTGTACGTTCGGAACGGACGTGAAATATGGACTTTTATAAAATTTTATTAAAACATAGATTGAATCTGTGAGTAAAACGCACGGGAGAGAAAATTTTCTCTCGACCACAGTCCACACTCAGAGTGAAATGATTTAAGTTCAATAATTTAATGAACAATTTGACACAAATTCAATACATTTGATGCCAAACTCTTTATTAAAGTTAAATAATAATGTCTCTTTTTGGCTTTGGGACTCGCAAAATAGATTCGTCTCCTCCGTGGTAGAGAAAGTATTTTTACTACCAATTAATAATAAGTACTAATACTTAAGTACAATAATTATATTTTAGTTATATAAACTTTATTTAAACACAGAACTTGTCAGTTGTCACCCAATGTGTGGCAATTCCGGACGTGCTGTAGCGGAAATTAAATGTTTATCATATTGACATTTTCTAAAATCAGTCATATTACATCATAAATGCGAAAGTGTGCCTGTATATTTATTGTTTGCCTAACCTTTTCGCGGCCGCAACTTTTCACTTGGAAATACATTTATCGAGCACAGTTTACTGGCACTTTATGTATTTTGTCTTTCCCTTTCCGGAGCTCATAAAGTATCTCCATAACATATTTCATCAAAATCAGTTCAGCGGCGACTGGCGTTCCAGTGAAATATTATGTCTTTAGTATATTTTGCTACCTTGTGGGCTGTGGCCCTTGCTTACCAAAAGTTTGGCTTTATAATGCAAGTTGGCAACATCTGTTCAATCTGCGGACTAGTCTTGTCTCGGCATTAAACTTGTTTGGACGGATTTAGTCAAGTTCGAGCGGTCGCTAATCTTGGTCAATATTTGTGTTAGGACTTTGGCTCTGTAGGTCTTAGTTTAGTTTTATACCTACTTAAATAAGGGTTTATTGATGGGACGTTGTTACAGAGATTAAAATAGGATTTTCTTTTCACGCTTTCCTCCAAACCACGAGTTATGGAATATACGAGCTATTGCCCGCGGATTCGCTGACGTTATGAAGTATTTTTATATTATACAAACTTTCATCCCCAATTTTAACCCCTTGGGAATGGAATTAATCAAAATCCTTTCTTAGCGGATGCCTACGTCATAACATCTACCCAAAATAAGGAAAAAATTGTGTTTTTTGTATGGGAGCCCCCCTCAATTATTTATTTTATTTTAATTTTATTATTTAATATTAAAGTAAACATATAATTGAGGATTTTGTGAAAATTTCAAGCGTCTATATGTTGCCATTATGGATTACGACCAAAAAGAACAAAAAAATTACGTTTGTTGTATGGGAGCCCACCTTAAATATTAACTTTATTTTGTTTTTAGTATTTGTTGTTATAGCGGCATCAAATATACATAATCTGTGAAAATTTCAGAAGTCTAGCTATAGCGGTTCTTGAGTTACAGCCTGGAGACAGACAGACAGACGGACAGACATCGAAGTCTCAGTAGTAGGGTCCCGTTTTTACCCTTTGGGTACGGAACCCTAAAAAGGACAATAAAAAAATAAGTAGATGTTGAGACTTCTATACTTAACATCCTGCCAAGTTCAAAGGATTTTAAGAAAATATTTCAAGTATCTACTAAAGTGTCGCTAAGTCCTTGTCTCTGCAGGCGTCTTATAATTAAATAAATAAGGTTTTATAGTAAGTAATTGCGACAAACGTTTGTTGGCGGGTCGCCAGCGAGCCTGTGTAATGGCTTGGAACAGCAGTTATGACAGATATCTAAACAACTCTGACGAAAACTGAAAGATGTGTTTCGATTCGTAGCTTAGAAAAATCGTTATGTGACAGTGTGACAATTTGACGACGTTATTTTGTTTTGGCCACAGCCTGGCTGGCCACGTCCACAGTCCACACGTTTTCCGTTAATTCAATTTCCTAATGTGGAATTTCGATTTGGAATTCCTTAAACTAGCACGCTAACGTTCTTTTTTTAGGGTTCCGTACCCAAAGGGTAAAAACGGGACCCTATTACTAAGACTTCGTTGTCTGTCCGTCTGTTTGTCCGTCTGTCTGTCTCCAGGCTGTATCTCAAGAACCGATATAGCTAGACTTCTGAAATTTCCACAGATTGTGTATATCTGTTGCTGCATGGTTGCTGCTATAACAACAAATACTGAAAACAAAATAAAATTAATATTTAATATTTCCCAAGTCCCATACAACAAACGTGATTTTTTTCTGCCTATTTTACTCTGTATTTCACTTGAATTTTTCACAAAGTCTTTTGTTATATTTATGTACGTACTAATATTTGACAATAATATTAAAATAAAATTTTCAGGGGCCCATACAAAAAACATTTTTTGCCTATTTTTGCTCTACCACGGTACGGAACCCTTCGTGCACTTGGCCGATTTTTTTATTTCACGTACGGCGCCGGCTTGCTTATGAAACGTACGTAAGGAATTCGTTCCTTTCAGAAAAAAGCGAATGTGTGATGTGTGGGTCCGAATTCGGAAATCGAATACGGAACGAACGTTTGTATGCGGTCTAAAACAGTCTTTAGTAAGTTTAGTAGCTCTGTAACGTAATTTTGCTATAGCCCATTGTTAATGGTAGAGTATGAGCTTTACGATAAACAGAAAAACATTTATAATGTATATTATGAAAGCAATTGAAACACGGCCATAACAATGTGCCACTGTATTTCCTCATTCGGCGGTAAAAACGTGACATTTTAATGGTGTATTAAAGATATTTGAGAGTAGCATTAAATTTCAAACGGCCAAATGAGGCAAAAATCTTTATAAATTCATAATAAAATGTCATAATATATTATGAAATCCTGTGCCTCATTATTTCGATTACAACTTAGCCGCTTTACTTAATACATTTGCAAAATATATTTTTTTAATTTGTGCCTTTAAGCTGAATTTTGTTTTCATTTTATTCAAAATGACTTATATAATAGTTGACTAGGCTCAATTATTATATAGTCCGACAAGGCTTTATATGAATGTGTCAATGATGTCAAAAGGCGCTGCTGGTAAAGGAGAACTGTCAAACACATATCAACTAGGCTCATATATTATATAGTCCGACAAGGCTTTATATGAATGTGTCAATGATGTCAAAAGGCGCTGCTGGTAAAGGAGAACTGTCAAACACATATCAAAAACGAAGTTTTTGTATGATTTGCGTTTAGTTCCTTTTCTCGCCAGTCTCCACGTTCATGTAGAGCCTTGTCGAACTATAGACAACAGTGTAGAAATAGAACCTGAATTAGAGAAGTTCTCAGCTCTAATAGATATTAATGATCAAATAGAGAGTTCGATCGTTCAAAATTAACTTACCTCGGTGTTTGTTTAAATGGTCCTTAAAACCATAGGGTAAAGATGATATCAGAAGTAATATAAGAACGATAGATGATACGGATTACTAATTCAATTAAAAGACCCAGGTAACAAAAAACAGGGTTAATTTGGGAATTGAAGTAAACGATAGAGGACAGTTTTAGCGTAGAAAATTGTATTTTTTGCTTTTCCAAGTTTAAAGGTATGGTAAATCAAGTTATTTACAGATTGTAACAGAATAAAGTGACAATGCTTTAGGGTGTATAAATAAGTATATTATGTGTCCTATATTATAATAGAGTATGTCCTATGTTATAATAGAGCAGGAGTCTCCAATTAGTTTCGCTCGGTGTCCGTTTTAAGAAATAAAATGACCTTCGCGGTCCACACATTTAAAAAAATGTATTCAACAAAACATAATTACGAAAATTACAAAGGTATTTGTATGTATCAATAAGAAAAGTGACAATTTTTGTTGCTACATGTTTATCAGTATGTAGAGACCGAAATTATTTTTATCGGAGTTCATCTTCGAACATGCTTGGTCCGCACACAATGGGTCGGCGGTCCGGAGGCGGACCGCGGTCCGCCATTTGGTGACCCCTGTTATACATAGAGTTAACTATTAAAATAGCAGATTTGAAAGAGCGTTTAACTTTTGTTTCTATGAGAAAAACCCCAACGTCATGAATTTGCCCATTTACAATGATTAAAAAAGTATGTCCTAACTCCTAACTCTTTCAGTGCTGCTACCTTCACAGTAAGCTCTACATATACAAGGGATGTCCTAAAGTATTGTCACTTAGTTCTATTACACCTGTGGACAAGCGTATTAATTTACTCGTATTTTTGTAGTAAGTCCTACGAATAATAAATAGTTTTTATTATTCGTAGAGTAAGTCATATTATACTTTCACAGTAAACTCTATGTAGTCTACGTTAGACTGTCTACCGTAAAGGGTTTGTATATTGTGTCTATATATTTTTTGTTTTTCTGTTCATCTGCACTTTATGTGATACGGGTATTTTCGGTATGGCAACATTAATCCTCATTATAACCTCCGTGGTCGGGGCGCGTTCGATTTTTGAATATTTATTCCCTCATGAATTTAACGGTACCCGATGTAATATTCATTGTTTATTCTTTTTTAAGGTTCCGTAATCCGTAGTCAAAATGGCAAAAAACGGAACCCTTATAGATTCGTCATGTGACATGTCTGTCCTTTTTAAAAATACACTGTATTCTCTATCTTATTTCTCTAACAATCATTGCAAGTTTTTAATCCTAACACTGTAGTAATCCAGCAATTCCAGTTCTTCGATAAATCTTTAATTTATTAAGCGTACCGAAGCAATTTCCTCGGACAATTTTCTCAGCTCATTTCCTCCACAGATGTGTCGACATCACTAATTCCGACTACACTTTCTATTTTACCTCCCAAATGACCTCTATGTCGATGGTAGTAAGAGTTATAAGTGAGTTAAAGAACAAACTAGACTGAACAGATGGTATTAGTAAGAGAAAGATAAGTCTTTCTTTAACTTGCACATAAGTGTGCAAGTTGATTTGTATTAAAGTTTTCAAGACATAAAAATAGGACCTAAATAGAATCTAAAAGGAACTTAATAGTTTAGATGTAAAAACGCCAGTACAAAGGTTCAGATCTTTCCTGAAATGTTAAATACACATTTTAATCATTTTTAAGGTTCCGTAGCCAAATAACAAAAGAGGAATCCTTATTATTATTGTTTTTTTAACGGAACAGTTCTTGAAAGCACCTTGATATAAAAACTTGAGATCGCCCGTGCTATCAACATTATAAAACTAATAATATCTAACATAAGGCAAGGTAACAAACACAAGGACACAAAGCTCCTAATCTAATAGGTTACATCAGTTTGGGGACCCTTTCGCCACAAACTTTTCCCATCAATCATGTGTCAATCAGCCCCAAAAAGTTTTTATATAAGGTTTGTACAAGTACAAACAATAATTAACGATATTTTAACCGACTTCCAAAAAGGAGGAAGTTTCTCAATTCTATATATTGTTACTTTTGGGCATAATATTATCATTCTACTGCTTGTGTCTGCATTTTGCTAGTCATTCTACCAAATCAGGTCGAAGACTTACCTAAAGAGTTAGAAAAATAACTACAAACAAATTAGTGAGTTAGTCTGTACGGTCCATATTTGTGCTCGACGATGATGTTCTCATAATGAAGTCATAATGGAGCCACTAAAGTTCATAATTGTGCCATAATGGCATAACAATTTTCAACGTTACCATGACCATGACAGGATAGGACACAAATTGGATGGTAATGCATGCATATTTGGCTTTTTAGTGCGTATCTCCACCATTTTAACCTATCACCCAAGCGGTCACATGCGGCCGCGGTAACAATAGATACGCTGTTGTGTCTGGTTTTTCCACGATCGAGGTATATTATTTGCATGCATATTTGGCGCTTTGTACCGTCATAATATCTCCAATCACTTTGAGTGCGTATGTCAATTTAGGCGGTATAGTGTGAAGACTTATATTATTAAGCCGCCAACCCACCGCGGCGCACGCTGTGCACGTGTTTATTTCTTTGACTTGAGTCAATTCGTGCGTAGCGTGTCCGTGGGTTGCAGTGGACACAGTCACATCACAGTCACATAATATATTTTCTTACAAAGCGAAGCTTGACACACGTGCGTAGTCTCTCCGTGCGCCGCGGTGGAATGGAGCCCTTATTGTGACGCTGTATTGGTGGTGTTACAAATATGCTTGCATAATCCCCTCATACGTTCGTCACGGCTTAAACGAATGTAAGGATGGGTGTTAGCGAGAAATGAAAGATGCGACTGGTTAAGTAGTTGGCTTTATTATGACATAATAATTAAGTGGTTACAGCTTATATACGGTTAACATAATATATTAAGATACTATATAATGTATCACTACACTACACCTCCCTTTTTCAAAAAAAATAAAATAATGAAAAATATACATTATTTTATTTGCTTAACATTAAAACTACTTAAACATCAGTAACATAAGTTCTGTATAATTTTGTCCTGTTCTTGTGAACTGTTTCAATTTTACCTTCCTTAAGTATTTTTACATTTGGTGATATATCTTCTAAAACCTTAAATGGACCAATATAAACATTCTGAAATTTATTACAATTATTATCATTTCGTATAAGAATTAAATCGTTAGGTTTGTAAAAAGTTGGATTTATTTTTTTATCATAATTTTGCTTCCTTACTACCTTTGACAATAATAAATTTTCTCTAGCCTGTTCCTGAGATTTTTGAAGTCTATATTTTAAACATAATGGATAGTCGTCGACATTATATAAAGGATCAACTTGCTGACATAAATTAGTAGGTAATTTACACAGTTTTCCAAAAACCAATTCGTATGGAGTATACTTCGTAGATGTATGTACAGTAGTATTATAGCTAAACGACCAATATGGAACCCATGTACTCCATTCTCTAGGATTGTTATTAGTTTGAATACGGAGATACGCATTTAAATTTTTATGTGTATTTTCAAGCGCACCTATAGATTCATGATGATATGCTGTTGAAAACAATTGCTTGATACCGAGTAATTTACACACTTCACTCATTGTTGATGCTATGAATTCTGAACCTCTATCTGTCGCGATTTCTCGCGGTATACCATACCTTAAAATAAAGTTTTCTACGAACGATTTTGCCACGGTAACGGTGTCCTTACGATCTAAAGGGTATGCTTCTATGAACTTAGTAACGCACTGAATAGTTAAAATGTAAACCTTACCATAATAATCCTTATCTAGGGGCCCCACTAAATCTAAAAATATCTTATCAAATGCGCCTGTAGCAGTGCTCGTTACTACCATAGGCTCTTTAACAGGTAAAGAATACTTTTGCATTTGGCATTTCTTACATTTGCTTACAAATTCAGTAACGTCACGTTCCATTCCAGGCCAGAAATAACATTTTTTGATGTTATTTAACATTCTTCTTATTCCTGCATGGCCACTAGTTGGTAACAAGTGGTAGTCATTTATTATTACTTTTTTATCGTCATTACAAATAATTCTCCTAACTCCTTTAAGAATATGTAGGCGTGGTCCGGACCATATTTTTTTATTATTTATCTCTTTCGACAACCAGTCGATAAATTCATAATTACTTGCAAGTTTTATAATAAAGATATTTTCAATATCCATTTGCCTACAATACTGCTCCAGTTCACTCACATATGCGTCTCGCGCGATATATGATCGGAAATCTGGACAAGTATATAATCTCATTTCATGTTTATTATATAAAAAAGAACCAAAATTCTTAAAGTTACTACTCATACTACACATTTTACTCCGAGAAACCAACAATAATTCCACACAATTTGACGTCCTCGCAGGCATTTCTACAACTTTCGGTTGATCAGGCCGAACGTCAGTAGAAGTGCTAGGCAAAGTCGACAAATTTTGCTGAACTACTTGTTGACTTTCTAATTTTTTTCGTTGTTTTCTTGTCATAACATTTATAACTCGTTCACTCATTTCTTTCAATTCTTCTGAAGTAACTCGTATCCTAGATAATGCGTCTGCAGCAACATTATCTTTTCCTTTTATATACTCAATCACAAAATCATACTCTTCTAAAATCAAACGAAATTTTGTCAAACGACTCGAAGGATTGTTCATGTTAAATAAATAAATCAAAGGTCGGTGATCAGAAAAAATTTTGAACCTTTTCCCAAACAAATAAGGACGAAAATATTTAATAGACCAAACAATAGCTAACATTTCTTTTTCTATAGTTGGATAGTTTAATTCGGCTTTATTTAAAGTACGACTCGTGTACGCAACTGGTCGACCATCGCTATTACATAAAACAGAACCTATTGCAGTACCTGACGCGTCTGTAAATAATTGAAATTCATTTTTTTCTGAAAAATCTGGGTACTGTAATAAAGGTGGAGAAACTAAACATTTTTTTAACAATTCAAATGACTTGGCACATTCGGGTGTCCAAATAAAATCTACATTTTTTCTTAATAATTTGTTTAAAGGCAAAACTATTTCTGCAAAATTTTTAATAAAACGCCGATAGTAATTAGAAAAAGCTACGAAACGTCTTACGTCGTCAGCATTTTTCGGTATAGGGTAATTTTCAATAATTTTGGTTTTTTCCGGATCAGGTTTTACTCCGTCTGCGTTAACCACATGACCTAAATATAATAATTCTTTAACTAAAAATTTGCACTTACTGGGATTCAATTTTAAATTAACCTCTCGTAATCTTGTAAAAATTTCAATTAAGTTTTTATTATGGCTTTCTAAATTACGTCCAATACACACCAAGTCGTCCATGTACAAAAGACATTTTTCGTAGTTTAAACCTGATAATGCTATAGACATTGCTCTTGAAAATGCACTGGGACTGGTTTTAAGACCCATTGGAATCCTTTTCATTTGGTATTGCTTATCAAAAGTAAAAGCAGTGCATTTTCTACTGCTTGGATCTAATTCAAACTGATAATAGCTGTTCTGGAGGTCGAGGTGACTGAAATAAATTGCACCTGAAAGCGAATCTAAAATTTCGACTATATTTGGAAGGGGAAAACGGTCATCCACAATATTTTCGTTTAATTTCCGGTAATCTACTACAAGTCTATACTTTTTATCTTTAGAATCGGACTTTTTCGGAACCAATAAAATAGGACTCGACCAATCGCTTGTTGTTTCTTCGATAATGTCATCCTGTAACATTTTCTTAATTTGATTTTGAATTTCAGCCTTTTGCGACTTTGGTAAACGGTATTGTTTTTTATAAACTGGCACGGTGTGCGGTTTTAATACTATTGATTGTTTATAAATATTACACGTCGTTAAACTATCACCTTCTAAATGGAAAACGTCGGAAAATTTTGCACAAATTTTCTCAATTTCTAACTGCTCTTCTTTATGTAAATAATTTAATTTTAACTCATTAAATAACCTTTTCACTCTATTCGCATTATTGTTAGTTTTATCAAAAGTAAGTAATGAATAATCCTTCAAGTTTTCTATTTCTGGACAGAAAAAACTTAAACTTACAGGTTCCTCTCGCGTATTTAATATTTGAATAGGTATTTTACCATTTTTAGGCCTCGCAATACATCCAGCCATAAAAACACCATTGCACAATTCTTTAGGTAAAACTAAACATTCATCTGTCATACTCGTCGATATAAAATGCAAAGATTCACATCTGGGCGATAGGTTAATAAATTTTTCTCCCCTAACACTGGGTTGCAAAGATAAATGAATTTCAGAACTATTATTCAATAAAGTTAAAGTATCCAATTCTAAGTCTAATTTAGCGTTATACTTTCTCAAAAAATCTAAGCCTAATATGCCATCGCTCTTGCAACATAACTCTCGAAAAACATGAAACCTGTGTACAAATTCTATGCCTTTAAATGATAAAGTTAAATCAACAAACCCTACAGAGCAGAGTTCACCACATACTCCGTTTATTCTTACACTCCCTTTTTGGAATGGAATGCTATTGCTCTGCAACGTCTCATATTTTATGGCGCTGAGTGACGCACCCGTATCGACTAACCAATTACAATCTTTAGTACCTAGTTTTAATAATATAGAATTATAATTATTATATGAACAAATAATTGCATGATCCTCCTGTTTATTCACGAAAAAATTGCGAGTTCTCTGATTCAGTAGCCGCTAGTACCCTAGCATTGTCATTTTGTGAATCGTGGACCGAAATCGATGATACGAAATTTCGACCACGACCACTACGAGCTGTTTTATTATTATGTATGTACATACCATTCGAGCCACGGTTACGGTAACCGCTATGGTACCTGCTGCGCAAGGGCGCCTGTCCTCCAGCAGGCTGGCCACCACGCGACCGGAACTGCCCTCGCCGCTGGTTGTAGGTGCCGCGAACCTGAAAACACCGTCCTCTAGTTGAATATGAGGAATTCTTACGAGAATATTCCCTGTTTGTCAATTTCATTATACTATCCCTTGGGCACATAGATGTGTGTTCGTCAGCCGCGTCACGGATAGCATCCTTTAGACTATCATAATTTTTCGCTGAAATTATAGTACTTATGTGCTTGTTTTGTAACCCGGTTGCAAATCGCTTTATAGCCATTTTTTCATTCAACGGCTTAAGAATATTATATTTACTAGTATCACCATCGGCTTGCGAAATAGTCAAGTTAACAAATAAATTCTCAATCTCCTTACCGTAATCCTCGATGTCGCGTTGATTTTGCTTACACCGCATCAATTGTTCTTGTAGAGCTGTAAAAGACTTTTTGGAAATTAAATATTTTTTCATATCATCAACAAGGAGCTGTACCGTTTCATAATTTTGATTTAGGCGTAATTTCGCATTTTCAGATAACCTGGTTTTTAATATAAAATTAATGAGAGTAGGTTTAGATTCTTTATCGAGTAGTGAGCTATATAACTCAATAGCAGAAATAAGCTGTTTTGTTACATTTTCTGTATCATCCATGATCGGAAGTAAAGACACAGCCGTTTTCAAACTAAAAGATTCCATTTTGGTAACTTGTTTTGTAGGTTTACACAAAATTTTAATATCCTCAAATAACTTTTCAATCTGGTCCGTTAATTTATTAATTAAAATTATCTCAGTTTCACTAAACTTTCCTAAATTACTTCTTATATTCAACAACTCAATATCAAAGTTTTCTAAAATTATGTTAGCTTCGTTATATTTTTTTTAACAAATAGAGCCTTCACGTCGACTTGGGCCTATTTTTACAAGATATGTCTTTATTTTTGACAAAGAATTAAAATACTCTTCGAACTTTTCTGCCATAAATGTAAAATTAAAAGTAAATTATCATAATTAAAATATAAAGTCCTCTAAATAAGTCCATTATATGCAATATTTCCGTACCGCTACAACAGTGAACCACACTTTATATTACTTATATATTTACCGAAATGCACTGTCACTTTTCCACTATGCGAGTCTCACGCCCGTCTGGTCCTCCTTGATACGCAAACCCTGGGTCTCGTGACGTCGCCGGAACCAGCTGTTGGACCTCTGGAGATTATGCTCGTGAATTTCCTTTCGCATCCAGCTTCTATGACAGTTGCGATAAAACCGTATCGCGAAGTACATTACTGTGATTGTCAGTACGAAGCATATCACCCCCAGCATATAGGTGATGGTACTGGTATGCTGATGCATCTGCTCCAGCCAGGAAGTGTTGGTACCACCGCTAGCGTTTTGCGCGATGATAACAGTCTCTTCTTTTGACTGTTGCTTACCCATTTTTTTGGCACAAAACTAGTTTTCACGAACACCAAGAGACGTCTATCGCGGTTATTAATAGTCAGTAATATTAACAAACACATTGTTTCAACTTAGAGACACTGTTTAAATTAATACTCTAGTCCTTATAAGGCGATCGGTATGCAGCGCGAACCCGATCGCTTACTGGCAGGGTCGCCATGTAAGGATGGGTGTTAGCGAGAAATGAAAGATGCGACTGGTTAAGTAGTTGGCTTTATTATGACATAATAATTAAGTGGTTACAGCTTATATACGGTTAACATAATATATTAAGATACTATATAATGTATCACTACACTACACGAAGCTATAAATTGTGAACACAATTACACCAGCTTGAGAATAATAGCGAAGCAGCTGCTACAATGACTTACAATATTTATAAGGAGAATGTCTGGGCGTAGGGTTGCTAAAACTTTGAATTTAGATGGACATATTCTAGACAGGCGAGGTCGCAGCCTAAAATTAGTTTTCGCAAATTTAGGTTTCTACTTATCACCCGTCGATCGTGAGAAAAGCAACTTATCTATTGTTATCGCGGTCGCATGCGACCGCTTGGGGCTTGATGAATTAAATTGCCACAATGACACGATTATAGTACCATAATGACAAAATAATGATGTTATAATGGTAAATTATTTTATAAAATCCTGTAGTAGCATATTACCCATAAACCATTATCTGAAGTAATACGTGTCTATTGACATTCTATTCACTGTTACAAACCTGTCCAAAGATCCTAGCTAATACATGCAAGCAACGGCAGGTACTATAGTTATTAGTTATCATAGTTATGTAAATGAATCAGTACGCTGAAGTGGAACTGGACTGGTCACGTAGCTCGAACAACTACGGAGTAAACTTACTCTGGAATGGAGACCAAGGCTGGGAAAACGGGGTGTAGGTCGACCTCCAACTAGGTGGGACGACGATCTCCGTTTAGTTGCGGGTCCATGTTGGATGCGAGTAGCAGGAGATCGTCCATCTTGGCGTTCATTGAGAGAGGCCTATGTCCAGCAGTGGACGAACATAGGCTGATATGATGAAATGAACTAGCAAGAAAACACCACTATTATTTTTATTTTATTAAACAACCTCCTTGTTTCAACCGGCTAAATTTTCCGACTTTATTTCTACACGTGGTAGCCCTAGTGGGCCTTGAATTACAAAAACAAAGACTATCCCTTTAATTAACCCGACTTTAATTGGCACAATGACAGTTTCTATCCTGACGAAGTTTCGACAATTTTTTCGACTTTTAACAACGCGAAAGAATTCTCAAAATTCTTACGTTCGCGTTGTAAGAAACTTCTAATCTTACGTTGTAAGATACCGATGCAAATATTCGTAGCGTATTCACACTATCCCAAATTATCATTATTATTTCGACACATTTTATAGTAGTCGTATCTATTCTGGTCTAGTTTACTTCTAGTTACTAGAATGGTCGGCGTGCTGATAATAATAGATATAACTTCTGTTCATTTCCTCCGTGTAACTGCTGTAGTAAGACTGGTAACAAATTAAAACATTCCCTCATACAAGTTCTAGCAATAATTGCATCCTGTACATTTAATTTCACGACTGAAGTAAAGAGCAAACGAGATACAATTTTGAAATGTGATTGGCTGATTGCTGACACTTCTTACTGAAAACCATTACTGAATCATTTTTCTTTCACCAACTAAAAAGAGGGGTGCTATAAGTTTTACGTGTGGAGTCTGCTCTTTTTTGGTTTGAAAGCTGACATGATCGTAAGTGTTCATATTAGTAGCATAAAGTTAATATACCTAGCGGAATAGAAAATCTCGAGCTGTCAAACGAAACCGAAATTGGTTTTCAACTGTGTGTAAAAATATGTGTACGTATATTATGTCGCAGTCATCTAGTTCAATCTGCGATTAGATTAAATGACTAGCGCATTCATTAAATGACACTATTCAATTGAATGAATCGGCCGAACGTCGATTGAACGATCGTCCCTCAACGTTCAACTAGTTAGCGATTTGTAGGATAGCGTTTTGAAGATAGCGGACTTGAAATCAGTCAGGTAATTGAACGTACTTCATTTTCTTCCTACTGCGGCGCTACTAGTCAGTAAAACAAATATGGCGTCAAACAGTTCGCACAGCTGATAGCACTGTGTTGATATTTTATCGATTACGTGTACATTAAAGTGCTTTATTTGTAATAACTAATAAAATAATATGAAAGCGTGGATTTACCTATTAACTACCCCGTCAACGGCTATTTGAAAAAAATACAGCAACCCATTTAACGACTTCGCTATAATATGACTTTTAGTCAAGACGTTAAACGTTGCAGTCAACGTCTTGACGAGTTGTCCTTTAGTCATTCAATTGAATGGTGTCATTCAATGAATGCGCTAGTCATTCGATCGAATCGCAGATTAAACCAGATGACTGCGACATATACACTTACACAAGCATGGTTGGACATGAATTCTATGAGATTAAATTGTCAACGTGCCGATACATGCCGACTAGACGTCAAAAAAAGAGTTCTGCTGTCTTGTATCACACGTCTCTTTTTACCACGCAGTGTTGCTGATAGTGACATCTCGCTTGCTCAGGCCTTTGTTTCTCGATTCCGCTAGGTACTTTATGATATTTAGTAGTCCATCATAATCAGCCCGCACTGTTCTGAAAAAAATTGTTTTATCTATTTAGAGAATACCTGTATTATATTATTAAAAATAGAGTTTTGTTTCGTATAATTTAAATCATATTTAAACACAGTATATTCGCAGACCAGTAGTTCGTTTGCATTGACCCTAAGAAATCGCGATGGGTCTCTATACAGCCTCTGTAACTTTCTCTTTACGCCTACAAAGTACATAGTTTTAACGTTACTTAGCGGCCGTAAACCTTTAATCTACGGCACAGTCATAACAACAAACCTTCTCATAACTTTAAGAGTTCCGTACCTAACTGTAATACCATTTGTAATTTTTTTTAAGTAAAGTAAAGACGCAAGCGGGTGAAGTGGCTAACTAAAATTTTAAAAATATATTTATTATTTGCGTAATTAAAGTAAATTAAGTAAGGCTACAGGGCCGCAAAATTGATTTGCAATCAAAAAAATGTAGAGAACAAAGTTGGTCCTATTGTGATGAAGTTACAAGGTTCGTTCAAATTATAAGCGATGAAATAACTGATTGTCCTTAATCTAAATATATAAGACTCAAAGGTGACTGACTGACATGGTAATCTATCAACGCACAGCCCAAACCACTGGACGGATCGGGCTGAAACTTGGCATGCAGGTGGATGTTATAACGTAGGCATCCGCTAAGAAAGGATTTTGATCAATTCTACCCCCAAGGGGTTCAAATTGGGGATAAAAGTTTGTATACAATAATACTTCTTATGGCGAGCGAAGCCGCGGGCAATAGCTCGTATGTTATAAAGTCAGTGGCACTTCATACACTGACTTCTTCAATTTTGCTACGATTCGTCTGTATGGATGTTCGTTTGTCAACATAACTAAATCTTAGTTGGATACGATACTAACGAAAGCAATTTGACTAAGTACCCAGGTTCTAGGCGCGTAGTGTCGATTTCCTCACGTGCCATGCTAAACGGCTAAAGCAACACAAGCGGCCAATTATCGCCTGACTTACGTGTCTGGCTAAAGAAGTGGCTAAACTGGCTAAATTATTCCGGTCGCTATATTAATTAGTCGGCAGACATCGGTTAACAAGAAGCACTTTATATTTGGAATAGCGTTTATAGCATGAGTAAAATTGGTAACAATTACTGCGTGTTTTATAGCAATAGGATATATTGTTACTGCAATGTTTTCACTTTAGAGTGCAGCACCAGCATAATGTATGTAGACAGTAAACAAAGTGTTTATTCGACGTTTGACAAAGTTTCTGTCAATATACTGATATAATAATAATTTATTTATTTCTCACCACATAATATTATAAGACAGAAAGTATATAATTATAGACACAAAGTAATGATATGATTATAGATAGAGTAGTTTAATTATAAACACAAATATAATATAATATATAGATATGACGGGTGCAACATGACTTTGGTTTGCGGGTGCAACATGAAATTGTCGGATTTTGGTGTCGGTCGGAAACAATCCGTTTCTGTACTACGTTCTAGTAGAAGCTTCACACGTCTCCGTCCGCGTTAAAAGTTAAAACAGTATCCTGCATAAATCGTACATTTCTCCGTGATTAAAATATCCTATGTCCCTTTCTCGTGATCTAATCTATGTCTATACAAAATTTTATCAAAATCAGTCCAAGTGCTTTGGATGCAACAATCAAACGTTTCCTTTTTAAGTAAATTACAAAAAACATCCATTCAGTGCTGCTAATTTCACAGAAACTCTAAATATGGGACATAATATTATATTGTACATATAATATACGCACCCTAAAGTATTAGCATATTGTATTACTTATTACACCCTATAGATACATTTTCGAACTAAACAAGTTAAACAACCATACTAGAATCTTGGCTAAATACTGCAGGACACGAAATATATTATTTGGGCACATTGCTTTTGTACAAATTCTTTTTCGTTCAGCCAATAAAAGTTACACTAGTCAGCGTCTATTTCGGATCCTAAGAGTGTGATATCTTTTATTCATATCCTAATGTACTGTGTGTTTTTGGAGTGTACTATTTTAAAGTCGCAATTTCATGTGAAGTGACTATTGAAGTTTCAAAGGGTATATTCAGCTTGCAAAAGGTCGTAAGATGACTTTCAGAATTCAGAATGGAATACACAGAACAATATATTTTGCTCCTTAGAACAGGCGGTGGGTGGAGTTGAGCAGAATATGAGTGACGTATTCCGTGAATGGAATTGAACTCTTAAAAGATTTTTTTTATATAAAATAAGGGGGCAAACGAGCAAACGGGTCACCTGATGCCCCTGATGGAAAGCAACTAAACACTCGCAACATTAGATCTGCAGGTGCGTTGTCGGCATGCCGATTAAAATTCTGAATCGGGCCAGGAGTTATAATATTATTGGTTCTGTTTTTACACTGGGTGAGGTGTAAAAAAGTATTAAAGGTCGTGTGTGCTCTGCAAGCAATACATAAATTATTATTTTTAGAAATATCATCAGAAATCAGCATGGAAACATACCTAATTCATTCAAAGACTTTTTTTGGGGTTTGTCAAAAATTTCACTTCTTAAAAAAGATCCACCACCAAAAAAGTTTAAGAGCCACTGGAATAAAGTAACATAAATTAGACTATAGAGCCTAAGCGTTCCCTTACCTTGGTGGAAGTCCGGTCCCTTTTGAGGTAGACCGGCCAGTCGTGGAGGGACTCGTGGAGGGAGTCCCATGTTTGTTAGATCCGGGATATCCCTCCTTTATATGGCTGAAGGCGAACCGCAGGTGGTTTTAGTGAGTAGGAGTCTCACATGCCCCCGGGGTGCTGAGCACATACCCAACCCGGGGGACCCATGACGGGTTTCCTCTGCGCATCAAAAAAAAATATAGAAAATACAGGTGCAGCTTTCTCTGCGGCATTGGAGGAATCACAAGTGCTTTTCTAAAATGTTCTGTAAAAGGCTTTATTGTGACGTTAGATTATCCAGCCTCATTAGTCATTATGTTTAACGGCCGTGTCCGGACTATTGGTCCGGACTAATCCGGCACGATGGGATCGGACCCTTAATAATATTACTGAAACTTTCGATATATCATTTGAGTAAAGGGATTGCTAATATTGTTTCATAGTATCAAATTAGCCAACATACAATCGAGTTGAGTTTTAATACAACATGACTGGTGAGACAATACCGATACTTATGGAGAGTACTCTGTACTCGATTCTCATTATAATTATGTAATAAAATTAGGTTCTTAATTTTTTTCCGAATTTCCCAAAAATAAATTAATCATGGACACTAAGTAAATTACGCGGCTAAGCAAGTAGGCATACTATGTGGCCGGTGCAGAGGCGTGCGCTACCAAAGAAACACCACACAACTACCCCTCCCGCTCGCGGTGTCCATGCGTTGGGTAAATAATTATTTAACTTTAAGCTACATTTACTCAGTGATCAATCGATATTATTTTTTTTATATTATTTTTTTCCAACTAATATAATAGCCAAATATCACGTCCTCAAGTATTGAACATGTCTCACCAGTCACGCAGTATATTTGTCACTTCTCGCCAAGTGCGCTGTATTTAATTGATCCCATACAAACTTTAATTTATGTGGGAAGAGTGCACAACAATCCATACTAATATTACAAATGCGAAAATTTGTATGTCTGTCTGTTACGATGGAAGCTTACAGTTTCCACAGCAACAAGAACACATTATAAATAAAAAAGCGGCCAAGTGCGAGTTGGACTCGCCCATGAAGGGTTCCGCAGCAGCAATAAGGTTTATTTTTATGAAATTAGAAGGTTTTTGATTTATTTTTATATTTCAGTCGATTTAATGAAATTTAGATTAAGGTTTACCATTTATGACGTATAAAAAAACTACTGGCTAGATCTCGTTCAAACCAATTTTCGTTGGTAGTTTTTATAGTAATCTACATCATATATTTTTTTTTAGAATTATCATGCCCCTACTTTAGAAATTAGAGGGGGGGGGGGACACACATTTTACCACTTTGGAAGTCGAGTCTCTCTCGCAAACTTTCTACCCCCTTAGACAATGTATCTTTAGTTAAAAACGATGACGAAATTCGCTATCAAAATGTATGCGATTTGACACAAGTCATCGCTAAATGACATTTCGCTTGCGAAGACTAATGTCAAATCCCATACATTTTGATAACGAATATCGTCATCGTTTTTAACTAAAGGGACTTTGACTACGGCCTCAGGTTAGAAAAAAACCCACCATTATACATAACATAATATTCCCATGATTCGCACTCCGCTGCATTTTAATAATTATAGTAATATGAAACACCGTAGACGCTTATCGCGCCCCAACTTTTGTAATAACGGAATTCTTCGCGACTATAAATTACGGAGGAGATAGTTTAGAGAAGAAATTTTTCCGTAACTCACGTCGCAACGTCCAATAACATTTAGCGATGATATATGATTGTGTGATGAAACGCTTTTAAAATAATGAAAAGATTCACTTTGCAGTACTACAAGGATACAAAACTTTAAGGCTCTTTTCCCTTTTCAGCATTTCCCTGAGTGGGCTATAACGCCCCCTTGTGGGCGATGAATGTCTAAAGGGGGGCGGTGTGTGACACAGAAAAAAAATGGGAGCGTTGTGTAGAGGCTTCGGGGGTGATTAATTTCATCTGGATGCATTTTAAATTGAAACAATGGGGGCGCTAAAACATGATTGGCTCTTAATTAAAGTGGACGGTAGACAAAATAAATTTGGGAACCCCTGCTCTACAAAATTGCTTGTGTAGCGGCCAAATCATTTGGTCGCGCGGCCGCATATAAATAGAGCCTAAAGGTGGTATGCCGTATGAGATACAAAACAGTCATTAAAAATACCACCAAAGTTAGTTTGTATTTCGCCTCCATGAAGCTCTCGGGTGACCCTAACTTACAATATGGCGGCATAAAGTTTTGGTTTCGATCTCCCCAAATCATCCTTGTAGGATTGTAGTTTGACGAAACGATCAATCGTAATTCGAAAATAAATTACCGCTCTCACAACTAAAATGTTATGTTAACTTTCCAACCACTATTATAATTTTGACCATGGCATTACACAAAATAGATTATTAAGATGGAGGTTAAAATTCAATATTACTAAGTACATAATATAGCTGGAGGAGATAGTATGTTCTATATAAGCCTTATAAATATTTAGCTTTAGTCAACTGAACTGAGGTCGAGCACGTAGGGCTGTCATCGAGTGAAAATGGGATCAACTTTGGATTAATAATACTTAATTAGGTAATTTAAGTGACAGTTAAGTAGAAAACTAATGTAGTAATGTTGTTTTTATGAATAATTAAATGAATTTAAATATAAAATTTATTTAGCTCTTTACGCGACCTCATAAAGGAGTTACCTCATAAGGAGTTGAAACGATTTTAATAAAGTTTCAAATTGAGATATTTGATCCTGGAACAGGACATGATAGTTCTTAACCTAAAAAATATTATCGAGACATAAACGATTTTCAGCGCATCAAAGTTGAGCGTGTCATATTATTCTAGTCATTAAATAGCTAGGAAAACTCTTGTGTGCCAGCCCTATTCAGCATCGTGCCTAGCTTAGACGTATGCAGTCGCTCGACCTAATTAATAAGCGGATATAATTAACATAATTTAACAATTTGCCTGCTCCGTGCAATTTGTTATACTTTTTACTACTCGCCGGAACGTTAATGGTGCCTGATTCATTACAACTAAGTATTAGTAGCATGGGTTTCCTATAAGTGTCAATTCACATTGCAAGGTGACGACGAGTTGCTAGGCATTTTCGAAGAAGCCATTTAGAATATGTTACTGCAATGTTTTCACGTTAGACGGCAGCACCACTTGATAATTGGATAAATTTTTATATTTGCATGTTTAACACACAGAAAATAAAGGATCAAAATTTTTTATTCCAATTACCCCGGTATTGATAGTCAATTTCTTTTCTCACTTTTTGCCCTCAGATTCTGGTAGACCTATAATAGTATGTACTTGTACCGCGACCGCCCTCTGCTTCGAGGTTCCGATCTTTGTGTAATATTCCCTTTTGGAACAGACAGCACACTTGACACTGCACAACATGGCAGCCGGCAAGTCTAATGTCGCGGCCGCATATGCGTGGTGCTTCGCGCTAAAACCGATACTATTGGACGAGCTGCGTGTATCGTCCAATAGTATCGTCTCGTAGCACGAAGCTTCGGACGATAGACGCAGATGCGGCCAGGCCGTAACAATTCAATGTTCTTCTTGAGTAGTAAATAAAGTTTCGTTTTTATTGTCCCATTGCATTTGTGATCGTCACTTTAGCGTGAACTGACTTCAACTCTTTTACCATCGGTTTTTTTACCTTTTAAATTTTGACTCTACACATCTAGAGCTATAGCCTAGCTCTAGCTATTAGGGCTAGAGCTTCCGTCAGAAGAAGAAATCTTTTCCACTACATGAAGGTGGGTTAATCTTTCCATATCTCACTTGGGAGATATTAAATTAAACCAAATACTTTATCAAAATCGTCTCATGTACGAGCCCCCCCCCCTTTGCTCTATATCTGTGTGGTCGGTGCCTTGTTTAACAGTTATCTGCATTTCGGTGCAATTGTGACGAAACATAACGGGACTCTGTCATGGCCTCATGGGCGGCTGCCCCCAAAACTGTGCTACTGCGTCTGTTATTGATCAATTATTATCACATTTATCAGATAAACTACGCCTCCCACACGGGATCCGGTGACAGTAGCCGGTTAGAAACCTGGCCATTTAGCCGAAACTTTTTAGTTAAAGAATCGCCGACCAAAATGTATGGTATTGACATATTAAGAGTGAGTTGCATCAACCTACTTTGACTATAACTTTAACTTTAACCTTAACAAAATGTGAAATGAACTGTCAAATCCCTAGCAAAAGTCGCCATATTTGACGACAACCTTAACCTTAACTTTAACTGCGCTTCTGGTGCAATTCACCCTTGGACGAGTCGAACGTCAACGTCATATTAACGAACGCTTATGTCAATTCCATACATTTTGATCAGCGATTCTATAACGAAGCGAAAACGAAAAGATCTTGTCTCACCCCCCAGGTTAGTTACGCGGCTCAGGAGAGAAAATGCCCAAGTATGTACGCAGTACCCAAGAGAACTCTCTTTTTCTGTACTTTAATAACCCAATAGGAAGGACGACACGACTAACAGGAGATCAGTCATAAGACGAGGACCGACTTCATATTATGCGCATCCCAAGCATGGATCATCTTTCTTGCCTGACAATAATTAGGACATCTGCCTGTATTTTCCTAACCAAACTTACACCGAAACCGGTGCAGAATATTATAAACGCCATAATATAGTATAAACTAAATTAACAATAATTATTGTATTCTATCTCGGGACTCAAAGTGTTATCAATACAAATTATGCTTTTTATCAAAATCATGCACACTTTTGCATTCAAAGACGTAAATGGATAAAGTAGCAAACAATTTTTTTATGTTATATTTTGAACCGGTGAACCGATTTTGATGGGAATGGATATACTTCGAGTCCTGGGAAAGGACATAGGATATTTTTATGCCGGAAAATGTACGGTTCCCGCGCGATATAAGACTTTTGGCGCTTGTCAACTATATTTATCTCTGAGTACTACCGCTTATAATATAATATACCGTTAATCCAATATAATTAAACGTTGTCAAGATTTCACTGTAAACAATGGTGTTCATGTCCCTGGGAATCCACTGATGCAATTAGATGAACAGATAAGTAATTGGTAGCTGCACTCCTGATAAAGTGACTTATAACGTCGATCGGATAGATAAGAGTTAAGTGGTAGTTGAGAGACGCTTGTTTTAGGGCTATATTTTGTCGGGAAATCCGCTACCAAGTACCAACAAATTGTATACAACTGACCCTTAGCCAAGATGCCGAT
The DNA here is from genome assembly GCA_905404155.3 of Plebejus argus. Classification (NCBI taxonomy): domain Eukaryota; kingdom Metazoa; phylum Arthropoda; class Insecta; order Lepidoptera; family Lycaenidae; genus Plebejus; species Plebejus argus. The sequence goes on along the minus strand of FR989941.1, from coordinate 10,053,261 downwards.
CGCCAAAGAACATTTCTTTGTGATTTAATTGTGACAATTCAGCAAAAGCACTTCATTGGTTTGGGCATGAGGAGGTAATAGACAGACACACTTTCGCATTTATAATATTAAGCTCTCCAGCGCCCCAGCATCATGGGTTTACCCATACAAAAGTAATAATAAAAGTTTATCTTTCATCGCTGCTACTTCTACAGTGAACTCTATACAGGGGATGTATACATTCCCTAAAGCAGGGTTTCTCAAAGTGGGGTACGCGAACCCCTAGGGGTTCGCCATTCGACGGCAGGGGGATCGCGACAAGATTTACGTAATGGTGGCCCGTGGCAACAGCAGTCATTATTAAAAATGTCTGAAGATGAAACTCTTCAAGCTGATTTCAAAAGGATGTCTTTAATTTTTGGGCAGCTAGACAGACAGAATATTTCTAACTCTCTCGCAAAGCGGTGAATTTCCTTTTACCCTTTGCCACAAAAAGACATATTTTCTTTTGGCACTTTAGGTTTTCTTTTATAATTTTCTTTGGGGGCAAGGGGGGGGGCGGATTTAATAAGTAAGTAAGGGGTTTGCTGTCACCTAGAAATTTTAACAGGGGTTCGTGGAGCCGAAAGTTTGAGAAACCTTGCCCTAAAGTATTATCACTTAGTCCTGTACAGTATACTGGTAGAGAAATATAATAATAATACTCCCCACACCGGTTTCGGTGATGGTGGCCGGTTTCATTGAAACCAGGCCAGGTACGCAGGAGTAGTTTTATAGTGCCCAAGTGTGTGCGCAGTACACAAGAGCACTCTCTATTCCTTTACTCTCATAACCCAGTGGGACGGCAGACCGACACGACCGGCGAGAGATCAGGCGCAGGACCGACTTTTTACATGCCCATCCGACGCATGGAGAGAAATAATTTAATAACTAAAGACATTTACGTATACTATGTACTAGGACCGGATGGTATAACATTGTTAGGGAACAAATTAACCTCACTCTATTATTTTCACCTTTTTCCACTTAATTGTACAATATTTTATACGTAAGTATATAAAATTGACTGTGATATTTTACTCATGTTCCGGACGTACGGCTGTCGAATGTATCATTAAAAACACATTTATGTATGTCGTTAGTTACCAGGTGTATGCTAAATACGTAATGTATCATTAAAATAATTTCAAAATGGCATGTTACCTAGAACAGATACGAATCACGGAGGTCCTGGTTAAAATAATGGAGTTATTTTTAAATAGTTTGCTTGCTAATTGTAAAATATTTATTTATAACTATTTTACTTTTCATACATACCCCATTGAAACCCTGGACTTTTACATACATTCACTGGGTCTAGGTCTTATCCCCTGTATAGATTTCGCTGTGAAAGTAGCAGTAATTAAAGAGTAACTTTTTAAACTTTTGTATGAGCAAACTCATGACACCGCGCTGAGGCGCTTGCCCATATAATGACAAAAAATGCTCTTTTAGCGCTGCCACTTTCACATTAATCTCTATACAAGGAACACATACACATTACACGCTTAAGTATTATTATTATTTAATTTATTTTATTGTATTGTTACACCCTGTAGATCGTTACAGTTATAAGATTGTAACACATAGTATATAATGTGTCTACATTTTATTTCCACATTAAACTTTATCTCATTAGGTCCAGCACTTTTGCAGCACCGTTAAGATTTAGGTGCTCAAACTAACACAAAGTAGTAAAAGCGGTGAAACTCACTCTTTCGGAAGCAGTTAAAAATAAAATTAAATCTGCAGCTCTACATTTTCTTACAAGAGTTTTGTTCTTGGAAAATGGGAGAGTCGGAACATTCTCAATTATTTCACATCTGATAGGACCTTTATGGCGAGGACATAAGGATAAATTTGAGAGGCTACGAGGTAGATATATGGATTTGAGCGATTGGAATTAAATTCACTTCGTTATAAAGTGGAAATTCTTCTGTAGAGAAGAAAATCATATGTACATAATATGAATTATGTATTTTTATACAAAACCTGATGACGCCCGCAACTCCGTCGTGCTATTTGTTTATCGCGCGGGAACCGTACCTTTTTCCGGGATCAAAAGTACGCTATGTCCTTTCGTACTCAAAGTATTTCCATATTATAAACATCAATCGATCAATCGATTCAGTGCTTTGAGCGTGAAAAGGTGTCAGACAGACAGACAGACTTTCGCATTTACAATGTTAGAATGGATTTTAGATTACTTCAGATATCTAGAATTTAAAAGACCTAATGTTAAGGGCCTGTTTCACCACTTCCTGATAAGTGCCGAATAGGCTATCCACCAATTAACTTGATAGATCGAGTATTGGAGAATCTGTCAAAAAAGTTGTGAATAGCCTATTCGGCACTTTATCAGGGAGTGGTGAATCAGACCCTTAAGTGATTTGAGGGTAGAGCATTTACAAGTTTTACAACTCACTCTATCAATCAGAGAAACTTAAAAGTAGTCGTGCATTTTTCACTGAGGCATAGGTTCGGTTATGATAATTATAAGCTTACATATTTTGCACTCAGTCATATTAAATGATTAATTAACTTTAATTTAATGAAGATTTTGAAAGAAAATGTAAGGATTATTCCTTAATATAAAAATTCAAAATTCTCATTAAATTGAACATCATTAAGTTATTAAGTTTCTACATAACTGCTCTCTAGCTTTGTGTTAAGACACATTACATAGAGTATAAGTAAAAAGTTGAATAAACGTACAAAGAGTAGAAAATAAATACATTTCCGGAGAAAGTAAGTGGCATTCCGCAGTTGTATGAATAATCTATACATATAATAAAACCACAGTGTAAGAAACTACTGTAGAAATGTGAATTAATTCTTCAAAAAATAATAAGCGGGGGGTGTCACTAGATCGCTATAGAAGCCAAAAGTGTGGTTAGTTTTTTGTCTGTCAGTCTGTCTGTCTGACTGTCTGTCTGTCTGTCTGTCTGTATGTTTGTTCCACTATCACACGAAAACTACTGATCCGAATCTGTCTGTCTGTCTGTCTGTATGTTTGTTCCACTATCACACGAAAACTACTGATCCGATTTGAAAGCAGTTTTCGCAGATATATTTGTCTTCTTCCAACTTAACATCTGGTGTATAAGAAAATTTCCCCCCACCCCTCTAAGGGGACAAAAGAGGGGTTAGATTTTGTATCAAACTTTTGTCTTTAACACGAAAACTACTGATCCGATTCCGACCAAGAAGGGGGTCAGATTTTGTTTCAAATTTTTTCTTTAATAGACTTACTTCATATTATTAACTGTATTTTCCAACTTAACATCAGGTGTACACAATTTTTCCCCACCCCTCTTAGGGGACAAAAGAGTGGGTAAGATTTTGTATGAAATGATGAAGTAGAAATACTTTAAATGGCAAAACAACGTTTGCCGGGTCTTAATCCAAGAGTCGAGATAAAACTTATCAGAATACCACGTAAATCAACGGAATGAATTAGTAATACTCGCATAAGTTAGAGCTTCTGACGTTCGATTTTCCCCTCGATATACTCTGAGTTATCGCCGTGACAGTCTTTTGTCACGATAAAAATACGATCTTGCGATACCGGTTTAGAAGCCGTAAGCATAAGATATGAGAATGAAGCTTTAGAATAGTGAGCCTTGCGGGATCGAAAGGGATATCTGCCTTTTCGTTGTCATTATAATATATATTTTAACCCACAACGAAAGAGGGTTGTTATAAGTTGGACGTGTCTGTCTGTCTATGTGTATGTCTGTCCGTGGTATCCTAGCATCCAAAATTCCAAACGGATAAACCGATTTTGATCAAGTTTTTTTTTGTTTGGAAGCTGACATAATCGAGAGTGTCTTAGCTGTAGCTTCGAGAGTATTCTGTTAGCCCGCTCAGTGCTGAAAAATTTGAGTTTCATCTACTTATTGATACTGTATACTGAGCTGAGAATAAGGATTTATCATGTTGTCTTCTTCTTCTTCTTCTTTTATTATGGCGGCCTCAGTGAGTTGCCAATGTCAGAGTGATTTTGCGTTGACTTTGCTCTATATTGCAGGTCTGGTGAATAAACAAGGTACAGTATTTTATCCTTCTTCCGTAGTGTCGAGTGTCAAATGTCAATTTCAAAGCCGCCTGTCCTTCAAAGCTTTGTTCAATATTCAGCTCTATTGTATTAGCACAAAATTCTATTTGCAATGCTCCGAATGTGGCTCGTCGTTCCGGATTCTACGTCTCACAGTTCCTGTCTTACATCGATTCTCATGTTAACGTCATTTTGACATTTCATGAGAATACCAGACGTAGGGTGCCTATAACTCAATTTCAGTATCGACTTCTACGTCTTGTTTTGATGATCAACATCCAAAGCGTACTTGGCTAGGGCTTCTTTTTATAGCCAGCTGCCAGTCTCGTTTTGAAAAAGCATTTTCATAGGAAACAAACTAAATCACCACTAAAACTTCTGTGACACCACCATAAGCGAAAGCAGTAACCAACGAGATACGATATTAGGAATAATCGAAGGACAAGCTTAATATTTGGGGTCTCGTAACAAAATTAATCAGAAGAAAATATTATGTAGGAATAGGAGCACATCAAAGTTTAACTTGCATTGTGAAAATCACTAACATCACTGATTGCTGAGAGTGTAAAATTCGCGAATAATCACAATTCACGGCTCGACGTACATCCCGTATCACGCCAGCCATTTTAATTACGGCTCAGCACTTTTGTCAATAACGATGATTTTACTGCAAGAGAGAATATCTGTGTATTATGTCATAATAATATTATATGTGTACAAGATTTTAGAATATTATATAGACACTGTTAAGCATTATACTAACCCACAAAAAATTACTTATTGTGATAAATGCAGTTATGATTTACTTTTAATATTTATTTATTTGAAGAAACTTAAAAACTAATACAATTGAGGTCATTTAGAACAAGACTGCATTCAAAATTCTATAAAAAAAATTGTGACTTGAAAATAAAAGCCTTTGGTTATTAATGAAATATTAAACATTAACCTTATATAATTGCAATCAAAATGTAATCAAAATATCATTCTATTAATAAATTGTTCCAATTCTGTATTCATTTAACTTCACCTTTACCTATTATACGTCCAATCAGTATTGTCACGAGTCAATTATGATTTAGATTAAGGCCACTTGGACATTCAAAGTAAAAGGCCAGCAGAACAATAGATATGTTAGCTATTGTGTAAATGCCATGGTCACTTTATATCACTATCTTACTACTGATACCTATTTGCTTCCTACTTTTGTATACTTTAAACCAGGTGTTTTAAACCTAAGAGTTGTTTTTGTAAAAAAAGTTTGACTCAATTCCTATACGAAGCTTGATTTCTGGCTTTATCATTGGAGTTTCTATAACGACTGAAATTGAATAAAATAAAGTAGACTTTAGTAATTTGTTCAGAATCGAGGTTTTAAAAAGATTACCAAATACGAGTAGGTACTACGAATAATATATAATAATAATATAGTTTTTATTATTCGCAGACTAAATAATTATTATGTGCATCAAAAAGAAGGTCATTTATTAAAGTCTTAGGCGAACTTGAGTAGATCTGGGTTAAAGTTAACTCTGAGTTAAACGTAAGGTACTAATTATGTATTCTGTGGTTAAACGTCATGTCATCTGTATCACTCACTCGGTGTTTGATCCAGATGACATGATGTTTAACTCAGAATTAACTTTAACTCAGATCTGCGCAAGTGGGCCTTGTTCTAGTTATCTTAATATGCCTTCTAACTTCTAAATAGATAACTATTTCACAATATGGTGATGTAAAATAGATAAAAGCGCTTAGAAGTTAGAACAGCAATGAAAAAGGTGTTGTTTTATTTCCTTTTATTTAAATCCGTCTAGTCTCTTAGCATCAAACATACAAATTAAACAGCTATAGCAATTTTAAAACAAACTCATCCTTCAGTAAGTCAGTTAACTGCGAAGTTTGAATTTAATTGGTGTCCTCTCGAAGACCTGAACTGGTCTCGATGGCACTCCCGACGCGCCGCACCAAATTGCCCAAACGTTATTGTAAAATTGGACACAAATTTATCAACCAGATACAGGAAGACATATTTTTCTATCAACTAGTTAGTGTACGTGGGATGGCTCTAATCAGTAATGGAAGAAAAGTCGCGGAGAAAATTGGCATAAATATACGCATTACAATTTATTATTAGTAATCTCATGTGCTTTAAATGAGCTAAATTATTTCTTTATTTGTTTTTAACAAAAAGGCTATTCCAATATCTCTACAGTCTATATAATATTATGATTTATTTATTTTTCTTAGATTGATTGCAAATGTGTACACGTAATCATAGTAAAAAAAAATAGATCGAAAAGAATTAGGAATCCCTGATTTTTTAAGAAGCATATTAAGGCCCTGCATAAAAAATAACATAATAATAATATATAAGGTCGAATTGAGAAACCTCCTCCATTTTGGAAGTCGTTTAATAATATAATAAAGCTCATTATTTGTAGTTAGACAGTGACATATTGGTAGCTTGTTTGTTATTGGTGGATGCATATACACAGATTTCCTTCAACTTCCTTCCACTTCCATTCATTTTGTTTTCGCCAAACGATCTTTAAGTTTTGCGTGGCAATCTTCATTTTAAAAGCCTGCAATACTCACAAAAGAGTTTATCATGACGACCTCCTTAGTAGCCATTGCCGAGTCAAAGGTTTGACGCGAGATTCCAAGATATGGTATGAAAGGCGCTTTAGTCTAAGCACTAATACACAGAAAAAACTAGTAGACCGACTCCAAACAAGCCGACAAATCGGCGCGTCGTATACCACGTAGTACCGCTGCAAGCATGTATGTCTATTGTGCTATGAACGGCTCTGCAGGGCGCGCGCCGGCCGATATGACATACTAAGTCAAACGTATTTTTGAGAACACTTCTTAGGTCAATTCAAAATCAAACCTACCGCGTTGCGGTCTGAATTGACCCTTAGTCGGCCTACTGGTTCTTTCTGTGTATTGTGGTCTAAGCTCCTGGCAAGGTGTGAATAGGGCTCTACATTATTCACGTCCGCTGCCCCACTAACGTATCTTGCTATATGTCCTACTTTGCTGATGTTTACTATAATATACGTTGGGTATTTAGGTATGAACTCAGGTGTTGGACATTACTATTTTATTTACAAAGAAAAGGGTAACACATGAAGATAGTTTGAATAAAGAAAAGTTGTGGTAGAAAACTAACGGAGTTAAAGTTTAGTCTTTATTAAATTAAAATTAAATAATCATTTAATGTGATTGCGGCCGTGAAGATCTTATTAAAACTTTCCAAATCTAGTTTCTTTTCTAACTTGACACATATCTTTTATTCTTTATCCTTTTCAGGTTTTTCCTCAAATCAAAATTTTAAAAATCATCAAAATCGTTCATGTTTTTAGGGTTCCGTAGTCAACAAGGAACCCTTATAGTTTCGGTCTGTCCGTCCGTCTGTCCGTCTGTCCGTCTGTCCGTCCGCGATTTTGCTCAGAGACTATAGGACCTACAAAGCTGTAATTTGGCATGAATATACATATTAATAATGCCGACAAAATGGTACATAAAATATTTAAAAAATATTTTTTTATGGTACACATCAAGCGGGGTTGATTTTTTTTTCGCGCTCACCCCATCGTCTCTGGATAGGTTTTTTAAAAATATTATGAGTATTTTGTGAAATATTACATTTGTGAAATATTAAGTTTTAAAGTGGAAAAAATAGTTAGAGTCCAGTGTCCTCCCCTTCTACCAGCTAAACGGTTGCTTCTGGAAATGTGAAAAAATTCACGGGAGTAGGAAATATGCTGAATTTAAAAGGAAAACTATCACGGCTAAGTTGACTTCACAAGTTATTGAGTAATAGTCGATCAACTAAAAAAAATGTATTCGACGAAGTATAAAGGAACTTTACGTTCAAATTCCTTTGAGATGATGTTGTTAGTAGTGTAAAACATGTTATAAAATATGTACATTCATTGACCATACAGAAATTTTCAAAAACTAGCAGTGCTACGGAACCCTACATTGCGCGTGGCCCGACACGCACTTGGCCGGTTTTTTTACAAACATGTAACAAATAGAGGTAGACAGACACACTTTCTCATTAGTATGCAATAAATTCAAGCACGTGACAGTACTGACGATAAAAAAATATAAACGAATTGCATTTAACCGCCATGAAATATTCAATACAACAAATCGGAATGCTCATTTATAAGAAAGTTGGGGAGAACGCCCATACATTACCAACACGCACCTGCCCTTAACAAATATGCCTTAAGGGTGCCTTACACTGTGCGACATTTTGTCGCGGTAAAAGTCGCGATGTAATTATATCGATATGTTTGCCAATTCTCATAGTATAATATTATTAACTACCGCACTTTGTGGTGAAAAATAATTACATAAGAGTGGGTTGCACCAACTTACTATAGCTATAACCTTTAAACTTTAACCATAACAAAAAGTCAAATGAACTGTCAAATCCCTAGTAAAAGTCCATTATGGACGCCATATTTGACGATAACCTTAACTTTAACTACGCTTCTGGTGCAACTCACCCTAAATGTAATTAAATACTTAAAAATTTTTGACATTAGCTCCATACATTGTACGTCAAACTCTTCAGTAAATTAAAGTTGTCAACACAGACGGAGTCGTAGTCTGAAACTTTTCACACAAGATTGTAGAGGGAGTTAGGTTACTAATAGCAATAATATATATTTATTTATCTAATTCTCTAGATTTTCTGTCCCCCTGAGAGCTCAAACCAGGCGCGGTCCGAAGGGGGGGGGGCCCAGGGGACATGCGTTATGACCCCCCCCCCCCCCAAATCTAAGGTCAAAATGAAAAATCTCAAAATATTGCCAGATAATAAAAGGCATTTTTTGCCAATATATTTTTAGTATAGTGAGTGACCCCCCCCCCCCCCAAATTTCAGGCTGCGACCGCGCCTGGTTCAGACGAAACGAAACAACAGAGTAGGCATACATCATTTTCGCCGCTGACGCTACGTCGCATCGGTCTACTCGCTATCCGTTTTACGTATTTTCGATCGACGCGAATTTAAAAATTTTTACCCATCACGTTAGTCATCGTCACCCATCAAGTTTTCACTTTAAAAATCGCTACAAAAAGTCGCGACATGTATTCCTGCCTACCGATCCAGTTAAATAATGGCCAAGACATTTCCGAAGTAATACAGTTTTTCCGCTGTCACGGACCGATCGATGCTGCCCGTTTCCCGATGTTCCACGTTCAAAAACCGGCCTGTCAAAACTATTGCGTTCGAATTTTAAAAACTGACGTTTTTTTTCTCCTTCTAGAATATGCAATGAACACAAGTGAACTAAAGGCCCCTTTTCACGTTATCCAATTTTAGACAGCCATGGTTGCCAACATGTTTTGCCATTATAATATCAGTTTCTAGTATGTACTCAATCGACATCAATATAATGGTCAATTATAGCAGAATGTAGTCCATATTATTTAAGTTCGTAATGTTCTGTCCATTATGGACCAACGTGGGAAACCGCCAGTAGACCTAAGTTTTCAACTATTTATTTATTACTATCTGTATTATACAGGGTGTAACAAAATTAAGTGATAGTACTTTATGGTGTGTTCCTGACATAGAGTTCACTGTGATAGTAGCAGCGTTGAAAGACCAATTTTTTAGGAGTTTCCCCATACAAAATATGGGTAAACTCGTGACGCTGGAGCGCTTAATGCTTATACAAAAGTGAAAAAAAAAAATTGAGTAAAATCTCTACAAGACAGTGGAACACATAATTACACACCCTAAAGTATTATCAGTTATCGTGTATCACTTAGTTTTGTGACTAATGAGTAATGACTATATAATATGTGTATATTATGTGTTGTATGGATAAAACATCGATGCAAAAACTAACCAACTATAAGTTTAAAAGACGCAAACAGATCCTAGACTTAAAAGTTATTAAATATTATGTTATTTGATCGGATGAAACTAAACCATTGTGTTCTAATACTTATTGCCATTTAAGAGGCGATATTTCAAATGACCATTTCTAGCGTTTATAGACCAACTTAAGCCAGGTCAAAGATTAAGCTTAGTTTATTGGACAGCTGTAAATTATTTCCAAGACAAATATTGAACCTAGAAATTGCGTCAGCTTCAGTGTTTAGGTTTAGAACAGTGGTACTCAACCTTTTTTTATATGGGTCACAAACTTGCTTTGGTCTTGGTGTCGCGGGTCGCGCGCAACTAAAACTTTTAGGGTTAAAAAATTACGTTCTTCAAGATTATCGTTTTAAATGTGAAAAATTTTCACGACTTTTAAGACGACTTTGCATTGACATTGCACATATTATCCCGGCTGGACGCAGGTTGAGTATTGCTGGTTTAGAACACAGGCAAATAAACATAGGTCATTAAGATTGGTTAACGAGCTTTCTGATTTACTTACACTGTGTATTTAGTATTCCCTCCTAGACACGAGACGAAATTCAATTTTCAACCCCTACAACCCGCAAAATATTTAACAAATTCGAGTAACTTAGTTATGAGCCCCAGATGGGCTGATTAATATAGCTAGTAGCTATGATTGCTATACAATATGCTTAACGCCACCGTGGTCCAGAGGTTTAGAGCGTAGCTCTTGACTCAGAAGTCGTGGGTTCGATTTCCGCGTTAGAATCATGTTATTTCCAAGTTTGGTTAGGACAATGCAGGCTGATCACCTGATTGTCTGACAAGTAAGATGGTCCATGCGTCGGATGGGCATGTAAAAAGTCGGTCCTGCGCCTGATCTCTCGCCGGTCGTGTCGGTCTGCCGTCCCACTGGGTTATGAGAGTAAAGGAATAGAGAGTGCTCTTGTGTACTGCGCACATACTTGGGCACTATAAAACTACTCCTGCGTACCTGGCCTGGTTTCAATGAAACCGGCCACCGTCACCGAAACCGGTGTGGGGAGTATTATTATTATTATTTCCAAATTTGGTTAGGACAATGCAGGCTGATCACCTGATTGTCTGATAAGTAAGATGATCTATGCAACGGATAGGCATGTAAAAAGTCAGTCCTACCCCTGATCTCTCGCCAGTCGTGCCGGTCTTCCGTCTATACCTACTCTATACTCTTTATATCATGCAAACTATGGATACTTCTTTAAATATGGCAACTCTATGAAAACAGGTTCCAAGTTAATTTCTGTATTTTTAAGTCGATTACAATATGTTGAAAAGATATTGTTAAAACAGGTAGAAAAACGTGTACGTAATTAATATCACACTGTTCGTTTCCATACAAAGTCATACATTACATCATACAGCCGTTAAGGCTCTGTCACAGGTGGCACTGAATGCTAAGCGTATAACGGGCGATTGACATGTGTCCGTGTGTTGATTTAATGGCCGAGTTTTATCGTGTCCATCGAACATTCGTGTTTGAACAATTAACAATCCTATTTTTAATCGACTACGACGGAAAAGGAAGTGTAGTGTTTTGACAATGAAGGTATCTATGAAAAATGTAGCGCCAAGGTTACTGGTCCGATTTTAATGAAGTGTAAATAGATTCGTCAAGATTTTTAACCCTCGTCCTCTCAGAACACGAAAATAAGCTCGTCCTTAAAAAGACCGACGTTAGACAGGGTTGAAATTTTATTAATCTATTATGACGAGCGTCAGCACGCCAAAAAAGCATAGTACATATTACATAGTTTAATAATAATAAAAATAATATAGTCAGAAGGTATATATATTGTATAAGCCTCTGTATTTTGTAAACACTAGAACGTTCTAAATTAAAATTTCAAGAGGAATTTTACAGAGAGCCGGAATTTAAGCATCTCAATTATTTTGAACAAATAGAACAAATTTAATTTAACCAAAGATTGAAACAAATAAATTAGGGTTTATTTCACTCGGTATCTACCGTCTTACTTTTAACTTTCCCAGCATAAGAAATGACTTTTATAGCTTCATTCATTTTCTACATAATATAAAAACTTAACTTTATGGTTAAGACGTAAGCAGATGAATTGTATAACAAAAATTTTAAAATTTTCGTTTCTTATACAGAAATGGAAGATTTAGGAAAGTGAAAATAATTTGAAATAAAAAATGTGGATTTTACGTACGGATAGCCGGACATACCTATTAGCTAGATGATGAAGTAGTAACAAGGTTTGTTCAAATTATAAGGGAAAAATAAGAAATTGTTCTTATGTTATAAAATGTTAGTTACATACTTCATCCGCTTACGTCTTCAGTTCTCTTTGATAATTTAGAATTTTCCACAACTTTTTATCAAAAGACGTAAAAATCTGAATTTAAAAATAATTCATACAGATAGCTAGGTAGCTAGGTAGCTAGGTACTTAAAGATTTTATTACCAAACATCTAATAGGCTTATTTTATTACTAAAATAAATAAGTATTATTTTTACAACTTAATATTGAGTTATATTCTTTTTCATTACTTGAACATTAAAGCACAATATAATAATATTATTTTTACAGCTCAATCTTAATAAAATTTTAATTAATTTACTCCCTTACAAGTTACAACAAGCAAGTGATGCAGCGAAGCGAGCGAATATTTTTGAACTCAATATTTAACAAATTCGAGTAACTTAGTTATGAGCCCCAGATGGGCTGATTAATATAGCTAGTAGCTATGATTGCTATACAATATGCTTAACGCCACCGTGGTCCAGAGGTTTAGAGCGTAGCTCTTGACTCAGAAGTCGTGGGTTCGATTTCCGCGTTAGAATCATGTTATTTCCAAGTTTGGTTAGGACAATGCAGGCTGATCACCTGATTGTCTGACAAGTAAGATGGTCCATGCGTCGGATGGGCATGTAAAAAGTCGGTCCTGCGCCTGATCTCTCGCCGGTCGTGTCGGTCTGCCGTCCCACTGGGTTATGAGAGTAAAGGAATAGAGAGTGCTCTTGTGTACTGCGCACATACTTGGGCACTATAAAACTACTCCTGCGTACCTGGCCTGGTTTCAATGAAACCGGCCACCGTCACCGAAACCGGTGTGGGGAGTATTATTATTATTATTTCCAAATTTGGTTAGGACAATGCAGGCTGATCACCTGATTGTCTGATAAGTAAGATGATCTATGCAACGGATAGGCATGTAAAAAGTCAGTCCTACCCCTGATCTCTCGCCAGTCGTGCCGGTCTTCCGTCTATACCTACTCTATACTCTTTATATCATGCAAACTATGGATACTTCTTTAAATATGGCAACTCTATGAAAACAGGTTCCAAGTTAATTTCTGTATTTTTAAGTCGATTACAATATGTTGAAAAGATATTGTTAAAACAGGTAGAAAAACGTGTACGTAATTAATATCACACTGTTCGTTTCCATACAAAGTCATACATTACATCATACAGCCGTTAAGGCTCTGTCACAGGTGGCACTGAATGCTAAGCGTATAACGGGCGATTGACATGTGTCCGTGTGTTGATTTAATGGCCGAGTTTTATCGTGTCCATCGAACATTCGTGTTTGAACAATTAACAATCCTATTTTTAATCGACTACGACGGAAAAGGAAGTGTAGTGTTTTGACAATGAAGGTATCTATGAAAAATGTAGCGCCAAGGTTACTGGTCCGATTTTAATGAAGTGTAAATAGATTCGTCAAGATTTTTAACCCTCGTCCTCTCAGAACACGAAAATAAGCTCGTCCTTAAAAAGACCGACGTTAGACAGGGTTGAAATTTTATTAATCTATTATGACGAGCGTCAGCACGCCAAAAAAGCATAGTACATATTACATAGTTTAATAATAATAAAAATAATATAGTCAGAAGGTATATATATTGTATAAGCCTCTGTATTTTGTAAACACTAGAACGTTCTAAATTAAAATTTCAAGAGGAATTTTACAGAGAGCCGGAATTTAAGCATCTCAATTATTTTGAACAAATAGAACAAATTTAATTTAACCAAAGATTGAAACAAATAAATTAGGGTTTATTTCACTCGGTATCTACCGTCTTACTTTTAACTTTCCCAGCATAAGAAATGACTTTTATAGCTTCATTCATTTTCTACATAATATAAAAACTTAACTTTATGGTTAAGACGTAAGCAGATGAATTGTATAACAAAAATTTTAAAATTTTCGTTTCTTATACAGAAATGGAAGATTTAGGAAAGTGAAAATAATTTGAAATAAAAAATGTGGATTTTACGTACGGATAGCCGGACATACCTATTAGCTAGATGATGAAGTAGTAACAAGGTTTGTTCAAATTATAAGGGAAAAATAAGAAATTGTTCTTATGTTATAAAATGTTAGTTACATACTTCATCCGCTTACGTCTTCAGTTCTCTTTGATAATTTAGAATTTTCCACAACTTTTTATCAAAAGACGTAAAAATCTGAATTTAAAAATAATTCATACAGATAGCTAGGTAGCTAGGTAGCTAGGTACTTAAAGATTTTATTACCAAACATCTAATAGGCTTATTTTATTACTAAAATAAATAAGTATTATTTTTACAACTTAATATTGAGTTATATTCTTTTTCATTACTTGAACATTAAAGCACAATATAATAATATTATTTTTACAGCTCAATCTTAATAAAATTTTAATTAATTTACTCCCTTACAAGTTACAACAAGCAAGTGATGCAGCGAAGCGAGCGAATATTTTTGAACTCAATTTTTTAAGGTTTATCACGCGGGAATCGTACATTTTTCAGGAATATAAAGTATCTTACGTCCTTTCCCGAAACTCAAGTACTTAACTACATACTTAGCTAAATCGGTTCATTTTTTTGGAAGTGAATTTATAATTTTAGAAAGGTTGTATAGCACCCGTATTAAAAATCTGGCTTGCTTGCCATCTAACATTAAAAATTAATCATCAGCATTAGTGCGGTTTTTTAGTGCAAACAGAGCTCTCAACCCTAAACTTAAGCTTTCTTCACCTCAACTCTACTTTTATTCCTAGAAGAACTCGAAGTCAAGTTAGCAATCTTTCGGAACATTTCCGAAATTCCGTGAACGGATATACGATGATATGGAAAATCCGCCCCACGCAAGCCTAAGCCACCGGAGAGCCATTGGTCCAAGCCAGTTATAATTCAAGCCAACTTGATATGAATACTCCTGTAAACTTAGGCAATTCTAAACCTTACACCAAAGTTTTTAAGAGTTGAAATTCTGGGAATCGATTAAAACTTCATTGAAAGACTATTTACTTCCCAGGTTTTACTGGAATGCCATAGCGAAAAGCATTCCTAAACTCGTAAAAAATCCTTAACCCTTAATGCTAGGATTAAAGTTTTTATAACTTGATGAGTACGCTGTTGCAACTAAGTTGTTTTATAGTTACTTAACTTTAACTTAAATGTTAATATCTCAACAATAATGACATTGATGTAAAACAGCTGATGATTGAATAAGAATAATGTGTTGTAGTTCGTTTTGCGCAAGAGCATGAATTGTGCTATATATAATAACAGTAGGTTAAAAAAAAAACACTTTTTATAAATAATATTTTTTTCCAAAAAATTTAAATCATTTATTCACACAGTATTTAAAACACTTATGAACGTCAAAATTATTGCTATGTCATTAATTTTTTAATATGTAAGGAAAGTTTCAAATTAATTAGACTACTACTACTACTGCATAGTACAGACTTATACTGGAGATAATATATGTAAAAATCGTGCTCAAAGATTCCGTTACATACATACAGCCCATTTAAAGACCGATGAAAAATTCAGCTGTTATAATATTAAAATTGCCCAATTTTTTTTTAATCACATCAACATTCACGCCAAGAAAATGAGCATGTACAGTAACCAAAATGTCTCAGGGTCAACATGGATTTGTGTAAGCTTTGAGCTTTGAGTAAAGCTACAATGACTTCAGCTTACATTCTCACAATTTTACTTCCCAGTTTAAGATTTCACCTATCACTTATAGAGAAACTCGAACCGACATTATCTTCATAATACATTCAATATTTTCTCTACGCTACTCTACATAGTTTAATATTAATTTGGAGAGGTTTAATCTTATCAGTGGCGCCAACGAAACATAAAAAGCTTGTTACGTTGAGTAAGTGAGGCAGAAACTTGCGGGACCAGTTAACTGGTCTAAGTGACTTGTGCTGCAGATACATACTTTAGTAGACGGCACTGTAAGTTGTAACTTGTAACAAGTCCATAAGTCCTAACCATAAGTTATACGGAACTATCTGTAAATGATCCTTTAATTACAACTTTAAATAATTAGACTAAATTAATAATTATATTTATTTCCTAATAAATGAAGAATAAAAATGTTGGCACGAATTTTATTCGTCTTCAATAAAAAATTAAATATTATGTGGTGCAAAATTTATTCATCGAAAAGGTGTTTATTTGAAGAAGATACTGAAATGAAATTACATAGAATATACTAGTAAGCGAAGATTATAATATGTATTCATAATATTCTTGCATAATCTATACAATCCATCATAATTAATCTAATGATTTCACATTAATTACAATTACGATATGATATAAAAGTTGGCAAACGCCGTTAAACCCGAAATACAATTTCGTAAAAATATTCAAATCATTTGTGCCCATTTTTAGGAACAAGATATATAATTGTGCGGCATCCCCGCGAACATAATATATCTGTGGCACGTTCAATTAAGGGTAATCATATACACTTGCATGACTTGTGGCTTCCACCGGACTTCCACTGGGAGCATTTGTAACTCGTCTATACACACACGTCTAAACATATTACACACATCTATGTGTCACACACTAGTCTACTCTATACACAGTCATGTACAAGGTGTAACAAAAGAAAGTGTGTATGTAGAGTGTGTATGTGCCTCATACAAGCCGTAACAAAATCATCAGAAGGCAGATAAGCCATTGAAATCACAAAAAAGGCTATTTCAGCGCTGTTTCACTTTCACAGTGAACTCAACAAAATCTAAAGTACTTTGTTTCGACATTAATTGTTAAAGTAGCAACCCTTAAGGGTGAATTGCACTAAAAGCGTAGTTAAAGTTAAGGTAAAGGCTATCGTCAAATATGGCGACTTTTGCTAGGGATTTGACAGTTGATTTCAAATTTTGTTATGGTTAAAGTTAAAGTTATAGTTAAAGCTTAGGTTGATGCAACTCACTCTTAGTATTATCACTTTGTTTTGTTAAAGTAGCGGCGCTGATAGAGTTACTTTTGACTTCTGTTTCTATGAGGAATGCCACGTCATGTATTTGACGATACAATTTTTAAAAAGTAAAAATTTTAGCTCCTCTACTTTTACTCTCTATATAAAGTCTATATTATAAAGGACACAATATACACGCCCTAAAGTTTTCCCACTTTATTTCGTGACACCCTGTACACTCGTCAATACAAACTTAACTTATTAATACAACATCAATTCATAAACATATTATAGGCCAGTCCACCCACATTCTTATTACAAAGTTATAGAAAAGTATTTCATTCATAATAATGTAATTTGAATATGAAGTTCGAATGTTTCATACATAATGTAGAGAAGCTAGAGTTTTTTCTGCTATAAAGGTCCTTCTCCATGTTGGGCCATGGTTGATGACCAATAATTGCCAATCCATGTAGTTCAAGAGCAACTTAAGACGAAAGTGCCCCTTTGCACGTAATATATATTATGTATACCTAAATATAACACTCCCCACACCGGTTTCGGTGACGGTGGCCGGTTTCGTTGAAACCAGGCCAGTACGCAGGAGTAATTTTATAGTGCCGACCTCTTATAGCAGTATTACTTTAATATTACTTTTGAATTTCGCATAAACAAACATGATCTCTATTTATATAAACATAGGTATGTTTTTTGTTTGTGCGAAATCTGAAAGTAATATTAAAGTAATACTGCTATAAGAGCTCATGGTAGGGGGGCAGGTGTGTGCGCAGTACACAAGGGCACTCTCTATTCCTTTGCTCTCATAACCCAGTGGAACGGAAGACTGATACGACTGGCGAGAGATCAGCAGGACCGACTTTACATGTCCATCCGACGCATGGATCATCTTACTTGTTAGACTATCAGCCTTAGGTGGTCAGCCTGCATTGTCCTAATCAAACTTGGAAATAACATGTTTCCAACGCGGGAATCGAACCCACGACCTCCGAGTCAAGAGCGACGCTCTAGACCACTGGACCACAGAGGAGTTAAAAGTTATATACTTAAGCCAGATGATGAAGTAGGTAAATTACAAGGTTTCTTCAAATTATAAGGGCAAAAATGAACTATTTTCATTATACTACAAAATGTGAGTTACCCACTTCATCCTCTCATGTCTTCAAATATGATTTTAATTTCTGCAACCTTTTTTTGTAACCATATTATAAATTGTAATACACTTGATTACAGATAGAGGAAAAGGATATATTTAACCACATAAGCTGACCGCATCCAAAAATAGCGTATAAAAATAGGTCGGC
This sequence comes from Plebejus argus, assembly GCA_905404155.3. Taxonomy (NCBI): domain Eukaryota; kingdom Metazoa; phylum Arthropoda; class Insecta; order Lepidoptera; family Lycaenidae; genus Plebejus; species Plebejus argus. The sequence goes on along the minus strand of FR989941.1, from coordinate 10,034,753 downwards.
GTTGGGTCGACCTTCTGCCGGATATCAGGATTGGTACCAAATCCGGGTACCACATTTGGTCCCTAATACCGACGTCATAAGGTTCAAATTGGTACCAAGGGTGGGTTCGAGGGTTTTCATTTACAAGCGTTTTCTTTACAGCGCTTTTACGACCGAAGCTTTTTCTTACGGGAAAATGTAACGTTACAAAAGTGTTTTTGTTTTAACATTAGTATAGTTTTTATAACAGTGACAATATTGGGTCGAGATTAATTTAGAGATAGGAACGGGTTATTCTTAATCAATTTTCTATTATGCTGAGTGCTGACTACGGCGAAGCAAACAAAAGTTAGACTTTGGCAGTACGGCGTAGCAGCTCTTTTGATGCTGCGAGTGTCCATGGGCGACGGAAGTCTGACGTGGGAGAGCCATGCTTCGGCACGAATGGGCCGGCTCGACCGGAGAAATACCACGTCCTCACAGAAAAGGAGTTTACCGGAGGCCCAATCCCCTACCCTATTCCCATCCCTAAGGTAAGGGGAGGGCCCTTACCTTACCTTACCCTATTCCCTCTTAAAAAGCCGGCAACGTACCTGTAGCTCTTCTGGTGCTGCGGGTGTCCATGGGCGACAGAAGTTGCTTTCCATCAGGTGACCCGTTTGATCGTTTGCCCCCTTATTTCATAAAAAAAAATTGCTTTCCATCAGGTGACCCGTTTGATCATTTGCCCCCTTATTTCATAAAAAAAAATTGCTTTCCATCAGGTGACCTGTTTGCTCGTTTGCCCCCTTATTTCATTATAAAAAACGGTCTCCGCGCGATAAACGAGTTTAGGCGCAACGGAGTTGCAGGCATCATCTACTAAATCTTTATAAATACTAGGTCACACCCGCAATTATGTTCCGCCAAAATTCATTTATCGTGCAGGAACCGTACCTACATATTTTTTCAGGACAAAAAAGTATCCTATGACCTTTCCCGGGACTCAAAGTGTCGGTTCAGCGGTTTAGGCGTGAAGAGGTAACAGTCAGACAGACACAACTTTCGCATTTATATTATTAATTGGGCCTGTTGCACATAAAACTTTGTATTATTTTAATAAATTAAACACATTTGACGCTTAAAAACCCCAGTCCGAATAGAAAAGGGAAAACTCGGGCGCTTAATATGAAAACTTTGAATTCGCTGCGCCGAAAATTGGACCAGTGGAAATGGAAAAATATCTAACACTTTGAAAGAATAAACTTGACGACGAATCCGCCAACTCTTAATGAAATCTTTTATAGCTGAAGTGCGAACTTGGTCCGAAATTTTATTATTACTTTCGCCTTTTTTGCAGTCACCTGCTGCCGTTTTTATACGTTTAAAGCGCACCACACTTGTCGCGGGAATCGCGCGATATCGTGATGCGCGATCGGCTCCACAATAGCTCCACACTAATATAATTGGACGCTATTTAGCTTTGTGTTATTTGTATATCATATTATCATCCCACTAAAAATCACGTATCGAGTTGTGAATGCAGTTGTTCTTTAGGTAATTTAGAGTAAGACCGCATTCATAATTCAACAAAAAAATTGTTTGAACAGTGACCATAATATTATTATGTGGACCTTTTGTAATGACTAATGACACACCGGCCGCGCGATATGCAGGAAGTATGAAGAATAAGAAGATACATTTAATTGATTATTATTAATTACTATGAATGCTATATCATATTAGCATGTCATATTTTTTATTTTTTAAAAGTTATAAACAGTCAAACTGATTACAACACTCTCCTTCCGAGTGATCAACTCTACATTTATTTCGAATTTCATCTAAATCAGTTTTGTAGTTTCGGAAAGAAACAATGCACCGAAACAATCGAATCTTTGATCTATATTATGTAGACTATAAATAGACTATAACTAAAATTCAGTTTGGTTCGATTAATAAGAAATACTTAACTAAAGTTTTCTTAAGGCAATTTCAACACTTAATAAAATAGAGTTATATCTTGATCTAAACTACGTAGACAAAACGAGATTTATTCCCTTAATGTAGCGGTTTTAATTAATTTTAAAGGTACATTGGCCAGGAGATAAGGGCTTTTCCGGTTTTACAAAGAACATTGGCAGAGTTCCATACAACGAAATACCTGGATTTTTTTCCGGCGTCTAAGGTTGAAAAAATATCCAAAAGATAGCAAATGCAATACAAAATCATATTCAAAAACAATTTTGTCTTATAAAGGCCACGAAAAAAACTTAAAGACATTGGAAGTTCGAACATCTTGTCGGTGTTAAGACAATACCTAATTATTAACTAAAGATGTAATAAAACTTACGATTTGCGGATACACCCAAATGCACAGTAAAGAACATAATCGTGTGTTCCTGGTCAATGATCCGATATCGGCGAAAAGTATTCCCGCGCAGATATTGCAATTTACGTTGCGTTTCCATTTTCACAATTATTCACTATCCATTATATATAAGGCAGCCATTGTGAATTGTCCGTCAAGTGAAAACGTCAACTGTCAAGTGTCATCATGTTTTAGATAAACGGGCCAATCATAGACGTTTTATTACCTCATTAGATGCGGCCATTTTATACAAATAAATTGAGAGTTTTTATATATTTACAAATTAACTCCAGCTTTTACATAAAAAAACAATAACGTGAAAAAAAACTGCAAATTAAATGATTATTTTTTGTATATGTGACATTTTTAGACGCTTCCGAAAACACTAAGGTACAATCTTGCCATGACTCTTTGGACCTTCGCACCCTTTGTGAGGGAATTTATGGCCCAACTACGATTTCCGTGTCGGATAATGGATTTTGGAAGCCCTTTATCACCAAAATAATGGTATTCCAACCAAAATAGTTTCTGGAAATTTTATAAAAATTGACTTTGCAATTTTAGTTCTATTTTCAAAGATAAGTACTAGCTAACCTAGCAAAAATTCAGTTAGCTTAACCGCGTATAAATACAGTAACATAATCAATAAGTGAATTCTGTTTGTTTACATTTATTTGGAAATCAAAAGTTTCTAGAATTTTGTAACTGAAGTTTAGATAAACTTCATCAAAACTGTTGAAAATATAATCTTCTGTCAAAAACCCCGAAAATCTGGCATTACAGTAGCATAGATATTAGATACCTTTATTATGTAGTAAGGTTTACATAGTTGAGCTCCCGCTCAGTGCTTTTTATACTCTGGAGTCTGGAGTTCTGTGAAACTGATCCTTATGGCATCAACATTAGGGTCCTTTCATATCTAAATATATAAAACTCAAAGGTGACTGACTGACATGGTGATCTATCAACGTACAGCCCAAACCACTGGACGGATCGGGCTGAAATTTGGCATGCAGGTATATGTTAAGACGTAGGCATCCGCTAAGAAAGGATTTTGATTATACCCTCAAGGGGTTTGAAATTGGGGATGAAAGTTTGTATATAACAATACTTCTTAAGGCGAGCGAAGCCGCGGGCAATAGCTCGTGTACTATAACTCTGAACCTATTATATGTATAAGTACCTTTGAGGGCAGTTATCGTCCAATACACTGAACATAAATCGGAACTTGTCAAATACTGTTTGATCTAATCTATGAGTTAATTACAGAATGTCGATGGCAACCAACCCTCTATTGGAATGGGAACCCTATCATTTTCCACGTAAAGTCCATTTTGGAGTTTTGTCAGGACAATGGTGTGGTCTTTTGTTCTAACCGTCTGGCGGATACTACTAATTTGGTCGTGCAGTATAAATTCAAGCTAAATACCATTCATCTTACACTAGAACATTTGTCGGCTCCAGCTAATTGTAGCTGTGTCCTGTCAGCTGCACTATTACCATGGCCGGAGAAGTGCTTTTCTAGTTTCTACGGACTTGACTTTTGTTCCAAGCTGTTAACCTAAACTATTTTATTTTGATGTCTATCCTAAGTCCTAACACTTAAAGTTAAGTGTCATCCCAAGGCGTGATAGACTAAGTACTAAAAATTCGTTTATAAAAATAATCTTTACTATACTAACTTATTAATTATAAAAGAGACAAATTGGAATCGCCTATGGGCGAAAATCCCTACAAATTAGGTTTACAATGAAAAATTAAATAATCCCAATTAGCATCGTTATTCGTTCCTTGTATGAGTTTAAGGGCCAGTTTCACCACTTCCTGATAAGTGATGAATAGCCTATCCACCATTAACTTGACAGATCGAGTACGGAGAATCTGTCAAAAAAGTTGTGAATAGCCTAATATTCGGCACTTTGTCAGGAAGTGGTGAAACAGACCCTAAGTATGATCAGTGTTCGTACTTCGTAGCCACGTAGTCCGTACTCCGTAGCCGACCGTAGCCCTTATTCGCTTCTTGGTGAAATATATTAGATGTTTTTAAAATAATGAAATGGACACTCAGACCATTAATTTTAATTAAAGTAGGGTCAACTCTACTATCCCAAAGGTCGTAAGTCTAATTGCAGTCAAATAAAAATGTATTTATTCTAATTTAATTTAGCCACGGCAATAATGCATTTTACAAGCGTGAACGCCAACAGAAATAGAACGTTGGGGGAGCAATAAAAATACATACACACCCCCGTCTTATTATGAGTATGACTAATAAAACATCGGAAAGCTAATACGAGTATATCTACCCCTAAATCACCCCTATATCAACAGTAATAAAGCTCAAATTCGTTTACTCCGCACACAGGGTGGGACTGCTCTAGGCATAAATAATGTATTTTCCCTAAATGTACACTTTCGTGATACAATTCGGGAAATGTATGAGATTTGTGTATGTTTCGATATAATTCAAATATCGAACGATAATTCTAATTTCGAATATGGAATTGAAATTACCGTTAAAATTAAGATTCCGCTTTAATCCGGATTTCGGGGAATTTATGCTGATTTTAGCCGTCAATTAAAATAATCGGCCAAGTGCGAGTCGGACTCGCGCACGAAGGGTTCCGTATCATATTAGAGCAAAAATAGACTGAAAATTGTATTTTTGTATGGGAGCCCCCCTCAATTTTTTATTTTATTTAAACATTATTATTAATTATTAAAGTACACATATAATATTAAAGGCCTTTGTGAAAATTTTAAGTGCTTACCTGTTGCCATTATTGATATCGAGCAAAAAAGGCCGAAAATATCACGTTTGTTGTATGGCAGCCCCCCTTAAATAATAATATTATTTTGTTTTTAGTATTTGTTGTTATAGCAGCAACAGATATACATAATCTGTGAAAATTTTAACTCTCTAGCTATTACCGTTCTTCAGTTACAGCCTGGAGACAGACAGACGGACAGACATCGAAGTCTTATTAATAGGGTCCCGTTTTTACCCTTTGGGTACGGAACCCTAAAAAGAAGTTTTAGACAGTGATTAAAATAGTTTTCTACAATATTAATCAGTCTAAATTTTTTTCTGGTTATTAAAATTTTATAGAAATAAAAGGATGTCGCTACGCCACTAATAACATTTTTAAAGAAATATCCTCACTTTGTGTTAAAATTAATTTTAAAATTATTTTTGGCCAGCTTCTTAAGTCTATTTTAAGATGGGACTAGTGACTACAGATATAATAGTAAATACTAATATTAAACATTATGTTTTTTGTTACATTGCACTTTAATTTTTTTCATAAACTAACTAAATATAACTCACTAGGTAATTAATTAAACTATAACGAAACCAAAAAATATCTACGGAGTAAGTAAGTTGGGGACAACCAAAAATCAACCAGAATTTCCATGAAGTAAAAACCTATAAAATTCTTATGTAACGAACAATTTAGTTCACCCAAAGATGTTTTATCTTCCCAAAGTCGGAATATCAGCTAGATATAAAATTGGGGATCCCCTACGTCACATAAACAGGGCTTGGGTCGACGTGGGCCCGTGACAAGTTGACTTTGCTACTTGGGTACTTAGATAACTTGCGTTCGATAACTCCGACAGCGAGTTTAGGGATGAAAATGTATTGTAGTCGGCATAACGCATCGTGAAGTTAACTTCTCTGTAGTTAGACATGCATTCGATAATAATTGTGCCATCAAAATTAAGAACTTCATTATATCGCTAACATAATAATATTGGCCCTAGCACGAGCGCTATTTAGTGTTAAATCCACGTCAAATCACATTTTAGGGTTCCGTACCCAAAGGGTAAAACGGGACCCTATTACTAAGACTTCGTTGTCTGTCCGTCTATCTGTCTGTCTGTCGCCAGGCTGTATCGCAAGAACCGCTACAGCTAGACTTCTAAAATTTTCACAGATTGTGTATATCTGTTGCCGCCATAACAACAAATACTAAAAACAAAATCAATAATCATATTAATATTTAAGGGGGGCTGCCATACAACAAACGTGATTTTTTTGGCTTTTTTTGCTCGATATCAATAATGGCAACAGGACTGGACGGACTGGTAGGCACTTGAAAAATCTGTCGTCGTCAAATGCAACTTGATTAAAAGCCCTGATTTATTTTAACGTTTCTATGAAAGTGATACGGTCTATGTCGTGGGCTGCATAGATGATGTTGCTGCATAGAGATGTGTTAATGCTATTAATTGTAAGGGGGAGGTTATATTGTTGTCTTCAACGCCATTATTATGATTTACACGAAATAAATCTCATTGTAACGAAATAGTCATGCTAGGTTTGCACATGCCCGTTCATACGCCCCGCCAAAATCTGCGCGAAGCTTGAGGGCTCGTAATATTTGGGCGTGTACACTCTTCAGGTCTAGAAGTTCAATCAACACCGCCATATTATAAAGACATGTCACATTAGAAACAGTTTTTTCAAATTTACGCCGCGCCGCCGTGCCATGCGCGGTCGCAGAGGGAATTTTCTTTAAACTAAAAATGTATGTAAAAAGTAAAATATACAAAATATTTATACGGGGATGTTTCGCCACGACAGATAGAGTATGGAGTATCTGTCAAATAAGTTGTGGATAGCCTATCCGGCATTTATCAGGAACAGGCCCAGTAAGGGCCTGTTTCACCACTTTTGAAAATCGAGCTTATCTGATCGAGTTACCATCTTGTTTTATTTGCGTGCTACTAGTCCCTCCTAGTAGCATAAAGCCAATAAAACCTAACTGTAAATTAGCCGGCCGTTTTACAAGCAATAAATTTAATAGGCCGCACCTCGGGGGGGCTTTTTATTCGTTTAGGGCCCCTCCGGTGAGCCTGGGGCCGCTGGGGCCCAAGTGTCAAAACCGTCAAATCAAGTTGGATAATCGAGTTTCCTTATTGACTAACACCCTTTGGCGTTTGAGGGGATTATCTTTTGGCTAAACGTCACTTTTATGGTTTTATCTGCTGTCTTGATTTCGGGCTTTAGGCAAAATCGCACTAAGCGACATAAACTGCAAAGCAGCGACGCAACACCTTACGATCCATGGTCGAATAAAGTTCCCCGATCCTCGTGGCAAGCGACTGTGAGCGACAAAAATTCAAACAAAATGCCCTTTTGTGTTCTATGATATAGATTTCATTCTGCTCTACGCTATTACAAGGCAGTGGCGAGTTCGGTCGCTAAACCAATGTCGTCAGAAAATGAAACCATTATAGCCTGGTTCACAAAGTGGCATTTTATTTTATTTTTTCGTCGCGTGTCTCGAGGATAGAAAATTCTCCTTTAAGTCAGCTGCTGCATAGTGTAGCTAAGCTCATACGATTTCATACAAAGAATGCTGCCGTGACATGAGTTGTCGTGTAGGCTGTTGCCGCTGCAGCGTAGTATCGCTTAGTGCGGTCTCACCTTAATGGTTTAGAAATTCCGAAATTCAGGATATGGCTCAAGTCTTGACTCTTGACGTTTTGATAGAAATCATGCAAACATGTCCAATGTAACTCTTTCAGCGCTGCTACTTTCACAGTTAACTTTAAATTACAAGGTACACATACATTGTACACATCATAAGTCACTCATTTTCGTTACACCCTGTATAAACTCTATAACTAAAAAAATACTTTCGTAGCTGATACTATTTAAAGCACTCTGTATAGCTTTGTCCACATTGTGCCTTTTTTTGTTCAACAAGGTCATGCGTTAAAGCGCAGTCAACAGCAAAGGTGTAGCATGCCCGTGACGCGCGTCAAAATCCACCCGCGTTGAAAGAAAAGTGTCATAGCGCGCGCTACGATTTCAACGCGCGTTACGGGCATGCCTCACGTTCGCTGTTGACAGCGCTATAAAGCATGCCCTTGACGAATAGAAAAAGGCACAATGTGGACAAAGCCTATAAACTATAAACGCTGAAACAAAATGTCGTCCTACCACTTTTCTCATCTTGGCAATGTTACTATGCCATTATGAAAGCACACGAACAAATGAAATTACAATGATACATCTAACTATTAGAATTCTCGTACAATTTACATGTACCGCCATTACACAGCATAACAGCATAACAGTATAACGTTTCACCAGCATTTCAGGAAGCAGTAATTACACCTATCAGTGGCGTAGCTACCAAAGAAGTTAGGGACTCCCAAACAGGATGCCCCTTAAACTCTGGTATTCTATAAAGCTGTTTTTACGTAAAGTATCTTTGAGAAAGTAAGTAAAGTAATTTGACTTTAAAATGCAAAAGTTTTTGTTTTTAATTGAACAAATTGCATCGCCCACTACGACTTAAGAGTTGCGTCGCCACTCGCCACTGGTTGGGATTCGGGGTGGAGCCCTACTTTTTTGCCCCAGGGCGCGGTTACCTAGCTACGCCACTGCACCGTACATGTACGTCTAAATTCTAAACAATCCGAATATCTTGCGAACATTAGTATTCTAATTATCCTAACGTGTTTCTATTTATTTACCAACGAAACTTCTATTAGAGTTGGCAGATTTTCAACGTATAAGGTGTCCCACTCCCACAGATAGCAAAATTATGTAGAGACCATAGTGTGACAGTGTGTGTAGAGACCATGACACATTTAAAACAGTTCTGAATTTGAAATGTTTTTTGGCTTGCACATTTTACCCTTTGGGGCTAATAACAATAACCATACCACAAAAATTCTTCTAAACTAGTGGTCTTATGTTCTTTAAGTCCGCGGTTCCTGAATTTTTATGGTGGAGGGAGCCCCCCTTAAATATTTAATTTATTTTGTTTTTAGTATATTTGTTGTTATAATATAGCGGCAACAGATACAATCTGTGAAAATTTCAGACGTCTATATATATCGGTTCTTGAGTTACAGCCTGGAGACACACAGACAGACGGACGGACAGACGGACTGACGGACAGACATCGAAGTCTTAGTAATAGGGTCCCGTTTTTAATTTTGGGTACGGAACCCTAAAAATGAATATGTCTCTATGATGATGTCTGATATAATTTCTTTAAACAATAATTTATGCATCACACGCGGCGTTTGCGGAACCCCAGAACTCCACGGAACACACTTTGAGAAAGGCCTCTCTGAATATTTTCCACTAAAATCCTCAGCTTATGGCATCTTGAAATACCAGGATAGCTATAATCATCCTGAAACGTGTCACAAGTAGAGCGAAAAATTTTGCCACGCGTATAAAATCCTGATTCCTGAGGAATCCATTTTGAATATTAAAAATCTCAACATCATTAGCTGATACTTGATGTGAAAATGGAATTCCAAGATGGCGGAGCATTTTCGCTAATTTATAGCTTAGAAGATGAACTGGGCATTTTGAAGTTATCATGAAATTAAACACTCGAGATTTAAGGCTTGAAAATCTCCAGAATCTTTTAAGCTATTTACAGCTGAACCAAATTTACTTATACTTTTCCTTTCTCTATGCTTAGACTGATAAATTTTGGTATACTTAAGTATAATACTTACGTAATAAGGCGCGCTGATATGAATGTTATTTTAATGTCATTAACGTCGATATTCGTACTAACAGACATCCGACCTACTAATTTTTTAACCGACTTCCAAAAACGAGGAGGTTATACGTTCGTCTGTGGATATTTTTTTTTTTTTTTTTTTTTATGTATGTTCAACGATTACTCCGCCGTTTATGAACCGATTTTCAAAATTTTTCTTTTGTTATAATAGGTTTCACTCCAATTTGGTCCCATTTTGACAAAAGTGGTGATCTGATGATGGGATCCATGAGTAATCGAGGGAACTCCTCAAAATTCAAATGGAAACATATGTTTTTTTTGGTTTCATATGAAGTATTCCAGGCATATGTTACCAAAAAGTAAGATTTTGCACCAGGATTTACTATGGTTCGAAGGTGGTGAACAGAACTCCTTACTCCTTATAGATACATGTTTGGGGGTTTCGGCGTTGTCTTAAGAACTGAAAGCATATACTACTATGCAAATTTAATTAATCATCATCATCATCACCACCATTCCACTATACATCCGTGAGTAATCGAGGGAACTCCTCCAAATTTATATGGAAACTTATAATGATTTCGATTTTATGAGAAGTATCCTAAGCATTTGCTACCAAAAAGCAATGTTCAGAAAAGTGGTGACCTGATGATGGGATCCATGAGTAATCGAGGGAACTCCTCAAAATTCAAATGGAAACCTATGTTTTTTGGTTTCATATGAAGTATTCCAGGCATATGTTACCAAAACTAAAAAGTAAGATTTTGCACCAGGATATACCATGGTTCGAAGTTGGTGAACAGAACTCCTTACTCCTTATAGATACATGTTTGGGGGTTTCGGCGTTGTCTTAAGAACTGAAAGCATATACTACTATGCAAATTTAATTTATCATCATCATCATCACCACCATTCCAACATACATCCGTGAGTAATTGAGGGAACTCCTCCAAATTTATATGGATTTCGATTTTATGAGAAGTATCCTAAGCATGTGCTACTAAAAAGCAAGTATGGGGGTTTCGGAGTTGGTTTAAGAACTGAAAGCATATTATGCTACCATGCAAGTTACATTCATCGTCATCATCATCACTACTACCGGTCACCACACCATGAATTATCTAATTATGACCCTATTATTGTTACTATTAATCGTCTTTAAGAACAAAGCCCGAATTTGTCGAACGATTTAAAAATTATAATGTTATTTCAATGTAAATGACTCGACCTTGGTGTTTAGGTTACCAAGTTAGCAATTTGATTATAAGATCTATGAGGTTAGTTATTCTTAAAATTTATAAGGACGATTTTAGTTATATGATTTGAGCATCCATACTAATATTATAAATGCGAAAGTGTGTCTGTCTGTCTGTCTATCAGTCTGTCTGTTTGTTACCTCTTCACGCTCGAACCGCTGAACTGATTTTGCTGAAATTTGGCATGGAGATACTTTGAATCCCGAGAAAGGACATAGGATAGTTTTTACCCCGGAAAAAGTTAAAGTTTCCGCGCGATAAACGAATTTTGGCGCAACGAAGTTGCGGGGGTCATCTAGCAATGTTGAGTTGTTTTCATGAGTGTAATGATAGAAAGAAAGTCACTGAAAACTTTAGAGCCTTTAAAGACAGGCGTATGAACATTAATTTTATCATTGCTTGATTAACGCCAAGCAATAAGCATAATATACATACATTAGGTACACAGTGGTATATGCTTAGAGTTGCTTAAGCAATTCTGAAGTAGTGACATCAGACAATGAGTTCTCATAATATAATGAAAGTGTATCCTGGATCCAAAGTCACTAAGCATAACACATTAGTCTGTGCAGAAAACCAGCTTATAAATCACTTAAAAGAGTGAAATTATTATTTTTAACAAAAAATTAAAACCGACTTCCAGGGTAAAAACAATAATAATTTGTAATGAACAAAAAAGTGTTAAATAATTCTTACTCCTTAAAGTGCCTTATGCATAATTCTCCTAAACCTCAACTATTTCTGTACACAATCTACATTATTTTGAAGTCGGTACCAGTCTTAAATATTAAAAATATTTTGTCATAGAACTCAGCATTCTTATCTGGTACCGTCTTCAAAGTAATGTAGATTGTGTACAGAAATAGTTGAGGTTTAGGAGAATTATGCATAAGGCACTTTAAGGAGTAAGAATTATTTAACACTTTTTTGTTCATTACAAATTATTATTGTTTTTACCCTGGAAGTCGGTTTTAATTTTTTGTTAAAAATAATAATCTGTTATAGCGTCCTTAATATGTACATTACATTACACGGTCTTAAATATTTAGTCTTATTTGGTAACTGTACAATATTTACAAAAGTATTCATTGTACGGATTCGCAAAGAAATTGGAAAAGTTACGATACAAATGTACTAAGAAATGTTAGTAATTCGCAAAGTTTGTAACTTGTAATACTGTTAGCTCATTATTCTCAGATGCTCCGACAATGAGGAATAACGGGAACTTACAGAAGTAATCTTGGACGCCTGGATCAGTTTGTTGAGCTATTATTTATGAATAAACATCGGTTTAAAAATAAATAAATAATGAAGACATGAGTGCATGAATGAGGTAAGTAACATTTTTGAAAATTTACGTTTTATTGCATAAATGTAGCTTTTAGGACATGGAAAATGATTTGCAATCAAAAAATTTTGAATTTTACGTATACTTACAAAGTTAGCCAGATGATGAAGCAGGTAAGTTACAAGGTTCGTCCAAATGACTATGCAAGAACCGGGTAATTACATCCCATATGCGTTGCAGTACGGGAGATCGCTTGAATATTTTACTTTTTTAAATAAGGAATATTATGTCGACTTTTTTATTGTTCTATTATTCAAAGGCATAGATAATTTAGTATATATTTTTTTTGTTAGCGTTTGGCTCTGACATCGGGGGTGTACTTTGCCACATACAAAGGTATAGTCAGTCTTCTTCATAATAATAATGTTCATCAACGTTTTTGTTTTTACTTATCGTCATTTATGATCATATCTAAAGTCTAGTCAAAGTCTAAGTAAAAGTCAAGTCAAGCAGTCAAGGAGTCAAGTCGGTTGATTACCCTATACTCTATACTGAAACTTTTGACGGAGTTTTGGAGGGACACAAAAAGCACGTTCCTGGAAGTTGCAGCACGTGCACGATAACGAATATGTAATAATGGTTAATATTCTGCCAATAATACACATTAAAACACAGTTAACAGAATAATTTAAGGAAAATAATACAAAAAAAATACAACAGTAATCTTTCACATTCTAGGCAAAACTCGAGTAGGTATATTAATAATGACACATTATCATACACATATTTATACATATAATCAAAGGATATTTCATACACATCCATACTCTTTTATACTACGATAGTTATTTTATTAAAGACTAGGCGCTTTTCGTTGTTTCCAAACAAATTAAAATTTTGGAAAAACCTATCGTAACTTAAATGGTACCTACGTATAAAATATTTTGTTTTTGTTTTTATTATAATATTAAATTGTTGGAAATATAAAAAAATATTTAGGCATCAGTTTGGCTGTTTGCATTTATCCTGTGCTAATACTTTATAGCGTCGCGTCGCGTACCTAGTGTATTTATTCTTTGGTCGCGTCGATACTTCATTCCAACATGGACCAATCATACACTATGATTCCAAATTCAAATGAGCGCGCTCCCGCGCCAAATTTGAAAATCGAACTAGCTATGCTCGACAAAGAATTTTTAACTATTTATTACTCTATGATTCCAAATTCAAATGAGCGCGCTCCCGCGCCAAATTTGAAAATCGAACTAGCTATGCTCGACAAAGAATTTTTTATTGTAAGTACTTGACTGTTTTTTTTTACTAGGTATTATGACGTACAAGCCATAGTCGTGAAAACGCAGTTAAAAGTAAGTATAATAAAACACAATAAAAACTTGAATTAGTATATTGTTCTTTTAATTGTAACATTTGAATAGTGCATAATTTAAGTTATTATTATTAATATACTTAAATTTATTTATTAAGTAAGGGTTCATTTTAAACAATCTATAATATATCAACTTTGAGAAACCCAAGACATTTTAAAAAATTAATTGATCTTACTAGTAAACTATAAATTGGGAAATCGTGTTTGTATGATCTTAAATGCTTCTTAACACTTAAACGGCTGAACTGATTTCGACGAAATTTGCTTTGGAGATTATTACTTTCATCATCTCGTTTTCTCTACTTAATTCCTACTAGATGACGCCTACAACTCAGTTTTGTTTACATTTAGTTTTCTAATGCGGAATTCCCTTATATAATCTTTCCCGTCTTTCAAAAGTATAATCCATTTTTGTTTAAATCTGTTTGGCCGTGAATTTATTGTCTTTTAAATTGAGTCTTGTTTCATCTCAATAAAAAAAAGTGATTTATGTGTACTTCATGCATTGACAGTCTTTACAGATTTTGTTGCATTTAAAAGTGAAGAACCGAGTAACTTCACATTTTTCCTAATTTATCCTAGAATGGAGATTTTTTTATATAATTTTTAACATAACAATAAAAACGGAAGATATTTACACCTCCTGATACAATTAACAAAAGCCATTACTTGATTTGTGATGAAAAATCATAAAAAGTTTTTTCAAAACTTTAAACGCGATTTACTCGAAATTCGAAATGTGTTACATACCTCATTCATGCACTCACGTCTTTAATTATGTAAATTTTACGCGAATTTGTATATTTTGTTAATAGGCGTAACTTTTATTTACTCCTATACAGTGTGTAACAAAAATAAGTGATAATACTTTAGGGTGTGTACGTGTTCCTTGTAGAGAGTTCACTGTGAAAGTAGCAGCGCTAAAAGACCAATATTTTTTTTACCTTTATTTATATGAGCAAGGGCCCACGTACAAGGAACATGTACACACCCTAAAGTATTATCACTTTGTTTTGTTGAACCCTACGCTACACTACGTTATAACATACGCTTTCATAACAATGCTTCTATCAACTTCATAAAATGCTGCTCACAACTTCGATTCGGAGGAATTTGTTAATCCTGGGCCTGTAGACAAGACGCTAACGGTAACGTTACAAAATGTATGCGATTTGACATAAGTCATCGCTTCGCTAGCGAATACTAATGTCAAATCCATACATTTTGTAGCGCTAGCGTTAGCGTTTTTCCACTTGTCTACGGGGGCTGCTGCTTCCACTTTCCAGTATATATCAGTATATATCAATACAAGCAAGGGCGGATCCAGGGGGGAGTCATGGGGGTCATGACCCCCCCCCTCCCCCCCTGGCGCCATAGCTGGATCCGCCATTGAATACAAGTCCTTCATCAGAATCCTTTTTTTTTTTTTTTTTATTAAATAAGGGGGCAAACGAGCAAACGGGTCACCTGATGGTAAGCAACTACCGTCGCCCATGGACACTCGCAACATCCGAAGAGCTGCAGGTGCGTTGCCGGCCTTTTAAGAGGGAATACGCTCTTTTCTTGAAGGTTTGCAGGTCATATAGGTCCGGAAATACTGCTGGTGACAGTTCGTTCCAGAGTTATTGATTTTCAACTGCGGCATTACTAGGGGGGTAGGGGATTGGGCCACCGGTAAACTCACTCACTCGGCGAAACACAGCGTGAGCGCTGTTTCACGCCGGTTTTCTGTGAGGCCGTGGTATTTCTCCGGTCGAGCCGGCCCATTCGTGCCGAAGCATGGCTCTCCCACGATGGTGTCCTAGTTGTTGCCCACAACTTCGTCTGCGTGAATGCATGAACAATTACATATTCTTTGGTTAAAAAGTTTTTCATTTCATAATGGTTTTTTGTCTTTGCTCAGACATTAAGTTTGCACAGTGCAGTACAGTGGATATACAAGGTGTCACAAAACAAAGTGATACCTAATACTCTAGAGTCAAGAGCCTCGGGTGTGTACTGTGCCTAATATATGTAGAGTTCACTGTGAAAGTAGCAACACTGAAAGAGCAATTGGAAAGAAAGAGAGCTAAAAGAAAGATAATTTTCTCATTTACAAGTAAAAACTAAAAAAAGGTCCTATCTTGCGTAGAGATGCGTAGAGTAAGAAAATGTTTTTACGTTGCTAGATCGAACTCTATACAGGGGACTCAAAACTCTAAACCCTAAAGTATTATTACTAATTAGTCTTGTTACATCCTGTATACTGGTATTGGTATACAGCATGACTGGTGAGACATTACCGATACTTAAGGAGAGTATTCAGTACTCGATTCTCATTATAATTATGAAATAAAATTAGGTACTTAATTTTTGACCAAATTTCCCTTTAAACAAATGAATCATGGACACTTAGTAAATTACTACGCGGCCGGCGCGGTGGCGTGCGCCTCGCGCCATCCCGCCCGCGCGCGGTGTCCATGCGTTGGGTAAATAATAATTATTATTTAACTTTAAGCTACATTTACTCATTGATCAATTGATATTATTTTTTATATTTTTTTTCAACTAATATAATAGCCAAATATCACGTCCTAGAGTATTGAACATGTCTCACCAGTCATGCTGTATAGTAGGTATATATACCAACATTTTCACATGTAGAATTCCCTACATATTTTATGTAGTTGACCTTTAACAGTTCTTAGTCATAGTTCTTTGTAAATGTCAAATAAGAAGGCCAGCTCAATTAGTGTTAAACGAACCACCTGCTTTATAAATAGGCGAAAGGACTCTCTGTCTCTCTTCATTCTTATAAAGATAGATAGAGCGAAAATCTTCTCTTTTTCGTCTTTTCGTCAGTCGGTTTTCATCAGGATAGTTCCAGAACTGTGGTAGTAACTCTACAACAAAAAAGTGTTCTAAAAATATAAACGAAAGACCTTGATATGATACTTTAGTTTCCAATTTCCATTAGCTCTAGCTAGATAATATATTGATATAATAAAAAAATACAGCATCCTCTAGAAAATTGAATCTACGGGCAATATCTTGTATCAGAGCTAAAGTGTAAGTGTAGGTAATCTATAGCGACGTCAGAAAAACCCGGAAACCGAATATTTACTCGGCAAAAATCCGGGAAAGGGTACAAGGAAAATGTAGCGAGATAAAAAAGATAGTTTCATACCGAAACCACTTCCCCCTAATCCTGTTTGTGACTCGAAAGAAACGTTTCATTTATTTAAATTAGCACAATATCCTTGTACAGGCTTTTCCAATAATCTACTTATGTGATACACCCGAATATGAACTATATAACCCAGTTGTAGAGGTGGTATTTGCATAGCAAATTTTTTAACCTAACTTTCATATTGCGGTACTAGGAATGGTCCCTGCGGCACGCCAGGCCCCATGGCACGGTTTCTATCATTTACTGTTAAAATTACCTTTCAACTTCCATATAAATTTAAAATTTATTTTAAAAAAATATATAAGTCTTAATATTTCACAGAACGGAATAAGAAATGAATATAATGTTTACATTTTAATATTTTTCAACTTGCAACTTTCTCCTGTAGTTTGTTAGGTAAAGCCACAGAATATAATATATTAGTGGTAAAGCTCTTATTATTATGTTATTTCAAATGATTCTCTAAAAAGCTAAATTTAGTACTTTATAATATATTTTTTAACAGTACTCAGACCGCAATTTAGACGTTAAAATTTCATAACAAAGGAAAGGGCACTCATAAATTTGCACGTTAAGCACGAAACTTCTAAAAATATCATCTGCTCCTAAGTCCTAACACTTATTAAGAGACCTTTTTAATGACGCTTGGTCGGTGCAAATATGTATTCTACAGAAAATAATTTCGTCCAGTTTTTATTGTACTTAAAAATTTTGGTCCACTTGCGCCAATTCAAATTAAAGTTAACCCTGTGTTAAATTATCGTCCCTTTTCTTTCATATTTATATTAATAATATAATCCTGGGTTAAATAGTAAAAAAATACTCATTATTTAACACTGGGTTAACGTGTTAGAACAAACAGTGGACAGTAAATTGTGCAAAATGAAAATCGTAAATTAAATTGTGACCCACGAGAACCATAGATAATAATTATTATTATATTTGGATAAAATTGTTGGACGTCTACTTTCAACTTATCTCTTATTCCAGTCAAAATGTAATCTACATGCTTATTTGACTCTACATCATATTATCAATAAATACATCTCATATTTTTATATAGACTTATTTTTCAAATTGAGGTAAAATCTTAAGTATACCACAAACGAATGAATAGAATATCTACTATCAGTTCAAACCAAAAAACATAGAGAATTCGTAATAACAAGTATACAGAACAAACAACCTTAGAAAGAATCACAAAAAATGGCTACTCTCGAGAGGGGACAAAACAAGTAGAGTTGTACCTTTATGCACAAGTCGACTTGTACCTTTATGCACACAAGCAAGTTGTACCTTTATACACACAAGGTAGAATGACATACGTCCTCCTTTTGCAAAATGTTGAATGCTTTCTTACGTTTTTATCTCTTGTTGACTTGCACTTTTTTCTTTGACTGTATCGTGTATGCTTGCTGTGAATTTATTCACTTATTAATTGCTTAGCAATACTATGATATAGATATACTGATCCAACCACAATATACCTAGATTTACGTAGTAACTATTCAGTAATCTGTGCCTAGATTTTAGTAGAACACTTCGAGCGACAAGATTTCTTTTGGTATGTAGTGCAGTTACAGCAATTCCCTTGCTATTATTATAATAATATTTTCATTAGAAAGAGTGTTGAAGTAAGAAAAATGTAGGAGAGGTCCAATTTCTTCATCTTCATATCTTATACACTATAACTTTTTTTACTATTACTAACACTATTATTTTTCTCACGTATAATTTCAAACTCCAAGCCATTTACAAGCCTTAACTGTCGGCAAATATTAACTCTTACCTTTTAAGTCAAGTTTCATTAATTTTACTAAAAAGTAGGCTAATGTACAATTCCTTCGAAATTAAACAATAAAACGTTTACACTTTACAGTAATATAACTGTTTGTGAACATTTATAACACTTTATCATAATGTGTTCATATAATTTATTTCACTTAATAATTACCACCAAAAACATTTGTTAATTAGTAAAAATAACAGCTGTTTGAGCTTATTTGGACTTTTATCATTTTGTTTTTCTGTAATTATCAATTATTAATATTTTTTTATGTTTCCTGCTTATAATTGAGTAAAAATTGATTAAACATTATTTTAGTTTGAACTTTTAATTATAAAACAAAGTCGCTTTTTCCCTCATGTCCCTTTGTTCCCTTAAATCTTTAAAACTACGCAACGGATTTTGATGCGGTTTTCTTTAATACATAGAGTTATTCAAGAGGAAGGTTTGTAAGTAGTACTTATATTTTATTTATTTTATTATATTATATTAAGTACATACAGTACATTCATTAAATAGTGGAGAAATGTTGTTATTGTTGGGGTTTCTAATGTGATGTCGTAAATAATTTCATATTTTTCCGCATACATTGCAAACGCAGGCTGAACCCTACGAGATTTATCAAAATAATGTACCAAGTAATATACACAATGAAATGGTCTACAGAAAAATCCGCGATGGTATATTGTCTACCGCGGGCCAACCAAATATAAATCGAAACTGCTGAATCGATTTTAATCATTTTTTCAGTAGCTATATAATATTTAATACCTGTGCGAAGCTGGGGTGGGTCGCTAGTTCGTTCTAACTTCTATATAATATAAAAGGTAAGTTTAAGCAATTTTCCCTAACTACTAGTTACCTACTATATAAAACGCAATGCAAGAAATCTCTCCTAATGAGACGCGCTCTACCATAATATTATTCTCAGGCATTTTCCCACAAGAAATATTTATAATAAAACTACATTATTCATAGAAGTAATACGGATTACAATTATCCAAGTAAATGCGTCTTACCGTTACATAAACTGGATTGTTGAAGTAGCATAACTACAAGTTATTATTGCGATATTAACCGTGGGACAGCTAAAAAGAATTTATCGATGCAGAATACTCGTTACGAAGATATTATGTAATAGGTAACTGTAAGGGTCAGTTAACACCTAACATTATACAAGAAGAGGCATTAAAAATCCAAAAAGTATTTAGATACTTACTTACAAAACTAAGATCAACTTTTTATTTGAATAACACGTTAGGGAATAAACACAATTACTTAACGTAACTGTATTATAATTAATGTAATTCGATCAAAATGAACTGAACTAACATTGTCGTGGTCAAGAGGTTGGAAAACAACCCAATTTTAGGTTAGTTTATAAAATTCACGTGAAAATTTGAGATGAATCTAAATTGTTTAAAAATGTATAGTTCATTTAATATTAAAAAGGTAAAATCAACTATAAAGCAGCTTTAAAATGCTCCACTTTTAAACCCAATAAATATTTTAACCCTAATAAAGAGTAATTGAAAACTTACTCAGATTCTTCAACAAAGTCCAGACAAAAATGAACCATTAAAATTGACGATAGTTCAGAAATTAATAAAGCTACAAAAACTTGTTATATTATAAAAGAAAGTCATATTTGACCTGCCCTAGTTATTTTTTGTGTTACCATTTACAAGATTTTCGCTAAAAGTCGTGGTAGAGATTTTTTTGTGAATTTCGTGAAATTTCTCCAGAGGAATAGCATGAATATATTTAACGAGTACGATTCTACAATAGACTAATAGTTTACCTTTACTTGCAGTGAAAAAGATGAAATTTGAAGGTGACTGAAAGACTAGCACGAGCTCTAACTTTAGACAGAATGCAAAGTCTTAGCAATAGTCTGCTATTTCTGTACAAAATATTTCAGTTTGTCTGTCTGTCCTAAGAGAAATAGTTGACAGCGAGGACCCACTGTATGATAAATAAGACTGAAATGCTCTTTAGAATAGTGAATAGTGATAAGTTTTTACTAACATTATTATGTACTAGATGACACCCGCAACTCCGTTGCGCCAAAACTCGTTTATCGCCCGGGAACCGTACATGTTTGCGGAACAAAAGGTATCCTATGTCCTTTCCCGGGACTCAAAGTGTCTCCATGCCAAATTTTAGCAAAATCGGTTCAGCGGTTTGGGCGTGAAGAGGTAACAAACAGACAGACACACTTTCGTATTTAAAATATTACTATGGATTTAGGTTACTAACTGTGTAAATATTTTACATAATAAGTGAACTTCTAAGGTCTGGTGACCCAATAAATTAAAAATAAAATCTTAACATAGCTGGCTTATAACTTATAGGTTATAAGTTGAGTACCAGTCTCTTGCTATAATATTGATTTTAATTACATCATATTTGTATTAAGGGCCCGGGTTACCCTCGAAATTTTCATACATTCTTAATACCAAAATCATTTTCTCATACGAAAATATTTAACATGTTTGAGTTATTTTTCAGCTTAAGATAGTAATTACCTAGGGTCCTGAACAATTTTTTTTTACAAAATTTTTAAATACTAAAAAAAATTTTTTTGTGTTTAAATATTTTTTAGTAAATTTACTACTAAATATTTAAACACCAAGAAATAGACAAAAACACTAAAAAATATATAAATAAATAGTAAATTTACTACAAAATATTTAAATAATAAAAAATATTTTTTAAAGTTAAAATATTTTGTAGTAAATTTATTATTTATTTATATATTTTTTTGTATTTTTGTCTATTTTTTGGTGTTTAAATATTTAGTAGTAAATTTACTAAAAAATATTTAAACACAAAATTTTTTTTCTTAGTATTTAAATATTTTGTAAAAAAAATTTGTTCAGGACCCTAGGTAATTACTATCTTAAGCTGAAAAATAACTCAAACATGTTAAATATTTTCGCATGAGAAAATGATTTTGGTATTAAGAATGTATGAAAATTTCGAGGGTAACCCGGGCCCTTAAGTTCTTTTGTTATTTGGGAGAAGACGATTAAAGATTTTTGTTTTTTGATTATCAGGACGAGCCAAGCGAGCCATAGTTTATTCCATTACATTTTGTGGTACACTTTACGGAAAAACTATCACGATGATTTGTGCTTTAACATAGTAATTTTTATATGTGATGCTGATGTTATCGTCAGTCAGCCAAGCCAAGGTGTGACGACGCGAGCCCTCACAATGCTCGGCTTGTAGCTAGTTTAGTTAGACTGTCGTTTATACAACATGACTGGTGAGACATTAGTCATTACCGATACTTAAGGAGAGTACTCTGTACACGATTCTCATTATAATTATGTAATAAAATTAGGTACTTAACTTTTTCCGAATTTTACAAAAATAAATGAATCATGGATACTAAGTAAATTACGCGGCTAGGCAAGAAGGCATACTATGCGGCCGGTGCAGAGGCGTGCGCTACCAATGAAACACCACACAACTACCCTTCCCGCGCACGGTGTCCATGCGTTGGGTAAATAATTATTTAACTTTAAGCTACGTTTACTCAGTGATCAATTGATATTATATTTTTTATATTATTATTTTCCAACTAATATAATAGCCAAATATCACGTCCTCGAGTATTGAACATGTCTCACCAGTCATGCTGTATAAAGTAAGTCCGTTCAAAATCTATACGACGGCTGGACTTTTTTAGAGTAAACTTGTAGTAATTACTAGTGCTGGTAGTGCACTCCTTTGACGCTAACAAGTATTGTTCTAGTTCTAGACTTAGCCAATTGTGAAATTAAACGCACATGAAGCGTGACATCTCTGATAATTGAGGTAGCCATTGTTGGGACAGAAATAGACAGAAGACAGATGGAATACACAGAATCTTACCAGTAATATTATGAACTTGATGACGCCTGCAACTCCGTTGAGCCAAAATTAGTTTCGTGAGAACCGTTTTAATTTGTTAGGATGTACATACTCATATCGAGAGTGTCCGTTTATCTGTCTACCTTAAAGTACTGCACCTATTTGGATGAGATGGAGATACTGTGAGTCCCTTGAAAGAACATAAGACAGTTTTTATTATAGCTAGATTGTAACAAAATAGGTTAAGTATCCTAATATTATGTAATAAAGCTAGGACTCAAAGTATCTTCATTCTAGATGTCATCGAAATCTGTTCAACAGTTCAAGCTTGAAGAGGCAACAGAGAAACAGACTTTCGCATTTATCATATTAGCTTGGCTACCTACCTGTAAAATACGAACTCTACACTATAGTGACATATTTTCGTTTATAAACTGTTAGGGTGAATTGCACCAGAAGCGTAGTTAAAGTTAAGGTTAAGGTTATCGTCAAATGTGGCGACTTTTGCTAGAGATTTAACAGCTGTTCATTTCACATTTTGTTATGGTTAAAGTTAAAGTTATAGTTAAAGTAAGCCGGTGCAACTACGCTTCTGATGCAATTCACCCTAAGTATTGTGGATTGACAAAACTAATTAATCATTAGTCAAAGAGAACAAAGAGTAGACTTTGTCTTTGAAAATTAAAGCCAACAAAACTCCCAATCCATCTTAGCTAGAATTTTGAAGACGTTTTTGCTTTGCTTTTTCAAAGTCAACTTCAAAGTTATGTTTCATTCATCTCACGATTTCTGCTGCAAGTTTTCATTTGGACCTGACAACTTGGCGAGTTTGTGAAACTCTGTGTTTTATCAAAAAAAATTCCAGCCACAGACTGAAATGATCAAATGACGGTTTTAGCTTTCTGTTTTATGTATCAAGAATGAAAATTGATCCACAAACGGCGAAGTTATGGTTGAACATCAAAAAAAAATATACAGACGAACATCTCCTCTTTTTTGTAAATCGGTTAAAAATAAGGTTTAAATTATGTAATATACAGAGCATTGCAGGATGTAACAAAACTAAGTGATAATATTTTAGGGTGTGTATGGGTCATGAATTTTCCCATACAAAAGTAAAAACAAAATTACGCTTTCAGGCTTCAGCCCTGCTGCTTTCTATAAGCGACTCATACACACCCTAAAGTATTATTATCATATTGTTTTGCTACACTTGTATAATATTATGAAATATTATTTTAAAGCGGATGAACAAATGTTAAATTTTAAATATTTCTCTTCCTTTAAAATCCTCATTTGGTATGTTAAGTCAATTTTAACAAGATCCAGAAAGCTGCGGACGAAATATTACTGCGGCTTTACGTCCGTCGTTTGTTTTTGTTACTTGTGCTCATTTCGTACTGTAATGGCCTGAGAAATTGGAAAAATAAACGAAGATTGTTCCGAACGTGATAATTTGTTATACTCAAACATTTTAATGCTCTATGAGAATGTAACATAAATTGAATAATATAATTCATAACCAAAACAGTTGACGACATCGAACAAAACATGTAAAGCTTTTGTGAGTGAAACAAAACAATACGACCTCTTTGTAAACCTTTTATTATATATCTATACAAACATCAGCCATAATTTATTAAAAACTACAAAATAATAATTTACAGTCTTTCCAATTAATACTTATAAATTTTAAATTACTATACAAATGCAATAAATATTTACTTACAAGCATATCGTACGAAATGCGAAAATTTGGTATCATTATTGTACAAAAGTTCTATAAACGGTACGAGGGGCTTAGCTAACGCGTTTTCTTTATCTCTTCTTTATAGAAACGACGATTGAAAAGTATGGAATTGACATGAATGATGAATGGCTCAAATAAATATGTCGAGTTTATTATTATATTATGTCAATTCAAACATTTTTGAGCGGCGACTCTATAAAGAAGAGATAAAAAAAAAGTGTTGGCTAATCCACGAGGTCTATTTACATTACGAAAGCGGCTACATTGAGATCTATACCAGGTACGTTTGGACCGTGTGCTGCACCACGTGGGGGTGCCTGCCCTGGAGGTCATTGGAGGAGTAGTCTGAGTCGATGGTGGAATATATGTGCTCCGAGAGCGGGCGGTCGCAGGGCGAGCGCTCGGCAGAGTTGGCAGACTTGCCGCACAACGTCTGACAGGTACTGTTCAAGACAGACGCGTCCATCGTGTAAGTGTTCGAGCTGCGGCCATAGTTCAGCCTCTTTAGCTTATGACCACGCTTCTTAGTCGACGGAATTGCGTATCGTAATCTCTCCCAGAACCGCTTCTCCTTCCACGTGATCTCTAATCCGGATTTCAAGTAGGACTTCAGTTCCGGGTCGCGAGTTACGAACCCGGAGCTGACTACGATTAACTTGTGCGGATTCTTGCGGAGCGCCCGCTGCAGAGCTTGGCGGAACTCTACCTGCGACCACTCGGTCAAAATGAAGTTCTTAGTCAGGACTATGATGATGCGTCGCGAGGCCTCCGTCGCCTCGACGACTAGGTCAGGGAACTGCGCGTAGGTGGCCTCGAATTGCGGCACGTCCCTGTAATGGAGGCAGAGATGGTACGACGGATAACCGTTCTCGAGCTCCCTCGCTAACGACTCTACGACAAAGTCCTCGTCTTTGGGACTGTAACAAATATAGGCGTCGTAAAGTTTATCGGCGTCGCTGAGAGCGCTCGTTAGCGGGGCGAGCTTGATGCCGCAATTCGAGTACAGCCACATCCTACACGCGTATCTAAATGTAAATACTAGCGCTAATATCAGTAAAATGAGCATAAACCCGGTCAGGATCGACGCCAGTAATGGGATATTGTTCGATACGAAAAACGCACTTATGGCAGTCGAGTCTGATATTTCGCTGCAAATGGTCACATTTAAGTTCAGCGGTTTCTTAGACTTTGTGCTCTCGTTGACACACCACGTGCCGTGTAAATCGAAAACTTTTTCTACATTCTGTGATATGTACGTGAGAAAGCCTTGCAGATATTTACAATTGCAGGACCAGTTATTGTTGCCCAAGAAAAGAGTTTGCAATTTCTTGTTATTATCTAAATGCCACAGCCCGTAGTTTACGAGTCTGTTTCCGTCCAGGCGCAGAACTTCCAGGGAATTTAAATGAGAAAAACTCGCGTTCGAAATGGACTCTATGAGGTTATTCTGTAAGTACAGCTCCTTCAATTTACTCAGCTTCTCGAATTCTAGGCCGTGTAATCGTTTTAGTTTATTGTCGTCCAAATGCAATATCTGCAAGTCGACGAGATTACGAAACGTTTCGTTTTGTATGCTCGTAATACTACTAGAGTTGAGGTACAATACGAGAGCTCGGTGCATCGAATCGAAAACGGTTTCATTGAGTGTACTATAAAAATTGCCATCTAAATAAATATGAGTAGCGCCTGTCGGGAAGTCTCGAGGCATCGCGCTTTGTTGTTTCACCGAACAATCGACGACGTTCGTTGTTTTAGTCGAGTCATGATAACACGAGCAGTTATTGGGACAAACAATTTTGCAATTACAGAAGCTGAAATCACAACAATGGCACTCGTCGAGGCAGTGGCTTTCGTATTTACAGAGAAAATCTTTGGTGCGTAACGAACTAACCGGGAGATATTTTACGCCTCGAACGTACGACTCTTTGCAGATTACGTTCTCTAGATCCATGACGCGTGGATATTGATGCGGCGTTATGGAATTTATAAGCAGGAGCCATTTCATTGTACAGTCGCATCGAAATGGGTTGCCACTTATATAAAATTCAGGTAGTGCCTCGGCGTCAGTGCTCGATATGCGCAAACTATTTATGTCGATCGTTTCGATCTCGTTGGCGTACATATCGACTCGCTTTAAATTATTTTTCTCTAGAAAAGTATCGATTTCGATGGCGGTGATAAAATTGTTGTTTATAAAGAGTAACTCGACGCTGTTGGGGATAGAGATGGCCGATAAAGAAACGATACGGTTATGGCTCGCGTCGAGTGTTTTAATCCGGAGATCTTTTTGTATTTTATAGTAATTACCCAGGATCTCTATAAAATTTGCATGTATATCGAGCCACTTTAGATTAGGAGGAACGAAGGCGTAGTCGAACCATACCAAATGATTTTCGGATAGGTTCAGCCATAGCAGTTTCGTTAGCGACACGAAAACCCCATTAATATCTGATATGAAGTTGGAATCCAATCGAACGGCCTCCAATTGCGTGTTCTTTTGAAAGGTTTCAGTTTCGATTGCCTGTATTTTATTTTTGGCTAAATTAAGAACTTGCAAACTAGGCAAGCCCCAAAACATACCCGCCGTGAGGTTCCCTATCTGATTGTCTATTAAACGCAAACCCGTCAGCTGAGATAAATTTTGGAAGGAATTGTTTGAGATTTCGAGAAGCAAGTTTTCCCCTAAATCTAAAGATTTCAGAAACGGTAATTGCAAAATCGCCTCGGGCACTTTCGTCAACTTATTCGAACTCAAGTCCAATTCTTTGAGATCGGAGCAATTTTTAAAAGCATTCTCACCTACATACGACAGTAAATTACCATTCAAACTTAATTTATTCAGTATAAACAAACCGTTAAATACAAAGTCTTCGACACTCCGAAGTTTATTTTGGCCCAAATTTAACGTATGCAAATTGAACAAAGGTGAAAACGCATTGTCCTCGATGAAACCGATGGAGTTGTTGCCCAAATTGAGTATTTGCAAAAAGAATAAATCTTTAAAAATGTTCCGAGAAATTCGGGTAATTTGATTTTGCGATAGATCGAGCACGATTAACCTTATTAGGCCGCCGAATGTTTCATCTTCTATGTGATCGCCCAATAATCTGTTAGCCGAAAGATCTAACACTACCAGCTGATCCAGCTTACTGAACAATCGCTTGGGCAGCAACTCTAGCATGTTATTACTTAGATATATCTCACGGATCTCTTTAGTGTTCCGAAACAGAGTCTCCGGCAAGTAGTTGATCGCGTTCTCCGACAAGTTCACAACTTTCAACAACAACAAATCACTGAACACTTCGGTGGGCAGCTCACTTATTTTATTGTTCTGCAGGAAGAGCTGCGTGAGCCTCCGCAGGTGGAATATCTCGGAGTCGGCGGGCAGCGACATGATGTCGTTGTGGCTGAGGTCAATGGTCTGCAGGGTGGACCCGCACTTGTGGCCGAAGCCCAGCTCGTCGACAAACTTGAGCTTGTTGCGGATGAGATTGAGGGAGATGATGTTCTCGAGCGCGCAGAACAGGTCCGAGGGGATCTTCCTAATGTTATTGTAGCCGAGATCGAGCGTGTGCAGCTCGCGGAGGCCGTTAAAGGCGCCGAGTGACAGCTCGAGCTCCTTGTTCGGACCCCAGTCGTTGTTCATGGAGCGCAACGTCAGGGATTTCAGGCCTCGCAGCCCCTCGAACACGTTGCCGGGCAGACGGAGGATCTTGCAGTTCTCAATGACGATCTCGGTGAGGCCCTGCATCCGGCCGAAGTGGTGGTCCTTCAGCGTGCTCTCCCGCGGCTGCTGGCAGTGGACGAGCAGGCGGTCCGCGCCGTCGGAGTGCATCGAACCCACGTCCCGCTCGGAGAGAGCCGGTACCTCGCACTCCACACCGCTCGGCCCACGCACGCACGCGTCCGGCGACGCCGCCGCTACCAAACACAACAGTATCACTTCGATTAGCATTATCACTCGGTCCATCACATTTTCACTCGTCAACTAACTTTGATGAATGAGAGTGTTCGTTCGCCGCGCGCGTTCATATTACTGTCTGTGCGGGTGTGCGATTCGACTGCGATTGTACGGGTTGTAAACAGAGCGCGCGGCAGTGCGCGCGGCACGAAACATGTTCCCCCCGCGGCGGCCGGCCCGCTACTGCCGAGTGCCGTGTGCCCGCCCGGAGTTGCCAACCCTCAGCATTCAAAGTACCAAGACCGAAATTAAATAAGTAATACTTAACTACAAAGTTATAAAATCGACTCCATATCAGTTGAATTCTTTATTTTACTGTTCTTCATAATAGGTAAATTAAAAGATGTTAATTTTTGTAAAGAAGGTCAGACTTTCTTACCTTATAATATTAAAACATATCATTGTAAATAACGTAATGAATAAAGTAATTAAATTTTTATTATTGACTTTTAAGTTTCACTATAAGAACCTTACTTAATAAGTATATATTTAACTGAACTCAATTTTTTTATTTTATTTTTGCCACATGCTTCTCTTTTAAAATTAAATTATGTGAACACTTAAACAATTCCAACGTATATTTTCATGTACTTAAGTAGTTTTCATGTTTGTTTTTCATTTTTTTATTCGAACGAGCACAACCTTGACATAACTAACGAGAGTAATAATTAAAGATCTTAAATTCGAATATTAAAAAAATTAAAGATCTTAAATTCGAATATTAAAAAAAATTAAAGATCTTATATTCGAATATTAAAAAAAATAAAGATCTTAAATTAGAATATTAAAAAAATCTTATGTATGTCTATTAAATCTCCCCGCTTTTGGCGAAAACTAATTACGCTACAACACCGGCACACCATGGCGCGGGAACGACCGCACCATTGCGCTACACAGCGCTCACAGTTATTTTACCCCCCACAGAACCTTATGGCAACTACATAAGTGGTATTTCCATAGAAATTGTAAGGTAATTTAACTCTAGACGCACTGCACTAAATCACCCCCTACCAGTTTTTAAAGGAAACCGTTGTGTCGCCTTTATTAATGGCGCTTTCGTGTAATTGAATATCATAATAATTAATACGCAATCCTTCAAAATCTTGTTTACTGTGTCTTGTGACTTGTCACATATATTTTAACTTACTGTGTGAGCAAGGTTATGTGTTTAATTGTATAAATACAGTAATAAATAATAATTAATATGTAATAATTTAGCACGCTCTAGAGATAGAGATATTATGGCGCCTAGAGAAAACAAGTCTCTCTAGAGACAACAAATCTCAAGTCTCCCCCGCAGAGCGCGATAGAGACAACACGACAAAACAAAAGTTCTAATAAATGAAACAGTTCAAAATAATCGATTCGTTGTCCTCTGATTTCTTCTTCAAAACTTAAAACTCTACCGGCATTATCCAGGAAGGAAACAGGGGACAACGTTTATACGTGATAAAGTGTAGTTATTAAGTATATATTATAATTTATATGTATGTTAGTCATTAAGGTATATATTGTATGGGCCTATGTAGCCCAAATAAATAAATAAAAATAAATAAATAAATAAAATAATATGGAAAAACGGCTGTAGTGGTAGCTCTTAAGTAGGTATTTATTTAATTTGAGCTTAAGAGGTTTGGTTCGATTCATTTTTTACAATGGAATTTGGAGGTATAGGTTACAGCAAAACAGTTTTAGCTAAAAATATTTAAGTCACTCTAGTGGCTGGCCATTGAACTTCGGGAACCCAAAAAACTTAAGTATTTCAGTACTTTTCTTAAATTGATAGAAGTACCAAAATATTTAAAACCAACTATAATATTTTGTACTTTCTAGTTTCTACCACTTTGGTCTATATGAACATTAATTATTGTCATTTATTTCAGGTTGTGTAGCCAAAAAGTAAGTCCTTCCACGCCTAAACTCATCTTTACCTCATCAAATTCTTTTCACAAAAAACTTTCTATTCACATAAAAAGCTTCTCTTTTTAAATACAGAAAAATATACGTTTAAAAATACGCCTTCGTCAGCAATTATCGTAATAAAAAACATTTTCAAGTCCACATTTCTTTCGCACACTTATGACTAACCCAAGAGCCAGCGACTACCAAACTCTCGTAATTTTATAAATGCTGAAAGTTTACCTATATAACACCTATATTATAGAGGTAGGAACGTTACTGTTATAAGTGTCCGGCGCGGCAGTGGGAGACGAGATTCCTACAGTTGTACATAGTAAATTAGATAAAAAAATCGGGCTTTATACTTTATCGAAGGTTAGGTAGACCTACAGAACTGGATGGAAACTCCTGAGGTAACCACGATCGAAATTCCATAGTTGGTCGTTCTTACCTCTATCGGAGTCACATACAGGCAAACTTTCAGCTTTTATAAAATGACGAAAGTCGAGCTGTCGCTGGCTCTTGGGTTATGGCTAACAATGGAGATTGGTTGAGTTGGTCTCACAAAAGCCCGTCATTACGAGTTTACGACTCACTCCCATTTGTCATACTTATTGTATCATGATTTTACATTTTCATTATTATAATATTATAAAGAGCTAAACACATTGAAGCACAATTAGGAAAATTGAGTTGGTGCCTGCGACCTCGCTTGCTGACAAAATTTAAGAGGAAACACTAGGGCCGTTTTTCCATACAAACGTTGTCCCCGGTTTCCTCCCTGGATATTGCCGGTAGAGTTACAATTTTTTTGCTGAATATCTATGGCCACTATTATCATGTCCACCTGGACATGATAATAGTGGCCATAGATATACCTATGTTTTCTTTCTTTTTATAATTTAATTATTAAAAAAGATATGAGCGTTCAAAAACCCAAAAAACAGCCAGATTTTCCGCTGTGTTAAAACATCCAGAAAACCGGCTAGATTATAGAAAAAAAAACATAGGAACACAGCTCAAGCGTTGCTTTACTTTTTAATGTAAAAAGTACTTCAATCGGTTGGTAAGTTTTGGAGAAAAAATCAGGGGAGTGGGGACTGCAAGGAATCGTTGATTTCCGTTCAGAATTTTCAATTCAAGCTGTACTAGTTGTTTCTATAGTGCTCTGCGGAGCCGGAGGGAGGCTTGAGGTTAGGGAGACAGCAATAGATTTTACAAATATGTACTTGTTTTTCATTTCTCTGGCCCTATAGGGCCACTAGGAGACACTATAGTGTCTAGCAGTTAGCAGTTATACTTAGCACTAATGTGGTGCAAAAGGCAAAATATAGACTAAACCCATAGACATAAATACTAAAATCGATGACTAAACCAAAACAGACCAAAGAATTAAAGCATCTTCAGTAACATTTGGGACCATTTAAACATTTGAAATATTTGAATATTTTACTGTATTTTTTTTTGTCAAGCTTAAAAAATGGGTTTTGGGTTCTTCATCGTCAGATAAAAATGGCTACTGGCTACTGCGCATCAGAACTCCATTTGCATGAAACAGCGTGTTTAATTTTTATCCCACAAAACTCTTACATTTAAAAATAATGAATTTTGGTAATTCCACATGTGGCGGTACCCACATTCGCCTAACATTCCTGCATCGCGCTATCGAAGTTTTCTGAGCGCGTCAGTATAAATATACGACAGCTGAAATGTATCACGTGGGCTCCGGCCTGACCGAGCATACCACCTCGCTCGGTCGGAAGATCTTCCTTTGGGCCTCCACGCATTATCACACCACATTGGTGACCCTCGACAGAACACGCCTCCTTCATCATCATCACTCCCCGCCCCTCCGCACCGCGCCAGCCAGCATCGCCTCATCGGTTACATCGTCCACTAGCCGCAATGTACCGCGGCCTGGGCGACTCCGCATCGGCATCATCGGGCTTTCTCACTACACCGACCGGTCAGCAAGCAGAGCACATCTCTCCTGGTCAGCACGTAGCATCGGCCCCGCACGGTAGCTTATCCGACTCACTGGATCGCTTACAGTTCCGACTCACTGGGACTCACTGCAACAGTTCCGACTCACTGGAACTCACTGGCACTGGCGACTCAAGCGACAAGACTTCAAGATTCGACCTCCGGTCTTCGGGGGGGAGTGATGTGGCGGTACCCACATTCGCCTAACATTCCTGCATCGCGCTATCGAAGTTTTCTGAGCGCGTCAGTATATAATACGACAGCTGAAATGTATCACGTGGGCTCCGGCCTGACCGAGCATATGCCACCTCGCTCGGTCGGAAGATCTTCCTTTGGGCCTCCACGCATTATCACCCCACACACACATAATATTAATAGGTATCATAAATTAGATTTAAATCATAATACAATCATTCTTATCCTTTAACTTTAATATTACTTTAAATCTAGACCTTTTAGATTTAATCAATGCTGTTACACTCGAGAGAGACCATAAAAGAAACGATCCTGTTATCCTGCTCCTTATAGGTACAGGGCTTAGTGAATAATTTATACAAAACGGTCGAGTCGAGAACTAATGCCGTTTGTCCATTGCCGCCGTCACCGGGACTACGGAGTACTATTATAATATACTAGCTGTTGCCCGCGACTTCGTCCGCGTTAGAATAGTAGATCACGTCCCAAGTATTATTTTTCAAAAATATGTACAGAATTGACTTTCCTACGATTTTATAATATGTATCTAGATGACTTAGTTTGTTCCTAAAAAGGATAATTAAGACGCAATACAAACTCCACGACACCTTCTAAATATGAGCAAAAGTTTTATGAAGAATAAGGGGGGGATGGGGGGGTAAAACAATTAAAACAAACGACACTGGAAACCGTATGTTTAGTTTATTTTTTAAGTTTGTTCGTACAACGCCGCAACACTACTTTGTTTGAAGCAAAATTTGGGGGGGGGGGTTTGGGGGGTCAAAG
Source organism: Plebejus argus (assembly GCA_905404155.3). Classification (NCBI taxonomy): domain Eukaryota; kingdom Metazoa; phylum Arthropoda; class Insecta; order Lepidoptera; family Lycaenidae; genus Plebejus; species Plebejus argus. Next base: position 10,001,598 of record FR989941.1, on the reverse strand, counting down.
CCCCCCCCCCCCCCCCAAGAAAAGACTGAAAGACTGATGCCAAAGCTCCAGGAATGTTAATCAAACGACACTCGAAATTTGTATAGAAAAGAGAGACAAAGGCTCATAGCATGGCAAGGAGTGAAGATTAAAGGAAATTTTATGGGCTTTCATTACGTACCGGACAGTTTTTCTCTACAACGCACCATTTGAGCGATATGAGCAAAAAATTAAAAATATTGAAACTTGAGCCCCTCCCCCACCCTAGGTGATATCGTCATAGTACGTAGCCTATGTGTTGACCCGACCTCTATATAATATTCGTGCAAAATTTGAAGTGAATCCATTCAGTACTTTCTGAGTTTATCCCGGACATACATACAGACAAACAGACAAACAGACAAAAATTCTAAAAACTATATTTTTTGCTTCCATATCGATTGTAGATCACGTCCCAAGTATTATTTTTCAAAAATATTCAATGTACAGAATTGACTTTCCTACGATTTTATTATTATATTATATAATTTATATATTATATTATATTTATATTTATATTTATTTTATTGTATTATATTATAATATTATATTATATATTATGTATAGATGTATAGATTCTGTGCCGGGACGTCCGCGCGTCACCGACAAAAATTGGTCATTGGTCGCGAACCCCTGGGGTTAGTAAGACCAAAATTTGATGTGGGTAAGGGGTAAGATGTATTTTGCGAGGCCCCCTGATTGATGACGCAAGAGGACGGATTTTATTCAGAGAAAGTATTAATTTTAAATACTCAAATTTTTATTTACTTACTTTTAAAAATTTGGGTATTTAAAAACTCGTAGGTAAATCATAAAAAAACTTAGTGGTCCAAGGTGCGCGAGGCCCCTAGGACCGAGAGGCCGTGGGCAATTCATCAAAATTTCACGAATTAAATACAATATCTGGATATTTCCAGAAAATAGCGCGGATATTCTCGGCCTTTTCCACGGGAATTGGGTCAGATGCTCTACCAATAATACTGAAATTGATTATGCAAAACTACCAACAACATTTACTCCCGAACTTAGTGGGGCATTCGTTAACATCTATTTAACGACTGTGAAATAACATAGCACGGAAGTTACTTAGTAATTTGTGTAAATTACTTTGAAAATTGCCTCGTGGAAATGATACCATAAGTAAAGCAAGTTTTTTTAATTCTTTGTTTAGGGGTTTTATCGTAGTTCGTAAAGCGATTATGACACCCGAATTCACATACAAATACAATACAAACAATAAAATTAAATAAATAATAGTTAAAAAAACTAAAAACACGCTTTTTAGGGTTCCGTACCCAAAGGGTAAAAACGGGACCCTATTACTAAGACTTCGTTGTCTATCCGTCTGTCTGTCTGTCTCCAGGCTGTAAACACAAATAAAACACAGTAATACTTGCACTTTTTCCACTATATTCTAATATAGTGGAAAAAAGTGCAAGTATTACTGTGTTTTATTTGTGTCTAAAATGAATTACCACCAAGAACCGACAGTACAATCAATTACATAATATATCCAGGCTGTAACTCAAGAACGGTAATAGCTAGCTGCTAGAGACTATATTTTCACAGATTATGTATATCTGTTCAGGGACGGATTAAGACTACTTGGTGCCCTAAGCAATCCATGCCTGTGTGTGCCCCCCCCCTAGCCGTATGTCAACTAGAATCGGTATTTACACTTTTAAGTTTTACCACCTAAAAACATTACTTTTTCCTAGAAACTTTTTTTGGTGTGGTTTTTGGTGACGTGAGAGTGAGACGTGATGCCCTAAGGACGGATGTTTTTTGTCCTTTTGTCCTTCTTCTGGTGCCTCCTCAGACGTGATGCCCTAGGCAATTGCTTAATTTGATTAAGGGTTAATCCGTCACTGTATCTGTTGCCGCTATAACAACAAATACTAAAAATAAAATAAAATGAATATTTAAGAGGCCGGGGTACCCTCGAAATTTTCATATACCAAAATCATTTTCTCATACGATAATATTTAACATGTTTGAGTTATTTTTCAGCTTAAGATAGTAATTACCTAGGGTCCTAAACAATTTTTTTTTTACAAAATATTTAAATACTAAAAAAAATTTTGTTCAAATATTTCGTTTAAATATTTTGTTTAAATTTTGTTTAAATATTTTTTATTTGTTTAAATATTTTATTATTTATAATGATTTTTGTTTTCGGGACAAATAGTAAATGTTGCAAATTTACTCTGGAACGGAGACCAAGGCTAGGAAATCTGGGTGTAGGTCGACCTCCAACTAGGTGCAATGACGATCTCCGTTTAGTTGCGGGCCCATGTTGGATGCGAGTAGCAGGAGATCGGCCATCTTGGCGTTCACTGAGAGAGGCCTATGTCCAGCAGTGGACGAATATAGGCTGATACGATGATGATGAAATTACAAGTTAAGCTTTTCAATGAGTTCGGCATATTTTTAGATTATTTCGACTAACCAGGCCACAAGACCCTCTCAACGTTTGAACCGAATTAATCGAACCGCACTTGAAACTTTCAAGTGCTGTAGCAACGAAATGTTATAAAATCGTAACGTAGTCGACTTCAAACGAAATTCTTGTCCTGTGTACTAACTACTACAGCATTAAAATGAACACAATATTTTTAATTTATACAACGTATTTTCAGCGCCCCCGTAAGGGCTACTAGCGCATGTGTGCAAAAAAAAGGATTTTAGCGCCTCCTAAGCAAATTTTTGTGTCCTTGGTTTTGGCGCCCCTAAAGATGGCGATTTGGTGCCCCTAGAGGATGGCGCCCGTGTGCATTGCACACATTGCACATAATATGGACGCAGGGGCCCTGCGTATTTTCGAACCAAATTTCTACGGGCTGTTGAAATCATTATAATGCACACAGCACACATAAAAGACGAATACCGTCTAAAGATACCGCCAATCTATTGGTATATCACGGTTTTTCGATATTCCAGAAAACGTGACCCTCATTTTCGCGGTTATTTAGTGCCGCTATGAAATATGGGGAATATCTTTTTCTACAGCATGGCGAAAATGAATGCCTGCCTGCCGTTTCGTTGGTTGATTTGGTTTTGTCTCTTCTATTTGAGTTTTAGCACTCTTTGAGTGCAAGCCGTTGTTTTCTTTTTTTATATTATACATAACGTAAATAACTTTTAAATTAAGGTAGGTATCCAATAAAACAACAATTTATATTCATACATATTATACAACAATATATACCTTACATTACAATAATATTTACAGTTAAAACTCAAAACGCAAAGTAAAACTATGATGTCTGCAAGCTTATGAACTTGTCACCATATTGTAGGAGCCTACAATAGCTTATATTCAAATTAATCGCTCGCTAATATCACATTTTCAATATTTTCACAATAATGAGACAGTCACTTCAATAACTCACATAAAACGAGTTACACCAACTTTTTAACCTTTTTATTTTCTCATACTTAAATAAATACAAAAATCACTACAATCATAATAAAACAAAAAATACCAAAAAAAAATGCTCAAAATATCCAAAATTGCAAACAGTACGGGCTTATACGAACACAAATGTTTGCATATTTATTATTATTCTACTTTCAACTAAAAGCAAAGTCAAGTCTTTAAATGATTTTAATGTAATTTAAATACATAAATATTACGTTCCTTTCTTAAACCAATGCAATGTTACAACTTATTGACATGGGAGTTATCCAAGACAGAACCAGTTTTTTTCTTTCTGTTGTCAATGATAATATTATTTAAAAAAATTATAGTATAACAATTATTTTTATGGCAACAACATATTATTATGGGTACCTATAGTAATATTTATGTATTGTGATGATTTAATCTATTACAAATAGATTAACAGTTCATTCGATAACACGGAAGAAAACTATTTAAACGGCACTATTGTAATAAACACTCATACAGGTATTTACAAAGCCATTTATTCGCGTAATCAAAATAATCTTTGTAAATTTTAATTCGATGTTCCTTTCACGCACTCATACCTATATTTACTTTATTTCGAGTAGAGGAACCAACTTATATTATAATAGAATTCATTCATAGTAAATTGTATACATATTTCACCCAAAAGAATTCTCCTTGTGAAAACAAAATATGTTGAAGTTATACAACTTAGTATGTCAATTATTGTCAAGCTATTTTACCAACATATCAAAGACAAAACTTTGTATAACTACATCTGCATACACATGGATAATTCTTTTATTACAGGATTGCAAGGTATTTCAAGTATTACTAATTAAAATCAAACTCCTTCCGAACATCTTAATTTGCAATTTGCATTTTATCCACTTCAAATCATTTTACATTCTTCACTCAACATTAAAAATTTCCAATCAATTTGTTTATAAATAAAAAGACAATACATTGCAAAAGACTTGCAGCCATCTGCATCCTTTGTTTTCAAGAATTTTATTTGTAAACTATTTTGACTCATTCGCATCCAAGGTGTTCCAAGCTTAGTCATATTATATCCTCATAATGCCAATCATAAATGCATTATTGTATCAATTATAATCACATTTGTCGACTCATTACGTCTGGGAGATTATGAACACATTTAGCACTACAATATGATCTAAAGATTTAATGTGAGAACAATTTAACTCCTTTGAAAATGTTGCCGACAGAAAAAAAAACAAAATACATAATAGTCCTGAATAATAAGAAGTCAAATTCTTTTTTTCGAGTGTTTTGAATACAATTCCTTACACCTAGACTTCGTCAAGACATTTAGTTTCAATACCTAAAGTATTAAATACTGATAATTGTCCTACAGAGTATAGATTTCATTAATCAACTCTAGGGATAACCAAGCGATGTCTACATAAACATTAACACTCCGCACAAGTTTAAATGTATGTTTGTCACACCTGTGTCCAAAACTCACTCACTTCACTGGGCAAACGGAAACTATGATCATAGCAGTATCTCTCCTCAAATAACCTACTCTTTTTGGAGTTAGGTTAAAGTCTTATATATTGTGGTTTTATATATACCTAATCTTATCAAACAAGCCATTCACTTTTAGTATTTGTAACACTATAGCAACTATAATATTTTCGTTTTACTGTCCAACAAAGACTTTTTATAGTAATTTTCTTTCGTCTGTTATAAAACGACTTTGCTATAGAAAAAAACAGTCAGTCATTTTTCTCTAGTCTCTTTACATACAACATTGTCATATTATACATATTATTTACCTCACGCTAAGGCCCAATTTCACCGACATGTTAACAGCTCGTAAAATGTCATGCCTTCTCTTTCATTCATATGAAAAATGAAAGAGGTATCGTGTCACTAAGGGCCCCCGCAGATATACAATTTGCAGTTGGCCAACTACAGTCAACTACAATTTTTAAATGAAAAAAATAATATGAGAACTTTATTAATTCGAGATAAAATGTGCAAGGTGACAATATTTAAAATGTAATAAGCGTTCTCTGTAAAAATACAAAGAAAACAATACACCTTTTAAGCGTGATTACATTTAGAAAATTTTTCCGCCTGTCATGACTTTCTTGACAGACTGTAGTTGTACAACTTAAAATTGTAAGTCTGCGGTCGCTCTAAATCGAGCATTAACTTTAACAATCGTTTTGAAATTGGACCTTAATTAGTCTTTTGTTTTAACTGTTTTTAACCACACTGCTATGACGATAGTCCGTCTAGACTCTAGTCTATTTCTGGTCTAATTTACTGGTCTATCGCCTGTATGTGGTCCGGTCTTTCGTTGCGAGCGTGTCTAGACCACATTCTGTTGTATAGCATCTCGAGACCTGTGGCGTAGGCTTTGCAGTCGAAGAGCGGACTCTCCGTGCGAGCCGCCCACACTTTGGCGCGGATAGCTTTGAGACTGAAAAAGAAAAGTGAAATTAGTACCTACAGCGTTTAATTTTTTAGTAAAGTAATATGAATCGTCTATAGGTTTTTCACCCATAACCTTTGTATGGCGCTTTTTTATAATATGTTCACGTACCAAGTTATATGAAGTAGTAGCGGTTAGGTAGTTCCTCTTACTTTACAGTGTTAGCTGCTTTAATTTTTATTTTAATTTAATTAATAATATAATTGTTTCTAAGTGTGAAAAATCAATATACAGCTAAAGAGTTTGTGTGTTTGAACTTTGAACACGCTAATCTCAGAAACTGCTGGTTGGAATTGAAAAACTGTTTCCGAGTTGGTTAGTGTAGTCCTATTTTATCGAGGAAAGACGCCACGCCCGCAGCTTCGCAGTTTGCGACCAATAGGAATAAAGAATCAGTGGAAAAAAAGGATGAAAATTATAATTCATCTTTGATTTATAATATTGTGTAGACGCGGCGGAAGTGGCGGGTAACAGCGAGTAAATTATACATTTATGAATAGTTTTTAATGTGTCTACCGTTTGTTATGTAAATATCGACTTTAGCAATAGTGTATACTTACAAGTTTTGTGGAAAAATACTTTATTTTCCGTGTGTTACAATAATAATAAACAATAATACACAACACAATAATAAACAGTGTGCAAATTAGGCAATAAAAATAATTGAATCAAAGATACATCCAAGTCTTTTAAGTGGACAACGATTTTTGTTTAGTAACAAATTTGGACTATTTAACTGCCTTGTTATATTATATTTTAATCTTATTTAAGCACACTATAATCGTACTGATCATAATACCAGCAGTATTTCCGGACCTATACGACCTGCAAACCTTCAAGAAGAGAGCATATTATTCCCTCATAAAAGGCCGACAACGCACCTGGCCATTTAGCCAAAACTTTTTCGTTGTCGCTTCGTTAAAGAATCGCCGATAAAAATGTATGGAATTGACATAAGCATCCGTTAAAATGACGTTGACGCTCGACTCGTTTTATGTCAACTCCATGCGTATTTATCGGCGATTCTATAAAGCGATAAAGATCTTGGCTTACCCCCCTGCAGCTCTTCTGATGCTGCGAGTGTCCATGTGCGACGGTAGTTGCTTTCCATCAGGTGACCCGTTTGCTCGTTTGCCCCCTTATTTATATTAACCTTATTAAAAGTAACAACATTAAGATAACTCACTATTCCCTATCAGTTCCCAGTCTCACAGCAATGTCCTGGTACTCCTGTCGTGTCCTGGCAATGAGCTCAGGGCATCCCAGTGTGTTCAGTTGTGACGCCGCCACACTGAAAATAACGTACAGATAAGTAGGTGTCATAACATGAGTTATCCTTACTAGTCTTAACTCATAAATCTCATAATATAAATACGGCTCAACGGATTTAGATAAAATTAGCCACTTGTTACATAAGTGATAAACCGTTACTTGTAAGTTGTAACACTCCCCATGTCTTTGTGACAATCCATGTCAGTGACACTCCTTGTGAATGTGGGTTGTTGTGACTTTGTGACACTACCCTATACCTATGCCGTGGCTATGACGCTCCTCGTGTCTTTGTGACGCTCCCCGTGTCTTTGTGACGCTCCTCCTGTCTTTATGACGCTCCCGTTAGGCACTATAAAAGTACTCCTGCGTAACTGACCTAGTTTCAACCGGCCAACGTCACCGAAACTGGTGTGGGAGTTATTATTATTATACGTCTTTGTGACGCTCCCGGTTCCCAAACACCTAAGGGACGTATCAGACAGAGAGCGGTCACGCGTTCAAGCGTTCTATGTTTGCATTTTGCGTTCAAGCGATCAGTTACACGGGAGGAACTTTGACGCGGTCAGAACGCCCCCTGTGTGAGTATCTCTATATAACGTAGTACAACACAAAGAACGCAAAACTGACCGGTTGCATGCTTGACCGCGTGACCGCTCTCTGTCTGATAGGTCCCTAAGAGCCTGTCCACACGGCGCGTTGCGTCAGCGTTGAGTCGACGCAGCGCTGACGTTGCGTTGTTTTACATACAAATAACCAAGGTGTTCACACGGCGCAACGCACACATGACGGACAGCAGCCCCCGAGACGAAGCGGGACCCCCTCCCGCTTGTTGACGTTAAGGCTGCTTCGTAATAAAGGCTCCATTCCACCGCGGCGTACGGAGAGACTACGCACGTACGTCAAGCTTCGCTTTGTAAAAAAATATATTATGTGACTGTGATGTGACTGTGCCCACTGCAACCCACGGACACGCTACGCACGAATTGACTCAAGTCAAAGAAATAAATCGTGCACGTCCATGCGTGTGCGTGGCCGTGCACAGCGTGCGCCGCGGTGGGTCGGCGGCTTAACGCTGCGAAGACGCAGCGCCCGTGTGGCCGGCTATACGTCAAACGGCAGCGCTGCGTCGACGCAACGCGCCGTGTGGACTGGCTCTAACCGTGACACCCCGTAACACTCACCGTGACGCGAGCGTCTCGCCGGGCAGCGTGACGACGGGCGTGCCGGTCCATAGTATATCCATGCTGGTGGTGTGACCGTTGCACAGCGGTGTGTCGAGGCACACGTCAGCCAGCTGTCCTCGCCTCACGTGCTCCTCTTTGGCCGCCACGTTGGAGAATATTATGCGGCCGGGCGGGAGACCTGGAATGATAATTACAATCAATTCGGTGCAGAAAGGCATTCCATTAAAACAGTTTGTTGTCTCAATAATTTTTATTCATTCACAAAACTTCCAGCTTATAGAAATGACAGTAAGAGTACAATAGTAGATAATATAAAGCCGATTTTAAAGTGTGATCGTCATCAAAAAAATCGCTCAAAATATAAATATTATGAATTATGATAAATGTGGAGTCGCAATTATTTAACTATTACTTTTTTGCACTTCAATTAAGAAAACAAACTACCTTTTTAAATTAGTAGCAATAGTAATTTTATACTCGGAGGCAAACTCCCTTAATACTGGGTAATTATTGTGTACCTCTATTTTGACATGGTGCCTACTACTTTTACCCACCGCCTAGTCTCAGACCTATGTTACTCACCCAGCTGCTGAGCCGTCGACTGCAAGTTGGGTTCACCCACAGCTGGGAACCGGAGCAGCCACAGCACGGAGTTGGGCACATGCTTCAGTATGTGCACCCACATGTGCAGAGTCAACGGGTCGATCTTGTAAAGCTGGTTGAAATTGCAGTATACCACCGCATCGTCCGGCAGCCCGTATTGTTGGCGGGTTGTGATCACGATGGATTGGGGTACCTGAGGAAGGAAATTGAGTTAGTAGGTACTAGGTAGGTATGTAACAAATTCAGACTAGCCTCCATACTAAGATTAGACAAGAAGACAACAAAAAATTGTATTACTGGTGGTTGTTAATAAGATCCGAAAAAGGGATCGCCGGAATAGGTAATATGTGCGCCAATGTAATAGACCTAAAGCAAACCCAACCCCAAATTGTTATTTACACTTTGTTTAGCAATACTAGTTAATGTTTATTTTATTAGTGATATTACTAATAATACTCCTTATGATAAAGCTTTGAAGGTTTACAGATAACTTAGTTATAAATATAAAGTTAAAATTAATTACCTCTTCGCCTGTAGCAGCCTTGTTGTTAGTTTGTGTCGTCGCCAATCCGTTCTGCAGTATCACCCCATTCACTGAAGTCTGCAATTAATATCAATTTAGTCGTAATTTGATGTTGGCTAATGACAGTTGAGATTCTGTTATGCCGGCTTTACATATTGAACAATAGACAATTATTAGAGCGAAGCAATATTGTTCCGTTGTGTTGTATTTTTAACCGACTTCAAAAAAAGGAGGTTATCAATTCGACACGTATGTATGTAATATTCCGAAAAATGCCCAGTTTTGTTTGTTAATCTATAACAGCTTCTGAACAAATGTGCCAAATTTCAAAAGTGTATGTATGTATGTTTTTATGTTTGTGCACGCATATCTCCGGAACTACAAGTCCGATTTGAGTGATTCTTTTTTTATTATACTAGGTATTGTCTTACGGAATGGTGCAAGTTTCATCAAAATCGGTTCAGTAGTTTTGGAGATAGGAAGTTTTAATTCTCAATTACGTACAATTTTGAAGTCGGTTTTATCTTTTTAAAATAAGTACAGTTATGTTGTCACAAAATGCTACGTCGTTTCACATTCTTATGCCATAATATTTAATGCGTTTAGTTGTGACGTGAATTTTGTACGGATTTGCGAAGAAGAAACGAAAAACGAGATTTGACTGCTCTTACAGACGAATGCAAATTTGAAACGCCATAACATAATAATCTATAGTTGACGATGTTACAGAGTCGATTGGATGTAATATTTTAGCTATTTAGTTGCAATCATGGTAGCAGACGCGTTGTACGATTGGCCGTCATAGCCAACGTGTAGAGGCGACGTTACGTTCATGATTAATGGTGAACAAAACTATGTAAAGTAATTTGTGTAAACATCCCAGCTGTCTGGGAATTTTGAGTGGAAACGCTCCGTGAATAAATTGAATTTAAAGTTTTCGGGTTTTTGTTACTCTCCAGGCGACAATAATTGAATATTATGAGCATAAAACTTATTTACAGTAAACACAAAATATATTTAAATTTTTTCATTTAAATTGTTTTATTCTTTGTTTTTTTTTCAGTGAATGAATTACGAAACTCATCTACCAACTTTCATAAAAATACGTGATTGTGCACGGAATCGGAAAGAACGGTGTCCAATATCATGATTCATGCCAGATATTGGACACCATAAAATATTAACAAAATATGCAATTTCAGAGTTCATAAACTAAGGTAATACAGAAAATTACATACCTGAACTTGTCCCGAGGCAATCATAGTTTCAATAGGCGTAGTCGTCGGTAGCTCTGCGACCTTCAGGGAAATTTCCACTGGTCTAGCAGCCCTGACAATCTCTTTAATCTCCTTGATGTCTGTATTCTCGACCAGGGGTGACAAATCGGTGGCATTTATGACTGCCACATTATCCGCTAGGCTGCCCAAGTTGTTGTGGGATTTGATCTTGTCACTGAGAATCAATCTCTCTTGTAGATGGGGGAACATTTGCTTGTGGTCACCAACAAAGTATGTGTGAGGCATGTATGCGAGTTTCTCACTGTATTGGCTGGCCAGTTCCAGGGGTGACGTAACAGCATCAGTGATCAAGTAGTCCATATAACTCGCTCCACTGGTTCCTGGGTAACCCAGCCACATAACCTGGACTGGAGCGGGTCGCAACGCGAAGATTTCGTTCCTCGCTCCCTTGGTGTACCCATTCATGTTCACCAGAATGTGAATTCCGTCAGAATAGATCTTATCGGCCGCTTTGCCGTTGCACGGAATTTGGGAGAGATCGATGAAATGCTCGGCCTCTCTTGCGATTTTAGATCTGAAGGTCGTACCATCGTCTGGGCTTAGAGCGTAGCAGAAGATCTCGACTTTGCTGTGATCGTGTAGTCCGGGGACGGACTGCATCAGATGGGAGGTGGGATGGTTACCAAAGTCGCTACTGACGTAACCGATACGCAGGCGGCCGTTGATCTCACGTGGGAACTTGTAAGCAGGTTTGTGGAGCACTTGGACCTTCTCCAAGCAGAGATTCGCGTGACGCGCGGCTATAGCCTTCCTGAACTCATGCGTCAGGGGATACAACATCGAATGATGAGGATGGACCGATGGGAGCCTATTCTTCTCCAACTGTTCAGCTACTATGCTCACTAGCTTTTTCATTCTCGCTTCATAGTCAGTCCAATCGCAGACTATTTGCAGACAATGCGCCAAGTTGCAGTACGCGTCTGGGAAGTCAGGTTTTAGCTTCAGTGCAGTTCTATACGACTGTATAGCTTCTGGAATGTTCCCTGAGTCCTTGTGTATGCTAGCCAGATTGCTATGAGCATCAGCGAACGCGGGGTTTATTTGGATCGCTCGTGTATAGCACTGCAATGCGCCGGCTACGTCCTGCATCTCCTTCAGTGTATTTCCCATGTTGCTGTACGCATCAGCAAAAGTCGGCTGGATGCGGATAGCCTCCTTATAATGCATGAGGGCCTCATTTAGTTTTCCCTGCTGCTGTAAAACTGATGCCAGATTGCTATGCGCCGCTGCGAACTCTGGGAATACTTCAAGCGCCTTCAGATAGAGTCGCGTAGCTTCTTCAATGTAACCCTGCTCACGTTTGATGTTAGCGAGATTGTTGAGAGAATCGGCATGGGAGGGGCAGAGCCTCAAAGCCGTGTTATAGCATTCCTCTGCGTCTGCTACTTGGCCCTTCTCCTTTAACGCATTGGCGAGGTTGCAATACGCGTCTGGGAAGTTTGGTTGGAGTTCTATAGCCCGCCTGTATGTGTCTATGGCCAGGTCGATCAGGCCTTGTTCGTAGTACACGCACGCTAAATTGCCGTGTACTACCGCGTTGTTGGGCGAGAGATTCAGTGCTCGTAAGTAAGCCGCCACCGCTCTGGAGGATGAAAAAGTCTTGTAAATAAAAATGAAAAGATAACAAACTTTTCAGTTGTACAGTATATTTTAAAAATTAAGAAAAACACTTCGACACAAATATTATGAACGCGCATGTACATCTCTTTTATCTGCAGGTTTTCAATTTGGTCTTAAATCAATGAACAGATTTTAATTAAAATTTTTATGTAGATAAAAGTAGTCTTAGCTGCAGGTCATAGGTTAGTTTTTATCACTGGAAAACTTACAAATTGTGTAAGAAGTTTCGAGCAAAATCTTTTTTACTAATTTTAAGATACTATTATTTTTAATATCCTTACCTATCAAAAATCCTAGCCTCCTTTAGTACATTTCCCAAATTGATGTAAGCGTCCAAGAAATTCGGATCCAAAGCCACGGCCTTCTCAAAGTGATGTATCGCCAGCCAGATTTCACTTTGCGCGTTGAACACGCACCCTAAATTACTCCATGCCACTGCAAAGTCAGGCCTCGTTTCGATAGCCTTCAAATAACAAGCCTACACACACAAAAGGGAACATGTTAGGCACCGTACCAGAACGCATTTTACATGATGACTGAGATGTTTTTACGCCAACGAGATTGCTCGAACGCCTTGCGTGATGTCTGGTCGGAACCACACACCAAACAATTACGATAGAAACAGTACGCAGATTGCTCCCTACGACGAGACTACGCCGAAAGCAACAAACATCAGTAGGAAATGCAAACGTACAATCCAAAAACAATCCAACTGACCCCCTACAAACCCCTTACTAACCCACTACATACCTCTTACAAACTACGCTTCCACTTCCTAACCGATGGTGGAATGGTCACAATGAAATAGTGCTCGCGTTGTCCAATAAACCTGTTCATAATCTTGCAAACCTGCATACACTTTACCTGCGGGATTCGTCGTCAGCTAGGGTACCCTTACAGCACCGCCCACCTACTCTTACCAGTACACCTTGTGAAAATATAACAGAATTAGTTGATTTTGAGTCAAACTAGTTCGGCCGATATATTGCAACCTAGCGGGCCCGACGGACGTTGTCATATCTATGAACTTCAAATCAAAAGCGGTGAGATTACGTCATTCAAAATAATTATATAATACTCTTTGATTGTCTAATTTTCCATGTAATTTGTTTAATTTTTCTCTGCCTAAGAACCATCCTCGTACTTCAAGAAGTAATCAAAAAAAGAATAAGCCTAATCGGTTCGGCCGTTCTCAATATTAGCGATTAACAACACATTCAGCGATTATTTTTTATAGCTCCGTAGCCAAATGGCTAAAAACGGAAACCTTATTAAAGATTAGGATCGACGCTCGGGACCCGCTAGTTGAATGAAATAAACTACTTGATACTAGTGATTCTATCGTCGTGTTAACTACAAGCGCAAGAAATCGAATCGGGGCTACCAGGATCCCTTTTATAGGTTTTACCATCCCTCGTGTAGATATTACTCATTCGAGTACTCCCTCTTTAGACATATAATCTTTCGCACAACGTTTTAACTCATAATTCCGCATTTCGCTGTAACATTTCCGTTATTTAAAGTTTAGCATTAATATCCGCAGTGTTGAAGCAACGTTATGCGGAAGATAGAAACAAGTTACGCTTAATAGCCACAAAATCAACTTTGTGACTGAAAGTGATGGTTTAAACATTCTGTAGCACAACATAAATAATATATAGTAGACCATCTTGATTTTTGGTACTTGATTACTTAAATTAGGCGCGCACACATAAGCACATTATCAGATAACTTGAAGTTGCAAACAGTATAACACGCGCGTAAAACTTGTCTACATTTTCAAGGACAATACTCTATATTATTTTCATCGCTACAGCGGCCAAGTTGAAACCACTACAAAATTTACGCCAAAATTACGCAATTGCATTACGCTGACAAAATAGAGAGTACTCGAATCGGATGCAAGTCAAAGCCAACAATAAATGAATCCTGTTAGCCCGCAGCAAACCAGATAGCTGGGAGCTATGTTTACCTTAGCCTCGTCAAGGCGTCCCAGAGCTTTGAGCAAATTGCCCAAGTCGCTTCTAACGCAGTACAGCTCCTGCAACAAAATCAAATTACTGGATGCGCCGTTTCGTTGGAATATTACGGCTTTGTACATTATGAGTTATGAGAATTTATATTGGAAGGTAATTTCTATCTTTGCAATGTTCTGTTATAGCTGGAAACCCTATTTATTCTGAAAAATACCCTATTTATTCTGAAGAGGAGAATTTATATTGGATGGTAGTTTCTAATAAATCTTTGCAATGTTCTGTAGTTGGAAACCCTATTTGTTCTGAATGATTATTTAGTTAGGTTATAACTTTTATTCTCTTACAAATACAAAAAGATCTGGATATACAGAAGCTGTATACAGACATTACAATAACAGTAATACCTACAATGTTTTGTCCTCTCAATTATTGATGTTTATAATGTATTGAACAAGGACAAAACGAAGCTATATTCTTTTTAGGTGGGAAGCCCCAATCTGTATAATAGAGAAACCCCCATAGAAGTAGAGGTATAGAATAAGGCCTGAATATTTTGCAAAGTCGTTTAATCAAATATTTAACACCCACATCTAAAAGTTATTTTATCCAAAAATATTTACTTACTGCAAATTATTTAGGTACTATTTCAGCATCTTTATTGCCTATTTAAATATTGTAAATGTCAAAACATACATTAATTTAGATTAATTAAACATAAGAATGGAAATTTTGCACATCAAAACATATGTGCAAATAAATGAGCGTTACATAAGTTTCCATAGCAAGAGACCGCTAATGTTGATTCAAGCTTAAAACAAGGCCTTGAAACATTACTATGCTATTCATTAATTTTCACATTCGACCAATTTACAAGTAAACATAACATTTTGACCGACTTCCAAAAAGCAGGTTCTATATTTGCTTGTAGGGTAAAATTATGAATAGCAAAAAATTAAAGACAGGAATTTTCTGTCTGTCAGTCTAACCCCTGTTTGTCACTAGGTTGTATCTCCTTTATCAAATTTTTGTTATTGTCAATATAACAAGCATATGAATACTAGAAATAATTTAATATTATGTTAGGGGTTCTTCTACAACAGGTTTTTTTTCGTTTTCTAAAATGGAACTGGGCCTTTAGACAATGTATTCTTTAGTTAAAAACGATGACGAAATTCGTTATCAAAATGTATGCGATTTGACATAAGTCATCGCTAAATGACATTTCGCTTGCGAAGACTAATGTCAAATCCCATACATTTTGATAACGAATTTCGTCATCGTTTTTAACGAAAGGGACTTTGTCTACGGCCCCTGAATTGTCACAATGGGTCGGCGCGCCAAGCATGTTCGAAGATGATCTTCGTTCATCTCAGGATTTCAACATCTCTAGAGATTTAATGTCAATATCAGTGTCTTGCACCAATATTTCACTCCAAACTTCAGAGAGATCTAGAAAAATGGTTACTTTCTCATTGATATCTAAATAAATATCTTTATCCGTAATTAACTTTGTTTAATTTTTTTCAAATAAAATGTGTGGACCGCGAAGGTCATTTCATGTCTTAAAACGGACCCCGAGTGAAACTAATTGGTGACCCCTGATCTAGCACTTACTAATACATATTATTATTAAAAGTCTCTATACGTGTCAATATAAATAAATAAATAAATATATTTATTTCACAGAAAACTTACACGCTAATCTTACACAAAACTCTGGTCTCCACACTAGGATTCCCTGTGTCGTGGAGACCAGTCTCTTCCATCATGAACATATATATTAGCAATATATAAATATTATTTTATCGCGACAATGTATGTTTAATCCATACTAATATTATAAAATATACGGTCTGTCTCGCTGTCACGCCAAAACCACTGAACCGATTGTAATGTAATGCTGTACAGTGTACACAGTCTAGAACCTGAGAAAGGACATAGGGTACTTTTTAGTTGGAAAAAAAGGTTGTAAGGGGTAATGGAGGGTTAAAGTTTATTGAATGGGCTATGGCTTTGAAATTTGGCTTAAATGTTGTTTTTTTAAATAATGAAATATGTGCACAGCGATTTTTGGGTGTTTTAATTTTAAGGGGGAATAATAGGGGGTCAAAGGTTTTACGAAGCTTTGAAATTTGACACCAATTTTGTTTATTAGATGGATTTTGGGGGAAACTTTGCAGTAAGGTCGCGGGAAACAGCTAGTGAGTTATAATTTATAAATGAATTTCCGCAAGGAAATCTGTCTTCATTTACTCTGGTCTAGTATGGCCATTAGTGGTACTCAACCTTTTTTTCTATGGGCCACAAACATGTTTTGGTCTTCTCGACTTTGCATTTTGCTGGTGGGCGTGAATTTCAAAATGGTTTAAGGCCATCCCCCGAGCAAACGACCTTTACCATACATTTGATGCGTTGCCGAGATCGCGCACAAAAATCCTATTTTTTTCCTTATCTTAGTTCAAAATTTATCTAAAAAAATTCAAACGGGGAATAATATTTAGTTAATGAAATTGTCATCTATTTTCGTGTTTCAAATAAACGTAATTTGTAAATATTAGGGAGATGCTGAAAGTATGCTTGAATTTTAATAAATCGATATTACTTTGGAAGCTGACATCATGAGTATAATAAACAAAAATAGGAAATTAATAACGAGGAAAGCAATGTTGATATACTGAAGATTATTGCTGTATTTTTATTATAGCTTTGTAACTTTCAAATTATGAGTTTCTAAGGCTCTAAATACGGTAAATTATGGCACCTCCGTTATAGGGGAGCGCCTTAACATCATGCGGGCCGCTGATAAAGTCCCGGCCGCGGCGGACCGCAGGTTAAGTATATTAGACTATGTCAACATGAAGTGGATATAAAAACAAGGAAGTCATTGTGAATCGCGACCTTCAGTCTATGGAATAATTTATATAATGCTGTTAAGCAATTGTTATCTTTTATAGCTATGTGAGGCCAATGAGTCATCAATTATATAACATATGACAAAATATCATTTAATTTTTAAAGACTGATGATTACGTCTTTCAGTATTTTTTTTTTTGCAAAAAATATTGAAAAAATATTGTAAACCCATTTAATGGCCTAGTTGCCTAATGTTTTTCATTAAAATTGCACTTCTACTTGTGACTAATTTCTTGTCCAAAAATCTATCAAAATTAAAAAATCTACAATATAATTTATCACATTTACATAAATAAGAATAATTTAATGTAAAGTTTATATATTTTTATCTACACTGTACAGTGTATTGCACACACATATTGTTATAAAATTATTACTTACTTCAAAACACTTAACTAATATCTTTTTTGACTGAAATGACCTAAGGTTTGACACCTCTGACCCAGACAGATTAGGATTCAGGGCCATATCAATATCTTGACATTCTTGAAGGCCATAGTGTCCAGTAAATTAAATGAAGCCAGCAAAAACAAGCAGATAACAGTCAAACTCAACATAATTATTATTATCATGTTGGATACATGCCTATCTGATAAAAAATAATATCAACAATATAGTAATTTTTCATCTTTTGTTGTTTCAGACCCAAACCGCTGAACCGATTTTGCTGAAATTTGGTATGGAGATACTTTGAGTCCCGGCAAAGGACATAGGATACTTTTAATCAGGGAAAATGTAAGGTTCCATCACGATAAACGAATTTGTTGCGGGCGTCATCTAGTAAAAAAATAGTTTTTATTGTGATTAGAATAAATACTCACAGGGTTATACTGCAAAGCTGTGACGTAAGCCTGTACGGCTTGCTCCATGTCCCCAGCAGCTACGAGAGCAGCCGCCAAGTTGATGTAACCGTCAATGAAGTCGGGCTTTAGCCTCACCGCATGACGGTAGTTCTCCAATGCCTCTTGTAGCTGACCTCTCTCCTTGTACACATTACCCAGGTTGCTAGGAAAGTTAAATATATTAATTTATGCTTTGTGCTTTATAGATAAATTATGATAAAAACTTGGTATTATGAATTATGTACGTGTAAAGAAATGTGTATATTGTGTAAAGTGTTTGTAATATCAATGAATAATATTGCAAGATAACACCAGGTTGGTAACTTTCTAGAATGTAGATATTTCCAGATATTACAACAAAGAATAATGCAGTTTTTTCATGAAAGGTAGGTATGTAATACAAGCAAAAGATAAAAATATCTTAATTATACAATGAAACTGAAGGAATTGTGCATGACAAAAGCTTTACAATAATAACCATATCATGTTACAAGGGTTCAAGGTTATAATGACTTTTAGCAGAAAATTTGTTATTCAAATACACTTATTAGCAATTTACCTGTAAGCTTCCGCTAATAATGGGTTCTGTTTGATAGCCAAGGTGGAAAAGTGCGCTGATTTGTCCAATCGTCTGCACTGAAAGTGTATAGACGACAATAATAGAAGTACTCCAGTGTTTGTCCCGTCCTGTCGCCATAATTGCATACAATGCAGTTCTGCGCTATCGTAGTCCCCGGCTTGGTATTCCCTATGCGCCAGTTCCAGAAGCCCTAAGATACACACGGTTTTATAACCACATTCAATCGATATGGGTGCATTGCAAATGCATTCATTGATGCGGAAACTTTATGCCACATAATTGCTAATAATGTATTTATCCAATTTTTCTACTCACCCACTGTGGAAATTTGTTGTATATCGGTCATTTTCAAGATCACAGCATTTGCGGGGACACCGACGATTTGTTGAGGCTGCGTCGTGACAGACTGCGGCACGGCTACGTTTGTTTGTGGCTGCATTTTTGTTATCATTTTTTAATCCAGGATTATATCACTACAGCACAAAACTCACTCACAAATTAACACTACAGAGTTGTACGAAAATGTAGGTTTACCATTGCAATTTGCAACTTCACAATTAATTTATCGATGAATGGCTACTCTACGTACTTGGGAACCATTGAGGTTTAATTAATTAATTCTGTGTTGGGAACGCAACTACGCGTAGCCACCAGTGTTGCCAGCACACGGAAAAGTGATTGATATATTGATAGAGCACTGATCTCTATTATAATTTATACATATTCTATTACATATTGTATATGTACAAATGTACAACTTGTATTAGAGATCAGTGTTTTAAATAGCAACTAGAAAATATAAATTAATCAAGAAGCAACATTTAAGTTTCTAGAAATTATATTCATATCA
Source organism: Plebejus argus (assembly GCA_905404155.3). Taxonomy (NCBI): domain Eukaryota; kingdom Metazoa; phylum Arthropoda; class Insecta; order Lepidoptera; family Lycaenidae; genus Plebejus; species Plebejus argus. The sequence continues at coordinate 9,982,043 of FR989941.1, read as the reverse complement.
CAGAATACAAATTACGCGCGCAAAATTACTGATTCATACATGATTCATATTGTATTATTATTCTCTTTGCTGTCAAGTGTCAACAAAATGTCAAAATGCAGTCAGTACGTCCTACAGGGACTACGACAAGGCCAAGTTGTAGGACTCCTACAACTTGGCCTTGTCGGCACGTCGGCATTGTCGGGCTATACAAAAATACTCTAATCTGTGGGGCTATATCATTGGCATACACGGAAAGGCCCCTCTCCACGCTAGGTCATGAATCATGATGGAACACCTAACCAAGATTTTCACCATGATTGAGAAGCTACCTACTGGCTATAGAAGAATATTTAAATAAAAATATATGTACAGTTGACGCCATTCATGAATCATGGATTCATGAACCTGTAGAACGAAATGACCGTGGAAATTAAAGTTTATAGAGCCTGGGCATTAGCCACTTTGGAATAGGACAGCCTGTATGTAGGTGTCATATTCACTTGCACATGAAACGTCTTCTGCAATTTTACAAGTGATGTCGCTAGATAATTTCTGTGTTACAATAATAATTAGAAATTGAGATGTAATAGGGAGTTAAAAATGAAACCAACATTGTATTAAATAATATAATATTATTTTCATTGTAAAAATTTAAGAAATAGACATAAAATCACAGTTTCTGGACGGATATATTTTAATATCTTGTACGATTAATATGTAAATTTAATTGGAAGACTTAGAATAATTGAAGTACAATAACTTTATATTATTACTAGCTGTTGCCCGCGACTTCGTCCGCGTTAGCATAGTTAAATCACGTCCCAAATATTATTTTTCAAAAATATTCAATGTACAGAATTTACTTTCCTACGATTTTATTCAGTAACCCAAATCCTATTGAAGCGGACGCCTTCATCACAGAAGCTCAAATCTTTAATAATTTGAGTTCAATCAGTCGAAAGTCTAAGAAAATTTCTAAAAACTTTCATCCCCTATTTCATCCCCTCAGGGGTGGAATTTATTGAATTCCTTTCTGAGGGGATGCCTACGTTATAGTATCTTTATGAATACACATTAATTAAAGTTTTATCTATTCCAAATATGAGAGAAGATAGGCAACTTCCGTTAGATCTTGCGGCACAGACTCGTGATAGCACAAATACAGTTCTCTCGGCTCCGGCTCACTGAATACACGCCTGAAAAATAATATTGTGATTAAAATACTTTGCCCACTTACTAATCAAAAATCCTCACAATAAGTTATACAATGTTGCGGGTCCCAAGACAGATTTAGCTTGTCCCTCGGGCATCCCTGAGATCATTTCAAAGGGTTTTCGTGGTTGGTTACCAATGTTGATCCTGGCGACACAGGAGTTGCAGCGGTGGGAATGTGTGGTGGGCCTTTTACCCGTTTTAAAAAAAAATGTTTTACCCTGTCCGTCAAGTTACTATACAGCATGACTGTTGAGACATGTTCAATACTCGAGGACGTGATATTAAGCTATTATAGTAGTTGAAAAAAAAATAATATAAAAAAATAATATCAATTGATCACTGAGTAAATGAAGCTTAAAGTTGAATAATTATTTACCCAACGCGCGGTCACCGCGCGCGGGAGAGGTAGCGAGGGGCGCACGTCGCCGCGCCGGCCGCATAGTAATAAGAGTCCATGATTCATTTATTTAAAGGCAAATTTGGTAAAAAATTAAGTACCTAATTTTATTACAAAATTATAATGAGAATCGACTACCGAGTACTCTCCATAAGTATCGGTAATGTCTCACCAGTCATGCTGTATAGACTTAAAGCATATAAATTGCGTAAAGGTATGTATTGTAGTTGGGAAATTTGACTCGTTATCATTTTGTTACCTGTTCACGCTTAAACTGCTAAACCAATTAATTGATGGTTATCAGTTAGTTTAACATAATATTACGTTTCGCTAATTGTAATTTCAATGTTGCACTGTGTTTAACCGATATTTAATAATTAGGTATATTAAGAGAGCTATATAACTATTATCACGATAGTAACTATATAAAAGAATGTATAAAATATGATAGCACGGTAACATGTAGCAAGGTAACTTGCTACTGATAGATCTATGGTTTCTGAAACTAATTTCTATGCAACATAGTTGTCGTAAATCTAGTAATGCATAAAATAATTACCCAACAACCCAGAAATGGAATGATTCCAAGTTTTTCTTGTTAACGCCACACTGATTGAGCACTTCCTGAGGCGCTTCGAAAAGGCACCCGTATTCTTTGACGGCGACTAATATTTTATTTAAAGATGGAGTTTGATTTTTCTTGAACCTTAAAAAAAGCCGACATCAAAATTTTGTTCATACTCATCAGTATCACTTATGTTTAAAATGTTGCTTTGAAGTAAGTTAATTTGTAGATTATAGTTACGTTATTATAAATTTAATAAAAATTGAAAAAACCTCACTTAATCCCATTCTGTAGTATTTCATGTATTTTCTTAGCAGCACTCCTGAATATTGTCAGTATGTAAGAATATAGAGCGTTGTTGGCTTGAGCCTCTATATTCTTAATCGGAGCAATCAAAATCCCCTTCTCCGATTCCAATTGCATAAAATGAAATAGAACATTCTCTTCGCCAACTGTTATTCTGAAAAAATAACTCTTTAGGTGTATATTATGTAGTGTACAAGGTCGAATAAAAATATTTCAATTGAAATAAATATAACATGGATAAACCTTAAGGTTTATTCATCCATTTATTCATCATTTTAGCTCACCTTTGTGCTGTCGCATTGTCTATTTCGTCGAGCAAAGACTTTCTTATATCCGACATATCCATACTAGTTCTGCTCCCATCCTTTAAATAAACAAACGCAAATAAATACTTCAATTTCAAGAAACTCCTGTTCAGAAACTAAATGTTATTTATCCTATCAACTCCCGAACGGCCCAAGTAGCCGCGATAACAATAGATTTCCAAGAATCCGCGATCACGAATCCGCGAATCGACGGATTAAAATAAAGAAATTTATTAAAAATATATTATATATGCTATCAATATACCCTTCTTTCCCAATCTGAGTCGGATCCGGATGAGTTGCGTCTACTCTTTTGCTCTCTGTCCGCCCGTCTGCCCGCTATACGGTCTTCACTTATTTCGCTGAAAAAAAAAATTAAAACTTTTAAAAGAACTTGAAGTTTGAACAATCCTTATAAGGCAGGCGCGGTTCGAAGGGGGGGAGGGGGGGGGTCACAGGGGACATTACAATAAATTTTTGGTTTTACTTTTTTCATTGAAATACCAAACGAGTATTACCTATTGCTCTTCAAGCTTCCGGAATCTTCGGAATAACTCACATCGACGCTAGAACGGTACTGTTTGGGCGCGTTATACCACTGCGCGTGTAAGCTGTGCTGGCTGCTACTGTGGTGCTTGCTGATCATATTGTCTATGGAGGCTATCTGTTCAGATGACAACCGCTTCTTGATGTCATTCTGAGATTTTGACAGTTTCAGAGTTGCTGATTTGATTAGGTCCGATTTTGACGCTGAAAGATTTTAATTTACTTCATATTGTTACGTGCTAAGGTTCGATGATTCGGAGAAAAAGACCTGGTGACTCTCTTGAAGACTTTTATTTACACTACACTAACACTTACACTACACTTACACACACTAGATCACTATGTCTAAACACTAAGCACTAGGTCCAAACACTATGCACTAAGTTCAAACACTAAGCACTATCACTGGTTCACTCACTAAGTCACTTGTTTCTCACTTCCGAAGTCGCTTTGATTATCGCTCACTCGAAAACATTCGAAGACTGACTGGCCGGCTCGTCTAGCCGCGTATTTATACGGATCGGGGCGAGCTCTAGACCTTACGAGAATATTCCACAATTTCGCATCAACATGTAAACAACCGTGGGAAAATTCTCGAGCAGGTACGCGCCGGTAACAAAAACATACAAGTAGCGGCATCTGGTATTGAATAGGGGATTTACGCTGTCTGTGATGGTTTCGCCTGGTTGCCGCTAGATGACACTACGTGTCCGCATTCGTAACACTACTCCCCTCTTAGAGATGCTCGTCCCGAGCATCATTGTTACTGCCATGGTAACGCGCCAGACGGTCTATGTGTACCACTTTGAATGTCCCTCTTGGTTGCTTTTGAATCCTATAAGTCACATCATTCAATCGGGTAACCACTTTGTATGGGCCGTCCCACTTGGTCTGCAACTTTGGAGATTTCCCTTTTCGACGAGTTGGGTTATACAGCCACACCAGTGTCCCTTCTTCGAAGCCGCTCGTGTTCGATTTCCGGTCGTATCTGGTCTTCATGTTCTCACTTGAATGTAACCCATTCTCCCGAACCATGGCGTGTATATAGCGCATCTTTTCCCTCAAATCGCAGACATAGTCTTGTACGGTCTTTGGTTCCTCCGGTGACCCTCCTGTCAAGAGGTCTACTGGTACTCGTAGTTCTCTACCGTAATTGACATATGCCGGGGTAGCCTTTATGCTCTCATGCTCGGCGGTACGGTACGACAGAAGGAAGAGCGGTATGTACTTGTCCCAATCCTTTTGTTTTTCATCTACCAATTTCGCCAAATGCCTCTCAAGGGTCTGGTTAAATCTCTCAACCATTCCATCAGACTGTGGATGGTACGCGGTGGTCCTCGTTTTATGCATTCCCAAGATTCTGCACACTTCCTGGAAGACCTGCGATTCGAAATTCCTGCCCTGATCGGAATGGATTTCCAGAGGCACACCAAAGCGAGATATCACTTCTTCCACAAGCTTAGAAGCAACTGTCGTAGCTTCTTGGTTTGGTATGGCGAACACTTCAGGCCACTTGGTGAAGTAGTCCATGACGACCATGAAATACTTGTTTCCCGACTCCGTTACAGGAAATGGCCCAGCTACATCAACTGCAATTCGTTCCCACGGTGCGCCAACGTTATACAACCGCAGGTTCCCACGGCTCCTGGTTTGTGGTCCCTTCACTGCAGCGCAAGTAGTACATTTGCGGCACCAATCCTGCACGTCATCTCGACAATGCAACCAGTAGAATCGTTCCCGCACTTTTGTCAACGTCCTCTTGACACCTAGATGACCTCCTGATACGCCATCGTGCATTTCACGGAGAATATCTGGTACTCTCGCTCTTGGGACGACTATCTGAAGATGGAACTCTCTGCCGTTAGTCTTCTCCCATTTCCGGTAGAGTATTCCGTTTTGAAGTACCAGACTCTCCCATTGCGCCCAGTACGCCTTAGTAACAGCGCCAGTGGGTGCAACCTCACTCCAGATTGGTTTTACGTCACCCCGTTTCTTCCATGTGATGATGTGCCGAAGGTCGTCATCTTTTTCTTGAGCCTCCCTCATGGCATCATTCTCCCATGGACCCAAAGGACTTGTTCTCGTTAACTTTATTGTCACTTCATTAGATTCCTGCTTAACACAATGTTTGCAGTCTTCTGAACACGGCCTTCGTGAGAGTGCGTCGGCGTTCCCATGCGACTTTCCGCTGCGGTGTTCGGTCTTGAAGTCGTACTCCTGGAGCTGCTCAATCCATCGTGCTACTTGACCTTCTGGGTTCTTGAATTGCAGTAGCCACTTCAAGGCTGCGTGATCAGTTCGCAGTAAAAACTGTCTGCCGATGAGATATTTGCTGAAATGTTGTAGCGTTTTTACAACAGCCAAGAGTTCTCTTCTTGTCACACAGTAGTTTCTCTCTGGCTTGGATAAAGATTTGCTGAAATACGCAATCACAACTTCTCTTTCACCCTGTTTTTGAGATAACACACCTACAATGACTGTGTTGCTTGCGTCCGTGTCGACTATAAACTGACCTTCAGGTTGTGGATACCCCAGGATTGGTGTTTCACACAGATGTTTCTTCAGTTTCTGAAAAGAATCTTCAGTAGTCTCGTCCCAAATAAACTGTCGTTTATCTTCTGTCAGCCGATGTAATGGCTTGGCTATCTCCGAGAATCCCTTAACAAAACGCCTGTAGTAGGAGCATAGGCCGAGAAATGCTCGCACTTCGGTTTTGTTCTTAGGGGTTGGCCAATTTTGAACTGCTTCCAGTTTTTCCGGGTCCGTCTGGATTCCATCACTGGAGATAACATGGCCGAGATAATTGACCTTACTCCTGAATAAACGACACTTTTTCGGATTCAACTTTAACCTGGCCCCCTCTATTTTGGCGAAAACTCGTTCTAAGTTTCGCAAATGGTCCTCGAAGTCGCGGCCAACAATGATGACGTCGTCCAAGTAGACTAAGCAAGCCTCTCCAACTAAGCCTGCCAGTACACACTCCATGAGTCGCTCAAATGTGGCAGGTGCGTTGCACAATCCAAAGGGCATGACGTTAAACTGCCATAAACCTTTACCGGTGGAAAAAGCTGTCTTCTCCTTGTCTTTTGGATGAATTTCCACCTGCCAGTATCCAGATTTCAGGTCCAGGGTCGAAAACCATTTCATGCCACTCAAGGTATCCAGAGTGTCGTCGATCCGAGGTAATGGGTAGCTGTCCTTCTTAGTGACATCATTGAGACGCCTGTAGTCCACACAAAATCTTGTGCTGTCATCTTTCTTCTTCACTAATACCACAGGTGAGCACCACGGACTTGCAGACGGTTCAATGATTTTATGCCTTCTCATGTCCTCCAAAAGGCCTTCCACTTCCTTCTCCTTTGCAATTGGTATCCGTCTTGCTCGTTGACGAATCGGGTTCTCGTTTCCGGTATCTATCCTGTACTGAACCATCGACGTTCTTCCAAGGTCACCTTCCTGGCTGGAGAAGATATTCGCGTGGCGCTGTAAAAACTTCTTAGCTTTCATGCTCTGCGAATAAGTCAGATTACTCTTGCAGTCATCGAGTAGCTCAGTCACTAATCCATTGTTGCTGCTGTTTGCTGGGTCTGCGTCTGTTGTCGAACTGCACTTTCTCATCCAGACAACTTCCTCGCACTTTCCAATGACGTCACCTTTGTTCAAGCAGATCTCGCGTTCACCAAGATTCAAAACCCGGACCACAGCGTGACTGCTTCCACTAACAAGGGTTCTTGCCGTCATCAGTTTTCGTGCTGATGTCTTAGTGGGTGTGTCTTCGATCAACACGCATCTGTTAGACTTGTTCTTTCCAGCTGGCGGTAGTTTCACCAGCACCCGGGCTTCCGCTCGTCCAGGTATAATGACTTCCTTTACACATGCGACTTTCCCGCAGGCGCCTCCAAGGATGAAAATTTCTTCTTCGCCACACTTGAAAACTCCGTCAGCGACATTAATCCTGCAGTTGTGCTTCTTCATGAAATCCAAACCCAAGATGCAATCATCCATTATTTCAGCCACGATAACGTCATGAGGGTATGAGGACCCCCCTACATTAATCGTGACTGACATTTCTCCCAGGACGGGTATTGGCTGACCGGAGGCAGTAAGAAGCCGACAATTAATTCTCCTCTTATGTCCCCTTGCGGCCTTTACCAGATTTGGGTTCACTATCGTTCTAGAGGCTCCTGTGTCTAGAGTCATTTTGCAATCCGTCCTGTTAATAGTCCCCTGAATCACAAGACTATTCCCGCTGCTTGCTTGGGAGACAACAGTTATTGGAGCTTCCTCCGCGTCGGCCAGTACTCGCCCCTTAGTCCTGGCTGAAGCCCCCTGTTTCTCCAGCTCCTCTACTTGTTCAATGCGTTCCTCGAGTCTCTTCATTCTTGCCATCTGAGTCTCCTTCTGCGGGCAGTTGAGCTGAAGATGGCCCCGCTTACCGCACTTATAGCACATGGCTTCCAATCTTTTCCTTGCAGGAGGCTTAACTTCCTTGACTTCCTCGGAGACCTTGCAGATCTTATGGGTCTGCTGTATCTCATGGCGAACAGCCTCGACCTCCAAAGCATGCGCCAACGCTTCCTTTAGCGAGGTGTGGTGACGTAGCCTCACTGCAGCTCTGACTTCCAGGTCCCTAATTCCGTCGACAAAGGCTTGAATAGTGTTCGAGTCAACCATCTTGGAGTCTGCTCCTGGATGTGCCTTCTTGACCAGTTTTGCAATTTCCAACGCCCATTGTTGTAGTCCCTCTCCTGAGCGTTGGACTCTGTCACGAAGTTGGGCACGGAACACGTGCTCCAGGTGTCGCTCCCCGTATCTGGATTCAAGCGCCTCTATCAGATCTTGGAACCCATTTCCTGTATGTGCTTCTAGGACCGACAAAGCTTGCCCTCTGAGCGCAACAGTGAGAGCGGTCAGGCATTGGTCTTCAGTCCATCCGTTGGCAGTAGCAACCGTCTGGAATTGCTGACGATAAGCGTTCCAAGAAGTAGTACCGTCGTACGGCGGCACCTTGACTTTTGGCCCTTGTACCACTGCTCCGGTAGTTCCACTAGACGTCGCGACTCCTGTGGTTTCCAGGCGCACTTTCCACTTCTGTAGTTCTGAGAGGCCACTTTTCACATTTTCCATATCCACTCCTAGCCCGGTAATGCGTTCTTCCATTATGTCGACATCTTTCCGAAGCTTGGTCACCGTGTCACCAACATCCTTTATTGCCAATAGCGCTTTTTCTTGGAGGTCCCTTTGTTGCTCTTGAGACTCCATCATTGCCCGAATGTCAGCCCTTTGAGAATCTTGCAGAGCGCCGAGCTTGCGATCTTGTGATTCCATCATTGCCCTTTGAGAATCTTGCAAAGCCTGGATTAACCCAATTATGCTTTCCAATTGAGGAGCCATTTGGGGGGCCGTAGAAACTACGGGCGAGGCATGGTGGCTGGAGCCAGTTGATGGGGCTTGATCAGTCGGGGCCTGGTGGGCGGCGCCAGTGGGCGTGGCCTGGTGGGCGGAGCCAGTGGGCGTGGCCTGAGTGGGCGTGGCCTGGTGGGCGGAGCCAGTGGGCGTGGCCACACCCAAAGTGGGCGGAGCCTGAGGGGCGTGGCCAGTGGGCGGGTCCCGGTGGGCGGGGCCAGTGGGTGAGGCCTGCCCCGCAGTGGGCGGAGCTTGGTCCCCAGTGGGTATGGCCTCCGCAGCCTGTTGCGTCCTAGTCCTGACACTTCCCTCGAAGTCTTCTCCCGGAGTCACTGGCACTGCGCCGTTGTCCTCACGCTCCCCTTGAACTCCTCTCTCGGAGTCGATGGCAGCAGCTCGCTGTGCCCTTGTCCTGACACTCCCCTTGAAGTCCTCTCTCGGAGTCAATGGCATCTCCAAATCTCACTTCCGACACCAGTTGTTACGTGCTAAGGTTCGATGATTCGGAGAAAAAGACCTGGTGACTCTCTTGAAGACTTTTATTTACACTACACTAACACTTACACTACACTTACACACACTAGATCACTATGTCTAAACACTAAGCACTAGGTCCAAACACTATGCACTAAGTTCAAACACTAAGCACTATCACTGGTTCACTCACTAAGTCACTTGTTTCTCACTTCCGAAGTCGCTTTGATTATCGCTCACTCGAAAACATTCGAAGACTGACTGGCCGGCTCGTCTAGCCGCGTATTTATACGGATCGGGGCGAGCTCTAGACCTTACGAGAATATTCCACAATTTCGCATCAACATGTAAACAACCGTGGGAAAATTCTCGAGCAGGTACGCGCCGGTAACAAAAACATACAAGTAGCGGCATCTGGTATTGAATAGGGGATTTACGCTGTCTGTGATGGTTTCGCCTGGTTGCCGCTAGATGACACTACGTGTCCGCATTCGTAACAATATTTAATTTTAATTCATAAAGCCTAATTTGGCTATAATAATCATGATGGTAAAGCTATCTATATCACGCACAATCGATCGCGAATACGCCCCTCTACACGTTAACAATTATTTGTCCATCATGGCCAACGTGTAGAGGTGTTATAATAAAATTATGTTTAATAAGAAACATACCACTTATTTCCCGTATCTTTTTTCCGTATTTCGTTAAATATTCCGGCGACGTTTCGACTTGCGGCTGTATGTTTGAAGCGAACCATGAGACTAAGTACTTGTCCAGACCAACTTCGAATAACAATTCGAGACAGCTTTCACACTCCTCCACATAAAACGGCGAGGGTGGTGTTACGCCAATGGCCTAGGACAAAAATAAGTATGATAAAACAAATAAACTAGTGATATCAAAAATGCAAAAGTGTGTCTGTCTGTCACCTCTTCTCATTTAATAGACTGAACGAGAATTGATTCATAGATAGATGGCAGACCTACGTTATTTGGTTGGGTTATATCAATTCAAAGTTAGTCGTGATACTGTCGGCTGGGTTCAATGTAAGCAGACCAAATTACGTAGGCCTGTCATCTGCCTATAAATAATCTGTTGCTGTTGAACTGTCAATCTCTTATAGTAAAACAGCAATATATCAGATTACTTGTTTGTCTTGTTAGCTCCTCACACTAAACTAGTTGTTTAAAAACAAAACGGCCACGATGTGTCAGTTGTCACTCCATCTATACTTTTGCTTCTTTTTACTGTGTTGCCACATTAATAGACCCAAATTAATACCATATTTAATGAAAAAAGAGTGTAACAAAATAGAGTAACACAATATATTATTTTCGTAGACAAAATACATTTTTGAAAATCTATCAGTTTTAAAGGACATTCCAGAAGATATACTTAAAACGTTAAATATTATCGACGATGCTCAAAACCATTTCTAAATTTATATCTATTTACTTTAAAACTTTGCTTTTTTTTTGCTTTATATGTTCCACTACTAGTATATGGACAGAAAAGGGAGCAATTTTTTTGAAATTAGCTCACTTACATCTTCGGTACACCCGCCTGCTTCCATCAGAGTTGCCAGTATGAAATGACCTTTACCCACAACCAGCAGAAACCAACGGCCATCTGGAATGCTAACAGCAAAAGATTCTATAGTTTGGTTGCAAAGGATGTTGAAATTCGGTACCTATTACTACTTATCTATCTCTATTATGCATAAAATTTTTTAATTAATGTTTGGGGCAAATGAGCAAACAGGTGAATGATGGATCAAGTAACTACCGTTGCCCATAGACACTCGCAATATTAGGAAAATTGCAGGTGCGTTGCCAGCCTTAATATTGCTATCCTATCGCATGCCATATGCCCAGAAAAGAGATACGAATATTTCTATTTAAAATCAAATTAAATATTATGGTATTACCTGTATTCAGAATCTGTATTTTTTTTATTCCTATGTTCATGTATGAACACTTCCTTCCAAATAACAAGTTTGTCCAAATCCTTCTCGCTACTTAACTTTAATATGCCATTAAGTTTTAAGAAAGCATTAATCTCTTTTAAATCATCATCTTGTAGGTGTGAGCTGAGTAAGTGGCCAGAGTAATATAAACATTCACCAAGGACTGTGTACAATCTTTGAAAATTCTCAACATCATCTGTCTGTAAGATGGAAAATAAATAAAAATAATGTTAAAATCACCCATAATATTATAGATACGTATCTAGTAATAAAAATAAGGTCAGACGTAGTATGAAGAATAAGTAAAGGCTGTCCCTATTCTCACATAGACCATCTTATGGTAGCCTTGATCATTCGGAATTCGGATCAAGGCGACCGCGACGCAAGACCGCGATCCACTGCTTTATATGAAGGCCTCGCCCACACGTCTTTTTTTTTCGAAAGGGCCTAAGCTACTGGCCTGGTTAATACCATGGTAGTTTAATCATGGCTATAACTAGTCTGTTGCTAGTTGGTTTGGAGATAAACAATGAGGAGGCCTGGCCCCCTCTCCTAAAGTCACACGTGTGACATTCTAATCGGGCAATATTGGGGAGAGCTATGAAAATAATCTATTTTCATCTAACGTGGGCCCACACATCGCGCGACTCAGTTGCTTGCATCCGTCAGCACTTCCTATTAATTCATATAAAGCAGTGGGTCGCGGTCTCGCGTCGCGGTCGCCTTGATCCGTAAGCTACCTTTATACTTTTGGCCCAGTGCATATCATATTTATACAGAATAATTTGCACGCGAACAATAATAGAATAATTAGCATGCGAATAGTAATAGATAATTAGATACATAAATACAAAAACTAATTGCCATAAGTATGATATTTTTAAACAATTATTTAAAATACACACCCATTCCTTGTAATCAGCTGCTCCAAGTTCCATTAAAGCATTGTCAACTTGTATTCTGACTTCCAACGGTAGTGATATATTTTGTGCCGCCAAAACGTCTTCAAATGTAAAACTATTCTTGGATGTATCATTTCTCCCGTATATGAACATTGAGAAAATTCTCGAAAATAAACCATCAAGTTTGTCAACATTATTAGGTTTTGTGAAACATGTCTTCAATGAGCCATACAGAAATTCTATCAGTCTAACTACATCTGCCATAACATACTTTATAGAGAAGACATCAAACAATTTATTTGGCACAGCTATAAGGAATAAATCGGTGTGATGAGGACAATATGCTATGTTTATAAGTGTGTCGTTTTGAATAATGGATGATATGCTCGGTTGGCTTGTGCCTAGTGATTTCGGTGCTAAATGATTCAAAGTAATGTACGCCCCTCTAGTGTTATAGAGAAAATTCTGATTGTACGGTCTTGGAAAACAGTAGAGTACTCCTTTATCATCGTTCCCTTGGTATTCCGAATCATTGCAACACATGTATAATACAGACACCATTGATTCCTTTAATAACTGTACTTGAGAATTATCCACAATATTCTTGGTTAGTAACTTGTTCAAATCTATAGTTTGATATCCTGTAACTACTTGGAATGTAAGTTTTGGATTGTCTATGTCTTCTACAACCTTCTGAAGAATGTCATTAATGTTGTATGACGTTGCTTCTGTGCCATTAATTTTTTGGAGAATATAACCAATTTTCACTTTAGGTGTGTAAATAGCTTTAGCCTCAGGTAAAAAACTTACAACTACTAACGATTTACCATCAGAGTGTGTTTCTAGACTTATACCAAACAGCTTTTCTATTTGGCAATCCTTTTCACTAGTAAATATCATATTTTTGCTGACCTACAACAAAAGAATATTTTATTTATTTAACTATGCACTATTTTTTAAAGTACATTACATTCTGAAAAATTTAATCATGCATCTAAGCTTATTTACCTGGATGACAACAAATCTTTTATAATCTTCAATATCATTGTTTTTATTATTTACAGCATCTTTACTCTTGATTTTTCTTGATTTTAACACTTTAAATATTCTGCCTGAAAAATTAAACACAGAATTTATTTTATTATACTGTGTACATTGTTTGGTGTGAAAGAAATCAGGGGTGTAGCTACTGCTAGCCATAACAATTATATAAGCCCATTGGCCCCCAACGTGCGCCAAAAGATTAATTATTTTCAATCTTTTAATTGACAAGTCAAGAAAGGCAAAGGGCCTCGCCAAGGCACGCTACGCAGTACGCTTCTGAATTGACTGTTCCATAGTCACTGTCAATAGAAACTTTAAACATAATTATTAATTGTAATAATTACTTACCTCTATTAGACCGTCTCGTGGAAGACCTCTTGAAATTACTTCTTAGTTTGAAAGTTTCACAGTTCTCAAGCAAAGGGACCTTAGAATCATCTCTTGATTCTGCTACTTTTAGTTTAATGTGTACCAATTCCCCATCCTCTCCAACATCAGAATCCCACTCGGGAACGGAGCTAGAGTAAGTAGTTGCCTAATAGTAAGTTATTAAAATAATAGTTTACAAAAGCGATTACTTGTGAGTTGTGTAGGTATTACCTTTCTGTGTCAGAATATTTTGAACCGTCTGAACTTGTCCACTCGTTCTCAGAATCACTTTCATTATTCCTTTTGTTCATATTTTATATTTTAGTTATTATTAAATTTTGTTTTACATAGAATAATAATATGTAGATTTAAATTTTAACTATGAAATAACTTTTAGCAAAATGCTACGGATTCGGGCTCTTCAAACCACATGCAAACCACTTCACAATGCAATGGTTCACTGCATATCTGGCCCCTCTACAACAGTGGCCAGCGCTGGCCCATCGAATGGCGCATGCGATGGTGATGCAATGGTCGCAACGCCTCTACATGATGGCCGTGTTCAGTTGTGATCTAAGCGTCGTTCAAGATGGACGTGTAAGCATTAGCCATTGCGGCAATGCAAAACGTGCATTTTTAATAATTTATGACTTTACCAGATGACCCGGTGAACTTCGTATCACCTCCCTCCTAATATGAACCTTCTTTTGAATTCTACAAATAATTATTTCGAGATTAAAATTAAAATAATGGTTTATGGTAGTGATGATGATGACAATGATGAATGTAATAATAGCATAATATGCTTTCTGTTCTTAAAACAACGCAGAAACTCCCAAAGTCTAAACTTGTATCTTTGAAAAGTCAGGAGTTATATAATATTGTAAAGTTTCAATAAAATCCGTTCAGTAGTTTTGAGTAAAAGAGTAACAAACATCAAAAACTAATTATAGCTTCATTATCATTCATTATAAGACCGCGTACTCGTAAATTTGAATGAAATTCGTAAATTGTAATACGAATTACGACGTCCTCACTCGACCGCGGTCAAGCGACGACTGTCGTATCGCCAACGTGTAGAGGCGTACCGCCATCGCTGGGCCATCATCCTTTGATGCGCGGCCGAAAAACCGACACCGCCGCCATTCCACGGCCATCGCTGGCGCCATCGGCCATCCTACGCCACTACGCCCTCCCCACGCTGGCCCATCGTGATGGCCCACTACGCTGGCCCATCTTGTAGAGCGGCCATGGCCCCTCTTCAAGATGGCCCAGCGTAGTGGGCCATCACGATGGGCCAGCGTGGGGAGGGCGTAGTGGCGTAGGATGGCCGATGGCGCCTGCGATGGCCGTGGAATGGCGGCGGTGTCGGTTTTTCGGCCGCACATCAAAGGATGATGGCCCAGCGATGGCGGTACGCCTCTACACGTTGGCGATACGACAGTCGACGCTTGACCGCGGTCGAGTGAGGACGTCGTAATTCGTATTACAATTTACGAATTTCATTCAAAATGACGAGTACGTGGTCTCATAATGAATAAAGCTATATTAATATGATAAAGCCGAAAGTTTGTATGGATGTATGGATGTTTGTTTCTTTTGTTACTCTTTTACTCAAAACTACTGAACGGATTTTAATAAAACTTTACTTATTGTATTATAACTTTTACATTATATACATAACTCCTGACTTTTTATAGATACATGCTATTATTACATTCATCATTGTCATCATCATCATCATCATCACTACCATAAACCATTATTTTAATTTTAGTCTCGAAATAATTATTCGTAGAATTCAAGAGAAAGTTCATATTGATTAGGAGGGAGGTGAATGGTGATATGAAGTTCACCGGGTCATCTGGTGAAGTCATAAATTATTAAAAATGCACGTTTTGCATTGCCACAATGGCTAATGCTTACACGTCCATCTTGAACGACGTTTAGATCACAACTGAACACGGCCATCATGTAGAGGCGTTGCGACCATTGCATGGCCATCGCATGCGCCATTCGATGGGCCAGCGCTGGCCCATCTTGAAGAGGGGCCATCAAGGCCCCTCTTCAAGATGGGCCAGCGTAGTGGGCCATCACGATGGGCCAGCGTGGGGAGGGCGTAGTGGCGTAGGATGGCCGATGGCGCCAGCGATGGCCGTGGAATGGCGGCGGTGTCGGTTTTTCGGCCGCACATCAAAGGATGATGGCCCAGCGATGGCGGTACGCCTCTACACGTTGGCGATACGACAGTCGACGCTTGACCGCGGTCGAGTGAGGACATCGTAATTCGTATTACAATTTACGAATTTCATTTAAAATGACGAGTACGTGGTCTCATAATGAATAAAGCTATATTAATATGATAAAGCCGAAAGTTTGTATGGATGTATGGATGTTTGTTTCTTTTGTTACTCTTTTACTCAAAACTACTGAACGGATTTTAATAAAACTTTACTTATTGTATTATAACTTTTACATTATATACATAACTCCTGACTTTTTATAGATACATGGTATTATTACATTCATCATTGTCATCATCATCATCATCACTACCATAAACCATTATTTTAATTTTAGTCTCGAAATAATTATTCGTAGAATTCAAGAGAAAGTTCATATTAATTAGGAGGGAGGTGAATGGTGATACGAAGTTCACCGGGTCATCTGGTGAAGTCATAAATTATTAAAAATGCACTTTTTGCATTGCCACAATGGCTGATGCTTACACGTCCATCTTGAACGACGTTTAGATCACAACTGAACACGGCCATCATGTAGAGGCGTTGCGACCATTGCATGGCCATCGCATGCGCCATTCGATGGGCCAGCGCTGGCCCATCTTGAAGAGGGGCCATCAGTTTATATACTGTATTATCTATGCTATGACTGCATAAATAAGAATGTACTCTGTGTGCATAAAGCAGTGGCACGCATAGTGATTTTATTCTCTTTGCATAAAGTAACATAATTAAAGAGGGTACCTAGTTCACTGTTCCTACTGATTTCTAAGTAGAGTTCCATCTAATTTTTAACCGACTTCCAAAAAGGAGGAGGTTATATTATGTTCGGCTGTGGATATTTTTTTTTTTTTACCTAAGATTTTGAATTTTTGACACTTCAACACTTGCCTGAATTGACTTTGACATCTGACATGACACAATCAACTTCAGTTGACGTTGAAGTTTGAACACTATCCTTAATTTAGTTCTCTACCCGAATAATGGGGGCGCTGATTCCGCTTCAATTAAGCACAACAAGCAGGTCTGTATCAGCAATCCAGCGTACTTGTATAATAGAAATCAGTGGCTATTGACCACTAGATGGTACTGTAAGGGTAATCTTGGATTGAAGATAAAATAAAACACCCAGCATTGCACCAATAAATATATTTTTTAAAATACAAGAGATTAAAATACAACTTACTGTATTATTAAAACTCAAATTATGCAGTTTATTGTTATAATTGCATATTTAGCTGCCTCAGGCCTACAAATCCAACACCCGTGTAATCCAAAACTTGTAAAAATTTAAGAAAGGAATGTGAAAATAAGTAAGTCAGTATAACACATGGCCTTTCCTACATAAATGCTAATACAATGAGTTTCTTCATATGTGAGATCTAATTTTAAATATTTTTGAAATAAGCACAAAATCCAAATCAGTCAAAATTTCTGTACTTAAAATTTGGCTGATCATACTCAACTATTCTTTTGTTTGGTCTTGGAGGATTATTTGGTCTAAAAAACATTGCCATTAAAATATAGAAACCACCAACAATTTTACTGAAGAAATCTAAAACTCCAAGAAACATGGGTGTTGAATTTTTCACTAAAAGAGATAATTCTCTTATAAGTGCTAAAATAAAGTTTCCCAAAAAGTTTACAAATGAGGTACTCCCAGTAAACACTGCAATCACAAATGCAAATATAAATGTAAAAAAATCCCGAATATTATGAATTGACAGCACATCTTTAATGGTTTCCGTAATATTTGCTTTTATATGTTCAACTTCCTTTTTGTTGCTCGGAATACTGGCAATTATGCTTTTATTGGGTGCGCCCGTTAATATCGGTTCCAGTTCCAGGAATCCATCAGATATATGCCTTATACATTTCAAAGCAACAATGGTTTCTAAGGGGCGAAACTTGATGGTTTTGATTTGGAACCAAAATGGCCCCAGAGGCTCGTTGTCTATCTCAGTAGAGATGTACAAACCAGACTGTAGGCCAATCAGATGAGAGTCAGAAATGCCAATCCAGTGTGACTCCGGAAACACAGCCCGTAGCTTTTCTTGAGCTGCTAGTAAATCTCTTTTCAATTCAACCTCAGCCGCGCTTATCAAAACGATGTCACGGTATCCGATGTGCTTATTTATAAGCCGCCTTTCTATGTACCGACCTAAAAATATCCGCGACTTCAAAAGATCTTTCACATAGTTTTTAGCCGCTCTCGTTTCTGTATCCTCTTCAAATCTCGATGAAACAATAGATAGGTTAAGGCTTTGATCAGACGAATCCATTGTTATAAAGCCTTTTTGTACACTTGCAAGTAAAACATCTGTTTTCTGAAAAGTAAATTACCTAGTTTTAATTGCCGACTCCCATAAGTCCATAACGTCATAATACTTTGTAATCATTGTCTAGGCGAAATACAGAAATCACTTACCCTTTATTAAAGAAATAATAGCATTATATTATTATTATAGTTACATACTGAATTCATAGTAACTTTAATAAAAATCGCTGCCTGCAAGCACAGAATAGTATATTAGTTTAACAACACAGATTAGAGTATTATAGTGTTTAACAATTAATGCAAGTGCAACTGCAATGTTTTGCAATTTGTGAAATTTCGAAAATGCAGTGACAGCCGACAGCTGACTTGACAGATGACAGTGGCAATGTAATTTTTTTTTAATTACGAATAACGATGCTAGAGATTCAAGTTATACTTTCAAAAATAGTCATTGGACAGAGCACAAAAACACTATATTTATTGGGGTTGCTTTAAAAACTACCTGTTTTTCTTTAAAATTATGCGTTCTTTTACTTTAAAAACAGGCAGTTTTTAAAGCAACATTAATAAAAATTGTGTTTTTGTGCTTTGTTCAATGACTGGTACTGTCCAATCTACTAGTCATTTACCCTATAATGCTTTGCTTTCTAGTTTCCATACTCAAAATCATATTTGGCAGTGGTCAAGAAAAAAGGGATGACACCACGATGTTGCCACTTTTTAATTTCTTCACTTTCTTGGCGCACTATAGAAACTTGGATTGTACAGTTTGTATTATATGAACCAAAGTTGATTGTTTCATATTTATTAATATAATAGGATAAAATAAAATAAAAGTTACATGTTCATATTATTTACCTTTATTTTTCTCCATACAATTAAAGAATGCTGATTTAGTAATAAAGACATGTTTTGTTTTACATACATAATATTATGATACCGTTAATTTGGGTAACCGTTGCATATCCTATTTAAGCAAAAGCCAGTAAAGACTGGAATTGGTAGCCTGGTAGTCAACACAATCATACAATAAACTTGACGGGGGACTAAGTAACAACTTAGGCGTCTCCCAGACAGACGCGGGCAGCGCGGCGGTGGCGGATTAACTTCTCTGATAGTACACAATATCATTCTTAATTCTTAAAGGATAAGGATCACAATCATTTTTTTGTGTGACATCACTTGTGCATACCAATTTCATAAAAATGTTACCATATTTAAAAATCGAACAACAATAGGTATATCTCGTAGTTTCGGTGAAACAAACAAGAGTTCGAAAAGCTCAAAATTTTTAATTTAGTTCGTGCTTTTGTATCACCAAAGATAACACATTATTTTAAGAGTAAAAAAAAATTGCAAAACGGTTTTGCATAAAAGCATGCAACAAACAGACCTATATCAAATTCAAAGTTTCAAGTTACATAACAGTCTAATACACTAATAAAAATGAAAACACATACATCTTTAGTGCAGTTGATACCGTACATGATTTTTCCTAAGGGCCTGTTGCACTACTTCCCGATAAAGTACCGGATAGGCTCGGCTATTCACAACTTTTTTGATAGTTTCTCCATACTTCATCTGTCAAGTTAAGTGGTGGATAGCCTATCCGGCACCTATCAGGAAGTGGTGAAACAGGCTCTAAATAAAGTTTTTTTAGGGTTCCGTACCCAAAGGGTAAAAACGGGACCCTATTACTAAGACTTCGTTGTCCGTCTGTCTGTCTGTCTGTCTGTCTTCAGGCTGTAATTCAAGAACCGCTATAGCTAGACTTCTGAAATTTTCAGATTGTGTATATCTGTTGCCACTATAACAACAAATTAAAAATAAAATAAAGTTAATATTTAAGGGGGGCTCCCATACAAAAAACGTAATTTTTTGGTCTTTTTTGCTCGTAATCAATAATGGTAATAGCTAGGCACTTGAAATTTTCACGAAATTCTTAGTTATATTTGTACTTTAATAATTATTAATAAAATTAAAATAAAGTAAATATTTAAGGGGGACTCCCATACAAAAAACACAATTTTTTATCTACTTTCGCTCTATACCGGTACGGAATCCTTCGTGCGCGAGTCCGACTCGCACTTGGCTGATTATTTTTACTTTTATGTGGTGTCAGAAACATTTATCATGTTTGTTTGAGCAACATAATAACAACAGTTGTATGGTATCCAAACTCAACTTTTGTTACAAAAATATTTAGAGCGCTACTTATTAATACTTCTATGCTAGTAATGAGAAAGATGGAAGTCACTTTTTGGCGACCACGTATAATATTTTTATTAGCTTTTATTACAGTACAAAATAAATTACAGTAACTATTAAAGAATGCA
This sequence comes from Plebejus argus, assembly GCA_905404155.3. NCBI lineage: Eukaryota > Metazoa > Arthropoda > Insecta > Lepidoptera > Lycaenidae > Plebejus > Plebejus argus. The sequence goes on along the minus strand of FR989941.1, from coordinate 9,961,709 downwards.
AAAGAAAATATATTTAAATATAACAATTTATAAAACTTGTTTAATTTTACACAATTGCTATTTTATCAAATATCTATTTATTTATTATGCATGTCTTGTACATTGCACTCACTTAGCTGCTATAGATGGCGCTTAGAATCAATGCCAGAATCAAATATTATATAAACAGCCCGAAAATTCAATGTTGCCACACTTTAGCAACAGCATTAATAAAAAAAAGGCCAGCTGTCAGGGTAAGTTCAGACACAGGGTAAGTCTAACTAACCCTGTTTCCGTATTTACACTGATTTGCGTCTACACAGTAAAATACATGCCGGCATTTTGTTTATAATGAATTTTTATTTTCACAAATGTCATAAGAACAAAATATACTATAGGTAGTAACAAAAATATCCTATAGCTATCGACATAAAAATGTCGAGAATTCATTTATCTATATTATACATTTCGATTACAACTACAGATAATATAAAAATCATTTCAAGCGTTATAGAACGTTGAAAAACAACATGTATTATTTGAATAAAATTGAAAAAATGTCACCTAAAATAATATTTTTATATCTACCTAGCGTTTAACATCGCGTCACTAGAATATCCTCCGATATGAGTAACATTAAGAGCTCCGCAGACTGTAGACTTTCTATTGGCCGATAGTTTTGGTCGGGCTGGGCTGTTAGCGCGCACACTACGCCAACTAAATAGTTGGGTTGGCGGTGAGAACGCAGACTAGACAACAGTCGACCTATTGCTCTCGCACGGTTCCATTCTCAGCGATAGATTTTTGAATGGAAAAATTTACACGATTCGGATTTCTGCCGAGTCGGCCGAAGTCGAAGTCATGTGCGCGCGTGGAAAAACGTCGTAATTAGCATCGGCCTACAGCTTGCCGATGGTTAAAGGCAATCGTATAGCCCTTCAAACTTAATTATGGGCCGACTCGGTATCGTTGTCATATTATGCCCACTTACATACAGCTTTATACTGATCAAGAGCCAAACTAAACTATCGGCCGATAGAAAGTGTGCAGTCTGCGTGAGCTCTAAAGTATAATGTCTCTTGCAGTTTCGTAGCTGGACCTTTTTGGTCCAGCTACGAAACTGCAAGAGCAGTGCTTATTCCTGATTACTGACCAATGAGGCTATTCAAAATAACCGTTCGACTTGGATCAGTTAACGCTTCTTGACTAAACATGGATCAAGAACCATGCATTGAGATATCGAATTCAAGCACGGTAATTGTAAATAAATATACTGCAATAATATAAAAAAACCTTGCCATTTTGAATAAATCAGCAACCAAATTGAATTGGCAACAAATCATTAATATTTACAATTTAGTGCCAAGTGTTGCTGTAGTAAAAAAAGTTTATGATATTCAGTGCAGGTTTTTATACTCAGCCAGACTTTAATCTTTATTTATGTAGAAAGATCGAAAGTTTTAAAAATCATCATAGATGTAAAACTATCGTTAATACTCACAACCCGCTTCATATTATCACTTCTAGCAACATAGTGATAATCATTTCTAGCAACATCGTTGTGAATCTACATTGACTAAAGTCCGTTCAGATTTAATTTGCCTCGAAGTTTGTAACGCCTTTTTTCAGAGGTTATTTGAATGGAGTTTATCTATACAACACTGTTGTTGATTGGTTAATATTGTGACGAAAGCCAATGAAAAGCGCTAGAGATAAACTTCAGTCGAAAACCTTAGATATAAGGCATTATAAGGTACAATTCCGTGCATCGCTACAGTCGTAAGCCGCGAGCGGCCGACGACCGTCGCGGTGCACGGAATTGTACCCTAAGTGTCCTCGTCATAAACGTAATTTCAGAGCAAAATAAGTCTGAACGGTCCGTATGCGTAGACCGAGGAACAATATACAATACGGAGGCAGGCACCCTGTTCAATTTAGGCCACAGTACACAGGAAAATATAATTGGACATCCCTTAAAAGAATAATTTAATAACAAACACAGCCCTTCGGAAGGACATCGTCAAACATTTCCAAATCGTCCAATGCCAGTATCGAGTACATATCCTGTAGACTCACAGTCCTACAAGAATACTTTGGCCCGTGTCAAATCCATACAAATATTACAAATGCGAAAATACGTCTGTTACCTCTTCACTCCCAAACCGCTTTTGCTGTAATTTGGTATGGAGATACTTCAAGTCCCAGGAAAGGACATAGGATACATAATTTTTATCCCGGAAAAATGCATGGTTCCCGCGCGATAAACGAATTTTGGCGCAACTAAGTTCCGCCCCCGTATCACGTATCTTGCGAGAGCAATGCGATAGCAATTATTGCGCGATAATTGCTCCAAAATCGCAATTCCGAATCACGTAACAGCCAAAACAATACGATTGCAATCGATCGCTATCCATGACACCATTGTTTCTATCAGCCAGCAATCGATCGCGCGATTATTGCTAGTGGATTGTTGATCGCTATTTTTACGTGATAGCGCTGCCGGGCCTCATCTAGTGAAGAATATTTTTTACAATTGTTTCACACCCGCGATCAATGTGCCACTTAAGGCTAATCAGGGTAAGTTCGGACACAGGGTAAATCCGGATCACTAAATTAGTCAGTGTTTTTCAGCCTGGCGCTACCGGCATATACGCCATACTGTACTGCAACCGCAAACTGTAGTACCATACCGTAAACTGGAACTATCCGGACTTACCCTGATGAACTATAATAATATATTGTCATTCAATACTAATTTGTCACTAACGTGAGAGCTGTACGGCACAATAATATATCAACTGTGGCATACGTCCACATGCCTGTGGCAAAAGTATGCAAGTGCCTGTAAGTACTTGTAGTGCTATAATAGCCAATTTTTGTCTTATTTAGGTAGTATCGTATCAAAAGTCAGATTCAAATCTATGTTTTGACGAACGAGGATTAACATTTAGACTAGCGCAAGTGGATTCCACAGCATGCGTACAAAAAACACGCTTATGTGTTTGTTTATTCCGAGATTTCAGGCCGCCCTATAGAATATGTACTCTATATTTGTGACTAGTTCCACAACTCTCTTTGAGAAAATTCGACGTCAAAAATACAAAAGGGACTTACCCCCTATTTGACAATGAGAAACCCGTGTACACTCGCCAGAAATTTATCGAAATTATCTTGAAATCTTAGCTTGTGTGTTCGGTACCCGTCGAAAAGTACCCCATTGGTTAATACCCCGAAGGCTTCCTCTAATCGATGCACATTAGCTGGGTCATTCGCTGCGAATGCCTCAATAAGTTGCCTAGCTAAACCCTCTAATAAGGCCGGTTTGACACACGTTAGGGCGTATATCGCCGCGCCGGCCGCCGGTATAGAATCTGGGGGTATCTCCATCTTTATTATCAACATGAGCAGCAATTCTGCTAATGTGAGTAGCGATATCGCGTACGGATTGTCGGTGCCAAACGATCGAACTTTGTTGGATAAACCGACTATAGTATCGCAGCATAGAGTTGATACGTCGCAGGATACGGCAGTCAAACCAACACGTAACGCAGTTATCACCATGTTGAAATCCTCTATCGGTAGACTGGTTAGCTAAAACAAAATTTTACATTTAAGGGTCAATTCAGACCGCAACGCGACGCGTAGACGCATTTCTAAATTTGTATGGATTTGACAGATTTGCAAGACGTCTCACGCAGTTGAAATCTGTCAATACAGTACAAATTTAGAAATGCGTCTACGCGTCGCGTTGCGGTCTGAATTGACCGTAAGGCTCAATTTATACCGGCGCGGAATGGTATGGACAGCGACTTTTTGCAACGTAATAGCACAATGAACTTTATGTCAACAGTATAACCCACAAATTAAATACGAGCGAAAATCTGGACGCGCGTCTTCCGCGGAATTCTAGGGAATTCTCCGGTGCAATTTCCTTCGCATGAGGCAAAATTGACGCTGCCATTCCGTTTCATTTATTCAATTTTTGCCCTCTTCAAATTATGCCGCCGCCGCCGCACCCGCTTCGGGAAACACTACCTCCATAGAGCGACACCGCTGCGACTACAGTACCTGGTCGGCGGCGTCGAGGTCGCGGATCATGCGGTAGGCGCGGTGCGCGAGCGTCGGCAGCGCCAGCAGCGGCGGCGTCACGAGCGGCAGCAGCGTGCGCAGACCGCGCGCGCACGTCGCCGCCGCGCCACCACCGCAGCCGCTGCGGGACACGCAGCAGACTACCTCCATAAGCGCGCAGATGTCCTAGAAATAAACTTATTTTGAGGGTAGGCAGGCATACTTTTGTGTTCTTTAAGTCTTACAACAATGTTTTGGCGTGTGGTCAAAATCATAGTTAACGCCGCCATCTTGTAAATGCGTACATATTATGCGTACGGCGTACCTCATAAGCCTCTTCCTCGGCGTCTTGCGGGATGCTGGATATCTTGCCGGAGTTCCATCGCATGTACACCTCGAACGTGGTGTTGCAGATCTCCAGAAATCTGCAGGAGGACATTCAAATGTATATTATGATATAATGGAATTAAATTATTAAAATAAATAATCGGCCAAGTGCGAGTCGGATTCGCGCACGAAGGGTTCCGTACCATTATAGAGCAAAATTAGGCCATAAATTGTGTTTTTTGTATGGGAGCCCCCCTTATTTTTTATTTTATTTTAATATTATTATTAAATATTAAAGTACACATATAACTAAGGATTTTGTGAAAAATTCAAGTACCTACCTGTTGACATTTTTGATATATAGAAAAAGCCCAAAAAAATCACGTTTGTTGTATGGGAGCCCCCCTTAAATATTTATTTTATTTTATTTTTAGTATTTGTTGTTATAGCGGCAACAGATATACATAATCTGTGAAAATGTCAAATCTCTAGCTATTACCGTTCTTGAGTTACAGCCTGGAGACAGCAAAAAAGGCCAAAAAATCACGTTTGTTGTATGGGAGCCCCCCTTAAATATTCATTTTATTTTATTTTTAGTATTTGTTGTTATAGCGGCAACAGATATACATAGTCTGTGAAAATATCAAATCTCTAGCTATTACCGTTCTTGAGTTACAGCCTGGAGACAGCAAAAAAAGCCAAAAAATCACGTTTGTTGTATGGGAGCCCCCCTTAAATATTCATTTTATTTTATTTTTAGTATTTGTTGTTATAGCGGCAACAGATATACATAATCTGTGAAAATATCAAATCTCTAGCTATTACCGTTCTTGAGTTACAGCCTGGAGACAGACAGACAGACGGACAGACGGACAGACGGACAGACAACGAAGTCTTAGTAATAGGGTCCCGTTTTTACCCTTTGGGTACGGAACCCTAAAAAATATATAACAGGAATTGCGTGTAAAAGAACATTAGGTCATGCCCTCTTGCGTTATGATTGGGGCAAGCACGAATATAAAATTACTATGACTGAAGTGTATAGTGTTACCGTTATAGCAATCAATTTAAAAAGAAAGACAAATAGTTCAATGATCCTGTCAGTTGAAGTTTACAACTGGACAGAAGTTTTCATAAGAAAGCTAATCAGGGTAAGTCCGGATTTACCCTGTATCCAAACTTACCCTGATTATATTTACTTACTTATCAGCGTTATCCGTGTGCACTGAATGCAGCATGCGTTTCGCGCTCTTGGCCAGGAAGTTGAGTGCGGGTAACACCACGGCGGGATAGTTGTGGAACTTGAACACTATGCCGGGGACCTTCTCAAGCGCGGCTATCAGCATTAGGAACTGTTGGTCTAATGTGCCTACCTGGTGAAATAAACGGCAACATTTATATTTATTTTCAAAAAAAGGCAAGGGCCCAGACAAGGCAGTCGCCTTTTAAAAAAAATTGCCGAAAGTTGAAAATCTAAAAAATATTCGAGGGTCATTGACCACGTACATATTTAAACTAATATAAAATTATTTTAACCAATTATTATTATTAAAACTATAATCACTAATCAGTCACGTCACACAATTTCGATCAGCACCGCAAACTTTTTTTCATTTAGGAGTAATCAGGGTAAATTTAAATACAGGGTAAGTCCGGATAATTCAACTTACCGAGCGAGACGCGAGTATTTTGTTCGCCTGGTACCAGAGTGCGCAGTAGCACAACACAATTGCATTTTCAGAAAGTGGTGCAGTCGAATCACAACACAATCGCTGATTTAGCTTTGATTTGAATTATCCGGACTTACCCTGTTACCGATCTTACCTTGATTTGCCTACTATTATAAAGTAAACTAGCTGTCCCGGCAAACGTTGTTTTGCCATTTAAAGTATATTTTCTACATCATCAGTAATTGATACATTGTCGCGTTTGGAGGTTCCTGGGTCCTTAAAGATTTAAATAAAATGAGACCCGGAGACTCGCGATCAAAAAAATATATTACGAATAAGTCAACAATTTAAAGTTTTACCCCCTCTTTTGTCCCCTAAGAGGGTGTGGGGGGGAAGGTCATACACCAGATGTTAAGTTGAAAAACACAGTTAATACCTAATATGAAGTAAGTCCACTAAAGAAAAAAGTTGTATACAAAATCTGACCCCTCTTTGGTCCCCAGAGAGGGTTGAGAGGGGAGGGGGGAGAGGATTTTTATACACCAGATGTTGAGTTGGAAGAAGACAAACATAATATATCTGTGAAAACCGTATGCAAATCTGTGAAAACCGTATGCAAATCGGATCAGTAGTTTTCGTGTTAAAGAAAAAAGTTTGATACAAAATCTGACCCCCTCTTTTGTCCCCTTAGAGGGGTGGGGGAAAAAAAATTTATACACCAGATGTTAAGTTGGAAGAAGATAAATATATCTGCGAAAACCACATTCAAATCGGATCAGTATTTTTCGTGTGATGCTGGAACAAACATACAGACAGACAGAAAGAGTGACAGACAGACAGACAGACAAAAAACTAACCACATTTTTGGCTTCTCTGGCGATGTAGTGACAAAGGTGTAATTTCGGGTGTCATTTCATATCTTTTATGTACAGAATTTTCATTTCTACAACAGAATATTGTATTCCTCCCGCACGCGCTTTGGTGACGCCCACTATCGTAATATTTTAATTTCGCCATAATTTCAAAACCAAACGTCCAATTTTAATCATTCAAAGACCAAATATTATCTACATAAACTGTACTTAGTGATAAAATAATTTATTTTGATAAGGATTAATAGCGTGAGTAAAATATATCCGTTTCAATTTAGTCAAAAAAAAAATCAGGATTTTTAAATAAATAAATGGTTATTGTGCCTCACTCGACATAGATAGGTATATTTTTTTTTTTTTTTTTTATTTATTTATTTGTTTAAATCAGGCATCTAGGCCCATATTATAAATACCTTATAGATATTATACCGTATAGTGTGTCGCGGACTTTTTTGTAGATATTTATAAGATCTACAATTACTTAGAACATTTTATGGTTCTATCTTTTTAACCGACTTCCAAAAACGAGGAGGTTATACGTTCGTCTGTGGATATTTTTTTTTTTTTTTTTTTTTTTTTTTTTTTTTTATGTATGTTCAACAATTACTCCGCCGTTTATGAACCGATTTTCAAAATTTTTCTTTTGTTATATTAGGTTCCACTCCAATTTGGTCCCATTTTGTGAAAAGTGGTGATCTGGTGATGGGATCCATGAGTAATCGAGGGAACTCCTCAAAATTCAAATTGAAACATATGTTTTTTTTGGTTTCATATGAAGTATTTCAGGCATATGTTACCAAAAAGTAAGGTTTTGCACCAGGATATACCATGGTTCGAAGGTGGTGAACAGAACTCCTTACTCCTAATAGATACATGTTTGGGGGTTTCGGCGTTGTCTTAAGAACTGAAAGCATATACTACTATGCAAATTAAATTTATCATCATCATCATCACCACCATTCCACCATACATCCGTGAGTAATCGAGGGAACTCCTCCAAATTTATATGGAAACATAATATAATGATTTCGATTTTATGAGAAGTATCCTAAGTATGTGCTACCAAAAAGCAAGATTTTAAAATTAGTTATACCTACCATGGTTCCGAAGGTGCTAAGAGAACTCCGGATTACTTATATATACAAGTTTGGGGGTTTCGGAGTTGGTTTAAGAACTGAAAGCATATGCCACTATGCAAGTTATATTCATCATCATCATCACTACTACCAGTCACCACACCATGAGTTATCTAATTATAACCCTATTATTGTTACTTTTAATCGTCTTTAAGAACAAAGCCCGAATTTGTCGAACGATTTAAAAAATTATAATGTTATTTCAATGTAAATGACTCGACCTTGGTGTTTAGGTTACCGAGTTAGCAACTTGATCATAAGATCTATGAGGAAAGTTATTCTTAAAATTTATGAGGACGATTTTAGTTATATTTGAGCATCCATACAAATATTATAAATGCCAAAGTGTGTCTGTCTGTCTGTCTATCAGTATGTCCGTTTGTTACCTCTTCACGCTCGAACACCTGAACCGATTTTGCTGAAATTTGGCATGGAGATACTTTGAGTCCCTAGAAAGGACATAGGATAGGATATTTTTAGCCCGGAAAATTTTTAAGTTTCCGCGCGATAAACGAATTTTGGCGCAACGAAGTTGCGGGCGTCATCTAGTAATGTTGAGTTGTTTTCATGAGTGTAATGATAGAAAGTCACTGAACAGAACTTTAGAGCCTTTAAAGACAGGCGTATAAACATTAATTTTATTATTGCTTGATTAACGCCAAGCATATACATTAGGTATACAGTAGTATATGCTTGGAGTTGCTTAAGCAATTCTGAAGTAGTGATATCAGACAATGAGTTCTCATAATATCATGAAAGTGTATCCTGGATCCAAAGTAACTAATAACACATATTAGTCTGTGCAGAAAACCAGCTTATAAATCACTTAAAAGAGTGAAATTATTATTTTTAACAAAAAATTAAAACCGACTTCCAGGGTAAAAACAATAATAATTTATAATGAACAAAAAAGTGTTAAATAATTCTTACTCTTTAAAGTGCCTTATGCATAATTCTCCTAAACCTCAACTATTTCTGTACACAATCTACATTATTTTGAAGTCGGTACCAGTCTTAAATATTAAAAATATTTTGTCATACAACTCAGCATTCTTATAGCTGGTACCGTCTTCAAAATAATGTAGATTGTGTACAGAAATAGTTGAGGTTTAGGAGAATTATGCATAAGGCACTTTAAAGAGTAAGAATTATTTAACACTTTTTTGTTCATTATAAATTATTATTGTTTTTACCCTGGAAGTCGGTTTTAATTTTTTGTTAAAAATAATAATATAGTTTAGGCAGCGTACGCAAAATAAGTAACTTTTCTAGCTGATTTTTTACACCTTGCGTCCGAAAAACTCAAATATCTTACGGAACCCTACTTTTTTCCAAAATAAAATGTAGCCTATGTTCAGCAGAAATAATGTAAGATGCCAATAGCAAAAGAATTTTTCAAATCGGTCCAGTAGTTTCGGAGCCTATTCGACTCAAACAAACAAACAAACAAATCTTTCCTCTTTATAATAGTAGTTACATTACATTACATAGATTCTACCTACATTTTTTTGTCCTTTCTTACATAATATGTATAAAATATCATATTATCACGTCTCTATTTTTTCGCTTATAATATAATTAATATTATGTAACCATAATCAAAACATGATTTACCTCCAGAACGCCCTCTGTGACACCAGTAAAGCAATCCAGTGTATCGGCCAACGCGTTCCTGACTGGTTCCGTATCGAGTTCGGAGTTCAATATCTGTATGAGCTTCGCTTGAAGAGCCATAGTACTGGTGAGTAGACGGTTTCGCACTTCACCTGTTGAAAGATCCAAATGAAATTGAAAGTGAAATGTTATTTAATAACAATGTTATGTGATGCAAGTGTCATAGGATTATTGGCAACAATCCAACATAAAAAATTGCAAAATTAATAATTTAGCTATAGCGTAGTCAATTATTAACATTTATTCCCGTGGTGCTTCCCCTTCAGTTCTTTGACTTTCGGTCATTGTAACTTTGTGCTGTCTCCCGCTTTGTATGGGGAGGGAATCTGGAATCTTCCTACTCCTCCTATTTTCTTCTGATTAAATTCGTTGCGGGTCACAAGACAGTTTTAGCATGTCCCTCGGGCTCCCTGAGATCATATCAAAGGGTTTTCGTGGTTGGATACCGCTGTCGATCGTGGCGACACAGGAGATACAGCGGTGGGAATGTGTGGTGGGCCAAAGTCCGTTAAAAAAAAGTGTCATAGGAACTAAGCCATATTCTGTTACATGAAAGTTTAGTTTTCGACATTCGTTATTTTACATACGTCGTTATGTTATGTATGTGTAGAAAAAACCAAGATTAGCATCGGTTGAACAATTGAATATCTTCTTCTTCTTCTTTTTTAATGGCTAGCTCGGTGAGGTCCCAATGTCAGAGTGGCTTTAGAATGACTGCTCTATATTGTAGGTCTGGTAAAGCAACAAGGGTACAGTTATAAATTATATATTTTACAAATTGATTTACCTAAAACAAAAACAAGTAACAGACATAGACAGCTCACAGCATTATAAAAACTTTTATAACATTGAAAAAATATATTATGCATATATAGAAATTTCTTTATGCTTTTCATTTGATTGTAATTCATGACGCATTGATACTTATATTTACGCAATTACGCATACTTAGCGTAATAAACAATTTTATTTTAACGACTCAATTATAATAAATTTTAACATAAAATTTAACAGTTTTCTACACAATTTACTGAATATACAAGTATACAAAATATTACCTTCTGCATAAGTAGCCGCAATTGCAAAAGTTCTATGCAGTTCTTTTCTAATTTCTCCTGACAAGTTGCTACCTGCTGCCTCCCAAGCCACCAACGCTAGGAATTCTTCCGAACTGGCTAGTGGACTTTCACTGAAAAAGAAAACATTATTTGTAAGATAAGCAATTTTTGCAGTCCTTTTCGGATATGTTGGAAATGTTACTTGACAGACACAGACTTAGTAGACACAGACGAGTGAGCGAGAGCTACGCAACAATTTTGCCCTTTCCGTCATGCGTGTGTTAGGTGCGAGCGGGACGGCGCTATACACTCACCGGTGGTGCGAGTGAGCGAGCGTCGCGAGGAGCGAGACGGCGTGCGAGGCGGGAGTGGGCTGCGTGCTGAGATGCCGCAGCACGTGCGCCGCACGCCGCGCCGCCGCCGCCGTCACCCACGCCGCGCCGCGAGAACCCCGCCCGAATGAAACTTCGAGGATCTGAGGGTAGATTCAAAATTATTATATGTACACGAACGGCGTAAACTGGCGGTAGCAGTCATTGACCACCTGCCAAAAGACTTGTCATATTTCATCGTTATCTATACAAACTGCGATTGACAATGAAGTGACAGAATATGTTTTTAGTCTAAGCGGCCCCCCTAAACGAGCAATTTTATTGCGCAATATCACGTATTGCGTAATGTCATTATCCGTCTAGGGTTGATATTGAACATCGCGCGCTCAATAAAATTGAAGCGTGATATTGCACAATACAGGGGCCGGCTAACTGTATTTTGCAATATTGGTTAGACCATAGAGTAAATATATTAATAAGTATTCTATTTTCCTTAGTCTATGGCACAGACTACCTAGGGATACTACCGGTCTATGGTTAGACTTACATATGAGTACCTACCAAGCAGTAAATAGCTTTGAACTCATTTTGAAGGTTATCATTCTAAGAATTACCGAGAGGTAACTCCTAGACTAGTGAGGTCGATGACCGATATTGCCAAATCAACCCATTTTGACTAGGGTATAAAATCTGTAAAAAATAGCAATTTTTTTAGCAGTCAGGGACAAAACAGTAATTCGACGGTTACAATTTTACTGAGCCTGTATAACACTTGACTAACAGTGTGTGTGTTTTTTTAATTCGTGCACGCGACAGAAAATTCTAAAAAAATTAATTAAGTTACATAGCTAATAAGAAAGAAGTAGAAACAGAACTTTTAAAAATTACTTTTGGACATTCACTGATAGACTTTATCAAACAGTAGTAAGAAACTAACACAAGCTAAAATCCTTGAGATACATCATAACAAGTACTATAAGCTTATGGCAATCATATAATTATACTCTTGCGTCATAAGTATTATGTTGTATAATTTATTTTATGCAAAATATAGTTATTTACAGTACATACTAATTATTAGTAATTAGTGCTTAATATGGGTTTTGTTACTTTAGTACGTGGCCGTGGCTTGTATTATAATGATTTATTATAATATAGATAAATAAAAATCGGCCATGTGCGAGTCGGACTCGCGCACGAAGGGTTCCGTACCAGTATAGAGCAAAAGTAGACAAAAATTTGTGTTTTTTATATGGGAGCCCTCCTTAAATATTTACTTTATTTTAATTTTATTATTAACTCTAAAAGCACAAATATAATTAAGAATTTTGTGAAAATTTCAAGCAGGCACTGTTACCATTATTGATTACGAGCAAAAAAGGCCAAAAAAATCACGTTTCTTGTATGGGAGCCCCCCCTAAATATTAACTTTATTTTATTTTTAGTATTTGTTGTTATAGCGGCAACAGATATATAATCTGTGAAAATTTCAGAAGTCTAGCTACAGCGGTTCTTGAGATACAGCCTGGAGACATACAGACAGACGGACAGACATCGAAGTCTTAGTAATACGGTCCCGTTTTTACCTTTTGGGTACGGAACCCTAAAAAGATAGTGCTTCTGTGTAATTCCCATACACTTACGCACTATAAAATTCCTCCTGCATTTCCTTGTTTTAATAAAACCAGTCGCCTTCACTTATCCTACCGCCACAAAGTTAAGGGATACATATTACATATACTGCGTGACTGGTGAGACATGTTCAATACTCGAGGACGTGATATTTGGCTATTATATTAGTTGGAAAAAATATAAAAAAAAATATCAATTGATCACTGAGTAAATGCAGCTTAAAGTTAAATAATTATTTACCCAACGCATGGACACCGCGCGCGGGAGTAGTAGCGCGCGGCGAGGGGGAGCATGCCGCGCGCCGGCCGCATAGTAATTTACTAAGTGTCCATGATTCATTTGTTTAAAGGGAAATTTAGTAAAAAATCAAGTACCTAATTTTATTACATAATTATAATGAGAATCAAGTACTGAATACTCCCCTTAATTATCGGTATTGACTCACCAGTCATGCTGTATACATACAAATCCTAAAGTGTTATCATTTTGTTACACCTACACCCTATTTAACTCACCTCAGAGTTCTCCGTAGTCTGAGGGAGCAGGTACGAGTTAGCCTAATCTTGAGCGGCCAGGATATAGTAGACTTTTTTCAACGCATACCATAGACAAAATCCCAACTCACCATCTATAAACTAGTATTTAAAACATGCCAGAGTATAACGTATAACGGATACGAATTAGCCCATATTTTCAGCAGCCAGGATATAGTAGCCTATTGCACCGCAGATCATAGAGTAACTCTTAACTTACCATAGACAATACAATAATTTAAACATACTACAGACTATAACTCACCTCAGAGGTCTCCGAAGTCTGCGGCAGCAGCTACGAGTTAGCCCATATCTTCAGCAAGAATAGTAGCCAAGATAATATAGTAGCCTTTTTCACCACAGACCATAGACAAAATCCCAACTCACCATAGACTATATCTTACCTCAGAGTTCTCCGTAGTCTGAGGCAGTAAGTACGAGTTCGCCCATATCTTCAACAGCCAGGATATAGTAGCAGACAATTCCGGACTGAACATCGAACCCAGACCCGCCTCCAACGCGGCACACTCCCAAGCGCTTATACGTAGCACCTCGCCTATTAGTCTGGGAATTAAAGTTAGACATTAAAAAAATAAAAATAAAAAGCGGCCAAGTGCGAGTTGGACTTGCCCATGAAGGGTTCCGCAGCAGCAATAAGGTTTATTTTTAACCGACTTCCAAAAACGAGGAGGTTATACGTTCGTCTGTGGATATTTTTTTTTTTTTATGTATGTTCAACGATTACTCCGCCGTTTATGAACCGATTTTCAAAATTTTTCTTTTGTTATAATAGGTTTCACTCCAATTTGGTCCCATTTTGAAAAAAGTGGTGATCTGATGATGGGATCCATGAGTAATCGAGGGAACTCCTCAAAATTCAAATGGAAACATATGTTTTTTTTGGTTTCATATGAAGTATTCCAGGCATATGTTACCAAAAAGTAAGATTTTCCACCAGGATTTACCATGGTTCGAAGGTGGTGAACAGAACTCCTTACTCCTTATAGATACATGTTTGGGGGTTTCGGCGTTGTCTTAAGAACTGAAAGCATATACTACTATGCAAATTTAATTAATCATCATCATCACCACCATTCCACCATACATCCGTGAGTAATCGAGGGAACTCCTCCAAATTTATATGGAAACTTATAATGATTTCGATTTTATGAGAAGTACCCTAAGCATATGCTACCAAAAAGCAATGTTCAGAAAAGTGGTGACCTGATGATGGGATCTATGAGTAATCGAGGGAACTCCTCAAAATTCAAATGGAAACCTATGTTTTTTTGGTTTCATATGAAGTATTCCAGGCATATGTTACCAAAACTGAAAAGTAAGATTTTGCACCAGGATATACCATGGTTCGAAGTTGGTGAACAGAACTCCATACTCCTTATAGATACATGTTTGGGGTTTCGGCGTTGTCTTAAGAACTGAAAGCATATACTACTATGCAAATTTAATTTATCATCATCATCAGCACCACCATTCCACCATACATCCGTGAGTAATCGTGGGAACTCCTCCAAATTTATATGGATTTCGATTTTATGAGAAGTATCCTAAGCATGTGCTACCAAAAAGCAAGTATGGGGGTTTCGGAGTTGGTTTAAGAACTGAAAGCATATTATGCTACTATGCAAGATACATTCATCATCATCATCATCACTACTACCGGTCACCACACCATGAATTATATAATTATGACCCTATTATTGTTACTTTTAATCGTCTTTAAGGACAAAGCCCGAATTGGTCGAACGAATTTTGAAACGAATTTTGGCGCAACGAAGTTGCGGGCGTCATCTAGTAAAGTTGAGTTGTTTTCATGAGTGATGAGTGTAATGATAGAAAGAAAGTCACTGAACAGAACTTTAGAGCCTTTAAAGACAGGCGTATGAACATTAATTTTATCATTGCTTGATTAACGCCAGGCAATAAGCATATACATTAGGTATACAGTGGTATATGCTTGGAGTTGCTTAAGCAATTCTGAAGTAGTGACATCAGACAATAAGTTCTCATAATATCATGAAAGTGTATCCTGGATCCAAAGTCACCAAGCATAACACATTAGTCTGTGCAGAAAACCAGCTTATAAAGCACTTAAAAGAGTGAAATTATTATTTTTAACAAAAAATTAAAACCGACTTCCAGGGTAAAAACAATAATAATTTGTAATGAACAAAAAAGTGTTAAATAATTCTTACTCCTTAAAGTGCCTTATGCATAATTCTCCTAAACCTCAATTATTTCTGTACACAATCTACATTATTTTGAAGTCGGTACCAGTCTTAAATATTAAAAATATTTTGTCATATAGAACTCAGCATTCTTATCTGGTACCGTCTTCAAAGTAATGAAGATTGTGTACAGAAATAGTTGAGGTTTAGGAGAATTATGCATAAGGCACTTTAAGGAGTAAGAATTATTTAACACTTTTTTGTTCATTACAAATTATTATTGTTTTTACCCTGGAAGTCGGTTTTAATTTTTTGTTAAAAATAATAATTTTTATGAAATTAAAAGGTTTTTGATTTATTTTTATATTTCAGTCGATTTAACGAAATTTAGATTAAGGTTTACCATCTATGACGTATAAAAAAAAACTACTGGCTAGATCTCGTTCAAACCAATTTTCGTTAGTAGTTTTTATAGTAACCTACATCATTATTATTATGACTTATCCATAGATACCCCACACGCATAGGTTAGATGAAAAAAAAAATTTTTTTTGTTTCAGTTGTACCTATGGGGACCCCTAAATTTTTTTATAATTTTTCCATTTTTGCATCAAAATCTTATTGCGGTTCACAGACTACATCTACTTACCAAGTTTCAATAGTATAGCTCTAATAGTTTCGGAGAAAAGTGGCTGTGACATACGGACGGACAGACGGACAAACAGACAGACAGACAGACAGACAGACAGACAGACATGACGAATCTATAAGGGTTCCTTTTTTGCCATTTTGGCTACGGAACCCTAAAAATGTATTCAGCGAAGTATAAAGGAACTTTTCGTTCAAATTCCTTTAAAAGTAACTGAGATGATGTTGTTAGTAGTGTGAAACATGTTATAAATGTACATTCATTGACCATACAATAATTTTCAAAAACTAGCGGTACTACGAAACCCTATATTGCGCGTGGCCCGACACGCACTTGGCCGGTTTTCCATACAAATGTAACCCTGTTTCCTCCCTGGATAATGCCGGTAGAGTTATAATTTTTTTCCTGAATATCTATGGCCACTAATAATACAATGTCTCTATGTTTTCTTTTTTTTCATAATTTAGTTATTAAAAAAGATATGAATGTACAAAAACCCAAAAAATGGCCAGATTTTCCGCTGTGTTCAAACACCCAGAAAACAAAACTGGCTAGAATATTATACAAAAAAAATAAAACATAGGAACACAGCTCAAGCCTTGCTTTATTTCTTAATGAAAAAAGTACTTACATCGGTTAAGTTTTGGAGAAGAAATCAGAGGATAACGAATCGATGATTTTCTGTCCTTTTATTAGAACTTTTGTCGTGTCGTCTCTATCGCACTCTGGTGGGAGACTTGAGATTGATGAGACAGCAATACATTTTCAAATACCTATTTTCAATTTCTCTCACCCTTGGTGTATCCTCTTAAGCATATACACGTCATCTAGTACTTACACAAACTACCAAAATCAACACCCTTTATTTTGGCTTTACCGCAGTCGGATAATAACAGCGGAAATAGCTGATAATGATAGCAAAATGGTTAAAGTAACACAAGCAATTTCAATAACTGATTACATCTTTGCATTATATTAATGTTTACAATTCAAATTGTAATGCTTTGTATTCTAACATGATCTTTCTGCGTTGTTGGAATACAAAAATATCCTCATGAATATAATATCAATTTTAACATTACAATGGCTGTAATGTTTTCGTATTAAACTTGGTAAGAATGAGGGCATTTGTAACTTTCTTAAAAAATAAGACGTATTAACAACCTATTAATATTGTGAACTCCTATGTTTGTAATGTTATATAATAAATGAAAAAGCTTGAAAATATGCAAAATGCAGCTCTAATATGCGCTTGCCATACTCACTTGAACACAGCATCAACATTCTCAGTATTAGTGGACTCTCCGACTAAGTACCGTAGTGAGGCTTCAATATTGCCGTTTTGAGAGATACTGTACTGTACTATCTCGGGGGGAATCTTGACTGTTTCACCCTCTATACAGTCGTAGGCTAGGAAGTGGCCTGAAAATAAAGTGGATACTTTTATTTTTTGTATAATATGTTTGATGTCCGACTGAACCTTTTCATGATTCATGAACTAATGTACTATCAGAGAAGTTGATTCCTAGGCAGATGGGGGACCTACGTAGTTTGGTCGAGTTATGTGCCATGAAACTCAGCAGACAGATCAGTAACTTACGTTGAATTTACATAATCCGACAAAGTGACCCGGGTCCATCTTCTGACTATAAAATATGAATCAATTTTTTCGATGGTACTGTATATTGGAGACATACTACCTAAACCTACCTACCTTACCTGCCCCCCCTAGACAAGTGGCAAGCGACTAACGCTACGTTAACGCTACAAAATGTATGCGATTTGACATAAGTCATCGCTTCGCTAGCGAAATCTCTTTACGCTTAAGGTGACGCCATGTTAAAGTAAAAAACCGTGTTGGATGTGTTTTAGATTGCTTGTTTTCTATGCGAGGCTGGCCCGGCAAACATCTGAAAGGGCGTAGCGACAAAATGGTTTTTGTCGCGTAATTTAAAAACCATAAATAAATTTCATATAAGCTTTGGACAAATTAAAGTGTATACTAGAACCAATTTATGTACAAATTTTGGAAGCTTATATATCACTCTCCTCTGTTGGCAAAATAGGAATCCCTTTTTTTACAGAGGTCTTTTTGATTGATTATTATTCTGTGTTATAAAAGTTGACTAATCGTGTTATGCTATGGGTAATTCAAAGACAAAGACATGATGAATACTGACAGTGAACTTTAATTTCTTAGCCTTAGTCATTTGCAGACCTTTCAAGGGGGAATACGCTCTCTGTTGGTGATGAAAATACGCTAGTAGTTCCAGAGTTTTAGGACGAAGCCAAACAAGCGTAATTTGTGAGTTGTGGGTCGCAGAATTTCGGTTCGGCAGAATTCTGCTGCATTCAGTTTCATACAAAAGTCCTGTTTGATTCACACGGGCGTAATTTTGTGAGTCGTGATATGTATGTAAAGATGTGTAGTATGTAATCAAAGGAAAAGATATTAACGCGGCAGAAATTCTGCGAGTCACAACTCACAAATTACGCTCGTCTGGCTTCACCTTTACAGTGCGCGGCAGAAAGTTACGCGAAAAACGCACGGTGGTGATGACGATGGTATATTTTTCACGTGGAACGATGATAAACATTTATTTTAAATAAAACGTTTATTATTATTATTATTTTAGGAAAGGAAAGAACATAATTTTCGCGCGATAAACATACGGAGCGAAGTTGCGAGCAACATTTAGTTAACTTCTATGAAGTTACTACGTCTTAAATGCTTTACAAAATACCCATTACCTGTAATCATCAGAATCCAGTGTAGGTCCTCGAATAGTGGTACAAGCTGGTTACCCATATTGGCTACATTCATCTTGCCCATATGCACCAGTTGCAGTTGACCTTCCAAGCTAAATGAAAATAAAAATAGGTATACAGGTAACAAACCTGATACTTTAGGGTGTGTACATGTTCCTCGTAGAGAGTTCACTGTGAAATGTGAATGTAGCAGCGCTGAAAGACCAAATTGTTTTTTGGGATTTGTATGGGCAAGCGCCACTTTTGTATGAGAAAACTCGTGACTCTGGGAGTCACGAGTTTTCTCATACAAAAGTTACAAAAAATTTAGTCCTTTAGCGCTGCCAATTTCAGAGTAAACTCTCTACAAGGTACACATAGTACATACACACCCTAAAGTATTATCACTTAGTTTTGTTACACCCGGTATACAGTCGTATATAGAACATCCTCCTTTTTAGGGTTCCGTAGTCAAAATGGCAAAAAACGGAACCCTTATAGATTCGTCATGTCTGTCTGTCTGTCTGTCTGTCTATCTGTCCGTCCGTATGTCACACCCACTTTTCTCCGAAAATATTAGAGCTATACTATTGAAACTTGGTAAGTAGATGTAGTCTGTGAACCGCATTAAGATTTTGATGCAAAAATGGAAAAATTATTAAAAATTTTAGGGGTCCCCATAGGTACAACTGAAACAATTATTTTTTTTATCTAACCTATGCGTGTGGGGTATCTATGGATACGTCTCCAAAAATCATCATTTTTTTTTATCAGGTTTTTCATATCATTTTTTCTAACCTGAATAGTTTGCGAGAGAGACTCTTCCAAAGTGGTAAAATGTGTGTGTCCCCCCCCCCTCTAATTTCTAAAGTAGGGGCATGATAATTCTAAAAAAAATATATGATGTAGATTACTATAAAAACTACCAACGAAAATTGGTTTGAACGAGATCTAGCCAGTAGTTTTTTTTATACGTCATAAATGGTAAACCCTAATCTAAATTTCATTAAGTCGACTGAAATATAAAAATAAATCAAAAACCTTTTAATTTCATAAAAATAAACCTTATTGCTGCTGCGGAACCCTTCATGGGCGAGTCCAACTCGCACTTGGCCCCTTTTTTTTATGTCGATTAAGAAACGATAATGAACTAAGAAAATAGCAATATTGCCGGCCGGAATCACCGAAAAAAAATGGCCAACTATTTTAAATGTCGGCGGTTTTTCACACAACATTATTTTAAAAACGTTTTGTAGTTTAGGTGCTATGATTAATCTTAAATATTTAGGCCCAATTTCACCATCGTCTGATAGTGTTAATTCAGCTTGTTAAAATGTCATGTGTCTTTTTCATTCAAAAAGTAATTTACACGTAAGTATCTAAGTGCCATAGCAAAAAACGTAGATGCCAAAATCATAACCTTCCTTTGCCAAAGTCGGATAAGAATGTATCTAAGTTCCATAACAAAAGGGCAAGGAATACTCGCGGCCTTGGTTTTACCGCAACATGCGGTTTTCGCTCAAGGTTACGGAAACAAAATACGAACTTATATTAATTTATAACTAGAAACCTTCCGATAGTATCAGTTGACAAAACATATTATGTAAACTATGTTTAAATATATTTTTTAATTTCGTTAGGAAATTAAGTTTTTCAGAAAAAAAAAAACAATAGACGTTAATATGTACTTTAAAATTATAAATTAAAATACAAGCTTAAATTATTACCTATATTATTATAAAAACGTTTTTATCTACACAGATAAAATTATTTTACTAACCACTTAAATTCACTTTATGTTAATTTAAGCTAAAACATACTTTAACAATTATAATGAAATAATCTACTAAATAAAAGATTATATGGAAATTAATATATTTAAGAAAATGAAATATGACTTACCGCTTGCTTCTGTCAGTCAGCAATGTATATAATACATGGGAGCAATGTGCCGGGGCCTTTCTGGCGATTGCTCCAATCGTCATGAGGACGTTGCTGTGTAACGTCCGTTCATCTTCTTCCATGTCGTCTTTGATGTCATCATTACATCCATCCCTAGATTCCACACCTCTAAAAATGTATTTATAGGTTATAAAAGTTTAAAATATTCTTATCAAAAAAATATAAAAATATATCTTAAAATTTTTGTTACTCTAGTCTAAGGGCATGTTTCACCACTTCCTGATAAGTGCCGGATAGGCTATCCACCACATAATTTGACAGGTGAAGTATGGAGAATCTGTCAAAAAAGTTGTAGATAGCCTATCCGGCACTTTATCAGGAAGTGGTGAAACAGGCCCTAATACTTGACAATGGCTGAACCGATTTTGCCAATTTTAGTCTTGAAAAATTCTTGAAAGTCCAGGGAAGGTAAGGGAACTAGTTTTTCAATTAAAAATATTTAAAAACAATATCCCACTGAAAGATAGCTCAAAGTTTGCTGCATTGCAAAACATGCACATGGTACCAGCCTTTACTGCCTAATTTTAGTAACCAAAAACGTAAGGAAGAACAAAAGGTGCTCTGACAGAGATAAGGATACAATAAAAACTTATCAAACAACTATATATACCGACAACTACATACATTAACTAGTCATTTTATGTAGTAACCATTTGCCTGGTTCCCTCTCCTTTAAACTATGTATATTATTCACTTACCTTGTCCCGTCAGGAGGCGCAAGTCGACACTGTAGGTACGTATTAAATATCTCTATACAGTAATTCACTAATGTCTCGTCAGAGAACCCATCAGAGTCTTGTACTATTGAGCTCCAAGTGTGTAGGAACTTGTTCAATGATGTTCTCCAGACGGTTTCATCGTCATTCATCTACAAACATACACATTATAAACCTAATAATCTTTTAGAGAGAGTATATAAATAAATATAAAGAACAAGTGCTCCTCAAATAATATTATTTGAGGACCAGTTGTTTCAGTGTATGTGAAATGTGCTGGTAAATTGTGTGGCATTTTGATATCTTCAAGAGAATTTAATATATTATAAGGAGCAAGTGATACTCAAAATAATAACATTTGAGGACCACTTGTTTCAGTGTAGGTGAAATATTATAACATTTGAAGACCACTTGTTTCAGTGTGGGTGAGATATTATAACATTTGAGGACCACTTGTTTCAGTGTATGTGAAATATTATAACATTTGAAGACCACTTGTTTCAGTGTGGGTGAGATATTATAACATTTGAGGACCACTTGTTTCAGTGTAGGTGAAATATTATAACATTTGAAGACCACTTGTTTCAGTGTGGGTGAGATATTATAACATTTGAGGACCACTTGTTTCAGTGTAGGTGAAATATTATAACATTTGAAGACCACTTGTTTCAGTGTGGGTGAGATATTATAACATTTGAGGACCACTTGTTTCAGTGTAGGTGAAATATTATAACATTTGAGGACCACATGTTTCAGTATAGGTGAAATATTCTATAACATTTGAGGACCACTTGTTTCAGTATAGGTGAAATGTTGCTACATTGTATGGCATTTTGACACAATATCTCCCTCTTCAAGAGAATTTGATATTTAATCCATGATTAATTATAATTTATAACTTACACTGCACTGGTACAAGTTAGTTTGAGAAAGCTTTAACACAAATAGAAAATGCTGTTATTTACTTCTACATAAGATTATGGCATTTACTTAAGAGTGTAATAAAAAAGAGAACTAATATAAGCATTAAAATTTCATAACTAAATTATTGTTTTCCCTGTGTTATTTTATTATGTAACGTAAACTGTGAGAATTGTAAAAATATTATTAACTACAATAGAACTACAATAAAAATAAAATTATGTGGTATTATTCAACCACCTTTAAAATATAAATTTCATTAACAAAAGCAATAACAGCTTTTGTTGTACACAAGCCAAAGTTCACCAAGAGCTTGCACCTTCAATATATTATTCATAAATTATATATCCTTATTCAAAATATGGTACAATGTAAATATACTTACACTTTCTTCTATGATGGCACCCCTAATACAGTGACCTGTATAAGTAGTGAGATTCTGTAGAAAAGCAGGTGGAGTTGCAGCAATCATGGGTGGTGTGAAGAACTGCACTAATCTTCGGTATATGTCAGATATCCCCAACATCTCCTTATCAAAGGGTTGTATAAATGCTAGCATTCTCATGAAGCTGTTGACATAATTTTCAAAGTATTGCTGTTTGAGCTGAGTAGCAGATACGACAACTCCACTCAAACTGGCCAATTGTACTAGACATGTCAACGAAGGGTTAGCCAATTCCGCATTAGAACGCACATACATGTGTATCTCAAAAAATAAAGCTATCAGTTCCGGCTGCATGATAGTATCTCGCCAATTTAGACTTAACCGTAAAGCAGGAGCGTTATCACTTTCGTATATCGCCTCAAATGCTCCAGTCAAACGTTTTGAGAGCATCGGAGACACATGGCTCCAGCAAAGCACTGTCTCTACTATCGTCAACAGTTGCTTCGTAAGTAACGCCTGCTCTCCATCTGGACGGTGTCCCGAACGGACAATTTGTTCTAGAACTCCTACAGTAAATCTAAATATCCTCTTTAAATCTAAAGCCTCGAAGGATTTCTTCAGTCGAAAATGAACCTCCCATACCAAACCCACGTCGGCTGATTTCACCGTTATGGCATACTCTTGCATTATTGCTAAAATCAAGGAACACGCAAGCTGTTGGTGACTAATACTTGAGCTTAATATTATTTTCTCTAGTTCATCGAGCAGTGCTTTTCTCTCTCTCCCGCTATCTGTGATGCTTCCTCTTTTAATTATTACAGCAATGGTCTGAAAAAATTATAGAAGTTATTAAAATGTAAATTTTACTTAACTTGGTGACAACATAAAACAAATACCAAAGTAAGTTAGTGGAATAACAATACCTGTAATAACTTTTCTTTTAAGAATTTTGGTGTATCTTTCCTTAGAAGATAGTTTAATAAATATTCTCTTAGTGAAGATATATCATTCTCACTTAGTAGATTCCATTCTCTAATGAGTGCAGTTTTTATTAGACTAGCAGCTTCAAACAGAACATAATCTGAGTTGGATTTTTCTAGTATTTCTCTGCACAGCTGATATGGGTTCTTAGTACTTCTAAACTCCAAAAAGACACTTTCTGCTTGGTGTCTTTGCTCGGAGGTGACGATATTTGGCGGCGCCTGAAAGTAGAAATTGGTAAATACCGAAAAATATGCCTTTTATTTCAGCATTTATTAAGTTTTTTATTTACCATCAGCATCTGTGCCGCGGTTTCCAGTGTTTGAATTGCTGAGTAGTCCATTGTGTTTGTTTACTTCTAGAGCAGCCTGACAAAAGTTTTGTACCTAATAACCTGATTTATATGTACATTACATAAAAAAGAAGATTTATTTTAGATAAGTAGCTTTCAAGTTAAATTTATGTTTTATTGATGTATTTTAGAAAATAATAAAATATAATTACTATGCGAAACATTTTCGTGAAAGTTTTTTTTTATATTTGACAGCTGAATTGACAGAGTTTTTTTTATTTCTTCTCTCGCACTCGCAAAGGAAAGTTTACAGTTTACATTCGATTACTTCATACATTGCATTTTCAGCTCTGAATTACCGATATTTGCTGGCCAACTACTTCTCTAAAGCCTCCTGTACTCTAGGGTCAGTCCAGACTTCAGGATTTTCTATTTTAAAAAACAAAACTGAACTAGTAAACGAGCTGACAGATGACCTGATGGTATTGTCGCCAGTCGCCACTGCACCGTGGGCAGTGGGCACTCGTACTAGTTAGTTCAACGAATACTATACTCACAAGGAGTATATTATTCGAGTTACAATATTTTCAAAATTACTGTTCTGGGTTGGCCGGTTGCACTTGCACAATATCGTCTTGTTTCGGTTTCTCGCTATAATAATATCCAATCCCCTTGGTTACCTAACTTACTCGTACCTAAGTCGCAGCCGATGCCTAGTTTTTTCTGAGTTTGCAGAGCCACTGGCCAGATCTACTATATGTAGAGCCTTTTGGGCTTAAGCCCATGCAAGGGGCCCCCTGCTAAGTCAAGGTAAAAAGTAGTTAATAAGTATTGCGAAAGAATCATTGACATAGATAAGAAACAATCCATCATTTTATTATATTTAAACAGATCGTGTGGTTTGTAGCCCTGCGAATCCTAGAATCAATTAAACCCATTGAATTTATTTGATTCAAGTCTACGTTTAGGCGTTCGTTGGTACTTCGAAATGATAATATGTTATAGCCACTAGCCAGTATTAGCTCAGGTCAGGACTCAGGGTCCTAAATTGGTCCGGTCTGGCCCTGTGAGTTTGGTATTATCCTTTATCTAGTCAGCCTCCTTCTCCTATTATGCAGTATGGCTCTCCAGTCTCCAGCGTTATAGTTTGTGTTATAGGCTTATAGCTAAGCTGCATTGACTGCTATTACCACTGAGTTCTTTGTATTGTGTATGCATTCATTGCAGATACAATTACTACATAATATATAAATCTCTAATATATTTATTTAAAAAAGAATATGCATTTTGTTTAAAAATAAATAAATATAATAAATACTTGCGAAATTAAAAAAATATATTCATTAGGAATGCTCCAACTTTTTAATTAGCAGGTCGGATGTCTGTCAGTAC
Source organism: Plebejus argus (assembly GCA_905404155.3). Lineage (NCBI taxonomy): Eukaryota > Metazoa > Arthropoda > Insecta > Lepidoptera > Lycaenidae > Plebejus > Plebejus argus. The sequence continues at coordinate 9,936,196 of FR989941.1, read as the reverse complement.
GAATATCAACGTTAAATTCATTAAAATAAGATTCATATTAGCGCGCCTTGTACAGTGGCTGTTACGATGCTCGCCGCGTTCTTGATATGGCGAAAATGTATGAAAAAATTTGAGAAATTTTCTTATTTTTCTTATAACTGGAAAAGTTGTTTATTTTTATATAAAATTTTTAGCGAACTTTATAGAGGACTAAATAAGCAACAATTTTTTTGTATACTTATTTTCCTCAGTTCAATGTATTTAGATATTAAGGTACCTAATCAGACCCCATTTTTTTCATATTTTGCGATTATTGTGATGGTTAAAACGTATTTTATGTGAAAATTTTGTATGCGGCTATAGAATTTTTATGGTACAGCCATGGAGATGAATATATTATCTTTCATTTGAAACCAAAATATCCTCGCAGTTTGACTCCTAATTCTTTAATAGGGTACCGGAAAATCGCTGATATTTGTAATAGCGTCCTTAAATCTTGAAGACGGCTATATAATATTATTCAAAAGCTTATATCGATTTATTTATCCTATTAGCACTTAGCAGGCATGATATCATACTAGGTAACTAGGAAGATAGGCAAAAACAAAGAAACACTCAATGTTTCAAAGCCAATCCAGGAAAAATAAGTGGAATGATAAATAAAACAAAAGTTAGTATAATATAATGGTATATAATATAATATATTTTATTCTATTACTTTTAAAAATCAGTATGTATGCTTATTATTATCAGTTCTTTGTGGTTCTTTGTTACAAGAGCAAAATCATATTGGATTTTATTGATTCTTCAGTTATCTATTCAACAGACTTATCAAGAGGAATCTTAATAATGACCTTGCCCTCTTTGCAAGATAAATTTTGTAATTTTTGTCACACAAATCATCTTACACCTACAACTTATTTATAAGAATCAATTTGTTGAAGTCTTCTTTCTAGTACATCATGATTAAGCCTGTGCATACACAAAAACCTGCCATTTAAAAATAGAACCGGTATATCTAACCGATACAATCTTAGCCACCTCAAGTTCTCTTTTAAAGTTATATCAACTTTACATATCTCTAATTTATTTTTGTACGGTTCTAATTCTTCCATGACTATGTCACAGAGAGGGCATGGATCTTTTGTGTAAAAAGTTAAAACTGGAAGACCTTCTTCAACCTCATCCCTGAAAATTAGGACATTCAATATTATAAAAAAAATAAAATCTTTTTAACATAATATATTGTTTATTATAAAAATAACAATAAAAGTGTATATTACTTATAATAATTGATCTTCTGTTATGCTTAGAAATACTATACAATCAGTGACAGATTAACCCTTAATCAAATTAGGCAATTGCCTAGGGCATCACGTCTGAGGGGGCCAGAAGGACCAGAAGAGTAAAGATTCATAGACCGATTCTAGTTGACATGCAGATAGGGGGGCCCACAGACATCGATTGCTTAGGGCATCAAGTAGTCTTAATCCGTCACTGTATATACTATTTATATTACTGCATTCTTAAGCTAAAGCTATGTAAAATAGTTCCATCAGAATGTATAATTAATTATGAAGGCACATAAGCATATTATTATAGATGTTATTAAATCCAAAGTTACAGCCATCTTGGGATTTAATTATTGCAATTATATTACTGGTGTTGTGCAAAATATTATTATCATACCCACAAACAAATATTATACCAAGCATATTTTCATAAACCTAATATACACTGTGACATTCAGCATTCTGTTGTTGTAACAGTCATTAGCAAAACATCCTTAGAAATTATAAAAACCAGATAAAACCAATAAATAAAAATATTTTTTTTACAAACATTGAGTACCAAATTTTAAGTTCAACATTGTAACAATATGCCAAAATGTATGTTAGTTTTATCTTAAACTTACAATTTTTCGATCATAATTGAGGAGGCTCCACCACCACCATTACAAATTGCAGCAACACCCTTCTCTCCCTTCTTAAGAGCATGACATAAATGGACAACTATCCTCGCTCCCGACATTCCAATGGGGTGACCGAGACTTACTGCACCTCCGTGCACATTCAGTTTAGCAGGGTCCAGTTCTAATACTTTTTGGTTGGCGACAGCAACAACACTGAAAGCTTCGTTGATCTCCCAGAGAGCCACATCCTCCTTTTTCACGCCAGTCTTTTCTAGTAACTTGGGTATAGCAACAGCGGGGGCAATAGGGAAGTCTATTGGGTCACATTCCCCATCAGCATAGCCCACAACACGAGCCAAAGGTTTTACATTTAATCTCTTAGCCGCCTCAGCTGTCATCAGAAGCAGAGCTGCAGCCCCATCATTGAGTGTGGAAGCATTGCCGGCTGTAACTGTTCCATTCTCCTTTTGGAATACTGTAGACAACTTTGTGAACTTATCAAAGTTAATTTTCTTATACTCTTCATCCTCTGCAAAGATAACTGGTGGGGCTCCTCGTTTTTGTGGCACAGACACTGGTACTAATTCATCAGCAAAAGCTTTTGACTCATAGGCTGCTGCACTCTTCTTGTAGCTTGATATGGCATACTCATCTTGTTGCTCCCTGGAGATGCCTAACTTCTTGGCTGTGTTTTCAGCACAGTTGCCCATGTGAAACTTATTGTAGACATCAGTGAGGCCGTCGTGTACAATACCATCGACCAGCTGCATACCTCCATAGGAAGTTTCACCTCGTTTCAAGTAGAATGGTACATTGGACATAGACTCCATTCCACCGGCCAGAATGACATCTTGTGAACCAACTTGCAGCCCCTGCACTGCCAGCATTATTGATTTCATTCCTGAGGAGCAGACTTTGTTGATGGTTGTGCATATTGTGCTCTTTGGAAGACCACCAAAAATAGTTGCTTGTCTTGCTGGTGCTTGGCCCAAGTAGCCAGAGCAGACATTTCCCATGTACACCTAAAAACAAATTTGTACATTAGTTTTTATGTATTTGTTGCCTCCTGTTTTTTTGGTCCTTATTTACTTTGGCTTATTCTGTCAAATTTTACTTGTATGTTTGTCAATAATGATACCATTTACCAAATTACATCAGCTGATAAGGTACATAAGAGTAGAGTATGAGAAGACTCAAGACAAAATATAAAACTGCTTCAAGCAAAGTGTTTCCTAGTGTTAAGACAAAACTGATAACAATAACCACTCAATTTTGAGAGCAATCAGTCTAACACAATATTATAGGTTAATTGCATAACTTAATTTGGGATAACAGTAAATAGAGAAAGTAGGTGCATAACTAACCTCCTTAACCTCTTCTTTGGGTACCCCGGCTCTCTCGACCGCCGCTTTCACGGCCACCGCGCCCAGTTCCGTAGCAGATACATTGGCGAGACTCCCTCGGAAGGATCCTATGGGGGTTCGCACTGCAGATACTATCACTACATCGTTCAGTGCTTTCGTGGAGTACGCAGCCATCGCGGTATTAAACTATCAAACAAATAATACTTGAAAATACTGTGTAAGGGTTACGTCGGTTAAGTATTAAGTACCAAAGCCCAGTGATTAAGTTAATGCACCTTCCACTGAACCGTTCATAACACGACTGAGCAGAAAAATAAAGAAAGAAATCGCCGTGCGTGTACGTTTTATACCTAACAGTACTTTGGTCGTATGAATGACAAGAGGAAAACAAACCTTGGTTATCGATGGCATTTTTACAGCTATAATTCTAGTTCTTACAAAAATCATGATTAAAATAAATCACAGAACTTTCTCTTCGATGTAAAATGTAACAATGATAAAAAATTTCAATACTAGTATCACAGGGTCGATTAAATTATCCAAACAACTGGCATTTTATCAACTTTATTTACTTTGTTATTCCCAGAAATTCATTTGATAATAGCATCTGTGACTTGGCAATAAGGTTGAAATCTAAAATTTATACAACAAAATATAGAATTTACAATTTGACCTCTGCATAAAGCGTCTTATACACCGTTCGATTTTTTGCTTTCAATCATCCATCTTTCAGGTGCTGTATTAAGAACAGTTATGATTTTGTATATTATTATATTATATGTATATTTTACAGTAATTGCCTAATTGGGGCCGGGAGGTAGAATTTAATAGCATCACCGAGATTTATGTGACGGTAATTAAAGCCTTAATACCAAGTTTTATGAGCAATGGACACATTAATAATAATTGGTCTATTTTCCAAAGTCTGATTGTTAATCAGTTTTAGCATAGGTTTTAGTTAAATTCTGTGAAAAGTAGACGTTATTCCTGCAGGCAGCTGCTGGCTGCAGCGTTTTGGAAGTAAAGTCTAAACCAAGTCTAAACTTAATGTGAAGATTGAATGGTAAAACGATAGAATTTCTTTTGACTTTCGGGGTTTCCCATTTATTTATGTACCTAGTGAATACTGAAACTGAATAGTCATTATTATGACTAGTAAATGACTAGTGATTGGACAATACCAGTCATTGGACAAAGCACAGTACCTAACAATACATATATTATTACTAGCTGTCCCGGCAAACGTTGTTTTGCCATTTAAAGTATATTTTCTACATCATCAGTTGATACATGTTTTACCCCCTCTTTTGTCCCCTAAGAGGGTGTGGGGGGGAAGGTCATACACCAGATGTTAAGTTGAAAAACACAGTTAATACCTAATATGAAGTAAGTCCACTAAAGAAAAAAGTTGTATACAAAATCTGACCCCTCTTTGGTCCCCAGAGAGGGTTGAGAGGGGAGGGGGGGGGGGAGGATTTTTATACACCAGATGTTGAGTTGGAAGAAGACAAATATAATATATCTGTGAAAACCGTATGCAAATCGGATAAGTAGTTTTCGTGTTAAAGAAAAAAGTTTGATACAAAATCTGACCCCCTCTTTTGTCCCCTTAGAGGGGTGGGGGGAAAAATTTTTATACACCATATGTTAAGTTGGAAGAAGATAAATATATCTGCGAAAACCACATTCAAATCGGATCAATATTTTTCGTGTGATGCTGGAACAAACATACAGACAGACAGAAAGAGTGACAGACAGACAGACAGACAAAAAACTAACCACATTTTTGGCTTCTATAGCGATGTAGTGACAAAGGTGTAATTTCGGGTGTCATTTCATATCTTCTAAGTACAGAATTTTCATTTCTACAACAGAATATTGTCTTCCCCGCACGCGCTTTGGTGACGCCCACTATCGTAATATTTTAATTTCGCCATAATTTCAAAACCAAACGTCCAATTTTAATCATTCAGAGACCAAATATTATCTACATAAACTGTACTTAGTGATAAAAGAATTTATTTTGATAAGGATTAATAGCGTGAGTAAAATATATCCGTTTTAATGTAGTCCAAAAAAAAAACAGGATTTTTAAATAAATAAATGGTTATTGTGCCTCACTCGACATAGATAGGTATAGTGTGTCGCGGACTTTTTTGTAGATATTTATAAGATCTACAATTACTTATAACATTTTATGGTTCTATCTTTTATAGTTTAGGCAGCGTACGCAAAATAAGTAACTTTTCTAGCTGATTTTTTACACCTTGCGTCCGAAAAACTCAAATATCTTACGGAACCCTACTTTTTTCCAAAATAAAATGTAGCCTATGTTCAGCAGAAATAATGTAAGATTCCAATAGCAAAAGAATTTTTCAAATCGGTCCAGTAGTTTCGGAGCCTATTCGACTCAAACAAACAAACAAACAAACAAACAAACAAACAAATCTTTCCTCTTTATAATAGTAGTGTAGATTGTTAGGTACTGTGCTTTGTTCTTTAAAAACTGCCTGCTTTTTAAGTAATAGAACGCCTGATTTTAAAGAAAAACAGGTAGTTTTTAAAGCAACCTTATTTATATAATAAATATTGTGTTTTTGTGATATTATGTCCAATGACTAGTATTATACTTCGGGGTTTGTCCTCGATATTAGTATTCCTTTTTACACTAAGTAGTACACTTCTAACTGTTACCACGTCATAGCACTATTTTAGAGCCAAGAAAAAAATAACAAGTTGTCTCTGGATTGCACTTTCCTCCATATTTTCCCGCCTCTTGTCTCTGATTTACCTTTCTTCCTGTTACCTGCAACTCTCTAGATCCTTCATTCACTTTTGTGCTTGCCACGATCGCACTAAAATTAACTTTAGAACAAAAGTTATTTTCATACCTACCTACCTAATTTTGGTTTCTAAAAATACCTTTGTAAAAACGAAAAGTTTTATAATATTATAGTAATAAAGTGATTAAGGTGACTAGAAGAGGAAACAGAACGGCGATTACGATTCTCTTCGTCATCAAGCGTATCTTCGTCATCCAGTTCCACTTCAGGTGAACGTGACGATAACGGTAAGTTATCATTTTGTTTTATGTGACACATGGACATAGAACACATTTACTCCTAGCGGAGCACATGGATTGTTACAAGATAACAAGACGGATATTTTTTTTTCAAAAAGGGCAATTCAGGGAGTCTATAGGATTATCTCGCTGCCCTAACAAAAATGCATTCAGGGTAGTCTGCAGGACTATTCGCGCATATTTTAAATTATTGCACTCAGGGTAGTCTTTAGGACTATTCGCCGCAATAATACATTTATTTTGCATTCGTATTACTCTGTGGGACTATCTGTCCCATTATAAAATTATTACAATCATAATAATCTGTAAGATTATTGACCACGTTGCAAATTGCGGGTATGTCAATAAGGGCAATTCAGGGAGTCTATAGGATTATCTCGCTGCCCTAACAAAAATGCATTCAGGGTAGTCTGCAGGACTATTCGCGCATAATTCAAATTATTGCACTCAGGGTAGTCGGTAGGACTATTCGCCGCAAAAATACATTTATTTTGCATTCATCATTATTTTTTCAGAATAGTCTGTGGGACTATTTGTCGCATTATAAAATTATTACATTCATAATAATCTGTAAGATTATTGGCCGCGTTGCAAATTGCGGGTAAGTCAATAAGGGCAATTCAGGAAGTCTCTTGGATTATCTCGCTGCCCTAACAAAAAGCATTCAGGGTAGTCTGCAGGACTATTCGCGCAACTTATATGTAAAAAGGATTTTAGTCACGCTAAAACTCGAAGAAGGCTGAGCGGATTGGGCTAATTTTAGTCTTAAAATGTTGGTAGAAGTCCATCAAAGGTTTTAAAGTGACACGAAGTTCACCGTGATAGCTAGTATTTTATATTATTGTACTCAGGGTAGTCTGTAAGGACTATTCGCCGCAATATTACATATTTTGTTTTGCATTTTATATTATTGCACTCAGGGTAGTCTGTAGGACTATTCGCCGCAATATTACATTTATTTTGCATTTTATATTATTACAATTCGCACTCGGGGTAGTCTGTTTCGCCGCAATATTGCATTTATTTTGCATTTTATACCTATTATTGCACTCAGGGTAGTCTGTAGGACTATTCGCCGCAATATTAAATTTATTTTGCAAGTATACAATTATAGTCGATAGGACTACTTGCCGCATTATAAAATTATTACATTCATAATAATCTGTAAAATTATTTGCCGCATTGACAAATTGAGGGTAGCTTAAAAAAAATGCATTTCTAATTTTAGATAATCATTTTGCTACTGAAAATCTAGAACAGACGATTAACGAGGATATATTTTTAGCCATGTCATCTACTTCCGGTGCTCAAGAGCAACTCGTTGTAGAAAAACAAAGTAATACGGATATGAATCCGGTATTTTTTGGAGTTTTGGACATTGATCCTATTACTATTGCAAAGTAATGATAGACCGAAAATCAATATTGAATTGGCAGCTAAATTAAATTACATTTGAACATCTGGTATAGAAAAAATAGAGAAACGTGATTTATTTAAAAAAAAAAAAAAATATCTGGTAGTCGTAACTGTCAATTATTTTATCAATCCCCAAGCGGTAGTTGGCAGCCGCATAACAATTGCATATCCATTGGGTCTGCGATACTCACGAGCAAGGTAATATTAAATAGCGACACCGGGATTGAACGTGGAAATGAAGGTCACGTTAAAAGAGGGCTCCGGCCTGACCGAGCATAACACCTCGCTCGGTCGGAAGATCTTCCTTTGGGCCTCCACGTATATTCCCACACAGCGAAAAATCTGGCCATTCTATAGATTGCGCTAGAGTCTAGACAATAGCGCCAAAAAAGTGTTATTTCTTGTTTGAGCCATGTGATCACATCAAAAAATTAATTCTAATGATTCACCTGATAACAAATTATTACGAAAGCTAATAGACGCTATACGTCTGTGTTAGGCGAATGTGGGTACCGCCACACGTCTTTTAAGTGACGTGTTTTATTATTCCATAGCTCGTATAATTTTTCTTTAGCTACAGTTATAGATCATTTAGCATAACGCAAAATTTTTGAAGTATTTATTTAGATTTTAGAGATAATCTCGCTGAAACGCTTAAGTTAGCTAAAGCAGTCACGATTTACGAGTCACCTAAAGTAGCTTAAAAAATACAGCCATGGGACTCATTAGACGACGCCTGGGAAGCGGAAGCAGTTCACAGGCCAGTCGACCCGTCAACAGCGTTCGGTTCCATCAACCAGAACGTCACGGAATCATCCACCCCAGAAACAACTCCCGTCTCAAGGGAGCTCGTAGATCGCGTCGTCATATTGAGTCATGACTCATCGACAGCGACAACCACGGAAGCGATAGACGAAGCTATCCACAGCTATGGCCTATGTAGGTCGTCTTAGTTTTTATGGTCGATACTGGATGATAACAAAAACCTAAATATGTTGGTGGATTAACGGTTATAAAATAACACGTTACGCAGTAATTAAATCAAAATCCGAACAAATTAATTTTAATAACGAATTTATTAATATAAATTCGCTAGGACAGCACTTGATAGTGTTTTTTATCCTGCCAAAATCTGGTTTACACAAAGTACATTCTAAGATGGAAGACTTGCGTACAGTTTTAAAATTGACATCTAAAAAAAAATAATATTGTTTCTTGTCTCTATCTAGGGACGCGAAAGTTGGCGAAAGTGCCCCCAGCGAGTCGAATAAAAAATAATACTCTTATTTGTGTATCCACCCAAGTTCAAGGAAATATTTAAGATTTTGAATTAAGCAAGAGGACAATCCAAAAACTATTTGACGTATAATTTAGAAATATTCAAGACCATAATTTTTGTCGTGAAATTTATTCTGACGCCTCAACAACGGGATGGCGGGAAGCCTGTGAGGGTCCATGGCAGGAGGAGGAGCTTATTTTGTATTAAAAATTTTGTAATAGTTGTTAAATATTATGGTCGTTAGTTATGTTAACCGTATGGGTGGAATACGATTGCCCACACTCCATAAAATAAATAAAGAAATTGGGCAATGGGGCGAGGAAAGAAAAATTATACATTACAGCAGAGACCAGACATACATGTCTGGTCTCTGATTACAGCAGCATAATATTATATTAAATCTGCAGATTTTTTGTTGCGGGTCTGGAATCTCGAAAAATACACCCCGATACAGAGTGGGAGATATTGGAAACAGGGTTCCGCCAAATAGTTTCAACTTTAGGTGTGTCTGCAGACATCGATTTATTTGCAAAAATCAAATAAACCAAAAAGACCCTGATGCAATTATAATTGACGCTTTTACAGTGATTTGGTCACAATATTATTTTTACGCTTTCCGTCCAGTAGCGTGTATATTTGTATAATATACAATAGCGTGTATATAATAATTATATCAAATATTATTAATTTCAGTTCAACTACCGTCGTTGTCGCGGGTTATCCGGGCGGCAATACCTAATGGGTCTTTCATCCTGTTGATAGAGCGAATTTAAATGTAGCGTCGTTATCAGATAATTTAACTTACAAAAAAGAATGTAACGCGCTATGGCGTCACGGTCCTCCATGCCTCCAAACAACAAAAATCTTTGTATGGGTTTGACATCGAAATGTCACTGTCACACACAATGTTTTGGAGATCGTGACGTAACATCCTGTGATGGCTGTTTGCGATCACGTGATATGATAGATTAAATATTTATTTTTTAATAAATATAATAAAAAATATTAAAAAGTCTATGAGTACAAATATGTCAAAAAAAAAAAATACAATAAATTGTATTATATTTCGTTTACTATCAAAAGCTCTGGCTTATTTGGAGATATATTATGAGATGTTATTATTATAATTTTGAATTATTTAGGATCGTTACATCCTAATGATGAGCCTAATGATATTTCATCTTCTTATTGGCTTATTTGGAGATATATTATGAGATGTTATTATTATAATTTTGAATTATTTAGGATCGTTACATCCTAATGATGAGCCTAATGATATTTCATCTTCTTATGAACTTTAAAAGAGATGTACAAGAGAAAGAGATTCTAATAAAAATAATTGATTTAATAATTATTCTAATCCTAAAAGAATGCAATCCAATTTTACATTCACCATATTTTCTTGAGAAATCTTCAAATCTGTCCAGCCAAAATCTTATTTTCTTATGTAAACAAAATATTATCTAATTTCAGAAATTATAATGTTTTTAAAATTCGATTTAGAAAACCGTATAATCCTGGGTATCAAGTACTCAAACCTTGAGTAGATAGATTGCATGGAGATTGGGGATATTGAGTTGATATTGTGTCTAATTTTTCTAGTTATAGTACCCGTCACGTTACTTCATTGGCGTTTATGTGATGAGTATTTAGATGTTATTCGCCAAACAACGGGTTGGACAATCAACTCCACGACCTTTGCTAGTTTCTATATTAGACCGAATAAGTATTGTTGAAGGTGATCAAATTAATTTTGTTATATAATTTATGACAGATTATGTAAAAAATATTATGTTAACGAGTAACAAATTTTTCTTTCTTTGATTATGGCGTGTAAAAATATAACATAAATAAAATGACATATCTTGTTTGTTCTCTAAACATCTACTTAGTGTAAAAAGGAATACTAATATCGAGGACAAACCCCGAAGTATAATTATTGATTAAACGAACTTACCTTACGTGAAGTTCAATCAAAATTATACGAGGGGTTTGTCCGAAGATATTAGTAGGAACTCCCACCCACCCTGGTTCTCAGTAGATAACACCCAAGTAACTGAAGCTATGTCATTTTATTTTTTGGCTCTGAACTAAATGAAGGATCTAGAGAGTTGCAGGTAACAGGAAGAAAGGTAAATCAGAGACAAGAGGCGGGAAAATATGGAGGAAAGTGCAATCCAGAGACAACTTGTTATTTTTTTCTTGGCTCTAAAATAGTGCTATGACGTGGTAACAGTTAGAAGTGTACTACTTAGTGTAAAAAGGAATACTAATATCTTCGGACAAACCCCTCGTATAATTTTGATTGAACTTCACGTAAGGTAAGTTCGTTTAATCAATAATAATACTGTCCAATCACAGTTCATAAAAGATGTAATAATTTTGTGGAGCTGTAAACCGGCCAGAAACCTCAGAACAGAATATTTACTCCTAGCGGAGATAGAAACCGGTTTTTGTTTGTACAAAATGGAGTGTAGATGGCACTGATCTCTAGTGGTTATCTCTCTAAATAAAAAAAAATATATTTTGTCAACGTCACGGAGTGGCACGTTCCGTGATTTGGGAAAGCGCGTTGACGTTTGCTGTCATAATTGAAATCACATTGAAATATGTTTATTTCTTTCGTCAAGTGCAAATGTTTACAAGAAAAAAAAGAGACCGATATAGTTTTTCGGCTCTGGCGCTGAAATGCATCATATTTGTATAATTAAAAAATGTATATGTTGTTTGGGGCCACTCCATATTATCTATATATCTCTATAGTCTACACTCTACACAGATCTCATTGGTTGTCTAGGTCATTTGTCATATTTTAGTATTTTAGTAATTAGTTGTCAATAATTGTCGTGGCTGTATGGGCAACGCTCACTTTGCCTGTCCCGACCGGGACGAATTATAAAAAAAAAATGTCAATTGTCATTTGTCAACAAGCTGTTCTCCGTGTGTTCTCCATTGTTCGTGTTGTAAATTGTAATATTTTAAGAATTTTACAATAATGTTAAATAAAAAGTGCAAATATACAGTGTCGTTTTCTTATATTTTGTAAGAAATGTTTTAAATTTCAATACCTAGTTAAAGTGAGCTTGTGGAACATGAGTTCTTAATATTGTTACAGAGGAGATAAAGAGTGTTTTATAATTTATTACAATTATTTTAAAATAGTAAATAACTCTTAATTTTAATAGGTTCGATAATGTTTTAAAGAAAATCCCTGCTCCTAAAAGGATGTAATTGATGTCTAAGGTATTTTTTGTGATTAGCTTCTGTTGTGTTAGTTTGATTTTATATTTTTTTAAGTGTGTCACATTTAACTTATAATGTGGGTCTTGCTTGTTTAAGGGCCCGGGTTACCCTCGAAATTTTCATACATTCTTAATACCAAAATCATTTTCTCATACGAAAATATTTAACATGTTTGAGTTATTTTTCAGCTTAAGATAGTAATTACCTAGGGTCCTGAGCAAATTTTTTTACAAAATATTTAAATACTAAAAAAAAATTTTTTGTTTAAATATTTTTTTGTAAATTTACTACTAAATATTTAAACACCAAAAAATAGACAAAAACACTAGAAAATATATAAATAAATTGTAAATTTACTGCAAAATATTTAAATAATGAAAAATATTTTTTAAAGTTTAAATATTTTGTAGTAAATTTACTATTTATTTATATATTTTTTAGTGTTTTTGTCTATTTTTTGGTGTTTAAATATTTAGTAGTAAATTTACTAAAAAATATTTAAACACAAAAATATTTTTTTTAGTATTTAAATATTTTGTAAAAAAAAATTGTTCAGGACCCTAGGTAATTACTATCTTAAGCTGAAAAATAACTCAAACATGTTAAATATTTTCGTATGAGAAAATGATTTTGGTATTAAGAATGTATGAAAATTTCGAGGGTAGCCCGGGCCCTTAAGTTCCTATTTATTATGTTCCCACTCCCATTTTGATAAAATAGGTTGGAATATTTTTTTATTATTATTTAAGAAACCAATCAAGTGCTCTACTAATTGCCTAGCTTAGTAATCTATTAAAATTGTTTAAAATTATTATTTAAAATTAAATTACAAAAGCTTTGACGTTACTTAACATGTATAAAAGTATTAATAAATACTTTTATACATTAACCCTCTTACTAATAAAAAGTTACACAGCATGTATAGAGGCTGCATAAGATTTTTTCTACTAATAATCATTTTTTGACATAAGGCCTGTATAACGAAGCTGTCATTTCCATACAAATTTCTATGTATAGACCATGTATAAACTCTGTGTAACGTGTGTGTAACTTAAAAACTCCTGTATAACTATTCACACGTTGAACGCATGGTTATGAAGTTTTTATTGGTAAGAGGGTTATACTTTTATACTTATTATATGTCAAAGCTTTTGTAATTTAATTTTAAATATGTTAGGTAAATATTATTCTCTTAAATATTTCTTATCTGAGTGAACAATGTAGTAAAAAGAGATTCAGTATTTTAGAGCATAATTGTAAATGTTCTAGAATTCCAGATTGATATGAATGTAGGTTAGAGTATCTTTGTAATTCATAATCTACTAACTCCATAACAATCCAGCTAGACTATAGTAAATTATGTACAATTTCATTTGGCACATCAGTGTTAACGTTAAGCCTCACTTTCCGTACTAATGTGAGTAATTAGCATGTTTGTTCACTCGTGAATCTTGCTCGAGTTTACTGATGTTAGTCATCATGAATAGACTGTGGAAAATTGTGTCTGCTAAATTTTGTATGCATTGTTACTTTTAAATAACATGTTAGTGCAGAATACAGTGTAATTTTTTTCTTCTTTGCAGGGTTCTCGCCTAAACGAGCTGGGTACAACCTCGGGCATGCGATAAAAATGGATATAGTCAACATGGATGAGGGACAATACGAGCAACGAGAACAGCCCGGGAGTAGTATGGACAGCGAAGCATCCAGCGCCATGGATAGTAACGATAGCAACGATAGCAGCGAACAAATGAGCGACACCATCACAGACGATGATGACGATTTGAGGGAGGACCTTCAAAAGAACATACCTGATTGTTACAAGTCTGATTTAAACTTTGCATCACAAAACTCTAGTGATATTTCTGAAGATAACGAGGAGTTTCAAACGACGGCGCTTTGCCAATTTATGGATATTTTGAATGATTTGGACGAAGTTTTAGATAAGTCGCTGCTCGCGTGTTTAGACAACGGAGCGAAATCTCTCGACAGCGGGGACGAGGATGTGGTATTTAAATTGAAAGATATTGTTAAAGAGGAGGAGGATTCTCAGAGTTCAGGTGACGATGACACACAAGTCGTAGTTTGCGCAAACAGTCATTGCTCGATACCGCAAGCAACGGAAAGCACGCAGCAAAATGAGCCACGGAACTCAAAATTCGTACGCTCAAAAAGTTTCTCCGAGATACTGAAACCGAATGTCGAAAGGCCGATAGAACGAGTGAATACTGTCAATGATAGCTTGAGGAATTCTATGCGATGCCTCGATCCGATAGTGCTTCCGACGTTGACAGACACGTCTTGCGAGCCGCTAACGCTACCTGTGATACTTTTTTTAGAGCACCACGTGAATATGCGACCAACTAGTGCCCCAATACAACTTCAAGTTACGACTAATATAAGTAGTGATAGTGCCTCGGGACCACTGATAGTCGGTAGGCGGACGCTGCTGATGAATAGGACGTTGTCGCTGCCGTCGCCTGGTGAGAGTGACGTCACAAACGACTGGACTGGCAGAAACACTGCTCGGAGTACAGCCAGGAGTAGCACATCTAGCTCCTCAACGGAATCCCTGGTTGTGTCTCCTACACAAAACATGGCCAACGCAACGGATGAGAGGTAAGATTCTTTTAAATATTTTTTTTGAGTGAGGCTTTTTAACACTAATGGTAAGATTTCTAACATTGTAATGTAATACAACTGGTATTATTTAACGGCTAAATATGCTACTTTATAACATTGTCTATCTGACGGTCCATAAATCAATTAATTTTATAAAAGCTTGTAGGCTTTTCTTTTTGAGATGACAATATTGATCAGTAAACATCCTAAAAAAAGCGGCCAAGTGCGAGTTGGACTTGCCCATGAAAGGTTCCGCAGCAGCAATAAGGTTTATTTTCATGAAATTAAAAGGTTTTTGATTTATTTTTATATTTCAGTTGATTTAATGAAATTTAGATTAAGGTTTACCATTTATGACGAATAAAAAAAAAACTACTGGCTAGATCTCGTTCAAACCAGTTTTCGTTGGTAGTTTTTATAGTAATCTACATCATATATATTTTTTAGAATTATCATGCCCCTCCTCGATATATGAGAAACCTCAATATGATTTTTGGAAACTTATCCATAGATACACACGCATAGGTTAGATAATTTTTTTTTCAGTTGTACCTATGGAGACCCCTAAAATTTTTAATAATTTTTCCATTTTTGCATCAAAATCTTAATGCAATTCACAGACTACATCTACTTACCAAGTTTCAATAGTATAGCTCTAATAGTTTCGTAGAAAAGTGGCTGTGACATACGGACGGACAGACAGACAGACATGATGAATCTGGGTTCCGTTTTTTGCCATTTTGGCTACGGAACCCTAAAAAGTATTTCTTAAAACTTAATTCTAAAATAATTATTGTCTTCGTATGTGACTAACGCTCATGTGTATGAGTACTTACTTGTAAAATATTCTGTGGTATCAGGTATGAGACATAATAATATCATAGTCTATGCTATTTAAAGCGTTTTTCACTGTTTTTTAATATACCACTTCAGTGTTATTAAAAACCATAAAATATTTTACGAGACTCATAAACAGCAAGTAATAACTTAATTTAGCATAGACAATGCCAGTACATTTAGCTAAGCAGATATTTGTCTGCAAAATATTTCTGTAAGTAATCTAAGTCTAACCTTCTTTGTCATAACCTCACATATAAAAGAGAAATACAAGGAAAGTATGTTCGCAAAATAGGCTTTCTGATTAGGTACCTACATTACTTACTTGTTATTGTATGCGGAAATTGTGTTATCAAGTATGGGATTAACTATATAAACGAAAGCGTAATTTGTATTTGTGTACATTGACATTTACAGAGAACAGCTTATTTTATAAGAAAAATGCTGAAAATACTGTTTAGGTACTTTTATTAAGTCGGCCAACCTGTCCCCTCGTAAGCCGCGCAAAACTATAGAATTGCTTGGCGAAATGTACAAATAGCTATTATAATTAATTAAGTATCTGATAAAGAAATACTACCAATTATTAATACTACCAATGACGACCCATCTTTTTATCTACCAACTAGCTGTTGCCCGCGACTTCGTCCGCGTTAGAATAGTTAGATCATATTATAGGTTTGGGACGCCAAATATCATATTTTTTCAAAAATATTCAATGTACTTACAGAATTGACTTTCCTACGATTTTATTCAGTAACCCAAATCCTATTGAAGCGAACGCCTTCATCGTAGAAGCTCAAATCTTTAATAATTTGAGTTCAGTCAGTCAAAAGTCTAAGAAAATTTCTAAAAACTTTCATCCCCTACTTCATCCCCTTAGGGGTGGAATTTATTAAATTCCTTTCTGAGGGGATGCCTACGTCATAGTATCTTTATGCATACACAGTCCTGAGCCAGATCGGTTTAAAATTGAGAAAGTTTTATGCAAACAGCTGTCAACCCCAATTTCACCCCCTTGGGGGTAGAATTTCCAAAAACGCCTAAATACGTATTCATTTATTTTTATTCAGTAACCCAAAAATAAAGATTCATGTTTCTAACTTAAAAAATGACGGACTTTCATTCAAACTTTCAAGTTTCAACCCTAATTTCACCCCCTTAGGGGTAGAATTTCCAAAAAATCTTAAATAAGACGTATTCATTCATTTCTATTCAGTAACCCAAAAATAAAGTTTCATGTTTCTAACTTAAGAAATGACGGACTTTCATTCAAACTTTCAAGTTTCAACCCTAATTTCACCCCCTTGGGGGTAGAATTTCGGAAAACGCTTAAACACGTGTTCATTTATTTTTATTCAGTAACCCAAAAATAAAGTTTCATGTTTCTAACTTCAGAAATGACGGACTTTCATTCAAACTTTCAACCCCAATTTCACCCCCTTAGGGGTAGAATTTCCAAAAAACGCTTAAATACGTATTTATTCATTTTTATTCAGTAACCCAAAAATAAAGTTTCATGTCTCTAACTTCAGAAATGTCGGACTTTCATACAAACTTTCAACCCCTATTTCACCCCCTTCGGGTTAAAATTTCCAAAATTCCTTCCTTAGTGGGTCTACTAATTAAAACAACCCTGCTCACCAAATTTCGTGGCTGTAACTTTAATAGTTTTTGCTCTGCGATGATGAATCAGTCAGTCAGTCAGTCAGTTAATCAATCAATCAGTCAGGACTTGTAATTTTATATGTATAGATAGCAACTATAATTACTGCTGACTGCTGACCAATAGCGTCTAGTGTCCTTGCGGACCCGCCCCGCTTCCTCCTCGTCCCACAAAAGAGATCAATTCGAACACCGCGCTTTTCCTTCCATTTTTAAAATCTTAAAATCTATATCCTACTTTTTTTTAGTTTAGGAATTTTTAGTTAGGCTGAAAATACTCAGAAACTTACTAGCTCAATATGAGTCTATTACTTTTAGGTACCTACGTGGTGATATTAGCTTTAGGATTTACTTAGGGCCTGTTTCACCACTTTCTGATAAAGTGCTGAATAAGCTATTCACAGCTTTTTTGACAGATTCTCCATACTTCATCTGTCAAGTTAAGTGGTGGATAGCCTATTCGGCACTTATCAGGAAGTGGTAAAACAGGCCCTTAATCTAATATCACAAATCATCAAAGTATTGGCGGCTATAATATAATAAAATCTTTAATCCTCCTATAACAGCTAATAAAAGTAAGTATTAACTATATTCTATAAGTAGATTATAGAACGAAAAATGTCTGCTTGTCTTTTTGTGGCACATAAGAGATCTCTCGACAGACAAAACCAGCACTAGCGGACTGCGAAAATATTTTTACAAATAAGGGGGTAATAGTTCCATTCGTACTTCTTCACCGACTTCAAAAGAAGAGGAGGTCATATTTTCGACAGCGCGAGTTGAGGCTTTATAAGAATTACTATGTTTCTGATCGCAAGAACATAATGAGCTACGACATTTAAATACAGTTTGTAATTACGACTAAATAATATATTTTGTTTTGTAAGCGATACCATGGACCAATCATACATAACTATTTATTACTCTATGGCGATACTAATTTTCCTATGGCGCAATAGAAAATGTCTGGTAAGACGAGTTTTTAACCCCCGACCAAAAAGAGGGGTGTTATAAGTTTGACGTGTCTGTCTGTCTGTCTGTCTGTCTGTCTGTCTGTCTGTCTGTGGCATCGTAGCATCCAAACGGGTGGACCGATTTTGATCTAGTTTTTTTTGTTTGAAAGCTGACATGACGGTGAGTGTTCTTAGCTATAGTTCATCATCATCAGCCTGCTCATTGCTGAAATATCACGGTATATCTGGTTCGTGATAGGACGATTAGCAACTTGCAGTCGTTTGATCGGTTTTATATTTTGCATCCTGGTTCGAGACACTTATGAATATATACAAATTATTGGAAAGTTGACCTGGTGGTGCAGCATCACCTGGTAATCAATAGGATACCCAACTCCTCACCAACTTAGAGCAGAGGTTTCGTGTTTGGGCTCATTTTAATTGCGACAACCAGTAAGACGTAGATAAACAGTAAATATTTGCATGCTGCTGCTGCAGCATCACCTGGATTCTATAGGAGCCGAGCTCCGCATGAACCTAAAGTGGAGGTTTCATGTTTGGGCTCATATTGATGGCCTCATCCAAGAGGACATATTTTATAGATGGTATTCATTGGGATATGATCCAGTTGATAGGAATTATTCTGCACAAGTTTAAAAAGCATAAAATAAAATTAAATTAAGAAATTTAAAAAAACCCCCGCCAAAAAACTTTAAAAAGTAATGAAATAACATTTCCTGACTTTAAGTTTAAATCATTCCTAAGAGTAAAGTAATATTTTAGTCCATAATTGTTGTCAAGGTGTGTCGGGGGACCGCTAAGTAAACTACCACAACAGCGACTTTTGCATTTTGTATCGCCATAATAGTCGCTGATTCTCTCGATTCGGGTCGCTGTGAACAGACCCTTAATTTATATTGTTATGTGAAATCAAACATCTACATTAGCGGTCCCCCGACACACCTTGACAACAATTATGGACTAAAATATTACTTTACTCTTAGGAATGATTTAAACTTAAAGTCAGGAAATGTTATTTCATTACTTTTTAAAGTTTTTTGGCGGGGGTTTTTTTAAATTTCTTAATTTAATTTTATCTCTATGTCATCGAGCTTAGCATGCATTGACATGGCATTTCTATTCTTCGAAGGAAGACTAAAATATAGTTGTAGGATAACTAACTATTCTTGAGTAAGAACTTTTGTCGTATCTATACTATATTTTTTCATTCATAATGTGGAAGAAATGTGTCCCATGCTACAGTAGGTACGTTTGAAGGTGTTCTCAACTATCGGCTCTTTCATGATAACTATATTTATTATTTTGTAACTTAACTACTAATACAGAAATATATAGTTCCGTTGTCTGTTGTCTACCTATTGCATAAGTGGCATATTCATTGTCTCTCCGTTGATAAACATTCATGCGGCTTGATCAAAAAACTCCTTATCACCCAAATATTCGTGACTGTTCAAAATGAAGATAACTCACGTTTTGTCGGTTTAAAGGTGAAAATGTAGGCATGATATAATGTGGCCATAAGTCATATTATTGTAGTCATTAATTTTGTAAGGTATTTTTCTGCATAAATTTTAGTAGCAACAACACACTTTTGAGTCCGCAACATGCAAAAAATCCCGAATTTTGCAACGAGTAACGATTCTGTCGTATATAGTCTCCGTATTCCTTTTCAAATCAGGGATTCCCAACCTTTTTAGTTTTTTCGACATTTTCAGAAATTGTCTTCCTGTAACCAAAATCCAAATGACCTTTTTACTAACTTCTAATTATTTTTATTATTATTTAAGGAATGAAGACATTGAAGATCCGCCGTTTGGAGTATGGCCGCACTGTATGAGCCCTATGCTGGCCTGCCTCAGCTGTACGGTCGGCATATTCAATATATCCCGGTTCGCCATGTTCAGCGTACATTTTGGAGGTGAGTTTGTTTTGCTGTCGGCACTCTCGATGTGGTATGAAAGGTGCTTAATCAAGCTTAGGCCCAATTTCACCAACGTCTGTTAGTGTTAACAGCTTGTTGATCATCTCTTCTTTTTTATTCATATGTAAAACGAAAGAGGTAACGTGATACTGACGACGCGACGTGACGTAATGACGTCTAACCACTGTACCTGTAGACAAGTGGCAAAACGCTAACGCTAACGTTACAAAATGTATGGGATTTGACATTAGTATTCGCTAGCGAAGCGATGACTTAATATGTCAAATCGCATACATTTTGTAACGTTAGCGTTAGCGTTTTAACACTAATTGTCTAGGGGGGCTGATCTCTATTATACAAGTACGCTAGATTGCTGATACACGCCTGCTTTTTGTGCCTATTTGAAGCGGAATCAGCGCCCCCATTATTCGGGTAGAGAACTAAATTTGTCGTAACCACAACCAATAACAACAGTTGTCATCACTAGTATTGGCGGCGCGGCGGCTTTCAAACGTCATTTTTACATCAGATTTAGTTCTCTACCCGAATAATAGGGGCGCTGATTCCGCTTCAAATAGGCACAAAAAAGCGGCCAAGTGCGAGTTGGACTCGCCCATGAAGGGTTCCGCAGCAGCAATAAGGTTTATTTTTAATTTTTTTGAGAATTTAATTGAGAATTACGTACTTAAGTAAAACTCCCTATCTCCAAAACTACTGAACCGATTTTGATGAAACTTGCACTATTCCCTAAGTTGAACAATACCTAGTACAATAAAAAAAGAATCACTTAAATCGGACTTGTAGTTTCAGAGATATGCGCGAACAAACATAAAAACATACATACATACACTTTTGAAATTTGGCACGTTTGTTCAGAAGCTGATATAGATTAACATAATATACAAAAACTGGGCAGTTCTGGAAATGTTACATACATACGCGTCGAATTGATAACCTCCTTTTTTTGAAGTCGGTTAAAAAGTATCCTATCTTCTTTCTCGGGACTCAAAGTATCTCTATACTTTCATCACAAACGATACGTAACACCGTAACAGTCTTATAGATAGACAGATAGACATCACTTTCGTTTTATAATATTAGTACTATCAGAGAAGTTGATTCCTAGGCAGATGGGGGACCTACGTAGTTTGGTCGCGTTATGTCAAACCCATCTGACAGATTATAATTAACATTGAATTGACATGATCCGACCAAATGACGTTGGTCTGTCAACTGCCTAGGAATCAATTTCCTCGATAGTACATGATAATTGAATAGTAACCAAATAACACAATAGCAAAGGAGACCTAGATTCTGAAATAATCCTCGTTCAACGTAATGCTACACCCAATGTTATTTCAACCTAGTTTTTGTCTTGGTGTAGTTTGGTGGTCTTGGTGATTTGCTGAATTAATTCAAAATTATCAAAAAATTTGATGACGCCCGCAACTCCGTTGCGCCAAAACTCGTTTATCGCACGGGAACCGTCCATGTTTCCGGGACAAAATCCGGGTCCTTTCCCGGGACTCAAAGTATCTCCATGCCAAATTTCAACCAAATCGGTTTAGCGACTTGAGCGTGAAGAGGTAACAGACAGACAGACAGACAGACACACTTTCGCATTTATAATATTAGTATGGATGGATTTTGTGTGCATTTCAAAAGGTGACTTACACAGAAACGGTTAAGCTTAACTCTGGGTTAAATTATTGATATATTTGCATGTCTCTATAATATGACGTGTAAGATAATCACAACGAATAAGGCATCCATTCACAAAAAATTTGTTACTAAACTGATACACTTGAGATGAGTATCTGTTTCAGATAAAACTAATTGCGAATACAAAAAGTCGTTTAAGGTTATTTGGCATAGTTTACCGAGTAAGGAATTAGGAAGTGAGAAGGCCGCCATTTTTGTAATAAAGTCTGTTTCCTGTATCGGTATTGTATTATGGCGGTTTGTAACCTTCAACTGTTGGTCTGCTCTGCCTCCCTAGACAAGTGGCAAAACGCTAACGCTAACTCTAACGTTACCTACAAAATGTATGCGATTTAACATAAGTCATCGCTTCGCTAGCGAATACTAATGTCAAATCCCATACATTTTGTAACGTTAGCGTTAGCGTTTTGCCACTTGTCTACAGGCCTTGAAATGGTGATTATGATGCCACTGTAGTTCTAATATATGGTAAATTTAGGGTGGATTGCACCAGAAGCGTAGTTAAAGTTAAGGTTATCGTCAATTATGGACTTTTACTAGGGATTTGACAGTTCATTTGACATTTTGTTATGGTTATAGTTATAGAAAGTTGGTGCAACCCACTCTAACAGACCAACAAAAGTCAAAACTGAAATAATATACTAGATGACAACTAGATATTATCAGAAACTTATACCAAAATCCGTTTATTACGCAGGAACTGTAGATACATTTTCTGCGATGAATAAAATTCTTTATACTTTTCTTACTTTCTTTTCTCGGGACTCAAAGTTTTTCTATATCAAATTTTAGCTTAGGTCGTGTTCGTTTGGTTTTTCAACTGCGCATGCGCGGCTTTTTTGTGTGTCAGTGGGAGTGTCATATTCTAAAATACTTAAATACCGATCAATTTCTGTCAGATTTTAGAAAATCTGACAGGTATTTTAGAACATGACACTCACACAGCACACTGACACCAATTTATAACTTTGCGCATGCGCAATGTGCATTGAAAAACCAAACGAACACGACTAAAATTTGTTCAGCGTTTTAGGCGAGAGACAGACAAACAAATAGGCAAATTAGGACGATTGTATTTCCTATAAGGTTTATGATACGCATACGAATTTGCAGGAAACCTTTAGAAATAATAATGTGTATTTGAGATATAGGTACTTAATTTACCCACCGACTTCCGAAGAAAGAATATTGTTTTAAATTATATTTTTTTCTTTTGTTTCAGCAAGCTTCATAGTACAATTCCTAATTCTGTCCCTCTTGGTCGGCATACCTCTATTCACGCTACACTTGTGCCTGGGCCAGACTTTGCGCTCCGGCCCCATAGATATGTGGAGGATATCTCCCATACTCCAAGGCATAGGTGTGGCCCTACTCTTAGCACAGATGCTAATAGGGGTATACAGTATTATTGGCCTTTCCTGGGTCTTCGTATACTTCAGAGATTCCTTCATAACCTCAGAAGATAAGTACAAGTGGGCACTTCCTTATGGAAGTGGAGAAGGTAAGATAAGTGATGATAAGTGTAAGTGAAGTGTTGATATACACGTACACTTTATCTACACTCGTGATTTTATCTAATTAGATATTATGTTTTTTATCGTAATATGAACGGTATTTAATTTGCTTTTATGATATCCGTTATGTTTATTCTGATGAACTTATGAATAATATAAAAATATAAAATAAAATTCTGTTATGTAATTATGCAATTAGAAAGATAATGACTTCCTTAATTTTTAGGGTTCCGTACCCAAAGGGTAAAAACGGGACCCTATTACTAAGACTTCGTTGTCTGTCCGTCTGTCCATCTGTCTGTCTGTCTGTCTGTCTCCAGGCTGTAACTCAAGAACGGTAATAGCTAGAGATTTGATATTTTCATAGATTATGTATATCTGTTGCCGCTATAACAACAAATACTAAAAATTATATAAAATGAATATTTAAGGGGGGGCTCCCATACAACAAACGTGATTTTTTTGGCCTTTTTTGCTGTCTCCAGGCTGTAACTCAAGAACGGTAATAGCTAGAGATTTGATATTTTCACAGATTATGTATGTCTGTTGCCGCTATAACAACAAATACTAAAAATAAAATAAAATGAATATTTAAGGGGGCTCCCATACAACAAACGTGATTTTTTTGGCCTTTTTTGCTCTATATCAAAAATGGCAACAGGTAGGTACTTGAATTTTTCATAAAATCCTTAGTTATATGTGTACTTTAATATTTAATAATAATATTAAAATAAAATAAAAATAAGGGGGGCTCCCATACAAAAAACACAATTTATGGCCCAATTTTGCTCTATAATGGTACGTAACCCTTCGTGCGCGATTCCGACTCGCACTTGGCCGATTATTTAAAATAAAATTTTATTGTTATTTAACTGTTTATTAAGAGTAATTATTATATGTTTATTTTTCAAATTTTTACGAATGTTCATAAATTATTAGAAGTTAATTTGTATTTTCGCCGTTTTCAAGCCTTAATTTCATCAACTTTTAAAAAAGATGCGTCATGCGACGTTTATTTTAAAGCTGTTTTAATCTGTCTGTCTCATTATATCATTTGATAAGTGGAAGATAATAGAATTTTCCACAATAAATAAATAAAAAATCTAACGCAGATAGCAGACAAATCTTCAAAGAAATGTTTATCCTACCTGTACCTATAATATATTTTATAGAAACTAATTCCTATATTTTTTCAGATGTGATCTCAAAGAATATAACAATGAAAATCTACGAAACATTGCCACAATATTTTCACAACGAAGTATTAAAACGAAATCCGGGAACGAATGGCTATGGTACTATAAAGTTTCATATAGCGTTTAATTTGGCTGTGCTCTGGATGATTGTGTTTGTTGGACTGTGTAAAGGGATTAGGTCTTATGGAAAGGTACGTTGATGATGATTAATATGAGTATGTAATGTAAAAGGAAATATTTTGTTTGTTTGCAAGCAGTTATGTTTGTTTAAAGTTCAGAAAATTCAACAATAAAACTTTATTAACTACTGAAAATTACACTTAGGGTGAAGCCAAACGAGCGTAATTTTGTGAGTCGTGAGTCGCAGAATTTCGGTCGCGTAAATTATTTTTCATACTAATCATGACTAACAAAATTACGAATACGAATTGTGTGAATGAAATAATAATTTTCTATGAAACTGAATGCAGCAGAATTTCTGCCAAAATTCCTGCCAAAATTTCTCGCTTGGCTTCACCCTTAACTTCTTAAATTTTATTAATTATTTAATCTTTAACAAGCGAAAATATAATTTTACTATTTAGGATTATAAAATACTTTTCTTTTACCACAATTCATGATATAATCCAGAATTAGAAGTTACTTACATTCAGTTTAAAATGTAAATGCTCCTTATAAATTGTTAGATTTTGCAAAGAAGGTATTTTTTTTATTTGCAGGCTGTATACATGCTGATATTCTTGCCTATATGCGGTATTTTGATACTGTGCACCAAACTGTTAACTCTGATCCCGTATGAAGCCGTTACAAATATCTTCGCTGAGACCGAATGGAGTGAATTCTTTATTAATTCTAATGTAAGTAATTAAGTATTCACATAACTTTTAATTATAATAGATACAGGGTAAGACCGGTCAAATTCAAGTCAACGAGAAATTAATGTATTTTAGCCTCTATAATAACAAAATGACGTTTTGCCAAACGAACATAATACGCGCTAATATAGCGCTGACTTAAATAATCCGGACTTACCCAGTATCCGAATTTACCCTGCCATTAATTCCTTAATCATAAATTATTAGTCCTAGTGAACAAAATACTGGTTGATTTAGCGTTGGCTGAAATAATCCGGACCTACCCTGTATCCGAGTTTACCCTGATATTATCTTTAATCACGACTCTCTCTCTCTAGGACTCGGTGCAAAGGGCGGCGGTGTCCCCACACCACCGCCCCGAGTACCCTATCAATTATCATAAATTAGTCCTAGTGAAAAAAAATATTGTTGTTTTAACGTTGACTTAAATTATCCGGACTTACCCTGTTCTGCCTTAATTATAAAAGAAAGGAAACCCAATAAAAATAGTTTTTAACGTCCCTAATTTCTGGAATCCCTAAACTTTACAGTAGCGTAGGGTAAAGTAACAGCGTACAAACAATAATTATTTTGATTACCGTTTTAAATATTCCATAAATCATAATATTATAAAATATCGTTTTCAGAGCTGGGCAGCAGCTGCACAAGAGACATTCCTCACTTGGGGTCTACTAGGTGCCTGTATAATGCAACTCATATCACACAAGGATGCCAAACGCAAAAACAGCTTAACACTACAGAGAGAAAGCACTTGTATAGTCATATTTACATTCACAATACTGTTGCTAGGATCTTTCCTAGCGAATATATGTGTTCAAATACTAAGAAACCACGGATACATTTACGTGCCTAGTAGTTATGGTAAGTTATAATTGATTTTTTGTGTTATTTGATTAGAAAACCAAAAAGTTAAGCTTTTTAAAAATTCTACTACCACTTAATAATAAACACAATTAAGTAGTATATTATCCAGAGTCCAGACTTTTCTAATGTGCCTGAAAAAGATGAGCAGACCTTGAGCATTTTTTTGTTGTGTGAATATTTTTATTATATTTTAAGGGGTACTATTGCAATATGTTTGAATGGATGATGGTTGTGTACTCAAACCTGCAATCTGTATAAAGGATGCATCGGTTAAATAACAAATCTTTTTACAATGCATAATACTATAATATTTTTGTTCAATAACAAGTGCTCGTTACTGAACATTTTAATTCTCTTCCTAGTTTTATTTTGCACCTTTTTTTTTCAGAAACAATAAAATCCTCCCAATTTCTATATCCAATAACGGAGCCGCCGCCGAGTACAGCTCTACGTCACTTCACCCAGTACGGTGGTATAGTGGGTCTGACTGTACGGCGCACGCTCAGCGGCTGGCAGCCCCTCCAGCTCGCCACGCAGATAGTGCCCGCCGCGCTCGCCGTGTCCGCCGACGTTGTGAGTACACCTTGTGACAGCAATGCGACAGGCGTTTGACAGCAGATACAATATCCTTTAAAAAGTGAAATTTTCGATTGGCAGCTGATATTGTATAGTTTTTGTTTGTCGAATTGCGGTCGCAACATGCAAGATACACAATTACCCTGGGCTGCCCCAGGATTATCATGCTTCAAAGACATTACTGTCATCTCATATTGCGAGCCAGGTCCTCTAAAAATTAAAACTGAACTAAAGTATGCCAAATATGCCAACGAATCTATAAAAGAGTTGTTTGGAAGAAAACGCTGTAAGCAGTTAGACCTAAGATTTGAACAGTTCCTTAGTATTAAGCTTGTATAGTTACGAAAAAGTGTTTTTTTTATACAACATTTTATTCCAGCTATCTCCGGTTTGGGCGGTGATATTCTACTTCATCATCATCATGTTTGGAATCGCACAACAGCTGGCAATCTGGCACTGTGTCGTCACCGGCATCATGGAGTTTAACGTGGAGACGCTCAAGATATGGGACACCACTATTACGTTCTTCAGCTGCGTGTTCGGATTGGCTGTTGGATTGCTGCTGTCTACTGATGTGAGTTTTGTTCGCTTGTTTTATCAATAGGGGTGTATTACATTTAATAGCTGATGCCTTTTTCCTAAAATCCTTAAAAACCATAAGGCTAGTCAGGGTTATTTCGGACAGGTGTTATCAGGGTAACTTCGGATTCAGGGTGAGTTCGGATAATTTAGGTACCTAAATGTTTAATCAGGGAGTGGTTTTTTCATCTGGTACTAGACACCATTTTTTGACACCGCGCACCTTAACTTATCGGGACTTATCTTTTTTTCTTTTATTACTGCATCTGAATTTACCCTGATTATTCTCATGTTCAAGTGACTACTACAAAAAGAGTGTTAATATTTTTAAGAGTTTATCACGCTCTCCAGCCTGTACTGGGTTTTAACTTTAGAGGTGTCGTTAGATTCGTAGATTACTGTTTACCGTGAGAGTACCGACTTTTTTACTGTATTTAGTTATCGTTTGGCTATATACGAGTGAATTTTGTTATCCCATAGATGGGTGTGCGTATAGTCTACTGGGCGGACTATACTATAGCGGGTGGGTGGTGTCACGGCGCGCTAGCAGTCGCCCTAGTTGTGGGTGTGTTCGCGGTGCGCGGACGCCCGCTGTCAGCGGATACATTAGTACGCGTGCTGTTCCCGCCTCGTACTGCCACTGCGGCAATAGCGGCGTTGCTGAGCTTCGTGTGGACTGTGCTACTGCCTGTCGCCATCGCTGTGAGTATTATTAGTATATATAGTATATGTCGGGTGGGAGCAGTCACTAGTAGTGGGCGTGGTGACACTATCAGCGGAAACATTAGTACGCGTGCTGTTCCCGCCCCGTACCGCCACTGTGGCAATAGCGGCATTATTGAGCTTCGTGTGGACTGTTTGCTATTGCCATCGCTGTGAGTGTTACAACTGACATATTTAGAGGCCAGAGGGTCAGTGAAAAATACCTTACAAGACTTTTTATTGAGTGTTTTTATCGTTAAGATATAAAATCATCACACATATTATAATGACGTACCACTTATTTAAAAGACTGTTGAACTGTTTAATTTAATTTAAATAAAAAATCAGACACACTACTAATGGCGTAATACTAATTAATATTTTCTGTTACAGGCTATATGCATTGTGGATTTTCGGGTGGGACAACAGCGTCAACTTTATAGTTGGAGAAAAACTGCTGGGTATGTTAAATTAATATTATAATTTGTAATATCTGTTTTTACCCTGTAACCGTACTGTCCCTGTTCCCTGTATCCGGACATACCCTGTTTTCTTATTCACCCTGTATCCGGACTTATCCTGTATCATCCGTATTTACCCTGTATCCGGACTTACCCTGTATCCGTATTTATCCCGTATCTGTATTTACCCTGATTAGTCCTATTTTATGACATAATACCTACGAATAATAAAAACTAAGGAAGAGTAACTGTGTCAAAAATTTGTTACGCGAGTCCACCAAATGAGACCCGAATACATGCATGTATTCGGTACACAATTTTGTGCATTTATAGATGTGACAATTATTGTCAACTGCTTTATTTCGTTTTGAGTAGTGTTTCGTAGCTATTGTCATATTATGTTAGTGTGCGAAAAGGAACCAAATTCAAAACGGTTGAAGTATGGGAGTTACGTTTCCTTAGTTTTTACAATTTGTAGCTTAGTACCACATTTGTCCTCAGACACTGGCCAGTGTGGGTGCGTCAGGTATCCGTGTGTATACAACAAGGGCTCTTACTGCTGGTTCCCGTGACAGCCTTCGTACAGACCTGGAGATACATGAGCAAGGGACCACCTGATATATTTGAGGTGATTATTTATTTGGTATTATCGTAATTCGTAATTAAACTTGAAGAAATTGGTATTGATGGAAAAACATAAAAACCTATATCTCTATTTTTCTCTCCTAATATTATAGTATAGCTAACTATTATAATATTATAGTAGCCCCAATGTACCTACTAAAAGTAAAAAAAAAACATTAAAAAGCTTTTGTTCTCTCGCTATTTACAGTAATAAAGTTTACTAGAACTACTCTTTCTGCACTGTTAACGTTCAAAATAATGTGATTTCTGAAATATGATATAGATGTTAATTATCAATGTAAAAGTTAAGAAAAAGCGAATACATACATCATTTTGTATTTTTAAATAGTGTCTTTATTTGAATGTATTCCGCTAATTTCGTTGTTTCTACATTACACGCCGTCATAGGATTATGAACCGAACGAGTGTATGAATGAACTGGTAAGCATAATTCATTTTAGTATGATTTCATGTTAATTACCGGTTTTTATTAATACACGTACATGGTGTTGCACGCAACTGTGTCGCGCGGCGTGTCAAATTTTGTTGATCGAGCAGAAATCCTATTTTATCGGTAAACTTTTAATTGTCTTTTCCGGAACTCAAAGACAAATCACAAAATCTCCATAATCCATTTATAAATTCATTAAAATCAGTTCGGTGGTTTAAGCCTGAAAAGGTAAAAAATTCGCACATTTACAATATAAGTATTTTAGAGTTCGGAGAACTTTTAAAAAGGCTATACTTTTAATATTACAGCGCATCCAGAATCTCTACCGTCCGTCGATGGAGGCGTCGCCGCGCCGGGCTCCACCCCCCGCGGTCCCGCCTCCCGACCCGCCCCCCAAGTACACCCCCCCACCGTCATACAGCACCGCGACCGGCGCGCGATTGCTGAACACGCTGCGACGTAGTTTTCGCACGCTGCGCAGGTACATTTACTGAGAACTCTGATGTAAAGCTGTCTACACACGAATGCTTAATGCCGGCAGGCAAACCCGGCGGCTTCTGAATGTTGCAATTCGGTCGCCGGCCCGGCGGCACGAACCCGGCGGGTAAAACCCGGCGCCTTCTGAATGTGCAATTCGCAACGGGCGTAGGCTGCCGCCGCCGGTTTGTTCCCCTGGCGCGGGTTATGCCGCCGGGCCGGCAGCTTTGGTGTGTAGACAGCTTAAAATTAACGGTGAATTTAAACTCAAGTGTAGTGCAGTGTCAAGGCTACTGATAGAAATCAATGAGTCTAAACTCAATTTTTTCATGATAATCGCTTTTACACTCCTTTGTATGTGTGTATACTACCGGTTCGGGAAGTAGTCCAAACTAGTAACGTGTTAGATTCGTCTTCTCGCGGTGTCAATGACGTAATACAATTTTCGCTATAGACGATCAATTAAAAAGTGTGAAAGCTTTCAGCAATATCTATCTTAATTATTATGAAGATAAATATTTTTCTAAGCAAAATTTTGAATTTTTTAGGCTCAACCTGACGTGCAAACTATGTGGGCTTGAAGTATTTTTTTTCACGTTATCAGTTTGTCAAAAATCATAAAGCATATAAAACTGTATAGTGTATTATAATTTATTTCTATTCAATTCAGGATAACATCATCCCGTATCGAGAACGACGACGGCCACGCACCAATCACGTTAAGCGAAAGCGTCGAAAGACATTCCGAGCCGCCAATCACAAGCGACTATCTACCTCAAGATCCGCCTATATTGACCAATTACCTATCAGAACCGCCTATACTGAGAAACGAGATGCGACATTCAACGCCATCTAGCGTACGTAATCAAACTTTACCTAGTTCGCGTAACGAACTTTCTAGTAACGTCACACATGAAACGCTTAATATTCGTACGTCAAGTAACCAAACGCCTAATATACAGCTATCCAACGAAGCGCCTAGTCAGGTTACACGTAGTCACGAAACGCCAACTATATTACGTCACGAATCAGAGTTCACAAGAGCGCATTTACGCCGCTCGTTTTTGAGGGCGGAGTCTTTACGCAACGTGCGTGCGAGTTTGCGGCGCAGTTTGCGTTGCACACGCAGTGGGAGTCACGAGAGGTTAGTTAGGAATGCCGAGCCTTTGGCCACTAGAGCTACGCTTATATGAGACTTAATGGAAAATGTCATGTAACATTTTGTAGGTCGGTTAATATATCACTGGATTGTGTTATGAGAAATTGAGGCGGATATTTTTGTAGAGTTACGTCAAGTCCAATATACGACTTAAATTTGACTTGACAATTGACGTAACCCGACGATAAAACGTTACACGATCAAATTTTCATCAATCTGACCCATCAATCCGATCCAGATTGACGAAAAATTGATCGTCTAACCCACGGATTGATGGATTGATCATTTTTAGGGTTCCGTAGTCAACAAGGAACCCTTATAGTTTCGGTCTGTCCGTCCGTCTGTCCGTCTGTCCGTCTGTCCGTCCGCGGTTTTGCTCAGAGACCTACAAAGCTGAAATTTGGCATGAATACACATATTAATAATGCCAACAAAATGGTACATAAAATATTAAAAAAATATTTTTTTTATGGTACCTCCCCTACATATCAAGCGGGGTTGAATTTTTTTTT
The DNA here is from genome assembly GCA_905404155.3 of Plebejus argus. Lineage (NCBI taxonomy): Eukaryota > Metazoa > Arthropoda > Insecta > Lepidoptera > Lycaenidae > Plebejus > Plebejus argus. The sequence continues at coordinate 9,904,190 of FR989941.1, read as the reverse complement.
CGCGCCCACCCCATCGTGTGGGGTGTCGTTGGATAGGTTTTTTAAAAATATTATGAGTATTCATAGATCATTTTCCGATTTAGGGATCCATTTGTGAAATATTAAGTTTTAAAGTGGAAAAAATCGTTAGAGTCCAGTGTCCCCCCCTTCTACCAGCTAAACTGTTGCTTCTGGAAATGTGAAAAAATTCACGGGAGTAGGAAATATGCTGAATTTAAAAGGAAACATTGACCATACAATAATTTTCAAAAACTAGCGGTACTATACGGAACCCTATATTGCGCGTGGCCCGGCACGCACTTGGCCGGTTTTTTTTTATATGGAAATATTCCGTCAATCAGATTGATATCAGATTGATGGATCAGATTGATGAAAAATTGATCGTGTAACCTCTGCCTAACTTTGCCATCTGAATGTTACTTAATCAATTTCTGTGATGATACTTAACTGTGCAATCATATTAGAGAGTGATTAGGGTTCAGTATAAAACTGGAATAAGAAAAATAAGAACGTATTTCTCTCAAGGAGTTGGCTTTTTAACAGTCATGATTGAACAGGTGAAGAAAAACTGTACAATCAATTTTTTCAACAGCAAAAATAAATAATATTGAATTAAGTAATGAAATAAAATGAATAATTACTGATCTAATTGGTAAATTGATCGAAGATGTATCGGAATTTTTATATGAAACATAACATCACATCACTTTGTTTAGAAACAAAATTGACGTCTCATAATAATAGCGAAGACTTATGAATATTTTGTGGTATAGAATTACATAGTAATAATTATAACTTTATTTAGTGGTAGTTATACATTTTATACGAATATGTACTTATATTTCTAGATTAGAAATAATAATTTTGTATTGCTGTTTGTGTAAAGTAGCTTACAATTTGTGCATTTAGTACTCTCATTAGAATATTATAGTAAAGTGATTTTACAATTTACAAGAAATTGGCAAAATGCATAATAATTAAGACACATTTTATGTAAGACAATAATATTATGTAATATGAATGACTGTTGTAAGAAAAAATAAATAATTCGGGTTACCAGTAATGGGAATAAAAAGAAACAAATTACTACAAATAATTAATTAGTTTTAAAAATATTTCTGTTGTAGTCTAGAAAATTTCGAGCTGAAATAAAGTAGCTATGTCAAAGTACAATACATTTTTGCAGCTATATTTTTTAATCAAAATGATATTTTAATTCAATTTTAATCCTAAAAAGGAAAATGCAGTTATTTTTTCAGCTATAAATGAACATATCCCTTGCATCACAAGTCACAACATTTTATTTCTTGTAAATGTCAACAGAATGAATTGCATAATTTTATTTTTATAAAAAATATTTGGCTTAAGAGTGCAATACGAATCTCTGAAGTATTTTGATATTATTGTTCTGAAAATGATGAATCAAGATTATATTTTAGATTAATTTGAAATTTAGTGGAAGAGTTATATGAATATTATGACTATGAAAAAGGTACAGCTTAGGTTGGAATATGCGATTTGAATATTTTACCTAAATTTTATATATAATATATATTTTAGAATTTTATTAATAAATGAATTAAAATGTCGGTTATCCAACAAGCCTTTAAAGGTGTCGCAAAGAAAAAATGTTCACACCACACTTACGTTAATCCATATAGCTGTCATCGTCTGTCAAGAGGTTTTCCTAACATCAAAGAAAAGGATAGCAATATGGATTAAGTAAGCGTGGTGAAAATAGTAATTAAAAGTATAAAGGGGTAAAGGCGTAAGGCCTTATATTTTACACTGCCACATGAGTCATGAGGTCTACAATACAATTTATTGTCATTAAAATGACATTAAAGGTACATAAAGACAGTAAGTGATTATCATTATTATTTATTATCAAATATCAAGTATCAACTTATTAAAAAATACTTATCTCCTTTTACATAACGATGGAAATTTCACTTGACAAACAAATATAGTATTTTATCTATGAATCCTGAGTTGCCCTATTATTAATAAAAGCGGATTTTTATTTATAAGGGAGCTAACATTAAGCTGAGCTTACGAATATGTTAAGACTCAACAGTGCTAGTAGATGTAAGATATTAGTTATTGTTGTAGATGAAAAAAAATATTATTTTAGTGTGTAGTTTAATAATTTGTTATAATATAAAGCTGTATTAGTTATTTTATTAACGGTAAAACTCAATTTTATAATTTTGTAATATTTTGAATACTTAAGTGTAACAATAATTAAATGTTAAATAAATATTATGTTCAAATAATTTGCAAGTACAATTAACTATGTTGTAACAATGATATTTTATGCTAATAATTTTAATAGTAATAAATAATAATCATACAATTAAAATAATAAATGTTTGTCAGAACATTACCATAATAACTAAAGTACTTTAATACTTAATATTATAATAAGTCTGAGTAATAATAATCACATTTTAATGTCTAGGTAATTTTTATTATTTTGCACAGATTATTATTATTACAAAATATACGATGATGGTAGCTTAGTGATGTTCTAGATTTTTAATTTTTAAGTCTTAGACCAAAGGAACACGAATAATAAAAGAAAACTTTTAGCTACACAGAATTCTTGCTTGCATGCTTGTCTCTTTGATGAATGAACACAGGTGAAAATTTGAAAATTTTGGTTCATAATTTTTTTTATGTTATAACTTATAAGATTGGTTATAAGGCGAAACCGCACTAAAGCGACACGACTTTCATAAAAGTTAGAACTGACGATATTGCTCTATGGAATTGACGTTTTACAGATGTCAGATTTATTGAAGAGAACTGTCGCGACTCGCGTACTAGAGTGTGGTCTCCCTCAAATTGATTGACATCCATAAAATATATTAAAGGCCTGCCTTATAAAATCATTTTGTCTCTACTTTCCATTTGGTCTAAGAGCCTGTATTCACTTTGATTAGTCGAGTGCAGGTGATTAGTGCAAGTGATTAGTGATTAGGAGAAATTAAAGGACTTTCACTAATCAGTCGCTGTCCACACAAACTTTTACCTGATTACTTATAATCACCTGCACTAATCACTTGCACTTATTACTAATCAAAGCGAATACGGGCCTGTTCTCAGTACTTATTGATAGTTCCTGCACTGCATTTAAAATGGTTGCTTTGTCAAAATTTTAGTTTAGTTCTAGTCAAGTAACGTCTGCCACTATTGAAACATCACATTTGAGATGCTTATGTTTGTTTTCAATTCGCCTATTTACATTCCAAGTTTTTGTAATTAGATTAAGATTAATAAACGTTTTTATATCAGTCCTTTGTTTTGTTTTGTGGTGTATCTAATTTAGTACTAGGAGGAAAGTTGATTCCTATTTCCTAAGCAAATGGGGGACCTACGTAGTTTGGTCGCGTTACAACACTGAATTGACATGATTCGATTTCGACCAAATGACGTTCGTCTGTCAACTGCCTAGGAATCAATTTCTTCGATGGTACATACCTCGCTATTTGCTAATAATTGTCGCTTTTTCTATCAACTCCCAAGCGGCCTCCGCTAGGAGTAAATCTGTTCTGTGGGCCACCGGGTACCGCATTACGCATAACAATAATTGAATATATTCTATTGTGTCTGTTATTCCCACGAATCACGATCGAGGTACTAAAAAGAAGAAAACTGATTTCTGAATTCTGAGGTACTTATATACAAAAAGTCTCAAAAAGTATAAAATAATACAAAAAACTAACCTACTACATCATCATCTAGATTCTAGCTAATACAGGATGCAAATAATAATTGCAATTAAACCTTCCTGCCAAATTTTTTTCTAGGGCTTAGGTATCGTGAGAGTCCATTTAACAAAAAAAATTGGGTGTTATTTTTTTATTGACATATTTTATCTCATTTAAAATCGTTGCAGAACGGTCACTCGCGGCGGTGGGTATGAGCGAGGGTGACGCAGGGGGAGGCGCGCGAGCGGGGACACATCACGCGCGGACGACGCGTGTTTTTCGGATAACTTTCGGAAGCTATTTCTCAACATTTTAGTACTGAGTTATATCAAAATTTGGCAGGAAGGTTTAAATGTAGGTACCAGTTATGAGTTAATCAATGGTACCAGCCAGTTTGAATAGTCCTTGTAGTTCTGTAGTGGTAGGTGCTCGGTAGATGTAGTAGGATTTTAGGGTTGGCAGTTTGCACTAGATGGCTGTCCAAAACCGAATGATTAAAATATGTTTAATAATTTATAAAAGTAAATAAAATAAATGATTTAATCGAAGGAATAATAAACACCACGTGGCGTGGACGAAGTCGCGGGCGTCAGCTAGTAAATAAATGGTAAATTTCATTGAGGTAATAATACTTAAATTTAATAAAATATGAAAAATAGAATACAATTAATGGATTTATGCATAAAATAACTGTTAAGCGAGCAATGAAAAAAAAAAGTATTTGAAATTGTCGTTGACAGCTGCTGTCAAAATTCAAATTCTAACGGTCGCCATTCGTCAACAATCGCTTTTCGTTGTTGCGTTTTGTGAATGTGAAAAAATTGTGTTAAATTCATACCGTTTCTTCACAAAGTTGTAGGATTTGTGTGTTATTAGTGAATTAACATAATTACGAAATCAATCAGTTTCGAAAATTAGGCATAATCATATTTTCTGGACGAAACATGGCTCAATTCAACTACCTCAATGAATTGAACAGTTTGGCCAAATTAGACGGTCCTATTACCCGTGGACCGCTCCAACGATGGGTGAAAAAGTCGGGCACTGAGAATATCAACCCATCGCTAAGTAATTCCTTGAAAAACATATCGAATATCAACTTGAATTCTTGCAACCAATCCATGCAAAAACTATCCGTTTCGGGCAATGTAAGTTGCAATAACAGTACCAACGTAATAACTCCTACAAGAAATGAGAACAGGAAAGGCAAAAAGACGCCTTCGAAGAACAAATCTCCAGGTAAGTTATGAATTACTTATTACATAAACCTCAAATAAAATGCTACTCATATTTTTTATAGAACTCGGTTTTCAATTTGAAACTTAAACATGTTAATTTGTATAGAATTATAATAGTGGTATAATAATGTTGTGTTTTTTTCCCAGGTCGTTCAACTACCCCAACACCAAACAAGGCTTCTAAAACACCAAATAAAGCTGACAGATTCATTCCATCGAGAAATAATTCCAACTTTGATCTATGCCACTATATGGTAATTTATTTCCATATGCATAAGTGTAATACTTTTCGGTTTCACATTTTTAATATTGTCATTATGGTATAATATCATGATTATTGTATTCTATTTACACTTCATAAAACTTATAGTCGAATATTTATTTGTAGCTAAACAAAGATGATGAGAAATCTGAAGAAGCTGCACCACAGACGGCCACAGGTGAAGCTATTGGCCGAGCGTTGGCTGATACAGACTCGGGGCGACTGTTGCAGTACACATGCAAGGCTCCGGCCGCACCAGAGGGATACCAAAACAGATTGCGAGTGGTATATTCTCAGGTATTTTTATGTCTTCCTCATGGTGTTGGTCTTATTTCTTCATTATATTGTTCTTAAATCTGACTAAATACAAATCGTACCATTCTTTGTAGTTTCACTAGGTTAAAAATTAATGTATTATAAATTTCTTCATAGATACTTTGCTGGAAATACTGTAAGCTCTTAATTTATTACCTACATTTTTATATCATTCTTGCTCATGTAGTTTTATTTGAACAATACCAACTTGATGAGTATGTGTATTGTGATTCTATTTTACCATGTTAAAAAAAAATTACAGGCTAAAGTTCCTTCAACTGTAAAAAATACATCAAGATACATACCACAAGCACCTGATAGAATTCTGGATGCTCCTGAAATTTTAGATGACTATTGTAAGTATTATTACAGAAAAGGGTTACTTGCTACAGAGTTATTATAAGCTTACATATTTTTACTCGACTTCCAAAAAGGAGGAGGTTAGGTATATCTTTTTTTTACTATGAGCTTTCTGACTCTGTATATAAATATATTAACTGATGTAAAGCCTGACCAGAAATATAAAAAACCTGCGCTGAGGGCGCTAAATGAACTATGATTATGGCAACAACTGTACTATTACAGTCATACACTTACGAATTGGCTAGTGTACAATTTTTAGCTGGTGTTCAATTTAATAATTTAGACATGTTTTAATATAGAATATTGCAGAAATAGTTTGACAAAATCATAGCATTTATGTATAGTTTTAAAATATCACAAAATAAACTCCCTTAAGGGGCTTAAAACAGCTAATCGATCTTGAGAAACGCTACTCACACATGCACAAAATTTCTTAACGACATCTAACGGTAAAAGCGGGGTACTCAAATGCAAAATATGCTTTTTGAGATTTTGACATTTTTATCCAAGAGATGGCGCTTTTATTAATATTTTTTTTTAATAACTCGAGATATTTATTTTAACCATAGATAAATGATGACGACATTTTTCAAGCTACGAGACAGAAATAAAATAATGTAAACGTCTTAGTAAACGTTTTATAAATAAAATCATTGTTTTGTACTGACTGTTTTGTAAAACATTGTATAGGTATATACGGTTTTTAATAAATAATAAATTCAATGCATTTTGTATTTAAAATATATTTGTAATGATTATAAACCATTCAACATCTTAGGGCCAATCTACATTGGAATGGCAGCGGCCGGCAGCGGCGCGGCGAGCACTTTTCAGTGTGAAATAATTTTGAACTTTATTTCCATAGCAATAACTACTAGTATCGCTTGACACACGCGCTAGTTTTCTGTGTCATATGATTTTAAACTTTATTTTCAATTTTGTAATACATATTATCGTTTGAGAAATCTCGCGAGTAGGCGGTAGGCTCTGGAGGTGACGCGCCAAAGTCATGATGGGCGGGAAAATTTTCAAATGAAACACTTATATGAAAACTTTATTAATTTGAGATAAAAATGTGCAAGGTTTTTTTATTTTAAAAATTTGTACGCTCATGAAGTACAAATTCAAATAATTATATTTAAAACTAGCTGTCCCGGCAAACGTTGTTTTGCCATTTAAAGTATATTTTCTACATCATCAGTTGATACATGTTTTACCCCCTCTTTTGTCCCCTAAGAGGGTGTGGGGGGGGGGGAGGAAGGTCATACACCAGATGTTAAGTTGAAAAACACAGTTAATACCTAATATGAAGTAAGTCCACTAAAGAAAAAAGTTGTATACAAAATCTGACCCCTCTTTGATCCCCAGAGAGGGTTGAGAGGGGGGGGGGGGGGGGGGGAGGATTTTTATACACCAGATGTTGAGTTGGAAGAAGACAAATATAATATATCTGCGAAAACCACATTCAAATCGGATCAGTATTTTTCGTGTGATGCTGGAACAAACATACAGACAGACAGAAAGAGTGACAGACAGACAAAAAACTAACCACATTTTTGGCTTCTATAGCGATGTAGTGACAAAGGTGTAATTTCGGGTGTCATTTCATATCTTTTATGTACAGAATTTTCATTTCTACAACAGAATATTGTCTTCCTCCCGCACGCGCTTTGGTGACGCCCACTATCGTAATATTTTAATTTCGCCATAATTTCAAAACCAAACGTCCAATTTTAATCATTCAAAGACCAAATATTATCTACATAAACTGTACTTAGTGATAAAATAATTTATTTTGATAAGGATTAATAGCGTGAGTAAAATATATCCGTTTAAATGTAGTCCAAAAAAAAATCAGGATTTTTAAATAAATAAATGGTTATTGTGCCTCACTCGACATAGATAGGTATAGTGTGTCGCGGACTTTTTTGTAGATATTTATAAGATCTACAATTACTTAGAACATTTTATGGTTCTATCTTTTATAGTTTAGGCAGCGTACGCAAAATAAGTAACTTTTCTAGCTGATTTTTTACACCTTGCGTCCGAAAAACTCAAATATCTTACGGAACCCTACTTTTTCCAAAATAAAATGTAGCCTATGTTCAGCAGAAATAATGTAAGATTCCAATAGCAAAAGAATTTTTCAAATCGGTCCAGTAGTTTCGGAGCCTATTCGACTCAAACAAACAAACAAACAAACAAACAAACAAAAAATCAAATCTTTCCTCTTTATAATAGTAGTGTAGACAAATTTCCATAGACCAACATAAAAATAGACAAGACATAGATTAGAATTTTTGAAACGTGATATTTTTTTTAATACAAGCATTTATTTAGCTTGCAACTAGGGTATGTTATTCGAATATTCGTTTTATTCGAATATTCGACGATTTTATTATTCGAATATTCGCCAAATAATTTTTCGAATATTCGAATAACAATATTTTTTATTTTTCTTTAAAATATAGGTACTTCGTTCCAAATATCAACTGTCTATTTGTCCATCCGTCTGTTCGTTCATGTTAGAATTAGAGAATGGATTGAAATGCGAAGATCACTGTTGACTGCATCAAATTTCAGCAGAGTAATAAAACGGTGGTTTAAAACACTTTGTGCCAATTTAGTAAAAGACATTATCTACAAAAAGAACTTGGATCATGTAGAACCACGGACAAAAGTGTGAAAAAGCTGCCCTCGCACAGTTGGCTGCCCAAGAATTTTTTTTATTAAACCTTGTGGTTTATTCATTGATAAAGATTTGTGTTTCTTGGGGGCTGAAGCAGATGGTCTGATTAGGGACGACAAAATTATCGAAATAAAATGTCCTTTGATAGTAAATAAATTAGGTTTAGACGCAGCGATACGAAACAAAAAATTAACCTTCTGGACAATAACAAAATCCGGTGAAACCGTTAATAAGAAACATCAGTGGTTTTACTAAATCCAAGGACTGTTACACATCACATAAAAATGCTTGTTTGCTGTATGTGTAAATGAAACAGAAAAATTGAAAACCGAAGTATGTAATACAACGCGAAGATGAATTCTGGGATCTACAAAATATGAAGGATAAACTAATTAAATTCTACATAGATTGCTTGTTTCCCGAGATTCTAGATCCACGCATTTCCAGAAACATGAAAATTCGGGAGCCTTAAATAACTCCAGAATGTTCACAACCAAACATCAGTAATGAAATCAGAGATGGAAACAATGACAGAGACAAAGACAGTGACGTTACTGTGCCTAAACAAAACAGAATAGAAGACGATGACCAAGAAAATAATTTTCTTGAAGCGGAAACTTCCAGATGATGCTTAGATTCCAGTGATTTCTGTAAAATAATGCAAATGTATAATATTTACAGGATACACAGACTAACATAATATAGACGGATGTACAGACATACAGATGGACAGACAGTTGATATTTGGAACGAAGAACCTATATTGTGTATACACATAAATAATAAAAATAAAAAATAAATCAAGCGTATAATAATGTATAATAATAAAAATACCTTTTTACAGTTTTTTTTTAAAAATCACTAAAATCTAAGCATCGTCTGGAAGTTTCCGCTTCAAGAAAATTATTTTCTTGGTCATCGTCTTCTATTCTGTTTTGTTCAGGCACAGTAACGTCACTGTCTTTGTCTCTGTCATTGTTTCCATCTCTGATTTCATTACTGATGTTTCGTTGTGAACATTCGGGAGTTATGTAAGGCTCCCGAATTTTCATATTTCTGGAAATGCGTGGATCTAGAATCTCGGGCAGCAAGCAATCTGTGTAGAATTTAATTAGTTTATCCCTCATTTGTTTATCCCAGAATTCATCTTCGCGTTGTATGACTTCGGTTTTCAGTTTTTCTGTTTCATTTACCCATACAGCAAACAAGCAACTTTTTCTTTGTGTGATGTGTAACTGCCCTTGGATTTGGTAAAACCACGGATGTTTTTTATTCACGGTTTCACCGGATTTTGTTATTGTCCAGAAGGTTAATTTTTTGTTTTGAATCGCTGCGTCTAAACCTAGTTTATTAACTGTCAAAGGACATTTTATTTCCACAATTTCGTCGTCCCCAATCAGACCATCTGGTGAAGCCCCCAAGAAACACAAATCTTTGTCAATGAATAAACCACAAGGTTTAATAAATATTTTTTCTTGCGCAGCCAACTGTGCGAGGGCAGCTTTTTCACACTTTTGTCCATGGTTGATTGATTCTACATGATCCAAGTTCTTTTTGTACAGAATATCTTTAACTAAATTGGCACAAAGTGTGTTAGGTCGCCGTTTTATTACTCTGCTGAAATTTGATGCAGTCAACAGTGATCTTCTCATTTCTAACCATTCTCCACTAGCACTCTGAAGAATAGTTTTTCGTTCAATCAAGGCCCGCTCACTATCTGTTTTTTTTAAACTGTTCAAGAAGTCTTGTTTCATTTTTTCTAGCACCTCTTCTGGGACATCGGGTTTTTCGCACTTGTCACCATAATGCTTGTCATCTTTTGTTCTCTTTCCTAAAAATGTTTGTCGAGTCTGAAATGAAGAAAAATAATTTAAATAACAAAAAAAGCAAAAAGAGATAAAAAAAAAACACAAAACACAAGACTAAGTGATAATACTTTGGGATGTGTACGTGTTCCTTGTAGAGAGTTTAATGTGAAATTAGCAGCGCAGCCCTGAATGGCAAAAACAATAAATTCTCTTTTGTATGGGGAAACTCGTGACGCTCGGGCCCTTGCCCAAACAAAAGTGAAAAAAATGATCTTTCAGCGTTGCTACTTTCACAGTGAACTCACCACAAGGAACGCACACACCCTAAAGTTTTATCAGTTATCACTTAGTTTTGTTACACCCGGTACATATTATATTATTACATTTTGGACAAGTCTATAATATAATACGTCTATGGCTTATAAATCATAATAATTGATGAAATGCGTGTTTCGAACTTTCGACTCACCTGTACTATGAACGTAAAATGTTGCAGAAAACAACTAATATTTATATGAAAATGTTGCAGAAAACAACTTATATACCAATATTATAATAAGTATTTTTTGTTTATTTTAGGATAATATGGCAATATCGGTTGGTAGGTAAATGTAACTAACTTACTCGTGATAGTCATCATTTGATGAATTTATTTCATTTTTATCACCAAGTCTTGGTCGTTTTCTGAAAAATGTAAGCGATAATAATTATTATTTTACAGAATGAATACGTAGGTATATAATTTATAAACAATATGGCCCAATCTACATTGTAATGGCAGCGGCCGCAGAGGTGACGCGAGGCACCGCGGGCGCCGCGCGGCCGTCGGCGAAAAGTGCTCGCGGCTGCCGGTGGCCGCCGTTGGGCCGTGACGTGCTTCAGGTTTTGTTGAATTATGAATTATGATACTTACACATGGGGAACTTCTGACTAAGAATTTTGAAGCTTCTTTTTCCTGTAAGATTTTTGTGAATAAGTAAATGATAGGTACAGAAAGCGACCTAGCTTAGCTCGAGTGGAAATAGAGTAAAGAAATATTTTTGTAAAAAAATATATTTTGATTTATTTTTTTTTAAATGTATTATACATAAATTTATGTATAATACATTTACAAAAAATAAATCAAAATCGGTCAAAAAACAGTAAAAAGAGAGTTCCTTGATAGGATTCGACCCCGGAGCTTGTGAGCCGCAGACGATTGCTTACACTACTGAGCTATAACCGATGGCAATAAAAAGGCGAATTACAAGTACTATTACGCGACAATTTTTATTTATTGTGAGCCTTACAAGAAAATAACAATCTTATCCAAAACAATAAAATTGTGAATGCTAATTTGTTAAAGAAATTATTTATCAATAGAAACTTAACTTACCTCACAACATCATGCATATGCTTCGCATTTCCTTTATATGAGTGTGATTTGGTTTTCCGGGAGAGTTTCTTTTTATTTCCCATTATAACTAAAATAAACGAACATATGCGTAAACACATAAACGATCACAATAAAAATGCGTAATCATTGGAACATACTTACATTATTCTTATGTACAAAATATTATTTACAAATTACAAATAAACACTTCGTTGATTCGACTCGTTAGATGTATTGGTCGACGGAGCGCAAATACATCCACCCCTTACGAGCTCGCCGGCGGCACTGTCGCTACAGGGCTCTCACGCACACACGCGTACGCTAAATCTAGTATGGTAGTGAAAATATGGAAAATACTTGATTACTGCAAATTAAGGATTTAATTTAAAAAAATAAAATAGTATGACACTAGTACACTGGTAGCCAAATATTGTCCATAAATTAAATAATTATTCAGTGCAATTTACTACACATACCGATCATTTTAAGATTTTATTAGACGTATGTTTGCGATTTTTTTCTATCGAGAAAAGTAAGTTCAATCGTGTTTTGAAAAAACTATGGCTAAAGCATATATTCTGAATAATGTTATATATTTTTCTCAATATAATTACCGCATCCTATCATACAGATATTCCGTTTAGAAATCTCGCATTTAGGTGTTGTAAGCGCCTTAATAGTAAAACTATAGGCATAAGGCAGTTTAAAAAATACAACTTTATACTTTCATTATTAGCTTTTATTCAATTTACATTCAAGTTATATTAATACTTCATGATCTTCGTGGTCAGATTGTAGTGGTTCAATGTCATAATATCTGATCTCTGAGTTCTGACTCATTCTTCTTTCATAATTTTTATGTGTTATAGAAAATAAAACTGAGGTCTGACCTTCTCTTCGTATTTTCATTACAAATGATCAATATACACCTAAAAACAGAAGTCTTAAATTAGATTAGTCACAAACACAGCACAAATTAGCCAATTTACATTGCACACACTATATGAGGTACCTACCAGTCATGTTGACAAAAAAGTCCGTGATGTTATTTAGAGAAATAGAATCGATCCCTTCAGACCTTCTTTCCGACAAGTAATTATTCATAATATTATAAATAACTTTTTATAACTGGCTTTAAATAGTTTTCGGCACTTAAATAACTCACTTTTCCAAGAAATATATCACGCACAATCGAGAACACACTTTGACAGATCATGACAATTATGACTATACTCATGAGCATGTCTAATGATTGTTGCCAGTTGAAGAAATTAGTTCCAATAGATTTTCGTAATATGGCGAGGTTTTTTATTTTATTGGTCGGGCTTTAAAAGGCATGGGCAAACACAGCCAGTGTTGTATACCTACTTATACTTTTTTTTCTCACTATGATTAATACTGGCCTGTCTGCTTCTTTACTGTTTTATTTTATCGATAAATCAATTTATAATTTTTTTTTCAGATTTGAATTTAGTAGACTGGAGTGCATCAAATATTCTCGCTGTGGCACTAGGCAGCTCCGTGTACCTGTGGAACGCGGGGACTGGTCAGATAGAGCAGCTGCTTACGCTTGAGGGTTCGGAGACGGTGTGCTCCGTGCAGTGGGTACAAGGTGGTGGTTCTCATTTAGCTGTCGGAACCTCCTCTGCTATAACTGAACTGTGGGACTGTGAGAAAATTAAAAGATTGAGGGTGAGTACTGAGTATCTTGTTTGTAATCATTGAAATACTATTAATGTTAAAGTTTGACCTCTGTGGCTTATTTCAGCAGGGTCCCTGTAAGGGCTACTGGCACCTGTGTGCAAAAAAAGGATTTTGGCGCCCCTTTAGGCAAATTTTTTGGATCCTTGGTTTTGCGCCCCTAAAGATGGCGATTTGGCGCCCCTAGACTCTAGAGGATAGTGCCCGTGTGTATTGCACATATGGTAGCGGGGGCCCTGCTTATTTGGTTGAGTGTGTGGCAGCTCAAGCCGAGGGTCGCAGGTTTGAATCCCGCCGACGGAAAAAAGTTTCCACTGTTCCCGGGTCTGGATGTGTGTTAAATATTATGTGTATGATATAATAAAAATCTTAAATGTAATATGTATAGTATAAAAGTATTAAATATATTTCTGTTGTCTGGTACCTGTAACACAAGCCCTTCAGGTACTTTGCACGGGGTCAGACTGACGTGGTGTGGAGCGTCCATAGAAAAAAAAAAAGTATAAATAATATATTAAGTTAGATGTGTCAAGTGTCTGTCTATCCATGGAATTTTGGCACGAAACAGGTAAAGTATTGCTTTGTTTGAAAGCTGGCTCATATAGAGTGTTCTTTGCGACATCTAATTATCAGCAGCTCAAAACTGGATGGGTTTATCAATTACATTAAAGATTGTAAGCGAAAGACTGAACTACGAAGTATAGGTGGCATAGGTGGTAGTAAACAACAACCTATTCCACCTATGGGCACAACTTTCATTCAGATTCTTGACATTTTCTGTGGCCTTATATTTGCTTGTTATCTATTGTGCCATGCCAAGTACAAAAAGATAACAAATATAATTTAACAAAGCATTTTTTTATTATTTTAATCCCCAGGCTATGGACGGTCACACGGGGCGCGTGGGTTCCCTAGCCTGGAATCTGTATGTGGTGTCGAGCGGTTCCCGCGACGGGCTGATTGTTCACCACGACGTGAGACAGAGAGACCATGCGGTGGCCACGATCAGTGCGCACACGCAAGAGGTAATTTTGAGCTTTGACAACCTTTCATGACGGTTGTCGGTATTTTATTTGCCACCAAGGGTGAGGGTAGGGTCTTTCGCATCAAATGTCGTGTTAGACAGACAGACAGCTATATCCTGACATATGGAAGCTATTTGGTGACATATGACTGCTGTTTGACATGACAATTGACACGATAGACCCTACGGCAGATGACTATATAGCGCCAAACATCCCTTATTAAGGGGTTTTTTTTATGTGATTCGGGGCCGTCTATGGGCTATTCGCCCATATCCTTTTTTTGCTCTCTTTTTATATTAGTTTTTCGCACCAAGGATAATTATTGAAATAATATTATTAATGTAATTGTAGTCCGTCACGCCATGGACATTTTTTTTTAATTAATATACATACTTAATATAAATATTGTATAAAATATAATATAATAGAACATGTTATATACATATATAGATATTACTTATGTATCATAACAATATATATACACACACATATACTATAATATAATACATCCCAGTGCAGTGTGGCGGCTAGTAGATCCGACATTTTCCGATTTTCTTAGATATTATGCTGCTCCACCCAATACTTATTAAGGGGTTTAGAAGCAAAGTTTTTTCATATCTAGCAAAAATGACTATCTCCACGTTCCAACAGATATAATAATGCCATCTTGTTGTTTGGCTTCAAAGAGATCAACCAGTTCCTTTTTAGAAATGTTTGTGGGACATGTCCTGTGTCAAATAATCAAACATCCACAGAAACAAATCAAGATAAAACGGCGACGCGCGTGCGTTGCTAAGGAATCACTCGTGTCAATTTTTGCTTTGCATTTAGTTAGAACAAATAACTTACCCGTGGAAAGAAATATCTCCTTTTGTCTGATTCACTTTCGTACTTCTGTTTTTACAATTAGACACTGCACAATGAGGCATTTTTGCACAACCGCTCCGGTGTAATCGAGTCGAGACGTGCGCGCTGACTGAATGACCGTTCAACGAATCTTGCACGCTAGTGCAAGATTGAAACACGCGTACTCCACCCGCTTAGCCGTTCTATCTAGGTTTATTTCTGTGCAAACATCCCTATTGCAAAACTTTTAGTCGTCACAAATCATGACTTAAAAGATTTATTCTGTTACTTAAAAAAATACACGTTAGTTATTGTATTCATTCTTATTTCTGATTCTATTTATCAATATCCAGATCTGCGGGCTGAAATGGTCGCCGGACGGCAAGTACCTAGCGTCGGGCGGTAACGACAACCTGCTCAACATCTGGCCGCTGGCGCAGGGGCAGCACTACTCGCAGACACAGTACCTGTACTCATTCAAGTAGGTTTATAATCGTCTTCTCTTGACAGATCTGTGTCAATCCCTGTTATTATATTAAATTATATTTTCAATCCGGATTAGTTCAGTAGTAGTAGTTTAGCACTTTATGTGTGTGCTAACGTGGTCAGTAATGTCCTAACGTAACAAAAGTGGTGAAACAGGCCTTTAACGTATATATTTTACAGCCAACACCTAGCAGCTGTTAAGGGTCTAGCCTGGTGTCCGTGGAACTCGTCTATTTTGGCCTCTGGAGGTGGCACTGCAGACCGCACTATACGGATATGGAATGTCAACACCGGAGCCAATATTAACACCGTGGATACTAAATCTCAGGTAATATCAGAATAATTTTGTGGATGTGAATCTTAAATGTGATAAACTAGTTTAAAAAAAACCTTGTTTCTATAATTAACACCACTTAACAATCATACAAGTCTACAAGCAAATGGTGACAATCAGTGGCTATATATATATATAACTATAGGGTGGCAGGGCTGGCAAAATGCCACGGGCCCCGGACCCAAAAGTCAGAAATTTTTTATACATTGTTTTATTATTAACGTGACGATTTTTACTGATAGGGCCCCATCAATTTGCCACGGGCCCCGGAAGTTATAGTTACGCCACTGGTGACAATGATAGAAACGAGAATTTTTAAAGCTTAATAATATGTTAAAGGGGCCATAGACGGACCGCAAGTTGCAGTCGGGACCGACTATTCTAGAGTGGTCGCGTTGAAATTTACACTGAGCGCCCAAGAACTGCTCAAGCGGTCAGTGTATTGTGGATATGAATTTAGTAATGAAACTAATTGCCGTGCGGCAACCGAGAAAGTCGAGAATCGACTGCAAGATGCGGTCTGTCTATTATTATTTATTATGTATTCATCAATTGAATATCTGCTCAAACTCTTCTCATTTGGCAGGTGTGCTCGATAGTGTGGAGCACGCACTACAAGGAGCTGGTGTCCGGACACGGCTACGCGAACAACCAGCTGGTGATCTGGCGGTACCCCACCATGGCGCGCACGGCCGAGCTGACCGGCCACGCGGCGCGCGTGTTACACCTCGCACTCTCACCCGACGGACAGACGGTGCTGAGCGCTGGCGCCGATGAGACGCTTAGGTAAAATATTTTTAACGGGCTTTGGCCCACCACACATTCCCACCACTGCAACACTCCTGTATCATCAGGATCGAAAGCGGTATCCAACCACGAAGTGTCACATAGCGTCTTTTTAGGTCATAATGTATTTCTCTCAAAGTTCTTAGGCATGTCAACATGCTCGTGAGACGTGACTGCGCGCGTGTTTTGAAATGATTGAATGAGGGACTCGAACGAATCGGAATGCCGCGTCCTACCCTAACAAACGTGAAATGACGTTGTTAGAGTAGGACGCGGCATTCTGATACGATCTTTTGAGTCGCAAAACGGTTTCGTTGTACGGCCCTTGGTCTGTATGAAAGTTGCCCCCATCCAGTCATTTCATAACACGCGCGCAGCTAAGAACATTCACGTCCTTTGGGCCTATGGACTTCGTTGTAGGCCTCCTGATCGGTGCGTGGGCGACACACGTGTGACAGGAAAGCTTCCGTACAAAGAAATAATAATATTACGAATATTACGATATGAAATAAATAATGTTTTCAAATTATACTTATTTGTTTTCAGATTGTGGAAGTGTTTCATGCTGGATCCGTCCAAAAAGAAGGAGACGACAGACACAAAGGCGGCCAAATCTCTACTCAACATGAACTCACTGATTCGATAATTCTTAAATACAATGTCACCATATTGTTTCTTTCTGTAAAACATGCCAGTAAGGCAATATACAGAATGAAGGACGTAACCATCGCATTCTGTATTTAGTGACGATTGACTGAATTTATTTGTGATTCTCGTAGCTAATGTTTTGTTTCTTATTAGGTTAGGGATGGTTGATACTTATTGTCAGCGTTACTATGAACGCGACGCGGTAATTTTTACATTGACAAAATTAAAAACTTGAAGTCGCTGTATAAAGTATAAACTAGAAATGCTGCTTGCGTGTTCGGTGTGTTGTCATGTAATTATTGATCAATAATTTTAGATATTTGAATTTGATGATATAATTTTTAGGACTTTTGAATTTAATTGGTAAAATATTATTACTAAATATGGAACTGTCAAAACCAGTCTGAACTAAAAAGGCTAGCTAAATGTTTATTTTTGTGCATAGAGAAGTAAATCAACTTCAATTACTATTTACTATATAATATTATAACCAAATACATACGATAATCTGTCTCTGGCTGTATAAGGTTTGTTAAAATCAACTAAGGATATTTTTGCATCATAATTTACTGTCTGTAAATAAACCCAGGCTGGGTTTATCGGCACGGCCGCGCTATCATTTCCATACATTGGCATGGCATCTCGCAGTTTGCACGAACGCATAAGTCCAGCAAAGATGGAAAAAACATTTGTAAAAATGTTACATACAGTAGGGCTACTACGAAACCGTTTTGAGACTGAAACAATCGGACGAGAATGCCGCGTCCTGCTCTAACAACGTCATTTCACGTTTGTTAGAGTAGGACGCGGCATTCTCGTCCGATTGTTTGAGTCTCAAAACAGTTTCATGGTACAAGGCCAGGTTATCTTTTGGAATGTTTTAATTTTTGACAAGTTAACAAGAAGTTGAGGTCGTTAAATGGATCTTAGAATTTCTCTTGTTCGATTATTATTAATATCAGTTAGTTTCTATTTATAATTTAACATTTCATTACCTCGGCTTCCGTCTTGCTTTAACATTGTATAATATTTTCATATGAATTTAATGTTTAAGATTGTGATGACTGTATTATTTTTGTATTTTTAATAAATAGTTTCTCCTTTTCATTTGACTTTTTATTTTATAGGCAACTGAAACATTCCCAGTAACCCTTCATTAAATTTTAATACAATAAATTCGAAAATGCTTTTTTTCTAATTGGCTCGTATCTCGATAACGGTGCATCCAATTGAAAAAATAACGAAAGTTTGGTACCCCCCGCCGGAACACCCCCAGTAATCATGTATTGCCTACAAAAAGATATAAAAATATTTTCGAAAATCCTAAATTTTCAAAATCGTCTCGTATCTCAAAAACGGTGCGTCCAATTGCAAAATTAATGAAAATTTTGCTACAATAACATAATATATTTTCAAAAATCCAAAATTTTCAAAATCTGCTCGTATCTCGAAAACGGTGCGTCCAATTGCAAAAATAACGAAAATTTTGTACCCCCCTACGGGAACACCCCCACTCCCCAGTAATCATATTGTATTGCCAAAAAGATATAAACATCGATATAAAACTATATTCGAAAATCCAAAATTTTTAAAATTGGCTCGTATCTCGAGAAATAATAAGAATTTTCTACTTTTACAAGTTTTTTTAAAGAAGTTTCTTTATGGACTGTTAAATAGATAATAATCATAATCAAGTAAATAATATATTTTTGTACATTTTATTATACTGTTATCACTGCGACTACCCTTTGAATACATGAACGATGATTGAAAACATGATTGGAAATATTAACAATACAATAGACTTAATAAAACAACCACATAAAAATTATGTAAAATGCTTTATTATATAGAATGTAAAGAATCACAAAATAATGCATTTTCAAAATACAGTTTTATAAATTGCATAAAAGTATACGTTGTAATAAATCACATAATTCATGATTAAAATAACAATAAAAAAGATTAAATATACATTTAATTATTATCATACAGTGTGTTAGTGTAAATGTCGCAGCCAACTGGTTTAAATAGCCGTTCAATCAAACAGCTAGCCCTTCGACTAAACAACGCCATTCAATCACACGTCTAGCTTTTTAACCAGTCGACTGCGACATTATAGATATCTATACAGTGTGTTAGTGTAAACACCGTTATCCTTGAAACCATCAAATGAGCCCGTCAAAATGAACAACTTTTTCTATGAGAACGATGCTGGGAACTCAAAAAAAATGCCGTCTTTATACCCAATAGCTTTGTCCACACTAGGCCTTTTTCTATTCGCCAAGGGCATGCGTCATAGCGCAGTCAAGTGACGCGCGTTAAAATCGTAGCGCGCGCTATGACACTTTTCTTTCAACTACGATTTAAACGCGCGTCACGGGCATGCCTCACGTCCGCCTGTTGACAGCGCTATAACGCATGCCATTGATGAACAAAAAAAGGCCCAGTGTGGACAAAGCTATTCGGATGCCCGGATCGGCAATTTGTATGGGTATGACGACGGATTTTTTTGAGTTCCCAGCATTGTTCTCATAGAAATAATTGTTCATTTTGACGGGCTCATTTGATGGTTTCAAGGATAACGGTGTTTACACTAACATCTTGTATATTCGACCAGTGACAAAGAATACATTTCAAATGGTAGAAATAATAGTGAGCACCTTGAAATAATATTGTCCTAGTAAAATAAAGCTGTAAAAAGGTCTTAAGATCATATTATAGCAAGCTTAAGCCTTCATAAAACAATATTTTTCCTCAGATATAGAGCATTATTGCAATTAGCTGGTGTTTGTTTTATTCTTTTAAAGTATAAGAACTGAAAAATTAAAATATACGTTCAGTTTGTTACATTTTGTACTAGGACAATTTTGTGATCATAATATTGTTTAATAATAATTAAAAAAATGAAGAGAATATTTAAATGGAAGTGTATAGGAACAATAAAACAAATGCAATCTTTGAGCAAAGTAAATAACCAGTGGCGCAGCTTATTGATCTTTTTCGACATAATTTAATACTTGTTAAATAAATTAGAGTTAAGTTTAATGTAAAATATAAGCAGTAATTACTTATAACATTTAAAATCTATAGATATAACACCACTGGTAGGTAAATAAATGTTGTAATACATACGGCAACATTCCTTACTCCATAGCACCATTTAACTATATAATTCAAATTATTCTATTTAGCTATTTACAAAAATTTTCAATCAAAAATGGCACGATCACCTTTATAAGATCACATTCCATAATATGAATCAGCCTTCAAATTCGTGATATTTCGTGAGTTCAGATGGGGTAAGAGAAACTACATTTGGGTTAAAAAAGACATACTTTACTTTCCCTTTGGGAAATGGACTCTTTTAACTCTTACCCCATTTGAAATATATTTCTTCATGCATGTGCCACATATTTTGCGAGTAGTCTAAATACTCAGATTCACGCCGAGAAGTCACGAGAAACATCTGGATGTTTTTCTTTTTACTTGGATGTTTTAAGGTGCTAAGTGCTCCCAGACAGCAGTTATATAACGTTATATAATATTGTGTAACACGATAACATTTTATACATACGCTACAACATGTCAAGAAATAAACGTGTCTTGTTATAATTTGTAAAAAAATGTTAAGACAAAAAATGTTATCCAATGAGTAATGTTATATATGTCGCAGTCATCTGGTTCAATCTGTGATTCGATTGAATGACTAGCGTATTCATTGAATGACACCGTTTTATTGAATGACTGAAGGACAACTAGTCAAGACGTTGACTGTAACGTTTAACGTCTTGACCAAACGTCATCATAGTGAATTCGTTAAATTGAATGCTATAATTTTTTTAAAGTATTGGTTGGTGGCGTAATAATAGGTTAATCTAGAAACTGACTTCAATGCGACCGGTTACTTCTGGGTGGTTTAAAAAAAAGTAACCATGATGGCTAAGGCGGGAGCGTAGCGCAGCGAAGCTAACCTAACCAAATCAAGTTGTATTGGGCCAACACGGAGTAATATAATAGCAATCTATTAACTACCTAAAAATTATATACTTACTGTTCTTATACATTTCCTATTCCGTTAAAAATAAATACATTCGATAACCTGACTGAGTTCATGTCCGCTCTCTTCAAAGGGCTATGTTACAAATCGCTAACTAAGTGGACGATGAGTGACGATTGTTCAATCAACGTTCGGCCGAGTCATTCATTCTATGAATGCGCTAGTCATTCAATCGAACCGAAGATTGACCTAGATGACTGCGACATATATAACTGCTGTGTGGGAGCATCTATACCCTCTTCTTCTCACTGTGCAGTTCTCGAGTCTCTCGCGAGAATACTCTTCGTGAATCTGTTATACAATGCAATCTTAAACATTATTTGACAAGTCCTGAAAATGCGAATGTTATTGGCAGTTTCTGGTAGTGGTTAAAGCTTGTCTATTATTGTCCGGTATTTAAACTATATAAAAGCAACCTGGTGGGTTAGTATTACGATACAACTACGATTCGTTTAAAAATATTTTACCTCTGAACTTATACAACTCTAAGGCGAAATACTAGAAACAAAATGAGATATACTTAGGACTAAATATGTTGCGCTATAAAATTAAGTATAAATTACAAGTATATTTCGTTGTCAAATGATAGCAAAATATTTACAATAGCATCGACACATATAATATTAAAAATATTGGCTTTTGTTCGTTAATATCCTACGTATGTAACGGCATTAAGACTAAGAAATTTAAGATGTTGAGAAGATTTTGCAAACATTATTTTAGCGCCTGCTGCGCCTTATATTATGTATAAGCTAAGCAGAGAGCTCTATTTATGTACTAAAATCTCCGAAATCTCATAATTTTTATGATAACATGTAACATGATTAATTATATTGGAAGATAGTTTAGAATCCTAAAATATTAACATGCTATATTCTATGTTCAGATTTAGACAAAAGTACCATAAAAATAAGTTTGACAAATTAAAATATGCAATTCCACATAAAAAAATAAAAATAAAAATTTACTAAGTAATATTGTTCTAAATTTGAGACCATTATTTAGGTATACGTATTTTAAACTTAAATGTAACTTAAATCATAAAACTATAAAAGACTTTCCCTCTTACTGATAAATGTACACATTTAACTATTTATGATTCACCGTCCTTGTCATTCGTTTAATTTTTCTAATACGACAGATAGAGACAAGAAACCTGTCTATAGTAATTTGCTGTGTAAACATTTTATTAGTAAGGGGGTTTATGGTTAAATACATTACAAGATACTGTAGTCAAAAGACATCAAAACACAATAGAATCAGACTAACTTGTCCTACGATATGACCAGTAATTTCTTATGTAGCATATATAATTTCATAGTTAAAGCACTTGCAGTACATATGAGTACTTAATTTATCTGAACAATAATTTTTTGATCGCTTAATCTTAAAATATCGAGCATCTTTTGGATTTTTATTTTCAACATTTTACATCTCTTGCTGAAAAGTATATCAGCGATGCGAGTGAGATGGCATACTCTGTGTGAGCAGGACAACAATAACGCTCCGAGTATCTGACGCTCATATGTCTCGCGTCGTTGAAATTGAGACGTAGCAGAAACAGCCGTTGTGCGAATGAGACGGCATATACTGTGTAAATGTGACAGCAATAGCACTACGAGTCCATGACGCTTAACATGTGCGTGTGTCCTTGTCGTTGTGCGAGCAAGACAGCAATACTATGACTCCACGACGATCATTCACGATCGAAATTGTTGCATAATATGACAAAGCGATGGAAAATGCCACTGTGCGAGAGAGACAATAGATACTGTGTGAGCGGGACAACAATATTATTACGATTACTCATGTGTCCTGTGTCGTTGCAATTATGACAGACCATAAGCCCGTGTCTTTATCCTTTCTATTGAGCGAGAGAGACAACAGATATTGTGCGAGCAGGACAGCAATACTACGAATCCATGACACTCATGATATGGGCTTGTCCCGTGTCATCGACTGTAACGAAACACGCGAACTTGTCATCATGACAGACATGACTCGCGTATAGCCCGGATAGCTTGATGCACGATAGTATCTCCTTTTTTCTAGATCCCTCTTTGAATCTGGAAATAAGATATCCCAATGTTGTTAAAAATAAGCAAAATATATCATTTTATGCCAAGGATTTCAACAAAGTCTGCCTTAAAATAAAAGAGTAGGTAAACCCTTACTGTTGTGGGAATATGCTTGGCCGTCACAAAGGAAGATCTTTCGACCGAGCGAGGGGTTATGCTTGGTCAGGCCGGAGCCCACGTGACACATTTCAACTGTCGTATATATTATAATTATACAGAACGCACTTATGCCCGTATAAATAATTAAATAGTCAGTACTTAAGAAGCGACCCAAGAGCGTAGTGCGAGTTTTATTCGATCATACTCATCGAGAACGTTAACGCGAAATTGTATGGGATCAAAGCGGTATCCACGTAAGCCAGTAGGTGGCGCTGCTTTGATCCCATACAAATTCACGTTAACGTGTTCGATGCGTATGATCGAATAAAACTCGCACTACACCCCCTGGTCTCAAAACGCGGTTCGCCTCTGTGATTGGTCCAAATTTTGACAGCCAACCAATCACAGAGCCTGAACCGTGTCTTGAGACCGACATGCATCTTGAGTACTGACTATTTATACCGGCCTTAGAAAACTTCGATAGCGCGTTTTTCGAAAATATAAGACAGACAGAAGAATATAAGACAAACTGCAACATGGTTTAGTTAGTCTGGTCTAATTCCGTAATAACGCAATTACTCATGTGGCAGATAGTAGCGCAATACCAATATATATGTGTAATGTCAATATAGCACGTATAGCAGCCAGTCCAGACGGCGCGTTGCGTCAGCGTTGCGTCGACGCAGCGCTGCCATTGCGTTGTTTTAGGTGTTCACACGGCGCGCTGCGTCGTGACAGCAGCGCGCAACGCACACATGGCGGACAGCAGCCCCCGAGACGAAGCGGGTCGAGGGGGTGTTGACGTTAAGACTGCTTCGTAATAACGCTGCGCCCGTGTGGCCGGCTATACGTCAAACAGCAGCGCTGCGTCGACGCAACGCTGACGTAACGCGCCGTGTAGACTGGCTCTTATTGGGCCGTGTTATGTCAAGTGAGTAAGAAATTGACTGATAAAATACGTGTAACTTTGTGTCTGTTTACAATATTATGCTAATCCCCTGACGTGGGAGAGCCATGCTTCGGCACGAAAGGGCCGGCTCGACCGGAGAAATATCACGTCCTCACAGAAAACTGGCGTGAAAAAGCGCTTGCGCTGTGTTTCGCCGAGTGAGTGAGTTTACCGGAGGCCCAATCCCCTACCCTATTCCCTTCCCTACCCTCCCCTATTACCCTATTCCCTCTTAAAGGCCGGCAACGCATCTGCAGCTCTTCTGCTGCTGCGAGTGTCCATGGGCGACGGAAGTTGCTTTCCATCAGGTGACCCGCTCGTTTGCCCCATTATTTCATAAAAAAAATAATTCCACTTACGTTTTCCGTCGCCAGTTCAGTTTCCAACACTGATGCAAGCTGACACTGTCGCCGAAGAAGAAGTTGGCCTTCTTGTCTGTCTGTTTGTCCTCGCTTCTCGCGTCTACTGGACTTGTCATGGGTGTCACTGCGTCGAGACTTGGCCTGTAATAGTAAAATTTTTAGTAAAATTATCAACATACAATATATCTAACTTAAAAAATCTTTACAACAGCAACAACATTAGAACTCATTTTATCTGTAAACAAATTTTATGTACAAATTTAAATTATAAGAAATGCTGTTCTGTTGGTGAGTCCATAAAATAAATAAATAAATAAATAAACAAGATAATAATCATTTATTTGCAAAGAATGTTGTTAAACGTAATGTATTGTAGATAATAATATTATAAAAAATGTAGGTAATTAGATCCGCCATCGGCCTATGAGTCAATTTAACACAGAGGTTCCCAAACTTATATGTATCACGCCTCCCTAATGAACATGCTTAGTGCTTACGCCTCCCTTCGGCCCAGGGCCCAGCAAGTAGTAGCAAGTGGGCTCGCCAAGCTATTGTAAAATAAAATAATAAAGACCAAAAATACATTTTCAGATGTTTCATTATAAAAATATGTTTTTACATACTTACTTCTAACCCAAAATTGACGATTTTATAATTCTTTGTTATACTTGAAATCAAGCTCCGAATTGTTTCATTTTCTAAAACTAAATACTACATTATATTTCCAAGAATCCGATCTGAGCAAAAAAACGATTTCATAAAATTTTTTCGATAGAAAAAATCGCAATTCGCAAAGATGCATCTAATTTTCACGAATTTTTCATACATTGCCATAACCGTGCATTAAACTCAGTTAATATTTTAACACATAGTAAAAATTCTATCATTGAGAAACCGACCTAGCGGATTTTTAAAATGTTGTATATTTATCGAGTTATTGAGAAGGACAATGTTTGATTTTTTGGGTTAGTCGCCCTCTTAAGAAGAATCAATGTGACGGATGAGCTTGCATGTTTTTGACAAGATTTCCAATTCGCGTACGTCGCGGGAATGCGCGGGCGTCTGGACTCTGGAGTAAAACCACCACTGGCGCCCGCGCCCCCCTCATCATGTCTTCGCGCCCCCCTAGTGGGGCGCGCCCCCTAGTTTGAAAATCAATGATTTAACAGATAGTACTTATAAAAACACACTTTGAGGACGCCCACACAAAACTGCGAATTTGAAGTTTTGTGTGGAAGCCCTAATATTTACTTATGAAAGCGAATAAACTGACGTCAAAAGAGTTATGAAAAATTATGTCATAGCAGGCTCTTCAGTGACGTCTTTAGCGGGCGCACCAAATCTCACCTCGGTTGCCCGCTGGCCGCTGCGCATGCGCAGGTACGATATGTCCCACCACACGAGCTCAGCGGCGGCGCTAAGCAGCACGAGCGGTGGTTCATCAGTGGCGTATACTTACAGCATTATATTAACTCACCTCGGTTGCCCACTGCGCGTGCGCAGGTATGATATGTCCCACCACACGAGCTCAGTGGCGGCACTAAGCAGCACGAGCGGGGGCTCGTCAGGGCCGGATGTAGGCGTGGGCGACCAGCCGCACCACTGTACTCGCGACTTGTGGTGCTTCAGTAGCAGCATCTGCCAGTTTTTCGGCACGTTCCATATCTGAAATTTCATTTATAGAATCCATACTAATAATATTATTAATGTGTCTTTCTGTCTCTTACCTCTTCACGGCTCACGCTCAAATGAACAAACGAAATGAAATGAACAGGTCAATATATCTGGGACCAACCATGTGCGGGTTTCCTCACGATGTTTTCCTTCAACTCTTCTTCGTGTCAATAACATGCTCTTTTGTGTAGTCAGTCAACTCACCACGATATCTCCCGAGCTGAGCCCCAGCGCTAGTATATTGCCGTCGTCGGTCAACGCGCACGACACGATGTGGCTGTTGAGTCGCGACCGCTTGAGGGATTTTAGCTCGAAACCATCTTTGTCTCTGCATTTCTGGATTTTGAATGTCTGAAAATTATTTTGGGTTTTATGTAATTGGTTATTTACATTGATACTGGTGGATTCTGAATATTTTACAGGAATTAAACAGATGTATGGTCTGTCAAAAAAGTAAAGAAATTAAAAAGTGGCAACATCGTAGTGTCATCCCTTTCAAATCAATCTAAGAAAAAAAGGGATGACACTACGATGTAGCCACTTTTTAATTTCTTCACTTTTTTGACAGATTATAAATATAGAACCCTGGATACAGTGCTGATACATAAATTCATTTGGCTCAACTTGGGTTCGCAGGAAAATCTCAAGGCGTAAAAGTTGCAAACTTATGGGGTCTTGCGGTTTTAGGGCGGCTAAATTGAAGACGCAAGAAATTCAGCATCAAACAGATTTTCTTGCGCCAAGGAGGCCCAAAAATAGCACACTTCTAACTCATTTGACAGTTGTTTTAATTTTTATTTATAGTGTTTGTCATTTTACAATGCCATGTTACACAGGTATGCCTATGCTCTCGTGATATAGAAGGAAACTATGACATTTTTTTACGAAAATGGGTATGATAATGATCAGTTTTCACTACCACTAATTGGCTAGCTTTAAAAAATAACAAACAACAAAGTTGTTGAACAGATTTTTGTCGAAAATCCTTAGTAACGTTAGCAAAGTCTACTTATAATATATAGCAAATGACACTTACCTGAAAGCTGTACTCGTGATGACACAAAACCAGCGTGTTTTTCTTCATGTCAGCGTGTTCGATGCACGTCTCAAACTCCCGCCCGTTGAGCACGTTAGACACTTTCAGATGTTTGTCCCACACTTTCACTGTCGCGTTCGATTCCACTGTCACTAGACCTGAAAATAATATTCGCTTTCTATTACAACATAAATGACGGTGGGCAAAATGTATGGAACCACAAGTCACAACTAAAAACACACTTTAATGGCAAAAAATAATGCGAGGTCTTGTAGATTTGGAGTTATAGTTTTTATAATACAAATACAATTTTTTAATGATTTTCATACCCATAATATACATCTTTTTATTTTCAATATTCCAGTGATGGTCGTGTCGTATTGACATTTTATGAATGATAAACCATATCGAAGCTGTATTATTGCGATATTACTTAGCTGAATCAGGTCAATCGTACGCTAGAGATAATCAGAGATTTACTTAGCCTAACCAAATTATGTCCTTTAGCAATCGTCTTCTCTCATTTCCATAGCAAAATAGAGATTGCCCAGGGCCACTATGATTTTGTGGTACAATTAATTATGCACTTACCTATTTCCTGTATCCAATAGCTGCTGACAAGATTACTGCCTTTACACAACGACTTGACGTCAGAGTATGAATAGACTCGCTCCACACTATCCTCGCTGCTATTGGATTCGTTGTCGTTGCGATTCCTTATTTTTACACCTGAAATTGCAAATTAATGCAGTTAATAGTTAAAAAATATTTTATTAGAGATATAGTTTTTCTTCGTATATCCCACAACCTTTACATTTTGTGGTAAACTTTACGGAAAAACTGTCACGCCTATTGATTTGTGCTTTAACATTATTTATACTATGTAGATGTGTTATCCTGAGTCCTGACTGATGATAACACGTCATGCTGTGACATCAAGGTGTGACGACGCGAGCCCTCACAAAGCTCGGCTTTTAGCTAGTTAATATAACTTTTACATATATAACTGTATTTCCATCTGAGATTTCATTGATAAAGTTATACAGAAGTCGTTTTCATAGCACCCAAACACATACACTCTCAGTTTCTTTACACTCATAACTCGACTTCTTTTATCTTGCCCCAGGAAATTATCGAATCTTATGGACATTGTAAACTAGGCTCGGCTAATAAGTTTTGTCATAAGACTTATAATTTATATGCATAATAACATACTATCAGTTGTAAATTACTTGTTGACATACCTTGTATACCATTAAGTAGATCCTGCGAGCCCAAATTAGCCTTTCCCTTCTGCAGCATTGTTGTTTCCCATTTATCACCGACCAAACTGTAGGCCATCATACATTGATTTTCTCCGGCCACTATCATCAAATTCGAGTTCACAAAGTTCAAATATACCACTGGACTATAAGTGTCCATGATATCAATGATTTCCTTGGTTTTTATAGTGAATTTTCTCACGATACCAGTATTTAAACCGTATATGACGTAATGGTTGCAAGGTGTTATCTTCAAAACGGTCACTCTTTCGTCCGTATTGGTCATGATTTGTGTCAGTAATTTTGTACCTCTCATAACCTGTAATTTAAAAGTTGTGATGACAATTTAATATTCTAGTAATTCATTATGCCAATGTGTGCGTGTCTTGCGTTGACACTTAAACCATAATAGACTAAACCCCTGACCGATTTTGGTGGAATTTGAATTAGATAATATAGTAGAATTAAGTTATAATAATATGTATCTTTCTTTACTAATTTCTTTAATCATGTTCTTCTATCATTGTCAATCTCTTTCACCCATACGAAAATCATAGTCATTTACGTGCAAAGCATGATATTTAATCAACGATTAACTTAAATTATTAGCGTTCGTTAAAACGACGCCGAAACTATTTAACTTCCAAATCGATACAAACAAACTGATAAAAGAAATATGTTAATAGCTTAACATTTTCCTCTTTTATTTAAACAGCAGAATTATAATAGTCACCTGTATATTATCACTCTTATCAACAACCGCTATCAGTGGCTGCGTAGTACTATCACTGTTCCCATTACATATTCCTTTCAAGTTCAACGGTTTGAGTGTATGTCTGTCCAAGCTCATAGTAGTTCGTACAACTTTCTTAGTCACTTCCTGAGTGTTGACAAAGGATTGGTGTCTCTTTGGTGTATTATGCGTTGACTGTGGTATACTGCTGCTTATTGAGCTTGGAGTGTAAGGCGAGGATACGTTTATGAATGACGCGTCGAATTTCTTTGTGAGCGGTACTTTGCTGTAAGAAATAGTTGGAAACATTAATTTGAATTTATGTTCAACATTTCTGCTTGCATCTGTGAGCACTTAGGTGAATATTTCTTTTTATAACAGTCCAAACGCCAACGATGTCAATACTAAGGTTATAATTCTATGCCAAATGCTAGTTGAACCCGAGACGAAATAAGAAGTTACTCAAGTTTTAAATTATGATTCAAAATAGTAGCCAAGTTCGAGATGCATCAAGCCGTGTAGCTGCAGCGTAGCGCAGCGCTGTTCTTACGTGTTCAAATTAACGTCAAACATTCTAAATGCCGCGATGGCCGTCGGGCCGTCGGGGCTACCGTGTCAAACTGCTGTGATCGTGACATATTCACGATAATGTCTATTTGACACGATAGAGCCGAAGGCGACACCTAGTGGCAAATAGAATTTCAACAACCCTTATTGGCCAAAATGCAAAAAATCAGTTGTTTAATGTTTGAACTTTGAAGTGTCAGAGAATTCTGTTTATCTGTTTTATAAAATCCAGACTTGATCCAAGCTGTAATAATGTTGGATTCAAATAGCAAAAGCTAACCTTACTTAAACCTTAACCTAATTAATACCAATAATAATATAATATTTACCCATTCTTATCAGCGTTCTGCTTAATAAAAGACGCATCCAAGAACCACACTTTGGCGGAGTTCTCTATAGTGCCGGTGCCCGTCAACAGTACGTCAGAGCCGGGCTCGAAGTCATCACGATTTGATTCCTCGCTCATGGCCATAGACACTACATTACTGTAAAAAATAAAATAAATTAGCTTGCGTGTTGATAAGAGATAGCTATATAAATCTCAATATTAAGCACTTAGTATTGTGATTTGAATGAAAAGATAGTCCTAAATATTGGAAACATTACTATTAATATTCAGTAGCTTTTGCTTTAGAAACATTAACTTCGTAATAGTTATTGTATATTACACTCGCGAAAGATTAAACGGCTCGTTTCAATATGATAAATAAGTTTGCGATATATCTGTGCCTGAACGAAAGAGACAACTATCGGTCATTGTACTAAATTCAAAGTGCTCCGCGACCGGACTTTATATGCAAATAAAAGAGAGTGTCGTTAATTCTACGTAAATTATATTTGTTAATATAATTTTTTCAAAACATTAATTGTTATATACATACCCTCTTCTATTAGGTAGATCGAACAAGTAAGTATAAGTCATGAGATCCACACAAATAATTCGTCCATCATCCGTAGACACAAAGAGCAAAGTGCCAGTCTTATTCACGGCCATAGACAAGAAACAAACATTGTCTCTAACCATAGAGCTGGTGATTATAGATCTTCGCTTTTCCCCTCTATACCTCGGACTTTGGTAAATGTATTCTGTCACCTCTCTCTTCTTGAGCACGAGTATACGCTTAGTGCCTGAAATCCATACTAATATTATAAATGCAAAAGTGTGTCTGTCTGTCTGTTACCTCTTCACGCCCAAACCGCTAAACCGATTTTGCTGAAATTTGGCATGGAGATACTTTGAGCCCCTGGAAAGGACAAGGATACTTTTCATCTTGGAAAAATGTATGGTTTGCGCTTGATAGAAGAATTTACTATCCTATTTCGTTTACCGGGGTCCCGGACCCAAATATCCACATACCAAAAATCAAAAAGTTCATCATTCAAGCGTGAAGATGTTACAGACAGACAGACTTGTGCATTCTGTGACATATGAAAACTATCTCAGTATTACAATTTCAACATAACTTACCTGGCACCGTCAAAATATTGAGCACCAAATCATTCTCTTCGCTCAAGCTCTGTCGCACATTAGTTTTTAGGTCAACCATTTCCAAGTTATAGAAACTATTATAGAACGCTATGATCACATGTTTATCATAGTTACATGGTACGCAATATAGTATTTCTCTGTCTATCATATCTAATTCTTGAATAATACTTCCGTCTACGCCATATATGGTAATAGTTTTGGCGGTGTGAGCTATGAGTTTTTCCTCATTGTTTGTCCAGCGACAGTTTATAAATTGGCCATTTTTGGATGTGATTATTTTGTTGCTTGGATAGTTATTGTTGTATGCTTCCTCCGCTTCTGGAATAGTTAAACTTAACTATGACTTTTTTATACACTGGCAGACGGTGCATCCCTGGATCTATAGGCGCCATTAAATAAGAAGAAGAAGAAGACTTTTTTATAAATAATAAATATCCCATACATTTGTTTTCTTTCATTCTTTTATCACTTTCCTGTTATCGAATGCCACTGACTAAAGCCACTGAATCAAGTCAAAATAATTTTTTTGATTGCATTTAGTTGTTACGTCAAAAGCATAGTTACTATATTAACCTTATCTACCTTGTACCATCGAAAAAATTGATTCATGGGCAATTGACGGACCTACGTCATTTGGTCGAATTAAAATTAAGATTATAAACAAAATTAATAAAATGTAAATTCAATTTAAGCTGTGATTTTTTGGATGGGTTTGACGTAACGTGACCAAATTTTCTAGGTCCATCATCTGCCTATATCATCATCATCAACTTCTGTGATAGTACTTGACAAACGTGGTCAATATAACATACCTTCCTCTATGACGTCATCATCATCATTGTCATTCGCCTGGTTGTGCGACGTTGATATGTCATCGATGTACCATACTTTGATCACTCCACCCGCCAAAGACGCCACCAGCTGTAACTTGACGGGGCAGACACCAATCCACTTGATGTAGGAGTCGCTCGTCGTTATTTCTTTTATCAGTTTGTTTGTATCGATTTGGAAGAACTATAAAAATAATAATAGAAGGTAGATATAAGGGCCTGACTACACCTACCGAGTATTGTCGAGACAGAGCTCCCGGCCAATTTGATTGGCCAAGACTCTAATCGGAAGTTTAAATTTCGTTTGCCAATTTGATTGGCAAATACTCTAAGGCGGACTTGCGTAGATCTGGGTTAAGGGCCCGGGTTACCCTCGAAATTTTCATACATTCTTAATACCAAAATAATTTTCTCATACGAAAATATTTAACATGTTTGAGTTATTTTTCAGCTTAAGATAGTAATTACCTAGGGTCCTGAACAAATTTTTTTTACAAAATATTTAAATACTAAAAAAAAATTTTTTGTGTTTAAATATTTTTTAGTAAATTTACTACTGAATATTTAAACACCAAAAAATAGACAAAAACACTAAAAAATATTTAAATAAATAGTAAATTTACTACAAAATATTTAAATAATAAAAAATATTTTTTAAAGTTTAAATATTTTGTAGTAAATTTACTATTTATTTATATATTTTTTAGTGTTTTTGTCTATTTTTTGGTGTTTAAATATTTAGTAGTAAATTTCCTAAAAAAGTTTAAACACAAAATTTTTTTTTTTAGTATTTAAATATTTTGTAAAAAAAATTGTTCAGGACCCTAGGTAATTACTATCTTAAGCTGAAAAATAACTCAAACATTTTAAATATTTTCGTATGCGAAAATGATTTTGGTATTAAGAATGTATGAAAATTTCGAGGGTAACCCGGGCCCTTAAACGTTAACTCTGAGTCAAACATCATTTCATATCTATCACTCACTTGGTGAGTGACAGATATGACGTCATGATGTTTAACTCAGAGTTAACTTTAACTCAGATCTGCGCAAGTGGGACTAATGCGCGCCGCAGACGGCACACTATATGTGTGATCGAGTCTGCGGCTTACATACAGTGCGCCATGCCGACTGTATATTATGTAAGCCGCAGACTCGATCACACATAAAGTGTGCCGTCTGCGATCTCTCTAATAGAAGATTCGTAATCGGAATGGGTATCGGAAGTTGTAACAAGACCCTAAATTTTTCATTAGCCGCTAATAATAAGTTGAGTGTTTGAAAGTTTTCGATTAGTTGCTCAGTTCAGGGTCAGGTCGACTTTTAATAACAGTAGTTGCTGGTCATGTAACCAGGGTATTTTGGCCTCAATTATTATTCTACAACATAATTATATACAAAACCGGTGTAGCAATTTCTAGATGGTATTGTTGACTAATCGTTAGACTGTTTGATTTATAGCTTATCCAATTGTGTGTGTAATCTATTGATTTTTTAATTTAACACGGATAACCTTACCTTTATAAGACCACTGCTAGTTCCCACCAGCACCAAATCACCGAGAAAACACACACAAGTGACAGTTTCCATCACATCTATCACTTTCTGATTCAGTTCTTCAGAGTCTTGTTCGTGTCTGAAAACAAATGCAGCTCAAATCAGTTTCAAATCTTTTCTTCAATCCCTCGTCCTTAACATAACGGCTGTGAAAATCTTTAAGATAGTATAACATATAACATTTTATCATTGGTAGATATCATTTACTGGTGACACGTTTCAGTTTCAGCAAACGATCTTAAAGTTTTTTAAGATTATAGGCTATAATCTACAAGCTATAATATGTTCAAAACTAACTAACTTTCAAGACAATTGGACCTATTAATGCAAAACAAAACCAACCCACACAATGACAGTTCTGAGAAAAAACATTTTTACAAGAATATGATATTAAACTATTAAAAAACCTTACAGAAACTCAAAATACAGTTCATTCTTCACGCATCTCTCTTGAGCCACATTCATGGCGGCAGTATAAAGTATACCGGGTCTCTCGTTTTGTAGTATACTCTGTATGATGTCAGTGTATGGGAAACGATGTAGATCGTACCCAAATCTGTTCAAATAGCACCTTAGACTGTATAGTAGGTCTCTGTCGTGATTCTGAAATGTATGAAAAAATAAAAAATAAGTTTGGCACTCGGCCGCAGTAAAGCTATTACATAGATTTTTTTTCAACTTAGAGCCAGCTCACACGGCGCGTTGCGTCTGCTGCCGTTGCGTTGTTTTACGTACAAATGACCAAGGTGTTCACACGGCGCGCTGCGTCGTGACAGCAGCCCCCGAGACGAAGCGGGAGGGGGTGTTGACGTTAAGACTGCTTCGTAATAACGTTGCGATGGCGCAGCGCCTGTGTGGCCGGCTATGCGTCTAACGGCAGCGCTGCGTCGACGCAACGCTGGCGCAACGCCCGTGTGGACAGGCTCTTATGCAATTATTATTTGCATGTACATCAAGTCTCATTCACACAAACACCATACCGAAGTCTGGCAACGTCGCACCGAGTATTAAACTCAATTACGTAGGTCCGCCATCTGCCTATGTATCAATTTCCTTAAAGTACGTAGTCAGTAACAGGTGTTCGAGTGTCAATGGATTCTGGCGCGATTGCTGGCCCATTAAAAATATTATGTTTCAATCTAATCTATATAAAGCATTCAGTAGCAAATGCTAACTAGTCACTGCTGTATAAATGTAAATGAATTATATTCTCATATGTGTCAGTCATGTAGTCAGTCCGACATACACTGTAATGCTAAGTACGCACATACGGTTTTGCTCGATAGTTTTACTCCAAATCGAGTAATAATTACTGTGTGGACCGCAAAACTGACAGCTCGAAGGATTGATGGAACCGGATCGAGCCGGATTGATGGAATGAAATATATCGATTTAGAATAAAACAGCTATCGAGCAATGCTGAATGTGTGGACGGACGAAAGCCTGAGCCGCGGGTTTTGCTCGACGTTATTGCTCGATTGAGCAAAACCGTATAAGAGTACTTAGCATAAGACTAGCGTTACACGGTCAGTCTGGTATCAGTTCAGTCCATCAGTCTGAAACTGACGCCAGAATAATTTCCGGAAGGTACACAAAAAAATTACCAGTCCGTCAATCAAATGGTTACACGATCACTCTTCCGTCAATCTGGATCAGACTGATGGACTGAATTGATGCCAGACTGACCGTGTAACCAGGTAACCTATTATGTTTAAGTTTTTAATTTCGCAATAAATTATGATACTTACATTATTTTTGACTATTTTCTCCTCATAGTTTTGCAGGTCCAAATTGACATCCGCTATACCAGTCAACCTCACTTTATTGCCAATGAATTTTAAATTAAGAAACAATTTACTGAACATTCTCCAAGCGTTATTCAAGTCTTTCGTATGCAGCAAATGATATCCAACGTAGAAAGCTATGTAACCATCGTCTTGTATTTCTACGGGGATGTCCGTATCATTAGTATAGTTGTAACTTTTGAGAAGATCCAAATGCAATTTCTTCATTGTTTCATCACTTGTACTTGTGCGTAGATAGTTCATTATCAAGTAATGGATCTCATATAGATATTTTTTCTGTTCATAATCATATGTTTGAGTTATCAGAGATTTGCTCTTCAACTGTCGCATTATGCTTTCTACTTTTGGTATATCTACGTTCCAAAGTTTGCTTACAACTTTAGCTGGTACTTTTACATCATCCGGGAAGACTGCTAGCATTTTGAACAACGGCAATATGTCTGGTTTTAGCGAGTTGATGCAAACCTCTATTGTTTTCATTTGTTTGTATGAATGTTTTGAAAATCTGAAATGTAAGAAAAGATATGGTTTGTATAAATTGATATAGCCTGGGAAAATTGTAGTTTTCGAACGTAGCTTTAACAGATCATAATATTATGTATTGTATAAAAATCATTTGTCTAAACGCATAGTAAATTGGGGATACGTTTGTATGGAAAAACAGTGCGAGCGTGCCCTTTCAATACTCTGTATTTCCTAAAGTAATGATTGTACAGTAAAAATGTTTAGACGTAATTTATAGGAAATTTAATGTAGATAATTAATGTCGAAGTCACTAAAGAGATAATTTACAAATAATTTTCGAGTCACAAAGGCAAAAACCTTGAAAAAGAGACCTTTCCCCCCCTCCCCCACCGCCGGCTCATGTCCCACCACCCTCGGGGACTTTTAGTATTTTCATCTGGACACCTTTAGGAAAAACTGTACCAACTTTCAAAACTATATGAATTATTCGGTCTGATCGACGATTTTGAAACTAATCACAGTCGTGCCAACTGCATTCAAACCTGCAATTTGCGGATGGATTGCAGTCCGTCTGTGTAGACCCTTCCACTAATAGAAGGAAAATCCTATTATATAAGCAATGATGTTCAAAAAACCCTATATAAGGCAAAAAAGAACAATTTAATGAGTGAGACAATATTAAAACAATTCTGAGAATTATTTAAGCAAATTAGGTTCATAGAAGGCCAATTAAAAATTATTTTAGTTTATAAAATTTCGTATATTCTACACCTTTATTCAGTTAATAAAACTGAAGAGTTTGTTTAAACACGCTAACCTTTCGGATTACTGGACCGATGTTTATGTAATTTGGCACAGATGGAGTTGACAACGGGGAAAGATATAAGCAATTTTTTTGCTGAAAAAAATTCCTTGTTGACGCGGGTAAAGTGCGAAGAACCTATTATTAAGATGACGCCTTGATAATTTGGCTGTAGCGATGTCCATTTTTCTCAGCAATGACTAAAGCTAAGAAATTAAAGTTCATTGTCAGTATTCATCATGTCTTTGTCTTTGAATTACCCATAGCATAACACGATTGGTCAACTTTTATAAGTTAACACAGAATAATCAATCAAAAAGACCTCTGTAAAAAAAGGGATTCCTATTTTGCCAACAGAGGAGAGTGATATAAGCTTCCAAAATTTGTACATAAATTGGTTCTAGTATACACTTTAATTTGTCCATAGCTTATATGAAATGTATTTATGGTTTTTAAATTACGCGACAAAAACCATTTTGTCGCTACGCCCTTTCAATTTTTTGCTGTTCCATTGCTTGTTTTCTATGAGAGGCCGGGCCAGCCTCGCATAGAAAACAAGCAATCTCAAACACATCCAACACGGTTTTTCACTTTAACATGGCGTCACCTTAACACGCTTTTATAAGCCTGGGCTGTATGTATGTAACGGAATCTTTGAGCACGATTTTTACCCATCTCCAGTAGTCTAATTATTATTAAAATCGAAACTTTGCATACGTAATACATAAGAGCCAATGACAATGCAATAATTTGATAAAATATTTAGTTATTTTTTTAAAGCGTGTTTTCTTTAACCATTACATAAAATATTACTAAGGTTTTACTCACGAAAACAACTCCCTATTCCTTAGCTTCTCAATATAATACTTCCATCGGCTTGGGTCGTGGACTAATATCTCTCTATTCTCTGCAAACTCGGCCGCTAAGAGAGCCATATCGTACGGGCTGCCTCCACACAGATGGTGTAACTTCTTAGCATACCGAGGTAAGGAGTTTACGTTGATATCCAAACATGATGCAAGTAGTTCCAATGACTCCGATTCAGTGAAGTGGTTCTCTATCTGCAATGATAAAAAGTAATCTATAGTTTAGAAGTCGATTGTATAGACTATAGAAGTATAGAGCCTATGTTACAGTGCAGGGCTATAATAGCGAATTTATAGAAATAAAACGATATATTGTGTTGCATACTGGTGCCTACACGCCACTGTGCAAAAAACACACAATATAGACTGCTAAGTATATAAAATCAATAATTTTATTTTGCGGATCTTCTCGCGTTAATACTGTACTTTTGTATAATAATAAAATAATAGCAAATTTCATCAATATTCTAACATTAGTTTCTTCATAAAGAAGTTAGTAGTTATACACACACACAAGGTTTTGTACTTCAAACATTAGTATGAAGACGTGTCTTTGCCATAAAACAAGTAATTTAACAACTTACATTGACTTTCACCGCTCCAAAATTCTCCAGAACATTAGTATCTCGAGTCGTGATCAGTATTTTGCAGCCAACGTCAAATGCGTTCAAGCAATCACTCTTATTCACTTCATCTAACACCAACAACGCTTCCTTTAGTATTGGATCTTCAAAGACTCTCTTCAGTTTGTCCTTCCACTCCTGCCATGTACAGTCATAGCTGGTTAAGGAGTCAACAGTGGAACCAATACTTGACATCGACATTGTAGAGTTCATAAGAGAGTTCTGTGTTGGATACATTGTTGAGATCTTGCGGTGCAATCTAAAAGATATG
Source organism: Plebejus argus (assembly GCA_905404155.3). Taxonomy (NCBI): domain Eukaryota; kingdom Metazoa; phylum Arthropoda; class Insecta; order Lepidoptera; family Lycaenidae; genus Plebejus; species Plebejus argus. The sequence goes on along the minus strand of FR989941.1, from coordinate 9,865,074 downwards.
TGTGATTAATTGTTAGATAGGGAATACGGAACTCTAGGTGGCAGCTGCACATGTCAAGTAAATAGTACAAGTTTCGGATTTGTTACGCCAGCAGGCAGTACTTTTTTGTATAAAAGAATGTTAATTGAACCATAGGCAGGTCTGATGGCGGACCTATGTCATTCGGGCAGGTTATATCCATTTAATATTAGTGATGACCTCTCAGCTGGATTTGAAATAGACAAAGAAACGAGTATACAGATAGCATGATGGTAAGAAAGGCCGCCACCTGTGTATTTTCCAAACAAGAGACTTAGGGCCTGTTTCAGCATTTCCTGATAAGTGCCAGATAGGCTATCCACCACTTAACTTTACAGATGAAGCATGGAGAATCTGTCAAAAAAGTTTATCAGAAGAAGAAAGGTATTTTATCAGGTGTGGTGAAGTGATGAAACAGGCCCTTACACGTAAAACTTTAGTGATGCCAGTTGTGTTCCTTGTCACTAATATCCCTATCCCCTTAAGTGTGATGAGGTAAAAGACAGACAGACTTTCACTTTAATATTAGTATGAAAGTATGGATGATAATGTCCATTATTTACTAAGTACAGCTGCTTACAATACTTGCTTTTTAAAGTATCGTACGGGAACCCTATATACTTAATGGGCATAAATTGTAGCCTTGTGGTAGTCCAGAGCCAGAACCAAAATGCACCAAAATTCGTACGGCAGTTTTGCGTAACAAACATACACACACAAACTTTCACCTTTTTATTAATGTGATAAGACTAATCAATATTCTTATGAGGTTAAAACAAAAACGAAACATTGCATGTCTTAGGACTTAGCCCAATCAATACTCAAGAGTTGAGTGACATTCCAAAACTATACTTAAATATGGTCATAATATTACAAAAGCTAACAAAAGAATCGGTAATGTGATGAATAGTTTGTCATCTTAACAAGTTTATCCTTGTCGTGACGATTCTTGTTATTTTGGGTGGACAAAATTGGTTTGCATTATGTAATACAATCAGTACAATCAGTACACAATGTTAAGATTAGTTGTTACTTGTTAGAATGGAAGGGGTGGGTTAAATACATAGTTGGTTTGCGATTACCGCATAGTTCTATACATTAATAAAAAATAATCTAAATAATGTTTACCTTATATTTAATATAATATATTATTTTAAATTTTAACTTACTTTTTCTGTTGGTTAACAATATCATCTTCAGTCTTACAGTTGCTTAGATTGAGCCAAAACACTACACTATTGAAGTTAGACGTGACTATGTCTCGATTGTGCCGCAGTACACTTATGGCTATCACAGTCTTGCCCGACCCTATCATGCCGTATAGAGCCAGGATCTTATGTCTACTCAGTGCCTTCAGTTTACTTGCTACTTCTCTTTCCTGAAAATAAAAAAAAATTGACATTGAATGTGCGGATCAAAGGAAACATCACACATTGCAAACATCAGATTAGCAAAATTACATTATATTATAATGAAGACTTCTTATATATGTAAATCAATATTATAATGCCTTTTTTCTCCTAATTTTCATTGTGACAGTAATAAAAGAGCTGTTATTAAATATAGATCATAATAATATGTTAATTCAGTGTGCTCGATAGCAAAGGGATTTTTTTCTTGGTCAACTATAAAACTCACTTTTTAGTTCTACTTATTTTGCATCATAATATTATATAAGGTTAATAGATAATTAAATAAAAAACGATGGGAGGATGAAATAGTACAAATGGCTGGCAAAATGTGGACAAGAGTGGCATGTCAGAGAAGTGAGTGGAAGCTGTTGGGGGAGGCCTTTGCCAAGAGGCACACAGAAACAGAGACCGCGCTACCGTATAATAATTAGTTTGAATATTTTGCAATGTATGTAAAATAGAATATGTATTGTTTTCTGAATAAAGGCTAATAATAATAATAATAATAGATAATTAATTGTGCAAAATACTTACCACCGCATTTCGAGGCACATAGAACTCAGGTAAGCGAGGTACATCACCTCGACCAAGAATGTCTTCAAAACTATTCTCTATGTCATCTTTCCCATCCTCCGTGTTAAATTTCTGCCACAGCCAATCATAATCCTTAGCTAGTGTGTCTACGAACGCTTGATATGACTTATTTGTGCCCTTCTTAATAAGTATATCTATTAGATACCTGATACGTTCTACTCTGTCGTTCTGAAATAATGCAAGATAATGTTAGCAATTCATTCAACATAATATTGATTGTAATAATAGCATTGACTAGAATCTAATATAATATCAGAAGGATTTTCTATGGCTTTATTTTTTGTGTATAAATATTATAATTCAATTCTTATTATCAAGCTTTAGCCCTCTCATTTAGAAAGTCTAAAAGATAAAGCGAAAAAACAATGCCAACTTATGAAAATTGAATTTAGTGTATCATAGATTTTTAAGTACATGAAACAAAATATTTAGAAGTTTTCTATTACCATATTCTCTCGAATATGAACATACTCCTCAAAGAGTATTCCATCACTGGTTAACAGCTGGTCTAATATGTATTCAACGTCCAGATCTTTGACGATATCGTGTTGGTAACGCTGCAAAAGCAGCCTGTACTTCGGGTCCATCTTGTATCCGTCTCACTCATCTGAAACAAAAAATACTCTTGAATTTTCTACAACTCAAACAAATGACTCACAATATAAATACATTTATTATGAAATGTGGTAGCAAACGTAAGATAAGACAACTAACATTACGTCTCAAAAAACAAAACGTCAAAGTTATAGCAGTATTCAGTTTCTACTGTTTCTACAATTGTATTCAGAATATGAATTACACTCATGAGGTACTAATAGGAGGTAAATAGATTGATTGTCCACACAACCTTGAGGCTGTGAGTGTGACACCTACATGAAATCTCGATGTGAGTAAAATACAAGTTCAATGACCTGATAATAAACAAGGTCATTGCCAATTTGTACATCCTAAACAATATTTAAGGAAATATTGAAGTGTTGTAGTTGTTGACTTTAAAAACTCGTAATTTACAGTAGGTGAGCCATGTTTTGCTACTTCTGATTCCAAAGAAATCATATTTGTATACAGAACACAATAATTATATGTAGGTATTTGTTACATATATTATATACAGAAACTTCAAATGTCAAAAACATAAAATTTTACTCATACATTAAAAACTTTACCTCTATATTACTTAAATTATTAGTTTATACAAAATGTATTTGAATTAAAACATTCATTCTTCAGAGAATTTGACCTGGTTTTCGTGGGAAATTGTGGTGGATTTATGATAAGGAATCAACATGACTCATTTTACCATTATGAAATAAATATACTTCAATCTTATCTGATCACTGGATTGCAAGAAAGGGCAAAGCAATAACCTACTATTGATACTTACTTTTGCTATATCACATTAATATTATAAAGGCGAAAGTTTGTGGGTTTGTTATTTTGTATATTTGTTACTTCTTTAGGGGGGTTATAAAAGGCTGAAGCTTTTTTAATAAAATTTGGTATGGAGTTAGTTGATACCTTGGATTAACACATAATAGCTACTTTTTACTGTGGATAAATGGTAAATAAAATAATTTATTTTTACCAATGAACCGCAGGTAACACGGTGGGGCATCACTAGTAATTAGTAATTATTGATTAATGATGAATTAATTAAACTATTTGTTAAATGTTTTAAAAATATCTTAATTCCAATCTAGATACAATTACATAGCAAAACATTTTGTTTTAAACATCATACAAGCAACTGCTTTTTGGAGTCTTGGTCAATTAGAATAAGTTTGAAGGTGTAAGATTTTCTGAGAACATCATTTTGAAGATTCGCTGTATCAATATCATATTGCATAAAATAATATTTTAATTTTAATTTTAGTGGGATTGGGCGGGACACGTTAGGCGCATGCATCCCGATCGCTGGGCAAAGATCTCAACAGAGTGGGAACCGGAAGATCGACGCCGCCGCCGTGGCCGGCCTAGAAAAAGATGGCGCGATGAGCTGGAGGCATACCAGCCCTGCTGGCCAGCGGTGGCGCAGGAGCGAGCACAATGGAAGACCTTGGGGGAGGCCCTTGCCCAGCAGTGGGACAGCATAGGCTAGGAAAAAAAATTTAATAAAATAATACACTTTTTATTGAAGATTATAATATCAGAATAAACTATGTAACTAATTACTATATTACAGGTTTAATGATGGTTACCTAAAAAGACAATACCTAAGTCCTAAATACTTAATAAGATTCAAAGTATTTTTATTTAAACTGATATGATTAGTATTTTAACTTACCATTGATCTCTGCTTGAACATTAGCTGTTTTTTTTTTTACTTTTAATAATTTAAATAGGAAATGTAGAAATTAATATTATACTTCAATCTTCATGCTTATGGATCAACAAAAGTTTGGTTTAGTGAGTAGATATTGTGTGATATACCATTGGAATAATAAAGAATATTAATAATAGAATTCTGTTATTTTTTATAACATCATAATATTTTATTCTAACTTCTAAGCATAAAGTTAATATACCTAGCGGAATAGAGAAACAAAGGCCTGAGCAAGGGAGATGTCACTATCAGTTACACTGCGTGGTAAAAAGAGATGTGTGATACATGACAGCAGCACTCTTTTTTTGACGTCCATCAGCCCGTATCAGCCCCGTTGACAATTTAATCTCATAGAATTCATGTTCAATCATGCTTGTGTAAGTGTATACGTACACATATTTTACACACAGATGAAAACCAATTTCGGTTACGTTTGACAGCTCGAGATTGTTGCTCTATTCCGCTAGGTATATTAACTTTATGCTTCTAAGTGAGTGTGGTGTGTGATAGAGTATAGATATTTGATCGAAAATAGTAACAAATTCATTTCTGATATAAACAATACCAAATTTTGAGTTTCTGCTGATATTATAATTAAGAAATAATCAATAAGTACTTTCTATAAATTATGTATCGCAAGCATCTCCCTAAATATACCTAGCATATAACTATGGAGTCTTTTATAAAAATCTTTGTTATAAGTTATAACGTTGCAATTAGTGAAAAAAATGACGAAACAGTAAGATGCATTCGTTGTAACGCATAATATTTAGCTTAACAAACTGATAATGCTACTGACGCGGACGAGACAAAAGTTTTTGAATTAAACAACATTTTATAATTTATATATTTTGTCAGTAAATTTGTGTACTTCATGAACGATTATTCTAAAGCTTGGAAATTACTCACAAAAGTTCGAGAAATGCTTTATGAATATCGCGTATACCAAACAAAAACAAAGTTGATATAAACAAATAAAATCTTACCGATTGGTCGAGCTGAAACACACAGGGATGTAATTAACCTATATCTTCGATTAGCTAGAAATTCATTGAGCACATATTTACTAAAAAATCATTTGATAAAGAAATAATTCAGCTCCAAAATAACAAAGCAAACGCGTTGCCACCTGCAGCACCTCGTAAAATGTCGTAAAAATGTTGGAAAAAAATACAACGTCAACGTCAAATGACATTTCGCAACTGTCAATTTCTTTTTTTATTGTTTTCAATTATGTCTTAGGTTTTATATATGTAAAGCATTAAGATCACTTAATAATATAATATTATGTAAATGAGTTATGACTTATGAGTTATGACTTATGACTTAACATTATTAATTTGGATTTTAGATTTAGATACTGGGTTCTGACTTCTGAAAGTATATTTAGGATTTAATGCATAATATTTTTATATAAGGTTAGTTCTACTAACCCATTCAATGCCACCAACGCACCATTTGCGTTTTGCAAAGTTTACTAGATAATATAAAGCATGATTTTTTTTATTTTACCTACTTTTTAAGATTTTTTGACCCCCTCCCTCCCCCTGGTGACCTCGCGTAGTAAATGCCAAGAATCAAATGTTCACGTGGTATTGACAAGAATAATTTTTAATCATTTTGTAAGTAGAAAGAGTGAAATGGCGAGAAAAAAAATTTTCGTATGACGTTTCTCTCGGCGAAATTGACTACGTGACAAATATCTAGACTCCCTCCCCCCCTCTTGTGACCGAGCGTAGTATTTTGAAGACCCCCCTCCCCCCCTAAATGGGTCACGTAGTATGGGTATGTTCCCTAAGTAGATGTAGTCTGTGAACCGCACCGCATTAAGATTTTGATGCAAAAATGGAAAAATTATTGAAAATTTTAGGGGTACAACTGAAACAAATCTAAATTTCATTAAATCGACTGAAATATAAAAATAAATCAAAAACCTCTTAATTTCATAAAAATAAACCTTATTGCTGCTGCGGAACCCTTCATGGGCGATTCCAACTCGCACTTGGCCGCTTTTTTTTTAATTGACACAAGCCGACCAAATGACGTAGGCGGTAGTCCGTCAACTGCCTGTTTTGATGAGTCTGGCACAGACGACCGTTGGTAAAGTTGCCTGCGGGGAGTGGAGCACCATGGGGTTTTAGTGGGTCTCGAAAAGAAAACCGTGGATGAATCCTTATTCCTTACCACCTTTTATAGAAACGAATTTGTACTACCGCTAGTGCGACCACCTATACTATAGCGGTATAATAATAATGATAATACTCCCCCACACCGGTTTCGGTGACGGTGGCCGGTTTCATTGAAACCAGGCTACGGAGTACTATTATATTATATTCTGTGACCAGGCCAGGTACGCAGGAATAATTTTACGCCTAGGTGTGTGCGCAGTACACAAGAGCACTCTCTATTCCTTTACTCTCATAACCCAGTGGTACGGAAGACCAACACGACCGGCGAGAGATCAGGCGCAGGACCGACATTTTTACATGCCCATCCGACGCATGGATCATCTTACTCGTCAGACAATCAGGTGATCAAATACAAATACAAAATACAAAAATCTTTATTCACAAACTTAAAATACAATATAATAACAGTGTTTGAGACCCCCTTTTAAGTAAATTACCTGTGTTAGGGGTATCTCGCTCTGCCGAAAACAAAAAACAAGTATAATAAGTGAGGCTATTACAAAAAGAAGTATAAAGTTAACTATTATATTTTTATTTTATTTTTAATTTTTTAATAATTACTTTTAAAAGCTATTCGGAAAGTGAGCGCGTATGTACTTCTGTAGGTGAATATGGGTGTGTGTGTTGTGTGTGTGTGTGGGTGTGTGTGTTGTGTGTGTGTGTGTGTGTGTGTGTGTGTGTGTGTGTGTGTGTGTTGTGTGTGTGTGCTGGGTAGCAACTATAGTTTTAGATACGGAAAACCTAACATAACTTATCAAACAGTGCTTCCGTTTCGTCGTAGCTTAAGTGTAGTAGCCATTTATTTAGTGTCTGTTTCAATTTATATTTGCTTAAGCCATAAATATTCTGTTTTTTATTAATTAGGTTGTAAATGTGGGTGGATTGAGATGCATATTGTCTTGCAGCAAAGTTGGATCTTACTGTGACTGTACTGATAATGTTTTTATTTCTTCGCTGTGTTGTTTTGCTATTATTATAATTTAGTTGTTTATGAACTTTTAGGACTGTGTGTAAAGCATATAATTTTCTGATCGTAAGCAATTTGGATTCAGTATAAAGCAGGTGAGTTGGATATCTGTATGGTTTAGAGTACATTACTTTAATGAGAGACCTTTGTGCTCTTTCCACTTCTATTAATTTACTCTTTATGGCTCCTCCCCAAACGGTTATACAGTAGCTTATTACTGATTCTGCTAAGGAAGTATAAATTTGATTTAGTAGAGGTTTTGAAGCGGAATGTCTCAAACCTTTAAATATCCAGATAAGTTTCCTTACTCTACCCGTCAGCAGTTCTATCTGTGCATGCCATGACAATCGCTGATCAATCATTATGCCCAGGTACTTGGTTGTCTTAACTTTAGTGATTTCAGGACAGGGGCATACAGGAGCATTATGATTGCATGAGTGAATTTTTACACTGTAGTTAGTGGTGGGTTGTGTGTTATTGTACTTTGTAAAAGTCATAAAGCTGGTTTTAGTAACATTGAGGGTAAGAAAATTGTTATTGAGCCATTCAGATATTAGTCTGAGCCCAGCTTCAGCTTTTCGTTTAACTTCTTCCCATGACTTTCCAGTGAAAACAATAGCAGTATCATCTGCATAGGAGAAGATTTCGGCGTTGTTAAGTTCGAGTCGGCAGAGGTCGTCAATGTAGACGAGGAACAGGGTTGGACCGAGTACGCTGCCTTGTGGAACCCCATAGCAAATATCCTCGTCCTCGCTAACGACCTCACCAATCTTTATCCTTTGCTTTCGCTCTTGAAGATAGTCAGACAACAAATCTAGAGACCTTCCCCTTATACCTTTATTTTCTAGTTTTTTTATAAGAACGGGAATAGAGACGGTGTCGAACGCATTCTTCAAATCAAGGAAAACGGCTAGGCATTTCTGTTTACGATCTACTTGATCAACAATGTGCTTGGTTAGAGCAGCAATAGCGTCTTCAGTTGAGCGGCCATTTCTAAAACCGTATTGTGAGTTTGAGAATAAATTAAATTTTTCAAAGTAGGACAGTAATCTAATGTTTATAAGTTTCTCTAGTATTTTAGAAATTGAAGAAAGCACTGAAATTGGTCTGTAGTTATTAATGTCGTCTCTATTCCCATTCTTAAATACCGGTGTTATAATAGCTTTTTTGAGTTGTCTTGGGAATACGCCTTTATTAAAACACACATTAACCAGATGACATAAGATTGGTGCAAGAGTATCCTTAGCAAACTTCAGGAAAGTTGTAGGTATGTTATCAAGGCCAGGCGCACTTTCAGATTTCAGACTCATTATGACTCTCTTCACCTCAATTGGGTCTGTTTCTAGCAAGACAAACGAAGATGTATGTTTGTGTGTTACAAGTGTAGAGGTATTACTTAAGGACTGATTCGCACTGCGGTTACCAATAGATTGAGCTAGATTTTTTCCAATATTAGCAAAAACCTTGTTTACCATGTTAACAGACTCATTAGGTGTTGGTTTAATTTCAAGGAGTTGGGTATTTGGTGTTTTTGTAGGTTTGTACTGAGTTTGTAATTTATCGTTTTCCAGAGATTTTTACTATTCTTAGCATTTTTGTGTAATTGATCTCCATTATATTTACGTTTTAGGTTTTTAATTAAATTGTTGCAAAAGTTTCTATACCTTCTATATGTTATATTAAGTATTTCATCATTAGGATTGTTCCGTAGCTTTTTTTGCATATTATTTTTATTTTTAATACAACGTAATATGCCCTGGGTAATCCATGGTTTGATCAATTGTTTACTTCTAGGTACACGGATTTTTTTTGTATGCTTAGTGAGAATTTGCTGTATAGTAGTTATTAATTATTTATCACATAAATAATTTGGATCATCATTTTGAAGGAATTCTACAAAACTAAGTTCTTTTAAGTATTCGAGTGATTTTTCAAAGTCTGTTTTTGTTCTATATGTTAAAGAGTTATTGCTTTGTACTTTAGATATATTAATTAACACTGTTAGATGGTCCGTTATCGACGTATTAACTACAGCAATAGTTGCAGAGTTTTTATGTTTCTTTAGTTTTAAGATAACATGGTCTAGACCATAAACCTATAATGCATAGACCAACAAAGAGTGCGAGAGAGAAGAAAATCCTTTATGGAATTATAACAAGATGAAAAGAGAGAGGCAGTCTAATGTGAACTGTAACCACTTTTATATGACAGGTCGTCACAAGTCGACACGCGTTTTTGTGCCCTTTCGGTATTTGCAATTTATTGTTTAATCATTTGTTATTTTGAACAAATACTATTATATATAACAATGATAACTTGTTCTGTGAGTGATTGCAGTGTAAGTCATAGGAATAATACTGAAAAATATACATTTCACGGGTAATTAATCTTCATGTCCTAATTGCTACGATGTGTTTATTTTTGCTATATTCTGTCTTTAGTTCTGTATTTCAAATAAAATAATATCAATCCTCCCTTTTACTTTCATATTTTGCGTAACTAAAGATACTATTGTTCTTAAATTACACAATTTTTGATGAAAAATTTTTCATAAAATTTTTTTTACATATACGCTAGTGCTTGAATCAAATTTATCGATATACTTATCGGTATTTAACAATAACATAAAACCAATCTAAAAATGTAATGGGTGTGTAAGAGTATTATGATATGTATTTAATTTAAGAATAAATAATATACTATGTGTGTTGTTTACTTTCAACATTATATTTGCATTTCTATTAACGTAAGGGCTGATTTTTCAGATAGCTTTTACCTGAGTAATAAATAAGTAACTTTATAATGTGTATATTATTTACCCTTATAAGAACCTCATGTCATAACATATCCGACGATTGAAAAATCACCCCAAACGAAAATGTGTATCTATACTTTTCGATCGTCACCTTTTTTCTGCCAAATAAAATATAATATGATACCTAATTTGAAATACAAAATCTGCCAAAGTTGCATATTATTTATTAATTATTTCTCATAGAAAATCAGGTAAAATATCTCGAACGGACTACACTATCGATAGTAAAAGATACATCACTAGTACACGCACACATTGACAGATCGAAAATCGTCACGCATTTTCGGGTTGTCAGGTAGTCTATACGACAGTATATTATAAGTCTATGGTCTAGACATGCGTTTTCTCTTGTTGGAAGATTATGACCAGACAAGAGTCCATGCATTGAAAGTACATTTAAGTAGTTTTGTCTGTTATTTATCTCATAAGTTATTTCAGAGTCTCTAGGTAAAGTATTTATATTGATATCATATAAATACTTTACCTATGATCAGCCTGCATTGTCCTAAGTCCTAAGTCCTAACCAAACTTGGAAATACTTAACATGACTGTGTCCAACGCGGGAATCGAACCCACGACCTCCGAATCAAGAGCGACGCTCTAGAGTTCTAGACCACTGGACCACGGAGGCGTCAATTAATTAGCGGTATAATATTAGCGGTATAATTTATAGTAGTACGTTCAGCGCTATTTATTATGAATTATTGGAACTGTCTCTCTCTCAGGCTCTAGACTTAATGTGTACAAAATTTCATTACAATCGGTTCAGTAATTTTGGCGTGAAAGCGAGACAGACAGACAGACAGAGATATGTACTTTCGCATTTGTAATAACTAATAAGTATAGACTAGTAAACAACTGTCGGTGACCGGTGCGATGATTACCTACTGGCTGGTTTAGCTGGTTACAACGAAACCGGCCACCGTAGTTGAAATTCAGCAAGGAGGTCATGCCATTATTAATCATGAAAGCGAAACCTCTATGTGTTTTTTTTTAATTTATATTGGACATAATTCGATCGATCGTGTGAGCAGATGCACAAACCACAAAAGGCATCAGAGTTTACTATAAACAACCTTTTACCAAAAAGCCCATGAATAGTGCGACTTTTAATAAGATTTATTGAAACCGATCTTGTTTTGACATTGACAATAGACGCCATTCTTGGCAGAAAACGACACACTCTTTGTTGTGGTGCGTGTGGTCTGTATCATTCTTGTATGGATTATGAAAGTAACACCTGGACAGATTATTTTTATTATTGGTTAATGTTAGCTTTGCTTTGACTTTACCCTATGTAAGTGAAGATAGTATGTTGGTAGATTTTGGCCATTGATATAAACTATAATGATTATTAACTTACTAATAAATAGAACATCGTGTACAAATAAATATGTTATAATGTGATTATTAATGACGTTAATTTCTTACCATAGTCTTTTATATCACAAAAGAACCTAATATCATGTACTTTCTACCGTAGTCATAATATTACCATACAAAAGACTTTAACGCAATCGCTGACTTTTGAATACAGCTATCAAGTCGGCCAATTATAATTCAAAATATTTTTTATTTCTTAGGATGATATTATTAAATTCAGCATTGGATACTTAACTAATCACCCAAACTAGACGCAGCCTGTGCTATGGGGGAATAGCTAGGAATACAGAATATTGATTGCGGGGTGCGGACCTAAGCCTGTGGCTGTAAATAAGGGGGAATTACTAAATATTGATATTAATTCCAAAAAAGGATCATAAATAAAAAATACATGTATAATATAACATACTTACGAAAAATTAAAAAAAAACTGAGAGGTGTCGAAGGACACCCGAATGGAACGGAGTTATTTCATAAGTAAAAAAAATCTGTACATTTTAATATACCCAAAAAATATATTTAAAAACGCCATCTATTGACGCACAGGAATACTAAAACGCGTCACTGTTTAATGTTCTCAAAATAACAACGCGTCGCTGTTTATAGCGCCCTTTGCCCCTAACATGCAGGTACTAATAAAAAAAGTGTCGGGGTCAAATCAAGGTCAAATTTTGATCTGTCTAGCCTTCAGATTTACTTACGCCGAACGCGACATAAGGAAATCCGTTCCAATTAACATCTAGAAAACCCTAAAAGAAGGAGTCTTATTCAGTCCAGCCAAACTCTTCCTAACATTTCGAGTAAAATGCCGATGTGTCACTTAGGTTTCTTATCCTTCCAAATGGGGAGATAGGCATTTGAATTATGCTAATGGAGGGAGATACATGCTCACTTGCCTCATAAGTTACATGTCCACGAGAACTGTTAAACTTAATGACACAACGTCAAGTCATTTAAATCATTAGCTTACTGCTTAACTACCAAACTCCAAAGTGTTAAATTTGATTGTTTTATGTTTTTAATGTGCTTTTAAATTGTAACGGCGTTTGAGTGGTAAATTTTTTTGGGGAAAGTTGACCTAACCTTTCCGAACCTAAAGTTTAACCTAACCTAACTACAGGGTGTAACAAAAATAAGTGATAATACTTTAGGGTGTGTATGAGTATAGGTAGAGTTCATTGTAAAAGAAGTAGCGCTGAAAGAGCAAAACATTGTAGAGACTAGACTCTAGAGTCTTTGTTAAAACTATGCGATCCACAAATAATTATTTTTTCATACTAATATTATAAATACGAAAGTGTGTCAGTTTGTTACCTCTTGATACTTAAATTGCTGAATCGATTAGCTCAAGTTTCGGGAAAGGAAGGACATAGGTTTTAATTAAAAAATGAGCAATATAAACTAATTTCTGCTCAAGCAAAGTTGCGAGCATATTCTATTATAATAAGGGAAAGTGAGGTAAAATGATCCCTACGGGTCAAATGATCCCTCCCCTTAAATCAGATTAAACTAGTGACATCTTTTCAAATGCACGTGAAACATGTTGCCCATACCCCTGCCAGTTGCCTCTCATAGGGCTGATTTTTCAATCGTCAGATAAATTTTACCTCTGGAATAAATTTGGCGTTTTGACAGATTTTATATGAAAAAAATGTCAACGTGTCATTTTTATTCTTTAGTTAAAAGTTATCTGACGATTGAAAAATCGGCCCATAGTATCATGGCCATCAGAGCGCTTGGCGAAATTTTATTTAAAAAAAAATTAAAAAGTGTCGCTCTGATTTAAACTAAGCCTGTTTTTGGACTTTTATAACTTTTTACGAATTCGTGTTTATGTAAATGTTATTTTTTTGTAGGGTGTTAATAGCAGTTACCTAATATTTAAACAGTTTTAGATCACCTCACGTGGTATCTGAAGGTTGTGTTGATAAATTTCTTGGAATTTGGTATTTGGGGTGAAATGATCCGTATTTGTGTGTATAAAATGATCCCTTACTGAATTCTAATCCCTAAATACTTTAACAGCTTTGGGGTTACCAACCTATTATGGTCCTGTATCCTTTAATTCCCTTGTGAACGTACATTTTAAGTGCCTTATTGGTGTCTGCAGTCTACACCCCAATAAAGTGACGATATATTGTGGGGCAAATCCTATTAAACAGCGTTGTTTTCTAATAATATTAATATGTACTTCAAAAAGCAATAAAAATAAAAACCTACAAGAAATCTTTCCTTACCTCAACACCTGCTTTTAAAGTAGCATCTTAGGCAAAGAAGGTATAAATTAATATTGTATGAGAATTGTCATAAGTCATAACATAACTCATAATAAGTCAACGCTTCGCTAAGTGACATGGCTACGGTGCCTTGATCAAAATTCGAATCCCACATATTTTTTATTTCTTACTTTACTGTCGTTGAATGCAGCTTAGGTTAGTACCTTTCTAGTTACTCTACAGTCTACACTCTACGTCATAGCAAATACTGATGCAACGTAAAATAAGTGCGAAATCACAGAAATGGTACATTTCTGTGTGCGAAATAACTTTGAAAAGCTCCTGGAAGCTTTAGAGACAAGGCAATGCTTATGCCCACTCAGTTTCTTAATTTCTACTGGGACTCGAGAAAGGTTTTATAAACCAAACGCGGGTCACTCCTTTTATCAATATCCATATTTCCTTACCTGATTCTCTTGGGCTTGTTACACTTTCTTTACTCTCTTATGCAACCTTTGTTGTTCTATTACTCATTTATATAACTTTATTTATATGTACTCCGAACCTTTATGTAACTAGATGACGCCCGCAACTCCGTTGCCATATCCGCTAAAATTCATGCGCAGTAACCGTACATTTTTCGAGATAAATAGTATCCTTTGTCCTTTCCGGGGACTCAAAGAATCTCCATACCACAGCAAAATTGGTTCAGCGGTTTGGGCGTGAAGAGGTATTACAGACAGACAGACAGACAGACACAGTTTCGCGTTTATATTATTAGTATGGATGTTCAATAGCCCTCGTATCGCTGAGAAGTAAATATAAGACAATTCGTAGCCTACGCACGTTCCAAATTGGTAATTTCAGTATATCTTTTGGGAGCGTCAAGGGAATGCCAAATAGATTTCGTGAATAGGAGTTTTATAGGCTTAAACATGTTGTTCTTTTACGTATCTGTTATTATTTTGCTGATATATTAAACGACTTTAGCGTTATTCCTGTAATTTTATTTCTTTACTTTCAATTTCGTAATTGTGTAGTAACTGTTTTACCTAATACTCTACTAAATCTGTATTCTAAGGGCCCGGCCTGTTTCACCACTTCCTGATAAGTGCTGGATAGGCTATTCACCACTTAACTTGACAGATAAAGTAAGGAGAATCTGTCAAAAAAGTTATGGATAGCCTATCCGGCACTTTATTTAAAGGGCCTAAGTATATTTGACACAATAATATCAGACTACTGTAATTAAGTTCCACACTTCAAAACGTGTCGGATATTTTGTGAGTGGCTCCTGATGGCCATGGCTAACCGCTGCAGTCCTAGATATTCAACGATTAGTTAATTTAATAAATGATTAAAGTTAAGTTATCATTAAAATGTGTCTCTGTGTGCGGCCGTTCGACTTTAGAGTTTAGACCATTCACCATACGTAAATTAGAAAACTATAAAAAGAGACTCCAATGCCATAAATGATGACTATTATATGACCATGAGCATCAGGATACCTGTTAATTAGTATAAATAGGGCCTCAATGATATCAGGAATCTATCAGACCCCAGTGTTGGCCATCTGCGTATGATGCGGGCAATACCCCTGCCAGTAGATGATACTCTTTCATTTATATTACTTAAATTGGTGTGACTTTGGGTTGAATTTGAGGGTGAAATAGGCATATTAGACAGGCCTAGGCAGTTGGAACTTGGAATATCCTTTCCCTATTATCCCTAACAATTTTAAAGCTCATACTTTTATAGTTTTTTTCGACGGTTACAAATGATTTTATCTCTATGAAAGTTAATTAATATGCCTAAGGGGTGCCTACAGTAGTATAATTACACTTTAGTACTATCAGAGAAGTTGATTCCTAGACAGATGGCGGACCTAAGTAATTTAGTCGCGTTACGTTAAACCCATCCGACCGATCACAGCTAACGGAATAAACATTCACCCTATATTTCATAGACATGATTCAGTAAATTTTTATTGATAATATAATTAATTAGTATTGGACATTAGCGATTACCATTGGCTTATACGCGGCTCAGACGCATCATCGTGTAACTGACCATTAACCCCGGCTTAACCGCCATTTTAGACTCCCCATCGGTCCATCGACAAGATAATCCCCCGATTTATTGTCAGTCAGCGATTGTGGTCAGATTTATAACATATCGACCTAATGAAATTATGTTGGTCAGTCATAGAGGCCACGACGCACCGTGCGTTGCGAATTGCGAAGTCGGTGCCCAAACAGAAATCCTATAGTTGTAGCACTAAACATCATGCCAACGACCGGGAATAACTTAAAGTACTCACCAACAAGTGCCGACTCTTAAATAATTATGAAGATTGAATAGAGAAATGCTATCATTTTGGCCAAATTTAAAAGAGAAAAAAGAAGACCAATACCAAACTAATACTTAATTATTTTAAATTTACGGGGCTCTACATAGTATATTGTTAAAATTTTTACGTCGCGTTGTAGTTAAGTCAGCATTTTCTAACTCGCTCAGTTACCATCTTTATAGTATGTACACTATACACCGCAACTTTCTGTCACATTATAGTATACGAATCACAGTGCGTTATTTTATTCTGTTGACGCGACGTACGGTATCATTATGGCCACGCTCATAAATAAAGTCATGTTTACAATCGTATTCGGTAAATAGTGGAGGTGTGTGGTCACTGGGGCCATTCTATGGGGCCATTAATTTAACTGTTTGATGAAACGTTCCCCGATTTGAGACACGTTCTAATATCGATATAATTTTATCGACGTAGAGGCCATTAAAACTTTAATTACTGTATATAACCCTTAATTGTGGGATGTCTAATTGCGTAGCTGTTGTCTGCTAGTACTAAAGTACAATTTCTGTTCATGTCCCACTATAAAATATAAATAGTGGGACATGACAAGAAAATTCAAAATATACAAACCTCCTTAATTGATGTATTAAGAAGGTTTGTATTTTTGTACAAGTAATTAGTTGTAACTTGGTTGTAACTTTAAAGATGTTTTATCGCATCAGACTATATTTTCAACAAAAACTATTGCAACCAAAAAACTATAAAATTTTTGTTGTCTATGACCGATTTTAAACTTGGAAGATGGGTCTTTTCTTCGTTTCATTATGATTGTAGACTTCACAATCAAGGAATTCACATTCTCCGAGGCCATTTATTAAAAAAATAAATACTCATAACCCTCCCGGGTACGTTTCGTTTAATTAGAATCGTTTGATGGAGTTCCATGACCAGCGTTTTGGTCACAAAGGTAAGAATTTGGCTTTTACCTCTTCCAGGACCTATGTGACCTTTATTACGAGCGACATAAGGATTATTCTCGGAGAAAGTTTATTTTGATCACACTATACAGTATAATGTATATCACATAGTAGAGTAATTTAACCGTGCCCATTAAATTAAACTTGTTCGACAAGAGACAATAGGCATGATGACAGTAAGTAAATTTCATTGAAATAATTTGTGTGTCTAAAGTATCTAAATGCTTGATTATAAAACACTGGTTCTTTTTTTATTTTACATCAAGATTAATATTTTATTGATAAAATAAAATCACTAAATATGACAATCCGCCATGAAATGTTGAACGCCAATCAGAGCGCGTGACGTGACGTCACGTTAGAGCACTTTTGACATTGACGTTTGAGTTATTTCTCTTTTACCACAGACATTTTTTTTAAAATCGTCCCGGTCGGGACAGGCAAAGGGATTACCACAGACAATTATTACTGTCGAATGATTCCTATACAGCTGTCACTTGTCAGCTATACTCTAGAGTGACGTCACAAGTGACGCCATGACACCTTGAAGTGTTTTGGTGCAAATTTTAAATTTATGATTTAAAAACTAATTTTTATATACTAAACCATAATTTTTAGCAGAAATATTATGTTTGTTGTAATCAATATATATTTCCGAGTCTTATAGAACAGTTTCTCAAAATTTGTCATCATGCCTATAGGTATAACCCGCAGAGTGATTTCTTATTTTGTCACATACGAAATATCTGTTTGACAGCAGAAAATTTACGATTTTCACCTATTGCTAATACATTATACAATGTTATGTATATTGCGATAGCAATCGTCGCATATAGACCCTGTCGATTCCTAGCATGCATTAGAATAATAATTCAACATCAATGCGTCATCAATTTAAAGTTTAAACGAAAATATTTAAAGGTAATTACTATGGATATTTTGTTTCAGCATAGGTATTTTTGATTTTTCCTATTTTATTCGTGATCCTAAAAATCTTAAACCATAGTTTCAGGCCGAAACTGCGCCAAAAGTACCTAATGAAGTTGGGGACTTTGTGCAACCACTGCAAGTTTCACTAACACTTGTTTCACTCCAACTGCTGCATCGGATCATCCAGTGTAGACCATCGAATGATTCTACAACGATCCTCAATTGAACATACTATGTTATACTGTGGTATAGGTAGCGGCCTACCGACGGACCGCGGGGTACCATTGTCACTGGCCCCATTGTGGCCCCACTGACCAAAAATCATTAATTTTGTATCACAAAGCCCAAGGAAGCCGGGGTATAAAAAATTAGAGCCATTCACCCACGGCCACTGACACAAATCGAATGCAGGCCACATTTTAATTGAACTCTTTTAAATGTATTGACAGTTCGGCCAACATGATGCTTTCTGTTGAATGCTCATATTGTAAAGAAATACTGAATTTAAACTTTGAGTTATGTTTATACTTACCACAAATTATGTATATCAAAACATTTTCTTATTAGTAGGAATCAACAAGAAAAGTCTACACTCTATCTACTCTACCTCTATTTGTACTACGTAATCAGTGTTGCCAGTGCTGTATGTCCGAAAGTTACATATTATCATTGTTATGCGAAAAGTAACATTTTGAGGAGAAAAGTAACATTTCGTATTATTTTAAATGACGAGGGGAAAAGTAACGTAAAATGTTACAAAAGTAACATTCTGGCAACGCTTTACGTAATTCGCATACCTACCTATGACTGTATCTATTATCTCACGATCGCGCCGACTTGCTCTTGAAACGTACGAAAAAAGCGAATCTGTGCGACAGTTGATGTCGAATTTCTGGATACGGAAAACGAATTCGGAAATCGAATACGGATTGTGTATGTGGCCAGCCGCCAGCCTAACACGCGGAATCTCGGAGCGACATCGTCACGCGAACGAAATGCGCAATGCAGTGAACTTTAAATATTTATGAAAACATTCTAGACGTTTCCTTTGAGTGAAATCTCCAACTACAAAATAGATCAAAGGCGGAACATTAAAATTTAATGCTGTAGAGCAAATGGTAAGACTCGAGTGCGTAGAACAATCCGTTGTATTGTCAAAAGGATTGTGTAAGTGGGTTATTTTGGGTACGTCTTTCCGTATACCTTGGAGACTAATGTTTAAATGTCTTTTGTTTGTTACTACAGCATTCTTTTGTATTTATATACGAGAAATAATAATATTATTTATTGAACTGAAAACTTTTTAACAGCGGTTAACTTTTATTGTTTGGGGGGATGGTTAAAAAATATGTCATGGTCGTGTCAGGGCTCCGGACTCAGGACACGTGATCTATAAAATTCTGGAACGAACTGTCACCACCAGTATTTCCGGACCAATACGACCTGCAGGCTGCAAACCTTCAAGAAGAGAGCGGAGAAGGCCGGCCACGCACCTGCAGCTCTTTTAATGTTGCGAGTGTCCATGGGCGACGGTAGTTGCTTTCCATCAGGTGACCAGTTTGCTCGTTAGTCGTTTGCCTCCTTATTTTATAAAAAAAAGAACGGAGCTGAGGTAGAGTAGAAAAGTAATATTTTCTTTTCTCTCTCTCCGTCGCGCTGCTCTGCCGTTTCTTTTTCACTTTAGCCGACAATCCCAGAGTGCTACCTCTTATTTTTCTCTAAAGAAAGAAATCTGATAAGTGATAGTATTATAATTATTATTTAAACGTGTACGAAAATACAAATTCAGTACCCGCCAAACGTAAGTATTCCATGTCTTTCTTCCTATGGTATCAGGCTATCAGCTCTTCCGATCTCGGTCACCATTCGTCATTCATTTGTTCGTCGGTCATTCGTCAGTCATTCGTTCAGTCGGGCTCGGGACCGATGTGTCGTGTTTGTCACGCTTATCAGCCCATCGATGTTTCGCTGACATGCTGACGGCCATGTTATTTTATATGTTTTCAAACAAAATGTTTTTTTATGGCAGATTATAGCATGGAAATTTTTAGTCTAGGCGTTACTTCATTTTTTCATTTGCTGTTACAAGATTAAGCTAGGTGCTCTTATTTTCATTCATTTAAATGTGTAACATTACCTACTTACTCAAATTAATAAGTTATAAATTATAATATATAAATATATATATATATATATATATACAGGGCTACAGGAAAAGTCGACGTAGATCCGTTAAGGGCGTGTAGTTTGCATCGTTTCTAACTGATTTGGCTATGAAACACCCCATCCTAAACCTAACCGTTTTCGAGATATTCGACTTTTATTTTTTTTCACAAATTTGCCGAATTTTTTGATAACTGATTGTATAATTTGAAAATTAGTAGTCAAAATCGCATTATTTTTTGCTTTTTACAACTAGGACAAGATGCCTTATGACTTCAATAACCAAAATTGTAAGTAAATTAACTTAACAGGTCGTACTAAGATATTAAAAGTTTAAAAAATTAATATTTATTTATTAAGTTTGTTTTTCTTTAAAGGATATCCAAAAAAAAATGTATGGAAGATGTTCTGCAGATCTACTTAAAAATATCTACGTTTCATCAGCTATTCAACAAGGTATCACAACCAAGGGTTTTGGCAAAAATCATAGAAAAAACACTTAGTTAAAAGCACCCAGGTAGCAATTCTCGGTCCCTTGCCTATTGTCCTTTGAGTTGGTTCGGGGCGTGCAAGCGAGACAACTTACTATTTATGCAGGTATGAGTGAGAAAGATAATGTGCCGATGGCGAAGGAGATAGAGAATGTGAATACAACATGCCCTATTCACTATTGTTTGTGTTTGCCGTTTGTACTTTGGTTCTTAGTCTGCTTATGTGATTCGTCCATGGTAGATGCGTTATCGTTGTGCTTTCTATTTTCTGTTCGACTTGGCTGTGTTTCTGGACTGTTTCTTCCGATTTGTGACTATTGTGCTTGTTTACTGGACTCTGATTTTGCTTGCGATACGGAACTGTTAACGATGACGACCTACACGAACGAGGAATATGCAGATATGCTAGTTTGCTACGGATACTGCAATTGTGTGTCCGCGCAAGCTCGTAACGAGTACGTGAGACGCTATCCTGGCCGTCGAGTACCGGATGTGAGAGTTTTTGAAGGACTCTATCGAAGGATTCGAGAAACTGGCTCCGTATCGAGGCGCCGGACAGATTTAGGAAGGCCACGTGTTATTGATGATGACGAAGAACAGGACAACGAAATCGTGCAAAGATTCCGATTGGATCCAACCACCTCAACAAATATTGTAGCCGCTCAACTGGGAGTCTTACAATGGAGAGTGTGGTTGCACAATTGCAGTATCCGTAGCAAACTAGCATATCTGCATATTCCTCGTTCGTGTAGGTCGTCATCGTTAACAGTTCCGTATCACAAGCAAAATCAGAGTCCAGTAAACAAGCACAATAGTCACAAATCGGAAGAAACAGTCCAGAAACACAGCCAAGTCGAACAGAAAATAGAAAGCACAACGATAACGCATCTACCATGGACGAATCACATAAGCAGACTAAGAACCAAAGTACAAACGGCAAACACAAACAATAGTGAATAGGGCATGTTGTATTCACATTCTCTATCTCCTTCGCCATCGGCACATTATCTTTCTCACTCATACCTGCATAAATCGTAAGTTGTCTCGCTTGCACGCCCCGAACCAACTCAAAGGACAATAGGCAAGGGACCGAGAATTGCTACCTGGGTGCTTTTAACTAAGTGTTTTTTCTATGATTTTTGCCAAAACCCTTGGTTGTGATACCTTGTTGAATAGCTGATGAAACGTAGATATTTTTAAGTAGATCTGCAGAACATCTTCCATACATTTTTTTTTGGATATCCTTTAAAGAAAAACAAACTTAATAAATAAATATTAATTTTTTAAACTTTTAATATCTTAGTACGACCTGTTAAGTTAATTTACTTACAATTTTGGTTATTGAAGTCATAAGGCATCTTGTCCTAGTTGTAAAAAGCAAAAAATAATGCGATTTTGACAACTAATTTTCAAATTATACAATCAGTTATCAAAAAATTCGACAAATTTATGAAAAAAAATAAAAGTCGAATATCTCGAAAACCGTTAGGCTTAGGATGGGGTGTTTCATATCCAAATCAGTTAGAAACGATACAATCTACACGCCCTTAACGGATCTACGTCGACTTTTCCTGTAACCCTGTATATATATATATGTAAGTTTAATTATAATATTTGGGTGACAAATTTGTTTTAAT
Source organism: Plebejus argus (assembly GCA_905404155.3). Taxonomy (NCBI): domain Eukaryota; kingdom Metazoa; phylum Arthropoda; class Insecta; order Lepidoptera; family Lycaenidae; genus Plebejus; species Plebejus argus. The sequence goes on along the minus strand of FR989941.1, from coordinate 9,842,645 downwards.
TAATATATTATATTAATTAAGTACTTATGTCAACAATAATTTTATGTTACGATTATTTGCAGAATTGGTCATTCAATTAGTTAATTGTTGGACACAAATTTTGGTGGGTACACAAACTAATATTTCTAATTAAGTTCTGAATGATGTTGTTAAATTAGATTTTCAAATACATACTACAAATATTTATACAGGGTGTAACAAAACTAAGTGATAATACTTTAGGGTATATACGTGTTCCTTGTAGAGAGTTCACTCTGAAAGTAGCAGCACTGAAATACCAATTTTTTCACTTTTGTATGGGCAAGCACCCCAGTGCAGCGTCACGAGTTTTCCCATACAAAAGTGAAAAAAATGGTCTTTCAGTGCTGCTACTTTCACAGTGAACTCTCTACAAGACACGGTTCAGGCTCTGTGATTGGTTGGCTGTCAAAATTTGGACCAATCACAGAGCCGAACCGCGTCTTGAGACCGGGTGTAGTACAGACTATTTATACGGGCCTTAGACATGATGTTTCATATTATTGAACTTATGTTGGTGTAACATGGCGTGACATTGCACAACATTTCGAGTTATAGGTACCTATTGACTATTGACTATTGAGTTGTAATTTGAACTGGAGTTGGAACGTTACTAAAACGAATAGTTAAATTGTGAAACAAAGATCGTCGTTGTGAGAATAAGGGCCAGTGCATAAGGCGCGGGGCTTTCAAATAATTTTGGTCTAAATGCGCAACCTCCAATTTTTAAACCACACAATACTACTTACATAATATTTCTTATTTTATTGCACATATGCCGCGGCCGCATATGCGTGGTGCTTCGCGCTAAAACCGATACTATTGGACGATCTACGTGTATCGTCCAATAGTATCGTCTCTTAGCAGTTAGCACGAAGCTTCGGACGATAGACGCAGATGCGGCCGGGCCGTTAGTATTTTAGAGAAATTTGATTTTAAAATGGCAGGCAGAGGAAAGTTATGTGACAAGTGTCAACATAAAAATATATAAATAGTTCATTGACCAAATTAATATAGTTTTAAAAATATTTTAAAAAAGTATAAAAAGAAATATTGCTTATAATATTTAATACAACTCCAGATATAGAGAATAGTTAAAAAGAGGAACAGTTGAACATACATAACAGTCTGGAACGAACTGTCTCCTGCAGTATTTACGGAGTACGGACTAATACGACCTCTTAAAAAATAAACCTCTTAAAAGGCACTACGTACCTGCAGCTTTTTTGATGTTGCGAGAGTCCATACTCCATAGGCGACGGTAGTACTTTGCTTTCCATCAGGCGACCCGTTTGCTCGTTTGCCATTTTATAAAAATTTCATTTTATAAAAAAACGTGAGAAAATCCTCTCCCATTTCTAAACGCAAGGTGTGAATCTGCCCTAAAAGTTATGAGATACAAATCGTGCTTACGTACGGTCACCCGCCATAAAACATAATACGTTGACGTTTAAAATTTTGACTCGAGAACGTAAAATAAATCATTCGTTCTTTTGTCATTAACGTCACTAATAATATTTAGTGCGAGCGACGAAACCGGATCAGCTCACTATTTACGCATTTTTATGCCTAATTATTTATTAAAATCCCAACATAAATTATAATCCGGCCATATAAAATTGGGGTTTGGTTGTTTGCTTTCAAACCTTTGTGTTTTTTTAAGGAGGATCAATAGCAGCCGTGAACCGAAATCAGAATAGTTCAGTTTACTGAAGACTGTAAAAGATTTAAGGACAAAGAGCAAGACAAGTTTACCAAAGAGCGTGGCTATGATAAAAGATTTAAGGCCGACAACACACTTGCGACTGGTTTCTTGACTCGTATTATAAAAAAATCAAAAAATATTTATAGATTTATTACAGTGATTACAACCTAAATTGCTTCTTATTAGTAATTATGAAACAAAACTTGTTGCATAAATAAAAACAACCATTTACTTAATTATTACGTACTGTATTAGTCGTCCCTAATTACTAATTAGTCGTAACTCGTAGCTGTTTACAGACGATTCGCATATCATTAGATTTTTCGATTTATGCTCTACCTCTACTAAATAAATATACTTGCCTACGCACACAACTACACAAATAATAACATAATCCTCCTAGCACAGTCGAGTAAAAAACACAAAATCGGAACGGAAAACGAGGAACCAAAAAGAGGTATTGTTTGTCACCAAAATACTAACCGTTGAACTATTAATAACATATGGCGTAACAAACGCGATTAGTAGCCACATGTTTGGTACTTAAAAAAGGCTTTTGTATCGCGAAATTCGCGTATCCAGTCCCTCGATTCTACTTTATTAATGCAACATCGATGCAGCTTCGATTCCTATGTAAATCATGCTACAAAACTCAAAAGTAATACGGTTTCAGCATGACAATATGTATTTAAAACCAAAGTATGTCTACATAATATTATAATACCCGTATACTATTATTGGTATATTTAAATTTTAACAAAGAAGGAATAAAATTAATAAACAATTTTTTGTTTATTAATTTTATTCCTTCTTTGTTAAGTTAGCATGGCTTAGCTTATTTTATAACGATACTACTAATAAGTAATAGGTAATTAGTAATTACTAATAATTAGTTCTTGTGTACATGTACTTAACTTAAATTTTAAATAAGAAAACAATTAATTACTAATTAGTTTTCACTAATAGACGATTAGTTAACAAATGAGACTATTATTAAACGAGAATACAATTTGTTGGTTGCCAAAAAACGCGGACTCGATCGAGTTAATAAAGCTGCTTAATTTCATTTGCGTAGTAGAATCAGAGTATTGAAAACCTGATTCCCCCAAAGAATGCTAATCATAATGACATTACATTCATTCGAATTTCGTCAAGTACCTATATTCGGTGATCTTGGGATGGTTTTTGTGTCCCGTTCCAAACGAATTTCTTATGATCCGCTAATCGAATCGTCTTCGAATTGTATATTTTTCTGGGTGGCAATTTTAAAGTTATAAAGTCTATAGGTTAAGTTAATTATTTTGCTTCTGTTTTCTGTTTTTTATTTATATATTCAATATATTAGGATCTTTTCTGCAATAAAAACTAATTGCTAAAGTGTCATAATATTCTTGGAGGTTTTTTGGTATTTTTTGTCAAATTATCTTTACAAACTGCTACTTTTTTGTCTCTTTTTTTAGCTGCCTAATACCTTAATAAGCTTACTTTTAAAAACCACTACAATGTATTCCTTAATTGGCCTCAAAGTATACAATTATAGCACTAACGAACTAATGCTTAATAATTATTCTTAATTAATAATTTAATTACTAAAGGAGTATGCTTGTTTGGAAGTGTACTTAATGATAGTTTGGTAAACGTATTGTTGTTTACCCAGTAATTATTTTGAGCCAATTCTATAATTTCTGATTAGAAGATACTCAATTTAAACTGTACCGACCTACTTGAGTAGGTATAAAAAGGTCATGCACGCAAGGGAAAAATTCCGTAAATAGGTACCTACAGGCTACTGAACAATGTAGACATGTAATATGATGCGACTATGTTTTAATATCGAAAGTTAAAGCTGAATGTAGAGTTATAAACACTTAGTAATCTATATACATAATATTATATAAAAATCGATTTCCAATTGTGTTAGTAACGCTATAACTCGATAACGGCTAACTCGATAACCGATTCTGCAAATTTTAGTCTTAAAATAATCCTTGTAGTCCAGGCAAGGTTTTAAAGTGACACGAAGTTCGCCGGGACAGCTAGTATCTTATATTTTCTATAGACAATCTTAATATTTTTTATGAAAGAATCCGAGTTTGAAAATTGAATGCAGTGTTTTGTGATAATTGGCATCTGTCATCTGTGTAAAGTGTACACATAAAAAAGTGACACTATTCATATTAGTGACACTATTTACACTGTTGTGTGTAATCATGGTTGTATTCTATAAAATAAGAAACCATTAATTTCTGGGATCCAAAAACGCATGCGGCATGACCACAACATTTGGCAATAATGCACTCGCACAATGCGGCGTAATGCTACCACATGACACTAAATATTTTGACGGCCAAAATCTATGGGTCCTTTGGGATACTGCGCTTTTTACAATAGAATCCCTATTTATCGACAGATAATAGAATCGCGAGGGCAAGACGATAGCAGAATTTAACCATTTTTAGGGCATATTTCAAGGGAATAGAGTTGATATTTAGTAAACTTCGTCTGTACAGTTGGCAGTTAATGCGGTTGGCTATGGCGATCAAAGTCATAATATTATGTACATTTTAAACGATTCTCTACGCGAAAACGATACTAAAATTGATTAGTATTAAGCAATGATTTATATTCGTTCGTTATATTTGTCGCAGTCATCTGGTTCAATCTGTGATTCGATTGAATGACTAGCGTATTCATTGAATGACACCGTTCTATTGAATGACTGAAGGACAACTAGTCAAGACGCTGACTGTAACGTTTAACGTCTTGACTAAACGTCATTATAGTGAAGTCGTTAAATGGAATGCTATGATTTTATTGTGTTATTAAAATTACACAAAACAGAATATACCATAGACTTATAATATACTGACGTATAGGTTTATGGAATATACAGTTAATCTAAGAGCGAAGAAGTTACATTCAATACTAGGAATCTCTATAAAACGATACAACTGAAAATTTCAAACGCGATATTGAAAAAATATTTATTTTGGCTGTAAAAGGCATACGCGCGATGATTGATGTAACAAATGTTATTGTTCCGCTGATTCATAGCTCACAGTCATTAAAAAAAGAAAAAATGTCCAAGCGCGAGTTGGGCCCAGTCATGGAGCACTCCGTACAAACTTTTTTGTGATCTAACAATTTTATGTTTTTACTTTTTTACGTGATAGTGACTTTTAGCAAAGATTTAATGATCACTTAAGTTAAATTATTGGAGATTTTGACATTTAGTTAGCCTGAAGCTTCTGTACATTTTTTTATAGAACCCGTCATTCGTAATCATGAAATATGACTGAATGCTGTCAATAGTGTAGATCAGGCGTTACCAAACTAATTTTGTCTACTGCCCACTTTGAGAAAAAAAATATTGCATCCAGATAAAATAAAACACCCCCCAAGCCTCTACACAACGCTTCCATTTTTTTCTGGGTCCCACACCTTTAGACCTTCAGCGCCTACAAGGGGGCGTTATGGTGAGCACATTGGGAAAGACTGGTGTAGATAGTGCGGAAGGTATGAAAAAGCCGGCAAACCAGCGTATCAGAACTATAGGAATAGGATAAAACATTATTATAATCTTAACATGATCATTTAAACATCAGAACAAAACAGGGTGTAACAAAACTGAGTGACAATACTTTAGGGTGTGTATTGTGTCCCTTAATAGAGTTCATTGAAAGTAGCAGTACTGAAAGAGTAACTTTATTCAACTTTGCATGAAAAAATTCATGATGCGGAGGCGCGTATTATCACTTAGTTTTGTTACACCCAAAGGATACTATAAAACTTACTACTCGGCACGGAACCCTAAAAAGAAAAAAAACATCAAACGCGCTGCCTGACGGATCCGGAAAGCTTTATTCTCTCCTCAATCATTGGAATAACAAAGATACAGGATGTGCAGTAAAAACGTTAACTTTTCACCGACACTTAGCGGTAAGCGGTTACCAGTATAGGTGGGAAATATTATATTCTACTTTTGAAAATAAAATTCTATTGATAAAAATAGATGCTTGAGAATTGAGATCGTTGTGACCACAGATTTTACACGTCATCACACAACGTCTTACAATAGATATTATGCTAACTGCAGTGGGCTCAAGAAAAAAAATACACTTATGCAAAAAGATTTTTGCTAGACCAGCTATTAGAATTCCTAGAGGGTAAATAAGATAACGAAGTTTGCCTATTATAATATTTTTAGGCCAAGTAGAGTACACTGTACTTATTAATAATAATCTGTGTAGTGGTAAAAATTTGACATCTTCTCCTAAATAAATACATGTATGTTACGATTAAGCCTTACTTCGATGATAGCGTAATATCTAATATAAACCAAAGTGTAAATAACTATTTTTACACTGTGATCTAAAACTTTTAGTCTGTACCTATTATCGAACTGATAACAGATAATGCGTAAAGCTCTTGAGGGACATTTCAATATCAAATGTATTCTTTATTTTGTAAAAACCATTTTCTCCTTATCTGTTTAGAGTTTAGATAATGTTTTATGTCTTATTTATCTCATTCTATACGGACCTTATGTAAACAAACTCTTGTCATAAGTTTACACATCATATTTTAGTATCTTAAACAAGGTTTCAAACAATTCTATATGAGATAATAATAATTAGGCTCATCTTGGCGGGGGCACTCCCGTGCCCCCAGATTATTATCGATGATAAAATGCCAAAATCAGCATTTTTAAAATATACACTAAAGGTCTGTTTCACCACTTCCTGATAAAGTGCCGGATAGGCTATCTACAACTTTAAAGACAGATTCTCTGTCAAGTTAACTGGTGGATAGCATATCCGGAACTTGTCAGGAAGTGGTGAAACTGGTCCTTAGTAGAATTACTTATCAGCCCCCCTAGACAAGTGGCAAACGGCTAACGCTACGCTAACGCTACAAATTAATGTAGAGATAAACTACGATAACATGGCGCGCCCCTCCAAAATTCAAAATGTTTGAAGTGCGTTGTCAAAACGTTTGAAGAGCGTTGTCTTGCGCGGTCGGCTAGTTATGATTAGTTGCCCAACAAATCTTGGTAATAAGTGACATTAAGTGAAATATTATGATTGGTTGAATACTTACTACATACAAACTCTTTCTTATGGAATATGACCACACACATTGAAACAGTAATTTGGAGGGGCGCGCCATGTTGTCGTAGTTTATCTCTATGCGATGACTTATGTCAAATCGCATACATTTTGTAGCGTTAGCGTAGCGTTAGTCGTTTGCCACTTGTCTAGGGGGGCAGTGATGGAAATGAATAAGGATAGAAATAAAATGCAAATGTCCCGATATGAACTAGTTACAGACAGCAAATAAAAAAATTACATAAAACAAAACAGCTGTTCAGGCTAGGCCTCAAAATCCTCAAAACTCCTGAATCAAAATTCATTCGCCAGTTTCGATAGCGAAGTTAGATGTCGAAATGTATGGGATTTGACACTCTTCGCTATCGAAACTGGCTCGGTATTCGATAAAACTCGAATAAAATGACATTTTCTAAAAATGATTCCTAGCTAGATCGATTTATCGCCCCCGAAACCTCCTATATATACTAAATTTCACGAAAATCGTTGGAGCCGATTCCGAGATTCCAAATAAGAATAAGAAAATATGTACAAGAATTGCTCGTTTAAAGATATAAGATATATTGTAATAAATTGAACAATCAAAAATCTTACCTTATTTTCAAGTAGAGCTTCTTTTATTTTATCGGTTGGGCAGTAGCGATGATGATGATGATGATGATGAATTCTGCAACAAATAGAGGGGTCAAGCTGGTGCATCGTTAACATAAACTGTTCCGAATGATTTACTGCTTCCTGAACGGGAGGGCGGGGCACCTGATACCATGTGCTGTTTCCATGATGTTTCCGACTGTTCATGTCATTATTGTGTAGTACTACCTATTGGACTAGATCGAATTTTCATCAATAGGGCATAATTATGCCTACAACACGAGAGTTTGAATAGTCTAATTTTCAAAATTATTGAATTACTTTAGCTGTAAAAGTAAAATATTATTTTATCTATAGAGAGGTGTTACATACTTTTTTAAATATTTCCAACAATAATTTGATGAAACAGAATAAAATAATAATTATTAAATCATTGAATGTGATCGAAGTAGAGTTTTTGATTCTTGCACACAAACATAGATGGCGCTACGCGTAGTTTAAAGTGCTCTACATCGACTTATACACGACAAGTTTTACGAAATGTAAACTTTATCCCTCTTACTAATAAACGTTGTCTAAGCTTTGAATAGTTATACAGTGTTTTGTTTCTGTCACACAAGTGACATTTTTAATTGGATTGAAGAAGACAAAACACTGTATAACTATTCAAAGCTTATACAGCGTTTATTAGTAAGAGGGTAAATGTTGTAATTTAAAAGTAACTAGTTTTCATTATAATAATTTAATAAATATACTTTCCAATATAGTTTGTAATACTATAATGTTATTTTTTTAATGTTTACTAAAATAATCTTTGTAGTAGGTAATTTAGATTTTTTTTTCGAAGACTTAGGTACCTAATTAATAATAACACTGTAACTAGAACTTTAATAATTTAAAGGTACAATAAATATTAATCTATCTAAGTATATTTAAAGCTTAAACGTATTAATGATTAATGAAGCATAATAATCTGCGTAATATGGCGGAATATAGATTTAATCCACATAACAGCTTTTGTTTTGTTAATTACTGGCAATTGCCGGAGAACCATTCACAAGCAAGGGCTCTCGATCAGATCTGCTTTAGCCAATTTTGTTGGTACCGAGCCGAAGCCCTTTTAAATATACCGAACGCTTTCAGAATAACTTCAAGCGTACTTGAACTTCACCTATTGTGTTCGAAAAAATGCAGCCATTATTTTATATTTTCAGTATTTAAACTATCTGATTGAGATTTCCACTTTGTTTTGTTTCACAATGAGCTAAGTGTTCTTTCATTTCTTGGGTAAGTATTGAGTTAAAATATTATGTATACGCCTAACGTCATACATATTTGGATTTCTTAGTTTTAAAGCAATTTTGTCCTTATTGTTAAAAACATGTAAAAAGGTTTAATATGCTTGACTGAATATAACTCTACAATTATTAATATAATTATTAGTGTAGTTTGAGTAATATTAGTGTAGTTTTTAATTTAATACTAGCTGTCCCAGTGAACTTGGTGTCACTTAAAACCTTCCCTGGACTACTACGAATATTTTAAGACTAAAATCAGCCCAATCCGTTCAGCCGTTTTTGCGTTTTAGCGCGACTAACACATTTAAAAATCCATTTTTATATATTTAATATAATTGGCATAAAAATAATCAGTTCACACTTTTTATCTCTACATTTCCATTAGTTCTACAAGTCAATGTCACTATCAAAGTGTTAAAAGCGGAAAAAACTATTGTCACACCCTTGCCAAGTCCTTTCAAACTTAGTCATGCTAAACAATGGTGAGCAATTTGTTAAAATGATGTCATAGCAGAACATTCTGGCGATTTCGTTATCAGGAACAAGATAGCAGATAACAAAGGACATGTAGGTATACCGAGAACTCGACTCATCCATTTTAATCTCGGGAATCACCTATTTCACACGCAATTTCTAGCTCCCACTTTCCTACGCATTCATTGCACTGTTATTAATCTACTTAACTACTTTCCTGTGATTAAAAGTTTGTAGTTTTATTATAACGATTAAATCTTAGAGTAAAAACATTAAAGTCGTACGTATTTAAGCCTAGTAGTTAGCGAGATTTATTATTAAATCTAATATTGACTTGTATAAAGCAATATTTCATGCGCTAAGAGTTTAATAATTAATCAAAGCGAATGTCAATGTAAATTACATAGAACGACTTTGTAGGCAAAAACCATCACGAAACTAATTTAAAAATGCGACCGGTCGCGCTACGCTATCAATAATACCATCACACACAACTGGATACTTTGTTATTATGAGAAAACAAACAAAGTAAGCGCTACGTTCTCAAAAGCTCGCGAAGTGCGCTTCTGTTCATGCCAATCTTGCGGCGAGCAACTTGTTGCCGTTGTGAACTTTTAAGTTTCCGGCGACGGCGATATGTTCTGTCCCTGTCGGGGGAGGAGTCCGCGCGGGGAGCCGGCCGGTCGAGCCGCTCCGCGCTCGCACGCCGGCAGTCAGTCGCCTCGCGAGCCCCGATCGGAGCGGTGTTGTTGCGCCGTGCAACGCGCACTTCGATCGTTATGCGTTCGAAACAAGTTTGACGGGAAATTCGTAAACTTTTCCGAGTACACCTGGACTATGCAGCGATGTGTGTGTGGACTGTGATAAACTAATTAGTGACAATCGCAAAGTGAAACGACAAAATGTTATCGCTGGAATTATTTACGGTGTGTTACGCGCTGTGGAGCTGGCTCCACTTGGGCGTGAGCGGCGCGTCGTTGACTAGTCGAGTGGCGGAGGCTCCGCAGGAGTGCGAGTGGCAGCGCGTGTCGGGCGGCGCGGGGGAGCCCACACGGGTACAGCTGGCCTGCTCGCTGCGGACCGCGGCCGGCGCCACCGACCTCCTGGCTGGACTCAGCGCCTCGCAGGCGCAGCGCATCACCGCACTCGACCTCCACTGCACCGATGTTTTATTCTTCGAGAGCTCCCTCGACGTCGGCCGAAGGAAGGAGGAGGGAACGGAGATTCTCTCGCGGTTTCACAACTTGAAAGAAATGCGAATTGAATCGTGCAAAATAAGATACGTGCCGTCAGCTGTACTGTCGCCGCTCAGCAGTTTGCGCAGTTTGAGCATAAGGACGCACAACACCGACTGGTCCGCTATGTCCATGGAATTTCACCGTGACTCCTTCCGTGGACTGACAGATTTGCGGCACCTGGATTTGGGAGATAATAATATTTGGATTCTCCCTTCCGAAATATTTTGCCCGCTGTATAATTTGAAGGAGCTAAACATCACACAAAATAGACTGCAGGATATATCGAATTTAGGATTTTCCGACTGGGGAAACGGCCCGACCGCCCCCGGAAAATCGTGTAACACAGTTTTAGAGACATTGGACATGTCGTATAATGAAATTAGCTCGCTGCCGGACAATGGATTATCGAGCTTACGTGCATTGCAAAAGTTGTTCGTGCAGAACAACAGAATATCTTCTGTGGCGGATCGTGCCTTTGTGGGCCTCAGTGACTTACAAATACTTAATTTATCGACGAACGCTCTGACTGCTCTCCCGCCAGAGATGTTCCAGTCGTCGAGGGACATAAAACAAATATATCTCAATAACAACTCAATAAGTGTTTTGGCGCCCGGTCTTCTGGAAGGATTAGATCAACTCCAGATATTAGATCTCTCGTCGAATGAGTTGACAAGTGAGTGGGTGAATAGAGACACGTTCTCCGGCCTAGTCAGGTTGATAGTTTTGAATTTATCTCACAACAGAATTACAAAAATTGACGCTCTATTATTCCAAGATTTAAATAATTTACAATTCCTGAGCCTCGAATACAACAACATAGCGCGCATCGCTGATGGGGCCTTTTCCAATTTGAAAAACCTACATTCTCTATCCCTGGCCCACAATAATATCGTGGAAGTCGACAGCAGCCATTTTTCCAATTTATATGTGCTAAACCAGTTGTTCTTGGACGGCAATAGAATAACAAAGGTGGAGCCCCGTTCGTTTGAAAATATAACGAAGCTTCATGACTTAGGCCTCAGCGGGAACCAGTTATCCGAGGTACCGGAAGCAATTAAAACTCTAAGATTCTTGACATCTCTCGACTTAGGAATGAACAGAATCACAAAAGTAACGACAACACATTTCGACGGCCTAGACGATTTATATGGCCTCCGCCTCGTGGGTAACAAGATCGAAAAGATATCTAAAGATACGTTCGCCGCACTGCCGTCACTACAAATACTAAATTTGGCATCGAATAACATCGACCAGATTGACGACGGCGCTTTTGCATCAAATATGCAGCTAAAAGCTATCGGCCTCGATGGAAATAAATTAGTCGATTTAAAAGGAATTTTTACCAACACGCAGCCGCTAGTTTGGTTGAATGTTTCGAATAATGAATTACTCTGGTTCGACTACAGCCACATACCTACGAATCTCGAGTGGCTGGATATGCATGAAAATAAAATTGAGAAATTGGAAGACACATATGGTGTGAAGGAAACTAGCAATATAAAAATGCTGGATGTTAGCAGCAATAAAATCCGAAGTATCGACGAGTTTTCGTTCCCAAGCAGCGTCGAAACTGTTGTTATAAACAATAACTTCATCGAGAAAATAAATCCAGGTACTTTCCTACAAAAGTATAACCTGAACAAAGTAATGCTTTACGCGAATAAGATAAAAACATTGGACGTCGGTGCTTTTGCGATATCAGCTGTTCCAGAAGATAAAGATTTACCTGAGTTCTATATAAGCGAGAATCCGTTTGAATGTGACTGCACAATGGAATGGCTTCAAAGAATAAACCAATTAAATAACCAAAGGCAGCGCCCTCGAGTAATGGATTTAGAAAGTGTGCGATGCTCTTTAACCCATTCTCGGAGCAACTTCGATATGCTCTTACTAGAGGTAAAGTCGTCTGAATTTTTATGTGAGTACGAATCTCACTGTTTCACTTTGTGCCATTGTTGTGACTTTGATGCCTGTGATTGTAAGATGACTTGTCCTGATAAGTGCTCGTGTTATCATGATCTAACTTGGAACTCCAACGTGGTCGATTGTTCCAGTGCCGGCTACGATCACGTGCCGGAACAAATACCGATGGACGCGACCGAAATTTATTTGGACGGAAATGATTTGAAGGAACTAGGCAACCATGTCTTTATCGGAAAGAAGAGATTACAGGTTTTATATCTGAACAACAGCAATGTAAACACAATACAAAATAGAACATTCAACGGTATCGAATCTCTGCGAGTACTTCATTTGGAAAACAATAACATAGAAGTGTTGAGAAACACCCAATTCACGAGGCTCCAGAATCTGAACGAATTGTATCTTCAAGACAATAAAATACGAATTATAGAGAACGATACCTTTAATTACCTGCCGTCGCTGGAGTATTTGGACCTTGACAATAACGGTTACGTTGATTATATGCCGTGGCGGGTCATTACGGACAACAATCCTCGCACGCGCGTCTCAGTCGATGGCAACAACTGGATATGCGATTGTAAAGATGTGGCACAATTGAATCAATGGCTCGTAAAAAAATCAAAAGACACAGAGACAATGATGTGTTATTTCGCTCACGACCAGCCCATGAATAAAACAATCGCGACCGTTGCGAAGGAATGTAAAACTGAGGCCACAACCGAGGAGACCGGCACAGAAACGCTGAAGAGATTGTTTATTGAGAGTAATGATGGCGTAGAAAATTACATACCGTATATTGCCGCAGTATTAATAATATTTATCATCCTACTTTTGATGTGCGCAATTCTATTCATGTTCCGCGAAGACTTCAAGTTGTGGCTACATTCTAAATATGGAATAAGAATCTTCAGTTCGACACCGAAAGATATGAATGACAATAAAAACAAGCGTTTTGACGCTTTTTTTGTGTACAACCCACGCGATGAAGACTTCGTTATTCGTGCAGTGAGCTCCGAGTTAGAAAATTTAGGTTACGCTCTGTGTTTACAACATAGAGACTTGCAACTCATCGAAAGACGTTCCAGTGATAGTTTAGTAAGTGCAGCCGAGAGCTCCAAAAGACTGGTGATAGTGCTTTCAATAAATTTCTTGCAACAAGAGTGGTACTCGCCTGAGTCGAAGGCGGCCGTACAGAGTGCTGTAAATTCAGTGAACGTTAGGCATAGACGACAAAAGATAATTTTCTTAGTGACAACGGACTTGAGTGCCATAAACATTGACCCAGACTTGAAAGTGTTGTTGAAAACGTGTACAGTGATAGTGTGGGGGGAGAGAAATTGTTGGGAGAAGCTAAATTTTCGATTGCCCGACGTGGACATCACGTTACCGAATCGGACGCTTCACAACGCGAATAACGTGAAAGCGGGCAATCGGGAGGGGTTTAATAGGCATGGTAATTTAAGGTACACGGCCCCCCCGACGTCTCACGACCCATGGTATAAGTATGGCATGGCGCCGCCTATTCTAATGATGTCTAGCCCTATGCATTCCACCAGTGCGAGCGCCGAGGTCTCCGCTAGGAGTACCGAGGACGAGACGTGCTCGGTAGCCAGTAGCGAAGGTAGACCTGATGACAGGCTGCCCCATCACCATAGCTATGTATCCATAGATAACCACCAATGCGAGGAGCGCCCCCTCAGGCCTCCCCAGCAAATACCTATGTCTAATACGAGGCCAGGCAACGTTAGAAAAACGTATTTTGTATAAATTGTGATAGAATATGTAAATAGTTTTGTAATTTATGAAAAGCTTTGTATCGAATATATGGTGCTGTGTACTACAAAATTTTGATCGATTGTTTGTTTAAGTACCTTGTAATTTCTGTGTAAGTAGAGTACCTGTTTTTGAAAACACTTAAGTAATACATTCCTTGTCTGAGGTTTACGGTTCCTGCTCTATGTAGAGTGTAATATACTTATTTTAACGAATACTTTGTGATAAATAAGGTACTTATTTTATTCTAATAATGTAATATAATTTTCATGATTATAACCAGAGGAATAAAGAATCTTTGTTGTTTCTTATCGCTCCATTTTGAGCCTACTAAGTTAAAAGAATTTTTTATTCATCTGACTAACTGTGTAAATATATAGGTATAAATGTGGAAGAACTGAACTGTACCCTAGTCAATTGTAAATAGTTTGTAGCGTAAGTATAATTATATAATTTGTGATGTAATGTTTAGATATGAATCGAACAAATCGTATTTATTAATTACGCTTCCAAAATACAGAGTATAAATAAAATAATATTTTCTCAATCAATGGATTTTATTTCTCTCACAGATTAAGAACACATTAAAGTTAGAAACAAATTGACTTAAAATTAAGTTGATTATGTTAATTTTAAAAAGTCTACTTAATCAAATTATAAATCGTAGGTACTAACTTTCATTACAGTAACAATAAGTTTAAACTTACAAGTTACAACTAAAGTACAAAGTAAAAATTTACAAATAATTTGACTTAAAATTAAGTTGAGTTAATTTTAAAAAGTCTCTACAATCAAATTATAAATTGTAGGAGCTAACTGTCATTACAGTAACAGTTAGCAGAAAGTACAGTAACTGTAATCAAGACAATAATAATTAGGCTGCTTCCTACTTAAATTTTACCGTAGCCAAACATTAAGTTTAATTTAGCATCATATGTTTAAAAACTCTATCTTAGTATTCGCTACTGCTTACTACAACATATTTTATATTACTACATTATTAAAAAGTTTTCTATTACTGCTTTATTTTTCGTAATCTTTTATTTCTTTCATCCGAAATCAGACATGTTCATAATGTTTTATTATACAAGTGGTCAGCAACAGGTCAAACATGCCAGTATCGGTTTAACAATTGAGAAAATGCCATATCTCACGATCTCGACGTGATAGATGAAAAATCCACCGTCACAATCAATTTATTGTATAACATTATTCGCCCATCCACATCACATACAGCGGATAAATATTTATTTTATCTAAATTGATCGATCGGGGATAAGATCTGGTGGTCGTAAGGTTTTAATTTTAAAAATGGCCGCGACGGAGCCGCGCGCGCCCGCTGCGCTCCTATAAATCATGCGCCGACCCGGTATGAGCACACCTTGTAATTGACTTTTGATTGCGCTTCGATGTCTCTCCTTATTTAAATAGCTAACTTCGACTAACAATACATCATTGTTGCTATCTCCGTTTATTTTTATAATGAAGCTTTACATGCCATAAAGGAAAGGATGTTATGATAAATTATTGAGATTATAAACTACAGTTATCGATTACCTATATAGATTATTTGTAGTAAATTAATTATATGACTCTAAAGTTTGACTAAGATCGGAGTTTTAGACAATAGATTTTTTGGTAGAGCATTTTTATATTCATGGTAGCAGTTATTTATTAGCGATAAAGTTTAAGGAAGCAAAGTCGAATATTGGAAACTAGACAGTCCACATTTCATATTAAATATTCCTGATCCTGATGTCGAGATAGAAAATTTGTTAAAATATGTAGAGTTCTAGCATCGACCGCCAAAATGCGCGTGAGTAGACACGAATTTGACTGGTTTTTTAATTAGTTTTCGACCTAAAACAGGCTTCGACCTACCGATTTGCTAAATTGAAATAAATTAATTTATTATAGTGATAAATTATTTAATATGCAGACTGAATAATCTTTTAATAACTAACAGTCATGTTTTGATGTGTCTATTAAAAGTTAATAAACAATTAACATAATATTTTAAGTGCATAATATATGTTGGTGTAAAGGTAGAAATGTATAGCAATTTATTAAGTATCATAAAAATTAGTCAATTTTATAACTTCTAATGATGGGCCATTAGTGGATATCTTAATTATTGTAATTTGATAAATGTGATTTGAATCTGGTTTCGTAGAGTATTGAGATAAGGAAATTATTACTAAAGTGGCCACAAAACAGCCCAAAATAGTACCTATGAGGTGACGCACTCTTTGCTTGGAAAGTTGAATTTATTATGTCTATCAATGTATAGTGTGGTTTTACCTAAAGGTGATTGTGTAACAAAACTAATTCTAGTACTTTAGGGTGTGTAAGGGTCTCCTATATAGAGCTTTGTATGTAAAAATTCATGAATCATCAATCAATCAGTGAACTCTATATAAATAATAAAGGACACATAAATGCCCTAAAGTATTATCAGTCCTGTATATTATACATATTCATATACATTATCCTAAAGTTTATGCATATGAATATATTAATTAAGAGCGTTTACACCTTGCACGCTCAATTTGGCTTAAAACTGTACTTTTCAAACTTGAGAAAATCATCAACCACTTATCTTTATAAAAATGTTGATAACTTATTTTTATAGGAAATTTCACTGTCTATATAGTTAGCAGAGAAAAAAAATAGGATTTATAGAACATTCGTACATTAAATCTCCATACCTTAACAGAGGTTTTCTTTAATTCCGTTTTAGTATCAGTTTCGAAGCTTTTAATTTACGAAACCAGCGACCGATCTAATTAAAAAATAATAATAACCTATTGACAAGATCCTTAAGCAAATAGTTAGCAGAAAAAAATATTTCATTTGGTATTTAATTTTACGTAATTTAAATTGAAAGAATTTAGTGTAATGGAATAACTACTTTATAATGTGCACATTAGCCGGCTAAAGATGGAATATCACGACGCAAACTAACATGTTATCGAACTTTAGCTGCTTCTCGAAGATAAACCTAAGTTTAGCCGGCTAATCTTAAGTTTATGTTCACACCTATCTTTAGCCGTAACATATACATACTTACCTTACTCCATCTCTTAGCATGCGTCGCGTCGCGCGTCGTCCTAATACAATACCATTAGATGTTTATTTACAAGGATCGGTTTCAAATGGTCCCTATCAGTTGTTAGTGAGTCTCATTCATTCCCGTCCATGCCGTTACAACCTCAACTCATCACCTTTTTTCAACGCAACCAACGCAACCCGATATTCTAGCCCAAACCAGTTTGATCGAATTGTCACCACAATTGATTGTGTTAACTCAAACCACGTAGTCCGTTTCCGTTCGAAGGATATTGATTAAAAATATATTTGAGGTTAATTTAGTTGATTTGTTATTTGTGGAATTTCAGTATTTTTAATTTGTGGTTAATTTACCTATATCTAGTTAATTTATCTATATCTATTTACCTTAACCTATATCTAACTATGTTGGGTGATATCTAAAACATTGTTGTGTTTTTATTTATCATGAAAGTTTAGCTTGTGTTTATCGATAAAAATAATATTTGGCCATATTTAACTTTACTTCTTTATTGTAACGTTCTTTGGGTTTGTTTAGAGCCCTTTCGACAAACGTATAAAGATTTTGTTTATCACATAGACCTGTCCTAACTTTTAAAATCTTTAGCTCCGGCTCTATATCAGCGAAATCTCTAGTACCAATTGATAGTCTATGGATGAACAAATGGTAAGGCGTAGGTCGCCAACAATAGATTGTCTCTGGTTTATGATTCTATAAACGTTTACGACCGCGTAAAAGACTTTTTGGACGGGGTTTTCAACTATATCGTCCCAGGATTGGTTTATTATAAAAGCTTATTATCGCCGTCCTCCATTAAAAGTTGGACGCTTAGCAGAGTTCATGTATTAGTCAGTAAAGTAGAGATATATGAGTGACCCTGTTGAAGTCTCTAAGCGAGAAAAGGTTTTTTGAAAAAATCACTGCTACGAATACACTGCTAAGCTACTTGCCATATTATTACAAAATTAACCATTCTTAAAGTCTTTATTTTGTGGCGTTGTATTTTTTTTTGGCATGGGTAAAATTTCTTTGTACAGCGCGGTGAAAATGCCTGCTTAGTGCTGCTCTTTCGTTATAATTTGTGCCTGTACTCTCATAGTGCTATCCATTGATTTTTATACACAACCTTAGCATTACCACAAACTATGTGCATCGTGCGCCCAAAAATACTTCTCTATCTTCCTAAGCTTTTATTAAATTCAAATTCACAGTAATTCAGTAGATAATGAATTATTTTATACGCTCCTAAATATATTTTCACAGGTAAATATGACCGACGAGTATTAAATTTAAAGTGGGAGATAAGTTTTATTTGGGGAACTTTTAACGATCGGTTTATCTTTACCGACGGATAGTTTTAATGATCTAAGCCTTGAACTTTAAATGTAAGGATAATTATTATGATCAAGCTGTAAAGAATCCTTATATTTTATTATCACAAATATACATTACTTTGATACAAGGGAATCAAAAACATAATATATTTTATTTTACTTACAATTTTATGTTTAAAATAAATTCAAATAGAATTCAGCTTTTCAAATTAAAATTTTTATACTTTTTTTTAATTTCCGTTTCAAATGCAGTAGACATTTCAGCCGTGCAGCCATGTTGCGTGTAGTATTTCTACAGCTGGTTATCTATATTTTGCCCAATGCTCGGAGCCCGCGAAGTAATTATTACAGCTCGCAGCTGTTTCCGTTGGGTGGAGTCAGTATTTTTTACGAATGTTCTTCGATCATTGGTGGAAGACACGGGGGATTCGAAATTTAAATTTTGCGGGGGACAAACGTGTTGACGGCTAGGAATGTAACGCATATGCTTAAGAACATGCTCATTAATTTTTTGCCGCCTCAGTCAGAATGTTTACATTGTGAGAGTCTCGTGTCATAGGTAAATTAATCATTAGGTTAATTATTATAGGTTGCCGCCATTTGTAGGGTTCCGTACCCAAAGGGTAAAAACGGGACCCTATTACTAAGACTTCGTTGTCTGTCCGTCTGTCTGTCTGTTTGTATGTCTTCAGGCTGTAACTCAACAACGGTAGGTAATAGCAGCTAGAGATTTGAAATTTTCACAGATTATGTATATCTGTTGCCGCTATAACAACAAATACTAAAATCAAAATAAAGTTAATATTTAAGGGGGGGGGGGGGGGCTCCCATACAACAAACGTGATTTTTTTGGCCTAAACTCTATATCAATAATGGCAATAGGTAGGTACTTGAATTTTTCAGAAAATCCTTAGTTATACATTTACTTTAATATTTAATAAAAATATTAAAATAAAATAAAAAAATACGGGGAGCTTCCATACAAAAAACACAATTTATGGCTTAATTTTGCTCTATAATGGTACGGAACCCTACGTTATGCACGATGGTTTTGAAATTGATATTTTCTAAAGTTAGTGAAATTCCTTGAGTAAATATACACATAAACATTGTTAAATCTGAAAGAATAGAAATCAAAATCAGAATACCTAAAAATATTTGAAAATGATTAAGATTCTGGTTTTCTGTCCTATTATGGCCTTAAAATTTAAATCATTTTCATCACTCGTCAGATAAGACTGGACAGATGGACAGAGTGTATTATAGATAATTAGTGTATTATATCTACAATAATTTCGTTATAATTACAGATAATGTACGGATAACAAATCTTAAGCTGTACCATTTGGAGTCAGTTGACATTTAATTAAGCAGGTGCCTGTTTTTATGGCGGCTTAACCATCAAAAATTACTATACTTAATTACTTTCCTACGAATCTTAAAATGTAGAAGAAGATATCTAACGTTTTATAACATAAGGATAATCACTTATTTTTCTTTTATAATTTGAATAAACCTTTTTTTTTTTTGTGACGGTGGGAAATGCGTTACGCATTCCCGACAGCCCGGGGAAAGGCCGCCGGGATATGTGGGACTCCCCAGGTGCTGCGGTAAGGAAGAGCACCCAGGTTTACCCACTAAAACCCACCGGTGCCTCCTCCTCCGCTTGTTGCTGGGCCGCCGGACCCGCCAGGGGCGAAACTGCAGCGGCCCAGTTAGCGGCGTTTGCTTCACAGCAACATTCACCATGCGACTGCCTGTCTACGACAGCTGCCGCTATCTCCGGGAGAGCAGTCCGAAGCACCGGACGCTCTTCAACCGGTTGGGCTCGTGCAATGGGCGGCGGATTCCCCAACTTGAATAAACCTTGTAATTACGTTCTACTTCATCATCTGGCCAATAATATATCTGGCTATACATAAAAGCCACATATTTGTGATTTAAAATAATTTTCCCGGTCCTAAAGCCTCCATTTATTAAGTAATTATAATTAAGTAATTATATTTAAGGCCTTCGTGAAAGTTTCATGTGCTTACCTCTTATCATTATTGATTACGAGCAAAACCGGCCAAAAAATCAGGTTTGTTATATGGGAGCATTGGGAGCCCCCCATAAATATTAATTTTATTTTTATTTTAGTATTTGTTGTTATAGCGGCACCGGAAATACACAAACTGTGAAAATTTCAGAACTCTAGCTGTAGCGGTTCTTGAGTTACAGCCTCAAGACATACAGACAGACAGACGGACAGACATCGAAGTCTTAGTAATAGGGTCCCGTTTTTACCCTTTGGGTACGGAACCCTAAAAGGGGAAAATCCTCAAATTATTAGATAACCACTTCATCCCATTTTAAGTCTTCGAATGTGGACTTATCTACTCTGATAAGGCTCGTGAGTTTACGATACAAATAAAATAATAAAGATTTCAAAGAGCTTTGCCACGATAAGTGTATGAAAATTCCTTTATTTTTCATTCTTTAAAGTATAAAATAAGTTTTGAATGTTATTATATTCGTTACCATAAAATATATAAAGTGTAATGATATTGTTATAATCTCAAGCATGTAAGGGAGTCAAAAGACTAAAAGCCGCGGGCTGTAGCTACATTTTATTGTGGTTATTACATTTGCATTAAGGCCGTCACAGACTTAGCTATAATATATATTAATATGTTTATAGCTAGGCATATTACTATATATTTTCTATACAATTTTCGCGTGACCACACACTCAGCTATAATATATATTTCTGGTCTCAGTGTGTTTAGTACGGTATATCTATACTTACATATTATTATAATAAAAATGTAGAAATAAAAATTCTGTACATTAAAGATATTCAAAAAATAATAAGCAGGGGGTGTTACTATATCGCTATAGAAGCCAAAAATGTGGTTAGTTTTTTGTCTGTCTGTCTGTCTGTCTGTCTGTCTGTCTGTATGTTTGTTCCAGCATCACACGAAAACTACTGATCCGATTTGAATGTGGTTTTCGCAGATATGTTGGTCTTCTTCCAACTTAACATCTGGTGTATAAAAATTTTCCCCCCCCACCCCTCTAAGGGGACAAAAGAGGGGGTCAGATTTTTTCAAACTTTTTTCTTTAATACAAAAACTACTGATCCGATTTGCAAACGGTTTTCGCATATATATTTGTCTTCTTTAAACTCAACATCTGGTATATCAAATGTTACCCCCCACCCCTCTAAGGGGACCAAAGAGGGGGTAAGATTTTGTATCAATTTTTTTTCTTTAATGGACTTACTTCATATTATTTACTGTGTTTTCCAACTCAACATTTGGTGTATAACCCCCCCCCCCCTCTTAGGGGCCAAAAGAAGGGGGAAGATTTTGGATCAACTGATGAAGTAGAAATACTTTATATGGCAAAGCAACGTTTGCCGGGACAGCTAGTTAATATTATATTATAGCTAAGTCTGTGACAGCCTTTATGCCCGATTCTTCGTCGAGTCAAATTCGTTATTCGCTCGATAGCTGTACATATAGCTGCACTAACTATCCTATTATAGCCGGGATCTGAAGAGTCCCAAATACAAAATTCATTAAAATCAGTTTGAGAAAACATCCCAGCCAAATTCAAGCAAACCTGTTAACTTATTCACTGAGTAATATTTTTATTGCTAAGGGGGGGGACAGTTATAATATTAGTATGGAATATGGATTACATAAAACATGGAGTTCATACTTCGTTACTTAGCGTGTGTAACATTAATTTAAGATTTCCCAGCTATTTTCAGTAAGTACGTTTGTTTGTTTTTCATTTGCATAAGTTGATAACATGACCCATATTCTAATTACCAGTACGTGTTACACATTATTAGTGTAAATTATTCGTATAGTAAATATTTTAGAAGTCGTAAAACCCTCTACAGAACAATTACAATAATGGCCACAAAGGCACGCAATATTTTTAGTATTTCGTGTATATTAATCTTAAAATATTAATGCTTTCGTGTGTGACCGGATTAGGGAGTTTTGGCGCCAATTAGGTGGCCATAGAAATTCTTTTGTTACTAGTTGAGACTCTATGTTAAACAACTTGTTTAAGGGCCTGTTTCACCACTTCCTGATTAGTGACTGTATTTTTAAATTTATATTTTTTCATCTAAAAATTTTTTTCCAGATATTATTGGACTAGAGTCTTGAAGCCTGGAAGAAGGCCATCTTACTTTTAATTTAAATACCATGTTGTAAATTTCAAATACCCATAAATATCTTATGTCATTTACCGGGAGTCGGGACTCAAGTATCTCTACCAAATTTAATTTGTTTGAGCGTGGACAATGAAGATGTTACATTGCAGACAGACACTCTTTCTTATTTCTATTTTCTATAATTATGGGCACCCATAGAAAAGTTCTACAAATTAGAAACATCATACAAGCAACTAATATCTCTGTACTAATTACTTCCGTTAAAACATGCGGTAGATAGACATCTCTAGCCCTCTGAGATAGGGCGATGTATTTCTATTCTTAGACATTTTTTCGGATTATGATTTGTACAAAATACAAATCCTTTAAAGTTATCTTAACTCAGATTTTAATGGATATTGATCCTTATGACGTTGACATAAAAGTCCTGTCTTCTTAACTGATAAGCCGAGAAGTGGTTTTGGTGATAATGTAAAAATTAACGCCATTTTTTTGTCATACCATAGTCATCTGTCATCGACAGTTTCGAGTGGTATGCCATTTTGGGACTCGTTAAATACTTTTAACACGTGGAAATACGCAGCATAAACATTTTGGGAGGAATTTATGGTCCCAGAGCTTGTTCACCGACTTGAAAAAGGAGGAGGTTCTTTATTGCAGACTTTTTTTAAGACAGGGCGAATGATGAAAAATGTGGTGATGGTTTTTGAAAATTCAACCTGAATGATAACGGCGAAATTTTTTGTGTCAACTTGCCATTTCCTAATTTTTAATTGAAAATAAAGTAAAATAAGTGTGGTTAGTTTGTTAAATTCAATCTGTCACTAAGGATTTTAAGACATAATATTTTTTTGAAATACCGAAATCTTTTTGGTTAAAAACTTCATTTATAAGTCTGCTCATTTAGACCTCGTCTTAGTATTCCTTTGTTCTAACTTCTCTCTGATAAAACATGATACCAATTATGCACTATGTGTTAAGACTTAAGAATGTGATGTTACATATAATACAGAATGACTGTTAAGTAAAAAGTGTGGTAAATGTTGATGTATTTTTAGAATATTATGTAGGTACTTAACTGTTTTGAATTGACATAAAAACAAGTTTGATAATAACATATTTCTTATTTAAAGCTGCATATTTTATTTGTTGATTATCAACTACAGCTCTGTTGAAGTTTGGTAGCAAATATAAAATTCGTGCTTACATTTTAGTTAAATGGTGGACCCTAAAACTAAGTGTTCCTTAGTGGTCCCTTGGTCTACAGTGCCTACCATATTGAGTCAAATAAGTCTATCAGCTCTACCTACAGGCCTTAGGTGAAAATTAAACTGCTAGAAATCATTAAAAATCGCTAGGGGGGTACTTAATGAAAGTGTGCGGTTGGTAAAAACAGGCAGGAGTCAGGGACTCTAATTCCCATTTTCAATGCACTCTAAAAATAATTCCATAAAAGCAAAACTTTCTAACAAACTATTCAAACACAAACCCGATTCCATAATGGTATAAAACAGCCCATAAGCGGATTCTATACGAAGTTACATTCATGTTAAAAATAAAATTACGTATTGCCGACCATAGAGACAATATGAAATGTCGCATACGGCTTATAATTGAAGACGTGAGGGGTAAAGAGGGTAACTAACGATTTGCAACTTTACTTTTTTTGCATAAATGGATTTTAGGACTAGGAAAATGATCTTAAATAAATGAAATGTTGATTATTCTATATTATAGTCAGATGATGAAGTAGATAAGTTATAAAGTTTGTTTAAATTATTACTATAAGGGGAAACATTAGTACTTACTTATCTAAGGTTATTTCCCGTATGTTCCAAAATATAAGTTATCCACTTTACCCACTTACGTCTTCGATAGCGAATATAAGATGTAAATAATTCATGAGGTAGGTACACTTGTCACAAAATATTAAGTGGATACAATTGAGTATTATGTTGATTAGAGCACTGCTCTACACAATGCCTAGTTCGTTAAAATTGCCTTCCCTCTGATCACAGGGAAAACTGTGGAGTAGCGAATGCAATAGAAAGATGCTAAACAATGTCTGAAGTGCTTTAAATGTGCGTTGCAATTGTAGTGCTTAGTATAGACTTCATGGCACTAAAATCGCAATTCGGTTTTAAGTACAATCGAAATTTTTCGTTTGGTTAATGGTTAAAATGAAGGCTGCTCTACAAAGAATCTTGGAATTTGTCACCAAAAATAAGTACTTGGTTTAAGTTGATAAGCTTGCATTTTATTATTTTTATAAAAATAATTAAAGACTATGTGACACATTATATCATAAATTAAAAGATTATCTCCTTGTTACTAATAATTACATTTTATGGTGCATTGATTGTTACTCACTTCGCGCGTTTGCAAAAGCTTTTAAAACACCGAATAAAACATTATAACTAAAATAAAACAATTTATTGAACTGTATTTAAATATTAATCAATAACACCTTTTCTTAACTAATCAATTCATACATAATCCAGAAACACTACATGAAAAAAATTATAAAAACATCGGCTCTACATTTTTCTGTTCTGAATGCAGCGTCGGAGCCGGTGAGCTTTTATTTCCTTTACGTTGTGCCGACAATACTGTTGCTACTCCATATTTTTTTACTTCAGACACGGACATTAAAACACATAATTAGTGGTAAGTTATTGTGTAGAATGTAGATCCTTGCGTAGATCCTATAGTTTTTTCTCGATTAACTTTTGTGCGTATTTTTTGCGACTTTCAAAGTTTTTTTTGAGAAGTAGCAAGTTAAATTGATGTTTGAGGATCTATGGTAGTGCATAATTTAATTAGGTAGACAGAAGACTTTCGAAAAAAAATCCACGCATGGTTATCATTAGGTCGGCCATATGCTTCAAAGGTTAGAAAATAAAAGCTACGAGATGTCAAGCCGATTAAAAGTATAGTTAGAGTTTTTTTAACAACAAAGTGAGGCCGGTTAGTCAAGTTATGCTGCGTGGCTATTCGTAAAATGACATAATATTCACCAATAAAGTAGCGTAGTTTTTTTTAATGTGTGTGCGTAAACGTGTAAATATAAATTAGTAACTACTAAAGTACAGTTACGCCAAAACCGTGCGGTATTTTGGTTTTTTACTTGATTCTGCCGGCTTTAGTGTTAATAATTGAGTGAGTCAGTGACGCCATAATGTAGAGCCATATGAACTTTATCACAGTTGGTTTAAAGGGTTTTTTAATCAATAAAACACACTTATACAACAACAAAACTTAATTATTAACAATGAGGTCGCAAGTGCATTTTGACCCCACAATGCTACCCCTGTAAATAATGCGCATTTGGTAACAATGGGTCCAAAAAATATAAAAAACATCCGCGGTTATCTATTAGTATCTAGTTAGAATTACACACGCAGATGTTGCGATATACAAAAATAATAATCCGTCTGTGAATCGCACCCTCACGATATGTGGTAAAAAATCTTACCTGAACTTAAGGGCGGCTACTCGTTTGCTGCTGCTTAGAACTGGTATGGGCGCACTTACGAAGGATGAAAAAATATTGAAATTGTGGAAACTATGATTTTATCGGAAAAAAACAATAAAGATATTATATATTTTTTCCTTTTCTGTAGTTTGTATCTTTCGCGATTCCGTGTAATCACAACAATGTAGCTTTTAAGTTGGAATTAAATAAACTCTATTATTAATGATTTTTATCTGTTTTTATAGTTTTTTTCTCTCGCTCTTACTCGATAAAACGCATTCATAATTTATTTTTTTGCTTTCTTTCTAAGATAGGTCGAAACGATCTGTCGCAAATGAGTAGCCACCCTTCTAAAGACAGTATAGGGACACATCCCGTTAAATAAATAACTTTAAGCTCACGTACAAATTGTTTTTTGAAGTGGAGTAATATATTTGGCGTCTCCCTAATCTTTTAATACTAATGTATTTTAGGATGTTTGTTCGTACTTTGGGATTAAAACTTATTCTGAGTGATTTAACTTAGGCCATAACTGTTGTTGAATAAAATATTGGCGTCAACATTTCAAGCGAGCAAAGAGGGTTGTTAACACAAACGTAAGCACGTATAGTAATTTTGTTGAAAATGTGACTGTTATTTATTTTTATTTTTTAACTATTTTTAACCCCAGGACGAAAACAGATTGTTACTTAAGTTTGTCTGTCCCTTTGGCTCCAAAGTGGATGAGGCGATTTTGATAATTTTATTTAAAAGCTAATTAATATTGTTCGTTTAGTGCTTGTAAAAATTCTCACAAATTCGGCGATGTTCATACATAAAATTTAGTATTTATACCAATTATACCTCATGACTAAGAGAATACTTTGTGACAAACTAAGTCAGTTCAGCGGTATTAGTAGTAGAATTACGTTTTTCCCTATGATATTCTACTTTGAGTTTTTCATAATATATCATTGGTTTTTCCTGTGAATAAAATGTCAACAAAAAATATTTTAATAGAGGCACATTAACTACTAGTTTAAGAATACCATTTAGAATTTATAATATTTTATTATATTGTTGTTTCCTTTTAACAACTAGTTCTTTATCAGATTAAGCTATTTTATCAAGATGGTTGGACAAAAAATGTTCAACAAAAAATAGTTGGGTGTTTTAATATTATTTTAAAATTTAACAGAACTTGATAAACTTAAAAATAAATATTTTAGCATTAATAATTAATGCTAAAATATTACAATTATTGTTGTAAGTGCTAAACTATTTATTTCTAAGTTTCGTACTTGTTACGCCTTGAACATACAATTATAATATGGTCATGGTCAGAACGACTAAGATATCCACCAAAACGCGACGATACCACGACGCGACGGGACGATATGGCGCGTCGCGTCGCGGTTCGTACTGACCCTTATTTGTGTTACACATAAAAGGGGTACACTCGGAAGGAACAATTAGTCAATAATCCTGTCTGGGTGACTAGCTCCGTACACAGATGATGTCATCAGTCAGTCGTCTACTGCAGGAAAATAGTCCTTAAATCATCTGCGGAAGGTCATGTCAGAGGTAATATAACTCCGAACTGGCTGACAGGAAATGGGATAAAGGGCTAAGTGACTGTCTACCGTTGGCAAATACGACTATTGTTTTTTTGGGATTAGCTAACCCGACCTAGAGTGTCTCGGTGCCAGTAGTAGCTTTTGGACCATAATATTTGAATTTGGAATTTTTAAAATTATTTATTTACCATTCTATAGTAGTACTCGAGTATTTTTAACCGACTTCAAAAAAGGAGGTTATCAATTCGACCCGTAGGTATGTATGTAATATTTCGTTACAGTTTGCCAGTGGTTTAAAAAGCAAGAGAGACTAAGTTTCCGGATAAGCTATTTCTCACTTATTTGCGAATGCAATATATTATAATGATTAAATAATAATTATTATCAGTTATCAGTTATCACTATTTAGTATTTACCCATAAAATCTTGTGACTTCTCCCAAAATTTCATATTGCAATTCCTGACACTCAACATCTATCAAGATTTTAGATTTCAACATGTATCTATACCAAAAAATATCAGAAACATAATCCACAAACATCCGAGATAAAGCAATAGACACAAGTAAAAAATCCGAAATAGGATCACAGTTCCTGTTTTCCTGCCCGCCCCATCTGCGAATATCGCGTTACAAATACAAATCGCATTGGGTTTTTGTGGGGCCGTGTTTGGGGCACAATGCCCGGGGCCAATTAATGCGGAATACTGGGCGTTACGCAGTTCCGTTCCGGAAAAGTTCAATTGGGTAACACGATATAATATGCCACCTGCATACTACTTGTTATGGTTTGTACTGTGTATTGTCTGATTGTGATGTAAAGAAGAACTATATTCAAGAACTAGTTGACCCAGCAATCGTTGTTTTGCCATTTAAAGTATTTCTACTTCATCCAGTTGATACAAAATCTTACCCCCTCTTTTGTCCCCTAAGAGGGGTGGGGGGACAAATTGTGTACACCTGATGTTAAGTTAGAAAATACAGTTAATAATATGAATTAAGTCCATTAAAGAAAAAATTTGATACAAAATCTGACCCTCTTTTGGTCCTCTTAGAGAGGGGGGGGGGGAAGTTTATACACCAGATGTTGAGTTGGATGAAGACAATATATCTGTGAAAACCGTATGCATATCGGATCAGTAGTTTTCGTTTTAAAGAAAAAAGTTTGATACAAAATCTGACCTCTCTTTTGTCCCGGGGAAATTTTTTTATACACCAGAGTCCAGATGTTAAGTTGGAAGAAGACAAATATATCTGCGAAAACCGCATTCAAATCGGATCAGTAGTTTTCGTGTGATAGTGGAACAATACAGACAGAGACAGACATCACACCACATTTTTGGCTTCTATCTTTAATGTACAGAATTCACATTTCTACAGTTTTATTATATGTATGGATTGCCTAAGACAATTTTGATGATATTTTTAACCACGCACGAGATTTTTTTGACACCTCAGGTCCTAGTAGGAAGATATCGTGAATTTATCCAAAACTTGTGAGACAACAAAGTACATTAGGGTG
The DNA here is from genome assembly GCA_905404155.3 of Plebejus argus. Lineage (NCBI taxonomy): Eukaryota > Metazoa > Arthropoda > Insecta > Lepidoptera > Lycaenidae > Plebejus > Plebejus argus. Next base: position 9,813,388 of record FR989941.1, on the reverse strand, counting down.
TAAGCTGTTTATTATGTGTCCCTCATAATATAGAGTTTACTATGAAAGTTGCAGTACTGAAATATTTACTTTTAACTTATTTGTTTCTATGATATAATTTATAAAAAGTGAGTCTTTCTCCACTGCTACTTTTACAGTGAACTCTATACAATAAACACATACACATTACACACTCTAAAATATTATGATAACTTATCTTCTATATGACTGAACTCTGAAGCTATATTCGTGCAGTCCATAACGTATCCATTGATGCTATTTCGATGGCTAGTTGTAAAAATATTATATGAATTACATTCTTTTTTTTTTTTCAAATCTGTTAATTCGACGCTCGTGTTTTCTATTTTCAGCTTTTTTTCCATAAGCATAGTGTTCTATTTTCAATGCTCTGACATTCAGTATTCCAGAACTTTAGAGCTTCGTAGGTTCCAAATTCCAATGATGGAACTCGGAAACATTTCCCCGATCTGCGTAAGGGGCTTGCTAAATCGTAATCAGTGAGAGTAACAGATGGCGCTTTACTGAGTTTAATGTACCATCGAAGAAATTGATTCATAGGCAGTTGATGGACCAACGTCACTTGGTTGGAGGTAAAAACCAATGCAAAGGACTAAAAACTCATTATTAGTCCTTGAAATGGGTGGATTTATTATCGCCGGTTTAACGAGGCCGTGATATCTCTCCTAATTAAGCTCTCCCATTTGAATTTTGAAGGAGATAATTCTAAACTCAACTGTCATGGCTGTCTGATACTGACAGTCACATTGGACTACTGATTAACATATTTAAATAATCGCGCATTATAATATAATTAAATGTAACACCTCTGACTCTGACAGACATACTCTAAGGGCCTTATTACACTGGCGATTAGCGAGCGATTTGAAAGCGACGCGATTGCGCAGCGCGCACGCCGCGATGACGTCGCGATTGCGCGACGTGCACGCAGCTTGCCTTCCGCGTTGTGCACACTCAGTAGCAAAATGGATTCTGACGAGGAAATACTACTGCCCAAACACTATCTACAATGTCACATCTCTAGACGAGTGTACAAAATGGCGTCCACGCCACTCCGCGACGACGCTGCGCTGTCGCGACGTGCACGTCGCGCAACCGCGGCGTGCGCGCTGCGCAATCGCGTCGCTTTCAAATCGCTCGCTAATCGCCAGTGTGATAAGGCCCTAAGCTGTGATGGTAGAGTCACAATATAAATGTCATACGGTAGTATTGGTAGTAAGTACCAGTTGTTTGTTAGAAATTTACTCAACGCAGAAACAAGAAACACGCGTTCACGATGTGACATTCCATTTTTTGTTACTTAAAGTAACCTAAAATCACGCTGTTATGCAACACCGATTCGAGCGGTTTAGTATTCGCACAGTCATTATTGAAGTTGAAAACCTCGACGCGCGTTTCGCCCCAACACCGGAGCATCCTCAGGATGTGGACTCTACGAACAACGTCCTTCAAGTCAACTTCAACTTGCATGGTGGTGACTGGTAAGAGGCCTTGCATGAATTTGCTAACATTATTGCTTATATGCAGTGGCGGCGCAAGACCTAAGTTTTATGTGGGCAAAATATACTTTTGCGACTTGCGAGGCCCCCTGATGGATGATGCAAGAAGATTTTGTTGAAAGATTTATTGACACCGACTCGTAAATCCTAAACAAAACGCGCTGTCCAAGGGGCGCGAGGACCTTAGGATCGCAAATCACAATGCCGTGGGCGGTCGCCCACAACGCCCACGCCTAAGGGCCGGGACACAAAAACACCCACGATGCGTCATCTTTGAAATTCTACGTGAGTTTCTACGACGCGACGCGACGTCGTGCCGTATATCGTGGCACGTCACGATGTCGCGTCATAGTTTTTTACGATGCTCGTCGTGGATTCCCACGACACGACGTCGCATCGTGAAACGACGCCGCGTCGTGGTACGACACGACGTCGTATCGTGTTTTTGTGTCCCGGCCGTTACGCCGCCTATGCTTATAATTTATATGAATATTAATATAGTTTACTGTATATATTTATATTCTGGTAGAATAAATACAGGGTGATGTGTCATTCAGCTTTATAATAAGACGCCTCTACATTTTAATTTAAACCATTTTGTTAGGTAGAATAATATAGGTCACTAGATTCGGAGTATAATAATTTAATTTAACCAAGAAAATAAAAGTTAACGGATAGTGACGAGGACAATTAGAATAAAATATGAATGTCAGTCTGTATCCTTTTTGCAAAATACACCGATAATATGACTCGGAGTCGGAAGACATTACCACAAGGTGGCGAAATAAAAATCTGACATCATTCAAGTTGCAATAATTTTATTTTGTAATTTTTGAACGTATACTATGTATCCTCGTTTAACGCCAAATCTCATATTTTTGATTTCATATAGAAATTGTATTGTATATGCAAAGACTTCTATTTAAACTTGTATATGAGGCACAGAATTGAGATTTTATGCAAAATTTAGTGCCTTCATTCGCTCTCGATACTCAGTTTGAACTTAATGAAGTTACAGTAATAATAACCGATCCCTTATTTATTAGATAGAGACTAGTGCAAATAAAATATTGTTTAATTTTAATTAAGTCTCTTTTAGTATGTGGCAAATTTTTAACATCCTTGATCCTGTATGTCATTTATGCGGCAAAAACCAGCTACAAATATCATAGTACCATCAGAGAAGTTGATTCATAGGCAGATGGCGGACCTACGTAATTAGGTCGCGTTATGTCAAAAAAAATTACATTGAATTGATATAATCCGACCAAAAGATATAGGTCCGTCAACTGCCTACAGTTTCCTCGATAGTACAAATCGCTCTATTTTGTCACCAAACCCACTGTTTTACAATGAAAAATTGAAGCCGGTTATTAAGATATTTCATAAACAACAAATTTGGACTCCTACGAACAGGGGCCTTTTAGGGGGCACCGCGGGGGGGCCAGAGAAAATTGATTTAATAATGAACAAAGCTTAGAAATCGAGGCCATTTCGTTTATAAACGGTTTCCGTATGCTACTAAACTCACTCGTAAGTTCGATGGCTCAATTACCTTTTTTAAATTTTGTGGAATTTATTGGCCTTTGATATACAAATCAGGAGATATTATGAAAGAACGTGAAGAAGAATTTAGGCTACTTACTGACCGAAAAGATAAAAAAATAAAAACATTGTAATATTTATGCATTTTACATTTTTGAATATTATATTCAAATTGACTACCGTTGTCCAAAAACGACTGCTTTAAAACGGTATTCTGATTAAATTATGATTTTTTGTTGGATTAATCCATACTTCCATAATTATTATAAATACGAAAGTGTCTGTCTGTCTGCTGCCTCTTCATGCCCAAACTGCTGAACCGACTTTGATGAAATTTGGGGATACTTTTTATCCTGGAAAAATATACGGTTCCCGCGCGATTTTGGGCAACTCCGTTGCAGACATCATGTAGTGTTGTAATATTATAAAATACCTATACAGGTATTTTATGTATAAAAAAAAATGTAGTGTTGGATAAATATTGCAGATTCGTGTACCGACTACCGAGGAATGCTTTACATAGCAAGGGCTAAAAACGTGAGGCGCTCGCGTTGTGGGGGGCGAATTATCCTTATAAGGGCCATATATTAGTCATTAATAAGATCCCCTTAAAAGAACATCATTTTAATTATCTAATATTCATGGGCGGGCCGGGGGTCCTATGAAATTGTCCAGACTGGTCGAACCACTTAGTCTAAAGCTCGGTCTATACTCTACCTATATTATTATTCTGAATCTCCAAAAAGTTTCTATGGTATAATCAGAATAAGCGCCTCAGCACCGAAGTTCATAGTTCATACAGACAGTTTGTATAGGTAAAGTTTTGTGCCTCGATTCTCCGTTTGAACGTTATTGAATCACTTAGCATGCCCACCATAGAAGAGGTTCCAATCATAAAGAAGATCACTTTGTCTATCAAAGTGATGGTTAAAGGAAATCTATGATTCTGTCCCTAAAATCTGTAAATATATCTCTATTACTTTCCATTTTACTGTGGATCTACCAAGCGCTTAAAATGACAATGGTTGAAAAGCGTTTATTTCTGTTATGTTCGATTTTCCATTTTCAAATCTCAAAACTCAAACTTTTCGCATTTAGAATATTTTTTTACAAATGTTTCGTCGTTACTCCTGGCGCTTACCACCGGTTCGGGAACTAACCTAGGCGGGATGAACCGGCGGAAAGACATGGAAAATTTCTATTTTCTAAACTCAGAATTCCGCTGTCTGCTCTAAATTTCCTCCGGCCATTCGTATTCTTATCATGTAGCCCCAGCCTTAATTGGCAAATTATAATACAGCCCCGTCAAACAAAATTATGCCAATTTTTTATTGAAAAGTGGCATTTGACGTTTTAATTGGTTTCAAATCTTGGGGCCATTTTTTACTGATTTCCGACTGCGTCCGTTAACAACTGAAATATTGTTGTAATTTGTATTAAGATAATAAATTAGTTGAATTAGTAAACGCCAAACGCGTTCACGATCGAATGTCAAACAAAAAACTCACACTAGGCAGTAGGCACCCTGTATACTTTAATCAAACTGTCAAATAAAGTAAGCTAAGGGCCTGTTTCACCACTTCCTAATAAGTACTGGATAGGCTTGCTAACTTGACAGATAGAGAATGGAGAAACTGTCAAAAAAGTTGTGGATAGCCTATCCGCCACTTTATCAGTAAGTGGTGGAACAGGCCCTAAAGGTTACAAACTTTACAGCACCTGCAGGCAGCAGTATGGAATAATATGTATTGTATACGTTCAGCATTATTTTGCCTTTATTAGAACCTTAGAAACTAAAATCTAAAATAAGTGAAAACATTAGCACCTCAACTTCTGTGATCAGTTTGTAAAATATGACATTTAAGAATGCTCCAACTTTTTAATTAGCAGGTCGGATGTCTGTCAGTACGAATATCGACGTTAAAGACATTAAAATAAGATTCATATTAGCGCGCCTTGTACAGTGGCGGTTACGACGCTCGCCGCGTTTTTGATGTGGCGAAAATGTATGAAAAAATTTGAGAAATTTTCTTATTTTTCTTATAACTGGAAAAGTTGTTTATTTTTATATAAAATTTTAGCGGACTTTATAGAGGACTAAATAAGCAACAATTTTTTTGTATATTTATTTTCCTCAGTTCAGTGTATTTAGATATTAAGGTACCTAATCAGACCCCATTTTTTTCATATTTTGCGATTATTGTGATGGTTAAAACGTATTTTATGTGAAAATTTTGTATGCGGCTATAGAATTTTTATGGTACAGTCGTGGAGACGAATATATTATCTTTCATTTGAAACCAAAATATCCTCGCAGTTTGACTCCTAATTCTTTAATAGGGTACCGGAAAATCGCTGATATTTGTAATAGCGTCCTCGCAATAATATCAGCTACTAGCCAGTACCTACTGTGTTGTAACTGTGAGTCAGAGTTGATTTGCGTTGGAGATGCTCTTCTGTCGCCATCGCTGTCTTAAAGCTGTTACACACGTTCAATTGTGTGATCCAATAATCAAACAAGGATTAGATTTTGTGTTGAGATGTGAATACTTTTAAATGGAGTAAGTATAGTGAAAAAATCTGATGACTGATTTTATTTTAATAAAATTTTAGCATCGTCCTGGAAATATAATATTATTACTGATAAACTAGTGTGTTTAAGCGTAAATCAACAAAATATAAAATACTAGCTGACCCGGCAAACGTTAATATAAAAAGTAGATATAAACCAATTCTCAGGCCAGGCCGAACGAATGTTACAAAATGTCGTTAAAATCGGCTGAGCCGTTTTGGAGGAGTTCGTGCACAAACACCGTGACACGAGACTTTTATACATATAATCTACATCTATAAATCAATCTACTATTATAAAGAGGAAAGATTTGATTGTTTGTTTGTCCTTAATAGGCTCCGAAACTACTGGACCGATTTGAAAATTTCTTTTACCATTGGAATCCTACATTATTTCTGCTGAACATAGGCTAAATTTTACTTTGGAAAAGATAGGGTTCCATAAGATATTTGGGTTTTTCGGACGCAAGGTGTAAAAAATCAACCAGAAAAGTTACTTATTTTGCGCACGCTGCCTAAACTATAAAAGATAGAACCATAAAATGTTCTAAGTAATTGTAGAGCTTACAAATATCTACAAAAAAGTCCGCGACACACTATACCTATCTATGTCGAGTGAGGCACAATAACCATTTTTTTATTTAAAAATCTTAAATTTTTTTTTGGACTACATTTAAACGTGTTTATTTTAATTATGCTATTAATCCTTATCAAAATAAATTATTTCATCACTAAGTACAGTTTATGTAGATAATATTTGGTCTTTGAATGATTAAAATTGGACGTTTGGTTTTGAAATTACGGCGAAATTAAAATATTACGATAGTGGGCGTTACCAAGGCGGGGTGGTTTTTTATTTAACCTCTAATATTGGATAAATAGAATAAATATTAAATATCGATATTTTATTCTATTTCACGAACGAAAGTTCAATAGGTGAGGTGGAATAGTAACGAAAGTCGAGAAATCGAAGAAGCATCTTAACTTATATGTATTGGCAAATGTTTTGTGCTAGCTTATTGGTTCAAAAGTGTTAACGTCTGTTGCAGCTTTAACGATTGCATCTGCTAGTTTTGCATTTTTACTGAGAAATCCACTTGTACCACTAGATCCCGCATATGGATGCGGATGCCTCTACTTGTAAATATTAATGCTAGATTAGTAGCGATGAAAGTGATGAAACTTTGAAATAAAAATACACTTTATTGAGGATGAAAATACGATTTTTTGATACTATGAGAATCGCGCGGAACCGCACTTTTTTCGGGATAAAAGTATCTTATGTTCTTGCCCGGAACTCAAAGTATCTCCTTATAAAATTTCAGCAAAATCGATTCAGCGGTAAAAGGTAACAGACATTTGTAATATTAGGTAATATAACGCCTCCGTGGTCTAGTGGTACAGAGCGCGGCTCTTGACTCGGAGGTCGTGGGTTCGATTCCCGCGTTGGAAACATGTTATTTCCAAGTTTGGTTAGGACAATGCAGGCTGATCACCTGATTGTCTGATAAGTAAGATGATCCATGCGTCGGATGGGCATGTAAAAAGTCGGTCCTGCGCCTGATCTCTCGCCGGTCGTGTCGGTCTGCCGTCCCACTGGGTTATGAGAGTAAAGGAATAGAGAGTGCTCTTGTGTACTGCGCACACACTTGGGCACTATAAAAATACTCCTGCGTAGCTGGCCTGGTTTCAATGAAACCGGCCACCGTCACCGAAACCGGTGTGGGAGCTATTATTAGGTAATATGGATTGTAATTTTGTTAGTTTTGTTCACGTAATATATTTTATGTCTATACTTATTTATAATTTTCCAAGAAGTTCTGAGTTCATTACACCCTGATTCGGTCCTCAAAACGAGTCGCTAAACTCATTGGACGTTTAAATCTAATATTTTACGATGTTTAATGCTAATGTTATTGTATAACGTTGTCATTTAATAGAATTATTAGGTGAGTATATTAAAAAAGTTGCCTATTACGGAGCATAGATTGCCAGATTCCTAATACGCTTTGGATCTTTGTCCACCGCCCCGTCATTCACCGAGACGTCATCGACAAAAAAAAACCCACTTTATGACTTAGGCTATAGGTTTAATTAACGCCTCCGTAGTCCAGTGGTGGGCGTGGCTCTTGACTCGGAGGTCGTAGGTTTGATTCCCGCGTTAGAAACGTGTTATTTCCAAGTTTTGTTAGGACAATGCAGGCTGATCGCCTGATTGTCTGACAAGTAAGATGATCCATGCGTCGGATGGACATGTAAAATGTCGGCCCTGACTCCTGCGCCTGACTTCTCGCCCGTCGTGTCGGTCGTCCATCCCACTGTGTTAAGAGAGTATAAGAAGAGAGACTGCTCTTGTGTACTGCGCACATACTTGGCCACTATAAAATTACTCCTGCGTAATTGGCCATGTTTCATTGAAACCTTCCACCGTCACCGAAATCGGTGCGGGAGTCATTTCTATTATGGGTTTCATTTTCTACCGACATTGGTCTAGCGATACACGCCGCCGCTGCTTTGTAGTGACGTAGAGCAAAATTAAACTTGTAGCCTAGGTAATAAAGTGGCATTTTATTTGAATTTTTGTCGTTGACGTGCCGGTGACGGCGGCAGTGGACAAACAGCCGACTCAACATAATATATTAAAAGATATGTCAATTGACATGTTTATGGTACTAAATATATTGACCGTAGCATAAAGTATATTAGTTAAATTTGAGCTTTCATTATTAATACGAATTGTATGATGAAAAATTATGAGAGGTGACTGATAAACATTTTGGCTCGATTGAGTTATGGCATACTGCCTCGACCTAACTGAATTGAATATTATATTAGCTGACGCTGAGTGACCACAATATTATGTTATCTATGGACCACAATTTTAGTCATTTTATTCAGAGTGTGAGAGTCTTATAAAATATAACTGATGAAGTACAGGTTTGGTTTGGGTAATCAATTGAGACTATTTAGCCCATGATATTAAAGCCAGCAGGAAAAACACGTGGAATGTCTCGTACGAATCTTGACCGATTGAGAGTTTCTAAATTAATTTAATTATCATTTACCGCTAGGTGATCCTTCTGCCTATTTCTCCCTTTATTATTCTGTACAAATAGAGTTAAGTACATAAATTTTGCGGTCAGAAAATAAGAAAATTCTAAAAAATGCATTAACCCGCGCAAGTCTGCGCTGCCCCACGCTTGGCTTTCCGGCCTCGTTTTTCCGCCATTTTTTATTGTATTTCTTGACGATGAACGCATTCATTAGATTACAAATGCAAAATTATGAGCCTATGTAATACAGACCCAATAAAGTCTAATTAGCACAATAAACTCCACAGATTTAATGTCCGATGTTTCGAGAAATCATCGGGCCATCGGAGTAAATCTATTTTATTACTGGCAATTATTGTTTAACATGAAGTAGGTAAGACAAAAGATTTATAAGTTCATAAATCCGGAATATTTTATGTCGGCGCCATCGAAATACCATGCTACAGAACAATAACTGTCCAACTTTGCCCGCTCAAATAAGGCTCCAGGGGGGTTATTATGAGCTCTTATATCCAGCCAGTTTACAGGCCAATTTACAGGCCATTGCATAGACACGGCTTGTAAACTGGCTGGAAACTGGCTGGATATAAGAGCTCATAATAACCCCCCAGTTATTGTTAAACACGTAGCTACGGCAAGGAAAATTATTGTAGATTGATTTGTTAGTCCAGGGTCGTTATTTGCGGGATCAATCGCAATAAGTATATAAATTTTTGTCACTGTGACTTATATTCACCACTATCAGTATAACAACCAACGAAAAGAAAGATTAAGGGTCAATTCAGACCGCAACGCGACGAGGCGTGGCGAGGCGCGGCGTGGCATAAATTTGTATGGATTTGACAGATTTCAATATCGTGAGACGTCTTGCGAGTCTGTCAAATCCATACTAATTTAGAAATTCATCTACGCGTACGTTGCGGTCGGAATCAACCCTAAGTGTACATTTGTGAAACTATTTTTGACTCTCCATAATATTTCGATGTCACGTCATAATTAAATTTAAACTTCGAACGTATAAATTGGCGACACGAAGCGACGAATTGATGTGACCCGGAGTCCAGAGAGTCCACAGATAACTAACGTTTATGACGACATAAAACGATGTAAGGGCATTTTGCATCTGCACTGCGATAAAACGACGAGTTTCGACTTGACCGACTGAAACGGGACGAGTGCCGGCTTGTAACGCTGAAAGTAGATGCAAAAATTGTGGGAAGATATTAGCTACAAAGAAAGGTCTTTTGATCGAAAGATGCTATGCTTGGCTGAACGTAACGCTAAAAGTTGATTCAGACATTATAGAAAAAAGAATAGTGGCCACAGAAGATCTTCTCACCGAGGTGTTATGTTCGGCCGTCGTAAGTTTATATTGATGCGTATAACGGATTGTATAACTTGTAACGCAGAAAGTTGATGGAGAAATTGTGGGAATGTAATGTACTATGCTATCGCACTTAGAAAATTTCGATAACGCAATGCAGTATTGTGACGCTAGTTGGTCCGCCAAAGTATGACTCAAAAATAATTCTTAGGAAGTTAAAAAAGAAAGAAGAATGTTTATAATAATGCTTTATTAGTGCTAATCCGTAGATACGTATTAACTTAAAGTAGGCTGCCAAAATTTCATAGTACAAGTGTAATGTTATTAGTATCCATTAACTTTTATTGACTTGTGAAATCAATCTGGGGGCACGGGAGTGCCCCCGCCAAGATGAGCCAAGCGAAGCGCGCACGGGCACTACCTACCTTTTCTCGAAACGTTTCGCCGTATTTTTGCACCCTCGTAACTTTGGTTTGGATAATGCCAGATAGTTGAAATTTTCAAGATATTATGACATGAGTATAATAATTAAATGCGCAAAGTTTGAATATTGTTACTATTATACTTTAGATTTTATAGGGGTCCAAAAACCCCACAATAATGGACTGACTCACCGATCATCAAAATTGTTAGGGTACTTCCTGAAGTCATAGAAAGCTGAAATTTGGTATGTGACATACTATTAGTACAGAAACAACAAAAAAATTATCAAACCCAACCTAACCTATCCCATCCCCTTGATATAGAGAGGGGATGTTAGTATAAGATACCCCCGTTTCTTGTGCTAGATACAAAATTAAAAATAGAGTATAAAATAATTATTGTGCCAAAAAAATACGTATTAGACATGAGAGACCATAGACTCACAGAAAACCGGCGTGAAACAGCGCTCTCACAGAAAACCGGCGTGAAACAGCGCTTGCCCTGTGTTTCGCTTAGTAAGTGAGTTAAGCGGAGGCCCAACTGCACCGTAAACCTTATTCCCTATCCCTGTTCTCTTCTGGTGATTCCCTTAGCCTATTCCTTCATAAAAAGACCAAAAACGCACTTGCAACACTTCTGATGTTAGTGTCTAATGTCTATAGACGACGGTAGAACTTACTTTCCATCAGGTGACCTGTTTGCTCATTTGTCTCCTAATTTTATATAACAGATCCCCTCTTAAAGGCTGGCAAAGCACTTGCAACTTTTCTAATATTGCGAGTGCACATCCTCGTTAATTGCCCCTTAATTTCATAAAAACGTAATAATTTATGTGGTAATTTTTCCATCATTCAAAGAATCATTCCGTACCTCCTTTTAAATAATATTACATCTATACCTACTAATATTATAAATGCGAATTGTAAGGGGGTGAAAATGCGTAAAGTTCAAATAAAGTTAGTTCCAAAAATTCATAATAGATTGCGCCGCGCCGCCGTCGCGCGTCTTCTACATCGCACTATCGCTTACCCAAACGTGTTTCACATAATATTTGAAATATATTGTATTAAGAAGAGTTGATGTTCGACTTCGACCCCACTCCCCAGCTGTTAATAACCCCTATGCAAAAATCTATAATACGTATTAGACATGAGAGACCATAGACTCACAGAAAACCGGCGGGAAACAGCGCTCTCACAGAAAACCGGTGTGAAACAGCGCTTGCCCTGTTTTTCGCTTAGTGAGTGAGTTAAGCGGAGGCCCAACTGCACCCTAAACCTTATTCCCTATCCCTGTTCTCTTCTGCTGATTCCCTTAGCCTATTCCTTCATGAAAAGACCGAAAATGCACTTGCAACACTTCTGATGTTAGTGTCTATAGACGACGGTAGAACTTACTTTCCATCAGGTGACCTGTTTGCTCATTTGTCTCCTAATTTTATATAACAGATCCCCTCTTAAAGGCAGGCAAAGCACTTGCAACTTTTCTAATATTGCGAGTGCACATCCTCGTTAATTGCTCCTTAATTTCATAAAAACGTAATAATTTATGTGGTAATTTTTCCATCATTCAAAGAATCATTCCGTACCTCCTTTTAAATAATATTACATCTATACCTACTAATATTATAAATGCGAATTGTAAAGGGGTGAAAATGCGTAAAGTTCAAATAAAGTTAGTTCCAAAAATTCATAATAGATGGCGCCGCGCCGCCGCCGCGCGTCTTCTACATCGCACTATCGCTTACCCAAACGTGTTTCTATAAGAGGTGGTAAGGATGAACATACTGTTTTCGATTAATTTGATGTTTCACATAATATATGAAATATATTGCATTAAGAAGAGTTGATGTTCGACTTCGACCCCACTCCCCAGCTGTTAATAACCCCCTATGCAAAAATCTTCTATACATATAATAAAACTGTAGTAATGAAAATTCTGTACAATAAAGATAATATTAAAAAAATAATAAGCGGGGGGTGTCACTACAATATCGCTATAGAAGCCAAAAATGTGGTTAGTTTTTTTGTCTGTCTGTCTGTCTGTATGTTTGTTCCACTATCACACGAAAACTACTGATCCGATTTGAATGCGGTTTTCACAGATGTATTTGTCTTCTTCCAACTCATCTGGTGATAAAAAAATTCTCCCCACCCCTCAAAGGGGACGAAAAAGGGAGTCAAATTTTGTATCAAACTTTTTTCTTTAACACGAAAACTACTGATCCGATTTGCATACAGTTTTCGCAGATATATTTGTCTTCTTCCAACTCAACATCTGGTGTATAAAAATCCCACCCTCCCACCCTTCTAAGGGGACCAAAGAGGGGGTCAGATTTTGTATCAAACTTTTTTCTTGGACTTACTTCATAATATTATTAACTGTGTTTTCTAACTTAACATCTGTTGATAAAAAATTTCCCCCACACCTCTTAGGGGACAAAAGAGGGGGTAATATTTTATATCAACTGATGAAGTAGAAATACTTTAAATGGGAAAACAACGTTTGCCGGGACAGCTAGTTTAAAATATGTAAGAAATGTTTTCTGTCTGTCTGTAATTAACATTGAAGTTTGAAGTAAGCGTCCCCCGGAAGCACCTGTAGTCTGTCGTATGTCTGTCGTGCAAATGCAATTTGCAGTAATGTAGCAACGAGAACTACTTACCATATAATATTATTATATTATAATAGAAGTTGCTTTATGACGGGTACTACCGCGCGCTATTTAAAGCTGAAGTCGACGCGGACGGTGTCGCGGGCTCGCGGGCAACAGCTTGTATATTATAATTGTATGTTCCTTAAGTATATTATTAATAACTTTACTTTGCAGACTCTAGACCTTAAATCATTTTAAAAATATGTAAGTTCAAAGTATAGTCGTAGTCTCAGCATTTCTTTGCAAATATTTAATTGTAGGATGTAAACAACATCGGTTAGTTCAAAGAAAAAACCTGTGCCTAAAAGTTAAACGGCTAAAACATAATCACGTTAAACAATAGTGCGATGTAGATACCTAACAGTGAAATCTCTTATTGACTAGAGTACATTTACAAGTATTATGCGATGTAGACGACCAGCAGCGACATCTATTATTTATTAATTATTATCAAATATCAATAGGAAAAAATAAAACCACGTTTGTTGTATGAGAGCCCCGCAAAATATTAAATTTATTTTGTTAAAATACATGACCGATGAAAATTTCAACTCTCCAGCTACTACCGTTCTTGAGATACTTCCAAGATACAGATAGACAGACAAACAGACGGGCAGCTGACAGACACTGAAGTCTAGGAATAGGGTTCCATTTTTACCCTCTGGGTACTGAAACCTAAAAGAAATACACCAAAAAAAAGAAAGAAAAAATTAACTAAAAAAAAAACAACGTAAACCAACTTACAAAAAGAAATGAAATCCCACAAAAAACATTTTCATGTAAAAATGTTGCCAAGATGAGAACATAATATTATTATAGTTCGTGGTGTCAAAAAGTAGTGAAATCTCATGTAGAGCCAAGTTTCTAACCTTACATACTTAGCCCTAAATCTAAAAACCTTAATTTTACACCAAAGCGCGGCAAAATATTTGATAATAATATAATTTGTCAGCCGAACGAGAAGAATCTAAAAACTCTACACATTAGTCAAAATCGGTGGCTTGGCCATTTTGTTATTCGGCAGGGCTTTGAACTTAATATACCCTAACTAAAGAAAAATGGCCAGGCTATCGATTTTGACTAATGTGTAGAGTTTTTAGATTCTTCTCGTTCGGCTGACAAATTATATTATTATCAAATATTTTGCCGCGCTTTGGTGTAAAATTAAGGTTTTTAGATTTAGGGCTAAGTATGTAAGGTTAGAAACTTGGCTCTACATGAGATTTCACTACTTTTTGACACCACGAACTATAATAATATTATGTTCTCATCTTGGCAACATTTTTACATGAAAATGTTTTTTGTGGGATTCATTATTCAGATTTCGATCGAAAATCAATTACACTAATACGATACCATTTTTATATCTGTATTCTATGAATATGGTTTCCTAATTTTGCGATGAGTGTAATATTTTTTACGATATCCAAACTATTAATCACCCAATTAATATGTTAAATCATTGGTTACTTACACAACATCAAAATATGTAGATTTTAGGTATGTAACGACTGGTTTTCTAGGTTGTTTTTTGGTCAATTTATTATTTGTAATTATAGACCAAAGTGGATTTTGTTGATTCCTAATAGCTATCATTATGTTTTGAGTTATGCAAATCAATCATTGAACTATTTTCCCCTTACTAATAAACGTTTTATAAGCTTTGAATAGTTATTCAGTGTTTTGTCTTCTTCAATCTAATTACAAATGTCACTTGTGTGACAGGAACAAAACACTGTATAACTATTCAAAGCTTATACAACGTTTATTAGTAAGGGCCTTTGTGGTTTATCCATAATATTGATGTTCGCAATAGTATTTTCAAAAAACATTTTTCGGACATATTATTATTGTGGAAAAATCAAGAGTTATACGGTTGCATCCTTCATAGTTTTTTTTATAAAATTAGGGGGCAAAGGAGTAAACGCGTCACCTGATGGAAAGCAACTACCGCCGCCCAAGGACACTTGCAATATCAGAAAAGTCGTAAGTACCGGCCTTTTAAGAAGGAATACGCTCTCTTCTTGAAGGTTTGCACTTGGCATTACAGGTCGTATTATAGTTTGGAAATTTTGCTGCGTGCTTTGTCCTTCATCAGGAAAAATAAAGCAAGGCGAGTTCCAATAGGCCTTATAGGAGAACCGTACATTGTTATAATAAGTATGTCTTTTCCCGGAACTCAAACTGTCTCCGTAGTAAAGCCATCCTTAGTTTGAGCATTTTAAGCTTGAAGAGTTAGTTCTCTATGCAAATCCTGTAGTCGTAGAAGTCATTTTAAAAAATTGCAGCTGGTGCAGGAGCGAGAAAAATGGAAGACACTGAGGGAGTCCTTTGCCCGGCAGCAAAAAAAAAAGTAAAAAATTAAAAACCGCGTTAGTGGCCGGCACGTACCGCTTCCCGCGCTATCAAAGCGGCCGGCATGTTTGCGTTTCGATCCGCAGCCCGCGAGGAACCTGTGTTTAAGTTGACTCGGGAATTATATCGGCGATTAGTGTAATAACTGGTTGGCCGGTGGCTTTTTCTTGTTTTAACCACGCTCGGACCCGATTTTATAGTTTCGAATGTCGATCGCCCCCTAGTCAAAATGCGGTCGCCAGTTTCGATAGAACGTACGTCATACGTGTGAACAGTAACGTGTCATGGCGCTTAACCTAAGCGCCTTTCATTCGAGTGCGCACATCGGGGCTTCGCCAACAAGTTTACATGATATCTTCATAGAATCGCCAACGAAATTGGCATGACATGAGGCGAACGGCGAGTTTACAGTTTGCTTATATCAATTCCATACGTCAGCGATTCTATTAATAAGAGATAAAGAAAACGATGGGGCTAAGCCTGTGCTATCTCACTGCAATCGAAACGAAATTCGAGGGTTGAGGATCACTCCTCGACTCTGACATCCGTGCGCATTGAATACCGATTGTTTAATTCTGTATCGGTTTTCGCTGATTTATTGGTACATTGTGGAGAATTTTTCATGTAATTACCAGAAATCTCCTTTTTTGTAATGAATATGTAAGGCCATTCAAAATCATGTTAATGATGCAAAATGCTCGGAGATATTTTAAGGCTCTACAAAACGATATTTAAATTATTTTTTTTCGCTATTGTCTTTAAATTTTCTTGTATTTAGGTTTTTACGTACATTACTTAAATATTTAGTGAATTGCTTAGGTATAACTTGGATACACGCTTAAATACAATGTGCAATAATTGAAAATCTACAAAAGTGAGGGGATAATGTGAAGTTTAGAAATAGGCTCATTTAAAAATGTATCGCATCACCTCGTCACGTCGCGTTGTGATGTTCTGAATTAACTCTAATAATAAATGATATAGATAATATTATTTGTAGAATATAGTAAAGTATAGAAAAATTATAACTCTCATACACTTGACTGCTCAAAAACGTAGCTAATATAAGACAACGAAAATTGTATTGCCGACTTGGACATTCAACTGAAAGTTTTCAACCTAGGTTTACATTTCGTCGATACCGGTCCGTCCACGTCGTGTCCCTGGGCACCTCCCCCGTGCCATCGTGAGCCTTTTCACGGTGACACGGGAGGGGTGGCTGAACGCCGGTATGGGCGAGTGTTTGTGTGTGTGTTTGGCTGCGCCCGCAGTGTGAAGAACGGGCCCGCGACCCGGGGTGTCGGAGTTTTGAAGTATGGGTGATCGCAACAGGAAAAGTATTCTCCGGGTGGGTCCCGGCTCTTCAGGAGCCGGAGAATCCCACACACTGTCTCCGGACAGTGTCAGGCCCGTGTATACGGAGGGGCCAACTGCTGCGAGGAAGGAAGAGGAGAAAAAGGAGAGGGGGAAAAAGGGAAGCGCTAAGAAGCGCGCGGATCCCAAGCCGGTGCACCTTACCGCACCGGCCAAGGAACCAATTACTGACGAGGACGTCGATTTCTCCGTGCCGCAGCCCGATGCGGTGCGCCGGCTCGAAGCTCTAATCGACAAGAAAATTGCAAGGGGCGATACGGACGGCATAAGACGGGACTATTTAGAGTTCACTTTTGGTCGTCCGGTTCGTGACTGGAGCAATACGGACTGTGACAGCGAGGACTGTTACTCGGCGTCCGGCAGCAACATGTCGCTGGACACCGAGGGACTGCCCGCAACCTCTGGACGTTCGACTCCTCTGAAGAGGAGAATCCCAGATGACGACGAGGTGGTGCCGTCCAACAGCAAGGTGACGGCGCCAGCACCCAAGAGAGGACGAGGCCGGCCTCCCACGACCGGTCGGTACGTCGGCATGGCGAAAGCCAAGGCCGACAACAAGGAAAAGGCGGAGAGTCTCCGGCTGCTTGCTGAGGAGCAAGTAGCAGTGACGGCTCGGGCAGCGAGGGAGGCCAGAGCCTCCCTTCGCAAAGGCCCCACACCGGCTGCAGAGGATGCAGCGAGGACAAGCGCCGCGCTGAGCGTTAGCGTGGAGAAGTCGCTGGAGACCATCTCCATGGTCGCCAGCAATTCCTCTAATCTCAAGGGGACATTTCAGCGGTACCTCAAGGAGGCGGTAGCCAACATACAGGAGGCCTTCGCTGACATGAGGGACCGCTGCCAAAATGATGAAATACGGGCTTTGGAAGCACAGAACCAGCAGCTCCAACAGCAAATCGGCACTATGCGCCGGGAGCTAGAGGAGTTGCGTCGACAAGTCTCCAAGCCCGCCACGGAGGAGATGCAGAAGCTGTTGTCGGAGGTCTCACGCTCCAACATTGAGACCTTCGGCAACATGCTAAATGCGCGACTCGCCGGCCTGGAGGATCGTCTCCTGCCAGAGCCGAGGCGGAGGCCGCCGCTAGCTTCCGACGCAGCGGCTGCGAACGCGGAGGTGCCGGCTGAAAAAGAGCCGCCGATGGCTAAAAGTAAACCATCGGCTGAAAACAAGAAGAGGAAGGAGGCTGCGAAAGAGGCAGGGCCATCACAGGCTCCCGCCGCCAATGCGCCGCCCAAGGAGGGGGAAAAGAAGAGAAAGAAGAGGAGAAAAAAGACAATGGCCGCACGTGAGGCCGCACAGACGAGGGCAAGAGCACCCGCCCCGTCTGCGTCTGACCCCTCGTGGTCCACAGTGGAGCCGCGGGGGAGGAAAAAGAAGGGCAAGGGAGCTGCCAAAAAGGCAGTCCCCAAGAGGAAAAAGAGGAGGAAGCTGCGTCCGCGCAAGTCCGCCGCCATTACTCTCACGTTGGAGAAGGGGGTGGACAAGAGCGTGACGTACGCTTCCGTACTTGGGGAGGCAACGAGCCGGATCGACCTCGAGGAGGTTGGAATCCACCAGAGAAGGAACGAGGTTCGATTCCGGCTAGCGAGGACGGGCGCCCGGATACTGGAAGTGTCCGGGGAGGACGCCCAGCAGAGGGCGGACGCCCTAGCGAACAAGCTGAGGGAGGTCCTCGACAGGGACGCGGTAAGAATCGCTCGCCCTGTCCAAAGGGTAGATCTGCTCGTCTCCGGAATGGACGACGCAGCGACCGCCGCCGATGTCACCAAGGCGGCGGCTAAAGAAGGCGGCTGCCCGGCCACCGACATCCGGTCGGGCAGAATTACGGTGGGCCCAAGGGGCGCACGGAGCGTGTGGCTCCATGTCCCCACGGCTGCCGCCAAGAAGTTAGTAACTTCTGGGCGGCTGCAGGTGGGATGGGTCCTGGCAAAGGTGGTGCTGCTGGCCGCGAGGCCAAAGCGGTGCTACCGATGTCTGGAGACCGGCCACCTGGCATCGAACTGCCAGTCCCCAGTGGACCGTAGCCGGAATTGCTTCCGTTGCGGGAAGCCGGGGCACAAGGCCGCCGACTGCACGGAGGAACCTAGTTGTTTCTCCTGCGCAGAACTCGGCAGGGAGAGCGGCCACGTGCTGGGGACTAACGGCTGTATCACAGTCGGCAAGCCTCCCAGCACGAGGCAAAAGCGCAAGGCTCCCTCCAAGGCTCGGCCGCGTAAGCGGCCTGGACCCGATATTGGCGGGGCGAGAGAAGTCGCCCCCGCCATGGAGGTAGAAGCTTAGGCCTGTGGGTGGCTGATCGGGGGATCACCGCCCACAACATGGGCCCCGAGGAGATAGGCTCCCCCGATGCCCGGGGAGCCTCTCGGCGAAGGCAGGCAGCGGCATAGGCTACTGCAATGATGTGGTGCCGGAAGCGGCAAACGCTGCGGAGGACGCGGTTGAATGCATTGCGATCCCGCTCCTTTCGCGTGTAGCGTTGACGAGGGCATGGGGGGGTTTTAGTCGGTAAACCTCTGCGGAGGGAGTCCGACATACCCCTGCCCTTTCCCCCGAGGGGGCGGGGGATGCGTAATGCATTTCCCCTCCTAAAAAAAAAAAAAAAAAAAAAAAAAAAAAAAAAAAAAAAAAAAAAAAAAAAAAAAAAAAAAAGGTTTACATTTCGTAGAACTATTTTTGACTCAGTTACTCTTCTAAAGTATTTATATTTATTATTCGTTGGTATGTATGAAAGTATGTATTTCCCGTATTTCGCCGGGAAGTTGCAATAACTTGTCGATACCATGTACATCTCTGTTATGTAATATTGATGAGCCATAGAAGTTAGACCACATTAGTGGCCGCGTTCTTGCGAAATACTAATCTTAGCGTAATTAGATTCTTCTGGAAAACTTTGTGGGCCACTCGAAGGCTTTACCCAAGTTGGCATCGCTAATTACGACGAAGTTGGTAAACTAAAATGTATGGATAAACATCGATAAGTGATATTATATCACATACAATCCTACAAGGATCTTTGTGGCACTTGGCCCTGGGTGATATAATATTGGCTTGTGGACAGGGATAGCAGCTCACTCTTTGTCACTAGCGTAAGTTTTAATTTCGGTAACATAAATAACCTTAATTTTAATATCGACTCTGGCTATTCTTCACATAGGGTGATTTTGTAATTAATATTTGGACCTACGGGCTACGAGTAACAAAATAATATAATGTACTTCGATGATTAGGACAGTGAGTGTGTAAATGTCAGTATTTATTTCCACGTTCACGTGCTAAAGCCTTAGCGCTGTTATAATATTATTTTATACGATATACTTTATTGAACTTTTTCACCGGAAAAATAAAAGGTTTAATAAAGGTTTAAAAATTAATAATGTCTCGGATACTTTATATTAAAATTATCTGTGTTCGCTAGGAAATCTTGTGTTTATTAACCTTGATTAAAGGCTAAGAATTACACTTTTATATAAAGGATGCAATTTATTATGTTTAAAGTTTATGCAGTTATTGCAGTTATATTATCCACTTCAAATCCGTCGTAATAATTAAAGGATTTATACCAAGGTCTCTGAGAAAATAAATAATAATTACATTGGACATTTAATATTAAATAGGAAATTCTTATTATTTTAAATATTATTACATGCTTCAAATATTATGATAGAAACAAGATTTTTATATTGCGATTTACGGTTAAAAATAGCAAATAGCAACTCTTTGATGAATTGTGTATATTGCAAACATTTTCTTCGAAGAAAGATACATGTGCGTGACGACGCATACCCGCCACGACAAGCACTTCGCAATTCAAGACGTGAGTGGAAGAATAAGGTAAGTAACATGAAAAAACTTCCCGTTTGTTTGCTTAAATGAAGGCTTTAGGGCCGGAAAAGTTATTTGAAATAGAAAAACTATGGATTGTATGTGTAGCCAGATATATTAGCTAGGTTATGAAGTAGATAACTTACAAGTTTTATTGAAATAATAGCTGTCCCGGCAAACGTTGTTTTGCCATTTAAAGTATATTTTCTACATCATCAGTTGATACATGTTTTACCCCCTCTTTTGTCCCCTAAGAGGGTGTGGGGGGGGAGGTCATACACCAGATGTTAAGTTGAAAAACACAGTTAATACCTAATATGAAGTTAGTCCACTAAAGAAAAAAGTTGTATACAAAATCTGACCCCTCTTTGGTCTCCAGAGAGGGTTGAGAGGGGAGGGGGGGGGAGGATTTTTATACACCAGATGTTGAGTTGGAAGAAGACAAATATAATATATCTGTGAAAACCGTATGCAAATCTGTGAAAACCGTATGCAAATCGGATCAGTAGTTTTCGTGTTAAAGAAAAAAGTTTGATACAAAATCTGACCCCCTCTTTTGTCCCCTTAGAGGGGTGAGGGGAAAAAATTTTATACACCAGATGTTAAGTTGGAAGAAGATAAATATATCTGCGAAAACCACATTCAAATCGGATCAGTATTTTTCGTGTGATGCTGGAACAAACATACAGACAGACAGAAAGAGTGACAGACAGACAGACAGACAAAAAACTAACCACATTTTTGGCTTCTATAGCGATGTAGTGACAAAGGTGTAATTTCGGGTGTCATTTCATATCTTTTATGTACTGAATTTTCATTTTTACAACAGAATATTGTCTTCCTCCCGCACGCGCTTTGGTGACGCCCACTATCGTAATATTTTAATTTCGCCATAATTTCAAAACCAAACGTCCAATTTTAATCATTCAAAGACCAAATATTATCTACATAAACTGTACTTAGTGATAAAATAATTTATTTTGATAAGGATTAATAGCGTGAGTAAAATATATCCGTTTAAATATAGTCCAAAAAAAAATCAGGATTTTTAAATAAATAAATGGTTATTATGCCTCACTCGACATAGATAGGTATAGTGTGTCGCGGACTTTTTTGTAGATATTTATAAGATCTACAATTACTTAGAACATTTTATGGTTCTATCTTTTATAGTTTAGGCAGCGTACGCAAAATAAGTAACTTTTCTAGCTGATTTTTTACACCTTGCGTCCGAAAAACTCAAATACCTTACGGAACCCTACTTTTTTCCAAAATAAAATGTAGCCTATGTTCAGCAGAAATAATGTAAGATTCCAATAGCAAAAGAATTTTTCAAATCGGTCCAGTAGTTTCGGAGCCTATTCGACTCAAACAAACAAACAAACAAACAAACAAACAAAAAATCAAATCTTTCCTCTTTATAATAGTAGTGTAGATTAGGGAAAAAATGAGTTATTGTCCGTATGTTACGAAATGTTACTTATTCGATTCTTCCACTCACGTCTTCACTTATTTATTTCAATCGTAATGAGAACATAACCCAATACTTTTAAGAGGTAGAAAGTAGTCCAAAAAGGTAATCCAAAGCCTCAGATCAAAGACTCTACCATGCCAAATTTGATAAAAATTCGTAAGATTTTTTGCGTAAAGAATATTTAATTATTACACATTACCTTGAAACCCTTGAAAAAGAGACTCCCCCCACCCTCCTCCCCCACCGCCGGCTTGTGTCCCTCTCTAGGGGGCTTTTATTTTAGTATACATATTATGTATTATTCATCTGGACACCTTTAGGAATAACTGTAGCAACTACATGAATTATTTGATCTGAAGTCCTTAATTTTCCCAGACTACATTACACAATCACAAACTTTCGTATAAAAGAATGACAATTCGACTATTATGTAGACCAGGGTTTCTCAAAGTGGGGTACGTGAACTCCTAGGGGTTCGCCATTCGACGGCAGAGGGTTCACGACAAAATTTACGCAATGGTGGCAACAGAAGTCATTATTAGAAATGTCCATAAATAAATCACTTCAAGCTGATTTCAAAAGGCAATAGGCAAATGTTTTTCGAACTTTCACGCAAAGCGATGAATTTCCTTTTAACCTTTTTATCTCATTATTAAGAGGTTCGCTGTCACCTGGAAATTTTTACTGGGTTTCGTGGAGAAGAAAGTTTGAAAAACCCTGATGTAGACTCTACAGTCTACTTGTCTCAAACTCTTTCTGAATGTGAGCGCATCAAGTTAAGGAACGCGTTTATAGAACTAGTCGGGATGGCCGACGGCTGTTTATTTATGAAGGGCAGCAGTAATGTTTTTATCAAGCGATTTGTTCTGATATACTGAACGATTTAGATGACAGTTTTAATACCTGTTTCTGTGCTGTCTTTTTTATGTTGACTTCTATTAAATATCTTGTCGATATAATAATTAATACGGTCTACCATTGCACTGTTACTAGCATAACAACAGTAGACATGGGAAAGAATCGACATACTGACAAACTTTATCGACAAAATGGCGAATGGAAAAATTTCTATTGTCTGTCACTTTGTCTATTCTTCCGTAAAAAAAACGTTTCTACGGTGATGCATGCTACGCCTCACGCCTGCGAAATAAATATTTAAGTAGAGACAGTTTTATAAGAAATTTAAGAAACATAAGTTTGTAATTTAAAAAAAACTGATGAGGATGAACTCTCGAATCTCGATCATGTCAGCTTTCGAATAAAAAAAAATAACTGAATCAAAATAGCTTCACCCCACTAAGCTTCACCCGTTATGTTTCGATGATGATATGGACAGAGTCAGACATATACACGGTCAGACAGACGGACGGACACGTCAAAATTATTTTAAAAAATTTTGTCAGTTAAAAAGTAGTCACTCGTAGTTCATGTGTTTAAATGTTACTATGTAATAAAAAAAACTGTAGTCAACATTAATTCTCATCGTTATCTTACATTTAACTTGTAAGTTATAACACGTCCGAGTTAAAATTAACTTTAATACGCTTCGTTACACATGACAATTAATTTTAATAATTACACAATATTTCAGACAAAAATGTGTAAATTGTAATACTGCAGACAAATTGTTGTACTTTATTTTGAAGACTGACTGATAGTAACCGAGTTGAAGCATAACATTATATTAGAGATTGAAGTTACAACTCTTTACTGCCGCACTTAGGGACGAATATAAATTAGTTATCTGTTATTTCTTATTAAAAAAAGATATTGAATAAACCCCATACATTATATTGTTAAAATCTTTATTCAATTACAATTGAGTAATAACTAATTAAGAATAATCTCTGAGCTAGACTTTAACACACACTCCATATACATTTTTGTCAAAATCTTGTAAAAAATTTGTGATTATTTATCTTTATTAAATAATCACAAAATCTCTCCTGGGCCTATAGCCGAAACTTTTTCGTTTTCGCTTCGTTATAGAATCGCCGATCAAAATGTATGGAATTGACATAAGACGAGTCGAACGTCAACGTCATATTAACGAACGCTTATGTCATTTCCATACATTTTCATCGGCGATTCTATAACGAAGCGAAAACGAAAACATTTTGGCTCACCCCCCAGATCAAATTCTATTTTGGAAATAGCTTGTAGACAGAATGATTTTGTAGCAATTGTTAGGTATGTTTAAAAATGTGTGTTTTGTGTCTCTTGCTCATGAGGGCAGCGTTGTAGCTAGTCAAATGGATTGATTGCAAAGTTCAATGGCGAAATTAGTGCATCTTGGCTATGTGTCCAGGCAAGTCCAGTAGCAGGTGAACTAGACTAGTCAGTGGCAACTGGCACATGTCAGGAATGCACGTCATTAGTTGACTAATAACTCGCCCGCTGCTGCTGACGCGGACTTGTCCAGAGATCATACAAATAATTAAATTTTCCCAGAACAATCTCTGATCAAAGACTTTCTGCATTTAGAATTTATTTTTGGTGAAGTATTTTTGGTGAAATTATTTGTTTTGGCGCAGAAAGCCGTTATAGTCATTTTGGGCGCAATAAAAATATGACAATCTGTCTTCATTTGTTATGCTGAATTTATTTTGTTTGGCGTGTGCGCGTAATTAATATTATAAGATTTTCTTAAATTATAATTATTTCTTTGAAGGACAAAAAATAAAGAAGTGGTCTCGTACCCTGGGCCTGGTTGCTTCTACTTTTTTAAACTTGATAATAACTGTATTTTATTAAAAAGATAAAACCGACTTCAAAATTTTAGGTAAATTTTGATAATTAAAACTTCCCTATCTGCAAAACTACGGAGCCGAATTTGATGAAACTTGCACTATTCCCTAAGTTGAACAATACCTAGTACAACAAAAAAAGAATTACTAAAATCGGTACGGTATTTCCAGAGATATGCGAACACAAACATAAAAACATACATACATACATAATATATACACTTTTGAAATTTGACACATTTGTCCAGACGCTGATATAGACTAATATATTATACGAAAATTGGACAGTTCTGAAAATAAAACATACATACGCGTCGAATTGACAACCTCCTTTTTTTTGAAGTCGGTTAAAAATAGCAAGGAAGCCCTTTTAACTTGATAGGCGATTAAATTTGCCAGCAATTACGTTCGCTCAGAAATTAATTCATCGTGTTGTAACTTGTAAATTATGTCTTGCCACAAAAAAAAGAGAATACAAGTAAACAGCATTTTATTCTAAACAAAATATCTAATTGGCTCAATAAAGGCTAGGCCGTAAAAGAAGAGGTAACACTGTACATAAACATTTGCATTTACTATAGCGTCTATACTCTACCGTCTATAGCAACATCATACAGAATGTTCCGATTAATTATTATTAAGGCCGTCACAGACTTAGCTATAATATATATTAATATGTTTATAGCTAGGCATATTACTATATATTTTCTATACAATTAATTATTAATATATATTATAGCTAAGTCTGTGACGGCCTTTAGAGTACCCAGTAGTCAGTAATTACTCAATAATATGCTCAACTTTAATTAAACTATTTTTATAAACAAACAATAAATAATAGCACAACATTAAAAACGCTGTAACTCTTGGCAGATGCATGATTCAATAATCGCTGTAATCAGCCAAACTGCCTGAAGGAACACTGTCGTTCAACGGATTAAGGCTTCTGTCTGTTTGTGTGTCAGGTTATATTTATATTATTAATTACCTTATATTATTAGAAGAAAAATGCAGTATAGATTTAGGCACAAGCCAGGCTCAGGCTCATGTTAATTCCAAGTTACCCGTATCTATACTTTTTCTATCACTGAGGCCAAACGTTTTACATGCGCTTGCGCACACATAAAACTACGTTATTTTGTGTCATATTTCTTTCGTTTCTCATCTGTCCGAATGGATGTAAAATTGACGTCAATTTTTTTTTGTAGGAATTGTGATACGTTTTAAATTAATATAATATCGGACTACTTAGCATGACTTGTAGCGACTTTAACTGATTGACATGAAACAGCCGAACTGCGAACATCACCTCTTTTTGGAAGTCGGTTAATAGTCGCTGTGGTCGGTCGCCCGTGTGCCTCACACCCGGCGACTTGTTTGAAAATTACAATTATTAAGATATAAAATTTTGGGGCCAGATAATTCCATGAATAAAATTATACGACCAATAAAACTACCTACAGCGGCGGACTCTCGTTAGTCGTTTATAAACATTGCCCTAATTCTGCTTCTCTTATCCATCATTGATACGTCTTTGATGCGGTTTTGATGCAGTCTATGTAAGAGCCAGTCCACAGGGCGCGTTGCGTTGTTTTAGATACAAATAACCAAGGTGTTCACAAGGCGCGCTGCGTCGTAGCAACGCACACAATATGAGGGACAGCAACCCCTGAGACGAAGCGGGAGGTAGTGTTGACGTTAAAGGTCAATTCAGACCGCAACGCGACGAGGCGAGGCGAGGCGCGGCATAAATTTGTATGGATTTGACAGATTTCAATTGCGTGAGACGTCTTGCGAATCTGTCAAATCCATATTAATTTAGAAATGCATCTACGCGTTGCGTTGCGGTCTGAATCAACCCTTAGACTGCTTCAAGTGTGGCTGCCTATGCGTCAATATATTTGCGTCGCGACGACGCAACGCAACGCAATGCGCCGTGTGGACTGGCTATTAATCTAATTTTTCGATATACATATAAGATAAGAATTCTCATGAAATGTCAAACCTGCGTCAAGCGGCGGTTTTTGTCGATGTCACTTTCTTTTTTTTGGAGATTGGTCAAGTCAAAACTCTATAAAACCGTCTTTATACGTTTGTCTAATCTAATATGAGAATACAGTGCAGAGTGCTTACTGCTTACTCAAATAGATACTAAGCTGTGCGTTATGTCAAAACTCAAATCCCAAACATTTTTGACATCTTATTTCGCTATCGTAACTGGCAAATACATTTTGACTAAGCACTCACAAAAATCGATATTCAGACGTAAAGCTTTAACTATGGAACTTAAAAAAGAATCAGGGTACAAGTCCGCAATCAGAGGCAATTGTTTCAATTAGGGCAAGTGGAACCGTCATTATACCGGCCAGTTAGACAAGTCCTGACTCCTGATTGACCCGCGATGACTTGTGGGAGACCAAATTACTGGGACGGAAACATGCGATAGAGGAAAGAAGAATATAGAGTATAGTCTAACTGGAATTAATGCAATGGGAGACAAAATCACAGTGATAGGAATATGCAATAGATTTGAGGTGAAAAGTGAGAGTGATGCAAAGTATTTAAAACCGACAAGGATCGTTTGGCGGGCGATGTTAAAATTCCTAATCCCGGCCGGAGTACTATTATATATTCTGTGCCCCGGCTTATGAAGTGTAACTTGATAGACAGTGGTTGCGTTTTAAGTTGAGACTCTGCCCTCATGACAATATCTATAGTTTTTATAATTAGTAAATAGTAAGTCTAGAAGAGTATTCATGATTACTGATCACCCCACTTAATTTTTCTGTAAAAATATTTTTTGTGAAACGGTTTATTGAAAACTTTAATTTTAGTAATCACTAGATGACGCAGCAACTCCGTTGCACTAAGGGCCAAAACACAAAACCGCGTCGCGGCACCGCACCGCCAAAATCGGCGGCAAAATCATTAAAAAGTAATAAAAGTATCTCCATACCAAATTTTATCAAAATTGGTTTAGTGGTTTGAGGGTGAAAAGGTAACAGACAGACAGACAGATAGGCAAACAACTTTCGCATTTATAATGTTATTACTTAGTATGAATTATATCCTTCTAGGTGCGGCCGTATGACTTATCATTTAACTAACCAATTTCATAAAGAATTAAAAAACTGCTTTAATATAGGTAGTAGGTACCCAGTGCCAAAAATTTACAAACAACAAAACATTAATATCAATTCGAAGAATTATCTTGGTCATTAACAACCTTACTTTTTCCCCCCAACACCACTTCCCATACAAAACATAATTTGATGATTATTATTATTTGGTAACTAATGACATTTGCCGAAAAAGAGAACATTGCACGTTTCGATTCCTTTTTTACACCATCCGTACTAATATAATATGAATACGAATGCGTATATGTCTGTTCCTCACATAAAGCCGCATAATTGATTTGGATGGGTGTGGAGTTTGTAAACCAAATTTTATTGAAATCGGTTTCATGAAGAGGTAACAAACAGACAGACTGACACACTATCGCATTTTATATATTACGAGCTATTGCCCACGGCTTCGCTCGTTCAATTCCTATTTTAAC
Organism: Plebejus argus; assembly: GCA_905404155.3. Lineage (NCBI taxonomy): Eukaryota > Metazoa > Arthropoda > Insecta > Lepidoptera > Lycaenidae > Plebejus > Plebejus argus. Next base: position 9,784,967 of record FR989941.1, on the reverse strand, counting down.
CCCTGGGGGGTGGAATTGATCCTTTCTTAGCGGATGCCTACGTCGAAACATCTACCTGCATGCCAAATTTCAGCCCGATCCCTCCAGTGGTTTGGGCTGTGCGTTGATAGATCACCATGTGAGTCAATAACCTTTGAGTTTTATATATTTAGATTGAATTGACACAAAAAGGCGAATTTGTGACAAAAAAATGTACAGTTCCGGCATGAAACACTTTCTGCGCACAGTAGCGGGCTACAGCCTACATCTAGTTAAACTACACCATAATGTGACTGTAATTTCGTAAAGCTCGTTCGTTAATCAAACGAGACTCGTTTGAACGTTTCCAGAACAATTGTTTGGAAAGCGGCCCGAAATGTGAAAACTATTTTGAGCAGGAAGTGATTATTTCTTGAGCAGTTTTAAATCCATTACCCTTGGATGTCGCAGGGTAATTTTCCAGTAGCTGCCCACGGCCACACACAACGCCTATTATAGTCAGTGAAAATTATGATTAATATCCATTACAGATATTATGTTTTACACGTAGAGGACGACATATTGTCCAATGTGGCTAAAATGTGGCACTATTCTCCGACTTTCGCATATATTTTCATTGAGTTTATAGCTGTTTACCTTTCGTTGTAATAATTATTATTAATATCATTTACCTCCGATGACAAAGGAGGAGTGACTAGTGACTGGCCGTGGCATCGTAGTATCTATCATCCAAACGGGTGGACCGATTTTGATCGAGTTTTTCTAGTTTTAAAGCTGACAATAGTCCTATGCCATGTTCTTTACCGAGATGAGTCTCGTATAACTAAATATAAATATCTCCATCTCTTGATATAAGAATCTCCATACCATATTTCATCAAATTCTGCGGTTTAAGTGCGACAGACAGTCTTACTTTCGCATTTATTAGTAGAGATAGATCAATGTTTACCTAACGGTACCCGTGATGTACGCCTCAGGTCTCGTCTATTGAAATTGTTAAGGCATCAATTAGTTGATTACAATCAGATGGCTCTTCGTGGCCAGAACCTCTTTGTTGAGACTTATCAGGCGGTAGTGTTCGATTTGTAAATAAGATAAGCATCTTACTGTTACCAAAATAAATATGGAGTACAGTTATGCAGTGTGCGTACGAGCGACAAAATTGTCTCTATCGGCTGACATAATAATTCATTTAATTCGACTTTAGACCCAAATTACTGTCTAGGAAGCAAAGTTTTGATGTATTTTGTAAGAAATAACGGTATCTACAAAGCTGGAAAAACGACTTAGTATATTAGAGTATAATAGAGTCTATGAGAGTTATAATTCGAAATTGAGACGGTTATAGTGACGGAGACAAGTTTGCCGCAAGTACGCGCTAAGTGCTAACCTTGAGAAGTTAGCCAAATTCATAATATTATGGTAGACTGTAGAGAATATTATGAATTTCGCTACCTATAATATTATAATAGTAGTTTTTGTATTTAGTAACTACACAACATAAATTTATTCAGAGATAATATATATGGTGCTAAAATTACCTTCACTTACCTACTTGAAGTTATTTAAAACTAGATGTCCCGTGCGGCTTCGCCCGCGTAAATTAGGAATTTTATGAAAACCGTACATTTTCCCGCAAAAAGTTCTGTCCCTTCACGTGGTCTATTCTATATCTGTGAGTTGTGACAAATAATATCAAAAATGCTCTAGTACTTCGTGAGATAAACCCTTTCTAGTTTCTAATAATTTTCCCGGGTTTTTCCACATTTTATTCTGATTCTTCGGTCATATATATTTTAGTCTTAGCGTAAGTAATAATAAATAGCCTTCCTCGATAAATACGCTACTTAACACTGATTTTTTTTTAAATCGAACCAGAAAGTACTTCCTGAGATAAGCGTGTTCGAGCAAACAAACAAACTCTTCAGGTTTTAAATAATATTAGTAGATATAATTTTTTTTAAATCGATTGACAAACTCGAGTCTCGATCTAAAAGACTATGAAACGTATCATGGGACGATACCGTGGGAGAGCCATGCTTCGGCACGAATGGGCCGGCTCGACCGGAGAAATACCACGGGCTCACAGAAAACCGGCGTGAAACAGCGCTTGCGCTGTGTTTCGCCGAGTGGTGAGTTGACCGGAGGTTCGCGTAGTGTATATTTTCTTTGCCGGAGGCCCTATCTCCTACCCTTTTCCCTTCCCTATCCTCCTTTATTTCCTTCCCTACCCTCCCCTATTCCCTTCCCTATCCTCCCCTACCCTATTACGCTATTCCCTCGTAAAAGGCCGGCAACGCACCTGCAACTCTTCTGATGCTGCGAGTTGCTTTTCATCAGGTGACCCGTTTGCTCGTTTGCCTCCTTTTTTCTTAAAAAAAAATGGTACTTGGTAGTGATGATGATGATGATGACGAATGTAATTTGCATAGTAGAATCTGCTTTCCGATCTTAAATCAACACCGAAACTCTCAAACGTATATCTATGAAGAGTCAGAAGTTCTCTCAGCAGCTCCCGAACCATGGGTGGGTGTCGCTGGGTCCAAAATCTTACTTGTTGTTAGCATATACTCGGAATACTTCTCATGAAACCAAAGTCACCACATGTTTCCATATAAATTTTGAGGAGTTCCCTCGATTACCCATGGATTCCTTCATCAGATCACCATTTTTGTGAACATGATATTAAATTGGGATAATGCCCTATACACCAAAAGAAAAAATTTGAAAATCGGTTCACAAACGGCGGAGTAATTGTTGAGCATAAAAAAACGAACATAACACCTCCTCCATTTTGAAAGTTGGTTAAAATTATAGCCTATGTGTTATTCTGATGCATAAGCTATATTGTTGTAAAGTTTCATTAAAATCCGTTCAGTAGTTTTTGCGTGAAAGAGTAACAAACATCCATACATCCATACATCCATACATCCATACATCTATACATCCAAACTTTCGCCTTTATAATATTAGTAGGATAGGATGATTGACGCATTACGCAGCACACTGGTTATAATTTATGTCTAGAGTCTAGACTTAAAGTCTTAAAATAATCTAATACTGTTTATAGACTAGCACGAATCGGCGCACGAGTACCGAAAACTATTCCACCTCAATTTTTTATGCGATCCTCTTCAAATTGCCCTCCTGATGATATAAATGCATGTTGCCATGGCGCAACCTGGTGCCATATTGTTATAAGTTATAACACTTATCTTACTTGTCTGAGTTAAAATTTACGGAAGATGTATTCCTACAATATGTTATGTTGAAATTATTGTAAACAAATTATAGATGTTTTATTATGTGAAATATGCATTTACTTACATAAATCTATCATCGATTTGATATATTTTTTCCATAAGTATATACTTATAGAGTTTTAAACTATTCTAATTTTTAACCCCCGACCAAAAAAAGGGGTGTTATAAGTTTGACGTGTCTGTCTGTCTGTCTGTCTGTCTGTCTGTCTGTCTGTGGCATCGTAGCATCCAAACGGGTGGACCGATTTTGATCTAGTTTTTTTTGTTTGAAAGCTGACATGACGGTGAGTGTTCTTAGCTATAGTTCATCATCATCAGCCTGCTCATTGCTGAAATATCACGGTATATCTGGTTCGTGATAGGACGATTAGCAACTTGCAGTCGTTTGATGGGTTTTATATTTTGCATCCTGGTTCGAGACACTTATGAATATATACACATTATTGGAAAGTTGACCTGGTGGTGCAGCATCACCTGGTAATCAATAGGATACCCAACTCCTCACCAACTTAGAGCAGAGGTTTCGTGTTTGGGCTCATTTTAATTGCGACAACCAGTAAGACGTAGATAAACAGTAAATATTTGCATGCTGCTGCTGCAGCATCACCTGGATTCTATATGAGCCAAGCTCCGTATGAACCTAAAGTGGAGGTTTCATGTTTGGGCTCATATTGATGGCCTCATCCAAGAGGACATATTTTATAGATGGTATTCATTGGGATATGATCCAGTTGATAGGAATTATTCTGCACAAGTTTAAAAAGCATAAAATAAAATTAAATTAAGAAATTAAAAAAAAACCCCGCCAAAAAACTTTAAAAAGTAATGAAATAACATTTCCTGACTTTAAGTTTAAATCATTCCTAAGAGTAAAGTAATATTTTAGTCCATAATTGTTGTCAAGGTGTGTCGGGGGACCGCTAATGTAGATGTTTGATTTCACATAACAATATAAATTAAGGGTCTGTTCACAGCGACCCGAATCGAGAGAATCAGCGACTATTATGGCGATACAAAATGCAAAAGTCGCTGTTGTGGTAGTTTACTTAGCGGTCCCCCGACACACCTTGACAACAATTATGGACTAAAATATTACTTTACTCTTAGGAATGATTTAAACTTAAAGTCAGGAAATGTTATTTCATTACTTTTTAAAGTTTTTTGGCGGGGGTTTTTTTTAATTTCTTAATTTAATTTTATTGTATTTTTATGGATATTAGGTAAATAAATCTCCGGTTTAGATATTGAGTTAGATATTGTCATCTTGTGATATATTATCGTACAAAGATAATATATCAAGATAGCAAATACTTATATTATAAACACTGTGTATTTGTGTTAAGGCCTATTTGAATGTCTTTGTTTAAAAAAATCACCATTTAGTAATCTGTGCTTACTTTACACAGACTAAAAAGAAAATAGCTCTTTTTTTAATTTCTCTTGCTCACAACTTAGAAGTTATTTATCGTATAGGAATCGTTAAATGTTTGCTATAAATATTATCCTACGATCTTTCCTAGGACTAAAAGTACCTTTTTACCAAATTTTATCAAACTCAGTTCAGCAGTTTTAGCGTGATGAGACAGCAAAATGACACCTTTCGATTATTTTATATTATTATCATTAGTATGGATAAATCCTGTATTTATCTTCTCTTATTTAACCCAGACAAGGTAAACAGAAAATAATCATTCTATTTTAGTTAAAGCCAAAATTGACGTTGTAAGGCTAAAAGGCCGTTGGTCAAATAAAATAGTTAAATATTTAATTCTCACCATCTATTTTTAAATACTTAATACGTTTTTCAAAGCCGCCGAATCTACGGTCAAGCTATAAATAACAATAACATTATTAATGTATAGTTTATAGCTTTTTAATTGGTGTATGATAAACATCACTGGTTTTAAGCACCGATTTAACAAGTACATATTAGATGATTCTTGACGATAGAGGTCCATAACTACCTATACTGGGCCACTGAGTATAGGGATCGAATTTCAGACAAGACAATGAACATAACATAATAATAATTATTATGAGTTCATGTTCACAATTCAACATCTCAATCTTTTATGAATTCAAAATTTGAACTCAAAATATTTTAATTCCTGACTCAGTAACCTTTAGATTACTAAATTTCCTCATTATTAGTTCAGGCGTGAAGAGCTACCAGACAGACGAGCAGACAAACAGATTTATAGTAATAAATACGAATGGTTAAAAGTGATGCAGTTATAATATCCTCAACTGTACTACTTGATGCGATATAGCTCCCACACCGGTTTTGGTGACGGTGGCCGGTTTCATTGAAACCAGGCCAGCTACGCAGGAGTATTTTTATAGTGCCCAAGTGTGTGCGCAGTACACAAGAGCACTCTCTATTCCTTTACTCTCATAACCCAGTGGGACGGCAGATCGACACGACCGGCGAGAGATCAGGCGCAGGACCGACTTTTTTACATGCCCATCCGACGCATGGATCATCTTTCTTGTCAGACAATCAGGTGATCAGCCTGCATTGTCCTAACCAAACTTGGAAATAACATGTTTCCAACGCGGGAATCGAACCCACGACCTCCGAGTCAAGAGCCGCGCTCTGTACCACTAGACCACGGAGGCGTTAAATATCTAGCCGTGAAATCGTTTATAGCTAAAACAGTATTCAGACCGTTTCTTTGCACATTTTTGTGTATTATATTCCTGTGCAAATAAACATTTATTACTCTATTTAATACTCTATAATCTAGTGTGAAATTTTAATGGTTGTTTTCCCGCAGTAAAATGATTCTATCTTAGTAGTACAATAGATTTGTAAAGTTTTTTTTGTTCAAATAAAAAAAAAAATTCGGTCAGGTCCATAGTAACTCGCGCCTAGCGGCATAAAGTTTCCATAGTACGTCATACGAAATATTTTGTATTTTCAAAAATTAACATGCATGGTTCGATAGTACTACTATAGGTAAATCGTTCTGCTGCGGGAAAACAACCACTAAAATTTCACGCTAGATTATAGAGTATTAAATAGAGTAATAAATGTTTATTTGCACAGGAATATAATACACAAAAATGTGCAAAGAAATATAAATACGCGTACTCTACAGTCTACGTGCGCTTATGAGTTGTGATCATTATAATATACTTAGATTTAATCAAAAAAGTTTATTATCATTTTTGACTCTACAAAATATTCTCAAAAACACAGCACAACAACTTGGGGTTGCCTAATTCTGGAAAAAACAGCTTTATAGTATAATATCGCCTTTTTGCAAGTTTATTACTTAATTTATTACTCTTTACTCTATAATATAAAGTAAAAGAAAACGCGTATCATATAGAGTCTATATTATGATACGCGTTTTCTACATGATAGCTCATGATTATAATAGCTGTAGTTGATAAATTGCTATTACTAATAATATAACCTACTCAAAATCACTCAACAATTTAGGGTTCAAGAAACCGCTTATGGTTGCGTTTCCACCAGAGATGTGTTGCGACTTCCGAGGAATGTGTTTTTGAGAACCAATAGAATCATATTTTCATTGACTTGGGCTTGTCATGACATCGCTCAGCGTGGCCATATTATTGGATCACACATCCCTCGCAACACATCTCTGGTGGAAACGCAGCCTTACCATTTTGACTGTTTTTAATAAATGTTAGTTAACTTTATGTCTGTAATAGTATTTGTTCGTAACTTTACTACTCTATCTAAATTGTGATACGCGTACTCCACGTGATAGCATAATAATATTATGTATTCTGTGGTGATAGCTCGCGATAGCTCATGATCATGATGCTGGCGGGGTTAGCTCGAGGTGGTTCGCATTCCGGCCGGACCACACACAGGTAATTAGGCCGTTTCAGACAAACTACGCTATTTCTTTGTATGCCTCTACCAGTATCTATTAAACTGATCCTTAAGGTAGAACAATAAGGATCGTCGTAGAGGTAAAATAATGTTGAATGGACTGTAATTGCGAGGAATGTTGCATTGTAATAAATATCGTCCAAATATGACATGATGCTCTTGAATGTTGGATTTTGCAATAAAATGTCAAAATTTTACATAATATTATGCAGGTTTTTGTCCGCCTCTTGCAGGCATACAAGGATGATTTGGCCCCTCGATGACATTGCCATTGCTTTAGAGCTGTCAATAAAAATAACGCCAGCGCCAGCGCATATTTCGGCCGCATTTAAAATTACCTCTACTTGGATGACATCGACAGGAGTGACAGTGAAAGAACTGCCTAAAATACCATTTTACAATATCGCAGCGTCAGTTTGTATTGTGGCCATGCGCCAAAATAGCCTTGTGTTTACATTTCTTCAAAAGTCTTATGTCATTTTTGACTTAATCAATGTTTAATTAGCTTTTTTCTGCAAAGAAATATGAAAATACCATGTTTTGACAAAAAGTCTTACATTTAAAGAAAATTAAGTACATAGGTATTTTGTTTTCAGAAAATTCTCAATTTTTTCCTGATACAGTAATTTTTATTACATTTTTAATTACACTGCAGTTTCAGAAATGCTAAATGAATATGAACTAAGTGGCCATTATACATAAAAACAAATGCGAAAGCAAAAATTAAACTCGTCTTCATAATATTATGTCCCTTTCAGGTCTTATATTCCCTTGTGGTTATGGCCCTTATGTCATTGGCTAAAAGGTCCTATTGAAGGTAAAATAACTGTGAACTGGTAGCTGCCAATAGCTCAATGACATCTCAAGGTCACCAGCATCTTGTAGGACGTTTGGTTCCTTGGAAGTTCGAATAAAACTGCACATAACTCATAGCGTTTGTTCTGTAGAGCAAATAATATAATATTATGTAGAGGAAAATACATAGACACATAGAACAAGACGTAGAACTTCGTTTTTTGAATTCGGTTCGATATCTTCTATTGTAAATGTAGTAAAAGTTGACGATAGTAAATTGTTTATTAATTACGAAAAAAATGCAACTATTTTAGGTATTTATTTAGGATTTGTTACCGAATATCTTATAAGTAGCTCAAGAATGGTAATATACTACTAGCTTTTTTAAATCGTCTCTGATTGAATAAAATTTAGGCCCGACCAGCGATTTATAAGCTAAACTTCGCAATAAACTATGTTAATTTATTATAATATATTTAATGTAATTTTTATTGCCAGACTCCATTATGAAGATAATTTAATTAAAAACCGGCAAGGAAATAGATAATATATAATATAATGTGGACACGATCATAGATTTAATATTAATTAATGTTCCTCTGAGCGTAGTACGCCGATAACAGTCGTATATCAAAGATTTCCCTCGTTCCCAGTAAATGTATCGTTTTTTTACCGACAAAGAGTTTTTTTATGAAATAGTGTTTTGGGCAAAAGTATTAATGGAAAACAAGAATTTGAACATATACCAATAGTATTATCTGTAGGTACGTAAGCGTATTTGTTGCCTGTCTATCAAAATATCAATAATTATTGTCGTTTCGATCGAAGCCTCCCTGCGATATTCGATATGTTAGAGTTATGAGAATTCGGCGTAAAAATAAGTAAAATTTGGTTCAGTTAAAATTAAGAGCTAAGTTTGAAAATCCAAGTAAAAAAAACTCACATAATAATACTTATTTCATTTCAGTTTAATACACCTTAAGAAAAAACAAGTTATTAGTATTATAATTACGAAATAAATGTATTATAAAGATTTTATCTTTTGCTCATCTTAAATTGAGCCATTGATGTTGGATTTATCTTTATACGGAGTTATGTGAATACATTGCAATATGTTAAACAATCTTTGTTTTATTTTCCCGAGATCTAAATTAGTGTTATCATGTAGTCTGGGAACTTGTTTCTTGAACGCTTTGATCTGGAAATTTCACATTTACACCTTGCCCATTGCGTGTTATTTTTTACCCGAGATTCCATGAAGTATACTGCAATGCGCAATGTATAATATATAAAGGTGCTGCAGGTTTTCATCGTGTGGAATGTCAGTTGATAGTAAAGGATGGAACATCAAGTTGTAGACAGTAGACGGGAGCCTAATCATAGTTTTTGTAAGCCTTAAGCGAATAGTAGCTATGCGATTATGCTATTGAAACTTATTGAATTATTACGCAACGTAATAATGTTTATTAAATAAATAATATGTATAGCTGAGAAATGGTTATTACACGATAAAAACTGAAAAAACATAAAAATAGTAGAGTCTTTATAAGTTAAATGTGCAGCAGTGTCAGACTTTCTTTCGTTTTTCGGACCTTCTTGTAATCTCTACTAATGTGACAATTAAGTGTGTCTCTCTACCCCGCTGTTTTTTACTCCTTTTCGCTAGCCGCTAAGGCCCACTTGCGCAGATTTGAGTTAAAGTTAACTCTGAGTTAAACATCATGTCATATCTGTCACTCACTTTAAAGAGTGATATGAGTGACATGATGTTTAACTCAGAGGTAACTTTAACTCAGATCTGCGCAAGTCCGCCTAAAACGATTACGATTACAAACATTAAAAATTAAAACCAATATACCACAGACAAAAAATACGAATTTCATATTCCGAGTAGCATCATTCCTGTCTCCGCAAAAAAAGGAAGTAATAAAACATAACGTCATTTCTGTACCAAATAGCAATATGTTTCGACGTTCGACATCCAAGTCATTTTGACAGCTATTGGACACGTAACTGACTTGGCCTATATATAATATGACTCAAACACGTACATATAATATACTGTGCGGCAAGATAGGGCAGACAGTTCAGAGAATAATGACTCCTATTGTCTTGTGGATAAATGCTAGTTTGGTGAGGTAAAGTTGATTTATATAAAACTAGATTTTAATTGGCACTATCAATCAACAAGTTTGAAACCAGGCTAGTTACCCAGGAGTAATTTTATAGTGCCCATGTATGTGCACAATATAAAAAGAGTCTTACCTCCTGCGGGGCTAAAATGGTAATATTTTGCAATTCCTCCAGAAAATGAATTGTCAAAACTGTCAAACTGATAAAATAAGTCAAATTAGTACAAATTGTGCAAATTACAAGACACATGAATTGCAAGCAGAGTGATATTTAATTCTAATAATAAATCATACTTAATTATGATTCGTTTTTGTTTTTTTAAATCACTCAAATATGTAATTTGCACAATTTGTACTAATTTGACATTTAATTTTGTCAGTTTGACAGTTTTGACAATTCATTTTCTGGAGGAATTGCAATATAATTACTACCATTTTAGCCCCGCTGCGCGCTGCTCTCTACTCACCGATTTACAAACTTTTGTAATGTCCTCTTCCGGGACTCGAAAGTATTTTCATGGCGAGTTGAATCAAAATTGGTTTATTAGTTAAGAGGCGATAGGCAGAAAGACACACGTTTTGTATTTTATTTAGGATTGGAATGGACATTGAATAGATTGCATCATGCAAGTTTGCTATCTCTTCAGGCTTTTGCAAAAAGGTAATAATAAAATGAAATAGAAGATTTTATATCTATAATTAATTAACTCCTACATAAGCCAAAAGTTCGAATTGTTATAAAATCAACCTACCGCATAGATTATTATTTATTTTAAGAATCATTTCACAATAAAATAAATTAATTTATTATCCTTCCTACTCAGACCAAATAAAAATTTGTTTTTATATTTTGGTCTGAGCCTTTCTAATACTTTGCATAAAATTTTGCATAACTTATTTATTAATTTAGTGAAGTAACACGAAAACAAAAGAATTTATTTGCAAGTTTTATTGTTGTCTTTGTATTTTTAATTTATGATTAATTTAGAATAATTATTTATGAAAACATTTTCATATTAACATTTAAAAATTACAAGCTTTTGTTTGAAAGTTTATTAGAACTTGAAAGTGTGTTACATAAAAGAAGTATTTAATTTTATGTACACGGACATTCTACTGTTTGATTTTTATACTTTGGTGTCTCAGGCAATGTCAAAAACTTTAGTTACGCTCAGTCCTAAATTTGTTCCACCATTGTTTAGTTAAAATAAATCAATGTTTCGTAATCTGCTTAACATTATGCTTAGGTCGACACTGTTGACATAACATTGCGAGGTTAACGAATGACCAAGTCAAAACTGACGCCGCCATATTGTAAATTATCTGTTTTACGTCATCCAAGCTTTATTTTACACGTGGCCAAATGAAAACTTTCACTGTTGTCCTATGATGTGGATGATGATAAATGACAATATGTCACCCTAGGAGCCTAGATGACAGGGTCACCTAACTTCTAAAATGCCATAGAATCCTTGCAGGTTATCTATATCACCAGGCTTACACAACTTTAATGTTTGACATCATGGCAGCTTAGTGACATGCCAATTTATATTTTTGGCTGAATTAACCGATTTCTTATAGTTAAGTAATATGTACTTAGCACATTAGTGTCACTGCCAATTTAAAATGTACCTTGAATTAACTATAGTTATTTTCTTACTCAATTATAATGTAGGGAATTTTCACAAATGAGCTTCTTTGCATCAACCGTTGTCTAAATGATCTAAATTAATTTCCTATTAAATCTCGATTAATTAGAAATAGGTCTTGAAATTATGGCAGTTCGTAGTTCCATCATTCATGTATGGTTCTGAGAATTGGAGTGCCTCAAGGGGACGCTCTAAGACAGAGTTTGCTTGAGTAGGCTAGGTTACCTCCTTCACATTCATATTGGTGTCTCGAACCTTCTATTCATTATCATCATCATCAAAACCAGCAACAGTAAACTTAATGTACTAGATACTTGGAAAGTTGTTGCGCCATGTATCGCATAGAAATTATACATTTTTCCGGATAAAAACTTTTCTATTGTCCTTTTCTGAAGCTAAATGTTTCTGCATATCAAATTTCATGTGCAGTGGTTTATGTGTGAATAGTAAAAATATAGAGAGATAGAGAGCGTGCGACAGAAAGACAGATACAACTTTCGCATTAATAATATTAAAGTTAAAAGCATAGACTTATATATTACTCAGGACCGGGTCAATCGCGCGTTGCAATGATGCAGATTCGTAGGGGTCAAAACGCTCCGTTTGACTCCTACGTGACTTAGTCGTCTGTGGTCCGCAGAACAAATCAGGTGGGTCATCGTATGCCTTACAGTGCCATAAAAATGCCTAATTGTTTAGTAAAAGGCTGCAAAAATTATATTAAAAAAAGTTAAAAAAGCACATGGAGTTTGTTTATGTAAAGAAATAATTAATTTATAATTTTACTACCGATGTCCGCCATTATCCGCCATGGCTACTGTTTTACCGAGTAATGACGCAACCCCTACGTTCCACTTGGCGTTGAAAACGATCAAAACGCTAAACATAGGAGGCAATTTCAGCGTTTTGATCGTTTTCAACGCCAGGTGGAACGCGGGGTTCGTCGGTAAAACAGCATTCGCACGCGGCCGAATATTGTGTCGCACTACGTAGTTCAAACGATTTTTCATAGATGGCTCTCTATTACCTTGTATGAAAAACCTATTAGCAAAATGTTCTCGTAGGCATATCCTGACATATAAATCGATGGTTAAAAGTATGTATAATGTATATCCTATACTTATATTTCAAAGCATCAACGTACTAATTTAATTTAGGTACTTACTGTGCTAAAATCGATAAATATTAGGATTTGATAGAAAATCTATAACGCTGTTGTGATAAGCTCATAATTTGGCGACAAAAGATAAAATTCACAGATAAGTGTAATGAAAAGTGATACAACAACTCAAAACACCTGTGTTTATTCATAAAACTGATAATGTCACGTTTTTTGTAAAAAAACATGCGAATTACAATGTGTCTTGTACATGTATCAAAATTTTAACTTGTTGGAATCCGGTAAAAGGTCTCTACCACTACTTTTTTAAACAGAACTAATAGACTAATTGCGTTATTTAAAAATAATGTGCGTCTAATATTTTTTGACTTTGATCTAAAATAAAAATAAAATAAGAAACCAAAAAGGATATCTACCAGTTCATTAAATCTATATCAATATTATAAATGCGAAAGTGTGTCTGTCTGTCTGTTACCTCTTCATGCCCAAACCGCTGAACCGATTTTCCTGAAAGGTGTTGGTGGTATGGAGATACTTTGAGTCCCAGGAAAGGACAGAGGATAATTTTTAACTCGAAAAAATGTACAGTTCCCAAACTTTTGGTGTAATTTGCGGGCGTCATCTTGTAATTCATAATATCTGTGATATTATTATTAACGATTTTTAAGAATGATTCGCATATCAATTAACGATTTTAAAACAGAGATTTCTTTGTGGTAATAAACTATTAGAACTTAGAAGAGCGAAAGTCTTGAAAAGTTAATGAGTAACAAACATTCCATTTACGAGAACGAGTAATGGCTGTTATAAAAAGTTTTAAACTTATTTCTTAATTATAGATTAAAGGTTGATTCATGACTATCCTGGCCAGGATAATAAACCTCAGGTTGGCATGAGACAATGATTAGTTTATACCTATGTTGTTTTATGTCAGTGTTCCCTTTTTAGGGTTCCGTAGCCAAAATGGCAAAAAAGGAACCCTTATAGATTCGTCATGTCTGTCTGTCTGTCTGTCTGTCTGTCCGTCTGTCCGTCCGTCCGTCCGCCCGTCCGTCCGTCCGTCCGTCCGTCCGTCCGTCCGTCCGTCCGTCCGTCCGTCCGTATGTCACAGCCACTTTTCTCCGAAACTATTAGAGCTATACTATTGAAACTTGGTAAGTAGATGTAGTCTGTGAACCGCATCAAGATTTTGATGCAAAAATGGAAAAATTATTAAAAATTTTAGGGGTCCCCATAGGTACAACTGAAACAAAAAAAAATTTTTTTTATCTAACCTATGCGTGTGGGGTATCTATGGATAAGTCTCCAAAAATCATATTGAGGTTTCTCATATCATTTTTTTCTAACCTGAATAGTTTGCGAGAGAAACTCTTCCAAAGTGGTAAAATGTGTGCCCCCCCCCTCTAATTTCTAAAGTAGGGGCATGATAATTCAAAAAAAATATATGATGTAGATCACTATAAAAACTACCAACGAAAATTGGTTTGAACGAGATCTAGCCAGTAGTTTTTTTTATACGTCATAAATGGTAAACCTTAATCTAAATTTCATTAAATCGACTGAAATATAAAAATGAATCAAAAACCTTTTAATTTCATAAAAATAAACCTTATTGCTGCTGCGGAACCCTTCATGGGCGAGTCCAACTCGCACTTGGCCGCTTTTGGCTTTTTTATACAGGCAGAATGACGACGGTATGTTATTACTTATTTGAGGTTAAAATTAGGAGGCGTCCACAAATTACGTGAGGTTAGGTTAGGTTGATTCTCACATAGAGGTACCGAGTTTGGTGTTTGTAGCATCATAGCGGATGAAACGATATCAGTTTAGTTTTCTTTTAGGTAACAGTTTATTAATAGTTCAAGTAATGATTTGTTTTTTTTATTACTAGCTGCTGTTGCCCGCGACTCCGTCCGCATGGACTTCCGTTTATAGCGCGCGGTGGTTCCCGTTTCCATGGGATTGCCGGGATAAAATATAGCCTACATTACTGCAAAGTTTCCTCAAAATCCGTCCAAACAAAATTGGTGTCTTTCATTAAAAAATCGTCAAAAACGAGACAGCTTAATCTAAGTACAATATTCTGTCATCAATCATCATAGTATAGTACTACACTCGACATACGAGTACAATGCTTCTAAACATATTTCATACAGAGGCATAACTCAATAAAAAGCTAACAAGGTCTCGTGCTGGCGTCGAAATAATGAGGGTCAGGAATCCTCGCGCTTGGCTTAATGCACCACCACTTAGAGAAACGAGATATTAAGGTCGTTGTTGATTTTGATTATAATAACGCAATAGTGATATTAAATGTGGATGAAGAAAAAAAAAGACTTGATAACAAACTCTACAAAATATTATAAAACAAAGTCGCTTTACCGCTGGCTATCCCTATGTCTACGCAGATTATGATGCGGTTTTTTAAAAGCAGAGTGATTCAAGAGGAAGATTTATATATTATATTATATGCATAATATGGCAAAACAACGTTGCTGGGTTAGCTAATAATATAATGTTATTATACTTACAAGTTATTTTATTTACTTATGAGTTATGACGTAGTACGTAGTTGATCTATAGATCAAGTTACCATAAGAAAAATAATGCTTACAAGCGCAGGTAATCGCACGTACACTCTAGTGTCATAGCTAGTGTGATTTCGTAGTTCAACTAAGTCTTTGTCAGTTGATGCGGCCCCTCACAGAAACAATAACAGCCAATCATAAGAAGCCAACCAGCCTTCATCAAAACGTCACCGGAGGTATCAGAATAGGGCCCTCGAAATCCGAATATGGAATTAAAGAGCATTACAAAAACATTCCAATAATATTTTAGCCGTAAAATATTTTAACGGCTAAAGTTTACTGTGTAAATTAACCGAAAAGACTCATTAGTTGAACGGGTCCGGTAGTTTTAACCATAATGCGACCTCTCTGTATAAAATCGTAATATTATGCGTGTTTATGAGCTTTCATTCTATAAATGTCGAAACTTACAAGCATTTTAAACTAACGCTCAATGCAGTGGTAATGATTTTAGGAGTTACTGTCATGTATGTTTTCCATCATGACATCTAAATTCTATTAACATTTTGAATTCATTACGTACATTTCACCAAACACACATAAAACTTAGTTTTATAAAACTTAGTTTCCATTGAACGCGTTCATGCTGCGACGTAAATCTCATTTTGTTGCGATTGGATTTCACAAACTTCTTTTGAACGCGATTATTAAATCAAAGTTACGTGACGTCACGCGATTATTTTACATGTTTTCATCAGTTTAAAGTATTTTCACGTTAATCACTACATAGTATAAAACAAAGTCGCTTTCTCTGTCCCTATGTCCCTTTGTATGCTTAAATCTTTGAAACTACGCAACAAATTTTGATGCGGTTTTTTTTAATAGATAGAGTGATTCAAGAGGAAGGTTTATATGTATAATAACATCCATTAAATAGTGAAGAAGTACTGTTATTTTTGAGGTTTCTAATGTGATGTCGTAAATAATTACATTTTTTCCGCTTACATTGCAAACGCAGGCTGAACCCTACGAGTTTTATCAAAATAATGTACTAAGTATTGTACACATTGAAAAGGTCTACAGAAAAGTCCGTGATGGTATATGTCTATCTCTTATGGATAACCCACAATAACTTTTTTTGTCATTTACTTTTTACGACTAATAATGGCTAATTTTCGAAGCGATTTTAACCAATACAGCATTAATCCTTAACCAATTATTAAATACCTTAAATACATTGTTCATTTAATATAGATCTATATGGCCCTTACACCGTATGATTTAAGTGAATATTTTCGAAGATATTACAGATTTAAAAATTGCGGGACGTAGCGTTTGCGGCAGTACCGGCCGGCCGCCCGGTGCGGCAAGAGCGTGCCTATAAATAGCGCGTCTGAGGCCGCGATTTTCCCTATAGCACTTTGAATTTAGCAGCGATCGGAAGCTTTGAATTCAGCGCGACAACGTATCAGTAATTCTAAGTTACGATAAATAATTGTATGATAGTAGTTTTAAAATATAAATTAATATATTCTATTCTAAGGTTAATTTTTAAATCGCACTTATAGTAATTATAAGTAGCTACATAAGGTGAGATAAGATTAGATTAAATAAAACCATAATTTATGGATTGCAATTTATCAAAACTACTGAATCGATTTTAATCACGTAGGCTATATATTTTATACCCGTGCGAAACCGGAGCGGGCCGCTATGTTTTTATATACAACGTTCACAGTTTTTCTGTAGTGTATTTAGTATCAGCATTGCACCCGTGCGAAGCTGGGGCGGGTCGCTAGTTTAACTACAAAATAGCAAGAAACAATGGTAATTTGTAGTCAAAATCAGTCCAGTGGGTACACTGGACTGATTTTGATGAAAAAACTTTAATTTAATTTTAATAAAGGACATATTAAAGTAGAAAAAAGTTTAAATTTCTAAAATGTTTAAATGATATTGTCGGAAACATATTATTGTACACTGTACGATCTACTGTCTCTACATAACTGTACTTTTGTCCCTTGTAAAATCCCATGCCTTTTACAAATTGAGTAGGTACCTATTTTCTAAAATCCACATTTAAATTGCATCCCATATTATCGTATGCAGCGTTAGTTGCCTTATCGGGCTAATTTCAGTGTTCATGTACCCACAAGCTCGCATAATATTGAGCTCTATTACTATAAGGGTAAGGTCGACAATACATACAAGTATTCATGTACCGACAAGCTGATATATTGAACTTTATACTTATATCAATAAGGTCGATAATACTTGCAGTAATTTGTCGCGCCGCTGACTGACATACAATGCTGCCATTCCGACATAATGCCGCACACACACGTCAGCCAAACGAATAATATAATCGATGTTGTTTATCGATTTATGAAGTTATTATTGTGTTGTCTGTAATGATACTGATGATATGTCAGATTTTGACTAAACGAGTCAGTTGTATCATGTACTTAATGCAAGATCTGGTGACAGATCTTTATAATTTATTGAGAAGAAACTATGTTCATTGACTTATCAATTATTAGGGTTCCGTAGCCAAAATGGCAAAAAAGGAACCCTGTCTGTCTGTCTGTCCGTCCGTCCGTCCGTCCGTCCGTCCGTCCGTCCGTCCGTCCGTCCGTATGTCACAGCCACTTAGAAATAAAATAAGTTGGTCAACGAGGGACAATCAAAAGCAGGCTGCAGGACATTTGCACCCCAATGTTCTGGTTGTAAGTCTCTTAAAGTAGCTGAATCGCCTGAATCTAATGACAAGTAATTGTTATCCCTATACATACTATTTAGTTAAATAAAGTACCTCGTTTCAGTGCAAGTAAAGATTTTTGGGCCGCCAAAGAAATTAGAATATTAGGGTTGCCACTTGAAAAGAATAAAAATTTTGGTTATTTATTTTTAATTTACTTAGATAATATTGCTTTCAGAAAATTTAATGAATTTTATTACTGTATTACTGTAACTTTGACATTTTGACATTTAAATATTATTTGACTTACTTACTATTTATAAATTTACTTATCTTGACTTCTAATGGATATCTTTATATAGTAATTCAATAACTAGATATGGACTCAGTTTTTAATATAGATTCTAATTTTGTAATTCTATAAATTAATTTCCAATATTATATTTTATGCTTACTTTGATTTTGCACGCCACCTGGATGGCAGAATGTTTAGAACAGTATTTTATAATTTTAAGACCTATGTTATGCACTACATTCTTGCAATAAAATATATTTCATTTCATTTCATTTCATTTCAATATAACAGTTGTCTGCTATTTCTTTATTTAGGTTAAAATCCATACTAATATTAGAAATGCGCGACAGTGTGTCTAACTGTGTTAACTTAAACCACTTTATTTTGATGAAAGCTATGCAGATACATTTGAGTCCCGGGAAAGGAGATAAGATAGTTTTTATCCCGGAAAATGTACGGTTTCCGCGCGATAAACGAATTTTAGCGCAACGGAGTTGCGGGCGTCATCTAGAGGTAGTAGAGTAATATTTACGTACCTAGTAACTATAATTATTATAGTAATCTGTGTTAAATTTTGCTAGTGCGAGGTTAAAGGCCACCACTTGGCACTACCTGATAATGTGACCCATCTTATTTGACAGATTGTCCATTCTCAGGACCTAATTATTAGAAAATGGTGAAACAGGCCCTCTATCTGTCAAGTTAAGTGATGGATAGCCTATCCGGCACTTATCAGGAAGTGGTGAAATAGGCCCTTATAATCGTATGTTCTTCACGATCAGACTGATGATGATTCCCGAATCAATCTCGTGCTAATGACTTATGATGATTCATACAAGATAATACGTTTTCCACTTTGTATTATATTGGGTTACGACGCTACCGTTGCGTGTCGAGTATCAATTTTCATGTGGCTCCTGTTATGTTTTTTTGCTTTAATCACCTGATCTCCGAAACATTCGGTTATTTTTATTTCAAAGAAAAATTATTATCTTGATGTAGGGAATCGGTATTAAGATTATTTTAAAAGTTGCGAACGAGAGAGACCGTAGCAATTTTTGTACATTGTACTTATGTAGGTACTTTTGATTGATATTTTTAACAAGCTTTTATTAGCTTCACTTGTAACTATGTATATTATGTATGTAAGAAAATCTTGCTAACTTAATTGGACCCACTTCCCGGTCTTCGATTAGGATGAAATTTTGCACACGCTCTAAGTTCTGATGACAATTATATATCAGACATATTTTTGATATTAAACTTAAATATATTTTTGTATCCTCATATACTAGTTAGTCATTAGTGATACAAAAACTGTTAAAATAATGTTTAGAATATTGCCTGTCAAAAGTGTTAAAAATATTATTAGTTTTGCTACAGGTACAGCAGATATTTAACAAAACCTATCCATATACAGCAGATATCCCGTAAAAAAATCGTATACGTAAGATCATCCTGCGGCTTTTTGTATCCCGTTGTATCCCTATTCCTTTTGTATGGACCGGTGAACCGTAAGGTTTAGACATAAAATACTGCACTAATTGATTGAAGGATGATGACGATAAGACAAGAGATCGGTTCACACGGGCAATTCACGTTAATTAGATAAATCCGACGGCTGTGGAGAACGTCGCACGCAGCGATTCGTCACAACGTCGCGTCGTGCCCGAATGTACGGCCAGGGCTGGCAAAAAAGGTTTTTATGGGTTCCGTAAGAAATATACTTAAAGTAAATTAAAAGTTTACATAATATTTGCCTGGTTCAATTTGTATCTACGTATGAGTTCTTTTTTAGGGTTCCGTACCCAAAGGGTAAAAACGGGACCCTATTACTAAGACTTCGTTGTCTGTCCGTCTGTCCGTCTGTCTGTCTGGAGCCAGGCTGTCGCCAGGCTGTATCTCAAGAACCGCTGTAGCTAGACTTCTGAAATTTTTACAGATTGTGTGTATCTGTTGCCGCTATAACAACAAATACTAAAAATAAAATAATATTAATATTTTAGGGGGGCTGCCATACAACAAACGTGATTTTTTCGGCCTTTTTTGCTCGATATCAATAATGGCAACAGGTAGGCACTTGAAATTTTCACAGATTGTGTATATCTGTTGCCGCTATAACAAAAAATACTAAAAACAAAATAATATTCATATTTAAGGGGGGCTGCCATACAACAAACGTGATTTTTTCGGCCTTTTTTGCTCGATATCAATAATGGCAACAGCCTACCTGAAATTACTTGAAATTTTCACAGAAGCCTGTGTTCTTTAATAATTAATAATAATATTTAAATGAAATAAAAATTTAAGGCGGGCTCCCATACAACAAACACAATTTTTGGCCAATTTTTGCTCTATAACGGTACGGAACCCTTCGTGCGCGAGTCCGACTCGCACTTGGCCGATTTTTTCATCCACATTTTTAGAAGGAGTTAGTTAAAACCCACATGTCATAATATAGCTAGATCATATAATATGTATATTATTAGAACGTTACTAGCTGTCCCGGCACTGTACTTTATATGGCAATACAACGTTTACTATATAATTTATAAAGTATTTCGCCCATATTATTTTATTGAAGTGACTAAATAAGTATGTCACCATGGCAACGTCCATCGCTATCCCGTCGCACAAACAATGGTCGACGTCAGTCTCGAGCTGTTGTAATAATCTACTATTATTTATTCAACAATTAATGCACTTATCAATATAAAAAGTAGATGTCCGATTCTCCACCCTAGCTGATATGCTCGCTAAGATTCACGAAAATCGGTCGAGCCGTTTCGGAGGAGTTCAACCACGCACACCGTGACACGAGAATTTTATATATTAGATTATTATGCCCATTTATTTTATGTAGTTCAATATTATATTCTTCGTCTACTTTTAAAACGTATTTTGAGGAATTATGTTGTCAGAATTATTCCACGTGAGCTCACTTAACTTTCAAATAATTGTCGTACCGTGCCCATAATTACAAAGGGATGCCATATTGCGGTATTTTTGACAACCCTATTGTTTGACCTTGCGTCGAACTGTGGGACTTCCGTTCAATTCATCACGAATCGATCTGGTATCGAGTAGCAGGGTATCGATTACACGCGTTTTTTTGGCCGTAATCGTCGGGAAATCATGTTCATTTGATTATGTTAGAGCAAAGAAATGTATTGTCATTTGTCATCCGTAGCTGTCATATTTCAAAATCGTTGGTCACACTAAATTCAAAGAGACAAGCACTAGGTTTTATATCATCAATGTTGCTCAGTACTGTATCCTTATGTGCCAATAGTTTTATGACTGTTGGGAGATTTTGTAGAGAAAAAAAGAAGTCCGAAACATGGAACACTTGAGTTACCGTCGAATGTGAAAATTTATTATTAATTCTTTAAGTTTTATTGTATACTCCTATAATTCAACAAGATAATATATCTCTAAGCAGCAGCCCACGTTATAATACACATAAGTAGACTTTATAATACACATACACCAGTAGACTGTACCTCGTTCTAAAGAAACTCTATGTAAAGCGAGTGGTAAGTTAATTTTACGTGTTTTACATCTCCACATTATTCAGTACTAAACGACTACAAAATTCTAAGCAGATAACCTTTTTATAAAAATACCTAAAAGCGTACAAGGACCAAGTTAGTAGTTCCCTCACGTACACCTCCGTCTGTCAGCGTTCCGGTCGGAATTATGAAGACTCGAGACAGAGATCTTAATGTCTACGGGGAAGGGTCAAGATCACAATGTAAATGGGTACAGTAGATCATCTTTGTACCATTGTACCATCGAGGAAATTGATTCCTAGGCAGTTGACAGACCAACAACATTTGGTCGGATTATGTCAATTTAATGTTAATAATTGTGACGGGTTTGAAGTAACGCGTCCAAACTATAACGTAGGTCCCCCATCTGGCTAGGAATCAACTTTTCTGATAGTACTAGCACGAATCGGGTAACGCTTTGATGTGAACTCTCATGTAAACTTGAAGGGCCAGACTGGATTGTAACTGTTCTTTTGTGTCGATCTACCCGAATTTCAACTAACAGGATTTCAAGTAAATCAGGATTACAATAAAAAAATATTACTCTACTGTATGATATTTATAATATAATGTGGTCAAGATACAGTCCCATGCAGCCTCTAAAAACCGACCGTTCATAATAATTTTGCTTTTATGCCAACAACTTAAGGATGATTGTCATAGAAATTCAGAGGTGAAATAGTTCTGAACGGCCAGACGTATCTACGGATGAATCTGAAATCGCAAGGACGTGTTATGGGCGCATACAAAAAGTTAGTGATAATTTTAATGTGACATTTTTTCCTGGTTCCTATAACTTATAGAATTGATGAAACCTCAGATATTTAGTTTAGATTTAGCAGTGTGCGTTTATTATTTAATACACGTTGCCAACATTTTTTCCAGGAACCGTACATTCTTCTGGGACTCAAATTATCTCTACAATAAATTAAGAGGCACTTGCTGGAAGGCACTTTGGCCTGTATAATATTAGTAAGTATGTAGTAGTATTTATCGGGACATGTAAAATATATGATTGTGTGCTAAAAAACACCCAAGTAATGTAATAAAAATATTTCGATGTGATAATAATTTAAAAATAAATTATAAATGTTGTTTTGTCTTGCTAAAACTCGAGAACGGCTGAACCGATGTGCCTGATTTTAGTCATTAAAATATTATGTTCGCGGAAGGAAGAATTGAGGTTTATATTGAAAGAGAAAAGTGAACTTCTTAGTTAACGAGATATCTAATTTTTGATATTTGTATGTTTTTAATAATCACTTATTTATTTATCTTTGTTTATTGTTATAAATTATAATATAACAGTACCCACATTTTCAAAGTAATGTCTTCAAAGTTTCACTTCACTTATTTCATCAGCACGCGTCTACCTATGAAAATAAACGCATTTACCTAACAACGGCTCAGCAAAACATATCCAAGAGCTCTTAACCGTTTGTCGGGGAGCGTACAAAACTCGTTCCATCTAAATGAATAAAATTGATTGCTTTTACAAACCGCGCTCAAATACTTGACCATATTAAAAAGCGCCTGTGTAGGACGGCCTTAGTTGATTTTGTTTGTTTACACTGGCCCTACCTGCACAGAGTCCCTTTCTTGGAGAAGGAACGCTTTCGGTGGTGTTTTCGTGTAGGTTGATTAGATGGTGGAATTGTTAAATGAAGTTAGGTAGATTGGGCTTCATAGACGTATATTTTTATATTGCATGACGATGAAAAAGTATCTGTATTCACCTGAAATTTAAACTAAATTCGAACTTGTTTTTGCGCTATTTTGAATTTAAGATTTGTTCTTTTAAGTACAATATCATGTTTTTCATTGTTCTTCAAATTAGATTCTTTAGTTAGATTACAATAAATAGGAATGAGGTTATAAATATTTACGTAAGATTACTGAAATTGTATTTGACGCAATGTTTTCACGTAGAGTCAGTACTGTATTTGCGATACGATCATAAAAGGTACTTAATAATATAAAGTTTGTGATGCAAAATAAAAAAAAGTGATAAAAATATTATTATGATTTGCAGATTTCATAAAACAAAAGTACGTAAAGATAAGTTTTACTGTCATCTCGGTTAAAATCACATACTCGTACCAACGTTTACAAAAAGATTAATATCTTTTAAAATATTTATAAACTCCATAATCCTTTTATAGGGAGTATTAACATAGTTTATGGAATACATAATGGAAGCCTTCGGGATAGTGTCGGAAGCTTCTGAGGGCCATAAAAATATTTTACACAAGGGATACAACTACCTGATAAGGTTACGCATAGGGAGATATATTTAAACGGACGCCGCGTGCGTGCTCTATCATGTATGATAATATAAGTTGTCGTTGTTTTTTTTAGATGTATTTAATGTGTTTTAAATGATTTTGTGTTGTTTCCTTAATCAATAAGTTCACAGCATATCAGACATTTTGTAAATGGCTTTTGAGGCAGTCCTTGATTAAAATTATGTACTTATGATAAGTATTATAAAAAAATTAAATTTTGGAGCCGTCTTTTTTTGGAAAATGATAAAATTGGAACTATTGTAAAATTGTACAAGTAATAACAACATAAATACATAATAGTTTACGGAATATTATTATAAGCAGCCTGAGCTGCTTATAATATTCCGATTTCCGACAGAGGTACTATTTGTATTTATCTAATTAAACATGCAATATAAAAAAAATATTGCGTCATGCGTGTCCGTTACCTGAATTATCTACTGTATAGTATAACATGTCTTTGGTTACGCATTTGTAGTAACAACACGACCGTTCAGATATTATAGGGTTTATTTCAAAAATAATGTCCGTCTTATCTTCTAATGTGTTATGGGACTTGTCATACTGATAGATAATACTTTTGATTTAAACTTTTGGGTCCCATGCGTAGAATTATTGTAGAATAAAATGTTTTATTACGTAAACCTCAATTCGGCCTAGTTTCGGAGAAAATGACGTTGTAACAACAACTGAAAAATAAACCGCCAAATAAGTAAAATGTACCTATTAGTTAAATTACAATAAGCAGAAAGTTTGAGTAGGAGAGTTCTAAGTTGCGACTGTCTTAATTTTTCGTTAATCTGTACATCAAGATGTAAATTTTATTTTAATCTTTAAATTGTTTTTTGTTTATACATATACAAATAATTATAATTAAGCTTTCTGCTTAAAAACATCAATATTTTGTATTCGGGCCGTGTAGCTCAATCAAAAAATCTTAAATGTATTTCTTAAAACAAAGGAAAACGCATTTAAAAGTTTTATTAAACTATAAAACCTCTTAACGTGAAAGGATAATATTTTTTACACAATATCTTACGTGTCGGACCCTGCTGTTGACATACAATACTTATGTAGAGACGTCGAGGCGTCGCAGGGCTATCCATACTGTGGTATGTGTCGTCTCAGGGGAACAGCGTTAGTACGAAATATAGTTACTATATGCTCGCTTTGTACGCAGACACTAAAGCCTAGGGCAGGGCATAACATACTTGCACTACAATACTCTACATCATGTTAACATCTAATACTATTTTTATCGACCTACACTAAGTCTACATTACCTTCATTTTATTTCTTGATTATAATTTACAAAAATATTATATTTTGCATGTACTGAGTAAAGAGTTATTTATTTTCTTTCCATCTTTTCGCAATATTGGCACCTATACTATTTTGTTTCTGAACACCTAAAGGTTGACTGGTAGAGAATGTTTGGCATTAAGTCCGCCTATGTACCAACATTGTGCAAAAAGTATAAATAAATAAATAAATAAAGAGCTCGTCTGGGGTTATTTGTACTTTCACTTACCAGCAGCGTTTGATTTTTTGACGATTTAATAGTAACGGCAATATAAACTTTTGCTGATTTCGACCGGCTATCTTGGCCCACAGCGCAGCGACTCGGTCTTCTACAACTCTCCAGATATAAAAGCGACATCCCTATATGATACATCGATGGTCCCCCCATAAACATGTTCCATTAGGAACATCGTGACCTCTGTTCAAAATCATTGCCGCGATAGGATCAAGATTTAGGAGTATAGACAATGACGATGTAAAAGGCCCGGTTTAATTATTACATCATCACAAAATCCATTACCAGTGATTATAAAATAAACAATAATGTTTAGTACACTGTACAACATTATAAATGCGAAAGTGTGGTCTGTGTGTTAACTCTTTACGTTTAAACCCATTAATTATTATTAGATTTTAGTCGGTACATACATTGAGTAAGTACCCAGAAAATGTATCGTTCCCACGCTATAATTATTTTTAATAATAATTATTAATATCTCTGTCATAGCTTACGAGACATAAAATAACGTTAATTATAAAATATTGTAACAATGAGTCAGTGGCGTCATTGCACTTATAGCGAAACGAAAATATTATGGTCTATTTAACGATGCTTAAGATTTTAGTTATCGCTAAAAACTTTATTATAGCATTTTAATTAGGCGCCAAAATGTAGTAGATTGCTTCAAAGTTTAAGTAAGTGACATAACGGCAACGTCATTAAAATATTTCATGACAAAGCTAAATATTTAAATTCACTTTCATTCATTCAATATAACAAAATCCCAACAAGTTCAAAATGTCACAAACATCGTGATATTATATCGTTAAAAAGAGCAAGATGAGAATGTTATTACAATACAAAACAAGTGTCGTTTGCGTGACTGTCCGAAGATGCGATCATCCCCCGCCTTTCTCACGACAATCTGATATTTCACTGAACATGTAGAAGCCATTTTTGTTTTCGAAATTCGAAATTCTTTTTTTATGCGCAAGCGGAATGTCAAAGGCATACATTATTCAGCTGTAAGTTGCAATTTTAATCATAGTTTATGTTCGGTAGTCATGTATTGTATTTAGTGCAAGAATATTTGGTATAGGTCTACCAGAATCTGATGGCAAAAAGTGAGAAATTGGAATAAAAAAATTTTGATTCTTTTTTTCCAGCGGCTGATTCTGTGTGTAAACATACAAATATTATATAAATTTATCCAATGATCAAGGATAGGGAAAATCAAAAATGAATAATAAATAGAATAGGGAAAATCAAAAATGTTAAATTTGTGTTAGGAGTTTCGTACTCTTGAAAAGGACCGTTAGCAACTTGGACTGCAAAAAGTGCTCATTTTAATTAGTCAAGTATTTTGACCACAGAAATAAATCAAGATAGAATGGCGACGCGCGTGCGTTGCTAAGGAATCGCTCGTGTCAATTTTTGCTTTGCTTTTAGTGAAAACAAATAACTTACCCGTGGAAAGAAATATCTCCTTTTGACCGATTCACTTTCGTACTTCTGTTTTTACAATTAGACACTGCACAATGAGGCATTTTTGCACAACCGCTTCGGTGTAATCAAGTCGAGACGCGCGCGCTGACTGAATGAACGTTCAACGAATCTTGCACTACAGTGCAAGATTGAAACACGCGTACTCCACCCGCTTAGACGTTCTAGCTTGATTTATTTCTTTGATTTTGACCATTTATTGTCAGGCCTATGAAAATCATTGCTTTAATCACAAATAACTCATTGACAACATTAAGCTTTAATAGCCTAAACGTCTATTACGATATCTAGCATTACACGTTTTAATTATCGGAAGAATGATTGATCATAAAAGTGGTTGAATTAGAGTAGCTACTGACTCCATCAATGCCTATGAAGTTTATAAGGCAGATAAGGAACGGCGCAGACGGGCTGCCGAAGGCCGGTTGTAAGTTGTACTGTAACCGCTACGGATTTTTTACTTTTTTACTACTAGGTAATGCTGCAGTGACTCGTAGAATAAATCTGCTAGTTTTATGGAAAAAAATGTGTAACGTAGAGCTTAAATTAAAAATGTGACAGGTGACTGTATGTTTTATCTTTGTATGCAATGCAAACTATGGCTTAGGTTAGCAATTATTTCTTACTATGTTATCTTTGTTCCATAGTGTGGATTTATTTTAGTATGGAGTCAATACCAAAAAATGACGTGTAGCAATACTTACAGGGTTTGGTTTTTGTTTTTACCTTAGAAAAGTGACTTGACAGATAAGCATTGTAATAATATTATATTCCACATGATATGTACATAGTGTGGAACGTTTTATTAGTAAATGTTGGTACTATAACTAATATAAATATTCTGTGGTAAAGGGTAGGAATATATTATTAGTAGTTAGTAATTGTAGCAATTATGTTACACGCCTGTTACACAACTCGGTAGCCACTAGCCACCGACGACTGCGACTGGACACTGCGTCCAGACTCCAGTCACGGTAATCAGTGGCTCGTTTGCGCTTCACTCGTGTGTTTGTCTGCAATTATGGGGCCAATGGTATGAGAACGTATGAAATCCAATCCAAAGGCCAATCTTTATTGGAATAGTAGTTGACAGTTGTATCTCAGTGTCGATTGTCAAGTTGCTGTAATCAGTGGCTCGTCTGCGCGTGCCACTCGTGTGTTTGTCTGTAATTATGCGGCCGATGGTCTGACGCTGCGCCGGTGGTCTGCCCCTTTCCCCTTCACCTGTATACCGCGGATACATATTAAACGGAGCAGGCTGGAAAGTACCTAATAGTCTAAAAGATAAGAAGAATATTGTACAGCTTTTTAATGTTAAATAATAACTGAACATCAGTTAAACAGCGCAACACTAAAAGTGTAGCAAAAATAATGTTTGTTATTTCTTTCTCAAAACTTTAATGATTGTATGATATTAATTATTATTGTATATTATTGTGTTTTAATTACATTTATAAAACATAAGATTTTTCCCCATCTAATTACATCGATATTTCGTCTTAACACCAATTAATGGACTAAACTTTTCAAAAATCTCACGTTATTTGATTCCTGTCATCCGTCGATTAAAGACTTTATAACTTATAAGTTATAACGTTCATTTTAATCTAAGATCCGGCATCCTTTCATTATGTCTGTGATCGTAGTATCGAACATTTTATGTATCAAAATATTTGGATAACTTTTTATACATTGTCTCGTCGGTCTATTCTCTATAATTGTAATTATATCGAATTGGTTTCCAAAGGTAATTCATAATAAAGTAACGAAAGAGCATGACTAGTTTATCAATTTTCTTACTAGTCTTATTATTTATTAACAATATTTTTATTTCTACATCTTTATGTATGCATTATTTTAATGTAGATATAAAGCTTTTAAGAGTTTTGTTTTATTAAGAGCGTTTACACCTAATTTCAAGTTTCCATACAAACCTGCGGCGGACTATTGGAATTGCTGTGCGCGCAGCGATTTAAAATATTTGTAGAAAAAAAAAATAACAAATGATTTATTGATATTTAAGAACAATTTTTGTAATAAAAGTGTTCTTCTATGATATGAAGCTATTATTATATTAAATTAAGTTAAATAAATAGGTAATAAAAAAGTTTTAATTCCTTGATATTTCTTTGATATTTCTCATTCTTTGAATTTAAATTACATAAAGTTAAATACCTAAACGAAATATTTTTTCTGCTAACTATTTGCTTAAGGATCTTGTCAATAGGTTATTATTATTTTATAATTAGATCTGTCGCTGGTTTCGTAAATTAAAAGCTTCGAAACTGATACTAAAACGGAATTTAAGAAAACCTCTGTTAAGGTATCGAGATTTAATGTACAAATACTCTATAAATCCTATTTTTTTCTCTACTAACTATTTAGACAGTGAAATTTTCTATAAGAATAAGTTATCAACATTTTTATAAAGATAAGTGGTTTATGATTTTTTCAAGTTGGAAAAGTACAGTTTTAAGCCAAATTGAGTGTGAAAGGTGTAAACGCTCTTAATAATATATTTTGATGGTATTTGATTTTTATTCACGAATGGCTTTTGCTTGATTTAATTCGACCAAATTACGTAGATCCACTATCTGATAATGAATCAATTTCTATAATGGCACATCGACAAATTATTCATTAAAAAAATGTTGAATAAAATGTAGCATTGCAAAACCAGGAAACGTAGCTCTTCTTGCCTCTTGACCCATGCCGTAAAAAGCAAACAGCTTCTAATAAATGCTAATTAGAAATGTTAAGCTAAGCTGAGAATATATTAAACCTAGCCATTGGAATAAACATTAAATACTTACCAATAATATTATGACTAGCTGGTCCGAGTCTGCAAGTCTGCAATGCAAAATACAAAACAAACTTAATATCTTTATCTATCCATATTCCATATAATAATAATAATAATAATAATAAAAGCCTTTATTCGACAATCTTATAAACTATTTACAAAAGAATAAATTAATTATTGACACCGGTTACGATATTGTCTTGCGTCGTCGCATAGGCCTCCCCTAGAGCCTGCCATTTCTGTCTGTCCTGTGTTAATCTTTTCCAATTGGTGCCCGCAATCTTTTTTATGTCATCTTCCCATCTAAGCCTTTGTCTTCCTCTTTTCCTTTTGTTATATCTTGGGCACCATTCTGTCACTTTATTCATTATAGTCTATACTTTGATTTGAACAAACGTCATGGATAAAAATATGTCACAAGAGATGACGAAGCTTTTCGAATTGATGAAATTAGAACTCGAAAAACAGACTGAAACAATCACAAAAAATATTACGGCAACTTTGATGTGTGCTATAGAAGAAAAACTAGAACCACTAAAACAAGAAAACAACTCTTTGAAATGCGAAATTCAAACACTAAACAACAAAATCAAGTTCATGGAAGAATCTCAAAGAAAAAACAACTTGATAATGCATGGGATCAAGGAAACCGAAAACAACTTTGAGGAACTTCTTAATATTGTTAAATGCACCCTACAAGAAATGAAGGTTAGTGTAGAAAATTATGAAATATCTAAATGTCATAGGTTGGGACGTAAGCAAGAAGGAAAAATCAGACCAATTCTAATTACTTTTTCTTCTTATTACAGAAAAGTACAAGTTTTGAAAAACAAGACAAGTATGCCACAACAGACCTATATAACAGAAGATCTTTCAAAAGAGAGAATAGAACAAAGAAAATGTCTGCAAAAACAGCTAAAATTAGAACGAGAAAATGGTAACATAGCCTACATTAAAAACAACAAGATTATAATAAAAGAAAAGTCCGAGGCCGAAAAAAGGAAAAGAGATTCTTCTATGTCGCCGGCAAACATACACACACCAACACGTTCCAATCTATATTCGACTGAAATGACAGCACCACCAAAGTTGCATAAAACCGATGCGTTTGCCTACATGAGGTCACGGTCCTTTTCAATGTCAGATAAACAAAAATTATAGATTTATGTGGACACCGGAAACGAGAAATCAAAACATAAAAACAGTACCATAAGTTCAAAAACAAATATTTTACAGATCCCCAATACGGCTGGTCACCGAGGGGTAATAGACCACAACCCCCAAAAGCTTGCCAAGATAAAGATAAAGAATGCAAAGAAAAAAAATCAAAAGAAAGATACAACACTTTTACCACACCAGATTGCAGGAAAAAATACATATAACATAAGAAATAAGCAAAAAGTAAATATAGCAACAATCAATGTACGGTCCTTGAAAACTGAAGAAACATTAATGGAATTTGAGAGTGCTCTGGACACTTTAAATTGGGATATTATAGGCTTAAGTGATGTGAGAAGAGCCGAGGAAAAAATTATGGAATATGACAATTACATTTTATACCATATAAACGAAAAAACTGGTTCACTTGGTGTTGGTTTTATAATAAAAAAATGTCTGAAAAATCATATATTGGAATTGCGAGGAATATCAGAAAGAATAGCTATATTGAATATAAAACTGCCCGGACATGTAAAACCTATATCAATAGTCCAAGTATACGCTCCAACTGAAGTTGCATTAAGCGAAACTAAAGATGAATTCTATAATAAACTTAATCAAGTTATGCCAACACTATATAACACAGTTATTATACTTGGGGACTTTAACAGTCAAATAGGAAAAAGAAAGAGAAATGAAGATGGCATACTGGGACCTTTTTCAACGGGTAAAAGAAATGACAACGGACAGCGCCTAATAAACTTTGCAGTGGAAAACAGGTTAAAAATTATGAACAGTTATTTCAAGAAAAGACACAGCAAGAAATGGACATGGATATCTCCTGATGGCAAGACCCGCAACGAAATAGACTACATACTTACAAACAAGCCTGCACTATTCTCAAACATTGACGTAGTAAATCAACTGAACTACAGCACAGACCATAGAATGCTGAGAGGGCAGTTATATGTGAATACACCAAAAAAAAGCAGACGACACATACAACACAATAAAAAACCTATATTACTACCTCTTCCACAGACGATTTTGGATTCTCTGAAAGAAAGATTAAATACAGTAATTGATATTAATAATATCCAAGACAAATACGACGCTTTAGAAACAGAATTAAAAGAAGTAGAAAAGAATATGAAACTAATTAAAACTACATCGGACAAAATAGGAAATGAAGCCAGAATGTTAATTAATTACAGAAGAAATCTATTCAAGGACAGACTCAAGAACAAAAAAGAAATAGAAAAAATCAGCAAAGAAATAAATAGACAAATCAGAAAACATAGACAAAATTTAAGGAACACCATAATAAACTGCCACATCGAAAGATCAGGAGTAAGGAAAGCATGGGAAGAACTAAGAGAAAGTAGAACCTGGATAGAGAGCATTAAAAATTATAAGAATAATAAAAAACAGACAGGAAGATTGGAAATATTAAAAGTGGCTACGGAATATTATCAAGAGCTATATAGTGATGAAACACCATCAAATGATTATAACCAAGACGAAGTGAATAAAATCGAACATCAAGATATTCCAATTATAATAAAAGAGGAAGTTGTAAAGGCTATTCAAACGCAAAAGAAAGGCAAAGCCCCCGGTGATGATGGTATATCAAATGAACTTTTATTGGGAACATGCGATATACTAGCAGAAGTATTAGTGAAATTATTTAATGAAATCCTGCAAACTGAATATATACCACGTCAATGGACAACTTCAACTATTATATTATTATACAAAAAAGGAAACAAACACGACATTGCGAACTATAGGCCAATTAGCCTCATGTCTAACCTCTACAAAATATTTTCCAAAATTCTACTCAATCGAATAACAAAATTACTGGATGAAAACCAGCCAAAAGAACAAGCAGGTTTTCGCAGTGACTTCTCTACAATTGACCATATCTATACAATTAAACAAATTATACAAAAATGTTCAGAGTATAACATCAAATACTACTTCGCTTTTGTTGATTATAATAAGGCATTCGATTCACTAAAACATTCACAATTATGGGAAGCCTTAAGCACCCAAGGAGTAGAAAGTAAATATATACACATAATAAGAAATATATATAGGAATATGAAAGCGAGAATACAAACCGAAAAAACAGGTGAGTTTTTCCCTATAGAAAAAGGAGTAAGGCAAGGGGATCCACTATCTCCTAAACTCTTTTCAGCAGTTTTGGAAAAAATATTCAGACAACTAGATTGGAACAGACATGGACTTAATATTAATGGAGTACATCTAAATCATCTAAGATTTGCCGACGACTTAATATTGATCACTACAGACCCAGCAAGCTTGCAAGAAATGCTGGAGGAGCTGGTACAAGAAAGTATAAAGGCCGGGCTCCATTTGAATCCCACAAAGACCAAACTGATGACTAACTCCAACAAAATACCTGTCACTGTAAAAGGTACTCCAATAGAATATGTAGACGAATATACATACCTGGGACAGATAATCTCGCCAAAAGACCTATCATCAAAAGAAGTCAATAACAGGATCCAGCTAGCCTGGAAAAGATACTGGTCTCTTAAAGAAATTTTTAAAAATGACGAAATACCACTTAAGGGAAAGCAGAAAATCTTCGATGCCTGTATCCTTCCAGTCCTCACCTATGGCTGTCAAACATGGAGTCTAACAAAACAAAATTTTCGAAAAGTTGAAACATGCCAACATAGCATGGAGCGCAGTATGCTTAGTATCAAGATAAAAGACAAAATAAAACTGGAAAAAATAAGGTCACAGACAAAAGTGAATGATGTAACAGTATCAATTAAAAAACTAAAATGGAAATGGACAGGTCATATGATGAGAAGTAGTAAAGATAAGTGGACAAGGGATGTGACAGAATATTCCATACTAATGTGCTAATATTATAAATGCGAAATTTGTGTGTCTGTCTGTCTGTCTGTCTGTTACCTCTTCACGCAAAAACCGCTGAACCGAATTTGCTGAAATTTGACATGGAGATACTTTGAGTCCCGGGAAAAATACTTTTTGTTCCGGAAAAATGTACGTTCCCCGCGCGATAAACATAATCTATTAATAATATAAATCCGAAAGTGTGTCTGTCTTTCTATTTACGCTCGTTTGAGCGTAAACAGCCAACTGATTGTTATGAAATGATATAATTCAATACTATTGAATCCCGGTAAAGGACTCAGCCTGCCTAGCATACGCCAACGAGATATCTCACTCTCGAGATAATTAAAAACTACTCGTCTCATAATATCAAAATCTCGACATTATCTCGACAAAACTCTATAAAATGTGTTATTTCGATGATAGATCTACGCGAGAAAAAATGTTTGTCATGCTAGGGTCAATAGAGATGAAGATACAAACTATCAAACATCGAGAAACATGTAGAGAGAGATATCTCGTTAGCGTATGCTAGGTCGGCAGGACAGTTTTTATCCCGCGTGGACAAATTCTATATACTTAGTTTATTTATTACAGCAGAAATGTACACCGGAACCGTGCATTTTCTGATAAATAAAATAACTTTTCTATTACTTTTCCCGAGACTCTACAGACCAAATGATAATAATATCAATCGGCTCATCGGTTTAGCTTCACGAGGGAAAAGACTGACATACTTTCGCATTCACAATGTATTATGTATGGAAATATAATATTAAGTACGTTAAAGATATAAACGACACACGGCATAATATTTTCACCGTTTTGTACTAAACTTATCTTTTTACTGTCATCGACATAAAATGTCGCCAATCATCGTCTTATTCAATTAACAGCCTTATATATTAAGTTATTATACATCTCAGACTGAAATATACAGCGACAATAAAATGACAAATAAAAATTTTAGTGGCCAATAATGAACGAAACATGTTACTCGGGAGTCGAGACTTGCGAATGGAGGCTGAAGCATTTTCTTGGTATTTCGTAGTGACCTGAGAGCTCTACTTGTTGAGTTTTCAATTATCATCATGATTTGAATGACGATAGTGATGATGATATGATTTTGCTGGAAAATCAAGATAGTTTTATAATTTCTAACATAAATGGCGATATACATGATAGAGTACTAAAATTTCCTTTAGAGTGCGCGATTTTAAGAAAATATCATTGTATTTTCTTTCTTTTTGTGCAGAATTTTATTACGTTAGTTCATCATGTACAGGAATCAGCATAATAAAATTTTGCACAAAAAAACAAGCCTTCAGCCTTGTCTCAAAGTAATGGACAGCATTAAGAAGTCATTATACTGTAGACCTTCAGAAAGCATAAAAGTTTGTATTTTTTTTTTATGAAATAAGGGGGGGAACGAGTAAAAGGGTCATCTGATGGAAAGCAACTTCCGTCGCCCATGGACACCCGCAGCACCAGAAGAGCTGCAGGTGCGTTGCCGGCCTTTTAAGAGGGAATAGGGTAAGGTAAGGGGAGGGTAGGGATGGGAAAGAAAGGAAATAGGGGAGGGTAGGGAAGGGAATAGGGTAGGGGATTGGGCCTCCGGTAAACTCACTCACTCGGCTAAACACAGCGCAAGCGCTGTTTCAATCTTTCTTGAATCTTTGTGATTTCAAATAAAAGAATTTGATTTGAATTTACAAAGATTCATCCAAAAGAAAGTCTGCAAACTACCTACAGGTACCTAAATGTAATAATTTACTTACAGACAATAATTATTACTGATCACAGACATAATCGCTCTACCTCCTAAAAGTAATTTACCATTCAAAAGTAATTGACTTAAATAAAAATTTGTTTTCAATTAAAATATGTAATGACAAATTGATATTGCCTTTTTAATTTGAGCCTTTTATGCCGCCGCCATATTGAAAAAAATATAAAAGGCGCTAATCTTTTTTCAATCTGAACATTTATTGCACTTTTAAATGCAACAAATATAAAGATTGAAGTTTATTGCACTTCACAGTTTATTGGCCGATTTGTTTTGATATGAAAACGATTATCTTTATTATACATACTAATATCACAGTGTAAATAACTAATATTATAAAGTGTGTCTGTCTGTACCTCCTTACGCCCAAACCGTTGCACGGATTTTGCTGAAATTTGGTATGGAGATAGTTTGAGTCCCGGGGAAGGACATAGGATTTTTATACTGGAAAAATGTAAATGAGTACTTGTGTTTAGTCATTACTTATTAGTATCATTAATCACCGATAAATAAATATCATTGGCCTTTTTACATTATTTAAAATGTAATCATTTTGACTACAGACTGTTATAATAGCTTAGGTATTGTAATGTGTAAGGCATAAGCTATTCGAAATTCGAAGATTGAGTTAAACAATAATATGAAAACTTTTTTGCACGTATGACGTAACAAATTTCAAGAAAGAGGTAATAAGGCTTTTATCTAAATATATAAAACCCAAAGGTGACTGACATGGTGATTTATCAACGCACGGCCCAAACCACTGCACGGATCGGGCTGAAATTTGTCATGCAGGTAGATGTTATGACGTAGGCATCCGCTAAGAAAGGATTTTAATCAAGTCTATCCCCCAAGACCAAGGGGTTAAAATAGGGGATGCAAGTTTGTATATAATAATTCTTCTTAACGCGAGCGAAGCCGCGGGCAATAGCTCGTAAATAATAAAAAAGAAGCGGAGAAACTCAAAACAAAATATAAACATAACGGCATTAACAAAACCTATTGTAACAAACTGTCAATAATAAAAGAGTTTGCCAATTGCAAATTATTGCAATGCAATATGACTTAATACGTATTGTCTTTCTTCTACTAACTGTACCCTTTTTAACACTTTGCTACCAAAACTTTCTTTTAGAACAATAGTTGCGAATAACGGAAGAAAAAAATTTGAAAAAGGAATAACGGAGTAATCCTTTTTGCGAATAGCTTAATAACCCTGCGAAGAAGCTGTTTATGGTACTTTTGTGCCCTTTCTTTACCTTTCTAATTTTATTGCCTAACGGGCCAGTGTCCCGTAAGTGATAACCGGCCAATGGTCATACAAGTTTACGGCTGAAAATAGGTAAATATTTAATAGTGTTATCCATCAAAATACGACACTAAGGGCCTGTTTCACCACTTCCTGATATAGTGCCGAATAGGCTATTCACAACTTTTTTGACAGATTCTCCATACTTCATCTGTCAAGTTAAGTGGTGGATAGCCTATCCGTCACTTTAGGCCCTAAGGAAACGTAACTCTCATACAACTAACGTTTTGATTTTAGTTTTTTAAGCACACAGAAATTAATGGCAATCACAACGAAACACACACATAATAATATTATTAAGCACATAATATTATGTTTCATTGCAATTGTTGCTGCCTAGTCTTTTCGTGAGTTCTCAAATATTTATTACTAAAAAAATATTTACAGCCGAACATTTATAACCTCCTCCTTTTTGGAAGTCGGTTAAAAACTGATTACAATTTACAACACTTGTCACAAATGGCACGATATTTTGCTCTACTGCGGAAGCTTTTTCGTGGAACTATTCTTTGGACACAGTTACGTTTGTATGGTATCGTATATCGATGGTGTAATGTTAAACTTAAAGTATTGAGAGATTTTACTACTAGTTGTTGTGAAGTCAGTGGCACAAGTCATCGCTTTACTCATACATTATTACCAGAGTCATTACACTATCTATATTATGACTTATTTAACGACTTTGCACGATGCTTATAGTGAAATGGCATTGACAGATTGTTTATTTAATGTTCGGAAACATAAATGCGATCAATCGTTTCGATCCATTGATGAACTGCTCCCTTAGACAAAGTATCAATCGTTAAAAACGATGACGAAATTCGTTATCAAAATGTTTCGCTTGCGAAGTATATGTCAAATCCCATACATTTTCATAACGAATATGGTCATCGTTTTTAATGAAAGGGACTTTGTCTATGGCCTCTAGTGTGGACTTATTTTTTCATGGGGGTTGTTACTTTTTTTTTTGCCGCATTGAGCACGGATAAGATGATATTATGATGATAGGGAATGCTAGATAACGCAGGGCGGGTGACTCTCAAAAACAAGCCCGCAAATTATTTTAGCTTCTTTTTTATTTTCAAATTTAAGATGTCTGAGGATTATCAATCCTATCTCCAAATCTATAGAATCTACATAAAAATATCTCTGTCTTCTCGCATATTTGAAACAATAGATTTAGCACAATATCGGGTAAAGGTGGCTTTCCGATCCGACAAGCGATCGCGACCGGCAAAAATAAAATAAAATGCCACTTTATGACCTAGGCCAGGGGTTCCCAATCTTTTTCAGCCTGCAGCGCAGTTACTCGTCGTAATATTTTGTCACGACCCGACGCCATACTCTACCTAGGAATTAGAAAGAAATACATAAATAAACACCTATAATGATTATACTGAGGTTTAGCAGGTAAATGATAATAATTAACAAATATAAATCATCTACCTGCTTTCCATAATTAATATTACAATTTTATAACATTTTTTGGTTTCGAATAATGATGGGAGGAGTCACAGGCGGCGCCCCTCTTGCTTTTCATGGCACACCAGGGCGCCGCGGCGCACACTTTGGGAAGCCCTCTAAGGGGACGAAAGAGGGGTCAGATTTTGTATCAAACTTTTTTCTTTAACACGAAAACTACTAATCCGATTTGCATACGGTTTTCCCAGATATATTTGCCTTCTTCTAACTCAACATCTAAAGGGTGTATAAAAATCCCCCCTCCCACCCCTCTAAGGGGTCCAAAGAGGGGGTCAGATTTTGTATCAAACTTTTTTCTTGGACTTGGAGTGGAGCACCATGGGGTCTTAGTGGGTAGATCCTACGGGGAGTATCACATACCCCGGCGGATGTCCCCAATCCGCCGGGGATGCGCAAATCATTTCCGTATGTAAAAAGGTCGTATGTGGCATTTTATTAAAATTTTTGTCGGTCGCGCTTGCCGTGAGGATCGGAAGGTCACCGTAAGTAGCTGATGTCAGATGAGGAATGCTGGATTCCTATCTGATAAGAGATGGATTCACGCGGGAGAGATTCATTGCGGACCACGAGTGCGCTTCGATGTAGAGGAGAGGAACAGTAAGACAATAAGCCTACAGCAAAAAAAAAAAAACTGAAAATCGGTGCACTTAATCGGCCAAGTGCGAGACGGATTCGTTAGGTTAGAGGAAAAATAGGCGAAAATTTGTGTTTTTCTATGGGAGCCCCCTTAAAATATGTATTTTATTTTAATTTTATTATTAATTATTAGAATACAGATAAAACTAAGGATATTGCGAAAATTTCAAGTGCCTACAACCTATTGTCATTATTAATTACGATCCAAAAAGGTAAAAAAAAATACGTTTGCTGTATGGGAGCCCACCTTAAATATTAATTTAATTTTGTTTTTAGTAGTTACTTGTTGTTATAGCGTCTATAAAAATACATAATCTA
Source organism: Plebejus argus (assembly GCA_905404155.3). Classification (NCBI taxonomy): domain Eukaryota; kingdom Metazoa; phylum Arthropoda; class Insecta; order Lepidoptera; family Lycaenidae; genus Plebejus; species Plebejus argus. The sequence goes on along the minus strand of FR989941.1, from coordinate 9,745,392 downwards.
TGAGAATTTGAAAAGTTTAGCTATAGCGGTTGTTGAGTTACAGCCTGGAGACAGACAAGCAGACAGACAGACGGACAGACATCGAAGTTTCAGTAATAGGGTTCCGTTTTTACTTTTTACCCTTTGGGTACGGAACTCTAAAAATAAAGGCAAATGATGAAATAATTTTTAACAAAAAAAAAAAAAGAAATCACGGTGTTGCTATCTGATATTATATTTTAAAACTCTTCAAAATATAAATCTTTCTTTCGTTGTTTTAGAATTCTTTTAATGATACCATTCATTATATTTTATTGACAAACCTAATAACAGCTTAATGGCCGTTCCCTATATTCAATCTATCTCTAGTTTGACATACAACCGATCGCAGCTGACATAGAATTGACATAAAATATATGGAGCTAATGTCTAATGTGAGCTATTCCTATCTCAAGTAAGAGATAGATCAAATATTGGGAACGGCCGTTAGTGATTTTGAGATTAAAGATGGAATCTTTTTCTGGCGTCGTATTTCACATTCCGACTAGTCCACCAATGATAATATTTTAGATTCGAACTCAACACTAAATTAGCACATTCTTTAGACCAACATCTCAAAAAGACAAAAACATGTTTCTAAGCATTGGAAGGTAACATCCATAATAATTTATAAATGTGAAAGTGTGTTTGTCTGTCGGTTACATTTTTACGCTTGAACCGCTGAACCGATTTTGATGAAATTTGGTATGGAGATACTTTAAATGCGAGGAAAGGGCATAGGATTCTTGTCATCCCGGAAAAACATTACGGTTCCGTAAATAAACGAATTTTGGTGCAACGGAGTTGCGGCCGTCGTTTAGCAAAACATAACTTGCAATACACAAATTCTTTTAACATTTAAATGAATATGTGATAGTCGTAAAATATTATATCAGATAAGGAATTGACTTGGATATGGTATAAATTAGCATTAATGTTAGCCATAATACCTGATTAACCGATGGTAAAGATAATGTGATACGGTTTAAAATATGCGAACTAAAACATGGCTATTTCATTACCTACTATATCTGAATTACGTTGACATTTTCTACCGAAGAATAATTTTAAGAATCTATTAATTCATAGCTGCAAACTTTGTAGTAAAATTTAATATATTGATATGATTTTAATGTGGTGATACATATTAATTATTTAACAATAATTTATCCATACGAGTACTATTATATATTCTGTGTCCATACTAAAGAACTAAAGAGACCTAAAAGCTCGGCTGTTATGCTTTTCGATTATGTTTAGGTACTACTATGATTTACTCTTATTGGTCTAATATAGCATTAACAACTTAAGATACTTTATGCTTGATATATCTCTATCTAAAATCTAATAACACCAATTATTATAAGATTTCTTTCTTTTTAAGAGTAACAGGCAACATTAATAGCTATCGTTTTTTCTAATGCAGAATTTTGCAATTTTTGTAACTTACTGATGTTTCTGCTCTACATGAAATGCTACCTACGGAACCAGCGCAGATGTATCGACGAGATTGTCACCGATAGACCGGGGAACAGGTTACTGAGTCCATGATATACCTTATTGTTTTGACTATTTTAACTTTTAACTCAATTTTTTTCTCTATGGCCTTTTTTCCTAGTCTTAAATAGTTCCCTCTTCGCAACTTTGTTAGGGTGGAGGATAGGGAAATATTCTTTTATATGCCTATCTCTTTCTATCCTTTCTCGCTTAGCTCTTTCGTATATATAAACGAGAAGAAAGGCACACTTTGGCAAACGATTAACAATTCAAAATCCTTAGTCAAAGCCTTCCCGACGTTTCAAGAAGCCACTCTGTACATTCTTTTACGCTTTATATTATTTTTATATATCCCCACAATCGTAAAACCTAGACGCAGTTGACATCCGCGTTCGAGAGATCCGCGATAAACACTCACAATACACATTCTTACAATAACTCGCGTACTTCAAAGAGTTCGATATGTTACTTAGGGCTGTCACTACTTGGAATTTGGAAATGAAAATATGTAAATTCCACCATATATTTGGATAAAAAGATCTAGTGCTTCAACGTAAAGCTACGTTAGTCGTTACTGCAGAAAAATATAACTAATATTATCTACCTTATCTAGTTTAGCAGATACAACGTTTTTTCATCTCCAGTTTCTTTCGAAGTGACAACCCTAGTATCCCATTGAAAGAGTTTGTATGTATAATTACGCGACCTATAATGCGGTGTCAGGGCTGTGTCCAGCTTATTTATGGCCAGGGACGTCCTGCGCCTGCGATTATCACGTCCCATCGAGTGATCTGCTGATAGCCACTGCGGTCGCCATGATGCCAATATTATATGGGACTAGAAAAAATAAAGGTAATGATGCTGGAATGTTTTTATTCGTCACACGTGATTAGTTTTGACTGATTTCTGATATCGGATGTAAATTTGTGATTGAGATATCAATTATTTAAACACGAATCTCACTGGTTTCGTGTTTGCAGCCACTGCTGCAAAAGACGTAGTAGAACTATTTAAGTACACGCGAAAATGAGAGTTTGCTGTTTGTGCGTACAAAAAGCTTGGTCTTAGATCAACTTAACATCCTATTTAAACCCGTTATCTTAAACCCAGCTTTAGGCCTTACGCGACTTACTAGATGCGAAAACTAACGATCATACTCAATATCTTTAGAAAAGTAGGGTTAATATTATTTACTTTATGTCCTGGATAATTCTACACCATGGTCACAGTAACCTCCGCACCTTCTATATTCAAATTCTTTATGCGCTGTTTTGAATTGTTTATGGGATAGTTCTCCCCAGTCGAAGGATAATGGTGTTTTTTCAGTGGCCAGTTTGATGTCCTGTCCGTTTGTTCGCGACCATTGTGAATAGAGGAAATGCGTTTAAAATAGTCCTCGAGATTCGCAATTGGTCATTTCTTTTCAAAAGTGCATTCGCTTTGCTATGGAAGGTTTTGACCGTATCTTTACTTGAGGTTTTACATTATCCCCCGGGCCACGGGAATGCAGAAATTATTGGGGTTAAAAAGTAGCCAATTGTTAAACTGGAGTCTTATCTACTGCTATACAATATTTTGTCAAAATCTGTTTAAGACTTTTCGCGGGAAGAAGTAGGTAACAAACACGGACAGTGTCAAACTTTTGCCCATATAATAATATAAGCGTAAAGAATTTTGTAACTCCAAAATTCTTATCCAGTTTAATAGGAACGAGGAGGAAAAGAAGCATATTATTATCCAGTTGGATAGGAAACGGACAGGATTAAACAAGGAATAAAGCTCGTTTAATGTTGCATTAAACTTTTAATGTAGTGCATTGTAGTGGAATCGGGGAACAGAATTATCATAACCAGAAACCACGCAAGATTTTAAACCTCACATTTCATAATAATTAAAATCATTATCAGCATTCATTATGGTCATTATCATTGAAACATCATTAATATCTTTTTAATTCGTTCCATATCAAAATAGTCTGGGAGACCCAAAACATTGCCTTATGTAATCAAAACGAAATAAAAATTAAGATAAACATTTTATTAAGCTTTCAAGTAAAACTAATCTCGATTTAGCTTTAGTAGATGGTACGATAGGCTATTATTACAATTATCTAATCTGGTTTATTAATGCGTGTGGTCTAATGTTACGTTTATAAATTACTAGCTGTCCCGGCAAACGTTGTTTTGCCATTTAAAGTATATTTTATCATCAGTTGATACATGTTTTACCCCCTCTTTTGTCCCCTAAGAGGGTGTGGGGGGGGGAAGGTCATACACCAGATGTTAAGTTGAAAAACACAGTTAATACCTAATATGAAGTAAGTCCACTAAAGAAAAAAGTTGTATACAAAATCTGACCTCTCTTTGGTCCCCAGAGAGGGTTGAGAGGGGAGGGGGGGGGGAGGATTTTTATACACCAGATGTTGAGTTGGAAGAAGACAAATATAATATATCTGTGAAAACCGTATGCAAATCCGTGAAAACCGTATGCAAATCGGATCAGTAGTTTTCGTGTTAAAGAAAAAAGTTTGATACAAAATCTGACCCCCTCTTTTGTCCCCTTAGAGGGGTGGGGGGAAAAAATTTTATACACCAGATGTTAAGTTGGAAGAAGATAAATATATCTGCGAAAACCACATTCAAATCGGATCAGTATTTTTCGTGTGATGCTGGAACAAACATACAGACAGACAGAAAGAGTGACAGACAGACAGACAGACAAAAAACTAACCACATTTTTGGCTTCTATAGCGATGTAGTGACAAAGGTGTAATTTCGGGTGTCATTTCATATCTTTTATGTACAGAATATTCATTTCTACAACAGAATATTTTCTTCCTCCCGCACGCGCTTTGGTGACGCTCACTATCGTAATATTTTAATTTCGCCATATTTTCAAAACCAAACGTCCAATTTTAATCATTCAAAGACCAAATATTATCTACATAAACTGTACTTAGTGATAAAATAATTTATTTTGATAAGGATTAATAGCGTCAGTAAAATATATCCGTTTAAATTTATTCCAAAAAAAATTTAGGATTTTTAAATAAATAAATGGTTATTGTGCCTCACTCGACATAGATAGGTATAGTGTGTCGCGGACTTTTTTGTAGATATTTATAAGATCTACAATTACTTAGAACATTTTATGGTTCTATCTTTTATAGTTTAGGCAGCGTACGCAAAATAAGTAACTTTTCTAGCTGATTTTTTACACCTTGCGTCCGAAAAACTCAAATATCTTACGGAACCCTACTTTTTTCCAAAATAAAATGTAGCCTATGTTCAGCAGAAATAATGTGAGATTTCAATAGCAAAAGAATTTTTCAAATCGGTCCAGTAGTTTCGGAGCCTATTCGACTCAAACAAACAAACAAACAAACAAACAAACAAACAAATCTTTCCTCTTTATAATAGTAGTGTAGATTCCACATTAAACATATTGACACTGATTTGAAATACGATAGTTTGGGTAAACTAGTTTAACTACCGTATATTTTGTTAAACATAGATGACAAGAAAATGATCCGGTTGCTTATAATTTGCCATGATAGAGCAATTAATAGTGGTTCCAACAAGAATGAACTACAAAATGGAAATACAAGATTAAAAAATAAAATCGGCCAATTGCGAGTCGGACTCGCGCACGAAGGGTTCCGTACCGGTATAGAGCGAAAGTAGGCAAAAAATTGGGTTTTTTGTATGGGAGCCCCCCTTAAATATTTACTTACTCAAAATTTTATTATTAATTATTATTATTAAAGGACAAATATAATTAAGGATTTTTTGAAAATTTCAAGTGCCATTATTGATTACGAGCGAAAAAACCTAAAAAAATCACGTTTGTTTTACAGGAGCCTCCCTTAAATATAATTTTATTGCGTTTTTAGTATTTGTTGTAATATCGGCAACAGAAATACACAATCTGTGAAAATCTTTCGCCTTCGTTTAATTACAAGTACATACTTTTAAATTTTTAGTTTACAAGTTTACGTACATAGGAGTCTAGTTTTCGTGTTTTTGTTTTAAAATCTTTGATTGTTTTTATCATATCCTATTTATTTCACACAGACAGTTTCAACATAATATTATTAGTTTTTATTCGGAAACTCTCATCACCGGAAACCACCCATGAGTCAACCGATTCTGAAGAAATTTTGCGTAAAGATTCGTTAAAAGTCAGGACAGTTTTCACCCCGAAACCGTCCGGTTCTCTAATAAACGAATTCCCAGCTACTTATTTATGGTCCAGCTAAACAATATTTTTTCCAAAACATTCGTCAATGATTGTTACAACTTGTGGGTATTCACCAAAACAGGTTATAATAATTTATGTCGGTAGCCATATTTACTAATTAGTAACACTCCTAATCGCTAGGTTTTTGAAAATCCACAATTTCCATGTCCAAGGACGCCGCCTATTCATAGGCCGGGCTATTCATAGGAAGATTAACTGTGGAGTGTCACCAGGGTGGATAAAGGGACTAATAACCATATCAAACAGCTTTCACGGTACCCCGAGAATCTCAATGTGTCTCTTACAAGGGAATTGAATAAGAAATGTGCATTGTTTCCGAAGTTGCTGCATTCGTAATACTTTATTGTGGTCTAAGAACGCGATGAGTTACAAAAGTACGCATAAATTTTTTGACTAGTCTGATTTGACTAACTATAGTCAGTATCTGTAGTAATAATAATAATAATAATAATAATAATATTTATTTATTTCTCCCAAAATTACAATGTAGTAATTTGTGGGAGACTTGGAGCCCAAACTAAGCCAAAGCCTGTATATTGGTGCCCCAGGCCCCCCCTCACAGGTAGGAGGTACTAACCTACTCAACTCTCAAGTATGTTTATAGAACATGATTTTGGATACATAAAGTGTTATTATTGTGACGTATACTTTGGTCTATCTAGGTGTAAGTTGCCTACATAAAAATTCCCCGATGAAATGACTATTGGAAGGATATTATAAGAATTCCTATTTCGTTTATAAGTTTACTATTATTATACTAAACAAGAATGTAGAATCTAAACATAGAATTAATACACACGTAATATAGTAATATGACCGTCTAACAAATTCAAAACCTAGCTTTTTTTTAAACCTAGTAAATATGCTCCAACGACTCCCATTAAAATTTAAAAACGTACACCATAAAATATATATTAATATACAAAAGCTATCACTAATTGTTTGGGAATCCACGTAGACCAGAATATCTTTATGACATCAAAGACAATACGTAGACGAGCTTATTATTAAAATTTTATAATGTTAAAATGTCCCATTCAACTAAACACAAGGCGTGCCACAGACAACCCAAACTTGCCACAGATTTAAAAGAATAGATGTGGCACGAGAAAAATACTTAGGGTAACCTTACCTAAACAAAGCGAACACTAGAATCCCTTATAATATTATAAGAAACTAGTTTATTTGCCATGTATAATAATGTTTTATCATAGATATGTAGGTGCTTGACTTTAGGCAGACTCAGAAGTATTAAAACAACGATAAAATATCATAAAACTAAGTTTATTGAAAACTCACTCGTTATTAGACGGAGAGTTTCTTTTCAAATTTTTTATCAATTAATGTTTTTGCAATACAATCCAAGCGCCTCTAAAATTTTACTCAACAAAATCTTTTAACTTTTAAGGTATCAACAACCGCTTACTTATACTTTGGCATGACACATCTCATATTCTCTACTCTACACCACATACCTAGAGGTCAGAAACGTGCAGTCAGATTTGTTTTCTAACTAAATGCGTTTGAGTAGAAAATGCATGTAGCTTTTTATCGTACGTGAGGGGCATGGGAATACCGCACCATAACACAATATAATTCGTCCTTTGTGCCCGCTCTTTGTTATTAAAGTAATAACCGATTGGAACACTCCGGGATAAACAAAAGAATTCAATGAAAACCCATTATGTCGCGGAGTGGTCGATTGTCTCAATATTTTTCTTGTTGGAGTGACGTGTCATGCCCACTCAGGGACCCTCTACGATTTGTAACGTTTCATTTCGAGATTTCACCGGGGGAGTGAAGTGGTTCACCCTGTAGCTTTTTGTCAATAAGGTGTGCAAGAAATGAAATCAATGTTCTTTGCCAAATTTTGTCAAAAATAGCTGCTGCAAAAATGTAATACGAACATAAAATAATCGGCCAAGTGCGAGTCGGACTCGCGCACGAAGGGTTCCGTACCGGTATAGAGCGAAAGTAGACTCACGTTTCTTGTAAGGTAAATAAACTTTATTTTATTTTTAGTATTTGTTGTTATAGCGGCTACAGACATACACAATCTGTGAAAATTTCAGAAGTCTAGCTATAGCGGTTCTTGAGATACAGTCTGGAGACATACAGACAGACGGACAGACGGACAGACGGACAGACATTGAAGTCTTAGTAATAGGGTCCCGTTTTTACCCTTTGGGTACGGAACCCTAAAAAATAATTTAATATCTTTTGAGCCTTGTTACCTAACGAAAAAGTAATAACAGTTTTGATAAACCTAAATCTGACTTGACCTTGCCAATACATAATTAAAGCACTAAATACAATCCTTGAATGTAGAACACAACCTTCAGATTAGTAGGTATATTTTATCTGATCAATACTATAAAAAGTAATAATACACACTTTTCATGCACTTATTCCACTTGTATTTATTTATTTTACATATTTTTTGTCTGAATTTTCATCATTTGCATTTTAGTGCATGAAAAGTGTGTATTATTACTGTGAAACATGAATTTCCTTCTTGAAAATACTAGAAAAAGTCTAAAATAATCATTGAGATATACATCTCAATGAAAATAATCGAAGAATAATGCTGCAAATGCTTCAAACTTTACTGACACCAGAAAGGTGTATTAGAGAGACTGTTGCAACCGGAATTGCTTAAGAACATTAAAATTGACGACGCGCAGTTTGGCTTCCGGGCTGGACTCTCGACGGATGCCGCTATAGCCAGTCTGAAAAGCACCATAAACCACTACAAGTCCCGTAAGACTTCTGTTTATGCGTGCTTTTTAGACCTGAGCCGCGCCTTTGATTTGGTCAACTATGACATTCTATGGAATAAGTTGCTCAAGTCACAGGTGCCTAGGCGGGTGGTTGATCTGTTGAGATTCTGGTACGGAGGCCAAACTAACTTAGTGAAATGGGGTGACGCGACCTCTAGTGTATATAGGCTAGAGTGTGGAGTACGCCAAGGGGGGGTCACCTCCCCGGACCTCTTCAATGTGTATGTGAACGGCCTGATCGAGGAGCTGAGTAGCACCAGAATCGGCTGCCATATAGGAAACGTTTGTTTGAATAACCTGAGCTACGCAGACGATATGGTGCTCCTCAGCCCCTCAATCAAAGGATTGAGGCGACTGTTATCGGTCTGTGAGCATTATGCGAATGCTCATGGACTGAAATATAATGTCTCCAAAACCGAAGTCATGGTTTTCGCATCTGGTCGGGGTCCGGAGGTAGTACCCCAAGTGTATTTGAATGGATGTGAGATAGGTGTTGTTAAGCAGTCCCGGTATCTAGGTCACCTGCTGACTGATCGGCTGGAGGATGACGCTGACATTGAGCGAGAGCGCAGGGCTCTCGCCGTCAGAGCCAACATGATCGCTCGACGTTTTTCCAACTGCAGCAGGGACGTTAAGACCACACTTTTTAAGGCGTATTGCCTTAGCATGTACACCTGCCAGCTTTGGATAACGTTCAAGCAAAAGTCGATGAGCCGTATAAGAGTTCAGTATAATGATGCATATCGAACTCTTATGCGGCTCCCGCGAAACTGCAGTGCTTCGGGTATGTTTGCGGAGGCGGGAGTCCCTGACTTTTTTGCTCTCATTAGATCTCGAGTGGCTGCATTTTGGCACAGACTGCGCAGCTCTAGCAATAGGATACTCGCGGCTATCTCTGACGACTACTATAATAATTTAATGTACGTGCGGTGGATCTCTGTTCACATGAACCAGAACAAGAAGTGATTTTTATGACTGGACGCCCCTTTACAGTGTCAACATTTTTATTTTTATTTTAATTTTACATTATATATTTTTATATTATAATCTGTATGGGTACATTTATGCCTGAAATAAAGACATTTTATTTATTTATTTATTTTATAATAATGATTTACAATCAAGCATATTTTTAAATAATTACATAAACAGAATTTGATTTGTAATATTATATCAATAACATTTTATTAACATTTAAAGTAGCATCAACAAGGTACCTATAATATGTTACACAAATATGTGATTTTGATCGTTCAAGATATTATTATGGCGATTGGAGTTAAGAAGGAATTAATATAATATCGTCATTGATACGACACAGATTCGATCGTTATTCAGCTTCTATTCGATTTTATTGAGGCTTATCGAACCTAAGTCTCTATTTTATGTACTTAATGCTTAAATATTCAATTATTTTTAAAACTCTCAGCTCATATTCTCATGTCGTTAGAGTGCTCTCAAAATTTTATTTCAATGTTAAATAGAAATTTATGAGACCTACCAACTGATTTCTTCTTAGCTTCTGTAAAGAAATTTTGTGGAATCTGGCCCACAAAATTTTTGTATAGAACATAATAGTCAGGGACCTGTAGAATAATAGACAGCGTTCGAAGAAAAGAAAGTAACTAAAATCATATTTTAAGCCCCTTGAGTCATTGCGAAAAACAAAAACACCGAAGGTTGCATTCGGCTCGCCATTTTGTTTACCCTTTGTTTTTGAGTCGGACTTTACGACTCGAACTGTTTATTGTTTACTTCGCAAATTAAGATATTCCTGCAAATAACAAAAAAGTTTATTTACAAAAAGTGATTGTTGCTCGTTTATTGTTATTGCTGGATTTATTGCCGGCAATGTTGCGAAGTTTACCCTTTAATTTGGTCGTAAAAGCGTCGTAGAAAGCACCTAAGAAACCTTTACATGGCACATAACAAAATATTATGTTAAGTCAAGTTAAAATTATTATGTGCTAGCTACCAGCTTCGAAGAAATTGCGTTTTATTTGTTGGTTTAGACCTTACCGTAAAGTGCAAGTGAAAATTATGAGTGGCCTGTTTATTTTGCGATGCATAATATTATATTACTATTTTTTGCATATTGTTTGTTTTTTAAATTGAAATGTCAGTTTTGTATATTACCTATTATATTACTTATTATTAATTAGTAATTACGTATAAAATTATTACCATAGTAGATAGTTATTTTTTTGTTCGCAATACACTTCGTGTTTTGATTTTTTTTCGTCTATTCTTATTTAGGTATCAATTTATTTTAATTTGCAGTTTAAAATAATTGTAGGTTAATTCTATAAAATAAGCTTAAAGAGATAAATCTCGGTTGTAAATAAAATTTATGTACCTATTTTCAATTTGAGGTTTGTTGTACAGGTCTTAATCTTAGATCTTAACCTATAATTATCTGATCTGTTGTTTAAAGATTTATCTGACGTTTTTTAGCGTTACGCTTTAGGCTAATCAAGTCTTCTACTGGTCAAATCGTTATTCTACTCCATGTTCAACGCAAACTCGCTTTTACTACCCCAAAAATAGGATAGGAAATTGCTTCTCGAAGCCTGATTTATACGTAAGTTGAAAGTTTACATAGGACCTAAAGTGCAACGTCGGACAAACATAGTCATATATAGAGTCAATATTGGTGGTTCGGTTCTGAGAATGCGTCAGTATAATGCCGCTGTGTGCGCTCCTCGTTATTGGAATTAGACGCTGTGCTATTGTGCTGTCTATTAGTGCTCATGGTTTTTGGACGCGTTTTTACGACGACTTGTGTGCTCCAAATCGAAAGCACTTTGAACTACCGAACTCCAAGTTTTATTAGATTTTGATCTAATATAAGGCTTCTTAAAGACGAACGGCACTTGTCGACGGCACACGTCGATGGCAGTCTACATAAAATACTTACCTTAGTTTTACACCACTAATTATTAGCTCTATAAATATCTAAGAGCGGTTAAAACCTCAAGTAAAGTTATCTGTAGATAAGTCGCAACAATCTTAACATATTAGCATACATAAACGTCTCCACAGTTTACCTTAATTTTTAGAAATTTTTCAATTACTTACAGACATAAACAATAGATACTAATTTTACTAAACTTAAATGATTTCAGAATCTTTTATCTAGAAACATTTTAAAACTAGCTCTTAAAAGCCATTTACTGAGCAAGTTTTCAACGGAAACGTAGGAATTGTTCGTTTTTTTGTATGAGATAGAAGGAATTATCGCGTTATCGGTTTTTATTGAGGGTTCCTTCTGCTTGCGGTTACTGCTCGCGGTTAAATATGCTAAATGGTTAAATTGTTACTGTAGGGACACCATGATGTAGCTTGGAAGAAACTGCTGCATAGAAAGATAGCTTCTTGTCGAGGTCATGGAGGATTAAATAAATAAATAAATAAGGATTATGATTACAGAATGTTGCTTAGAATTTGTACGCTAGTAATATATAAGGTTAGGTTTCACTAAATATTGTAACGTCGATATTCGACAAGGCTTTAAATCAATATTATTATGTCAATGATGTCAATGGGCGCTGCTGGTAAAGGAGAACTTGAAAAAATGACGTTTTTGTATGATAGAAGCGTTAGTTCCTTTTCTCGCCACGTTCATGAACAGGCAACAGCCTTGTCGAACTGTAGAAGATATATAAAGCCTTAGTTAGTAAAATGGTAGGTTGATTTAAAAATACTAATTGAAAGGAACATAAAAATGAATCGCTAAATGTGTTGGATAAGGGCACAGATTACTCAATAGTTACTAAGAGAGGGTTGCATCAACTTACTTTAACTTTAACCATAACAAAAAGTCAAATGAACTGTCAAATCCCTAGTAAAAGTCCATTATGGACGCCATATTTGACGACAACCTTAACTTTAACTACGCCTCTGGTGCAACTCACCCTAAGTATAAGGGCTAATCTCGAGAACAGTCGAACCGATTTTATTTATTCCTCTTTTAGAATTTTCTCTAAAGTAAGAGCAAAAATATAGAAGTATACTCACCCTACACGGGGGTCTTGTATATCATAAACCGATGAAATAAAACGTCAGGACTTCCATTCACACAACTGTTCCAAAATTTTACCTTATCTTTGACGACGAAAAAAACAACCCTTACTCATAGTGGTCATAGCCCATAGGCTTATCAGTAGTTAAGAATGTGCCATCAGAACATTCTTAATGCCAGGCGCTCAAGATTCACTTAGGCCCGTATAAATAGTCAGCACTCAAGATGCATCTCGGTCTCAAGACTTCAGGCTCTGTGATTGGTTGGCTGTCAAAATTTGGACCAATCACAGAGCCGAACCGCGTCTTGAGACCGAGATGCATCTTGAGTACTGACTATTTATACCGGCCTTAATGCCAATATTCTAAAAAAAGAAAATTGCTTATTTCATGAAAATAAACCTCAAGCCGACAAAATAATATAAAAGCCATTATGGCTCTTGCAATCTTAGGGCCGAAAAAAGCTCTTCGAAACGAATAAAATCCTTGTCGAATTGTCTTGCAATCGTCATGAATTCGTTTCTATAAACGTGTAATATATTTCTTTGTATTCATTCATAAGGTGCAGTTTTGTCATGGTGAGTGTAACTAATTGAAGCTTGAAAGATTTATGCAAAGTTAACGAGTACTAGTTTTTAGAAAACCTATTGTTATTTTCTTAATCTCTGACAAAAAAAAAACAGATGGCACACAGCCAGCAGCCTACATTATTAGGCCACTTTATGCGCTTACGCACACGGCACACCGCACACACTTGCATCAAACTACGCCAGTTCGCGTATTATATTTATATGCAATCGGTCAAGTGGTCGTTCGATAGCGTAGTTTTTGGATCGAAGTTCCTTATAAGTTGGGAAAGGAAAGGGGTCTTATAAAGTGCTAGACCGCTAGATGGAAAAAGTTGTAACGACACTTTTTGACTGTACTTATTTTAGTACCTGCGAAGTAGTGGCAGAGGGCGTTGATGTGGCGATAACGTCAACTGGCGGGAAATTTAAAACTTCGTTCCATCCGGGAGTCTCTTGACACCCCTCAAGTTTTTTTTTATAAAAATAGGAGGCAAGCCAGCAAACCGGGCCAACCTGATGGTGAGCAACTACCATCGCCCATGGGCACTCGCAACATAAGAAGAGTAGCAGGTGCGTTGCCGAGTATCCATTATTTATTATTAACGCAATGAAGTTATAGGCAGAGGTTACACGATCAGTATTTCATCAATATGAATACTGATGGTTTTAAAAAAGTTCATATTAAAAAAAATATGATCAATACATCAATCCAGTAAGTAAGACGTAAGACGATCAGTATTTCATCAATCTGATCAGGATTGATGGATCAGATTGATGAAATACTGATCGTGTAATCTCTGCCATAGAAAAGGTGTAAAACTATACTTCTATTATTATATCAAAAGGAACGTATTAACACGTTACTAAATATATCGCAACAGATATAAAGCTATTAAAAAGCGTTAAAATAAATGATTGTGCCACACTCGATCTGATATGAGGAGACATTGTCGCCTTTGAAGTGATATTACTAATGGCGGCCGCGCGCGCCACTGACGGTACGAGACGCATTGTCGCAGCTGTGGACGCCATTTTATTTTAACCGACTTCAAAAAAGAGATTATCTGTTCGGATTTTTTTTCAAACATTGCTGGTATGATCACAGGCTAGGGAAAATCAAGGTAGATAATATTGTTATTGATGGTATTGTTAATTAGATAGTCGTAGATTGTGTGGTTTAGAGTTGCCTAAAAAATTTGGTGCAGACCAATTTTTTCATAGTTGCATGAAAAAAATGGTTTGCACCAAGTAAGTTTTACCACCAAGTAAGTTTTAGGTTCGACCTAAAACTTTGTGTATGGCCAATAATACTACAGCTAAGTAAATGGAAAATTTTGAATTAAAAGAAAAACTACTACGATATTCTACAGCATATTTAATCTGGCGTACCGCGTAGGCGTATATAAGGAGTGATAATGATGATGTTTCAGAAGGCATGAAGACTAAATTGTGCGTTATATATTCTGCTAGTTAACAGAATATATAACGCACAATTTAGTCTTCATGCCTTCTGAAACGTAAAAAGTAGAGTAAGTATAATATCAAATATGTGATCGAAGGTAGATCACTCTACCTTCGATCACATATTAAGTATACTATAATTATACTTTATATTTTGGCGCTTTCCTGTTTTTCAATTGTTTCTTATTCAAACTGTAATTCTGTTTCCTTTAAAAACTCTATGAGAAACTTATACCGTTTTCCATTGCGATTATAAAAATGTAAAACTGACCACTTTTTTATAAAAATTGAGAATGCACTCAAATATTTTATACCCGTCGTGTACAAAAAGTGAGGAAATTGATGTGACGTAGAATTATTTATACGGACTAACGTTGGAGGCAGGACCGGCTCAGCCACTGACAGGATTTTTAAATGAGATGACACAGCATCACAGCATGCCTTATTAGAGTCGTATTTACGTTACGGACAGTGGTTTGGCTACTAAAACGATGCATCGGTTGGAAATATTACTAAAAAGTCTTGCTTGCAAATGCACTTTGATAAATAAAGTTTCTTTTTAAATGGAGATTAGCTGTGTTCTTAAAGTTTTTAACTTAAAATCGTTAAAGCTTATACAAAATATTATGAAGCTAACTAAAGTGGTCGGAAAAATAGGAGCGTGCGACTTAAATGATGATTACTTCTTTCTTCTTCTTTCTTTCCTCAGTCTATGGTATTGATAAGAACAGCTGTAACTGTAAGCTTAGTAAGAGTTTTTGAAAGTTCTCAAGTTATACTACAACCGACGGGTATCAAATTGTTTACAACTACTGCAGTAGGCCTATACTAAAAAACCGTTTTGAGACTCAAACAATCGAACAAAAATACCGCGTCCTACTCTAACAACGTCTTTTCTCGTTCGTTAGAATAGGACGCGGTATTCTCATACGATTGTTTGAGTCTCAAAACGGTTTCGTGGTACGGCCCCTGTTTCAATAATAATAATATGAATATTAGTGTAAACTGCAACCCCATTACCAGGAGTATAAGGACAGTTGCTGACACATTTGGGTGCCAGTGACTTGACAGTGTGGACGACAATCGTGAGGATAATGAGCGCGGGTTCGAATCCCACATTGTCTCTGAATTATGCATCGATATTGTTCCAAACACGATAAATATTCAATCAACTGTTTTGTATGATTGAAATTATAACGTTCTTTTTAAAGGTGCTAGTGTAGCTTGTGAAGAGATCCATCTTTCACAAGCTTCTTTCTTATAAATCCATTAAAGTTAACTTTCAGGGATGGCAAATAAAGAGATCATAGGTACTAGATAATTAAATATCGTAAAATCCATATAACTTAGGCTGTCAACTTGATTGAATTCAATTCTAAAAGCCACGAATTATTCCCTAAAATCATTCTGTCTACTGTGCTTTAAGTATGTACCGTTATATTACTTATTTAAAAATTATTATTTTCTAATCATTAATTAACACTTTTATCTAAAATAAAAACTCTATCTTTAAACTTTGTTAAAATCGTAGGAGGAATCCCAAACAAAATACATTTCCTTAGAGATCCACCGCGCTTTACTAAACGCCACGTCCAGCCAAAATCATCAAAATAGATTGAAACTGACATAATAATTAAAAAGTGGCCTCGCTTATTTACATTGAGGAATTTAAATTGATATGCGCCGATCAAAGCTTAGCCCAAATGCGCTTCGGCGAGTTTTTAATGAATTTTTAACAAAAACTTAATTAAAAATCATATCTCGGAGGAAATGAACTCATCGCGAGTGACGTGACGTGAGGGCGGCAGCGGTGAGGCCGGGCCAAAATGACCTCTTACTCGTTTATATAGACGTACTGCCTGTTGCTTGTTCGTCAACAAATATAACTAGTAAATTATATGAAGTGGACTAATCTCTATGAAAATTATAAATGCCCAAGTGTGTCTGTATATTACCTACTAGCTGTCCCGGCAAACGTTGTTTTGCCATTTAAAGTATTTCTACATCAGTTGATACAAAATCTTACCCCCTCTTTTGTCCCCTGAGAGAGGTGGGGGGAAAAGTTTTATACACCAGATGTTAAGTTGGAAAACACTGTTAATAATATGAAGTCCATTAATGAAAAAAGTTTCATACAAAATTTGACCCCCTCTTTGGTCCCCTTAGAGGGTGGGCGGGAGGATTTTTATACACCAGATGTTGAGTTGGAAGAAGACAAATATATCAGCGAAAACCGTATCCAAATCGGATCAGTAGTTTTCGTTTTAAAGAAAAAAGTTTGATACATAATCTGACCCTGAATAATCTGAGGGGAGGGAGGGGGGGGGGGGAATTTTTATACACCAGATGTTAAGTTGGAAGAAGACAAATATATCTGCGAAAACCGCATTCAAATCGGATCAGTAGTTTTCGTGTGATAGTGGAACAAACATACAGACAGACAGACAAAAAACTAATTACATTTTTGGCTTCTATATCGATTTAGTGACTTTTTATAATTTTTTTAGCTTATAATTTTTTGAATATCTTTAATGTACAGAATTTTCATTTCTACAGTTTTATTATATGTATATATTTTGGTCTCCACGACACAGGGAATCCTAGTGTGGAGACCAGAGTTTTGTGTAAGATTAGCGTGTAAGTTTTCTGTGAAATAAAGATATTTATTTATTATTTATTTATTTATTATATTAACGGCTAAACAACTTAAGCGATATTAATAAAATTATCGTGGATAGCCATGCTTCGGCACGAATGGGCCGGCTCGACCGGAGAAATACCACGGGCTCACAGAAAACCGGTGTGAAACAGCCCTTGCGCTGGGTTTCGCCGAGTGAGTGTCTTTACCGGAGGCCCAATCCCCTACCCTTTTCCCTTCCCTACCCTCCCCTATTTCCTTCCCTACTCTCCACTATTCCCTTCCCTACCCTCCCATATTCCCTTCCCTACCCTCCCCTACCCTATTCCCTCTTAAAAGGCCGGCAACGCACCTGCAGCTCTTCTGATGCTGCGAGTGTCCATGGGCAACGGAAGTTGCTTTCCATCAGGAATACCCGTTTGCTCGTTTGCCCCCTTATTTCATAAAAAAAAAATTTGGTTTCAAGATATTTTGAATCACGGGGATGATCAAAGAACATTAGCTATTTAACTGACTGACTAAAATTGGAAGGAAATAATTGCTACGAGTCCCAGGAATGGCTACGGGATAGTTATCCCGAAAAATGTAGCGTTCCCTGTGATAAACGAATTTTAGCGCAATGAAGTTACGGCCAAAAGGCCCTACACAGTAGCTCTACCATGAGTTTTAAGCTATAATTTTTATCGTTACTCGATAACGACTACGTAAATTTTTAGTACCTATGGTAAATTTTACAGCGTCTCTTAGTGGTCACTTGCGAAACTAAAATCGCCATACTAAATATATACGTAGTCGGTATCGAGTATCGATAAATACCTTAGCTTTAAACTCATGGTAGAGCTACAGTAGTAACAAGTAGTATACTAGACTCTAGTATATTACATCTAATATTTTTTATAAAATCAGGAGGCAAACGACCAACTACTGTCGCCCATCGAGCCATCGACACGCGCATTTTTTTTTCTATGAGATTATGACAGTTAGCCAGGAACTGCACCGGGTAATTCTCTACGTTTTCCCAACATTTATTCTCAAGGGAACTCTGTATAAGTATGCTTATTGTACAAATACTTCTGGTTATTACTCAATTGTAGACTTTTTGTGCTTACTTTGTACTAAGCTTTATTGTAAAATTACTTATTTAGTATTCATTTTATGATTAAGTTAAAGGGAAAACTGTAGAAGCTTTTATCGAATTCTAAAAATTAATAGTATTAGATATACGTTTATTTCTTACTTCTAAAATTAAGAAATGGGAGCTTTGAAAAAGATCCGGATTTGAGTAATTACGATAATGTTTATTCACTTAAATACATACTAAATATAGCTTTAGCTTGGTAGTACTAATATATTATATTATGTGCTTTAACTGAATTCTAATACCTAACTGTGTGGTCGATAGCTCACTTATTATACATCTAACATAGATAAAAGATAAATAATCTAAAGTTGTTGGGCGTTTACAAAAAAATGTGAGTATGAAGACTCTATAGTCCATTCAAAGTTATTTTACCTAGAAGTTTCTCTAATAATGGACCCTATGTCCTTAGGAAAAAGGTCCATCTCAAAAAAGTATGTATGTACGATGAGCATTCATCTTATTCGTAGTTAAATTACCTCTGGGTTTTATGATAATGGAGCTTATGGCCTCAGAATTAGGTTCTATTAGAGGTAGAACAATGTAGCCTCAACAAAACCAACACGGGTCCGCCACAAATTGGCGGGCCGGCGTGTCGTGACTGCGCCGACGCGCCTCGGGCTACGGCGGGATAGATGCTCACGAGCGGAGCGAGAAGCGAGAAGCGGGGCGGGACGCAAAGCGAAGAGAAAGTAGTGAAGCGATGAGCAAGAAGCTAAGCGAAGAGGCTAAGAGCAAGAAGCTAAGTGCTAGAGAAGATTACACAAACTATTGTAGGATTGTCTGTGGGCGGCAGTAATGGCAGCAATGCGTCAGACGTTATTTTCACATGTGTACATCTGCATACTGGCAAAACTTGAACTCGAATTTGGAAGAAAGAAATAGATAATATTAAACAGATAGAAATCAAACGAAAAAGTCCAGTCAGAACGATAATTTCTTAACATAAACTTCGTCAATAATTATCTAATCGCCTTCGATTAATGTAATGTAAGGCTTCTTACAGAACGGCACTTGTCGACGGCAGCCTATAGTCGACTTTTTTTAAAATCATCTTTATGTTTTGTAAAGCATCTTGAAGATTGAATTCTGATACCAATTATTGCCAAAAATGTAAAACTCCATGATCTTTTATTTTAGACACGCCTAAAAACTTTCGAGTATCAGCAAGAAAATTGGAGAAACGCTACATTCCTGTACGTATCCCCACCCTTACGCGTCTTGTATGATTATATTTTACTCTGTAATGGTAGAAATCCATTAAACAAGCTTCTTTTAGTGATTGAACAACAAGTAAACGACACACTCAGAATGCATTTTTGAATTGCACTTACAATTTGCCGACGAAATTGCATACTTCGGTCGACTTATGTGTTGCTGAAGTAAGGATAGGCTCTGTCAAACAATAGGGACGTGTTCAACGTGAGTGCCCTATTAGGCTTTTAGTTCCACGCATCTTACATGGTGCGCGAACTCTGACAACACAAGATCAAATTATTTTCTATCGACTTTTATAAAGCTTTAAATTTTTTGAATAATAATTGTTAAAAATACTTACCTACATAAAAATAGAAAGATATCCACAACTCAACATAGAACCTCCTCCTTTTTTGGAAGTCGGTTAAAACTTAAAAGTATGTGTAAAGCCCGATCCCTACGTTCAAAAAGTAACTTCGTGTAATTTTGTGTCGTTTTTTTGGAATCAATTTTGTAAATACATCTTTGTCTTTACATACTCCAAGCAAATATTATGTTGAGGGTTATTTACAGTTTTACTTAGCATAATGAGTAATCGCTGTGGACAAAATGCAATTTTAAGGACATACTTATTTTTAAGGGTCATACAATCAACAATGACAGAACATTCGGACGGCATAAAATATTTGCGAATGGTTAAAAAATTAAATTCGCATCATGTCAGGACAAATTGAAATTTGATTGATTGAAAATCAACAAGATTGAGAGTAATAGCCCCTCTTTTTCTACGGCGTGGCTTTAGAGAGGGGGTTTTACCGTTTTATCCCCCTTTTTTCTACGGCGCGGCGTAAGAGAGGAGGTAATATCTCCCTCCTCCTCTTTTAATACCACGTCGCGCGAAAGTTTATATGCCTGCTCCTAATACTACTAATTTCATATGTACATTTTCGCCGGAACCATTTCTAATCTCTAATCTCTTACATTGTTTCTAATGACATTACTCAAGTACAATGTACAGTTTTTGATTTGCATATAAATTGAGATTTCTGGAGAAAATCTAAATAGCCATTATAATACATAATTCTAATTAAATAAGTTTTGCTTAGAGACTAATTCAATTGTTTGAGCATGGTATCCACCAAATTAGAATCTTTTTAACCGCTTCTTTTATTTCACATTTAATTATTATTAACTTTTTAAAAATTTACATTCATTGCACACATGAAATGATACACTTATTACATAAAATTGGCATAGAAAGACGATACAAAGAAACTGCTTATTTCTAGAGAAATTTCGTACAGCAGCCCTAGATGTGAATTGTGATAGGTATAAAAAATCTCATAGAGCGTGCACAGTTACAAAAACAAACTAAAAATCTAGATACACAAAAAAGGTTTAAAGCTAACAATAAAAATTAGTTTAACGATTACAATTTTTTATTGCACGAAAATTAGAATGTAAAAAGTACGTCAATTTATCGAAAAAAATCAATTTTGGAGTTAACTGCCCATTTGAAATCAAATGTAATAGTCGTGAACTATTCTGGAAATTCGAAACAATATTTCGTATTCAATAAAATAACAGAAACATTCAAATGTTTGTTAATAAATTCATTACACGCATCCCAAATATTTCGGAGATAAATATTTTCAGAATGTTTTTATTAGAATAAATAACGATATGGAGCGTAGTGTTCTTTATGGCCCGTAACGTATGCAAATAAAACACAGAATATATTTTAAAGCGGACAAGAGTGAAGAATATTGGTCTTTGGATTGGTAAAAATTGTACTTAATGTCTATACATTGACAAAAAAAAAACTAAGCTTTTAAAGGTTGTGTCTACGTGGTGGTTGGACGGATTGCTTCTACTGACTCCAAATAAGTTTTAAAAGCCAACAAGCGAAGTAAAAGCCTTTTGATCAGTGGAAAAAATAATGTATACTCAATGACAAGAAAAAAACAAGTTGCCTAATAATTTTCGATAAGTACAAGTATTTTGGTTTTAACGTTGAGTCTACGTAATTGAGGAAAATAGTTCCAGTTTCAACTGATGAATTGATGGATGATTCTACTGATCGCAGTAGAAATACTATAACCATTTCCATTGGCCATGCGAAAAAAGCACGATAAAGTCCTCAAAAGAGTAATGGATGTAACACGTTGAAATATAGCTGATCGAACATGCCATAATAATTATACAATCTGCGCCGACGAGCCCGCATTAGCATACATCGCGCATAAATACTCTAACGTAAAACCTCTTTGGCATTTTTATTGCGCTACCATCGAGATATCATAGCTTGGATATCGTTTGTACCGTTTACGCTTTAACGCGTTTGTCTTGGGTATCGATTTAAGATATTATAATTTATAATATGACTAGCTGTCCCGGTAAACGTTGTTTTGTCATATAAAGTATTTCGTTTCGCCCATATTATTTTATTGAAGTAACTAAGTCTGACACTATGGCAACGTCCATCACTATTCCGTAGCATCAAGCATGTAAACAATGGTCGCCATCAGTCTCGAGTTGTAATAAATTACTATTATTTATTCAACAAATGCACTTATCAATATAAAAAGTACCCAGTAGCCGATTCTCAGACCCACTGAATATGCTTATAAAATTTGGTTAAAATCAGTAAAGCCGTTTCGGAGGAGTACGCTAACTAACATTGTGACACGAGAATTTTATGTATAAGATAATAATTACACTATGTACTTACATAATTTGTGCCAATTTCAGCATTTTAAAATTATGCTTTTTTAATTTTATTGAATTGGTGAATTCCTCTGGTTTTGGTATTGAAGTAGCTTATTTTAGAAATTAGAGCGACATGTACCATCGAGGAAATTGATTCCTAGGCAGTTGACCAACGTCACAACTGCAACTGAAGATAATATACCTAGAACGACCTTAACAGTACTATAAGCTAAGCTAAGCAACGTGAGGTCTGCCTGCGTAAAAGAAGAAAGCAATTCTTATGTCATTACTGTTATCTATTTTATATTACTTATTTATACTTTATTTAATTCTAATATTAAATAAAATTGCATAATAAATAGGATTGCTATATTAAGTTTCTGTTGACACAATATTATCATATGCCTATGTTTTATTATTTTAAGCTATTTATATATTATTATTTAGTTATACATCGTGTACACTGTTTAACTGCAATGCGATCACTTAGGTATGGTACATCAATGTTAGCAGCGGATAGGGTAAAAAATAGTTTTTTGTAACGATACAACCTGACATGGCCTCTTCTATACAAATATTATTCTATTGATAATAGCTTTAATACAAATAGAATTTAAATTGTTATTTTATAAATTCTTTTCTACACAGATTCGGCAAAAGAATATTATAA
Organism: Plebejus argus; assembly: GCA_905404155.3. Lineage (NCBI taxonomy): Eukaryota > Metazoa > Arthropoda > Insecta > Lepidoptera > Lycaenidae > Plebejus > Plebejus argus. The sequence continues at coordinate 9,722,435 of FR989941.1, read as the reverse complement.
TATAACTTATAAGATACAATAATATTATTACGTAAGTACAAAATACGCGTCATGGTGGTTATATTATATTTTAATTAAATTACTAACATTAATTAATTTTATAGCTAGAATTTAATGTAAGTATCCATTATTTTTAAGTTGATCATTTCAAGGCTGTCTGTGTGTTCTTAAGACATAATTATTATAACTTAAAAAGGGTTTTTTACGAAGAAGATACAATTACATACATCAATTTTCAATACTAATAATTAAATACCGTACCTACAGTAAAACAGTAATTTTGTCTCTGCGCTGTTATTTCACTGAAATATTTTTTTTTGTTTGTAGGCAAAATCAATTTTTGTAGTGGTCAGTTAATGTAATACTGCAGAAAATTATTTTTAAATAAATAATATTTGTCCCTGCAGCAGTTATAGCAATTTTTCTAATCAACAGCACACTTTGTTTCAAAATAATATTTATACAACTAAGTAAATATTTATTTCAGTTATCTGTTATTTTCGGCGTGAGAATACTTAAATACCTAATTAATAAGAAAGTGCTAAAGATGAGTCTTACATTTTATAAATAAATATAATTACACAATGATCATAAAACTACATCAGGTTACTTTTATATGTCGGAGATTGTATGTTTTATGGGATCATTAAAATATTTTGATTCATGTGGTTTTGGCTTTGAATGATGTTGGAATTCTGACATTACGTCATAGCGAGTAATAATATTGCACTTGGCTCTTAAACTATAATTTGTTTCAATATTTAGAAGTCGAAATTATTTTCAGTATAATAATTTAATTCATTGCTCTGGAAAACAGGCCAAGAGCTTTCGATTAAAATGGCCGTTTATTTTGAATATAGAATACTAAAAACAGCTTGCAAATATTTCGTTATATAAGTACGCAAGTATTGAATACAGTTTTATTTATAACTAGCTGTTACCCGCGACTTCGTCCGCGTTAACATAATATTATATATAATAACGAAGATGGATAGTTTTCCCCTTTTTGTGGTTCCTCTGTTTCTTCGCTCCTAAAAGTCACAGCATGATGTTATAATATAGCCTATAACCTTGCTCGATAACTGGGCTATCTAACACTGAAAGAATTTTTAAAATCGGACCAGTAGTTCCTGAGATTAGCGCGTTCAAACAAACAAACAAACTCTTCAGAATTATAATTAATAATATTATCTATACTAATGTACTTACAGATAATTAAGTTACCGTTTTTTTTCGTGGGAGAGCCATGCTTTGGCATGAATCGGCCGGCTCGACCGGAGAAATACCACGTGCTCACAGAAAACCGGCGTGAAACAGACCCGTTTGCTCGTTTGCCCCCTTTTTACATAAAAAAAATTACCATACAAAAAAAAAAAAACCGCCGCCTCATTTTCGAAAGTCGGGTTATATTTTTGCCTTATTAAATTTAGACTTAGCGTTTCTTGTTAGTCTATTGATGGACATGGATGGACGTAGGCAGCTAACAAGAACAGAGTTATAGTCTAAGAGACAACGTCGGTTTATTAGTTAATAAAACACCGGACGGAATGTCCGGCCTCTTTGACTTTTGTTGTGACACTACATCCTGTCTATAGGATATACGCCTGATAGGTGATCAGCTGATGCTTCACCATAAACTTTTTAAGTAACAAGTTAGTTTATAGGTATCCTCCACTTGGTAGGATTATAAAGCAACCCCCTACTGCTGAAACTTTTGTGTTTGACCGAACTTGAAAAAAAAAGATATTTCTAAATTATTATTTGTATGTATTACTTTTAGAGGCAAAAGAGTGCTATACTTTCCATTTATAATTTAGCTCTTGAGCAATTTTGAAATAATTTCAAATGAATATAATTAAAAATATCTTACGAAAAATATAAAGTCAGGTAGAAGTCTGGTTTTAGGTTTATAGTATTTTTTTATATTTTTGCCACCACCGCGGATACGAGTTTTCTTAATAATGCACCACATTTTATTGAATAGCCTTTATCCAAAAGGATTTGACTCTTGTTGTTGCCTTGAGTGGGAGTATTTATGAGCCAGCAACACTGTCTGTCACGCGTCTGTCTCTTTGTACACGACCAAATTATTACGATACTTACAGACAACACCCTTATTCCAACAGCATAAGAATCATTTTATTAAACATACTTTAGAACAAGGATTGAGGAATCAATTCGAGTACTTCGTATAGCTCTGGATCCTACACTATAAGAAATTCGAATCGATAAAATTTCTATTCGTGTTGGATATGTTTTAGATTGCTTGTTTTCTATGAGAGGCCGGCCCGGCCTCTCATAGAAACACATACAACATCTAAGAAACATGATTAATACTGAAAATGATTTTAACTTAGCTTTAGCCATTGCTGACAAAAATCGATATCGCTATAGCCAAATTATCAAGGCGTCGCCTTAATCGAAAGGAGAATTTATAATATTCAACTAGATGTTTTAAATAAATTTATTTAACGGCGTAACCTTATATTTTTCAGGAATATTTTTCAGGAATGAAAACTATTCTAATTTCTAGGTCCTTTTTCGGGAATTAAAGTATAACCATACTCAATTTTATGAAAACCCTTTTCGTCGGTCATGATGACGTCATAAGTACTCATGAGTCATGACTCATTAGATATGCAGACAGACACACCATCGCATTTATAATATTAGTACTTTCAAATAATTTCCTAACGACGAAAAGGTAATAAAAATTATATTTTCTTAATTCTCACTAATGATTGTCATATTTAAAGGCAAGTCATAAATAATAGAATTCGCACATTAAAAAGTTTATTTTATTTTTTAGCACTAAAATTATAATTTACGATTAAAAATTAAACACTTTTAAAATTTCTGGAACACACTTGTGATACTCGTAAATGTCCAATATTGCAAAAGTTTATTCTATTGAAAAGTGTTGACTGCGATACCGTTCCTAAAATACTTCTGTACCCATATAACCACCATAAGTTAATTAGTAATTGCTAATTACTAAGGTTTTCTTTATGACACCCGCTGCCCGCAAGTCAGCTTTGCGCCAAAATTCGTTTATCGCTTCGGAACCGTACATTTTCCCGGGATAAAAATATCCTATATCATTTTCCGGGATTCAAAGTATGAATCCATATTAAATCCAGCAAAATCGATTTAGCGGTTTGGGCGTGAAGAGGTAAATAGTCAAACACAGTTTCGCATTTATAATATTAGTATAGTTTAGAATATATTTTCTTATACTTAATAATAATATGGATAATATATGTATGGCTGAAGATCGTGTAGTAACTAGTACGTGCATTTTTTTAGTAAGTACCTACTTTTTTAGGGGTTATCTTTAATTTAGCTAGCTTTTCTTGATAATTATGCTGAGGTATTTTCAATTTTATGTGCACTTTTATGTGTATTCTATTCCTAAAACCTATAAACCGTCTTTATATCGTCGTTAAGATAACTTTTAATTATTTTTCTCCAAACCTTTTCAAGTATTTTGATGTCAAATTAAATAGAAATACATTGAGAAATGCAGATTTCACTTTAAATAGTCATAAAATGATTAAAATATCCGCAAAGTGGAATTACGTAATATTAAACTTGACACAAATATTCCAATTTTAATTTATACGCCAATGCACATTGAACTGCTTTGATGTTGCGACTGTACATCAGGTGATCCGTTAGCTCGTTTGCCAAATAGTTATTAAAAAAATTCAACTACACGCAAAATTAAGTCCTTTATACTCATTTACGATTTTGAGGTAAAATAGTAGTATAATATTAATATGACGTCGTCAAATGTTTTCGATCACTTCAATAAGTATAATGTGAACCGAATAATTATGAAGTATAGATAGATGTCTTGGAACCTCAAACATAGATCTAGATCTGACGTCTGTGCTTGGAACAAACAAAATATAGTTGGAGAATATCATACTAAGAGTTACCAAGAGGTTTTCCGATGAATCTTTAATAGTCTTTGTCATTTATAAGGAGTATTTTTTTTCTGAAGTTAACAAAATAGAGTGCGAGCATTTTTCACATAGATCTTAGACTAGAATGGATATTAGACTAGAAAGGACCGCTGGTGCCACCTTAAATTAACTATTTTTTTAGTAATTAAAGTTGAATCATCTAACAACATGTAAAAATATTAAGATAATCCTATGTGTTTACTTAATTGTTAAGTGTCATTAGGATGTTACTTATCCTAGTTGTAACATTTAAATCACAGTTAAGTAATTAACATACCAGAGCCTTAAAAATAACAGTCGCTTATCTTAAACAAAGGCTATATCTATGACGCTTAAGTGCTGTACAGAGGTTTACGAGCATAACCATCATAATGGCAGCTATAATGTTTTCACTGTCCGATACGATATGAAATAATAATTAATAACAGAGTAAATAAGGACATAAGCCCATTTAGCCCATTTTTTCGTTATCGCTTCGTTATAGACTCGCCAACCAAAATGTATGGAATTGACATAAGCGTTCGTTAATATGAAGTTGACGTTCGTGACGTTCGACTCGTCTTATGTATCGGCGATTCTATAACGAAGCGATGACGAAAAGATCTTGGCTCACACCCAAGGTGTAGTCAAGGCATAAAATAAATAAAATTACATAATTATTACACTCTCATGCAATTTTTTTTGAGTTTTATAAGTATTATGAAGTCATGCCTCATTTCCTCGTTTAAACTGCCGACTTTAGACAGTTAAAAAGGGTTTGTCTGCGATACTCTTGTAAATTTGTAATAGTTGGACTCTTCGTGAGTGGAAACTGTAATAAAAACAATACAGAACAGCTAGTATTTCCTATTTGATTGAAAAACCCAATTTATGAGTTGAAAATTTGAAATACAGATATGTAATACGAGCTTTTGCCCGTGGCTTTGCTCGCGTTAGGAAGTATTATTATATGAAAACTTTTATCCTAACCACTTGGGGTTGGAATTTATCAAAATCCTTTCTTAGCGGATGCCTACGTCATAACATCTACCTGCATGCCAAATTTCAGCCTGATCCATCCAGTGGTTTGGGCTGTGCGTTGATAGATCACCATGTCAGTCTTTGAGTTTTATATATATAGATATACAAAAATCTAATCGAAGTAAATAAATATTGGAAAGAAATAATTTGCAAATATTAAAAATTTCAATCTTTTACATTATTATATAATTATGCACTATATTATGCAATTGCATTATGAAATTTAACAAAGAAGAAAGTATACTATAGAAAAAGGCATCCGATTTGTCGTGTCGGACTGTCTAAAAGCCCAGAGTTATTATAGTGGTTTATACAAACAAGGGGCCTTATTCGTCAGTTTATAAGGGAATATAAAATTATGTTTTATGATAATATGTGAGTAACTTTTTTTTTCAACAATCTAAGTTATTGCTCTCATTTTAAACGATTTGAGTTTAATAATGCTTGTTCTTATTATGCAATAAAATTATAATTTTATGAACGGTAACGAGTTTAGTAACTAATAAGTTTATTGGATTTAAATAAGACTTCAATTAATTCTTTTATTTCTCACTTATACCATTGGTAATAATAATATGATTTATTCTTTACATAACCATGCTAACTTTTAACCTTTCTTCTGAACAATTTTTAGAGGAAAGTTTTAACTTGTCCCCATGACTCCCTGAGATCATATCAAAGGGTTTTCATGTGTATCGTCGACTTCCAACTCCTAGTCCTGCCTTTCTTCTGAACTATTTCTAGAAGATATTATAGCTTGCCCCTCCAGCTGTAAGTTGATTATCACGACGCTTACAGGAGTTGCAGGTTGTAATGTGCTTAATGCCCGTTAAAAATACTTTGCCATTTTTGTGGCTAGATGGTAAAGTATGTCGCACGAAGACTTTACACGTCTCGCCTGTACCGGCTAACATGAGGCTTGACTCTTATAAATCGCCGCTTTTTTGTTTGCACATGGCATGACTTAAACATTGGACTATACATTTATTTATACAAGGGACAAGGGTTTGACTGTACGCTGCTAAGTTATATACTTGAGAAATGATGAGAAAGAGCCAGCAAACAAAATCTTGCAGTATATAATATAACTTTATTAGCAGGAAAACTTGCTACTTAAAGTATGTGTTTAAAATACCAAAAGGTATTTCTTAATACTGAAAGGCTGTAAAGCGTTACAAATAATTTATTTATTTTCACATGTTGCTTTTACAAACCATTTTCCTAAACTCTCAATAATGACATATTCTTTTACATGACATCGGCATTCGGTATGTTTTTCTCATTACAAAGGAGGTATTCTAATTCGACCGAACAGTATGTAATAGAATAATTATTAAGATTGTGAAAATATATGCAATCGATGAAAGTAAAGTTACAACCGGACAAATCTGTCTCCGTCGCGCGTCGCCCACAGACAATAAAATCATTCCGAATTACGGTTTTCTAGGCCCTATAGTCTCTGAGCAAAATCACGGACCGACAGACGGTGGGACAGACCGAAACTATAAGGGTTCCTTGTGGAATACGGAACCCTAAAATGCTATTGGAATACGCAAAAATCAAAATACATTATTCTACACAGAAGTCTCTATTTCTACCAATACTCTAATACTCTATTTCTACACATAAGTCTACTTCAACACAGAAGTTTACTTCTGCACAGAACAGAATTCATAGCATTTTGTGAAGAAGTTGTGCATATTTTGCGCTTTTCGATTGCCTCTTAGAGGTATTCTCGTGCTATACTTAAGAATGCTTTACCTTGAATAATTCACAACATTACGTACCAAATTACACACTTAATAATGCCAATAAATATAACGGATTGACATTTCCCAAAGACAAAAGGTCCGCCCACGGTCAAATTACCAGAACATTCTTCGGCTAATTTCGAGAGATATCCTCCCCCTGAATACTCTTCCCCGCCCATACAATACATTGATATTGGCTTTTTCGTTTTTTGTCGGACGCCTTTTGGGCCAAATATCATTTGCATTGCGTTAATTGCAAGGATGGGAAACGAAGAGGCATCTGTTTCGTAATGCGTTTCCTTTTTTGTAAGCGGAATGTAATTTTGATTCGAAATTCGAATTTATGTAACACAATAATATTATAAGGAAAACTTAAATGTTGCTTAATTGGAATTATAAAATTATAATTATGATGTATGTGTGTGTGTAAGCGCATGTAAATAAAAGTAACAAGAAAAGCCATGCGCTACTATAATAATATATTGTTTTTGAAGTGAAAACTTCTTTATCGTCAGTATACGTGGACCGTCATGGTGGTCGTATTCCAGACTGAGAGAGACTAGACTGATAGAGCGGCGGGGTAGGAGACAAAGTTATATCATGTTATATTCTCTCTTTCTTAAACTTTACGCCTGCTCCGACGTTTCCTTTAAAATTGTGTATGTGCCCATTATTTTTATTAAGTATTTCAACTTTTTAATTTTTATTCATCTTGATTCAAAGTTACGGGTACAGCAGCTCACAGCAGGAAGAATGTATAGTGAAATATGATCAGATGATGATGACGCGTACAAATATCGTCATCTTGTCAGTGTTAATCACCATCACACTGAGAGTCACCGATCCTCGTTAATTCTCGCCCACGCGGTAAACAAATAGCATTTATCATTACTGCCTTGGAGTTACACGTAAGGACAGGCTATTTCGTACATCTTAGAAAATCCACGTACAAGGAAATGGTTACAATCTGATTAACATTAATTGAAAAATGCAAGTTATTAAAAATATATTTTAACAGTTTAAACAACCCGTAAATGTTCATTTTTTAGTTAGCTCAAAAAATTTTATCATGCAAATAATTACCTACTAATCGATTCTAAAGTTAAACGACAATTAATATTATTTCAGTTTTGTCTAAGTATATAATATTATATTTTGAATTATTTTGTGTCTCTTTTCTATTGATTTTAGTCGTTATTTTTCAACATAATTTCATTATAAACTAGACGTAAAAAATTCTACAACTACTGTAAAACGCAAAATTCGAGCGCCCCATGGGCCACACAAAGTGCGGACAGTTTTAGCCTCGACGATGTTCCATCTCTGTAATTGTCTTCCGTACCGTACTTAATGTTCACAGATTCATTAAAGATGGCGATAGATTAATGTGCCCCACTTTTTCGGGGATATGCGAAAATAATTTATAACTCATAAACTTAATAAATAAACAGTAGTTCGAGTGAGATAAATATTTTACGGCTCGGAAAATTTTATAGTTTTTAAATGAATGAATTGAGTGCGAATGAAGAATGAGGAATTTTAATTGATGAGAATAGCTTTAAAATGTGCCTCTAGTCTAGTCTTCACATTCGCCCATGATGGGCAGATACAGGCGATTATACCAAAGTTTCCATTGTAATATTTGTCTATCCCATGATAGATATCCAAGATTGCATGCTTAGACAGCTTCGCAATCATGGCTATCCATGATAAGCCAACATTAAGGGCCTATTTCACCACTTCCTGATAAGTACCGGATAGGCTATCCACAACTTAACTTGACAGATAAAGTATGTAGCAGCTGTGTGTGGTGAAACAGGCCCTTAGACTTTTAAAAGCTCTACCAAGTACCAACAAATATCTGTAAGATATCTATAACGAATAACGAAAGTTATATTCAAGACAGTCAAAGAGCACTTAATTTAATAGTTTTTAAATTTTTATCTAATACATATACACGAATAAAGTATGTTTTGTAATACATCCAAGTTATGATATAAATACGGAATATGTTAACAAAATTGTCTTGATAAGGTATACCAGCAGGGGCCCCAGTAGGGAACTAGTAAGATATATTATGTGTAAAGAGATAATATAATTGTCCAATGTAATTTCAATTACAATAGAAATAAACTTGTAAGTTGTAGCATTACATTGCTGTTGTATTTTCAAAATGAAATACGGTATAAAATTGGAGTAACTTCGGAAAAATTAACTACGAAGAATTTTTAGATATTATTTTGTTGGCAATAAAATAATTATAATTTTATACCATGATTTATTAGTTAATGAAGATTAAGATAGTATTAACAAATCTATGTCTGTCACTGTTTGCAAATGGCTTTTCCAACGCACAAGACGATGACATGACTTAGTACTATTATAGACTTTCTTTTTGAGCAGTGTTCAAATTACGAGTATAGTAATTCATCAAATTACGACGACCTCTGTGGCTCAGTTGGTGGGCTGTTGGCAGCTCATGCCGGAGGTCGCGGGTTCGAATCCCGCCGACGGAACAAAAAGTTTTCAAAAGTTCCTGGGTCATTCCTTTAGGTACTTACCACGGGGCCAGACTGACGTGGTGTGAAGCGTCCATAGATATTATTCTTATTAATTTCTGTAAGAAGATTTTTAAGCAAAAATATCACAATCTAGAAAGAATTTATTCAATGATTAAGTATTATCATTAGTACCTTTAACTTTTTTATTTTTAATTTATGATCCCTGTAAACGCAGGGTGGTTTTCTTGGGTTTCACCACCTTTTGCCCTACTGTATGGGTGCGTCCATGGGCGGAACAACTCCCATGATTTGTGGCCATCAGAACCCCAAAATCATTAAACCGCTAATGCAATATGGAATAGGATTAATAAAATTTGGCTGCAAAGTCATTATAAACATTCTTAATCAAGAAGAGTAGGCAGAGGAGTAATTAAATACGCATCTGCATTACCAAAAGAAAAAACCTCACAAATTCGATCTAAAAATATGTTAATCCAAATGCTAAAGTATAGTTAAAACCGCTGAACTGATTTTGAAAGAATTTGGTAAATATTTAGTCCTGGGATACTTTAACTTCTGGGGAAGGATATACGACAGTTTATTCCTAAACTTATATTATTTAAGGACAGTAAACTGCATGTAAGTTTTTTAACAGATGAAGGGAAACACAGTAATGTTAAATGAAAACATCGAAAGGAAACCTGTGTATCCGGAAATTGAGAAAAATATTCAAACGAACAGCCGTGAAATGTGCCAACTTACAGTAGAGCAATGTAGAATGTAGATCACCCTACGAATAATAAAAACTGTGGAAGAGTATACGTCTACCTGCCTGCCTAGCATACGCCAACGAGATATCTCACTCTCGAGATAATTAAAAACTACTCGTCTCATAATGTCAAAATATCGACATTATCTCGACAAAACTCTATAAAAATGTGTTATTTCGATGATAGATCTACGCAAAAAAAAATGTTTGTCATGCTAGGGTCAATAGAGATGAAGATGCAAACTATCAAACATCGAGAAACATGTAGAGTGAGATAGCTCGTTGGCGTATGCTAGGCAGGCAGAATCTGATGGATGAGGCAAAAATTAGTGAGAAATTAAATTGACTCTAGCAATACCGGGGTAATTGGAATAAAACATTTTGATCCTTTTTTTTTCTAAATAGCGGCTGATTCTGTGTGTTAAAAATGCAAATATAAAAATTCATCCAATGATCAAGGATATTTTTTAAAAATCTGCTGTCAAAAATTGCCATCAGATTCTGGTGGACATAATATAACTACTAACCGTGTCAAAAAATTGGTTCCGATTCTAAAAAATGTGATTCGAATACATGCATAATTTATGCAAAAAGAGACCCGAATACATGCAAAAATGTTGTGTAATAATTATAGAAGTGACACTTATTATTTTCAACGGCTTTATTTTGTCAATTTGAATATAATGTTTCGTAGCTATTGCCATATTATTTTAGTGTGCGAAAAGAACCTGGGAGAAACCAAATTCAAAACGACTGAAGTATGGAAATTTTTAAAATGGAAAGGTTTCCCTAGTTTTTATTATTCGTAGAGACTTAGAGAGCACCTTTATATGATATTTTTAAATGAAATTTAACGTTGTTGTTAAAGTTTATAATATGTTATTTATTATGCCTAAAACTTTAAGTCGCGTATTGGCAGAATAAATATAACATTAATAAAGATTAGGAAAGTGGTTTTAAATTGTTAACCAATCATAATGTTGGAGTTAAATGATAATGTACCATATCAATTTTGGAACTTTAAATTTACTTTATATTTATTTTATTTCGAAGCTTAAGATTAAGTTAAAATGTTTTAGGTCGGTCTCTTAATGAATCAAAATGTTTAAAAAGATTAGGTCTCTAAACTTTAGGTAAGTCCTAAATTAAGGTCTGCATTACGTTAATTTAAGGCTTCTTAACTTATTAGTTATTAGTGTAAGTGGGTAATTAATTATTGTTTATTTGGTAAGGAAACTGTAGAGTAAATTTTAATATGTATCTTAATTTTTAAATTTATTAGAATGATGGACATTTTCAAGTTCTTCTTCTAGGCTTTAGAAAAACATTTCTCATACTAGCATACAAAGAAACAAAATCTTGGGAGTTTATGGTATATTATCGTATCTAAGCATATTAATTATTTTAAAAAAAAAGTCCAATATAGAAGACAGAACCTCCTTATTGGCAGTCGGTTACAAAGGCATCAGGTATGCATGCGGTTTAAAATGTACCTATTTTAATAAAATTTATTAAGGTCGTATTCCAGACTGAGAGAGACTAGACTGATAGAGCGGCGGGGTAGGAGACAAAGTTATATCATGTTATATTCTCTCTTTCTTAAACTTTACGCCTGCTCCGACGTTTCCTTTAAAATTGTGTATGTGCCCATTATTTTTATTAAGTATTTCAACTTTTTAATTTTTATTCATCTTGATTCAAAGTTACGGGTACAGCAGCTCACAGCAGGAAGAATGTATAGTGAAATATGATCAGATGATGATGACGCGTACAAATATCGTCATCTTGTCAGTGTTAATCACCATCACACTGAGAGTCACCGATCCTCGTTAATTCTCGCCCACGCGGTAAACAAATAGCATTTATCATTACTGCCTTGGAGTTACACGTAAGGACAGGCTATTTCGTACATCTTAGAAAATCCACGTACAAGGAAATGGTTACAATCTGATTAACATTAATTGAAAAATGCAAGTTATTAAAAATATATTTTAACAGTTTAAACAACCCGTAAATGTTCATTTTTTAGTTAGCTCAAAAAATTTTATCATGCAAATAATTACCTACTAATCGATTCTAAAGTTAAACGACAATTAATATTATTTCAGTTTTGTCTAAGTATATAATATTATATTTTGAATTATTTTGTGTCTCTTTTCTATTGATTTTAGTCGTTATTTTTCAACATAATTTCATTATAAACTAGACGTAAAAAATTCTACAACTACTGTAAAACGCAAAAACTCTATAAAAATGTGTTATTTCGATGATAGATCTACGCAAAAAAAAATGTTTGTCATGCTAGGGTCAATAGAGATGAAGATGCAAACTATCAAACATCGAGAAACATGTAGAGTGAGATAGCTCGTTGGCGTATGCTAGGCAGGCAGAATCTGATGGATGAGGCAAAAATTAGTGAGAAATTAAATTGACTCTAGCAATACCGGGGTAATTGGAATAAAACATTTTGATCCTTTTTTTTTCTAAATAGCGGCTGATTCTGTGTGTTAAAAATGCAAATATAAAAATTCATCCAATGATCAAGGATATTTTTTAAAAATCTGCTGTCAAAAATTGCCATCAGATTCTGGTGGACATAATATAACTACTAACCGTGTCAAAAAATTGGTTCCGATTCTAAAAAATGTGATTCGAATACATGCATAATTTATGCAAAAAGAGACCCGAATACATGCAAAAATGTTGTGTAATAATTATAGAAGTGACACTTATTATTTTCAACGGCTTTATTTTGTCAATTTGAATATAATGTTTCGTAGCTATTGCCATATTATTTTAGTGTGCGAAAAGAACCTGGGAGAAACCAAATTCAAAACGACTGAAGTATGGAAATTTTTAAAATGGAAAGGTTTCCCTAGTTTTTATTATTCGTAGAGACTTAGAGAGCACCTTTATATGATATTTTTAAATGAAATTTAACGTTGTTGTTAAAGTTTATAATATGTTATTTATTATGCCTAAAACTTTAAGTCGCGTATTGGCAGAATAAATATAACATTAATAAAGATTAGGAAAGTGGTTTTAAATTGTTAACCAATCATAATGTTGGAGTTAAATGATAATGTACCATATCAATTTTGGAACTTTAAATTTACTTTATATTTATTTTATTTCGAAGCTTAAGATTAAGTTAAAATGTTTTAGGTCGGTCTCTTAATGAATCAAAATGTTTAAAAAGATTAGGTCTCTAAACTTTAGGTAAGTCCTAAATTAAGGTCTGCATTACGTTAATTTAAGGCTTCTTAACTTATTAGTTATTAGTGTAAGTGGGTAATTAATTATTGTTTATTTGGTAAGGAAACTGTAGAGTAAATTTTAATATGTATCTTAATTTTTAAATTTATTAGAATGATGGACATTTTCAAGTTCTTCTTCTAGGCTTTAGAAAAACATTTCTCATACTAGCATACAAAGAAACAAAATCTTGGGAGTTTATGGTATATTATCGTATCTAAGCATATTAATTATTTTAAAAAAAAAGTCCAATATAGAAGACAGAACCTCCTTATTGGCAGTCGGTTACAAAGGCATCAGGTATGCATGCGGTTTAAAATGTACCTATTTTAATAAAATTTATTAAGATCATACCAAAACACGATACTTTAATAAATTCGCTAAATTTAAAATGGTAAATCAACATAATTAAGATTCGGACTCTTATTAAACAGATAACCCCGACTCAAAATTTAAAGTAATTTGAAGGTTTAATTGAAATCTTAATTAATTATTAACTTTCTTTGATAGCTCGGAAACTCATTATCATCTTTATCACATCTAGTTAAATATAATTAATCTACGATCAACCGTCTTCTTATATCAGTATTTAAAATCGACTTTTGAAATTAATAAAATCGAGAAAGTGTGTGAAAAGGTAAAACTTCGTGAATATCTAAGCGCACGGAAGCGCGCAGGCCAAGTTCCAGCAACAGCCGCGAGCCCGCCGCCGGGCACTATTTATTTAAATTGCAAGACATGTAAAAATAAATTATAAATGCATACCTGAATTAAAAATTCAAGACCCAAGCGGTCGCATGCGACCGCGATAACAAAAGAAGAAGAAGATGCCTACTTGCCTAGCCGCGTAATTTGCTTAGTATCCATGATTCATTTATTTTTGGGAAATTCGGAAAAAAATTAAGAACCCAATTTTATTACATAATTATAATGAGAATCGAGTACAGAGTACTCTCCATAAGTATCGGTATTGTCTCACCAGTCATGTTGTATAAAAGAAGTCGGTTAAAATGTATTTTTAATTGTGTTAGTAACGCTAAAACTAGAAAACGGCTGAACGGATTGGGCTAATTTTAGTCTCAAAATATTCGTGGAAGTCCAGGGAAGGTTGTAAAGTGACACGAAGTTCACCGGGACAGCTAGTAATTATATATTTTTTCCTATACTGTCTCAATTTTGGGCAAAGGCCTCCCTCCAAAAATAAGGTAAAAATAATTGAATAGTAAAAATTATTGAACAAAGTTAAACACGATTCTTAGATATGAGAAAAAATATTATGATGAGTGTTCAAAACAATGTACTTATTGTGGAAATAATAATTAATAATATTTGTTGTTTGCTTTACAAAATTAATAGGTACTTTTCACTTCTTTGTTATCTTGTCATATCAACTCATATCAAAATTAGAGATGCGCCGAATATTCGTTTCGTATTCGGTATTCGGCGTATTCGGCATGTTTTTCACTATTCGTATTCGGCCGAATTATTCGGCTCAGTTACCGAATATATTCGGTTTTATTTTTTTCAAAATATTAAAAACTAGACCCGCCCCGGCTTCGCCCGTAGGACATACATAGCCTATGTCACTCAGGGCTCAGCTCCTTAGTATCATGTAACACAACATTAGGCACTAGGCAGCAAAATTAAAGTCCAATAATATTGATGAATATACATTTTAATATTTACAATATTGATATTTAAAACATCGCGATGAAAAACTAATAAAGAAATTAATATTATGCACAAGAGGTTTGAGCATCTCCATTGTGGGTGTCGCAGACGCCACACACAATAAATTTTCGATTGTTATGCGGCAGCCGGCTGCCGCTGGAGGATTGATGGGTTTTAAGCAGTATTCTGATTTTAATAAATCTTTTTAACATTGGTTTTAATATATTTCTGTTATTATTAAATAATACATGAAATCTTTTATTTATTGTTGCACAGTTCATAATATTGAAAATGTTTTACTACTTAAAATAAACCTTGTTTCTTATGTATTTTAGTATTAAAGGTATGTATTCCATTTAATTCTACTTACATGAAGACAAAATATAACAATAACTTAATAGTAATCTACATGCAAATGAAACAAATAACACTGTTTTACTGCTTTATTTTTCACTTCATAAAATTTTGTAATAGAAATTTGAACCTTAGCTTATTGCTTTTTCACATAAAAAAGAAACATTTTTAGTCTATGACTACAGACAAGTCAATTTCCTTATCCGGACTCCATATTTTCTTGAGTCTTCTATTTGTAAAAATCTCTCGGAATAAACTGCGCTCTGTTATATTTACAAAACTTAGTTTTATTTAAAACGACAATAAAGATCACAATCTCTGCAAGTTCTTTGCGGTCTGCCACTCACTAAAACCTGGTTCTCACTTTTTCAAAGAAACTATGACATCCTGAAATGGCTAAAATGTGATTCTAAACAAGTTTAGAAGCATTTGGAAATCGTCGTTACTGGCAGGCGATGGTTGTTGCAAATGTTTCGCAACACTGCACAGGTGTTAATTGTTGTTTTTCTTGTCAATGTGATAAACTCGTCACAAACAGCTTCTTATTCAACCCTTGTAATGGGTTTTAAATTCAGAGTCAGACAGTTCCAGTGCCTGGGCTCGGTTGCGATTGCGAGGTCTTATTTAGCTGTATTTCTGGCTGCATCTCTTGTTTCTTCTTCAGGAATGGCTTCTAATACGAGCACTGTGTGCACCAATGTTATAAAAATACGTTTTATAGTTTAAAATTTTACGTAAAACACCACTAACCACTCAGCGATAAACAAGCAATCGGAAAAAATCAATTTTGTTGTGATCGCTATTTATCAGTTCAAATTGCTCGCCGATTGCCATCGCATTGCTGTCAAAAGCTTAGGTGATACGAAATAAATGCAACAGTATAGCAAATAGTGATAGCAAAAATAAAATTTCTTCAAAACCCATGGATGAATATGACACAAAATTTTTACAGTAGCAGACATCAATAAAATAAACCATATTACACCATTTTTAAAAACTCTAATATTTTTTCGATTTATATATAGATATACGCAATTAGGCGACGTTTCTAATATTTGCTAAATTACTGGGAAACCCGTAGATGAATCTGACACAAAACGTGTCTGCACATTAGTTACTACCCGAGAGTTTAAAATTTAGCTTTTGTGATATTGCTAATATCACAAAGGCTAAATTTTAAACTTTAATATTTTTTTCAGCCTATATTTTTTTAATGGGCTTTGGCCCACCACACACTCCCACCACTGTATCTCCTGTGTCGCCAGGATCGACAGCGGTATGCAACCACGAAAACCCTTTGATATGATCTCAGGAAGCCCGAAGGACATGCTAAAACTGTCTTGGGACCCGCAACGAAATTAATCAGAAGAAGAATAGGAGAAGTAGGAAGAATTCCAGATTCCCTCCCCATACAAAGCGGGAGACAGCACAAAGTTACAATGACCGAAAGTCAAAGAACTGAAGGGGAAGCACCACGGGAATAAAAGTGAATAATTTGACTACTACGCTATAGCTAAATTAATATTGGATTTTGTTGTGTTAGATTGTTGCCAATAATAATTGTGGCAAAAACGCTTGAAGGCACGGAAGTTCCTAGCGCTGTCCACGAGATCACCGCAGTATGCGACTCCAGATGTACAGAGTAGGTTGTTTAGCATTGTAGTTCTTTCGTCCTGCCAGAGACCATACTCCCAGAGAACATAATGAGCGGTTTGTTTAAACATGTTGCCTTCGGTCGAGCACTCGCACATAGGTGATGCTACTAGTCTAAATCCATAAAGTTTAGCCTTAAAATTTCCATGACCGGTCAGGAATTGAGAAACGCAGTGGTCAATATCCATCCAATGTTTGGATAGCCGGTCTCGAATATTAAGGAAAAGTTATATAGATGTCGCCCTTTGGTGGAACAGCCCCATCGCGTCTGCCATTCGGAGATGAGGTTCTGCACAGAGTCATCTAAAGGTTCAAACAATCTTGCTATTTTAATTTTATCGCGAGCGCTTAAAAAGAACGGGTTGTCAATGTTTTTATTATGATAATATATAAGTCGCACGGCGCTGTATCTCAAGGTCAACGGGTAAAACTCCGGCTAACACGGGCAAGGCTTCAGTGCTTGTGGTCCTGTAAGCTTTGCATAAGAATATGAGTGCCAACTGCCAGCCGTTGGCTTTGCAGTAGCTTGCGACGAGCCGCGCGGATAATTGCTCTGTCGGCCCACACGGCGGCTCCGTAGCAAATGCTGCCTAGGTAAGTCGCGGTATAAATCAATTTAAGAGTTTTAAATGAGAGGCCCCATGTCGAAGTAGATATTCTAGTAAACGAGTAAAAATTACGTTTGGCTTTCTCACCGGTTTGAATTATATGTTCCAAATCCAAATGAAAACCAAGGTAACATAGTGACTGTTTGCGTTTAACGTTTATATTGTTCAGTTTAATGCTAGGGGAAGAAATAAGGGAACCTTTTAAAAGAATTTGGTAAGTTTTATGCGCGGCGAAATTCAGACGATTACGCTTACCCCAGTCAGATATTAAATTAAGACAACTGTTGACTTTAGACTCAATTTCGGAACGCGAGTTTGCTTGAACGATAAGAAAACCGTCATCGGCGTAACCAACTAGTGTACAAAGCAGTGGAAGTGGAAGACTTAACAAATCGTCGAATCCGATGTTCCATAATTTAGGCGAGATTATCGATCCTTGAGGGCAGCCGCACGTTAAATCTTTGGCGTGTGTACAATGTCCAAGACGGAGCTTAGTTTGACCGTTAGAAAAGTAAGAATGTATTATGGAATAAATATTACAGTAACACCCTCGATTCTTTAGTTTTAATAGTACCATCGGCCACCAAGCATGGTCGAAGGCCCCGGATATTATGTCTAATGAAATGGCAACCACGTATTTACTTTCCGATAAATTAACTATTTTTCTTACTTCTAACGCCGCGTCAACAGTCGATTTCCCGGCGGTGAAACCGTACTGTTGACTATGAAATTTAGTACCACCGGGTAGCAGGCGAGGCACAATAAGGCGTTCTAGTAGTTTACCTAAGCACGGCAGTAACGTTATCGGACGGTAAGATTTTGGGTCGTCGGGGGGTTTGTTTCCCGCTTTAGGTATTAATTTTAAGCAGCCGGTACGCCAGATTTTTGGAAATATACCTTCTGCAATACATCTAGTGAAAACATATAGAATCGATGAATTGGCCGCTAAGCACGCTTGCTTTATCATAATATTCGATATTTTATCCTCGCCCACAGATTTTTTAATAGGCAATAGATTCACTATTTTAGTAAATTCCTCAGAAGTTGGTAAATCTGAGGCCGGTGTATGAATGGGGTCTAGCCATAGATTAATGATGGGTCTAGCATTCTACTCCTAATGTCGCGGTGATGTTCATCATCCAAGGATGGCTCGTCGTCTGGAATGAGAACGTTTAAATATGCCTTCGCCGTTTCCTTTTTCGGCCTTTAGCGACCAAAAAGCAAAATACCTAAATATCTCTGGAAGCTGTCGACCAAAATGACACTAAATCATTTTTTAGGTTTACCTAGTGGTCCCAAACCTATACGCAAAAAAATCAGAAACTTTAGAATTTTTGAAACCAAAAAACCTAGCGCTATCGGTCTAAGTATGGAGATTTAGCGATTTAAATGCAATTATAATAGTTCCTTGATTATTCGGCAGAGGGAGTACTGTCGCTCGATTGCTATCGTATTTTTTGGCTGTTATGTGATACGAAACTGCGATTTTGGAGCAATTATTGCGCAATAATTGCGGTTGCATTGCGCTCGCGAGAGAAGGCTCGCTCCGAGCTAGCCAGCAGCGGCACGTAGAGTACACGATAGAACCTGTTTACGCGGCAAAATAAAATAATGGCAAACCGAATAATTCGGCCGAATATTCGGTTCGGTAAAGGCAAAACCGAATAATATTCGGTATTCGGTTATTCGGTCAAATCACTATTCGGCGCATCACTAATCAAAATGTAGAGTCAGCAAGATTTTTATTTGTATTTCATCTAATAATATAATCATAAATCATATTATATTATTATCAGGTCTACTGGAAGTGATTCCATTTTTTGGAATAAGAATAATAATATATGTACCTTTGCACAAGACAAAAATTTAAAATATTAGTTTGAAGCATTGAGTTATTATGAGTACATAATAAAGCTATTTTTTAAGGTTCCGTACCCAAAGGGTAAAACCGGACCCTATTACTGAGACTTCGATGTCTGTCCGTCTGTCTATCCGTCTGTCTGTCTGTCTCCAGGCTGTAACTCAAGAACGGTAGTAGCTAGAGAATTGAAATTTTCACAAATTATGTATATCTGTTGCCGCTATAACAACAAATACTGAAAATAAAATAAAGTTAATATTTAAGGGGGGCTCCCATAGAAGAAACGTGATTTTTTTGGCCTTTTTTGCTCGTAATCAATAATGGTAACAGCTAGAAACTTGAAATTTTCACAAAATCCTTAATTCTATTTTTACTTTATCAATTAATAATAAAATTAAAATAACGTGAATATTTAAGGGGGCTCCCATACAAAAAACACAATTTTTTGTCTACTTTCACTCTATACCGGTACGGAACCCTTCGTGTGCGAGTCCGATTCGCACTTGGCCTATTATTTACTTTCTTTTGTGTACATACATTGTAAAATAAAATAAAAATACCATTAGAATAATCGGCCAAGTGCGAGTCGGACTCGCGCACGAAGGGTTCCGTACCGGTATAGAGCGAAAGTAGACAAAAAATTGTGTTTTTTGTATGGGAGCCCCCCTTAAATATTTATTTTATTTTAATTTTATTATTAATTATTAAATTACAAATACAATTAAGGATTTTGTGAAAATTTCAAGTACGTAGCTGTTACTATTATCGATTACGAGCAAAAAAGGCCAAAAAAATCACGTTTCTTGTATGGGAGCCCCCCTTAAAAATAAACTTTATTTTATTTTTAGTATTTTTTGTTATAATTAGCGGCAACAGATATACACAATCTGTGAAAATTTCAGAAGTCTAGCTATAGCGGTTGTTGAGATTCAGCCTGGAGACATACAGACAGACGGACAGACGGACAGACGGACAGACATCGAAGTCTTAGTAATAGGGTCCCGTTTTTACCCTTTGGGTACGGAACCCTAAAAACTAGTGTAGTCAAGTTGCCTTAATTTTTTTGTAGACCGTACCCTTGTTTGTTTAAAGCGGATATGTTATAAAAACAATAATTACACAGAAGCAACGGTAATAACCTTTGATTATGCACAAGGGAACCCTAATGAGGGCATAACGACCATCTAATTCTAATGGGATTTGTTTGTCTGTCTGTCATTGCGGCCATCTTGGATTGTCAAACTTCAAGGAATATTTTTTGTAAGTTTATCTATTTTGTTCATCAAATAATTTAGTATGGTCGCCGTTAGATCTTGCTTTCGATCTTTTAGTTTTTAGAATAACTTCCACTATTATTTTTAGATAACCTTTTATGGAATCTATGTCTTCTCTAAGTTGGTTAAAAATAAGGGATGAATTGACCAACACGACGACGCTAGTTTTGATATTCTTGCTTTTCTTTTTCATCTTACTTATTTGTCGTTTACTGTTTAGTGTATAGGTAGTAAATAGTTAACGAAAGAAACAATTTATCAAGGTTAAAAGGCGTCAGCAATAATTAATATCTTTGCCCTAGATTTATAAAAAAACTTCCGATTCTCACGAGAATGCATAAAATAAGTTTTTTAGTAAATCATTAATGAAACCCTATTAAATACTTAGTTTATAATAGCGACTAGCATTGAATGCTAATAATTTCTCTTTGAATATGAGAACATTGTATGGAATTCTTGTTTTTTTGCCGAGGAACACAGTGTCTTGCCAATGCAAGTAGTATGGAATTATTGGATTAAAATACTTAAAAAAGCGACGGCAATATATTTAATTAATATAGATGTTTTAACTGTATTTGAAGTATAACTAACACCCCCAAATTAAAGTATAACATTACAAAAGTTTTAAAATACGTGATTTCAATTTGCCGATTTGTAGGCGAAAGAATAATGGAAAAATCCTGGGTTCAAAGGTTCCAACCTCAAAACATAATTCTCGAAAACTTTCAAATAAAACATGTTCCACATGAACAATTAGTAACAAATGTAAACCAACTATAGCATCAGGGGGTATCCCGGAATTGTAAGATTGCGGTAACTTACAAACAATACAACAATAAGCGGCTAATTCCGATAATCTCAGCTGCTTTTACGCGTGAGGAGCGCGCAAAAACTCGCTAACTTTGTGTTGGTTATGAGGCGAAGTATAGATTTGGGATGGGTAGATAGGGCATGGTAAAGTAGTTAATTTTGATAGGTTTAAGATGTTTAGAAAATAGTAATGACGAAAAAATCACGTTTCCCTTTTGGGGGATTAAAAAAGCCAGTTTAAAAAATTATGTTTGTGAAATATTGATATATTATGATATTTTTTTCCATTCAAGGACGTTATGGCGAGTCTTGAAAAACCAAGGATGTTCTATTTTCATTCTGATTTTAAACTCTAGATAGTATTTTCTTTGCATTACTAAGCCCATGTAGGTAAAAGTTAAATGCAGAAAATACTCGGATAACTACATACCTAATATTTTTGCATAAATAATACTAAAATATTTTTATTTGTGTAATTTTTGAACTATTATTTGCTTTCCAACTATTTCCAAAAGGCATAATAATTTATATTATTTTTACTGCCACCTCTACTTTTTTACTAGTCTATGGCCAAATATGAATTCAACGACTAACTAAATACGCAGTAAGTAGGGTTCCTCATTATATACAATAGACACACGTGTATATTCTATAAAGGTAAGTCTGTGGCCCAAAAGACGACTAGAACCAGTATTTAACATTGTATAATAATTTTAATGGTGTACTGGTTTTCAATATTAAATAATTCAGCTTTTTAATACGCAAGGAATAATACAACGAAGATTTTGTTTTAAATAGAGCACAGCTTGAGCTTTCATTAGAAGAAAAAATGTAATCTCTTTCATGCTACATTTTCAAGCTATTAGCTACTGCAAATTGCAATATTTATATAGTATATCTACAGCATAGTTCTATAGCTTAAAAGTAGTTGATATTTTTGTGCGTTCTCGGTTGACTCCGATCGAGCTAAAGGATAATGTAAAAATTAAGATAACTAATTAATTTTATTACTGTCAATAATTAATAAATGATCATAAGATTACGTAATATTATTATTATGTATTATATAATAATAATAATATATAATAATATGTAATATTATTATTTATTATAGAGTAGAAATGACACAAAAATATACAAGACAACTTAAAGCTTAACATTGAATAATATGCAAGTTTAAAAACGATCGGAAATAAAAAAAACAAACCCCGCATATTACACACAAATAAAACCGACGTTTTTTCACCCACATGTCGTCATATTTCTTGTACCTTATTATAATTAGCGTCAGGTAGGCCTGTGTCTATTGTTCAAATACAAATATTCCGATCGCTACCTGCGTCGAGTGCGGATTTTCGGAATTTTGGGTTTTTGGAAAAAATCTGATGCGCGCCGCAAACATTGTTTTTGTTTGCAAACGTGTAGCGTCAGGGGAGTGCAACATTTTGTTAGAATCAGTCCCTCTAGCGCCATTGCCCGTCTAGACTCTAGAGGTTCTAGAATCTAGAGTCTAGACCCTAGGATAATTGAATTTTGAATTTAATTGTTATTTTTGTTATTATTTTTTTTTTTTTTTTAATGCTAAGAATGTGATCGTCGATAACATACTACGTAATTAATTTTATCAGAAGCTGGTGCTAAAATTTTGTGGGCATCAAATGTAATAAATGAATTTTCAACTTATACATAATAAAAAATACATAAGTAAGTAATAGTTATTTTTTTCAACAAAAGAGTAGAGGAGCTCTATTTGCAAACAAAGTTTATCAATTAATTAATGTTTATTCAATCATGAAACTATAATATGGTTATAAAATGTGTGAGTAAAGCCTACGCTTAAAATAATTTAACGTAAGAAATGATAATAAATAATAACTATCGCATTCATAATGTAATACAAGAAATCTTTCAGAATAATTAAAGAACTTAACTTTAAATTAGTACAAACATTAAAAGGTTGACTATAACTGGTGGCGACAAAGCATCAAAGCCGCAAACTCACGTAGCAGTTAAAAAAATTACAACCCGATTCGTTGCTGCTTAACTTTTAACCTTCTTCTCAACGTTTAAACAAAACCGGCAATGTAGACTGTTATTTTACTATCCATAAATCTCTCACGCCGACGATCAAAAGAAAAGACGTCATATGGCGCGCTCACCAATTCATTGTTCTACTGATTGTTAAAAATTAAGTTCGCGTCATTAATTTTAATACGGAAATTTATGTTTTCGTTTTTTTTAATTGACCGTTATTTGGAAGATAAATTGTTACGTTCTAGATCTAACAGATAGGGGAAATGCTCAAACTCGGCGTTTAGCTCACCTGCTGTTTAGGAGATTGTGCGCATCGATATCTGTTTATTAAACAGCATAAGTTTATGCTGCACAATATAAATAACATTAATATCTAACACTATTTCGATAGAGATAGTTATATTATAATTGCGTTGTCAACTAAGTGGGAGGCAATGCTTAGCCCTGAGTGACACCAAGGCCCTAAATGAAAGTGACGTGAAATTGATATCCATAATCCATACTAATAATATTATAAACGCTAAAGTGTGTCTGTCTGTTACCACTTCACGCCCAAACCACTGTGAATCGATTTTGCTGACATTTGGTATGGAGATACCTTGAGTCCCGGGAAAGGACAGGGGATACTTTTGATTCCGGGAAAGGATACGATTTCGGCGCAATTAAGATGCGGGCGACATCTTTGTTTTTCAAATCATTGACGACTCTAGTACAATTTTATTATAAGTAACGCAAGAGAGCAAGTAAGAGAATTGAGATTGTAGCAGCATTTCAACTCAACACAATATTGAAAATCTTTACAACCACATTTAACCACGAGGTCAATTTTGCTTGTTTACCCTTCTAAAAACGTGGTAGTTGATAAAAGGTGCCATCAGAGATTCGTCGTGATATGCCCGAAGGTACTCGTGATCTGTCTACAAATACCGCTACAGGCTCTAATTTTGTAGGAAAAAAGGTATTTACATAAGCAAAAAAAGGTAGTATAAGACTGTACTAATAACTAGGTAAGTAAGTAGTAAGTATTATTCTTTACATGAGCAGAAGAAACTAATAAGATAAATTAGTGAGTATGCACAGCAGACAGGAGCTATCCTTACGCAGGAAATGTATTAAAAATATTGTTTATATAGACGGGATATAATTTTTATTCAGTGCAGTATTTTCTGTGGTAGTTAGCAGGAACATTTCTCGGCTTTGCCAAAATACAGTATAGAAATGATAAAACCTACTAACCAGTTACCTATGGTGAGGTAGAGGAGCTATTACGCATATTTACGTGTAAGCCAATACGGAAGGAGTTGGTTAAAAAAATTGTTGTTTTTTTATTAATACGGAAAGCAGATGAAACGAAAATCGTGGACACTCGCAGCGCTAAGAGAGTCTGTTTAAAGTTTAAAAGTTACGCTCTTTCATCAAAGTTCGCAAGTTGTAATGTTTCGGATGTATGTCTGTCTATTCCCACACAACTTCATATTAAGATGTTAAGATGTACAGTGACAGACAGGTCATAATTACAGAATATGCTAATAGAATGTAATTAAGTCAGGGTTAGAAGGTAAACTTTCATACTTTCACTCTCGGAATTTACTTTTCCTGAGCACTATCTCACAATGAGCTCTATCGCTAACCTTTCCGACGGGGCAATTACGTACAGATAGATTTTAAAGTTTAAATAAGAAACTCTTTAGTCAAATAAAAAAAAATATATAAAATTTTATAAAACAAAACAAAAAAGTAGAGGCTTGGTAAGCCTTACTGCTAAGAGTTTCTTGCAGGCAACCGAAATGAATTGATAACATTAAAAATAACAAAAATAAGATATTTTGTATGTTACACAATAATAATTAACTAAACAAAAGACAATTTGAGCTAGCACAATAAACCAACAGTATCTTATCCGGCCCCTAAACGAGCAATGTTATCAGGGGACGATCGTCTGTTCCAGTTCCTAGAGGCCTTCGCACGAGCACAGGCGGAATCGAACAGACAGCTCTTGGAGTCCATCGCCGCGCAGTCTTTCCGCGCGTCCGATCATCATGCTCACATGCTCGGAGTCACCGGTTCCAGTCCCGACGAATACTCTGACACCCCTGGTCGCGGGCCCGTTCATCACACTGCGGGCGCAGCCAAACACACACACAAACACTCGCCCATACCGGCGTTCAGCCACCCCTCCCGTGTCACCGTGAAAAGGCTCACGATGGCACGGGGGAGGTGCCCAGGGACACGACGTGTACGGACCGGTATCGCCCCCAAAGGGCCTTCCCTACGGAGAATCCGTAATTTACCGTATTTAGAGCCTTATAAACTCATGATTTGAAAGCTACAGAGTTATAATAAAAATACAGAAATAGTCTTCGGTATCTAAACATTCCTTTCCTCGTTTTAAATTTTCTATTTTTGTTTATTATACTCATAATATCATCTTCCAAAGTAAAGCCAATTTATTAAAATTCAAGCATACATTCAGCATCTCCTTAGTATTTACAAATTACTTTTATTTGAAACACACGCCAATAGATCGATAATATCATAAACTACATATTCCCCGTTTTAATTTTTTTTAGGTCAATTTTGAACTAAGATAAGTAAAAAAATAGGGTTTTGGTGCGATATCGGCAACGCGGCAAATGTATGGTCAAGGTCGTTTGCTCGGGGGATAGCCTAATATTTTTGTAAAGCAACTACTTTCGATAGCATGCAATAGGCCGACCGATCCACATTCGTTTGGTTTTAATTGCTTTTTTTATAGCAATAGATGTGGAATCTGACCGAAACAGCGGGTGGCCAAACGCCCTTTGAGACCACAGTAATTATAATTAATCTATTAAACTTCTACCACTGCAATTATACAAAAAATCTAATTCGGATATCTTTGATTATTTAATTATGTTTTTGAAGCATGTACATGGTAGCAGTATACGCAGACGGCAGATGGTTAGTGTAGAGTGTAGACTAATTTTGTATTTACTCATTGTAAAACAAGGTTTGCTGTTTAACTTTTTAACCGACTTTCAAAGCAAGGAGGAGACCCTCGGTTGACGGTGTCTGTAGTGAATAGGTTCCTACATTTTAAACCAATTTAGAAAAAAGGAGGAGTTTTCATAAATGTGGACATTTGACTTTTTAAATATCTTTTATTTATTTTCATATTTAAACAGACTTTTAAATACTAAATTAAGAACCAATTCTTAAGTTCTGTCCGAACGAATCAATACTACAGAATTAATAATGTTTTAATTAGCCACTCCGACTATAGTCTGGTTAAATTGTTGTTTGCCTTTGTCTCTTTCATAAGTTATGCTCCAATAGATAACGCTATAATTATACTCGTTCGGACGTTTGCCTCCGGGCGAACAAGCGTGCACATTATGCAGATTATGATGTAAGCGTTGATTAAGCTTTGGGGAATTTAGAGATCGTAATTTAGTTTGTTTTTATGTAGCAAGATTGACAAACTCTGAACGGACGCTAGATTCTTGGGTTTATTTATAATTAAAAAAAGCAGACCGTTTCTCGCTGGATTGGTTCCCGAACTGATGGCATCATGTATTTCAGTTTACAAAGTGTTAGTCATTCAATCGAACCGCAGATTGAACTAGATGACTGCGACATATCTATTAAGGTCTATTAATTGCGGTCACCTGTAGGTTGGTGGTCTACCACCAACCATAACGGACCATAACCACGAACATACTCTAGAATTCTAGAGTCTAGTATGTTCGTGATATAGCTATGATTTATATTAAGCTTGGCTCTACCATAAATGTTCAGGTAAATGTTCCATTACAAAACTTTCCGAAGCGAAGGAAAAGATTTAGCAAACACATTACTATCACTGACTGTGAGCTGATTGTGGCATGATTAGTAGCCTAGGCACTCACGAGTCCGAAAGGCAGTCAATTAGTGACTGATCCTAGCTGTGATCGCCTCTTTAACCCGCTATACTATAGTACAAGCCATGAGGCGAGCTCTGACTTAAGAAACTCGAGTCACAATAGTTCATATCAACTGTCAAATACAGTCGTATAAAGTTTGTAACTCGCAAGGTTTTCCAGCAGAAATCCCTTGCCTAGCTTGTATGATCTGCAGGATAGCTACCTAAATAATAAACTGTATTTTTAAAATTTCCAGCAGTGAGCAAGCTTATGACGAACTATGGACAGAATAATCTCTATCATATCAGCTTTCTAACTAAAATTACTAAAAATTAGATTAAAATCGGTCCACCCGTTTGGATGCTACTATGCGAGGCACAGTCACACATACCCACGGACAAATAAAATTTAAGTATAACGCCCTGCTTTAAAGGGGTTTAAAAGGTAAGTAGAGCCTCAGAGGCTATAGTGAACTTTGTCCTACCAAGACGTGAGACACCAGTGACATTTCACTCTCGGGCTAATTTCTTTGACCTTCATCAGACATCTTCTCAACTAATTCTCACAACTCCAGCGTTAATTCAAGGTGAAGACCCTTGATAGTTTGGTAGTCGCGGCACGGCCTAAGTAGATTTACATGTAGCGAGCACGTGACCCTATTTCGAATTTTGCCCAGACTTTAGATTGTGTCAGAGGCGGATATACGCTAAACCAATGATCCCCAACCTTTTTTTCATACGGGCTACAAACATGTTTTGGTTTTGGTGTCGCGGGCAGCAACAAAAATGTTTCAGGGTGAAAAAATAACTTTCTTCGAAATTAACAATTTAAAAGTGAAAAAAATTCACGACTCACAACGACTTCACATTATTTTGCCGGTGGGCGTGATTTTCAAAATGGTTTAACAGCACGCGGGCCACAAATAAAGTCTAAAGGCGGGTTGGGGATAGCTGCGCTAAGCGGTATCCCTGTTAGCTTCTGTTAAATATCAGTAGAAATCTATTACACTTTTGATACAGGCGGCGTCGGAACTTGAAATAGAGAAATTGTATTCACGTAAATGTTTAACCAGAGGTAGATGGGCAATGCAAGAAATCAGGTTATCAATATGTTTTTACATAAAACCATTTGAATTGGTGTTTCGGTTTAAAGTTATTGAAACGTTCTTTGGATAACGTTAAGTCGAAACAGATAACTGCCCACGTTTTATAATGTAGGTACAAAATATGCTGATAGAAACTAGCTAAACTAAAGTGTAAATAATTGTAATACTTACACAGTCGCAGAAGTTACAAGCGAATGAGGCATCGAAATCTGTAATAGAATTTTCAATTTTATATATTTTCATTCTATAAAGTTTAATATACTACCTAGTATTTAGTATTTACTTAGTATAATTGCAGATTGGTTCAAAACTTGGGGGCCCAAAATCCTCTAAGCAACATAACTTAGATCGGTCCCTGTATGGGTTATGTAGTGTTATGAAATATATCCTGTACGGCCTTGTTGTGGTTACGAGAGTGGAAACAAAGCTTCTTCATTTACAAGGATAATAGATATATTTGAAATCTGAATTAACATGTTCGCATAAACCTATCCCAGTTTCAAACTTATTGTGGTGTCTACAAGAACATGTAATAATATTATGTTCTACTAGCAATAATTCATATTAATGTTTATTTAAAGCCACCAGATAAGTTGATTACAGGTTGATTCATTGGCAGATGACAGACCTTCGTAATTTGGTCGCTTTATGTCAAACGTAGCCGATATATCACGGTAACCTGGTGGGTTGCACCATAACAAAATGTCAAATGAATTACTGTTAAATCCCTAGTAAAACTTCATAATGGACGCCATATTTGACGATATCCTTAACCTTAATTACTATAACTACGCCTCTGTTGCAACCCAACCTTTGATTGAATTGACATCATTCGACCAAGTGATGTAGGTCCGTCAACTGCCTAGAAATGTTTTTCTTCGATGGTACATATTTAGATTCTATAAACAATATTTAAAAATTATTCTTTTGTTAAGGGCCTTCCCTACGGAGAATCCGTAATTTACCGTATTTAGAGCCTTTTAAAGCCATAATTTGAAAGCTACAGAGTTAAAATAAAAATACAGCAATAATCTTCAGTGTCTCAACATTCCTTTCCCCGCTTTAAATTTTCTATTTTTGTTTATTATACTCATGATATCATCTTCCAAAGTAAAGCCAATTTATTAAAATTCAAGCATACATTCAGCATCTCCTTAGTATTTACAAATTACTTTTATTTGAAACACACGCCAATAGATCAACAATATCAGCATAAACTACTATATCTTTTTTTAGGTCAATTTTGAACTAAGATAAGTAAAAAAAGGGTTTTGGTGCGATCTCGGCAACGTGGAAAATGTATGGTCAAGGTCGTTTGCTCGGGGGATGGCCTTAACAACAAGACTATCTTTTCCGTTTTATTTTAGTTCGTGATAGCACTGATAGCCATAAAATTATTCTATCCTTGCGTAATGGGTAAGGCTCAATTACTGCCTCTTTCAAAATACAACGATGAACGAGGTTTTGTGACTTTTATCGTGTAGTTTTTAATGATTCTCAGAATATTAAAAATTTCAATTAGCCGTTTCCTACGACTGTACTACAAATTCTTTGTTGCTAGATGCCGATAAAGTTACGATAATTATATGATGTAGAGTTCAATGTAAAATTAGCAGCGCTGAAAGAGTTACTTTTGAGTTACATATAACGTGGAAACGTTTCTATGTGAAATGCCCAATTGGACGTCATGAATTGGTCTAAAAAGTAAAAAAACCTAAATATGTCATTTTTTTTAATTTTGCGCAAACGAGCAAACGCGTCACCTGATGGAAAGCAACTACCGTCACTTTTAGGCGACGCAACATCAGAATATTGGCAGGTGCGTAGAGGGAATACGTTCTATTCTTGAAGTTTTGTACATTGCAGTTTGTACGGGTTGTTTCTTTGCGATGAATGACGCCATGAATGATGCAACATGCTGCATGTGACGAAAAGCGCCTCTTCAAAGACCATCTCGGGTGACAAGTGACAGGTAACAAAAACCCGCAGCTAGATGAGTTATCAATATTGAGCATTTAATTAATTACTGGTTAATACAAGATCCGTATTTGTCAAGCCGGCTGTGTCGATTTTGACAGGGGATCAACTTGAAAGGCAGGAGGGGGGGGGGGGCGACATATACCTGGTAATTGAATGAGACTTAATACGTTGTCAGCAAGGTTGAGTTTGGAGTGAGTAGTCAGGAGGTGACTTTAAAAACTGTATATGTATGTTGGTTAATCGGAATGTAACAAATATCGATCGTCAAAAGATAGCCATTGGGTCGTTGTTGAATCGATATGGACATGTACCATTGATTACCGGGTTAGGGTCACCACTTACCATCTAAACGTTGGAGTTTTTGTTTGAGTATTGAGTATCGATCTACTATTTTAATCTAACATCAATGCAGCTTCGTTTCTTGTTTGATCGTACCAAACTTCAAAATGGTACTTTTATGAAACATTTTGTTGACGTGTATGCGAATACTATTTAATACTGTTTTTTAACACATTAAAAATTAATAATTTCTTATTAGATATGATTCTTATAAGAAAAAGGTCAGGAAATACTTGAACCGAAAGTAACCAGTATGGTACAAAATGTAACGTTAGACTTAACTCTATTTTTTCGATAACATCTTTCCATCACAAATTAAATCCATAAATTAGGGGAAACTTCCCACAACTGGCAACCCTAGCACCAATCGTACACGTACTTACGTCTTGTTTAAGCAAATGGCGAAGATTTTATATAACAGACGTAACGTATGGCCGACGAGGTAAAAATAAACCTTTTAGCCTGCAAATCGCAACATTGTCTGTTTGGTGTGGCAATTTTTTATCGCTGTTAAAGTTTGTTTTATTCGCATGTATTTAATGGCGTACTCTATTCTTAACACTACATACATTTTTAATTTAACTTTACTTTTTTTTTGGTATCAGCTCTGTGTTTGGCAAAAGTATTCGATTTTTATTTATTTTCATCGAAAATTATAATATAAAATTCGACAGTAAGAGAAACTCACACACATTTTACTTAATTTTAGTTATGTAACTTTAATTTAATGTGGCTATAAGGTTCTGTAGTTATTTATTTTTCCAATTTCATTCCCGCTTTTATAATACATAATACATGACATACATATTTTTTTAAATCTTGATTTTTTTTACAATAAGCGTGAAGCCTGAATAATTTAGTGAATATTATGTTAAAAAAGTACTACTAGTAGTAAATTCTCAAAATTCTAAGTTACAGCAAGTTTTAAACTTGCTGTTACTTAGAATTTTAAGTAACTTTAAATAAATTCAAAAGTATTCTCCAAGATTACAAAAGTAACTCACATAAGACTGGTATTAGCATTTTCGATTACGGAATACTTGTAATTTATTGTCATTGAAACTCATCTTGTTAGGATCGATTCATGTCAGATGACAGCGCACGCGCTTGCATAATTTGATTGCCCAAAGCCCAAACTGACCCCAACAAAAGAGTTAAATAGATCATACAAGATCACGATTACATCTACGTCAACAGTATCCATTGCTCGTTTTCTTACTCTCGAGTTTCATGGACGTATAGCAAAGCTTCGATGTACAACGCGCGGTCATAAAAGGAAGTGCTAAACATATTTGGATATGACAGCTGACCGTCGCGTTGTTGTTACTGTGAAAGGCTAAGCTAATTGAATACAAAGATAACTGAAGGTATGTGATTGTGTAACATATAAAGGTCAGTTGATAACGATCGTAATTATGTACCGTGTTAGATGTCTAAGGATGTATGTTTTACTAATGCTAATGGTAACAAAACATGAGCAATGAGCATCACAAAAAACAATATACCGTGGGATCTGAAGTCATCAGAGTGCGTAGTGCGAGTTTTATTCGATCATACTCATCGAGAACGTTAACGCGAATTTGTATGGGATCAAAGCGGTATCCACGTAAGCCAGTAGGTAGCGCTGCTTTGATCCCATACAAATTCGCGTTAACGTGTTCGATGCGTATGATCGAATAAAACTCGCACTACGCACTCTGGTTACAATTTTGGGACTTCGAATTTCTGATCGAATCTCGTACACGATTAGATAATTTAAATTAAACAGAGTTTCGATTTCAGAGAAATTTCCATTATCCATTTATCTATGAAAACGAATGGTAGAGTTATAGAACTGATGTAATAATATAATATCGATAATATTTTTCCGAGTTACAGTTTTTTTCTCTGATATAACCTGTGACTCAGAAATCGGTGTTAAATTCTGAACTTATTTCTGTACTTTAAATTAGGCTTTAATATGATTTTTAAAACCAATTCCAAAAAGGGGATTCGTGTTCGCCTGTATAATGATTATATTATTTTAACGTAACGTACATAACGTTAAAATTCCGATTTTACTGTTCTATCAAGTTTTATCATAATATTATTATATCATCATATCACAATATATTATATTCATCAAGCCCTAAGCGGTCGCATGCAACCGCGATAACAATAGATAAGCTATTGTGTCTCGTTTTTCCTCGATCAACGGGTTAAACCAACATAAAAACCTAAAGCATTTAACAATTGTCCATTTAACTGTTGTCTTTTTATCACAACGGTAAACCTAGGCTTCGCAGGTGATATAAGACCTACAATACCTTTAAGACCTATAAAACCTAACGGATTCCTAGACGTAAGACTGGGTGAATTGTACCGGACTGATATAGCTGTCACTTCAGTTATATCACAGTTGTGTAAGAAATATAATGAAGCAGGAACATGGTTTCTTACGTAAGAAAGACATTTGATATAAGGTTAATATATAAGATTGCGTTAGCATTTCTCGATCTACAGGATGTAACAAAAATAAGTGATAATGTTTTAGGGCGTGTACGTATTCCTTGTAGAGAGTTCACTGTGAAAGTAGCAGCGCTGAAAGACGAAAAAATTTTTAACTTTTGTATGGGCAAGGGCCCGAGCGTCACGAGTTTCCCCATACAAAAGTGAAAAAAATGGCTGCTACTTTCACAGTGAACTCTCTATAAGGAACACGTACACACCCTAAAGTATTATCACTTATTTTTGTTACACCCTGTATATTTTGTTGAGATTTGGTTAAACCCATATTCATGAATTTTATTATCTCGCCAATTTTATGCACGCTCTCGATGTTTTTTGTCACTTACAAATCAAGAGAGTGACAAAAAAATTGTAGAGCTTTTCGGGCCAAATGACTTGATTGCCACGGTGTTGAAGAAAATCGGTGTATTAATTAACATTGCGATTTGCGTGTTATTGTGCCTTAATAGAAGATTTAAAGGAACAGTTATACATTATTTGTATCGTCACAAGTATAATTTTAATATTAATCAATTATTAATATCATCAAGATTAGTTTCGCAAAGCATAACAAAAATGTAGAAATTAATATTCTAGTAAGTAGAAAATATTATAGTAAGTATCTGCGCTTCATGATTCGCTAATTATTATTATTAAGATGTCCATATTAATTATTATCAATGGACATCGTACAGTGATTCTCAAAGTCCACCAATATAATATTCTCTTCCTAAAGGAACCCTTTAGTCCTTACAGGCAGCCTAAGGTAATGACGTCGTGTAATATGAATGACGTAGGCTCTTTGTGGACTGATATGGCGCTGATGTGGAGGTTTTGTGTCCGTGATGAGCTTGCCTGTGTTTGTTCCGTATGGATATGTAATAGAGTGTTAAGGCCACCATACACACGGAGGTCAATCCTTCGGACTGATCGCAGGCCGATCTGGTGAGGCATACACACGGTAATGTACAAAACGAGGGCCAGGAATGTACACGGAAATGCACAATTCACAAAAAGAGTCCAGGGGATCTTAGAAAAAAATGGAAAAATACTATTTTAAGATTTGGAAAAATCTTTGAGGCTGATGGCTATGATGTATTTAAAGAAAATTGAAATAAGGTGTGTAACTACGAAAAAAGTTAAAGAGAAGGTCAATGACTTTTCAGAAAGTCAGAGTGTATGACTATTTTTGCTTACGTCTTTTATGATAATTCTTTGAAAAAAATACATCTAAGTAAAGCTAAAAGTTCTATAACTTTCGAAAGTTGGTTAAAGTGCAGCTGGCGATTAACATTTGAAAAACATAACCCTTCTTCCTAAGAAGTTGGTAATCGTCCTAATCTAGGATTACATTAATTCCTCATGATCCAGGGAAGTTGCAAAATAGAAACACTACCTACTTATGTAAGACTAGGCGTGTAGCAGTAATTTCAAACCTATTTAAAGGCAATAAAATGCATTTTAGAGTGTCCTTATCTAGTTCTCATGGTACAGAATGATAA
Organism: Plebejus argus; assembly: GCA_905404155.3. Classification (NCBI taxonomy): domain Eukaryota; kingdom Metazoa; phylum Arthropoda; class Insecta; order Lepidoptera; family Lycaenidae; genus Plebejus; species Plebejus argus. The sequence goes on along the minus strand of FR989941.1, from coordinate 9,687,612 downwards.
GATAATGTGTAATGAGACAGTGAAATATGAGTAAACAGGGAAACAGAGGAGATAACTAAATTAAATGATGTAAAGCATACGCTTGGGTTTTATGACTTAATACGCAAAAGGATTGGATTGTTAAATAAGTTAACCCGTAGTATTTAAACTCGACTATATCAAAGGGTTTTTGAAATAGCCGAATTCTGAAATTACCTTTATAATATCTCAAATGGTAAACATAGAGCAGCTCTATGCAAAAATTTATGTACATCAGCTGTGGTCAAGCTTGCAGTTATTATTATTATTCACATTTTAATATAAACCGACAAATATTATGTTCTAAATTAATATTCTTAAGACTTAAGTATAATATAATAATATAATATAATATAATATCTATGGACGCTTCACACCACGTCAGTCTGGCCCCGTGCTAAGTACCTAAAGGACTTGTGTTACAGGTACCAGACAACGGAAATATATTTAATACTTTTATACTATACATATATTTAAGATTTTTATTATATCATACACATATTTAATACACATCCAGACCCGGGAACATTGAAAACTTTTTTTTGTTCCGTCGGCGGGATTCGAACCCGCGACCCCCGGCTTGAGCGACTGACGCGCTTACCACTGAGCCACAGAGGTCGTATGAGTCTTTGACGGCTGGATTGAAAAGGGTATGGAGATTGGAGGTAATGTATCAGATAATATTATAATGTTAGGATAGTTATTACATATAATGGAAAATTGTAAAGTTCCCGTGCAAAATACTCATTTTGTCGGTTATCGTTGCGGGCAGTACATAGCTTAGCTTTCATATAAACCTAGAACCATCTTTTGCAAGTCTTTAAAAAATACCGTTTGTTTGAGGTTGTATATCTACTTGTGTATTAGCTCTATGCACTTTTCGGGTCGCTGTACTACCGCTTCTCTTATCACTTCCCTTCGAACATTCACCATTGGCATTGTTAAGAGATTACCCCCATGAATCATTAGGGAGTCCAAATGGTCTGATAAGTTTTTAACTAGTTTTATTACCGCATTGTCCAAAGTTACATCACATTACATTTCAAATGGTTACAATAGTCATAGAATGTCAAGGAATCTTTCAATATCTAAAATCTTTTCTTTATTTTTTTTTCTAAAATCTTTGAATTCCCACTTTTACTAGTTATAAGAAGTTTTTTAAATATGTTATAAGTTATAACGATTTATTCCAGAAGTATTTCTAAATCCTTGATACTATGTGGAGTTTAGCTTTGGCTCCACCTTCGTGATATTCTGGGTGTATTTAAGTGTTATAATATATTATATGCGATGGATTGTCATCCTATAGGTTCTTTTAGATACAAAATTATGTTTGGATCCATTAATGAAATTCAAAACTTACTTCTCTTATTTTTGGTCTCTGCTACTAAAACCTTGAGGAAATACGCCTAGATATAACCAGTATAAGCTACTAATGGCGTGCTTAAAATTAATTAACTTCCCACAAAGTCTTTATGTATGTTCAGCCAACTGTTACGTTATATACAAGCTAATTTAGCGTTTATATTTATGGGCGCAAAAAATAAAATTGCGCTGGCAAATTGTTCGCCCGGTCATTGAGAATTATTTGCATTATTCGAGCACTCTGGATGGCGTCAAACAAATTGCCATGATTGGCTCTCTTCCAGACGTCAATCAGACGTTACAATAGTAACTAATGATACTTGTAATACTTTTTTAGTCTTGTATGTATTTGAGGTACGCGCGATGATATGTCAGCTATTCGCGTGAGGTTTAATCTGATCACGGGTTTTTTTGTTTGCTTGAGATTTGCTTATGCCGCGGCCGCATATGCGTGGTGCTTCGCGCTAAAACCGATACTATTGGACGATCTGCGTGTATCGTCCAATAGTAACGTCTCATAGCAAGAAGCTTCGGATGATAGACGCAGATGCGGCCGGGCCGTTATGCTAATATCATAATTAATATGAAAAGGTCTGTCTCTCTATCTGTTACCTCTTCACTTCCAAACCGCTGAACCAATTTTGCTGGGTATGGAGACAGTTTGGAAAGGACTTTTTATACTTTCTCTCGATAACCAAAATATTTTGTCACAACGAAGTTGTGGGATTCATATTATTATATTATTTAAAATCTAGTGTCACGATGTTTCTTGCCAAGCTCCTTTAAAGCGGCTGGGTCGATTTTTATGGAAATTTCTGTACTGTATATCGCGTGCGTCTGCGAATTTTTTATCTTCGGACAATGAGAGAAATAACTAGCAAGTTAATAAATAAATAGATATTAAGGGAAGAAATTATTCTTCTATGTAACTGTAACAGGAATTTGTGTATCCTAATGACTTATGGCTAGATGTCGTTTGATCTGATCTGCGCGATCTTCAAGTACCAGTGCCTGTAGAGTGTAGACAAGTGGCGAAACGCTAACGCTAACGCTAACTCTAACGTTTTACGTTACAAAATGTATGCGATTTGACATAAGTCATCGCTTCGCTAGCGAATACTAATGTCAAATCCCATACATTTTGTAACGTTAGAGTTAGCGTTAGCGTTAATGTTACTACGCAGACAAGTGGCGCAAACTCGTGTCGGAGGCCAAGATCCACTTTGGGTCGCTAAGCCATGATAGTAGTAGTAAGTAGTAATGACTTATGCAACTGTGGAAATCATCGATCGCCATTCGCCTTGAATTAATCAACGGATGGATATAGAAATAACCAACAAAAAGAATAATGGGCATCGTTAACCCCTGAACTATACAATGTCATTGAATTATAGAACCATTATGCGGCTTTTATAGATTTGCCACCGTAACGTCTTCATCGATTGTGGGAAGCAATTGAAGACATGAGTGGATGCAGCGGGTAATTAACAATTTGAAAACTTTCGTTTTTTGCATAAATGGCGGCTTTAGAAACGGGAAATTGATTTGAAATAAAAAATGCATTCTATGTATATTATGTTAGCCAGATGATGAAGTTAGTAACTTACAAGGTTTGTTCAAATTATAAGGGGGAAACGACTAATTTCTCTTATGTTGTAAAATTTTAGTTACCCGGTTCATCCACTCATGTCTTCAATTATCCAATTGTGAACCTTTCGACAGGTTGTTAGAGCATTGGCGATATATTACTGGCAATTTTCAGAAACATCGTCAATCATGCGATTACTCGCTCCGAGTGTTTTAGATAATAGTGAACACTCGGCCGATTCGTCAGTAGGAATAATTATGATTAATATCTCTAACGGTTTGTTAACGAGTGAGGTTTCGGTTCCGTTGTCTGGTTCTTGTACAGTAAGAGCCAGCGACAGCCATCTCAAAGATTAATGCGTCGTTTACACTCAGTCACTGCCAAAGGCATGACGACCTCTGTGGCTCAGTGGTGAGCGCGTTGGAAGCTCAAGCCGGGGGTCGCGGGTTCGAATCCTGCCGACGCGACGGAACAAAAAGTTTTTCTAAGTCATGGATGTGTATCATATGATAAAAATCTTAAATATATGTATAGTATGAAAGTATTAAATATATTTCTGTTGTCTGGCACCTGTAACATAAGTCCTTTAGGTACTTAGCATGGGGCCAGACTGACGTGGTGTAAAAAAGCGTCCATAGCTATATTAAATATTAAATAAAAAAAAAGGTATTCGCGCTACGGAAATAATTATCTGAATACTTTGCGGCAGTAACGACGCGAGTGAGTGTTTACTGTTATAGGGTGAAGACAAACGAGCGTAATTTGTGAATCGCAGTTTTTCGGCTGGCAGAAATTCTGCTGCATTCAGTTTCATACAAAAGTCCTGTTTGATTCACACGAGCGTAATTTTGAGTCATGATATTTTGTATGAAAAGATTTTTACGCGACCGAAATTCTGCGACTCACAACTCACAAATTACACTCGTTTGGCTTCACCCTTACAGTTTACACTCAGTCTTCTACTCACATGGCGCGTCGCGTCGGGCAGCAGCAGCGACATGACGAGTGGCAGCGCGAGTGACTATTAGGGTTCGCGCACACTTTGTCGGCGCGTGCCGGGGCTGGTCGGGGCGGGTCGGGGCGCAGCGCAGCGCAAAATGCACTATAGCACACTATTGCCGGGTCGGGTCGCATCGCATTGACGGATTTTAACGCTCACTGAGGCGGAGCATGCCGGGGCGTGCCGGGGCGGGTCGGCGCGCAACGCATTGGCGGATTTTGAGTTGAGGGGCCGAGGCTTGCCAGGCCGCATCGCATCGCAATCCGCGCGTCGCTTGCTGGGGCGCAGCGGGTCTTGTCGGGCAGTGTCGGCCCGTGTCGCATTGACGGAAATCCGCTGAGCAAAAATCCGCGCCAATGCGCCCCGGCACAGTGAGCGACGCCCATCCGCCTAGGCGGATTTTTGTGATGCGCCCCGGCACGCTGAGCCCCGGCACGGCCCGTCTCAGTGTGCTCAACATTCTCGCACTGTCTACTAACCTGCTCACTTCCCTGTCCAACAGAGCTGAGTGTAAACGACGCATAATACTTTAAGGCAGTTTAGGGGAGTGCGGCAGGGGGGAGCAACCGTCAAAAATGTCCGGTAGCGAAAGACGAGATTAGGAGTCTCGTCGTCGAGATTAGCTATCCCGAAGAAAATAAGATAATTTGAGCTATATTGTACTTTATCGAAGGCCAGGAAGACCTTCGACTTAAAATTAAAAAGAAACAAATCCTCTTAAAAGGCTAGCCTTTTAAGGCGTGCTGGTAACGCACCTGCAACTCTTCTACTGATGTTGCGAGTGTCTTTGGGCGACGGTAGTTGCTTTCAGGTGCCCCCTTTGCTCGTTTGCCCCATCATTTTATAAAAAAAATACGACATCTGGCTGTCGCTGGCTCTTGGGCTTGTGACGAACCGGTCGCTACCTCATAACTTTTCATCGCATCGCTGACAACTGCGCTTAGGCCGATAGCATCACGGCCATTAGAGTGATCGACGCTGTTAGTTTCTTGTCGGTAATTCTATTTGAAAAGTGTAATTTTTTGTTGCACAACATCGTTATAGTTTGACGTGTATGAACAGTTATAAACAATTTGCGAATACATTAGTTGCCACTGATTTTTTATCTTCGACAGCAAGTGCAATCGCGTTAGGCAATACAGAAGTAGATTTTGTAACCTCATACTATCAAGGTTATAAAATTAGGGGGAAAACAAGCAAACAGGTTACCTGATGGAAAGCAACTACCGTGGTCGCCCGTGGACAGTCGCAACATCAGAACCGAGGGTGTAGTGCGAGTTTTATTCGATCATACGCATCGAATTCGTTAACGCGAATTTGTATGGGATCAAAGCAGCGCCACTGGCTTACGTGGATACCGCTTTGATCCCATACAAATTCGCGTTGACGTTCTCGATGAGTATGATCGAATAAAACTCGCACTACGCACTCAGAAGTACCTACAATTCTTCTGCTGTTGCGACCGTTGCCAGCCTTTTAAGAGGGAACTTACTCTACTCTGGAAGGCGTATTGCGAAGATAGCAGAAATAGAAAGAAACGCCTGACTCAGAAAGAAAAATATAGCTCCCACAAATCACAATGGCTGCTGTTTTGATTTTCCAACCAAAACCTTCGCGATAGTGACTCAGTAAAAAGCCAAATGACTCGAAATGCACTTAAGTGGTAAAACAACTCACCAATTACCAAAATGACACTTAAGTGTTATGTAACGACGATGTTGGCAATCAGACTCTATCGTGACTAGATGTAGAGCAAGTGTAAAAGCTTCGGCTATATAAGCCAGGGGTTTCCAAAGTGTGTGAGGAATGCATGAGATGCTGCGACATAGAATTAAATAAGAGAAGGAAAAAAATCGGCCAAGTGCGAGTTGGACTCGCGCACGAAGGGTTCCGTATTAGCGAGCAAAAATAAGTATAAAATGTGTTTTTTGTGTTGGAGCCCCCCTTAAATATTTAATTTATTTTGTTTTTAGTATTTGTTAATTGTTATTATAGCGACAACAGATATACACAATTTGTGAAAATTTCAGAAATCTAGCTATAGCGGTTCTTGAGATACAGCCTGGAGACAGACAGACGGACAGACAGAAATCGAAGTCTTAGTAATAGGATCCTGTTTTTACTCATTGAGTACGGAACCCTGAAAAAGAATTTTATAGACTAGTTATTAATACGTATTAGGTACATAAGTAACGTTTTGACTGTTGCTCGCAGTTTCGTTGCGTTGAAATTATTTTTCGCGCATAAATCGTATATTTGTCGAGATGAAAACTATGCTTGTCCTTTAAAGTATATCCAATATCCATTATACCGAATTACATGAAACTTGGGAAAACAAAACTTCAAAGTGCGATAGGCTGACAAAGATTGGGAACCTCTGGGTTAAGCGTCTACTAAACGCTTTCGTAATGATAATGAGCCGCTTTGACCTTGTTACTAAGTGAAGTGAAGTGCTTCCAAAATTGCAGTATTGATTGATAAGTTTTTGTTTTTATCTAAAGTCCGATCGCCGAATCGAGGCACGAAACAACAACACGTTACACGAAAGATATTTATTCAAAACAAGCTGTCCCGACTCCCGGTGAACTTCGTGTTACTTTAAAACATTCCCTGGACTTCTACGAATATTTTAAGACTAAAATCAGCCCAATCCGTTCAGCCGTTTTCGAGTTTTAGCGCGACTAACACATTTGAAAATCCATTTTTATATATAAGACTATATGACCCAGTGAACATCGTATCACATCTGCTTTACTAATATGAACCTGCCCTGGACCTATACGAATATTTCAAGACTAAAATTAGCCAAATCGGTTCAACCCTTCTCGAATTGTAGCGAGAACAAAAAAATTGAAAATTCATTTTTATTTTCATTTGAAATCAGTAAGGCAGAATAAGATTAGACTATAGGGACAAAAAAACAATCATACACTTTCACATAATTGGATTAGACGTAAGAAGCATTCTGCATTGTTTAGTTTTGATCAACTTAACTTAAGAAAGTCCAAGATCATAATGCTTTCTGTAATATTTATTTAGCCAGTCCACTATAAACTCACTGGTATTGTATTAAGCCGCTATAATATATTTTCCGGCATGAATTATTTTAGTTGGGTGATAAAGCGCTAGGGCAAATCGCATTTTATGCATCGCACGCGATTATGTCATACTGCATGTAGGGCTTAACGCAGTCGATGTGGAATAATTCCTAGATATTGCACATAAAACCTCTTTTACCTTACTTTCTAGTATTTTTCCTTACATTCTAGTATTGTTTTGTGTATGTTTTGTTGCGCAAGTTTAGTGGCACAAATCAAATTTATGGACATTGGATATTGTGCAAAAATTTGATCAAAATGCTCTTATCAATTATTAGAACTTAGAAAAAGGTTTCTTTTTCGCGGACGCAGCCGTGTTACTTACATTTAAAATTTTCTCATTAGTTCCTTTGAGGTGGGATTTTGATAAATCCTTTTATAGTCTTAGGGCACCTACGTCTTAAGAGAAACATGTTAGCGCAAGGACTTGACCTATTTGAAGAACTGGATAGCATTTTTCTACACCAGATTTTGACAAAAAATACTACCAGAACAGCATTCAAAGTCACAGCATTTTATTCAAATTTTCAATAGAAAGTTTTATGTCTCGTGGTTCAAACCATTGTGGACTGAATAGCACCAACAAACATGCACCACTTCACCGGAATAACGAGTTGACTCATCCAATAAATGTTTACTGGACTCCGCAAAATCTCGAAATCTGACCACATGTATTCCACAGAGGCTTAACTTAGTGGAGCGCGATACAGGCTTTTCCTATCGTCTTTTTATCTTTAAAAATGACGTAAAATACTTTCGATTATGTTTATTTTTATTTTTAGTTACTAAAACCTAATAAAATTTAGTAACTTCTGGTCAAACTTGTAAAACAGTCGCCACTCTGGTTGCTTCACACGTCGAGCAGCTTTACACACTTCGATAGAACAATATTATAAAGTATGATAATCGGCCAAGTGCGAGTCGGAATCGCGCACGAAGGGTTCCGTACCATTATAGAGCAAAATTAGGCCATAAATTGTGTTTTTTTGTTGTAAATTGTGTTCAAAAACGGGACTCTATTACTAAGACTTCGATGTCTGTCCGTCTGTCCGTCTGTCTGTCTCCAGGCTGTAACTCAAGAACGGTAATAGCTAGAGAGTTGAAATTTTCACAGATTGTGTATATCTATTGCCGCTATAACACCAAATACTAAAAACAAAATAAAATAAATATTTAAGGGGGGCTCCCATACAACAAACGTGATTTTTTAGCATTTTTTTCCTCTATATCAATAATAGCAATAGGTAGGTACTTGAATTTTTCACAAAATCCTTAATCATACGTCTTGTACTTTAACATTTTATAATAATATTAAAATAAAATAAAAAATTATGGGGGGCTCCCATACAAAAAACACAATTTTTGGTCTCATTTTGCTCTATAATGGTACGGAACCCTTTGTGCGCGAGTAAAACTCGCACTTGGCCGATTTATTTCGAATAAATGAACTTATTATATTTTCTAACTTCGTGATTGGTGGATAGTGTTGTAGGCTTGTTACATTGACCTCTATGTAGAGATACAATAAAGTTAGCTATATCTATACTTGTACGTCGTTATGATAATGTTTGGTATCATTTTCATGTTAATCCGTACGTCATTTTTGCGTCCATGTGAGCTGGATTATGTTAGGTTTACTGCGGCGAGAGATAGCGCTGATGCCGGCCACTACATGGAAAATGGGAAATTAATAGCTAATAACTTGTGTTCACATCAACTTTACAACAATATTTTCGTAAATTTTGTAAAAAATATGAACTTTCATACAAAGATAACTTGACGGATAATATGTAATTTTTACAAAAAAATACAATTATTCAGTCTTTACCAGATGTGTATTTTTTTTACATAAAATGCATTTTAAGATTACACAACATAGGTTTTAGGTACTTATTTATGTATATATGTTTGTCAATGAAATTGTATTTAATTATGACAATATTTCATTTCAAAATAATATTATAATACATTTATATCTTCGACAAGAAGATTTTAAAAATGTACTCTGGTCTCTGTATTAAACTAGTTCTTAACAGGTTGGTTAAATCTAATGCAATCAAATAGTTCGCTAAAAGCTTTCGATCGTGACTCGGTGACATGTTACACTAATGGTTATATTAAATAGCAGAGATAATCATTTAATCTAGTTAACTTTATATCCTATTCAAACGTTACCAAATTCTGCAGTTTGATAGATCATATTCATGTAAATGCTCGCGTAACAATTTTATATTATTACGATTTAATAAGAAACCAACGTCATCTTTAATTATAATTATAATTGGAAAATAAAATTGTAAGAACAATGAGCCATTCATAAGTGTGACGAAGAGATTGAAGCTGTTAAGATTTGGATGGTCTTAAAAGTGTAAGAAGTCGATGGAATTGGACTTTGGAGTTACGGGAACCCCATGTCACTGATACGTACTTAATAGCCAGAGCTGTTATCCTCGTTGGCAGTCCTATAGACACCTTAGATAGCTATCTTATCGTTGGCAATGTTGGCAGTCCTATAGACACCTTAAATAGCTATCCTATCGTTGGCAGTCCCATAGACATGTTAGATAGCTATCCTATCGTTGGCAGTTCTATAGACACCTTAGATAGCTATCCTATCGTTGGCAGTTCTATAGACACCTTGGATAGCTATCCTATCGATGGCAGTCTCATAGACACGTTAGATAGCTATCCTATCGTTGGCAGTCCTATAGATATCTTGGATAGCTATCCTATCGATGGCAGTCCCATAGACACGTTATATAGCTATCCTATCGTTGGCAGTCCTATAGACACCTTAGATTTTTTTCGAGAGTGCTTTAATTATAATGCGGTGTAGTATAATGTCACGTTTTTAAACCTTTATAATAATAATATGTTTATTCCTTTTTGTAATTAAAATTCTCGCAATAAGGCCGTTCCAATAATTTTTCATTCCACCAAAACACACATCGGGGGGATATTGCTTAAATATCTCAATGAGGTTTTATGAACTGTCCGCAATAAAATCGCCTCAATCAGCGCAAATGAATCTCGCGGTGGCCGTTCGGTGGACGATGAGGGGGCCACGGGGACGAAGGGGGGACGAAGAGGGGACGAAAGAAGGAGATGGGAACAAATAAATTGCGCATATATGAGACAAATATGAGTTTTATGATGATTGTCACTGATATATAAATTGGGTTAAACGAGGTACTACGAAGCTATGCCGACCCATTAACGCTATAATTTGTTCTAAGTCGCCAAACTTTTAATGAAGCCCTAAATTAGTGCCAAATTTTACTTTATTGATTCCATTTTGGTTGTTATCTTCGATTGGTTTAAACTGAATATTTATGGCTATTGGCTAAGAGACTTAATGGCTGCTGACTTAGATTAAGTTAAAGAATCTCTGGACTCGAAGCCATTGGTTTAGATAACAAATATGACAAGAACGTTATTTTGAGCAATGAGTATAGCCTTGATGGTGAATATTATTATTATCTTTACAAATATCTGTAAATGTGTTATCGGAGAAGTTGATTCTTAGGTAGGACCTACATAGTTTGGTCGCGTTACGTCAAGCCCAGCCAGATCACAATTTACATTGAATTGACATGATCCGACCAAATGACGTTGGTCTTTCAACTACCTAGTTCAACAATATTATGTATGTGCCTACAATACGTTTGTAGAACTTTCATTAACGTTCTACAAACATATTGGTCAGGGAGCCCTAGAACAAATTTTTTTTGTGATTACTAACAAGCTAGTTTTTTGTAAGTAACTACATTTTGACAGTAGTCAATCAAGTTTTGTTGATTACAGAACCCTAAAATGGAACCCTAACCAGCAGATTTTTTGTATATTGGTACGTTAATAGTTATATCATTTAAGAGTAACCTTGTCCTACAAATAAAACTATCCATATTTTAGGACCATCGAGTCAAAGTATGAAATCCTTTCTATCTCTGTTAGCTACCAATTTCGAGATTTTTCGAAAATAAAAATTTTGTTCGTTTTAGCAAAATGTAGCTACTTACAAAAAATTAGCTTGTTAGTAATCACAAAAAAAAAATTGTTCTAGGGCTCCCGTACTATATTATTGTAGTCTTCTGCAGTCCTTCAAATAGTTACAGGTCGTGATCTAGTACTAAGTCAAACAGGTCAAAAGCTAGCATGGTTATGTTGCCTACAACAGCAAGATTTCTCCCTCAGTTGCGTAGCCCTAATTCACGTACAACCTTATCAGTTATCTGAGTTATCACATACAACCTTACCTAGTCGATCGTGGGAATTGCAGACACAATCGATTTTCAATTGTTATGCGAGAGCCGGGTGCCGCTTGGGGATTGATGGGTTAATATAAAATTATCTTTTTTTAAGAAACTTTTAATCTATAAACCAAACAAATTAATATCCACACTAATAATATTATAAATGCGAAAGTGTGTCCGTCTGTCTTTCTGTTAACTAATCACGCCCAAACCGCTGAATCGATTTTGATTAAATTTGGTATGGAGATACTTTGAGTCCTGGAAAGGACATAGGATAATCTTTATCCCAGAAACGTAAGCTTCCGCGGGATAAGTGAATTTTGGCGTAACAGAGTTACGGGCGTCATCTAGTATTATAGTATCATAAAAATCTCTGACTTTGTTGACTTTTTCTCGTCAGTTTAGCGGTCATTTAAGATGTATCTTTAGTCTGATCTATCAACAGTGGAACCAGTTTGTAGATACGAGTAAAATGTCAAGTACTTGTTTGTAATGCGTTTATAATTACTTTAAAAATGTCTTTATAAAGATAGAAAAATGCCATTTTGCTGTACGCGGTCGATTATATCAATAATTAAAGTAAAGGTTAGCCGTCATTTGGAACCGGTAAATGATAGGCGTTTGTAAATTATTTTTAACACAAAGTTTTTAATATTAATACTTAAGTAAGTTAAGTAATTCTACATGATTGATCTTGCTAAGATCGCCGTGACCAAACTTAAATGTAAAGCGATTATTGAGAGGGAATTTCATCATTTATTAACCTAAAGAGTAAAAGTAATCTGCTACAGTATTTTTTAAATATTGCCATCAGACTTAATAGTTATGATGATAAACAAAATAAAATGAAAATTACTTATTCATCTATTTGCCTTTGATCGAATAATAATAAATCCCATAAAAAGCATAAAGGATATTGTAAGTGCATAATTAGTACTTCGAATAAAAATCAGGGACAAGGCCATTATAATGAAAAAGAAATAAAATAACTCACATTAAAAAAAAACTATATTTAAAGAGATTAAAGACCAAAAAGTTCAATGTAAATCATTTGTAAATATCAGATGAGTCCAATTTGAAAAATCAATTAATCCGCGCTCTAATGACAGACAAACTTGCAAAATTTTTAACAAGATCCCTACAAAGTTTTGCTTGTTAATATTTGAGAAGTTTACGGGCTCTTTGAATTTCATCTTTATTAATTTATATTCAAAGATTTCGTCTCGTATAGACGTATATATTAATTATTCATATTAGATACTTTTTTTTGTAAGAAAATATGTTTTGTAAAAGTTATGACAAGGGAGAAAACAAATTAAACTTTATCTCGAGGTCCAGATAAATATTTATTAATAATTTAAATAATAAATTAATGATTATCAATATCTAATTATCATTTTAATTTGCAACCAACACCTACCAAAATGATGTTCTTACTGTTGTCGCTAATTCGACGAGCTAAGTTTCGAAAACTAATATTTCTTCTAAAATCCATACTAATATTATAAATACGAAAGTGCCTCTGCCTGTTTGTCTCTTCACGTCCAAAGTCCAAACCGCTGAACCGATTTTGCTTAAAATTTGGTATGGATATACTTGATTTCCGGGAAAGAACACAGGATACTCTTTATCCCGGAAAAATATACGGATCCCGCGCTATACACTAGTTTTGGCACAACTTAGTTTTTTTTTTCTTTATTTAAATATAGGGCTTTTGCCATACATGACATGCCAGCCCTTCAACTTAGTTACGATCGTCGTCTAGTAACACTTAATTCAATTGTAAGTAGTGACAAATACATACATACAATTACAAATTAGACAAAATCCCTTCCGGTTGCACCCAAAATAACTGTAATTTATAACTAGACCTTGTTAACGAAAAACTTGTTAATAACGATAAGAAAAAACGCCGTAATTTCATACAAATTATGTTTTTTATTCGAATTGAGAACAACATGTGGTAAATTAAGGTCCCTATCATTAAGAACAAAATAAACAAATACAGATGCTCGGAGAAAAAATTTAATAACCCCTACATCGCACGCTCCCCAAATTATCAGCTTGTCGAGTAGTTTTGACCCGAATACAAAAGAGGGTAATGTTTTTCGAGTGTATCAATGAATGCATTTTTTAGGGTTCCGTACCCAAAGGGTAAAAACGGAACCCTATTACTAAGACTTCGATGTCTGTCCGTCTGTCCGTCTGTCCGTCTGTCTGTATGTCTCCAAGCTGTATCTCAAGAACCGCTATAGCTAGACTTCTGAAATTTTCACAGATTGTGTATAAATCTGTTGCCGCTATAACAACAAATAAAATAAAGTTAATATTTAAGGGGGGCTCCCATACAAGAAACGTGATTTTTTTGGCCTTTTTTGCTCGTAATCAATAATAGTAACAGCTAGGCACAAATCCTTAATTATATTTGTACTTTAATAATTAATAATAAAATTAAAATAAAGTAAATATTTAAGGGGGGCTCCCACACAAAAAACACAATTTTTTGTCTACTTTTACTCTATACCGGTACGGAACTCTTCGTGCGCGAGTCCAACTCGCACTTGACCGATTATTATTGACAAGCTTTAGACTTTTCATTAGAATTGAGCATGGGATCTTTAGAATCGTCTTAATCTTGAAATGTAAATAATGATTAGTATGAAACGGCTTCTAAACTTGTATTAATTAGGTATGACGTATTTCTTTCTATTTAAGAATATAATTTAATGTGCAAATTTACTTTTTATTAGTGACTGAATCTTAAGATACCTACCTACTTGGTAGGTTATTATTTTTTCGCACTTTTATTATGAATTGAATACCATTATTGTTTGTTTACAGTTTTCCCTTTTTTCATTTTGTAAAAATGGTTCATTAAGTATTACTTTAAAATTACTGTCATTTGATACTTTATGAAAACCACAAAGATGTAATATCATAATTCCAGAATATGAACCCTTGGCGGCCATAAAAAATAATAATACCTAGTAAAATTTTAGGTGGTTATTAGTTTTAATTATTATTTCTTTTAATAAAATGTATAATACGGTGTTTTATTACGAGTAATAAGTAGGGAGTTTATGTGACCGTAAACTCCTAGTACATGGTATTAAATGAAAATTAGGCCTTTGCATCCATTGTGGATGATTTATACGGTATTTTCAGAGCGAAGTAACCACTCTTCAAATACTGTAGTGCCTGGGACAGGATTTTTTAAATGACCGTATGGTTGCCCAAGCGCATACGGCATTCTCGCAACACAGTCGGCCTAGTCCAGAGGAAAGAACTAGTCAATACGTCTGGGACCAACCATGTGCGGGTTTCCTCACGATGTTTTCCTTCACCGTACAAGCATCCGTATTATGTACTTGAGATCTGAAAATGTCTCATTGGTACACGCCTCCACCCGGGATCGAACCTGCACCCTCTAGGAGTGCAAACCAAAGGTCTACCCATTAGGCCACGGACGCTCTATAATACTTGGTATTACAAAGAAATTAACAATGACATTCAGCAGTACGCTTAGAATTTAGATTATGATACTTATTGATGATGGTAATAAGATTATCACAGACAAAAGTAATTTTAGTTTAGTTTTTGATATGTAAAAATATTATACTACTATAATTGGTTACCGAAGAATGTTTTGGTATTTGTCACGTAAAATATTCTGGGAACTTTTGTGCTAAAATTATCTTATTCGTAAAGAAATACGTCTAGCGTCTAGACTCCAGAGTCCAGACACAGTATTGGTGTACTATAACTGTTGGTCACTGAAAGTGAAATGTTAAAAATGGCACCAAAGTGGACACGTAGTATCGCTACGTTCCCTTACACAAAATCGCCATATATCAAACAGTAGCGCAACTAATATTTCTCAGACACCACAAAACTCAAACTATTCAAATACAGACAGATGTATTTTGTTTATGGTTGTAATTATATGTAAATCGTGGAGTCGTGATGATGGACGGACTGATAGCTGGGGCGTGTTTCGCAACCACACGGAATCATAATTTGGAGCTGCCAGTGGCGGATACAGGGGGCACGCGTTGGAACTTGGAACGCGTTTTCACCGCGCGAATTCACCTATGTTGAATTCTGCAATTCTTCATAATAATATGTGAATTATGCAATCTGCCGAATGCGTTTTAGGGTACAGTAGTCAACCAAGCTTTGTTGATAACAGAATCCTAAAATGGAACCCCAACCAGCTGATTTTTTGTATATTGGTAGGTTAATAGTTATATAATTTAAGAGTAACCTTGTCCTACAAATAAAACAATCCATATTTTAGGACCATCAAGTCAAAGTATGAAATCCTTTCTATCTCTGTTAGCTACCACTTTCAAGATTTCTCGAAAATAAAAACTCACAAAAAATTGCCTGTTAGTAATCACAAAAAAATTTTTCTAGGGCTCCCGTACTTTAAGCCTCATTATGCAATCTTTTCATCGTAAAAAGACTTCAGATTTCATAGAAGCCAAGTTCTGTTCAACTTAATTTGTAGTTGTCAATCAATATTTAGTGACTAGCTTTCTTTGTTTTTAATTTGAGATTTGAGAATGAGCACAATAATTTGAACTGACGAGTTGATATCTCTAAGAACTGCCTATACTTACTAGTTACTCTATATAAATTAAATTGAAAAAGTTAAAAATAATCGAGTAATTTAACATTATCGATGAAACACAATTTAATTCCAATCAACTCAATCATTAGACCACCGGAGCACCAGTTACGCAGGTTGGCGGGGCCCTAATTGCTATATCCGACCCTGAGAGGGGCGTGGGTGCACCTGCAGCTTCATCTGATAAAGCTAGATCATGTTAAAGTTATCTTTAAAGCTTTCTATGAATTTTAAGCTGCTCGTAAGGGAGTTGTCAACTCGTCATAGATTTTCCGAATATAAAGTTAAAAATCTCCTTTTTATTCATGGAAGAAAAGACAGATAGGCTAAGCAAAATCTAAGTGCTGGCATCTGCTCAAAATCAGCGGCAAAGAATGCGATAGATATTTACTAATAATTATAATATTTTATACGATACGAGATTCTTATGAATCTTATGAATATGAATATAATAGGTACCTTTGTACTTATATAACTATCTGTATACATGGTGCAATTAAACCTTCCTGCCAAATTTTTTCCAGGGTTTAGGTATCATTAGGAGAGTCCATTTAACCAGAAAAAATTGGGTGTTATATTTTTTTTATTGACATATTTTATCCCATTTAAAATCGTTGCGAATGGTCACTCGCGGCGCGGGGGAATGACCGGGGGTAACGCCGGGGGGAGGCGCGCGCGTGGGGTCACATCACGCGCGGGCGACGCGTCGTGTCCATTAATTATAGTGTTTTTTAGGATAACTTTCGGAAGCTATTTCTCAACATTTTAGTACCATTGCTATACTGTGTTAGTACTGAGCGTTTATAAAAGAAAAAAATAGGTACGTGTGTTTTTATTTTTAACAAGGATCAATTTATTAAAATTTGGCAGGAAGGTATAATTGCACCCTGTATAGGTTACTACATAATATAGACGATAGTTATACAATTGCTAAGTCTTTGTCTGTGAATCCATTTTTCTAACGCATCAGATGCGCATCAGTGAGAATTTTTGGGAATCAAGTAACCAACTTTAATCGTGAAAAGATTTGGTGTTCTTTTCAGATGATTCTATTTACTTCTCTTGCCAACATCATGTTTTCTGCCTAAAGCGATCATGGAATATGCATGCAACGAAGCATTCATTTTGATACTCGTATGTGTAAGCGCTTACCAATTTTTGTCTAACTGGCTTAACTAAGCTTTAAGCCTCTTCCACTGAGTCCTGAAAATCCAGCACTGGCTTAAATGATCAATTGTATATCTGTGTATACGACATACGTATAGAAATATCTACGATGAATATTTGGTTTCAGAAAAGCGTTTTAGTTTATCGCCTTTTACGTGTAACTTCTAGTCATGGGCTCATCTGAATCTCTATTTTAACCGACTTCAAAAAAGGAGGTTATCAATTCAACGCGTATGTATGTAATATTTCCAGAACTGCCCAGTTTTTATATATGTATTATAACAGCTTCTGAACAAATGTGCCAAATTTCAAAAGTGTATGTATGTTTGTTTTTATGTTTGTGCACGCATATCTCTGGAACTACAAGTCCGATTTAAGTAATTCTTTTTTAATTGTACTAGGTATTGTTCAACTTAGGGAATAGTGCAAGTTTCATCAAAATCGGTTCAGTAGTTTTGGAGATAGGAAGTTTTAATTCTCAATTACGTACAATTTGAAGTCGGTTTTATGTTTTTAAAATACAGTTATTAGGGTTCCGTACCCAAAGGGTAAGAACGGGACCCTATTACTGCAGAGACTTCGATGTCTGTCCGTCTGTCTGTCTCCAGGCTGTATCTCAAGACCTCAAGAACCGCTATAGCTAGAGATCTGAAATTTTCACAGATTGCGCTATAGCTAGAGTTCTGAAATTTTCACAGATTGTGTTCTATTGCCGCTATAACAACAAATACTGAAAACAAAATAAAAATTAATATTTAAGGGGGGCTCCCATACAACAAACGTGATTGTTTTGGCCTTTTTTGCTCGATATAAAAAATGACAATAGGCAGGCAGTTGAAATATTCACAGAGTCCTCAATTATATGTGTACTTTAATATTTAATAATAAAATTAAAATAAAATAAAATTTTAAGGAGGGCTCCCATACAAAACACAACTTTTGGCCTATTATTTCTCTTTAAGTTATAACAGTAAGTACGGAACCCTTGGTGCGCGAGTCCGACTCGCACTTGGCCGATTTTTTATATCTCTTTTATCTCTCTCTAGATTTTTTCTCCCTAAATTACGTAATCATTTCAAGACCTTATAAACAGAGTATGAAAAGGAAGTAATAGGAACGCCATTTTTACCTGGAACTCAATTGACTACTGCAGAAAATTTAAACTTAATTCAAAGTGTTGTATCATGTATGTTTTACAGATGTTACGACATGAGTCGTGCACGGTAAATTCATAGAATATTTCAAGCAGTTGACATTAGGTGGAAACGAAATAACCTAAGGCGACGAAACTCCTAAGCATGCGACAAGTGAAAGCATAAATTATATCAAAATTGTTATCGTAAAAAGTTAGTTAATATAGAAATAAGAGAGATTTCGGGTAATTAACAATTACTACAAACTACAAAGTTGCAAAAACGAAAAAAATATTTACAGATGTAGTACAAAATATAATTTAAAAGTTAGTATTCCTATTCCACATATAACCCTGACTTTTAAGTGTTAATAAAAGTAATTTTCTAAGAAAAATTAGATTTTTCAAAAAGCATATTAGGCGGTTTTATTTTCGGCTATCATAGAACCACCTATCCTTTTTGGAAGTCGGTTAATTAATGTCTTTGTTGTACACACATTCTATTGATTTCAATTTGTCCACAAGTCTTATTCAAAACAACCTGTATCCTGCGTGTCATCAAAATGCAAGACATGCGCGTAAATGCGAGACGAATATTTTCAAGAACAGGGGACGAAAAACAAAAAAAAAAAACTTGTTTTATGTAACCGCGTATAGTTGGGACTTGGGATCCTAAGGATAGCGCACACTATGCCGAGCCGCAGTGGGCGGAGCGCAAGAATCTGCTCAAATCGCTGAATATGGTTTGTATGAATTATTATAATTGTACACTTTGTTAGGCCGCGCCGGCCGTAGCGGTTCACATTATTCTGATGCGGATTTGCGGCCATATTATGTACAATGCGGGCCGCCACGCTGCTCCCCGTCAACACTGTGTTAAAGCAAGCGGATTCTTGCAGTATCAGTATACTGTAGTCCGTACTTAAAACTCAGCTCGTCTCTAATGTTATAGTTAAGCATCTATCTAACGGCCTATAGTGGTAGGCATCGTTGACTGGTTGAAAACTCGACGTTCCAAAGTTTTTTTTTTGCGCTTCGCTGCGTTGCGCTTCACCGCGACCACTGCGGCTCGTCATATTGTGCGTGTACCTTAAGTAACCCGCTCACGTGTTAGGGATAGTGCATTCGTAGATATTATGTTGTTTGTATGCGGGGGAGGTGTAGTGCATCTGCGTTCAAAACTTTTAAATAGGAAAGGGGAATGATTTATTGGAAATCAAAAGTGGCTTTGTCGCTTATTTTTAACCCTCGTCCAAAAAGAGGGATGTTACAAGTTTTTTAACGCTCTGTCAAAAAGAGAGGTGTTATAACTTACAAGTTACTAGATGACGCCCGCAACTTCGCCAAAATTAGTTTATCGCGTTACCACATTTTACCGGAATAAAAAGTATCCTCTGTCTTTTCTCGGGACTCATCGGAGCAGCGGTTTGAGCGTGAAGAGGTAACAGACAGACACACTTTCGCATTTATAATATTAACGAGCTTTTGCCCGCGGCTTCGCTCGCGTTAAGAAGTATTATTTTATACAAACTTTCATCGCCTATTTTAACCCCTTGGGGTTGGAATTTATCAAAATCCTTTCTTAGCGGATGCCTACGTCATAACATCTAGCTGCATGCCAAATTTCAGCCCGATCCGTCCAGCGGTTTGGGCTGTGCGTTGATAGATCACCATGTCAGTCACCTTTGTGTTTTATATAATACTAGCTGTCCCGGCAAACGTTGTTTTGCCATTTAAAGTATATTTTCTACATCATCAGTTGATACATGTTTTACCCCCTCTTTTGTTCCCTAAGAGGGTGTGGGGGGGAAGGTCATACACCAGATGTTAAGTTGAAAAACACAGTTAATACCTAATATGAAGTAAGAAAAAAGTTGTATACAAAATCTGACCCCTCTTTGGTCCCCAGAGAGGGTTGAGAGGGGAGGGGGGGAGGATTTTTATACACCAGATGTTGAGTTGGAAGAAGACAAATATAATATATCTGTGAAAACCGTATGCAAATCTGTGATAACCGTATGCAAATCGGATCAGTAGTTTTCGTGTTAAAGAAAAAAGTTTGATACAAAATCTGACCCCCTCTTTTGTCCCCTTAGAGGGGTGGGGGGAAAAAATTTTATACACCAGATGTTAAGTTGGAAGAAGATAAATATATCTGCGAAAACCACATTCAAATCGGATCAGTATTTTTCGTGTGATGCTGGAACAAACATACAGACAGACAGAAAGAGTGACAGACAGACAGACAGACAAAAAACTAACCACATTTTTGGCTTCTATAGCGATGTAGTGACAAAGGTGTAATTTCGGGTGTCATTTCATATCTTTTATGTACAGAATTTTCATTTCTACAACAGAATATAGTCTTCCTCCCGCACGCGCTTTGGTGACGCCCACTATCGTAATATTTTAATTTCGCCATAATTTCAAAACCAAACGTCCAATTTTAATCATTCAAAGACCAAATATTATCTACATAAACTGTACTTAGTGATAAAATAATTTATTTTGATAAGGATTAATAGCGTGAGTAAAATATATCCGTTTAAATGTAGTCCAAAAAAAAATTCAGGATTTTTAAATAAATAAATGGTTATTGTGCCTCACTCGACATAGATAGGTATAGTGTGTCGCGGACTTTTTTGTAGATATTTATAAGATCTACAATTACTTAGAACATTTTATGGTTCTATCTTTTATAGTTTAGGCAGCGTACGCAAAATAAGTAACTTTTCTAGCTGATTTTTTACACCTTGCGTCCGAAAAACTCAAATATCTTACGGAACCCTACTTTTTTCCAAAATAAAATGTAGCCTATGTTCAGCAGAAATAATGTAAGATTCCAATAGCAAAAGAATTTTTCAAATCGGTCCAGTAGTTTCGGAGCCTATTCGACTCAAACAAACAAACAAACAAACAAACAAACAAACAAAAAATCAAATCTTTCCTCTTTATAATAGTAATAGTAAATAGTATAATAGTATAGACGAGCTTTTGCCCGCGGCTTCGCTCGCGTTAAGAAGTATTATTATATACAAACTTTCATCCCCTATTTTAACCCTTTGGTGCGGGAATTTATCAAAATCCTTTCTTATAGCGGATGCCTACGTCATAGCATCTACCTGCATGCCAAATTTCAGCCCGATCCATCCAGTGGTTAGGCCTGGGGGGTTATTATGAGCTCTTATATCCAGCCAGTTTACAGGCCAATTTACAGGCCATTGCATAGACACGGCTTGTAAACTGGCTGGAAACTGGCTGGATATAAGAGCTCATAATAACCCCCCTGTGCGTTGATAGATCACTATGTCAGTCAGTCACCTTTGAGTTTTATATATATAAGATATACAGATTGTGGTATGGAAGTACTTATGGATAAGTTTGACGTGTCTGTTCGTCTGTCTGTTCTGTCATCACTATCACTCTTGTGTGTAGTGTGTTTGTCCGTGCAATCGTAGCATCCGAACCAGTCGACCGATATTATTCTATTTTTGTTTGATAGCTGAGCTGAGAGTGTTTTTAGCAAAGTTTATTGTCATCAGATTTGCTCCTTCATGGAAGGTTGTAAGCAACTTACAGTGGTTCGATTGTATTTTCAATCGGCCTCCAAAAAAGTGGGATGTTTTTCAATTCGACCGTACATAGTCCTTTTTTTGCATGTGAGACATAAGCCACAAAGTTTTGAATCGGAGCCCGTAGGTTGATTTAAAAATTTAGCTATAATTTACATAATAGAAGTGGAACTTTCTTTAGCGCTGTGCACTCTTGGTACACGGGAGGGTCATGAATCAAGATAAACCGAAAAATTTGGCGAAGACAGGAGTGAAAACGACGATAAGCAAAATATGTAAAATTATTAACTTTCTACTAATATAAGCTTTAATAGTTTATAAATGTAGAAAGTTTGAAGACAGAAGAAGGAACAGATTTTATAGAAACGCTAGAATCCCCTGTCCACATATAGGATCATGCAATCGAGGCAGCTAGCAAAAGCTGGTAGCAAATAAATTATTATTTATTACAACCGATCTCGGTTTAGGCTTAGATCGTGTAATAACTATAACTTAACTATAGAGTTAACCAACTGTCGACTCTAGTTAAACAAATAGGTGAGCGCAACTCTAGTAAGTACCCTGATTCTAATTTTAATCCAACATTAATTCAGCTTTGATCTACTTCTTCTTCTTTCAAAATATGGCTCCTTGGTGAATCGCCAATGTCAGAGTGCGTTGACCAGCTTTTATCTAGTTCGAAGTATATTACACATCAAAATAACTCTCAAAATAATCATCAATAAATGTTAAACGCCAGATTTTAAAAATTTTACCAATAGGATCTATAACTGAGATGTTTTTATGCTAGAGGCAGCGCCAGCATAGACAGAACGAAAAGTTTTGTTCGGCGTTTGACAACGTAGGCTCAGCTGTCAAGACATGCAGGCGTGTAACATATCGGATTTTGGTCGAATTATTTACTGTATAGTAGCACCACAGATTAGCACACTCCGATCCGACCTTTGCGTAGTATACCCTATTAGAAGGCGTTTGACGTTTGTTTAATATACCGAGACTGCATCGAAAGTCGAAACTGTATCAAATCTGTATCAAGATAGCAGAATCACAGTACAAGTTTTACTACACATAAACTTTTACTATCATTGACTATTACTAAAGCTTTATAGGCTTACGATCATAACTGCGTTTAATCCGGTATCGTAATAAGAAGGTTCCTTGACTATTATAGTCAAAGAGGCCGGTGGGGATTAGAGCGACATAGTTTGATTGACGTGAAGTCAGTCACGGGTCGGTCGGCGTGTCGGCGATTATTATTCTTAATTTAATTTCAATTTGTAACTTTCTTTTCGAGTATTTTGATTTGTCAGCTGTGTAATTGGTTGGTATAGTTTGGGTCCTCTGCATATTTCAAGTTAGCTAAGTCGTTATTAATTTAGTTTTTGTTTTCACAAAATTTTGTACATTATATCGTTATCGTTCTCAAATCTATTATTTTGTTATAATATAAGCTGTCCATGTCTATATTATTAACTTTAATATTTTGCTTACCTATAATAATTATAGTGGTATGATTATCTTTGAAAAATAAAATTTATGCCATTTCGTCACAATATGCTTCTAAATACTGCAGACTTCTAGTTAAAAAGCTGTAATACACATATTATATTATAGCAAAATTGTGAGGTCCTTAGCTTAATTATGTTTAAAGATATTTATGAGTATAAAAATATCTGTTCAAAATTATTTTACCTGTCAAGAAACAACTACATTCACAACATAAGGATCATTTTCACAGAAGTACATTTATATGAACAATATTATACTCGTGGTTGAAGTTGTGAGCAGGATGCCCAGTGCCAATAAATTCATTGTAAACTATGAGTAAGTGACATGTGAAAGGGCTAGTAGTATGCTGGGAGGTCTAGATACAACTCAATTGGCTTGTGCTTTATAGACTTCTATATAATATAATTTATGGAAAATGATATACCTATAGACTATCGATCGATAGACCATATTGGTATCAATGGTATAACAAAACTTGGTATCCTTTGAGTAGGAAATTTTAAAGATGTACACGTCGTCGCTACTCGCAAAATAATTTTCACATTGACATTGCATAGCTAGTGATGTTTAATCAAAATAACGAGGCACAGAAATACTAAGGACAGGCATTCTGGTCTAAAAAAATGCGCGGCCAGAAGGTAAAGTCCCTATTATTTTTAAGTTCTTAATATGGCCTAGCTATTTTAAATAATTCTAGGTCTGGCCGCGCACCTTTTTTAGACCAACATTGTATGGAAATTGCCTGATGTCCTTTGACTCTTCATATAAACTTGACATAAACTACAGTTAAAAAACCTAAAAAATAAATAGAGTTAAGGTTTAGGCTATGTAATAACTAAAACAACAATTTTGCAGTAACGAAGTGACCTAGAACAATAAAGGACTGTTTTCTAACGTTGACCTGTTCGTTCGGAATTTGACTGACATTTTGATACAAGTTAAGGCGTACACTGGACTAGAGTCTGACAGAATCGGCTTCGGCTTTTGTCAAAATCGGTCCAGCCGTTTGGGAGGAGTTTGGCAACGGTGCTTGTTGCTAAGCTTTGAAATGAGAATTCATGTATAAGATTCTCTCTAGATAGATCTGGGATCAAAAGTAACCTATGTCCTTTTCCCCAGGAAAGGACATAATAATATGATTTAAGTCCCGACTTAAAGTATCTCCATATCAAATTTCAGCCATAAATCGGTTCAGCGGTTTGGACGTGAAGAGGTGACAGACAGACAGACAGACATACTTTCGCATTTATAATATTAGTTTGGATATATTTTTTCAATTGATATAAATTTAAAAACACTAAAAATTAAAGCATAAATCATTTAAATTGAAAATTTTAAAATTTGGGATCAAAGAATAAAAATAATGTAAGTATTAGAATCTTCACTACTATAATTATAAAGAGGAAAGATTTGATTTTTTGTTTGTTTGTATAAAAATAAAGTATGACGTAATTTATATACTTCCTCTTATTTTGTACGGAGCTAATTTTAACTTGTATTAAGCGAAAGTGGGTTTCTTCTATCTTTCGGCTTCGGCGTCGTTTTTGGAAAAATCGTCTACACTAACCATAAACCAAGGCCCACTTCCGTATTTTCATGGTAAAATTAATTCACTATAGAGCTGCAGGCAACGGTTGCTGCAAAGGGGTTTGACCTGTCTGTGCATAAATGTCAGCCTGAAGCGAAAAAAATGCATGTCTAGATTTATTTAGTCTAGAACTCTACTATTCTCAAATCGCGGAATACAGTATGTAGCGGTCATTGACGCCCTGTCAAAAAACTTGACATTTTCTATACAAAACGCGATTGACAATGAAGCGACATGTTAATATGTTTCTAGTCTAAGGGTCTGTTTCACCATTTCCTGGTAAGTGCCGAATAGTCTATCCATTTATTCCATCACTTAACTTGACAGATAGAGTATGGAGAATATCCATATCATATATGGAGAATCTGTCAAATAAGTTGTGGATAGCTTATCCTGCACTTTATCAGAAAGTGGGTGATATCATATTTTGCATACACGATGTGAACACAGTACTATACTATGAATTATATCACTTTAAACTCATAAATTGTTGGAGTACGAAGAGGCAGGTAACCAAGACGTTTTCCGATGAAACTATAATAGTCTGTTTCTTTATAAGAATTCAATTTTATTCTTAAGTTAACATAATGCAGTGCGCTGTGCGAGTATTTATCACGTAGCTCCTAAACTAGAAAGGTCAATGGCCGCTGGTGCCACCTTAAATTGTTCTGACTATAACAGTCTTTTGAATACATAGACGTAACTAATGTTTTAGAATACGATTATACAAATAACGATTTTTTTTCGGAACAAGTTTATTTTTCCCGACGTTTCAGCTGCCGTAGGATTATTATGAACGCAAAGCACTCGCGTAAACCTAAAATATCAAATCCATAAACAATTATTATAATAATTATTTTAGCCACTGCTATTGTGACGTTGATTGTAAACAAAAGACAGTCAACAGATTTAGCCATAAAACGTGCATTACCTACGAACAAGCTATTTAGATTGATTGACATACGATCTAAATAAACAAAGCCAAGTGTTTCATACCCTACAATTTGCCCTTTGAACATAATAGCAATCAGCCCAACCTAGATTACAAACAAAGTATTCCACAAATCTATAGAAACATTTCCATAGAAGCGTTTGATAAAAACCTGTATTATGGAAGCAATTCAAAATCTAGGCTTTAACAAACGATCCCCATCCCATATATGGAAGTTTTTGTTTGAAACCTATGATTATGAAAACTATGGCTTTAAATTAAAATGGTCCATGATTGGCATTACTAAAAAGGGCTAGAGTTTAGCTTTTATGTATAAACAAATGCTTTTACTGCTTTTCGTCCAGTCAAAGTTAAATTAATAAAACCATAATATGCCAGTTTATTTTGCAAATAAAAGTGTTTAAAGGTTTTTAAATGTTTTGCAAACTTTGTCGTACGCGTTAAATGTGCGTGTTTCACTGACCGCCATTCTATTATTTACTAGGTATGCCACGCGATTTTATAAGCGCTGAATAAACCCATAGTCCATAGAAACCGTGCATTTTTTCAAAACAAAATGGGTTTTGTCCAAACTGTGCAAAATAAAAAAAAGGTTCAGATTTTCACGAAACCGTAAAGATTTTGGATAAAACCTATCCTAAATAATTATCTGGACTGAAAATACCTACTTTTTAGACAAAATTTGAATCATTTACCCACTAGGATTAAATTAGTTCAAAAATATCAATCCACTTTGCATTATACCTTTCTGTAGTCTGTTTACTGTTATATTGAGTTGCTTCCTGTAAATTTATTTGGTACTTGGTAGGTACCTATAACATTACTTATAAGGAGCAAGGCTATTTTAAATCCAGTGTGATTATTTCCCACACTAGTCTATGGGCTGTGTCACAACAAATTCGAACATCAATTTGGAATATTCGGCTTCGGCTCACAACAGTCTCGTTAACCCTAAGCGGCTTTGATGCATTCTAGTATAGGAATTTAAGATGGTATCGTATAGCTTAGAGGTTGTGAGTTATGGCGTAATAAATAAATGTACCGTTGTGACACCCAAATACGTCAGCGGTCATTTTCGCTAAATGGTTTATGACCCCTTCGTATTCTAAGCTTGAGAAGCACTGAAAACAGTTGTAAACCTTCTGAACCGGCATCTGCTTAAGTTAAGTCCAAAGAAAGGTAAAATTAATATTTTGATTCCTAAATTAAGTACATAATAGCTGAATATTTTATTACATTTGCGAAATAACGTAAAGCAATAAGCTAATTTTACCATAAAAGGTCTGACATTCCGGAATAAATATCAAAGTAAGGATAAGCCCTAACGCACGTGCTGCGTAAACCTTCTTTATAAACTCAGTTTATTAATAAGTTCTTACGAGAAATGTATAATAGGTATTTTAGAGAAGTTATACTCGAAAATACGAAGGTCTTCTACTTCAACTTTAATTTTCCTTTTTAAACATAATAATTACTAAAATCTTAGTTACTGAAATTGTCAAGTTACTTTGCAAAAAATCACGAAAATACAGCAACATTGATAAGCTTGGACTAAACATTTTTATTACTAAGCGGATATATTTTCAACCCCACTTATACATAACTTAGTTATAAGGACCATCGAAATACAATAAAGAATAACATGAGTTTCCAAATACTGATAGGGCATTAGGGCACTTATGGTGGACACGTTTCATTGAGAAAAGGAGCTGGTCTTTACAACATAAGTAAACGGCGCGCCGCTACGTCTAAACCATGATGTTTATAAGTGTATATTTATGATGTTGGTTGATGGATGGACATTATCGAGGCGGTGTTTATATCAATTTGTGCTCAGCTTTACTACGAGCCCACTTCCTTGTGAAGCTTTGACTATTAAACGCCGTATAGTTAACGGCAATCTCAGATTATGGTCATAATTTTTATTTATACAAGATGATGGAGGTTTTGAATTATACAATTTATTTGTTTCTTTTTGACATTAATTTCTTGGTTTTCCTAAAAGTTATTTTTTTAATATCGTTGCCATTTCGAACAAGGGCATAATAAATATAAAATACTGGACTAGTAGAAGTATTTAAAATATTTTAACGCTGTAAGAATGTAAATGCAAAAGTGTAACATAAAAATAAAAAAGTTTGTCCTAACTTCTAAGTAACACGTGATTTTAGGGCGTATTTTAATTACGAGGCCTCGTGCGAGGCAGTAAATGTATGGTGACTTGCCAACCTCCTTTCTAAGTCACAAATCAAGACATTATGAAACACTTAATTCTGTCGTAAATAAAAATCACTCGAAGAATAAGCGTGAAACTGTGTAGACAGTCCCACAGTCCCAACGCTTAAAGTCGACAGATGAGATGTCAGCAGAAAATTGGATTTCGTAAAATAAATATGTCACTACCACTTTATATTACCACCTGCTGCACAAAAATAGACCCTAGCACCTGCCCCTACGGTTAAAATTCCGTCGCACGCGAGCTAAGTTACTGAAACTTATTTTTAAATGGAACTTAGCTTACAAAGGAATTAATTTTTGTCCTTTATACCCCGGTTTTTGCATAAAAGATATTTATTCTTAACTTTTGAGGATTATTTTTGCGACAAACTCGCTCGTCACTTATGACACATTTCAATTATGATCGCTGATACATTTTTTGCCGTTTCCTTTTGTTGCATTGTTATTTTTTGTTTGAGCTTTAAGCTCTTAAGCCGCTGTTACACTAATTGAGAACCTTGTTCAGTTATATCGTCAATTTCAGCCAATTTCATTGAAATAAAACCTTTTGTGACTTTAAGAATGGCTTTAAATCATACCTGTGTTTGTTCTGCGTTTAAAAATTGAATTGATTTTTATCATGTAAATAAATTATTCTTCAAATTAAAATTATATTTTATTTTGCATGTACGACTTTCGAATTGGTATAGCATTGTTAAGAGTTAAGACATCACATTTAAACAATAATAGTTATACGTTTTGTCATAATAATATTAGGTATTTTGACATAATATTATTATTATTATTCACTACAATAATTTATAAAAATGTCATACAAAACATAATTCCCGAATCATAAGCAAGCAAGCGAGGTCAGCCAACTAAAATCTTCCAAAATCGAATAAAAAAACCATAAATAGACGATTAATAGAAAATCTTGGAACTTACGACATTTAATAGGATTACCTTCGATTACTCGAATACGTAAACTTGAACTCGATTCAAAATAAAAGAACATTTTATTAAAGACTGATTTATTTGACACGGGGTCTTGTAGAACAGAGCAAAGCCATCTCCCTTCGGACCCTTGTTCTTAAACGCATAAAATAAACATCAACAACCTCTCATATGTTTTTTCAATTTACAATATTCATCGTACATTTTATTGATCGTAAAATTCGTATTGCGTATTAATTGGTGCCATTTTGGTTCTGATTGGTTTACGAGAGCCGTAAAGGAGCCGATCGTTTATTATTTTCGTTAATTAAACACGATCGGACTCATTAAAATATTTGAGCAATGAGAACTCGTGGTAATTGCGTTTTGAAGAGCCCACCGCCGCGTAGAGTTTTCTTAGTTGTGACTTATGAAAGATATTATAGTTTAAGCTCATAAACATTACGACTTACGAGTATAATCGTAGACTATTCACTTTAAACTAGGACTTCTTGCAGATAAACACAGAAATGATGCCTACAATACTAACTAAGCTCATAAATTTTACGAGTATAATTATTGTACATTGATTTAAAGTAGATTTTGCAGAGAAACACAAAAATGATGACTTACAATATTAGCTTAGATGGAGAGCAACTAGCTTAGCCCATGGACACTCGCAACATTAGAAGAGCTGCAGGTGCGTTTCCGTTTGAATGACGCAAATCAGCAAGTTTGTTTTGTACTGCATTTTATCACTGTTTTCGCTACAAATATAGAGAACCCATTACCGTGGGCTCTCTACAAATACAGAGAACCCACTACAGCTGTGGTGCGCACCACGTGGAACAACATCGGTTCCGTGGTTCCGGCACCGCAGGTTTCCGGTGACCGCACCGGTTCCGGTCTCAAACGGGAAGATATTGTGGCTATATAAACTGTCACACTAAAAGTTGTCGGTATTGTAGAAAAAATAGAATTCTAATTTTAAAACGTGATATTGAAAAGAAAAATGTAGTTAAATTGTGAGAGTTTCTGGTAAGTACTGAAAAATATCTGAAGAAATAACAAAAAGCAATTTTTTTTTAACGGGCTTTGGCCCACCACACATTCCCACCACTGTATCTCCTGTGTCGCCAGGATCGACAGCGGTAACAAAAAGCAATAATAATAAATAATTGAAACATAAGAAACGCGAAAATAAGAAATAAACTAATATGTTGTCGAAATTTAGTTTGCGCAATTTTTTTTCCGAAATCACAACATGTTTGCCGGCACTCACGGAGTGTCGGTAGGTTAAACCTTCAAGAAGAGAGCGTACTTCCCTCTTAAAAGGCCGGCAACGCACCTGCAGCTCTTCTGATGTTGCGAGTGTCAATGGGCGACGGTAGTTGCTTTCCACCAGGTGACCCGTATGCTCGTTTGCCCCTTATTTCATAAAAAAGGTTTTTTTTTAACATTTCATTTGTAATTCGGCTTAAGATATTCGATTTCTTATTCAGAATCATATTCCGGCGCGTCCTTTAAATTTTTGATCATTTCATCACTGTAAGGCCGCGGAATTCCCACCATAAAACGAACAATACCATAAACCGAAGTATTTTTGGATGTTGAAAGGAAAACCTCATCATCATTTTCTTGGCGAAATGCACCCGCAAATATCCCCCACTGTGATACATTTTTAAACCAGTAATAAAATGCGAGAGTGCCTGCGCAAAATATGGAAATACGGAAAATTATTATCAAACATAATATTTTAGCTATACTAATGTAAATCATGATGAAGTCTGTCTGTCATCATATTAAGGTCACATCAACGTTATACGTTTATATAACGTTGTACGGATTTTGGGCAAGGCATTTAAAATAAACTATTTCGTGCCCCAAGAAAGTCCAGTGATAAATATGAGGAATATTTATAGGAGTTCGCTATTTTACAAGTAAAATATCAGACGGCCATTCAGAAGTTTGATTACGTCCTCGTACGGTACCTGCTGAACGTCTTTTGGCAGCGCCAGGTCATTCACTAGCTGATATGTGTCTTCTGCTAACCTTTGGAGAAATTCTAATGTAAGGCAGGTGAAAAATGTAATATTATAACATTTGGATGTTTTTTCAAGTCAATATGTCATTTGTTACCTGGGCAGTGGGCTTACGAAGATCCGCCATTTGCCAATAAAATTTATTTGATGGTATAACATACTCCCTTGCTATATTACAATGCCAGTAACTATACAAGGTCTGGATAACTGTGCCTGTAGACAAGTGGCGAAACGCTAACGCTAACGCTAACTCTAACGCTACAAAATGTATGGGATTTGACATCAGTATTCGCTAGCGAAGCGATGACTTATGTCAAATCGCATACATTTTGTAACGTTAGAGTTAGCGTTAGCGTTAGCGTTTCGCCACTTGTCTACAGGCACTGTTGTCGATCCTGGCGACACAGGAGATACAGTGGTGGGAATGTGTGGTGGGCCAAAGGTCTGGATAACGTTGTCTGGCTCATTGGACAAGTCTTAAATACAGCGGACTCGATGGATCTTTATTAGTATCAGGAACAGTATATGTTATTTTAGCTCAGGTTCTCATTATAACCGTAAAAAATCCAGGGTGAAACAACTCAACCTAAATAAACAAATAAAAGTGGTCTGACAGGACAAAGCAATTAACCTTACAATAAAGGCTATAATTACCCGATACGATACGATTTGAAGCGAATTTCAATGGCGCGATACAGATCGACAGCGGCACAGTGTAAGTAATTATCTTTATAGTAGACTAGATGACGCGAAAATTTGTTTATCGCGGTGGAACCGTACATTTTTCCGGAATTAAAAGTATTCTATATCCTTTCTCGGGTCTCAAAGTATCCCCATACCAAATTTCATCATAATCGGTTCAGCGGTTTGGGCGTGAAGAGGTAACAGACAGACAGACAGACAGATAGACACACTTTGGCATTTATGACATTATGTATGGATTGCCAGAAAAGTTTTCCATCAAGTGTGAAAAATCAATAACAGATATTATTTGTTTGTATGTGGATTTTTAACATTTTTGAGTTTGTAATTTATGTCCCTTGTATAGAGTCCATTTTGAAAGTAGTAGTGCTGAAAGAGTCAATTTTATGAAATTGTTGTAAAGACAACTTCATGACGTTAGGGCATTTCTCATAGAAAAATACTTAGTAGTGAAAACTCTACTTTCACAGTTAGTGCTGCTACTTTCACAGTCTACTCTCTACATCAAGGGGCACATACACACACTAAAGTATAATCACTTTTTTACGATATATTCTGTATATTTATATGACCATCTTCAAAATGTAGAGACGATAGATCGACGCGTTGGGATTTAGGAACCACTGTACACGTTTATACTGTGGTTGGCCCACGATTATCGTAGGAGAGATCGCTTCCAGATCATCTCGTACTATGCCAATTAGCCAATTAGAGGACAAAGACAACAGTTCACCTTTCCTTATCACCGCCCTGCAAGGCATTCAGCTGACGGACTAAAACATTACCTAATGTGCAGCTAGTTTAATGATGTTATATTCTGGTGGGAAATCCATCCATGTATCATACAGTGGAGCGACAAAGCTGTGTCATTGTAATCAAATGACATGCATTAGTTTTGGCTAAACAATAATAATAAATAAATATTATTCTCTTTTTATGACGAAAACTTACAGCATTTTAAAACAACGGTAAGATACATAATATTACACAGCGATGAGCCAATAATGACTTAACCAATTATGCCATATGCAGAAATCTTCATAGATTTCATGAATTAACAGTAGAGAAGGTTTTGTTGAACCCTGCAGACTACGGTGAAACGGTAAAACCAAAATCATCTACAATCTTCTTGTTTTCAAATGCATATTATGCAGAACTCAAAAATAACCTAGGAAGTAAGGAACTCCATGAAAGCAGGCTAAGTTGATTTCTGTGTTTTTTAAGTCATAAATAATAGGTACGATTCACAAGCAATTAATTGACTACACCCAACCGTAGAAGGCAATTTTCAGTACAAACTGCTGAGATCGTGCAAAAAAGATTTACCTTCCACGAAACAGCAGGAAATAAGTAATTAAATCTCGATCCGTGGAACTAGTGGTTGCCACAGAAGGATAAATCCCGCGTTAACGAAGGGGACATAATCCCGGGGCAAAAGGGGCAAAGCCTAGCCGGGGAAAACGCGAGCCGGGGCCAGGCTGGACAAATTAACAAGCTTTGTCGAACGCGAATATAATTAGCTACATTTTGTTTAAGGACTTCATTATATTTAATTGCCTTCGGTTTTCCGGTTTTCTGTGATTGCAAAGTTGTCGAGTAGAGTCGGCGGTTTAAGTTGTTATGTATTGTCATTTACAATACTTCATTAAATGAAAGTAAGGTGGTAAATTTAGTTAAAGTGACTAAATACGGACATTTTGGGCAAATCTACTACTGCTTAAATATATAGATGTAATATAGAGTATAGATATTCTCAAAGTGTGCTCCGCGGAGCTCTGGGGCTCCGCAAGAGCCTAATAAGGGCTCGTCAAAAAATGACACTTCTTAAAAGGGTCCCTGCAAAATGTTTGAGAACCGCTGGTAGGGACTAGACGTTTAGGCAGAAAAGTAATTGTAACACTCGACGACCGTGTTGATCAAATATTCTTAGCAAATGAAAGTATGGTTATTATTTTTGCCTAAGCGCCAATACTGAAACAGTAGATCGTATTCCCAAAATATCCGTTAACTTTATGGTTAACCACATTTTATATAAATTCCAGAACTGAATTAATGTACCTGTGAGTAGATATAGTAGAAATACGAAATGATAATAATTTACGGCGTTTAAATGTTAAATCAAGTCATTGATTTTTTATGGCCTCAAAGGCGCGAGTATTCGTCCAAAATTCATGTAGCTAAAGCGATAAAAATTTAAAAGATAATAAAACAAAAACCGTAACGTTACATAAGCAAGAAATATATAACAGTGATAAAGCGTATAATTGATGTAATATGTTAATCCGAATACTTTTAACACGCAATAAAATAAATCAAAGTCTCATCGAAACGGACACAATAAAGACTGTCGGTGATTATAAGTTCAATAGTAGCGGATTGTCGCATTCATACATTGTGCACCTGCATAATGTATGCCTTCTGGTTTTGAAGTTTAAACGGTACAATATTATAAGTTATGAATAAGTATTTAATATTTATCCTTTTTCGATATGAGAAAGAAAACACAGTTGTTACCTAATAGATAGAAGACTCTTTTAAACCTAAACTGTGCAATTTTTGAATAAATAATTTTCATTTTTATTTTCATTTTTTACTAGCTGAATCGAAAAAACTATGTTTTGGTATGAGTTTTTTCAGCTATGAAAAAAGCTGATGTTAGCTAAGTTCTCTGACCTACCCAAAGAGCACACAACTTTCGACGTTTCTGATTTGACAGAAGATAATCAGACAGCTTATCATGATTTATAATATTATAGTTATTCTCTGTTTAGTTGTGTGCAGTGTTAATATTTTATTAGAAAGGGGTTAGTTGTTTAATGTACCTAATGTGAAGTGTCTTTGCTTCAGCGCAACGTAGCGATGTGGTTTCACTATCTGATTGATACATAGACAGTTAAGACTCAATCAAACATTCCGTTTCGTCGGATAAATTATCGGATGCGTCGTCTCGGAGCCACTGTCGCTTGTCACATGCTAAGTAGCTGGCGGCTCGCGAGCGTCAAGTCATCGAAATACAATACGGTATAGAAAGAACATACTCAATACTTCACTATGAAAAAAGTACACCTTAGTGTGCATTTCAAGGAACATAATATTTTTGACTTAGTAACTCTTCCATAGTATGGTATTTCGATGCGTCAACAATTTGAATAAACGACCAATACAACGAATGTACTCGTATTGAAAGCGGCTGTCTTCATAGATATTCATTGATTGTCGGTTTTTGACCCAAGCCGAAATCTCTTGTTTTCCGTATGTAAGTTAAAGAGAAGAGAAGAAGGACAATAATTTTAAACCATTCTTATTTCTTGCCAAAAGTACTAGCCCAGATTTGTGCATGCGAATTGCGAGGTTTATTCATAGAGGGTTATGCGAATCGCGAGGTAATACTCATTTTTCATAAGAGGGTTTTCTCTGAACAAAAAGTAAAGATTTTGATAACGGCTAAGGTCTACAATATTATTATCTCGATACCTTCGCATCTTTCGTAGAACTTTACTTTTTAACAGTCTTCAAAAAAGGAGAAAGTTATTTTTATGTTTGTCTATATATTTTAAATTTGTCTGACATCTCCCTTTGTAAATTGTTTTAAGGGTTCTAGCGCCAGTCGTTACGAAGCGACAAGTCGGTAATATATCGGCACATAATATAGGCTTATATCCGCCGCTGTCGGCAGCATACAAATGAGCACGTGATAGAATTAGTAGTTATGACTAAGGCCCAGTTGCCCCAATCCGAGGTAAAGTTAATCTTGGTTTATACATTTTGTGAACAACAAAAATCTCATGAGTGCGCTCATTCAAGCGCACTCATGAGATTTTGGATGGTGTCACGAATAGTAAATTAATATGCACAATATGTCGACATAAAAAAATTTACCTAAAGTAATAAGTAATTATCTACACTGGAAAAGTTGATTGAAATTAGTATAACTAGTGTGAAGTGATTAATTTACAACATTCCAAAACAGATTTAGCTTCTACTTCGGCGTCCCTGACAATAATACA
Source organism: Plebejus argus (assembly GCA_905404155.3). NCBI lineage: Eukaryota > Metazoa > Arthropoda > Insecta > Lepidoptera > Lycaenidae > Plebejus > Plebejus argus. Next base: position 9,651,836 of record FR989941.1, on the reverse strand, counting down.
TCAAAGGTTGGCTACCACTTTTGATCTCTGACTTACGTGTATAGGAGTTGATGTAGGGGGAATGTATCAACCAAGTGCACGCTAAATAAGCAATTACCTACATTTGGATGGTAGGGATCATAGCCTGTGACCATCGGACCGCACTAAGTATTCGTCGTTTTTAACAGACGACATTATGTTTAACCAAGGGTTAACTTTCACGAAGATCCGTGAAATCGGGCCTACATGTGCTTCTTATTCTATAACCCCATAACCGACTGTCGTGATTGGTTTCTAAGAAACCACTCGCTGGTTTTAATAAACGATGACTAAGAAGAGAGTTCCCATGCGTTTTTCAACCGACTTTCAAAAAGGAGGAGGTTATATTGTTCGGCTGTGGATGTATTTTTTTTTCATGACCTGTGTGCCAGTGCCAGTGGTATGACTTGTGAGAGGAATTCCAAAAAAGTAGATAATAATCTTACAATCGTCCAAAATAAAGTTTTAAAAGTTTACTTTTACTGCGGCCTCTCAATATTGTGATATTATCATGATGGACTAATACAAACGATCACGTGTAGACAACAATATTATAGTCCATGATTTCCCAAAATAGTCATCTATTTTAAATGGTTTAGACAGCTTCACAATTGTGATGGCAATTACGTTGCAACGTGGAGACTGGAGAGGAGCCCCATTCTTCTTAAATAGGAAATAGTAAATACAAAGTTTAGTAATAGTTCATGTACAGCTATTGTAATGTCTAAAAAATTCAACCTCAAATAATAGACATAAAACATGGCCCCCACCTTGTAAAGGAAGTGACGTCCATTCAACAAGTTTAAAAATTGTATTTTAAAGCGTTTTTCAATATTAATATATTCAAAACACGCCCCTGACAACGGCGCCAGAATACCTCATTAGAAGTAGTGGAGTGTTTTCGACGCTTCACTTTGATTGCATTTCGTGGACATTTTAAAATTATCTTTATTGTTCTCTTGTTATATTATAGGTGTTTAAGCTTATGTTACGGCTTCTTCGTATTAATTTATCTATCTTAAGGATGTGTAAAGTTTTTAAATTGACTGCTAACGTAGTTTACAATACAAGTTTCAAATTAGTTTTGAAGTTTCAAATTTCGCGCATCTAACTTCGCCAACGAGAACTCTTAAAGTGGTGTATAAGGTGTTCATTTTATCACCCTTAGCTTTTGTAACTGATGCATAATGTAGAGAATATGTAGGTTACCTTGTTTTTACTATACAGTATACTCTATTAAATATTAATCTTTAGTATTACTTTAATCAAAAAGTATTTAGAATAATTTACAGGATCTTATGGTTATCTCAACTCATTTCGCTACCAAAACTCGAATGAAACATTCGGTAAGATGTATAAATCAGCAAGCACCAAAACCATATCAGATGTATTCGATTAAAATCAATTAAACTTATCGGACGCAAGCAAAAGGGTTTAATGCAGTCAATAATTAATGTAAGCAAACCAAAAAGTATGCGTGGCCATAAATTAAGGCAGACGGAAAGGGTCCGCATATCGAGGCCTTTCGAGAGCCGCATGCCATTCCCAGTTCCCTGCCGTTCCGCGGCCATAGTTAAAATGCCCAAAGAATAACTATTCATTAGCGGGGTGCGAGAATAAAAATTCCCGGCCGCTCAGAATATTCAAGCGCTTGTATTGTCTTTGGAAAAATCCGACGACGCTAAGTTATGTTTCTTTAACGCCCGACGACAGGAGCCTCCGTCCCCGTTCATTATAGTGATCCCATAGATTTTATTGGCTATCTCCCGGGACAATGAATAGCTGTTAGCGCTGCGAATTTAAATACTTAAGCCGTCCTTCGCTTAACTATTACGCATTCTAAGATTGTTCAGCCTTAACTTTATTCTAATCTATTTTCTAGCTTCTGTTTATTTACGCTTGAGCTCGTTAAGTTCACATACTCTACGCTTCAGGTGCCAGTATTAGAACTTCACCGGAATGCTAAATACATTACCTTATGTTAGGTACTTAATTCACGCAGGTACCTAGGTACGTAGTTCCTGTTAAGTTAGATTCTAAAGTCCATGTTTTGAAAGCCGGCAAATCAAAGAGTAAAATTAATGCTGTATAACTGTCCCCATTACTTTAAAGTTCAATTAAACCGCTAAAAACATTTCACACTCATTGATCGCTTATCTCGCAATTTATCTAAACCAATTACTCTTTTTCATTCTTCGGCTCGAACCGGCCAGTGTCAATACGACACGCAAACTTTAAGAGCGTGTAAAATTATTCAACGTCCTGTCGCAAAACCGCAAAGTTTGCGCTTTGCATATTTAAAGAATACCCACCTTATCGCCTCATCGAGGATTCTGTCCGCAGATATTCCCAAGAAAAAGGAAGCTAAGATTCTTCTGGGCGCATTAGGACAGTATTAAGTGCGGTTATGTGTCGCGCGTCACATTAAAATGCCTTACAGCAGCAGCTATTGGCAGGACAATTATTCCTGCGTGGTACTTTGTATGTTAAGTTGTGTGCTCACCGCCAATTTATATCCCCATAAAACGCTGATTCTCTCAATCAAAATTGCGGTGATTCTTTCGGTAATGGTCTGGAGGTTGTACGAATGTGTCCGGAATGCTATTGTGATGCTACGAATTTGGACGCATTTTGGTGCTGAAAATAACGGATGAAATGTTTCTGTGTACGTAAAAATGGTTGTATTGCCTGGTTCATTTCCCTATATTCTATAATCTATAATATTATAATATAGATATATTTTTTATTCTAAAAGAAACAGTGGTCATCAACCATTTGCAACTAAAAAAAGTGGTCGCTAAACCGTAGCGATGAGTCAACCGTGTAAAAAATCATTTCCGTGGTGAGTGAATTCGTCACGAGCATTGGTATCAATTAGGTACGAGACCGATCGACGGGACGAGGAGGAATCCCGCGGGAAGAATACTCCAGGGATCGCCAACCGTTCCCACATAAATAAACCGCTCTTCTTTTTATGGCGGCCTTTTGGTTCAAAAGTGACACTTTTGTTTTAGTGACAACTGTTCTTCGAAAGCGATATTTTAAGTTGCTTTTTTAAACTGTGAAATACCGATCTTTGTTTCTGGCAAATACATTTTGCCCCTGAAACATGTGCTGTGGTCTTAATTATTATATTGAAATCGGTGACTCTTTTATGTCCAGTTTTATAGGTTTTTTAACAATAGTTTATTTTTTCACTAGCGTTGGGCGCTATCAAAAACAAACTTTGGCTGTCAAAAAGCTATTAGAGACTCTTTAATAGGTCTGGTCCATTTAGAATCTCAGTAACAGTTGGTGATCCCTGTTCTACTGTGTTACGGCTTCTTGACTCGTCGGTCATGCGTCCACGACATTCTGTCTTTAGTTTTTTTGGTGCCACTGTTTCGATGTCTGTTTCTCCGTATCCAATGTCGAAAATTACCTCATCTTACCAATTTAGTCGAATTCTTTATGCTGTTTTGTAATCAATCATGAATTCTTAAGACGTAAATAAAATGTTGCTCTGCATGTTATTTTATTTATCTTTAGTGTTAATTACTAGCTTAGCCATAGCTTGCAGTGTTCTATAAGCACAGGATTAAATAAGCAGTCTATGGGTACTGTTCATTCCTGAGCCTCAATTATTGCGTTTCCTGTGACCAAAATTCATTCAGTATTCTAGAGTCAAGAATAAACAAACATAAATACTCACAAACTTTCGCCTTTACAAAATGAGTGCAATACTGTCATATTTTGATGTAGTCGATTTGCCGTTGTTCTCTCCATGGGCTTTGTATGTTCAATCACATTAAACATTACAGTAATAGATAATATCGGTCTGATATTACTTAACAGTCGCAACACGGTTCGTTTGAAATGGGATACAGGACAGGCGGGCGCTGACAGCTACTATGAGAATATTGTTTTACCGTTACCGGCTTAGTGTTAACTGTATAACAGTGGCCTATTTAATAGTAATTGAAGAATATAACATCTATCCATACTAATATTATAAATTCGAAAGTCTGTCTGTTACCTCTTCACGCCCAAACATCTGAGCCAATTGTTCTGAAAATTGATATGGAGATACGGAAACATAGGATATTTTTTTATCCCAGAGAAATATGCGGTTTGTTTTTTGTCACAACGGAGTTCAGGGCGACATCTAGTGTTCTATGATAAGAAATACAAAGCTTAAAGATTAAGGCAAAGTTCAAACTTTTACTGCTAAAAACTTGTATTGTCACACTACGCGTATCTGTAAACGGATGTGGGATGAATTATAGACAGACAGACAAACAGGCAGACATACAGACAGCGAAAGTCCCATTACCTTCTGGCTACGATCGCTTAAAATTAGCTAACTTAATAAAAGTAAAACAGAATTAAGTTCTCTAATCGCCTCAAGACAGACATATGCGAGTGAAACGTCCGACAGATTGTCGACGAGACTGATACTGAGATAGCGAGACGTCAGACGACTCAATGCAACTGATGAATCGAGAATCGAGATTTCGCTAAACGTAAAGCACCTTACCAAAAATTCGATCAATGAGGGAAGATCAGAACTAAGATTTAGTTTGTGTTTAAAAAAATCTAACATCGAAAGCCATTTTAATAGTGATTGAGTTTGTATTTAAAACGATCGTCATTCGTCAAATTGATTGGCTATCAAGGCACAGCATGGCAATGTCTAGCTTAAATATTACGGCCTTATAATAATAATTATGTCTGCCAAATGGCTATTTAAAGACAAGCCCGTTAAGAAAACGTAATCATTTAAGAAAGCCCTTATAGAGTTTAAGGACACGTTCATTGACACGCCAAAACATCCTCGCAGGCTTAAAAACCTGTTCAGAATGATAACATAGACCAAAATAATACAAACAACAGGAAAATAACTTAAAGCTTGCCGCCCTAAAATCCGACAGCGATGTTGACACTTATCACAGTGTCCGCTAAAAGGTTATGGCATTAACTCGCCACCGAAAAAAATGTCTTACATTTTTTTGGCAAGTAAATCTTATGAAAGGCTCGCTCGTTTTGTGTTTGTGGTTACAAACCATTAGAAGTGTGAAACGATACAGAAATTACTTATGAACTGTTATAAAAGAAATATAGCTAAATGGTTGTAGAAGATTAATTTGAGGAAACTGTTTTACTGATTATTACAATATAAATGAATAACAAATTAAAATCGAATGAAAAGTGAATGCTGAGCTTTGTGAAAAATGCTAGGGCAGCTTCTCAATTTCATAATTTTTATGCAAAAAAGTGGATTTTCATGGTAAACGAACTGGACAGGATCGAGAACCAAACTGCAATAATGTTGCATTAAAATAGTAGAGTATCGCAATTCCCAAGTAATGTTTCATGTAGGTATGTATGTGTAAGTTAGAGACGACGAAATTATGTAAACTGTAGTAATTAATATATTATATTACGATCACGATCCTGCAACAAATCATATACTGAGGCATAGTTCGACCTGCCTCACTTTTTTCCTCGCATTTATAAATTTATTATAACTCAAAAATTTAGTCCGAGCGAATACCGTTATAAATCGCAAATGTATGAACAAAACCTCGATGTATCCTGGTGGGGGGCTTGGATTAATCGTTGGGGAATTTTTTCATGTTATTCTTTATATTGTTCTGCAAACAAACATGTACGAAAGTAATTTTGACATTTATTATTTGGATGAGTTTTTTATTGGCCACATTAAAGCACGCAGCGGCCTCAGAGTTGTATCTTATTGAGCTTTCATTTTTATCTTTTGTTGCGTATTTGTATGCAACAGTTATTTCAAGTATTTATGTTTCCTTTGTTCCTTTATGAGTTATACTTACAAGAGGTTTATCTGAAACGGATTAAGTTGACAAACTTACAATTTAGCTAAAATTGGCTTGATATTTTACAGATATAATAATGAAAGCCTTATCCAATGTAGAAATATCATAAGCAATGTTTTTGTTTATATGTCTGTCTGTTACCTTTTAAATTTTAATCCTTACATCTCTAAACTAATTTTGATGAAATCGGTATGAAAATATTTTAACTCCTTGGAAAGTACAATAGGATAGTAATTACTAACCTTAAAATGCTCAAGTAATAAGGTGTTTTCATCCACACATTCAAAAACTACAATGAAAAACCGTTTTTCCACGTATCTTCCATACTAATATTATAAATGCGAAAATGTGCCTGTCTGTTAACTCTTTACGCCCAAACCGCTGAACCGATTTTGCTGAAATTTGGTATGCAGATACTTTGAGTCCCGGGAAAGGACATAGGATACTTTTTATCCCGGAAAAATGTACGGTTCGTTAGCGAATTTTGGCGCAATGGAGTTGCGAGCGTCATATAGTTTTTAAATATTTGCACCGGTGCCAAAAGCCGGGAGTGTAGGTGCCGCGTGCGGGGCATAAAGTTAAACCCGCCATATCTAATTATCTGCACTCCAAACCCATTAAGTTGTCAAACTACGAATTAACTCTGCCAATATGCTAAATTGACGACCGTAGGGTTAGCATTGTAGTTTTTACAACTATAGGTCTACCAGAATCTGATGGCAAAAAGTGAGGAAATAAATTGACTCTAGCAATACAGGGGTAATGGTATCCTTTAATATTTAACGAGAGATGATCATTAGAATATCAGCTATTTTCGTTGGGACTTTTTACAATAAACTTGCTACACTCATCAAAACAAAATTAATAGAGAACGTTCCAAAAATAATAGAATGTGACAATATTCATCAAAAAAATAATCTTACAAGAATCTCATAGGTTATAAAATCAAAAAATTTTAATAGTACTAACTATAATCAATCCAAATATTGTCACCGAAAAAGGAAGCATTTTACAAATATTAAAACCATGAAAGTAACGTAAATTCCTTATAAAATTGAAAAAAATGTGCCAATCACATTTGTCACAACTCATATAATAATCGACGATTAAGCTAATATTTATTAACTGTTATCAAAACTTACAGTAATATATTGGACACGAATGTATAAAGAATATTAATTTTATTACAATTAGAATGCTAACGAACGACGATTCCTGCTATTAATGGGTAAAAATATATGATATATTTACTGTTATGAGATATAACCGAAATGAAACTAACATTTTTAATACAAAAAATTAATTTAATTTGACTTCTACATGTGTCAATAATTTATCACAGCCATCAGGTTCATCTGAATTTATACCTTCTGTACAGTTAGTAGAGTTTATTATTGATCGTCAAGCATAGATCGTTTGGGATCTCCCCTAATCACTTTGATAAATTTGTCAAGAGAACTTCCGTACCGTATTTTACCTGGGATTAACGAATCTATTGCTAATAGATATGTTTTATGACTATCTACTTTGACGCAAAACAAATTAAACTAAAATAAATATGCAACAACATCGTTAGGTACCTATGTCTGTTTAAAATACTTTACAGACTAATCTACATGGTTTTCGTAATCGTGTTTGCGTTGAGAGAGATTGTCAAAAAAAGTTTTGTTAATTTTTGGATAAAATAATTTGCTGTTTTATATGAAAAATTATCTAATTCGACATGACGCGCTACATATACTAGAGTCTTATTAGATTGTGCGAATAAGATTGCCAAACTTGTTCGATTATAGAAAGTTCCCAATAAAGGAATAATTGTAAAGATATTTTAAACGTTATTTTGTCGTGTTACAGTTACTAGATACATGCAATTTTAAAGATGAAAATCATCCAAATCTATCCTATTAAAAAGTAACACGTGGTATATCTATGTTACTTATATAAAATATAATTTCTTAAAGATTAGAATTTTTCCGTTTCTTTGGTGATAACCAAAAAATCGGCTTCGGCTTCGGCTGCACTAAAAATCGACCGTTGGTAAGACACTAGATGTGAGTAATAAGGAGCAGAATATTTTTTTATTCGATCGAAGGATACAAACGCCTGTTCGTTGAGCACGGAGCGTGTTCAAATTTTATGAGCACATAAATATCGGACGGACAGTGTCGCGGTCTGCAGCGGAAACACACGGGAGATGATATGGTGCGTTTTTGTTGCGTTTTTAATAATTTGGATACTTTTTGTAGTATTAGTAGCAACTATATTTAGAAACTGCATAATATTACAGGTGTAAACTACATAGTTCTCATGCCGCAAAATAAAATATCCAGTACCTACATTATCATTTTGCATTATCTACTACTCTATTAGTTTGGTTTTATTATGAAAATCGTTTAGACACCTTATCTTTTATCTGTTAGTGGTCATTCTTAATGGATTTTTTAAAATCTAATTACTTTCGCCAATTTTACTCCTTAGATCTTTATAATTTTTTCGTTCTATCATAATACTATTCACTTACAATTTACCTTTTTCTCATTAGCATTTTATCAATTTTGATATGATAAAGTATATTAAAATTGTATGAGTAATTTAATATCATATTACGTTTATTTGTACAATAAAGATTCGTATGTTTCCATTGCAGTCTGGTTGCAAGCCGCAGGCATATATGTATTGATCGTAATTTTTACTTATGGCCCGGTGAGTAATTTCGGTAAATTTGTTTGTTTGTTTGTTCCAGGTTATGTTCGTGTATTAGAGTCGATGAAATTATGGATCTTAAATAATAACATCCCGTCAGAACTCGGGACTTATAACACAACTCATCTTGTTTTATGGTTCAATTGGGTTCATTGTTTTAATGATTTGTTTGTTTGGTATTGTGTGATTTTAATTAGGTATCATGAACGTTATGTATGATAAACTTTATTGGATAAATGTTTTATCGTTTATTTATTATAGTAATATTAATATTTTAGAACACATTATTGTTAGTAGAATGGAGCTGAATGTAGTAAGTAAAATTTACATTAAATACCTGTAATATGACACTTAGTTATTTAATTGTAATAATTTGCTTCCACTAAAATTATCTAGAAGTGATTTAAATTAGCAATTAATTTTGGTAAATCAGAACTATTTCAATTCACAATCAACAAACACATACATATAATAATATTAATTATTTTCATAATAAAGTAATTTAACTGTAGCTGATGTCATCCTATTAATTACTAGTGATGACCAATTTAGGAAATCATTATCATCTTAGTTTTTATTTACTGTTATGTCTTGAGACTCTTAAGGCTACTGTGGTAGGCGATCTTCTCACTAACATTTTATAGTTATTGCTATTAGTTTTAAATTGGAAATAATACTAAATATTGCAGAATCGTGCAAATTGTATTTTAATTTAATTTTACGGTCATTGGTTTTACATCCAATATTACTTTAAAAAAATAAAAGCTACAAATATACGAGTTATTTTATTTATTTGTGGCTAATTAAATTTAAACTGCCATCAAAAGCTTTTTATTTTGATCACCAATTAGTGTATTTGGCAATCTGTTTATCAATGTGGACATTATTTCCGAAGTGCCGAGGGAAGGTCGATTTTTGGCCGAAGTTAGGGCCAATTAATTGCTACAAGCCGAATGATTAATTTTTTGGAAATCACTCTTAAGATTACCTGATTTCTAATAAATTGAAAAGTAAAGTAGTGAATAAGTAAAAAATAAAGATATCAAGTCATCCAAAAAATTCGAACTTCTAAGGTTACAAGCTAATATTTTGGACGATTTGAAAAATTTGGTATTGCATGTTTCCATTATTCATGGTATTTTTACCAATAGTTGTCTTAAAATGTCAATTTTCTAAAAACTTGAGTGTAAGCCGAATATTTTGGCCGAAAGCAGCCGAAGCCGAATTTTCGGTCGGCCGAAAACCTTAAACTGATAATATGCTTAAATTGACGCGATACGCCGAGCTCAGTAGATATTCCGGCCTTATTAAGCCCATGTACGCCCTTTTAAGGCACCGATAAAATTCCTCAAATTAAGATATTTGCAGTACCTTAAATTTCCATAGCAATTATCCAAATATTTTAGTATTTTGACTTAATTAATTACTTGGACGTTTAGGTAAATAAAATATGAATAATATAAAAAACTCTGAGTACCTATACCCGTAAGCCGACACTAGAAGTTGCCAAAACAGGTTAATTCAACCTTTAAACATTTCGATATACTTAATATCTGTATATAATATTATGTCTATAAAGATGACCTACGTCTGAGCGGCGTATAAAATAACGCAAAGGGTTGAGTTAAGCGCTCTATATTGTAGCCTTATTCTTAAAATTTTTGGTGCTTTGTAAATAAAAATATAAAAAGCATCAAAGGGTTAACATGATAAATTCCATACAACAATAACCTTATGATACAACTTATTATAATTCTACATTGTATTGAACTTCTATTACTGCCAATTTAAGTTCGTGCAAGATATTGGCGTTTTGGCTTATTTTCATTATGATCTGTCTGTGGGGGGCGGAGGCATGCTGTGCCTGCTGGGGCCGATCCAGAATATTTATCCCCTAATGGACGTCAGTGCATGCGGCCTTTACGGTTAGGACGAGAAGCGTGAGTATTGGGCTTATGGTGTGTGGGGTTCCGTATACACAAATCTTAAATTACCCGAAGAAGTGCATAATGAAACCTACTCTATCTCTCATATCTGGCTAATTTCAAAAATAATGACGGAAAATTTTAAGATCGTTCTTATTAGAACGAGGCATGCATTATGGAGCTACGTTTAATTAAAGTATCACTCGAGTAAAAAAATATAAAGTACTGGCTCAATTTATAATTTTAGGCGACCAATCACCTTGACAAAATTAGTGTAGGTTTAATGATACATGGACCATATTAATCCAGTAGGAGGCATTAATTCTTATAACGTCAAAGAGAAAGCTTCACCATTATGCAATAGACGGAAAATTTGATTTATTTCGGTACTGTTATTTATGTTTAAACGATGTATTGTTAAATAATCCCACACAGAGCACAGGTATCTGATACAGTTAAAGAATTAGCCATCCATCATTCTTTGATAATGATATTTGACAAGCTCTTACGATTTCGTACGATAAGCATACATTTGCTTAAACGTTTGGAGGTAAATGGCTTCCTAATTTGGTTGGGTTATCGTAAACATGGTATGCTATAATATAATCTCAATAAAGATTGTGTTTTAGATATGAAGTTTAACATTTTTGAAATGTGATATTTTACTTTGTTTATTTACATTTTTAATTAGGTAAGAAAACAAAGTTTATGGAACTTACATAATGCTGTAAGTATGCAATACTTCTTCATATTGAAAGCACATATTACTCAATAGCCTATATTCTACTCCCAAGTGGCACCCGGGTGCAGCATAACAATTATTGAGTATTATCGATTGTGTCTGCGATTTACATTATCGAGGTTTTAACTAGATAGAGCCAATATCGTACATAGTTTTATTTTACCTGTTATAGGTCTACCAGAATCTGATGGCATAAAGTGCGAAAGTAAATTGACTCTAGCAATACCGGGGTAATTGGAATAAAACATTTTGATCCTTTTTTTTCCTTAAGCGGCTGATTATGTGTGTAAAACATGCAAATATATAAATTTATCCAATGATCAAGGATATTTTTTGAAAATCTGCTGTCGAAATTTGCCATCAGCTGATTCTGGTAGACCTATACATGCTAATCTTATCTCGGTAGTATCTAGGTCTCTCTTTACCCATTTCTATTGGTAAAAAGGCGTAAAATTATTTATAATCTGCTTTTTAGAGTTAAACAATAAACAACTTTTAACTATGGACCACATACAACGTCGGATTCTGGAAACAATGATTGAGCATTTACCGTAATGTACCGTAAACTTTAGTTTTTTAAGTATCTATTTATATCTATCAAGTAATTAAGATATTTTGACGTTGAACCGTGTCTAATGGTCAGTTCTTTAACCGTTTAGTCAATTGGTTCCAGTAGCGATTACTTCAAGGTAATATAACCGTGGCTCGAGATTTACAATAAAATGAGAAAAATGACGAAGGCGCAGTATTTACGCATTTTTAACGAGATAGAAAATGGGTTAAAATATTGAAGTTTTTTTTTACATTGAATATTTATGATAATGCTCTGCAATTAAAAATAATCTGTCTATCATCCCTATTAATGTTACATAATATTATATTATTAACATCTCTGATAATATAATATGCCAACAAATTAATATAATCCAATTGCATTGGTCTAAGTAGGTATCACAAAAATATAACTTAATGCCAAATCGCTAATCGATTTCTCAAATTACCTATATCAATATTATATTATCATGCAGATTAAAACGATATTTGTTAATCAGTTCTGCAGATTAACAATATTTTAAAATGTCAAATATTCGTACTGTTGATATTTACTGTGGTGTGACAGTTCACTTTTGAAATTAACCACAGCCACAGTGGATTAAGTCAAATGGATTGGCTCACAGTGAATGAATATTAAATGTTTGATTATCCCAACATACGCTACTGAATATTGTGTCAGATCAGGCGATTAAATATTATGTTCAGGTTGATAATGTACGAAATGCATCGGTTTAAATAATTATTTCAATATATTTTATTCCACGAGAATGCTTTTTTTCTCATCTCATCAAATAAACGACTCAAAATGACAATTGTTCGTACGTAACATGTTACATGAATAAGATTTTCTCAATATGACCCGTAGAAAAAGTCAGAAATCAAGGCATAGTTTTGAGCTGTGTAGGGATGTAGTACCACAATAGACATAACTTTAACTTGGGGAGTACACTATAATTTGTACAACATTTATTTTATAGTATACAGAAAATAAATACTTATACATATTATAAATGAAGCCCAAAGACTTTTTACTTTTAACCGATCAAAACTCAAGAGTTCACTGTGAAATTAGCAGCGCTGAAAGAGCAACTTTTTTTAACTTTCGTATGGAATTCTGGTTTTTTAGGGTTCCGTAGCCAAAATGGCAAAAAACGGAACCCTTATAGATTCGTCATGTCTGTCTGTCTGTCTGTCCGTCCGTATGTCACAGCCACTTTTCTCCGAAACTATTAGAGCTATACAATTGAAACTTGGTAAGTAGATGTAGTCTGTGAACCGCATTAAGATTTTGATGCAAAAATGGAAAATTATTAAAATTTTTAGGGGTCCCCATAGGTACAACTGAAACAAAAAAAAAATTTTTTCATCTAACCTATGCGTGTGGGGTATCTATGGATAGGTCTCTAAAAATCATATTGAGGTTTCTAATATCATTTTTTTCTAACCTGAATAGTTTGCGAGAGAGACTCTTCCAAAGTGGGAAAATGTGTGTCCCCCCCTCTAATTTCTAAAGTAGGGGCATGATAATTCTAAAAAAAATATATAATTTAGATTACTATAAAAACTACCAACGAAAATTGGTTTGAACGAGACCTAGCCAGTAGTTTTTTTTATACGTCATAAAAATGGTAAACCTTAATCAAAATTTCATTAAATCGACTGAAATATAAAAATAAATCAAAAACCTTTTAATTTCATAAAAATAAAACTTATTGCTGCTGCGGAACCCTTCATGGGCGAGTCCAACTCGCACTTGGCCGCTTTTTTATTCTTTATTATGTATCTCTCAGTGCTACCATAAGCTTTTAACGTAGGTTTAACAGACCTCCGAAATCGTACACATATCAATTTAAGGCACGAATGTAATCACAAAGGTTTGACAAATGCGGCCTAAAGTATGCTCCGTGGAATCAATTCGCCATGCCTCAGAACAATCCTGGTACTATTAGCAGTTGCGGAGGAATGCGAGCTTTTCTTTGTGTACTTTTATGGGGACAATGTGAAGACAAGACTTTATGGAGGCTATAGTATAAGTCTAGAAAATTATCTAGAAAATTTTACCGTGGGAGAGCCATGCAGCTTCGGCACGAATGGGACGGCTCGGCCGGAGAAATACCACGGGCTCACAGAAAACCGGCGTGAAACAGTCTATAATATCGAGTTAAATGATTCATTTAACACATCAATCCCCAAGCGGCAGCCGGCTGTCACATAATAATTTTAAATCTGTTGTGTCTGCGATTCCAACGAACGAGGTATTAAACTCGAAAACAACCACCAAGTTGACTGAAATAAATTTTAAAATAATCGTATCAGCAGGTTACAATATAACTATCACTATTTAGTAATCTGCGGTCCTGGCAGGCTTAAATGGTAAAGTTTCAAGAAATTTTTGGGGAAAATATTAAAAGTATTTATTAAAAACATAATAATATGTTGAATATATAACATAAATTAATAATAATTATTATTCCTGTTACAAATTAGATCATACGTACTATCAGTTCCTAGCTTTTGACATTTCATCTTTATCAGTGTCTTCTTTATTTGCATTTAATTATATTTGCTGTTTACGAATAATAAATGTTAATTACACTTACTTAATTTGAAATAAATTATCATAAAATTCTCATCAAGAGCTGCAGACCTTAAAGTTCACCTGAAGTAACGAAAATGCCACCAACATCGGTGTAAAAAAAACTCATTACCAGAGTTATCAATACCATATCGGTAAAATTCCGTGTCCTAAATAAGGGACTAATAAAACTAAAAAATGGTTTAACGAATTCTGAAGATATATTACTAATGATTTAAAGCAGTGGATTTTAAAGTTTTGCTTGGATATCTTAGTTTTTACAGGCTTCACTAAGGCAGGCCATAATCGCAATTCGCAAGGTTCGTCCTAACAGGTTTCCTGTGCAGTAAGCAGTTACGCCTGTCAGGCAAAGTTGTGGGATAACCGGCACAGTTGTGTAAGGTACACGCTCCGATTTGCCTGAACAGTTGACCTGTTCAATCAAGCCTGTCAGGTACACCCTGGCATGTGTGGCCTGCTTAACTGACACTAACACAACATGGATAAGAACAATCGAAAAATCTACCACTGTCGGTTATTTTGTTCCTGTCGATTCTTTTCTCTTGTTTTTCAAACACGCGATTAACGTACAATTAACATCATTGCTAGCTTTGAAAATCCCCCGATTGCTTGATATAATGTTGGCCACATCTAGATAAAAATGTTATATTAGTTTAATCATTATGTTTTATCTGTAACCGACGACCGCCAAGTTTGGGAATCATTACACAAATCAAACGGCATTTTATTTAAACCTTTGTCGCTATCCAAAAAAACAAACCTCCCAATGTGTAACTCTATCGGGCGGACATTTTTTTTTTTTTTGATCACAGACCTACCCTAAGCTGGACTATTAATTAGGTAAGGGCAGTTTAGGGTTGATCGATGTCAGCGATTAGGGCTAAGCGCCTTACTATTTTCTCAAACGTCAACCTGTCAAAATAGGATGTATTTTGTTTTTGTTTTTCGTGTAAAGATAACTATGATAAAGGCTTGTGATATTTTAAATGCCTGTAAGTTGTTAAGATGTCATGATTAATTTATTTTAATCTCCAGAAATTTGAAATGACATGACTGTGAACAGATTACAAACAAAACGAATGCATATTAAAATTTTTGGTATCAAGAATTTACAAAACAACGAGAACGAAATTATTCTCAAGCGCAAAAAAATTATATTATAAATAAGAATTCATATTTCTCAAGGTAAATGACCATGTAAAGTTTTTACACAGTCATAATTCAGAAATTTAAACATTATTAATTAGTTACTAACTTAGTAAATTAGATAAGTATATTAAGTAGGCGTTCCTAAATTTCTAAATTGGCCACACAAAATATAATTTTAAACCTATGAAATAAAGTTTGCAGTGTCATAAAAATTGTAGTCTGGTCTGTAGTTACGCCTGTCAGGCAAAGTTGTGGGATAACCGGCACAGTTGTGTAAGGTATACGCTCCGATTTGCCTGAACAGTTGACCTGTTCAATCAAGCCTGTCAGGTACACCCTGGCATGTGTGGCCTGCTTAACTGACACTAACACAACATGGATAAGAACAATCGAAAAATCTACCACTGTCGGTTATTTTGTTCCTGTCGATTCTTTTCTCTTGTTTTTTCAAACACGCGATTAACGTACAATTAACATCATTGCTAGCTTTGAAAATCCCCCGATTGCTTGATATAATGTTGGCCACATCTAGATAAAAATGTTTTATTAGTTTAATCATTATGTTTTATCTGTAACCGACGACCGCCAAGTTTGGGAATCATTACACAAATCAAACGGCATTTTATTTAAACCTTTGTCGCTATCCAAAAAAACAAACCTCCCAATGTGTAACTCTATCGGGCGGACATTTTTTTTTTTTTGATCACAGACCTACCCTAAGCTGGACTATTAATTAGGTAAGGGCAGTTTAGGGTTGATCGATGTCAGCGATTAGGGCTAAGCGCCTTACTATTTTCTCAAACGTCAACCTGTCAAAATAGGATGTATTTTGTTTTTGTTTTTCGTGTAAAGATAACTATGATAAAGGCTTGTGATATTTTAAATGCCTGTAAGTTGTTAAGATGTCATGATTAATTTATTTTAATCTCCAGAAATTTGAAATGACATGACTGTGAACAGATTACAAACAAAACGAATGCATATTAAAATTTTTGGTATCAAGAATTTACAAAACAACGAGAACGAAATTATTCTCAAGCGCAAAAAAATTATATTATAAATAAGAATTCATATTTCTCAAGGTAAATGACTATGTAAAGTTTTTACACAGTCATAATTCAGAAATTTAAACATTATTAATTGGTTATTAACTTAGTAAATTAGATAAGTATATTAAGTAGGCGTTCCTAAATTTCTAAATTGGCCACACAAAATATAATTTTAAACCTATGAAATAAAGTTCGCAGTGTCATAAAAATTGTAGTCTGGGAGTTGGGCGGAGTTTTATATATTAATATTAAATTAGCATATTTTTTGTCAACTTATTACGTATTTGACCTTGGTAGAGGAAAAAGTCGTACAGGTGTCCCACACATCTGTTGGCGATGTGTCAAAAATGATTAAAAATGAACATGTTTATATCACATACTTGGCTCTCCTTAGCTCGCTCAATCATAAACATTGACATAAACATTCATTTTATACTTTTTGTACTAGGATCATTACAAGAAAAAATGTTTTGCTCGGATACTCATTCACTTGTAGATTAATTATTTACATTGATAAGTATAGTATATCAGGATCTAGGCTCAAGATAGTATTGACTACCTTGATGAATCGCGACGCACAAGCATGAAAATTCACTTAGAAAGTGAAATTAACTTTATTATTATTGTTATATTTGTAGGCTAGTTTGTGGTTTCAAAATTAATTCCTTTCGAGTTACGATCGTATATTAAGGCCCACTTGCGCAGATCTGAGTTAAAGTTAACTCTGAGTTAAACATCATTTCATATATTATGTCACTCACCAAGTGAGTGATAGAGATGACATGGTGTTAAACTCAGAGTTAACTTTAACCCAGAACTACGCAAGTCCGCCTAAGAGTATTTTCACTGATTTGGCTATAATAAAATCATCAAAATGGAATTTTTATATTGCTTTATGTACACTGAACCACAGAATAACCTTAATAATAGTAATATAAACCTTACGGTAACTGAACACAGATTTTAGTAAGTTTAATATGAGTCAATACTCAATACACGTGACATAAAATGTAACTGCCCCACAGTGAGCGATTATGTTCCGGGCGCACTAAATCTGTAACAACTACTTTATTTTCGTCACAATAACTGGGCTTTGTTGATCAAAATATTTTCTATAAGGAATTTTCAGAGTCAGTGACTCGAGGACGAAAATATATTCCCTAGTAACAAGTTGTTTAAATTTTTATGTTTAGGAAAAAACTTCTATGTACGATACGTAAACTTTAAGACGTAAAGAGCTAAATTCGGCAATCGGAAAATGTCCCAGCAATTTTATCCGTCAATCGAAATGCGTTCAAATACTAAAATTAATATAAAAATAAGATAAAAAGCTAGAAGCAGGGTATTGTCAATGGAAAGCAACATATTACAACCATCAAAATACAAATATTGCATTACCATTTACCACGCATATGGCACGGGAGAGTGCTACTAAACATTTTTATGAAGATGGTATATTTTATCGCGACGTATGTTAAAAGCCTAAAGTACGGTTTGATTCGTAGCCGGCGTGGGAGCAACGTCACCATAAAACATTATAGCACAGGCGAAACCGCCTGCGAACATGATTGAATTTTATTATGTACTTTGCGTTTATTCGTCCTACTATGTTATAGCCACTTTTGTAGGTAACGCTAAAACGCGCTCGCCGCTTAGACTATAATGGGTACTTCGGTGGCTTTTGAAGTGGTTTTCCATATTTTTAAGTGTGTAAAATTGAAAGACTTTTCGCAAGTGCGATGTAAAAATTAATTCGATGAAGTTGAAATGATTCTGACTAATAAACATTAGCCAATAATATAGTTATTATATAAATTATAATGTTTTGTTTTCGTTAAAGTTTTTGGAAAATAAGCCTGTGAAAAGAGGAACTTTTATGAATTAATGACCGCATGCAAATATTTTGTATGTATTTTATATGACAGCTCACAGCTCCAAATTTGTAAAACATGAGTAACGCCTTCAAAGCTCAAAGGATGAGTATAAAAACGTCTGCAGTTATTTAAAAATCTAATAAACTTGAGTATGGGTTACTTTGTAAGAATCGTATTTCTTGCAATAACATTTGAAAGAAAAAATTGCACCCAACAATAGTGAGGGGATACGTTTATGTTTCCTTTTATCGTACAAGATGTGTTCATAAAAAACCGGCCAAGTGCGAATTCGATTTTCACGAAGGGTTCCTAAAAAGTGAGTTTTTTGTATCTGTCATGCACACAGCATAACACAAAACTATGCCTTGCTTTTAAATTATAATATTAATTATGTAGTTCGCCCTAAATAATACATTTGAACAAGTAAGCTTCTTTGGCTTTTGACGGGTTTCTTTTTACTTTTATTACTTAGCTTGGATGACATCGTCTCTTTTGGCAAACATTACAACTTAAAATAAAAAGCGGCCAAGTGCGAGTTGGACTCGCCCATGGAGGGTTCCGCAGCAGCAATAAGGTTTATTTTTATGAAATTAAAATATTTTTGATTTATTTTTATATTTCAGTCGATTTAATGAAATTTAGATTAAGGTTTACTATTTATGACGTATAAAAAAAACTACTGGCTAGATCTCGTTCAAACCAATTTTCGTTGGTAGTTTTTATAGTAATCTACATCATATATTTTTTTTAGAATTATCATGCCTCTACTTTAGAAATTAGAGGGGGGGGACACACATTTTTCCACTTTGGAAGAGTCTCTCTCGCAAACTATTCAGGTTAGAAAAAAATTATATGAGAAACCTCAATATGATTTTTAGAGACCTATTCATAGATACCCCACACGCATAGGTTAGATGAAAAAATTTTTTTTTTGTTTCAGTTGTACCTATGGGGACCCCTAAAATTTTTAATATTTTTTCCATTTTTGCATCAAAATCTTAATGCGGTTCACAGACTACATCTACTTACCAAGTTTCAATAGTATAGCTCTAATAGTTTCGGAGAAAAGTGGCTGTGACATACGGACGGACGGACGGACAGACAGACAGACATGACGAATATCTATAAGGGTTCCTTTTTTGCCATTTTGGCTACGGAACCCTAAAAACAGACACTTAGACAGACCCTAAAAATTAATATACAACCATTGTGAAAATGTACGCGAGCATCTTTCGAGTTGTAACCGTCCGGGTCCTATAAAAATGCACTTAACTTTCTGTGACATCCTTTATACGTACTTAAGGGTGAAATTTGCGGTTTAACAAATATAAACGTCCATTGGCTTTTCTATTGACTCTTTGCCGATAAAGCCGCACTAAACTCGACCCTACCGTATAAAACACGTTTGGTCCACATGATGATACTTTAATATGCATAGAATCGGGTTTATTTAAGGTTTGGACTGTTGAGATGGTCAAGCTAGGGATGTGACAGAAATTAAAACTGTTATTAATTTACAGGCAATTCTTTACAGGCATTGAGGGAGACTAATTACTAATAAACAAACTCGTGGGTCGCCAACAAAACCATCATAGAAAAGCTTTAAATTGGATTATCATGATATTTTCATCTTTTGTAATCTCTTCTGGACTACCTATTTGTATTTTTCTTTATTCTAATTTAGTACAGAATATTTTTGGAATTTCCATTTCGTATATTTTTATTTAATATTATAAGAACATGAATAGCTAAATTTTATAGGTACTAAAAAGTTGTAGCCGTTCCCAAAAGTACTAAAAATTATTATTTTTAACAAAAAATTAAAACCGACTTCCAGGGTAAAAACAATAATAATTTGTAATGAACAAAAAAGTGTTAAATAATTCTTACTCTTTAAAGTGCCTTATGCATAATTCTCCTAAACCTCAACTATTTCTGTACACAATCTACATTACTTTGAAGACGGTACCAGATAAGAATGCTGAGTTCTATGACAAAATATTTTTAATATTTAAGACTGGTACCGACTTCAAAATAATGTAGATTGTGTACAGAAATAGTTGAGGTTTAGGAGAATTATGCATAAGGCACTTTAAAGAGTAAGAATTATTTAACACTTTTTTGTTCATTACAAATTATTATTGTTTTTACCCTGGAAGTCGGTTTTAATTTTTTGTTAAAAATAATAATTTCACTCTTTTAAGTGATTTATAAGCTGGTTTTCTGCACAGACTAAGGTGTTATGCTTAGTGACTTTGGATCCAGGATACACTTTCATGATATTATGAGAACTCATTGTCTGATGTCACTACTTCAGAATTGCTTAAGCAACTCCAAGCATATACCACTGTGTACCTAATGTATGTATATGCTTATTGCTTGGCGTTAATCAAGCAATGATAAAATTAATGTTCATACGCCTGTCTTTAAAGACTCTAAAGTTCTGTTCAGTGACTTTCTTTCTATCATTACACTCATCACTCATGAAAACAACTCAACATTACTAGATAACGCCCGCAACTTCGTTGCGCCAAAATTCGTTTATCGCGCGGAAACTTTAAATTTTTCCGAAATAAAAACTATCCTATGTCCTTTCTCGGGACTCAAAGTATCTCCATGCCAAATTTCAGGAAAATCGGTTCAGCGGTTCGAGCGTGAAGAGGTAACAAACAGACAGACTGATAGACAGACAGACAGACACACTTTCGCATTTATAATATTAGTATGGATGCTCAAATAATATAACTAAAATCGTCCTTATAAATTTTAAGAATAACTTACCTCATAGATCTTATGATCAAATTGCTAACTTGGTAACCTAAACACCAAGGTTGAGTCATTTACATTGAAACAACATTATAATTTTTTAAATCGTTAGACAAATTCGGGGTTTGTTCGATAAACGATAGACGATTAAAAGTAACAATAATAGGGTCATGATTAGATAATTCATGATGTGGTGACCGGTAGTAGTGATGATGATGATGATGAATGTAACTTGCATAGTAGCATAATATGCTTTCAGTTCTTAAACCAACTCCGAAACCCCCATGCTTGCTTTTTGGTAGCACATGCTTAGGATACTTCTCATAAAATCGAAATCCATATAAATTTGGAGGAGTTCCCTCGATTACTCACGGATGTATGGTGGAATGGTGGTGATGATGATGATGATAAATTAAATTTGTATAGTAGTATATGCTTTCAGAGCTTAAGACAACGCCGAAACCCCCAAACATGTATCTATAAGGAGTAAGGAGTTCTGTTCACCAACTTCGAACCATGGTATATCCTGGTGCAAAATCTTACTTTTTAGTTTTGGTAACATATGCCTGGAATACTTCATATGAAACCAAAAAAACATAGGTTTAGATTTGAATTTTGAGGAGTTCCCTCGATTACTCATGGATCCCATCATCAGGTCACCACTTTTCTGAACATTGCTTTTTAGTAGCATATGCTTAGGATACTTCTCATAAAATCGAAATCATTATAAGTTTCCATATAAATTTGGAGGAGTTCCCTCGATTACTCACGGATGTATGGTGGAATGGTGGTGATGATGATGATGATAAATTAAATTTGTATAGTAGTATATGCTTTCAGAGCGTAAGACAACGCCGAAACCCCCAAACATGTATCTATAAGGAGTACGGAGTTCTGTTCACCACCTTCGAACCATGGTATATCCTGGTGCAAAATCTCACTTTTTGGTAACATATGCCTGGAGTACTTCATATGAAACCAAAAAAAAACATATGTTTCCATTTGAATTTTGAGGAGTTCCCTCGATTACTCATGGATCCCATCATCAGATCACCACTTTTGTCAAAATGGGACCAAATTGGAGTGAAATCTATTATAACAAAAGAAAAATTTTGAAAATCGGTTCATAAACGGCGGAGTAATCGTTGAACATACATAAAAAAAAAAAAAAAAAATATCCACAGACGAACGTATAACCTCCTCGTTTTTGGAAGTCGGTTAAATATACTTGAAACAATCTCGTTGAATTAACTCCAAGCTCAAAATAGCGATGTTTGAGCATAAAATATCGAGCTTAGCACATCCCTACAGGACATTTCGGTGCATTGACAATTTAGTGGGCACTTGGAATCGTTTTTCCGTGTTTCCCGTGAATAATATATAAAGGTAGGTGTGTTGGGTCGGATTTATGAAGGGTGGTCTGGGTTTTAATCTTGCCGGACGGCCATAACAAGACGTATGGCCAAATTACTGAATCCGTTATTAGGCGAGTGATTTAATGTCTAGTTGAATTTTAAATTGGCGTGCATGTTTTATGAATCGTGGGAGCGATTTGTTTCTAATCCCGTGTTTTGTTTACAGGAACTTTAGAAGAGCCATTTATTACAGGGTAGTGTATGGTAAGTATCTTCCTCGTTGGCCATGATGATTTTTTTTTAATTCTTATTTTATTTAGGGATTTTAGCACACACAGTGGCTATGTCAATCCCATCTTGCCAGAAAAAACTTAAAACTAACTTCTAATAATAAAAGAAGGCCATGATGATTGAATGTTTCCACCAGAATTGCGAAGTTTGTTTTTTTAAGTTAAGCTGAAGCACCCCGGGGGTATGTGAGACTCTTACCCACTAAAACCACCTTCGATTCACCATCAGCGAAGCTTCAGTTCCTTTCACGAAAGGAGGGATGTCCCGGGTCTAACAAACATGACAGGACTCCCTCCACGACCGGTCGGTCTACCTCAGAAGGGACCAGACTTCCATCAAAGTTAGGGAACGCTTTGGCAAACTGAAGCCTTCCCCTCGGCGCCAGGACTGGCTAAGCCGGGGAGGTTTCCATCCTCTCCCGGAGCCCCCTTAAACGAGAGTAACGAGGTTCGCGTAGCGTCGCCAAGCTGAAATATGCACAACCAATGTCAATCATAGTCAATTATTATAGTCGAATATGCCTTTGTAACCAAAGTTACAGCCTAAAAAGCCCAGCCTAGCCTTTCAAATAATCGTTATAAGTATTCTAAGCTTTTTTATCAGTATTTGGAAAATCTTAAGAGCCCGTTATTACACAGACACACAATAATTATACAACTTGTAGAATTTTAATTAGTACCAATATTATATTGATATTACGAGTTGTCAAATAACATTTTTCCTGTGTCCTCCCTTTGATATTCGACCTAAGCAACGTATTCAATCAACAATCTTTAAAAAACAAATATTGAAAATCTAGGAAATGAAACACACGAACCCACAACAAACCAAGCAAAAATTTTTGTGTAGCGAATAAAAGGTTAATTATTTTTCATGGTACGAACCAAGTTCACGAGGGCAATCGGCGGATGGCAAGGTCAGACACCGCCCAGCGGTTCCGGACATTGAGTCGCGCCTCCCACAGAAATGTAACAGTCATCACTCATCGTGTGTGTGTAGTGTGAGTATAATATTTTGACAGCCAACCAATCACAGAGCCTGAACCGTGTCTTGAGACCGAGATGCATCTTGAGTACTGACTATTTATACCGGCCCAGGTATGTCATGATGACATACCTGATCTCTATTGTACAAGTACGCTGGATTGCTGATACACACCTGCTTTTTGTGCCTATTTGAAGCGGAATCAGCGCCCCCATTATTCGGGTAGAGAACTAAATTTGACGTAACCACAACCAATAACAACAGTTGTCATCACTAGTATTAGTTCCAAATACTCTCACTACTGCTGTCAGTGCCAATATGGCAGCTTTCAAACGTAATTTTTACGTCAGATTTAGTTCTCTACCCGAATAACAGGGGCGCTGATTCCGCTTCAAATAGGCACAAAAAATAGCTGTCATTTCAAAGGCTATGAGCAATCCAGGTACTTGTATAGAGATCAGTGGTGTAGGTATTCAATATCCATACTAAAATTAAAAATGCGAAAGTGTGTGTGTGTCTGTGACCTCTTCACACCTAAATCTCTGGAGTCTGGACCGATTTGCTGATATTTGCTATAGAGATACTTTGAGTTCCGGGAAAGGGTATAGGATACTTTTTATTCCGGAAAAATGTACGGTTTCCGCGCGATAAGCGAATTTTAGCGAAACGGAGTTGTATTAAGAGCATATACGCTAACACTTTTTTTCCATACAAACGTATTCCCCAACTTCCTCCCTGGATAATGCGTCTAGAAAAATGAATTTTTTATACACTATTGGGTTCTGTGAAAGCTATGCCTCTACGTTCGATTTTTTTTAATGTACTAATAAATAAAAAACATGACCCTTCAAAAATCGCAAAAAATGAATGTTCCGTACCCCGCCAATCAACCGACCATAAAACAAATTTGAAAGACCTTTAAGGTAAAATAAAAACGTAGAGGCATAGACTCACCCTTTCTGAAGATATTAAAAAAAAATTTTACTGTATCTGTCTCTATCACAATACACGTGCCAGCGCAGGGTGAAGCGTGATGGCAATAGTTTCTTCGTTCGAATTTTACTGTATTAGCGTTCCCTCTTAATTACCTACTTCAGGAGTACAATAATAATTACCTACTTTTTCACATATTATTATATTGGGTCCCGGGAAAGAAATGAGTCTCTACTCTCTACTCTCTAGCTCTCTACCAATCAAAATTGCATATCAAACGCAATAAAGTAGTGGCAAACTCCTAATTTAATTTATAGATAATGTTATGCAGTTTCAAAATTGAATTCGGACACTAGACAAGTAAAGTATCATTAATTCTTACCGAAGCAAAAACCACAAAGTCCATTTAATAGTGAAATGAAGGAGGTGTATTGGTCTCATGCTGCGAGCTAATAAGATACAGCTACACGTACTAATAGTCCTCGTTTGCTTTTTCCGCGCTGATATGTGCCATTCCGAATCTAGAATTACTGGATACGCCTATGAATATCCCTTTTTTAGAAATTCGTTGATTATAATATTTTTGATATTTACTAGATATCATATCATTTCTCTACTAATATTAACCTTACTACCATGAATATTTAAAATTAGTCAAATTCAGCCTTTCTCAAGTTTTAGCGAGACTAAAAAAAATTGAAATTAATTTTTATTTATTAGAACTGAAGATTGAAGATTAATATTGGACTTCTAAAATAGGTAAAGCACAGTACTAATATAATTTAGCTATAACATAATACTTGAACAGTGGATTTGAAACTAACGAAACCACAATATCAGTAAATTGTACTTATCTAAGATTATTTTGCTGATAATTAAAATATTACCACCTGAATAGAAAGAGCGATAAAACTTCTTGAAAACTTGGACCTTTACTTGTAGCAATAACAATTTCTAAGCCTAAAGTGGTCGCTAATGACCATGTTGTTTGAGTGACCTAAAATAAATAAAATAAAAATAAAAAAATAATATTTTCTACTCTTGCAAAACTAGGATAACCTATCAAAAAGCACAGATGCATAGGTGTATAATATCCCCGCATATCCGGCGGATTGAAATCATCGGCCAGGGTATGTGGGACTCTCCGAGAAACTACCCACTAAAACCCCATAGTGCTCTACTCCCCGCCTAGGCACAGTCACGGGCTTACTACTCTTGGTTATCTATGAATTTTGCCTTTGACGTTTTGGTGTAAAAAATAGATTTGGAAAAATCTTTCTTTCTACGTTTGATAGGTTGTGAAACAAAGGTATTTTCCATGTTATCCTTCATCCGTTATCCCAACCAACCTTTCTGATATCAGCGACCTGAGTGACGTCGTGTCGTGATCGGTTTAATTAACTCTAAACTGTCGCCATCTTGATTCGGGAATTTGAATAAACCCGCGCGTTTGAGGACTCCATTGTTGGACGACTAATTGGCTACAATACTTCTATTTTGTCCCCGAATGGCCAGTTAGAGGATGTTAACAGCACATTAAGTTTAAGGACCCTTGTCTCCGGTAATGATCTTGTAGTCTAAGGTTTTGTGCTCGGAATATTCCGAGAACAAGCCACATACGTTCTTATTTTGTCATTGAGAATGTCAAAGTTTAGCCTGGCTGCAAACGTTCGTAATATCAGTTCATTCATTATATTTATAAGAATGATAGAATTCAGGTCAAATAACCTTATTAGCCAGGTTACGGTCCATTTACACTCCACAGACATTATTACATCACAGCTGGGGGAGACCTACCAAATGTGACAATAAGTGCCCCTAATTTTCGCCATAAATCATTCTATTAGGATTGTAACTATGTAGGTCCAAGCACAGTTCATGTATATACTTTGATATCACTTATAGTTACAAAGCACAGATTTATAAGATACTAGAATATGACGCCCGCAACTCCGTTGCGCCAAAACTCGATTATCGCGCGGGAACCGTACATTTTTCCGGGAGAAAAAGTATCCTATGTCCTTTCCCGGGACTCAAAGTATCTCCATGCCAATTTTCAGCAAAATCGGTTCAGCGGTGTGGGCGTGAAGAGGTAACAGACAGACAGACAGACACACTTTCGCATTTATAATATTAGTATGGATTTCATGAACATAGTCACACATTAAGTACACTGTGTGTTTATCAAGCAATAGATACTTAATGGTTTACGGGTGAAACATTACATCGCCGTCGGCTACAAATTACGAGTGATTTATACAACGTCCCATACACAGTTATTATCAAAAATCGGCCAAGTGCGAGTCGCACTCGCGCACGACGGGTTCCGTACCGGTATAGAGCGAAAATAGACAAAAAAATGTATTTTTGTAAAGAGATCAGGGGCCTGAGTCAAGACGAATTCGTAATCGCTTCGTTATAGAATCGCCGATCAAAATGTATGGAATTGACATAAGACGAGTCGAACGTCAACGTCATATTAACGAACGCTTATGTCAATTCCATACATTTTGATCGGCGATTCTATAACGAAGTGATTACGAATTCGTCTTGACTCAGGCCCCAGGCCCAGGACCGACTTTCTACATGCCCATCCGACGCATGGATCATCTTACTTGTCAGACAATCAGGTGATCAGCCTGCATTGTCCTAACCAAACTTGGAAATATCATGTTTCCAACGCGGGAATCGAACCCACGACGTAGTGTATATTTTCTTTGCCCACGACGAGTCAAGAGTCGCGCTCTATACCATTAGACCACGAAGGCGTTAGGTTATTCGTAGCCTAGCCTGCCTAGGCTTTCATTTTAACGTACGAGCACCGGTGATCGCGATTCGCGACAACAATAGAATACAATGGCATTTCCGAGAATCTTCGATCGACAGATTAAACTGTTAAGTACTTAGTCATGAAGAGCTTCACTCAAACTAAAAAAAATATTGATTTGTTTATGAGTTATGTATGACACTATCGTTAAAATCTTAACTCGTAGGATGATCCAACAATTGCTGTGCAACCTTTAATTTGCGTCGTAAAATGACGATCTAATTTGTATAATAAAGTATGAAAATCGTGATGTTAGTAATAACGAAATTACGGATAGCCCACCTCAAATACCGCTCCGTCTATGCATCGAACGATTATACTTGTGTAAATATTGGGAACATAGATAAAGCAATGTCTTCAGATAGAGCCGGAATTAAATATGTATGTAAATTAAATATGCTATTATTTTTTACTAGATGACGCCCACAACTCCGTTGCAACTATTAACGTTAATTAACGTTAATTAATATTATTTACGGCGCGGAAACTGTACATTTTCCAGGATAAAAAGTATTATATTATGTCCATTTCCGGATCCTTTTCTGTTCAATGCAACTTTTTGATTTTTGCATAATATAGTATAAAGGAAATATAGCATACGTTCCCTACTATTCCTCACATTTTTTATTGCGGATGTCGAGACATTTAAATTTTAATAGACGTTATTCAGCTTTCCTAAACAATAATGAATAAACAAAACATTTTGAAAATGTTTTTCTGGTAAGCGCTGTGTGATTAACTTTACATTGAGCCAATGCCTTTTTAAAATAGTCACTAAGCTTAATATTATCAAGACCTCATCACCTCTATTTCTTCCTACCGCTACAGCCTACATCAGATCTGTGTGATCGGATCTTGGTCTCAATATTTGGAGCTGTGTCCACGGCGGCCGGCGGCCCACGCGCCCCGCCCTATCTGATTATCGTGATAAGGCTATTGACGTATACTCATGGGATACAAATATGATTAAGCCTCGTGGTATCAAACTGAATTTCAAACGTTTCCAAACTGATTTCAAATGATTCAAACTCAGTTTCAAACGATTTCAAATTAAGTTTGAAACGAGTTTAGTCTTTAGGCCTCAAATTGTTTTACCACGATTACAAACTTGCAATTACTGTCTAGTCACAGAAACGTAGTTTTCACACCTAATTTCTTATTCCTTATAATATTCCTTCTGTGACTTTTAACCTAATTGGACCCAAACATAGAACGTAGTAGGTTCTATAATAATTTTCTACATTATTTTGATCCAATAAGGTTAAAACTTAAACGTCACAGAAGGCATATTTTACTGACCGTTATTGACGTCCTATATTTCTGGAAACTTCAATATAGTATTCTATGAATAACTAGGAATATCTCGAACACCGTTACTCCATTATTGTGGAAGTTGACGTGACCTATCCATACTCTAAAATTTATATTATCATGACGTTAAAATAATAACCCTATCTACCTTTAATTGTTCTTACTTTCCCACAGGTAAATTCGTATGCGAAAAATTACATTTTGGTGCAAAGAAGAACGTTCCTTTATTCTTTCCTGAGTTATGGTTGTATTAAAGTTAAAAGTCTCAATTTTTAATATTTATTAAAAATTAAACTAATTTAGTCAATGAAGGTAAAGGTCTAATATTGTCCTTTGATAAAGCAAAACATTTCCGATTCTTATAAGAACAATCACGTAAGAAAAAGTAAAGGTGGCAATTTAATTTTGAAGTTATATTTTGAGCTGCAAAATTTTTTTCAGCGACGGAATAATTTTGAAGAAAACGAGTGCTCGAAATGTAAAAACGCTCATCAATATGAAACTTGGTTCGTCCACAAAAAGAGCATTCCCAATTATGTTTTCGTTCTTTTCAAATCGAACATTGACTCGGAATAAAACGAATATAAAAATTTCTCAAAAAAACATTAACAGGGAGTAAAAACTTTGAAAAAATGTAACGAAATCCACGAATGTGCCTAACATTAAACCAGCTTGCCCTATAAGTCATTGTGTCAAACGAGTCGCAGGCCTGGATTTCAACTTGTCAATCGTACGATCCCAGCGGGGGACTTTAGGACGTAATGAAACCATAAATGGTGGAAATTGCGTGTATATTATTACGTGAAATAATAATTTTCCTGTCACATTACAAAGCTTCAAGCGTAGTTTAGTTGATATTTCTGCAGCTGCATTAAAAGTAATGCTTGCTAGTTGCTACAATTTTCTTATTCTGCATAGGAATATTGTACCAAGCATTGCTCTATATAAGTCTTACCTACTATAAAATTTAAAAAATATATACGCAGCTTATTACTATTCAAAGCCCTTGTCTTTCATAATTCTATAGATCATAATTATTATGACTTTTGCAATGTGCCAGAGAAAGACAAGCAAATCTTGTACAGTTATTTTCTGTGTAAATATTTTAAAGTCAATTTGATTGTAGTAATAAATTCTTGAAGAAATTCATGATGAACAGTCCAATAAAAACAGTTTAATTACACGGCTAATGCCATAGTCAAGTTCAGCGATAGCTAATAATATTGAGTAATATAAAAGAAGTAACATTAAAGCGAGCCATAATATTGAAAAATTGAAAATAGTATTTATCGACGTAGAGTTTTTATTTGGTCTGAGAATACACTACACAAAATATAATAGCACTAACACTAAACCAATCACTCAGGAAATACGAAAGAATTTTCAACGTCGCAACTCAAAATTGTCACAATATCACCAAAATGCTTGTTTATTCCAAAAACTTGCAATAATAACCGAGAAAGTTTAAGCGTAATCGAAACACTAATACCAAAGAATATATTATTATACATGCTAATACTTAGTTATTTAAAACGTTTGAAAAAAAGTCAAGATTTAAAAAAAAACTGACCTAATAATATGTACCTATTACAAGGTTTTTTAATCAGTGTTACTATTGAAATTATTTATTTGATTGGGTAATACTGTAAAAATTGTTGAATGATAAATAACAAGAATATGTTACGTCTGGTTAAAATTCTGTCATTGCGATAACGAGCTTTTGCCCACGGCTTCGCTTGCGTTAAGAAGTATTATTTTATGAAAACTTTCATCCCCTATTTTAACCCTTTGGGGTTGAAATTTATCAAATTCCTTTCTTAGCGGATTCTTAGGTACGTCATAACATCTAACTGCATGCCAAATTTCAGCCCGATCCGTCCAGTGGTTTGGGCTGTGCGTTGATAGATCACCATGTCAGTCAGTCACCTTTGAGTTTTATATATAATATAGATATAGTACTGTTGAAAGGGGTTCGAATTTGAAAAAAAAAAACGAAATACGTTACTGTGTCGATGCATAAAACATTGTTTCCATTACACTACAAAATTTACCATAAACCCAATGTTAAATTTTAGCCATGAATAAAATACGATTTTTTTACAACGAGCAATGCATGTTGAAATATGGAGGCGGCACTTTGACGAAACCACTTTTTACTCGTCTGGAGTACAGAGCGCACGGCTTATTACTCATATATTGTTCTCCGAATATAATAATTGTATGTCATCATTGACAATTTAATATTGCGAAGCATCATAATAATAAAGTATACGGAGAAACGTAGGTTTTTAATTGCTAATAGCTCCGCGAAAGCTGTGGGATTGTCTCATATTACGATATACAGACCTACACAATATTATGATCGTAGAAAAAAAGGCGAACGGAGTCTTGAACACAGTACTGTGTCTTCAGAGTCGGCCAGGCTGACTGCATGTACACGGTCCGCACGCACACATTCTTACGATAGTCCGGCCATTTGACAGGCGTAAGAATGTGTGCGTGGCCGACTCTGAAGACACAGTGCTGTGTATAATAAGACTCCGTCCGCCTTTTTAGGGTTCCATAGTCAACAAGGAACCCTTATAGTTTCGGTCTGTCCGTCCGTCTGTCCGTCTGTCCGTCTGTCTGTCTGTCCGTCTGTCCGTCTGTCCGTCTGTCCGTCCGCAGTTTTGCTCAAAGACTATAGGACCTACAAAGCTGTAATTTGGCATGAATATACATATTAATAATGCCGACAAAATGGTACATAAAATATTTAAAAAAAAAAAATTTTATGGTACCTCCCCTACACATCAAGCGGGGTTGAATTTTTTTTTCGCGCCCACCCCATCGTGTGGGTTGTCGTTGGATAGGTTTTTTAAAAATATTATGAGTATTCATAGATCATATTCCGGTTTAGGGATCCATTTGTGAAATATTAAGTTTTAAAGTGGAAAAAATCGTTAGAGTCCAGTGTCCCCCCCTTCTACCAGCTAAACGGTTGCTTCCGAAAATGTGAAAAAATTCACGGGAGTAGGAAATATGCTGAATTTAAAAGGAAAGCTATCACGGCTAAGTTGACTTCATAAGTTATTGAGTAATAGTCGATCAACTAAAAAAAATGTATTCGGCGAAGTCTAAAGGAATTTAAACTTTAAAAAATATTTTTTATTATTTGGACGTTTTCATCTTTTTTTATAATAAAAATATGAAAAAAAGAAAACATAGGGACATGCTAATAGTGGCCATAGATATTCAGGAAAAAATTCATAACTCTACCGGCAGGGAGGAAACAGGGGACAACGTTTGTATGGAAAAACGGCGGTGTGGACTCCTCTTTAAAAAGTAAAGACTGCTAAATCATAACTCGTCGGGTAAAAAACTTTGAGATGTGAAAAGGTGTCGCGTTGCCACACCAATGAAACTAAAACTATAACCGAAGTTAATCATTGCTCAAACAAGTGTACCGTTACAAAATCCATAAAAACCGAAACAGACACACGTGGTATTGACATCGACATTCCTATGTCATTGTAAACTAACATTCGTGTTTACCCCAGCACCAAAGTACTTGAGCAAACCATTTGCTATTCCGTTGACTTGCTGTAATCAAATATTTGAGTTTGACAAACTGGCTTCTAACTTCTAACATACGTTGCCAGTCATGGCTGACTTAAAAATTATAGCTAGTAGCTATAAATACAAGATTAAGAAGCTTCTGGTGCTTTGTGTTATAGGAAACAGATTAAAAAAAAATTTACAAAAGTTCGACTTTAACTAAGATTTCTTGTAGAAACTGGGACGGTTGGCAGTTACAGTATAGACGCATGTGCAGACTGCGGAATACATAATATCAGATATTATAGATTATTGGCAGATTCTGCCAATAATCTATAATGATAATCTGATTTAGCGCCTTTTTCACACCAAAGAGACATAAATTACAACACTTTGCCTTTCCCTTCTATGTTTGCATAACGATTTTAAAGTCAAGCGGCCTATTTTTATTTTTTTTCCCGGAGGGGGAAATGCATTACGCATACCACCCAGGCGCAGGGGGCGACCCGAGCGGTGATGTGGGACTCCCGTAGCTAATGAGACCACGGTATACCCACTAAACCCCCCCCCCCCCCCATCTTCCGCCACGCCGCCTTTTGACGAACGCCACGGGAACGATACACCTGCAGTGCTATTCTCTAAGAGCAAATAATAAAACAGCCGTAATCACATCGGATGTTACAGCCGTGAGATCGAGATTGGTATTCACTTGTTTATGTTTTCTTGGCTGTTCGACACTAGCGCCGCGCGGCTGTAAGCGGGGTGATATGGAATCAGTTTTTGACATTTCGTGTAAGAAATTCGTATTCTCTAAGCTCAACAGCCTACAGCTTCGATTACAGCCTCGGCGAACGCCTACAACTTTTAATGTCAAACAAAAAGCTACTATTTCGTGGCTGTCGCCAAAGATTTTGTATGATTTTGTACGTATTTACTGAAATATATACCCTAATTATTGTACTGTTTTAATTTTTTTACGTATAAAACGAAAGTCAAATGCTAAGTCACTATAAAAATAACTCTAACGGCTTACCTCAAAAAGTCGCTAGAGCCCCGAGTCCCGACTCCTCCCGACAATGACAAAATTGTTAATTGTAACACCACACTCAAAAACACACAAAATTCACGTTTTGTATAAATCTTTCTAGTCTTTAACTTTCTTCTTCGTGATACTAAACGGCGTTTTTACCGAGTTTTTACACCTAACTTAGAGCTTGTATGAATACTGAGTACAAAACATTAAACATACGCGGGAACATACCGAGTATGATATTAGTTAATTTTTACGTAGCACATTTAGATTTTTTATATTGATTTATTCACTTATACAAAACCACATTGATTTACTAAACAAGAATCCAACTTTCACGAATCTCAGACAAAGACTGTTCAATGTTTATTATGATTTATGAAATATGTTCCACGAAATATTTCAAGTGGTTGGCGCGGGCGCGGGTCACTCGAGCCGAGGTACACTACTCTTATCAGTTATCGCTTAGTAGAAATTCTTTTTGTAAAGCTAAAGCTATATTTAAATGAAGTTTAATCTATTATGTCCCTTGGTTTGTACTTTGTTTACATTATATAAATTTTGTTTACATACGTAAGTGTAGAAGGCCAAGCGAGTTTTTTTTATTATGCGACGAGTAACTCAATGGATACGAGGTTCATATCTTGGTACTTTAAACTTTTTGGATATTTTTTCGATTCATTAATAATTTTGTCTATTTGAATTTGTTCAAGTATGTACTACAAATGATTATAACTATAAAAGTTCTAATAATATAGAGTTTATCGCGACAAAATAACTAAAATTCCTAAGACAAAAATGTATCTATAGTCGAGTCCACTATTTGAGCCGCAGCCTCGCCGACAGCCGAGCGCTCACGCAGCCGAGACATCGTCGACGAGCTAATAGAGCTTAGAGAATACGAATTCTACAGCCGTGCCAACAGCGAACGATGTCACGGCTGCGACATCCGTGATAACAGCGGCGAGAACAGCCTTAACGTGTTCCTTAGAGAATAGCCTAGCTGGTTGCCTCTTCGCTTCACCGCGGTTGTCCAAGCCGCGGTTACTAGAGCCCCACCGCCACGAGCAAGCCGCCACAAGGCGAGCAACCATCGGGGCGAGTCAAGCGGCCTATATCTCAATATGAGATAATATCTCATATTGAAAGTCAGTTCTTATTTTACTGAAAACAGTTATGTCAATAAGAATCACATGGAACTTCTAGAAGCCTCTAGAGTCTAGGGACTTTACAGTACAAACGGAACCATTTTCGTGCATTTCAATCATTCATGTACCCTCGAATTCATGGCCACGTTGAAACGTGATTCTCCACTTGACATTTTCGCCGTACCATCTATTTAAACCAAACGCCATAAATATTGCATTCAAAGGCTTTCTACTGCGTGGCATATCAATAAAATTTAAACAGGAATAAAGTCGAGGCCGCGTTATGATAATGTTATCGTCGATATCGAAGATGAAGCAGATACAAATTTTAAATTCCATACAAACATTACCATACGGTGGAAATAATGAAACGTGAGCCACGAGAACAAAACTATTTGTATTGACCACCGAGCTAGATAATCTTTAAACCATCTTAGGTTGTGAGTTGTGACACTCAGAATTCATGTGAATTGTGAAATCTTCAACAAAAATAAAAACAGAATTTCAGCATCAGTTTCACAATAAAATCATTGACTGTATTTTGATTTTTGCGCAAAGATGACTAGTTTAGTCACAGCGAAAGTATTTCACTGGAAATTTCGTTAGTAAACTGTAGGTAGAGATATTAACGAGACAGCCTAATCGTTGCATCGATAGATGTATTACGGTAAATATCCTCAGTGCAAACCGTGTGTACAATTGTTTGTTACAGACACACAGATCGCAAGCCGCTGAGCTAGCCGACACTCACGTTTGCACGTTTCGTGGTGTGCTGAATGCCTATAACGCCTATGCGCCTCTAGAACTGCAGCCTGCAATATCGGATAACTTAGAAATTAACATAGAGTTGTTAGAAATTAATGTATTATTTTTTATGAATTTATCGTTGTAGGCAAATAATAATTAATAACACAAAGCAAGTGTGTGTAAAACGGCATCTCATGCTTGTGTAATTAATTCTGACTGGTCTACATTTTTGACCCGTGAAGGTGATGCACCATATCTCTACCAATAAAAATGTTTGCATAGTGAATCACTTCACATGGTGCTTGTCATTTTCTGGAACATCGCATTACATTACAAGAAGCACATACAAAGTAAATTATACTTTTAAATATAATAAATTTTAATTAGCAGTTTGGGAAATCCAGTCTATTATTATTTTAAATAATATTATGCATTGATCATACACAAAGCTCAAAAAGTTGATAGAATATTTATCTGAAATGATAATGCAATGAATGAAATATATCTAGTAATAGTATTATCCAGAAAAGTACTTTCGTCTAGCTGCTCTATCTACCAAGTAGCAGGTGAGTAAGCGTAACTCAATCCAAAGCTCAGTCGCCTAGATAATTAATCAAGCCGAAATTGCACATTGTATCCCGTTGACGTATCAATTTGATAGCTGTCCTTATTTTAGGATTATTGATCGATTTAGCGAGGCGTATCAATGCGATCTCGTGACATCGAATAAATTATTGGCCAGTGTGCTATCGCTTGTCTGAGGAAGTGAATCAGTTATTGTTCTCTTATCTTCGCGATCATTATCCTCACCATTTATTTGATATTCCAGTGAAAATACGATATTTACACTGATTGTGATAGTTGGATCCAATTTTCTCGTATTCTCGACTTCAGTCTATTATTTGTGAAGCTTGAATATTTTATAATGACGAAACAATTTCGAGAACGCGATTAGAAGAAATCTGATGCTAGATTTAAACTCCACTAAGAGTAATCTCTTTATACTATGGTAACGAAAATAATATGTAAAATGTAAACAGTTTTATAAGAGTTTTGACTCAGTCAAAAAGAAAGTCTTGATCAGACCAGACTCTTGATCCCATTAAAAGTCCCGTTGGTTGGTTATGTTATGTCGATATAGGTTTATTTACAGCAAATAATATAGAGTGACAAAGAGTACCGGTAGCTGCGATAGCATCGGAAGTCGTTCGATAGTGACTATTGTGCCTCTGTCGCTGTGACTGATCAAATAAGCGCCTTACCTGCCCACTATCACATTGTTATTTTAATGCCTATTGTGCTACTAGATTAATGTCTCGAGCTAAAAGACTTTGATATGTTCTTACATTCTTACGGACAACATTGTGAACGGTGAACCATCTTCTGCAGCGCGCGGCGGTACTCTATGTTGAGTTCATAAAAATTATTATAGCATAAAATATTTCTTATTAGAATTATATAGTAAGAAAGATATAACAAAAGTAACATCCTTCATTAAGAATTTTAACTTGCATGCACGATAAATGTAACATTAACTTGCATACTGCGAAGGGGTCCAAAAGGCAAAATATGATAATGATCAAAACTTTATAAAGTTAAAACGATCCCTTTCCCATCGCACGCTAAGTATAACTATATAGCATTAAACAAACACGTTATTTACAAACAAAATTACGATAGTTGAAACAATATAAATGTAAATTAATCTAAGAACGTTCCGCTCCGCAAACTCCCACAATATTCGCATTAACTCGAAATATCCACAAACATGGCCGAAATTAAACGAGTAATTATAGTGCTTATCCAATTTGGCGGGGCAGAAAAACGCGACCTCCCTGCACAGGAAATTTGTTTTAAATTTCGACAACAATGGAAGATCGCAACCTGGATAATTGCGTAAGCCGTAAGGGAACCAGCCGTGACGCGTTTGAATAAATCCAGGAACGGTTAATGATAGCTTGTACGAGCGCCTTCAATGGACCTCATGCGGGAGCAATCTGAGAAATCTGCAATTGGAATCGCGTGTCTCGAGCCACTTCAATGTGCTCGAATACGCAAATGAAGATATTTAGATAAGTGAATGAAGTATGGGCTGCGGTGAACTAATGCTAGTACTAATAATTTACCGAGAAATCTCCAATGCAAATTAATTATTGACTAGCTTGGGAAAATAAGTATCGACAAATAGGTTTATGATAATCAGTTTTGTATGCAGACATGTTGCAAAATGAACAGTAGAAAAAAATTTCAAAAATGTAAATGTAAAAAAATAAAGCTGCCAGCTTATGTGCTTACATTGAAAGCATCGATAATATCAATCTTATCGGACAGAAGCTCATAAACATAAATTCATCAAATCAGGAAGCACTTCAAAATAGAGAAAAACAGCGTCATAACGAACTGGAAATACGAAAACTCGTCGATAAATCACATTACAAATCGGTTTACAACCTACAACTGATCCTGGTCACACCGTAAATCATAACTTAAACGAGAATTGTTCCCGTCTATCAGACTCCCCTGACAATCGTAAACATAACTCGATACTTTGAAACGTCCTTAATAAACAGCCTGCATATCGGAGGAATTTTTCAATCATTGAATTTGATACTGGCGGATTGGTTTCTGATAGATTTTTAGATGACGCCGTATTGTATTCCGTAATACAATTGATTAGTATTATGTTTAGAATACGCATCTTATTTATAATTTGTTGTTTATCACACGTAAATCTTCTTTAATATTTAACAGTTATGAGCGAAAAAAATAAGCTTTTATAATTTTATTTCCTTTTTCCATTAGTAAAGTAATATTTATTTATGAAGTTCTGTCTTCTGACCTGTCGATAGTCTTATTATAATAACACTTGATAATATTATGGTATATTTATTTTAATTTATTACACTATTCATAATTTAAGCATCAGGTAAGCTACTTATCTGACCATTTAACGGTCCGACGTGTGTGGTATTTACTAAGTAATATTAGTAAGGTGTTACTTTATTTCCGAAATGAGCGAAACGAGATTATACTAAGTATTAGTATCATGGTAGCTGTCCACATTCCTTATTATATTAACTGTGTCGTCTCATAATAAGCGGCATTATGAAACGATGTTTTCCTCACATCTTTTACCTAATAGTGAGAAGTAACAATTAATGTTTAAAAACACTAAAACAAGATATACATAACTAGTAACTACAGTGTGTCTACTTGTCTTTTAACACTTTACGCTGAAATAGATTTTGATGAAATTTTTGTAAATATGTATGTATATTGTATAGTTCTAGGAAAGGATCCTTATGAAAAGTTTTGTAAAAATGCTTGGTTTCCTCCGTAAGAAAATTGACGTGCAAAAAGTTTTACTAATTCGAAGTGCAACGAAGTTTATTTTATATTCAAACCAATAAATAAATATTCATTTCATATACAATTCACAAACGCTTTTAAGACAAAGTAACTCTACAGAAGTGTAATTTTATGCACTATGAAGCATCTCACAAAAATATTCATGACAAATGCACTCTCACGGCATTCTTATCTCAGTAATAGTAGTACCCCCATAACGTTGTATTTCCCCAAGGAAAGCCTTGTCCAGAAACACATTCGTACTATCTCCCCTTCAAACTTATAATAAATTAACCATCAGATTTTTCTTCCCGTGCGCAAGATTTATCTTGTTCTAGTGCGCCGTTTGTAACACCTGGAAATGTAAATTTTATGCTATTATGTAGTGTTATATTTATAATTCTGAGCTATAGAAATTAATAACTGTATTTTAAAAAAAGCGGCCAAGTGCGAGTTGGACTCGCCCATGGAGGGTTCCGCAGCAGCAATAAGGTTTATTTTTATGAAATTAAAATATTTTTGATTTATTTTTATATTTCAGTCGATTTAATGAAATTTAGATTAAGGTTTACTATTTATGACGTATAAAAAAAAACTACTGGCTAGATCTCGTTCAAACCAATTTTCGTTGGTAGTTTTTATAGTAATCTACATCATATATTTTTTTTTAGAATTATCATGCCTCTACTTTAGAAATTAGAGGGGGGGGGACACACATTTTTCCACTTTGGAAGAGTCTCTATCGCAAACTATTCAGGTTAGAAAAAAATGATATGAGAAACCTCAATATGATTTTCGGAGACCTATCCATAGATACCCCACACGCATAGGTTAGATGAAAAAAAAATTTTTTGTTTCAGTTGTACTTTACTATTTATGACGTATAAAAAAAACTACTGCCTAGATCTCGTTCAAACCAATTTTCGTTGGTAGTTTTTATAGTAATCTACATCAT
The DNA here is from genome assembly GCA_905404155.3 of Plebejus argus. Lineage (NCBI taxonomy): Eukaryota > Metazoa > Arthropoda > Insecta > Lepidoptera > Lycaenidae > Plebejus > Plebejus argus. The sequence continues at coordinate 9,612,162 of FR989941.1, read as the reverse complement.
ATATTTTTTTTTAGAATTATCATGCCTCTACTTTAGAAGGGGGGGGGACACACATTTTTCCACTTTGGAAGAGTCTCTCTCGCAAACTATTCAGGTTATAAAAAAATTATATGAGAAACCTCAATATGATTTTTGGAGACCTATCTATAGATACCCCACACGCATAGGTTAGATGAAAAAAAAAATTTTTGTTTCAGTTGTACCTATGGGGACCCCTAAAATTTTTAATATTTTTTCCATTTTTGCATCAAAATCTTAATGCGGCTTACAGACTACATCTGCTTACCAAGTTTCAATAGTATAGCTCTAATAGTTTTGGAGAAAAGTGGCTGTGACATACGGACGGACGGACAGACAGACAGACAGACAGACATGACGAATCTATAAGGGTTCCTTTTTTGCCATTTTGGCTACGGAACCCTAAAAAGATAAAACCGACTTCAAAATTAAAACTTTCTATCTCCAAAACTACTAAACCGATTTTGATGAAACTTGCACTGTTCCCTAAGTTGAACAATACCTAGTACAACAAAAAAAGAAACACTTAAATCGGACTTGTAGTTCCGGAGATATGCGCGAACAAACATAAAAACATACATACATACATACATACATACATACATACATACATACATACATACATACATACATACATACATACATACATACATACATACATACACTTTTGAAATTTGGCACATTTGTTCAGAAGCTGTTATAGATTAACATATACAAAAACTGGGCAGTTCTGGAAATATTACATACAATATACGCGTCGAATTGATAACCTCCTTTTTCTGAAGTCGGTTAAAAATAATAATAATAGCAATTTTTATAGATGTTAACAAGATTAACTATAATATAAGTATTACTTTTAATTACTCGTGCGTTAAATACACTGCAATTAAAGAAATATATAAGTATTCAGAATTTTTAGAATAAGTACATAATATATTATAATTATAATACTCTTTAGTCTTTATTTTGTGCATTTTTAGATTACAATGTACCGGTTAAAAATATTAACGATTTTGATACAATTGAAAGTTTCTTATTTATTTTAGCTTCGCTACCAAGATGCGATTCAATTGCAAAACAACATTTTTAACGACCACTCAATCATTCGCGCTATATGAGACTGTCAAAATTCTCATATCATGTGACACTGACACCCCAGTTTACACTTGATATGACGGATGACGGCCATATTAGATTTCGAAGAAGTCATAGCGTCCCTTCCAGCTAAAGTTTTACACGGATTTTCTTTTTTATCTTATCGATATGCTTCTTGTTTTACCTTGACAACCGTATAGCAATTAATAATATATTTTGGGAATTTAGAATCGATCGATTTAATAGTCTATTTTAATTATAAACCTACTGATCTGTATCAAATCATTGACGACCATAATCACAAATTATTTAGAAAATAAAGCAATGTGTAGTTCCAAATGGTTGAATCAACGTCCTTGGGTTGAACATTAATTTAATTGATTAGGCAAAAATTCATTTTTGTACAATTCGAAAAAAATCACGCCATGATTCTTTTAGACCGCACAGATATTGGCTTTTCCTACTATTGTTTCCTATTATGCAAATTGTGGCTATATAATATCATTAATAACATTAAAATAACCCGTAGCCGTAACCCCATAAAACGCTATCTAATATAAGGAAGCCACTTGGAAGCCACTATACATAATTTTACCGGTCTCAAAAATATTGGGCAAAGGCTTTCAGAATGTTGAGATTTATTACAATCAGATTACTGTAATGGCCATTAAACTCCACATTACAGATAATAATGTCGTCCTTTTTTATAACAACAATGTATCTTTAAAAGCTACACATTTTTGTGTAAGAAACACCTCTGATATTTTTATTAGTGCGGATTCTCTTACTTCTAGTAGTATAATATTATGTTATAAAAATATTTGAATTCTGCATAGGCATTTAGCCTTCATTTAGCTTAAATTTCCTCCTATTTCCATAAGAATAGGCGCCTAATGCAAAAGCGATAGCGTATTAATCTTTTGTGTGACTATTTTTAATTGAGAGGTACTTACTGACTATTATAACTTCAAATCGGATGGAAATGTAACTGTTGATCTTTGCATCAATTTTTTGCAATTTGCAAAACAAAACATGCAATTTCCATGCAGTTTTTGCAATTCTTACCTTTTTTCTGTCAACAATCTGAAACAATACGAAGGCACCTTATTAAGTTTTCGTTGTCAGGGCGAAATTACAATATCAGTTTATTTTATTCTAAGTACGAGTTCGCTTTAGGCAGGATTAATCCTGTTGCTCTCGGGAGATGGACGTATAATCAGCAGGTTGTACATCTCCCACAGTTGAAGACATCAGTAGATGAAGTGGGTAAATAAAATTTTACAAAATAACTAATAAGAGAATTATTCATTTTTAACCGTCTTCAAACAAGGAGGTTATCAATTCGACCCATATTAAAATATGTAATATTTTCAGAACTGCCTTGTTTCCGTATACTAATGTTAGTCTTAGATATCTATAGCGTTTGAACAAATGTGCCAAATTTCAAAAGTGTATACATATTGTACTATGTTTTATGTTTGTGTCCGCATATCTCCGGAAATGCAAGTCCGATTTTAATTATAATCCAAAGTAATATTTTTTGTACCTAGGACCTAGGTATTGTTCAACTTAGGGAATACTGTAAGTTTCGTCAAAATCTGTTCAGTAGTTTTCTAGATAGGGAATTTTAATTCTAAAGTACGTACAATTTCGAAGTCAGATTTATCTTTTTAAGATACTATTATTTCCCTTATTATAATATAATTTGAATAAACCTTGTAACTTACCTACTTCGTCATCTAGTGAATTATCTAGCTATACAAAGAATCCACAATTTTTATCTCAAATTAACTTCCCGGTCCCAAAGCTTCTATTTATGTAAAAAACGTAACTTTTCATAATGTTAGTTACCCACTTGATCCACTCATGTCTTCAGATGATGGGTTTATTAAATTGTTATCCTGGCAGAGGGGAGGCAACGTTTTATTTTGATATTTAAATTATATTTTGTTTAGTTGATTACGATATTCAGATGCGTTCGCTTCGTTATTATTTTTATTTTGGAGATACATGTTTGCTTTAAATGTTTGTATTTTGGACTATGTATATTTTAAAGATATTATATTTAAAATATATTTAGAAATAAGTTGCAATATAATATCATATTAAATAGCTAATAAAAGTCTCAAGTCACGTCTTGTAACAGCTAACGGCCGTTCCCAATATTTGATCTATCTCTTACTTGAGATAGGAATAGCTCACATTAGACATTAGCTCCATATATTTTGTGTCAATTCTATGTCAGCTGCGATCGGTTGTATGTCAAACTAGAGATAGATTGAATATAGGGAACGGCCATAAGTATACATAAAATATAAAAGATGGATGTTATAGACACAAGGATGAGTATTGAGTACCCTTTGTCTATAGCCAATAGCCATGCTCATATTATTAGAATGTCAAGCCATAATACAAAATAGCCATCGAAATATTGTTCTCTGACCTTCATTAGACGTTGGAATGTTCATAAAAACTTAATGTATTAGTCTCGGTTATGATCAGGGTTGTCACATCAAAATTATCACAAATTTAGTCAAAATAGTCAAAATCCAAAATTATTCAAATTTAAACAAGCCCTGAAATATTTATGCTCAACTCACATTGCTACGTTTCGAGGCCTTTTGATGCAATTTTGAATGAGCCATTCCAAGGAACAGGCAGCTCAACACAGCTAGTGAAAGTCTGTCAATCCAATGTGTAGGTATCTTTTTATAAAACTAAATAAAGTTGAGTTTTGGATGGGTCATTTGCAAAAATGCTTGCCATCACATAGACGCGGCAAGTTACAAATCAATGTTACCTGACCCATACTCTCAGTTTAAGGATGAAGAAGTATTAAATTTGCTCCTAAATGATTAAATTTTCTGTAATTAATATCTAAGTTGTGTCAGCCCTATTGCTAACGCTGTTATTATGTTGTAGCCTTATATTAAATACTAAGATAAATATATAAGATAATGTAGAATCTGGGCTAATTTCTGATTTTTATTTATTGCTTAGTAAATCAACATGCTTCATTATCCAAGTTACTTGTACATAATACTTATTATATGGTAATCTGTGATATTGCATCCAGTAGGTATCTAGTTCTTTATATCTTTACTATTATCATCATAATTACAATTATATAGCTACTGAATTATACGTACATTTTTCTAGAAAAAAAAACAATCCTATAAGTACACTTTCTCAGGACTTAAAGTATCTCCATACCAAACATCTAATAAATTCTAATAGGTCAGTTTAGTGGTTTTAACCTCTTGAGAGTTACAGATAGACACTATAATATCAGTATGAATATCCTTACTTAACCTAAATATCTGCAGGCAAACAGGGTGTGCTATGTAATTTGTCACTAAGCGCCATAAATTGATTGCCAGCCAGTGGGGCGTCTTCTAACCACCATAATATTAATGTGTGGTCACACTACAGCAGGCTATTACGCTAGTTTAGTGTTGCCATACACCATTTACTGAACGTTTGTTTCGTCGTACCTAATTGTGCTACCTCTCTTTGTGGAATATTTGGGCCTTGACTATGTGTTAATAAGCCACCCCTTTTATTGAAAGCGGACGTGTGCCGTGTGGCGTGAAATGGAAATTGTGCTATGGGGTTTCATATTGCAGTTTTGCATTTTTTTATTGTAGATATAACATTTACATACAAAATATGGGAAAGCTACAAAAAAGAACACCTGAAAAATGTGTGATAAATTGATGATATAAATTTGATTAGATTTTTTGATAAAAGGTAGCGACGAAGATCATAAAAATAATTTAAAAACTATCCAATACCAAAATAACATTTTAAAAACACCGCACCGTTGCGCCAAAATTTGTTTATCGCGCGGGAACCGTTAATTTTTTCAGGATAAAAAGTATCCTATGTCCTTTCCAGGGGCTCAAAATAATATATCTCCATGCCAAATTTCAGCAAAATCGGTTCAGCGGTATGGGCGTGAAGAGGTAAGGGACAGGCAGACACACTGTCGCATTAATAATAATATTAAGTACGGAAGTATGGATGGTTAATTACAGTTTAATTTGCTCGAAAAGTAATTACCAAGTTTTGTTCAATATTTACTTTTAACGTTTTCCCAAAAATGTAAAATTCCCAATTACCTTTCAAAAGACTTCACACTTAAATGCAAAATAGATTTCCCGAAAACTATGGAGGCCTGACGAAGCGATTACGCAATTAAGGCTGGCAATAATTACATTTTCATTTAAAACTCCCTTTGCCCAATTCAATTTAACTTCTGTTCATATCTATAGGGTTTGGGTGCGTTTGGGTGCGTTCGGAATTGTTATGTGGAGGCGCAGTATAAATGTCATATAGTAGAGTAACTCAAAATGGTGTTCAAATCATACTCGCTTCGAAATAATTATTATTTTCACACGCGCGTATAATACGCGCGTGTTACAAGATTATATACTTTTGCAACTAACTGCAAGTTATCTTAAATCAAATTTTATTGTGGTGGTCTGGTGGACACTGGAAGGGCTACAATTTACAAATTACAATTGTAGGGCATGCGACGTCATAATTACATTGTGCATTGCTCTGAAACTTCAATTTATTTGTAATCACGCTAATATTACTGTGTGCGTGTGTCAGATTCGGTGTATAGTGTGATTTGTAAGGATAGTCTATTGTATAATAATTATTGTAGTCTATAGAAGAATAAGCATGACTATTTTTTTTTCTCATTGGTAATTGAAAGACCCTTAAAAAATAGAAACCTCGCTGAAAGAATGACTGTGATAGCTTAAAAATTCACCAAGATATGACAATTCAAACATCTCATAAAAATAGACTGGCCCGAAACGCTCCATACAAATTGCTACGAAAGACTGACGTCACTCTTTCTTAGTTTGTACGCATCGGGAGAAAACTTTGTTCGATAGGTATATTAAATATTGCGTTTATGAAAGTGGTTTCATAACAAAAGTTGCTTTTAATTGCATATGTTATCGAATGGTATACAAATATTAAGAAATTTAATTGAAAAAAAAAATCGACTTAATTATCCAACTTTGAAGGCGCATAACAAAAAAAATACAAATGCTATCGAGCTGAAATTTTGGGAACACTTATTTTTTACCGTGATTTATTTATTTTATTAACAAAATTTGCTAATCTTTGACCTTGTCATCATCCCTATTGCAATTGGTAGATTAGCATCGTGCTAACATTGTTTTGCAACTTCTAGTTAAGTATATTATGATTTCACGACAATGTGTGTGTGTGGGTGGTTAATTTAGTCTAGTATGAATATGGTCTACTGTATACTATTTACATATGGTGAAAGGGTGCAATTGGAAGGGAAGTCGACTATGATCTTATCTGTGGTTCGCCTTTTATGAAACCGTTTGATTAAATTCTGACGGGATATAGGGACGTTTTGTATTTCACTCGAAAGAACTGCTGACAATAAGTGAAACGTACAATGAGTGAATCAGTAATCGGACTATGGTATTTTGATATACTTACTGATAAAGTGATCCTTTACTTACTACTATCTCACCCGGCAAACGTTGTTTTGTCATGTATTTTGAGGGAATGGAGCGTCCATGGAATAGTGAGTAGGTAGACTTTGGTTAGCAGGTGCGATCCCGTGTAGAGGCGTGTACCAATGAGACGTTTTCAGATCTCAAGTACATAACAGGGATGCTCGTACGATGAAGGAAAACGTCGTGAGGAGTTCCGCACATGATTGATGGTCCCAGACGCATTGATCTGCTCAATGCTCATTCCTCTGGACTAGGCCAGTCGATTATGTAGCGAGAATGTCGTATGTGCTTGGGCAATGGGCTATCATACGGATTTTAATCTCCCAGGCACTACAGTATTTGATTAGTGGTTATTTCGCTCTGAAGATACTGTATAAATTATTCACAACGGATGTAGAGGGAATGTTTTTGTGGGAATATTCTCAAATCTCCATTTGCATTTTGCTTGCAACTCCTTGCTCTTCAGCAAGGAATTATATAGCTCTGTTATTTCAGAATTCAAACGTTGCAATGACAACTCATTTTGGGACCTCCAACTTTCAGACAAACTTATTCGATAGTGTAGTGTGAGCTGTTTGGTCCACAACAATTTATATTATTTTGGGTTTTAAGAATAGATTCTGCCGACCCACCCGATAAGCAAACAGCATACCAAATGTCATCAAAATCTTTGCCGCTTTTCGATTCGCCAAAAAGTCAGAGATCGGAGAAAGCGGAGTCAGTCAGTGACTTGCAAGTGCTTTGGCACTGACAGGTCACGTCAGAAACCGGTCAGTTCGGTCACGCACTTAATTATTAAGCCTCAACTCGCCCCGAGTCAGTAATTCATGGTTGCCCATCGCTTTGTTTATCTTTGATTAGCTCGGAATTGCTGAGTCATTAGTGGAACGGACACTCCCACATGGTAAGGCCGTGCGCACATTTTGTACTATTCTTTTCGTTTTTTTAGTCAATCTAAAATTACATTTTTAATGTTGCTGTGGTATGAAGCTTTATGTTTTTTCCAACTTGAAGTCAATTTCTTTCCGTCGTCTTACTGCAAAAATTTTCACAGCTTTTCGTCGTTACCAGTTTTAGGCACACTAGGCAAAACCATGTAGACCAATCCAATACCTGAATATCCTGGACAAATCAACCTAATATTAAAGCGATGCAACCAGTAAAAGAACTCGAAGACCACCTAGAAACCAACCATAAAAATTAAAAATATATTTATTTTCTCTTCTTATCTGACAGATAGAGTATTCCTGATAAGAGTGTTCCTGATAAGTGCTGCATAGGCTATCCATAACTTATATATTAGATAGAGTATGGAGTATCTGTCAGATAAATTGTGGATAGCCTATCCGGCACTTATCAGGAAGTGGTGAAACAGCTCCTAAGTATTGTAACATGATGTATCACTTACCAAAGCTTCTTTATTAAAATCAAATAGGACTATCCCTATGTTTGCAGCTGCCCTTATCTTCATTGAATTATGTTATGTGGTGACTTCAATGACACCTGATTGATGACCATTTGTGATCCTTTGTTCAATCCTCTCCACCATAAAAACTCCTCAATCAATAAAAAACTGCCACTCGATGGCTCAAGTCCTTGAAAACACTACATGAGTGGCGTATTAATTTGACAGTTGAGTCTTTTCTAGCTAAAGTTATTACTCGAAATTTGAATAAGAAAAGGTGCTTATAAAATAATTTCCTGGCTACCTATAAATTCTTAAATCATTGAATATTTTTTGGCACAAAATAATCTTGATTAACAGACCTAGAAGGATCTTGTGCCACTTTGATAACAGTACTGCGGTCTGCGGAGGCTTTAAAAGACATACTGAGGTAAAGTCACTCACTTGAAGTACAGAACTTGTGCACGGGAAAGCACAAAACAAGTACGGTCAGATTGACCTGTGATCAGTCCGACTTGATTTGATTGGCCTGCGATCAGTCCCACCGGACTCCGGAGTCGATGGGTCTGCGATCAGTCCGACGGGATTCGATCGGCCTGCGATCAGTATGATCGGATTCGATTAGAGACCGGACTTATATGGGGGCCGATCGACGTCGTCGTTATATCCGTCATAAAACGTTTACTATCTTTTAATTAGATGCATAAACAATTATTGTTCGTAAATCGTAACCTTATCGAAAGAGAATTTCCGTTAAAAATATACTTTCGATAACGTTTTGAAGCTATTGAACCGCACTAAGCCCTCTTATACTCATAAACATGTCGAATTATAGTTTACAACATTTCGCCGTGCTGGGGCCTATTCTCGCGAATCGAATGTCGCTTCGAGCGCATGCTATTTCACTTTCACAGGTAGGTACTTACTCTCTCATATTAATATCACGTGCAACTCGCAAGTGTGACAGTCAGTGATCAAAGTGATATTCGAAGTGTAAAAATCTGGCCCCAGATTGAATAACAGTAAACAGCTAGCTGTAATTATTTGTAGACAAAACACATAATATTGGGATTATTTTATACTCATAAGAATTTATTTTATTTATGAACATTAAGCTTCTTATGTAGCGAATCATTTCTACGATCAATGTGTGTGGTATGCTACTAATAAGCGTGGCTTTTATATTATGCAGTGAGTTAGATACTTTTGAAAATATTTTTTGTATGTATAATATTATGATGGCTAATAAAGTAATAATATTCGTATGTATTATTTTGTCAATTTTGAAATTGTGTCTGTCTATCTGTTACCTCTTCACACTTAAACCGCTCAACCGATTTTGATGAAATTTGGTATGTAAATTCTTGTCCCGGTACAAGGATATTTAAGATATTTTTTATCCCGAATAAGTGTACGGTTCCCGCGCGGTAAACTTTTTTTTTTCACTTTTGTATAGGAGAACTCGTGACGCTGGGGCGCATGCCCAAAAAAATCACAAAAAAGTGTTAGTCTTTCAGCACTGCTACTTTCACAGTAAACTTTCTACAAGGAACACATGTATACACCTTAAAGTATTATCACTTAGAGCACTTAGTTTTGTTACACCCTGTAGGAGAAACTTAAGTTCTGTGTCCGAAAATTATGTCATTTCTAGTGCAGTAGCTAGGCAGTAGCCCATAACATCCATGTGTTGTCATAGGCTTGTTCATAATTTTGAATACGACATACACGTAGGCCATTCGACACGAAGGTTGTTGTCAAGTATCCTGGGAAAGGACCTTACAAAATACGGCTCCCTACATTATGTACTGCTAGTAAAATCACAAAATGGCGCGTAACAAGCTCTTTGTGCATGAATTCATTTTACTACACGTAACTACTAACCATGGGTCAAAAAATGCCCACCGTTTTCAAGCATCGTAAATTCTATTCAAATGGCGACAAAAGTACAATGTTGTACTACTGTAGACGATAAGCCTAAGCTGTGCTAAAGGCCTTGGGTTCCCTAAGTAAAGTTTATATACCATAATATACTGTAAAAGCAGGATAATCATTTTAAGGAGAGTGGTAGGTGATACTCCGTTTAATTCCTGTATTATGGCCAGCTTACATCATTTCAATACAGTGATCCAATCCAGCGAAGGCGCCGAATAATGTTTCGGTCATTCCAGTGCCCTTTTACATAACATCGTGTTCTATTGGATTTGTTGTAAGCTTGCAATAAGGCTGCTTTTCCACCGGTGCTGAGCCAAGCTAGGTTTCAAAGAATTCGCTTTTTAAGATTCAATAAATTCGTTGCACTGAGTGAAGTCAGGCACATGAAGCGATTCATTCGTTCTTAAAAACATATTCTTCATAAGTCATGACTCATGACTTACGCAGATTACCTCAGCTCCGATGAAAGTTCACCCTATGAATCGTCATATTTTTTGAAGCCATAAAAACTGAAATCTAAAATTTACACAGTACGTAACTTGCCACGGAAGTCCAATCATTAACGAGGCATGGCCATTGGACAATAATAAAACGCTGGCGCAGGGTGCACAATAGTACATAAGGCAACACTGTATTGTGCTACTGACAATGCACTGTTAGGGTCAATTCAGACCGCGACGCGACGCGTAGATGCATTTCTAAATTTGTATTGAGTCTGTCAAATAGATACAAATTTAGAAATGCAGCTACGCGTCGCGTTGCGGTCTGAATTGACCCTGAAGGCACAGCATAAAATATGTCATACAGTAAACTATGTACCTAAGAACTAGTAAGAAGACCTTTAGAATTTGGCGAACGCACTCTGGTAGGTAACTTTAGAGTAGTTATGAGAATAGGACAATACAGTTTTACGTTGCCCGTCACCCGTGTAAAACTTGCCCCTAGGTGTTAAGCCCGCTTTACACATCGCGGCATATATTTTTTCATCTAGGTTACTTGATTTTTGTGTCTTTATACTAAAGCATATAGTCCCCGGCTTTTGGCTAAAGCAAATTCAAGTTCATATTCAAGTTGAAGACTGGTTAAAAATTCAGTCGCGAATACGGCTATAACTAACGTTAAACTCCAGTTAAAGTTAAACACAACTTAGTAAATCATACAGTTGAATATGTTATCAGTTAAATTAAGACTTGGCTAAGTTAGTTTTACGAGCTTAATTAGTTTAATACTGGATGTTGCCTGCAACTTCGTCCTGCCAAAACTCGTTTATCGCGTATAGTAAGTAAATTTTTCTGCGGTTATCCTATCCTATGTTCAAGAAATATTATAATCATAATCATAATCATAATCTTTATTTGCATAAAATATGGTACAATAAGGTCTTGCTAATCTAACAGTGTCTCACATATTTTGTCGCTTTTCTCGACGTGTAAATGTTAATTTAAAATACATTAGTCAATCATCTTAGTATTTAAATTACATAATTCTTTTTGTTTATTTTATAGTCAAATATAGGTAATTACATTATGTCCATCTCTACACAAAAGTTTATCGAAACAAACAGTCAGACATACTTTCCCATTATTAGTATCAATAATAATTCACAATTTCATTGCAAACTAATTGTTCTGAAATAAATAAATCTCTTAGCATTTTAATTTTCCAAACTTTTCGCTGCAGATTAAAACAGTAATTTAAATTAAACTACCGACAAAAGTAATTTATGAAATTAATTGAAAAATACATTTAATTTTATCCCGATTTAATTGAATAATGAAAGAATTTGATCATGAAGAGATAATACAAATTATAACGGCGCGGTAGTTCTCAATGAAGAAATGCACTTGTTTCCGATTGAGTGGCCACATTCAATAAGTTTTATACTTTTTTGTAGGTCTTTGAACATTGCTTGAATATTTGTATTAAAAGATAATTAACTTCAGCTGACGGTAAATTGAGATAGAGGGTAAAGGTGAAATAGAAAAATAAAATATATTCATGTATTTAGCACTGAAAGAGTAACTTTTTTAACTTTTGTATGGGATAATTCCTGACGCAGGGGCTCATACTAATCACAAAATAAATTTTTGCTCTTTCAGCGCTGCTACTTTCATAGCGAACTCTATACATACACGCTCCAATAGTATTATCACTTATTTCTTATTAATTCTGTTACACTGTATAATATTCACGGTAATTAGTTAGGAGTTTTATTGCCACTTTGATCTGTGCCGTTTTTTCCGGTGTACAGGTTGCCTCCATATTATAAAGTATTATTAAGGGAGGCCGATCGATCACAGGCCATTGGCCAAACTGACCGGACTCGTGCCCACAACATTAAAATGCATAAAATCATGTCAGGTAAATGATCAGTCAGGTTGGCCTGTGATCAGTTCGAACTTCAATCGTATCAATCTACCTCCCCGTACGAGGGCCTTAAGAATAAATCCAGCAATAATTTAATGTTATTTGATATTTATTTACATCATGCGGTCGGCATATTGAGTTTAAAGTATTTCGTTCGCATTATACGTTGATATGGATTATGTTTATGACGCATTGTTCCCACTTAACACCATACCTCTTTGGGAAACTTCGATAAAAAGTTAAGATCAGAAGGCGGTTCGGATATTTTATTGATATTATATAAAAACTTTTAAATAATAAATCTGGATTCAATATTGAACCTTTTTTGGTCTGGATCTGTCTGGGTCGTACATCAATAAAAATGTTTCAATAATATTGTGTGTTACATATTTTGTGTTATAGTCTGCTCTGTATGTAACAAAAACTTAATCGAAATTGTTTGTTGGTTACGGATTAACACACAAACAGAAACGTCAAAGTAATAACACCCGTTCGTCGGAGTTTAAAAATGAATGATACTGAAGAACAAAACGATCTCAAGATATCTCAGTAGTATTTGAATTTTGTTAGTAGTTTTTGTAAGAATCGGATACGGTCAGAGGGCATGCGTCGTGGGTATGGACGTGGGCGCGTAGAAGGTACAGAAAAGATTTAAAACCTCGATGTAGAATAAAGCAGACGAAATAGAAAACTTCATATTATATTTTTAACTTTGAAAACTAAAGATTTTTTTATAAGTTCAATACTAGATTTTATAAGTAAAAAGAGTGAAATATTAAAATGAATTTTCAAAAAATCCGTTCATGATAAAGTTGAGAATTTGCTTCCAGTTCTTAAACATTAATTGAATACTTACGTTGCCATAGACTTCGGGATAATATTAAAGGTGCAGATAGATATTATGTCTCTTCAGGAAAATAGTGCAGGGTGTAACAAAACAAAGTGATATTTAATACTTTAGTATTTGTACGTGTCCCTTATATCACTGTGAAAGTAGCAGCGCTGAAAAGAGACCTCATACGATAAATATTACTTAAGTTACCTCTTTATTTGATTTAATAATATTCTGACTAGTTGATCATTGATTCCTGCAACTCCGTTGAGCAAAAACTCGTTTAACTTGCGGGAACCGCACATTTTTCTGGTATAAACTATAAAAAGACGTATTATATGTTGTTTCCAAGGACTCAAAATATCACCATACTAAATTACAGCAAAATCGGTATAGCGATTTGGGCGTGAAGAGGTAACAGTCGGATAGACAGACGCACTATCGTATTTATTTATAATATTAGTATGGAAGTCCAACCAAGTTTTAAAGCCACTTTAAGGGCCTTCCCTACGGAGAATCCGTAATTTACCGTATTTAGAGCATTATAAACTCATAATTTGAAAGCTACAGAGTTATAATAAAAATACAGCAATAATCTTCAGTATCTCAACATTCCTTTTCACGTTTTAAATTTTCTATTTTTGTTTATTATACTCATGATATCATCTTCCAAAGTAAAGCCAATTTACTAAAATTCAAGCATACATTCAGCATCTCCTTAGTATTTACAAATTACTTTTATTTGAAACACACGCCAATAGATTGACAATATCATAAACTACATAATATTCCCCGTTTTAAATTTTTTTAGGTTAATTTTGAACTAAGATAAAGTAAAATAAAAAAAGCGGCCAAGTGCGAGTTGGACTCGCCCATGGAGGGTTCCGCAGCAGCAATAAGGTTAATTTTTATGAAATTATATTGTTTTTGATTTATTTTTATATTTCAGTCGATTTAATGAAATTTAGATTAAGGTTTACTATTTATGACGTATAAAAAAAACTACTGGCTAGATCTCGTTCAAACCAATTTTCGTTGGTAGTTTTTATAGTAATATACATCATATATTTTTTTTAGAATTATCATGCCTCTACTTTAGAAATTAGAGGGGGGGGGGACACACATTTTTCCACTTTGGAAGAGTCTCTCTCGCAAACTATTCAGCTTAGAAAAAAATGATATGAGAAACCTCAATATGATTTTTGGAGACCTATCCATAGATACCACACACGCATAGGTTAGATGAAAAAAATTTTTTTTTGTTTCATTAAGTTTTACTATTTATGACGTATAAAAAAAACTACTGGCTAGATCTCGTTCAAACCAATTTTCGTTGGTAGTTTTTATAGTAATATACATCATATATTTTTTTTAGAAATATCATGCCTCTACTTTAGAAATTAGAGGGGGGGGGACACACATTTTTCCACTTTGGAAAAGTCTCTCTCGCAAACTATTCAGGTTAGAAAAAAATGATATGAGAAACCTCAATATGATTTTTAGAGACCTATCCATAGATACCACACACGCATAGGTTAGATGAAAAAAAATTTTTTTTGTTTCAGTTGTACCTATGGGGACCCCTAAAATTTTTAATATTTTTTCCATTTTTGCATCAAAGTCTTAATGCGGTTCACAGACTACATCTACTTACCAAGTTTCAATAGTATAGCTCTAATAGTTTCGGAGAAAAGTGGCTGTGACATACGGACGGACGGACAGACAGACAGACAGACAGACAGACAGACAGACAGACAGACAGACAGACAGACAGACAGACATGACGAATCTATAAGGGTTCCTTTTTTGCCATTTTGGCTACGGAACCCTAAAAATAGGGTTTTGGTGCGATCTCGGCAACGCGGCAAATGTATGGTCAAGGTCGTTTGCTCGGGGGATGGCCTTAACACAATTTGTTCTTTACTATGATACAGTATAACTACCACGTTGATACAATCTAATTAGATTTTTGAATCGAAGAAATTGATTCATAGGCAGATTGCGGACCTACGTATTTTGGTCGCGTTATGTCGACCCCAGCCGACAGATGACGACTTACATTAGGTTGACCATACTAAATGACATACTAGGCCTGTGAATCAATTTCTTCGAAGGTACTATGCTTTACTACTACTACCTTCTTAAGTAATTAAAGTAATTGCCAGCTCTATCAGTTCGAACTTCGAAGCTCTACCAGGTAACATATTATATTTAGAAGGACGCATCTTACAAACCGAGGATTGTCACTATTGTCCGAGAGCCTGAACAGTGGTTTGCACTCAGCGAAGCATGCCCTGATCTCTTGTAGTACGGGCTCTTGTACTATAATAGTGCAGCTCCTAGTTTTATGGGAGAATTATGGTTAGATAATATTATTATGTTTTGGTATTAGTGTTAGAATATTTGGATAGTTTGTAGTAGTTCTGTGTAGGATAGTGATGATATTATGATATTTTACTAGTTTTTCAGAGTTATTTTCTAGCTCCTAATCTGGCTCATTTAGGGCACTCGCTGACTTAAGACACGACAGTCTTGATAGAGACTGGCAACACAAAATACTATGCATTTGTTTGAAGTATGTGCATCTTCATAATAATATGTTTTATACAGCAATAGTCTGTTTGCCCTTATCTGATACCAATAAGGGCTAAGGCTTGACAGAGAAGTATAATTTGCCATACTAAAAATTTACGTAGTCGGTATCGGGTATCGATAAAAACTATAGCTTAAAACTTATGGTAGAGCTACTGGAGAGCAATCCTTTGTTTTACCGGCCCTTTTCCTGAAAACAAGCGACAAAGGGAACTTCGCTAAAGCCACAAATGAATTTAACACTGTAGTCGTCAACTAAGTTGCCAACCCGTATAAAAGTCCCGCCAACTCAAACAATGTAAATCGACACTGGCGCAAGCTACTAGCCGACGTGTACCACTTTACGAAGAATGCGAGTAACACGCATGCCAGCGCTGGCAGGTGTGGTGCCGCCTTTAGCGAAACTGTACCGATTTACGACGTGTTACTTCAAAACCTCTCCGCTTATCTTCTTGGGTGGGCCCATTAGGGTTTTTTAATTTAGGCGTTCTTTTGTTTTGCTTGTTTGCTTTCCGCGATAATGTGTATCGTTAATGCTTTAGTGCGCTTGATGTATCTATTTTTATTGATGAGCGCATACAGTTTTAAGAGAATCGTTATTCGTTACATTGCATTGTGTAAATCTTTTCATGTAAGAATTAAGATCGATGGAACTTCGTAGCACTTTAGTATACTGTATGTTCAACCACGTTTTCGTAATATATTTTATGTTTATTATAATAATTTATGATAAATTTTACTAATAATGATTACATTAAATATAAATAAATTGCTAACATAACTGAAACCTAAATTTTCACGGTACACAATATGCACAATATTCTTAGATTTGTATCATGTGTAATTATATAATGTAATGTAATGTGATTAAAATATTATTAATATTATAATTTTCTAGTTTTTGTTAGATTTTCTTCTTAGTACTTACCTATATATTTTAAAATTTATTCGTTATTTAAGCCTCATTCTCAAAATATACACAGACCATAAGAAATGGTTTCAGGATATACCTTAATATTCTTTCAAGTCTCTTACGTCATCTAGTTTTAAGTACAAAGGGGGTATTGTCTCCTAACCGGCTCAGAGACAGATGTTAGAGAGGAACGTGAGTGAAATTGAAAGTATCTCTTTTGAATACCACACCAATTTCAAATGGAACGAATTCAAAAATGGAATGGAATATTTAAGTGACACTAGGCTTGGAATAATGGCGTCCTAAAACTTGATGATAGAATAAGAATAATATTAAAAAGATTCGAAAACAAAAAATCTTATAAGAAAACTTGATGACCATAATATATAATAGCTCCCACACTGGTTTCGGTGACGGTGGCCGGTTTCATTGAAACCAGGCCAGTTACGCAGGAGTAATTTTATAGTGCCCAAGTGTGCGCGCAGTACACAAGAGCACTCTCTATTTCTTTACTCTCATAACCCAGTGGGATGGGAGACCGACACGACCGGCGAGAGATCAAGCGCAGGACCGACTTTTAACATCCCCATCCGACGCATGGATCATCTTACTTGTCAGACAATCAGGTGATCAGCCTGCATTGTCCTAAACAAACTTGGAAATAATATGTTTCCAACGCGGGAATCGAACCCACAACCTCCAAATCAAGAGCCGCGCTCTGTACCACTAGACCATGCTTCCGCAATTATTTCACGATAAAAAATTTCAGCCGTTCTCAAGATTCTTATTGTGATTTGTGACCCACATATTTTGATAGGGTTATATTGACATAATCTTATAGCTAATCAAGCTACATCAACCCTAGCTGACAGAATGCAAGTCGCGACAAAATATTTTTTTCTCGTCAGGACACGATACCAAATTACGAGTCTAGTAAGACATGACAGATTAAACGATAAATTCAGTTCCTAATAAGTTTCATACTCTATTTAAATATTTTTTTCCGCAAATTGCATAAAAAACTGTTAATTATTAACTCCCCGTTAACAAAACGGCAATAAAATAGGTCTAATCGACGGTAAACGAGCAACCTCACTTACCGCGGCCGGTCGGCATCTCCGGCATTTCGTGCCTTCGCCAAATATTCCGCCGGGCGGTATTTATTGCCTTTTGACGCGGTTCACGGAATTGGGGACTGAGCTGATGAAGTGGATAACTAACATTTTACAACATAAGAGCAATTACTCATTTTTTCCCCTTAATAATTTGAACAAACCTTGTAAGTATCTTATTACCTACTTCATCATGATAGCTAATACAGTGTATTAGTGTAAACACCGTTATCCTTGAAACCATCAAATGAGCCCATCAAAATGAACAACTTTTTCTATGAAAACAATGCTAGGAACTCAAAAAAATCGATCTAGCTAACCATAGAATCTACACTCCTTTGATTTCAAATAATTTTCCCTGTCCTAAAGCCTCTATTTATGCAAAAACGACAGTTTTCAAATTGTTAGTTACCCACTTCTTCCACTCATGTCTCAAATTAATAATTATGGTTCTAATGGCATTAAATTGGCTAGGATTGAATTTTTGCATCCGCGATTTCCCGATAACTGTTACGTAATCCCAACGATTCCTGAATACCTAAATGCAGCGTCTATTAAAATATTAATACGTTAGGAAATACGCCTTTTTAATAATGCCGGGAATCCCCGGCTTACTGTGGTGTAAATGCGGCTTAATAACTTTAAATAGCGACATCTATTGTTAATTAATGTTATTAATATTTAAAGCTTAGTTCGCCTCTCTTCCGCTTGACGTCGTATAACTCTTATATTGTTTCATTTCAATATAAACCTGAGAACAGGAAAATCTAAAATCTGTGATATATCATATAAATAATAAACCTAATCGTGACAATAATAAAATAAAATCTAGTTATGTAACTTTATAAAATATTATAAACTTAATATTATATTGTTATGAAATCATCATTATAACTACACAAATTAAAGATCTAACGTCTCTTGAAATCCAAATGAAGCAAAAACAAGCTAGAAAGTAAAAAGTAAAATAAGTTTCGAAAGATAAACTGAAGACTTAAAAATTCGCATTTAATAGTAGGAATTCACCTAGAAGTAGAAAGGGTTGTTAAAATTTCACCCATGTCACATTTAAAACGTTTATCGCATATATCCCAAGACGTATTCACATTAGGAATAACCGCGTAAAATCCTCGTAATATAATACATAATATTGATATTATGATCGCTTCTAAGAGCATCCCTACCTATGATCCCTACCTTAAAATTCACAAAAAAAGCGAAACCATATTTGTGAGCGAAATTGTCTCGCTATGCAGCGCTTATCCCGCCTATCCCAGTCCCGGCAAATCCGGATCCCGCCTAGCCCGCCATTTGTACGTCTACAGCATTTTGCACTCGCGACGAACAAGGCTTTGGCAAAAAAAATCCAGGGCTGTTTCATTAGTGTCTATCGCTTTAGTATTTTTCGGGATTCGCTTATGAGTTGACGGAGACTGAGGTTTTCTGATAAATTATTTCTAGACTAGCTGTCCCGGCAAACGTTGTTTTGCCATTTAAAGTATTTCTACTTCATCAGTAATTGATACAAAATCTAACCCCCCCCCCTTTTGTCCCCTAAGAGGGGTGGGGTGAAAACTGATGTTAAGTTGGAAAATACAATTAATAATATGACGTAAGTCCATTAAAGAAAAAATTTGATACAAAATCTGACCCCCCTTTGGGTCCCCTTAGAGGGGTGGGGGGGAAAGTTTATACACCAGATGTTGAGTTGGAAGAAGGCAAATATATCTGCGGAAACCGTATGCAAATCGGATCAGTAGTTTTCGTGTTAAAGCAAAAGCTTGATACAAAATCTAACCACCTCTTTCGTCCCCTTAGAGGGGTGGGGGGGAAAATTTTTATACACCAGATGTTAAGTTGGAAGAAAGACAAATATATTTGCGAAAACCGCATTCAAATCGGATCAGTAGTTTTCGTGTGATAGTGGAACAACATACAGACAGAAAGACAGACAAAAAACTAACCACAGTTTTGGCTTCTATAGCGATGTAGTAACACCCCCTGCTTATTATTTTTTCAATATCTTTAATGTACAGAATTCACATTTCTACAGTTTTATTATATTATGTATAGATTTATAGTTAAAGAAATTAATTAATTATAATAGCAATCAAAAATAACAGTCATTCAAAACGTATTTTAAAAAGTTCTAAAAATATTACTTTCTTAGTCATAACTTTTAAAGCTTTTTTGAAATTAGGATTATAATAATGAAGCACTATAGTCTATATCAAATCAATAAAGCAGCACCCGGCTGTCGCATAACTATTGAAAATCTATTGTGTCTGCGATTCCCACGATCGAGGTAATATTTACGTGGACTCTCCGGGCGAGTCGGTGGCACTGATAATTAAATCTCTCCCCTACCGCACGCACACCCGCGCGTCGCGCCTTGACGCCCAATTCGCAACGTGCAGCAGAAATCGTAATATTTTAATTTCGCCGTAACATTTAAACCAAACGTCCAATTTTAATCATTCAAAGACCAAATATTATCTACATTAACTGTACTTAGTGATGAAATAATTTATTTTGATAAGGGTCAATAGCATTATTTAAATAAACGCGTTTAAATATAGTCCAAAAAAAATTCAAGATTTTTTTATAAAAAAATGGTTATTGTGCCTCACTCAACATAGATAGGTATAGTGTGTTGCGGACTTTTTTGTAGATATTTAAAAGATCTATAATTACTTAGAACATTTTATGCCTCTATCTTTTATAGTTTAGGCAGCGTACGCAAAATAAGTAACTTTTCTGGTTGATTTTTTACACCTTGCGTCCGAAAATCCCAAATATCTTACGGAACCTTATATTTTTCCAAAATAAAAATTAGCCTATGTTCAGCAGAAATAATGCAGGATTCCAATGGTGAAAGAATTTTTCAAATCGGTCCAGTAGTTTCGGAGCCTATTCGACTCAAACAAACAAACAAACAAACAAATCTTTCCTCTTTATAATAGTAGTGTAGATGAACTATGTTTTTTGAACACACGGGAAAGAAGGGTAATAATTTTCAGCCTGTATAATATTTTTGATGGCCTGAGATTTATTGTCTGAATTTCATCAACTCACCAGATTCTGATTGAATCCATAACCGCGCTGTTGAATAGAAAAACTCTTGTTAACAATTAGCTATGTCCACACTGTGCCTTTTTTGTTCATTAGGGCCTAAGGGCATGCATCATAGCGCAGTCAACAGAGCACGTGAGGCATGCCCGCGACGCATGCCTTCTGACCGTATCCAAAACTTTCGCTTTGTTCTTTAATGGCAGTGTTGGCGTTGCGTTCGTTGACGTATTCAATTATTGAATGCGCCAATATTATGAAAGTTGAATGTCAAAAGATGATGAAAGTGCACAGAGTGGACATAGCTAAGCCTCAAAATTGGGTAAGTGTTTGTAATTTTCTGGTTTTAAAAAATGAAGTTTTTTCTCGTACTGTTTGCGAAGACAAGTTAGAGTTTAGACCATAGTTTTTTAGCTTCCAAATAAGGAGGAGGTTTCTCAATTCGACCGTTTATTATAATAAGTTTTTATGTTTGTTCGCAGCTGATAACTTCGCCAATCGTGAACCGATTTTGATCATATTTATTTGTTGGAAAAAGGAGGCGATACCATGATAAGAAAATACCAACCATAATTATATATAAAGTCGGCTTTTTGATAACATTATAACTGTTTTTTTTTTCAAATTTATCTCTATCATAGAGGCAGTAATATAAGCAATGAAGATTTACTGGCTATGCGTAACAAATGGCAAGTTTATAACATCCATCCCACTTCCTCGGGTCGCGATGATGGCTCAATTGATATGGATCACTTGCATCTATCTTGTTTAGACTGATCTAAAGTTGACACATACTTTATTTAGGTTAAAGTTTAAGGGTTAAGAGTTAAAAATCGATATTTAGTTTGTGTATACGACGATTGATGATTAATTGAAAAAAGATTACGATAAAGATTGAAGAAAATATACGATATCTGAGTGCGTAGTGCGAGTTTTATTCGATCATACGCATCGAGCACGTTAACGCGAATTTGTATGGGATCAAAGCGGTATCCACGTTAGCCAGTAGATGGCGCTGCTTTGATCCCATACAAATTCGCGTTAACGTGCTCGATGCGTATGATCGAATAAAACTCGCACTACACCCCCTGTTGACTGTTCCAACTTCCAGCCTACCATTTTTTTTTTTTTTTTTTTTTCCCGGAGGGGGAAATGCATTACGCATACCACCCAGGCGCAGGGGGCGACCCGAGCGGTGATGTGGGACTCCCGTAGCTAATGAGACCACGGTATACCCACTAAAACCCCCCCCATCTTTCGCCACGCCGCCTTTTGACGGGGCCACGGGAACGATACACACATCCGCGACCCCGCCAGCGGTCCGAAGACTCCACGATGGGCGCACAACACGTGCGCCCTCCTCCTCGGCCCCCACCAGGGCTGTAGCAGACGCCCCCCGAGTCTGCTACTTGGAGGCCATGTGGCAGATCAGGTCTGTGGCTCTGCCACCGACCACACCTCGGCCGCAGAGGATAGGGCAAGCGGCGCACCGCAATACCTACTTGCCTCTTCCTCTGCGGCCCCACCAATGCCGTTCAAACGGAACGGCCAGCTCGCAGGGGGGGTAGGGAAAGCGGCAACCTACCACAATGCCTCTCCCCCCCGCGATCCGTCCTCGGCCGCAGAGGATAGGGCAAGCGGCGCACCGTAATACCTACTTGCCTCTTCCTCTGCGGCCCCACCTCGGTGCGCATCCGCAGCGGACTCCTCCAGTCCGCTGGGAGCGCCCTCCTCGGGCCAGGCGGCGACACCGGCCGGCCCTGGTTGCCTCTTCGCTTCACCGCGGTTGTCCAAGCCGCGGTTACTAGAGCCCCACCGCCACGACAAGGCGAGCAACCATCGGGGGGGGAATTTCCAGCCTACCATACGACAGCTGGGGTCAACCAAGATTTTCGTAAGTAAAGTAAGTTATTTGTCTTAGGGCCTGTTTCACCACTTTCTGATAAAGTGCCGAATAGGCTATTCACAACTTTTTTGACAGATTATCCATACTTCATCTGTCAAGTTATGTGGTGGATAGCCTATCCGGCACTTATCAGGAAATTGTGAAACAGGCCTTTAATGTACTAAGTACACATTAACAGAATCCATCTTTTAATATTATAATAGCAATGGCGTATTTTATATCTTTCTGTCTGTTACCTTTTCACTCTCTAAGTATTCGATTTGGCCATTAAAGAGTAAAGAAGTTTCAATGAATTTATAGAGAACTAGACGTTCCACATGGCTTCGCCCGCGTAAATTAGGGTTTTCACGGAAACCGTAAATTTTTTCGCAAATCATAGTCTATGTCCTTCCAAGTGGTCTACTTTATATCTCTACCAAATAACATAAAAATTGCTCCAGTAGTTCGTGAGTTTAGCCCTTTCAAACAATTTTCCCCGGTTTTTCCACATTTTCCTTCCTCGATAAATGAGCTATCTGACACTGAAAGAATTTTTCAAATCGGACCAGTAATTCCTGAGGTTAGCGCGTTCAAACAAACAAACAAACTCTTTAGGATTATAATATTAGTATAGATAAAGTCTCGGAAAAGGCACAGAATAGTTTTTATCCCGAAAAAATGGTTTTGTGCGATAAACGAATTTCAGCGCGGTGCAACAAAGTTGCAACATCTAGTACATAATATTACGTCTGTATAAAATCCATCGATCGCTTCATATTCATATGGGCGCGTTTTTGTTCCTGTAAAAAGCCGTCCCCGTGCGTATGATTAAAATTTAAATTGCGGCCCACACAGGCGGCCACTCAGCTACGTCTATAAATAATTAACCGCTATAAAAATATGCAGCTAGGCGAAACAGCGGGTTGGATCTATTGACATGATATGATAGGGTTACAAACATAGATATGTATAATGTAATAGACATGAAAACAAGGCAAAAAGCGTGGTCATATACAGGTAGTTATGTCCTGGACCTTGGTGACAAGCGCTCAACGCGCGTTTTGAT
The DNA here is from genome assembly GCA_905404155.3 of Plebejus argus. Taxonomy (NCBI): domain Eukaryota; kingdom Metazoa; phylum Arthropoda; class Insecta; order Lepidoptera; family Lycaenidae; genus Plebejus; species Plebejus argus. The sequence goes on along the minus strand of FR989941.1, from coordinate 9,588,360 downwards.
GACGTGCGTAACGCATGCTAAGTACATACCCAAAAATAAGTAAGTAACAGCTATATTACTACTATTGTCCCAAAAACGTGTTTTAGCGTGTGCATAGCCTGAATAGAATGTTTGTGGTTGTCAAACGCGATATCATCAAAACGTGCGTTCAGCGCTTGTCATCTAAACATATCCTAAAGTGTCAATTTTGGTGTAAGTTGGTAATCGTATGCTTTGTCGGTTGATCATAGAAACTAGAATGTGCCAGAAATATTGCAGTAATTTCTTTCATTTACAGTACCTACTACCTACCTAGGTACCAATGGAAAAAAAACTTTTAAAATAATTTAGCTTTATCTTAAGGACAGTATGTCACAGTATAGCAATATTGCTATACTGTGCAGTATGTACACAGTTTTACTTCGTAAATAAACGCTAAGTAGGTACTTAGATATAAACCGAAGACTGGTAGGACTCGAGTCTTTTATTTATTACATTATAGCTCTTAGCATAAATCAATAACGATAATTTTGTCACATATAAACGCCTCGTCTTTGTACAAGTCGGAGATAAAACCGCTGTCCTTTTAATCGACTGAAATTGATGTTTTTACCGACTTTGGATGTGGTTTTACAATATTCTACTTTTAAAATAATCCTTACTAGCAGTCAATATCTAGAGATATGAACTTCAATTAAAATATCAATATGCAACTTTTAAAATCGATTTCTTGATAATCGAACGATAATGTCGACAAATCGATGCAATAGCAATCCAATTATAACGCGGTTAACCTCTATAATTATGCAATTATTTCAGCAAAATCAGTTCCACAGAACTAAGCTTAACGGAACTTTTACACTCTCCGGTCCGCAGTAAGAAAAGAGGGATGAGTATTAAGTAGGATATTCTGTAGCCATCGTAAGGAATAACAAGTGCCAACTCATACCAACCCTCAGTTCAGGTACTTGTACTATTATATATTCTGTGGTTCAGGGAAGGTAGTTTAAAACAAAAAATTGTGGAGTTTTGTGCTAAACATGTTGCAAACGAATGACGTTTACAATAAAACCCTCGAAAGATTTTAATTATATTTCCTGTTTGATATGATAGCCCATAGGACTTGTAAACATACTTTTAAAATTGTTGTATTCCTGAATCCTCCTCCACACAGCCGTTTTTCCGTACAAACGTTGTCCCCTGTTTCCTCCCTGAATAATGCCGGTAGAGTTATAATTTTTTTCCTGAATATCTATGGCCACTAATATAATGTCTCTATGTTATTTTTTTTTTCATAATTTAGTTATTAGAAAAGACATGAACGTTCAAAAACCCAAAAAATGGCCAGATTTTCCGCTGTGTTCAAACATCCAGAAAACAGATTTACAATAAAAAAATAAAACACAGGAACACAGCAGCTCAAGCCTTTCTTTAATATTTAATGAAAAAAATACTTAATTGCGTGTGACGTCTTGCGAATCTGTCAAATCCAATAAATTTAGAAATGCATCTACGCGTCGCGTTCCGGTCTGAATCAACCCTAAAAGTCGTCAGTGTACACGGGACTTCAAGTCACATTCGATTATTGCACCATTTAATCAATTGCAGCGGTCGTTTAAAGTTTATTGCTGTATCGGTGCGACTTAATATAATTTTCCTCGCTGTTATTGGCGTATATTGAATAATTATAATATTGTGATTGTTATATTTTGTTGTATCGTGTATCAGATTTGTACCGAGGGTTGTGATATGTCAGTTATTTAGACTTGTGACAACCTAACGGAGGCAGGCACAAATGTGTAGGCACAATAGGCACATAGGTTTCTGCATATTTTGCTTTCAAAGCATATAAGTGGCCGACTTTAGTTTGGAAACATCAAACCCCTAAACTGAGTTGTTAGGGAATAATATTTGTTTTTCGAAAATCTTAATTCTGTGAGAGTTGGGATTGAGATAGTCCCTGGCTTTAACTATGACTAAAAATGATTAACAAAAGATACAATCTATAACTTGTCTGAATCTATGTTAAAAATTGCTATACAATATACATAAGACTCCAAAGTCTTGGTATAGACTCGGAAAAGGTTACGTACTTTTGATTGTCTAACGTCAAAACGTGAACAAAGATTTCCTGTCAAAAAGTCTCAGAAAATGGACATCACACGACATACTCCTAGACAGTACCATTTAGTCAGAACGCCTATTGTTAAACTAAAACACCACGGATAAAAATGTCAACCCTGAGACACATCTATTTGTAACACTCGTATAGAACACAAGGCTTCAAATATAGAGCTTGTAGCATACTATTAAGGTTAAATTCACCTTGCAGTTGTTAAAGGGTATGCGACCAACGAAATACTGTACAATGGAAGTGTAACTGAGTTTAAAAAATGGTTAGACCACGAGCACACCAATGCGTACGTTTAGTTAACTGTCATATTCGAGTGGGCCATAAAATGTTCCTTAGCTACCTATCAGCTAGCTATCATCCTCTAAATTCTAAAATAACATCATTCTCTAACTTTCAAACGCCGCACTGGACCGCTAAAATATTATGGCTTTATCAACATGTGTTTTAACAGTCATTTGGTCCAAAGTATGAGATTTATCATTCTTCAGGTAACAAAACTATATTATGATAATACTTTAGTGTGTGCAGGTCGACCTCCAACTAGGTGGGACGACGATCTCCGTTTAGTCGCGGGTCCATGTTGGATGCGAGTAGCAGGAGATCGGTCATCTTGGCGTTCATTGAGAGAGGCCTATGTCCAGCAGTGGACGAACATAGGCTGATATGATGATGATGATATGATGTGTGCACTGTGTAGTGTGCAATGTGCATGTGTCCCCAGTAGGTACCTATAAAGTTTAATATGAAAGTAGTAGTCAGAAGCAGTAACAAGAGTCCCTTTTTTTCTTTTGTATGGGAAAATCCATGACGCTGGGGCGCTTGCCCATACAAATCAGAAAAAATTGCTCTTTCAACACTTGCTACTTTCACGGTGAACTCTATACAAGGGACCCAAGTACATCCTTAAATATTAACACTTTGTTTCGTTACTCCCTGTATACTATGGTATTTCGATGTAAATGACTAAATAGTGCAGTACCTACCACCCACATGCAACAGTCGGGAGTCGAGACCGATTTGTCAGTTGTCGTCAGTCACAGCCGCGCTGACTAATTGAGGTTATAAATCGACACACGCTAAACGTAATGAACGCCTGATGAAAGTGATAAAAAGGGGTGCCCATTTTTAATTGTGACAAATTTTCAATTGCGTAGCCCGGCTCTGATCTATTTGTCTTTGTAAATGAAACGAGCACAGTGGCATTCGGTGCGTCTGCAACTAAGAAAAGTAAGAAAATTAATAGGATACAAAAATATATATGTGGAATACACAAGCCCCCTTACTAATAATTAAGTGATCTAATATTGTATTATAACTATGCAAGGTCAGTCGTTATCTGGCATATTTGAAAAGACACAATAAAGACTCCTACATGGCCTTTGAGAAGTCACGGCCTTGCACACTTTGAGTATGGCTGCACTAAGGCTAACTAACTGCCAAATGTCCATAATTTTGTACTATGTATTCATTTTATTTATTGAATTATATCCCAATGATTTCCTAAAGCCCTTTAAAGTGTACTATAAAAGACACGTTTTAAAGTATGACTTATAGTAGTCATAGGACTCGGAGGGCACGAAGATGGGTTTTTACGCGCAGAAGAACTTGCATAAATTTGGCACAACGCAAAGTGCCTTCGCGTGTTGTGTGAACGTGACTTTAATGTACAATGTCCGTATGTTGTAGAACTTTGAATATATTAAAATGTGAAATCTCTTATATGTGAACGTTGTGAAGAAATAGAAGAGAGAAGGAATTTACTTTTAAATTTAAAAAAGACGATATTTTTTTTCGCTCTACCTAACGGAAAACAAGCAGACAACAGACTTACAAACAAAAAATAAACAATATTATTAATTAAAATATTCAGGTAAATAATTCGAATGCCTATAAACAATTTTTTTTTGTTTTCTATAAAGATTTGTATTTCTAAAAAGTGTTGTGTTATTAGGACAATTTCTTGTGTTATGCTTATCAAATTTTTAGCAAGCCTTTCAAAGCTATATTTTAGTTACTGTTAGATTTTCCTGCGTCTATTTTCCGGACGGTTACAAACCGTTTGTCGCACGTTTTCTTTTTTTCCAGCGGGTTCCATTGTGATAAAAGAGAGCGAAATAAAATGCAACTGTCTACGGCGATAGCAAAATATTTAAGCTTCGCAATTTCGAATCGTGATAATTTATACGACGAAAATCAAAACTTATAATAAGAAGAATTTGTATAATAATTATGTTCGCTATAATAGCACTAATTTGGAAGTTGGTTGAAGAGCGACTATATAATGTGTAAAAAAATATTAATTGTTTTTATTTCTTCAAATACTTAAAAAAGCTCAAGAAAAAAGCTACTCCGATCTTATCAAGTTATTTTTTTAACATTAGCTAGACATTAGCACTTAAAAATTCATGTTACTCTACTCCAAAAAGAAATGCAGTGATTTTCGGCTTTTGTTCTGCCACTCACACGCTTATTATGTAAATAGTTCTTATCTTCCAAATATTTACCTTTGAAGAGCGTAGATAAAACGATTGGGCTTAACTAGCTTCAAATTAAGGAGCACGGTGTGAAGTTATTAATTTAAATTCCTTTGTTTTACGTATAAGTAGGCATTTCCTGAATGGTTTTAAACTGGCCACTAGAAAAGATACGTATAGAAAGAAGTATTACGTACATTATTTAAACGTAATCTTTAGGAAATAGAAAAAAAGGAATTGGGTAGAATATAATTACATTTCGTTTAGGAAGGACTCTCATTTTTAGGGTTCCTCTGCGAATTTTCTGTCACGTATTCTGACATGTGAGCTTAGATTTTCTACTCATACCAATAAAGGTGCACGAATACAACGCCACAAAATATTTTTTTAAGCTAAGCTTTATAATAAAGGCCTAAGCTTTATAGTAAAAAATATTTTGTGACGTTGTATTCGTGCACCTTTATTGGGATGAATAGAAAATCTAAGCTCACGTGTCAGAATACGTGACAGAAAATTCGCAGAGGAGTCCCGAAATATCATACTTAATTTGACATGCGTTAATATGCAGTTTTGTCACTTGCCTCGTAGGCTAGACCTTTAAGAGGATACACTAGAGCCGTTTTTCCATACAAACTTTGTCCCCTGTTTCTTCCCTGGATAATGTCGGTATAGTTATAATTTTTTTCCTGAACATCTATGGCCACTAATACAATGTCCCTATGTTTTCTTTTTTTTCATAATTTAATTGTTAAAAAGATATGAACGTTCAAAACCCCAAAAAAAAAAACCGCTGTGTTCAAACATCCAGAAAACAAATTTGGCTTAATTATACAAAAAAAACATAGGAACAGATTACACAGCTCAAGCCTTGCTTTATTAATTTTTAAATGAAAAAAGTACTTAAATCGGTTAAGTTTTGGAGAAGAAATCAGGGGACAACGAATCGTTGATTTTCTGCAGTTATCTCCATCGCGCTCTGCGGTATAGGCTTGAGGTAAGGGAGGCAGCAATTGATATTACAAGTACTTTTTTTTTTCATTTCTCTATAGTATTCTCGTATCTTCTTAAGTTTTTTACTTTGCGTAAAAAAGATCAATAATGAAATAATGTTGACAACTATAATTTAACGACAAACATAAATATAATAAAATCATTCCCAATCATAAATTTATGTACCAGTAGTTAGCAATTAATTTATGATACATTTCAATGGAAATTAATTAGCAATAGATTACAATATCGCGCGCCGCGGGAGACGGACCTTGGCCGAATGTTTGTCACAATACAAAGGTTCAACGACATTGTGTTTATTAGATTTTGACACGTAACAAACTAGAGTTTAGACTCTAGAGTCTAGACTCTAGAGTCTAGACTATTAGCCCAGGCTGGCCGCAGACCGCATACACACGTTTTTCGTATTCGATTTCCAAATTTTCTGTATTCGGAAATCTGTGTTCTTCTTCTCTTCTTTGATTGTGATAAAAGATCACACTGATTTCACTGTGATCTTTTTACCCGACTGCCAGGAGGATTATGTTATCACAATGGAATCAGTAGAAAATACATTAACAGCTGAGGCACACGTTCGCTTTTTTCCGAACGGGACGAATTCCGCAGACCGCACGTTTCGAGTGCAAGCCGGTAAGTTCGTGAGTGAAAAAAATCGGCCAAGTGCGAGTTGGACTCGAGCACGAAGGGTTCCATGTCCGTACCATTATAGAAAAAAATTTGACCAAAAATTGTGTTTTTTTGTATGGGAGCCCCCCTTAATTTTTTATTTTATTTTAATATTATTATGAAATATTAAATTACAAGTATAACTTAGGATTTTGTGGAAAATTCAAGTACCTACCTGTTGCCATTATTGATATAGAGCAGAAAAGGCTTAAAAATGACGTTCGTTGTATGGGAGCCCCCCTTAAATATTTATTTTATTTTGTTTTTAGTATTTGTTGTTATAGCGGCAACAGATATACACAATCAACAAAATTCAACTCTCTAGCTATTACCGTTCTTGAGTTACAGTCTGGAGACAGACAGACGGACAGAGGGACAGACGGACAGACATCGAAGTCTTAGTAATAGGGTCCCGTTTTTACCCTTTGAATACGGAACCCTAAAAACGAACGTTTGCGGTAGTCTTATGTAATTCCAAATCGAAATTTCACAGTAGGAAATCGAACACGTAAAACGTGTGTTTGCGGCCAGCCTTACTAGCGGGGTTACTTTAATCGAATTGCTAGGTTCATGTTTAGAGAATAATTACCCTCTAATATTATACTAGATGACACGTGCAACTGCGTTGCGTCAAAATTCGATTATTGCGTGGTAACCGTATATTTTTTTTAATAAGTGCAGTTACTCATTTTTTCTCTCATAAACCTTTACCAAACCTTATAAGTTAGAGCTTACCTAATTCATCATTTAGCTACTTAATATACCTAACTATAATAACAATAATAGCTTCCACACCGATTTCGGTTATGGTGGCCAGTTTCATTGAAACCAGGCCAGCTACGCAGGAGTAATTTTATAGTGTCCAAGTGTGTGCGCAGTACACAAGAGCACTCTCTATTCCTTTACTCTCATAACCCAGTGGGACGGAAGACCGACACGACCGGCGAGAGATCAGGCGCAGGACCGACTTTTTACATGCCCATCCGACGCATGAATCATCTTACTCGTCAGACAATCAGAGGGGTTAGTGCGAGTTTTATTCGATCATATCATACGCATCGAGCGCGAATTTGTATGGGATCAAAGCAGCGCCATCTACTGGCTAACGTGGATACCGCTTTGATCCCATACAAATTCGCGTTAACGTGCTCGATGCGTATGATCGAATAAAACTCGCACTAACCTCTCAGAGGGTGTAGTGCGAGTTTTATTCGATCATACGCATCGAGCACGTTAGCGCGAATTTGTATGGGATCAAAGCGGTATCCACGTTAGCCAGTAGATGGCGCTGCTTTGATCCCATACAAATTCGCGTTAACGTGCTCGACGCGTATGATCGAATAAAACTCGCACTACACCCTCAGGTGATCAGCCTGCATTGTCCTAACCAAACTTGAAAATAACATGTTTCCAACGCGGGAATCGAACCCACGACCTCTGAGTCAAGAGCCGCGCTCTATACCACTAGATGACGGAGGCGTCACCTCTAATTATATTATAAAATCCATTTTTTTATTTCAAATCGTTTTTCTGTTCCTAAAGCCACAATTGATGCAAAAAAACGACAGTTTTCAAATTGTTACTTACCTGTTTCATCCACTCATGTTTTTAATTATGATAATATCTCCTTATGAATTCGTTTATCTGATTGCACAAGGGTACTAAAGGCACTTTGGAATAGTTTCAAAAGAATGAAATAATTTTTTTCTACCAGACTTTTGGAGTTTGATGATCATGATGAATTAATTGAACATTGGACGATAGCTCAGTTAATTTGCAATGCTGAAAGCTATTCCGACTTAGGCCGGCGATACTATTGAGATCCTCTACAGGACTTTAACAGCAAAGACATAAGAACTATTATTCAGAATATCCCAGGTAAAATAACTCAGACTAGAGTGACGGGAAAGGACAGGTGCGTCTTAATTTTAATTGACTCCGTAATTGTGTGTTATTACGGCATTCCCGTTGATTATTTAATATCGCAGCCATAAAATTAATGTTCATAAACGTACCTACCGCCTACGCTAAAAACTTAAGTTTCAGAAACTCTTTAAACATTTTTTAAGTCCTTTTAAATAACTGAAAAGGGCCCCTAATGCATACTCGCATATCCGGGAAAGACGATCGATCCGTTTACAGTTCGGACTGATCACTGAACACGGGCCGACCCAATTAAAATCTTAAACACTGGGGAATGCGCAAAACGACTGAAGCGATGTTTTTTACTGTAACGTAGCATTGTGACCTGGCAGGCTGACCCTAATGTTTAGAACGAAGCACAAAAAACTTTGTCTGTCTCTTATGAACTTAAGTCGGTATCATAGGAACGTGTGGTATTAGTAATCGATACATAAAGGTATTATCTCGAAATAATCTAAAAACTAGTTCCACTATATGTTTCCGAAGATCACAAATTGAATCTGAACGCGAAACAATTCCCAGGAACAAACTAACGAAGCAGTTAGCATAACAATATTCGTGCTGGTACACACGAGCGTTTACAGATATTTTTATTAAAGATGAGGCATGTTGATGCTTAAAGTGCCCGCACTTTTAGTGCCCCATCGGGGCATCAAAGTTTCGAAGGCAACAATTTGTAAACTTAGCTTTTTTAACAGAGTTATCTAAGTGTAAACTGTAAAAAAACTTCACAAAATATGTAAAAAACGAGATGCGATATAAATTAACCGCAAAGGCTGCGTTATTAAAAATATTTTATATTTTTAAAGAAATTAATTTATTAAAATTATGTATGCCTGTTATAATGTTCATTACATGCCAGGCTAGCACCAACTTCAATTGCTAATGTCGTAGTCCTATCAATTTTTAGAGACATTACATATTTTTTCTTGCACGAACATTTTTTGGCATATGATAGCCTATCCTTACGAAAAAATTTATTGAGCGTACCTGTTCTTATGTAAATCTCTGCCTCAGGGTGTGGACTGATATTAAAACCTTTGTTGAGGCTGGCCGTCTAGCCAGGGTTGATGTATCATTTCCAGACGTCGCATGTGCAACGTTCGTCGTGACAAACATTTAGCAAGAATCAATGATGTCCATTCGCAAGAATACTAGTCCAATATTAAGTTGTTATAGCCAATCTCAGTAAGGACAGTGAAGGCTAATCATAGGCATTTAATGATTGTGATGTTTTTACTAACAATTGTGTTTGTTTTATTTTAGGTGAATAAACTCCTGTAAATATGCAATTATTTTTTGTAACCGTACTCTTGTTACTTCACCAGACCTTCACTTCAGTATAGAGCAAAGTCTTTTCAAAAAAAAACTCTGACACTGGCAACTCACCGAGTCAGCCATTTTAAAAAGAAGAAGAAGAAGAAGAAGAGTCAGTTCGGCACCTAAAAATCGGCTGATATCACGACTAAAGGTTGGTTATGATAAGATGCTAAGATGCAGTAGGTTACATGTACTCTTTTGGATTGCAGTTTATAGGGCACAGTAAACTTACTCCTACGTAGCGGTATTTATTCCTGTTAAACTTACCTTTGCTACAAAATCATCACAATCAAACATCAATGTTAACCGTCGAAGCTTTAAAATTAAAAAAAAATGTTTAAGCTTCGCATGCAAAGTTTTCATTACATCAATGATTTTACTTATATTTTCCGTCACTCTTTTTCCAGAAGTGATGTCCATAATAATATGTTATACCCATGGTATGTCAACGACCACGTAAGTCCTTAAATTAAGGTGTCCTTTTATTGTTAGTTTCGTTATTCTTCACATTCAGAGCCTACGTTGGGGCTGTTCCCCTGATTAGTACTTAGAATTACTCACAAAGAAGAAACAAATTAAAAAGTTTTTTTCAGTCTTACAAAAGTTAATGTTAGTGTAAAAAGGTCATAAGTGTGCTAAAATTAAAAAGAAAAGTGTTAGAAACGAAAGTAATAAAATATTATACTAGTACACAATATTTAAAAGTTATAACTTATAAAGTTTATAATGTTTGTCAGACTTACACGGAGATGTTACTAAACTGAATTAAGGATTAAAAGTAACGCAGTACTGGAGGCTTAGGATTAACAAATAGGCAATGTTTTGATCCTAAAAGGATTTTATGCATTGAAAATAACTTTTTGAAATTATAATAATATCTAACGATAATGAAGTGGCTAATAATAATTTGAAAAATGAAATGAAATAAAAAATGTGCCACTTACAATATCTTCAATAAAATATATTTTTTAATTATTATAAACATAGATCTATACAACGTGAAATTTTAGTGGTTATTTTCCCGCAGCAGAACGATTTACCTATAGTAGTACTATCCAACCATGCTTATTGTTATTTTTTGAAAATACAAAATATTTTTTATGACGTACTATGGAAACTTTATGCCGATAGGCGCGAGTTACTATGGACCCGACCGATTTTTTTTTTGATTTGAACAAAAAAAACTTTACAAATCTATTGTACTACTAAGATATAAACAACCATTAAAATTTCAGACTGTATATTATGTGTAAAAGCCCAAAACATTTTGCAAAACAGAGCCTGTGTTTAAACTTTAAAGCCATTGTCTTGTTTATTTCAATTTCATGTTCCAAATGTAATTTGCTCAATGACTCGGGAACATTGACAAAGGAATGGTTCGATAATGTAGGAAATATGCAAAATAAATTGCACTACCGTCCGCTACCGTATACTGTGTGGTCTATAAACGTATGTCGTATACTTGTATAGCTGTAATAAGTAATAAGTAATAACCCCATGTTCCCTTCCAGGGGCTCTCAAACTTATGAGGTTTTTAACACGCTCTTATTACGCAAGCGTAATAAGAGCGTGTTAAAAACCTCTTATACAGCATACATGCAGCCCCAAGGGCTGCATGTATGTAACGGAATCTTTGACCACGATTTTTACCTACCTCGAGTAGATTAATTAATTTGAAACTTTGCTTATGTACCTATTAAGACTTAAGAGCCAATGACAATGGAATAATTTATTAAAATTATTGATTTATTATTAATTATTATTATTATTTTTAGGATTCCGTACCCAAAGGGTGAAAACGGGACCCTATTCATGAGACTTCGATGTCTGTCCGTCTGTCCGTCTGTCTGTCTCCAGGCTGTAACTCAAGAACGGTAATAGCTAGAGAGTTGAAATTTTCACAGATTTGTGTATATCCGTTGCTGCTATAACAACAAATACTAAAAGCAAAATAAAATTAATATTTAAGGGAGGCTCCCATACAACAAACGTGATTTTTTTGGCCTTTTTTGCTCTACATCAATAATAGCAACATGTAGGCCCTTGAATTTTACACAAAATCCTTAGTTTTACTTGTACTTCAATATTTAATAATAATATTAAAATAAAATAAAAATTTAAGGGGGCTCCCATACAAAAAACACAATTTTTGGTCTAATTTTGCTCTATAATGGTACGGAACCCTTCGTGCGCGAGTCCGACTCGCACTTGGCCGATTATTTAATAAGTATTATTATTTTGTAAGGGTCTTTGTTATAGTAGTCTGGTTAAGACCTATTGTAGTTAAATCTATAGGTAATTTAAACTTGTGACAATAGAGATTTAATAGTTTAATCTTTAGCTCTCATAACTACTTAAGCGTATAAAAATTAAAAATATTAAAGCAGCGTAACCTTATATTATATTATGTATTACTTGATACATAATCTTATATATAAAAATGGATTTTCAAATGTGTTAGTCGCGCTAAAACTCGAAAACGGCTGAACGGATTGGGCAGATTTTAGTCTTATCAATATTCGTAGAAGCGGAAGGTTTTAAAGTGACACGAAGTTCACCGGGACAGGCGACAGCCATTATAATATATAGGTAGGTATAATAATGATCCAATCGGTAGCGTCATGCCGATTGGACGATATCGATAGGAAGGATGGTGTATGGCGACCATAACTATTCTAGGTTCACTTGTCTATGGTCTGCAGTAACCCCACATTTCCCGTGGCTCCACCAAAATCGGCGCAGAAAGGAACACGGTCGGGTTTTAGTAGTAGAGCTGCGGCCACATACCATATCAACGGCCGCAGCGAGTCCCACATACCCTGGTTGCCCTCCCCTGCCCTCCCCAGCGCTGCCGGGGATGCATAATAACATTTCCCGACCAAAAAAAATTAAGATTCGCTTGTGTGTCATGTGGTTTTCCAATATGCCACAAAAAGACAAGAAGATTTGCAGTGTTGTAATTATTTGCTGTATAAAAGATTTTATTAATTTAGCCTTAGACAACAATAATAATAAGTAATAACCGCGCGATATCCATAATCCCAAATTTTTTAGCGAAATTGCAGTCAGTGCATTGCCGTGAGTCGTGACCGCTTACATCATTCCAAAGGTAATCCAGTGCTGTATTGGAATTTGGATCACTGGATTGAAATTCATTAAGATGTGCACCCACACGTGAACAACAACACTTTGGGAATCCCTGTCATGAACTACAAAGTAACTGCTTTGTGTTCTTGGATGTCAAGCAAAAATTCTAGAGCTCTATGCAAGACAGAATAATAGAAAATGGTATGACAGTAAACTTTTATGTGGGATTTGTGTAGTTCGGTTCTGACTACAAAAGTTGTAGGTAGATATTTTTGTTGTACAACTTATTTTGGTAATGAATGTCCGATTTTGATTCTGTATCCTATTCTCATCGATATTTATTTGCAAAGATTTTTCATACATTTTTCTGGGATAAAAAGTATCCGGGAAAGGACTCCCGGGACTCAAAGTATCTCCATGCCCAGCTGAATCGGTTCAGTGGTTTGGGCGTGAAGAGGTAACAGACAGACAGACACACTTTCGCATTTATAATATTAGTATGGATTTTGCCCCAACTCGCGTAGTGTATTTATTCTTTGCCCCAACTCAAGTAGCGTACAGTCACACGGAAAGTGTCTAGCACAGATATGTACAGGCGAGCACGTTTACTACCCCGGTGGTCCACTCACGCGCACGATGTTAATTTTAAACGGAGAACAAATTGTAAATCATTCTATGTGTTACTACAATGTGTTATGGCAAATTGTTTTCATACTTCGTAGCTGTGCTCGATTCATTCTGATGGTAATGTAAATAAAGTAGACGACAAAAGGCGATATAAACCCGTATACTAGACGAGAAAGGCAATTCAAATTCCTGTGTTTCGTTATTTTGATCTCATTCGATAATTTCGACAGTGAAGTTAGAAATATACTCTTCACTCATTTGAGATAAAGTTTTGCTGTGGCATAGCGCTAGTGTGGAGTAGTTATCGGTTTCTTTCTGCGAAATCCTCCTTTCGCAGAAACCTCTTTCTGCGGAGCGGAACAGAGAGGATGATCGCGAACCTCCAAACTTCCGTCTAATCCGGGACTCCGGGTCAGGATGGGAACCTGCCCGACTTAGCTAATCCCGGCTCCCAGGGGAACGCTTTAGTTTGCCTAAGAGTTCCCTAACGTTTTTGAGAACCAGCCGGTCGCGGAGGGAGTTCTGTGTTAGACAGATCCAGGACATCCCTCCGTATACGGCTGAAGGCAAACCACAGGTGGTTTTAGTGGGTAAGAGTCCCACATACCCCCGGGGTGCTTCAGCTAACTGAAGCACATCCCCAACCCGGGGCACCCATGATGGGTTTCCCCTGCGCATCAAAAAAGTGTGGAGTAGTTATCTCCCGAGCGACGTTTTACAATAATAATAGTATGTATATTGGCACTAGAACTGATTTTGGAACTGCTTTAGAAGACTTGTAAAGCATCGACGAAACTTTTAACTTTTAAGATCCTTATTACTTACTTAAAAACATGTCCTCTGTCTTCGTCAGTCTTGTGACTTTTACAATGTTCCAGACGAATACAAGTAGATCTTGTATTCGTTGCGTTAACATTTTTATTATCAAAGCTATTAAAGTAGCCATAGAAGTTTTAATGAGCAGTACAATATCTCAATTCTCCAATGCTTTATTATAGACCGGCCATAGTCAGTGCCGGTTTTAATACAACCAGCGCCCGGGCAAGATTTCTTGGACACTTCCTTCTAGTTCTCGAAGCTATAAAATCGACCAAGTGCGAGTCGCACGAGGGTTCACCTGCGCTCCTTTTTGTTTGCCTTCGGCGCCCCATTTCGTCTGGCGGTCGTCAAGCGTCGCCCCCCTCTAACGCTGCTACTGGTCACAGTGAGTACACGGAAGCAAGTTTAATTGAACCACCGTTATAACGACAGTCTCCTCTACGATATTAATCATTGCTGATTTATACCATAATTCTATAGGATACGATACATCCCGATGTTATTAAGACTTCGCGACGGAATCAAAGATGAGTTATGGTGTATTCTATGGATACATCATCACTAATTTCGTATATAACTACTTCTCATATTTTTGTACTATCAAAGGTGGTACTATCAACATTTTATAATTATGAGAAGAAGCCAGGTTCGTTTTTGTATGGGGCAAATTTGGCATGCATTTGCTTTAACTTAGAGAGAGCATAATATTATATTGTACTTAAAGACACGACAGTTGTATGATCTCAATTTTCATATCACTCTGTCCCAAATCTAAGTATCTTACAACCTTAAGTTAAAACTCTTATAATAACTCTTGTAAACTCTTATAATAAAAGTTGCTCAATAGCTATTCGCTATTTTGTAAACCAATGTAACAGATTCTCCTATTTTAATACTGACTTGTTTCTTGTTCAAAGCAGTCTGTTTCTTATAATGAAGCCTTATGTTTCATGTGCATGCTCTCTTGAAACATCATTTTTTTTGGTTTGCCTAAAAATATTCAATTTTGTTTTATAGAGTTCGGACCAAATCAAACAAGGAACAAAACAGCATTAAAGTAATACTGTTACATAAAGATCGTGCGATCCCATTAAGTTCAATATCAATTTCATTAAAACCATCTGAAATATTGTTCACGATACCAATTTCATCCACTGTCTCTCATGGTGCGAGATTAATTTGCTTAATAATAACTGATATCCAGTACAACATTTGATTGCTTTTATTCGATTTTCATCACCATAGATTAAATTCGTACCAACTTTTGAAGCAGTTAGACGTGGACAATTGACATGTTATAAATATCTAGTTACAATTCAACCACAGTTTAGGTTTTGTCACAAATCACAATTCGTTATTTGATATTTCATACGAACTAATGTGCATAGCAGGCAGACAGTTTTGCAATCATTGCTATACTTTGTGGCCCAAAAAAATGGAGTGGAAGAGCCAAAGTTTTGGCTTTAAATGTGATTTTCTGTTTAGTAAATCACTAATTTTATCATTTACTAGCTGTCCCGGCAAACGTTGTTTTGCCATTTAAAGTATATTTTCTACATCATCAGTTGATACATGTTTTACCCCCTCTTTTGTCCCCTAAGAGGGTGTGGGGGGGGAAGGTCATACACCAGCTGATGTTAAGTTGAAAAACACAGTTAATACCTAATATGAAGTAAGTCCACTAAAGAAAAAAGTTGTATACAAAATCTGACCCCTCTTTGGTCCCCAGAGAGGGTTGAGAGGGGAGGGGGGGGGAGGATTTTTATACACCAGATGTTGAGTTGGAAGAAGACAAATATAATATATCTGTAAAAACCGTATGCAAATCTGTGAAAACCGTATGCAAATCGGATCAGTAGTTTTCGTGTTAAAGAAAAAAGTTTGATACAAAATCTGACCCCCTCTTTTGTCCCCTTAGAGGGGTGGGGGGAAAAAATTTTATACACCAGATGTTAAGTTAGAAGAAGATAAATATATCTGCGAAAACCACATTCAAATCGGATCAGTATTTTTCGTGTGATGCTGGAACAAACATACAGACAGACAGAAAGAGTGACAGACAGACAGACAGACAAAAAACTAACCACATTTTTGGCTTATATAGCGATGTAGTGACAAAGGTGTAATTTCGGGTGTCATTTCATATCTTTTATGTACAGAATTTTCATTTCTACAACAGAATATTGTCTTCCTCCCGCACGCGCTTTGGTGACGCCCACTATCGTAATATTTTAATTTCGCTATAATTTCAAAACCAAACGTCCAATTTTAATCATTCAAAGACCAAATATTATTTACATAAACTGTACTTAGTGATAAAATAATTTATTTTGATAAGGATTAATAGCGTGAGTAAAATATATCCGTTTAAATGTAGTCCAAAAAAAATTCAGGATTTTTAAATAATAAAATGGTTATTGTGCCTCACTCGACATAGATAGGTATAGTGTATCGCGGACTTTTTTGTAGATATTTATAAGATCTACAATTACTTAGAACATTTTATGGTTCTATCTTTTATAGTTTAGGCAGCGTACGCAAAATAAGTAACTTTTCTAGTTGATTTTTTACACCTTGCGTCCGAAAAACTCAAATATCTTACGGAACCCTACTTTTTTCCAAAATAAAATGTAGCCTATGTTCAGCAGAAATAATGTAAGATTCCAATAGCAAAAAAATTTTTCAAATCGGTCCAGTACTTTCGGAGCCTATTCGACTCAAACAAACAAACAAACAAAAAATCAAATCTTTCCTCTTTATAATAGTAGTGTAGATGTTCCGGTTTTGTGACGCCAGCAAGCGTCACTCTTTGTTTAAAAGAACTACGCGTGGTTGGACATTTCAAGTGAATAATCAATTTTAAGTTTCACGTTGACAACACCAGTTCATAACCATCGTTGCTTTTTCCCTATAGCCTACAAGGAAAACGAAGGGTGCAAAAAGATTTTGAAAGTGAAATGATGTCCGGCAACGGGGCGTGATGCGACGACGCGTCTGCACGGCGCCTCCTCGTTACAAGGCCGCCAATCTGTAAGGGAGAAACAATGTATCATTTTTAAAAATAACCTAATAGGCACTTACTCTAACTTCGTAACTTATCTTTGAAATAGCTCAAAGTTCTGATTTATTTTTAAGCTATGGAGCTCTATCGGACTCTATCTTAAAGTCAGAGGACTACAACTAAACGACCAGTCGACCAATTGTGTAGAAATTAATATGGGAAGTAGCGTAGTTTTCATGTGACATTTTTATGCATATTGTGTGTTCGTTAAGCGCGCTTTCTTTTTCTTTTAGAATCTGTTTCACCACTTCCTGATAAGTGCCGAATCTAAGCTAAAATATTATTATTTTCAATCCAATATTTTTGCTCGTTACGCAGTAGGTACGCTGTTTCCTAACCTTTTGGACATAATAATATTATTTAATTTGATAGGGTGACGGTGAGTGTATGAAAATTTCGATAGTCCTGTATAACTGAACAGGACTTTGAACTGACTAAATAAGTATGGGTAGACCATTATTGATACAATGAAAACGCTTTCAGACTAAAATAAACGCACTACTTATTAAAAACTTTTTACATTCGATGCTGTATTTCTTAATAAGTGTAATCAAGCCATCGTCTTTACCTGTCCGTTGTCTCACAATAATCACCGGTTTTTCGAACTGAACAAACATCTGGAACACCGAACACCGTAATTCATTGATGCAATTTAAAATACTTTAAAGTTTAAACTTTTGTGTTGTTTGTTTAAAATTAGGAATTGTTGGTGGTCTGAAATTTGACAGTCAAATTATTGTTGCTGATTCAGTGACACTTCATACTGCGTGCATATTAACGCAGCTGGGTCTCGTTTTGCATACGTTATTTTTTGTTTTTTTTTTTCAATGACAGGCATTGAACTAATTAATTTCGTTAAATTACAAATTAAGTACATATATCATCAATATAAAATGGATCAAGTGAAATGAAAATTATCTCAGAGTTTCAATTTAATAATATTATTAAGTCTTACTCTGATACTGAAATCAAAGGAGAAACTTTTCTTGTCTAATCATACACATTACACAGTATTATGCTAGGAAGTAGTGATAAAAGACCTTGAATAATTATTTTTAGTTTATTACGTATTTGTTATATCATCGATTTAAAAAAAAAACAGTTATAGGCTGCGCAAAATGTTTCTATCAGTAGGCTTGTCGCCAAACCGTTACAAGTATGAAAGCCCCTCATATTTACTGCGTTAACTCCTCTCGCGTCATCATAAAAATGTCACGCCCATTCATAATTAATTTGCCTTATGTCCCCATGAAAGTGACCCTTATGTGATCTGCATAGAGGTTAGGGGCGTAATAGCTAAAACGAGAATTTATTGCTGAGCCTAGCGCCTTAAATCCTTCTCCCGTCGGATGATAACCTGATAACTCACGATTTGCTGGTGTTTTGACGTGTTATTTGTCCCCTTTGTTTAGCGGACATTATGCGCAAAGTCGTAATGTGCCAACTGAGGCAGAGGGAATTTTGATGTGACAGTTATTCTGGTTCCAACCAGAGAATAGTTTACCAATAATTTTGTAGTAGGTATTTACCTAATATTATAAAACTGAAGAGTTTGCTTGTCTGTTTGAAGTCTTTGAACGCAATAATCTCAGGAGCTATACAACATCATGCTGAGATCAATAGGAGCGAAAAATCAGTGGAAAAATGTGTGAAAAGGCAGAAAAAACTATTAAACTTTAATTTGTTGACACTGGACGCACACGAAGTCGTGGGCTTTAGTTAGTTTAGTATGAAGTTTTATAAATAGGCTCATGATTGGTGGTCTATAGGAGATTAATCATAATAAAATACCATCAATCCCCTTACTAAAAACAGTTATACAATGGATACGCTATACGAAGTTCTGTCTAAAGTCTTCAATAATCCAACAGATAAAGACAAAACATTGTACAACAATTTATGAATAGTTTAAAATTATCTTTAATTCTTACAGTTGCACAGTGGTCATCTAAATATTATATTCAATAAAAACCGGCCAAGTGCGTGTCGGGCCACGCGCAATATCTAGGGTTCCGTAGTACCGCAAGTTTTTGAAAATTTTTGTATGGTCAATGAATGTACATTTATAACATGTTTTACACTACTAACAACATCATCTCAGTTACTTTCAAAGGAATTTGAACGAAAAGTTCCTTTATACTTCGCCGAATACATTTTTTTTAGTTGATCGACTATTACTCAATAACTTATGAAGTCTTCTTAGCCGTGTAGTTTTCCTTTTAAATTCAGCATATTTCCTACTCCCGTGAATTTTTTCACATTTCTAGAAGCAACCGCTTAGCTGGTAAAAGGGGGGGACACTGGACTCTAACGATTTTTTCCAATTTAAAACTTAATATTTCACGAATGGATCCCTAAATCGAAAAATGATCTATGAATACTCATAATATTTTTAAAAAACCTATCCAACGACATCCCACACGATGGGGTGGGCGCGAAAAAAAAATTCAACCCCGCTTGATGTGTAGGGGAGGTACCATAATTTTTTTTTTTTAAATATTTTATGTACCATTTTGTTGACATTATTAATATGTATATTCATGCCAAATTACAGCTTTGTAGGTCCTATAGTCTCTGAGCAAAACCGCGGACGGACAGACAGACGGACAGACGGACAGACGGACGGACAGACCGAAACTATAAGGGTTCCTTGTTGACTACGGAACCCTAAAAACGCATAAAATGTTTATCACCCCTTTCACAATTTAGTAAACAATGCCACTTAACTACCGGGCTGTTTATTAATGCTTATGCACAATATAAACAATATACAGTAGAGTATCTTCATACTAGCTCTTCCGAATCGGAAATCGGAATAAAACATACACCTAAGCGCATTTATATAAGTGGAAATAGCAAAAACACAACAAGTATGTAATTTAAAATCTTCTTTAAAACAAGCTTTTATTACTAGGGAGGAACTTAAAAGGTCAAAGTAATCATCACGACGAACCAAACGGGTCCAAACTTGATTGAATTATGTGGTTTTATTATGGGCCTTTAAGCTCCCCCTATGGGCACCTTTAAGCTCCATGATCAGATTAGCTCCACATCATAATAATTAATAATTTATCACGAGACTCGTATTATCATAAAAGTTTGCAATAGGTAATACTGCCTAGTATCACGTCGCGTCGCAAGCGCTTAAGGCTGCGTTTCCACCAGAGATGTGTTGCGAGGAATGTGTTTTTGAGAACCAATAGAATCGCTTCATTGACGTGATCTTGCCGTGACCTCGCTCAGCGCAGCGATTCTATTGGATCTTAAAAACACGCTCCTCGCAACGCATCTCTGGTAGAAACGCAGCCTTAAATTTTGTCTCTGCTTGCTGAGTTATATATTTCCTGAGACACGGCAGAGTTAGCCTACTGAATGACACTTATAACGTAGCCTATAATATGCAACGTGCCCAACACAGCTGCCAAACAGTAGTTTATGTCGATTGGCGATTATTGCCGTTGTACATGCAACGCACTAATACAATAAATTCTGTATTAACTGATGTTGGTACTATATTAATAGGTAATGAAATATTTTCAACATTCAAACAGCTTTTGACCCCGTAATAAGCACGAGAAATATACTTACTTTGTCTGTAAATAGTCAAAAGAAGCCTCTGTTCTGAGTTTTTTAGAGTTACAAGTTTATTATGCAATCAATATTTTATTATACATTATTATTGTTTTGATTTTTTTTCTACCATTACATTTTGTGCCTCACTTTTTTATCTTGTGTAACTTTATGCGACAGCTGGGGTAAAAATTCTTGAGGTTAATATCACTTGTAGACTGTAGTGCGTAGTATTTTTTCATGTTTTGCACTAAAAAGGGGGTAAACATACGTTTTATATTATGTAATGCCACCGAATTTACTACCCACTCCGATCAGCATCCGTGTCTTATGGTGATGAAAAAACTTTAGTCACAACATTTTATGACACATCTAGGATTTTATATCGTGGCTGTTTTATTAATTAATAAAAATGCACAACAGCCAATAAATCCCCCTTTTTGTATGTCGGTTAAAATGCTATAATAAATGACAGGTTATTGTTATTGCACAATATAATGATTGAGAATTAAAGATTTTCTTGTACGCATTTAGCATGACTGCCACCAAACAAGGGTTTCATTTTAGTAATTATTGCAATTTGCAGTAGCTAAATAATTGAAGACGTGAGTGAAAGAAGAAAGTAAGTAATAATGACAAAAAATCCGGTTTTTTGCATAAATGGAAGCTTTACGGCTAGGATTTAAAATCAAAAAATTTAATTTATGTGTACCCAGATACATAAGCCAGATGATGAACTAGCTACGTTACTTTGTATAAATTATAAGGGGAAATGACTAACGAGTAATTGACCTTATGTTATAAAATGTTATTTATTTGGTTCACGTGTAGGTTCACGTCTTCAAATTGAAGACGTGAACCTACTCTTCAATTGCGAAAGTCTTTTTGCCTGGCTGTTACCTTTTTACGCCTTATTAAAAAAATAAGGATTTGATTTTTGAATGACATTGGATATTACATTGAGTCCCAGGATAGGACTAAGAAAATTTTTTTATCGACCGTTTTTCAAATTTCTGCACGAACGACGTGGGCATTCAGTTTCCCATTTAATGAAGCTCATAATCAGATTACCCACCTCTTATTACGTATTCATACAACATAAATGGATTAATTAAACTTAGCGGTATATAATCATAGGGCTCGCTTAAACCAATATTGAAAAATCAATTTTTCTCCCTCGACATAGTAATTGGTCTGCGCTGACGCAAATTGTAGATTGCACCTGGATCTATGCAGCACTTACAATAAACACCGGGATATAAAAGCAAAAAACATTATTAATAGTACATGAAACTATGTGGAACAAGAGTGGTGTAGTCTATGCAATTTGCTGAACGTAACAAAGAAAAAAGAAATGATTACCATGATAATTTCTACTAAATGCGAGAGAAAAGAATACGTCTACCGATAGGTGTTTGGGAAGAAAATAACATTTTTCGTCAGATTTCTTTCTCGAGTCTCCACTCTTGGTAGGAAGAAACCCTTTCTTTAAAGGCCAGTAGCCACGCTCAGCGTTAAAACATCCATGAAGGTGGCCATCTTTCACATTTAACAAAAAATAAGGATAGATATTTAACAAAAAATAGGTTAACAAAAAATAAGGATAGATTCCTTGACTTTATTTTAAGACAAGAACGACGTGAAGTGGAAAACCTAAGATAAACTTTTTCTGAAACAGGGTTTCAGCGCCCAATCACTTTAATATTCAAAAACGCGAAAGTGATACCTCTTCCCGAATCACGATTCAAGCCACATAAAATATGAATTTTGGCATGGAATACTTTGTCTGAGAGAATAATACCAGTGTAAATAACTATTTTTTACACTGTGATAATACTAACTAACGTAAAAATGTGTGAGTTCCGAAATTAACCAATTTCTGCGTTGCGAAGTTGCATGGGAAATGGGAAAATCTAGTATTTAAAAAATATTTATTTTTCATTAAGATTAAGGTTCCATTATTTGAAGTGTGCTAGATATACCTAACTCATAGCCTAACTTTTAAACAACAGTTTAAGCCTTTGTGTAACGTGGTGCAAGTTGTACCATGTAACACTATTAAATACGATAAAATATATCTTTTGTTTCTCGATAATGATGATGTTTAATGTTGATTAATTACAAATGAAAACTTTGAACACTTTGAACTAAAAATAACTTAATGTGAGAATTGGGTTTTATTTGAGTGCACCTCAAAAGTTGAGCTTTAAAAGTCAGTAGCTTTATGAAGATTTATTAGCCACTCAATAATATAAATGGTGATAAATTCTGATGATTGTAATCAAGCCAACGCGTTTAATGCGGTGGGGTAATATTTTTTCTTTATCTGAATTAACCTTTAATTTTCATATAAGACTTTAATGATATCAAGTTGTATTAATCATTTCGTTGTACGGAAATGTTCTTGATTACACCTGTCCTTAGGAGTTTATTTGGAAGACTTTATTCGTTATTGTGCTAGTATGATAACATCAGATTTTTATTACATACTAGATGACGCCTGCAACTCCGTTGCGCCAAAACTCGTTTATCGCGAAGGAACCGTACATTTTTCTGGGACAAAAAGTATCCTATGTCCTTTCCCGGGACTCAAAGTATCTCCATGCCTTTCAGCAAAATCAGTTCAGCGGTTTGGGTGTGAAGAGGTAACAGACAGACAGACACACTTTCGCATTTATAATATTAGTATGGATTTGTGCGATTCAATTTATAATTTTTGAAAGTAAAGTGTAAGTACCTATAATGTACACAATATTTCCAAATATATTTTCTTGTCAATGAAAGGAAGTTAGCTAAATAAATACAAGAAAAAAATCAAGACAGGTTTTTCCTAATTCAAACCCAAAAATTTTAAATATTAAAGTAAGTAACTTATAAGTCTACGCAAAATAGTTTGATTTTAAATTCAAATGTTTTTATGCAAATTTTTCAAAGTTTTAATTAAATTTGGATTTTAATGCAACGATACAGAGTTCAAATTCGTACGCCACGTATACCTATAATAACAGTCTGTGTGTATGTCTGTGTATCTGCGGTTTAGCTAGTTTAGGAGCGGATAATCTCCGTCTTGCGGTTAGTGTACATTATAACGTAACCGCTCCTCTTGTTAAGGGACAAACCGTTCTTTAATGGGGTTGGTAATAACTTGTTATTAATGTACAAGTTTCCAAGTACGATGTAGCAGATCATGATTTCTTTTCAGCAAGTATGAAAAACAATGTTCATTTGTTTAACTATTTGTTTAATGTTTGGGCTATTTAAGTATATTTAAACTGCAAATATAGATTATAAATTATGCTCAAAACATTATAAATATTATATTATCTACCTCAATAATTGGTCCAAACCTGGAAAATTTTATAACACGTCTCGATTCTTAGACCATAGAATTATTAAAAATTACTTAGATAATATTATTATCTACACCAATAATATGTATTATGTATCCCTTACTTTGTCTCTATAAAATTTAATATTTGATAGCTTAGAGCCTGCGTGATACGTCCTATCCATAGTATCAAATCATTCCTCATTGTATAGTAGTCTTTTACATTTTCCCTGTAAAATACATTTAAGTATCACAGTCTAGTACATGTCAGGCATTTCCAATGCTACTTTCGGTACAGTCGTCGACAGTGTCTCGAGTCTCGACAGCATCAAAGGGCGGCTGACGCTGAGATATTACGTGTGGAATCGATGCGACAGTACTTTATTTATAACGTGCTAACCATACGAATTAAAATAAGTATGAGATGGGATTGAGTTTTGGATGATTTAAAACACTGATGCCAGCTTATGACGGGTTTGGATGAGTTTATCCACTAACCACTTAGCTAAGTTGGCTAAGGTCACAGAATATATAATAGTACTCCGTACTAAGGTCAAAAACGTAAGCAATCAACAATGATATTAAAACATATAGTCCAAAACTTCTACAGCACTCTCCACTTATGGCAGAGTTGCAGGTATGATAGGACCTACTTTCCGCTAGGTAAGTATATTAACTTTATGGACTACCGCAACTGCTAAGTCACAAGTGTCAGCGATCATCCACATCTTGCGGACCCGTCAAAGTTAGTTATACTTATACCTACTTGATAGTTGATTATAATTATATTATGAACATTGAACAGACTAGATCTAACAAGGAACAAAGCTAAATCAATGCTGCATTAAAATAGTAAAATTAGAGTACCAAATACTGATCCAATTATAAAATTCATTTGGATTAACTTATCATTGGGAATTGGGTCAGTGTATGATAATTAATCAGAGCGTCTTTTGTTGGAGTTTTTGTTCGAAAGTACAAAGGAATCCCGGATCGAACGGTGATCTTTCACCTTAGTATCATTTTCTCCTTTCGAATAGGAGCAGATGGTTTGGATGTATTATGGCTGTTTGTAGCTTATAAAGTTAGGCATATCTCGCTTTTTGTTGAGGGTGAAATTTCTTGTTGAAGGGTCTACTGGACAGGGTCTGTTTGTATTTATTGCAAAAAAAGCAAGCTGTTTTGACGGAGGAAGTCGCAAAAGCCTTAGACGCCATCATGAAGCTGTCCACTGCTAAACAAGCGCCAACCATATGCCCAATGAGCAATGTGTTGGCAAAAGTGGCATACCTTGTATAGGTAAATGTTTAGAGAAATACGATCACCCATTTCTAAATTCATTCTCATCTCGCAACAATGCAACTTGATCCGAGTCAAAAATATGAAGTACACGAAGCAGCAACATTACGGGCGAAATGAACTGTCACAATTAATTACCACATCCAACATGCATGACAATCTAATAGCGATCTAACCCGCTTTCCGCTTTCTCTGCACGACCTTACTGTTCTGACCTAGGCCATGAAACCAGCGATTTTCGGAAAAATAAACATAATGCAATTCGGGTGGCCGTAGTGTGATCGGTTTTTAAAGTCGGTTAGATTTTCTAGGGTCGCTATCAAGCGTTGAAGTGGAATTTATTGACTACCTAACTATTGTGCAGTGATCAGTAGGCAACTAGGTACCAACGTAAAATTTTACCAACGACCGTTAATTTGCAATAAGTTATTTCTAACTACAACCCTAAGACGAAATAGATCAGTTGTAATCATAAGTCATCAGTCATCACGTAGCAGCCAGCAGGTCGTTGCTGTTCGACTTTTAGAAAAAAAATCTGTTGTAAAAACGTTATCTCTATCGACAGCGATGGACATGAGTATTAATTTTGCCAAAAATTATAATATTATGTTACTAGAAGTAGTATTTAAATTTGTTATGTTGACATTTAAAAAATTAATTCTAACTCATAAATAACAATGTTTTGATTAATATTAATGTAAGGTGACCGTTAAACAAAAGTTATTATACATGTATCGATTGTTTGAAAACACATTAATTAATAATTCATAATAATATTTGCAATAATTAAATGTAAGATATTATGCATGACAAAGCCACGTGACACATAGTATGATATTATTTTTTTTGTCTTATATTAAAAATTTTGAATTGATTGAGCGGATCATTGACCTGTTTCGGCGACTTTATGAGAACAATCAAATCCAAAACATTATTAATTTTATCATATTTTATAAGTTTGTCACATTCTAATTACCATATTAACGAATCAGCTTATTACAATAAATCAACGTTTTAAAAAATCAACGTTTCCCAATATAAATTTTTACATGATTCCTTCGCAGTCAGGTGGCTTTTATTAAAAAGAATGAGGAATATTTTTGAAGTATACCTATACCTAATTAAAAATTGTATAGTAAAGAAGTTTAATCCAAAATAAATCGTACAAGCTCCATATTAAAATGATCAGCTCATGAAAACCGCTCGTCTCATGGCCCCACCGGAGGTCGTGAGTCTAACTTAATTGGACCCGGCCGGGTGACACGGAAAGGAGATGCATCGGTCCGCCGTACGGAACGCATAAATTTGGCCGCGCCTTTTTGTACATTCCCATTCATTCCCGGATTGTTCTTAGGTTATGAATTTATGACCTTTCTGAAGAATGGATTGACTGATCATTGTTTCAATCTAAGAGTAAGGACTCAAAGCATAGAGAGAAAAGACTGGTTGTGTTCTGAGATATTGGAGATTTGGAGTAAACGTCTTGACTGGATTGGACATGGATTGGAGGAGCAAACTTGTGGTCAAATTTATGATGTTGGAACTACGACTTTTAGGTCAGTCGCCTATCGATACTAACAAAATAATTTTAGAAACTTAAACCGGAACAACCATACAAAATAGTGAAAAGATAAAGATTCATCTTTCTCTTTAACTCTTGGGTTTTTGACTTCCATGTTTTTTTTTATTCCACAGTTTTCCTAATTATATTTTAGTCAGCAATATAATAATAATTATTATTTTATTTTCAGATTAATATCCATAGAATACATTTCACATTAAATTTATTATATACTTATCCTATTTTTAGTCCGATCAGCCACCAGCCAGCGGCTTATAGCTTTTCATAATGAGTGTAGACCTTATTACTAAGTACAGTGGCAACATATACGTTAAACTAGTAGCATTTTAAATAAAACAGAATAACTTACCATATCCAACTGTCAGACGTAGAAAAGTAGTACTAACGAGCAAAACTAACAACAAAATAAAAAGACAACAAAAGTAAATATTAAGTGCTGGACAATTTTTGTGAATAACAAATATCTGATATTTAACGTGGCAAAATGAAAAATACAAATCAAATAGTAGTGGTGGTGTATAGAAAACGAGCCGTTGACACATTTGAAGATAATATGCGCATGTTCTTCAAAACTTTGTGTGGTTCAAGTGACAAGCTTATGGAATTCAAGTATAAAAATATATAATATATTTATAGTATAATAGTTTAAACGGATAAAAACATACGGCTATTCACTTGCTAACAGCTGAGAAACATCGAAGTCTTAAACACAAAATGTAAGATATTAAGGTGAATTATAATTGGGTTGGAAATTGGAATTACAAAGAAATATTACAATTGTTGTTTTTACTTTTATCCAACCCAATAAGTACTTATTAGATGACTACAAAACTCTTTCGTCTCTTAGTGGGTGGACAACTAAAATCTGTACTAAGCTGGCGAAATTTCATAGTTTTCAATTAAGTAGTAGTAACCCCAAAAACTCTTTGAACTCGCGCTTCTTAGCTTTTTTCCTCCTACACATTTTTTCTCAAAAAATCCACCCGTTGCCTCTTACAACTTGGACCAGCCTCTCATGAATACAGAGCGGGTGCGGGCCACGTAACGAATGTGCATTTACATTTCATCTGCTACAAATGACGCCGCGAACAGGTTGTGATACCGCGGGAGACGAGGGGGGACGAAAAAGGGGAAAGAAGGGGGAAGAAGAGGGAAAGGGGAGGAAGCGGGCATGTAGGTCCTCGAGCCGTCGCGAGTGATGTTTGTATCGTTCAATCAAAAAAGTCAGCTCGAGCTATCAAGGAGTGTTATAATGATTGTATTAACTTTGTATTGACACTAGTAGCATGGTTAGTTAGTAAGGTTGCGGTAACTATTTAATGCCCTGTCCTAAGGGTGGATTTTAATCGCATAACTATCTGGAGGTTTTATCACTACTGCATAAGCAGATGACATTGCTTCCTGATAAACTTATCGTCATCTAAAATACGATTGGATTGTTCAACAGGCGCATATTATGCCTGGTCTTTTATTTGTTTGATGTTTCCGCTTTTCAACACCATTATAATTATTATTGAGTGACTTTTTGATGATAGCCAATCAAAAGCTCTAACATAAAAATGAAATCTTCTCATATCTCAGGACCTAGGAATTGGGATGCAGTAGAGCTACTGCAGTCATTGATGACTATAAGCACTAAGCCGTTCAAAATAAAGTCCAAAAATGAATTTGAGTAAAGATTAAATTGAGTTCTAGGTTTCAAAATTCTAAGGACGATTTTCCAAGGCCTTCTTACCCTGTCTAACAATCCTTGTACATACCAACTGCCAATAGATACAAAATACAAATCAAGTAACAAACAACAAAAAATCAATACATAGATGGATTACATTTTCACGCCAGTAAATTCGGCGACGGAGTTTGGGCGCCAAAACGAACAAAATCACGAAATGCATAGTCCTGTTTCTCGATTCTACTATTTTAATTCTAAATTACTGCTGCTACGTTTTTTGTTGATTGGATTGAGCAAAATGCGAGTACTACACTCCAGGAGGCTCTCCCTCCACTTAGGAGGCCGACAATGCACTTGCAACTCTTCTGATTTTGCGAGTGTCGACGGTAGTTGCTCTCTATCAGGTGACCCATTTGCCCCATAATTTTAATAAATAAAAAATAACAGCTATAATGCTTTGCGGAAATATTATCCACACTTAGCAATTAACATTCATTCAAACTTCCAATGATTAAGGTAGTTTTGATAATCACAATTCACAACACGTAATATACTTAGATGTTGTTTTTACAGTTTTTATTGTAACATAATATTATCATATTTACAGATTTTGTAGTGGGATATAATAACACTGCATGCACTGGATCAAACGAACAAAACTTCATTAATGTTGCATTAAAATAGTAGAATTGGGATACAGTGTCCGGCTCTTAAATAAGGTATGTAAATGAGCCCCTTGGCTGTCCTCAATGCATAAAAAAGCTTAAAAGCACAATGTATCTGAAAAAGGACTTATTTATTCAGCAATTAGTACTTTTAACGACCCACACGGCCCGTTTTTCATGGAAAGCGAGCGGAGAAATTGGGATTTTAATATTTTTTCTCCAATTATTTGGATCAAGGTTATAGTCGGTAATAATTACTTAATTTATAAACGCTCTCACTAAAGGTAACGGCAAATGAAATGAAAAAGTTTTGCTCTAAGCTGATTAAAAATTAACACTTTTAGAAAGTCTACATGAGGCCTACCACCGGTTCGGGAACTAAGCAAGTCGAAGTAGGTACTATAATATTTTACCATTATAAGGTTGACTTGATATAAGACAGATTTTTGTAAGCTTAACATCTTCATACTTAGAGTGGATTTCTTTATTAGTAAGGGGGTAATTTCTGGCTTCTCCAAAAACCCTTTAAATATATTACAATTATCATATTTTTGTTAGCAATAGAGCAATAATTAAAGCTAGCGTAACCGATTCAAGAGTTACAAACAATTAAAAATTACCATAACTCGAGTTTTTGACGTACCATGATTAGGCTGTCATGGGAGGGCTATATGCGTAGGGTTGGCACATGTTAACAACTGGAAATTAATATTATGTTCATAATTTAATAAGGGATGCTGGGTAAATGACAGACTAAATAGCTGTTATGAGACGGCATAAAAACTATGTAGGTCTACCGTCTAAGTGTGTACTTTAAGGCGTTGTAGATAGAAGTCTTGTTTTTGAAATAGTTTGCAAAATGTAAGGTCGAATAAATAGGAAAAAAGTCCGACTATTTCAGGCTTACTATACTACAATCTATATATTTTATAATAGGATGCAAACTTTTGTCTATTATTTTCGCGCTTTAACCTATCAGCCAATTTTAATGAGTAGTTAAGTCGTTTCTGTTGAGTTCCTAAATTTTAATTAAATTTCATGCAAGTGGCAACCCTATCTTTACCATACGCCTACCAAATTGTTCAATTGTGTATACGTAGTGAAGTAATATTAAATTAAAAGCTATCATTGCGTCAGTCATTGTATACATCATGGTCTTCATTAAAGAAGCTTCGGTATGTGTATTGCTACCGTTGATTATTTTTAAACAATTATTATTAATATTATCATCACCAAAATACCCTATCGTCACAAAGTGATATTATTATTGTATCATCGCGAAAAGTGATCTTAGGGTTAATTCAGACCGCAACGCGACGGCAGATGCATTTGTAAATTGATATATTTCGTGAGCGTGAGACGCCTTGCAAATCTTTCAAATCCATACAAATTTAGAAATGAATCTACGCGTCGCGTGGCGGTCTTAATTGTCCCTAATGGGGTCTTTTGTGCGAAAGGTGACCAAAAAACTATCGACACAGAAGTTTTGATTGAACCTGATTATATTTTTTAATCGATGGCCCACTTCAAGCTTACCAACACTAGAGGCTGTTTCACCATTTCCTGATAAGTGCCTGATAGTCTATCTAACAATTACTCTGAAAGTCAACTTATCTAAAAGATACAGTATATATGTAGTATCTGTCAGAATTCAGATAAGTATTTAAGTAATAATTATTGTGGATAACCTATCCGGCACTTATCAAGAAGTGGTTAAACAGCTCCAGGGGGGTTTCACTGATAATACTAATATCCGCGTGTATTATGGACACTATAATATAGATATTCAATAATTATTATTAATATCATTAAATTAACAACATATAGTTATCATGTGCTAATCTCTAAGTACTAATTGCATTGTAATCCTAATTGCAATGCTACCGTATGTAATAACCCAAGTTATTAGACCTAGGCTTTACACATGAACCTAGAGTTAACTAGAAAGCTAGGGCGGAATTTCACCACATTGGAAGTTCTATTGTTTTGAGTAATTTTAAATTTGTTCATTCGGAATTAAAGTTTAAAGTTAATCCATACTTAATTAAATTTAAATTATTTATGTTATGAAAGCGAAAGTGTGTCTGACACCTCTTTATACTTTAAACAGGCCTCGAAGGCAACTATCAGGTGAA
This sequence comes from Plebejus argus, assembly GCA_905404155.3. Lineage (NCBI taxonomy): Eukaryota > Metazoa > Arthropoda > Insecta > Lepidoptera > Lycaenidae > Plebejus > Plebejus argus. Next base: position 9,557,008 of record FR989941.1, on the reverse strand, counting down.
CTGTGTGCTCTGTGTGTCTTTTTTAAACTTCATTAATTGCATGTTGGCTGTTGCTAATGTCATAATATAAATAACATTGCATGATCATAATAGAAACTAAGAGAACACACAGTAAGCACATTAAAATTATAACCAATCATTTGTTTACCATTCGAGCCAACTATAATAAACACATTTATTACTTTTCGGACACAATTAGTATGGCGTTGGACGATGACATTCTTCAATCTTGTCGCAGCCGATGGCAAAACACAAATTAAATATTTATAAAGGACGGGTTTCCAGATTGCTAGAAAAAAGTGGCTGATCGAGTCTGCAATCCTTTGTCGTTCGAATTTCGATTAAAAAACGCGGTTTAAATTTGGAACTTACCGCGAAAAATGCGGACGCCGCCATTTTATAGGTATTTTTGTAAATTATTCGTTGAGTTTAAATTTGCCGGGAATGTGAAAGAGTGATGATGTATGTGTTTTTGTATAATTTTCCTAAAATTGTGTTAATTGAGTTTTTAATGTGTAATATTGGTAGAATATTAATCATTAGATATTCGTTAATTATTGTGCACAAGTGTAGGAAAGTGATGCAATATCCAGAAACTTAGCCACAGACGTACTATTTTGTGTTCCCTCCAAAACTCCATCGAAAGTTTCAGTAAAGCGTCTACCACTTTACTGAAACGACCGACTTGATTCTTTGGCTGTATTGACTTTTATTTAGACTTTAACTAGACTTTGGATCTGACGAAATAGAAAACGATGCCGAAAATTATATAATATGTAAGTATGTACAAGAATATTGTTTTTCCGCCATTACTTGACACTGGCCATGGTTTTATAGCCGAAGTGCCATAATAAGAAAAAAAAATTGTAAGTACTTTTATTCTGAACTGGAAAAACATGTTTGCTTTAGTTAAAATGCAGATAAGAAGACTTACAATCTACTAACATCTAAATTGCTTTGTAAGTAGTCATAAAAGTTTATCGCTATATTAACATACTGGAAAACTGGAAAAGCGCATAATTTTGCAGTGTTCATTAATAAACTTATTTCATTCATGATGTTAATCATTGATCATTATTATAATTCTACTAGAAAACTTGAATATTTTGTATGAAATACATAATTACATACCTATACTTACATTATACATATAACATAAGATTTTTTAATGTATTTTGTATAAGTAATAATATTATTATACCTAATTAAAAAAAGTCTTATTATATAATTGCAATATTTAATTTAATATATTGCAATAATTATTGCAACCTTTTTTTTAGGTTTTTGGTGCTTAAAAGTTAAACTTAAAAAAATAGAGGGCCTCCATCGATAAAAGAAAATTAATATTACATATTTTTGAAATATTAGAGAGAAGAAAACAATCATATATTCTATATAAAATTATATTATTTCTTAAACCGAGAAAAAACAGACTTTCTACGAAAAAATATAGTAATTCAAAAAGTCCACGCGCATATACTGGTCCCGCCATCTAGCGGCAAACAGTGGAAGCTGTTTAGTTCCGCGCTTAATTGATAGATGTCACTTAGATGCTCAATTCTGAAGTAAAATCAAACTCTATGAATAACTTTAATATCGACAAAAAAGCAATATTTTGTAAAATCTACAATTATTGGTTTAGTTGGAAAATGCTTTTCAAAGCAAAATATTATGTAGTTATTATTTTATGTCTAGAATCTAGATAACATAACGATGATAATACTATTATAATTATTATTAAATGACTATTTAAAATAATAAAGTACATGAAAACGTAACAACGCCTAATTAAATTAATTATATTTACGTATAATAAAAATATACTTAAGTAAGTATAGGTATTACAATATAATTTTATCTTAGTAAAATCATTTTAAAATCAGTTTCAGTCAATTTTTTTGATAATATTATTAATTTTTCATAACTATTTATGTATGAAAATGTCTAGACCTAGAGCATCGCAATGAAGGACGTTGAAAATTAATTAAGCTAAAAGAAAAATAAGTTAAGATCAAAATAGTACTTATTTTCAGTGAAGATTAGTTTCTACTCAGCTTGATGAAAGGAATAATTCGAAGATGTTAAAATAATTTACTTATTTTATGTTTTTATAATAATAATTAATAGCAATTCTAATCTGTAAATAAAAAATCTTTAAAAATTGGGTAATAACTAACAGCACAAGGTTAGGTTACAAGGTTTAATAGGTAACAGTCTTCCAGAGTGATAATTCCCACAGCTGAAAAAGACTGATAGGTATAATAAAAATAAGTCTTTCTGACATTAGCCCTCTATAAAATTATAATAACCATAGACTAAGGGCCTGTTTCACCACTTTCTGATAAAGTGCCGAATAGGCTATTTACAACTCAAGTTAAGTGGTGGATAGCCTATTCGGCACTTATCAGGAAGTGGTGAAAGAGGCCCTAAGTAAAATATAATATTATCCTTATAGACTATAGTCTAGTTTTATTTTTATGATCCGAAGTTGGCGAATTTTTACCATTATGATCAAAGTATGAGATAGCTCGATTTCTCTTAACCCAGTTCTCTAACGATGAAGACCAGTCGCCAAGTTGGAGACGGTCCAAGTGCTTTGGCTTATAAGTCACACCTGAATGCAGACACCTGGCTGACCAACTGAAGGAAGCTGAATTCTGTACATAGATAGGTTAGCTTAAGATTGAAAGGCATAATATTGAATAGAATATAAATAAAGGCATTTATAATATTATAGATAGACACTTTTGCATTTTATAATAAGATTAAGAAATTATTATTATTTATATGATTACAATTATTATAGACGTACTTTGATTTCTAGGAAAAGTTATAGGATTATTTTTATAAGGCTGGGGAAACCATTCCTTAGGCGAGTTAAGGTGATTTTCCGAGCCGCTATCGACAAAAATTCAAATAAAATGCAACTTTATTATCTAGGCCAGTGTTTTTCAACCTTTTTTCAACCTGAAAAAAGGTTTCAACACGCCCAAACACTTTGCTTTTTTCCAAGTAAGTTCACTAAGTAGGTCTATGTTTATGAATGTAATAATATTATCATTTTGATTTTCTCCTAATTAATAATATAATATCTTTAATCTTGTCTTATTTTTAGTACTGTAGTTCTCCCGACCTCTGGCGACCCAGACAGAAAGCTTTATCAATAATAGTACTTATTATATGCTTTTACACAACATCCTGTTGTTGTATGTTTATGTATGTGTATGCTGCGAGAGTAATTAACGAGCGCGCGTGCCGTCAGGGACATCTATACATCAATATTATCACTGTCAACGGTTTAAAACCCTATTACATGCATCCGATGTGCAGAATATTTAATTTTATAGATAAAAGGCGAAAATTCTAACAATATTTACTATTCTACGCCGCGGCAGCGGTCTACACTACTCTCTCTTCTTTTTATCAAAAAAGGGGGGCAAACGAGCAAACGGGTCACCTGATGGAAAGCAACTTCCGTCGCCCATGGACGCTCACAGCATTAGAAGAGCTGCAGGTGCGTTGCCGGCCTTTTACGAGGGAATAGGGTAATAGGGTAGGGGAGGGTAAGGAAGGGAATAGGGGAGGGTAGTGAAGGAAATAAGGGAGGGTAGGGAAGAGAAAAGGGTAGGGGATTAGGCCTCCGAACTCACTCACTCGGCGCAAGCGCTGTTTCACACGATTGTCTGTGAGCCCGTGGTATTTCTCCGGTTGAGCCGGCCCATTCGTGCCAAAGCATGGCTCTCCCACAGTATAATGGTTCTCTCCGTCTTAGACCTTGTTTACGCCTACCGTGTAAAGTATCTCGCTACTGTCTCGCCAGTCTAGTCTTTACTCGGTAGGTGTAACAGGACCCTTATTATTAGGCCTTAGAATCACGATCAGCAGGCTTAACATGGCCACTATAGAAGGGTTATTCAGTACGGTAAAGTAGACAAAGTGATGGATTAACAAGGGAAATCTGTCAGTTTATCCATAAAAACTGTCAGCGTTTCTATTCTTTCGCTTTTCTACTGTGGCAATGCTGCAGTGAATGCCTGCAGGTCACGATTAAAAATGTTGGATAGTTTTTAAAGTAACGTGACCTTTTAAGTTTTTTACGCACCCTAAAATGTAAAATACCACTAAGGCCCGTATAAATAGTCAGTACTCAAGATGCATCTCGGTCTCAAGACACGGTTCAGGGTCTGTGATTGGTTGGCTGTCAAAATTTGGACCAATCACAGAGCCGAACCGCGTCTTGAGACCGGGTCGCATCTTGAGTACTGACTTTTTATACGGGCCTAAAGAAGTTTTCGCTTCAAAATAACAGTTTCTTCCCTTTGTCATAGAAACAGGACCTAGATAGGTCCTAAATTATTCCACACCTTGAAACACTCGGACCTAACTAGTGTGGCTACATGACACGCCGCGCTCAATCCCGGATTACAAGCTGGCATCACAATGTAACTTACAGTAGACTCACTTCACACTAGGAACTAGTAGTAATGGGAATTAATGCTATTTTGTATTAATTTCATTAACATGGTCAGCAAGAATCAGCGCGGACGTGATTTTTATCATGATCGCAGACTATTGCTGGACACAATAATATTAGCAATCGTAGTTTTTAGCAAGTATTATCATTGCTAATGGGCATTTAACAATTAAATATTATTGCTAATGCTAGTTTTACCAACACTGGGAACTAGAGTCTAGCATGTACAAATTGCACGCACACAATAAATAAGTATGATTTCAGGTAAGTTTAGAGTGCAATAATCTAATTTTGCTAATTTACTGGATCATTACTGCAGCATTGTTCTTGGGTCGATTAATTCCGTTTCGTCTTGAACACAATAGTATTAAGGTGCTTCCTCACCGGGAGCATTCGTTCGTTCATGTAACGTTACAGAGTCGAGCATTACATCAGTGAGGGAGGAGAACCGAGCATTACAATGCGCACCTTGTAATGATACAATGAGTAATATCGTGAATAATTCGTGATACAACTTGTAACACCACTACGTGACAGTGAAGTCACAGTGTAAGACTGATATTTTTTTCACGAATACGTTACGCTACTGAATTTTTATTGTGGCAGTATTGTCCATTCAGAGTTAATTTACCTCGGAGTTAATACTATATTAATTCTTATTTCGTCGCCATAAAGGTATTGTTAGAGGTAAAATTGTTGTGAACAGCCCGTACTAACGGAATCCAGCCTTTGAGGAGAGGATCAAAAGGCCTTGGATGAGAGATTATGTCATAAGGGAATGCATAACTATAATGGTCATCTCGCTTTAATTAGTGTTAGATGTATGTATATATCATAATTATTAATAAATAATTAATAAGTAAGTATGGTTAGATTCAAAGTAATAAGAGCAATGCGGGAGTTGACAAGTGACAACTTTTTAAAAATAGTTTTAAGCGCTTCAGTAGCTTACAATAATAACTGTAAATTAATATTTTATTCATTATTATGCCCTTGAATGAGTTAAAAAATGTTTTATATACTGAATTCAAAATATGTCACAAAAACGCGGCATTATGGTCACGTGATCACGTGTGACGTCATTGTGCATGAAACAAACCAACAAGTAATGATTTTGACATAACCTTGGTCATAACCAAACAACTGTCAATTGAGTTTGACACTGCACAATGACGTCACTGCAGCTTCTGACCGGCGTTTCCAATCACGTGACTTACAGTTAATAAATCCAATTTTTTTCAATGTAAAATAAAATAAATCAATAATTAGTTTTTCGTTATTTGTATTGTTTTAGACTTTTAATCAATTACGGTCGTATGAATAAAAACTTAGCGAAGGTTTACAACAGCTATAGAAGCCTGTTGTAAAATTTAATATGAATAAAGGTTCTCTAACAGTGCTCTAACACCTTTTTAAGGTGACAGCTGTCAAAAGATAGCGCGTCTGTTTTAAACCTATTTTAAGAACATTTTAAGCATAATCGTTATGAATAAACGTTTGCTAACAGTTGTTTAGGCTCGAAACGTCAAATAGGAGTTCGCTAACTTTAGTGAAGCCTCGGGCCTACTTTAAGACCATTTTAAGAGATTGAAATGGACGAAATATCGAGTATTATCGCGATTTCTGACATTATTGCAATTTTTGAAGGAATTTCTAGCCGCCCTCGTCGACAAAAAGTATACATATAATAAGATAATAATAAATCCATTTGACGACTTAAAAATATTTTTATTAGTACCTGCATGTTAGGGGCAGAGGGCGCTGCGCGTTGATAGTATTCCTGTTTGTCAATAGATGGTGTTTTTTAAATATTTTTTTTGAGTAGATTTTTTTAACTCATGAAATAACTCTATTCCTTTCGGGTGCCCTTTGACACCTCTCAAGTTTTTTTTTCTACAAAATACTCATTAAATTTCATTGAATTTTAGACAATATTGATGATTGAACACAATAAATTGGCACACTACCAACATTACCAAAAAAAGAATACTATAAAACGTCATCTAACAGTATTCAAGCTAGCGAAGGCTTAGCAAGCGTTTATTCATATGGAGTGTTATAAGACGGTTTTTAACTTTAGCGAACATTTTAGTTAGAAAACTGTTAAAACCTTCGCTAAGATTTTTTTATTCATACCACCGTAAATGTATAAAATGTAATAATTATTATTTTAAAATTTTAAACATACTGTCAACTCCCGGATTCCATAAATCACAAGGATCCATATCCATCCATAGTAAATAAGATATTTTATACTACCTTTTGCCAGCGGCTAACACTGTGTTACTAGTGTGTAATTGTGTGTGCAAATAATTGATAATTTAATGAAAAAGTAAATAATAGTAACAATATTCAAACTTTGCGCATTTAATTATTATACTCATGTCATAATATCTTGAAAATTTCAACTATCTGGCATTATCCAAACCAAAGTTACGAGGGTGCAAAAATACGGCGAAACGTTTCGAGAAAAGGTAGGTAGTGCCCGTGCGCGCTTCGCTTGGCTCATCTTGGCGGGGGCACTCCCGTGCCCCCAGATAAAACCATAACAAAAACACATTTCAAACAGAATCAAATTTAACTATTTCTATGAACGCGGTTATCTATTTGTCAGGGTGGCACGCTGCAAAATTCAGTGGATGTCAGAAGTGGCACGGCACGATGGCACGAAAGCCCGAATTCCACACGGGTCACGCTTTGTGCATGCTTTTATATTTAATGACTAGAATAGAACATTTTAACATGCAAACGTTAATGTGGATGATAATAATATGAAAATGGGCGATTTTTTAACCGACTTAAAAAAAGGTGGTTATTATGAAATGAGATTGAAGTCAATTTGACATATCGAATGCTACCATCTAACCGTGTAACGTATTCGATGCTGTAGTGTTACAGGTTTGGTAGGGTCATGTATTATAGCTTGGTAAGATAGGTTAAAACAAAAATCACGGACGTTCCTAGTTAAGGCAGCTAAGCTAAAGTGGGATTGGGTAGTGGGCTGGCCACGTTAGCCGTATGCATCCCGACCGCTGGGCAAAGATATCGACAGAGTGGGTACCTGAAGATGGAAGACGCAACCGTGGCCGGCCTAGGAAAAGATGGCGCGATGAGCTGGAGGCGTATCAGCCGGGCTGGCTGAGACAAGTGGAAGACCCTGGGGGAGGCCTTTGCCCAGCAGTGGGCAAATAACAAACAACAAAAAAAAATAAAGGTAGGTCGTATAGTTTGTAGAACAATAATAATTACTATTGTTGCCAATTTCTCTAGTATCAGTATGTGGGGGAATGATAGACAAATTATGCGTTAAAAATAAACGAAGATTAAACTGAATCAACAAATCGATGTTTGCTGTCATGGATTTTATTAAAATCTATAAGACAGTGATTTTTTGAATTAAAATTAGGGGGCAAACGAGCAAACGGATAACCTGATGGAAAGGGACTAAAGTCGCCCATGGACACTCGCAACATTATAAGAGTTACATTTTTTTCCCAGGTTTCGAAGTTTTTTCTCATACCAGGGTCGCATCATTGAAAATGTTGAAAAACATTGATAAATGGTTTCCAAAATTTTGAGTTAGGACCCGGCACCCGCTGACCTTTAATATATTGTGATCTACCCTACTCCTTCACATCATCTGAGAGCTATCCAGGGAGAATAATATCTGAAACAACAATTTTATTGTTGTATTTAGACATCAATTTTATAGCACTGATAGCAATATTGCCAAATTGGAACTGTTATCGATGTGAAAATCTTTCTGCTTCGTCAAAATTGCACCCTCCACTAGAGTTTACTTTGCCGAATTAATTTCTAATAATTCTTGTTTGTTTTGACAAAGTTTTATCAATTGTGGTGCGGGTTTCCGATTGTGATCGCCTTTCAAACGACTGGGGGCCAAAATTTGATTTTAAGCACAAATGGGGACTGGCCGGAAATATAAATTGAATTGTTATCTTGATTTTGATAATCCGTAGTCCCGCTCAATATTCGGGATCGTAATCTCTACTAGTTTAAAATTGTGAAGTTTGGCTCGTTATCAAATTTTGGTGCGGACAGGACGGTATGCTTGCGATAAAAAAGTCAAATGTTTTCTTGCTAAAAAAAGATTTAGGCCCATTTCTACCAGCGTCTATTAGTGTTAACAGCTTGTTAAAATTTCATTGTCTTCTCTTTCATTCATATGAAAAATGAAAGGGGTAACGTGATACTTAAATTTGAACATTAACTTTAACAGTCGTTGGTGAAATCAAGCCCAAATTAAATTAATAAATGTGGAAAAAGTGCATGGAAAAGTGTGTATTACTGTGAAATCAAGCCTTAGTTACATACATAAAGAAACTATACATTGTTTTTATTTATAATACAATACGGTAAGGCATAATTATGAAATAATTGAAAGAATCACCTTGTAGTTTGGATATTTCTTTTTATGTTCTGAACGCAATGTTTAAGGAGACCAAAACATATTGCGTAGGGCGACGCGGCTCAAATAAATAAATAAAAAACCGGCCAAGTGCGTGTCGGGCCACGCGCAATGTAGGGTTCCGTAGCACCGCTAGTTTTTGAAAATTTTTGTATGGTCAATGAATGTACATTAAATAACATGTTTGAGACTACTAACAACATCATCTCAAAGGAATTTGAACGAAAAGTTCCTTTATACTTCGCCGAATACATTTTTTTTAGTTGATCGACTATTGCTCAATAACTTATGAAGTCAACTTAGCCGTGATAGTTTTCCTTTTAAATTCAGCATAATATTTCCTACTCCCGTGAATTTTTTCACATTTCCAGAAGCAAACGTTTAGCTGGTAGAAGGGGCGGACACTGGACTCTAACGATTTTTTCCACTTTAAAACTTAATATTTTACAAATGGACCCCTAAAACGGAAAATGATCTACGAATACTCATAATATTTTTAAAAAACCTATCCAACGACACCCCACACGATGGGGTGGGCGCGAAAAAAAAAATCATCCCCGCTTGATGTGTAGGGTAGGTAAATATTTTTTAAATATTTCATGTACCATTTTGTCTGCATTATTAATATGTATCATTATGTATATTTATGCCAAATTACAGCTTTGTAGGTCCTATAGTCTCTGAGCAAAACCGCGGACGGACAGACAGACAGACAGACAGACGGACAGACGGAGGGACAGACCGAAACTATAAGGGTTCCTTGTTGACTACGGAACCCTAATTATTATCGATTATGTACTTACTTAACTTTAATTTAATGGAGAGTTTGACACAAACTCTATACATTTTTAACCGACTTCCAAAAAGGAGGAGGTTATATGTTCGTCTGTGGATAATATATTCTATCAAACTGTTCTTTAAATTTAGGCGAATGAATCATTAAATTCGCGGCAGTAAGAATCAGCATTAATGTATAAATTGTACTACTCCATATTGCAGCTAGTCCATTACATTAGAATCCCTAATCCTAACGATAGGCACTGGCCAGGTCGGGCTAGACCATTAGTCAGGGCGATCGTTTGTCGTGTGTCCGCCACCTAACTAATTGTGGTACTAAATCGTCAGGAATGTCTATCAACGAGGTTTTTGTTTCCACTGTGTCACCAGCTACAAATATTGCCATGTTTTTGGCGGCTTTTATAGCTTAGTTGAAAAAAATGTTAACCAACTAAATGTTTTCAGGATTGTTCTACTACCAAGTTATGCAGCTAGCCTACCGGCTACCTCCGTTTCTCTTAGCCCGGCGAGAAGAACAAAAAACCAAAACGTACTGTTTTAGGTAGGTGAAGCCATTTTATAAACATCCAAAGAAAGTAGTAAAGATAGAGCAGACAGGCAAAAGACTCCAAAACCTATATTAAAATAATAATAAATAAATACTATTTGAACTAAATTTTTAAGGATAACTTGATTAACACTTCCGTAAGCGTACTAAGAAAATAGTTATAAATATCACCTACTAATTATCCGCTCGGCTTTGCACCCGCGCGTCAACACATCATCACACCCATCCATCTGTTGAAGTGTGAACGTGTTTTGGGAATTCTGAATATTCAATTTCTTAGAACAAGTACCAAAAGGGCATTAGAGTTTACGTATTAGTAATTATGTAGACTTAATATCTAACTGTGATGAAACTAATGGATTAAATAATTTTGTAGCACTTTTCACTAGTAAATATTAACCCATCAATCCCTAAGCGGCAGCTGGCTGCCGCATAACAATTGAAAATATATTGTGTCTGCGATACCCACGATGGAGGTGTTAAAATAATTAACTCTAATGTAGAGTTGTAGAAAATGATCATTGAACAACAACACCAAGAAAGTTTTTAGGAAATATTTATTTAAGGTAAATAATGAATGTAAAGAGACAATGAATTCTTGAAAATGATGAAAACAAACACATGTGACCTGTTAGGTTCATGTAGAAGGCTCTTCTGGTTATTGTTGGTGTGTTGTTGATTACAATGATGATTATGATTTTGATAATAAAAAAAAACACACGAAAGTGGCGAACAATGATACATTCATCATAAAAACAATTTATACTTATACCTAACTTTAATTAATTTTATGAATTCAACCAGAAACACGTCAATATAAATTGTTACCTCCCACACCTGTCAATTCTATGGTTGTAAAAATAAATTTATAATACTTGTAATATAATAAGACCTTATAACCTCTATGTTATTGCTGGATCAATAAAGAATAAAGGCCGTCACAGACCTAGCTATAATATATATTAATATATTTATAGCTAGGCATATTACAAGGCGGCCAAGCTGAAGTGGGAGTGGGCGGGTCACGTTAGCCGCATGCATCCCGACCGCTGGGCAAGGGTCTCAACAGTGTGGGCACCCGAAGATGGACGCCGCTGCCGTGGCCGGCCTAGAAAAAGGTGGCGCGACGAGCTGGAGGCATACCAGCCAGACTGGCTATCGGTGGCGCAGGAGAGAGAACAGTGGAAGATCCTGGGGAGGCCTTTGCCCAGCAGTGGGACACTATAGGCTAATATAAAAAAAAAACTATATATTTTCTATACAATTTTCGCGTGACCACACACTCAGCTATAATATATATTTATGGTCTCAGTGTGTTTAGTACGGTATATTAATATATATTATAGCTAAGTCTGTGACGGCCTTTAAACTTTAATATACAAATGTTCAGAAAACATGGGCATACATTAGATAATATGTAAATATTAATCTGTCATATATATGCTAGACGTCATCACGCTTGTAGTTCAAATTGGTGATTACGAAAACATTGGTGTGAACATGAATGACATAATATTTTGTCTGTGTATTAAAACATTAGCTGTCCCGGCAAACGTTGTTTTGCAATTTAAAGTATTTCTACTTCATCAGTTGATACATATCTTACCCCCTCTTTTGTCCCCTAAGAGGGGAGGGGGAAAATGTTATACACCAGATCTTAAGTTGGAAAACACAGTTAATAATAATATGAAGTAAGTCCACTAAAGAAAAAAGTTGGATACACAACGGATATTATATAATGCTGTGCAGTAGGGCTAGCATAACAACAGTAGACATGGGAAAGAATCGACATACAGACAGACAGATTTTATCGCAAAACGGAAGATTTCCATTGTCTAACTGTCACTTTGTCTATTCTTCCGTAGAAAGAAATCGTTTCTATGGTACCATGCTAGGCCTGCTGCAGAAGACAATAAAATTTTTCGTTGTAAAATAATGTAGACAGTCAGTTCTTTATTGTTTATCATCAATATTATAATTTATAAGAAATTTTTTGTACATTTACCTCCATATTATTTCCTGTAGTCAATTTCAGGGTTGTCAATCACGGCATAAAGGATCGAAATTAATCGGCCCTGAACCCTGGGTGGAGCTTCGACGTTTATGCATGACCACGGATGCCTGAATTATGGGTTTGACACCAACAAACAGTCTATGGTTAAATACTTCATGCTTACGTAGGTATTGATGGAAATACTTGTGTCCATTTTGATGTAAATTGTAATCAAAGATCACCGTGGGTGGCTATTATGCTACCAATGGAAATTTCACCTATTTATTGTAAGTATAAAGAAATGCAATGGCCCATCAATTTGGTTGAATTATTTTACAATTAGATCAAAATAATTGAAACAGATACAAATATTATGATGATCAAAAATATTGGAGAAAGATGCAGTAACAAAATATTATTATAATTATTATCTGATGAGGTAGTAATTACATTTAAGACCATAGCTGCTGTACTCTGAATTTCTGTTAAATTTTCATAATAAATCTATTCAGTGCAAAGTAATTTTTTATTTTTTTATTTATAATTTATTGTTTACAGGAAAACGTAACAATATAACAGTTTACACAGAAGGACGTGATTGACTGATTTTTTTGAGAGTCGATTGAGAGACTGAAAGACAGATTTTTCAATCGTCAGATAAACTTTACCATTGGAATAAATTTGGCGTTTTGACAGATTTTATATGAAAAAAATGTCAAAGTGCCATATTAATTCCTTAGGTAAAAGTTATCCGACGATTGAAAAATCGGCCCTAAAAGTTAAAAAAATTGGATAAGCCAAAGATAAAAAGGATGCAGAAAAAGACAAGACCAAATCCTATCCCAATTAAAAAAGAATCCCTTACACATGAAAGGCAATTGTTAAAACATTTCTCTGATACATTTAGAGAGGCTTTTATATAATTATAATTTATATTGGAAGGAAATTCGCATACAAAATGGATGTATTAGTGATAAAACACGTACTCGCATAATCTCATTCAACGATTGTAGATTTAGGACACGCATTTTATTATAAAAGGTCCGAAACAACCAGATCCCTATATATTTTATCTGAATAAGTAAAGAAAGGGATTCGAAAGATAATATGACAAATGTTTCCTTTATAAGAAAGCCTCTTTCTATATTTATTTAAGGGTTAATGGAATTGAAGATGAAGCATACGCAAAGTAAATAGATCTTTATGTTTTACAAAAATTCGGTTTCACTAAGGCTCCTCTCGAATATTCATGTAGAAGGGGTTATGTAAATTGTGTAAAATTTCCAAGAATTCTCCCTTATCCATGAAACAAATGTTTCGAATTCAAATTAATCAAATATGAGGTTTCATGTATTACGTCTGCCTAGTATCTAAATAACATGAAGGGATCGAAGCATTGAGAAGCTTAAAGTAGGTAACTTTTTAATTTAACATAAATTTTACGATGGCAAGAAAGTTATTTTTGTTAAAAAAAATACTCCACACTTATTCTAAGTGGCTGACATAGTCTGTCAAGTGACTTTACAACGCATCAGACAAAGACAAAGAGCATGGATTAGCGTAATAGGTAAATAGTTTTATTAATAAAACCCGTAAAATTCATGTCTGTCATTTCTGTTTTCACAGAAAAGACACCACCACCTTTTTACCTTTTAATTTTTATTCTTCTAAATCTATTCCCCTACTTATGCATGTTGCAAAATTTGAGAGTGAAGCCGTTTCTTTGGCGGGCACAAAAGATTTATTTCGCAAAGTGGAAGATTGCATATTTAAAATATAACAAAGTGTTTCAAGGCAGAATGCACAAGGGACGTGGGATCGATAGACGATAGATTGTTCAGCTCGGTTCAGATAATGTAAAGCTCTTACAACTTTCGAGTCGCTTAAAACTTCTCAAATGTAAGATAGGAGTCATGTCCTCGAAAAGAAATTACTAGTTGATTGAGTCCTGATAGTTTGTAGTCCGTTCTGAACTTAAATAGTTACGGCTTGTTGTTGGATTCAAATTCTTTAACGAAGACCATTGTTACAAAATAAGTAGTTGACATTATCACATTTTAATTCTCTCCGAATACTGCGGTCAAGTTTCTAAATATAATGTCGAAATTGAAGACAAGGTTGGTATTTAATATTCTCTCCATTAGGCTATTTCATTAAATTCTCCTCCATTATATCCCACTTATTAGATATTATAATGTTAATATCTCGCTTCCTATCTGATGTAGATATCAGTAAACAATCAAACATTCATTTACGCACCCTTCTCTTGACTCAACCGTCTCAGGAGGTCTGGAATAGCCCAATTTGCGACTTCAATGCAATCCGTTTAATTCGCTACGGGGAACCCCCTAATGATTATATCGAGGCGTTTTGGATTAAAAGAAAATTAAAGCAACGGGACATAAGTTCTATTGACAAACCCTTGCGAGCAACATAGGCTTTATTCTGTTAACGTAAATATCATAATTGCGTGCAGTTTTACAATTCATGTCACCGCTGAAGTACGAGCCCTAAAGAATTTATTTCTCAATTAGGGTGCTTCTTCGGCAGCGGCTGTTGATTGTGCAGCTTAATTAAACTGCATTCTACCAAAACTTGATTTAAAACCTCATTACAATGTTCAATTTGCCCGCTATATTCCTAGGAGTTATCATAAATTAAAGACTTGAAGGAAATTAATTTACAGATGGGCATGAGTAATAATACATGGATGTGCCCAGATTATTACTGCAGGCCTAGCATACGCCAACGAGATATCTCACTCTACATGTTTCTCGATGTTTGATAGTTTGTATCTTCATCTCTATTGACCCTAGCATGACAAACATTTTTTCTCGCGTAGATCTATCATCAAATAACACATTTTTATAGAGTTTTGTCGAGATAATGTCGAGATTTTGACATTATGAGACGAGTAGTTTTTAATTATCTCGAGAGTGAGATATCTCGTTGGCGTATGCTCGGCAGGCTGGAATAGGACTAATTCCGCGACTGTGACACTATTATAGAGGCTAGACTATATAGTGTGAAAAGAACTGTAGAAAATAATACATATGTCCATAGATATCTTGGGCCCGGGTTACCCTCGAAAAAAAACTAAAAAATATACAAATAAATAGTAAATTTACTACAAAATATTTAAATAATAAAAAATATTTTTTAAAGATTAAATATTTTGTAGTAAATTTACTATTTATTTATATATTTTTTAGTGTTTTTGTATATTTTTTGGTGTTTAAATATTTAGTAGTAAATTTACTAAAAAATATTTAAACACAAATTTTTTTTTTTAGTATTTAAATATTTTGTAAAAAAAATTTGTTCAGGACCCTAGGTAATTACTATCTTAAGCTGCAAAATAGCTCAAACATGATAAATATTTTCGTATGAGAAAATGGTTTTGGTATTAAGAATGTATGAAAATTTCGAGGGTAGCCCGGGCCCTTAACATGTTCTACGATTCAGCCATCAGTAAGGGATTAATGTACGTTGTCTGGACACAGTCACATAATATTTTAATCTGACCTACCTGATTTCTTCGAAATTAGCGTTCTTCGAATAAATCCTATGTTGTTTGCCGGAACCTATTTATTTCCATAGCAAATTTCATCTAAATCAGTTCAGCTGTTTCAGCCCCGCCACCCCTCTATCAGATCAGGGGGTCAGATTTTATATCAAACTTTTTGCTTTAATGGACTTACTTCATATTATTAACTTTGTTTTCCAACCTAGCATCTGATGTATAATATATTTCCCCCCACCCCTCTTAGGGGATAAAAGAGGGGGTAATATTTTGTATCAACTGATTGAAGTAGAAACACTATAAATGGCAAAACAACGTTTGCCGGGACAGCTAGTGCATAATAATATGTACTCTGTTATGACATATATAAAGACTGACACACACATACATACATTTGCACATAAAATATTAGTGAAAATATTACAAATTTTAGACAATAATATTATTACGCTTATGTTTACTACAACCTCACTACAACATAAAGCATTAAATAGCCCTTAACACCACTATCCAAAATTTAATAATATCACGACAAATCATTTATAACCTTTCAGCCAGATACATCTTCAGAGACACTATCAATCATAGTTCACTGAAGGTTTTATGCCAATATCGCAAACTTGCACCCTCACGGCCCTTTGTTGGGTCGTGTCAGTTTGAAAAGGGATATGTGCCAATCAAGTAATTCGGGATGATATAAGGTCGTATCAATATTTTTATGAGCATTTTCTCCTTTGTCGTTTGTTGTTTGCTTAGGCGTTACAAATTTAACAAGTTCTTTGTTGCTCTCATCATGATCAGATGAGACTGGTTTATTTCAAAGTATTCGTTCCTCCTGATCCTTATTTGTTAATCCATGTTTAATAATTTTTAAATAATCAATATACATATAATTATAAAAAACTAATTTTGATGGGTTTTAATGATTTTGAGCTGTTTCAACACTTCAACCGACAACCACGTTTGCCCTCCATGCGTCCATTTCCTTTCCTTTTTTAACCGACGTCCAAATAGAGGACTGTATCTAAGTTTGACTGTGGATATTTTGTAGATAGGTACTGCATCTATACAGGTACAAAATGACATACATATTAACACAGAAACATAGGTACTACGTCCTTTGTCAATTATTATAACACAAGTAATGCGGACTCTTGAGACACGCTTTTGTATGAGACATATTCTGGCACCCAGGAGTGTCCACCTACGTTACCAGCAAATAAACGCCTACACAACCGCACAGTAGTTTTATTAAGACTACTTAATATACGCAATGACAAAAGCTTTGGATGTAATCAGAATGTACTTTGTCAGAAAATTCCTAAGAGTCCAATTTTATCTCTTCTTTAATATTAATATTATAAAGTTAATATTATGCATAAGAAGAATTTAAGATGTCGCTTAAGCATGTTAGTATACCAGCCAAGCTGGCACAAACTTAGGTTTCTTATTAGTTAAGATAATGTTAAGGTCATAAATATGTTATACAATTAAATATATTATTAGAGAACCTCTTCCTTTTTTGGATATCTGTTGAAATTTATAATTACAAGTACACCAAAACAGTGTCATAATCATAACAATTGCCTAAGATCAGGACTATAAATTAGCGTAGTCGTTAAGATAAGCTCACGTTACTCATTATACTAACATTAAGTATACCACAGTATATCAATAGGGATATTGCTATACTGTGAAGTATACAGTATTATTACGTCACACTTTCGAATGTGGGTGACAATCTGTGATCACTTACCTTTATATCTTGTTTAAATGATAGCCTATCTTAATTACTTATGTACTTACAAAACACTTCAATCTGCATACTAATATCTTAAGTCATTGTTTGTGCTACAAGGTACAGTGTTAGTAGAGTTTTTTATCCTTTCTTCCATAAATCATTTAAGCAGCCATTGGGCAAGACCAAATAGGACTGAGTCAGCTGTTAACTACGGTCTTAAGGAAAACCGATAAGAAACAATGCGTATATCAACGCGTGCGAAATGTTTTGTCGATGAAATTAAAATCGAGATAGAATAAGCAAAAAATATATAACTTACTACAAAATTCTCGTTTTTAGGGTTCCGTACCCAAAGGGTAAAAACGGGACCCTATTACTGAGACTTCGATGTCTGTTGGTCTGTCCGTCTGTCTCCAGGCTGTAACTCAAGAACGGCCGCTTTAACAATAAAACAATAATACTAAAAACAAAATAAATTAAATTTTAAATATTTTATTTACTTACCCCATACAACAAACGTGATTTTTCAAACATTTTTTGCTCGGTCTCAACTCTCAATGATAACAACAGGACAGGTAGGCACTTGAAATTTTCACAAAGGCCTTAAATATATGTGTACTTTAATAATTAATAATAATATTTAAAAAAAATAAAAATTTAAGGGGGGCTCCCATACAAAAAACACAAGCCAGTGTGTAAGCCACAGACTACTAAGGGATACTACGTATGTAAGCTAAGTAAGTAGAAATAAGTAAGAGTAAGTAGGTAGAGATCGTTATTATTTTTTTATATTGTTCACAAAAATGGATGAATCGATTATATTATAGGTTCAATCTAACATAATATAAATTCTAATAAGAAATACAATTGATTTTCATCTAAGAATGCTGCCAATTAGATTACACATCTAGACTATTCTTGCATGCTTTGACATGACAGATCCATGATCCATGATATCCATCATGTCGTCCATTTGCTGGATCCGTGAGAGTTGGTGTGTCCTTGTGCTAGATGCTGTGTGAAGTCAGAGTTACAAAATGTATATCAATCAATGTAGCCTACACGTTGTACAAATGATAGTCGACATCGGTTCTCAAACTTTTGATGGCGGTGTGGCGGTACCCACATTCGCCTAACATTCCTGCATCGCGCTATCGAAGTTTTCTGAGCGCGGCGGTATATATACGACAGCTGAAACGTGTCACGTGGGCTCCGGCCTGACTGGGCATACCACCTCGCTCGGTCGGAAGATCTTCCTTCGGGCCTCCACGCATATCCCACAGCGGAAGAAGGGACATATTTGACGGGCCCTCAAAAAAAGAAAGTTCTGTCTTTGAATAAATTGTCTACCTGCTGGTGTGTTTGCGTAGTCCCAGGGCCTTGGAGCACACTTTGAGAGGTCCATGAGCTAAGATCTTAGAGAACATCATATTAAATACAATAATGAGCTTAGCTTTCTGACAGTCTGTTTCCTTATAGCTTTTTAGCGATTTAGGTGAAATTTAGCATTAAAGATACTTCGAGTTTCGGGAAAGGATTTTTATCAGAAATTTATTAAATTTGTACTTACGGTTCCCGCATTTCAAGTCAAGTGTATAAAACAAAATATTATCATCAGAAACAAAATAAGTAATTTTGAAGTGTTTAAATTATAAAGTTCAGAGAAATATAATGTGCTATATAATTTTAACTAAGTACCCAAAGATAATTTATCAAACATCATTCTGATTGTGATGGATACCCACCTTATGACTAAGACTTCACTAGTAATGGACTTCGGAAATGCCAAGCGAATCACAAACCCTAATAAAATCAATAACTGCCTTAAAAGTTGTAGGTCATAAAGTAACCTGACCGAAAGTCGTTAAAAGTGACATTTGTTTATGAGTTTGGCGCTAAAATTCACACTGACTCATTAATATTGATTGAATCGTAAAGTTGATAAGGAATTTCCGATTTAAGAAGTGATCATTCGAAGATTGGCATTGGCTGAGTATCCGTACTAATATTATAAACGCGAAATGTGTCTGACTGTCTGTTACCTTTTTACGCCCAAGCCGCTTAACTGATTTTGCTGAAATTTGGAAATTTGCTGAAATCCGGGAAAGGTCAAAGGATACGTCTTTTTTAGGAAAAATGTACAGTTCCAGTGATAAACGAGCTTTGGCCCAGCGAAGTTGCGGGTGTTTTCTAGTTTAGTATACTTTTTTTATGGTCGAAACTAGAAGCTTAGGCGGTTCTATATTCTAGATTTAGCTAGTTTATCCTTAGGTCCGACAAGAAGTCGCCAAACCCAAAACGCATGATGTTTCTCGGCCTTTGACAAAATAATTTTGTCGTTGTATCCCAACCAAATTAGTTTCTCCTGGGATAGAGAATTGAATTTTAGGAGAGAATAATTTGTTCAGCAATGTATTGAAATTGAGATTTGATTGGTCAAATTACACTCTTTGATTTTAAGAATAGTTATTATTTAGGTCAACCTAGCTAATTGAGTCAGTTAGAACTGATGATGCTTAAACGTAACACGGCTTAATGAAAATTAGGCAATTATGGATACAAAAAAATCGAACATAGCGTGTATGAACATACAAACATAACAAAAATGACTTCCAAATATACAACCTTCTCCTTTTTGGAAGTCGGTTGAAACCACCAGCACCGCTAGTTTGTAAATTGTAGAACATAAGTTGTATTGACATAAAGCTGATAAAAAGAGTTATAGAGCGGCACTACAGTCGCGACCGCAAGAATGTATCACGGCTGGTTAGTCACGGTTCCTACAATTCAATATACTGGTGTGTTCCACTGTGCTCCCAAATGAAATAACAGGAAAATGTTGATGTAAAAAATGTTGTTACATATTATATGAGACGATAAACTTGTTAGGCCCATTTGCGCAGATCTGAGTTAAAGGTAACTCTGAGTTAAACATCATGTCATATATCTGTCAGACTGTCACTCACCAAATGAGTAATAGAGATGACCCAGGTCATAACCCAGGTCAGCGCAAGTCCGCCTAAGAGACTTACTAAATTGCTGAACTGTTTCAGTAATTACCTACTTTGTAAGTTACTGCACTAACTCTGTGGTTTTTGCTAAGACCTTAATTATAGTCTGTATGTTACACGTGGTAACACCGAAACGAGACGAAATGTAATACGGCGATGCTAAATAGTCAAATGTAATTCTTTGACAGTAAGTATATTTTTAATTTTGCACGAGAGATAACCTTAAACAACAATTTATTAATTAATTTATTATTTGCACTATGCTTCATTATAATAATATTATACCCAGCGTAGCCACTTTTACCACATCCATCAGTATTAATTTATCTAGCAAAAATATTCATCCGCAAGCGCTAAATGGAACAAACCGTTTATCAGATGGGAATCGGTATATTGTTTGACTAAGCCTTTTTTGCGGTGCCATTTGGTGCTAATTTATATTGGCCCTGTGACCGATTTCGGGGAACTGCTTTTTGTTCGGACACGCGCGATGTTATGTGAAAGGATTAATATAGATTATGGCGTAAAATCGAGTTTTAAAGTGTTGTGTGCGTTCTTTATGTTGGTCACAGATGTTGGTTAACCGTTAGGGTTTTGTCAAGTATTTGAAGGTTCATAGATATTCTTAGACAAGTATTTTTTTTTTTGAACCCTTTAGTAAAATAAGCAATTTTTACTAAGTTTCTTTTATGGGGATTAAAATTTGCTATGAATTAAGAACTAACTAGCAAGTGGACAATCGTTAGGATGAAGTATGTATAAATTGTATCTACATTTCATTATTTCTATCGTTATCTGATAGCCTACTTTTAACACAAATATGCATACTATACAATTAGAATTTTGAAAGGCCCATTTAAGTAAAATAATTTTTTCGTCACATTCTATTAGGTTACGAGAATTAGCGAGGAAAGCTAGCTACGTCTTAAATCTTAAAATTCAATCTACATTAATGTACTAAGCCGAACTTTCATGTTTTGCCTTACAATGGATTTATTATCCATTCATCAGAGCATGTTACCGTCACATCAAGGAATCTGTTACATATTGTATGAAACAAGCCTTATAGCAAAAATCGCACGCAAACCACCCGCTGTTAGCGGCTTAAGTTTGTAATACACGTTTAAATCTGTTTTAATTAAATACCTATGTGAGCATCATAAGGAATTATTATCTACCCACGCTTAGGAATCCTTTTTAAAAAACATAAGTAATTTTAGAAAAGAGTAGAAACACCAACAAAACATTAAACTATTAATTATTAAGCCTTGGCATCAATTATTGATAAGTAAAATTTACAAGTTCAAAAAAAAATTAAAGCTATATACTAACTTTATCAACTATTTAAGGAAACTAAGCTTCGAATCCGATCTCCTGCTAATATAATTTAGAACGTTAAAACCTTCATCGCTTTTGTTTACCTTCCCCAAACAAGCTTAAAAGTACACAGCAATATCAACAAGTCTTTGAAGATTTTAAAGGTGAAAAGTTGAAATTGAATTTACTTGTATAGCAGAGTCCCTTAGAATAATTTACCGGGGTGTTTCATCTCCTAATGAAGAATAGTACCCTCCAGGCAGCTGTTGACTATAAACTTATCCCATTAAGATATTACGGCCTTGAGTTTTGTTTGTATATTCCTCGGGAGCACAGTACTGATACTACGTAACTTGGTGAAAAAGTTTCCGAGATAACGTTTACGACCAGGTGAGAAATTAGCCTTGAGCAAACTAAAGGTATAAGAGGAAGGTTAATGGTTATATCTGACTTAATAACCTAACTGTGTTATGGCAGAATAAAACAAGATGATCCAGATTGCAAGGATTTTTGACAGAGATTTGACGATACCAAAGCAATAGCGACAGAGTACCTACATTCCTATAGATAAATTTCCGGCAAACACTTTCAGAAGCTGAAAAATTAGATGTCTAATCACATAATTGATAATAAAATATGTCTTATTATCAATTATTTTGTCTATAACTAACATCATTTAAATGGAACATAATATTGATAGTTCTAAAAAAAACTGTTCTGGGAACCAAGTGAAAACAACTGGATTCAAAAGAGCTAATTAAAATTATATTCCTGTCGTTTCTTTTGTTTTATCTTTGGCGATGATAAATTTTAAATCGCATAAATCAAATTTTAAAGTATAACGATTAAAATGTCAAAATAAATGTAATAAATTATTATCATAATAAAGCATAAATTTCGGTCGCTATCTCCATAAGACCTCCGTTCGAATAAATCAAAGTTATCTAAGTGATAGAAAATAATTAGAAGTCACTTAATTATTCAGAGCCACGAGGCCATGATTAAAACCCGATAAGTTTCCATTGATCGGGAATCGGGATTGTGTGAATGAATACAGGAGATAGATGGAATATAATGATATGTTCCGTATTATAAACAATTATTTAAATAATGATAAAGTCCGTATCATTAATGGCATCAATATTTAAATACGAACTATTAATGAGAATGGTTTAAAATGCGTAAATTCCATCTCATCTGACGATGATAAGATGGAGCCCACTGTACATACAAACTCTTTTTTATGTAGGTACCACGCTTATTTAAAATAAATACTTTTGAATATAGTACTATTACCTTAACGTCGTTAGTAAAATGTTTATAAAATTCTATGCCCAGTCTCTCTAAGTTAATGAAGCTAAACAGAAAGGGTGAATTCCGTTGAAATATAACTTCTAATAAGAACTTCAGCTAGTTTAAATGTTGTTAGAACCGATCCGTTCCCTTGTGCTCACTTGATCATTCTCCTATTCACTAGAGTCCTATTACAAAGTCTTGGACATACGATATTGTATAACTTGTGAAATTGGGGCTTAACGAGTCTGATTTCTTGTTAGATTTAGGGATCTTAGAAGACATTTGATATTTTAATCACATTCTTGATCCCACTTCTGATTTGGAGTGTAATAGGACCACTTAGTGGCCCGTAGTTGTGCGAAGTTATAAGGCTACGTCCATTGAAAATGATATTTAATCGATATAAGATTCTGACTAAGCATGACTGAAATTAATTTAAATGCTTTGTTCTAATTTTTACTCAATATGCCAAAGAAACTTTTAGAGTTGGAATTTTTATTCCAGTATTCGTTCAGTATTGGAGCCATATTTTAGATTCGTTCCAAAATTCAGGGTGCAATTTAACCTTTCTGCCAAATTTTGATATATTGATCATTGTTAAAAATAAAAATACACGTATTTTTTCTCTTATAATCACTCAGTACTAAAATGTTGAGAAATAGCCTCCGAAAGTTATCCTAAAAGACACTACAATTTATGGACACTACGCGTCGCCCGCGTGTGACTTGCCTCCGCGCGCGCGCCTCGCCCCGCGTCACCCCCGATCACACCCACCGCCGCAAGTGAGCATTCTGCAACGATTTTAAGTGGGATAAAATAATATGTCATTAACAAAAAATAACACCCAATTCTTTTCGGTTAAATAGATTCTCCTAATGATACATAAGCCCTAGAAAAAATTTGGCAAGAAGGTTTAATTGCACCCTGTAAATTATGACTCTGGTTAAACTGTAGCAAATATACCTCCGTAGTTTTCATCCTATAGAATGTCAAACATTGTGCCTATAGTGTCAATAATGTCGATAGTCAATAGTTAATTCATTATGGCGCAAATGCGTGTGTACTTTTAATTACTGGCCGACGTCCATCACTGGCCAAACAGCCCCTCGGTCACGAATGGCCTAATCGCGTTAATTAATGCACACCATTTAAACTACATTTTCACCTACGCATGGTCTAATCGATAGGACAGTGTTTGCAAATGGAACACAAACACTGATAAATTGTCATATCGTCGCCGGTGTCGAGATATTTGGTGGTCTAGCTCTGTTTTTGGACTGATTTAGTTGATTATAATAAGTTGGTTAATTTACTTTCACTTATATTGTTCTAATGTTACCTGCAATCTTCATACTTCCTCCTTATTTGTCTTTAATACAAGAGTAGGACATTAATCATTTGCTTTTAGTAGGTACCCAAAACCACATTTAAGAACATATTTTATGATGCTTGGATTTAAATAGTTTTTAAAATAAATAGATTATGAATTTTATAAATAGTTCTAATCAGAATAAAGGTTATATTTCAATATCGTAGATGGAAATAAACCGACGTGTGATGCAAAACTATATCGTTTTATGAACACAAAAGTTACAGTAAAAACAATATTTTGTATTAAGGTGACGCCTTGATAATTTGGCTGTAGCGATGTCCATTTTTCTCAGCAATGACTAAAGCTAAGAAATTAAAGTTCACTGTCAGTATTCATCATGTCTTTGTCTTTGAATTACCCATAGCATAACACGATTGGTCAACTTTTATAACACAATATAATCAATCAAAAAGACCTCTGTAAAAAAAGGGATTCCTATTTTGCCAACAGAGGAGAGTGATATAAGCTTCCAAAATTTGTACATAAATTGGTTCTAGTATACACTTTAATTTGTCCATAGTTTAAACTAAATGTATTTATGGTTTTTAAATT
Organism: Plebejus argus; assembly: GCA_905404155.3. Lineage (NCBI taxonomy): Eukaryota > Metazoa > Arthropoda > Insecta > Lepidoptera > Lycaenidae > Plebejus > Plebejus argus. The sequence goes on along the minus strand of FR989941.1, from coordinate 9,531,955 downwards.
ACGCGACAAAAACCATTTTGTCGCTACGCCCTTTCAATTTTTTGCTGTTCCATTGCTTGTTTTCTATGAGAGGCCGGGCCAGCCTCGCATAGAAAACAAGCAATCTCAAACACATCCAACACGGTTTTTTACTTTAACATGGCGTCACCTTAACGCCTAAACGAATATAAATATTTTCATTGTTTTCGGTGTCTCGTTACAAATTTAATTTTGCCCGGCCGGTGGCGGCTGTAAATCACGTACAGCCAATAAATACGTCTCGCGAACCCAAACACTTGGAAATAATAACCAGTGGCGGGGCAAGACCTAAATTTTATGTGGGCAAGATACATCTTGCGCGGCCCCCTAAAATATATTTTGCGTCATCCATCAGGGGGCCAGCTCCCCCTGATGGATGACGCTAAAGAAAGGATTTGTTGAGAGAAATAATTTTTTGATACAATAGGTACTCAAAGTTTTATTTGTAAAACTTTTTATTTATGAATATTTGAGTATCACAACTCGTAAAACCTTAAAAAAACCTCGTGGTCCAAGGGGCGCGAGGCCCCTTAGACCATGAGGCCGTGGGCGGTCGGACGCCTTGAGCCGCCTCTGATAATAACTTTTTCAAGGCTAACTGATTCTTTAGCCGACTACCGAAGAAGGGTTACTTTTTAAGCACTTTCATTGCTATAATTCTTTGCCACCAAGAGAGTTTAATAGATTTTATTTAGCTTTGAGATATCCTAAAAAACAAACGAGATGTCAGATAATATCTTTGTTGAAAAGGATAAGTATTTAGTGTTGTTAACTTAACAATATTACAATTTACATCAATACTATTACCACTGTATATTTATTAGATACTATTTAGATTACCTACATACACTCCCAATCAACTCATTTTTAGAACATTTTTGCACCAATATAAGAATTATCCTGAAAACGCTCTTTTAAGTACTTGAAATTAGACACTGTTGTCAGTTGTGTACTGCACATTTAGTGCGACCGCACACCTGAGACACGACTGTAGTTAGACAGACTATCGCATAGCAAATGCACTAGATGCGCACATCTGAGACAAGACGTCTAATAGACAAAGTTGACTAATGCGAGTCGCGACAAGTCTGACTAACGACTGTCGGCTTCCCTTTAAAATGTATGCAAGTGCGCACATCTACGACAAAACTGACTAACCACAATAGACATAACTACCAGTAGTTCAACTGCAAAGCAAAGAGACGGACGGGACAGGTTTCAATATAATATTGTATCAAATTCGTCGGGTTTCACTAAGATTATGAATGGAATGTGCCTCGCGCTGGCTGACATAATTTATTTTTAAATACTTATAGATTTCAAAATTAGATTCTGACAATTTTAATCACATGTGTCAAAACATAAATAATAATACGACCAAAAAGAGGAACACGACCAGCGATCCAAGTACTATCTTTCCCGTCGAGTCTTTCCCGTTTATTTTTGAAGTTATTTTTATCCGAATGAGAACTTTTCTATCTATATCTATAAAATCTTTCAGAACTGCTCGCAATAGACGCAAAATATATTTTTCAGTAAGTATTACATAATACAACATTTTTTGTGCTTTTTAAAAAACTTAAAAAAAGATTTCACGTCACTGCTAGTCGTTCAGAAGCCGGTATAGCTTTGCGAAAATGAGTGTCTTGATACTTAAGTAATGTAAGGTTGCAACAATTTCAACAAATTATCAAAGGTAGACACATCCATTCGAAAGTACTTGAAAAACTTTCGGGGATAAAGCCTTAGTTTATCAAACAATAAATAGAACTTTCCTTTTAACAATCTTTCGCTGTATATGGGGTGTAACCAATATTTCCGTTGTCTGCGCCGTTTTGCACGCATTACTAGGATGCTTATCACAGCAGCTTCGGTGAACTCCATTCTGCTACTGAATGAATATACAATTGTATGCATTGCGTCATCGTAGTCAAGACAGTCTTGACTTAGGTGTGCGGCACATGATAGACACAACAGTCTTTAGACTGTAGTTAGACTGACTTGTCTATGTGAAACAAGATTGTCTAACTTCAGTCGTGTCTCAGATGTGCGCTCTCTCTTATGCTTTAGCAACCCATAAATTCTCTCAAACTTATGTCTTTATTCAGAACGTTGTGCGTATCATAAAATCTTTATTGTTTATGGTCAGACAGATTCTGTGCACGTGATTGTAGGCGTCTTATTTATGAATAGGCTCATGTCAGGCTTCTTGGTTCGTGGCTGTATCTAATAAAATTTGATCCTGGCATGACATGGAACCAGTAACATGAAACAATGTCCGTGTCTAATTTGAAAGGCAAAACTGGAGCGTAGGCTGGCATTTAGTTTTTGTCAATGCGTCATTGCTTTAATTGTTAAAGCCTGATGGAATCTCAACTATGAATTTAATGTTACAATTGAGTTTTTTGTTTAACTAAGTGAGGAATCTTTTCGAGTACCTACCTGTGGTACTACCTATACTACTTGTACTACTAATATATATTCTTTGGTATTACTATATTATCAAACATAAAATTCCTAAAATAAAGCTGATGAAGGAACACATTTTATGCCAACCTTTTTCTGATTTTGTTATAATACATACTTGAAAAGAAATAAGAATACTAAACCAAATTGGTAATCTGTGATTTATTTACTAATGATTCGTTTTGTCGGTCTTCATTACATACAAAATGCTGATACAGTCTGAACAACTTCTCACACATCTGATTATGAAAATGAAACGTGATGAGGAAATGTGAATAATGAAATACGATGACCAAACAGGTGTGGTGGATTAGCTGAGCAAATTAGTTCTGAGAAAGTACTGCTATCCTGTTTCGCCCCAGGACTAATCACGGTGAATAAATACTCCTAACGAGGTGACGAGAGAAAGGCGTGTGTCGCGTTTACTTTAACATCTAAGATGATTACTGTGCATAGTAATATTATAAATGCGTAAGTGTGTCTGTCTGTCTGTTACCTCTTCACGATTAAACCACTGAACCGATTTTCCTGGGTATAAATATATTTTGAGTCTCGCTCACAAAGGATACATTTTTATATTTATATAAGTACTTATATTATTTTTAACTCAAATAGAAAACTATAATTGAGAACAGTGACGATTTACGATACAGCTTTGATGAGTTTGAACTTTGAATTCATAATAATATTATCTAATAAGAAATCAGGCGGTCAACTTTTATCAGAGTACCACACTTTTTTTTAATTTTGGACCAAAAAAAGATGAATTTTATGAATTTAAAGCATATCAAAGAATTTTCTTCCTAACGGACTAGCATATTTGTTTCAAAATTTAGATAATTTTGTAGGTTAAAACACAAATGGGTCACACGTGCAATTTTTGTGGGCTGCCAAATTGACTCTAAATTGACGTCAATCAATGCACGCCACAATCTCAATTTAGGTCAATATTATTGTGTCAATTTATATTCATAGAAAAATTTGGAAAAATGGAGCTCGTGATATTCTAATATTCTAAATTCTTTTGTTAAAATGTATGATCATTTTTATGATAGAAACAGAGAAAAGTAGCTTTGAGAGTTGAGACGTCTTAAAAATTGGTACATATTTACTGTGCAATAAAAAAGACAATCTCCATTTCTAGCTTTTATCTAACTATATTTAACTAAGCGCCTGTTTCACCACTTCCTGATAAGTTCCGGATAGGCTATCCACCACGTCTTGACGGACAGAGTATAGAAAATCTGTCAAAAAAGTTGTGGACAGGCCCTAAATTCGTTAAATTATATTTGATACTACTCACTTTTACAACATTTTTAAAGTGTAAATATATTTAAAGAAAGATAGACATTAGACTGCAATCCTACATTCGCTGACAATCTCTTAAGATTGATAGTTATTTGATACATAAGTTTCATTCTGGTAGTGTTACAAATAAGGTTGCCAGGTCGCTAAACCAAAAAGCCGAACAAAGCAGTCGGCTTGGCCGGACATTAGTACAAAAAAGAGTTGGTTAGAATAATATTATAGTAGTACAAATTCTCTATTTTTTAAAACACTTTGACATCTAATAGCTATAACGTTTTACATCTCATTAGGTGTAAAACCGTCTAAAATTTGGATTTTGAGGCTTTACAAAGGCCGGACACGCAAGCATAATCCTGCTTGTGTCCGGCTTTATCCGGACGCCTGGCAACCCTGGTAACAAATATAGTGAAATACAAATCAAGTCATCTAGGTGTATCTTAGAATTACTCTACATAACATAATCTAGTATACGGCTCCCGTCTCCACCACATCCCCATGTTAACACGGCATTATTAATACACCCTGTGTAAACAGCGAAGGATCATTTGTTTTAATCTCTCACTAAGAGCGTGAATTTATTAATGCTACTGGATCTTCACACGGCATTAAATCATGTCGCAGGAGTGACATGTGTAGGTGTATTATTGAAACAGCTTTGTTACAAAACATCTGAAATTTCAGAAAGCTGACATAAAAATCTGAAATATATTTGAAATAGGCAGGTAATTGAAATAAAATTGTTGGTAAATAAAAGTGTTTAAACCACGTGACGAGTCCGAAATCACATACACATTTTAACGTTTCATATGAAGTTTTTTGTCTCGTGGTGGGAAGCATAGGTTAACATCAAATATTTCTATCGATTAAAAAGTGAGTGTAACTGTAGGCAGTAACTTTACTAGAAAAGTCGCCTTCTCCAAATTAAATCGCCAACTTAAATCTTAATAACATTTCATTTACATAAGTTTAATATTATATTAATTTTAAATTAAGTAAAATCTAATGAGGATCGTTAACTATCTAAATTCTTTGACACAAAAATCATGTAGATATTCGTTAACGTTTTCAATTATTGTCATGTCAAATTAATTTTTCCTGGAGATTTGTAACACATGTCACGAATGTTAAAGTGTTGTAACAAATATTTTGTTAAACTAATTAGATCATTAATAATATTTATAGCCAATTATAACTGAAACAAATGATGCTGGGACTATTTTTGTAACTGGTTTAATATTTTTTCTGTATACCATAATAATTGATACGGTTATAACTTATAGCGGAAGAAAGAAAGAGGCAGTAATAAAAAAAATGGTTCAAGGGACGATCTACTTTCTAACGCACTTTTGCCTGTAATGTGAGATAATGTGATAATTCCAATATACCAGAAAAAGGCACCTATCTTTCAGTACATAAAATATTTGCTCAGATCTTGTATATATCGTTATTAGCTATGTCAATATTTTTATTTGCAGAGGAAAGGATTAACATTAGACACGTGACTCGGAAGCATTAATTCAGACACAGAATTTTCATATCCTACTACCTTTACTAAGGTAAAAACGATTGTAAGTTGATTGAGTAAAGTTTCCCAGTGTTTTAACATAAAGTGAACACTAAGTACTTATACATATTGGCAAAAACTTGACAAAACGAGCAAAAAAACTTCTGGTTGCTAAGCCAATTGTCGATGTCTGCCTTAATCATTTTGACCTCAAGTACTAAGAGCATACAGCAAATGATAGCTTATATTGATGACGTATGCTTGTTTCAACTTAATGGATACAATATGACTTCGCACGCTGATTGTGGTAAGGAATCTTGGGGTCAATTGATTTGACGTCTTCCGTCCCTTTCTCTGTCAATTCGCTGTCCTGTTCTCGGTATTCAAATGTGTAGTGATTGCTGCAATGATGTCATGTGCACTGAAATAATATGCTAATGAATATTGAAAATGTCGGTAATTAGTTTTTCATTTTGTATCGTAAATGTTGGAGAGTTATTTACAAATGGGCTGGAGCCTGGAATGAATCAATAACATGTACTTATAATAAAATATAATCTTTGGAAAATAAAACTTTTGCTGTGAGTGACGCGAACAGTGATTTGTAGAGTCCTTGTAATACATCAGTTTTAAGGACTCTACAAATGCATCTCACAGCACTGAAACGATTTGAGGGTTCGTGTACGTAGGTACGTGAAGGGTGATGAGTCGCATATCATCAGGTGATCCGACTGGTAGTTTCATGTATCATTTTATTGGAATTGATCGCAATGCTGCCTTTTTTTAAGTCGGGAAATGCCATTCTGCATCCCCGGCGGCGTTGGGGAGAGATTACCAGGGTATGTGGGACTCGCTACGGCCGATGAGATGGTAAGTGGCCGCAGCTCTACCCACAAAAACCCGACCGTGTTCCTACATCCGCGCTGGACGGAGACGCGAGAGTCTCTGTGACACGCCTTCCGTGGCTTCCGTCCGCGCTCACCTGCTTTCACCCACAGCAGGCCCACGCTGTTGGGGTTCTTTGAAGACCCCCAAGGCCAAACAGAGACCCCACATGGGGGGATTGCTTAAGCCGTTTGCCTTCTTGGTATAGCGATGCGCAGGAACACAGTGCGCATCGCGATCCTCTCGGGAATCGCAATGCTGCCTGATAAATAACAAAGATTTTCATAATTATTCTAGGAAATTTGATACAATAGTCGTCGTACTTAATTTCGATATTTTTTTTTATTTATTTATTTAGGTAACAAACAGTCTTTAACAAATAATTTACGAGCTATACTTATTTGAAATCTTTTTTACCTTCATTTACGCTCTTACATTTATTGTAGAAGAAGTTAGCCTAGTTTAAACAAGTAGTACAATTCTATGAGAATGAAATACGAAGCATTAACTAATTTCATTGGCTCTTTCTAGAACAAATTATGTCATGCGCATTGTTGGCTCGTACCGCGTACGTGGTTTTAATAAAACCTCTTTGTTGGTGTTACGTAATAATATTTATGGAGGCAGGCTGACCTATATACACTATTGATGAAGTATCAATCACACAGTCATTGGTCATTCACACCATTTCGTCATGGTATCCTGATTCTGCTTGTTTGCATGTTTTCATATTATAAATGTTGTGATTTACGATATTGCAAGATACGGTGTTGGTTATTTTAATTACAATTTAACCTATCAACCCCCGAACGGCCCAAGTGGGCCGTGATAACAAAAGAATTACAATAGATTTCCTAGAATCCGCGATTTACGGATAAAATAAAAAAAATTCAATTGAAACACATAATAGTTATATTTTTTTAAAGTTTCTTACTTCACAGTAATACTTCATTACGCAAAATCTACTGAAAGAATTTAATCTAATGTGGCATGTAATAGTTCAAGCTTTGGATTAGCACAAAAGAAACGTTTGTCCCAGAAAAGTATAGACTTCCGAGTGGTACTTTAAACTGAAACTGTATCTTATCGTACCTACTAGAGAAATATAAAATTAGGTACACTTTTATTAATTATGTAATGATTTCATTGAAGACAGCACACCTTGGGAATAGGGTGGCTCCATGCAGGTTACTTTACTTTTAATTTTGTTACATAGCTGTAAGCCATAACATTGTTACATTATTTTATTTTAAAAGATTAATTTTTTCTCACTTTTTTTGGTAAAAAAGTGGGCCCCGTGCGAGTTTCTTACGCCGGTTCTTCTCGCCGGGTTAGTTCCCGAACCGGTGGTAGGCATCGTAGTTTCATCGTTCATTCCACGACGTTCAAAAAGAGTATTTATGATACCTACTTTGAATAAAAAGATATTTTATTTATTTATTTATTATTTATACTAAGAGTCCTAAGAATTACACAATGCCTATTGTGATCCAATAAAAACTATTTCCAGAATATTTCGCAACAGTTATGTTTTCATATTTCAAATACCTCCGTTAACGCAGTATTGTTAAAAGTCCTTGGACTATTTCGTGTAATGAGCCATTCAAACCACTTCTGATATTTATGTTAGAGTTTGCTGTAAACAGTTGGCCTCTTCAATCGAAATTTACATCTTATTTCATTTGCTGTCACGATTTTGATGTAATGTTATTACAAGAACCGTATGGTAGTCTCGTAAGTGTTTGGTAACAGGCTCTTGCGAGAGTTGCTGTATAGTAACGAATAATGCGAATCTAATTTTGGATAGTTCAACTGGAAAAAATTGATTAAAATTGACCAAATAAGAATTTATACATAGGTAAATGCAATGAACAAACCATAACAGACATCGATCTTAATATTTGATTTAAAAATATATTAGTAAGTAATAGAGAAGGTAGATAGATGTGTTTAAAGAAAATAATCTCTTTCATTACTTTCCAATAATGCTCGTGAAAATTCATGAATTTTACTGAAATTAATTTGTTTTTCAAAGAGTAGGATTTCTTACGAACACGTAATACCCCTGTTGCCATAGATGTAACACAAATAATAGAACGAACATAAACATCAATAAACATCAACGCGTATGATGAAACAGTGCCAGTGCCCCATCACTCACGACTCGTTCATTTAACTTTTGTACTCACTGTCGTGATTAGGGTTGACAAAAATGTAATAAAAAAAATGTAGGATAATTTTCTAGAAATTAAGAGTTAAAACTTATAACCTTATCCGTAAAGGCTAAAATTACAAGCGACAGTAGACAGAATTTGGAACCAATTCTATAATCTACATCTACTGTCGCTTTCACAAATCCTTCCTAATCGAAACTGATTTAGAATTAAATTGCTACCAAATTTGAACTAAGATAGAACTCTGATTTTTCGTTGTACTTTCTAGATTATAAGACTCATTTTGAAGATATTTTCTATATCTAAGTTCATTGTAAAAACTAAAGAGGTGCTAACCGGACGTAGTTCTGAGCAGGCGATGGGTTTTTTATTAAAGAACCAACAGTAACCACAATAATTTCCTCTTCGGTAAGTTTTTGTCCAAAGTGCATTTCTAACAGCAAGAATGATAACATTATTAGAATATAATAATATTATGTTAAGATAGCGTTTTAGTTACAATTTTATAAATAACGACCCGGGTGAACTTTGTTACATCTCTTACCTGGACCACCACGAATATTTCGACTTTCGAGACTAAAATTAGCCAAATCAGCTTAGCCTTTCTCGAATTTCAGTGAGACAACATTAAAAATTCATTTTTATTTATATAGATAAATACAATATATTCTTTAAAAGAAAGTTTTGTTCTGTAAACCCTAGCCTCAATATAATATTTCGCTTCACAAGTTCCATATTGTGAGTTTATTTTAACTACCGATTGTTTGCTTAGCCTTGGCACGCTTTGTTAAATCACATCGGGCTATTTGACCAATCTCTTTAATTATGTCTGATATGTTTAGATTGAAAATTGCGCCTTGGAAATAATTATTAAGAGTGTGTATCTATTACGAGGCGTGACACTTTGATTGACCGCAAAATAAACATTAAACGTACGAAAGTGTAAAATCAAATTCTTACGTAATTGCGGACTGCTCCCACAAAAGTGTAAGATTAAGTTATTTTTAAATAATTTTAAACTTTTGGTTCTCCGTAGGGAAGTGTTTTTTCCACTTTTGATCAATCGGCTGACACCCCTTCGAGGTCCTAGTCAGTCATAGGCATATTAGGTTCATTGGTAGAGACGAATAAAATATTATGTTGTTTAGTGGACGTACAGGTTATTAAGATTATTTAGGAGGAAGGAAATTGGATAGATATCTTTATCTGGGTCCTTAATATTAAGAATAGTTGAAATACAGGACGGACTTATGCAATATGATTTCAAAATAAATTGAATAATTAATCACTATTATTATTGTCCACATACTTCTTTATCAATGTTATATCTTATAAGTACAGTAGATAAATACACCGTTATTTTTGTTAGTGTGATTGTAGATAGATACAGTAAGCCACGCATTATTAAACCAAAGAAGCTTTGTTAAGAAATCTATCATTATCAAAGTAACACCATTATGCAAAACGTTATAAAATCTAACAATAAATTTCACAATATTTCAAATTCGAGTTTTGACTGCAATCACGATGGGAAAATTCGATAGAACAGAAAATATCATTAGTAGTATTAGAATGGTGTCGTAAACTGAACTCTCTAATAATTTCGGAAATAAACTTAATACATTCATTTATAAGTCATAAAATAGACCATTAAATCTTTGTGTAGCATCACGCGCATTTTGAATCAATAAACTTTAAAGCGGACGCAATTGAACGCATGATTTTGAATGGACCATGAAGAATCGGTCGGATTGATGCAACAAAAGCGGGATTATGTGATGTGATTTATCTTATGTATTAAATCTAACAGTGCATTATGTAATCTATGTCTACTGTCCAGTTATTGTTAGTTGATATAGATACCACATTAAAAATGTCTAAATTAAGAAAATGTTGTTAAATCAAATCAGAAGATATTGGTACATTATTATCATATTGTTGTGAAATAATAAAATAAAAACTTCTTATGTAGTTTTTTAAAAAATGACTGGATTTTATTGATTGAAACTTTAAAAATTCTTATTCAAAAAATTTTTAATTCAGTCAAAGTTTACACATTTATAATACTATATACCGCTGTTCCTACTACATATTATAAGTTATGAAGTATTTTACAATAATGTGGTAGGTCTGTTTTAATCTACGATAGATTCACTTATAAACATCGAAGTTTATTTACTACACCGACCTCTATTTCCGCTCATTGATTACAACTTGATTCACTTAGAAGCTTTTACAGTCAATCAACTTTAATAGATTGAATTTCATTTTTTTAACGATCTTCATTTTCAATCGGATGATCATTAGATGTTAAATGAAAGGTAATAGGGCCACCTGAAACATTAGAAAGATGATTAGAGTTTATGGCCAAATAGGTAATAGTTAATAGAAGCTACCCAAATTATATCTACCTCGATATACTTATGAATACTTTGTCTCAAAATTATAAAATTAGTAACTTTGTAAAATAATAATACAAAAATACATGATACTACATTGTCATAAAATTATTTATCTATCAGAAAAGTTGATTCATAGGAAGATGGCGGATCTACGTATTTTGGTTGCGTTTTGTCAAACGCAACCGACACATAATAAACAAATAAGTTGACACCAGACCGTCCTACGTCATTTGGTCGGATTACCTTAACCTTAAATTAACGTACCATCGAAGAAATTGATTCTGCATCTCTGCCTAGAATCAATTTCTTCGATGGTAGGTACATTAACGAATACTTAACAAAGATACAATACCTATATCGAATTTCTATAAACACTATAATTTCAACAGACGTATATAAGTCATAATATTATCATACGGCAGTCACGACTACATAATATTTGATACGACATAACAATCGCATATTTAACGAGACAGCCGAGCCCATTGGTCAAAGGCAGCGCGTGTCCGACCGCTGTACCCGACCGCAGATTACGCGCTCGAGCGCCCGGTGATGAGTCCACGTTAGAGGACAGTTCTGTACCAAATTTACTGATGAGGAACGTGATTAATAATTGCGTTTGAATTGCTTCTAAAGCTAGAAGATGACCGATGATTTGTGTATTTGTGTTAGAAGTCTTAATATTGATTAAGGAAGATAATATTATAAGTTTCATAAAATATTAATGTTGCGAATTGCGATTAACACTGTATTGTTATGAAGGAGTAAATATCAATAATTGCGAAAAATATAATATATAATCTTAATTAAAAAACGAAAAAAACTCAATGAAATAAGCACCTACTTAGGATAGACGCAAGTTTTAGAATTTCCTTAAATTAATACAACTTTCTGTAAAAGTGAAACTCTTTTTTTTTTGAGAAAGGTTTCATGTCCATCAATTTATAAATTGTTGGTCACAATGTAAGTTAGGTGCAGAAGAACACCTGAGATCAAACCAAACCGCAAATGAGGTTTCGAAATCAACTCAGAAGAAGAGTAAACTTACAAATGATTACAGAAAATTGCGAGTAACGGACGTTTACGGGCGGTTTTTGCCTCGCGTTTATCATTAGTGGATATAAAGAAAATGAGTAAAAACAGATCTCGATCAGCTCGGTCGGAATTCTAGACTAAATTATTTTATGCCTTGGCTGACATTTTCTTTCAGTTTTGCCGAGTCACAAAAATTTATTCAAAAATATCCACAGCCGAACATAATATTATAACAACCTCATTTTTTGAAGTCGGTTAAAAATTCACGATGATTCCAAATTATATTACATCATTGCAACCAAAGCGGTTGTTAATTTGATTTGTATATCATTGTATACCATTAGGTATAATAACATAAATATACACATAACCATTAATTTTTAGTACTTTAGCTACAATGTTGCAATTTCGTTTCTCGGTACCATGTCATTTCTGACGCCCATTTATGGTCGTGTTAATCGTGTATGAAACCTGATCGCAATATCCACATGAGTGACTCCTGGGAGCAAACAGTAGCTGTATCGGGTGACAGGCACCCCCCGTGGAGGTTTATCATCGTCTTCTTAGAACATACCATCAAGAGTGTTAAGTATTTGACGCTCGGCTTCAGTATTGTTTGGATCTAATTTGTGAATTGTTTTGACAGCACCCTTTACGGTACTAATATCTTAGGTTTTCTTTTGATTTGGTATCTTGTGCGAACCAATTCTTAGAACGTCGAAGGTGTTAAGAATTTAACGCTTGTCTTCACAGGTGTAAAGGTGATATTAGACATGTTTTGACAGCGGCCTGCGGCGTTTATTCGACAAAGTCCTAACTCCTAAATTATTTAGTTTTCTTACATTTTCTTAAAATTTTGATTTAGTTAATTATGTAATTTTATTTAATGTTTTTATACCTACAGTAAATTCCTCATCAAGCTATTTCCTGTAATGTTACTTGATCATTGTATTGTACCCTCGGATTCCTGCACTCGGATTGATTTCTGGTCGCCATTGATTAATGTTTCAAGCCCCACAATAGACATTAGCGGACCTGATAGCAGGGGTATTGATTAAACTTTAGATGTTTGTTACTTAAAATAGGTACTACATGCCCTTATTTGATGCTGTCGAACTATTATCAAATAGATTTATTGATTAGATTGCGTTTACATTTGTATAATTTATATCAGGCAGAAATTGATTTTTTTTTCGTAGTTAATAATATCCACCCATGTGTTTATTCGCGGCTTCAAATAAGCAAAACTATTATCAAAATCTGTCACAGACAGACAAAAATTATGGATTTGATAAGTTTTCTCTATTATTTTATAAGAATGTTGAGACGCTGACACAGCTAATAAGAATAATAAGAAAGAAAAACACGAGCAAAGCTTTCAAACCGCAAATTACCTGATGGTAATAATTATGTAAAAAGTGTTGAAGTTGAAAAAGTTCCTATTCAGATCAGCGGTGTGGAAAATTACTGCTGTCCACTGGTGGTTGGTCATTTACGGTATGCGCTTGAAATTCATATCCGTACGAATGCAATTTAAAAAGTAATACTGTCATCATTTTTATTAATACCCTATTATTTCTAATAAGAAGTTAGTTCAAACAGAAGTTGGAGACGTAAGTCGTATTATAAATTAACTAATGTAAAAATCTAGTTTTTTTATCACGCATGAAATTCGATTGCAGACAGGCAGGAGAAAAATTCCGAAAATCGATCAAGTAACTGATTTATTTTCTACATCTCTTTGATTTTACTCAATATTTTTACTGTTACAAAATTAACTTACTCAGTAACTAAGTAATAAGTAATGTGTGATATAACTTCCATGACTGTATATAATCACAGCGCTACCAATTGTTAGTGACATGTGACAAAGTTCTCCGAGTGATATTCGGCTCCAATATAAAGGGGTCTCAGTCCGGATGTTGCATTTGTCATAATTCTATTGAGTGCGTTACGTTAGAAGGGAGACTTTTCTTATTATTTTTCTATACTTCATGCATTTATGCAATGTTTGCCGAAAATTCGTATAAGAACAATCTTATACGAATTTAACAGTAAATTTAAAATGGAGGAATTCTCTATTATTATGTATCTAATCGTGGTAAAGTATCTGGACATGACATTTCATATTATAAAGACGTGGTAATATTAAAATAAGGAAACAATAATTTCATTTTGTAGTAGTATGTAACATACCAAAGTTAAACTAAATATACTACAAAATATAGAAATGATGACCAAGAAAACATAATATTACAAATTGACCAAGTAGAACTACATGTCAAAGTCCAATGATAGAATCCGTAAAATTGCCTAGCTTAACTATTTAGTAATAACTTACGACAAACAATACAATAGAAGAATAGAAGATTGTCCTCATATTGTCCCGCTTATCTTTTGTAAGTTACCCTCCCCTATATCTAGAGAATTTGTTCCAGGCAAGCATGACGAAAGAGCCAAGTCCGAGCCACGCTCCAAGCTTAGCTTTGATTATCATAGCAAGTAACTTCGGCAGGACACTAAAATGCAATTTGAACTATACAGTCACCGAATAAAGTAGAAAATCTCTTCTCAGAAGTGGACTTTGCATATGATATCAGAAATATCACAAAGCGTTTAAGCAGTACGAAATTAGATATGATACGGACAGAGATTTATGGCACTATAATGACATGGCACTACAAAGGGGCTCAAAGGAATTAATGTAAAGAAATCACTCTTAGTCATAATGAGAATCTCATAAGAAACTCAATAAGACAAATATTTCTGCCTCATTAGAACTTCTTATTAGATTCTTGCTCGTTTATAAAAGTAGTGTCAAGAGTTCCTTTATTCCTGAGTAGGAAAAAATTTAATCTACTTTCTTTGTGTATAAGCTGGCCATTTAATGTTAAAATATATAAAACTAGCTGTCCCGGCAAACGTTGTTTTGCCATTTAAAGTATATTTTCTACATCATCAGTTGATACATGTTTTGTCCCCTAAGAGGGTGTGGGGGGAAGGTCATACACCAGATGTTAAGTTGAAAAACACAGTTAATACCTAATATGAAGTAAGTCCACTAAAGAAAAAAGTTGTATACAAAATCTGACCCCTCTTTGGTCCCCAGAGAGGGTTGAGAGGGGAGGGGGGGGGGAGGATTTTTATACATCAGATGTTGAGTTGGAAGAAGACAAATATAATATATCTTTGAAAACCGTATGCAAATCTGTGAAAACCGTATGCAAATCGGATCATTAGTTTTCGTGTTAAAGAAAAAAGGTTTGATACAAAATCTGACCCCCTCTTTTGTCCCCTTAGAAGGGTGGGGGGAAAAAATTTTATACACCATATGTTAAGTTGGAAGAAGATAAATATATCTGCGAAAACCACATTCAAATCGGATCAGTATTTTTCGTGTGATGCTGGAACAAACATACAGACAGACAGAAAGAGTGACAGACAGACAGACAGACAAAAAACTAACCACATTTTTGGCTTCTATAGCGATGTAGTGACAAAGGTGTAATTTCGGGTGTCATTTCATATCTTCTAAGTACAGAATTTTCATTTCTACAACAGAATATTGTCTTTCTTCCCCGCACGCGCTTTGGTGACGCCCACTATCGTAATATTTTAATTTCGCCATAATTTCAAAACCAAACGTCCAATTTTAATCATTCAAAGACCAAATATTATCTACATAAACTGTACTTAGTGATAAAATAATTTATTTTGATAAGGATTAATAGCGTGAGTAAAATATATCCGTTTTAATGTAGTCCAAAAAAAATTCAGGATTTTTAAATAAATAAATGGTTATTGTGCCTCACTCGACATAGATAGGTATAGTGTGTTGCGGACTTTTTTGTAGATATTTATAAGATCTACAATTACTTAGAACATTTTATGGTTCTATCTTTTATAGTTTAGGCAGCGTACGCAAAATAAGTAACTTTTCTAGCTGATTTTTTACACCTTGCGTCCGAAAAACTCAAATATCTTACGGAACCCTACTTTTATCCAAAATAAAATGTAGCCTATGTTCAGCAGAAATAATGTAAAATTCCAATAGCAAAAGAATTTTTCAAATCGGTCCAGTAGTTTCGGAGCCTATTCGACTCAAACAAACAAACAAACAAACAAACAAACAAAAAATCAAATCTTTCCTCTTTATAATAGTAGTGTAGATAAAAAATATACACACAGTGAAAACACATACAGACGGCATACACCAACTTACATAGGAGAATGTAACACAAAACCTAATTAACTAATCCTCAAAGATGACTCGGGGGGACCAATTAAAAGTCCCGCCGCCCGTTTGATTTTGTCGCTTATTTTCAGCGGAGCGACCTCTGTAGGGGACGGACCCACAAGACGGGAGACACCAAGCGTGGAGCAATTCGATTAGGGTGCAATGGGGAAGGCTGACAGTGCAACGCTCACTCGACCAAAATAAATACGCTCAGAAAAAAGCGCACACGGATGTATGTTTAAGTGGATGATACAAGTGTAAAGTACCATCACAAGCAACTTTAATGTGTTTTATTTAATGTACATTTTGCGCACAACGTATTCTATATTTCTCAGTGTTCTTTTCGATTTATGAAGTCAAGTCTACATGTACACAAGGTATAATATTGTAAAAGTAAAATTGCAGCATGCCACAAAATAAAACTCTCGTTCTAGCATAAATTGCTCTCGAGAGTCACGACCTAACAAAAATTCGGGCGGCGGCGGTGCCTGGTCCCCTGAATGTATATCTGTGTTCCGAGCTATTGATGTCAGAGGCGTTAGAGTCCAAAATGGCGCAAATATTTTCTCAAATTCAAGTGCAGTCGGCATGTCATTCTATTTGTGCCACACTTCCAGTATGACGAGTGTTGCCATTTCGCGAATATGAAATTGCTTTATATTAGGGTGACGGCTTTCTATATTATTAGTTTTTGTTTTATTTCCTTCAAGTTGGAAGATTTGACCCTTGGGATCTGTTTTAGGTTTTAGGAGTAATATCGTAATTAAGTAGAAAGTTGAAAGAAATCTTTAGGTAGGTATTCAATTTCACTGTTTTTTACTAAAATATAAGCGTGGAAAGTTTTCCAAGTCGGCTAATAGCCTAGCTACATAATTGTACAAATTGCTATATTATTTTGTTTAAGTTTTAATCGTATTTAAGAGGATGATAACTTTTTATTCAACAACTTAGCTAAAGATTATCCTAATATGGGCTGTAGTTATAAGAGTTCTCTAAATGGGATAATTTTGCCAAGTCGTGTTGAGAATAAATCATTCATTGACCCAAAAAAAGCTTTCCAGTGTCCAATTTAATAAACAATGTCGTGAGCTTGCTTCGCCAGTTCTTAGTCAGAATCACGAATTGCAGCTTTGTACACAATAACAGATACAATAGTAATAAATAATAACCAAAAGAATCATCACTTTCTTTAGCACTGCGATGTTTCTATTTTGACACAAATTCATATTTAATAATACTCAGGTCAGTTTGCTTCTTAGTAACGTTTAATAATATTTACGATTCTTTAAGAAATTTGTGTCTATCGCCTAATATAAAACTTGGGCTATATTCTAGATTCTAGGAGATCACTTTCCTTACCATGTTATGTATAATAAGCTTGCATTATAATAATATTATTTCTATAAAAATACACATATTGTCATCCAGAGCGATAGCAGGAGATTCAGTCCCATTATCTTGATTTAGCAAAAAATCATTCCCACATTCAATAGCATTTTTATTTCAATGAAATTAATGAGCACAGCTTCCATGTGCTACAAATGTGCACCTTGTGATATATCAGTTGCTTAATCAATCTCCAGCATCGAACCCAAAAAATGAATTTGTTTGCTTCCAATTGAATCCAAACGTAATAAACGAGTCCCTAAAAAGCATAATATAAAGGGTGCAGTGTGCACAACAGAAAAATAGAAATGGGTGGGCCTTATCTAGATGTAGAACGAAGGATTGTGGATTGTAATGAAGGGAGGGCTAAATGTGAAAAGGATACCGACCCCGCTCACTTCAAAATAATTGAAGTTAAATTTGTTCACTTAAATTGAGTAAAACCGATATGAATAATATAAATGCGAAAGTATGTCTGTATGTCATTCCGGCTTCCTGTCTGTTAACCTGTCTGGATGTTTGTAGCTAAATAATCTAAGCGTACCTACTGACTTTTCATGAAACTTTTTATCAAGATACTTTGATACCCAAGAAAGGATAGAGAAAAGTTTTTATATTATCTAAAAATGTAAATATCCTAATAACGATTGAAACAAAGTTGCATGCAACATCAACATAATTAATAATATTGTGAATAATTAATAATTGAATAAAACAAAGTCTGTCAGTACAATAACGATTGTTACAACTTACAGTAGATGCTCAATTAAATTTAACAGTCGAACACATTTCGCGGAAACTGTACAATTATGTGAATGGTTGTGAAAATTGAATACTGCATTTAAAATTCACTACCTATATATTTAGGATTACCGCACATGGAGACAATTGGAATCGTATAATAAAGCGTGTTCACGCAATTGGATGACCATAATTACCCGCAAAACGTGGTAAATTGTACATCTATTATAGACAGTTTCGATTGTCCACATGCGCCGAATTAATAGGGACGGTGAGGGTTTGAGGATTTCGAGGACTCCACTAATCATGCCTCATGGCACGTTTCTCATTCATCGCAGATAATGTTTTTAGGGTTCCCTACCCAAAGGGTAAAAATTGTTACGAAAAATTTCAATGTCTGTCTATTTGTCGCCAGACCGTATCTCAATATAAATACAAATCCCATTTATGACAAACGTAATAACCCTTTATTTTTCGATATTAACAATGATGGCAACAGGCGCTAGGCAGGTACTTGAAATATTCGCAAAATACTAGATTACTTTCACGTTTTTTACCTTAATATACCTATTGTAAATAAGAAAATCATAAAATTAATCTTCATAAGGTAAAAAAAGCTTTTTTCCTCGATAACAACAAATGGTACCGAACCCACCGTACGCGAGTCCGACTGGCACTTGGCAGGTTTATTTTAGGCAGTTCCCACGGACTGGATTATGATAACGTTGTACAATAGAAAGTTTAATAAAGTCACGTCTGGCTTAGTTTGCATCTCATGTCGTCGTCGCATCTGTCACTGGCTACCTGATATGGGTCTGCGAAACAAGGTCATTAGCTTCATATTCTCAAAGAATTTTCACACACGTGCGTGGGATTCTATCAAAAGGGCAACAATTGCGTATTCAGGTATATTTGGCAATTTAAAAAAAGGTATATTTGGCTGTATTCTGTCAGGTATATCAGTGAAAGTGCTTTCATTGAGCACCTGAGTTGTACAACTCGATTGCATAATATTCCCACAGACGATGAGAAAATATGTAACGATTCAAAGATAGATCAGCTGTAGCAACTCTTTATTTTTTGTTATCTTCTGTAAATAACAGAGAATTAAGTTTGTACCTAGTTGCGATTTGAAGATCTTTAAAATATCTTAAAAATGTATAAAAGTAAACAAGGATACTTTTTATGATCATGTTTTGAGAAGTAGTTACAACACGCTGAATTAACTCGGCACCTTCTTCCAAAGAGTTTCCTAACATTGGGGTGACTATTTAAATTCTGCACGTCATACCATCAGGTCATAATGAATATTTCTAAGATTAATTTGTCATATCTTGTTACTAAGTAACAATGTAAGGATTTTATTGTAAACAATGCTACAGCATCTGTAAGTGTATCAAGTGTCAGATTTGGTAGCAGGTGCGCCAGGTTTTTATCTTGCGTATATCATCTGGTACTCGTGAATATAGACACCTGCTTCATAATGCATAAAATATCGAAAGAATCCATAAAGATTCGACTGGGATTAATAAAGGTGATAAAACAGCAATAAAATGAATGAAAAATATCAGAAATGTAATGTTATAGTGTTTAAAATATAGTTACAACAAATTATAGGTACTGCACACTTAATTTCAGTTTATGTATAAAAGCTTATAGAGGCAAATGGCAATTCTGAGTTACTATTTGTAACAAAAATACCAGTAATGATAAATAACAACAAAGAAAAATACAATAAATAATAAGATCTATAAACGATTGCTCTATGTGGAATAATACTTTCAATTAAAAATCCATAAATAATACCCAAAATGAAACCCAAAATAGAGCTGACCACATAAACTTCGTATCGAAGCTCAGTAATTTACACCAGGACAGGCATATTTATCCTATTGAGCAAAGCCTGGAGCGACAATCCCTTAATGGTTCTGCTCATACATAAATTTCGTGGGCCGACCAAAACAAACAGCTACCTCCATAATTAATGATCATCTACATCTATTTCACGGTCGATCGCTCACAAAAAAACTAACGAATCGGGATTTACACCTGTCTGATGTTAAACAAATAAAGAACCTGCACGCGCTGGAAGGAAATAATTCTAAAATTGAATTTTTAAATAGTATCGCCTGAGGGTTACGATTTTTGGGAAATGATTGAGCTATTATTGAAAACAGCAGCTATAAAATATGAATTTTTTTTTCAAAATTGGAATACCTACGAGATTTTACAAAGCTAATAATAATAGATATTTTATGTCGAGTTTATGTGCATTATAATTAAGAAGAATATATGGAAGAACAACTCTTTTACTCAATTGCAAAATAAGTAAGATGGGTTTTAATTATGCAGTTGCTACTTGTGTGAAACACGTGTAAAAATTTGTGCCTGTCTTACATGTGGATAAAATCTTCACGAACGAAAGAATTTTGTAATGATCTTCTACAGTCTGCCTACCACGCGTAAAGGTGGTTACATAGCTAACTAACTAAAGCTTGCTTAAAATTTAAGCACAATTGACAAAATAGAAGATGGCGAATTAAATTCTTCTCTATTCGATCTCATAGCTAGATTTCAGGCTAATGATGATTAAAAGAAAAAAGTATCAATAGTTTATAGATTAGAGGCGTGGTTAGATGATTTAAACAAAGCTTTTAGTTCCGATGACAAGGCGTTCTCCGTAATCGATTTACCTCGAGATATTTTCGGCTTGGCGTCGTTGTTTTTTTTAAACTATCGTTTAATATTTGACGTTTTAATTATTGCCTCGACTATAGATGGAAACTTTGAACGCTAACGAACGGAAGTTACTTGTTTATGTTTTGAAACAAAGGGCTAAGGTTAATCAATATTTCGAAGCAAGAATGTTAATTTATGGGTAGAGTTTATTTAGAAATCTCGCTTTTTTAGGTTGTTAATCTACACTACTATTATAAAGAGGAAAGATTTGATTTTTTGTTTGTTTGTTTGTTTGTTTGTTTGTTTGTTTGAGTCGAATAGGCTCCGAAACTACTGGACCGATTTGAAAAATTCTTTCGCTATTGGAATCTTACATTATTTCTGCTGAACATAGGCTACATTTTATTTTGGAAAAAAGTAGGGTTCCGTAAGATATTTGAGTTTTTCGGACGCAGGGTGTAAAAAATCAGCTAGAAAAGTTACTTATTTTGCGTACGCTGCCTAAACTATAAAAGATAGAACCATAAAATGTTCTAAGTAATTGTAGATCTTATAAATATCTACAAAAAAGTCCGCGACACACTATACCTATCTATGTCGAGTGAGGCACAATAACCATTTATTTATTTAAAAATCCTGAATTTTTTTTGGACTACATTAAAACGGATATATTTTACTCACGCTATTAATCCTTATCAAAATAAATTCTTTTATCACTAAGTACAGTTTATGTAGATAATATTTGGTCTTTGAATGATTAAAATTGGACGTTTGGTTTTGAAATTATGGCGAAATTAAAATATTACGATAGTGGGCGTCACCAAAGCGCGTGCGGGGAAGACAATATTCTGTTGTAGAAATGAAAATTCTGTACTTAGAAGATATGAAATGACACCCGAAATTACACCTTTGTCACTACATCGCTATAGAAGCCAAAAATGTGGTTAGTTTTTAGTCTGTATGTCTGTCTGTCACTCTTTCTGTCTGTATGTTTGTTCCAGCATCACATGAAAAATACTGATCCGATTTGAATGTGGTTTTCGCAGATATATTTATCTTCTTCCAACTTAACATAATATGGTGTATAAAATTTTTTCCCCCCACCCCTCTAAGGGGACAAAAGAGGGGGTCAGATTTTGTATCAAACTTTTTCTATAACACGAAAACTACTGATCCGATTTGCATACGGTTTTCACAGATATATTATATTTGTGTTCTTCCAACTCAACATCTGGTGTATAAAAATCCTCCCCCCTCCCCTCTCAACCCTCTCTGGGGACCAAAGAGGGGTCAGATTTTGTATACAACTTTTTTCTTTAGTGGACTTACTTCATATTAGGTATTAACTGTGTTTTTCAACTTAACATCTGGTGTATGACCTTCTTCCCCACACCCTCTTAGGGGACAAAAGAGGGGGTAAAACATGTATCAACCGATGATGTAGAAAATATACTTTAAATGGCAAAACAACGTTTGCCGGGACAGCTAGTTTTAGATAATTTCGTCATGGAAGCAAACAGTGTTGTGAAACGATGTCTTTTAAATATTTAGCTTAGGTTAGTTACGAGTAATATTATTATTTAATGCACAGTGCACACATTTATTTAAAGTTTTGTGACGTTTTTTTACTATATTCAAGTTACCATAGTTAGATTTTTGTAAGTGTCTGTTATAATTTGATGGTTGTCGTTATCATTTTACTCCTACTGTTAGCTACTATCGATCATTTGAAAATTTGATATCTCCCAAAGCACCATTGGAGCATAACTAGAATGTATGTAAACACATAATAAAACGAGTATTAGGGGGAAATATGATCCTTTATTAAATTATTAAAAGGATGGTCAAATCAATGGATCCCTGGGGATAAACTTCTTCATTATGTTGGGGTCATTTAACAGCCCCCAAAATATACTTAGGTACGAATATTATTATTGCAATAATATTAAATGAATATCATGATTCCTACAAATTGTTGGACGAAATTGGCTAAATTTAGGTTATTGCTACTCACAAGTTACAAATTTTGAAGAAGAAGATACTTCAAACCTTGTTATATTATATTTACTATAATGTCGTCACAATAATATTTTTGCATTTCCTTTTTATTGTACGAATAATCAAGCATACACAATTTATAACATAAAATTCAAGATAGAAAATATCAAGACTCAAGAGATAGAAAGCGCGTTGTAATGCAAATACAAATAATTATATGGTTACTAAAACAATTTCAAATGTATTCGAAGTTTTGAAATATCATGCAGCAAATGATATATCTCAATTCTCAATGCTGTATTTGTGAGTCAAAACGTATAACGGTTGCAGCAGTAAGTGCTATGACAAACATCGCTCTTGAGTGGGATGGAGTGCGCCACCTAGAGCGATCTGCATTACAGACCGTTCAAAATTATTTTACTTTATAGATTCAATAAGGTCCTTATGACGCTGGTATAAAGATGCTATCAGAGGTTTAATAAGTTTGAATGGTTTCCAGTCACGGACGTGGTCTCCAATGCTTTCGACAAACAATATTTTCAAGTGTTTTCTTGACATTGTTTTTGCTTACATTGCAATAGTCTGTGAAAGATACAGAATTTGTAATCTCAACTCTGAAATTGCTATTTTCTGAACACCTTCCTAAATGGTACAGTGTGCCCGTGGAATTTTATATTTAGGTACAGAAGCGAAACCTACATAAAAGTAGAATTACAATCAGACAGAAATACTTTTTGTAGTATATATATTGTTTATAAGATCAGTATCAGAAATTAATGGCCACAGATACCAAAACGATAATATCATAAAGTAATAAGTAGAAGGAAAATAACTCTTTCTGCACAGTAAAATGAACAATCTTTTGACCCAGAAAGAAAAGCTGCAAATAAAGTATAAAAGTATCATCCTCAGCCAAGAAAATAAATAGAACTTTATCTATTTAGTAGAAACGCATAAACTTTAATGGTGCTGAAAATACCTGGTATTCACGATCGCTGGTACTGAATTTCAAGCGAGATTTGCCCGTCTTAGTCCTTTGATAATACGAAAGTATCGGAAAGTCAGCACCTATTTCGCTTCTTATTCAGAGAGTGAGCGAAATTATGTGCAAACGGTATCCGAGTTAGCTTTAAACCGTTTTCAGATATTAAAAATGTTGCAGACATACTTATTATAATAACTTTATGTTTATTCGAATTCATATTTTGTATTTCAAAAGCTTATGTTAGTTTCATAAGCATGAAAAACATTTTGATTGTTGATTTTAAACGTTGAGAAGTATTTAGAATTTTGTTAATTAGTATTGTTCCAAAAATAACTCTCTTTTTCAAACGTCTATAAAGCTTATTTTATACTAACAAAACACGGTAGATACAAGTACCCGGTTAAAGTAATAACATAAAATGTAATATTGGCTCATAATCATAATGAAATACACATTCGCGAAAATATTTGGTAACATTCCAATATGCTGGAAAAAGTTTGTCATTTCAATAAGACTTTCCGAACTACTCTCGAAACTTATAATAAGAGGAGTGCACCCAATAATCTTGAATGATTCCCTACGAAATAAGTTTATTGTTCAGCTTGTCAATGTATTATTAGCGTCTATAATAATTATATGCAAGAGAAATATGTGATGGCAATAATTATTATTGCTATCACATATTTCTCTTGCACACGTAATATATACGTGCTTTCTTTAGGGTTGCCAGCTTCTTAGCTAACACATGGATTTTTATTTAATAAAACTCATTCATAAAATTATTCAGCACTAGATGACGCCCGCAACTCCATTTCGCCAAATTTCGTTTATCGCACAAAAACCGTATATAATCCGGGATAAAAAGATAACCTATGCCCGTTCCCGGGACTTCAAGTATCTCCGTGTCAAATTTCAGCAAAACCTGTTCAGCGGTTTGGGCGTGAAAGTGTAACAGACAAACAGATAAACTTTCGCGTTTGTAACATTAGTATATGACTGTATTTGATAAGGTATTGAGATGAAATTTTCCAAAGTCGGCAACCCTACGAGAGCATGCAATCTACAGGTTGTAATATCCATGTCATTCTCTTCCAATACGACTGAGCAATATTACATGCCGCGTGCCATGTGCCATACACTTTCCTCACATACAAATGAACTCGCGTCGTGTGGGGTATTTATTTTTATTGATTTTACATACATCTTTATGATCTTGTATGTTTTGATGTTTACTCTTGAACGTTACTTCACTGACAGTACTATCTCCTTGTTTTTTACATACCTAAAGTTTGTGCACTTATGAAATCACTTTGCATGTTTTTAACCGACTTCCAAAAAGGAGGAGGTTATTTATGAATCACTAGTTGATGCTCGCAACTTCGTTGCACATAATTTCGTTTATCGAACGGGAACCGTACATTATTCCGGTTTTAAAAGTATTATCTGTACTTTTCCGAGACTCAAACAATCTTCTTACAAAACTTTATTGAAATCGGTTCAGCGGTTTAAGTATAAAGTTAAAGAGAACAGATAGACAGATATTATCGCATTTATCTGGGGGCACGGGAGTGCCCCCGCCAAGATGAGCCAAGCGAAGCGCGCACGGGCACTACCTACCTTTTCTCGAAACGTTTCGCCGTATTTTTGCACCCTCGTAACTTTGGTTTGGATAATGCCAGATAGTTGAAATTTTCAAGATATTATGACATGAGTATAATAATTAAATGCGCAAAGTTTGAATATTGTTACTATTATACTTCAGATTTTATAGGGGTCCAAAAACCCCACAATAATGGACTGACTCACCGATCATCAAAATTGTTAGGGTACTTCCTGAAGTCATAGAAAGCTGAAATTTGGTATGTGACATACTATTAGTACAGAAACAACAAAAAAATTATCAAACCCAACCTAACCTATCCCATCCTCTTGATATAGAGAGGGGATGTTAGTATGAGATACCCCGTTTCTTGTGCTAGATACAAAATTAAAAATAGAGTATAAAATAATTCTCGTGCCAAAAAAAATACGTATTAGACATGAGAGACCATAGACTCACAGAAAACCGGCGTGAAACAGCGCTCTCACAGAAAACCGGCGTGAAACAGCGCTTGCCCTGTGTTTCGCTTAGTGAGTGAGTTAAGCGGAGGCCCAACTGCACCCTATTACCTAAACCTTATTCCCTTATCCCTGTTCTCTTCTGCTGATTCCCTTAGCCTATTCCTTCATAAAAAGACCGAAAACGCACTTGCAACACTTCTGATGTTAGTGTCTATTATAGACGACGGTAGAACTTACTTTCCATCAGGTGACCTGTTTGCTCATTTGTCTCCTAATTTTATATAACAGATCCCCTCTTAAAGGCTGGCAAAGCACTTGCAACTTTTCTAATATTGCGAGTGCACATCCTCGTTAATTGCTCCTTAATTTCATAAAAACGTAATAATTTATGTGGTAATTTTTCCATCATTCAAAGAATAATTCCGTACCTCCTTTTAAATAATATTACATCTATTATCTATACCTACTAATATTATAAATGCGAATTGTAAGGTGGTGAAAATGCGTAAAGTTCAAATAAAGTTAGTTCCAAAAATTCATAATAGATGGCGCCGCGCCGCCGCCGCGCGTCTTCTACATCGCACTATCGCTTACCCAAACGTGTTTCTATAAGAGGTGGTAAGGATGGACAAACTGTTTTCGATTAATTTGATGTTTCACATCATATTTGAAATATATTGTATTAAGATAAGAAGAGTTGATGTTCGACTTCGACCCCACTCCCCAGTCCCCAGCTGTTAATAACCCCTATGCAAAAATCTATAATACGTATTAGACATGAGAGACCACAGACTCACAGAAAACCGGCGGGAAACAGCGCTCTCACAGAAAACCGGTGTGAAACAGCGCTTGCCCTGTGTTTCGCTTAGTGAGTGAGTTAAGCGGAGGCCCAACTGCACCCTATTGCCTAAACCTTATTCCCTTATCCCTGTTCTCTTCTGCTGATTCCCTTAGCCTATTCCTTCATAAAAAGACCGAAAACGCACTTGCAACACTTCTGATGTTAGTGTCTATAGACGACGGTAGAACTTACTTTCCATCAGGTGACCTGTTTGCTCATTTGTCTCCTAATTTTATATAACAGATCCCCTCTTAAAGGCTGGCAAAGCACTTGCAACTTTTCTAATATTGCGAGTGCACATCCTCGTTAATTGCTCCTTAATTTCATAAAAACGTAATAATTTATGTGGTAATTTTTCCATCATTCAAAGAATCATTCCGTACCTCCTTTTAAATAATATTACATCTATTATCTATACCTACTAATATTATAAATGCGAATTGTAAGGTGGTGAAAATGCGTAAAGTTCAAATAAAGTTAGTTCCAAAAATTCATAATAGATGGCGCCGCGCCGCCGCCGCGCGTCTTCTACATCGCACTATCGCTTACCCAAACGTGTTTCTATAAGAGGTGGTAAGGATGGACAAACCGTTTCCGATTAATTTGATGTTTCACATAATACTTAAAATATATTGTATTAAGAAGAGTTGATGTTCGACTTCGACCCCGCTCCCCAGCTGTTAATAACCAAAAATCTTCTATACATATAATAAAACTGTAGTAATGAAAATTCTGTACAATAAAGATAATATTAAAAAAATAACAAGCGGGGGGTGTCACTACAATATCGCTATAGAAGCCAAAAATGTGGTTAGTTTTTTTGTCTGTCTGTCTGTCTGTCTGTATGTTTGTTCCACTATCACACGAAAACTATTGATCCGATTTGAATGCGGTTTTCACAGAATATGTATTTGTCTTCTTCCAACTTAACATCAGGTGATAAAAAAGTTCTCCCCACCCCTCAAAGGGGACGAAAAAGTTGGTCAGATTTTGTATCAAACTTTTTTCTTTAACACGAAAACTACTGATCCGATTTGCATACAGTTTTCGCAGATATATTTGTCTTCTTCCAACTCAACATCTGGTGTATAAAAATCCCACCTTCCCACCCTTCTAAGGGGACCAAAGAGGGGGTCAGATTTTGTATCAAACTTTTTTCTTGGACTTACTTCATAATATTATTAACTGTGTTTTCTAACTTAACATCTGTTGATAAAAAATTTCCCCCACACCTCTTAGGGGACAAAAGAGGGGGTAATATTTTATATCAACTGATGAAGTAGAAATACTTTAAATGGGAAAACAACGTTTGCTGGGACAGCTAGTTTAAAATATGTAAGAAATGTTTTCTGTCTGTCTGTAAACATTGAAGTTTGAAGTAAGCGTCCCCCGGAAGCACCTGTAGTCTGTCGTATGTCTGTCGTGCAAATGCAATTTGCAGTAATGTAGCAACGAGAACTACTTACCATATAATATTATTATATTATAATAGAAGTTGCTTTATGACGGGTACTACCGCGCGCTATTTAAAGCTGAAGTCCACGCGGACGGAGTCGCGGGCTCGCGGGCAACAGCTTGTATATTGTAATTGTATGTTCCTTAAGTATATTATTAATAACTTTACTTTGCAGACTCTAGACCTTAAATCATTTTAAAAATATGTAAGTTCAAAGTATAGTATTCTCGTAGTCTCAGCATTTCTTTGCAAATATTTAATTGTAGGATGTAAACAACATCGGTTAGTTCAAAGAAAAAACCTGTGCCTAAAAGTTAAACGGCTAAAACATAATCACGACAAACAATAGTGCGATGTAGATACCTAACAGTGAAATCTCTTATTGACTAGAGTACATTTACAAGTATTATGCGATGTAGACGACCAGCAGCGACATCTATTATTTATTAATTATTATCAAAATATATCAATAGGAAAAAATAAAACCACGTTTGTTGTATGAGAGCCCCGCAAAATATTAAATTTATTTTGTTGAAATACATGATCGATGAAAATTTCAACTCTCCAGCTACTACCGTTCTTGAGATAAGTACTTCCAAGAGACAGATAGACAGACAGACAGACGGGCAGCTGACAGACACTGAAGTCTAGGAATAGGGTTCCATTTTTACCCTCTGGGTACTGAAACCTAAAAGAAATACACCAAAAAAAAGAAAGAAAAAATTAACTAAAAAAAAACAACGTATTAAACCAACTTACAAAAAGAAATGAAATCCCACAAAAAACATTTTCATGTAAAAATGTTGCCAAGATGAGAACATAATATTATTATAGTTCGTGGTGTCAAAAAGTAGTGAAATCTCATGTAGAGCCAAGTTTCTAACCTTACATACTTAGCCCTAAATCTAAAAACCTTAATTTTACATCAAAGCGCGGCAAAATATTTGATAATAATATAATGTGTCAGCCGAACGAGAAGAATCTAAAAACTCTACACATTAGTCAAAATCGGTGGCTTGGCCATTTTGTTATTCGGCAGGGCTTTGAACTTAATATACCCTAACTAAAGAAAAATGGCCAGGCTATCGATTTTGACTAATGTGTAGAGTTTTTAGATTCTTCTCGTTCGGCTGACACATTATATTATTATCAAATATTTTGCCGCGCTTTGATGTAAAATTAAGGTTTTTAGATTTAGGGCTAAGTATGTAAGGTTAGAAACTTGGCTCTACATGAGATTTCACTACTTTTTGACACCACGAACTATAATAATATTATGTTCTCATCTTGGCAACATTTTTACATGAAAATGTTTTTTGTGGGATAATATTAGTATGAATTTGTTTCAAGATGAGATGACTCTCTTTAGGTACTTGTCTACAGAAGTGATCACCCCTTTTGAAAACCCAAGCCTTCAATACCACCAAACAGTCTGAAGTGTTTTTTGTAGATAAATTATAATTGAAATAAAATTTAATTTCAAGTCGGCCATCTTATTTTATCATTAACAAGTTAAAACAACTTCAGTTCAAAACCGAGCGAAGCTTGTGTAAACATATTTCAAACTTCATCTTGACCGTCTCAAAGATAAACTTTAGAAGTATTTAAAGTGATTACATTTTACTTAAATATCTATAGCTTCGTCCGTAAGTTTTTAAGAATTAAGTAATTCAACTTTTTATATTATAGTTCTTACTAGATAAGTTCTTACCTTATTTCTTTCTCTACTTATATTATGTGTATTGTGTAGGATCGAATTCATGTTTTGTAAAATTTGTTGTTCACGTGGTCAACCGTAAAGAATTTTATTATTTAACTAGCTGTCTCGGCAAACGTTGTTTTGCCATATAAAGTATTTCTACTTCATCAGCTGATACAAAATCTGACCCCCTCTTTTGACCCTAAGAGGGGTGGGGGGGGGGTTATACACCAGATGTTAAGTTGGAAGCAGACAAATACCTATATCTGCGAAAACCGTATGCAAATCGGAAAAGTAGTTTTCGTGTTATATACAAAAGTTTGATACAAATTCTGACCCTTCTTTTGTCCCCTTAGAGGGGTGGGGGGAAATTTTTTTATGCACCACATGTTAAGTTGGAAGAAGACAAATATATCTGCGAAAACCGCATTCAAATCGGATCAGTAGTTTTCGTGTGATGCTGGAACAGACATACAGACAAACAGACAGACAGACAAAAAACTAACCACATTTTTGGCTTCTATAGCGATCTAGTGACACCCCCCGCTTATTATTTTTGTCGCAGTCATCTGGTTCAATCTGTGATTCGATTGAATGACTAGCGTATTCATTGAATGACACCGTTCTATTGAATGACTGAAGGACAACTAGTCAAGACGCTGACTGTAACGTTTAACGTCTTGACTAAACGTCATCATAGTGAAGTCGTTAAATGGAATGCTATGATTTTTTTAAGTATTTGTTGGTGGCGTAATAATAGGTTAATCTAGAAACTAGCTTCAATTATGAGGCGACGGCTACTTCTGGGTGGTTTACAAAAAAATAACCACGATGGCTAAGGCGGGAGCTTCGCTGCGCTACGCTCCCGCCTTGCCATCTAACCTAACCAAATCCAATCGTATTGGACAGACGGAGTAATACCTATATTGCTATTACCTAAGAATTATATACTGTTCTTATAATTTCCTATTCCGTTAAAAATAAATACATTCAATTACCTCACTGAATTCATATCCGCTCTCTTCAAAGGGCTATGTTAAAAATCGCTAACTAGTTGAACGTTGAGGGACGATCGTTCAGTCGACGTTCGGCCGAGTCATTCAATTGAATGGAGTCATTCAATGAATGCGCTAGTCATTCAATCGAACCGCAGATTGAACTAGATGACTGCGACATATAGATTAGAATGTAAATTTTTACTTCAAATCAGTTGATTTCTATTTCTATAATATTATCATCTCCAATTTTAAGTTAATTTTGAATTATGCTTTGTAAACAATGACATTTAATTAATTTGGGTTTTTATCTGTTGCACTTATATCGTACAGATTAAGCCCTCATGTCATGTTAGCGATACACGGAAGTGACTACAATTATGTAATAAAACATTTCATTTAGAAGACTATTACGTCATACTCTGTTAGCTTTCGGATGAAATGAGCTGTACAATTTTATAGCTTAACTGCCAACGTCACGAAGTATATTTTAGACTATCGTGGGTAAATCTGAAAATCGCTTTCGAAACCTTAAAAATATTAGTCCTAATTTCATAAACTCCTAACTCTTATTCCATTGTAATAGAGCAGTATTATGGTTCTCAAATTGGACTAACAATAGTATATCATTATTTTATTAAGCTATCTTCTCACCCTTGACAATAACAATGGTGATATTTGAATTTCGAATAACTTACTGCCTCCTAACATGCAATACCTTAATTCCAACAGGTGGGGAGGTAAAAGTATTAAGTACAGCTTTTGTCGTGACTATGATTGTATCTTTATTGCCAAGTTAGATGAATTGATAGACATTTTAACAAATTGCTTCACAAGATGACGAAAATATAAGCAATTTACCGCTAGTCGCTACCGCTATTTTTATATCCACATATGGCGATAGTAAGATAGACAACCCAACATAGTTCTTTAACTACTTAAAAATTACTATACTTTAATGTAACATAAAATATTAAAATTACTTGCATCCGGCACATGAAGTATTTTGACAGAACTTTATACATTTTTTAGAATCCCCGATTGGCTTACATCGTACAAGTAAATCAATCGAAACAAGGCTGCTAAAAAGATATTAATTAATCTTGTGCCAAAAATCTTTAGAAACTGGGCATAAAATGGTTAAAAAACTGATAACTTTATAGCAACGGAAAATCATTTAAAGTTTCTAATGATATTTAAATGAGCGACAGGAAATAGAACTCTATAATTTTTTACATAATTCCAAATTTCAAAAATATTCAAATCAGATTTGAAGGTTGTAATTGAAAGGTATTGAAATATATACAGGGGCGACCAAAAGCGTGCGTGTTTTCTGATAAATACAGCTTATTACATCGATCTTCTATAATCTTTTTGTACCCAGAACTCTCTTAAATTTCCTTCGTATTCTAGAGAAAATGTAGGTTACTGATGACGCAGTTAATAAATATATGTTAGTAATTTATAATATTATCTACGTCTTTTAGAAAAAAATCTAAAACTAAAACTAGCTTTCCTATCCTTTTTTCGAAGTGTAAATTTTTTCAGCTGCGTTAAGCACTTTTGTGGATGGATAAACAATTATCCTAAACATGATCGAAACGTCGTCAGTAAGACCGCTGTCCGCTGGCGTAGCGTAGGAGAGGAATCATAAGTTACATCGTAGAAAAATGAGTGCCTTCTTCTGTTACTTCATATTTTAACAGCATTTACGGAGTGTCTTTAGAAATAAAAAAATTGTTTTATGGAAATTCGTCCCAATAATTCACAATTTAGGAAGAGGCTTTTTTAATAAACTCATAAATTGTAAATAGCACAGAAAAGACGGAATGAAGATGGAAATGCAAACAGAAGTTATATCATAGAGCGGGCAGTTATAAAAAATTTAATACACCCACTTCACTTTGAAGACTCGAGATCTGAAATAAAACCTAGCGTAGAATTTGCATAAGAAGGCCTTTCGAGGTCCGAGAGCCGTGTCCTGCATCTCAATAAAGTCTTATGTTGCAAACATTGACTTTGGTATGTGGTAAGCGAAAAATAATAAATTGGTCACACATTATCATTTCTTAGGGTAGGGTATACAGAAAAAGAATTTGGAATGGGTGTTTGGGTTTTTGTTATAGAGTAAGCGTAACGAAACAAATTGATATTGGTCACCCATTATCATTTCTTTGGGTAGGGAGTCCAGGAATAAGAATGTTTGCATAGCAAAGGACACGGTACGTAATATAATTAACCATCTAGACACACCATTAGATGATGCCCGCAACTTCGTGGCGCTAAAATTTGTTAATCGCACGTGAACCGTACATTTTTCCGAGATAAAAAGTATATTTTGTCCTTTCCCGGGACTCAAAGTATCTCTTTATCCAGTAAACTCAGTTCAGCGGTTTGGGTGTGAAGAGGTAACTGACAGACAGACAGATAAATCTCATTTAAAATATTATTATAAAGTGGTTCTGACAAGGAGATTAGCAATTAAAGGTAAAAATTGATAGTAATTGCTCAGCATCTTGTCCCGAACGGATCATAACAAGAACACAAAAAACGGCAAAGTGAAAAATTCGTACTTCCCTTTGGCGTCCGGAAATGGCTCATAGGTTTTTTATGAAGGATTCAAGGAGGTAAAACTATGAGAATCACGTTCATATTTAACTTGTCATGAGTCAGTGCGTTGCTAAGATTTTCTACAAAATGATACAATCACATACAAGTCATACAATGTCGAGTCGTGTTGGACGCGCCCAACTTTCGCGACCATTAATTTCTTGTATGATGTCACTCGTGATAGCACTGGTAGAACTAAGAGACGTCGAGAGATGGCAATTACTATAATTTTTATTCACAGTGTCTGTAATAAATTTATTTGTTTTGAAATCATAAAATATACAGGGATTTTACATAATAATTATTATGGAAAACATATCGGTTCATAGTTACCAGTAGAGCGTCCATTTATCGAATTAATTGAAAGATTAATCGAATAACTAGAATTAAGAATATGCTAACCGTTACATCGATAAAAAAACTTTAATGTAATCGATCAAAAGGGTTTAGCGAGTAAATACGCAAGAAACAGACTCACTTTCATATTGATAATAATAATATTAATACGGATGAATTAAAATAGAATATAGAATAGGAAATTCTAAATACATACATAATAAATACTATTGTGTTTAGAAATCTATTCAGATAGACAGATATAAACTATTTCTTCATTAAGTTGTTAAATGACATGAGAAGTTATTGCTCTCGTAATTTTGGTTCAATTACACGGAGCCTTCTTAATTAGAACCTAATGCTAAATAAGCTTTCAAATGTCTAATATTAAAGTACAGAGAAAACTGGCTGATCTGCAAATTCATTAGTCTGTGCGGAGTTATGACTGGCTTTAAAGTCATAAACATAAAGAAAAGAAACGTTGATTTAGTATACATTGTTTAATGGTGGGCATAATGCGATTGTTTAATAAAGTACAAGGATCAATTGTTGCAGTTGTCATAACTAAAATATTATCTCCAGACTTCAATAAAAGTGTTATTCGCTTCTTGATTTAAGACATTTAATCTATTCTTCTTAACAATGTTATAGGTTAATGCTAATATGTGTGTCTGTTGCCATTCATAAGATCGAGTCTCAGAAAAGAAAGTTTTATAAACGATTAGTTAAAGGATTAATGATTAGGAGATAAACGATTTTTTTTCTTTCATTTCATTCTTTCGCAAAGACTTTGTTACTCATTAAAGTCTTTGGAAGTAGATCAAATTATCGTATCATAATATTATAGCTTATTCTAAGAGCCTACGCTGTCCCACTGCTTGGGAAAGGGCTCCCCCAAGGTCCAAGGTTCTCTACACCTCTATTAACTATATTACTAAGTAATGAAGGTAAATCTCTCCTTTACGGAAGTAATGCTAATCAGGAAAGATGAGTTTATACAGGATTCTCCTAATTAAACCCTTCCTAAGTGTTAACAGTTCTAAACACTTCATTATAGTTATGAACTTGTTCATTACTGTTTAAAACACATTGTAAATTATATCCAGTAGACTATATTCGTAGTACTTCAATATGATGCTCTACATTTGTGAGATTTTAGACAACTTGAACTCCCAAAACAATGTGTATTATTATCACTGTCAGAACTTTGTCTTTGTGTCAAGTGAGTATAGTTCCCCACATAATCTAACCACTCGGATGAAGACACAAAGCGAGTCCGGACTCGGGTCAGGTCAGCTTGCATTATTATTTGATTGGCCTTCTCAGTTCTCACATACCCCGCCTTACAATTCGAAGGTCATAATTATAGTTACTTTACTGTATAACGTAAACGTGTATAAACTGTGGTTAAAGCCGTACTTATCCCAAAGTACGATGTGAAAATTAAACACTTGCAGCGGAAGTCAAATATGGAAGACCGGTCTGTGTAATTAACATAAAAACAAAGCTGGAAAATCTTCGAGCTCGAACGTACTACCTCCCATCCATATCAGTTCTATCTAACTGTAATCCCATAAATGACATCAGATAAGGGAGTGTCTCCATTAATTAAACCATCGATGATTAAATGGTCTAATTAAAAGTGATTGGGCTTCGCTTGGTATGTATACTATGTTTTTGTAAGAACTAAAAATAACAGATATAATTATGTTGCCCGTAATAAGACATTTATTAAATTTACATATCACGCGGTAATCGTACATTTTGCTGCAATACGAACTTCTGTATGGGCCTTATCACACTGGTGATTAGCGAGCGATTTGACAGCGCAGCGTCGTCGCAGCGTGGCGTGGACGCTATTTTGTACACTCGTCTAGGGATAAGACATTACAGTAACAAAGCCAGCAGTAGTATTTCCTCGTCAGAATCCATTTTGCTACTGAGTGTACAAAACGCGGAAGGCAAGCTGCGTGCACGTCGCGTAATCGCGACGTCATCGCGGCGTGTGCGTTGCGCAATCGCGTCGCTTTCAAATCGCTCGCTAATCGCCAGTGTGATAAGTCTTTTCTCGGGGCTCCTAGTTCTTCCATGCGAATCAGCAATTTGAATGTATGCTTCGATCTTTAAATAATTCAATACGCTTATCGCTCCGCCCGTGTGCACATAGCGGGCTTAATGTTAATACCCTATCAGAATCATCTAAGGCGACAATAAACGATAGGTGACAGTGGACCAAATCTCTGGTCGGAATCACTTTGACCACCGCCGAATGTAAAACCATTTCTGTGTTACAAAAACTTTAATCAATTACCATGGGGTTTTATAAGGGCATAAAAGCCCACATATTTAAATTACTTGTAGTGCTTTTAAGGATTGCCGCTTTTAGGATTTAAATTGGTTTTGATGGCGTTGCTGTAAATGCGCATAAAAATGTACTTATCTAAAAATCTTTAAGTTAGTCAGGATATGAAATCTAGTTATCAGTCATATACAATAAATCAGAAAACATTTGGATAACTTCCTATTTTTCTTTATCTAGCACTCTGGAAAAGTCAATCATAATATCACAGACAAAAATAGGCAATAGCAGACTTGGCGGAATGAAACGGATGGGTTATAACTTATAACAAACGCAAAACGGAGGTAATATTATAGAAGAATTGTTTTTAATATTAGAAATATCTTGTAATAACTCATTCGAATGAAATATAATATTGAAAGTTAATTTCAAATATTTATTAAGTCCCCTGGCATACATTCCAATGTATTGTCTGTGTCACCATAGATCTATGAATACCAAGACAAACCATTTACAAAGTAACTCGAATAACATTTTAATGTAAGATTAAAATAATAATACCCTGAAGATTTTTTTAATCTTCAAATATTTTAACTTTTTTTAAATAATTCTTCTCCTTTAATTTTTAAATAAATTGTACCAAAATATTATGTATTGCAATGTCGATTGTTCGATCAAAAGCTTGGTGTTTTTCACACTAAATTATTATAACGAATGATAAAATATATGTATTATAGACATAATAAATAATAATATTAAGATGTACGTCTACAAGATACAAGTGAACATTTTATTCCGTTCAGAGTCTTCTTCTTCTTCTTTTATTATGGCGGCCTCAGTGAGTTGCCAATGTCAGAGTGATTTTGCGTTGACTTTGCTCTATATTGCAGGTCTGGTGAAAAAACAAGGTACAGTAATAAATTTTGTTTGTGCCTACGTCTACTTTAGAAAAAATCTTTGTTTTTTGTTTATTCGTTGAAAATACCACTTTAACCGTTTACAAAAATATTGTATCTATTTTTGTTAGGCCAAAACTCGTTTATTCAGATTCGCATCGCACATTTTTTCTGAATAAAAAGTACCCTATGTCCTTTTCGGGGACTCAAAGTATTTCAACCAAATTGGTTAAACGGTTTGGGCGTGAAAAGGTAACAGACAGACAAACTTTAACATATTTTATAATATTAGTATGGATTATAACTCTAAACAGCCTACCAACAGTTCACCGTCTACCGTCTAAACCTATGGTCTATGGATCTTCTTCAAATAAATTCAACGCTCTATCTCTCAAAGGCCTACCTATGGGCACGTCTACTTTTTCCTATGGTCTATGGCCGAAACACCCCTGATCTAGCAGCTGGCGCCAGAGTCACGACGAAGAGCAAATAAATTGTTTGCCAACTGATATATTGAATTAGTTCATACCGAGACTTTGACTTTTAATTTATCGTTTAATTAATTAGAACAACAAGTTGTGATTGTAACATCATTTGTTTTTGAAAGGAAATATTTCTAACGATCCTATACAGGGTGTAACAAAAATAAGTGATAATACTTTAGGGTGTGTACATGTTCCTTGTAGAGAGTTCACTGTGAAAGTAGCAGCGCTGAAAGACAATTTTTTTTTCACTTTTGTATGGGGAAACTCGTGACGCTCGGGCGCTTGTCCATACAAAAGTGAAAAAAAAATTCGTCTATCAGCGCTGCTACTTTCATAGTGAACTCTCTACAAGGAACACGTACACACCCTAAAGTATTATCACTTATTTTTGTTACACACTGTTTATTTTGGATGACACATATTTTTATGAATTTGATTAGGTTGCTAGTGATATTATCTCCATAGATAATATTATATATTTAGTACATAATACCTTATCCGTATTATAAATATGAAAGTGTATCGGATTGTCTGAATGTCACCTCTTCACGCTTAAACCGCTGTAGGTACTAATTTGGATAAAATTTCATATGAAGATTTTTTGAGATCTGGCAATGGATAAAAATAAAATTTTTAAAATGTAAGGAAGTGATTAAGAAATTACAACGGGTATAACTTTTTCAAAAATAATACTGTATATATTAAGCAAAGGGTTTTTTTTACAAGAAAAGAACTACAGTTATTTAATAAAATTGTAAATAAAACAGTAATAAGTATTCCTAGTAAGAGTAAAAGTAATATAATCCTCAATTATGAGCTTAAAACTTATCAGGATCATAACGGTTTTTATTCAATTTAAAAACTTCACACAATCTATAAATACTTTCTCAATGAAGTTTATAAATGGGCGTGTAAAATAAGCACCAAGTACCCTTGCCTCGCCATTATATTGCTCATATTTTCAATAACGTTCCAGTATCAGAAATAAACGTAAAAGCTATGACGAATCAGCGATTTATGAACCTGGTAAAAAACATGTAACAAAACCCTAAGTACCCCTATGATTTAAACTTTTTTATTAAATTATGAATATTAAGTATTGATTTGGATTTATTGTGTTTTAAAAAGCGTTACGAGTTTAAAAGTACATTACATAGGGGACTGACGAAGATATTAAGAGTAAATCAAACTACTTGAACCAGAGGTATTTAATACTAACACTATGGGAGTAACAAACTATCAATAATTTAACAATAATTAGAGTATACAATAGGAAACAAAACAAAATAATAATAATAAGTGAC
This sequence comes from Plebejus argus, assembly GCA_905404155.3. NCBI lineage: Eukaryota > Metazoa > Arthropoda > Insecta > Lepidoptera > Lycaenidae > Plebejus > Plebejus argus. The sequence continues at coordinate 9,493,155 of FR989941.1, read as the reverse complement.
GAGAACAAAATACAATATTTTTGGATACTTACAGTGTCCATAATTTAACCCGTCAGATTTGTTTTTATGCTAACTACTTGGCATTATAGAGTTATTACTTGTGAAGTTGTGACTTGTGACTCTTGTGAAAATATAAATAGGTGAAATAACTTTGTAATAAAAAGAAAAATGCTAATGATCAGAGTATTAACATAATATTTTACAGGCACGTTAAAACTAGGCAATTAATGCATGACATTCAGATAGGAAAAGGCCTTGCTTTTAGCTCTCGTTTTTATCGATCCATCAAAACATGATTCCATACTGGTTTCTGAGCCAGTGAGTAATTCTGTCATCTATTTGAGATTATCCAGTGCATTTCTAGTTTTTACCTGTATTTTGTAAAGCAATACTTTTTTATTAATTTCTTACAATCTTCTGATTGTTTTTTAAGACTTAATAATTGGCTTTTAAATATAATAATCAGAAAGTGGAGAATTCTCTCCACTTTCATCAAAATCATCAGAAATATCATCAGAAAGAATAAAATGGTAAACTGTATAGTTTATCATATTACATTACACACAGTTTTTTTTGTAACTTTTTGTGTCATTATTTTCTTTCTTTATTTTCATTCTTTAAACTAATGTTTCAATATCTCACCAATCGTTTCAATATATTTTCTCTTTGTCTTGTATTGTTTGTTGTTCACCAAGTTTATTTCTCAAACCTGTCTCACGAAAGTAGATTTAAATCCACCCACTCGGTTGTAATTACGCCTGTGAGTTAACGTCTTCATGTCTGGCCACCGATAACACTTGTTTTGCATTTGTTTGAGGAGCACTGTAAATTGTAATTTATAGACCAAACAAGGTTTTTTTAACTCAATCAATTTAAATATCCTTTTGGTCTTAAATACTGGTGATAAAACTTGCAACTCATACTACATAACGCTAGTAAATCCAAGACGAGAGAAGAAGAAATACAAATAAATATGAAAAATATGTACTTATAGACAAAACTGTGATAGAAATATTTTTTTCTATTAAAGTTTGAAGAAACTCAAATGCTTAAAAGTACAAGTAAAGGGTTCAAGACTAGAATAATAAACAAGAAGCTTTGTGTGATACGTTACGCAACCGGCTAATTTAATAAAACTTGATTGATATAAAGCGATGATTGCACTGGCGTCAGACGATAAAAAATCCCACACAGTCATGCACAGTTCGGGCATGGCGTTTGCTGGCATTAGTTACAGTCCGTTCAAATTCATTTCACCCCTGTCAAGACATTTATGTGTAAGAAATAAGGCCTACTTTTGTAGAAACTAAGAGGTAAAACGTTTATGAACGGTCTAGACGAGCAGAACGAATTTGCGCCGTTGTCAACGACAATGCTTGCGCAATTAATGACGGTGCATTAAGTTGGAACAATGTTCAATAGGACTATGATGTCTAGGGAACTGAAGAGACCCAGACAGAAATTGCTATCAGAGTACCTATAAGTATACCGAGTACTAATTGTTATGAAAGATGGAAATTTTGGTCATTTTTGTAAGACTGATAATACAATATTATGTTTTGTTCTGCTGTTTTAGCACAGCTGTAGCAAAAATTTCAGCAAAATATTTTAAATGTGAAGCAAAAATGTAACATTGTTTCTCATGACGCTTTAAAGCACATGGGCGAAGACTACAAGGCTCACAGAAAAACAAAGAGCGTTACAACTAATTGCTCCCAACGTTTGAAGTTCAAATCAAATAAATTGGTGCCCATTATGCCGCACGAGTAACAATTTACGCGCGAACGCCGTACAGTATCAAAAGAATAATTTTGTATGCTTTATGAAATCCTGGTATCACTTCCTGATTTTTTGAAGCGTATCATCTCGAGAGTGTAGCAAATTGGGCCAGCGCGTGATATGGGAAATGTGATGGGAACTCTACTCGTTTACCAGGAATACAGCGAGGATTAGGGATTATTACGAAACGCTAATTAATGTAAGATATGACTGTAGGATGATTTAAAGTCTAAATACTAAAATATAAAAAATGTCGATCTAAACAAGAAAAGGCGTCGCAAAAGAAGTTTTTAGGAACTTATATTAATTTAATACCAAAATCACCAGAATATATCCCAATTCCCAGCCTTATAAATAAACTACACATTACGAATTTCAATGAAAGATCTCAGCGTGCAATAAATCTAATATGTTGTTACAGTAACTGGAGCAAGCTATTGTTACAAGGACATTCGGGGCTAATAGCACTAGCAAGTGGCGAACGTGAGCCAAACTCATAACTAGCACCTGTCTGTCGTGTTGAGGAGCTGCCAAATCGGTTATGTACTGCTTAATGATCTATTGCGTGCACTATCTTGCACTTATGTGTCCCTGGTAATGTCAATAGTAAATCTGAGCAATGTCATTATATCTTCAATAGTATAATAAATGTGTGAGTTTGTCTGTCTGTCTTGTGTGAATTGCTGATGTGATTGAGATGAAAGGACAAAGGCGAAATATTATTTGATATTTTTTTTAGCGTCTAAAAATGCCATGTGAACAAAAACAAATATTTTATTATTTTATATTTTACCAATATATTCTAGGGTTTAGTAAAGGCCACCAAAAAAAACAATTATTTTTTGTAAATCAATTGACTACTTAATACGAATTTCAAGCGAATTTCATATTTTCCGCTCAGCTACCGTTAATATTGCCATTTTATATTTTTTGCCAAAGCGGCGGCGCGCACCGCGCGGCGGTTCAGCCGGCGAACGGCATAAATAACATAATGTTTCATCCTACCGTTTAAGTTATGAATAGATCTACAATTATTTTAGTTAATTCAACACTTTTATTAAATAAATCGATGTTTATTTTTTCAAAGTAGTTAGGTAAAAAAGTATGGATGAGGTAGTTCCTAAAATAACTAGCAACACTGCTTAGTTGTCAAACAAATGTTAATTGTCATACCAAGTGTCAAATGTCAAAAAATATCTATGGATTCTATGGTGTTCCTGCCGCGTGCGTTGCCTCTCGTGTTCGATTGTGTTTTATTGTAAGTACATCTACACTACTATTATAAAGAGGAAAGATTTGATTTTTTGTTTGTTTGTTTGTTTGTTTGTTTGTTTGTTTGTTTGTTTGAGTCGAATAGGCTCCGAAACTACTGGACCGATTTGAAAAATTCTTTTGCTATTGGAATCTCACATTATTTCTGCTGAACATAGGCTACATTTTATTTTGGAAAAAAGTAGGGTTCCGTAAGATATTTGAGTTTTTCGGACGCAAGGTGTAAAAAATCAGCTAGAAAAGTTACTTATTTTGCGTACGCTGCCTAAACTATAAAAGATAGAACCATAAAATGTTCTAAGTAATTGTAGATCTTATAAATATCTACAAAAAAGTCCGCGACACACTATACCTATCTATGTCGAGTGAGGCACAATAACCATTTATTTATTTAAAAATCCTGAATTTTTTTTGGACTAAATTTAAACGGATATATTTTACTCACGCTATTAATCCTTATCAAAATAAATTATTTTATCACTAAGTACAGTTTATGTAGATAATATTTGGTCTTTGAATGATTAAAATTGGACGTTTGGTTTTGAAATTATGGCGAAATTAAAATATTACGACAGTGGGCGTCACCAAAGCGCGTGCGGGAGGAAGACATATTCTGTTGTAGAAATGAAAATTCTGTACATAAAAGATATGAAATGACACCCGAAATTACACCTTTGTCACTACATCGAGAAGCCAAAAATGTGGTTAGTTTTTTGTCTGTCTGTCTGTCTGTCACTCTTTCTGTCTGTCTGTATGTTTGTTCCAGCATCACACGAAAAATACTGATCCGATTTGAATGTGGTTTTCACAGATATATTTATCTTCTTCCAACTTAACATCTGGTGTATAAAATTTTTTCCCCCCACCCCTCTAAGGGGACAAAAGAGGGGGTCAGATTTTGTATCAAACTTTTTTCTTTAACACGAAAACTACTGATCCGATTTGCATACGGTTTTCACAGATTTGCATACAGTTTTCACAGATATATTATATTTGTCTTCTTCCAACTCAACATCTGGTGTATAAAAATCCTCCCCTCCCCTCTCAACCCTCTCTGGGGACCAAAGAGGGGTCAGATTTTGTATACAACTTTTTTCTTTAGTGGACTTACTTCATATTAGGTATTAACTGTGTTTTTCAACTTAACATCTGGTGTATGACCTTCCCCCCCACACCCTCTTAGGGGACAAAAGAGGGGGTAAAACATGTATCAACTGATGATAAAATATACTTTAAATGGCAAAACAACGTTTGCCGGGACAGCTAGTAAAAAATAAAGTGTGACCAAGTAAGTACATAGTTGGCCATTTCTCTATTGATCTCTGACACTTTGTTACTCAGTCCTACGGGAATGTAGCTCGCGGAGAATTTTCAATTATATTTTAATACAAAACAAACAATAATAAAATAATACCAATAATAATAAGTAAGTAATACCTACTTACCAATGAAACATAACCTAAAATATTTATGATTTTTATGATCTAATATCTAATAACCTAGGCCTTCTTAGGAATATTTATTTTTAGAAGTTAGTTGTAGGATGAGTTCCTAATCATTTAAGCATTTTTTTATTTATAGACGCCTCCATTTTATCTCAAATAAAATCATGTATGAAGAGTTCGCCATTGTCCTTTGTTATGGAGATACAACAATCATAGAGACGAGAAAGGACATAGGTTAATTTTCATAGCGTCATCTAGTTCATTTTGCTTTGCTTCTATGCTTTTGTAAGTAGGTACTATGTGAATGGGATTATAATATTATATTTTCCTTAAAGTTGGTATATAGGTATAGGGAAGTATATCTTGTAATCATTATGATAAAAGCAGCAAGCCATCCTTCGAAATAAAAATTTCCCGAATTCAAAAAGCACTTAGACGTATTTTTAATATTATACCCAACCATCGCATTCAAATTAAATATGCATGAAAACATCAGAAACGCAAGATGAAAATTCGTTACAAAAAAAGCGGCCAAGTGCGAGTTGGACTCGCCCATGGAGGGTTCCGCAGCAGCAATAAGGTTTATTTTTATGAAATTAAAATATTTTTGATTTATTTTTATATTTCAGTCGATTTAATGAAATTTAGATTAAGGTTTACTATTTATGACGTATAAAAAAAACTACTGGCTAGATCTCGTTCAAACCAATTTTCGTTGGTAGTTTTTATAGTAATCTACATCATATATTTTTTTTTAGAATTATCATGCCTCTACTTTAGAAATTAGAGGGGGGCGGACACACATTTTTCCACTTTGGAAAAGTCTCTCTCGCTAACTATTCAGGTTAGAAAAAAATGATATGAGAAACCTCAATATGATTTTTGGAGACCTATGATGATATGTTAGATGAAAAAAAAATTTTTGTTTCAGTTGTACTTTACTATTTATGACGTATAAAAAAAACTACTGGCTAGATCTCGTTCAAACCAATTTTCGTTGGTAGTTTTTATAGTAGTCTACATCATATATTTTTTTTAGAATTATCATGCCTCTACTTTAGAAATTAGAGGGACACACATTTTTCCACTTTGGAAGAGTCTCTCTCGCAAACTATTCAGGTTAGAAAAAAATGATATGAGAAACCTCAATATGATTTTTGGAGACCTATCCATAAATACCCCACACGCATAGGTTAGATGAAAAAAAAAAAATTGTTTCAGTTGTACCTATGGGGACCCCTAAAATTTTTAATATTTTTTCCATTTTTGCATCAAAATCTTAATGCGGTTTACAGACTACATCTGCTTACCAAGTTTCAATAGTATAACTCTAATAGTTTCGGAGAAAAGTGGCTGTGACATACGGACGGACGGACAGACAGACAGACAGACAGACAGACAGACAGACAGACAGACAGACAGACAGACATGACGAATCTATAAGGGTTCCTTTTTTGCCATTTTGGCTACGGAACCCTAAAAATGAAAGGGAAACATAATTAGTAGTGTTCTTACTTCTTAGGCGGATCTTACGCCATTTTGTGTTAGACATTTGAGAGATGCCTTCTAATTGAACGAGGCGGAAGAGGAATCAAAGGGAATGATTGCATCCCCCTAAATTTTCAAGGGCCGAGAGGGAACAGCGATGCGTGGTGTAGGGCGTACAACGGAACTATAAATTACATTGATGGATACTGTTTGGTCGAGAAATCAATGAAAGATTTTTATTTAGTTAATACCGCTGTATTGGTATGTTTAGGAATTTGACTGGATTCATTAATATTGATAAACCCAAAAATGTAAAATCAAATTGACGATAATTATTATTGTGTTCAACTACGTTTTGACTACCTCTGTGGGTCAGTGGATAGCACGTTGGTAGCTTTAGCCGGAGGTCGCAGGTTCGAATCCCGCCGACGGAACAAAAAGTTCCGTCAAAGAAATCTCGTTACGGCGACTGTACTCAGCATACAGCATATCGTTATAACATTGTGGTTTACAGCTCTACAAGGATATTTTGGTCTCAAAATTTAAAGTTTCGTTTACTTACACATAATTTCTGTCAATTAATTAATTTAATATCTAGCCTAAATGACAATATTCGATTAAGGTGACGCCATGTTAAAGTAAAAAACCGTGTTGGATGTGCTTGAGATTGCTTGTTTTCTATGCGAGGCTGGCCCGGCCTCTCATAGAAAACAAGCAATGGAACAGCAAAAAATTTAAAGGGCGTAGCGACAAAATGGTTTTTGTCACGTAATTTAAAAACCATAAATACATTTCATATAAGCTATGGACAAATTAAAGTGTATACTAGAACCAATTTATGTACAAATTTTGGAAGCTTATATCACTCTCCTCTGTTGGCAAAATAGGAATCCCTTTTTTTACAGAGGTCTTTTTGATTGATTATTCTGTGTTATAAAAGTTGACCAATCGTGTTATGCTATGGGTAATTCAAAGACAAAGACATGATGAATACTGACAGTGAACTATAATTTCTTAGCTTTAGTCATTGCTGAGAAAAATGGACATCGCTACAGCCAAATTATCAAGGCGTCATCTTAACATCGTCTCATTACAAGTACAAGTCACTTCGAGTAACAACTTAGTGTGCTGATACTCGATGTATCCACATCCTCAAGACATTGTGATTCATTCAAGTACATCAATCCTTGTAGGTCTGCTTAATAATATTGTCTAATTAATATTTATATGCCGCATGCCACATCCATAAACTCTACATCATCGTCCAAGGTCGCTAAAGAATATTTTGCGGGCGAGATTCCATTGCAGTAATGTCATTGCTCGGATTGCGCCTAAAATTGCTTCATGTAATTTGTGAGTATTGGGGCTGGACAGGGGGTGGAACCCCCGAACTTAAATCATATAAATTATTGAAAACACCGTGTATTGCTTTTTATTTCGTAATATGCCACCTTTAGTGGTAATTTTCATCCGAAAGAAATAGCCTTTTGATTACTATTGTATCTGTTCCAAGTTTCATCAATATCTTACCTTTTCCTTTAATGTAGATGCATCATTCTGATTCTGTAATATAGAACTAGACAAAAGTATCCCACCAACAGTTAGGTATGCACTATGTACTATGTGGAGAGTAGACAGGTTTTCTTTATTCGGATCACAATTTCTTTTTGCGTCCGATCTTGATTCTTGTTAGAAATGTACACAGTAAACAGTAAACACTGAACAGTTACATGACTTATACTTTTGTAGATTCTCTTGATAGATTGTACTTTCTTCATACTTAATACTAATTATACATATGTACCTACTTCTGATAGATTATAATTTAAAAAACTGTATTTAAACACGGAAGACGGTTAACCATACTAATGCTAACAGCTAAACTGCAAACGGAAATTTCTCCATAAAACAACAAAGACAAAGACACTTATTAATATAAAAATAAAATTATCTGTAAAGCAATACAGTTGTAATTCTAATAAAAAAATTGGACTCCCGTCATAATTTTTTAGGACACAAAATCATTCTCCTTTCTACAGATCCTTAATCTGACCTTCAAATCTCAAAATATTTTTGCTAAGTTTTACATAAATTCCAAAGTAAAATAAAATCGTCAATCAGATGAGCAAGAGGTGGTAGTAAAAGTAAATAAAATTAAACGTAGGAATAGTGAGATAAGTGTTATCTCAGAAAGGGTTGGTAATGGAAGCCACTTCAAAGAAAGTGGTATGATGTTTCCGACAAAGTAAAACACTTATTTTTAAATTGCCGGTTTTTTACGAGTACTCCTTTGTGTTTACTTCTGGTTTGTGGATAATTCTTTCCGGTATAAATGTTCGTGTAGGATTTTCTTTTTCAGACGAAATATTTTCTTTACCGTTTTTTCGAACGAATAACGTGGAGTTTTATATTGTTTGTGTATTTTCACTATTTTATAATATTTACCGTTTATGTATCGACTTATTATTATTAGATACTTAAGTTAAGTATAATAATATAAAATAATTTTACGGTTCTCACTTTGATTATTGCTTATTATGACTACTGCATTTTTATGAATGTATCTATATTATTATGAGTATGTTATTGTTAAATGTAGCGATGTAATCTGGAAGCTGAAGCAAGATTTAACTACTACTTTTCGACTATTGCATCAAATGCTGTAAGCATAATCTTAATGTTTAACCAAAATGCTACACCCATCTGGCATTGCAATAAACATGTTTCAACATATTTTATCTTTATAGAAACGATGAATGATACAGAAATGTATGTGTTTTTAATGGACAACCAAAACCCACCTGTAACAGTGTAACAACTAACAATAGTAGTCCTAACACTTTCAAGAGTGCCTATTCATCTATTGTTAAGCTACCATTTATCTTTGTTATTTATGAGCTACTGTCTAGTTACGTGCGAATTCTTTCAAATCTGATTTCATGCGAGTTCCCGGCTTTCTGGCAAAACAAAGGAGACCACCAGATAGTCAGCGGTTTGAGGGCGTGAGCCAATGGACCACAGAAGTACGTCGTGACGAATTTTATTAGCAATTTTAGTTTGGACCTCACACTTGTGGGCTGATTCTAGTAAATTTTTCGGATTATGACATCATTTTGTAGCAATTTGCTCTTGTATCAATAATAAATATCAATAATAAAGTATAAATTAAATAATAATATGTTATTTAATTATTTGCTATGTCCCAAACATTATTTCCGAATTTTGGTATCACAACTTGAATAGACACTTTTAATTCTGTTTAAAATATTTAGATTTTTTCAAGTTTGTTTTGATGAAGCATTTTATGTTTCTATATATTTTAATATTAATTTAATTATGGTTTTATGTGATAATTATCTTTTTACAACCATGATAGTCATAAAAGTTTTTTAAATTTCATGCAAAGTATTCTAATGTATAATTTATTATTAAAATAAAACAATTTAAGTACATACAAATTAATGTATGTTTCTATGTTTCATAGTTTTATATTTTATTCTGAATTTGCATATAATCTATATAACTCCAGCTTTTTACGATTATTATACACTGTATGATACGTATTAATTGTAATTAAACTAATAAAGTGTATATTTTATTTTTTATTTATACCTTTACTCCGACTGTAAAACTATTGTTTCACCATGAGGTCGATCAAGTTCAAACTCAAATCATCAAAGTGTGTAGAACCAGTAGAACTTAATTTTTTGATCCTTCTTATTCTCTAGCTATTTTTTCATAATATCATGTACTGTAAATACCGAAGTGTGTCTGTTTATCCATTTACCGAGACAGATATTATGTCTATCCAACAATTATATCCAAGTATATTATTGTGTCCATTAGTGTATTAGCTTCAAGTTGCAGAAATTGAAGTATCTATCAGTTTACGCAATAAGTAAATCGTTTCAATTAGTTGCACCGTGCACGTTTCAGTATCAATATTCAGATTTTGATTGAAATTAGTGATGGGACTACAAACGACTTTCATCGATGAATGCATCAGTTATTATTTTGTAGGTAAGACAAAAATTTAAAAAGTTAAAGGAAAAATTTGATTTTAACATAGATGGTCAATGAATTTTAAAAAAAGTTAAGTTTACAAATTCTGAAAATAAATTCAAGTAAGGCGTTAATGTAAATATATATTTTGCTATGCAGCAAAAAGGAAGATTTTTTATTTTGTAATATTTTCGACGCGTGGTCGAATTGAACCGTCGTTTTTTAAAGCTTCATGGCTTACTTATTAAGTGCAAAAAGTATGAACTGTTTCACACACTTTATCGCTCATGTTATTTTGACAGTACCCTATAATCACTGTCTGCATGATGACTAACCAAAACCATCATTATAAACCTGATATTAGACCACAGTCGACTACCTAGTCTCTTCCCTAGATATACCTACATTATGAATGCTCCTGTTAATGCGAATGTCATGTTTTATGTACGCCAAATCAATTTGTTGCCGATCCAGGTCAGGTTACGCAACGGTGAGAATTGCATGAATCACCCTTATTAATATCGGGGATTGTGTGAAATATCCCTAGAACTCGGTCGTAACTTGGAAGAAATTTATTGACATGCGTGTCGTATCTGAACTGAAGTGTCACTGGAATATTATGACTCTGATATAAATGTTCAGTAAGGCTTTTAGAAGTTTGAGTAGTTTTTAGGTCATGGTGCCAGATAATTTTACTAGTAAAGCTGCAGTAATATAGCTTTAGGAATCTAAACGTTTTCTTCTCACTAGTACTAGTATTTAAACGTTTTTATTTCAATATTTCGACGTATTTTGTATTTTGTTGTATTATTCGTCAAATTAGTATAATTAGAAATGCATGACATTACTATGCCAAAAATAAATTGGTAAAATGCCGCATTCGGAAATTGCAGACATAACGAAAATCTTAGGGAATAAGACTCAGAACAACAAGACTAAGAACAGTATACGATGCGAAAAGCAGTTAGAAAATCGAATCAAGTAAGTAGTAACTGAACTCGGATCATCCCACCACTTCTCACCGCGATAAAGATTAACATAAACGTTAAAACAATGATTTTAATTAAAACGAAGTGCCTCATTAATTTGTTTAATCTTTAATGAAATGACCGAACATCGAAAGGGCTAGGCATTATCTGAAGTGACATCTTGCACAACGCTACAGCGGACAAGGCTTCTTGTTTAACGAACTGAAATAAGAGCCGTGTTCTTAGAATGAAGCTGTCATTCACGTTAATACTAAGTGTCTCCGACTTTGGGATTGCACCTTAGATTCTTTTACTATCGACAGCAGCGCACGTTTCCATTTCACCTCCTTAGAATACTTTAACCATAGAGTAAATGTAGTATGTCTGGTCTCTGCTTTAACAAATTTTTTTCTGCGGTATCGTCCGGCGTCTGAAGTTTTGAAAGGCATGGTCGAAATCAGAACTGTTAAAAAAGGGCCTCATATTATACAGGCCTATGATTAAGCGGGTTCAATCGGCCTTTCCTTTAAGTGTCATTTGGGAGACAGCTGTTTTACTCTCATGCCCTCCTGTCAATGTTATACAAGTATCATTTTGCATGTGGCCAAAAATGAAACTAACGGTGCAGACTACAGTGGTTTAATTTTTATCGACAACTAAATCGTCTCCACGTCCCATGACAATAGTATTCAAGTACCATTAGATCCTTGACATTCAGAATTGGATGGTGATGAACTGATAATGATAATTAACAAGATCCTTGTAGGTATAAATCCAGCCATATTCTGTGTATTCCAATATCTTCAGGGATCTGAAGATGACCATGTGCTTGATCAACGGATGTCCAAAGAAATCAAGTGATCTCAACAATGGAAACAGGCAGATCGTAAACCAGTATCAGAGTACAACGACAAGCCTGCCGATAACTACAAAGTGTAATTCAACGATTAATTAAAACTTATACAACCATGACTACAGTTAACTCCCATGTACTCCAAGCTCAACTTTACGACGAGATTGTGCACTTTTATTGAGTCAATTCTAAGATTACTATTGGTTTTCTGTATTTTCTTTCGACTAATATTGGTTCGTGATGTTCTTCGTTTATGCTGCGTTTACCTTACAATCAACTTGATAATAACGTCTCATAAAAGACTGACAACTCTTTTGATGACATAAAATCTATCTTTCGTAGAATTTATAGATTGCTTTATTAACAAAAAATATTACATTCGATACTTTAGTGACGAAGTGTGATTTCTGCTAAATAGTAAGCCGAGCCAAGTTCTATAATATCTTTTAAAACCATGAATTATTACATAGCTGTTCATTTATAACCTAAGACAAGTAATAATTCTAAGAGATGTCGAACCGTATAGCTTATCATTATACATAATATTATACAGAATGTAACAAAAACAAGTGATAATACTTTAGGGTATGTACGTGTTCCTTGTAGAGAGTTCACTGTGAAAGTAGCAGCGCTGAAAGACCAATTTTTTTTCACTTTTGTATGGACAAGCGCTCCAACGTTACGAGTTTCCCCATACAAAAGTGAAAAAATTTGGTCTTTCAGTGCTGCTACTTTCACAGTGAACTCTCTACAAGGAACACGTACACACCCTAAAGTATTATAACTTAGTTTCGTTACATCCTTTATATCGTGGTTGTATATCGTTGACACTGAAAGACATAATAGCAATTGCTATAAGTAATAAAAATTACTGCAATTGCGATGGTAAAATTTATAACAATTGCAATAATAAAAATTACATTACTGCTTCATTTGAGATTATGACTTCTTTATGGCTTCATTTGGAAGCAAAACCAACAACTTTTTGAGCCATTTTCATCTCAACATTGGACCACCTATCACCAATCTTGAAGTCATCTTGATCCTCATTAAGATATATTTAGTAAGTCACGAACTGAATTCACATGAGCCCGATAACATTTAATTAAGCGATCAATTAAAAATTATGCCTTTTTGTGATTACTAATTTATGCTGCTTGTGTAGTGATTAGCGTTTGCTAGAGGGTAGGTAATTACTAATTAGGTATGATTGCTATGTATTAGTATTCATAATATTGAATATTAAAACAATTTTCTAGGATATAATATTATCTGGAATTATTGGCATAATTTTATTCAAACCTCCAATTCAAATATAAGAAAGAATATAGAGTTATACAATGTATAATGGCGAAGAATGAATACCACTTTTTTTTCGCAACATTTATGCAACATTATCCGCACAAAGATATACCGTATCAGTATCAGAATATGTTACGCACGCCAATAAACTTTTATATACTTTTCTATTGGCACAAGACTATGACAGTTAGCGATATTGACAGAGCTGTTTGCTGAGATAATACTCATCTCAGTTACCTCTTAATCGAGGTCATCTGAAATTATGCACAGGCACGTCCATTCCGCCTGAAGAGGGTTAAATTTGGAGATACAATGGAAGAGAAACGCTGTATATCTCAGATACTTTGTATGTCAAGTTATTTATAAACATAGGTACTACCGAGAGCAAATAAAAATTGTTTTGTTATTTAAAAGTCTATTGCGGGCTAAATAAAATCGACAGGAAACGTACATTTTCTAAGAGCTTTCCCCGTGGTCATTTCTTTATTTTGCTTTTATCAAAATCGGTCCAGTAGTTTTGGAGCTTAAGAGGGTCGAATAAGCCAAGTTTTGCATCAGCATAAAACAAACTCTACTTCTTTATAATATCTATAGATAAAAAAATTACTTTGTATTTTTGTCAGAATCATATATTTAATTAAGTACTTTTAAATTAATAAAATGAAAAGATATTATTATAATTATTAAAGGATATCACGACTTTTCATATAATTGGCCGCATAATTACATTTTCACAACACTATTAATATCGACGTTTCATATCGGCATTCTCGAAATATTTCTGTACAATTTACTGAACAAACATCATTAAATAATAGTGATGGGAAGCAAATAAATATAATGAATTTAAGTGCACCATTTTACCGTGTCGTGACTCGTCCACTGTCATTTACTTTTGCTCTTTTTATGCTCAGACGTAGGCTTAAATTATTATTTCAAGTTTAACTTGTACCAGCCCGCCGTGGAGTTTATTCCTGATGTAAATGTTATAGAAAATTTATTTAAATTCACACCATTACATAACAAAGCTATTTACTGGGACTCGATCGTATGTTTTTATGTTTACGCGCCTCGCAAGGTGTGTCTGGGCTATTGGAATTTTACATTTGCTATAAAGGATTTTTTTTAAAAGGCAATTTGACATAAATATTTTTTTGTCTATTAGGTTAAGTGAAGAATGTCGATAGTTCATATTTATTATCATCAAGCACAAAATTCTTAATCATCTGATTGTAATTAAAGAGTACCTACCTGCTTACACATTACATTTTCATGTTACAAAAAAAATTGAAATAGCAATTACGATATTTAAAAAAAACTTACACACATGTAGCGAAGCCTCCAAGCGGTGCCTGAAAAAAAATCGCAAAATATCGATATTTATTTCCATCTCTTGTCACATCCCTACGATAATGTAATACACCCTTTGTTGGTACTCAAATTGGAGAAAGTTATTCTATAATACTCTCATATTCAACCATTTGTACTCTGAATCACGTTTGTCGTAATGCTTTGGTGTGGAATTTAATAATATTATATTAAAACTAAATATCAATATATCAAAACGGTATAATTTAATCTGTATTGTGTTTCTTATCGCTGCATACGCATTTGGAATTATGTGTCGAGAGAAAAGTTATGGTACAATCATTTAAATGCAAAGTATGTAACTTGTAATACTTTTTGTAGAATTGAACTTTGAATAGAAAATACATTTTTTAGAAACCTGTGTGAATTTGAAGAAATATTACATAGCCTATATAGAATATGTGTACAGACCTGCAAGCAAGCAAAGTTGCTTCCCACTGCTAGACACCTCCAAATCTCTATCTAATACTTTAAAAAAGTTTAAGGTTGTGTCTGGCACCTGTCAAAAATGACCGGCACTGGAAAACGAGATTCCTCCACTTACCGCGAAGAACATAAGCTATAAAATGAGCTAAACTCTTTCTGTAAGTTCAGGTAGACCTTCAGAACTGGATACCTTCTAAAGTGACCGCGACCGAAACTCCGTAGTTGCTGGTCGTTCTTACCTCTGTAAAGGCCATCAAACATTATGCTTTCAGCTTTACGAAACTGAGGAAGGTTTGGCCGGCGTGCGGCGCAGGCTCTTACTCTAATGCCGCGGCCGCATATACCTATTGCGTGGTGCTCCGCGCTAAAGCCGATACTATTGGACGATCTGCGTGTATCGTCCAATAGTATCATCTCATTGCACGAAGCTTCGGACGATGGACGCAGATGCGGCCGGGCCGCAAGAGACTTCCTATTTCCTAGAATTAGGAGCCTTACAAGGATGACATGAACTATCGTCGAAGGATCATCATGGGTACCAACTACCATCGCAGAAGTTGATTCATAAGCACATGGCGGACCTGCATAATTTGGTCGCGTTATATCAAACCCAGCCGACAGCCACAGCTAAACTTGAATTGACATAATCCGGGTCCGTCAACTATCAGACCTATGAATCAGCTTCTTCGTTGGTACCTGTTTTTCCTATTTATTCGTAATGCTCCTAATTAAGTAGAAATGTACAAGTGCAAGTTATCTATTCGGGTCATATTAAATTAATATTAACATTATACTTCTGGGAACATGTGCGGTGTCACGATAACCTCAAACACGTGACTCAGCAAATAGACAAGTGCATAGACAAGCTAGACCTTCTTTTATACTAGAGATTTGTTTTAGAAAATTATGTAAGTTTCGGTAGATAGAGTTTAGTCATTAAAAACAATACTTAAGAAATGTCCTTGTCTTGAAATGTAACAACTTTGATACCTAGATAAGGATCATAACCTCCTTTTTTGAAGTCGGTTAAAATTATTGTATAGCGTATCCATAGTGTAAAGCTATGATTTTAACAATGAGGAATATATGTTGTTCTTAAATGTATTTTTTTTTATTTTTATACAACATTTTTATAACTGTGCAACAATTAAGACTATTATTAATAGTATTATTATCCATACTGAGTCTCATGTTTCTTGAATATCTAAGTTAAAAATACTAGCTAAAATTGTGAAATCTAGTTCATTGCAGATCTCACTAAAGCTCATAAGATCCATCTCCCGACTTGACTTCTTGAGTCTTGACCCTGAAGACACTCGACAACTTTCGTACTGAATATATTTTATTTAAGTATTATTTATTACTCGACCACGTGCAGCTTAAATTTACTTCATGTTCAGGCGTTAATATTTAGATTTTTTATAGAAGAGTGTAAAAGCAAGTTTTAATATAATTTATCTTTAAATATTTGTCTATTGTTTCTTTATGATCAAGCTACTGAAACCATTTTAATGATATCACTGATCACATAGTTTTGTACTGGCAAAATGTACGGTCTAGTCGATTCATACGGTTCGCTTGCGATAATCTAGCGGGCATTCAAACAATTTATGCATCAACAAAAAGAGCATTACTTATATAATAGATAAGTAATGTTCTTTTTGGTTTGGATTGGTTCTCTTTGGTTGAAAAAGAATGATGAAAAATGTGATTTTTTATTCTAGATATTACTTATAATTATTATTTATGAGAATAATCTAATCTACTTCCATGCCTTAACACAATTGTGGGTAAAGATATAGATCAAACAAATCAGTCCAATGGGGCCGGACCCGTATGTAGCTCATGGTGTTAATTCTCCCCCATACCATTGTCTCACAGATAAAGCAATTTACTTAATTAAAACTCCCAATACTGCACATTGAGATAAACTACAGTTATTAAGACATTACCACAATTCGAAAGTAAGGATAAGCCGCAACGAACTCTCAATCTCAATTTATATACTTGAATGTATATGTGTACAAAATATCGATTCATATATTATTATGCAACATCTTCACATTGGCTCAAGAAGGACTAATAAAAGCGATTCCGGGCGTGCAGAGTGGCATGTTCGTCTGTGATGGACACTCGCAACATCAGAAGAGCTGCAGGTGCGTTGCCGGCCTTTTAAGAGGGAATACGCTCTTTTCTTGAAGGTTTGCAGGTCGTATAGGTCCGGATATACTGCCATTGTCGATTGTGCATCTTTTTGACAGATTCGCAGTAATGTTCCACCACCAAGGCAAGGTAAACCGAATCGGTTTAACCGATTACCGAGCGCATTTTGGGTCAACGGAGTTGCGGACGTCATGTTAATAATTGTATACCTTCTTTTTTGTTTCCTATTTATTTCTTAAAAGGTAATTCAATATATTTTTTTGAAGACCATGAGGTAACTCCCAACATGCCACAATTTTGGAGCCATTCAACGCCTAGACAGGACCCATCCTTGCTACAAAATACAAAACAATATTACCGCGGTAGTTAAAACTTAAACTAAACTCGTATTGTCACTGCGGAGTGGAATTAATGGATATCATCAGTTCAAATTTCGATTCGGCAATAAATTGCAAAGTTCAACTATCTTATCTAATCAATCTCCTCGGGGAAGTTTCAGCTCATAAATACAGTTCTGTAAGCAACTCGTGTTATTTATTGTTCTAGTCGTTAATGTCTTTCATGGGACGTCATATTTACCGATATTATCTAAACTTACCACGCCACTCTTCTAACGAATTTGACAAGGATAAAAACTATTTACCTCACTTATATTATCCAGAGTGCAAATGTTTTAATAGTAATGGAAAATAATTTAATTTGTTTAGATAGATGCTCTACACTGAACTGATTTTGATGAAGTTCGAAAATTAGCTGTGGCCAATTTTTATAAAAAAAATATATGAAGATATTATGTTTCCCTCGTGACACTCTTTTGCGTCGTGAGGTAAACATCTAGTTGGATTTCAAATAGGTAGGTGCTATAGAGTTTTGAGCACATTATGAGATTTGCCCATAGATAGGCCATAAATATCGCTTGAATTCTTATAAGTCTAATTTAGTAGCATTAGTGGCTCACTGGCTCAACATGATCTATGTTTGTGAAATAAATCATCAATATTATGATCATAAAATGTTTTTATTGCAACAAGAAAGCATGGAACCATTACACTAGTTGCAGGAAGTGGTATGTATTTAGATCTCATTTTTAAAGCATAACCACAGCATAACAGTATCGATTAATTATTATTTATTATTATTAGTGAAGGTAAAAGTATAATTCAATGTAACTTAGACCAGTAGACAAAATTAATATAATTATAAATATCTGTTATCATATTAAAATCACGAGCAACTATAGGTGTAACAGAATCTGATGGCAAATTTTGACGGCAGATTTTCAAAAAATATCCTTGATCATTGGATAAATTTATATATTTGCATGTTTCATACACAGAATCAGCCGCTATAAGAAAAAAAAGAGGATCAAAATATTTTTTTCCAATTACCCCGGTATTGCTAGAGTCAATTTATTTTTTCACTTTTTGCCATCAGATTCTGGTAGACCTTTACCTACAAACATCACAGCTCACAGACATCACCAAAGGCTTTTCATTAAAATTTCCTGCGGTATAGCAAAGTTGATTTAAAGCGTCCAACTAATTGGCGTTCGATTTGTTCCAAATTGGGGTAATCGGTTGTACGATTTCCCTTAACCCTCCGAGAGGCTTGAGAAATCAATGAACCCTTGGTAACACCCGATATGTTATATTTGAGTCACATCAAATCTACCAAAACACAACGTCCTGAAAATGCTTGAAAGAAAGTTAAGAAGAAAGGGGTTAAAATTTCAAAAGGGGGTTACTAGTTTGATATCTATTCTATCCGGCTTTGCCAATTAAGTACTTGGTATTATTAATAATTTATTTTTCTAAATGAAACGATGACTTTTCGTAAAAGAAACTTAATTATGTCCATCTAATCGTAAAGGAAACTTATGTCCAACTTTCAGTGATTCAGCGATTGAGACGTAACTCGTGAGAAATTGAAGAGACGAAGACATATTATTTTTTGCATTTTATAATAGACTAGCTGTTGCCCGCGACTTCGCCCGCGTCAAAGTAAAATATATCCTCCTCCTTTTTGGAAGTCGGTTAAAAGTGGCCTAAGTTACTCCTTACTACATCAGCTTTCTACCAAAAAAGGTCAAGTCAAAATACCTCCAGCCGTTTCAGAGATTAGCCGGAACAAACAGATAGACAGACATATAGACAAAAATTGTAAAAAATGTTGTTTTGGTGTATGTAGCGTATATTTATTCAAATGCATGTAGTAACAAACGGTTCCTTCAATATTACAAACAGACACTCCAATTTTATTTACATGTATAGATGTATAGATTTTGTCCAATAAATTGTTATTGGATTGGCATTGGCCTATAATAATACCTAGGTAGGTACTATTAATTAATAGTAAATAACACGCATTCTACTCGCGATCCCTAATTACTGCCAATATTAATTACCAGTACAGTGCAATTAGTTAAATTAGAATTAATTTTACCGCCATCGATTAATTATAATAACTATTTGGTTACTATTAACATTGTCGAAATATTTTCACACCCAATTATGCTGAAAGTAAATTATATAGAGGTGAAATAAATCATCATTATCAATATAGAAGGTTAGTTACATTTTTTTTTCATAGTTTCTAGCTGCAGTGAAGAAAAATCCAAACTTTGTTTTTATAATGTTATAATGTGTAAGTATATCTGTCGCAGAGAAAAGAGAATTTCACGATATCCCTAGGGATATCACGAACTCCCGGTAGATGCCGAATATTCTTGTTAGTTACGTCTTCTTACTAAAAATATCTAGTGATATGTCATTTCACTATAAACTAAATCTAGTGAAATGTCAGAAAAGCGGATACCGCCGAATAAAAAGCGAGCCACTCATTTCTCTCGCTCGCTCTAGTTCCCACACGTTGACACGGGCACTAGTGGGAGTGAAACAAATGCGTCGCTCGAGCTGGCGCGGCTCGTCTAGCCTGGAGACAGACAGACAGACAAACGGAGAGACAGTTTTACCCTTTGGGTACGGAACCTTAAAAACTAGGATAATCGAAGATCTGGAGTACCTGTAATACCTGTGCCTGCACAAGAGCCTAACCAAACTAGAGATCGCGACATGCTACCTTTACAAAAAATATGTAACTTGGTGGTCCGCTTCATTTGACGTCAAAAATCAAAGGTCTGAAGTATCTGATGAAGAACCCTCAGCTGGTTTCAACTGTATGATTCAGAGTGATATGGTGATGCCCCCTCAGATGCTATAGTTGCATAACACGTGTGATAATCATAATAATAACCCCCACTCTGGTTTTGGTGACGGTGGCCGGTTTCATTGTAACCAGGCCAGGAGTAATTTTATAGTGCCCAAGTGTGTGCGCAGTACACAAGAGCAATCTCTCTATTCCTTTACTCGCATAACCCAGTGGGACGGAAGACCGACACGACCGGCGAGAGATCAGGCGCAGGACCGACTTTTTACATGCCCATCCGACGCATGGATCATCTAACATCTTACTTGTCAGATTCAGATGTTAGATGATCCTATCAAAGTACCCGTGTGTATACTAGAGCGAGCGAGAGAAATGCGTGGCTCGATTTTTACTCGGCGGTATCCGCTTTTCTGACATTTCACTAGATTTAGTTTATAGTGAAATGACATATCACTAGATATTTTTAGTAAGAAGACGTAACAAACAAGAATATTCGGCATCTACCGGGAGTTCGCGATATCCCTAGGGATATCGTGAAATCCCCGATATCCTCTTTTCCCTGCGACATATCTTAATTAAAACAAAAATTGCAAGTACCTACTGAGCCACTGTATTTCTTTATTGCTCGGTTAATGATGTGAAAATTAAATTGGCAGCATTACTTTTAATTACCAATTTAACTTCTAATTAAGTACCAATTAAAAGTTAAAGTTACTACGTTGTTTACATCAAAATAAAATACGGAATGATAAGAGGTGAGAACTTTCACTCTGCATACAAGGTAACACTAAAATTTACGTTTACAACTTCTTTAACAAGTAAAAAACCTATTATTAAAATAATAATTACTTATTTTTACAAAAAATACGTATTTCGTAATCTTACTTTATTTTTATCTATAAACTTCAAGCACCTGTCCATTCAGTCCTTCTATGACCTTGATAACCTCTTAATATTTCTTAGGATTTCTAATTTAGTCTCTGTAGATTAAATCTATATAAATAATTTAATTAATTACCGCGTATGACGTAATAATTATAAGATAAAGGTTAATTAAAAACTTAAAAAACATTTCGATGTTGTCTGATAGAGTTACGAGTTATGTTCACACTTGATAATTATTGTATTGTTTTTCTGTCCGTTGTCTTTATATTATTATGGTAGAGCACTGATCTCTATTATACAAGTACGCTGGATTGCTGATACAGACCTGCTTTTTGTGCCTATTTGAATTTATTCGGGTAGAGAACTAAATTTGACGTAACCACAACCAATAACAACAGCTGTTGTCATCACTAGTATTAGTTCCAAATACTCTCACTACACTGTTATCAGCGCTAATATGGCGGCTTTCAAACGACATTTTTACGTCAGATTTAGTTCTCTACCCGAATAATAGGGGCGCTGATTCCGCTTCAAATAGGTACAAAAAATAGCTGTCATTTCAAAGGCTATCAGCAATCCAGCGTACTTGTATAGAGATCAGTGTGGTAGAGATAATATTATTATGAGCTTCCGTGGCATAGTGGGAAGACCGTTGGTTCGCTCCCGAGATGGTGAAGGTTCAATCCCGGGTGGAGGCGTGTAGCCGTGTACCAATGAGACATTTTCAGATCTCAAGTAATACGGTCGCTCGCACGGTGAAGGAAAGCATCCTAAGGAAACCCGCGCACGGTTGGTCCCAGACGTATCAAGACCTGTTCATTCCTCTGGAGTCTGGACTAGGCCGACTATGTTGCGAGAATACTGTATGTGCTTAGGCAACCATATGGACATTTAAAATCTTATCCCATACACTATTTTTGAAGAGTCGTTACTTCGCTCTGAAAATATCAATTTAATAAAATAATAAATTATCCACAATGGATGCAAAGGCCTTGTTCGGTAGATATCCGTAAGTAATATTATGATGGTAAAAGTTCTCTATTATAATATTCTTTTCTCGTTTTCCAGCTAGTGTTAAATCCCCCGTTATAATAAAACTTCAAACCGTTACTATGTAACTATCCCAGTTATTATGATTGCTAAAAATTTCGCAGTTTAATTACTTTACGCAGTTTATTGTACAATTTGTCCAAATATATACAACAATAATTTGTAGGTAACTGTACAACTTGATTTTATGATCCTTAAAAGGAACATAGCGTTCAATATTTTGATTTATGTTCTATAAAACACACACCAAGCGAGTTTATGACACGAAAATATTTTTACAACGCCTAAATGATGATGGCATTAAAACATTAGTTTGAACTTTGGAAGACATTATTGGGAATATGTAGTAAAAAGAATTTTGAATAGGTACAGTTTTGCTAATGGTTTAATTAATATTAAGGTTTTCTCAAACTTGACTTTTTTGTTTTATTCTGGCGTATATACGTATTTAAACGTGTCTTGATTACGTTTTATAAAGCTTAAAAAATAATTTAATAAGATTTAAAGTTTTCCAGATAAAGTCTAAATTAACTTCCTATATATCACAAAACTATGATTCATCAGAATTAATTAGTATTATCAGTCATAATGGTGCTATATAATTCTTGTCTACTTCACGAAGCAATCGAAATAACAGACGATCACAACATTGATTGTTTCTCACAGCTATAAAATGTCACGTTTAAAATTTAAGGATGTCCACACACTGTCGACCTTTTGCCACCGAGGGATTTAAATAGGTTTAAAAAAATTGGTCTGTAATTAGAGGAAACTAGGTACTTTCTATTTTTGCTCGATTTTTTGGGTAATTTTAAAAGTTTCACCCCTGAAGTATTAAAGCATTTGAAATATCAATGGTGGCAAAATGACAATTTCCAGCTCCAATCTTTCGTAGTTATTTTTCACTACTACCTTCCTTTGTTTCGGAATAAAACGTACTACAATGTCAAGTATGTTACAGTACACTCACATCCCAAATCGTTCTCCAGCTTCACACCCTTCTCTCGATTGGTTTTAATTACTGTCATTTATTTAATCACTTTATTGGAAGCTTTCTAGTCGGGCCCATCGATTATTGCCCGCAATAAACACGATAATGTTCAAGTACTTTATTAATCACAATTTTATCTGCCTCAATTTATAAGTAAGTGGGCGATTATTCTCGCGCTCTAGAATTATTATTAGTCTGTTAATTTTAGAATAAGGTTTTACATTTTTAAAATTTTGATAAGTACTTAATTTAGATACAGATTTTGTCGATACCAATTGTAAGTAATATCAACAGCTTTTTATTTGCACTTTACTTAGGAAATGCGAAGATAAATAAGTATGCAGTATAACAATTCTGCTACGACATGATTTCAAAATTAACATAAAATACAGACCTATATATTTTTATACATATAATTTATCGAATAAACGAAACATTTGGTAACGACTATAATAATTATTAAAATTAACTATTAAGGTAGGGTAAACAATGTTTCGGCCGGATAATATTATCACAACGAGTAAACACTTGATTGGTAAACAAATTAGTAACGGTTAATGAGTATGGGCAACTATCGGTAAAGTTTTAACTTTTATGTACCAACAAACCCCTTTAAATAACGAGGGAAATGCCTAAAATAATCCTTATAGTTAATAAAAGCCAAGAAATAAAATAGTGCAATTAATAAATAATCAGGTGCTTACATATCTATACTACTATTATAAAGAGGAAAGATTTGTTTGTTTGTTTGTTTGAGTCGAATAGGCTCCGAAACTACTGGACCGATTTGAAAAATTTTTTTGCTATTGGAATCTTACATTATTTCTGCTGAACATAGGCTACATTTTATTTTGGAAAAAAGTAGGGTTCCGTAAGATATTTGAGATTTTCGGACGCAAGGTGTAAAAAATCAGCTAGAAAAGTTACTTATTTTGCGTACGCTGCCTAAACTATAAAAGATAGAACCATAAAATGTTCTAAGTAATTGTAGATCTTATAAATATCTACAAAAAAGTCCGCGACACACTATACCTATCTATGTCGAGTGAGGCACAATAACCATTTATTTATTTAAAAATCCTGATTTTTTTTTTTATAAATTGAAACGGATATATTTTACTCACGCTATTAATCCTTATCAAAATAAATTATTTTATCACTAAGTACAGTTTATGTAGATAATATTTGGTCTTTGAATGATTAAAATTGGACGTTTGGTTTTGAAATTATGGCGAAATTAAAATATTACGATAGTAGGCGTCACCAAAGCGCGTGCGGGAGGAATACAATATTCTGTTGTAGAAATGAAAATTCTGTACATAAAAGATATGAAATGACACCCGAAATTACACCTTTGTCACTACATCGCTAGAGAAGCCAAAAATGTGGTTAGTTTTTTGTCTGTCTGTCTGTCTGTCACTCTTTCTGTCTGTCTGTATGTTTGTTCCAGCATCACACGAAAAATACTGATCCGATTTGAATGTGGTTTTCGCAGATATATTTATCTTCTTCCAACTTAACATCTGGTGTATAAAATTTTTTTCCCCCACCCCTCTAAGGGGACAAAAGAGGGGGTCAGATTTTGTATTAAACTTTTTTCTTTAACACGAAAACTACTGATCCGATTTGCATACGGTTTTCACAGATTTGCATACGGTTTTCACAGATATATTATGTTTGTCTTCTTCCAATTCAACATCTGGTGTATAAAAATTAGTGGACTTACTTCATATTAGGTATTAACTGTGTTTTCAACTTAACATCTGGTGTATGACCTTCCCCCCCACACCCTCTTATGGGACAAAAGAGGGGGTAAAACATGTATCAACTGATGATGTAGAAAATATACTTTAAATGGCAAAACAACGTTTGCCGGGACAGCTAGTCATACATATTTTGTAAACGGTTATCAGCTATGTTAAATAAATACTTCTGTAGAGATTATTTTTACCACTCTTTTATTGAGCCACGAAGCAAGTCACAAAACATTATCAAAATTTTTACCAAATTTTATTACTCGCGTTGTGATTGCTTTATTTGATACTTTATTATTATTATCATCTTCTTAACTACATTATTTTACTAAGATCGATCTTGCTACTATAATTAGCTTATACTAAAAATATAAACTGTATAATTTTCATATTCTTAAGTTAACAAACCACAATTAGTCAAGGTACAAGACGTAGACAAACAAACATAGAAATTGGAAAATATTTTGCCACTGTTTCGATGCTACAACGGTCTTAACTTTTCAACCCCATTATATTCTAGCATCCAGTAGCATAACAATGTTTGCTTCTGTGTAATGACTACTGTCCTTTGATACCCTGTGGGCTTAAACAATGAAGAAGACTTTTAAGAAACGTACGCGATGGACAATAAAATTTGTTTTGTCATTTCTTACTGTGATTTATTTGGACGGTCAATAGCTTTTGTGTGAGCTTAGAAATGTTGGATTTTTTGTTGTGTAACTCACGTGGATACTAAAATAAACGCACACAAGTTGTGATGTTTCGTAGATTCGGAGACCATCGAAACATTTTTAGGGTTCTGTACGCAAAAGGTAAGAACGGATCCCTATTACTAGTCTGTTTCCAGGCTGTATCAAGAAAGATAATAAAAATTTGCAACTCTCTAACCATAATTAGAGAAGCTAGAGAGTTGATCTCTATGCATTATTCTGTCAAACAAACAGATCCAACGAGAAAAGAAAGATATCCAAATAGAGCCTAAGCTTTAAATTAAGAGAGTACCTAATGTATGCCAATTTTTATTTTGAACACTTTTAAATTAATAAAATAACGAAACAAAAAGAAATAGACCACGTTAAGTAGCTTCCAAAATCTTAAATCTCGTAAACTGTGCAATAGAAGATTAATGAACTATTTAAAATGTTAAATTTAAGTACGGCCATAACTTTGGAGTTGAGGGAAAATATTTATAGTCAATTGTTAAAAATTTATAACCACATTAAAAGCTAGAAATAAAATATTAATAAACAAGTCTTAAAACGTGCCGAAAGAATTGTTTTTTAATTTTATTTATTTGTTAAAATTTAGCCATGAAAATGCTGGATTTGCGGATTAATTATTTTAAAAAAAGATTAAAAATTATCCATCCCAAGGATGTATAATTATTTTTAATCGAAATTATTTTTGTAGACCAAAATTCAGTATCATATTTTTGGATTACGCAGTATGAAAGTGATACCTAATAGTAAGTTATTTCGTAAAATTCGCTACTCAGTTTGCTCTATTTCTTTCCTATGATTGCTACATAGGATATCTGTAATCTAACACCCTTGTATGCATTCCGAGAAATATAAAAACACCAGGTATACAATATCAATGTGCAATTTACCTTTTGTGTGGACTATATTGCGACTAAAACGCAATCGTATTGTGAACGCAACAATTGTAATCCATAGATTATTATCTCGGCTTATCTAATATCTATGTCACAGAGGCCGATCGACATTTAAACATTTTATCCTCCATTGCCAGTCCAATTGGACGTATTAATTTCAGTAACTAAATATTTTTGTTACGATACTATTTAATGTTTTTTATCTTGCATAGCACTAGTCGCTGCATATCGAGAT
This sequence comes from Plebejus argus, assembly GCA_905404155.3. Classification (NCBI taxonomy): domain Eukaryota; kingdom Metazoa; phylum Arthropoda; class Insecta; order Lepidoptera; family Lycaenidae; genus Plebejus; species Plebejus argus. The sequence continues at coordinate 9,466,394 of FR989941.1, read as the reverse complement.
CTTCCCAAGAAGGTACTCTGAATAAAAAAGTTTGAATTGCAACAAAATTAGAACTTAATCATTTTAGACTTAACAGATCGTAGAGTCAAACTTATGATATAAAGTTGCATATTATGGTGCTTAAATGAAATAAAATCATTCCAGAAGTTTCAAAGCCTATTCAATGCAAATTCAAGCGAAACACAAACATTTACTCTCTAAATAACTAGTATTGATTATAACGTATAATATTATAATAATATTACCTACTAAGCAGAACTACAAGTTACAACTTACAAATATTGCACTACATAAAATAAGCAACAGACGAACTTTGGTGAAGATCACAAGAATTCCATTTACAATAAGCTCATAATTGACCATAGAAGCATGAGTTTTAATCGTTACCATCAGTTACCCATCATTTGGCATTCGGTCATCGCACCAGAGACAAAGCCGTCACGGTGTGTCCACTTCCTGGACATTCAACCAGAACATCAATGGATGCACTTCTGGTTGAGAATCGATTTTCCAATTTCGCAATCGATTGAGTGGTCACTTCTGACGCTTCGTAATGGTCTTAAAAGTTAATAAGCAATTATGTAGATTTAGATATATTTAATTGATCATTTGCAACTTGTAAGCAGTAACTTATAAGCAGGTAAAAATGATTTTAAATTTTTGTAAAAAAACATGAACAACTCTATCTTAAAATAAATTTCATCCGTGCAACAATCTATCGCCTTTTTCACAGTCTAAAATAGATTTTGAATAGGTGCCATAATAAAATTCGCACAAAACATTTAATAGAAATAGCGGGAAAAAACCCCAAATGATCTCGCTTGTTTGGTATAAAAATGCCGAAATAGGTAAAAGAAAATAAATAATACAGTGTCAAGATCCTTGGCAATGAATGATATGGATATAATGCCACCACATGAATACTTTTTAATGTGCCAGAGATACGACCAGTCATTGTGAAGATTGACAAAAGATTTTTTATCGTGGGACTAATCTCAAGAGGTCCTCCATCGCATAAACATTTATGAAGTCGTAGGACAAAGACTGGCCAAGATGACAGCTGCAGAGTTTCCGACCGAACGCTCTTAACCGTGAAATCCACGGCAAGACCGTTAGAATCAATAATGCGAATTTCATTAAATTCTCTTTCAACATTGGAAACTGCCACACCTACCGTTGATTGATTTCTGACGATTATTTTTGGTCGTATAAATGGCAATCCGATGGTTCCACTTCATGTAACATGACCATTCACTGAACTTACCGCATAGTATTAACTTTTCTTTGTCGATATAGGGCTTTGACTTTGCGACGTTCCCGGTTACTATTAGCTCTAGCTTGGTAAGATATCTCTTCAAGACAAAAGAGCTCGTCATCACCATCAGGTGTACCTGTTTTACAGCATTGAAAAATATAGGAAATGTGACTTAAAACTTTTAAATTGTCTTTTAGGTCAACTTAGTCATTTCTATCCACAGGTGCAAGGATGCATTAGTCATTGACTGAGGAAAATCCACGTACCGTATTGGTTAAGGGTCCGGGTTACCCTCGAAATTTTCATACATTCTTAATACCAAAATCATTTTCTCATACGAAAATATTTAACATGTTTGAGTTATTTTTCAGCTTAAGATAGTAATTACCTAGGGTCCTGAACAATTTTTTTTTACAAAATATTTAAATACTAAAAAAAAAATTTTTGTGTTTAAATATTTTTTAGTAAATTTACTACTAAATATTTAAAGAGCAAAAAATAGACAAAAACACTAAAAATATATAAATAAATAGTAAATTTACTACAAAATATTTAAATAATAAAAAATATTTTTTTAAGTTTAAATATTTTGTAGTAAATTTACTATTTATTTATATATTTTTTAGTGTTTTTGTCTATTTTTTGGTGTTTAAATATTTAGTAGTAAATTTACTAAAAAATATTTAAGCACAATTTTTTTTTTTTTAGTATTTAAATATTTTGTAAAAAAAATTTGTTCAGGACCCTAGGTAATTACTATCTTAAGCTGAAAAATAACTCAAACATGTTAAATATTTTCGTATGAGAAAATGATTTTGGTATTAAGAATGTATGAAAATTTCGAGGGTAACCCGGGCCCTTAAACAATATCCTTCAAATACTTCATTCATAATACGTATTGTAACATTATTATGCTGAGGAAGCCTCGCGCCCCCACATTATAAATTACTGGTTATCTGTAATCCAATTTTACCGCTATGAACGTATTGACAACCTGCTAGGTAATTAAGACCTTTATTTTTTGGTAGAAAACCTTATTACTTTTTTTTCGAAAAAAAAAAAGACTTTCAACGCTAATCATAAAATGAGAAGAGCTGAAGCAATTATTAGTAGAAGGAAAGTTAGATTAAGATACATAATAATATAGAGTCTACATAAGATACCAGAATAATATTATGTTAACAAAAAGTAGAATGTAAAGTTAGTTGATGGGAGATGCTTTGAAAAAAAAAGTCAAAATCGTTGTTTGAATGTATTTTATTTGTGTCCTCAATAAACATTTTGCAGCATAATTATTACAAACTTTTATTACACTCAGTCAATTTACTTTTAAAAAAATTTAATCAACGCAATATTAATTTTAGCCAACAATTAAAAAGAAATAAAATGTCGTTCGCGAGCTGTAAATAGATGAAGTATGAACATAAAAAGTTTCATAGCACGCGTGAAAAAACACATAAAACTCTTCAAGGAATATCTTTATTTCGGAACGCGCGCGAGATCTTTGTTAGCCATATATCTGTCAGGATCCTTGTTAATATGGTTCTTTGGTCAGTGATCAAAGAGATGGTCTTGAGAACCAGTGACACCTAATTGGTTCTAAAGTTGGATGGAATTTCGCTTAATATTCCGTCGAATTTTATCCCTTTCTACTTTAGGTACTTGGTTATTGTTATTGGTACAATAGTGTAACTCAATAACGTTTGATTAATCGATGATATAAAAAGTTATTATGTTAAATTACTTTGTATAAGTGTTTATAAGACTGTATTAATTATAATATTCAACCACTATTGGCTTCAATGTTATCTATGGCTAAATAATAAGTGAGAGAGCTTACGTAAAGATTTAATAATCATTTTATCATCTTACCAAACGATATCGTCGCTCTTTTTATTATAAAGAACTAGGTAGAGCGAATTTAGATGTCGTATGTTAGGCGAAGACCAAAAAGGAATAGCCGAATATGCAGGATTAGCTATTCCGCTTATTCCGAATAGTGTCTGGATATGCCAGGCATCCCTATTACCTTCGACTGCCTTAGTCATGGGTATTTAAATTCTGTAGACATCATTTACGGCTACACGATTAATTTCGCGTTCAGATGTTTTGTCACGTACCCACAATAGAATTTACAACTTCGACGGAAAAATTTCGTAGAATTTGTAACAAAGTTATGCGGTACATTGAGGATTCCACAAAATGTTCCAAAATTTAATTTAAAATAGGCCCTTATAAAATGGCTGCTACATTTCAAGATAATGATAAGAAGATCTCTTGCATCTTAAACAGCATTAGGTGTGAACGCTTGATAATTATGTAAATTTATTGTTATTAGCTACACTAATTAAACAATAACGGTCGTATGAATAAAAACTTAGCGAAGGTTTACAACAGCTATAGAAGCCTGTTGTAAAATTTAATATGAATAAAGGTTCTCTAACAGTGCTCTAACACCTTTTTAAGGTGACAGCTGTCAAAAGATAGCGCGTCTGTTTTAAACCTATTTTAAGAACATTTTAAGCATAATCGTTATGAATAAACGTTTGCTAACAGTTGTTTAGGCTCGAAACGTCAAATAGGAGTTCGCTAACTTTAGTGAAGCCTCGGACCTACTTTAAGACCATTTTAAGAGATTGAAATGGACGAAATATCGAGTATTATCGCGATTTCTGACATTATTGCAATTTTTGAAGGAATTTCTAGCCGCCCTCGTCGACAAAAAGTATACATATAATAAGATAATAATAAATCCATTTGACGACTTAAAAATATTTTTATTAGTACCTGCATGTTAGGGGCAGAGGGCGCTGCGCGTTGATAGTATTCCTGTTTGTCAATAGATGGTGTTTTTTAAATATTTTTTTTGAGTAGATTTTTTTAACTCATGAAATAACTCTATTCCTTTCGGGTGCCCTTTGACACCTCTCAAGTTTTTTTTTCTACAAAATACTCATTAAATTTCATTGAATTTGAGACAATATTGATGATTGAACACAATAAATTGGCACACTACCAACATTACCAAAAAAAGAATACTATAAAACGTCATCTAACAGTATTCAAGCTAGCGAAGGCTTAGCAAGCGTTTATTCATATGGAGTGTTAAAAGACGGTTTTTAACTTTAGCGAACATTTTAGTTAGAAAACTGTTAAAACCTTCGCTAAGATTTTTTTATTCATACAACCGTAAATGCCTGATTGTGTAACAGTTCTTGCATCTGTCTATCAAATGTTTTCTCTCTTTCCGATATAGTATTTTCCATCTCTTTCTATACTGGTGTTAACAAGCAGTAGTATAAGTTTTGTATGTAATTAAAAGCCTCTTAAATTGTTGCTTAGTGTGCACTCTACCATAAAAGAATTTTAACAGGGCTTATTGATTAGTGCGTAAGTAGGTAAGATTGATATTTATTTCTATTTTCTGCTTACTTACAATTGTCTTTATTATATTTTTATTTTATTAGGAAAACATGCAGTGATTTTTTTAACAAGTTTAAAAAATACACAAAAACATAACACTATTAACACGTTTTCACACCCTCAATAATAAGAAAAGCTTATGATCTAACAATAAATTATCAATAATATTTATGAGAGGTAAGTTTACAGTATGGTGGTTACAATTAAGTAGGTACTTTAATTTATATTATATACGAGAAAATAACTATACGCACTGAAATACATAACAATATTATACCAATAAAATATCTAGCAAATTAACAAGTTGAAGTATAAACAGTTAAGAAACAGTCTCAAACCATTGATTAGTGATTAGCTTTTTAGTAGCGCCGGAAGATTAAATAAATCAAGATCCGTGAGTTTGTTCATGTCGTTAAAAAAGTTAGGTGAACGAATAAAAAATGAGTTTTTGCGATAATTACCTACCTTAAGTACTTTCTTTTGGGTCTACTGTTAATGATGATTAATAAATTATGTTAGGTCTCAAGATTTGTATCTAAAAATACTGAAATAAAATTGAAATTATTTGGAATCAAAGCATAGACACTGAAATTCCATTTATGATTATTGTTTTCTTTATAAAAGGCATTTTAGAAACGCTACGAAACTAGGTCATTCGTAAGATTCTTGAAACAATTCTTTGGTTATTTTTGTACACTACGAAAGTTATGTAGAGAATACAAACATAAGATTTCATTCTTTTTTATTTATCCATACCCATTTCGTCACGAATAGGTAATAATATTTAACGTTGGTTCTCTACACTCTCTTCGTATTATACGAGTAAATATACCTGTATGTCTTTGGATTCTAAACTTTTTTCAGATTGCCTGTTTTTACTCTATTCAACCTTATGTAAACTTATGTTACGTTCAATTTTTGAACCGCAATTTATATTATATTTCCGTTTTGTGTTATCATTTGCTATAAAATAAAAGTTTAATATTGTGACTGTAACATCAAAATATATTGTTATTGGAATTTTGTATTCGAATTTCGTTGCAACTTGCAAGCGATGACAATTATGTTTTATTGATACACCGTAGACGCAGTATATGAAAGTGCGAACAACACAAGGACACAATAGGCGCAAAGAATACTCCGGGCCCATCGGTCACCGACATATCGCATTAAAATGTGCATAATACGAACGCAATACAATCGGCCTATAACCATTTCATGTTATGGAGTCTCAAAATTAAACCTTCTGCATTTACAATAAGGTCCAATTATCCTCGCGTAATTGCTCGGCAATATCCATTCAATTTGGCGTGTATAATAGTGGACAATAGCTGAATACACTTGAATGCCAAATAGTTTACTTGGTCTCAAGACTATTGCTCGGAGAGAATAAAAACGTTAATCTGTAGAACTAATTTATTTAAGAGTGTTACAAACCGCAGAGATATAATTAGTTTAACCATAACAGAAGTCAGAGTCTAAACATTCTGTATTTACTATCAGCAAAATAGTACTCAACTTATATTTCATAATAATACATGAAGTAATAAAACCTATTCTTCAGGTAAAAATGAAAACAACGATAGCTTTTCCATTCATAAAATTAAACATTACAATAGACTGATTATAAACATGTTATACAAAACAAACGGTGTTTAATATTAATTAAAATTATCAAAAACATCAAACGCAAGATGTTGGATATTTAATTATGCGTTTACCATTGTTATTCCAAGACCATCCTCCATTAAAGTAGCCATTATAGAAACAAACAGGCAACTCCCAGTTATAAAATAATTATCGCTTTTATCTTCCCTTTGTGTGAGTCCCGACGCAAACATGATATTGAAGAATTTCACAAGGGCCGCACGGCGCACCATAGATACACATTTCAATAGACGCTACATCTTTAAATATAATAATATTATGTTTCCTAGTCATAATAAGGGCCAGTTTCACAACTTCCTGATAAGGTGCCGAATAGGCTATCGACAACTTTTTTGACAGATTCTCCATACTTCATCTGTCAAATTAAGTGGTGGATAGTCTATCAGGAAGTGGTGAAACAGGCCTTAAGTATGCAATCAATTTGATTGGTATAATAACGAGTGAAGACTAATATAATATTTAAGGACGCTATTACAAATATCAGCGATTTTCCGGTACCCTATTAAAGAATTAGGAGTCAAACTGCGAGGATATTTTGGTTTCAAATGAAAGATAATATATTCATCTCCACGACTGTACCATAAAAATTCTATAGCCGCATACAAAATTTTCACATAAAATACGTTTTAACCATCACAATAATCGCAAAATATGAAAAAAATGGGGTCTGATTAGGTACCTTAATATCTTAATACACTGAACTGAGAAAAATAAATATACAAAAAAATTGTTGCTTATTTAGTTCTCTATAAAGTCCGCTAAAAATTTTATATAAAAATAAACAACTTTTCCAGTTATAAGAAAAATAAGAAAATTTCTCAAATTTTTTCATACATTTTCGCCATATCAAGAACGCGGCGAGCATCGTAACCGCCACTGTACAAGACGCGCTAATATGAATCTTATTTTAATGTCACATCTGATCACATGAATACATCGATATTCGTACTGACAGACATCCGACCTGCTAATTCTCCGGTTGGAGCATTCTTAATGTAAATAGATGATGTAGAGATTGAGATATATATTTTTAATTACTGCTCTTTATGGGTTTACTGTCGATAGCTGTGTAGATGACAATGTCAAGTAAAATTAATTTAATTTTAAATTAATCGTTACTATTTTTATGTTGTATTTGCAAAATAATACTATTGTCAATCCAGCAAGTGGTAGATAATTTTGAAACTCATTACTATCATAAGCCTATTTTTTAAATTCATACACTTTCTTGCTCCTGATCTGTAACATCTTCCAAAAACTGTATCTGTGGTCAAACTCACCCAAAAAAAAAAAGTAATTTAAAATCTGAAGATTTAATGACGTCAGCCAAACTTTTGTTCTACCCGGTCTCAAAAAACCATGACCGCACTAAAACAAACTTACAAATTATCGTCGATGGTTTCTGCTATGCTGAGTTTCTTGAGTCATTTTAAAAGCCATATTTTTTTTCTTTAATTTTAACTTGTTTATGTACTTATTATAATAATATTATCATTACAAAATAATCTATTTTTTGCTTTTTCATGCTTTCCAATGTTGTGTTGATTCGTTTTTTATAAAAAAATAATTATGTTTTATTATTTAGATTTTTCAATACATACTTCCATTGCAAAACGTTTTATAAAACCTAAGACAAAGGTCATAAACACTTCGTAGCATTTCTCCGTTTTTATTTTGATACAGATTCAGTATTGTATTATAGTTTCAACAAACAAGATTATGCATTTTCAATTTAACCCTCCAACAAGTTCATAGTTAACCTTCTAATGATGTACGGGTCGTTTGTACCGTTTCTACCTGAGCCACCTGCTCCTATAAACCGACATTTTTCATATAAATGGTCTATAATGCTCTATTCCGTATCATTTTTTTAAATTTTCTATCATCATCATTTTTTTCCACCTGCATCCATAATTTGTTTGTTTAGAGAGATCCTTTTTAAATTTTGCATGGTTTAATAAAAGCTTTGTATATCGGAATTCGGAACAGTTCAAATTGGATATTGTGCTTAAAAGTTTTTTGTGAAGTTTTAGTACTTTAAGTCTTTAACCTGTATCGCTCTTTAAAATAAAAGTACCATACAAGAATTGCTCGTTTAAAGATATAAGATATAGTACACAAACTTTAATTCTAAAGTAAGACATAAAATTTTCATTCCTTCCGTTAAAGCTTAAAATTAATAATAATAAGCTCCAATTAGTCACTGCTTATTAACCCTCAAACGAATGGTCATATTTTTCCCACATGTTCAGTGTTCTCCTAAGTGTAGACGCAAGATCATTAATACGTCACAAGTAGCCAAGGGTTAATTAAACAACATTCAGGCCTTTAAGACCCGCGGGCTCTATTGTGTGCCTCGGTCCTGTAGACCCTTGTTGTTATTTTTAATAGCAAAAATGATAAATGCGTCTTCGGAGAGCGAAGAGTAAATTAATATTTACGATTCATGTTTTTTTCAATGGATTTTGAAATATTGATGTTTCTAGGATTTGAAAAATCCATTTTTCATTTGATAGCATTATTTACAAGGTCTTCTGAGGTGTATTTTTGTTATATTATGAGGATGCGTTTCGCCCCAACACCGGAGTGGACTCTACGAACAACGTTCGTCAAGACTTGACGAACGTTGTTCGTAGAGTCCACATCCTGAGGATGCTCCGGTGTTGGGGCGAAACGCGCGTCGAGGTTTTCGACCTGCATGGTGGTGAGGGGCCTTGCACGGATTTGCCAACATTATTGCTTGTGTGGTGGTGGTGTTTGCAGGTTCTTGCATGCGAGTGTACGCATAGGCAGTGTGGGAGAGGAGGGAGGTGCTGTACGCATGCCTATGCGTGCACTCACTCATTTACTTAAAGGTTGAGGTTTATTTCGCGGAATATTGCTAAAAATAATAACAAACTAAATTTGAAGCAAAGATTTAAGAACTATTTTATCTCTGTATCGAAAATGAACCATGATAGGGTTAAATGTTAGGATTTAAACACACAATGTTAGGGCTTAAGGGCCCGGGTTACCCTCGAAATTTTCATAAATGTATGAAAATTTAATAATAAAAAATATTTTTTATTTTTTAAATATTTTGTAGTAAATTTACTATTTATTTATATATTTTTTAGTGTTTTTGTCTATTTTTTGGTGTTTAAATATTTAGTAGTAAATTTACTAAAAAATATTTAAGCACAAAAAAATTTTTTTTAGTATTTAAATATTTTGTAAAAAAAATTTGTTCAGGACCCTAGGTAATTACTATCTTAAGCTGAAAAATAACTCGAACATGTTAAATGTTTTCGCATGAGAAAATGATTTTGGTATTAAGAATGTATGAAAATTTCGAGGGTAACCCGGGCCCTTAAAGCAATACAAAACTGCAACTTTATTTGGTTTGCTACAAAAAATCCAGTAAAAGTTATAATGCCGTGGGCAGTATCTGAAATCTAAAGAAACATAATATTATTTACAATTTAGGTTTTTAATAGTGTACAAATCAGAAATCAGAATACCTCATCTTAAAATTGCATCGCGTCGTCAGACATCACAATAATTTGTATCGTATCGTTGTGAGCACACTCTTAAATATGAAGTTAATGACTGGCTAAAAAAGCTTTTATAGCCAAATGAATCAGTGTTTTATATTTTTTTGTTTTAGTACATTGGCGAATGAACATCAATTAATTGAGGAAAATCCGTATTGAGCATTTGTGATCAATCTTGATTTGTATCTTTATAGATGAAAATTTGAGTATACCGTACCTGATGTCGCCACAAGTCAGTAACGCTGATGTAATTAAGATAAAAAAACAGAATATGTATATATCTATACCTATCTATTCTTTACAAGGTCTAATATTATTAAACGTTAGTTTTAAAATTGATAATAATGACTGAATTAAATTTTAAGCCACAGGCCACAATAAAAGTTACGAAGCCTTAAATCAAAATAAGTATGTATAATGTATATAGCAGACGATAAATATCTAGCTACACATAAAAATGGCAAGATAAATCTAGAGGTCTTAAGGACATTCCTTTTCAGGTCCTTAATTGTAGGATACGAAATGACAGATATGAAATACAACCTGCCTCGTTCGTTTGAATAATTCTAGTCCGTATATCCCCGCATAATTGATACCTTTCAAACTTATAACTTGGGAATCCTCGGTCATCGTGTAAACAGAAACCTACTAATTAAGTAGAACAATGCATTCTTAGAACCCCCACGAAGAGGCAAAAAACGGCCTATCGAAAACCTCTTAGACACGGGGATTTTAAGATTAAAGCTCAAGATGATACCCTTTCTAATCCTTGCCGCCTTTGGGGTTGAAACCGCTAAGACATTCTTTCTAATATACAAATGTTTTGAATTTTTAATTTCTCATTATAACAAAAGGCTTCTGAGTTTAATATTTAAGCGGTTTAAGAAACAAATATTGTTGAAGGTTTTTTGAAGGCTTTATCCGTATTTCGGTGGCTACCTTGCTTTATTGTTAACAAAAATACTTTTTCTATAAGAGATGAAAAAATGTACAATGATTTAACTATGAGGTATTTGATATTTTACAAGTATTAACAACTACGACATGCAAGAAACTTTGATCTTGCACTTACACACCTCGCAATATTTTAACGCATAGAAATACACCACAATGGCTGCAGACGTAGTTTAACTAAAAATTTACATGTGTGAAACTATGTCTGTGTGCTTGAACACGATTCAACTGCGCTATAATAAGCTAATTTCTTCGTTCGATTTCGGCCTTTAAACAGGTACAGGGTACAGGCCTTAAAAATATATCTATACAAACATAAATAGATACTAATCAGTCATTCTAAGGAAAATAATTATAGAGTTATCAACTACATAATATATTAATATATTATATTCTATTTAATAGCCAAACTAATCAACAAAGTAAAAGTAATAAATTCAATTTTAATTTAAAAACAGCAGACAAAACATTCAAAGAATAATTTTTGCAAGTATATAATTAACTTTTTGGCCAATTCCTTTCAAGTTCTTTGGGCGGAGTATTATACCTGACTGAGAGATATAAATTCAAACCTTCATTTTTGTTACCAATATTATTTATGTTCTACGGAGTGCATATTTAGCTTTAGTATAATCTGTTTAAAACTTTAAAATCAAAGGCAATGTAATATAAGTAGAAACTAAAGAAATTTGTGAAGGAAAAAAGTTTTTTTTTTAAAACAGAGCATGAGCAGTGATCATTATTTATTTAGTGATACCAGCGTTAGTTTTCGTTTTAGTCACATGCAAAATACTTGACAAAGAACATAGATAATATGGGTGTGAAACAACAATTTCTCATATTGTGGTACTTTACAATATTATGGCGGCAGCTTCTGACTACGCACGATAAGAGTCTTGCAGAGCTGTTACAGAAGCGTTAATCGATTATCATGAAGTGATATAAATAAAGACGGTGAAAGAAAAAACAGTGCTGCAGGCTATGAACCCACCATCAGCTCATCAAACTGATCGTTTTCCTGCCTTTTTATAAATCATATCACAAACTAGATCACATTTTAATTTAGTAAGTGGAACAGGAAGGGTTGATTTAAGACACAATCTTGCCCGTCAATCTTAATGAAATATATTAAAATACGTTATTGTCCAACGTACGGACAGCTCAAAATATTGTACCTCCCACAGGACCTTCTGTGCAACGAAATAAGGATCATGCTTCAGATGCTAAAAGGTGAATAAAATCTGAACGGTTTACATGTTTTTCCAGCCTTACACTAATACAATGGGATGTATGTCTCTTTGTCGTGATGGTTACGTCCGACAAGAAAAGGGTAAGAAAACTATCGTTTGATCTAAAATATTAAAGAAAGGAATAAAACGTAAGACAGGTAAAACATTTTTTATATAAAAGTGTATTAAACATATTGAATCTGATTAAAAATTCTAAAAGAAACAGAGTACAGACTTATTTTTACTATAGTTATTACCTTATACCAAAAGTGCTCACCGCAAGCTTTTCCATGACGAAATAATTTCCATATATATCCATTAAATAACTATTTAAGAGATAACTTTTTATTACATTAAGTTTAACGATAATACAAAGTGTCGGTAAAATAATTAATGTAAAAACGTAGGATAAGCTTTGATTAAATCTGTGAAAGTAGCTTTTATGGCAATAATAAAAAGTTAAAATAATATACAAACTTAATATGAATAGAATAAAATATCATAATACATAATATCTATTATCTATCATGTCTATTTCGGATCTTGTTTGAAGACGTGAGTGGATGAATATGATAACTAACAGTAAAAAAATACGTTTTTTTTGCATAAATTGAGGCTTTAGGCCGGAAAAATGATTTCAAATTAAAAACTGTGCATTTTATGTGTAGCCTAATATACATATAGTCAGGTGATGAAATAGATAAGTCACAAAGTTCAAATTATAAGAAAAAAAAGTAGCCCGAATGTTACAAAATGTTGTTATAGTGTTCTTCACTCACGCCTTCATTTATGTATTAAGTTTCATCTCGATCTTTTAATTTTTTTCAGCTTGGTAACATACATTATTATGCTCTAGTATATCTCAGACCTGTTAAAGTTTCTCTGAGCTATTTGAAAATATCCTATGGGCTAAGCAAGCAAAGTACAGAATATTCAAAACCTAGACAAATGAAAACATTATTTACACTGTAGAAATCATCCAAGTAGTAATCATAAAAAGACCTCAGTTTAAATAATAATAATAATTAATAAATGAATTAAAAAACAAACGCACGCGGCTACTCCAAAGAATGGGGTTCTCATGGTAATCGTTCCACCTTGCATTATCAAGTCGAGTGCGGATACCCTTACAAGCCCATACAGATCACATCCCAAAGCGCACATGATCGCTTGAATTAATAAAAACGGTCAAGCGGGAACTACGCGTGATAGAGGGTTCTGTACGGAGTAATTTGATTAATCAATAAAGTATTGGCGACGGATCTACTATCGTAGCTTGTCTCTGGTAAACATGGTCACTCTATGTCCAAATTATTATTATTATTATTATGTACCACCAAGGTACCACCATGACCATTAACTCTTTAACTCCCAAGCGTCCATAGCGGCCGCGAGAACAATAGATTTCCAAGAATCCGCGATCGAAGAATAATTAAGACAATGTTTTTATAAGTTTTTAATCAAATATCCCATAATATAATAATATATATAATAAAATGAACAGCGGAATCCTAACGCAGATCATATGCAAAAACATGATCCTGAATCAAAAAGCAATCATTCATTGCGGGTTATTGAAAAGTTAGTGTAGGGCGTGGGCCTAAGACGGTTCCAGATCATACCAAAATGCATGTAATATAAATCTTTCCGGTGAGCCAGCCACTCCCACTCAGCCCGAGGACTCAAACGAATATTAAATTCACTCCGAAGTCTTTATTTAAACGGGCGAATCAATTTTAGATTGTATTGCTATTTGTTTTAAGAGCATATTCGAGAGAGAATGCTCGAGCCGAGGGCGAGATATTTGAATGGGTAATTTTTTTGTTGCAGGTTTCGTCCGATCTTGAAAATTGCAGTGGGCTGGAGGAATATCGTCGCTTTGTGGACCCGTGCCTCAGCGTCCGACTAACAATCATCCTCGCTTTGAGCAAAGGCCTGTGTCGCAATACAATACCTCGGACTTATTGTGGACATTTTGGTGGTCTTCATTGGCACAATTATTCGACAGTATCAATCTAAACGCCCTTTATCTCAATTAGGTAATTGGTTCTTGCGGTTGGGTAACAAAGGAATTGCTTAAAGTCTTCATTGAGAATACAGTTGAGTGGAACGTAGATTTCTGAATGTCTTACTTTACAACACTAAAATTATCTTATTCTAGCTTGATAACAATAAATTGAAATAACTAATAATGGGATTTTTCTTGCCTACGACCCATAGCATAAACTCATAAAATCATAAACAAATGGCTGTTTTATTCTTTAATTAAATGAAATCTAGACACGCGGTCGCGTGTCCAGCCAAGTTCCAGCATAACAGAATTCATCAGAATTAAAATGTTTAATAACTAATTTATGAAATGACTGATGTAATGAAAACTGGCCAAGTCAAATCTATAGTTTAAGATCTCACATTATTTAAATAACATCAATTGTTATAGATATTCAATAAAGCAAAGAAATAGACTCTATTATTTGTTCATAATGTTATTTGTTTCCTATACATACATATATTTCGATTTTCCATGAAACTTGGCACTTATTTAGATCTCCATCCTTTTTACGGCGAAGACCATAGACAAGAATAATGTTTGCTTGGAACTTGGCTCTCCATTTACATTTATGTTTTTGGTGGGATCAGTTATTTCTAGTGTACCGTGGAACGAATGTTACATAACAAAGGAAGCGGCGTTCCACATATGACGTATCGAATCGCCCTGACAGTCAAGTTCAAGCGATACCCCGCGACCTCGTTCAAATAGAAAACGGGATTCTGTTATGGATATTAAAGGGAATAACGGTAGTATATTTTGTATGAACTTTAATTTTATTTTGATGCTTCAAATTGTATTATTCAAAATCACGTAAAAAATAATAATATTTAAAATGGCAGACTTAATTTTATACAGGTACCATCATACCCATAATATTATTTTATTATTTTATTCCATATCACATATGGATTGTCCTACGGACATTGGACCAATACCTTAAAATTACAGGTATGTGTCCATAGCAGTATATCTACCAATGTTTTACGTGTTATCTTGATTCGATTTCTTTAATGTTTAAAATAGCGCGTAGTTGGAATTTTTGGCTCCACCGCTAATGATGCTTAACATTCCTCAGCGATTAACCACACCAAAAATACATTGAGATAACTTTTATTACGTTGAAGTTAATTCAAGGCTACGAAACTAATAAAATAGAAGTCGTAAAATACAGATAAAAGTATAAAATTCAGTTAAGAAACAGATGTCAAAAGACACGCTACATTGTATTTCTGCGAACTGAAAGCTGCTATGCCGAGACTTGAAGTAATTCTTTTACAATGGAAAAGTTCAGGCTGTATTTTTTACCGGCGAGTCTTGCAAAGGACAAAAGAAGGCACTTATTGTACTTTACCAAGTATATCTGGCTTGATATATTCTTTTGATATCATGTATAAAAAAAAATTTTTAGTAGATACTTTCTTTTGATATAAGTTTAAAATTTAAATGAATTGGAATCAGGTATGCTTTTATGAAATGGGTTAACGAACGTGATAGACTTTCGCAATAAGCTCTGGCACCGTTCTAGCTCTAGAGCTAATTTCTTAAAGATGTACAGAGCAACTAACTTTTACTTACGAAAAAGCGGCCAAGTGCGAGTTGGACTCGCCCATGGAGGGTTCCGCAGCAGCAATAAGGTTTATTTTTATGAAATTAAAATATTTTTGATTTATTTTTATATTTCAGTCGATTTAATGAAATTTAGATTAAGGTTTACTATTTATGACGTATAAAAAAAACTACTGGCTAGATCTCGTTCAAACCAATTTTCATTGGTAGTTTTTATAGTAATCTACATCATATATTTTTTTTTAGAATTATCATGCCTCTACTTTAGAAATTAGAGGGGGGGACACACATTTTTCCACTTTGGAAGAGTCTCTCTCGCAAACTATTCAGGTTAGAAAAAAATGATATGAGAAACCTCAATATGATTTTTGGAGACCTATCCATAGATACCCCACACGCATAGGTTAGATGAAAAAAAAAATTTTTGTTTCAGTTGTACCTATGGGGACCCCTAAAATTTTTAATATTTTTTCCATTTTTGCATCAAAATCTTAATGCGGTTTACAGACTACATCTGCTTACCAAGTTTCAATAGTATAGCTCTAATAGTTTCGGAGAAAAGTGGCTGTGACATACGGACGGACGGACAGACAGACAGACAGACAGACATAACGAATCTATAAGGGTTCCTTTTTTGCCATTTTGGCTGCGGAACCCTAAAAAAGATCCTTTAACGTTTTTATCTATACATATAATAAAATCGTAGGAAAGTCAATTCTGTACATTGAATATTTTTAAAAAATAATACTTGGGACGTGATCTACAATCGATATGGAAGCCAAAAATATAGTTTTTAGAATTTTTGTCTGTTTGTCTGTTTGTCTGTTTGTCTGTTTGTCTGTATGTATGTCCGGGATAAACTCAGAAAGTACTGAATGGATTTACTTCAAATTTTGCACGAATATTATATAGAGGTCGGGTCAACACATAGGCTATATATTATGACGATATCACCTAGGGGGGGGGAGGGGCTCAAGTTTCAATATTTTTAGTTTTTTGCTCATATCGCTAAAACGGTGCGTTGTAGAGAAAAAATGTCCGGTACGTAATGAAAGCCCATAAAATTTCCTACAAATTTGTCCTTCACACTTTGTATCTATCTTCACTCCTTGCCATGCTATGAGCTTTTGTCTATCTTTTCTATACAAATTTCGAGTGTCGTTTGATTAACATGCTGTAAGCTTTGGCATCGGTCTTTTCTTGGGGGGGGGGGGCTTTGCCCCCCCCCCCCCCCACCTCCCCAAATTTCGCTTCAAACACAGCGGTGTTGCGGCGTTATACATCTTTTTTAAGAACAAAGTTAAAAACTAAACTACACATACGGTTTTCCAGTGTCGTTTGTCTTATTCCTCATGAAACTTTTGTTCATAATTAAAAGGTATTGTGGAGTTTGTATTGCGTCTTAATTATCCTTTGTAGGAACAAACTAAGTCATCTATACATATAATAAAATCGTAGGAAAGTCAATTCTGTACATTGAATATTTTTGAAAAATAATACTTGGAACGTGATCTACTATACTAACGCGGACGAAGTCGCGGGTAACAGCTAGTTAAACATAAACCTGTAGAGCCGATTTTAGACGAGCCATCCACACAACAACTATACTAATTCTTTACCTTAAATCTCTTAGCACGCTAATAACCCTACTAATGTTCGTATGAAATTAATAGCCGCGTATGCAACAAAATATTTTGACATTTTTAACCGACTTCCAAAAACGAGGAGGTTATACGTTCGTCTGTGGATATTTTTTTTTTTTTTTTTTTTTTTTTTTTTATGTATGTTCAACGATTACTCCGCCGTTTGTGAACCGATTTTCAAAATTTTTCTTTTGTTATAATAGGTTTCACTCCAATTTGGTCCCATTTTGACAAAAGTGGTGATCTGATGATGGGATCCATGAGTAATCGAGGGAACTCCTCAAAATTCAAATGGAAACATATGTTTTTTTTGGTTTCATATGAAGTATTCCAGGCATATGTTACCAAAAAGTAAGATTTTGCACCAGGATTTACTATGGTTCGAAGGTGGTGAACAGAACTCCTTACTCCTTATAGATACATGTTTGGGGGTTTCGGCGTTGTCTTAAGAACTGAAAGCATATACTACTATGCAAATTTAATTAATCATCATCATCATCACCACCATTCCACCATACATCCGTGAGTAATCGAGGGAACTCCTCCAAATTTATATGGAAACTTATAATGATTTCGATTTTATGAGAAGTATCCTAAGCATATGCTACCAAAAAGCAATGTTCAGAAAAGTGGTGACCTGATGATGGGATCCATGAGTAATCGAGGGAACTCCTCAAAATTCAAATGGAAACCTATGTTTTTTTGGTTTCATATGAAGTATTCCAGGCATATGTTACCAAAACTAAAAAGTAAGATTTTGCACCAGGATATACCATGGTTCGAAGTTGGTGAACAGAACTCCTTACTCCTTATAGATACATGTTTGGGGGTTTCGGCGTTGTCTTAAGAACTGAAAGCATATACTACTATGCAAATTTAATTTATCATCATCATCATCACCACCATTCCAACATACATCCGTGAGTAATTGAGGGAACTCCTCCAAATTTATATGGATTTCGATTTTATGAGAAGTATCCTAAGCATGTGCTACCAAAAAGCAAGTATGGGGGTTTCGGAGTTGGTTTAAGAACTGAAAGCATATTATGCTACCATGCAAGTTACATTCATCGTCATCATCATCACTACTACCGGTCACCACACCATGAATTATCTAATTATGACCCTATTATTGTTACTATTAATCGTCTTTAAGAACAAAGCCCGAATTTGTCGAACGATTTAAAAATTATAATGTTATTTCAATGTAAATGACTCGACCTTGGTGTTTAGGTTACCAAGTTAGCAATTTGATTATAAGATCTATGAGGTTAGTTATTCTTAAAATTTATAAGGACGATTTTAGTTATATTATTTGAGCATCCATACTAATATTATAAATGCGAAAGTGTGTCTGTCTGTCTGTCTATCAGTCTGTCTGTTTGTTACCTCTTCACGCTCGAACCGCTGAACTGATTTTGCTGAAATTTGGCATGGAGATACTTTGAATCCCGAGAAAGGACATAGGATAGTTTTTACCCCGAAAAAAGTTAAAGTTTCCGCGCGATAAACGAATTTTGGCGCAACGAAGTTGCGGGGGTCATCTAGCAATGTTGAGTTGTTTTCATGAGTGTAATGATAGAAAGAAAGTCACTGAAAACTTTAGAGCCTTTAAAGACAGGCGTATGAACATTAATTTTATCATTGCTTGATTAACGCCAAGCAATAAGCATATACATACACTAGGTACAAAGTGGTATATGCTTAGAGTTGCTTAAGCAATTCTGAAGTAGTGACATCAGACAATGAGTTCTCATAATATAATGAAAGTGTATCCTGGATCCAAAGTCACTAAGCATAACACATTAGTCTGTGCAGAAAACCAGCTTATAAATCACTTAAAAGAGTGAAATGATTATTTTTAACAAAAAATTAAAACCGACTTCCAGGGTAAAAACAATAATAATTTGTAATGAACAAAAAAGTGTTAAATAATTCTTACTCTTTAAAGTGCCTTATGCATAATTGTCCTAAACCTCAACTATTTCTGTACACAATCTACATTATTTTGAAGTCGGTACCAGTCTTAAATATTAAAAATATTTTGTCATAGAACTCAGCATTCTTATCTGGTACCGTCTTCAAAGTAATGTAGATTGTGTACAGAAATAGTTGAGGTTTAGGACAATTATGCATAAGGCACTTTAAAGAGTAAGAATTATTTAACACTTTTTTGTTCATTACAAATTATTATTGTTTTTACCCTGGAAGTCGGTTTTAATTTTTTGTTAAAAATAATCATAAATGATGATGCACATCGTGCATTCTGAGAAGGTTAAAACAAATAAAAGAACTCGACCACCGACGCTGTGGGTGGATACGTACTGTCAATCATGCCGTGTTGCAATAGCACTATCTGCCATCATAGCACGATCGTTGCCACTTGAACTTTAAATATGCGTTTTTACGTTGGTAATTGGTACACAACAGTAACAACTTCATCACCTATTATTATGTCCCTGTCTGGAATATGTAGAGTATGGACTGAAAAAATAGGTGATTATAATGTAGATGTTTAGAGAAAAGTTTGTTTTAACTTTGAACCTACTTTATTTATTGGATATCAATTTATAAGTCAAAAGAAGCAACTATAAGTACAATTAAAAAATATTCCGGCAGTTAAAGAGCTGATGATGATGATTATGACAAACAACACTTTTGATCATGTCTGCTTTTAACCAAAATAAAACCAAATCAAAATCGATCCACTTTTTTGATGATACGATGCTACAGACAGACACACAAACAAACAGATAGACAGAAAAATTAATCTAAAAATAGTTTAAATATAAGCCCATATCACTTTAAATTGTTTCAGTGGTTTATCCTCAAAACTCGTTCTAAAATCAAAACTATCTTCCTCCACGTTTACTTCAACAAGTAGTCAATACACTTATAAGTCAAGTATGACAAGACCTGCGATCATAAATTCAACCCGTCCGTAAAGTAGCTCTTTAACCTCCTATTTTATGGTACGTTGGGGTCGTGGCCCATCTAGAGTTAAAAGGTTTAACAATCGGTGCCTCGTGAGAACACAGGCCACTTGAGGGTAATGCAGCCGCGGTGTTGCTAGTGGAAACTGTGCCGCTCAATGTGGGGAATTTTGTTTTTAATCCTTATTATTCTGTAGCAAAGAGCCTAAAAGAATAATCATAATAATTATATTCATGATTTTGAAATTAAATAGATTTTTGTACAAGATGTATAAATGTGACAAGATGCATGTAATATAGAAGAGACCAAAATTATTTTCGTAGTATAAAATTGAATATTGTCGTTATAAGTTATAACAGATCGATTTTAATAGTCAATTCGTAGGAAAAACACAATATTATTAGAAAAAACTACCATAATAATATTATATGTCACAGATTGTCATTGTATTGTTAGAAATGAATCAATAACTGCAAGAACTGGCAATACAGAATCCGTACAAATAGTAAAGAGAGCAGTATAATTATTGTCACGAATTGATGTTGTTCGCGAGTTTACTGGAGTACTTAATTTGGTTTTATTTGAAACTTTTGCTCGGATCGAAAGTTTGATTTATACAGTCGATACGGAGATAGGCGAACTAGGACGGAGGAATTCACAATTGTTTAAGAGGAATAAAACACTATCGGAAAATGTAGACACGATATTAAATGTTGAACAAATTGAGCTGTCTAATATATTTTAAATAGACAAAATTTTTACTTGGCTTACCTTAGGATATTGTTACATTGAGATCATATTACTATGTTTTATTATTAAAGATCTTACTAGAAATTTTGAGTTACTGTATACCTGTAACAGAAAGAATGGTCAGGGAGCCCTAGAACAAATTTTTTGTGATTACTAACAAGCAAATTTTTTGTAAGTAGCTACATTTCGATAAGACGAACAACATTTTTATTTTCGAAAAATCTTGAAAGTGGTAGCTAACAGAGATAGAAAGGATTTCATACTTTGACTTGACGGCCCTAAAATATAGATTGTTTTATTTGTAGGACATGGTTACTCTTAAATAATATAACTATAAACCTACCAATATACAAAAAATCAGCTAGTTAGGGTTCCGTTTTAGGGCTCTGTAATCAAGGAAACTTGGTTGACTACTGTACCCTAAAACGGAAACCTAACCAGCTGATTTTTAGGGTTCCGTAGCCAAAATGGCAAAAAGGAACCCTTATAGATTCGTCACGTCTGTCTGTCTGTCTGTCTGTCTGTCTGTCTGTCTGTCCGTCCGTCCGTATGTCACAGCCACTTTTCTCCGAAACTATTAGAGTTATACTATTAAAACTTGGTAAGTAGATGTAGTCTGTGAACCGCATTAAGATTTTGATGCAAAAATGGAAAAATTATCAAAAATTTTAGGGGTCCCCATAGGTACAACTGAAACAAAAAAATTTTTTTTTCATCTAACCTATGCGTGTGGGGTATCTATGGATAGGTCTTCAAAAATCATATTGAGGTTTTTCATATCATATTTTTCTAACCTGAATAGTTTGCGAGAGAGACTCTTCCAAAGTGGTAAAATGTGTGTCCCCCCCCCTCTAATTTCTAAAGTAGGGGCATGATAATTCTAAAAAAAATATATGATGTAGATTCCTATAAAAACTACCAACAAAAATTGGTTTGAACGAGATCTAGCCAGTAGTTTTTTTTATACGTCATAAATGGTAAACCTTAATCTAAATTTCATTAAATCGACTGAAATATAAAAATAAATCAAAAACCTTTTAATTTCATAAAAATAAACCTTATTGCTGCTGCGGAACCCTTCATGGGCGAGTCCAACTCGCACTTGGCCGCTTTTTTTGTATATTGGTAGGTTAATAGTTATATTATTTAAGAGTAACCTTGTCCTACAAATAAAACAATCCATATTTTAGGACTATCAAGTCAAGGTATGAAATCCTTTCTATCTCTGTTAGCTACCACTTTCGACATTTTTCGAAACTAAAAATGTTGTTCGTCTTATCAAAATGTAGCTACAAAAAATTTGCTTGTTAGTAATCACAAAAAAATTTGTTCTAGGGCTCCCGTACTAGAAGCAATAATTATTATTAACTAATAATAATTATTGCTTCTATACGGGAGCCCTTAGTCTTATACTAAGTAACTACTTAGTATAAGACTATATTTTAGAAGATAATGTGTATTATTTTAAACATCACAGTTATTATGAACATAATATAAAATTCGTGGCTTCACCTGCATCATTTTCATCATCGAGCACTTTTTGCAATAATAATATACCTATAACATAGTTAATATAATATTTTTCATTTACAGTAGATCCAGCTTATGGCCCACCCATATCCTTTTTTGGCTCATTCGCTTTATTCTATTTGTACAAAATGTTTATTTTTTACATTTCATGTATCTTAAGTCAGAACATAGTTAATATTACTATAGGCTGTTATCACAATAAACAAGCATTCATTGTACCAGTCTTGTAATGAACTCTATTGGTATGGGACATGCAATGGGTTCGTTATATTGGAATAGCCCGCGGCTTACACAAACAAGCTTTTGTAACAGTTACCTGTTCTGTTTAATGCACGAATTAAGTCATAATTGGCTGGGTGAAAGAGTTTTAACAAAGTCACACACTGAATTAAACAATAGTTGAATGTGTTATGATATAAGAATGTTCTTTAGTAGATACCACAAGATACACTTAAGGTGACGCCATGTTAAAGTAAAAAACCGTGTTGGATGTGTTTGAGACTGCTTGTTTTCTATGCGAGGCTGGCCCGGCCTCTCATAGAAAACAAGCAATGGAACAGCAAAAAATTGAAAGGGCGTAGCGACAAAATGGTTTTTGTCGCGTAATTTAAAAACCATAAATACATTTCATATAAGCTATGGACAAATTAAAGTGTATACTAGAACCAATTTATGCACAAATTTTGGAAGCTTATATCACTCTCCTCTGTTGGCAAAATAGGAATCCCTTTTTTTACAGAGGTCTTTTTGATTGATTATTCTGTGTTATAAAAGTTGACCAATCGTGTTATGCTATGGGTAATTCAAAGACAAAGACATGATGAATACTGACAGTGAACTTTAATTTCTTAGCTTTAGTCATTGCTGAGAAAAATGGACATCGCTACAGCCAAATTATCAAGGCGTCATCTTAACACTGCACAGAATTAGATGTCTTCCACTTTTCTATCCCGATGATCTAATGAGTCTAATATCAATTGCCAAGAAACCAATTACTTGTAAGTTGTAAGTATACAAGATTATCCCGCAGAATTCAGATTTAGAAGTTGATATTGATCATAATGATAGAAAGCGAGTTGTCATGTCCCTTGTTAGTATTAAATTGCATGGGAAGTGCGATTATATGATCCAGTTAGTAATTGGAACACGATAACTTGCATGTTCATATTGTTTATCAATTTGGCTCGTGATCTAGAAAGATAGCGATGTTATGTAGAGATGAAATTAATCCTTGTTTGCTATCAAATCGGCCTTTGAAATTTAGATCATGTCTAGTTAGAGAGTATAAAAAACTCTTTATTGCTTTGAATTGATCAAAAAACTACTCAGACTCATAAAAACATTTATAGGCAGATGGAGAACCTGCGTCATTGAGGTAGGCTTAACACTAAATTACGCTGGTAATTCCCTTTTAATATATTTTTCTTATAGTACATAATATTTTATTGCATAATCATAGAAAAGTGTAACAATCTAGCTCTAGTTCTTATGTGGAATTGTTAATACAATATAGTTCATTACAATTAGCAACATATTGCATAAAAATTACGACACATGAGAATTACATTATGCAAAGCTTTCATTGAACAGTGGAAGAGTCTGTGTAGTGGAAGATCCTGGAGAGGCCTTTGCCCAGCAGTGGGACAGTATAGGCTAACAAAAAAAAACCCCATTGAATGCTTGCTAGGGCTCATCTTGCAAATCACCCTTCATAATAATTTGTCACCCAAAATGTCTGATTTTCGGGTCAGTTGAAAGTTAAATAGCTAAAACATAGACCAGAAGTTAGTTTCTCTAATCTTACTCTCATAAGTTATTCACTTCGGCAGAACATAAGGAAATATTAGTTTTCAAGATTTACTGTATCTAAACATGGCTTGGCTATATGTAAATTCAAAAAACCATTCAATCATTTCCCTTACTTAGAACTTTAAAAGCAGTTAATACGAATCACACATTATAAATCTCTCATTTGAGCTATACGTAAACTTTTTATGGTTTTTAGTTGCCGAAAGTCTATTCGTCGAAATATTTATAAATCCCACCTATCGCCGTTATTTGACACAACTTGCGCTTTGAAAACTCATAAAAGTAAAAGTTTATAAGATGTGATAAAGATAAAACATGCCACCTGCAATCCGGTGAAACTTTGATGGGATTTTAGGCCTTCCCGTGTGATTTTAAAGGTGAATATTCGGTGTACATTTAGAAGAAAGGGAATACTTGATGTGGTAATCTGGTATGCCAAAGCCATACCGTCGGAGCTGCCTGCATTACTCGCCCCGTGATGACTACAAAGATTAATGAAGCAACTAGACACTAGATGCGACTTTATTCGCCATTCGCTTAAAACAGACAGGAATGACGCTTGTAACTTTTTATTTGTTACAATGATTTTTTATCGTTTTTTCATCAGATTTAAGTAGCAGATGAAAGCATGCCTTATGTCTTATTCGAAATTTATATTATAATTGCGCTTCTTCGCTAATGTGTAATGTGCGTCTCTCCGTGGTCTAGTGGTACAGAGCGCGGCTCTTGACTCGGAGGTCGTGGGTTCGATTCCCGCGTTGGAAACATGTTATTTCCAAGTTTGGTTAGGACAATGCAGGCTGATCACCTGATTGTCTGACAAGTAAGATGATCCATGCGTCGGATGGGCAGGTAAAAAGTCGGTCCTGCGCCTGATCTCTCACCGGTCGTGTCGGTCTTCCGTCCCACTGGGTTATGAGAGTAAAGGAATAGAGAGTGCTCTTGTGTACTGCGCACACACTTGGGCACTATAAAAATACTCCTGCGTAGCTGCCCTGGTTTCAATGAAACCGGTCACCGTCACCGAAACCGGTGTGGGAGCTATTATTATTATTATTATTATAATGTGCGTCTTGTAAATAAAACTATTTTAGTCTATGATAATTATTGATAACTTTAAAAACACCTCAATGTCAGAATATTTACTAACATTTACCTTTGTAAGAGCAAGAAGCACAAGGACTTATTTGCCAATTTAAAAAAAAAAAAAACCTTCAATTAAAATACTCATATCAGTTAAACTAATAATATAGAAACTACAAATAATATAAAACAGTATTATAAGCTTTGAAGCCATATCCAGCTATCATATTTTAAATCACCGAGTACATCAATATTTTATTAGAAGGGTCATATTCGATTCTTACCATTGCATTAACACCTTGTTTAGTTATTAAACTGGTTTTGGGTTCATTAATAAACCTCTTTGATACTGCAGCATCTGCCTCAATTGTTATGGTAATGATTAATGGGAGTCGTCAGTCGTCAATATTTGTTGAAGGTATAAAAATTCTTGTAGGTAAAAACGTCTAAGAAACTCCGTAAAAAGTGTTTTTTTTTATTATTTCAAAACAGATGTTGTATATTATGATCTTATTAATCATCTAAAGGCCTATAATTCTGCTACTGTTGTTTTACAGTAATGCAGTTTCGATAACTTTTGTTCCGAAGGTTAATTTTATTTCTCGGAAGGCATAATAATTAATAATGTACTATATATAATAATATATAAAGGCACGTCATTTCTATAAATTGAAATTGAACTATTTTCCTTGAAGTTCGCTTAAACAACGACTACTTTGATAGCTATTATTACGTTAAAAGACACAAAGACGTTCTTATATCGACATCACATACTTTAATATCAATTTCCATATCAAAATGAGTCATCGTTGCTAAGAATATGACTCAAATATTTTACTATCAAATTAAACTACCAAAAAAGTATGACAAACTTCACCTAATTTCTCATGCGCGTCTTCAAATGTCATTTCAAAATTATTAAAAATAAAAAATGGGTGTTCGGTATTTAAAAAAAGAGCACCCACTAGGAGTCTCGGCGTTTTATCCCTTTTTTGACACAAGCGATCGGATCTAAAAGGGTCTACGTATCATAAAACGCCTGCTTTTTATATTATTATAAAATATTTCTCTTATTAAAGTAAATTTATAGCCTAATAGCCATTTTATAATGTGGGTTTTATGTCAGAAGAATCGATCTTTAAAAAACTCTATGAATAAATATTACAGAAATTACGATGTTTAAATTTTTTATCAATCAACTTCTTTGTAGAGACATCTTTAACGCTTAACATGTTTATCATAGCGTTTAACGTTTAATCGTATTTTTTTCAATACAGGTTTACATATTTACATACAGTAACAAATTTTGTGAAGGTGCAACCAGATTTGATATGACTATCATTACCGTCAAGCCACACTATACTAGATGCACCCCAAAAATGTTGTAGTAAGCAATTTGCTCACTGATTTTGAATATTTTTATTTGTAATATTGAATATAGGTATTCTGCATAGCTATGTATATTACATAAATCACAATTCACAATAATATTCAAGAAATGACGCGTCATGCTACTGAAATTGATTTATTTAATAACATATTGTACATTTTAATTAACTTAAACAATACGTAATGAAGAAATTGGAATCACCGATAACTTTGAACAAATTGGCAATAAACCTTCGGTTTCTTTTAGCACCATTACTGTTAATTATTACAAAGACGGCGGGCGCACCTGTGTTCCTTTCATGTTGCCGCGCTTACATTAGCGGCAACGCACACTATGGTTTTTAATTGCATGTACGTTTGCTTTACGCTGGGAACTTTCTAGAAAAGAATATAGAGGTGTTCTGAGAAAGGAGTTTTCAGGATGTTTTCAGAATCTACGTACCTACTAGCTGTTTTGTTAGTATCGAACGTAGATCAACAAGAAACAGCTTTGATAACTATTTTTTTTTTCTTAGTAAACTTTTGAGTTGCTCTTTGGGCTTATGTCACTGGACTTTAGATGTAAAGCATTAAGTTACCTAACTCTAAGTTACAGATATATCATCTAGTTGCTACGTACAGACAAAACCATTTATGGCGACATCGTTGAGAACAACATACCGGTTAAATTGACCAAAATCAAAGGTCCGGGGTCCCGGCTGAATGCTATATGACCAGTGACCACCTGTCACTGGTTATTACAACTATCGTTTTTACGACTAAATATGAGTAGTCCCTTCGATGTCGTTATAACAGATTTTGACTGTATTTTATAAATTACCCCAAACAATTATTTAAATAGTTCAAAATCTAAAGCACTAAACAAATATTATTAAACTGTGAGCTACACTACGTTTCGACCAGTGATAAGCCTTTATGCTATGAACTTAAGAATCATCGCCGTGGACACTCAGATGTAAAATAAGCCTGAACAGACTCGGTTCTATGTGGGTGAACACTGGGACACTTCGCAGAGAAGTCACGAAGTCAGCTTTTTAAAAGTTCACATCTTTTTAGCGAGATGGCGTTGTTATGAATTTAGTAAGTAAAACTTTAATAAGTTGAATAAAACTCTCAATTAAGTACGACATTTTTTCATTCTTAAATTATTTATTTACTGTCGCTTTTTAACAACAAAGACCATAATTAACGATCACAATTGACAACAATTTAAATATGTATTATCTAAACAATATTATAAGTATAATACATAAACATTATCTAAAAAATTATCATTTACTCCTACCACCACCTATAGGACATATACCAAATTTTTAAATAAAGTCCATTTTTAACAGGAATGCGAGTCGGTAAGTATTGGCAATCTTTCGAGAATCCACATTAAAATAATCATGAGAAAAGAAGCATTAAAATTTAACAATCACAAAGCCACAAGATGTGAAATTACAAAATAGTCCACCGTGGCTCTTGTTGGTTTTTTATAGGCTACCATTAGCCATCATTCTTCACTACGTATCCGACAGATAGGCTATAATTTTCACGTCATTACGCAGTCGCCCAGTACGCAGGAGTAATTGTATGGTGCCCAAGTGTGTGCGCAGTACACAAGAACACTCTCTATTCTTTACTCTCATAACCCAGTGGGACCGCAGACCGATACGACCGGCGAGAGATCAGGCGCAGGACCGACTTTTTACATGCCCATCCGACGCATGGATCATCTTACTTATCTGGCAATCAGGTGATCAACCTGCATTGTCCTAACCAAACTTGGAAATAACACGTTTCCAACGCGGGAATTGAACCCACGACCTCCGAGTCAAGAGCCGCGCTGTATTGTATACCACTGCACCACGGAGGCGTTGAAGGCGTTTAGAATGTACACAACTAAATGACGACCGCAATAGAACAGATTGTTCGATCGTAGGAACCGTGCATTTTGACGGGATAAAAAATATTATATTATATCCTTTCCCGGGACTCAAAATGTCTGCATATCATCTAAATCGGTTATAAACTTGAAGAGGTAATAGACAGACAGACTGACTTTCATTTTACTCTACATTTGTACACAAGTGAATTATTCAGCCATAACATTGCTATTATCTAGTAAAATATTCACTTCCCTACGTCCAAATTAAAATACACCTTAAAAATATTTCTTGAAAAAACCATCCAATAGAATCGTGGAAATGGAGCAACTCGGTAATAAATAAAAACCCCGAGGCAACGTTTTGATTTAAATTATATTCAACTCTCGGTACGAATCTTTCCAACTCCGAAGAAACGTTGAACTTATCGCTTACATAATCCATCTTTTTATTTCAATATCAGTAATATTCTGGCCTGGTTTTAATATTTTATGGAAGGTGAATGTGAAATGAAACACGGAAGGTTTAAGAATGATTACATCAACTTGAAAAATAAGAAATAATAAGTTTTTGGGTAAGTATATATATGTAATTACTGATAGATAAGGTAATTAGCTATAAGTTAAACTAAAATAATACAGCCACACACATTAAATGTAAGAAGTTTTAATAAGATTAAAATATGTACATATTTTGATTCATAATAAAATAATCCCACCAAAACATAAACGTTTATGTGAAATAGTTTCTGAATTATGAGGGGGTCAAAAGTAGCTGCAAATGGTTCGTGTAATATTACACAGTACACACGGTGCTGCTCGCCGTTCTGTTTCGCTGGAACTTGGATTGACATGCTACCGCGTGTCTAGATAATTGAGATAATATTATTATAGATAATAGAGATTTGCATATGTTCCTGTTTAGGTGTACGTTATTCAATTTAAATCTCATAGAGTTTGAAGTGGGAGAGGAAATAAAAAATACTACTGCTGTGCTTCTGAACGCCTAAACTCTAAAGGGATGCAGCAGTACCAGAAAAAACCCGAACATCCGAACAAAAAAGGCACATGCTAACCGTGTGGTTACAGACATAGGCGGCTAACAAATCGAGGGACGTGAGTCAGCGAAATTACAGGTCCTTTGAGAATCGAAGTCACTAATGGATCACTGTTTTCTGGCGAATGATGACGAATGTGAAAATTTTAGCCCCGCACTATAATTACAAGAAGACACATTGAAATCTTGATATGGAAGGAAGCGTTTTGCATACTTCTGTATGAATATCTGGCTTGCAAAATCTCGGTTCCAGTCTACGGTTTAAGATTTTATTTGCGGGTTCATTTCAATTTTAAAGTGCTAGCATAGTACCAATGTAATTTGATTCAATCATTAATACAACATAGATGCACGAATAAAATTAGAGAGGTACCTAAAACTAATTTAAAAATTAATATAACATCCTATAGTTTAGAATCATCCAAGGATGCCCCCTACGATCCACAAAATATAATACATTAAAGTTATCTAAAAATCGAATAACTTAAAAAATCAATCGCGTGAAGTCACATATCAGACGGCATTCGCCAAGGTCCTTTTTGTAAAAAATGGTCTCCAGCGTCAATAATATTTGTTTCTCAGCGGGCTACGGAACGTGTCATGTTCGGTGTATGAGTGTATCTTTGTCGGCTAATTTCAAAACGGGGGCCGAATTCAAAGAACCAATACCGCTGGCTTGTGGCGAATAATCACGTAGGATGATATGGTATGATTTTTTCGGAGGAACTATGAGTTAGTAGCTAGGACTTTTGGGCTAGAGCCACAGATTACTAAATAGTTACGTAGAGCTTCATAAGCATTGATGAGAGATAAACTCGTAAAGGTGCTCCCTCACCGCAAACTTTCATGAATCACCTGTAATGTACCATCTTAGATTCGAGTTTGAGCATTACATTACAATACAATATACAATACAATACAACCTCCCTGAGTCCTGAGCGATGAGCATTCACGTGTAATGTAACATTTTAGATTTGACTTTGAGCATTACATTTAACAATTCTACCTCCCTGACTGACAAGCATAATTCGCGTGTTATTTAACATTCGGCTTTAGCATTCCATAGCCAGTTGATGTTATGTATAAGTTGAGGTGCGCATTGTAATGCTCGGCCCTCCTTCCTCACCGATGTAATGTTCGACTCTGTAACGTTACATTACAAGGGAATGCTGAGGTGAATGGTGAGGAAGGTGAGGGAGCACCTTAAAAGACATAATATTAATACTTTGTATTTTGAATTTTTTTAATTGGTAGAGCAATAAAATTACTTCCCGAAACCATAGTATCCGAAACGAAGTCCTAATCAGTTGTTGCTACTCAAGGTCAATCGATTTTTTATTGATTAAATTAAAAGTATGTAGTATAATTTATACAAATTTAGTATACTGTATAATAAAACATATTGTATTGTAAGTTGACAACGAGGTATACAAATTCAGAAACATAACGGGTACTCAACAAATTATTGCAGATTTGTGTAAATTACAATGCAATAACTTTGATATCTTTATAGCGTTATTTTACATAAAGCAAGCATATTAAAGCTTATGTTAGTCTATTTTATATCAACTTATTACAGTGAGGCGATAAACTTTAATCTTTAACGTTTGTTGAGAGGATATGATTAGAATCAGCTGGAGATAAGCCTGTACCTCGATACATTCAGGTTAGAGACCTTAGTGTCACTACAGCTAACAGCTTTAGTTACCATTATTTCTTCTTCTTCTTCTTTATAAATGGCCTCCCCTGAGGAATAGCTAATGTCAGTAAATAGGTGACGTAAAAAGAGAGACTATTGTTGTCAATGGTGAAAACTTTGCACTATATTACTGGCGTTTGTGAAAGTACATTGTAGAAAAAAGTTACCATTATTTAAACATAAAATAATATATTATGTACATACATGACTCAGGGCCTTTTTCACCACTTCCTGATAAGTGCCGAATAGGCTATCCACCAATTAACTTGACAGATCGAGTATGGAGAATCTGTCAAAAAGTTGTGAATAGCCTATTCGGCACTTTATCAGAAGGTGAAGAAACAGACCCTTAATAAAAAAAACTGAAACAATAACTTTACGCAAAAAAACTAAATTTTCTGAAGAAAAACTACTTCGATTTTAGAAAGACACTAATTTGTATTTCATTTTATAGACAATGATGAATAAAATATGCATTTACAGAATTGGGGGTTCATTATCTTGCATTCACATACCTATACACAATACACATGTTATGAAAATATGTAAGCAGTACTTACTTGCTGAATATTTTTGCACAAATAACATAAACTCCAGCCAGGCTGGCTATCGGTGGCGCAGGAGAGAGAACAGTGGGAGATCCAGGGGGAGGCCTTTGCCCAGCAGTGGGACACTATAGGCTAATAAAAAAAAACGTAAACTCTAATGCCAGAGCCTAGAATGGCTTCAACAGAACGCATTAACTCTGTTTGCTTTGGCCAACAACCTAGAATGCACAATGTTTATCTTCTTAAGATTATTTCAGATCGAGGCGAAGAACCGGAAATCGATTTCTTACAAATGTATACAAAAGATTACGATTGCATGTATCGTGCAAGGGATTGTACAAAAAATCGCAAAGGCGACATTGTAATACAGCGACACGTCAATCATCTATATAAATGAAATGAATATTATTTTGATCCACAAAATGAACATCACCGTACACGTGTCCCAACAATGGTTTTGTGTGATGTGGTTTCATAACATTAGACAGACTGAGAAATAAAACCTTCCATAGGCTTTCCATACCTCTCATTTTCTTTGTTGTCGACATTTTATTTTTATTAT
Organism: Plebejus argus; assembly: GCA_905404155.3. Lineage (NCBI taxonomy): Eukaryota > Metazoa > Arthropoda > Insecta > Lepidoptera > Lycaenidae > Plebejus > Plebejus argus. Next base: position 9,433,839 of record FR989941.1, on the reverse strand, counting down.
AATTAATCATAAAAGTAATATATTACGTAACTGCTTCAGAAGATTCATATTTATTTACTGGCATATTTACAATCTATGTCAGTTTCTATGAATCGGTACCGGCTAGCGTTAGCATCAGTACGTAAACCAAGATTATTTTGAACAAAATAACTGGAAAGGATTTGTATGAAGATAGATCAAACAGACTGACGCAATTCACTGGAATGCTTAAACGTTCTTACTTTAACCCTACATTTCATAACACACTTATATATAAACACTTTGAGTTTTACAGTTTTTATGAAAATTTAAGAAATAACTAGAGAATTAAAGTCCTGCAGTCTAATGACATTTTTACTTTAGTGGAGGAATAATAATATTAAGATTGTATTACATATTTGCAATTTATAACAAAAGGTAACAGGTAAATAAAAATACATGTCGGTACCATGTATTTTTATAAAGGTCCTTTAAATAAAATAATTATAAAAAAAAAAAGTTAACTATTAATATCAAAAACATCTAGTAAAGACATAAAAATTATAAATACCAAGGGCCTCTACGATATAACTTTGCTATAGTCTACAAAAAGTTTCACAAAAGTCATGCTCAGGCGGGTCGGGATAATGGGATCGCCTCGTTCCCACTCCTACATTTTTGTGGATTCGTGACAGTATTTGAGCAGTGATTTATCCGAACTTCGTTTCCCATAGCCTAATTTATTTCCCTTAAGTGTCACGAGCTCAATAAAGAGCGTCTTGGGAAACTCTATATCTTTATAATTCTTATTAATTCATTCGTTACTTTGTTTGACATCATTATTTTGTTTTTTTTTCTAATTAGTTGTAGGAGTATTAAAATAACTTGTATTTTTACTAATATATCATAGAATATTAGGCATTGTATGTATATTTTTACATAATAATTATTAAATTTTTAGTTTTTTTTTACTATTATTTATGATACTTCCACTCGCTAATTTGTATACTATAAAATCATAAAAATACTATTCAATGCCATAAGAAAAATCATAATATAGCTTAAATAATAATTTGGTGAAAATTAAGTTTAAATAGGCATTTATTTATTAACATTAGTATATAATTTAAAACTAAATAGAAGACAGTAGCAGGAATGAGATGGTATTCACGATAATTAACTTCACATAACGGACTCAAACCGCCACCTACACAAAGAGTCAATCTCTTAAATAGGCTATCGCTGAATTTTATAGCATCAAGTTAGTATATGAGTAGTTAGCAAGTAGAGAGCTAAGTCTTTAGAAATTAGCGATTGGTAACTCGTAGATAAAGTAAGAAACAAGAGTTCAAAGCTCCAAAAAAAATAGTAACCAAAATAATATACAATATTCATTTCCCCGCAATTAAAATGACAATAATTATTATAGTAAGTATATCAGTATTCGTGGCTCATTTGTTTCATTCTAACAAATTACAAAACGTGGATTTTCTCCAAGAATGAGCAGTTGCTTAAAACTAGAGAATAATAATATTTCCTTCAAAGTATGAGCATCAAGAAGCTTTACATGTCATAATATTGCTTGTCTTAGACTATAGAGCAGGGGTCACCAAATGGCGGACCGCGGTCCGCATCCGAACGGCCGACCTATTGTGACCAAGCATGTACGAAGATTAATTTCGTTAAAAAATAATTTCGGTCTCGACATACTGATGAACAAGTAGCAAAAAAATTGTCACTTTTCTCATTGATACAAAAAAATACCTTTGTAATTTCCGTAATTTTTGTTTCATAAATTATATTTTTTTTAATGTGTGGACCGCGAACATCATCTTATTTTTTAAAACAGACACGGAGCGAAACTAATTGGTGACCCCTGCTATAGAGCATTGAGCAAGTTTTTCCTCTCTTCGCTTACTTACTCTTATGATATAAGGTTCATTCGAATCGCTCTTATCTTTATACCGAACATTATGTTGTCTCTTATCTGTGGCCGACAAAGCTTCCACAGTTTTACGGTAACAGGAGCCTTATTATACTCAAAAACAATTATGATACAAACTCGGAAAATAAGAGATGTGTTATTATATACGGAGTCGAACAACTGTTGGCTTCGCTAATAACAAGCATTATTAGTACGTTGTCAATCAAAACCGTGCACGCTTGAGGGGGTTTTCGCTTGCGCAGTTGCGTGAGATCTTAAGCCGGTTTCTTGCTGATCGTCCTAGTCACCTTTCCTTCCTGATTTTCGTGTTATTTCTGTCTAGATTTCGGAGTCATATAGACTCATAGAGGTCTAGTGATAATGTCACCCAACAATTGTTAGCCTTCGGGATGCACGTCTAATATCCAATAGTGAACAATACAAATCTTCGCCGGCAAGAGATCGATGCACCAGTTTAGAAGGATGCCAATTGCCAACCCTTTAACGTGCATTTAATTCAGGTCACACAAGAAACCTTACGAATGAATTCTTCGCGCGCTTAATAAAAACGAACGCCAGTAAATTCTTCGCAATATGATAATGACTTATTATGTTCTACAATTTTAACATTCTCATGCTCCCATTGCAGTCTAACAACAGCGGAATTGCCAAGAAAATCACGATAAGTATCTCTCCGGTGTCACGAACCAATTTCGTCGGTCCTGGCTTGAGTGAGGGCCCGTGACCTCTATACCGAAGTGTGAAACGGCATGTCTGAACAGCGGGTGAGCTGACCGCCGTTTGAAATCCGAAAAATGGTACTCTGGATATCAAACGTCGATCAAACGTCACACAAAAATGCTATCTGATTCGATCGGAGGTGGGCGATCACTCATTCCTTTGTTGTGTGATGTTTGGGCAAGTGAAATAAAAGTTAATTTTAAACATACAGAGCCGGTGAGTCAGCGAATATTTTCATCGTCATCAGCCCGTTCATGTTATGTTAAACAAATAATCCTATACTTCAATTATCTAAAATCTTGATCTATGAATGTAATACTTAGATGCGATGAGATGAAGGGACAAACTTTTCGGATTTTTCATAATGTTAAAAATATTAAATACTAGATATTATTACCTGGTGATCTTAGTATCCTATTTGTTGTCTGGAAGAAACTGCTTAAGGCAATAAGACCACCTTTTTGCACAATTTTGTAATTTTTATACTTTTTGTTGTTATCTATTTTGTCTCTTTTATGTGTTTTTATGTATTTTTGTGTGTGCGAAAAAAGAATTCATTATTATTATCCTCTTAATATAAACCATAGCTGGACTTCCAAGAATATTTCAATATTAAAATTGGCCAAATCTGTTCAGCTGTTTTATTTCAATTCAGCTGTTCTCGAGTTCTAGCGAGACTAACGAAATTTAAAATTCATTTCTATATTTTATAGAGATAGTTAATAATAAATAAGCTGATTACTTAGGATAACGATAATACTTGCGCATAATTAAATGACCGATAAATTAGTTTAAAGTGGCATTTGAAGCCAAAGCAAGTCGTGAGATCGTTTTTTCAGTCGGGTTGACACACATGACGCGGGGTAAATCACGCCATGTGAAACACAAGGTGGGATTACAGTTTTACCGTTATACTAACCTCCAACAGTTTTTAAAAATAATAAGGTACTGTTAAGTGTCACCTTAGTTTAAAAAAAAATCGTACTCAAAACAAAGATTAGGAATATAACAAAAATTACAAAACGTAAGGTAATATTATGGTAAAGTTAATTAAGGACCTTTTCGGCATAACAACTTGTGTAGATGCTTAGGCAGAATAATAAATTATAAATAATAATTAATGTAAGTGTGCAATGCAATAATAGTAGTTTTTCTATAAAAAATATTTTTAATATCACTTACCTAAACGCCTTGGCATAAGCAAAAATTGATGCCTTTCTGATAGTCCTTGATTGATTTTATCAAACCTGGCACAGAAACTACAAAAAACGGTAGGTAGTCACAAACTTAATCAGATTATAAAACGAGATTCAAAAGCGCTTTTCAGAAAAATGGAAAAATACTTTCCTAAAGGTATGAAAAGGCAAACGAGAGAAAAGGCATATTTTAAGGAACCTTATCTATTGTGAAATTTAAGTGGAGATCGTATGACAACCCTATCTGTGGTCAACTTATCTGACGTCACTTGTGGATGATCGGTAATGGCGCATTTACCCGTGAACGGAGATAGGTCCCCGGATATAGATAACTTCGGACTCGAAATAGTTTGGGCATTAGCGAGATAAAAAATTTGATAAACTTTTGGCGGTGGATATAGATAAACTATCTATTAAAGTGTGCTTGAAGCATAATTTTATAGCTTTAAGGTAATTTCAGGGTCAAACGCGTATTTTGATAAATTGAGTTGTTACAAAGAAAGTTATGGTAAAATGAGTGCAGTTATGTCTAATAATATTGTAGTAAACAGTTTTAGTAATTACTAATTAGCTTAGTTATTAAGTAAAATAATTAAATAAAGCTATTTAAATGCAATTATCATTAGATTATAATACGATTAAAATAGATCCTAATGATACAGTTTCTTAGGCATTAGCTTTAAGCAATTAGGTAATAGAGTATAAGAAGTAATAAAATAATGAAAAGAAATGCATACAATAAAATGTTTTTTTTAGTTAAATTAGGAAATACTTTTAAGGATATATAAGATCCAAAACGTACTTATAAAATAAATGAATAAACATTTTGCTTTAAAAAAAAATAGAAAATTATTTCTGAAGTATATCAGAAATCTTATTTTACATATTTCATCCTTCTTTAGCTTTGTTCCTAGTAAAGTCCAGTACATTTCCTATCAAACTACAAAATGGTACTTTCATAAAATAGGTATCAATATCGTTAAATAAGTAAGAACAGTAGTAAGAATAATTATTAGTCTCATGGAGGCCAGTCTTTCATACAAAATGAACATTAGAAAAAATAATGCGTAGGATAATTCCTCGACAAACAAGTAATATAAATTAATGTCATACTTATGAATGTTTGTTGGACTATACCATAAAACACGTAATAATATTTACTCTAGGGATAGTTATTATATTTGAAACTATTAAAATATAGTTAGCATTGTATTTATTTTTGATATCAAAATATGATTTAGTTTTAACCAGCGGGGAGGGATCACCTACTGCGCTGTCCCTTGGCTAGGTTGTAAAATAACATTCGAATATAATTTAAAAATTTGGTCATAAAACCTTAAATAGTTGTTTGAATTATCAAAAATCCTGCTACATATACAAGATAGAAAACAGTATTTAATTCTGGATTATTTTTGATTGGATATAGAGACCAATATCTAAATGTAGAGCAGAGACAGAAAATTCTAGTAGTGGTAGGATTCTACTTGTACTATTTAATCTTCTCTTTATTACAAGTTAAAATTCATAAGATATATAATAATAGATACAGTTTATTAAGTTAAAAATTACATACATCCAAACATAAAGCATTTTAAAAAATAGCATAAACATTTTTGGAAGTCCGTTAATAAGATTCTTGTCAGGCAAATTATCATACTTACATTGTAAAGCTAGTCTCTCTAGAATGACAACATCTGTAATGTGTGACAAAATTAACTGCCATGGAATGATCTAGAATGACATAAAAATAAGCACAAAAAAATGATCCAGCATGCGTTGACTTGGTCACTAAGTATGTCACACCATATGGGTAACCATTACAAAAAAATCAATAGAGGCTCACGAACCGTATCTAAAAGAAGGTCAAATTCGACCATAACTACTTTCAAATATAAAATGCTATTGTAAATCTCTTTTATGGCTACTACAGTGTGTAAAATATGAGAGCCTACCTGGGTAGGGTCCGTCATTATGTCTTGTGTCGGCTTGAAATGTAAAAAAACGTTTCTCAATATTTCAAACGGAAAAACAACGATGTTGCTTTGTAGTTTTTGTGATGGACCCAACGTCCAGGATAGTTTATTTTAAACATATTTTGCATGATCATTTTCGACCATGAATGGGAATATTTCTTTATTAGTATTCTGTATAGTCTAATCAAATAATCTTTTTGGAAATTATATAAGTATGTACTTCGAAAAATATAATAATAAATTAAAATGATAGTTTCTAATAATATGATATGACATAAATTCAGTGAAAACTTTTTAGGTAAGTATCTCTTTTTCTAGTGAAATTATTGTCTTTAACCCTTTTTACTCACGAATGACTCATCCATTGATAAGAATTTCCCTCCTGTGACTCAAATGTGTAAAAAGGATCATAGATAAAAAGTTATAGAATAAAAAAAATACTTTGCACTTCAGATAATTTAAATTGAAACAATAAATTAAAAGTATATAATAAATTATTTACTTAGTAGGATAATATATAATTCCAAAATGTTATAACTACATTAAATTAAAAAGATTTGTACTCAGTTATAGGTACTTCTATTCTCTAAATTTGAAGGTAAAATATTGATTAAATAATTTATAGAAAAAGTGTGATGCTTATGAGAGTTAAAGGAAACAAAAAATATTATTCATATTTATTTTTATTAGTTAACACTTACAGTTAACAGTCGACATATTAGGTACAACTAGCTGCATGCACAATATTATTGCTTACATATAAATAATTTTAAATAGTATTTCACAGTTTACAATTCAAGTGATAATATTGAACAAACAGCATCTATCTACAATTACCAACACTATGTCTTAAATAATGACTAGTAATACTATACAATATTAGTTACAGTTATTTACAATATATTTGGTAACAATGAGATATTATAACATACTATACCAAAATACTTTACATCTATACTGGCAATTTATATATTTATCAGTCTTAAATAAGTTACTTATACTTTCACAATATCGACAATAAGGCTTGCAACTTTCGATACGTATATTGTTGATACATTTCACATTCAAAGGTACTGAGCTTCTGCAATACAAATGGTCTACACATGTGCTTGGAATGTAGAGTCCCATTAAGAAATATCTGGGAAGATAACGACGGGTTAAAACACATTATCTGTGTACACTGGAATGGGTTTGTGGTACGCAATCGTGTACCGAGGACCGGGGTTGTAAATAACCTTGATCGTCGAGCATCGAAGGGGAGTGGTGGCCTGGATGCTTGCGTAAAGTATTAGGCCTGGGCCGACCGCCATAAGGCTGTTCATAGTTCTGGGCATCTATTGAAATGTAACTATGATGAGGATCACCTTCTTGGACTTGACTGGTTATTGTTGTATTTGTCAACATCGAAGTGTCATCCTCGTGATTACCAACATTGGCCACGGTAGGGGTAGTCGGTGGTATCGCATCGTATTTATACCACTGCTCAGGAGCAGTAGGAGATGCGGTGTACCTAGAAGGATGGCGCCTCCCGTTAGGGCAGACGCCATGATTGTAATTAATGCTATCTTTGTTCCAATGCAAATTGGTCGTATCGGGCATGTGAAACCTGATTTTTTCCCAGAATTTCTTTTCACCCCATAGAAGAACGTTACAAGATTTTAAATAGTTTTGGAAGTCGACATCTAAGTTCAATGCGCTGATGTCAGTAGTGAGAATGAATAGAACCCTATGGCGTCGAATGGAAGGATGAATTCCAGTAACTACGTGTTTTATGGCCGCTTTAAATGAAACCTTCGACCATTCGTTTTGTAAGAAATTAAAAGAAACAAAAACTATTATTCTTTTAGCGGACTCAGAAGCATTAGTGATTTGTTCCAATAAGTAATTTTCAGGAGCATGTTGTAAATCTCTATAGTGAAAACACATAGTATAGCCAAAGTGCTCCATTTCAGGGGCTACTACTCTAGAAATAAAATCGTCATCTAACAAACTATAAACAGCATAGCCGTCGAATAAGCGGTCACCGTCCAGTTCGCTCTCCTGAATTGAAGCACTTTTAAACAGTCTTACACCATATTTGGAATGGGCCCATAATCGTACATTTTGCCTAAATGAAAAGGCTAAGGCACCGAACAATAAAATAAGAATTACACTAATTAGGACCACTGCCAATAGCGGTACAAAGTTAAGCTTAATTGTGCTCACTTCGTCGTATTGATAAGGTTGATTTTCCGTTGGTATAGTATTGTTTATTACACTAGAGTCACGACACTTATCCATCACGTCAAACACCGTTACGTTTAAAGGCACTCCATTGTCACTGGCACACCACATTTCAGCTGCATCTTCATAGTATTTCTTGAACCAATTTTGCAAAGGTATCAAGTTTTCACATGAGCACGTAAATAAGTTTCCACGCAAATTAACTTTTTCTAAATGCAATAAATGAGCTAGTTTTTTGTCTAGGTCTAGAGCTTTGTTGCCTTCTAAGTGCACTGTTCGTAAATAGTACAAGTTTTCAAATGTATTAGATGCAACACTTGTGATCGAGTTATCGTTGAGATATAACTCCCTCAAGTGCTTTATTTGCGAAAATTCTCCTCCTGCTAGTTCTGTCAAATGGTTGTTTTCTAGGTGAAGAACATTCAGGGAATGTAATCCATTCAGTGTGTCATTGTCGAGCACTGCAATGTTGCTGTTGTTTAAATATAGCTTATGTAATTTCTTCTTGCCGATGAATAAATGGCTTCCCAAGGTGCCGAAGTCATTACCATCTAGATATAGTTCAGTGGCATCCATAGGTATTTTCTCAGGAACTTCTGTATAGCCGGCATTTGAGCAATCGATGACATTTGAATTCCAATTACTGTCATGGAAACAGGAACAGCCTTCCGGACATGTCATTTTGCAGTCACACGCTTCAAACTCACAGCAAAAGCAACTTGAGGAGCAATGAGTCTCATAAGAACAAAGAAACTGTGATTCAGGAACATCCATCAAGTTGGCCTTCCCACCGTATTTATTGTTCACAACTTCGCAGGTAACTGAATCTAAGTCGACGAATCTCGGGTATTGCCTCATATGATTCCATAAATTTATCTTTTGTAGCCAAATCATATGACAGTTGCACACAAATGGATTATTTCCAAGAAAGAATTTTGGCAACGATTTAAATTTTGGTGTGTGAGGTAAAGTAAATGCAGAGAGATCTACTGTCCTCAATTTATTATCGGTTATTACGACTTTATCCAGGTTCTTCTTTTGTAGGAAGGTGCCGGCTTGAATAGAGCTGATTTTATTATTATTTACTAGAAGGATTTCGATGGCATCAGGCACAGATTTCTCGTCGATATATTCCAAAGAATTGTAACTGGCATCCAACATTCTAATATTCTGTTGAATGTTTTGTTCATTGTCCAATTTAGTTACATTATTATTGTGTATATCCAGCCACTCTAAATTTTCGGGCATATAGCTGTAGTCAAAGTAAATAAGACTATTATCTGAAATATTCAACCAACCGAGGGTATTCAGTTTATTAAAAACTCCTCTTATATCTGTTAGTTTATTTCCGTCCAAACGTATAGCTTTTAACGTTGGGTTGGATAAAAATGCGTCTTGCTCGATCACTTCAATCTTGTTTGAGGCTAAGTTTAGAACTTGCAGCGACGGAAGCGTGCTGAAAGTATCTTTCGGGATGCTCGTAATGTGATTATCTACTAATCGAAGACCATAAAGTTCTTCCAAGCCCTCAAAAGATGTGTTAACAATTTTAGTGATGTTATTTTTTCCAATGTCGAGTGATTTTAAAAATCTCAAACGTTTGATACTGATAGGAATATTATTCAGGTTGTTGCCATTTAATCCCAAATCTTGTAGATATGTAATATTTTCGAAGCATCTTTCATGAATGGTATTTATTTGGTTGTTATCTAAATACAGCTGATTCAATACAAACAAGTTCGAAAATACTTGCTCGTTCAAAACTTTAATTTTATTATCGGATATCGATAAATGGTGTAAATTCTTCAATTCAGCAAAGGCACCATTACTAATAATCTCTATTTCATTGTTGTCTAAATTCAATACTTGTAGATTATTCAGATCTTGAAACGACTTAGGATCTAAGCGGGCAAGAGAATTCTGTGATAAGTTTAGTATTACTAGCCTTACTAAGCCGGCAAACGTATCTCTATTGACCCAGCCATTTGTAAGTCGGTTTTTAGATAAATCCAATTTCTCAAGTTGATCGAGACCCTCCAGCAATCCTGGCGCCAACACTGCTAATGAATTATTCGCTAATGAGATTTCTTTGATAACTCTCGAAGATTGAAATAGTTCCGGAGGAATAGCCACCAATTTGTTTCCCGATAAATTCAGAATTTTTAATGAATTGAGACCAACAAAGGCTCTATCTAAAATTTCGCTGATCAAGTTATTCTGAATGTTCAAAACTTCCAAGGATCTTAAGCTCGAAAGTCCATTGTCGGGCAGTCTCAGGATATTGTTGTGTGATAAATCGAGCATTTTGAGGCCGGTGTTACACGACTTGCCGGGAGCGATCGGCCCTTTTCCCCAATCGGAAAATCCAATTTCTGATATGTCCTGAATTTTATTATTAGTGAGGTTTAACGATTCCAAACTAAATAACGGGCAAAATACCTCGGAGGGCAACATGTAAATATTGTTATCACCCAAGTCCAGCGTTCGCAACTCCATTAGGCCACGAAAACTTTCAGCATGAAACTCCATGGTCATAGCAGGCCAATCGGTGTTGTAGGACCGGAGTGACAGGCTCGTTAAATCTCTAAGAGGCGATAGCACAGTCGCAGGAACGTAGCGTATTTTGCAGTAGTCGATGCGCAAATCTTCGAGCTTTCGGAGCTGCCCCAAAAAGCTTCCAGTGTTCATGTGCAAGGAGCTTTCGAAGAACAGCAGGTCCGTGCAAGTCAACTTCAACTTGTTGATGTTGTACGCCTGCGCCGTGGTGATGTTTTTAAATAAGAAGTCAGCGGAGCCGATGGTTTTGATGTTACACGTGAGAAAGTTAGATTCACTCAACTTTGCGTCCGAATAGTCCCACTGACAGCCGTCGGGGGCGGGCGGCGCGGACCTTGCGCGCGCACCGGCAACCGCCACCAGAAACATCCAAACTTTTATTAAAAACATTTCACTAAACTTTTTGGTCATCGTCACAGGATAACACAGTTCATTTGTCACTCAGTTTGATTTAACTTCACCACAGTTTTCGATAACGACAGTCTTAGTTAGTAAAGTTTGTTTGTACAAGTTCACAATCACTGCGCATGTAAACAAAGATTGCGCGGTCGCGAGAAAAGTTTTGACGCAGCCATGCTCCCGTGCGGTCGGGCGGTAACTGACCTACGTAAGTTTGAACGAACGAAAGCCGCATGGGTGTAGGGGGTGCGGGGGGCAGGAGGGTGCGGGCTGAGGGACCGCACTGCATCGGCTTATAACAGATGGCACGCGTGTTTGAAGTACTCAAAAAATTGATAATGCAACTTTAAAGTCTGGTCCGCGATGAGTGCTCATCACACGCTTATGTGGGAATTTAATCGTAATTTATTCAGCGATAAATTCTCTTTGAAGATTACATTAAGTGAATTAATTGATTTTTAATAGGATTTTGTGTCGCAGTATGTTGAGTTTATAGTCTGTTGACAATACCTACTGATAATTCGGTATCATAATATAACATAAAGTTTATAGTTCAAACTTTTAGTTAATTTAGGTATACAAAGTTTACGTATAATTTTAAGTCATAACTCATAACATTTTAGGGTTACTAATTTTACTACCATTGTTTGCTCAATATTTAACCAAAATATCTTTCAAAAATTACCTTAATTGTTACATTTAAAGTTTAAACTATCCAAGTTAAAATAATTTAATACGTCATAATAAAAATGTGTCTCGAAAAAATAACATGAAACACAATGACGGACTTTCTGTGAATATTTTACTTTGAAATGCATTTTAAAATGTAATATTTTGACTAAAGGAAGTGGATTTTTGATACATCAAGGAAGGCGGGCCCGCGACCGAATAGTGATTGACAGTTCCGATTGAAAAAACCCTACAAAAGACACGAGGCTTTTCATTAATATCACTTGTAACAGATGTAGAATTGAACTGATTTTACTTATGCCATTGTTGACGAGATAATAATAGTTTTAGCTTACCATCACAAAGATTAAGTGTATGCGGTTAGGTTTACAATGTGTTAACATACGTTGAGAATTGTAAATATCTTATTACTTTTACATTAAAACATTACTAAGCGATATTTTTCATAGCTGATATTATTATATAATTTATGTCTCCATTAAAAAGTGTAGATTTTCTAAAGCATCCAAAGATATACCTGTTTCGTTACCATTTTATTGCAGTAACATTTTTTGTACAGTTTGAATAATTAACATGACATTCGGATGTCAGACAAAAGACTGACGTTTCGGCATGAAACCACGCCGCAGTAAAATGAATAGCTACTGGTTTTAAAACCAAACATTTGGAACATTGTTCTAGTGGCAGATGGGATCCAGCAGAGCGAACTAAATTGTACCACCCGTTTCTCATTGATAGACAATGCGAAACGGGTGGTACAATTTAAAACTACAGGTTCTTGCTATTACAACAATATATTACACAGGAAGCTACAGAGAAGTTTGTTTAAAAAGCAATAAATGTAATAGAGTTAGGAGTTATATTTCAATGTCTCTACATTTCTATTTTTGTTAATTTTACCAATGAATTTCGAAATACAAACAAACCAAAATGTGACGAAAACATATTGTTAAGTATAAGAATATAACAACTTTATTTTGGTAAGTATTTATTTCAAGCAAAAAATTATTACTACCACAGACTTCTTGAAAATTTTGTTTTGTTAAAATAAGTCTCATTGAATTCCATACTCTATGAAATATTGTGAAGCAACCTTTAAATAAACATTTTAAAGACTATATATATATATATATATATATATATATTGGCGTAGCAATAGAGAATTTCATCAAAACACGAAAATATAATGAAGTAGTATCATGTAGAATAGGTAGAGTAGCGTAGCTCTTCTAATATTTTACTTTGAAATCGCTCAATAGAGAGATAAGTTCTATAAGAATAATAAAATATCTATGGACGCTTTTACACCACGTCAGTCTGGCCCTGTGGTAAGTAATAATATTATGATATCCTGGCTTTTTGGATTGTATTCCATATTATGTTATAATATTATGTTATATTGGACTCTTGGCACTCCTCTTTTTCTTATTTCGTGTTCTTATTTATATGCAAGCGCGCTTCAATGTACGATTCAAGTAGTGCCGAATTTATATATTTTATGACAGTAGGTCACTTTATTTCCGACGTCCCATGTACGAAATAGGTACATAATAGGGTCTCTATGGATGCTGCCTTCCATGTAGGACGCTGCAGCCCCTAGGCCGTAGCTTAAGAGGATACTCCAAGGTCAAGAGAAATGAAAAAAGTACTCGTAATATCTATTGCTGTCTCCCTTACCTCAAGCCTATACCGCAGAGCGTGATAGAGACAACTGCAGAAAATCAACAATTCGTTGTCCCCTGATTCCTTCTCCAAAACGTATTTTTTTCATTAAAGACTAAAGAAAGGCTTGAGCTGTGTTTCAATGTTTTCTTTTTTTTGTATACTTAATCTAGCCAAATCTGTTTTCTGGATGTTTGAACACAGCGGAAAATCTAGCAATTTTTTGGGTTTTTGAACCTTCATATCTTTTTTAATAACTAAATTATGAAGAAAAAGAAAACATAGAGACATTGTGTTAGTGGCCATAGATATTCAGGAAAAAAATTTAACTCTACCGGCATTATCCAGGGAGGGGAAAACGTTTATTTGGAAAAAAGTGCTGTGTGGACTCCTCTTAATCTGTCGATCGTGGAGTTCTTGGAAATCTATTGTCTATCTATTGTTACCGCGGCCCACTTGGGCCGTTCAGGGGTTAATGGGACGGCCTATTTATAAATCCAAGGCTGCAGTCTAGTATGAGGATGATCTACCGTAGTATGAGGACGATCTTTGGTACGCCAAAAACTCGTAGAGCCACTGGTAGTTAACTGAAAAATCACGTCCATTGATGCCTTATCATGAGTCACCGAGTCATCGCAGGCGATCCACGTGCGTGTCGAATCACACAGTGGGCAACCGTGGGAGACATTTTTGAGGCTTATAAGCCCGATTATACTAAAACTCGACTGGTGAGTACGTAACAGGATTATATTTTAAGAATAGATAAGAGAATACCGGGGTCTCTTGAGTCTTGGGTTAGGTAGTTTGAAAGAGTAACAACGGCCGTATGTCTGTATGTCTGTCTGTCTCCAGGCTGTATCTCAAGAACCGCTATACCTAGCTAGACTTCTGAAATTTTCACAAATTGTGTATAAATTATAATAATATCTGTTGCCGCTATAATATTAAAAATGAAATAAAATTAATTCATCAAGCCCCAAGCGGTCGCATGCAACCGCGATAACAAAAGATAAGCTATTGTGTCTCGTTTTTCCACGATCGACGGGAATTAATATTTAATTATAACGGTACGGAAACCTTCGTGCGCGAGTCCGACTCGCACTTGGCCGATTATGTTGGTCATATTTTGCCATGATACAAATTATGATTGTCAATTTTTACCCATAATTAACAATCATAATTTCTATCATATCAATATCATTTAAGACGACTCTATTATTTACAGAGGTTCAACAAGCTATGACAAAATAATATATTATTATTTTGTTTGTTCTTCGAGAGCTCTACCTTATGGTTGATAGATAGATAATGATATAAAATACCTATTACTTATTATTATTAAGCCAGCCACCTTTAGTTTTAGCTATATAGCTATACCTACAATAAAGTCATAGCTTGTTGTGTTTTGTCTTACATTTTCTCTTTACTTCCACCAGCTGATATTATAATGCTCAGTACTTACATGTCAGTATTTTTTGGGGCGGAAAATCTCCTTTACTTAAATAATAGCTTTTATTATTCATTTAAAATATTTCAAATTGTAAAATATACATATTCTACAACATAACGTTATCTGCATTTCACCAGTACATAATTATTTTTTAATTAAAATTGTACATAAGTATTAGTACGCAGAAGTAAACATGTAACATTATATTTTATTCTTCGAATCCTTATCATTTATAGAGCTCGCCGTCTCCCGTGACAAATATAATATAACGATCTGACATCATTACCTTCATATTAAATTCTCAAAGCACAGGGTTATCAAATGACCTTTCTTCCTGCAATTCTTCGAATAAAAATAGGGTAATAAGTTTTAGGAATCTATATTATAACTATAAATGAATTTTAAATTTTGTTAGTCTCGCAATACTCGAGAGTGACTTGAACGACTTGGCTAATTTTAGTCTTGAAATAATTGTGGAAGTATTAGTTGGTACAACTAATATAATAACTATATTCTGTGGTATTAGGTACTTACATGTTTAGGATGGAAGTGATACGATCATACGAAGTATTGCGGGTCATCTTAATGTTAATCGATAATAACTAAAGGTATGCCGCGTTCATTTCCCCCTCCGGGGAAAAAAAAGGTATGCCGCATTCTGAGAATACAATAACTCGTGGAAATATCGTCCATTGACAGTCAACAGTAAGAGTCAATATCACCAAGCTGTGAGGACTCAATATTTACAGTCTATACAATATTACCACTTATCTCGTAACAACTCGGAAAACATCGATGACTATACATCGATGGGAATTCTAGAATCTAGACAAAGGAGGAAATTAAGGACCTCCGATTTCCATTTTTCATCATCTTTTTATATTAAAATTAAAAGACATAGAAACTTTCGCATTTTAGTAGAGAACTTCTGCTAGTAATAAGTAGATAGACATAAACACTGTCGCTTTTTTTAACCCGTCAATCGTGGAAAAACGAGACACAGCATAACTATTGCTTATGCGGCCGGATGTGGCCGCTTGGGGCTTGATGAATTTTGATCAAAATTTTCAATATGAGTGTGAAACTAATTTTATTATTTTAATTATACTTTAGTAATATAATTATAGCTTTTATAAATAAACAGCTAAAGTAACAAGCAGCTTAACATTAAGTTTTCAAATCAAATTCCCACAAATTTCTCTAGCTAGAACAAAAGTTTAGAAGTAGAGGGCACTAAAACTCTAAGATATACATCGAAGCCAGGTAAATAACTCTACGGTTAGGCCATAAACTTAAATCTAGATTCGTAGAATCTATTTTATATAGCGCATCAATTGTGAAGATCAACTATTGACACAAGTCGATATCGCCAGAGCGCGACCTTTCTTAGACGATTCCTTTTATCTATTTTATGGGCCCCTAAATTTATTGTCCTGATTTTTATTGGTTCATTATTAACCTTTAAATAGATACATAAATCTATACGGTGTCCCAAATAGCTTTTACTAATAAAAAGTGTTATTTACTCGTCCTTAGAAATGAGAGTCTTATCATTAGGATAAAACTATGTTATTTGGAATCAAAAGTTTAAAAGTTGTATTTTATGTTGAATTTGTTTTATCATTACGTCATCAGCTATAATTACAATTTTAATGATAACAATAATATATTAAATTAAATCTAGTATATCCCACAACCTTTACATTTTGTGGTACACATTGCGGAAAAACTATCACGCCTTATATTGATTTGTGCTTTAACATAGTAATTTTTATTAATAATATGTAGACGTGTTATCACTTATGACTTTTTTTTTTTTTTAAGACGGGAAATGCGCTTAAGCATGCCCGGCGGCACTGGGGAAGGACCACCGGGGTATGTGGGATTCGCTGCGGCCGAGAGGATGGTAAGTTGGCCGCAGCTCTACCCACTAAAACCCGTCCGTGCCTTCTCCTCCGCTTTGTGCTGGGCCGCTGGACCCGTCTGAGACGAAAACTGCAGCGGCCCAGTCAGCGGCATCTGCTTCCAGCGCAGCTTCTCCGCGCGACATTCTGCTGTCGCTTACTCCGGGAGAGCTGCCCAAGGCACAGGGCACTCTGTAACCGGAAAGACTCGTGCAATGGGCGGCGGGTCCCCCAATCCGTCGCCCGAGTCATATCACTTATGACTTATCATCATTCAGCCAAGCTAAGAGCCCTCATAAAGCTCGGCTTTTAGCTAGTTTATTCATTGTTTTAGATTTGCGAATTTTTCTAATTACATAATGACCCTATTGTATTACAGCTGTAATGTTTGATATTAGTCTACCCATAATTATTATTAAATTCTGCAGTATTCATATTAATTACAGTACCTAATTACTAACTAGTCTGTTAAGTACAGGTAATTACACTTTTTAGAAGCATTTATTTTCATGTCAATATTATTATGCAGTTTACTAAATTTACTAACTTTTTGGAAGCTACTTGACTAAATTCCAGTGGTTAGTGATTACCCATACGTCTCGGTAACAAATTGTTACCACAAAAAAGTTAAGTAAGAGGTCAGGACCGAAACTAATCTTGTTTCCGGGAGCTTTTACCTCCTACAAGCAAGAAACAATGAGAGGCAGGAGACAAATACAAATAGTTTAAACAATTGAATTATGCGTAACCAAAACTTTTATGTTACTTTGTCATTTTGGGTCTGGGTTCTGTATAGTTTTAATGTAAGATTTTGGTGTTGTCAATCACGTAATATTATGAATTTAAGTACATATTGTTGTAACTAGTCTAAGAACCAGTAATTTGCGTATACTATCTTAACCAAAATATTAAATCCATAATAGGATAAACTGTGACTGAGGAAAGTTATTTAATTTTTCAATATAATTATGTAAGTACACACAAGAATTCAACAAATAAATCTTGTGATTGTAGGACAGGGACAGTTATAATAGGTAGGTATCACATACTAATTATTACAAGAACAAAGTTATTAAACTATAACAAAAATATATTTATATCGTGTTTCCTTAATTATTTTTAGCAAGTCTTAGAAAATTAATATATAATTAATAAAATAAATACTAAAATATGTGTAAACATTTCACAATCCAACTAAATAATAAAACATTTAGCAAGTTAAAAGAAAGGCAATGTACAAATACCTAATATTTTTATGGGACCCTAAATAAATGAAGCAATCCTTCGTCACCATAATATATTTTGCGTTTAAAGAATACCTACCACAATTTGTTAATGAGGGGTGTTGTGTCACTATTGTGGTACTTTTAAAACCTGTCAACGCTTCACCAATAGAATTTTTTTTTATTTCTTAGTAGTGCAAGGGTAATAAAACTGCATAATAGTTGTAGCATAAAATTTGGTTTAGAAAGTTGAGTCACTTGCTTTGTATTGTCTTGAGATGAAATAACTTGCTTCTTGGTGTGGTTCAATGAAAGACTCAGTTTGGGAGTCTGTATTGATCATTGGAATTTTTATATAGAAAACAAGATAATATTGAAGATAGATTTCAATTATACAGTTGCCCTTTCTTTTTCGAAGTTATGTCAGTATATTTTGATTAAAAGTATACTTTTAACAAAATATAAGTTTGTAAAATTAGTATTCTATTCAGTTTGTAAAAAATAAATTACAATGTTAAGAACTTTAATAGTCTGAAATATTTTTGAACTGTACTTTAATAAAAATAACCTTGTTAATATAAAGTTATCAAAATTTTAACCATTTATAAAAAGAGAAATACATATTTTTATTTTATTCGTAATTAAATAAAAACATGGATCTAAAAATGCTTTCGTGTGCTTCAGATACGTAAAAATATTAAATTCTTTTTATAAAATATGTAGATTGCAGGCGTATACTTCGCATGTTTTAGTGCTTGTTTTGTATGAGCGGCTAATAAAATAAATCACGAGGATCATAAAAAACCCATTATGCTAATACATGCGAATTAGGTGTCAGCGAAATTTTATCATCATCAACGTGTGATTAATATTTTTAAAATAATAATTCAGCATAATTTCCTAATCAATTACATATTTAAATTGAGTTATCACACCTAAAATGGCAGAAATAATGACCAAATTCCTTTTACTATCGATATAATTAATTAATACCAGTTTTGGAAAGCACCTGGACTGTAATGAGTCTAGTCTAAAACCATTAAGAGATTTAATAAATGATGTTCTATTATAAAAATAATTTATTAGGTTAGGTGAATTTAGAGGCAATAAAACAAACAATAACTCTCTTAATAAAAAATGAGAATTAGAATATCAAAATTATAATATTCGTACTAAAAACAAAATCAACTTTGCCTTAAGTATATTAGGTATAATGTGTCTGTTTATTGTGTAATATATATCATCATATAATCATTATGGTAATAAAATATAACTGCAAATAAAGGACTGATTACTGATTACTGATTACTGATAATATACAATGAATTTATAATATTATACTAATAATTACTTATCTGTCTGTTAATTACGAAGTATCATCGTTGTTGTATTAAACTATAATAATTTGTGCTTATGTTACCTTAAACAAATTAAAAACAAAATACATAAACCAATTAACAAACTACTTAACTGAGGAAGTGCGATCATTATTTGTAAAGAAGATGTAACGTAAAACAAAAGATAATCGCAAAATATTGTCTCGATAAGGTGGTCTTGCACCATGGTATATTTACTAAAGCAGTATACTCTATGCAGGTAGTAGGTACTCCTGAGGCAAGAGTCAAATAACTCGCAGGGCCAGAAAGTGCTTTGTGCTAAAAACGTCGACCCTTTTATCTACCTTAGATGGGCTTGCCATAGACTGATGAAGGTACACGATAGGATATGGCATAGTAAGATCAGTAACAGTTAACCTGTAGATAGTTAAAATAATTTTTGTAATAAGTGGCCCACAGTTTTGAGTTATTCGCTTATCGTGAGATACCAGTGCATTATTTCGTAATAACCAACTTAAGTACTTTCTCAAGTCTTCTCCAAGTATACCTCACTTTATTTCTGTGGTATACCTATATAATAGCGAAGGCTTAAACGTGAAAAGGTAACAAATTATAATATTAAGAAAGACAGACAAAGAAATAAAATTAATGTTGCTCAGTCGCGTCATAATATTATGATAATAATGCAAATTATCTACGGTAATGGATTTGCAATAGATCCGTTTTACCTCATTTTGCTAGTCATCTAACTAACAAAATATTCAATTCTGAACTAAATTTTGTCGCTAACAAGAGACTATTTAAAATTTTTAACGATTGGCAAACTAAGCAAAACTATTAGTAATTTCTATAAACATAAATTTTTGAGAAGGTCAGCATCCTCTGCAACAAGACGTGTAGTTTTCGTTAATTAATTCGATTTATGAGACAATACAGAAATAATAAAAATATTTTTTCTGAAAACAATTCCAAAATGAATGGCTGAGAATGAGAATAATCTGATTTTAACAAATTCAATCGTCTTTATTCTGAAAGCAATAAGGATCATTTTGGTTGAAGATCTGTTGAAAAGGCCATTTTCATTTATTTCGTATGATTATTATCATTAACTTACATGGCTCATAAATATTTATGTCACTTTAGTTCTCGAAATATCTCCGAAATTCTATTTAATTAGTGTCAAAAATAATTAGACAAACACTTGGAATTTGAGTTTTACACTTGCTTATAGGAAACAATAATTATAATTGCTTATTAAAAGTGAATAACGCATAACTATGATGAAAGAATTATGAAAAGAATAACATACACAAAAAGAAGAATAATAAAACAAACTGAAAAACTATATTTTATTTATTTTCTTGGCTATGTAGCTCATATTATAAATTTTATTACATACATGTGCTTATTGAATTTTGGTTTTTCGAAACCAGAAAATGCATGAATCGAATAAAATTTTTAGTATTCTATAATTATAATAAAAAAAATTAAGAATTTAAATATTGACCAGTCATAATGAGTTATCTACTTATCTATAATATTTTTAAACAGGGCTTAAGTAATAAACAACATTAAAAAATATTAAGGATATTATTCAAACATTATTCAATGCAGCTATAACATTAAAAATTTTCGTTAATTTCTATAGCATCAACAGTTTAACATCCAAAATTCTTGGTGATATACTTGGATGATTTATCCACCTCATTTAACACTTAAGTATCAAATACTGTTTATAAATTCAAGTCATCTGTTAACTATTTCCATTTTAATGATTTTATCTCTTTAACTCCAAACGTATAAAAGTGTCGTCGCTTAGTTAACCAACAAGTTACGCATTTCTCATTACGATTACAATAATAATTTATTGTTATTTCCTATCGTTAACTGCATTGATATGCTAAATACGTAAAAGTATTGTACCATTATTGTATTGTAAAATTTTATTGATATTGGGAATACAAATTTTGAAATGTTTTAGAATATGGTCGTTAGAAACTGCTGAATTTCTAGATGCACAAAGTAGTTTAATCAAAACATTGCAATTTATTATGCAAATACATTTACTACATTTACATACATACATACACTAAATACATTTTTTATCTACCAACATAATAATAAAACCAAAATTGCTATCACCAACAATAGAGAACAATACTTAAGGATCGCATTATTGTATTGTAAAACTATTATTGAGAATACAAATAATATTGCCATTTGAAATGTATGGATTTCCATATTCGTGCCGTGTCTCCAGCATCCATGTCTATATCTGGATCCAGCTTCAGGAGGTCTCGCACGAAGTCATCATTCATACAAGGAGATATCATCGCAGCCCGCGGTTCGCCTTGTTAACAATAAAAACCCTTACAAAGTGTACCAAGTTCACCGAGAATGACTCGAAATTGTTTATTTTTGCCTTCAAAATGTTGTTTATTAAAATGCTCATTTGTTTTCGTTACTTAGATTTTTTTATTTAAGGATTAGGATTATATAGTTTCTATGTCAACGAAATTAATTGCTTTTACATTATATTAATGAAAGTTTTTAGTGGGATTAAGCAGTCGATCTATTGTGAATAATGTAGTCAAGAAATTCCATTAAATATAATCGCCTCTATTAGTGTGGTGTGAACTGTACTTTTGAAGTTTACACTTATTGATTTAACATAACTTTTATTTAACGATATACTTTTATAGATGAAATATATTATGTCCTAATAATTATTATTATGAGGTATTTTACCGTTAGTTGACTTTTTATATGAATTTTCTCAAATCAGTTATTTACATTATATCATAATAAGATATAGATAGATAGTGATTCGACGGGTTTTGGAATTCTGATACTTTAAGTTCTTATTTTCTAATGTGTTTAAGAATAAAATCATGTTATGCTGCTGACAATAATAATTATTATTACTTCCATTAATTAAGGTTGCTCTGTCGTAACAGAACTCTGGAGTTAAATCAAAATATTTCGTTCACAATAAATTCTATACAAACCGGTATTTCGTATAATTTTATTTTTGTTTACTACCTAATTAGTGATTTACATTGAGAATTCACTACTTGGCTTATGTCGAAAATCGGTTGGACAACATAAAAGAATTCGTAATAAAATCTCAATCCGATATTTTTATGATTCTACTGACGACAAGCCTATAGAGTATCAGAGATGATATTAAGATATCTCCGTCCAGTAGTAGGTTTATCTCTATTTGATTAACAGTTTTAGTGTCTATTAAAGCTTCTGAGAAATTCGTATACTTTCAATGAAAGCCGTATCATGTTGTAAGTAGATATATTTTTTCAGTAATCAGACTAAGGAAATTAGTAATAATATTTTTATTTTAATACTCTTAGCTGACTTTTCACTGACGATATTTACTACTGCAGTTTAGCTAAAAATCGAAAATATGTCGAGACTCATGGGAGCAGTAAACTTCAATGTACGTAATAATGGTAATGTAAATTACTTCGCAATTACCAGCGCGTTATGGAATAAAATGACCAACACTCAATGTCAACAAACATTAGCAATTATTGATGTTAATGACCAAACTATTAACGTTCAACTGTAATTGACAAAGCAATTAAATTTAAACGAAATAGAGTAAATTGGCAATCAATAGGCGCCCCGAGTCGTAATTACGTGGACATTAGTAGCTGCA
This sequence comes from Plebejus argus, assembly GCA_905404155.3. Taxonomy (NCBI): domain Eukaryota; kingdom Metazoa; phylum Arthropoda; class Insecta; order Lepidoptera; family Lycaenidae; genus Plebejus; species Plebejus argus. The sequence continues at coordinate 9,410,927 of FR989941.1, read as the reverse complement.
TAATGCATGACGTCGAATCTGCGTCCGCTCTGTTATCCGAACATCCTGTATAGTTTACATAATCGCTAATGTTTGACTCATTTTAATTCTAATCACATATATTTTCGGTTAGTTTACTTCCTCATTGATGCCTTGAACATGATCAAGAAAGCTCCAATAGGATAGATTTTTATATGAGTCGTAATATATTTTGTGTCACTAGTTAACTTAAAAATGTCTTATTTTGAGAGTTGCATTACTAACTATTTATTTGGTTGTGGATTGGTTATACTCTAAGTCTTATGTGTATTTGTGTATAACATATTTTTCTAATTTAATTACGTTCCGATCTTTTTCAATGTTAAAGAGTAGGACTAAGAGTTTCGACTGCTTATTTAAATTTGTGCCATCTGTGTGATATACTATGAAGAAGTATGTAATATCTATTGTTAAATAAAGTAACACTAGATATCCAAGTTCCTTAGTTCTGATCCTGGAACCTCAGGGAATTTACACTTGTAGAATTTGTAATGTTTCACAATCAAATCACACTCTCCGGTGCATTTTGATTTCCTATTTATTAAACTTTCCTTTATTTGGAAAACTTTTGATCACGATAATTATTTTAAAGTAACGGTTTGCTTATCCAATTTGGCTTGGTAAGACGATTAGGATCCCTATGTACCTAACATCAACTCCGTACTGCATCCTATTCTAATTTCTTCGTTACTTATTATGTGTCAGCTTACACTGTAATAACGATCCGTGTGAACTGATTCCAATGGTCAATATTTTTATGATAAATTGAAATGAAATAAAAAGAAATGAAAATGGCAAATGATTCATGGCAACCGCCATATAATTATGTTCTGTGACTCGATAATTTTATATAGGTACAGTATAATTATATGAATACAATACTTACGTTTTTTTATTAATAAAATAATTCTTCAATATTTAATCGAGAAAGCTTTTTGATCGTTATGTATCATCGGGAAGCTACAGTCATGACCAATATAACCTACTCAGAAGTCAGACTCGACTTGATGATTAAACCTCTATCACACTCGCTATTAAGTGGCTGTTATATTCACCTGTAAGCGCGCCATTAGATATCAATGTTTTACAAGTCCAATGAATTTCAAAACGGTTATCTTTATTGTGGCATCATAATTATTTCTCTAAGCAAACGTGTGGTAACATTCTTGATAAAAACCGGATGGCGGGCGTAGGCGAAGTATTTATTAATGCCTACAGTAGATATATAAAACACATCTTTGATGGTCTGATTAGTAGCGTTTTATAATAAAGAGTTTGTTAACTTTTATGTTTCACAAGCGAATGCGCGACAAGCCCACAGTTTTATGGAAAACCGGTAAAATTTTTCGACCGATAGTAATGTCACATGAAAGGAGCATTTAAGGTCTATTATATTATATTATGCACTAGTAACTTCTTTTAAATAACGGTTATGGGTAATCAAACGATCCGTCTGTCTCTGCTCTTATGCCTTATTTATCATTTAATTATGTACTAATTTTGAATTTTAAACAGTACGTCTTACTTGCAGAGATCTGGATTAATGAATGACTTAAAATTGAAAAAAATAAATCATTTTTTAATTTTTGCCTACAAAATTCATATTTGAACTACAGCTCCAAAGCTTAACAACCTTGGTAGAGTTAAAAATAGAAAGATAGATATTTTGATTTGATTTAGATAGAAAGAAAGATATTTTGATTCTGTTAATACAAAAATTGATGAAATAAGTTTGTAAGTCTAACGTCACAGCTATCTCTTATCTCTAGAAGCATTTATCGGAAACTGCGGCCACACACTATAATTCGATTATGTAAATTACAATAAAAACTATTTTGAAGCTCCATTAAGATACATACAAATAGGCGATCGATGTCCCGTTATTAGTTTGACATTCTACTAGGTTTAAATTCGGTATGTATTAAAATTTAAGAACTTAACTTTTTTTTTAATTATTAACAGTTCTAGAATATGATACCGGTAACTCCGTTGCGCCAAAACTCGTTTATCGCACGGGGACTGTACATATTTTCGGAACAAAAAGTACCCTACGTCCTTTCCCGGGACTCAAAGTATCTCCATGCCAAATTTCAGCAAAATCGGTTCAGCGGTTTGGGCGTGAAGAGGTAACAGACAGACAGACAGACAGACAGACACACTTTCGCATTTATAATAATATTAGTATATTAGTATGGATATGTGCTCTGTGGCTTTACTCATTTTAATAAGAAAAGGGTAAGTAATTAATTAAAAACAGTAACATCTACCGCAGCTACCTTTCAAAAAGGCAAACACCCTTACCTCGCCCACAATTTATACACAGATATTATAGCGGCAATTAAGTGTTTTGTCCTTATCTGATACATTACGAAAGTCTGCCTGGCAGACAAATGCAAACCATTGTGTAACATTATAATGCCTATTTTTTTTAATAATGATTGGTTTGTTTTACAGTGAAGGCACAGGATAGTACTCGTGAAGGTAAATTCGGATCACCTTTAGTGGCTTATAAAACAGACGAAACTTCTCTACACACTTTTTTTCTCATCATTTTATCTGCTCAGTGCTCTACATAATTATTATTATCTTGGTCCTCAGAAATAATATTTTGCGTCACTCGCAATACACAATTCTATGCAGAACTCAGAAGCAATGTTTTAATATTGATATAATATTTTAGTGTCACCCAGCTTAGGTCAATTAAAACATTTAGCCTGATCCAAATTTCAATTTCAAAAACGAAAGTAAAATATTAAATCCTGTTTCACATGAGACTAATAATTATTAGCTCTTATTTAGTGCGAATCCGATTGAGTAAGATACTTATTGCCTTAGGTGCCTACCACACGTGCACGCTTGACCACAGTTTTGCTGGCGCATGATTCTCGATTGAAAAGTCGTAAGACTGACTTATCTACCACACGGCACAGTTATGCATGCGCAAGCCACATTCTTGCCGAGATCGTCGGCACATAAACAACTCGGCTTGAACACTGAACGTCCAACCACACGCGCAGACAAGTTTGTACACAAAAGCTTGCATGCCAGAATTTCAAGCAAGTTTAAAAACTGTCAAGCCAAACTTTGGGGCTTGCGCATACAACCGTTTTACCAACTACACGCACAATGTTCAGTGTACCAGGCACTAGCCGGCATGCGCAAGCAAAACTGTGGTCAAGCATGCACGTGTGGTAGGCGCCTTACAGTTTCTGCTGGTGTTAAAATCTGTCACATTTCTTTGCATCCGTATTCTCTATTATCTCTCTTTAATCTTTAATCGTAAGTAGCTAATAATAATTAGTAATGTGTATTATCTTTATATACTTTTACAGTTAAATATTACATCTTTATGTTTGTTATACCAAATCTTCTCTAAATTAGCTTGTCTATCTGTCTGTAATTTTATGATATAATATTATGTTCTATTTATACATTCTTTGTACCTTAAACATCATTGTTGTCTCCGAAAAAAATATATCTAAATCACATTCATACAGAAAGATGTACGAGATGATATTGTGTTAAAATATTCATACATCATATTATTCAAATATAAAGTTAAGGTGATGGGTTTTGTTCCCGGCACCCACTGGCACCCACAGGCACCTGACTGAGCTCAGTCAATCTCACGAGACGAGTACAATTATTTTAATCTTATTCAAATCAAGACTGCGCCTGCGCCGTGGTGAGAAGAGTGTGGATACGACTTAAATATTTATAATATTTATATAATAAAATATTTTGTTTGCTATGTTAGTATTAAAAATACCTACCTCTTACTCATAATCAGTTATGTCAAAAAAACTAAAGCTAGGTTCGAAGGTGATCAGACACATCATGAAATAAATATCTATACTTACTAATATTATAAATGCGAAAGTGTGTCTGTCTGTCTGGCTGTCTGTCTATCTGTCTGTTACCTCTTCACACCCAAACCGCTGAAATTTGGTATGTAAATACTTTGAGTCTCGGGTAAGGAAATAGAATACTTTTTATCTCGGAAAATTGTACGGTTCCCGCGCGATAGACGAGTTTTGGCGCAACGGAGTTGCGGGCGTCATCTAGTTTATATTAAATCTTTACTTATTAATCTACAGTCTTTTATCAGACAGACAACGACATATATAAATATTATAAGTTATAACCTAACGGCCAACCATAATATAGGTAGGTTCGTTATATAGGTTGGTAGGATGAATCAATTTCTCTCATAGTATAATGAAAAAAAATGTGGCATATCCATACAAAAACAGTCCTCAGTATCCGTAACTGCAGATAAGACGCTACACAATATTCGGACACGTCCCTCGTTAGACAAACACGGCGCGATCCCTGATAACGGAGTGAGGAAAAAACTTAAAGGACTAATATACTTGACAAATTGGACAGATGGGATCTTGGAGTATGAATGAATTTTGCATACGTTAATGTTGCACCCAATTATCATTGGAATATGGTTGAGTCAGAGGTGACTCGGAAAGTTGGCAACGTGGGAGTGACTTTAAATTGAATTAACAACAGACTTTCAAGTCTTAAGTTTTTTTGTTCATTTGGATTTACATGTATACAAGTCTTTGATGCCTGATGGTAGTCTTAAGTCTAATAATAAAAACTGGAAATCTGATACGAATGCTTATACGTCATTTACTCTTCCAAAACTGTTGAGTTTTACTAACTTAGTTTTAGTAGCTAGCCAGAAACTCACAGTAATACAACTTCTTCAACAGACAACAACCAACTTTCAATATTTCCTTTTTGTTCATCTTGACTAAATACTTACGCTATAATCAGGCTATTGAAACATAAAATTTTCATATTAATTTACATTAGACATGAAAATTTTACCAATCGGAATTCATTAAGCTGCAACATAGTTATTCTCATACACGTAATTTAACTTCCAAAACTCAAGTAGCCAGATTAACATCATAATATTAATATTATATTTACTACTAATGTACTTAAATTAAGCTTCACAAAGTCTCTTCTTTCTTTTTCTTATTGATCCAGATAATTGAATTCAACAACTGAACATCCTACCGTACTTTTGATACCTGTCTTAGAACAAAGATCGAAATGGGATAAGATCTTGTTATCGGCAGCTCTCACTCCAAATGACATTACGGAAGTTAGTCAAAGGCTTTTTGGACCTTAAGTTAATGCTTTGTCTAAGGTAATTCGATTTCACGTCGCTCATTAGCTGCCCTTTCCTTCCGTATTTAGTAATACATAGACTATGTTTGTTTTAGTTACCCAGGTAAGGCTTTTAGTTGAATGAAAATGGCAGCAAGGAAATCGATTGGATAGATGTCATAAAAACACTTTCAGAAATGTAAATGTTTCAGATTAGGCATTATGTATGCCGCAAGGTAGAAGGAGATTTAAAATAATATTATGTATGTAGTTCAACTCCACCGCGCCGACGGTTTACTCTCCCTCTATCTTCCGTACTACCTGAGTCCTGAGTCTCCCGACTCCTGAGTAGATACTGACGTGATATTAGCATTTTTTAAAGTGCACAACGTCGCTATAATAATAATATTATCTTAATTACCAATGTAATCCCATTGAAAATAATATTATTGCTACTATTAGGTTACCATTAGAGCTCAAACATCTAGATAGTAATCAAAATTATTAATGCTTCGTTCAAACCTACGCGACCACGCGACTGCGAAGCGGGAGCGTCGAGTTGATGTTGTCAAATGTGTTTTTTGAATACAAAACACACATTTGACAACATTTGACAACTTGACGCTCCGCTTCGCTTTCGCGTTGCGTTGGTCGCGTAGGTTTGGCCTAAGCCTCGCCTAAGCTATCCTCTTCTCAAGGCGACGCCTTGATACGAATATAGCAAATATATTGATGAATGTGGCTGTATCGATATCGATTTTTCTCAGCAATGACTAAAAACGCGGTGTCACCTTAAATAAAATAATAACATGTTATTGTAAAAGTATAAACAAGACATTTAACAGCTATTAGGATTGATTTCAAGTTGCCTCACGGCTTTTCTGATTACACAGTTAATTTTTTATCTGCATCCTCATTTGTTATATACCATTGTTGTCTACTAATATTACAATCGGAATGGTCAGCTATCAAACAAAACCTTAAGGTATTTTTTTTTATTCAAGCCTCCTTTATCCTTTCTGTAATACAGTCCTTTATGGTAATTCCGTCGATTTTTCTTGTAATAAGTCAAATATTCAGACAACAGCGATTAATTGAGTGCTTACTGTTTACTCAGTAAGTAATTTCTTTATTATGATTTTTAAACGACAATATATTTCTCCCCCAATATTTCTCGACAAAATGTCACTGAGAGACGAAACGAACTTGTGTCTCTAAGGTGGAGAATTCATTGGAGAAGGTCTCTGAATGGGGTCGACGTAACTTGGTCCAATTCAACCCCGCCAAGACACAAGTCTGCGCTTTCACCACTAAAAAGTCACCAATGGTCGTATATCCTCGTATCAAGGGCACATCTTTAACCATCTCCCCTAGCATTGGGATACTTGGCGTCAACATATCGAGCGAAGTCCAGTTCCGATATCATCTAGAGGGTAAGGCTAAAGTAGCCTCGAAGCAGCTTGGTGTTCTTAACAAAGCGAGACAGTACTTCAGTCCGGACCAACGCCTACAACTCTACAAGGCGCAGGTTCGGCCTCATATGGAATATTGTTCTCATCTCTGGGCAGGGGCGCCAAAATACCAACTGCTCCCTCTGGATCGTATCCAACGAAGGGCCGCTCGAATTGTTGACTGCCATAGTGTTTCAAACAGCTTGGACCCCTTGGAATTACGCCGAGATGTAGCTTCACTCTGCATCCTCTATCGGTTGTATCACGGGGAGTGCTCTGAGGAATTGTTCGGAATCAAATCACCTGCAACCTTTCGCCATCGTCCCACGCGAAAAACATACCATCTTCTCATCACCTTGATGAGTGGCAGTCTTCAACAGTGCGTTTTTCGCGTAACTATCTGCCGCGCTCTGTAAAACTCTGGAACGAACTGTCACCAGCAGTATTTCCGGACCTGTACGACCTGCAAACCTTCAAGAAAAGAGCGTATTCCCTCTAAGGCCGGCAACGCACCTGCAGCTATTCTGATGTTGCGAGTGTCCATGGGCGACGGTAGTTACTTACCATCAGGTGACCCGTTTGCTCGTTTGCCCCCTTATTTAATAATAAAAATAATATATCCTATAAATAATAATTTGGGCACCGAATGTTTATTTTTCTAGGAAGAGACAAATTTTCTAGCAAACCTACCTTCATCACAATATTATGTTATATTATCTAGTATCTACTCTGTTTCTCTCTTTTAGACTGAAAGTACTTTTATAACAAGCGTCATCGAAATGGCTTATGTGACGCACTTTAAATTTTAATATTAGTACTTATTTAAATAAGTCCAACGAGACAAGTATCCTAGTCCGTAATAATAAAGCAATTTGCATGTCCCTGGCTCACAGAGACGGTATTTACGCCGGACCTCCTTGTTGCACATAGGCAGATGCCACACATGTTTTGCCTTAATTCGAATAGATGATACATAGGGTTGTCGCTCGCGAAGAAAATGCGGTATTTATATAATTATTGTATGCGTAATTTGTAATTGTGTTCCTGATTTTTGTGATGAGGTTTTCGATCCACCGTTTTTGTTTCTTGAAAAAAAAAATGCGCGTTTGAAAGTTAACTAGGCAACAACGGTATTGATAAGATAACAAAAAGCTGCAGTAACTTGCGTTCTGTCTTCGATTAATTTAATAGTGCAATAATATATGCATTTTCTTTTTTTTACTTACGCTTACAATACGTCTAGCAAATAGTTTTTATCCAATTTAGTTAATTAAAAAACATCAGTCGTAAAATTAGAGCTACCACAGATACTTATTAGAATGACCGACAATGAGTTACATTTCCGGCCAGCTACAACTTTCTGTGCTTAATTATAATTACAGACCTCGGTCTATAAGTGGATTGTTTGTACAATTACACAATACGATTATGACATAAATAATTTTATAACGACCGTAATAAAATTATCAGATCGACCGCAGACGTCGAAACAAAGAAATTACAGTGGCATTGACTTTCTAATATTATTATCAATGTAATCAAGTGCACAGTTCGGTCTGTATTAGGCGTGAGTTCCGAAATTGAACCCAATATACGGCCAGTATTAAACGGATTTTTCGGAAATGTGCGGAAATGTGAAGTGATTAACGTCAACGTCTTAAGACTAACTACTTATGTGTTCTTGCATATATTTTATGATGGTGATATGTTATAGGTTGCAGCTTACTTTAACTTTAACCATAACAAAAGTCAAATGAACTGTCAAATCCCTAGTAAGTCCATTATAGACGTCATATTTGACGACAACCTTAACTTTCACTACGCTTCTGGTGCAAGCCACCCTTATATTGCCATCCCAACAAATTCATATACTTAGGTTAATGTTTTGGTGTATACTTCAGAACGAATCAACAATATGGCGTCTATTCTAGACGTCACGAGCACTGGCCAGTATACTAGATTATATTTCGGAACAAACGCTATCTGACCCAGTTTGTGACATGTGTCTGTAATTGATTTTGATATTGTCTGATATTGCATGTGACAATGTAGAATTAAAATTGTCTTGTTGTAATTAAAAGTAGAATGTAGATAACGGTGATTGACTAGGTTGGCTAACCTGTATTTACGAAATTTAGAACTAGTTTTATCCTTAAAAAATGTGATTATATATATTTTTTCTTATATAAACGTAAATTGTTAATAATTAGAAATATTAATAGCAAGGTTTCAATAAAATACAAAATAATAAGGAACATGTTAGAGGCAGCCCTAGCATTAAATTTCACATTAATGCCCGCTAACAAGTCCAGTCCATTGGCAATATTGATATAAATTGATTACAACTAGTCCTCATGTACGGTCATAATTAATATGCCCCAGCATATATCTTATCAGCATCCATTACATGTAATGATGGGACGAGCTGCTAATCACAACCATTCCATTGATTTATGTCTTCATATAAAACATTGGGTTGTGGAAAGTTTTGTGTTGCTTTAACCGAAGTTAAAAGTTATAATGTGCCATTATGAATGAATATGCTTGCCACCATAATTATTATTGTGAAGCCGTATTCATACACATCTGATACTACGGCAACCGAATATTAAAATGAAATTAAATAAAATGGTTTAATTTCTGAATAGGTACTAATGAATTCTAAGTTCTTAGAATTGACCTATCTTTTGACCTTGTTACCTTTTGGGTGTTGACCTATCGCCGGAACTAACCCGACAAGATAAAACGGCGTAAGAAACTCGCAACTAACGTGATGTTTTGTAGGTTTTAAAAAGCCCATATAAGATTTTGTCCATCTTGGCCTATTGCAGAGATGCTAGACATAGGTCATCTGTTCAGCATCATCGTTATTTACTCACTGCGGTGCAGCGACCAAAATTGTGTTTTGGTCTTTCTGACTCATGTGGTTCTCCGGCATGTGTGAGGTTAAAAACTAATAAACTACTTAATATCTCACGTTAAAAATTACAAGTTATGGAACTGACACAAGCCTCATTGTTAGTCGTTTCTTATTTGCGTCTTATACTGTGTATTTCTAAATTACTTAAACCATACTTTTGCATCCGAAGCTATCACACATCTTTTCCATATTCGATTTATTTCCATTCAAGTCCATAACCGCGGTATATTGCAATTTGCTCACAAATAAAAGACGAGTTTGATTGACGGGCATGACGGTGTATTTTTCGCTTATTAGCTCATAAAGGTTTTCGAAGAGCAAGGTCAGATTGTTAGCCCGAGCTCATAAATTTTATGTAAATAATCTGCTGCCATTCGTACTCACAATTGATGAAGAATGATGGATCATGCTAATATTATTTTAGTTCTTGTATGTTTTAAAATTATGTTTAGCTGAATACTTCTAAATCTAAATTGGATTGTAAGTCAATCTACTTTTATAAACCCTAACTTTGATTTACTTTTAAAATCGAGAAACATCTAAGTATAAACAACGTAATGTACTTATTTATGTTAAGTTGAAATTTAAAATTCGTTTGAATTCGATTCCGTAATTTGATTTATAAGAATGTAATGTCAATAAATTATAAATTATTTTACTTGAAAGAGAAATTCCTTTGTACATTTAAATAAAATACAACCTAAAAAAATATGTCGCAATAATGATGATTGAAATCGATATGAATATCATTCGATCACTCGTAACAGATGAAAATGTAGATAAAGAAGACGATGCCCTCGATTTATTACCAATCGAATCAAATTGAATTCGACTTGTGTCAAACGATGATTGGTCGCAACTCTACGCCTAATTGGCTGAATGAGTTCTGCCAGCTTTACATCAATACACAACTATATGGATAGTGAATAAAAAATAAAATTATTTAAATATTTGAGATATGAATCCTGTAATTAATTACCAGTTGAGTTACACAATGATTGAATTATTGTTATGAAGCGTACATGTTATGCTTGAGAAAGCAAATATTTAAAAATTGAGACGTTTCTGAATTATTCTGTCACACTCACACCGCATATATTTCATAGTAAGGGATTTTTGTCGTTATTTCGTTCCTCCCATATATTTAAAATAAATAATCGGCCAAGTGCGAGTCGGACTCGCGCACGAAGGGTTCCGTACCATTATAGAGCAAAATTTGCCCAAAATTTGTGCTTTTGTATGGGAGCCCCTCTTAATTTTTTTATATTATATTATTATAAAATATTAAAGTACACGTAAAACTAAGGATTGTGTGAAAAATTCAAGTACCTACTTGTTGTTATTATTGATATACAGCATGACTGGTGAGTCAATACCGATATTTAAGGAGAGTATTCAGTACTCGATTCTCATTATAAATATGTAATAAAATTAGGTACTTAATTTTTGACCAAATTTCCCTTCAAACAAATGAATCACGGACACTGTAAATTACTATGCGGCCGCGCGTCATGCACCCCCCGCGCCGGCGCGCTACACCTCCTGCGCGCGGTGTCCATGCGTTGGGTAAATAATTATTTAACTTTAAGCTACATTTACTCAGTGATCAATTGATATTATTTTTTTATATTATTTTTTTTCAACTACTATAATAGCCAAATATCACATCCTCGAGTATTGAACATGTCTCACCAGTCATGCTGTAGAGCAAAATAGGCCAAAAAAATCACGTTTGTTGTATGGGAATTGGGAACCCCCCTTAAATATTTAACTTATTTTGTTTTTAGTATTTGTTGTTAAAGCGGCAACAGATACCTATACGAAATTTGTGAAAATTTCAGAAGTTTAGCTATAGCGGTTCTTGAGTTACAGCCTGGAGACAGACAGACGGACACACGGACAGACGGACAGACATCGAAGTCTTAGTAATAGGGTCCCGTTTTTACCCTTTGGGTACGGAACCCTAAAAATGGCCTATTACTTTTCCGGGGACTCAAAGTTATAGCAGATTTCAGCCAAATCGTTTTAGCGGTTAGAGCTTGAAGAGTTTTGTTTGTAATCCAAGTAAAGATTAGCTTTCATAGTCACATCCATAGATCGTATATCTCCGTTCCAGTGAATAGGCAGTGTGATTGCGCTAACACTCTGCCCTTTGTTTCCCGCCACGTCGCGTAGTCATCTATCACTGCTCGACCAATTTGTTAGTTAACAATATATTCTTGCGCCGGGAATGGCAAAAAGACTGCGCGATTTATTTTAACCCGACAATGTGTTTCAATTATGCGATTAATGTTTGTTCTATTTGTTTTCTCTACGTAGCTAACATTGGCAGAATTTTTGATATTCTGTTAACTCTTAAGCGCCGTTTAAGTTATTCTGAAGAGTTTTTTGTGTTCTGTATTTGTTTCGTTTTGACTTACACTAATTTGGGATAAATTGTTTTCGTTTAAATTGGACTAGATTGTAAAATTAAGAAAAATACTTTGAAATATGGCACATCAGACGAATTCACAAAAATATTATACTCCACGTTTCTCGAGTTCATTAAATACATTCCAAAGTATGTTCAATGTTCATAGTTTGTTGAGCCATAACAAGTACAACTTCAAACAAAATAACTGCGCTCAAACAGCCGACAAAGATCAACGGAAAGACCACATCCGGTATATTGCTAAGATCGTTGAGTTTTTAAACTATAACAGATTTTACTGAAAAATATCAGAATAATCTAAAGCCTCAGTTTTAGAATAAGAACTTACAAAAAAAATGTATAATCTTTAAATATTTAGGTCCCAAGCCCCAAAATCCAGCAGTCTCATAAATACCCAAAGCAAATCCACTTCAAAAGTTGCTGACATAAGCCAAGCATTCTTCAGCACTAAATCATACAGCGATAGAAGTAAGTTTTTTCTTTAACCAACAAGCAAAGCCGGGTTGAAATTGGCTTATATAAATTACAAGAGCCTGCAAAACAAGCTCTCCTTTGTTGTGGCTCCTCGTAAGGGTTTTAGTGGATATAAATCCCTCATAATCCAGCCGCCGTATCAGAGGCATCGAGATTTTTTGAAGATTTCCCCCGAGTCACTGGAGAAAAACAAAGAAAGTGTAGGAAGGTAATTTTACGTATGTCAAATTAAATACTTGGAGGTCGTAAATTGTTTTGTATTACTTTTATCCAGGTGTAGGAGACTTCTTTAGGAACATCATCTTTATACAATTAAAAAAGAGATACTATTTCTACATCTACCATTTAAACAATTTTGTTCTTCTAATTTAAAGTGATAATTATTGATTCATTCGTTGGTACATTGAGCTGATAATATAGAGAGAGTATTCTCTCTCTATATTGTATGATATCTCTAGTAAGATTTTGTTTATTCGTTTCGTATCAAATCCATTCAAACAGGTAGTTTTATTAAATTCATGTTATCTTCTATCTTGGATTAAAAATATAATTTATGTAGAGGGATGCTAAATATGCTTAAACTTACGCTTTGAAATTTTAATACACAAATTCGCTTTATTCAGCACATAATTAACACAATTAATGTGATACTCCAGCAATTTATTTTAATAAACTTCAAGCGTACGATATAAGCTCGGATGTTGCATCTAATTTATTAAGTTCGTAGCTACTTAGCGATAAAATCGCAGCTTCCTTAGCGGGCGATCTAATTATCAACAAACCGAGAACAATAATATGTAATTTGAATATTTATGATGCCGTTTTGATATACTTACCGTTTATCTCGGAAATTGACTGTGTGCAATGAATAATTTATTTTGAGCAACCGGCACTGACGTTGGCCATATTTTAATATAAATCCATCCACCATATTGTATGCAAAATGCCATTGAATGCGGTGCAAGGCGGGATCATTATTCCAATATACGCGGTGATATACATCACGCAGCTCTTGCAGTATAAACAAATCATCTTTATGCTGCGTCTCGCAAGGCCTCGGTGAACGCACGGAATCCGGAATCGATTTCAATAATTTGACTTCTCCATTTTTCTTCCCATTCTCAGTATGATCCAACAATCGGGATCTTTCATGTTTTGGTATGACTAAATAAGGATTCAAAGAAAGGTAACTTAATTTGTAACATCCATACCAATATTATAAATGCAAAAGTGTGTCTGTCTGTCTGTTACCTCTTCACGCCAAATTCCAAAACCGCTCAACCGATTTTGATGGTATGGAGATACTTTGAGTTCCGGGAAAGGATATAAAATACGTTTTATCCCCGAAAAAATGTACGGTTCCCGCATGATAAACAAATTTAGGCGCAACGGAGTTGCGGGCGTCATCTAGTGTATACCTATATTTCTTGCAAATGACGTTCGGACGAGAATCGATGCTAGTTGCTAGTTGTACTTATACAAAATAATACCGTTACCGAGTCGAACCATAAATTGTCTGTCACAATAGCACCGAGTAAATCATGATACACCGCATCAGGCCGACTCAAAAGTAGCCTATTCCTCACGTCTCTGAATATATCTCGCACGACATGATGGTGTTCAGCCATCGAAATATAACAGTATAGAACTGTATCTTTAATACATTTAACTGCTGAAATGTGACTCCAGCTGAGTGGGTTGCACCGGCTTACTTTAACTATAACTTTAACTTTAACCATAACAAAATGTGAAATGAATTACTGTCAAATCCCTAGCAAAAGTCGACATATTTGACGATAACCTTAACCTTAACTTTAACTACGCTTCTGGTGCAATTCACCCTAATACTTTAGCTAGGGCGACGTGTATTGTTTGACCGAATTTGACAATCAACTGAAAGTAAGAAAGTTCAACGAAAAGTGTGCATTATTATTTTACTCGGTTACTCTTCGATAGTATTTCACTAGAAAATATTCCTTAGGTGATGTGTCTGAGTTCTGACATAGTTTTATCTTATTCGCCGCAAAGGACATTAATTCACATTATTATTTCAGTTTCACAAGTGTATCCTAAAATTAAAATAATGCGCCATGCATTATTTTAATTTTATAAACTAATACTTTAAATGTAAGTATAAAATATATGATTACACAGTAAAAAAACTTAAGTTACAAAGATAAGTTTTACGCACCTGACGCGACGCGTTTGTATTGTTTTGTTACGTTAATTTATGTGAAATACAAATCGTGTAGGTACTACGTATATTTTACTTGACATGGTCTGCACTTCATATAAACAAACAATAATATTGTTAACATCCATCCGTAAAGCCTCTGCCGATAAGAGAAGGTGTTTTATCGATGACATCAGAATTGCGTCACCATGCAACAATCTCTGCATGGCCAATAAAAAGACAATTAAGAAATTAACTCTAACAACTCTAAGTAGGTCACCCATTAGTCTAACGATTATTGTTTACAATACAGAGTTAACTATTATGACAATTTAGAATAACAAAAGCTATGTCCACATTATGCAATTTCATCTTCAATTTTCGTCATCTTCTTTTTATTCTACTTTCGTTTGGCAAAATTCAATAATTGAATGCGTCAAAATCCACCCGCGTTGAAAGAAAAGTGTCATAGCGAGCGCTAGGATTTCAACGCGCGACACGGGCATGCCTCACGTTCGCTGTAGACTGCGCTATAACGCATGCCCTTGACGAACAGAAAAAGGCACAATGTGGACATTGAGTTTTAAATAATTTTTAAGAAATGGATTCATGGGGGAACTAAATTATTTGGTCAGGTTGTTTCACATCGTCAATGTAAGTCGTTATTACATAACCTGACCAAATTACGTAGGCCCGCCATCTGCTGATTGCTAATGAATAAATTCTAATATTAAGCACCTAGCTGATTGCAATGTGTCTTATAAATTAACGAAGATTAAATAACAATTCTTCTCGTACTTTAGTAACGCCTGTAGCTTTAAATAATTTAACAATAAGTTTTGCTTGAGTCTCAGTGTCAGTTTAATTATAGGACACCCAAAATATGCAAATTCGTAAAAAAATCCGTAAAACAAAACATTGTACAGAAAACGTGAAATTGGTATTTGGAGAACAATACCTAACGTGTCTATTTGTTTGGCAAATTCAAACAAATCCAGTCCGAATGCCCAAAGCTAACTCTGTGAAACACACATTGTTTGCCATTGATTTGACCGACTCTTTTTGTTGTGATTTCGAAAAATGAATAAAATTCTGTTTCAGGTTTTACCCATGTTGGATTTTATCCATAAGCTCAAAGTCTATGAAACTAATAAAAATTGATGGGATTTTATCCAAGATTATTTTACACTTGCTTTCTTGCTATGCAGATATAGCAGCGGCGTACGATAGGCTGTGTAGGCTTAACTCCATAGGCATCACCTACCTCCTAAATTTTCTCTACCTATGAATATACAGGCTGTGCCATAGACTTATATATTACTCAGGACCGGGTCAATCGCGCGTTGCAATGATGCAGATTCGTAGAAGTCAAAACGCTCCGTTTGACTCCTTAGTCGTCTGTGGTCCGCAGAACAAATCAGGTGGGTCATCGTATGCCTTACAGTGCCATAAAAATGCCTAATTGTGTAGTAAAAGGCTGCAAAAATTATATTAAAAAAGTTAAAAAAGCACATGGAATATCTTATCATCGGTAAGTATCACAAACTGTTTGTTTATGTAAAGAAATAATTAATTTATAATTTTACTACCGATGTCCGCCATTATCCGCCATGGCTACTGTTTTACCGAGTAATGACGCAACCCCTACGTTCCACTTGGCGTTGAAAACGATCAAAACGCTAAACATAGGAGGCATTTTCAGCGTTTTGATCGTTTTCAACGCCAGGTGGAACGCGGGGTTCGTCGGTAAAACAGCATTCGCACGCGGCCGAATATTGTGTCGCACTACGTAGTTCAATCGATTTTTCATAGATGGCTCTCTATTTCCTTGTATGAAAAACCTATTAGCAAAATGTTCTCGTAGGCATATCCTGACATATAAATCGATGGGCTGTGCTATCTCTTTGAAAAAGAATCAGCTTCTGCAACCTATAGTAAACTGTAAATAATAACAAACACAATATTACACATCCACAATTCACAAATAACAAATATTTATCTAGGTTCCTTTTACATCTGCAAATAAGACGTCCAAAAATATTATACATGACTCACAATAATCCACTGTCGTTATTTTTAATTAAATTTTTATTACTCTCTTCTAGGTCAAAGAAAATGATCTTGGCAGACATAGTAATTGAACTAACACGAGTCCGCTGAATATTTTTACGCTTTGCTCGACTCATAATAAGTATGATTTATTGAGACGATTATTGCTGCCACTCGAAACGCACTACACACGGTCGTTAAAATGAGAGAGCAAATGGAGCGAATAATAAAATTCGCAATTCTTAAAACTTTGAACGTCAATCTTTATGGTTTCTATCAATGGTTGAAAGATTTTATGGAGTTCGATGATAGATTTACGTTTGTGTTATTAGACCTTGTGAAGAACAAAAATATTTAGACGTTAAAAACTGTTTTAGTTTTATTTGTATTTTGTCTTATTCTACGAATAGAAGGAAGTCTTCAAATAGTAATTATGCCTAAGCGAAGTACATAGGTAAGTAAATGTACATAATTTATTTATTCACATGCTCATCACTCTAGAGAGCAATATTTCATACTCGGAAACGAAGCACAATAGTCTTGTTTAAGAATTAACGTTGAAGGCGGCCAATCAGCCAAACCGTCGGTTAGTTGATCAAACACAAAAACCTACGCTCAATCAAAGGGATCCAACGTGTTGCCACTGGCCACGATCAATCATCTCCGAAAGAGCTTCGTTATCCACTCTGGAATAGAGCCAAAATTGTTATAAAGACTTCGTTAAATCTTTGATGCGATGCTAACTATTAAGATGTTCGCTGCTCGTTACATTATAAAAGACTTTTGTAATAAATAAGACATCGATGGACTATTCCTTTTTATAGAGTCATTGCTAGATTTATTTAAAGTAACTGAAGAAGTTTTAAAATAAATATGTAAGATATTTGCTGAGGAAATTATGAAAATCTTAAAGAAATAGGGCCTGATATTAAAACTAGAAATAGGCATAAACGTAATTGGGGAGTAAATCGCGAAACCTAGAAACATTCATATCAAAAGTACAACAATGGTTGCTTCTAAAACGTTAAAATCACGACACCATTTGCTCCACATTTTTGCAGTGAAAGCAACACATTAAACAAAAGAGTTTACGTTCGAAGTTCCTACAAACGTTCTATTTGACAGTATTTATTGAAGGCCTAATTAGGTACTTTGTACGTTAATAACAGGTTTGTGAAGAATTTACGTACATAATTACACTTTTTCTTTTAAAATAAGCTGAATTGGTATGGGTACATCCATGACACCCTAAACTTTAAAGGTCATTAATTTTTTGATAGGAGGCTTAGGGCCTGTTTCACCACTTCCTGATTAGTGCCGGATAGGCTATCCGCCACTTAACCTGACAGATGAGGTATGGAGAATCTGTCAAAATAGTTGTGAATAGCCTATTTGGCACTTTATCAGGAAGTGGTGAAACAGGCCCTTAGTGCCCTAATTTCTCAGTAGAAATAGTAACACGAGGTCTACCTAGCAGCTTGATCAAATAATTACACTACTACATAGATGATGCCCACAACTCCATTGATCCAAAAGTCTTATATCGCGTGGGAACCGTATTTTTTCCAGGATAAAAAGTGTATCAATCAGTAAAATCGGTTCAGACAGACACACTTTCGCATCCATGTAGTATGGATTTAGGTAGAGTTGATGTTGCTTCTAATGCTGAATGAAGAGTTATCCTTCGTTTTTGATCATTTTTAGTAATCGTCCACCAAATATCAAGCGTCAAACTTCAGTGTAAGGGATATTATTTAAGAAGTAACCGTACCCTAAAGACAAAACCAAAATGCAGAACCATCAGCAGATAAAAATAAAAGCAACGTGCCGCATATAGCAACAGTAAATAAACTCGACAGCTTGGTATATCTTTAATGGGACGAGGAAAAACGCTTGCAATGTTTAATCTGATGTCATCTCAGTACTCGGATGCTGCAATCTCCCGTGAATTGTTTAGACTACGCTTTTCAGTTGCACAGCTAGGGCTGTGAAAAAATCTACCCTCGTTCTTGGTATTTATAATCTCTTTAGTTGATATTTTTCCAACTGTATCACTAAAATCATACTGAATGTACTGCTAAGGTAGGAAAATACTTTCTTCCAAAAATATAGAAATTGAATATCTAATGAAAAATAACAGGTGACAACCCTAGGTAACTTCTATTTTATTAACTGCCTTGCTTTGGAATTTTTATTTTCTTTTCATTATAATGCCTGTATGTTGATGATAAAAGTAGGTTACGGTTTAAAATAGGTTAATAATTAGGAGTGAAAATATTTTAGTGACTTAATTAAAGTATTTATATTATTATTTAATATTTAAAGTTATCAATATTAGTTGTTTTTTATTTATTAAACTTTATAAGCAAAGTGAAAAATCGGACCTGTATAAAGTAGCATTTTCTGCCAGCCAACCTTGGATTATTTGACTTCAAAGACCAATTTATAAATGTTTCCATTTCATCAAAAATATCAATCAAAAGCTAACGAACAAACTTTAAACGGAAACAATCCCATCATGCGATATTAAATGCAACGGGACAACGCCAACGGCCCTTCAAGTTTAAAAACAAATTGAGAAATTCCTGTAAAATTAAGTCAATAGTTGCGAGGGACGCCAGATGGTGCGTCGTTTTATTTAAAAACGACTTCCAATAAGGTAGTAATCGATATTTGAAACTTCATCGCTCAAACTCAATTTATTTAATAACTTGACCCTCTTCTACGAAATGAATTGAGGGGGGGGTATTCTGGAATAGCTTCCGGAGAGTGCACCCAAATTGTTTTGGATGGTGTAAATCAGTGTTCCGCAAACTTTTTGTGTTCAAGGTACATTTAGAAGAATGAAAATTTTTTGAGGTAATTACACCACAAATGGCGTGTAAAGAGGTGCTCTGAGGTCCCACCCCTTCGGGGATCTTCTTAAAATGTTCCATTTTTTGGTTCTTATAAGCTAGGAATATACAATATGACGACATTTTTGAGGCACACCAACTACTGGCCACGGTACACCAGTGTGCCTTTTGCAGACCAGTGCAAATAAAAAAAAATCTGCATCTACACCTGACCAGTAGATGGTGGAGATGCAGATTTTTTTAACTTTTTTGTGGTTGTTGTCAAAATCGAACCCAGTAATTTCGGAGCTTTTCGATGCAAAAAATCTCAACTAATTATTAGTAAGTATGTATATTGAATTGATTTATGAACTGGAAGACCGCAGAAAATTCAGGGCGTTAATTATAGAATTCTAGATAAATTAATTAAATTAAATTGATATTTAAGACAGATTTTTAAAGAACTTGATGATATTTAGAGTTCTGTATCCAATGGTTAAAAATGGGAGCCTAGATTATTAAGATTACGTGTGTGCCACCAGGTTATATGATATAGCTATATTTCAAGAACTGTAACAGCTAGAGAACTGGAATTTTTAAAATTTTCGACGATTCCGGATCATATTATACTCCCAGCTTTCAAGCGTAGATAGTAAAAGTTTAAAGCATACAGTCTGCATGTCTGCTTAAATGGGCAAGTAACATGGTCGTAAAATAAAGAAATACGATGCGATGGTTTTGCTTAATTTATTGATCAAAAGAATGCAGTTGTTGATTATTAATAACACTTATATTTTATACTTAAGTTAGGAATAAGTATACTTACCCAAATAAATTAAGTATACTACAGCCTAAAAG
Source organism: Plebejus argus (assembly GCA_905404155.3). Taxonomy (NCBI): domain Eukaryota; kingdom Metazoa; phylum Arthropoda; class Insecta; order Lepidoptera; family Lycaenidae; genus Plebejus; species Plebejus argus. Next base: position 9,390,586 of record FR989941.1, on the reverse strand, counting down.
AAAACTAAGAACAATTTTCGAAATGTAAGGGTGAATTGCACCAGAAGCGTAGTTAAAGTTAAGGTTAACGTCAAATATGGCGAATTTGCTAGGGATGTGACAGTTCATTTCACAATTTGTTATGGTTAAAGTTAAAGTTATAGTTAAAGTAGGTTGATGCAACTCACTCTTAATTCCACATTTAAATTCACAAAATGTCGATTCCATAAATACAAATACGGTGAAATGAGTTTGAAAAAGTATAAATTCAGTTGGAGTCTGGTTTTTTCCCTTTTATCCGGGCTGTCTGGGCTTGTGCTAATATTTGGTCCCGTGCATTATTACGGCAGGTCCTTACACAATGGAGTGAGAATTGCGCCCAGGGCTTCATTCAACGAGAGGCAAATCCGCGCTAAAAACGATTTTTCTAAAATCAATCCTACTACTTTAAGACAGGGTTGAAACTTGTAAAATTAGAGAACTCACCTCGAACTCACTTTCAGTAATAAACGTCTTTTCATCTGTTTTTATTTTATTGTAATTGCAGCGATCTTTTTTGTGTTTCATAAGCAGAATTAATAAAGCCGTTATTTATTAAAAAAAAATTGTGCTGTGGTATGCATATTAAGAGCTTATTTTTTACGTAAATTAATATGCTTTGTACCTAAATTATAAAGCTAGTGAGCCAAATGAGGAATAGCTAGCAGTGTATAATGATGAAAAAAAACGACAACCGCAATGCGGATTTTTTTTATAACAATGGTGGTGGTGATATTCATAAATATTATTTACAGTGTCAATTTTCAATACATATAATAATCAAATTTTTTAAGAAGCTATATTTGTCAACAAAATCAGTTCACTTCGATCTCTCATGTATTGATTAGAGATCGAAGTGAACTGATTTTATTGTAGTCATTCAAGAATCAAGTTAGATTTTCCTAGTTTTTCAAGCTAATATTTTCATAATTCATGAGATGAATTTTTATGGAATCGTTTCTATCATATTTTGCTACCATAAATAATTAAAATTATAGTATATTTTTAAAATTTTAATTACATTATTATCTTACATTGTAGTTGAGTCTCAAGCGTTGAGATATAACCAGTATTTAGTTACTCTCTAGTTATAGTGGTTATTAGCATTACCTACTGCAGCGGTTATCCAAAAATATGGAAACTCCAAACGAAAATACCAGCATTTCCACAATACTCACAAAAGGGACTGTAAGAGTCCTCTGTATATGCACTTCCATACATATTTGATGAATTGGTTTCACAGATCTTGCGTGAAATATTCGGTCTCCCTTTAGCCTGGGGCTGACAAACATGAGGTAACTTCAGTTTTTAATTTAGCTTGTACAGTGTACAAAGGGCTAGGCAGTATGATAAACTACTGCAGCTCTGGACGTTGAACTAAGTCTAAAAATTGTGTCTATGACATTATGCTATCGTCCAAAATTCACTTCTGTGTCTTCTGTTAAAACTTGCAAGTTGCAACCTAAATATTTAAAGAGGGTGAAAAACATAAACTTTTTAACCCCGTAATTGTATCATAATTCATAAGAACAACATATACCTATTATGAACAAATTTTCCAGTGTTTTCATTCAAGAAATTTCAAGGGTTAGCATAAAAATTCTAACCTTTGACATTTCTTGAATGAAAAGAAAAGCTGTTGGGAAGAGAAAACTCTACCCAATAGCTTTTCTTTGACAAAAGCCTCTTAGGCTTTACATTTGTCTTTATGCTTTGCTATATGGCTACGCACATGTATAGATACAATAATGGCATTTAGTGATTTTGGCTTTACCAATTTGCGTGCGGCTGAGCTGTGTCAACGGTTATTAAATCTGTGTTTAGTACACAACGGCTTTGAGCTATCATAATATCGGGTTATTAATATTGCATAAAGCAAAAGCTGACACTCTCATCCCATAAATCATTAATGGCCGGAGATATTGTATGAATACGGTCTATTCAGTATTCGGTCATATTGATTTGATGAAATTAATCACTATCATAATATTTTGAACTTCGTAAAATTATCTTAAAGCACACAAGTTTAGTCATTGTGTTGCATCAAGTAATAATATTTTAGACAGAAAGTCTGTATGAAAATACAATTAGTATGTCTTTTAGTTTACCTGCCATTTAAATTATATTCAACTTCCATTCTCTGGTATCTATCTCTTATTATTGTATCAAATCCGTCACTGGTATATTTTACGAAATTGTTTACATCTCAATGTTATATCATCACGTCAGGGGTTTAAAATACGGAATAAAATACGGACGGAAAAATACAAAAAAAAGTACAAAAATCTTTATTCACAAACTTAACGTACAATATAATAACAGTGTTTTATTTAATATCGGTTTTGTAATTTTTGTGCGGCCTCCTGAACAATTTTTTTTCTTTCTCTTCTCTAACGTTAACTTAAACGTAAGTCTGAAAAATTATAATTATTTCAGGAAAACTTGCAGTCTTTTAGTACGTTGTTATCACACTCATGTATGTTTCTGTTTCACTGTTACAGTCACAATCGTACTTCAAAGTTCGTCGATCTGAGTCAACACTACGCCTATGAATGTTGTATGAGCCTTTTTCAACTGTCCCTGTACTGTCGGCTATTTTGCATTTTGTCAACTTTGAGCCATGAAAGTGATCGTAAAAACACATGTATTTGCGTACGTACGTAATAAACTTAGGTATGTATTAATGTTAATGCTTGGACCGTTCAACAAATACATTTTATTAATTTTAATGGCATAGAATTTCTATGCTATGTACCTTCAGCTGATATGTAATTTGTAGATAAATAGGGGTCGTTTTTTGGCCGTGTTGTTGTTCTGTCAATGTATTGTAAGTTGTGATAGTTTGTCAGCTGGGCGGGCTGGGCGCAACTCCTTTCTGGTGCTCCTAGGCTCACCTTTCTGTCAGCCGTTTACCACGGTTCGCGGCGTCGTCGGTGTGAAATCAGCTTTGCACATCCCTAGAAGATATTTTGAGACATTGACCACTCCTCAGGCTAAAGCGGGAAACCCACTAAAATGTTGCTCCAGTTACCACTTAAAAGGCGATGTTGCTGGGACGATATACCTCGCTGCATTATGCAAAAAGCCAAGTAGAAGTAGAAGTAGAGTCTCAGTGATTCACCTGAGAGCTCAATATCTGAACTTATCAAAATGTAGTCAACAATTAACACGTTGTTTTGCCAATTGAAATTAGTGTACCGTTTGAAAATGCCGCCAGTTCACACGGTTAGAGACCTCGATGTGTGTAGTGATGTACAACATTATTTTTAGGTTGCCTAAATTTATACCTATTCTATGCCTGTAGATAGTAAATAGAATCATATAATCTTTCAAATTCAAAATCAAAGAATTTGATATAGTAAGGTAAATAATGGATTTTAAAATTCGGAAGAATAAAAATCATTGCTACATTCATTTAAAAAAAATATATACATACAGTGTATTACCTCCTCTTTTTTGGAAGTCGGTCAAAAATTACTTTAACAATAAAAGCATCTACTTATACTTTAAAATACACCCCCGAAGCAATCTATTTTATTACACCCCAAAAAGAAGTAAGCGATTTTATATTGTGACTTGTGGTAGGTACTTGTACTGTTATCTTTCCTGTGCTTGTGGAAGACGTAGCTCCATCATTAATTCTTACAATTTTATTTAAAACTTTATAACCTATTTGTAACGTGTTTTTTATCGATAGTTTTAATATCGTAACAACACTAGCAGTTGTTTGTACTCTGATTAACCGGGGCACGTTGAATTCGTGTTCCTTTACCTTTTAGGGTATCGGTAATGACGTCGTTATGTCGATTTGAGCAGTTAGCGGTACAGACGCGTAATGAGATGCTTCGTCAAAACTGAATCTTTTTCTAACCAGAAAATATGCGAATTGTTCTTTTTTTTAGGTAAAAACTTCTTTAGTGTCGTTGTACTCTTCTTGGAAATGGATACAATATTTAAATTTTCATCAAAATCAAGACCTAACTGAATTTTTGTATGAAAATAATATATTATTTTATTACTCTTATTTTCTTTTCCTATGCAAAAATGATTTGCCTGAGAAAAGTAAATCTGTTTATAACTTTATAATAATAAAATTGTCTAAGTTTACCTCTTAAAACATTTCAACTTACAACTATTAGTATAAAGTCATAATATTGTTAATTGTCATCAACAAAACTTGGTTGGCTACGGATTTACGGAACCCTAACCAGCTGTTTTTTTGTATATTGGTAGGATTATAATATTATTGTTACATAATTTAAGAGTAACAATATTGTCCTACAAATAGAACAATCCATAATAATTTAGGACCATCAAATCAAAGTATTAAATCCTTTCTATCTCTGTTAGCTACACTTTCAAGAGTTTTCGCAAATAAAATTGTTGTTCGTCAAGTACCAAAATGAAGCTACTCAAAAATTAGCTTGATAGTAACAAAAAAAAATGTTTTACGGAACCCGGACTATATTGTTTTAAAGTAATAATACAAACTTTTCATGCATTTATTCCACTTTTATTAATTTATTTTACTACACTTATGTCTCACACGACCGGTTTCGATAAAATCATCATCAGGTGTATTGATGATGATTTTATCGAAACCGGTCGTGTGAGACATAAGTGTAGTAAAATAAATTAAGAGGATACACCAAGGGCGAGAGAAATTGAAAATAGGTATTTGAAAATGTATTGCTGTCTCACCAATCTCAAGTCTCCCACCGCAGAGCGCGATAGAGCTAACACGACAAAATTAAGTTCTATTAAAAGAACAGAAAATCATCGATTCGTTGTCCTCTGATTCCTTCTCCAAAACTTAACCGATTTAAGTTCTTTTTTCATTAAAGATTAAAGAAAGGGTTGAGCTGTGTTCCTATGTTTTTTTTGTATAGTCTAGCCAAATCTGTTTTCTGGATGTTTGAACACAGCGGAAAATCTGGCCATTTTTTGGGTTTTTGAACGTTCGTATCTTTTTAATAACTAAAATATTAAGGAAAAAAAAGAAAACAGGGACATATTGTATTAGTAGCCATAGATATTAAGGAAAAAAATTATAACTCTACCGGCATTATCCAGGGAGGAAACAGGGGAGAACGTTTGTATGGAAAAACGGCGGTGTGGACTCCTCATAATAAAAGTGGAATAAGTGCATGAAAAATGTGTAATGTCTAATGTGTATTATTACTGTGAAATATGAATTTCCATCAAGAAGTTACAGTACATTCAATATTATAATATAAATTATTGTTTTAAGACCCATGGATACCTAATAATAATTCATGGTAAATATTATCCAGGCCTCACAATTTAATAATTATTATAACTATAGCATAATTTCTGCCTCCAGGGTCTCAAAAGTAAACAAACTTAATAGCCATGGTTTTTGTACCAGTTTTTGCAACAGACCAACAGATGGCCGACGCATAAGGTATTTGAATGCCACGATAATGATGGATTGCTAAACATGCTCTGCCCAACTTATTAACTTAAAATTAAGTTAGGGGATATCATAATATTACGAATAGGTATCTCTAGGGCTAGTGATTACTCTTTGACAAGTAAGGGATTTAGATATTACTTAAACTAATTGAGAATTTCAATTAGTTATTGAGGTAATTAAATAGAAAAACTAATTAATAATGTGTGAAAAACCAAAAAATCTCGCAATAATTTCATGTAATGAATATGGAAAATACTCAAGTATGATGGCTAATAAGGCGTTCACGCGGCTCCATGATGGACCAAAACAAGCAATGACGTATATCGTCTATGATTGCCTATGATCGACAGCAATGATTGTGAGTAATAAAGTATATTACTTATAGACATCTTCATAATTTTTGTGATTGAAATCGTGGTTATAATTTAAAGCCCTTCGTGAAGAAATAGTAGACCACCAATTTTGTTGGTATCACAGTGTTTATATTCAGAAGTCGACAACATAAAAAAAATCAATTAACCTTACGAATCGTGTTTAACACAGAATATTTTATGGCTCATATCGAATTCTCTTTTTTACAAATGAAGACATGAGTGGATGAAGTGAGTAACTAACAGTTTTTCTGTTAGTTTTTTTGCACACGTGGAGGCTTTAGGATCCGAAAAATTGATAAAAATAAACGAAAATGTGGATTTTATGTAAAGCCAGATATAAAATATATAATATTATATGGAATGAATTGACGTTAAACATGCTGGGAAGGAACAACAACATCCGCCTAGTATGGGTCCCGGGGCACAGTAACGTCCCCGGCAATGAAACCGCTGACGAACTGGCTAGGCTTGGGGCCGAGAGTCTCATATATGGCCCGGAACCAGTCTGTGGTATACCTCCCAGTACCACAAAGCAAGTGCTTAAGGAATGGGGTCACAGACTAAGCAGAAAGCAATGGGCTGAGACCCCTAGCCTTGAACACTCCAAGGCACTAATTCCTGGCTTCAACTAGAAACTATCAGAATTATAATAGTGCTCACCTTGGGTAGGAACCAATTAAGAATCCTTACCAGAAGCCTAACTGCGCACTGCAAGTTTAACAAACACCTAAACAGAATGGGTATTTGTAGCATAACCACTTGCAGATTCTGTTAGGAGGAGGATGAGACACCTATTCACCTTCTTCCCGACTGTCCTGCTCTACTACAGAGCAGGAACAGGCACCTTGGTCACCACGAGTACTCATCCACAGAGGAAATTCGTGGCACCAACCCCAACCATATCGTTCAATTTAAGAGCAGTATTGGGTTGGTAGTATGATACTCTAGTCAACTCTAGTGCGAAGGAGTCACAATAGATCCTTATGGATCGCAGTGACGTCAGTGCTATAGTGACATGCCTTCTTAAAAAAAATAGCCAGATATAATATTAGCCAGAAGATAAAGCCTTGAACAAAGTAGCAGCGCTGAAAGACCAACATTTTTTTCCACTTTTGTATGGGGAAACGCGTGACGCTCGGGCCCTTGCCCATACAAAAGTAAAAAAAAATCGTCTTTCAGCGCTGCTACTTTCACAGTGAACTCTCTACAAGGAACACGTAGGTACACACCCTAAAGTTTTATCACTAAGTGTCTTATTTTTGTTACACACTGTATAACATTAGTTATCAACTTCATCCACTCATCTTCGAATGTGGGTGAAATTTTCATATCGTCACGAATTTTGCAAGTAAAATCAGATAAGTTTTGACACCCCAATTACGAATATCTACGAGTACCGTCACGCATAAACTGCGTATCATGTGGTGTCACGAACAGCGCTTCTTCGGGGCGTTTTTTAAACAAAAAACTTTTATCATTACACAAGATTCTCCACTCCGATTTTAGGATGTTTACCGTATGTGGGTTTACTTGAGCGAATTTTTTTCCGACTTCAAAAAAAAGGAAGTTATCAATTCGACGCGTATGTATGCAATATTTCTAGAACTGCCCAGTTTTTGTGTATGTTAGTCTATTTGTGTATGTTAGTCAGTGTCTGAACAAATGTGCCAAATTTCAAAAGTGTATGTATGTATATATTATGTATGTTTGTGTTCGCGTATCTCCGGAACGACAAGTCCGATTTAAGTGATTATTTTTTGTTGTACTAGGTATTGTTCAACTTAGAGAATAGTGTAAGTTTCATCAAAATCAGTTCAGTAGTTTTGGAGATAGGGAGTTTTAATTCTCAATTGCGTACAATTTTGAAGTTGGTTCTATCTTTTTTCAATAAAATACAGTTATGTATTTCCAACATAAAATCGCTGAGTACGGGCCGACGTTATGTACCTAAATGTTACTCTAGCTGGTTCACAAGTGCAATTTTTCTCAAAACCTGATCTCATGCACCGAAAATTATTATTTTGTTCTCATTCGATTCGGAATACCATCTAGATTCTAGAACATTTTATCAAAATTCCAAGAGGGGCTGAAAAATGCAAATATATAAACAATTATTAAGTAAACAAAAAAAGAAGGGTTCAGTTTTTTTAATATTTCGAAAACTATTTGAGATAATCAAAATTGGAAGAAAGATCCTTATATTAAAGAGCAGGAAATTTCCTAAAAAAAAGTCCTAACTCCTGGAACTGTATCAACAATCCTTATAGCTTAAAAACGCGTAGTTCGGGTTTCGTGTGATTTTCCGCAATCTGCCATGTGAACTAAAAAAATATTTTAACTGATTAAATATTAATATAATGGAATAAAAAAATTTGAGTACAAAGTAGACATAATATCAGTAAACAATAATCCGTCAACAAAAATAAATTATCACAATTTGTTTAATTGTTATGCTTTTATTAATTTGTTAATAGTCACCATTTTAATGTTAATAACACTTGCGTAGATCTGGGTTAAAGTTAACTCTAAGTTAATTATCATGTCATCTCTATCACTCTTTAAAGTGAGTGACAGATATGACATGATGTCAAGTTAGAGTTAAAGTGCACCTTACTCTTTTATTGTAATCTTCCAAGTGACTTATCGGAATGTCGGAACAAAAACCTATCGTTTATATTAAATCGCTAAAAAATCATCAATAATAATAATACTTACATATTATCATATTCTCATACCGAAATAAAACTTTTACGACATAATTTCCATACAATAAAACATCTTATAAACGCACATACGCAATAAAGATAATGGAATTAAATCTACATAACCGACGAGACGGAATCTGCAGATATACGAGTTTATTTCAGTTTAATAAAACTATAAAGACGTAGTTAAAGGAAAAGGCTAATTATAGAGAGTCCAAAATTTCAAAAATGGAATTAACCCTTAGCTGGTATCGTGGGTAAAATTTGACCCACACGCAAACATTTTTAGTTATTATTCTTTTAATGTTCATGGTACAAGTGCTTGCTTCTACGTATTCTCGGTACGTGGCAAGCTGCGGCGGGGGGCAGACTTGCAGCGTGTTGACCACCATAGGAGCTGAGGTATGGAACCGGGTGGGTCACATTTGACCCACGACACCAAATACGTAACTTTTTTCACTGAGTGTGATTTAAAAACTTTTTGTTTTTAGTGAATATTTCTACAACAATGGGAAGGTTTTTGAACGAAAGACAAATTGAGGAGTTGTTGCACGACGTTAATGAGGATTCGGAGTCAGATGTTCAAAGGAATCCAAATATAAATCTACTTTGTGATTTTTGTATGAAAAGGAACAAGTATATGAAAAAAAAATGGTTTAGATCTGGCAAAACAATTATATTGTAACGAAAAACCTGGGGTACGCTAATTTTTCCACCGACCTAAAGAGAAGGATTGATAAAATTTTGGAACAAATACAAGAGCAGCCGTAAAATCAGTCCGTCCATCAAGTCCTTTGTTTTTGATTGTCATTTTTTTTAATATTGGCTGATCTCATGAAAATTATACTTTTTTGTTATTAAGAGGATACAAGAAGTGCCATTAATTTATTTTTATTTAAGTTTTTCTAGAATTTATACATTTTATTTCATGTTAAATACACTCTTACTAAAAAGTGCTAAAAACTTAGATTAGTTACAAATTCATGTAAAACTAAATAACTTTTTAAGATTCTAAAATTAAACTAAGATAATATTGTTAAGAACATGTTAGTTGTTTAGTTTCTATCCCTATTTACATAAATAAAACAATTGCCTACGTACTACAACTCATTTTTTGGTATGGGTAAAATGTGACCCACGATGCCAGTAGTGTTGCCAAAAATAGCGATACCAGCCAAGGGTTAATAATCTTTACTATAGGTACCTATTATAACTGTACTCAGCAGCGTACATGGCGGTAGCGGTCATTGACTCCCTGTCAAAAACTTGTCATTTTCTATTTAAACCGCGATTGACATTGAAGTGTCAATGACCGCTACCGCCATATTTTGCCGAGTAAAGTATAGGAAGTTTTGAGTCTGAGGGTCCTATAGTATTACGTCAAAAAGGACAGTTTTCTTCAATATAGCGCCCAACCAGCAACTGGGAGATCACGGCTCACATTGAACTGTCAGAATCCGACAAAATGACGTGGGTCCGCCTACTGCCTATGAATCAATTTTTTCGATGGTACTTTGTTGTCGGGTACTATTCTCATGCAAGCTCGAAGCTACTTTCGAGTCATAAGAATAGATCCCCGGGAAAATCACGTGAAACAGCTATTTCACAAACACATAAAAGCAACTCACACTTGGCTGATCTCAGTTGGCATGCGGCTTGTAAGTTTTATTCGTGACTTACTTTATGTCCATAGTCCATACTATCTATACTAATCCATACTAATATTATAAATGCGAAAGTGTGTCTGTCTCTCTGTCTATTTGTCTGTCTGTCACCTCTTCACACCCAAATCGCTGAACCGAACTGACTTGTATAGAGTTTACTCTTACTTTGAAAGTAGCAGTGCTGAAAGAGCAATTTTTGTGATTTGTATAGGCAAGCGCGCCAGCGTCATGACAGTTTGCCCATACAAAAGTTTAAAAAAGTTACTTTTTCAGCACTGCTACTTTCACAGTAAACTCTATACAGGGGACTCATGCACACCCTTAAGTATTATGACCATAGAAATAAATCAAGATAGAACGGCTAAGCGGGTGGAGTACGCGTGTTTCAAACTTGCACAAGTGGGCAAAATTCGTTGAACGTTTATTCAGCCAGCGCGCATGTCTCGACTTGATTACACCGGACACCGGAGGGGTTGTGCAAAAATGCCTCATTGTGCAGTGTCTAATTGTAAAAACAGAAGCACGAAAGTAAATCGGTTAAAAGGAGGTATTTCTTTCCACGGGTAAGTTAATAATTGTTCTAACTAAAAGTAAAGCAAAAATTAACACGCGCGATTCCTTAGCAACGGACGCGTGTGGCCGTTCTATCTTGATTTATTTCTGTGATTATGACTATGTTTTGTTACATCTAATAATTGTATAAAGGGTACATACAAACCTTGAAGTATTTTGACTACCGTACTTTTTGTTACATCCTGTATATATGTAATGTATATTCATGCTTTTTTTTCTTTGGTTGTGTTGGAAATGGATACTATAGAATTATTCAAAATATAATCGCCACAAAATAAATTACCAAACTTTCAAATGGCTTAATTCCTACGAGTAGATTTGACTAGTGCTTTGATTAACAAACGACTCCTTATCCTCGCAATTCACAAATAACAGCCAACTAACGTTAATAATTATTATGATAAGGATACAATAATGAAGTTAAATAATTGAATATATTTACTAAACAATTTAGACAACGTTAAATTAAATATTTAAATTGCATTATCAATTTAAATATTTTATTCATAAACAGCTCATAACGTAAAACGTCATAGTTAGTTTAAAAAAATTTAATTAAGGAATACATTTTTCTAAATCCACTTTAATTGACTAAAAGGTCATTATGTCAATTTTGCTAAAGCTGTCTGGAATACTGCAGAGTCAAATCAAATATAATTTGGTTCCGTAGGTTTTTTAACTTAAATTATTTAAATTCTTATTCATATTACACAGTTCCTTATGCTTTGCAGTTTTTAAGTTGTTTTGACTTACATTTATCTATTCACTAACGTTTTTAATTGGTTAATGTATAACATTAGCAAATGTATAATATTTTAATGGACAAACTGTCCTGACAACAACCTCAGAAATCTATATTTCAGCTTTTCAGATTTGACCAAATATACAGAATGAAATTAATACGAAATCAGTGCAAACTGCTCGCAAGTGTTCGAAATTTCTTTAGATTTTGTAACATACATTAACAATAATTATTATGAAACAAAAACAATTTCATTCACATACCTACATAATATATTTATGTATGTACAACCTTTATAACTTAGATTCATAATATTTGTCCTCTACCTATATCTAAATGCTATTTTTTGGGTAATTTTATTTTTTGAGGGTACGTAATAAAACAACTTATTTGAAAAACTAAACGAGACTTCTTTGAACAAACGTAATACATTGTTAGTTTAATTAATTAAGTTACCTGAGGAATAAATAAGCAATAAACTAGAAAAAGAAAATGTTATTCATAATTATTATAACGTTTCATTTTTAATTCAAGAAAATAATTAATTGATTCCACACTTAGGTACACAGCCTTGTTCCTAGAACTTTAATATAAATATGGTTTCCAATTTGAGTTACAGCAGTACATTTGAAATCATCCTAACTTACAAACCAAGAAAACCGCGGGTTGATAAAAATAAACCTTTTTTATTTAATTAACTTAAGATGTATAAGTTTTTGTGCGTATTATTCGGTGCTCTACCATTAGTTCTTTCACAATGCCCCGATGTAAAGCCTGTTTCGAATTTCAACATGTCTGCTGTAAGTAAATTTTATTCCACTTTTTTACACTGTACAGGCTTGTAACTTATGTTAAAAGCTTCATGGCGATTTTCACCATCACCAATTTTTGGCTAATTCTTATAATGAATCAGATTTCGTTTAAGATGAATAAAGAAGTAAAAAACTAAGAAAATGACGTAGTCTAATTAAGGTCTTATAAATTAAAAAATGGATTTTAAAATGTGTTAGTTGCTCTAAAACTCGAAAACGGCCGAACGGATTGGGCTGATTTTAGTCTTAAAATATTCGTAGAAGTCCAGGGAAGGTTTTAAAGTGACACACATTTGTACTGTGACTAACTAAAAAAAATAATTGTCTAACCTTAAATTTACAGTTTGAAGGCAAGAATTGGTACGAAATAGCAAGATACAATGATGATTTCGAGGGATCTGAAGATTGTACAATTATGACGTTTAAAGAAGAGAATGGAGTTGTGCTCTTCAACGTGCGAAGCACCGCTAACAATGATATCAGAAATTTCGGTGGTTCCGTCGACTTAAAGGCTAATAAAGACGGTGTTATGTATTACCATTCCAGAGTTTTCAACGGTAAGTAATAAAATCTAATGTAGGCTGCTAGTGAAAAATGCTTGTTCCAAAATATGTCTATATTATGCATAGTCGCGAGACTTGCTTCTCACCTTTTTTGCTAGTGTTTGAATTCAATTTAAGAAAATATATTTTTCTGTAATTTTAATAAAAAAAGGAAAATATATACGACCAAGTCATACGGACAAACAGTTCCAGTCACAGTTTATACTTTATTTATTAAAATTGCTCTTTCAATTTTCAGGTGAATCCGACAACACGATCCCAACAATCATAATGGCGGTAGACTACAACAGCTATGCGGTTCTTTACTTCTGTATGATCGATGAACAAACCAAGAAGAAAACTGGTAAGAATCTTGCCTTTGTACATATTTCTTATTAATCTTTTCATCATAATTCGTTCATTGGTTTTTACGCTAAGGAGATGTAACAAACATACACGTACAGACAAACTTTTGGTTTTATTAATTTCTTACCTAAGACTCTATAGTCTATACCTATAAAAAACGTAAACCTTGGTTAATGCCCTCAATCCGTCGGGAATATTGCGTGAAGCTTTCCCATTAAAAAATACATTTTTTAAATTTCTTACTCACTTTCTTTTCCAGATATGGCTTGGATCTTAAGTACTACGAAGACGCTGAACGCCGAAGCAAAAACAGCAATTGAAAACTTATTCCAAGCTAATAAAATTATTGACAAGAGCAGGTTCGTTTGGGAAAAGTTCACTAACGCTGCTTGCAAAGGAGACGTTTAAAGTTATTTGATGACTACGTATTATTTTGTGAGTGTTTATTTTGTGTTAGAAGTTTAGTTGGGTTTTGGGATTTGAGAAAGAATATTAGTAGTAGTAGTTTAGTTGATTCCCGTAGTATAATGCCTAGAATGATGTTGTGTTTTTACCTGTCTAGTTGTAAATATTCCTGTACACACTCACAGACTTTAATCAGTTAATAAATGATTTAAATTAAGTACGTGGTTATAAATACAAACTTTAGGTGTACCTATATTTCATCTACAATTACCTTTAATACCTTATTTTACCCATCTTTTATTTTCCTACAAAAATTAAATCTTATATCAACTATTATATATTCTGTGCTTATATCCAGGTGCTATTTAAAAACCAAAGTTTGGAAGAAATATTTTATGACCTTCTTGTTAATCTCCAAAAGTAGGAAGCTATGTTATTAAAATAACTATTTATCAAATTGGATTGATGTATTGCTGCGAGATCAAAAATAAATAAAGGGCTTAGGGCGAAATCTGGCAAAATGAATCATTAGTCGTTAGGAAACAGTTTGTAAACAACCTCGTCTGTCAGCTGGCTGATTTACAAGATTTAGTTTTACAGAATTAACACTTGTTAACAAGTTGTGACTAATAAAGTGGTCAAAGCATGCAAAAGTGTATGTAGTTAGTGGTAGAAGTTGTCCTGCCACTGTGGTTTGCGAATTGCGGTTCTCTAAAGTTGCAGGTGTGTCCTACACCGCATAGGCTGATTGTAGCTTTTTAATTGCTTAGCGTTTTTTTTTATTTTTTATCCCAATTCACGAGAGATAATATTATTTTGTACATTTTCTCTTAATAAAACCTATTATCCTTTTCCACGGACTCAAAGTATCACAATGCAAAATTTCATCTAAGTCCGTGTCGTGTAGCGGTTTCAGATATACAACTCGAAAATCATAATACATAATAATATTTAGTTGTACGTCTGAATTTTTTAATTAATTTAACCGATTTCCAAGAGGTTATCTACAGTGTGAAATTTTAATGGTTGTTTTCCCGCAGTAAAATGATTCTATCTTAGTAGTACAATAGATTTGTAAAGTTTTTTTTGTTCAAATCAAAAAAAAATCGGTCGGGTCCATAGTAACTCGCGCCTAGCGGCATAAAGTTTCCATAGTACTATGTCATACAAAATATTTGTTATTTTCAAAAAATAACATGCATAGTTCGATAGTACTTATAGGTAAATCGTTCTGCTGCGGGAAAACAACCACTAAAATTTCACGTTGTATATTTTATATGCGAACAAATTAAAAATATCATTATTCTTAGGTTTATTTCAGCAGGTGCCTACTTGATTTCAACAATATTGATATAAAATGTTATTTTAAAATATTATTATCTTCTCATTTCAGATTCTGATTTTGTAAATCGTAGCCAAATAGTTACAGTGTGCCATTTGGCGTTCAGTAACTTGTAATATTCATCATTTCTCAGGCTTCAGTGACTCTAAACGGTTCACACCCCCGGTTCCTATTTTTCTCTTTATTTATTCCCGCCTCGATGCCAGAGAACACTCATAAAACTATACTTTCTTGTTTTACAGCCTTTTATATTTCACTACAAGAAAATGGCTTGTATCCATTACAATGAAGGTATTGCGAAGGAAAATTTAATAAAGTTTTTTTCCAAATTAAACAAAATTGCAGCGTTATTAACATTCTGCTGCGAGTGTAAAAGAACTGCAAAATATTTATTTACGTAGACTTGACCATAACTTTAATTTTATTGGTATTGCTATGTTATTCTTATTTTATTAAAATTTTTATTTGCTTAGAATTTCTTTACCTAGGTACGCGTTTTCTTCACCTACTTTGTAAAATCATAATTTAAGAACTTTTAGTATAGGTACATAATATAAAATATAAGTTTTTAATTTGGATAGATAGATAAATTAGAATATTAGTTAAATTGTACATTAATATCAGACATTAACCTAAATTTAACTTATCTAGGTATAATATTGCAATAATCCTCTGTAATTGCCTTAACAGATGGACAGACGTACATGTTCTATAAGTCGTTACTGTTTGTATGACAGCCCCTATTTATTAAATTCAATTGTGTGGATCTACTGCTCCGAAATATGACGTCACAGTTATAGTTGATACTTATATTTATTTACACAAACACACAAATTAAAGCTTAAGGCGCTTAATTATGTGAAAATACCATTTTGCCCGCCGAGTTTTCCTTTATAGTTCATTCAAATGTAAAGAGACAACTCAATAAAAAATACGTAATGATAGCTAATTTATTGACCTTCATTTTCACCGGACAGAATCTAATTTAGAAGTATAGTTTACGAGAAAAAAAATAAATACGAACGCAATAATTTTCTAAAAATATTGTTTCAACTCCGTTGTTTCAAAAAATATTGCCAGAAATTTTGGCTCAAATTATGAGTATTTATGTCTTTACAAATTTGAGTTTCAACATTTTTATTTAATGCAATATTTTATAAGATATGACAGTTTATAGCTGTTTTTGAGCAGAGGGGACGGCTGCGGGGGTCGGGGTTCATTCGGCCGCGAGCCTCCGGACGGGGAACACGTATCGCTGCGCTTCGCTCTGCACACGATTTAAATTACGTAAAATCAGGCACGCCATCTGTCAGAATCATTCAGAACTACAATGAAGTTGTCTTTGCTGTAGCACATAATATACGCGCCGCGAATAGACGCCCACGTATGTTGGCGGCGTGGGCGTGCCCGATGTCAATTTTTTAATAATAATATATAATAATAATAATATATTAATATTATTATGTAATGAATACGTGCTAAATATTTATCTGTACAGATTAATAAAATTGGAGTAAATCATCGATTTATATGGTAAATTTAAATATTACAAACGAACATAATATTTTGTAATATTTATATACTTTATTATATTGTAGGTATATATTTTATAAATTATACATACCTATTACATGCATAGTAAAAACAGTAAATTTCAATATTACAAATTACAATTTACAAACGTCTATTGACTCTTTTATTACTTAAATTTGTATTTTGTACAGAATGGTACAGATAAATATACACGTATTCTTTACATCCTATTTAAAAAAAATGCAAACAGACAAAAATTGTAAAAAAATAATATATTATTATGATTTATGTACTAGATGACGCCCGCAACTCCGTTGCGCCAAAACTCGTTTATCGCGCGGGAATCGTACATTTTCCCGGGACTCAAAGTAATCTCCATGCCATCGGTTTAGCAGTTTGGGCGTGAAGAGGTAACAGACAGATAGACAGACACACTTTCGCATTTATAATATTATATTAGTATGGAAGTACCTAAGTATTTTGAAAATATATTATTTAATTATTAATAAAAATAAAAGTCTAGCGGCCGCGATTTCTCATGCCATACTATGTAATATGTTACATTATAGTAATGAAGATAAAGTTTAAAATCATTTATGTTTATGACACTGAATTCGTGTTCCGTCGGCGGGATTTGAACCCGCGACCCCCAGCCAACGCGCTCATGATCTCATCCAATGAGCCACAGAAATCGTCAAACACCGTGCGTAACTCGGAAGGCTGACAACGTCGCAACTCGCACCGACCGTCCATCACAGCGATGCGGTGCGGGCGGCGCGGCGCGGCGCGCGCGACGTTGTCGCCAAAGTCCAAACAGCGCCTTCGAGCGAACGCAATTATAATACTTTGTAGTTTGTGTAAGTTTATAGGACTGAGCACACTGAGACGGGCCTTGCCGTGGCTCAGCGTGTCGGGGCTCATTGAATAAATCCGCCTCTATACAACTCTGCCAGGAGTCGGGTAACAAAAATAAGTGATAATACTTTAGGGAATAGGGTGTGTACGTGTTCCTTGTAGAGAGTTCACTGTGAAAGTAGCAGCGCTGAAAAATGATTTTTTTCACTTTTTTATGGGCAAGAGCCTGAGCGTCACGAGTCACGACTCACGAGTTTCCCCATGCAAAAGTGGAAAAAAATGGTCTTTCAGCCCTGCTACTTTCACAGTGAACTCTCTACAAGGAACACTTACACACCCTAAAGTATTAATATCACTAATTATTTTTGTTACACCCGGTATAGGTATATTATACAAAGTTACAGAATATAATAAGTTATAATATTTTTCACAATAGACCTATAGTGCCGAAACATAGTTTTATGACCCATCCATCACGTAGGTCACAAACTGACCATCGAACTTGGTGGTTGGAAAATGGAAACAGGAGCCAAACCACAGTGTAATAAATAGATATCTATTTATTACACTACTATCTATTTATTACACTGTGGCCGTACCACCACTGAACCGTTTTGAGCCGAGTGAGCCGAGTGCCGACCAAGTAGCCGATTCATAATATTTAAACAAGTCTATGTTATAAACATAAAACGAGGCTCGCTAAAACGAATCCGCGAGCGGATTCGTTTTATATACTTTACTAGCTGTCCCGGCAAACGTTGTTTTGCCATTTAAAGTATATTTTCTACATCATCAGTTGATACATGTTTTACCCCCTATTTTGTCCCCTAAGAGGGTGTGGGGGGGAAGGTCATACACCAGATCTTAAGTTGAAAAACACAGTTAATACCTAATATGAAGTAAGTCCACTAAAGAAAAAAGTTGTTGGAAGAAGATAAATATATCTGCGAAAACCACATTCAAATCGGATCAGTATTTTTCGTGTGATGCTGGAACAAACATACAGACAGACAGAAAGAATGACAGACAGACAGACAGACAAGAAACTAACCACATTTTTGGCTTCTATAGCGATGTAGTGACAAAGGTGTAATTTCGGGTGTCATTTCATATTATCTTTTATGTACAGAATTTTCATTTCTACAACAGAATATTGTCTTCCCCGCACGCGCTTTGTTGACGCCCACTATCGTAATATTTTAATTTCGCCATAATTTCAAAACCAAACGTCCAATTTTAATCATTCAAAGACCAAATATTATCTACATAAACTGTACTTAGTGATAAAATAATTTATTTTGATAAGGATTAATAGCGTGAGTGAAATATATCCGTTTATATGTAGTCCAAAAAAAATTCAGGATTTTTAAATAAATAAATGGTTATTGTGCCTCACTCGACATAGATAGGTATAGTGTGTCGCGGACTTTTTGGTAGATATTTATAAGATCTACAATTACTTAGAACATTTTATGGTTCTATCTTTTATAGTTTAGGCAGCGTACGCAAAATAAGTAACTTTTCTAGCTGATTTTTTACACCTTGCGTCCGAAAAACTCAAATATCTTACGGAACCCTACTCTTTTCCAAAATAAAATGTAGCCTATGTTCAGCAGAAATAATGTAAGATTCCAATAGCAAAAGAATTTTTCAAATCGGTCCAGTAGTTTCGGAGCCTATTCGACTCAAACAAACAAACAAACAAACAAACAAACAAAAAATCAAATCTTTCCTCTTTATAATAGTAGTGTAGATTATATTGTAGGTATATATTTTATAAATTATACATATTACATACATAGGTAGTAAAAACAGTTATTTCAATATTACAAATAACAATTTAAAAACGTCTATTGATATTTGACTCTTTTATTACTTATATTTATATTTTGTACAGAATGGTACAGATAAATATTTTTATTACTTATACACGTATTCTTTACATAATATTTAAAAAAATACAAACAGAGAAAAAATGTAAAAAAATATATAATACCTATTATGATTTATGTACTTACTAGATGACGCCCGCAACTCCGTCATACTCCGTTGCGCCAAAACTCGTTTATCGCGCGGGAACCGTACATTTTCCCGGGACTCAAAGTATCTTCATGCCAAATTTCACCAAAATCGGTTCAGCAGTTTGGGCCTGAAGACAGACAGACACACTTTCGCATTTATAATATTAGTATGGAAGTACCTAAGTATTTTGAAAAATTTATTATTTAATTATTAATAAAAGTCTAGCGGCCGCGATTTCTCATGCCATACGCCATATTAATGAAGATAAAGTTTAAAATCATATTATTAGAGATGCGCCGAATATTCGTTTGGTATTCGGTATTCGGCGTATTCGGCATCTTTTCCACTATTCGTATTCGGCCGAATTATTCGGCTCAGTTACCGAATATATTCGGGTTTTTTTTATTCAAAATATTAAAAACTAGACCCGCCCCGGCTTCGCTCGTGGGATATACATAGCCTATGTCACTCAGGGCTCAGCTACTTAGTATCATGTAACACAACATTAGGCACTAGGCAGCAAAATTAAAGTCCAATAATATTGATGAATATAAGTACATTTTAATATTTAATATTTACAATATTGATATTTAAAACATCGCGATGAAAAACTAATAAAGAAATTAATATTATGCATAAGAGGTTTGAGCACCTCCATTGTGGGTGTCGCAGACGCCACACACAATAGATTTTCAATTGTTATGCGGCAGCCGGCTGCCGCTGGAGGAGCGGCCCTGCAGCCCTGCTACTTTCACAATGAACTCTCTACAAGGAACACTTTTTTTTTTTTTTTTTTTTTTTTTTCCCGGAGGGGGAAATGCATTACGCATACCACCCAGGCGCAGGGGGCGACCCGAGCGGTGATGTGGGACTCCCGTAGCTAATGAGACCACGGTATACCCACTAAAACCCCCCCCATCTTCCGCCACGCCGCCTTTTGACGGGGCCACGGGAACGATACACACATCCGCGACCCCGCCAGCGGTCCGAAGACTCCACGATGGGCGCACAACACGTGCGCCCTCCTCCTCGGCCCCCACCAGGGCTGTAGCAGACGCCCCCCGAGTCTGCTACTTGGAGGCCATGTGGCAGATCAGGTCTGTGGCTCTGCCACCGACCACACCTCGGCCGCAGAGGATAGGGCAAGCGGCGCATCGTAATACCTACTTGCCTCTTCCTCTGCGGCCCCACCTCGGTGCGCATCCGCAGCGGACTCCTCCAGTCCGCTGGGAGCGCCCTCCTCGGGCCAGGCGGCGACACCGGCCGGCCCTGGTTGCCTCTTCGCTTCACCGCGGTTGTCCAAGCCGCGGTTACTAGAGCCCCACCGCCACGACAAGGCGAGCAACCATCGGGGGGAAGGAACACTTACACAACCTAAAGTATTGTCACTTATTTTTGTTACACCCGGTATATAATATTATGTCACCGTAAGATTGTAAATACCGTTAGATTATAATCTATCTCGCGAAATTGTGAACGGTCGAAAGATTGCAAACCCCAACACACTGCTTACAATTTAACGTATTATTATTCAGTAGATTGTAATCTATAGAAGGGAAACCGTCAAATTGTGAAACGGAACGCACCTCGGGCGCTGATTGGTTGGACAGTATATGCTCCGTGCCGCCTTATTCGTTTGTTGTTAATTAATGTCCAATGACCTTTTTCATTCCCATTATATGACCAATCAGGGACAGCCTTCGGACAGTTGACAATTTGATAATTTTAAGATTGTGATTTGACGGTTTCACTTCGATAGATTACAATTAGTGATGCGCCGAATAGTGATTTGGCCGAATAACCGAATACCGAATATTATTCGGTTTAGCCTTTACCGAACCGAATATTCGGCCGAATTCATCGGTTTACCATTATTTTATTTTGCCGCGTAAACAGGTTCTATCGTGTACTCTACGTGCCGCTGCTGGCTAGCTCGGAGCGAGCCTTCTCTCGCGAGCGTAATGCAATCGTAATTATTGCGCAATAATTGATTCAAAGTCGCAGTTTCATATCACATAACAGCCAAAAAAATACGATAGCAACCGAGCGACAGTACTCCCTCTGCCGAATAATCAAGGAACTATAATTGCATTTAAATCGCTAAGAGCGACCGCAGACTTACAATTTCAAGTTGTACAACTACAGTCAACTACAATTTTTAAATGAAAAAAATAATATGAGAACTTTATTAATTCGAGATAAAAATGTGCAAGGTGACAATATTTAAAATGTAATAAGCGTTCTCTGTAAAAATACAAAGAAAACAATACGCCTTTTAAGCGTGATTACGTTTAGAAAATTTTCCCGCCTGTAATGACTTTCTTGACAGACTGTAGTTGTACAACTTGAAATTGTAAGTCTGCGGTCGCTCTAAATCTCCATACTTAGACCGATAGCACTAGGTTTTTTGGTTTCAAAAATTATTCTAAAGTTTCTGATTTTTTGCGTATAGGTTTGGGACCACTAGGTAAACCTAAAAAATGATTTTGTGTCATTTTGGTCGACAGCTTCCAGAGATATTTAGGTATTTTGCTTTTTGGTCGCTATAGGTCGAAAAAAATATTAAAGTTTAAAATTTAGCATTTGTGATATTAGCAATACCACAAAAGCTAAATATTAAACTCTCGGGCAGTAACTAATATGCAGACACGTTTTGTGTCAGATTCATCCACGGGTGCCCAGTAATTTAGCAAATATTAGAAACGTCGCCTAATTGCGTCGAAAAGATATTAGAGTTTGTAAAAATGGTGTAATATGGTTTATTAATATATTGATGTCTGCTACTTTTAAAGTTTTGTGTCATATTCATCCACGGGTTTTGAAAAAAAATTATATTTTTGCTATCACTATTTGCTATACTGTTGCATTTATTTCGTATCACCTAAGCTTTTGACAGCAATGCGATGGCAATCGGCGAGCAATTTGAACTGTTAAATAGCGATCACAACAAAAGTGATTTTTTCCGATTGCTTGTTTATCGCTGAGTGGTTAGTGGTGTTTTACGTAAAATTTTAAACTATAAAACGTATTTTTATAACATTGGTGCACACAGTGCTCGTATTAGAAGCCATTCCTGAAGAAGAAACAAGAGATGACAAGATTTCTGGCTAGAAATACAGCTAAATAAGACCTCGCAATCGCAACCGAGCCCAGGCACTGGAACTGTCTGACTCTGAGTTTAAAGCCCATTACAAGGGTTGAATAAGAAGCTGTTTGTAGATATCTGTGACGAGTTTAACACATTGACAAGAAAAACAACAATTAACACCTGTGCAGTATTGCGAAACATTTGCAACAACCATCGCCTGCCAGTAACGACGATTTCCAAGTGCTTCAACAAGTTTAGATTAGAACCACACTTTAGCCATTTCAGGGTGTCATAGTTTCTTTGAAAAAGTGAGAACCAGGTTTTAGTGAGTGGCAGACCGCAAAGAACTTGCAGAGGTTGTGATCTTTATTGTCGTTTGAAATAAAACTAAGTTTTACAAATATAACAGAGCGCAGTTTATTCCGAGAGATTTTTACAAATGGAAGACTCAAGACAATATGGAGCCCGGATATGGAAATTGACTTGTCTGTGGTCATAGACTAAAAATGTTTCTTTTTTTATGTGAAAAAGCAATAAGCTAAGGTTCAAATTTCTATTACAACATTAATGAAGTGAAAAATAAAGCAGTAAAACAGTGTTATTTGTTTCATTTACATGTAGATTACTATTAACTATTAAGTTATTGTTATTTGTCTTCATGTAAGTAGAATTAAATGGAATACATACCTTTAATACTAAAATACATAAGAAACAAGGTTTATTTTAAATAGTAAAACATTTTCTTTAAATGACTAATGATTTTATGCACAATCTCCAATATATCCAATATAATGAACTGTGCAACAACAAGTAAAAGATTTCATGTATTATTTAATAATAACAGAAATATATTAAAACCAATGTTAAAAAGATTTATTAAAATCAGAATACTGCTTAAAACCCATCAATCCTCCAGCGGCAGCCGGCTGCCGCATAACAATTGGAAATCGATTGTATTGCGACACCCACAATGGAGGTGCTCAAACCTCTTATGCATAATATTATTTTTTTAGTTTTTCATCGCGATGTTTTAAATATAGTAAATATTAAAATGTACTTATATTCATCAATATTATTGGACTTTAATTTTGCTGCCTAGTGCCTAATGTTGTGTTACATGATATTAAGGAGCTGAGCCCTGAGTGACATAGGCTATGTATGTCCCACGGGCGAAGCCTAGCCGGGGCGGGTCTAGTTTTTAATATTTTGAAAATAAAAACCGAATATATTCAGTAACTGAGCCGAATAATTCGGCCGAATACGAATAGTGGAGAGATGCCGAATACGCCGAATACCGAATACCAAACGAATATTCGGCGCATCTCTAATTACAATCTACTGAATAATATTACGTTAAATTATTGTAAGCAGTATGTTGCGGTTCACAATCTTTCGACCGTTCACAATCTCGCGAGATACCCTATCGTTCATTATACACTAGATGTCCCGTGCGGCTTCGCCCGCGTAAATTAGGAATTTTACGAAAACCGTACATTTTCCCGCAAAAAATACCGAGTGTTGTCCCTTCACGTGGTCTATTCTATATCTGTGAGTTGTGACAAATAATATCAAAAATGCTCTAGTACTTCGTGAGATAAACCCTTTCTAGTTTCTAATAATTTTCCCGGGTTTTTCCACATTTTCTTCTGATTCTTCGGTCATATATATTTTAGTCTTAGCGTAAGTAATAATAAATAGCCTTCCTCGATAAATAAGCTATTTAACACTGATTTTTTTTTAAATCGAACCAGAAAGTACTTCCTGAGATAAGCGTGTTCGAGCAAACAAACAAACTCTTCAGGTTTTAAATAATATTAGTAGATATACATTTTTTTTAAATCGATTGACAAACTCGAGTCTCGATCTAAAAGACTATGAAACGTATCATGGGACGATACCGTGGGAGAGCCATGCTTCGGCACGAATGGGCCGGCTCGACCGGAGAAATACCACGGGCTCACAGAAAACCGGCGTGAAACAGCGCTTGCGCTGTGTTTCGCCGAGTGGTGAGTTGACCGGAGGTTCGCGTAGTGTATAATTATTTTCTTTGCCGGAGGCCCAATCTCCTACCCTTTTCCCTTCCCTACCCTCCTTTATTTCCTTCCCTACCCTCCCCTATTCCCTTCCCTATCCTCCCCTACCCTATTACGCTATTCCCTCGTAAAAGGCCGGCAACGCACCTGCAGCTCTTCTGATGCTACGAGTGTCCATGGGCGACGGAAGTTGCTTTTCATCAGGTGACCCGTTTGCTCGTTTGCCTCCTTTTTTAAATTGGGATAATGCCTTATACACCAAAAGAAAAATTTTGAAAATCGATTCACAAACGGCGGAGTAATCGTTGAGTATAAAAAACTAACATAACACCTCCTCCATTTTGAAAGTCGGTTAAAATTATAGCCTATGTGTTATTCTGATATATAAGCTATATTATTGTAAAGTTTCATTAAAATCCGTTCGGTAGTTTTTGCGTGAAAGAGTAACAAACATCCATACATCCATACATCCAAACTTTCGCCTTTATAATATTAGTAGGATGTGTTATTCTGATATATAAGCTATATTATTGTAAAGTTTCATTAAAATCCGTTCAGTAGTTTTTGCGTGAAAGAGTAACAAACATCCATACATCCATACATCCAAACTTTCGCCTTTATAATATTAGTAGGATGTGTTATTCTGATATATAAGCTATATTATTGTAAAGTTTCATTAAAATCCGTTCAGTAGTTTTTGCGTGAAAGAGTAACAAACATCCATACATCCATACATCCAAACTTTCGCCTTTATAATATTAGTAGGATTAGTCATTACGTATATTTTTTTTGAGTTCTCTAGTTACATTTTAATGTGCTTCACATTTTAACCATAGGGATTTTAAAACAGCAATTTGAATAAATAACATTTTGAAGGAAAAAAAATGTTTACCCAATTAATAATAAATTATTATTCCAAAAAAATGTAAAAAATTAATAATAAAAAAAATTCTAAGCGTAGCGAACCTGAGACGCCGATATATTGAGTTTAGAACAATCGTGCTAATAACCATTGCGCTACCATGACTCGCAATGATTTGGTGAAAAAGGCAAACTATCTATAATAGTTTTTCTCTTTACAATATACTGATATCGGTATCTTACTGATATCGGCACTAGATGTCGTTATTGCGGAGTGCCACTCCGGCAATAACGACATCTAGTGGCCATATCGAACAATCAACAATATTGTTCGTTGGCACTAGATGTCGGTATTGCGAATGGCGCGGGGGTGAGGTATGGAAGTGGGGTGTGGAAACACTCGTTTGCCCAAGGTCATTCGCGTATTTAAGCCCCTTAAGAGATAACTCCAAGAAATAGGGCATGCAAAACTATAAGATCGATTTGATAGTGGAAGGGGAATTTGCAATGTTTAGTTTTGGGTGTTTCTGGTGGGAGCAAATATTGCATTCCCTAGGCATACACCTCTCTCATGTATTTAGAGTAATTAAAATTTCCCGTTTAAATAAACTAATAAAGTGTTAAGGCGAGCCATTTTAAGTAAGACAAGCTAAGTAGTAAAAATTACATACCTCCAGTAACAGCTCTTAAAAATATGCGCGGCCTAACTGGAAGTACCTATACACCGTGAGTCATATTGACACATTTGCTTTATTTATGTGCGAACACATTTACGTCTCTTTGTAGAAGTTTACGGTCCCCACCCATTGCACATAGTGATGTAGTTATTACCCGTTGAGAGTATTTCCATGTATCATAAAATCCTGTTTCTCATTGTTGTGATTACGGGAGACTCGCACAAGAAACGCCCAAGAGCATGCGAGGAAGTCGAGAATTAAGATATTGGAAACTGTAAAGAGCTTTGTTAGTTTATTGCATGCGAGAGGAGGAAGTATAGATGTAATTAAATAGTTAAAATTTTGTTAAGTATGCTATAGCTTATGAAAGAGCGGGATGGCGGGGTTGCCTAATATAAGTAATAATACTTACCAGGTGGTCCTAATCTCTGCTTAATTTGTTAAGTTGAAACTGTAAATGTAAAATAAAAATTTTTGATTTCAAAAAAAAATTATAGGTTATAGGTAGATGCTGTTTTGAATATCGAACGTAAAAAAATGCAATATTTTTAATGAAATAATGAGCTGAACATCCTATTTACTCACTTACACCTAGAAGACATGCGCGCCATCAATAATGATAATATTAAGATAGTTATTCTGTTGATGATAATTCATTAATTCATAGCGATTGGAGCAAAATATTCATCCTTAAGCGACTAGTTACTAGGTTACTAAGATTTGAAACGATGAAATATGTGCGTTGTATGATAAAAATAAAACTATAAATCATAACCTAATAGCAACACTTGGTTTGTAATGTGCGTAAACCACAAACATCGGAACACTTGTTGCCGACGCATTTATTACAGAACAAAACCTCGTAAAAGCCAAGGTGAAGTT
This sequence comes from Plebejus argus, assembly GCA_905404155.3. Taxonomy (NCBI): domain Eukaryota; kingdom Metazoa; phylum Arthropoda; class Insecta; order Lepidoptera; family Lycaenidae; genus Plebejus; species Plebejus argus. The sequence goes on along the minus strand of FR989941.1, from coordinate 9,363,655 downwards.
TGATTGTTAAGAACAAACGAGCCAGCACTTGTTTCTAATGCGGTTTTGAGGCCAGTACCCAATTTGCTTTGATTCAGGCCAGACTACAAAGGACAAGAAGTAAACAAATTAATAAACTTTTTGAATGAGCATTTTACAGTCGTTAAATCTAATTTCCTAAAATAATGTTATAGAAATAATAATATTATGTAAACAAATAAATAATAAACCTCTTATGGCAGTGTTAAAATTACCCCTACTAAGAAATCATTATATCAAAGGTTTGGTTAAAGTCAATGGTGTTACAATGATTGATGTTCATTCAAACATTTTAAGAGGAAATTTCAATGTTACGTAACACCTGCTAACTATTTGAGCAAAAACAAAACGAAATTTGCATTTTTTCTAAGACGCAGATGTGAAAAACTCATCTGTTTCACTTAAAGCTGTAATGACCCCCAGAGGTATACTAAACAGCGAACATTCTAAATTTGAAGAAGCAAATCGTTCGATACGCAACGGAAATAGAAGACACATGATCCCGCGGGAAGTCGAAGAAAAAACGTAAAGGAGAAACATATGACCTCATTTGTCGCGGGCGTGAATTATTATGTTTGATAGTTCTCGCCTCGTCGTGTTCGTCTTACTTTGTGTGTCATCTATAATTTTATGCTCTGCATTTATCAACTTCAGTAGCCAAATGTTAGGTTCTATGTAAGTATAGCTAATATTTCGTATTAACCTTAACGTTAGCAATTTTTGTACTTTTATTTACCAAATATTTGTTTCCATTTCCTATAATTATCTAGCTTTTCATTGTGGATTCAAATATCGATGTTTTCAGTTATTTTATACTGTACACTACTAACTAGAGTTTCTTTTGAAAACCTACCAAATTTATAAAATTCAAGTACTACTAAATAAACTGTCACACCGCGCCGTTCATTTTTCATTTTAAAAAATATTCTTATTATTTACTGATTTTATGCTTTGTAAATATCGGAGTAAGGTCTCAAATGCGTTGTAGAATCGTTTCTGCCTGTTCAAATATTTATTTTCATATAACTTCGCCAGATGCGCGAGCGCACATCGACGACTAATGACACTTGGGCGACGATGTAAACACTCAATGGATACACTGTCAAAATCGTCAGTTCTGTAAAAACTAAGGGTACCTACTATTTCTGGTTTGTTTTTATATCATATTGCACATAATAATTTGTATGACGTTTGTCATTTTGTTGATTAAAAATTCGATAGCTAATGATTGGTAGACTGGAAGATATTCACAAGAAGCAAAGTAAAATACAGTAACATTTCGACTAGAACAAACAACATCCAAAATCACAAAGTGAACTAAAGTAACAGACCGTATGTCAACGTAGAGCTAATATTTAATAATGGCTGCCGTATTTTGTTCGCCATTTTCTTCAACGAAAATACTTTCACAGACAAAGAAATACCGTAACTTGATATACAAGTTAAATGTTAGCAAACGTTTTGTGTTTTGCAAAATCAAACACAAAAAATATGTCACGTCAAGGACGAATGGTTAAGAAGAATACGGGTTCTGTATTTTTGTGTAAAAAGAATAATAATTAGGTATGTATGTTAATAAAAACGATTTCCTTAAAAAATGGCAAACAGGTTTGTAAAAACATTTTATAACTATTTTTGTGTAAATGAGTGTCATTTGAATATTATATAATGGAAATATAATTAACTAGCTGTCCCGGCAAACGTTGTTTTGCCATTTAAAGTATATTTTCTACATCATCAGTTAATACATGTTTTACCCCCTCTTTTTTCCCCTAAGAGGGTGTGGGGGGGAAGGTCATACACCAGATGTTAAGTTGAAAAACACAGTTAATACCTAATATAAAGTAAGTCCACTAAAGAAAAAAGTTGTATACAAAATCTGACCCCTCTTTGGTCCCCAGAGAGGGTTGAGAGGGGAGGGGGGGGAGGATTTTTATACACCAGATGTTGAGTTGGAAGAAGACAAATATAATATATCTGTGAAAACCGTATGCAAATCCGTGAAAACCGTATGCAAATCGGATCAGTAGTTTTCGTGTTAAAGAAAAAAGTTTGATACAAAATCTGACCCCCTCTTTTGTCCCCTTAGAGGGGTGGGGGGAAAAATTTTATACACCAGAACGGTTGGAAGAAGATAAATATATCTGCGAAAACCACATTCAAATCGGATCAGTATTTTTCGTGTGATGCTGGAACAAACATACAGACAGACAGAAAGAGTGACAGACAGACAGACAGACAAAAAACTAACCACATTTTTGGCTTCTATAGCGATGTAGTGACAAAGGTGTAATTTCGAGTGTCATTTCATATCTTCTAAGTATAGAATTTTCATTTCTACAACAGAATATTGTCTTCCCCGCACGCGCTTTGGTGACGCCCACTATCGTAATATTTTAATTTCGCCTTAATTTCAAAACCAAACGTCCAATTTTAATCATTCAAAGACCAAATATTATCTACATAAACTGTACTTAGTGATAAAATAATTTATTTTGATAAGGATTAATAGCGTGAGTAAAATATATCCGTTTTAATGTAGTCCAAAAAAAATTCAGGATTTTTAAATAAATAAATGGTTATTGTGCCTCACTCGACATAGATAGGTATAGTGTGTCGCGGACTTTTTTGTAGATATTTATAAGATCTACAATTACTTAGAACATTTTATGGTTCTATCTTTTATAGTTTAGGCAGCGTACGCAAAATAAGTAAATTTTCTAGCTGATTTTTTACACCTTGCGTCCGAAAAACTCAAATATCTTACGGAACCCTACTTTTTTCCAAAATAAAATGTAGCCTATGTTCAGCAGAAATAATGTAAGATTCCAATAGCAAATAAATTTTTCAAATCGGTCCAGTAGTTTCGGAGCCTATTCGACTCAAACAAACAAACAAACAAACAAACAAACAAACAAACAAACAAAAAATCAAATCTTTCCTCTTTATAATAGTAGTGTAGACTAGCTGTCCCGGCAAACGTTGTTTTGCCATTTAAAGTATATTTTCTACATCATCAGTTGATACGTCATGTTTTACCCCCTCTTTTATTATTATATTATTATTATTATTATATTATATTAAGAGGGTGTGGGGGGGAAGGTCATACACCAGATGTTAAGTTGAAAAACACAGTTAATACCTAATATGAAGTAAGTCCACTAAAGAAAAAAGTTGTATTCTGACCCCTCTTTGGTCCCCAGAGAGGGTTGAGAGGGGAGGGGGGGGAGGATTTTTATACACCAGATGTTGAGTTGGAAGAAGACAAATATAATATATCTGTGAAAACCGTATGCAAATCTGTGAAAACCGTATGCAAATCGGATCAGTAGTTTTCGTGTTAAAGAAAAAAGTTTGATACAAAATCTGACCCCCTCTTTTGTCCCCTTAGAGGGGTGGGGGGAAAAATTTTATACACCAGATGTTAAGTTGGAAGAAGATAAATATATCTGCGAAAACCACATTCAAATCGGATCAGTATTTTTCGTGTGATGCTGGAACAAACATACAGACAGAAAGAGTGACAGACAGACAGACAGACAAAAAACTAACCACATTTTTGGCTTCTATAGCGATGTAGTGACAAAGGTGTAATTTCGGGTGTCATTTCATAATATCTTTTATGTACAGAATTTTCATTTCTACAACAGAATATTGTCTTCCTCCCGCACGCGCTTTAGTGACGCCCACTATCGTAATATTTTAATTTCGCCATAATTTCAAAACCAAACGTCCAATTTTAATCATTCAAAGACCAAATATTATCTACATAAACTGTACTTAGTGATAAAATAATTTATTTTGATAAGGATTATTAGCGTGAGTAAAATATATCCATTTAAATGTAGTCCAAAAAAAATTCAGGATTTTTAAATAAATAAATGGTTATTGTGCCTCACTCGACATAGATAGGTATAGTGTGTCGCGGACTTTTTTGTAGATATTTATAAGATCTACAATTACTTAGAACATTTGATGGTTCTATCTTTTATAGTTTAGGCAGCGTACGCAAAATAAGTAACTTTTCTAGCTGATTTTTTACACCTTGCGTCCGAAAAACTCAAATATCTTACGGAACCCTACTTATTTCCAAAATAAAATGTAGCCTATGTTCAGCAGAAATAATGTAAGATTCCAATAGCAAAAGAATTTTTCAAATCGGTCCAGTAGTTTCGGAGCCTATTCGACTCAAACAAACAAACAAACAAACAAACAAACAAAAAATCAAATCTTTCCTCTTTATAATAGTAGTGTAGATGTACAGACTTTATGATGATGAAAAAAACATTGATTATTTTAATGACGATTATAATATTATAATAATATGATTTGACGACAATCTAATTTAACTTGATTTCACTAGCAGTGAATCACTAATTCACTACTAGCTGACACCCGCAACTTATTTAATTCGTTTATTGCGATATCTCCATACCAAATTTCAGCAAAACCGGTTAAAAGGCAGACGGACAGATAGACAGACAAACAGACAGATACACTTTCGCATTTATAATAATTAAGTATGGAAGTAAATATAAAACATAAGCGGCAAAACAGAAAACAATAATAGATTGAACATGTAACAAAGGCTCAGTGTTTTTAAGTCAACAGCGGATCTCAGAAATGGGAAGGAGGTAGCGAAATTCAAAGTAAACAATAGCTACCAGAAAGTCGAGCCAAGATTATTGGAGAATTTGTTTTAAGCCACTCGGGGCTCCTGTAAATATTTAGCTAAGTCTTTCTAAGGCCTTGTGCCGAGTATTTCACCTGGCGTTTGAGATTTTAAAATGTTTGCTCTACGATCAAAGCAACGACATGTTTTCTGTTTTTACACAAGCAATGCCATTTTTTTAAATAAAATTATTTCTTGTCATGCAATAATAAAGGTTCTATCAACTGATTTTGATTATGATTAAAGCTTCACACTATTAATTACATAAATTACAATATCAAATCTTAAGTTAACAACAATTTTTGCCAAATACGGCAAATTGACGTATCTTCTACGACAAATCGAAGCTAAATAAAGATTATATTGAAACAAATGAAACATAAACTTTTACTACTTATTGGACAAATAGTTGTAGTAAAATAAGAATTGTGACATTCAATACTGAAATAAAAGTTTCTCTGCATATTGCTACAGTCTACACGTGTTATCAATCAGAGCGCGGGTGTTTTTGAACGTATGAACAGACTGACAGTCGTAAAACTCGATGTGTCTGATTGGAACCACGTTTGTAACGTTTGCTTTTAATTAAAGGATGTGTTGCATGAGAGAATATAGACATAAAGTAACCCTGATTAGGGAACTCCATAACTTTTATGATAGTATTTAACCTAGTTGCCTATTTGGGTTCTGGGATTACTTAGAAGTTATGATGAGGATTGAGGACTGATCAAGTTTTGTAACCAATTATCCTGTGTAATATATTTTTATATGAAAAGTTATCATTGGGTTAGCAATAGGGCAAAGATAATGTTACTATAGTATAGTAATAGAGATCACGAAAATAGTTTCGAGGCTTTACTTCTAAGGTTTAAGCGTCGAGACTTTAATAATTTAAGACTGTTTAATAAACAAGCTAGAGACCTTAAATATTTGTATAAATAGAATATTGAGTACCAAATGGATAAAGTTTCAATAGATTTTACAATTGGCACAGAAATTGAAAATGTGATTTAGTTTTGCAATGTTTAAAGCGATTGTGCGCAGCAGTCGCCTCGCTTGATTCAGTGATACATTGCTGGCAAAGAGGCTTTTGACTTTCATATTTCTATTTTATATAGTGGAAAAGATGTTTGTATCATTCTGATGCAACTGATTTATCAAACGGTATAAGGACCCAAATTGCTTTAACTAAAACAAGTTAGTTTATGAATATTAAATAATACACACATAATATAATATTATGATCTAAATAAAAATAATAAGACGGAACATAATATCAAGTGTTCAAAAACATCACACACTTTTAGAGGTATAAACTAATAAAGGCACCATGCGTGGCTAAAACCATAACTTCTTGCAATCACATAATATTACTGTACCTTCATAATACTTATACCTAGTCACTTCTGACTTCGCCGGACTATAATATCAATAGATTTGGTAATTAATAATGACGAAAAAAGTGAACAGTTGATCACATTAGTTCTACGATACCACAAAATGGGATTGCTTTGAATTTGCATAATAGCATTGCTGTTCTGAATGTTCAATTTTTTCCTTAATTTTTTGCTTTGACAATTTTGTCCCCTTGTAACGCTTGACTAGTTACCCTGTGGCAATTTATGTTATAGATATGGGGCACTTTGCTATGGCTGATGACAACTCGCGTTCGTTTTAGTGCGTACCCTTCCTTTAGAGTCCTCGTTTTGATGTATTTTGGTCTTAGCTCTTTGCTTATTATTGAACAGCTTCAACCAAGCCCATTTAAGTTATTTTTTGTATTTGAATGAGCCAAATTCTTTAACGACGCTGTTTTTTTTTGGAATGGGTAAAAGCTGATTCGTATCGATCACGATTGAAAATTTTTAAAACAAGGGAGAGCAGACCATTGGGGCGGCATAGAAGAGGGAGTATTACACTTATTCTTAGTCCTGCTGCTTCGATTTTGCTTATCTTTACCGGAGAGCAACCCGTTGTTAATTTTCTATTGAGTTCAATAAATTGTGTCCTGTTTTATAAATTAACGAGCTTTTGCCCTCGGCTTCGCTCGCGTTAAGAAGTATTATTATTTATTTTATACAAACTTTCATCCCCTTTTTTAACCCCTTGGGGGGTGGAATTGGTCAAAATCCTTTCTTAGCGGATGCCTACGTCATAACATCTATCTGCATGCCAAATTTCATCCCGATCCGTCCAGTGGTTTGGGCTGTGCGTTGATAGATCACCATGTCAGTCAGTCACCTTTGAGTTTTATATATATAGATAGAAGATAGATATATAGACATTGACAGGCTTTATTTAACTGTACGTCTCGAAACTATCATCAACTTTGAAGTTTGCTAATTTACAGGATACATACCTAGCATCAAATAAGAGTAATATGGGAAACAAATAACAGACCGTATTTTAGTAACACTGCGCTACTACATTGTTGCGACATATACAATTGTAACAATACTCCATGATTATCTTGTTACTCTCGGAACATCAAGGGAACACATTGCGTTTACAGTTATCAATACTCATAATTTCTTTCCGCGGTCTTCAAACCGCAGGCTATTATCATTACAAATCAATCCTCGAAGACAGATGTGTAACTTCAGCGCTTAAAATCGTCTTCGTCGGCTAAATTTCAACCTTAAAGTAACAGCTTAAGATTCGAATTCAAATTAACTCAAGGTTCACAGCTAGAACCGACACTATGGTCCCTATATTTAGAATGTCACTTAATAGCATACAATTTCGTCGGCAATAACATCGATTGTGTCGGTGCAGTCATAGGAAAATGGCCAACGGAACGGAAAATTTGTCGAAGCCATTATTCGCACTGGCGCTTTGGACGATTAAATTCGATATGCGAGTGTTAGGTAACAGTCGCGGCCAAAACTGCCTTCAATCACTGAATCGGAGCATTTATTTTACATTTCAACGCGCGTACTTGCAGTTTTTCAGAACCATTTGGACCGTTCTTTTATTTTATTTACAACAATAACATTTTCATGTTTTATTTCTTTAGTATTGTATTGCTTATACGGCTCAGTAGCTCTACCATGAGTTTAAAACTATAGTTTTTATCGGTACTCGATACTGACAACGTAAACGTAAACGTACTTGCGAAACTAAAATCGCCATACTAAATAATATTTACGTAGTCGGTATCAAGTATTGATAAAATATACTATAGCTTTAAACTCATGGTATAGCTAGAGGTCCTTGATTCATTAAAATAAATTTGGTAGTAACCAACTAAAATGTTTTTAAACAAGACGTGTCAGAGAGCTTTGTCTCTTTCTAGAGGTAGAATCTAGGATATTATACAACATTTTTACAATAAATATCATATTATAAAGTCTTCTCGTTACGTGGCTTGGACCATTGCATAGATAAGATAGTCTTCTATCACAATATTATCTACTAAATAATAATACGATACGAAATATTTCCATGAATCACTTCATTAGGGACAAAGTGGCCTCGGCAGTCGTCTAACATCTTTACAAAAACTTTCTTCAACATCAAAGTAATTCATAACAAGATAGACGCGGATTCCTCTCGCAATTTTAGACAAAGAAAATTTGTAGATTTCTTTTGTTTTGCAAAACAAAGGAGCTCGATAAATCTAGGGGATTCACCGCGATTGAACCCTATGGTATATGCAGTTGTTTCAAAGTAAACAAAACAGAGTGACCCTTCCCGGGTAAATATAGGAAGTTGGCCTGATTCATTGTAGTGTTCACAGCGAAAAGCGAATTTTCGGAGCTTTTCCTTTAGTCAATTTAGGGGAAAAGTGACGTCATTATAATATAACAAAATATATATTTGAAAAGCTTCCAAGAATTTCGTTAAATTTGTATTCCTGCCTAAAATAATCTGGTATATTTTACCCAAAGTATTATTGAACTATCAACTACAGGAATGATGTAGAAATCCAACATTTGCAATTTGTCAAATTAATTTTAGTTAATTCTGATATCAGCCTAGAAAAGACATATTTTATAAAATATATAATAGATAAAAAATCACTACTTTTCACATAACATTCAGTTAAATTATTAGGGGGCGTCCAAAAATTACGTGAGGTGTTTAGGGGGGGGAGGGGGAGTCAAATCTCATCTAATCTCACGTGTCGGGGAGAGGGGGGGCAAATCTCACGTAATTTTTTTCTCAACAAAATAATACTATTTTGGTTCATTTCATCCAGATTGTAGGTACTAGGTACGTATGCTTAAGATATTTCGACCTATGCGAAGAACAAAGTTCTATTTGAATATATCACCAAACTACTTTTATTGTATTTTTTACTGTTAACGGACCTCTATATTTCACCAAAAAAATAAAAATTTAAAAATATTACGTAGTTCCGAAGATAGCAGTCGAACAAAGACTTATTTAGTTTGGCTCTCCAAAGAACAATGTCCCAGCTCCATAAGTGTCGTTAACCACTGTCCGGTGCAGTGCGAGCGCAGCGCACGGCGTGGGTGACATCAACAGATGTGATCATGTTCTACGAAGACAAGGCCGCGCGCACGCCTCTGCGAAAATTAGCTGAGCATACGTATTTCTCCATAAATGTAACTATATTTTCCTGTTTAATATGAAACCAACACGCTCGAAACGCATCCTAAATATGTTATTTAAGTCGCATAATGAAAATAATGATTGTGCTGCGATAGACTCTACTGGGATAAATAATAGAGAAATTGATATTCCTGGTAAGTGAGTTAAACTTTAGTTATTTAGGTTAATAATTGAATTAGATACATATGTATAGATTACTCTCAAATGGTTTTTTCTTATATTTCTTGAATAGATATTTTTGTAAAGCCAAAATAGTCAGATGAACGGTTCCATATTCAAATAGAACTTTGTTCTATGGAAATTATTAGATTTTATTTAAAAGTGTAAAAATGGATTTTCAATTCATTCAGTCTTTAAAAAAATTTATTAAATATTATGATAATCAATGAGTTTTGTGTATTTTTTTATACTTGTTACTTTATTAGTCGGAAGTTATGTATAAAATATAGGGTCTATATGCAAATGTTACTTTGTTTGAGGGAACTCGTTTTGAAATCGTGAGGTCTATTTATAAATGAAATGTTGTTCTAGGTTTATTACATTCAGATAAGCCTTTGTTCTACTTAAAAACTATTTAAATCTCAATAAAAATGATTTTTTTATACATTAAATATTAGTACAATAAAAAATTATATCTATTTCCACTTTTTTTGTTTTGTTAATTGTAACGATGTTTTATTTTCATTCATTTTTGTTTTCAGAAAGTGTTGTATAGTAAGACCTCGGGACGGCCAGATTTTCCTCATATTTTTACAAAAGTTGAAAGCTTACCTGTTTATGACCTTACATGGGTAAGAACGACGAGCAACTATGAAGTTTCGGTCGCGGTTACTTTCAGAGTTTAGGAGGTATCCAGTTCTGAAGGGCTACCTGACCTTCAAGAAAGACTAAAGCTCAATTTATAGCATAGATTATTCACGGTAAGTGGAGGAATCTTGTCTTCCAGTGCCGAACATATTTTTTTAAAGTTGCTTCTGACTGCCATTCACCCACAACGTCTAATATTATGTTCTATAAGAAAGTTTAAGTGCGACCGCACACCTGAGACAAGACTGTAGTTAGACAGACTATGGCATGGTAAAATGCACTAGATGCGCACATCTGAGACAAGACGTCTAATAGACAAAGTTGACTAATGCGACACACGACAAGTCTGACTAACGACTGTCGACTTCCCTTTGAAATGTATGCAAGCGCGCACATCTACGACAAAACTGACTAGCCACAATATACATAACTACCAGTAGTTCAACTGCAAAGCAAAGAGAAGGATGGGACAGGTTTCAATATATTATATCAAATTCGTCGGGTTTCATTAAGATTATGAATGGAATAAGGAATGTGCCTCACGCTAGCTGACATAATTTATTTTTAAATAGAGATTTCAAAATTAGATTCTGACAATTTTAATCACATGTGTCAAAACATATACAATAATACGACCAAAAAGCAGGGCTTCAAATAACGTTACTTTTTCATAACGTTACTGCTTCAAGGGCATACATAACGTTATGAAAATTTACCCGATATTAAAAATAACATTAAAAATTGATATTAATATTTAATAACGGTAAATGTTATAACGTTATATAGGATTTATAACGGTAAATATATATGTTCTTTGATAACGTTATAGTCCGTCAAGAAAATCATGACAGGCGGGAAAATTTTCTAATTGTAATCACGCTTATAAGGTTATTTTTTTATTTGTATTTTCACAGAGAACGCTTATTTCATTTTGAATATTGTCACCTTGCACATTTTTATCTCGAATTAATAAAGTTCTCATAATTTTTTATTTCATTTAAAAATTTTCCCACCTGTCATGACCTTCTTGATAGACTATACTTTTTGTAAAATAAGTACTATCAGAGAAGTTGATTCCTATGCAGATGGCGGACCTACGTCATGTGGTCGACTTATGTCATTTCAATGTTAGCTGTGATCTGTCGGCTGGGTTTTACGTAACGGTTGCTACTGAATGAATTTATTGTATGCATTGCGTCATCATAGTCAAGACAGTCTTGACTTAGGTGTGCGCCACATGCTAGACACAACTGTCTTTAGACTGCAGTTAGACAGACTTGTCTATGTGAAACAAGATTGTCTAACTTCAGTCGTGTCTAAGATGTGCGCTCTCTCTAAGAGTGTCTGGCAATGGGAAGCAAAGTTGTCAAAAATGTCCGGCACTAGAAGACGAGATTCCTCCACTTACCGTGAAGAACGTAAGCTATGAAATTGAGCTTTACTCTTTCTCGAAGGTCAGGTCTAGTAGCCAGCCTAAAGGTAAAGTATCCGCGACCGAAACTCCATAGTTGCTAGTCGTTCTTACCTCTGTAAAAGTCACAAACAGGTAAACTTTCAGCTTTTCTCATAAAGTACAGTCATATTCTGTATCACCACTACCACAGGCGGTTGAAAATATTGCATGTCGGTAATAAAATTTGGAATAAGAATTTCTGAATTAAAGTATCGTGGAAAAGTTTTAGAGAAGTACTCGTGGATAATTCACAACCTTAGAAGCTGTTGTATAAAATATATAATATTAACGAAATACCGTAGACTACAAACTGATTTTAATATGCTCTAATACCCGCCGTATGGCGTTTCTTCAGTACTAATCTTAGAGCAAGCTTACAAAAAGCCATTAAATTTATCTAAAGGTAAACATTAGGGTCTGATGCGTTTACTTGATTCGGGAATAATATACAGAAGATAATAGCGAAGATACAGAAGAAAATATGAAAAAAAGTGGAAAAATATTTGAAAGTGCTCATCTCACAAGCAATTTTTATACCTACCGTACCCCTACCCTACCTACCTTACCTACCCTTAAAACCCGTGCCCTTAAAAATGTCGTGACCCAGGGAAACACGAATTCATTTTATATAATTATATTATACTTACCTACCTAGTACCTACCTAGTAAAAGCTCTATGATTTTTTTGGTCCTTTGAGATTACGTACTTACCTAACCTAAGATTTTTTTAATATAAAAAATAATTTTACACCCATGATTCAGTGCTATTTTTTCGATTATAATATTGTAATTATATTTATAATGAAACATGGTGTTATAAAAACGATTATAAAATTAATTACCTAAGAATAATATGTTGCATGACTGTGATTAGTGATTAGTGGTTACGTAATAAATAATTTTTATTTTTTTAATCGCTCATTTTATTGTGTCTTTCTATATACCCTTCAACAAATAAAACCGTTTTAGCGATCAGACTTTACATAGAATAAAGTTTTAATTACACTTGGTACCAGCACTCTTTCCAAGAACAAGGTTTCATTTGCATATATGACACACATTTGTGCAGAGATTTCCGCAGTAAATGGTCATATGTGCATATATAAACGGCATTTTTTTTAAATAATGGGTATTAATTTATTATTGTGATAAAAATCAATGCAAAATAATGTTTTATTTGTTTATTAAAATAATCAAGTATAAAGAACTACTGAAAAAAAAGTTATAGCCAAATTTAAATAGGACCAACTTTGTATCGCTCTCCTGTAAAGTAGAGATTTTGCAAATGTGACTTTGTTCTTTGCATAGGTCGATTTTAATCGTAAGCGTAATCGGATCATTCACAAATTCGTTCGAAAGAAAATCTACTGACTGTCAAACCAAACGTTTACGTAAGAAACCCACATTTTGAAAAATCTCACGTGAGATTTTTAGGGGGGAGGGGGGTTGAATAAAATCTCACGAAATCTCACCAGGTGGGGAGGGGGGGGGAGGGTCAAAAAATTAAAAAAAAACACCTCACGTAATTTGTGGATGCCCCCTAAGATCCACATTGATGATTCACAAATATAGCAAGAAATTCACAATGTGTCAAAGAAGTCAACAATCATATTAATTTGAGAGATGAAATCTGTTTGTACGAAACAAATGTGAGAAATAAATATAAAGATGAAAGCACTCTGTCATCGCGACAGGCGGGATTGCGGTATCAAACAAAACGATTCAAAAATGTGCCACCGACTTTGGTATTAAATTACAAATCTCATAAAGAGAACAATTTGACAAGTATATTTATGTACTTTTTCCAAGTGCTCGTGTGTTATCTACCATTACAATTTACCTCTCTGATAGGTGGATTTAATATGACATTAAGGGCCTGTTTCACCGCTGTCTGATAAAGTAGCGAATAGGCTATTCACAACTTTTTTGACAGATTCTCCATACTTCATCTGTCAAGTTATGTGATGAATAGTGTAAATGTGGAATCCTCCAGAAATAAAAGTGGACTGTCTGGTTGTATGACTATATTGGATACATTAAGTTACAAAGATGACTAGCTGTCGAGTCGGTCCGGTGAAGAGTAGTGAGTGGCGAAACCCCGCCGCGTGTCGCTGGTGGTAGGGATCCGCGAGCCGCGCCCCGCGCGCCCCGTCAGGGCCCGCTAAGGCCGCGCACACAGTCGCGCTGTTGTTTGCGCTAAGGGCGCGAACAAATAGCTTATCAGGAAGTGGTGAAACAGGCCCTTCATTTTATGTACAAGTACTTAATTAATATTAGGAAGAACATGGACTGACGTATTGATGAATAACGTATCGCTTTGGTCACTTTTGTTTTTTCCATGGCACTACATGACAACATCAACTAATATGGGTTTCGTTTGAGAGAACTAAAATAAGAAAATGAAAATCATAAAAAAAACTTATCAATTGGTACAGTAGTTGAAAAGTCACAGATATAGCAAAATCTTACAAAAGGCGCTCAAACATTTAAAAATCCCGTTCCGAAAATACAAACTGATGATAAAGAACGAAATAAAGAACAGATTAACGTCTCCCGGAGCCTCTGTTTCTAGATCTTCCGAGTTTTATTCTTGTTCCACTAATCAGATTATGAACATTGTCTGCGGCTCGGACGTTTTGAATTAATTGTAAGGAGATTTCGCTCCACTACCCTTAAATGGACTTAAATCGTTCACTTTAAATCCTCGGGTATTCACGTTTCATACTTCAATTTAAATTTCATTGAAAATGGAATGTGTAAGAGTTTGAGGCCGGATAAGTTAATTTTCTAATTGGTTATGAATTTGGAAATTGAGATTTCCAAAATTGAAAACGAATTAGGTAATCAATTTATTTGGCCAAAAAGATGTTCTCAAGCATTTACAGTATGACATTCTAGGAGGTTTACGGTCAAAATTGTTTTAAGCACATTATTATTAATGCACATGCCTGCGTTATCACCTTCAAATTAGATCAAAACTTAATTGCCTACATGAGAAACCCTCCAGACAAAAAATGAAGGTCTATATTAGAAATAGTTTTACCACCCTTATGGTTTAACCACGTTGTTCTATTAGTGATAATCTATACATATAATAAAATCGTAGGAAAGTCAATTCTGTACATTGAATATTTTTGAAAAATAATACTTGGGACGTGATCTACAATCGATATGGAAGCCAAAAATATAGTTTTTAGAATTTTTGTCTGTTTGTCTGTGTGTCTGTTTGTCTGTTTGTCTGTATGTATGTCCGGGATAAACTCAGAAAGTACTGAATGGATTTACTTCAAATTTTGCACGAATATTATATAGAGGTCGTGTCAACACATAGGCTATATATTATGACGATATCACCTAGGGCGGGGGGAGGGGCTCAAGTTTCAATATTTTTAGTTTTTTGCTCATATCGCTAAAACGGTGCGTTGTAGAGAAAAAATGTCCTGTACGTAATGAAAGCCCATAAAATTTCCTACAAATTTCTCCTTCACATTTTGTATCTATCTTCACTCCTTGCCATGCTATGAGCTTTTGTCTATCTTTTCTATACAAATTTCGAGTGTCGTTTGATTAACATGCTGGGAGCTTTGGCATCGGTCTTTTCTTGGGGGGGGGGGGCTTCGCCCGCCCAAACCCCCCCCCCCACCTCCCCAAATTTTGCTTCAAACAAAGCGGTGTTGCGGCGTTATACATCTTTTTTAAGAACAAAGTTAAAAACTAAACTACACAATATACGGTTTTCCAGTGTCGTTTGTTTTCCCCCCCCCCTGTTCCTCATGAAACTTTTGTTCATAATTAAAAGGTATCGTGGAGTTTGTATTGCGTCTTAATTATCCTTTGTAGGAACAAACTAAGTCATCTATCTATACATATAATAAAATCGTAGGAAAGTCAATTCTGTACATTGAATATTTTTGAAAAATAATACTTGGGACGTGATCTACTATACTAACGCAGACGAAGTCGCGGGCAACAGCTAGTAAAATAATAATATACATTTATATTATATGCCACTTGACATACAAAAATAGCCACCTAGCTAGAATCTAGACTTAGCATTTTTCTTAATAAGTATTCTAAATTTTAATCATAAGCAACGGCTTAATACTTAACTATTAAGGATTCAATGAGTAATCCTTAAAATAAAGCAGATAGTCTTACATAGTATGATAGGGCTGAATGTCATCTAATGTAATTAGAAATAAGCTGCGATTTCTCTGCCGTCTGTATAATTTCATCAACTTGATGCCATTCTACTCGACATGTCATGTCAATTACATGATATTAGATAATTAGATTGCTTTGTTGACAATCATAACATGTGACAAAGAAAAGTTTTAGCCCTTTGTATATTTTGCTTTAGCAAAAAGTTATAGGTGACTTAATATGTCCACTGTTTGAGGAATTTTGACAGAAGTTTGTTTATCTTTTGTCTAGCTTTTTTTGATTTCAGCGCGAAAACGACAGCCATTAAGGTGACGCCATGTTAAAGTAAAAAACCGTGTTGGATGTGTTTTAGATTGCTTTATATTATAGCTAAGTCTGTGACGGCCTTTACGCCACTCACAAAACAGCGGCGGTATCGGTTGCTAAATTAATGTTGGTAGAAAACCTACAGCACAGTTCATAAAGTGGCATTTTATTTGAAATTTCGTCGCTTGAGGTCACTTTTCGCGTTGATCAGAACTGGGATTGTAGAGCAAAAATGCTGAGTATTTTACTTTCCATTTTATTTCATTTTTATTGTCACCAACATTATTATTAATAATTGTTTGGATAAAGATTGAAAAAAAAACAAGGAAAGTTTTTATCATTATTCTTTGAACACAATTAAAGATAATAATAAAATAATAACTTCTTTGTTCGTCTATCAAATCTCAACACAAAAAACGAAATGCGATCGTGACGAAAACATAATTTTGTTCTAATAACTATAATAATAATCAAAGAACATAATCCGTTCGAGTTTTTTTTCTCCCGTAAAAAATTGATCAAATTAATGTTTTTGATCAAGGTTATTATTTGTGGCTAATTGATTTAGTTCTCGTTGTTACTATTATGTATTTTTATATTTAGGATACAAATCATTTTAACAGTGCGATAGGTAACTATTACTACAACTCAGTCGAGTTAACTCCGTACCTGGCGGCCATACTATAATATTATATTATAGCCGCCAGGTATGGAATTAACTCGACCGAAACGTATTGCTATTATATTATAATATCAGATTAATGTTTCACAAATCCCAGAAACTTAACATATTTTTTCGTTATCTTTGGTATCTTTGCTCTCTTATTGCTTAAGGTGATGCCATGTAAAAAACCGTGTTGGATGTGTTTTAGATTGCTTGTTTTCTATGCGAGGCTTTCCCGGCCTCTCATAGAAAACAAGCAATGGAACAGCAAAAAATGGAAAGGGCGTAGCGACAAAATGGTTTTTGTCGCGTAATTTAAAAACCATAAATACATTTCATATAAACTATAGGCAAATTAAAGTGTATACTAGAACAAATTTATGTACAAATTTTGGAAGCTTATATCACTCTCTTCTGTTGGCAAAATAGGAATCCCTTTTTTTACAGAGGTCTTTTTGATTGATTATTCTGTGTTATAAAAGTTGACCAATCGTGTTATGCTATGCGTAATTCAAAGACAAGGACATGATGAATACTGACAGCGAACTTTAATTTCTTAGCTTTAGTCATTGCTGAGAAAAATGGACATCGCTACAGCCAAATTATCAAGGCGTCACCTTAATATATTATCCTGAAAAGAAAAAGTTAATAAATACCTGCTTTAATAAAATTTAATACAATATTTTAATACAATATTATGCTTTAATAATTAAGTCAAATGAATAATTAATAAAATAAGTGTGGCACTCGGGGGCTGCCGCGGTAAAGTTATTGCATAGCATTTTTTATCAACTTATGTAATTAATATATTATTATAATTCTCATATACCTTTAGTCGCACGCACACAAACTCCGTGCCGAAGTCTGACAACGCCGCACCGTTGTGCCGGTCGGAGTGGAGGGTATTAGGTTTTTTCGTTACAGAACTTCCTGATTCGGTCGCCGTAAAAGGCCGCGATAAAAGCTATGCAATACCTTAAAATTATAAAGATATTGTGTTAATCATTAAAAAATCTATTTTCAAAGTAACTCTTTAATACTATGTGACTACTGACGCTAAAAAATGTAACCTTCCCAACAATAAAGCTATAAGCACGTTATTAATTATTGTTATAGACATAATTTAGTATCGCGTATTTCGCACATCACCGACCTCCAAGCATCCCCCGGCCCCGGGTGAAGTGTACCAGTGTATTGTAGACGTGGATGAATTGGATAACTAACAATTTGAAACAGCAGCGGTGCGTCGCGCGTTCACTGGCCGCTCTTGGGTTAGATAGGTGACTTGATAGTTTTGGCTGTAGCGATATCGATTTTTCTCAGCAACGACTAAAGCTAAGAAATTAAAGTTCATCGTCAGTATTCATCATGTCTTTGTCTTTGAATTAACCATAGCATAACACGATTTGTCAACTTTCGTAACACAGAATAATCAATCAATAAGACCTCTGTAAAAAAAGGGATTCTAATTTTGCCAACAGAGGAGAGTGATTTAAGCTTCCAAAATTTGTACATAGATTAGTTCAAGCATACACTTAGTCGTTTAAAAGGTTAGGTTAGCCGCAGCTAACGTAACCTAACACATGAGGCTGGTCCCCATAATAACAACACGTGCTTTAAGTCACAAAAAGAACTTTGCTCTTATGTAGTAAATCGTAAGTTACCCACTTCTTCCACTCATGTCTTCTATTGTTGTTTTATGTTACTAAACGGACCCTCTGGGGGAACTAAGGGCCGAACTTTGCTGTATCGATCTCGATAAACATAAAACACCGTATTAATATGAATAATTTTAGGCGTATACTTAATCATTTCAGTAGGATAAATTTTGAAATTAGCCATTCAAACAATAATTCTTTTTATCCAAATACGGCAAAACCTAAGGGTGATTTTGGCTGTCCATGCATGCATATTGTGTCTTCGAAGCGTGTTATTTAAATTACTATAGTCCTTTAGTCTTAAAATTGAAGAATATTTCTCTATGAATTGTGACCACATTTAATTTTTAAACTTACTGAGAGACTTTAAGACAGCCTAATATTCATATATTTTTCAGTATTTCGATTGTGAAAGAATTAATTTAATAATAAATTCATTTAAAATTTATTTACAAGAACTGTGTTTTTGTCAATGATAATACTACTTTAATATGCTATTAACAATTGATTTATTGCTCCGTAAATTTTTAAGTAAAACCTTTATTTTATGTGAATTTTTAGAGAGTTAAAAAGTTGAATGTCGACGCGTCTGCCACTATAATTCAAGTCCTTTAATTCGTCCTTACTTGACCAGAGGTAAATGTGTAATTAAAGGGCCATGTCTCTGTCATTACAACATAATTCCTTTGCCATTCTTCTGTCATTACCCACCAATTATGGTGGGAGTCCTTTATCTTATTTTACATTATAATGCACTAAATTCGTTCACATTTAAATAACTTCTGGTAGTATGTTCGTTTTATTTTTAAAGCAGCTGTACTTGTAACCAATAACTATGTATATCAAAAGTAAAACTTAAATACAAAAAATAGTTTTTTCACTTCATAAAATTATTGCTTCATTCATACAAACATAAAAATACACATGTGACACAGTTGTTAAGTTCGAGTCGGTAATAACTAAAATATTAGTTAAATAATAATGTAAGGACTACATACTTCGTTATGAGGTTTATTTTTATACTTTTGCTGTCCCAATAATTACAAAGTAAAAATAAATAAATTATTATTTAACAATTTTTAATAAGTAACTGAAATCAGACGAAGCCAAAACTAACAATGCCACTATAACGTATGCACAGCCATAAAAGATCTTAACTATTTCTAAAAAGATATTATTTATATTGTTCATAATATTGTCATAAACGGAGCCAGAGTATGATATTTACTGCGTAGATTCAAGTTGAAGAAAAAGCTTATAAAGCATGGAGGAGGAATATTATTGCCAGGTCACATGTAAAGAAATAAAAGTGAAAATCATTTCCATACCCCGGACGTGCCCTAGTTTACAAATTTTTAAAGACATCATTCTACTTTAAATTTAGAAAATTCTCGTGTCGCGATGTTTGTTACCAAACTTTTCCACAACGGTTGGACTGGCTGTGTTGAAGTGTTGTGTGCTTATTCTGTGGGCCCGAGATTTGGCCAACATCTTTTTTTCATCCTTGAAATATCGTTGTAACAATTATTGAGCTTGCCAAACGGTGCACAGTTCTAAATTGGGCATCTTAGATCGGCGAAACATAATAATAACGTTAAAAATGACACCTCCTCATTTCTTTGACGATTTCAAGCATATTTCAAAATAAAATGAATCTTTAATTTTGTTAGTCTCGCTATTTAGCGAGACTAACAAAATTATTAAACGACTAATATTCAGTCGTTTAATAAATTTATTAAACGATTTAATGTGGATAATTTTAGTCCTGAAATATTTTTGAAGTCCGGAGAAGATTGACACTTTGCGAGGAGCTAAGCATATATTTTGGTCAATGGTAAGTAATACCATACGAAGTTAACGGGTCACCCAGTAATTTAATAAGGATGCAGTTTAGTTATAAAAGTCTCTCTCCATAGTCCATGGCCGTAATGCCTCCGTAGCTTCACATTACAGCTGACTGTGCCCGCGAACACTGCATATAATTTACTATACACTGCCTCGCCTCGTTATAACCTACGTGCATTAGATAGCGCTGTAAAAATTAATTTACTATGTTGTGATAGTATTTCTTTGTTATGTTTAATGTAAATTAATAAAGGGTGTAGTAGGTTGTGTTTATTCGTCTTCAGTTGTTGATGTGTAAGTTATATTTAGTAACTTACCGTATTGTGGTGTTGTATTTCCTGAAACAACGCTTATTAATATCAGCGCTAAAATGCATAAACTTTGAGCAATAAATCAGTCAAGTACTTCTTAAGAATTGTAGAGACTATGATTTAAGGGTCCGGGTTACCCTCGAAATTTTCATACATTCTTAATACCAAAATCATTTTCTCATACGAAAATATTTAACATGTTTGAGTTATTTTTCAGCTTAAGATAGTAATTACCTAGGGTCCTGAACAATTTTTTTTTACAAAATATTTAAATACTAAAAAATTTTTTTTGTGTTTAAATATTTTTTAGTAAATTTACTACAAAATATTTAAACTTTAAAAAATATTTTTTATTATTTAAATATTTTGTAGTAAATTTACTATATAATTATATATTTTTTAGTGTTTTTGTCTATTTTTTGGTGTTTAAATATTTAATAGTAAATTTACTAAAAAATATTTAAACACAAATTTTTTTTTTTAGTTTTTAAATATTTTGTAAAAAAAATTTGTTCAGGACCCTAGGTAATTACCATCTAAACCTGAAAAATAACTCAAACATGTTAAATATTTTCGTATGAGAAAATTATTTTGGTATTAAGAATGTATGAAAATTTCGAGGGTAACCCGGGCCCTTAAAGAGTGATACTGAGTTTGATACGGCAACTCTGTTCATCTCACTAATAGTAATTAATGTATGTCAACCACAACTCCAGCTGTTGATACTTGGTAGTTGGTAGCAAGTAAGTACTTACACATTGACGACCTCTGTGGCTCAGTGGATAGCACGTTGGTAGCTTAAGCCGGAGGTCGCGGGTTCGAATCCCGCCGACGGAACTAAAAGTTTTCAAAGTTCCTGGGTCATGGATGTGTATTAAATATATTTATCATAT
Organism: Plebejus argus; assembly: GCA_905404155.3. NCBI lineage: Eukaryota > Metazoa > Arthropoda > Insecta > Lepidoptera > Lycaenidae > Plebejus > Plebejus argus. The sequence continues at coordinate 9,342,286 of FR989941.1, read as the reverse complement.
AATAAAAATCTTAAGGCCGTCACAGACTTAGCTATAATATATATATTAATATGTTTATAGCTAGGTATATTAATATATATTTTCTATACAATTTTCGCGTGACCACACACTCAGCTATAATATATATTTCTGGTCTCAGTGTGTTTAGTACGGTATATTAATATATTATATTATAGCTAAGTCTGTGACGGCCTTTAAATATATGTAATATTTTATATTATAAAAGTATTAAATATATTTCCGTTGTCTGGTACCTGTAACACAAGTCCTTCAGGTACTTAGCATGGGGCCAGACTGACGAGGTGTGAAGCGTCCATAGATATTATTATTATTATTATTATTATTATTACATTGCAACGAGGTGACGAGGTGAATGAACATTGCCATGACAATGCACGACAATGACAACGTCTAATCTTCTCGTGTTGTAATAAGGCTCAATTTATGACGATTCTTTTTAAAAATGTATCTCACCACACCACCCAATCACGTTGCAATGTGAACTTACCCTAAAGTCTAAACGAAAGGAATAATTTGAAATGTCAATATTCACATGAATCAGGTCATACGCGACAATATATTATCATAATAACAATTATTCACGGAGTCTACAAGCTACCATTATCACGGGAACCCGAGCCAGATTTATAGCTTGCGCCAATGATGTTACATTTTATAGATATGTCTTGTGATGTTGAATAAAATGGGTGTAGACTTCACACATAATATAAAATTAACTAGACGATTTGCAAACGTCGTTGTTTGCCTTTACATTATTTCGGGTATTAAAATTAGATGGCCAATTTTCAGATCAGATAAGGAATCAAAATTTCATTACAATCGGTCAAGCACTCCAGCCACTATGAAGAAGTTTTGAAACAAACACCGTGACATTTTTAAAATACTGTTACGTGCTGAGGTTCGATGATTCGGAGGAAAAGACCTGGTGACTCTCTTGAAGACTTTTATTTGCACTACACTTAACACTTACACTACACTTACACACACTAGATCACTATGTCTAAACACTAAGCACTAGGTTCAAACACTATGCACTAAGTTCAAACACTAAGCACTATCACTGGTTCACTCACTAAGTCACTTGTTTCTCACTTCCGAAGTCGCTTTGATTATCGCTCACTCGAAAACATTCGAAGACTGACTGGCCGGCTCGTCTAGCCGCGTATTTATACGGGACGGGGCGAGCTCTAGACCTTACGAGAATATTCCACAACATGTAAACAACCGTGGGAAAATTCTCGAGCGGGTACGCGCAGGTAACAAAAACATACAAGTAGCGGCATCTGGTATTGAATAGGGGATTTACGCTGTCTGTGATCTCACGATAGTAAATAGCTTTGCGTGGCCGCCGCTAGATGACACTACGTGTCCGCATTCGTAACAATACATTATCAGTTTAACAGTAAACAATATTAATATTTTAATTTGTGATACTTACATTCATAACTTGAAAATTATTTGTGTGTATCTTTATCAATTATTTTTATCAAGCAGTATGTTTAAACTTACACAAGTTAACTGCAAATACTAGTATGGTATCTAACATATCTTCCGTGTGTGAAAAAAGATTAGGTTCCAAACAGTTTTAGTCTTACAAGATTGAAGTATGCATGCCTACTAAATAGAGTATATTCGAAATTTATGTATTTCATATATTATTTTATATATTATTTTATATAACGTATCCATAAAAAATATGGTGACATATCTGCGCCATTTATATTATTGTCGATGATGTCAGAGTTATGGAAGTGTTCTAGAAAGTGTTCTAGATCTCGTTTTCAACTGAAAGCCTGTTAGCACTTACGTCATTGAGGTTTGTGCGATAGAACTTTAATAAGCTACGCGTGATCTTCAGAGACAAGTTACAAACTATGCCACAAGTAACTTATGTACGGAGAATCTTTCTTAGTAATTAAGGAATTCTTGAGGTTGTGTGTAGGTTAGCCTAAAAGCTTGGTATTAAGACATCAATATACATAAAGCCCGTATATACGAGGAGGACTATATCGCAGGCCAACCGAGCCTCACTCCTTTTGTGCATCTGTGTGTGCACGAGTCCGGTTAGGTTAGGTTAGGTATGTCTTGTGATGTTGAATAAAATGGGTGTAGACTTCACACATAATATAAAATTAACTAGACGATTTGCAAACGTCGTTGTTTGCCTTTACATTATTTCGGGTATTAAAATTAGATGGCCAATTTTCAGATCAGATAAGGAATCAAAATTTCATTACAATCGGTCAAGCACTCCAGCCACTATGAAGAAGTTTTGAAACAAACACCGTGACATTTTTAAAATACTGTTACGTGCTGAGGTTCGATGATTCGGAGGAAAAGACCTGGTGACTCTCTTGAAGACTTTTATTTGCACTACACTTAACACTTACACTACACTTACACACACTAGATCACTATGTCTAAACACTAAGCACTAGGTTCAAACACTATGCACTAAGTTCAAACACTAAGCACTATCACTGGTTCACTCACTAAGTCACTTGTTTCTCACTTCCGAAGTCGCTTTGATTATCGCTCACTCGAAAACATTCGAAGACTGACTGGCCGGCTCGTCTAGCCGCGTATTTATACGGGACGGGGCGAGCTCTAGACCTTACGAGAATATTCCACAACATGTAAACAACCGTGGGAAAATTCTCGAGCGGGTACGCGCAGGTAACAAAAACATACAAGTAGCGGCATCTGGTATTGAATAGGGGATTTACGCTGTCTGTGATCTCACGATAGTAAATAGCTTTGCGTGGCCGCCGCTAGATGACACTACGTGTCCGCATTCGTAACAATACATTATCAGTTTAACAGTAAACAATATTAATATTTTAATTTGTGATACTTACATTCATAACTTGAAAATTATTTGTGTGTATCTTTATCAATTATTTTTATCAAGCAGTATGTTTAAACTTACACAAGTTAACTGCAAATACTAGTATGGTATCTAACATATCTTCCGTGTGTGAAAAAAGATTAGGTTCCAAACAGTTTTAGTCTTACAAGATTGAAGTATGCATGCCTACTAAATAGAGTATATTCGAAATTTATGTATTTCATATATTATTTTATATATTATTTTATATAACGTATCCATAAAAAATATGGTGACATATCTGCGCCATTTATATTATTGTCGATGATGTCAGAGTTATGGAAGTGTTCTAGAAAGTGTTCTAGATCTCGTTTTCAACTGAAAGCCTGTTAGCACTTACGTCATTGAGGTTTGTGCGATAGAACTTTAATAAGCTACGCGTGATCTTCAGAGACAAGTTACAAACTATGCCACAAGTAACTTATGTACGGAGAATCTTTCTTAGTAATTAAGGAATTCTTGAGGTTGTGTGTAGGTTAGCCTAAAAGCTTGGTATTAAGACATCAATATACATAAAGCCCGTATATACGAGGAGGACTATATCGCAGGCCAACCGAGCCTCACTCCTTTTGTGCATCTGTGTGTGCACGAGTCCGGTTAGGTCGGCCTGCTAGGAACAATCGGACTCACCGTATAATATAGCGAAAAATTGGTAGATTAGCAAAAACATTTTCATAGATGACATTATTTTCTAGTGAAACCAACCAAGGCTAAAGTTGTAGAGGCAGCACAAAATGTCAAAAAATGTAAAGTGGCTCTAGATTTTCGTAATAGTATAATGCATCGTCGCATCGCGCATCGTAAAGATATTCAATTGTTACGCGGCCACCGGTGGCCTCTTGGGGCTAATGAATCCATTACATGTGGAGCATAAAATAATATCATGGCTTGAAGAATGTTACAAAGGTAGTTTTGCATCAATAATATTAGTTTTATTAGCAGTAATACTAACTTTACGAACTGAACTCAACACTTCATTTAACTTTAGTCCCGATGGACCCAGCAACATCATTCCATCATGTGCACTGTTTTTAAACTAAAATTTAAAGTTTCATTTAGTTATATTAGTTTCAGATTTAGTGCATTAGGCTATAAACTAAATGCTCGATTTTATGGCCAGTGTTTTACTGTATACTAATTTATTAACCTCTGACGAAAACATGGGTGTTATAAAATAGATGTATATCTGTCTGTCTGTAGTCTGTACTCTATTCAAACGACCGTCCATTGTTTTGATGTAGTTTTTTTTTGGTTTTGTGTTTTTGGAAAAGTCATCTTGCTAACTGCTGGAAAAATTAAAGTTTATCTACTTTTTTATATTATGTAGTTTTTAATTTATAAGTATTTAATATTCTAGGGACAAGAGATTTAGGAGAGATTTACGTTATTGTTTTCAGGTTGTTTGCGCTGCGTTGTTTACCCGACACTGAATCGTTTTCCATTGTCTGCCATCTTGAGCGAATTATTTAATCACGTGACCTACATTTCGGTGTCGCACGTTTCTGAAGTGCGTAGCGAAATCAGCACTACGTTTCGTTACAACACGGGTTGATTCAGACCGCAACGCGACGCGTAGATGCAATTTTCTAAATTGACAGATTCGCAAGACGTCTCATGCTATTGAAATCTGTCAAATCCATAGAAATTTATGCCGCGCCGCGCCTTGCCTCGCCTCGTCGCGTTGCGGTCAGAATTGACCCTTACAATTGGTGACAACGATGCAAATATTATGTATTTGCCGCTGAAAGGGGGGCGGGGGGGGGGGGAATAATATTTCCTCTCCGACGTCTACTTCCTGACGATTAAGTCACGTGTCCTGACGCAAGTTTAACATTTATAATACTTCATTTTCAAGAAAACAATGCACAACGATGCTGAAAAAATTTCAGAAAAAAATGTAGAGCGATTCTCAGATCTAATAGTTAAGTAGACCTCGACCAATTTCAACTAAACTCAAATATAGCCAAATGAAGAATTTGGCAAGAAACACCGAGACACCATACTTTTATACATATAGTATAATATTATAAGATCTACTTTTTATGCGTTAATGCGTTGTTTTGCCCCTGTCCCAAGTCGCGGCATTTGACGTCAAGTGCGTACACACCTTTATGCGCTTCTTAATATTTAATTGGAAATCGTAAAAGGTTCTTATCTAAAATGGATACGTTTACACACCAATCCTTAGCTTTGGCATCATCAAAAATTGATCAAGTCTCTTTCTGGTTAATCTCAAGAACTTAGTTTCAGGACCGCCCTATACACATGACTGGTGAGACATTACCGATACTTATGGAGATTACTCTGTACTCGATTCTCATTATAATTATGTAATAAAATTAGGTTCTTAATTTTTTTCCGAATTTCCCAAAAATAAATGAATCATGGATACTAAGTAAATTACGCGGCTAAGCAAGTAGGCATACTATGCGGCCGGTGTAGAGGCGTGCGCTACCAAAGAAACACCACACAACTACCCCTCCCGCTCGCGGTGTCCATGCGTTGAGTAAATAATTATTTAACTTTAAGCTATATTTACTCAGTGATCAATTGATATTATTTTTTTTATGTTATTTTTCAACTAAATATATAATAGCCAAATATCACGTCCTGGGGTATTGAACATGTCTCACCAGTCACGCAGTATAGCCATCCGTAGACCGTCTTATAATATATATTTTTTTTTAATATAAGTCTACTTAAATCAAGCTGTGACCTACGTACTAGGTACCATAAGTACGTAATCTACGATATTACGAGTCACAGAATAGGCAATTTTCATGTTATAACATAAGAATGTGAAATGACTTTAATTATATACTTGTCATGAAATGGAATGCAAAAATAATGTTATTTTTTCATAAAAACGTACGACTAATTTTATATTTGTAATTTGAAATTGAAGTTTTATCTGTATATCACGTGACCCAAAATGCCGACCGCCATGATTTTCTGTATGACGTCATTTGTACTAAAGCAAGTTTTTGTTTGTGAGCAACGCGTCACGTCGAAATTAACAGTATTTCTCAGTATTTAAAACTATTTTGAGCAAATTTTGAGACCCTTAATATTTTATACGTAGTATTTCATTAAGTTAAATTTGAAATACGAGATTTAACATGGACGCTGGATTTGTTAAAGCTGAAACTACAAATCTACCGAAAATAGATGCGGTAATGATTGCAATGTTCTTTTCATACAATACCGATTTTTTTTCTGCAGAATGCAGAAATATCAAAACGGCTATGTAAGTATAGTGTATTTAATTTTCTAAAACTATGTTACGACAAAATTATATTGTGTATTTTCGGTCTTAAATATCTTAAATTATGGTCGATATAACTTTGGTCTTTGACATAACAGTTTGACATTTCTTTATTATGGTACTTTTGACGTCACAAATATGTGAAATATGGCCGGCATTTTGGCGCCTATAATTTTCGACAATATTTTGAACTTTTTTCCCTGCTTACAGGATAAATATTTCGCAAAAATAAAAATTACACTTGACAGACGCATGGTAAACGAACACTTTAAAAAATATTTGAAAAAAATAGTGGAATAGCCTATTCAAAACAATTTTAAATGTGAGCTCTACCTATAATAATATGTTGTCTAGTAGTTTGTAATATAAATTAATATTTTTGAGATAAGAATAAGTGCAACTTATTCTTCGATTTACATTGTTTTGAATGTCGAAAATAATAGAATCCTTTTTAAAGTCGTTTAAAAATTATATTACTTCTTTAATACCACTATTATAGCATGACTGCATTAAACCTCATTCATTTTCAACCATTTTCTACGATTCGATTCAATATGGGATTAAGCTCGTGAATCGTGATTTTTCCGAGGAGCCGGTAAAAAGCTATTTAACTTCGAGAGCAAATAACGGCTTCCCACTTGAACGCATTAATCATGCATGAGCTATAGATCAATGATAAACTTTGTTATCCATATCCTCGGATCAAATAAAAAAGGCGCACGGCCTTTGTTGTAACTGAGGCCGCTGTACTTACAAGCGCTTACGCACACACGTGCATCAAACTACGCTCCATCGCATTTACGTGTGTGATTGTTCAACTAGCCCTGTAACTACAGCAAAGTTTAACGCACACTAATTGATCTAAAGACTGACTTTGTTGTTTGTAAAACTTGACTTAGAATCGAGTGAACGAATATTTTTACACTACTTTCTATAAACATTATTTTTATTGTATTTCAGTGGTTTCAGACTTTATCAGTCGTTTGTGTGATTGTAGATTGTTAGTCTTCTTACTTTGACTTTCAGGACAAGTTGATTTAGGATATTATTATATTTTATATATTTTTTCTCAAAATCAAATTAATATAATCAAAGCGCACGGAGTGCGCGGCCAAGTTCCAGCAGGCCGCGCGCATGCCGTGCACTATTTACACGAACGGTTTCGACGCACTTTTGACCCCCTTGTATCTCAGTGCCTATTGCGAGAGCAAAGATAAAATTTTACCTACCTAATTATATACTAGTACTTACGCAATATACCAAATTTCATAGATATAGATTTGTTAGATCCTGAAATATTTCCTTGTAAAAATAGCTAATTTTGGCACTGACTCACTGACCGGTAATCAAAATGTCTAGGCCACTTCCAGTTGTCGTAGCGTTATGAAATTTGGCACACAGGTTGTTTGTTATATGTAGATTAACAAAAAATTAAGAAATTTGAGAAATTGGTCAAGCGTGAGTCGGCTCATCTATGAATTTGAGAAAAAATCGGTAATCAAAACCTCTAGGCCACTTCCAGTTGCCGTAGCGTTATGAAATTTGGCACACAGGTTGTTTGTTATATGTAGATTAACAAAAAATTAAGAAATTTGAGTAATTGGTCAAGCGTGAGTCGGCTCATCTATGAATTTGAGATAAAAATCGGTAATCAAAACCTCTAGGCCACTTCCAGTTGTCGTAGCGTTATGAAATTTGGCACACAGGTTGTTTGTTATATGTCGATTAACAAAAAATTAAGAAATTTGAGAAATTGGTCAAGCGTGAGTCGGCTCATCTATGAATTTGAGATAAAAATCGGTAATCAAAACCTCTAGGCCACTTCCAGTTGTCGTAGCGTTATGAAATTTGGCACACAGGTTGTTTGTTATATGTAGATTAACAAAAAATTAAGAAATTTGAGAAATTGGTCAAGCGTGAGTCGGCTCATCTATGAATTTGAGATAAAAATCGGTAATCAAAACCTCTAGGCCACTTCCAGTTGTCGTAGCGTTATGAAATTTGGCACACAGGTTGTTTGTTATATGTAGATTAACAAAAAGTTAAGAAATTTGAGAAATTGGTCAAGCGTGAGTCGGCTCATCTATGAATTTGAGATAAAAATCGGTAATCAAAACCTCTAGGCCACTTCCAGTTGTCGTAGCGTTATGAAATTTGGCACACAGGTTGTTTGTTATATGTAGATTAACAAAAAATTAAGAAATTTGAGAAATTGGTCAAGCGTGAGTCGGCTCATCTATGAATTTGAGATAAAAATCGGTAATCAAAACCTCTAGGCCACTTCCAGTTGTCGTAGCGTTATGAAATTTGGCACACAGGTTGTTTGTTATATGTAGATTAACAAAAAATTAAGAAATTTGAGAAATTGGTCAAGCGTGAGTCGGCTCATCTATGAATTTGAGATAAAAATTAATATGTACAAGTAAATACACTGAAATAAGATGAGGAGGAAAGAAACAAATTGGTATGATTCCTTAAAAAAAGTATTGAAATCTCACCAAAAACATACCTGTTAAAACGGGGCCAAGTTCCTATTCACTAATTGTTCGCCTTAAAAAAGAGTTGAAATCCAATTCAATGCCAAGTTTAGATGCACTTCCAAATCGATCATAATCATCTTCATCAACAGCCTGATCCTAAATACTTCTAAATTTGAACTTGGCAGGTTTTCATGCTAGTAACACTTGATCTATGTGATTAAATTAACCTGCCAAGTTCAAATTTAGAAGTATTTAGGATCAGGCTGTTGATGAAGATGATTATGATCGATTTGGAAGTGCATCTAAACTTGGCATTGAATTGGATTTCAACTCTTTTTTAAGGCGAACAATTAGTGAATAGGAACTTGGCCCCGTTTTAACAGGTATGTTTTTGGTGAGATATTATTAAAATCTTCTGTCTGTGCGTACGTAACGTGGTTTTGTCACTGCTGGGGGCAGGTTTTGGGTTCAAAGTTGAAACCGCGCCTGAGGCCGGAGATTACATTAATTTGGGGGCCCATGATGAGTATTTAAGCTTAAAGTGATGTGAGATTACGCCGGATAATTTGGATTATTGTGTTTAGCAAAATATGTCCCTTTTAAGTACCTACCCACAGTTTACGGTGAACAGAGTCTCCGAGTTGTTATACCAGTGCAGTGGTACCAAATTTCGGAACAAAATTATGACACCTACAGTTTACATATTTTATTTAATTTATAAAAGTGATTAACTGGTCTAAACACAAACAACCAAAAAATGGAGAGATAAAATTATTAAGGCTAAGTATTATAATAACATGACTAAAATTATTTCACAAATCACTAACATATTATAAGGAATGCAAGCGCAGTTGCAAGTCACATCTAGTACAAGTACCTAATAATCGGCCAAGTGCGAGTCGGACTCGCGCACGAAGGTTCTGTACCATTGTACAGAAAAATTAGCGCAAAATTTGTGTTTTTTTTTATGGGAGCCCCTCTGAATTTTTTTTATAGTATTATTAAATATTAAAATAAACATAAAACTAAAGATTGTGTGAAAAATTCAAGTACCTACCTGTTGCTTTTATTGATAATAGAGCAAAAGAGGCAAAAAAAATCACGTTTGTTGTATGGAAGCCCCGCTTGAATTTTTATTTTGCAAGAGCGGCAACGGACATTACACAATCTGTTAAATTTCAACTCTATAGCTATTACCGTTCTTGAGTTACAGCCTGGTGACATACAGACGGACAGACAGACAGACGGACAGACAGACAGACGGACAGACGGACAGACAACGAAGTCTTCGAAAATTAGGGTCCCTTTTACCCTTTGGGTACGGAGCCCTAAAAACGGTGTTTTAAAACATATCCCTCTTTTTAAAGGACTCGGGTAAAAAAAACAGTTGACACCCCTAGCGATATCAGGGATTAATTTGGCGACAGTGATCGATGGAATATCATTCACATTATCAATTCATTTAGGGTTGTCAGAAACTGAAATGGCATAAGTTTTCTTAAGAATTTCGGACAAAATATAAACCGTAGTTAAGAAAACCGTTATGTAGCAAATGGAGAACTAAGGCTTAACCCTATATTTATGACATACTTTTAAATAACAAAGAAAAACGGCAAATAGATTCAATATACACTGTAAGGCGTTGCGATGAAACATTTGGAAGACGCAGCCAGATAATGTGAGCGGCAAGTCTGTAGATTCAGAATATGGATCTTCAAGTGTAGTAAATAGAGTCAAGTTCATTCAAAAATGCGTGCATCGTCACGTTGCAATGTAAACTAAAAGTTCGGTTCCACCGGTTCCGCCGGTTAAACCTCGATCGACAATAATTCAAATGAAATGCCCTTTGACCTAGGTTTCATTTTGCTCTACACCATTACAAAGCAATGGTGGCAGGGTCATTCAAAATGAATCAGTAGACAAAAGAAAAGATACATACAGCCGAACGTATTACCTCCTCCTTTTTGGAAGTCGGTCAAAAATACATTAAATTACGCACACGTTCGCTTTTTTTCGAACGGTACGAATTCCTCACGTACATTTCCATTGCAAGCGAGACGGACGTTTGAGCTAATCTCACGGAATTCCAAATTGAAATTCCACATTAGGAAATCGCGTACGGAAAACGTATGTATGCGGTCACCTAATTATTAATTTTACAGGTGTCAACCCTAACAGCGTGCATTGCGTATGTGCGTTTAATTGTTTATCTCGTTTTATTGTCGCATTTAACATATTATAGTTTATTGTTTAAATAGAACACAATGGTGTGGAAAATAATTGGTCGCAAACCACATAACTATTTCCGAAGCGTTAAGCGTTTTGATGACTGTTTTATGCTTTTATTATATTTACGGCGTTTACTGTTTGGGGTATAATAAAATGCTATAGGAGATATATTATTATTCACATAAAGTGCTTAAGTTCGAAATATTGTATTTCAAAATGAAATTATTATGTTAATTAATATCTTAATAATTGACATAGACTAAGCCTTAATTTCACCGACGAATGTTAAAGGTAACGTTTGAATTAGGATCATGTTGCCTCTTTCGTTTTTCTTATGAATGAAAGAGAAGACATGACATTTTAACAAGCTGTTAACATTAACAGACGTTGGTGAAATTGGGGCTAATAATAATAATTTAATCAAATACAAAATACAAATACAAATACAAATCTTTATTTCCATAAATTAATTGACAATGTTTTTAAACAAGTGGCAGTCCCCCAAACTAGGCGCAGCCTGTGCTATGGGGGAATTCTTACCGAAATACAATAAATAGAGTGCAAATATCAATAAAAACAGACGAAATTAACAAATAATACTTAATAATAATACTTAATATAATCTTAATACCACAACAAAAATTAAAAATTTTAGGTTAAATTATTATATTCTATTACTAACAATCTTAAAATAAAATAAAAGAAAAAATTAGACAAAAAAATTAAAGTACTTTTATATTACTGTAACATTTCAAGGTAGATTTATGTCAATAAAGACATAATTTTTGTTATTTTTTTTTTCAAATCGATAGGTACTCTTTCGTAGCACCCTAATTTTTTCACGAATTTTTTTTCTTTCGCTAATAGGCGCTCCGCAAACGATGGCTATAATAATATTTGATTCATCTTTTTAAGGATTGTATGCATAAGTTATTGCCTTATAAATCCTTTGTTTGTTCCTCGTGAACTTAACGGTTTAAATAATCTTTTTTCCCAAACGGAAGTCAGGGGTTATTGGTTCGAGTCCCGCCCATAAATCTCCGCTGAAGGGTCCGACGCGTAAACAAATGTTTGTGAATAATGAAAAATATAGAAAATGTTTGCTCGGAGTTCGGCAAAGTCGAAAATTTTAAGTAGTGGCAGGAAATGCTATTAGTTTTAGCTGGGGTGAAAGAATTTTCTGTACAATGACGTGTAAAAGTACTTTCTATACCTACTTACTAAGTATTGAGTGAATTTTCAGCAAAATGCTAAAACCGATTGAAAATATACTCTCGGATCTTTTGGGTGTACACATGGATAAATGACTAAAGAAATCTGCATTTCTTATTGATCCAGTCTATCAGCAAAGGGACCGGACGTCATTTTTTTAACGGGAGTTGGCCCACCACACATTTCCACCACTGTATGATCCTGTGTCGCCAGGATCGACAGCGGTATCCAACCACGAAAACCCTTTGATAAGATCAAGACAGGACCGGACGTCATGCAATAACTGACGACAATAGACACTCCAACGTGCTAAAGTCGTTTATAACTTACCCAAAGATTTGCTGCCAGTATCAATCACCCGAGTCCGCCCGTGATCACGGCTGCTGGAAAGCAAGAAAAAAGTGCTTGCAACGAAATCCGTAAATTTTGGAACTGTGAACAATATTGGCGTGCACCTTAAAAATTAGTTATCTTATTTTAAATTTTTATACACCAGATGTTGAGTTGGAAGAAGACAAATATAATATATCTGTGAAAACCGTATGCAAATCTGTGAAAACCGTATGCAAATCGGATCAGTAGTTTTCGTGTTAAAGAAAAAAGTTTGATACAAAATCTGACCCCCTCTTTTGTCCCCTTAGAGGGGTGGGGGGAAAAAATTTTATACACCAGATGTTAAGTTGGAAGAAGATAAATATATCTGCGAAAACCACATTCAAATCGGATCAGTATTTTTCGTGTGATGCTTGAACAAACATACAGACAGACAGAAAGAGTGACAGACAGACAGACAGACAAAAAACTAACCACATTTTTGGCTTCTATAGCGATGTAGTGACAAAGGTGTAATTTCGGGTGTCATTTCATATCTTTTATGTACAGAATTTTCATTTCTACAACAGAATATTGTCTTCCTCCCGCACGCGCTTTGGTGACGCCCACTATCGTAATATTTTAATTTCGCCATAATTTCAAAACCAAACGTTCAATTTTAATCATTTAAAGACCAAATATTATCTACATAAACTGTACTTAGTGATAAAATAATTTATTTTGATAAGGATTAATAGCGTGAGTAAAATATACCCGTTTAAATGTAGTCCAAAAAAAATTCAAGATTTTTAAATAAATAAATGGTTATTGTGCCTCACTCGACATAGATAGGTATATTGTGTTGCGGACTTTTTTGTAGATATTTATAAGATCTACAATTACTTAGAACATTTTATGGTTCTATCTTTTATAGTTTAGGCAGCGTACGCAAAATAAGTAACTTTTCTAGCTGATTTTTTACACCTTGCGTCCGAAAAACTCAAATATCTTACGGAACCCTACTTTTTTCCAAAATAAAATGCAGCCTATGTTCAGCAGAAATAATGTAAGATTCCAATAGCAAAAGAATTTTTCAAATCGGTCCAGTAGTTTCGGAGCCTATTCGACTCAAACAAACAAACAAACAAACAAACAAACAAAAAATCAAATCTTTCCTCTTTATAATAGTAGTGTAGAAAATGGATTTTCAAACGTGTTAGTCGCGCTAAAACTCGAAAACGGCTGAACGGATTGGTCTGATTTTAGTCTTAAAATATTCGTAGAAGTCCAGGGAAGGTGACACGGATGGAAATAAAGACTTACTTACTTACTTACTTACTTACGAAGTTCACCGGGACAGCTAGTAATAGTATAATATTCTTACCAATTCGTGTCGTGACATGGCTATCACATAATATAATGTAAAAGTTCCCGTCATTTGCATGATATCTGCCTAATCATCGGTGCATGCTGACTGATTAAGCAATTTCCCGCTTCGCTAAGCAAACGCACCCACATTTCAATATATTAGTATCCTATGTATCAATCATTGTCCTTTTGTGCGTTATGGAACGAATTTACATTATTCGATCGACCAAAAACTTTCCAAAAGGGTGCTAAAATAGTTAGGAAATGGTAATTTTAGACTTTAGTAAATAAATAAATGTTGCCCGCAATTCCGGTATACCAAAATTCTTTTATCGCGCAGAAAGTATCTTATGTCCCTTCCCGTGACTCAAAGTACCTCCATACCAAATTTTAGCAAAATCGGTTTAGTAGTTTTGGCGAGATGTGGTAACAGACAAACAGACACACTTTTGTATTTATATTGTTACATTTTTATAATAATGTAGGGATGGAATATGGTTTTAATTAAATGAATTTTCACGAGTAATTGTAAAGAGGAAAAAATGTTTGTTAATTTTATAGAATACTAGTTGACCCGGCAAACGTTGTTTTGCCATTTAAAGTATTTCTACTTCATCAGTTGATACAAAATGTTATCGCCTCTTTTGTCCCCTAAGAGGAGTGGGGGGAAAAACATACAAGTGTTCAAATGTGTGACAAAGTCTGTGTTCAAACATTTGTCTGTGTCTGGCGCCGGAGTACGAGGCATGTAATAAAGTTCAAGTTTACAAATGAAGCAAATAAGGAAATTAATATCCGGCTTGTATTAAGGCAAAGAACACAATATTGTGGCATAGCCTCGGGCGAGGATAACCGAACTGGATTAAATTCTGAAAGAAAATTAATTAAAAACTTAATTTTGTAATATTGAATTTTCAAGATTAGACTCCGTTATTACGCGACTTAGTTTTTCACTTTATTAAAATTGATTGAAGTTAAATATTAACTGGCTTTCGAATTGGATATTATGAAACTTAGAATTAAGATCCTGAAACAACATAGATAAGTCGAGTTGAGTGAATTAACTTTTCCCAGAAGGAGATTTTTAACTCAGTCAGATGGTTATGAAAGTTTTGCAGTGGAATTCTATTTAGTTTTTTTAAAAACCGCAGCCACATGATAACATTCAAGACGGGAATAAACTCGCGGAAAATTATTTAATACGGCAAAAGTAGCAAAAAGAAAACGCACAGAAAGACGACGAGTTTGAAGAAATGAGTTCGCTGTATTCTATTCTGCAACTTTGCAAAATCTGCAACTTTTCGCCATAGTCCCACGCGAAAAACATACCATCCTCACCACCTTGATGAGTGGCAGTCTTCCACAGTGCGTTTTTCGCGTAACTTTCTGCCACGCACTGTAAAACTCTGGAACGAACTGTCACCAGCAGTATTTCCGGACCAATACGACCTGCAAACCTTCAAGAAAAGAGCGTATTCTCTCTTAAAAGGCCGGCAACGCACCTGCAGCTCTTCTGATGTTGCGAGTGTCCATGGGCGACGGTAGTTGCTTACCATCAGGTGACCCGTTTGTTCGTTTTTATTAAAAAAAAAATTAAATATAATATCGAAAATAAATGATTATTATTCTATTGTAAAAAATTGTAAATGAGAATAAGTTTTTCGCTTAAAAACTCATGAGTTTTTTTATACCAGGACGCCTGGAAATATTTAAGCAACTCGGTGTTGAGATGTATTTTCCTATACTACCTGATTAGATGGGAATTTTAAGTGTTTTGTTGTATGGATGCGCGACAACTTTTCCGACATTGCATGTACTATAATCAGAGAAGTTGATTCCTAGGCAGATGGGGGACCTACGTAGTTTGGTCGCGTTACGTCAAACTCAGCCGACAGATCAAAATTAACATTGAATTGACATGATCAGACCAAATGACGTTGGTCTGTCAACTGCCTAGGATTCATTTTCCTCGATGGTACATATGTGGTCCTGCTCGCTTTTATTACATTAAAATAATGTAAAACACTTAACATAATGTGTGGGAGCTGGAGCCTGGAGCCGTCTACTGGAAGGTGCCTTGATGATGGTGATGAATGAAAACTGATTTTGACTCAATACGATGATTTATTGATAGATATGATTTACATAAGTATGACACTTTGACATGCGCACACCGTTGATGGTTCAATATCGAGTGAAGGGGGGCGCGCCGCGCTGCCCGGGCGCAGGCCTACGTAATCCCGGCGTGTGTGTGTGTGTGACGTTGACGATGTGATGCGTCGACATGCCGGCCCTCATTGAAGCCTCGCTTCAATCTTGGTCAGGTTTTGGAAGAGGGCAAATTTTGGAGAATGAGCGTCGGACAGTCCCTGACGATGTCTTGATGTCAGCCACTCGTGTTACTCCATCAGATCCCGGATAAATGGTTATGATTCGTCCCAAGTGCCATTTCATCGGAGGCAGGTGGTCATCTTTGATAAGTACGAGATCTCCTTTGCAGAGCGACCCGTGAGATTGTTTCCACTTGGTGCGAATTTGGAGCTCCGAAATATATTCTTTGTGCCATCTTGACCAGAATTGTTGACGTACTCTTTCGATTCTTTGGTACCGATCGAGGCGATGCAATGGAATTTCGGCTAAGTCTGGCTCTGGTAATGACGTAATTTGTCTGCCAATTAGGAAATGGCCTGGGGTAAGGGGAAGTAGGTCTTCGGGATTCGATGACATTGGGGTAAGAGGACGCGAGTTAAGAATTGCCTCAACTTGCGTCAGGGCTGTATATAGTTGCTCGTATGTTAAATTTAAGTTACCAATTGCCCGTTTTAAATGATTTTTAGTAGATTTTACACCTGATTCATGAAGTCCACCAAAATGGGGAGACCAGGGAGGGGAGAAACTGAATTTTATGGATTCTTGTGCAAAAATATCAATTATTTTGTCTCCGTCTGTAGATATCATTTTTTTAATCTCGTTATTAGCACCAACAAAATTCGAACCATTATCGCAATATATGTATGATGGTTTGCCTCTACGCGATATGAACCTTTTTAAGGCTAAAATAAATTTTGTAGTGGACATGTCGCTAACTAATTCTAAGTGTATGGCTTTAGTGGTAAAGCATACAAAGACGCAAATATATGATTTAATTAAGCGACATCCTCGCCCTTCTTTATTAGCAATCATAACAGGACCACAGTAATCGGTTGCTGTGTATTGGAAGGGATAACCGACGTCGCTTGCACTAAATCTTTCTTTAGGAATATTTCCCATTATAGGTATAGTACTGTCAGCACGAAATCGCCTACAAATGCTGCAGTTTCGATACACATGCCTAGCCAGATCTCGTCCACCAATCGTCCAATAGTTTTGACGAGTGGAATAAAGTAATTGTTGCGGTCCGGTATGCATTAAAATTTTGTGTTCATTTTGAAATAAAAGTTTTGAAAATATATGATTTTTATGAATGAGAAATGGATGTTTTTTATTATAATCGTACTGTGAATTTAGAAGTCGTCCACCGACTCTTATTACGTTTAGTTTATGATCAAAAAATGGATTAAGAGATAAAATTGAGCTAGTGCTTTTTAAAGTTTTATTTGATTTTAATTGTTCGTACTCTGTAGGAAATGATTGCTTCTGTGATATACTAATTAATTTGTAAATAGCGTTTTTAATTTCAGTTACTTGTAAAGGGCCTGTTATTTTATTATTATTATTTTGTAAATTGTAAATAAAACGTAGGATATAAGCCATGGTTCTTTGCATTCGGGAATAACTAGAAAACTTAACAAATGGAAATACTGATTCCTCTGATTGTGCTATTGTTAAAGTTACTTCTTGTTTTAATTCTGGTAAGATTAAATTATTATTTTTTAAATCAAATGTAGGCCACGATGACTCGGCGCACTGCAAAAATTGCGGACCTTTCCACCATTGCTCACAGCTGATTAACACATCAGGGCTGGTTTTACGCGTCAGATAGTCAGCTGAATTTAAATATGTTGGAACATAATTCCACGAGCTAATGTTTGAAATGGACTGTATTTCTCCTATTCTATTACGCACAAATGTCTGCAGTCTATTGGTAGTTGTGTGAAGCCAGCCTAAAACGATGGTGGAGTCGCACCAATAAAAAATATTATCTATAGTGAGTCGCAATGATTCAACGATCTTAATACCGAGTCTCGCTCCTAGTAATGCGCCGCAAAGTTCTAGACGCGGGAGTGTTTGCGGTTTCAGAGGCGAAACTTTATTTTTTGAGCATAAGAGCGTCACGTTTACTTTGCCGCTATCGTCAACGGACCGTAAATATGCGCACGCTCCGTATGCGTCTTCGGAAGCGTCCGTAAATATATGTAACTGTAGGTTATTGTAATTAGAACAAATAGCGTGTCTGGGGATTCTTAAATTATTTAATTCTGATAATGACGAAATGAACTTATACCAAGCTGTACGTGTAGCTTCGGGTACTGGATCGTCCCACGACAACTTGCATAACCATAGTTTTTGTAGGGTTATTTTTGCTTCTAATATAGAAGGGGTGACCAGGCCCAGTGGGTCAAAAAGTTGTGATATAGTAGACAAAATATTTCTTTTGGTTATTTTGCTACAAGATTTTAAATTTATATTAAAACAAATTTTGTCTGACTTATGATCCCAATTTATACCTAATGTTTTTGAAACATCATTCGGACATAAATCTAAGCGATCAATTGTTATGTTGTCGTTTGAAAGTTTTTTAATTTGTGATAGCACATCTTTATCGTTCGAACACCACTTACGTAACGGAAAACATCCACTAGCAAGTTGCTTGGTCACTCCTGTATAAATGTGAAGAGCCTGAGAGACGTTACTAGCGCCGGTGATGACGTCATCGACGTAGAAGTCTTTTGAGATGACCTCTTGAATCAGCGGGTCGGTAGATTCGTCGGCTAACTGCTTGAGACACCGTATGGCTAGGAACGGAGCCGAAGCAGTGCCGTACGTTACCGTATTTAACTCGTAGGCTCGCAGAGGTTCGCTCGGCTCGTCGCGCCACAGTATTTGTTGAAGGGGTCTCTGTGACTCATTAACTTCAATTTGCCTGTACATTTTAGTGACGTCAGCCGTAATGACGATATTATGTTGACGAAAACGCAATAATATTGAAAAAAGGTCATCTTGTATCGTCGGGCCGACCATTTGCAACTCGTTAAATGAATAACCGGAAGATGATTTCATAGAACAATCGAAAACTACTCTTAATGACGTAGTAGAACTAGTAGGGCGTTCTACACCGTGGTGTGGAGCAAAATATTTAATTTGGTCACTGTTCACATGTTTAGATAGTCTCATGTGACCCAGATCAATATATTCTTGAATAAATTTTTTATAATGATTTTTTAATTGTAAATTAGTTTGTAATTTTTTCTCTAATTGTAAAAATCTAGTTTTAGCCATTTTGTATGAATCGCCTAAAACATCTGGACTATGCTTTAATGGAATCGTGACTAAAAATCTGCCATTAGGTAGGCGAGACGTATTTTGTACAAACGAATTTTCACATTCGATCTCCTCAGGAGACCACTGTAATTGTTTATTTGTAATGATTGAATCTAATTCCCAAAACTTAGCTAATTGATCGGTAAGAATTTGAGAATCTGAAAAGTTGCAATATGTTGATGAACTATGTTGTATTGATCCAGTTAAAAACCAACCTAGTTTTGATTTTTGTAAAATAATATTTTGATTATTTAATTTAATTTGTTCCGACTCAATGAATTCCCATAATATTCCGTTGCCTATTAAAATGTCGATGTTTGACGGTAAATAAAACTGCGGATCTGCTAAAGTTATGTTACTCGGAATTTTAATTGCGTTTTTATCTATGGGAGAACTCGGCCAAGGGTTCGTAATTTCTGAAATAATAACACACGTAATCGTTTTACTGTAATTAGAATGAAGCGATTGAATAGTAATGTCGCAACATTCCCTCGCCACAGATACGCTTTTATTCAACCCGTTAATTGTTGTCGTTACATTTCTAGTAGGCAACTGAAGTTGTTTACATAATCGTTGTGTACAAAAATGTCCGGTACTTCCCGAGTCTAAGATAAGGCGCACACGCCGGCTGCTCCCCGTCGCAGCGCGCACATTAACACGAGCCGTAGATAACAGCGCTTGAGCCGATGCAACGCCGCACGACAAAACTACTTCGCCGCCGGGGTGGCGCGGGTTCGATACCTCGCCGCTCGGTATTTCGGGACAAATTAAACTATTGTGCCTTTTATTGCATTGTTTGCAAGCCCTTAGTTGACACCTTTTTGTAGGATGCCCTGTTTTTAAGCAATTTAAACATAAATTTAATGAACTAGCCTTTGCTTCGCGATCTTTGTTATTTAAATTTAAAAATGTTTTACAGTAGTAAATAAAATGATCTGATGAATGACAAATGGGACATTTTTTAATATTTTTATTGTTATTTTGATTAGTAGTTAATAAGCTAGTATTTGATTGTTTTTGTACAAATTTTGTTTTATTATTATTTTCTAAAGTTTCTAATAATTCCGATCGATTTCTCGTGAATTTTACTAAATCATCAAATGTTAAATCTTGTTTTTCATGTACAGCTTTATATTTTTCCCATTCGACAAAAGTTTGCGAATCAAATTTGCTGGATAACATGTATATTAACAGGGTGTCCCACTTATTGGTGGGTTCACCGAGTGTAGCTAACGATCGCAAATTCTTAACAAAAGTGTCAACCAAGCGCTTTAAATTAAATGAAGTATCCTTCTGCATGGAGTAAATGGTAAACAACGACTTGACGTGATTAGCGATAAGCATTTTTTTGTTATCGAATCGATCACAAATAAGTTTCCAAGCTACTTCGTAGTTGGTTGAAGAGAATTCAATTGATTTTATCACTAATAATGCGCTGCCTTCTAACGACGAGCGTAAATAATGGAATTTATTAATCGGACTTAAATCGGGATTATCGTGAATTAAAGATAGGTATGTGTCTCGAAACTCCAGCCATGAATTGTAAGCACCGTCGAACTTGGCTAGCTGAATGATAGGTAGTTTGACAGTAGCTCCGTGCGCCTTGTGCGTGCCATCGGTATCGCAGCTACAGTTGTGCAGCTGCTCGGCCACTATACCTAACTTCGACTTAGCTAGCGCCATGGTCTTAAAGTATATGCCCTCAAACAGGTCGCGCTCTTTTTGCTGCTCGGCAACATTAGTACTAATACTTTCTATTTGTTCCTGAACCTCATTGTAACTATCGAATAATGGTTCCAATTTTAACATTCGTACTTCGATTTCTAACTTAATTTCGTTACTCAAATGAGCAGGCAAACTATTAATATAATTAGAGAATAATGTTAAACGACCTTTTAAGGTTCCTCTTTTTTTAATTAAAGCCTGTTCATCGGCCATAGTGATCGAAATTCACCGAAATACGAAAATAAACTGTAGATAGTAACAACGAGAATTTACTGTAAAAGCGCGCACCGTTGTTTAGGATGCGTCCTGTATAACTTTTCTAGAACCGGCTCACGAGCGGGCGCGGCCGATCGTACGACACTTTGTATGAATACCCGATTTATTTTTGCGATTGCGCAAAATAAAAAAAATTGATGATATTTTTGCACTTTCTTGGTTGAACTGGATAATTTGATTATGTAAATACTTAATACATAAATAGGTAGTATGTAAGTAAATACTAAATAGATAGTTAATAAATAGGTTTAAGTTTGTTTGATGTAAACTTGTAAATGATTGTAAATAATGTGTAATTAATTGGCTAATTACTTTATTAAATGTAATTTTCGAACATTTACCGAATATTTATAGGTACTCGATAAATTTTTGGAATAAAAATTGCAGTATAAAAATCTATCAAATATTTTTGTGGTACTTGTTAGATTCTTTGTGAAATAGAATGGAAATTTGAATAAATCTATCAAATATTTATAGGTATTCGATAGATTGTATGATAAAAATTGAAAGTGTATAAAAATCTATCAAATATTTTTGTGGTATTTGATTAGATTCTTTGTAAAATAGAAATTTTGAACAAATCTATCAAATATTTATAGGTATTCGATAGAAAATAATGATATTTGTGGAAATGTTTTAACGGCAATAGGTAGCCTTTATTTATAGCAATAGGTAGCTAAAAAATATATTGATAAAAATACAGCACTGACACAAATGACGCGGCAGAATCGGAATTGTTAATAAGTAAGGAAAATTGGCTTACTTGAGATTGTCTGACCAGTTCGCCACTTGCCTGTTTTGCAATGCAATTTTGATAATGGCACTATCCTGCATCCGAATCCAAAACTGTCCCTGCTGGTTCACTGCACGTCCGGGAGAAGGATCAATGTGGGAGCTGGAGCCTGGAGCCGTCTACTGGAAGGTGCCTTGATGATGGTGATGAATGAAAACTGATTTTGACTCAATACGATGATTTATTGATAGATATGATTTACATAAGTATGACACTTTGACATGCGCACACCGTTGATGGTTCAATATCGAGTGAAGGGGGGCGCGCCGCGCTGCCCGGGCGCAGGCCTACGTAATCCCGGCGTGTGTGTGTGTGTGACGTTGACGATGTGATGCGTCGACATAATGTGCATTTCTTGAATATTTTACGCACCTTACAAGGGCACTGTAATAGCTGATTTTGCTATAAATATTCATCGAACGTTACCCAAAGCAGGACCAGAAATAATTGTTGCAAGGAACGCGCAACCTGGAGAGAGGCCACGATGCTTTTGTGCGTTGCGACTTGCGGTACATTGTCAAAACGGAATAGCGTATTAGCTTTGTCCACACTGTGCCTTTTTTTGTTCATCAAGGGCATGCGTTATAGCGCAGCGAACGTGAGGCATGCCCGTGACGCGCGCTGAATCGTAGCGCTCGCTATAACACTTTTCTTTCAAAGCGGGTGGATTTTGACGCATTCAATTATTGAATATGCCAAACGGAAGTTGAATAAAAAGAAGATGATGAAAATTGAAGATGAAGTTGCATAATGTGGACATAGCTATTGTATGCTACCTTGCGTGGCGGCGTCAACACAATCTTGAGTGTTTTTAAGTTTGTGACATTTGACTGAGCCTATTTGACACAATTAGCTCGAAAGATCCTATGGATCCATAAGCTCTGCCTGGTGGTGAGTGGTAGGTAGGATAGTTTTGGAAGATTTTTATTGGCAGCTCTTGAAAACACGAGTCCATAAAGCGGGGCTTCGTGTATATTGGGTCTGCTCCTAGCGGCAATTGATATATCGAATACCCTCATTCAAGAAGGTAACAGAGCAATAGTATGTTTCCTCTCCGTCATTTTCTCAAAATACATTTAACGATGCAACGAATCAATTTGGCTTATCCTAAAATATTGTAAAACGTGGGAGCAACGCCGCTGCGGCGACGCAACGCTACGAAGCATTGTGGCCTCGCTCTTAAACCTGCGGATCCCATTAAACTTTGCAGAAAAGCTCTTTGCCAGCGAATAATTTGCATGTGCATTGTCAACCCGTATCGGGCAGTCGGAATGAGAATGGCCAGTCGTATAACTTTTGCTATTAACTCACTATTGCTATGAAAAATGTGGATAGAAGTTGCATAAAGGTACACGAAGTGGTCTACAAATCCCACTACGCTTACTAATCAGACATGGAGTACTATTATAATTATAATATTATATTCTGTCATCAGTAGGCCTACTATGAAACTGTTTTGGGACTCAAACAATTGTACGAGAATGCCGCGTCCTGCTCTAACAACGTCATTAATTCACGTTTGTTAGAGTAGGACGCGGCATTCTCGTCCGATCGTTTGAGTCTCAAAACAGTTTCATGGTACAACTTCAGACTAAGCCCCAATTTCACCAACGTCTGTTAGTGTTAACAGCTTGTTAAAATATCATGTCTAATATTTCATTCTTATGAAAATTGAAAGAGGTAACGTGATAGACACTAATTTGAGCTTTAACTTTGACATTCGTTGGTTGGCGAAATTGGGGCTAATATTTAATGTTAGTAGAGGTAAAGTGAAAGTAAAACAATGCTGAAAGAATGACTTTGATTTCATATTATATTTATAATTACAAAATTTTAACTACATGATGTATGTCAAAGTGTGTTACATCATACATGTCTGTTATCTCTTCTAGCTTGAGCCCTGGCATACATAGGTATAAAAGAATATTTCTACGCTAACATTATAATTCAGAGCGATATAAAATATTTATTATGTTCTAAGTATAACAGAACATTATTCTATATTCTAAATTATAAACCAATGTTTAATGTTTATAGTACCAATGTACAAAAAATAATTTGATATTCCAAGAAAGACTAATATTTTTATCGCGCACGCGTAGTAATTTGAATTTCTATACAGTATCGAGTATACGTGTTCAAATAAAATCGTTTGGTATATTATAAATGTATCGGAAATTGAAAATGTTCTATTCTCACAGAAACGATTTCTCGACTATGTCTTTAAGTGAATAATAATTTTATCATTTTATCGACGACTCAAATCGCACCGATGTTTCTGTACATTGAAAGAAAATTTATTCAGTACCGGTTATTCTGTATTCTTCTTATACATACAATAAAAGGTACCACATAATATTATTAATATTACCAAAGTGTATGTAAGAGAATTTGTTTTTATAATCTGTGGCGTGTTCTTATGGGTTGAGTTTTGAGACATCAAAGTTTGGGATAGAAAACTTTAAGTTATATATTATTTTGATGAAGTAAATAAAATCTGATATCAATAAAATCAATGATAAAAACAACAATATTATCTTTGACAAAGTACAAAAATTGTAAATACTCTCTACATTTTCGCTATTTACAAAGTACACGAAAAGGCAATGTCGTATAATTGTAATTATTGTAATATTAACCGGCTCCTTTTTGGAAGTCGTCTAAAAATGCAATACCATTTTATGAATACCAAAATCAGAAGCTTCAAGAGACATTAATAGTTGACTAAAGTTTTTTCGTCTAATATATTATTTTATATACTAAACACAACGACTACTTCACTTTACAACATCAAAATCGATATTGAAAAATTAATTAAGTCAGTATTAAAAATATTGACAAGAAATTTGAATTTTTCCGCAGCAATTTAGCGCGCGCGCTCTACACTACAGGCGGTGAAATTAAAAATTCCTACAAAAGATGCACGTTTTAGAAATTTTATAACAAGCACCAGTCGATAATTGAAATAACAAACTAGACGCTGAGGTTGACGTCGCTTCGACGTTTAATTTTAGTCTGTAGCAGATTATGGACTAAATGCAAACAAAATTTTATATTATGTATACTTAGTACCCACTGATCTCTATTAAACAAGTACGCTGGATAGCTGATACACACCTGTTTTTTGTGCCTATTTGAAGCGGAATCAGCACCCCCATAATTCGGGTAGAGAACTAAATTTGACGTAACCACAACCAATAACAACAGTTGTCATCATAGTATTAGTTCCAAATACTCTCACTACTGCTATCAGCGCCAATATGGCGATTTTCAAACGTCATTTTTACGTCAGATTTAGTTCTCTACCCGAATAATAGGGGCGCTGATTCCGCTTCAAATAGGCACAAGAAATAGCTGTCATTTCATGTTAGCAGTGTTAGTACCACTTTAGTGTACAAAAATGAGGAGCAAATATTACATACTTTACTAGTTGTTCCCCGCGAATAAACACAAAATGAAATCTTGAAGCAACCGTACATTTTCGTCTGAAATAATGTAGCCTTAGATGTCCTTTCCTATCATCTACTCTATATCTGCGCCTTTCAGCAAAAAACCGTTGCGTTTTAAAGATTTAAGCATATAAAGAGGGACAGGCATTGGTGAGCGCCTTTGTTATATTATAATATTATGTAGTAATGGTAGGAGATTTTCTTGTATGTATTTTTTATGTATTTAGTACCTCAGCAGCATAATCTCTATGAAATTGTTGGAAATCATTTGTTAATTCAAAGATAGTTCGTAAATCGTAATGTTTCGGCACTAAATGTATTCTGTTGACGTAAATAGACAGTGTCTGTAATTGTTGGTAAAAAGTAAAACGAAAAGAAAGAAAGAAAACTATCTGAACTCCATGGAAATTATTTTTACTGGCGCCTATGAATTCTCGGCTAGACTTACATTCTAAATACTAAAACAACTTTTATTCCATTCAGAATACGCCTTAAACAAAGTTTCTCATAATTTTTATAGTTCTAAAAACATCTTTTGAAACAAATCGGGGAGCATTAATTGAATCGAGCGAAAGAAAAGTTTGGCTGAATTAAAACGCAATACAAAAGTATTAAGAACTTTATCGTAGGAGGTGGAAATGTTTTTCCGATCGCACTCCGTCTGGTTCCTTCTAGCTGCTTCGAATGCTAAGCGAAGTGAACCGCTGAATATTAACTCGGCTAATGCTTTGAATCTATTAAAAAGTTTGTTTCAATTAGTCGGACGATATTTCGGATTTGAATTTTTTTTGTAAGTGTTACAATGGTTAACTTAGGTCTTAGAGGAATAAGGACTTTATTAAAAACCAGTTCGGGATGCACTCTCGCGGTGCCGGCAGAAGTGAAACGAAATAAAAGAAGCGGGCGTACATACAGGCTACGGCGGACGGGGTTTTCTATGAAGCCACGTGTCAAGATCTCATGACAAGACAGCCTTTTTACCAATTCAAAAAGGTGGACAATGCCTTGAATTAACTTTCTTAAACAATTGTCCAACGCAAGGTACAAAACGAATCCAAGCCCTTTAGAGATGACAATAATTTTCATAGAAGCGTGGGTGTTTGTCCACTTACACGCCGCTTTTAGTCCTAACAATATGGAAACATGAACATAATTCTGAACATAATAAGATTAACTCCGACTTATAAGATTCATAATATTATGTTGTATCACAAAGAACTTGGAGTAAACATGGGCATTTGTAATCTTACTTAAAAAGATGTTTTATACGACTTCTTAGTTCATAGGCTCTTACTTCTTACTGTAAAATAACGCGGGAATCGTGCGCTTTTGTGATGATGGTGGTCGGTTTCGATGAAACCAGGCAAGCTATGCAAGAGCGATTTTAGAGTGCCTAGTGTGTGCGCAGTACACAAGAGCGCTCTTTCTTTCTTTACTCTTATTTAAACCTGTGGGACTTTTGACCGACGCGACTGCCACAGATATGGAGCAAATCATCTACCTTGGCAGACAATCGGGTGATCATCCTGCACAGTCCTAACGAAACCTTGAAACAACATTTTCCTAACTCGGGAAACGAACCCAGGACGTCCTAGTCAAGACCCACACAATTCATAAACCGAAGGACCACGAAGGAATTATTACATAAACTAATGTAAAATACAAAGTATAAGAATTTTAAGTAAACAAACTTGAATGCATTAACGTGGCCCTAAATTTAAAAACGTCGCATGTACTGTTATATACGACTCCTTAAGTGCATCTTAAGATATCATTAGGGCGTAGAACCCGACTAGATTAAGCTTCACAGTCCTTAAGAGCGGAAATGTCTTGAAACTAACGTGTAGTTTGTTTAGCGAAATTAGAATAAAAGTATGGCACGCCGGGGATCGAGTGCATGGAAATTTAATTTCTAAAGGCAACGATGTTTTTATTTTTCTTGCTAAATGAGTTTATGCAGAAGTTCTAAGAATAACGTTAATGTTAGTGTAGCTATTATAACTATAACGTAAAACTTGAAGCAAATATTCAATTCACCAGTAATTATTATTTAATCAGAATCATAATTTAGAGCGTGGCTCTTGACACGGAGGTCGTGCGTTCAATTGACAACATTTCAAAAATTTTAAGCCTTAAAATAAAAAATACCGTTTCTTTAGTTTCTTTTCCTGATATCAAAAAAATATTCAAAAAATTTTTATAATGCTTATTTACTGAGAAAATAAGGAAAAACTGAAAAATACGCTGTGACGTCATACTTACGGCATATCAGACATTTTTTCTTTGCCTGGTGTAAAAGCGTTTTAAAAAAACATCATGAAGCATAAAAAAAACAGTCACTGTCAACAATGACATTTCTACATACGAAAGTACCACGATGACATTAACAGACCGACAGACGTCCTAATAAACGTAACAAACTTACACTGACATATTTTTTCTTTTGTAAACTGTAATGGAATTAACCGTTCAGGCGTAAGTTGGCGCTTACGTCTCTTTAGAATACGAAGGATTAAAATCTATTTTTTAGGTATCTTACAAACATAATTTTGAAAAAGCAAGAAACACGTGTCGCCTTATTTTAAGTCTACTTTCTTATAAAATAATAAAAAAGCCATGTTAAAATTTTGAAATGTTGTCAATTCCCGTTGGAAACATGTTAATTCCATGTAAGGAAAAGAGAATTCTCCTGTATACTGCGCACACACTTGGGCACGATAACATTAATTCTGCGTAACTGGCCTTCCCACTGGCCGGCCACCGTGACCGAAACCGGTGTGGGAGTTATTATTATTTAATCAGAGAATTCGATTTAGCTAAGAAAAATGGCGGAACTTTCTAGTTTAGTCAATTCATTTCTCAACTTGGCTTGACATAGCCCACGCAAAATACCTAGGTATCCCATCAGCTGCCTAGTGCCTATAAACCAATTTCCTTTCTGTGAGAATAACGAAAAATTCCTTTTGTTTATTCTCTTACAATATACTGCTCTCTTCCACCCATTTTCTTGTAAGCTAAGCTTAGTTTGGGTGTATATAATGTTACAAATTTAAATAACACGTATTACCCGGCAAATAAAATAGGTAAGAGCTACCACTAGAGCCGTTTTCCCATACAAACGTTGTCCCCTGTTTCCTCCCTGGATAATGCCGGTAGAGTTACAATTTTTTTCCTGAATATCTATGGCCACTATTAGCATGTCCCTATGTTTTCTTTTTTTTTTCATGATTTAGTTATCAAAAAAGATAAGAACGCTCAAAAAACCAAAAAATGGCCAGATTTTACACAGTCCCAATTATGTAGACAAACATATTTTGGACAAAAATTCGAAGGGAGTAAGCAAAATATATTAGGTTGTAATGAACGTTTACTTAAATCCCTAATCTGTAAGATGGTACCAATATTTACTAAGCCTTTTGTTGTGTTGAACAATGCAATGTCTAAGTTATTTATGGCTATTTATGAACAAAATCTCATTCAAAGCGCAACCGACACAATACAATCTCATACAGTAGTTTAACTCAGCCGTGTTCTTGATATCCAATTCGCGTAATAAGTAAGAAAGCCCGTTGTCACGTCGCGTTATTTCATAATAGTGACAATATTGCCCATATTAATATAATGATTGCTAACAGTTATTAGTGGCGTTAGGGAGGGGGACGACGCTGAGCGACAGCCCAGAGCGCCGGAAAAAAGGGGCGCTGAAGATAAACAAAAGGGCGCCAAATTTTCAGCACTATCAGCACCCTGGGCGCCGAAGAAATCTCGCCCAGGGCGCGGGTAGTGCTAAAACCGGCCCTGATTGCTAAGCTATCTAGAGCTTGTACAATTGATTCGACAAATATTCGAATATAACCATCTACAGTCTACACAATATTTGAATTGTAACACTTTTATTGGGCCATCATGGGCTACATCTAGGCCTAAAGACTGCACTACTAATGCATTGTTCTGCTCTCTAAGTTACCTACTGCATAATATAATTTATACTGTACAGAGCTGTAATCTCAGTCTATATAACTTAGGTCCTAGTGTTTACTATAATATTCAAACTTAATCCTCGCAAAGGCTCTGATATTAAATTAAAACTAGACTTTCACCTCAACATAATAGGATTATAGCTTTCATATGCCTTACTAAAGACATTCCGTCCATGCTAAGGGTCAAATTTAATATTATTATTTACTTATATTAAAATTTCCTTTATGAATTATGAGTCATTGTTATGACTATTAATGACAAAATATACAATATAACTTTGCGACCAAGAGTACTGAGCGAAGAGTCAATGGGAAATGTGGAATAAACGGGGAAAATTATTATTTATCTTTGTTACTGTTTGTTAACGCGGACAAAGTCACGGGCAACAGCTAGTCCATAAAGGTATGTCGCGCTATTTATTCAGACTTCATCATAATATTTTTATAGGAGATTATGCGCATATTTTTGTATGTTATCAAAATATACGAAACTCATACGCTTCCACGTTATCATGTAAATGTTATTACAATACACTTTTTGTTATTCCGCAATTTAGTCAAAGTGAATTTTAGGGAGGGCTGTTATTAAATTAAATAATAGTGTTCGTGTTAATAACTTGAACTTATCACTCAACTTATGGACTGTTATGGTATAATGTAAAATAAAAATAAATTATTACATTTTAAAATATAGGTTGTTGCGTCCCAGGCCTCGGACGGGAAAAAAGTGAAAGATGTCGGGAAGTTCCGGTGTTGCTAGCGTCATTCTTGTGTTGCCAGATGACGCGGCTGGAAGACGTCTGGATACTTGTGCTTTGCCCATTAAAATGTAATAACCGTGTATGGTTATTCTAAATCGCGTGGTCGCGTACAAATAGTAAATGTTACCTGTAACATCGTTGCTCAGAAAATGTATGGCGATTGGCGTGGGCACTGGGCACTGCAAACTTTTTTAGATCATAATTCATAACTATCCCTTAAAGAGACCCAAGGCATGTCCTATACCTACCAATATGAAGAAGACAGACTTTCACATTTATAACATTAGTATGGACATAGAGATGAATTCATTGTTCAACTAACAACTTAAACTAAAGTTTAGGTGCTATTATGCACCAGGGAAAAGGTTCTCGCAGCTCGCATTGCTTTACTCGCCGATTATGCACCGCGACAATAATCCACTTTATATTTAAAAAGGGTACAATATTACGATATCAAAACGGGAGACATGCAATCCAGTTCGATCCCGAAGCTTAGCTGGATATCGAATTGCAAATGGCCACGGAAAA
Source organism: Plebejus argus (assembly GCA_905404155.3). Taxonomy (NCBI): domain Eukaryota; kingdom Metazoa; phylum Arthropoda; class Insecta; order Lepidoptera; family Lycaenidae; genus Plebejus; species Plebejus argus. The sequence continues at coordinate 9,311,519 of FR989941.1, read as the reverse complement.
TGTAGCATTTAACGGTTCGTCGGCTGCGAACGACTTCCATTAAGTTGCGGGCTTGTTGCGTCGAATCCATGATTTAAATGGTTTAATTGTAAATGAACCATTTAGCGGTACGGCCACACGTTTCGCGCAAAAAAACACAATGAAACCGAATGTATTTTTTACTGCAAACTGTGTCGGATTTATCGCGGGATGTACGTAACAGCTCGCAATTGTTTGTGCTTTATGTTTAAAAGCGACAATTACAATGTATCGCAGAAACTTTAAGCTGTTTTGCTTCAAAAGTTATTTATTTCGCCATTTCGTTTATTAGACAGGTCTGTGCCGCTGATTCTTAAACATTTTATTACATCATGTAATATCCACCAGATAAATAACTAATTAAATAAAAATTAATCAAATAGAAATAAAACAGCATTCAAAGTTGCAATGGTTACAAATTACAAAGTTATAAATAGTGTGACTAAACGAACATTATAAATAAAGTTTCTGTAGAAATAAACGAGGGGCAATTCCATCTCAAAAAGCTTCTGAATGTTTTTTTTGCGGCACTGGCAGACGGACCATGAGATCGACTTAGCAATGTTCGCATTTACAAGACGGCACCTTAACATTGCTTGCAATCAGGCGCGCGCGACACAGTGCGGTTGCAACAGCCGCTATTGGGGTGGTTTAGAACAGAGGTTCCCAAACTTATATGTATCACGCCTCCCTAATGAACATGCTTAGTGCTTACGCCTCCCTTCGGCCCAGGGCCCAGCAAGTAGTAGCAAGTGGGCTCGCCAAGCTATTGTAAAATAAAATAATAAATACCAAAAATACATTTTCAGATGTTTCATTATAAAAATATGTTTTTACATACTTACTTCTAACCCAAAATTGACGATTTTATAATTCTTTGTTATACTTGAAATCAAGCTCCGAATTGTTTTATTTCCTAAAACTAAATACTACATTATATTTCCAAGAATCCGATCTGAGCAAAAAAACGATATCTTAAAATTTTTTCGATAGAAAAAAATCGCAATTCGCAAAGATGCATCTAATTTTCACGAATTTTTCATACATTGCCATAACCGTGCATTAAACTCAGTTAATATTTTAACACATTGTAAAAATTCTATCATTGAGAAACCGACCTAGCGGATTTTTAAAATGTTGTATATTATTTATCGAGTTATTGAGAAGGACAATGTTTGATTTTTTGGGTTAGTCGCCCTCTTCAGGAAGAATCAATGTGACGGATGAGCTTGCATGTTTTTGACAAGATTTCCAATTCGCGTACGTCACGGGAATGCGCGGGCATCTGGACTCTGGAGTAAAACCGCCACCGGCGCCCGCGCCCCCCTCATCATGTCTTCGCGCCTCCCTAGTGGGGCGTGCCCCCTAGTTTGAAAATCAATGGTTTAGAATATCAACAATACTTAAACGTGCCGCCTCCCTACGGCGAATGTGCACTTACCAGATGAGATTTCGAAACAAGATCTTTTACTGGACAGTGTATCTTGCTATTGCATAATTGTTTTTATCCATGTGAACCTGCATTTTCAAAAGCGTTTATAGATATTGACTAATAATATAATATAGATCATAATGTAATGTGACAAAGTGATGCAAACTGCAAAGCGATTAATTTTTAACCGACTTTCAAAAAGTATAAGATGATAAACCCATACGTTGTTTATACTTGGTTTTTCTCCCGAAGAGACCCTTTGAAAGCCAAAAATTTGATTTAAGACAATAGGCATGATGACAAATTTTTTTTCTTATTGGTAATTGAAAGACCCTTAAAAAATAGAAACATCGCTGAAAGAATGACTCTGATAGCTTAAAAATTCACCAAGATATGACAATTCAAACATCTCATAAAATAGAACTGCCTGCCCGAAACTCCATATAAAGTGCTACGAAACACTGACGTCACTCTTTCTTAGTTTGTACGCATCATGAGAGAGCACTGTCCGATAGGTATATTAATTAATATTGCGTTTATGAAAGTAGTTTCATAACAAAAGTTGCTTTTAATTGCATAAGTTATCGAATGGTATACAAATATTAAGAAATTTAATTGAAAAAAAATCGAATTGATTATCAAACTTTGAAGGCTCATAACAAAAAAAATACAAATGCTATCGAGCTGAAATTTTGGGAACACTTATTTTTTACCGTGATTTCTTTATTTTATCAACAAAATTCCCTAATCTTTGACCTTGTCATCATCCCTATTATATAAGGGAATTGCACACAATAGTCATTAGCAAACAGCTTCGGGCTAAATAATGATGTTTTATATAATGACGTCATTTTGGGGGCAAGTATAGCCACGGGCTTATCTTTTGAACTCACCGTATTCCCCTTTAAGATCAATTGCATTAAGGGCCCGGGTTACCCTCGAAATTTTCATACATTCTTAATACCAAAATCATTTTCTCATACGAAAATATTTAACATGTTTGAGTTATTTTTCAGCTTAAGATAGTAATTACCTAGGGTCCTGAACAAATTTTTTTTACAAAATATTTAAATACTAAAAAAATTTTTTTGTGTTTAAATATTTTTTAGTAAATTTACTACTAAATATTTAAACACCAAAAAATAGACAAAAACACTAAAAAATATATAAATAAATAGTAAAGGCGGCGGGCGAAAGTCCATAGTAAGTTGGGCCTGAACGTTACATTAATGATTTTAGTGTTATTAAATAGAAACTATAATACTTTAACCAATACAGAACAATTTGCATAAATCCTCCATGGGAAAAAAAAGTTACAAGATGATATTGTTAAACATAAAATAACCTCAAAAACGTTATAGCCACTCATTAGGTAGTTGTATTATAAGATATACATATATTTTATACGTGGGAGAGCCATGCTTCGGCACTAATGGGCCGGCTTGACCGGAGAAACACCACGTTCTCACAGAAAACCGGCGTGAGGTCGTCGAGTAGGCAAGTTAACAAAATCCGTTGTGAGAATAGCGTCAGTCGTGTTTTACAGCAGAAATCGTCAGAATCCTTTAAACGTAGCGAAAGTCGTAAAATAAAACTAAAAGATCGAACAATAACGCACAAAACAAAACCCAAAAATATCCACTGTCGTAAGTTGCAAACAAAACAAACAAAACGAAGCGAATGCGGAATGACTTTGACATTTGTTTTTTTTTTTTGCGCTTTCGATTGCCACTTGAAAAAATAACGAGTCGTTTTAAAAAAAATAGAATCCTATTTTTTTAAAACAAACCATTGCAAATCATGATTGCATGGCATACTATTATCATGTAATAAACTATTACGTAATCAAACACCTTCGAAACAAGAAAAAACTGAAAAATCTAATTGGTAACCAGATAATTCGTTTTTCTTACCTAGCAACATTTTAGTTGTTTCCTCAGGACACGAAGTGCCATAATAAGAAAAAAAATCTTACATGGTAGAAAAAGCACTAGTGCACAGGAAAACAAACGTTTTTCCATTTATTTATCAATTTCACTATCCCATTGTAAAATAACGAATCGTTTCGTCTTTGGAAATGAAAAAACTTGAAACGAATATTGATGAATATTTCAATGATGTAACAGGCATTAAAGTTCAGGCCCATTTTCGCCCGTCATTATTATTAGTTTAGTATTTTACAAAATATTTAAATACTAAAAAAAAAATTTTGTGTTTAAATATTTTTTAGTAAATTTACTACTAAATATTTAAACACCAAAAAATAGACAAAAACACTAAAAAATATATAAATAAATAGTAAATTTACTACAAAATATTTAAATAATAAAAAATATTTTTTAAGGTTTAAATATTTTGTAGTAAATTTACTATTTATTTATATATTTTTTAGTGTTTTTGTCTATTTTTTGGTGTTTAAATATTTAGTAGTAAATTTACTAAAAAATATTTAAACACAAAATTTTTTTTTTAGTATTTAAATATTTTGTAAAAAAAATTTGTTCAGGACCCTAGGTAATTACTATCTTAAGCTGAAAAATAACTCAAACATGTTAAATATTTTCGTATGAGAAAATGATTTTGGTATTAAGAATGTATGAAAATTTCGAGGGTAACCCGGCCCCTTAAACATTGATGTTATAATATTATAAGACTAGCTGTTGCCCGCGACATCACTCGCGTCAAAGTAAAATAATATATTATCCTCTTTCTTTTTGGAAGTTGGTTAAAAAGTAGCATAAGTTACTCCTTACTACATCAGCTATCTACCGAATAACTGTATTTTAAAAAGATAAAACCGACTTCAAAATTGTACGTAATTGAGAATTAAAACTTCCTACCTCCAAAACTACTGAACCGATTTTGATGAAACTTGCACTGTTCCCTAAGTTGAACAATACCTAGTGCAACAAAATAAGAATTACTTAAATCGGACTTGTAGTTCCAGAGATATGCGTGAACAAACATAAAAACATACAAACACACACTTTTGAAATTTGGCACATTTGTTCAGAAGCTGTTATAGATTAACATATACAAAAACTGGGCAGTTCTGGAAATATTACATACATACGCGTCGAATTGATAACCTTCTTTTTTGAAGTCGGTTAAAAAAGTCCCGTCAACTATATAATAACATACGTAACATACATAACTGACACTCCAATTTTATTATATTATGTAAAGATGTATAGATAATATTATTATGATTCAATCTTATATTTTTACTGAACTAGATGACGCCCGCAACTCCGTTGCACCAAAATTCGTTTATCGTGCAGGAACTGCACATTTTTCCGGGATAAAAAGTATCCTATGTTCCGTGGAAAAATCGTTAATTTATTTGGATAAAAACTATTCTGTATCCTTCCCTAAGACTTAAATTATGTTATGCAGTTAGTTTCAGCGAAATCAGTTCAGCCGTCAGCGGCTTAAACGTGAAGAGAATATAAAAGACAAACAGACAGACTTTCCAGTATCAATGTTTAGTTTCTTCTTTCTTTCATGAACATTCTTATCATCCTTTGATCATGTATTTGTATAATTATTTTGTTATTTTTTATTAACTATAATTTCCAAATCCCAAAAGCCCCAAGCGGTCGCATGCGACCGCGATAACAATTTAAGAAGAACGAAAGAACGAAAGATTTCCGAGAATATGTGATCGAGGGTTTAAACTCTTTAATAAGTTTCAGAAATTGCGATATATTTATTTGAAAACGTTGCTACCGTCTTGCATGTAAAATAATATTATGCACGCATGCATGCATTTCCGCACGCACGCACGCAAGCCCTCTGCATATTATATCAAGACATTAATCCACTAAATCTAGGAGGCTTGAAGATGCCAGTGCTATACAGAGTGTTGCAAATCGACTCGCATAATACCCCTTAGGTTCGTGCACAATATGCCGAGCCGACCGCCCGTACGTGGGTGGAGTGGAAATAACCCCTTCAAAATCACTTGAATACAATAATTATATTTTGTATGAATAATTATTGCATACGTCGGGCCGTAGCGGTTCGCGTGATTGTGAGGCTTATATGCGTCTGTGCGACTCAAGAAGACAATCAAATTGATTTGGCAAATATGTCGCACTTGGTATTAGGCTGCCCCTTAAAATTTTCAATGGCTTATTTAATTGAAAATGCACAGCATTGTTATTTGTTAAGACTTAGCCACGTGAAGAGTATGCTTTAGCTAGCAGATTTTAGCAGGGCACTGTACCAAAAAATTCTAATTGCACTGCACTCACTGCAGTCGCCAATGTACCGTCGAAGAAATTGATTCATAGGCAGAATATGACGGCCCTACGTCATTTTAATGTAAATTTATGAGTTAGTCGAGATCTAATGGCTGGACTTGATATAACGCAACCAAATTACGTAGGTTCGCAATCTGCTATGAATCAACTTCTCTGATAGCAATATATGGTAAATAATAAATTATCCTTGGTGCGAATAAACTAAATAAAGATGGCAAAAAAAGGATATGGGCGGTTAGCCCATAGATGGCCCCAAATTGAAAAAAAAAAAAAAAAAAAAAAAAAAACTTCTCTGATAGTATAATTTGCATTTAGCGCTGCGCTCCGCTGCGAGACACTGCGGCATAACGTGCGCGTGCCCTTTAAGACTGCACGTGCCATTTCTCTCACATTTCCTCTCTCTTTCTCTCTTGTGCACGTGCAGATCACGTGACCTCGCGGATTAAGCCAGCCACCGTATAATTAACTACACAAAACGCCAACTATCGTATAAAATATACAAATAAGGATACGCCGATACAGTTTATCTATTGTTACTACTTAGTACTTACTGTTGTAAGTTTGAGAGTTAAGATATTAAGTAAGGGAGTTGACTTGATACATAATATTCAGGGCGAGAGAAGCGAGCCCTATTACATCCTGCAAGTCACAACCTGAGCATTTTTGTGGTACACTTTACGGAAAAACTATTGCGCCTATTGATTTGTGCTTTAATTTAACATAGTAATTTTTATTTAAACTTATGTAGATTGTAGATGTGTTATCATCGGTCAGTCAAGGTTTGGTTACTACTTACTAGGTATTAAGATATAAAAAAAACTGCCTTAAAGATTATTATCACGCATGGTTAATGAAACTTTTAAATCTTTAAAAGTTGCGTGTATTGTATGGATCATCCCCGTTAGTGCTTGTTAATTTAATTAAATATACGATACTCTATTAAACCTCTCTCTCGATTTTTTATTCAGACTTATTTGGTAGTTTTGGTTTATTATTGATATCGTATTTCATAAGTTAAGTTAACACTTTACGTTAGTTCATCACTCATCATCATTAAATAATAAAGAGATACAATAGTAAGTATTAGCTTAGCTAAGTAATAGTTGCCTAAGCGTTCCCTAACTTTGGTGGAAGTCCGGTCCCTTGTGAGGTAGACCGGCCGGTCGTGGAGGGAGTCCTGTGTTAGACAGATCCAGGATATCCCTTCGTATACGGCTGAAGGCAAACCGCAGGTGGTTTTAGTGGGTAAACCGAAGTCGGGAGTCCCACATACCCCCGGGGTGCTTCAGCTTAACTGAGGCACATCCCCAACCCGGGACACCCATAAAGGGTTTCCCCTGCATATCAAAAAAAAAAAAAGCTAAGTAATAGTAAACTTTTCTATCTTGTAGTTTCTACGGAAGTCAAATAAAATAAGGAAAATATGTAATATGTATTGTGATACATATTATCAATATGTCGTATTACGTGTAGCTATGTGAGGGATCATACATATCCCTTGTCACGTTTGCGTCTGTACACTGCTTATTTATTCTGATACTATGTTATTCAATATTAGTTTACGATATATTTTTGTGATATAACAAAAATGCTATATATAATATTATAATAGCAAATGTGTGTTCACGCTTCAACTGCTGAACCGATTATGATGAAATGTGTTTGAGAAATCGTCACTCATGGACAAGTTCTAAAAGTTGACATTCCTGTCTTTCAAAAAAAAGAATATAGGAATCAATGATCTACATCGAATAATCATTGCTGAACAGATTTGGATAAAAATGTGTAATAGAGATTATTTGCGAAATCACCGTTTATAGACAAGTTCTCAAAGGAAGGAGACAGGAATATCAATTCCTGTCTTTAAAAAATCGTTAATAAAGGCTGGCCGTAAACGCAGGTTTTCCGTATTCGGAATTCCGTGACACTAGCGCTGAGCCGTGAGCGCAAACGTTCGTTTTTTCACGCGTGAACGCGCCGACTCGTACTTGAAACGTAAGTGCTGAATTCGCGTTCCGTACGGAGAAAAACGAACGTGTGCGCAGTGCGGCAGAAGCATCTCATTGGCTTTGTCCACGTTGTGCCTTTTTCTGTTCGTCAAGGGCATGCGTTATAGCGCAGTCAACAGCGAACGTGAGGCATGCCCGTGACGCGCGTTGAAATCGTAGCGCTCGCTATGATACTTTTCTTGCAACGGGGGTGGATTTTGACGCATTCAATTATTGAATATGCCAAACGTAAGTTGAATAAAAAGAAGATGACGAAAATTGAAGATGAAATTGCATAATGTGGACAAAGCTATTCGGATTTCTGAATACGAAAAGTCGAAAAATTAATTCGGAAATCGCATACGGAAAACGTATTTACGCGGCCGGCTTTAAGAAGTAACATACCTACAGTTACTGTATAGTGTACCTCAATATCTCAATAACTCAATAAAATGAACACGTAATATTATAGTTACTTCGCTTATATTCCTGCAATTAGAGATTAATGAAGAAATCTCCCGAGTTATAATAAAATATAATAGCGACTGTTTGTTTTATATCGTCATAAATAGTTGCTCGCTGTTTGCCGGTACATAAACTCGGTATAAAGATCGCAAACGAGTTGGATCACGTTGAAATATAAATCGTATTCAATGGTAATAGAGTATAATATAGAACGGGGATGAAGAAAAAAGTTTTTCATATCAGACTGGAAACATCGGCAGCGCTTCGCCCATCATAAAGGGGAAACTTTACAAATCTTCGGATTTCTTACACTTTTAGGGGCATAAAATATATTTATCTGCCCCTCGACACATGACAAATAACTAAAGTTCGTCATATAAAAGATTTGTTTTAGGTTAATACTTTGGATTACATTTTCTTACGTACGTAACGTTTTATCTTTTGGGGGTTAACTTAACCCTTTAATAGCTTCACGCAGTAATTTTACTGTACGAGCAAGAATTTTCTTGCTCAAAAAGGGTTTTAGAAAAAAATTATAAAACGTTTACTTTAAATGCGTGTCTAAATACATTTTTTTTATTTATATACCTACCTAGTATATAGAAGTCGAACATGAGACGTAAACTAAAATATAGTCTTATTTTACTTTCCTCAATTTTTATTTGCCGTTTTTTTATTGCCATTTTCCAAAAACCAAAATTTGTTTAATTCAATAAATTTTATCGACTTAAATCACAATTCATTCACAAGTATAGAGATATAATAATAATAACCATTTAAATCATTTAAAAGTCTAAATTCTTGTTTAACATTTCCGTCCCATAACACAAGTCTATCTATTCGTTCAATGTCTCATTCAATAATCATATTCGTATAACAAATCTTCCCTGTTTTCACCGATGTGTGGTTTTACTGTCGTGTGGGGTGCGGGCGCCGTCTGGAATGAACTCATAACACTTTTATGAGTGAACGACCATACCCCGTACGATAGAGTAAGAGAGGAGAGAGATAACTGAAAAGTTAAATCCGTAAATTTAAAAGTGTTTCTCAGTTTGTCAGTTACTTCTCTGGGGCCTTGTAGTTATTTACCTCTAAATTCAACCCTAGGTACAAAATAAGATTTATGTTTTGTTTTTAATATTGACATTTACCAACTCAAAATTCTTCAACATGTGACATGATGAAGGTGCGAGTGGCGAGATCAGAACTTCTCATATTCTCCGTGGGAGAGCCATGCTTCGGCACGAATGGACCGGCTCGACCGGAGAAATACACCGGGCTCACAAAAAACCGGCATGAAATGGCTCACAGAAAAGCACTTGCACTGTGTTTCGCCATGTGAATGAGTTTACCGGAGGCCCAATCCCCTACCCTATTCCCTTCCCTGCTTTCCCCTACCCTTTTACCCTATTCACTCTTAAAAGGCCGACAATGCACCTGCAGCTCTTCTGATGTTGCGAGTGTCCAACAGAAGTTGCTTTCCATCAGGTGACCCGTTTGTTTGATTCCCCCTTATTTTATTTAAAAAATATATGACGTGTAACTGGAGTCACCTAGGTTAAATATCAACAATCCTAGTAATATTATCCAAGTACCTACCATTTTGTTTGTGGCCGAAATTAAAACTAACGCTGAAGCTATTATCACACTTCCCTAACACACCTCTATGATTTTCAGGTGCTACAAGATCCTTGTGAGCCTTAAGTTTTCGCTCTACAATCTCTGTTCCTGACTACGCTATGCCCACACCACCTCCGAAGATACGATAGCCATTAAGTGGCCGCCAAGCGCGCAATCGCACAGCACTGTCATCTTAATTAAAATCTACAATATACTTTACACTTTTGCTGCAACCAAACGGCTGTATTAAATTGAATTGGCCTATAAGAGTTGATTGCTTGGCGTAATGAGACACTGACGATGTCATCTGATGCTTATGAACCCTTTAAAATTGATAAGCAAGGTTTAGTTTGGTGTTATAACTTATAGAATGGACTGTTAATGCCAACTTGCTAGCAAATTACTGAATCTGTCTATCAGCTACGAAGGCTGGTTGTTCTTTAGAGGAAAGCCCTAGCCTTACCCCCTTTTTAAGGCCTTCAGGTAGTATTTAGTAAGGTAGTCGGCGGTGGACACCCGGCGGTGAAACGTATGAAATGTAAACGGGAGTCGGGACCTAATTCTTATGATCACGATTCATGACATCATGTCTAAACGACATGTCCGATTTTGATAAAATTTGCTGGAAAAGTAGAGTAAAGTACGGGGAATTGTGTAATCGCAGGTGACAGTTCTAATAAATATATTTTTTAAACCAGTTTATAGTTTAACCTTCAAACAGTACAATTAGATCAAAAATCGAGATTGACCCTGTATTAGGGGGTATTTGTCGCCATCCATTTTAACCCCGGCGGTGCGAGCTGCCATCGTTTAGGAAATGGTAATTTTTCACGTCACGATAACGCCGCGGTCAGGTGTTGGAGTGATTTGTGACCGAAAAATGCGCTCCGACGATCGTGTGCGGTTTTGATTGTGTTTTGTGTTTAATTGTGTATGTTCCTGATGTTTTATGACACTTTCAGCAAGTTGATTATATCAGTTAGAAGTTAGAACTTAGAGCTGAAGTTAAACCATACGAACATTCTAGGTAATCTGTCCCAGGCATAATAGTATTTGAATAGTATACCTCGTTCAGAGATTGCCGTATCAAAGCGCACGGAGTGCGCGGCCAAGTTCCAGCAGGCCGCGCGCATGCCGTGCACTATTTACACGAACGGTTTCGACGCACTTTTGACCCCCTTGTATCTCAGTGCCTATTGCGAGAGCAAAGATAAAATTTTACCTACCTAATTATATACTAGTACTTACGCAATATACCAAATTTCATACATATAGATTTGTTAGATCCTGAAATATTTCCTTGTAAAAATAGCTAATTTTGGCACTGACTCACTGACCGATAATCAAAATTCCTAGGCCACTTCCAGTTGTCGTAGCGTTATGAAATTTGGCACACAGGTTGTTTGTTGTATGTAGATTAACAAAAAATTAAGAAATTTGAGAAATTGGTCAAGCGTGAGTCGGCTCATCTATGAATTTGAGATAAAAATCGGTAATCAAAACCTCTAGGCCACTTCCAGTTGTCGTAGCGTTATGAAATTTGGCACACAGGTTGTTTGTTATATGTAGATTAACAAAAAATTAAGAAATTTGAGAAATTGGTCAAGCGTGAGTCGGCTTCAAAACCTCTAGGCCACTTCCAGTTGTCGTAGCGTTATGAAATTTGGCACACAGGTTGTTTGTTATATGTAGATTAACAAAAAATTAAGAAATTCGAGAAATTGGTCAAGCGTGAGTATGCTCATCTATGAATTTGAGATAAAAATCGGTAATCAAAACCTCTAGGCCACTTCCAGTTGTCGTAGCGTTATGAAATTTGGCACACAGGTTGTTTGTTATATGTAGATTAACAAAAAATTAAGAAATTTGAGTAATTGGTCAAGCGTGAGTCGGCTTCAAAACCTCTAGGCCACTTCCAGTTGTCGTAGCGTTATGAAATTTGGCACACAGGTTGTTTGTTATATGTAGATTAACAAAAAATTAAGAAATTCGAGAAATTGGTCAAGCGTGAGTATGCTCATCTATGAATTTGAGATAAAAATCGGTAATCAAAACCTCTAGGCCACTTCCAGTTGTCGTAGCGTTATGAAATTTGGCACACAGGTTGTTTGTTATATGTAGATTAACAAAAAATTAAGAAATTTGAGTAATTGGTCAAGCGTGAGTCGGCTCATCTATGAATTTGAGATAAAAATTAATATGTACAAGTAAATACACTGAAATAAGATGAGGAGGAAAGAAACAAATTGGTATGATTCCTTAAAAAAAGTATTGAAATCTCACCAAAAACATACCTGTTAAAACGGGGCCAAGTTCCTATTCACTAATTGTTCGCCTTAAAAAAGAGTTGAAATCCAATTCAATGCCAAGTTTAGATGCACTTCCAAATCGATCATAATCATCTTCATCAACAGCCTGATCCTAAATACTTCTAAATTTGAACTTGGCAGGTATTCATGCTAGTAGCACTTGATAATGTATAATTTTTAAATTTAAATATAAGATATCTATGTGATTAAATTAACCTGCCAAGTTCAAATTTAGAAGTATTTAGGATCAGGCTGTTGATGAAGATGATTATGATCGATTTGGAAGTGCATCTAAACTTGGCATTGAATTGGATTTCAACTCTTTTTTAAGGCGAACAATTAGTGAATAGGAACTTGGCCCCGTTTTAACAGGTATGTTTTTGGTGAGATAAAGTATAACCATCCACAAGTCACAACGGATGCAAAGGCCTTTATTTCTTGTTTCAAAAAAGCACAAACCTTTTTATATATTTTTATTGACACAAAATGATCTAAGACAAAAATATAACTAACATAATATTATTGTGTTAGACAACATGTCAATAATTATAATTAATAACATCATATAACATGAAGTTTTTGTATCATGACTTGCTTAATACACAATCTGCTTAATCAATAGATAACAAAATAAGTATAACAAGCGATTTTAGCAATAAAAACTTTTTAGTCGAGCAGAAAGCAAAACAATAGTTTATCGTTCAATAGTTCGAGTTTTACAGTGGCGTAAAACTGAACGTTCAAACTGCATTGTTAATAAACACAGCATAAAAGATTCGTGCAACACTTCGAGCTTTATAATTGGGGGCTAAAATTGTGATTAATGTCATCTGATAAGAGTGCAAGCAGTAGAGGGTTAATAAAGGACACGGTTCCGTAGAGTTTTGACTTATTAGTAATAAAAATATTTACGTAAAGAATGACTAATGACTATACTACAAGATAATTGTCTTTTTCTGAAAAGTCACTTCACAGACAAATATAACGGCTGACCTTAATTAGTTACAACAGAGTAAACAGAACGTTATTTAGGATAAGATGTCAAACGCCTTCTAATTAATTGGTCAGAGTGGTCAGAACCATACCGTCAGAACTCCTAACGTGTATTATACTTTTTTGTACGATAAAAATTCAGACTATAAAATAATAAAAAATATTAAAGTTAAGTTAAAATAGCATAATATTAAGAGTACTTGGCTAATTGACATTTGACTTTAAAAAAGGTTAAAGGTTAAATTTAAATGCGAATTCAACGCCACTCGATCAAGTTATACGGATTCCTAAACCGATTACGTCTAAACCAACACATTAACCTAATTCCTTTTAATTGAGCGGACTAACCGTTTGGGGACTTTATTTTCAGTGGTCATTCACAGTTAAATTACCACTAGTAGATCCTTAAGTCGATAGCATAAGGACTAATGTCATAGGACCTCAAGGTAAAAATACTAAGAATGGACTGTAATATATGTTTGGTTAAGCTCACGTGACAGGGTGAGAATGAATAGCACGTCATGTCACCACCTGTAATAACACGTATTTTAATACAAAAATTTGAAAATTAAAGCGTTTACTAAGGGTGAATTGCACCAGAGGCGTAGTTAAAGTTAAGGTTGAGGTTATCGTCAAATATGTCGACTTTTGCTAGGGATTTGACAGTTCATTTCACATTTTGTTATGGTTAAAGTTAAAGTTATAGCTAAAGTAAGCCGGTGCAACCCACTCTAAGGGTGAATTGCACCAGAAGCGTAGTTAAAGTTAAGATTAAGGTTATGGTCAAATTGGCGACTTTTGCTAATGATTTGACAGTAATTCATTTCACATTATGTTATGGTTAAAGTTAAAGTTATAGTTAAAGTAATCCGGTGCAACCCACTCTTAGTTTGGTAGTTTAGGTGTGAGATTTCAGAAGTGTAGAGTCACAGAATACATAATTATTACCTTACGTAGAGTGTAGGAAAGTTGATACGACGGGTACGATGAAAATTTCTTCGCCGTAGTATGTAGAGTTCCTAATAGAGTTGTTAGCCTGTACTCTGCAGTCGTTGCAATCATTTAAAAAGTTGCCTTGTCTACAGGGCAGAAGGAAAGGAAAGAAGGATAATCGGCCAAGTGCGAGTCGGACTCGCGCACGAAGGATTCCGTAGCATTTTAGAGAAAAATTAGGCCGAAATTTGTATTTTTTGTATGGGAGCCACACTTAATTCTTATTTGATATTAATATTATTATTAAATATTAAAGTACACATAAAACTAAGGATAGTGTGAAAAATTCAAGTACCTACCTGTTGGTATTTTTGTTATAGAGCAAAAAAGGCCAAAAAAAAATCGCGATTGTTGTATGGGAGCTCCCCTTAAATATTAATTTTATTTTGTTTTTAGTATTTGTTGTTATAGCGGCAACGGATATACACAATCTATGAAAATTTCAACTCTCTAGCTTTTACCGTTCTTGAGTTACAGTCTGGAGACATACAGACAGACGGACAGACGGACAGACATCGAAGTCTTAGTAATAGGGTCCCATTTTTACCCTTTGGGTACGGAACTCTAAAAACTAGAATTAAATTAGTGTATGTTGCCTGCAACTTCATTGCACCGGTTAAATGTGCAGGGACTTATATTATATTTGCTCATTTTCCTAAATAAAAACAATTATAATATTATGTCTTCACCGAAATTATCTTTATTATTGTTAGTACGTAAAAGAAATTAAAATCCTAGCGAATTTGATAATAGTGACTATAATTATTACATACACAAGTTCTACATAATATAAATTACATAATGGCAAACAGTAATTATGTAATACTCTGAAACAATACCGAAAATGTTTTAAGCGACATTCCCTAGTAACTGCCTAGGCTAGTCACGAAACTTAAGACCGCCATTCAATGTACGACAAAGATCTATTAAATATTGTTTTTGAGAGCTTATGTGAAGCCGAGAGTTTTGAAAAGACTTACTAAAATTATTATACAGTATACTAATCTAATATAAAAAATAAGTCGGGTTTTCCTTGCTGACGCTATAACTCCAGAACGCACGAACCGATTTCGACGGTTTTGCATTCGTTGGAAAGGTCCCGGGCTCCGTAAGGTTTATAGAAGAAAAATTCAGAAAAAACTTCAAGAGAAAAGCAGGAAAACAGGCAAAACAACGTTTGCCGGAACAGCTGCATGCCCCGTGTCAGAATCGAGTGCACGCCCCTGTGAAAAGTCGTTGAAAATACTTCTGTCACTGTCTCTACTTAGCAGAATGGCAAGAAAAACAGATTTTTCATAATAGAGGTAGTTTCAAAATTTGCTGTTAGATTTCGAGAAAGTTAGAGTGAACAGTGGACAGTGTCGCTCTACTTTCATCCTACACCATCTTGTTAATCATATCCCTAAATACTAGAAACGCAGACTACTAGCTGCTAAAGCCATAGAATAACTCTTGGGCTTAGCAGTAAAGGTCTTTCCCTATTTCAGTTTGGCTATCAGTTACCTAATGCAACGAAAATAAGTTTCTTTATTGTTCACTTGCGAAGATAGCTATTGAAAAAGCTTCAGTAAAAGATTTCATGAATTAAAGTCTTCTCAAAAGAACGTAGCATAATAGCATGGAGGGCATGGACCAATCCTGATCCATGATAATAGCGAGATCACACTGCTCTACTGCGGAACGCTGTGTCTTCGGAACAGAATAACGCATTAAGAGAATACTCCAAGGTCAAGAGAAATGAAAAAAGTACTCGTAATATCTATTGCTGTCTCCCTTACCTCAAGCCTATACCGCAGAGCGCGATAGAGACAACTGCAGAAAATCAACGATTCGTCGGTCCCTTATTTTCCTGTTCTGAGGTTGGTCCCCTGATTCCTCCTTCAAAACTTAACCGATTTAAATAGCCAAATCTGTTTTCTGGATGTTTGAACACAGCGGAAAATCTGGCCATTTTTTGGGTATTTCAACGTTCATATCTTTTTTAATAACTAAATTATGAAAAAAAGAAAACATAGAGACATTGATGTGGCATTATCCAGAGAGGAAACAGGGGACAATGCAACGTTTGTATGGAAAAAAGGGCTGTGTGGACTCGTCTTAAAGGTCACAAGACCTCATTGCAACTATGTAGGTAAGTCAACAAAATGCACATTGCGTGTCATCTTCTGTCCGTTTCTCCATTAAAACACCGCGTCCGCCAACACAACGCATCAATGTAGCATATTATAAAGTTTAGATGTAAAACTTCGGAGCGCAGCGTTGCTGCTGCGTTGCCACAATTACGGTCCAATTACACTGCAATCCAACGTTGCTTATGTCTTTGCTCTAGTTGTCGTTTGCAAGTTGCAAGTTGTTGCACCACGAACAGCTTGCTTTATTTAAACCAGCCATAAACACAAAAAGCCGCGATAGAGTGACCGGTCTGATAGTCAGCACGCAGGCCGCCCACCGTATGCAGTGCATAGCGATGTTTCCTACTTTTTACGTCCGTTTGTACATTTTACTTACTTGTTACTTGTGTTTTCAGGTTTTCTTCAGGTTTTTAATGTGTTGATTTGCAGCTACTGTATTGTTTTATACTTGCTTTTGCTCGCGACTTGGCTGGCGTATTGTAACGCCTATTATTTTACCCCTTTCGGTGGCGTTTATAAAATATCCTATGGCGTCATATGAAAGTAGTTGATCACCTATTTAGCTCCTTTAGAGGCTTTTATGAAATATCCCCGATTTAAGGATGCGAACAGCATTATATGAACACGTTCATGCAAGTTTATAACTCTTCAATCAGCTATGAATGTCAATTGTGTATGTGTGTAGTCTGAAGACTGTTTTTTTCAAGACTGATTATTAATAATTTTAGAAAATATTTATATAACTTACTTAATTTTAAGTTTTCACTAATTACATTTTTCCATGATGCAGAAAAAGACAACAATTTTTCACTTAGTAAAGGAACATAACAACTTCTACACTAATTAAAATAAATTGCATAAAAGAAAAGTAAAAAAATACCATTAAATCGAGAATTTAGGAAACTTCAAGTGGCATTAATTCATAATCGTGTGGTTCAAATGGTGGAATTCCTCGTAAATTTAAGTGAGCTAATTAAAATGAACAACTAGGACCTGGCATAATGCCATTGTAACTGAGGTATTTACAACTTAGCCAAGAAACTTTGAATAACAAGAACCAAGTTAAGCCTCAACTAGACTCATCATGCAGACTTAAAGGGAGGACGTGACAGAAAATGTTTAAAATTACTGTGTGTGTCTCTTTTTCGAAGTACTCATCAGGACTTTTTTTCTTGCGCGCCTCTTGCAAAAATACAGTCCAAAGTTCCAAACCCCCTATTGTAAGTTCATACTCCAACTTGACGAGGTGCTACGATGCATTTTTTTAAAAGCCATCCAAAACAGAAATGAACTTCATTGACTACACTAGATTTATTATTTATTTATTACTTTATTGACACAACATTTAATTTACTTGCCGCAATGATCGCAGTGTCGGCTATCTTATACCTATTCAAAATTCGAATAGCTCATTTAAAACGCATCGCCTCGTCACGTTACAATGTGAACTGACCCTTTATTACTAAGTTCAGAAAATCACACGAGTATAATTGAGCCTTGACTAGCGTGTCCCACGCAGTTATTTGAATATCTCTTTAAAAAATTCTTTATATTATTTCTTAACGACGATATGATTTAAGCATTCCTAGGTAACCTAGTTTGACAAGCATTTATAGGCGCAGCTTATGAATAATTTTGTGGTTTCTTTTACTGCAATAGATTTCTTTAGCTTCAACTTTACAAACGCAGCGCGTAGAAGCAGCTTCCTTAAAACGTAAAAACTTAATATTTACTTGATACTGATATATTTTCGAGAAAAACTAGAATTATCTATTGTCAGCTTTATGTTGCATGAGCGAAGAGATTAAATCTTATGGTTTTTTTCAGAGTCTTGGATTCAAATTATACATTTAGATTCTGAGCACTATTAAAATTAGTCAAAAGACAAGTAATCTGAGGATTCTGTGGATTCATGGGGTGGATTATGTGATGATTAGTGGAATCCACGTCATGTTATGAACTATTTAACTTTTATCAAATAATATTAAGGTAAGTAACCAATAACGAGTCCATGAAGTAATGAACCATCCAATCATAACAGCTGAAAATTTATTTGGAGCACAGACGCCACTTTGAACGTAAAATATTACGAGCGAATATTAAATGTATAACATTCTGTTAATTTGAATTTTTGTCTACATACCCTTTGACTCGTAATTTCGCGAAGCGTTTCTGTTTGCTTGTGTTTAATTAAATTTTTTATTTCCCAACAAAATCAAATGTTTACCGTATTTTATATTCCGTGTAATAAGCAATAACAAAGAATGTTATATTTGGAAATTGGAACGTTTATTTTTTTCATGTAGTCCAAACACTGATACAAAATCAAATACGGATGCCCCAAGTTTAGGCGTAAGTAATTAATTTTTAAGGGATTTTGAGTATAAACAATTTGCACATTTATTGAAAGGTGACACTTATGCCCGTATAAATAGTCAGTACTCAAGATGCATCTCGGTCTCAAGACACGATTCAGACTTCAGGCTCTGGGTCGCATCTTAAGTACTGACTATACGGGCCTTATTATAATATATCAGTAGCGTCTGCCTAAATGGAGTAAACCATGGCAGATACCAAGAAATACAATTGAAAGGATTATTTTGTGAATTGTGAATACAAATCTCTAACGAATAATACATAAAAAGAATCTCGACACACCGATAGCGCGATGTAGACAACCGGCGGCGCCATCTAGTTATCTTAATACTAATTACTCACATACGGTTTTTAGGGTTCCGTACCCAAAGGGTAAAAGCGGGACCCTATTCATGAGACCTCGATGTCTGTCTGTCCGTCTGTCTGTTTGTCTCCAGGCTGTAACTCAAGAACCGCTATAGCTAGAGTTCGGAAATTTTCACAGATTAAGTATGTATTTCTGGTGCCGCTATAACAACAAATACTAAAAACAAAATAAAGTTAATTTTTAATCAAATCAAATCAAAACATTTATTTCGGGCATCAGAGGCCCATATAACAAATACCTTAAACCTAACATACATAATATAATTTTATAATAAATACCTTAAAACTTACTAACATAAATACATTTTCTATTTTATACTTAAAAACTAGTGTTAGTTTTTCGTTTTGCCGGCGACGTGACTCGCTTCGTTCCGGAGTCTCCCCCGGAACCTCCGATAGACTACATCCATCGGCCAGAACTCCGGCGCCTCGAAAGTCGACAGAAGATTCGTTTAAGGGGGGCTCCCATGTATGATATAACCAACGTTATTTTAGGGTTCCGTACCCAAAGGGTAAAAACGGGACCCTATTACTGAGACTTCGAAATCGCTACAGCCAAATTATCAAGGCGTCACCTTAATCTGCAGTTTAACTGGTTTACGCACATTAACGGTAACATAATATTATGTTACCGTTACATAATACACCTACTTACTTAATACTTTAGCGAAAAGGTACAGGCAGCAGCAATGAGTATTTTCATAACCGTAATCAGTACTTTTATTTTTTATATACTTAATATTAATATAATATTATGTATTACGGTAGATCTCTTGATCCTTACAAAAGTCCATTATAATAAAATCCCTACTCTATCTTGTCCAACGTAACGACGAACTTAATTTCGCCTGAAAAAATTAGGTATTCTTATGTAAGTGAAATATAAATAAACAAGTAATAGGCGCAGCAAAGTAGTTGAATAGACGAAAATCGTCCAAGCGATTCTCAACTTCATCCAACGGACTTAGAGTTCAAAATAGGACGTCAGGAATGTCTCCACGAACTTAATGTTTCAGAAATGGTCGTTCCTTAAATCAAGTTGATAACAAAGAGTAATATTTTCTCCCTAGATTAAAGTACACAAGGCCATGAATGTAGTGCATAATCTGTGGGTTACTGACCTTTTAACTCTGTCAGTATTTCGTACGGGTGTGACGTTTTAAACTTTTAACAAGTAGTAAATTAATGTATAATGACTCCTCTCTATGTTGGCCAATGGGACAAATTACGTTGCATATTCGTAAATGATTTATATGTAATTGATTGTACTGTCGGTTCTTGGTGGAAATTCATTTTAGACACAAATAAAACACAGTAATACTTGCACTTTTTCCACTATATTCATTAATTTTTACAAATTTCACTTAATCACGACCGGTTTCGAAAAAATCATCTTCAGGTGTACAGTTTAGTGTCGGTGGTTGAACAAAATTAAATATAATCAAAACAAATATTAGGGTTGTCAGCGTCATAAAATTTTATATTATCACTAGCTGTTGCCCGCGACTTCGTCCGCGTTAGTATAGTAGATCACGTCCCAAGTATTATTTTTCAAAAATATTCAATGTACAGAATTGACTTTCTTACAATTTTATTACAATATGTATAGATGACTTAGTTTGTTCCTACAAAGGATAATTAAGACGCAATACAAACTCCACGATACCTTTTAATTATGAACAAAAGTTTCATGAGGAATAAGGGGGGGGGGGTTTGGGGGGGCGAAGCCCCCCCCCCACCCAAGAAAAGACCGATGCCAAAGCTCCCAGCATGTTAATCAAACGACACTCGAAATTTGTATAGAAAAGATAGACAAAAGCTCATAGCATGGCAAGGAGTGAAGATAGATACAAAGTGTGAAGGACAAATTTGTAGGAAATTTTATGGGCTTTCATTACGTACCGGACATTTTTTCTCTACAACGCACCGTTTTAGCGATATGAGCAAAAAACTAAAAATATTGAAACTTGAGCCCCTCCCCCCCCCTAGGTGATATCGTCATAATATATAGCCTATGTGTTGACCCGACCTCTATATAATATTCGTTCAAAGTTTGAAGTAAATCCATTCAGTACTTTCTGAGTTTATCCCGGACATACATACAGACAAACAGACAAACAGACAAACAGACAAAAATTCTAAAAACTATATTTTTGGCTTCCATATCGATTGTAGATCACGTCCCAAGTATTATTTTTTAAAAATATTCAATGTACAGAATTGACTTTCCTACGATTTTATTATATGTATAGATGAAACACTCATAAAACTGCCCAATTTTAAGGGCTCCCGACATTATGAGGTGTCATAACTTGTGGTACATTTCTGCAACCTTGATACAGGGTGTTAAATGTTAATGCCGTACGGCATCGCGTGCTTCCTCAGATAAGGGGTAAGGGGGTGTCATAGAAACGACACCAACCTAATACATAAAAAGTGAACTGTTTTTGTCGTAAGTTCATAACTCATAAACGTATAGTTTAGTTTTACACCTTGTATCTTTAGTGGTAGGTAGGTAGGTACTCTTAATCCTAGATTCGATAGTGTGTTGCCAACTTGCCACATAAAACTATGATTGTGCAGTGCGAGTATCCGCAGCGTCGGATTTTGAGAAAACCAAAATCAGTTTAACTTATCCATTACCATTATTGGTATGGAGATATTTTGAGTCCTAGGAAAAGTCGTAGTATACTTTTTATCCCGGAAAATGTACGGTTCCCGCGCGATAAACGAATTTTTGCGCAACGGAGTTGCGGGCGTCATCTAGTATTAAATATTTCATTTGGTGATGTATTTGGTATGTAACGTCCAGTCCAAAACATATTAAAACTAGTTGACCCGGCAAACGTTGCTTTGCGATTTAAAGTATTTCTACTTCATCAGTTGATACGAAATCTTACCCCCTCTTTGGTCACCTTAAAGGGGTGGGAGGGGGGATTTTTATACACCAGATGTTGAGTTAGAAGAAGACAAATATAACTGCGAAAATCGTATGCAAATCGGATTAGTAGTTTTCGTGTTAAAGAAAAAAGTTTGATACAAAATCTGACCCCTCTTTCGTCCCCTTAGAGGGGTGGGGGGGAAATTTTTTATACACCAGATGTTAAGTTGGAAGAAGACAAATATATCTGCGAAAACCGCATTTAAATCGGATCAGTAGTTTTCGTGTGATAGTGGAACAAATATACAGACAGACAGACAGACAGACAGACAGACAGACAGACAGACAAAAAACTAACCACATTTTTGGCTTCTATAACGATCTTGTGACACCCCCCGCTTATTATGTTTTGAATATCTTTAATGTACAGAATTCACATTTCTACAGTTTTATTATAATGTATAGATTTGTTATTATTATCTTAGATAAGTTAACGTAGTAACAATTTGGTACTCTGTGGCTCTACTCCTGATATTCACTACAAATTTGGTATTTAAAAAAAAATTAAGTAATTTAATGAGTGTCGATAACACTAAGCACAATGTCGTCGCGTGACGTATTAGTAGACGATAAACACTCAAAAATGGGGTGAATGCATTACTCGAAAGTCGAAATCGGCTTAGTCACAACGATAACGATAATTGCGCCTCGACAGTCACTCGAAGTTTTGACGGAAATTCTAATATGTATCTCGAACATAGCTTGAAAGTTACTCGAACGAAATTCGAATGTAACTCTATTGTTACTTGTTAACGTTACTCGAATGCGTCTCGAACGTAACGTGAAAGTTTTACTTTGAGTGAATTTGAGTAAATTCACTCAAAGTCAAAGCTTTTTACGGAAAATTAAAGAAAAACAAAATGAAAAGGTAAGTGATCTCGATCGTTTCAGTATCTACGTCTAAATTAGTATTGCTAATATTTGGACAGCAATGTAATCAATCATGCTCCCTCCGACGGCTCGGGGGAAGGGTTGCTTTTGAATTGTAGAATTAGTACTTCAGTAAACAGAACTAACTACTCTTTGTTGAGACCAAAACAAATATGAACTGTAATATCGCCCGGATCGCAATACTCGCACCGGGTTTGTGTCATTGTTCTAGTCTAATACGATACCAGCCATACTAATATAGAAAATGCGAAAGTGTGTCTGTCTGTCTGTAAAGCAGATATTACACGATTCAATTTCGGTTCAATATTGCTTTCAATTTTATTGCTTCAATGGCAATGCATGGTAAATACATTTCAATGCGATTGCGCAATCTCATTGAAAGCTACATTGCAATGAACGCTTTCAATGCAATGTGATCATTGTTCAATCACATTGAACGTGTAACATGGAGATTGAACGACAATTGAATGAGTCGCAAATTAACAAAACTCCTGCACGTACGAGTTGGCGCGACATCACATTGCGCTAAGTGAATATTGAATATCATTTGAATGATACGTGTATACGTGTATATTGGTTAATATGTCGTTCAATGTTCAATGCTTTTCAATGGAATTGCTTCAATTTGATTGTACCGTGTAATATCGCCTTTACCTCTTCACGCCCAAACCGCTGAAACGATTTCGCTGAAATTTGGTATGGAGTTATCTTTAGTCCTAGGATAAGTTTTTTTTTTATGAAATAAGGAGGCAATCGAGCAAACGTGTCACGTGATAGAAAGCAAACTACCGTCGCCCATGGACACTCGCAACATCAGAAGAGCTGGAGGCGCATTGCTGGCCTTTTAAGAGGGATACGCTCTCTTCTTGAAGGTTTGCAGGTCGTATAGGTCCGGAAATACTGCTGGTGACAGCTCGTCCCAGAGTTTTACAGTGTTTAACAGTACTTTTTTTTCCCAGAAAAATGTACGATTCCCGCGCGATAAACTAATTTTGGCGCTATACTGTATTGGCGTTACTAATATAAAAATGCGAATGTGTGTCCGTCTGTCTGTTACCTCTACACGCACTTCTGTAACTGTTCGATTGTGTCATTGTTCTTGTCTAATCTCGTACATAGCCATTAGCCATACTAACATGTATTAAAAATACAAATGTCTACTAAAACAGGTCAAGCGACTTAGATGTTGATTTTTAATCAGGAAGGTCTGTCTGTCTTTTTCCTCTTAACGCTCAAACTGCAGAAGCGATCTTATTATAATTTTATAGCAGAATAGCAGAAAACGTAGGGTCGAGATAGATGGGCAAGAATTACAATATGTCGACGAGTATATCTACTTGGGCCAGATAGTCTCCTTTAACAATAGACTAGGAAAGGAAGTCAATCGTCGAATTGAAAACGCCTGGAAGAGCTACTGGTCCATGAAGACGCTAATGAAGGGAGATTTGCCAATCTCCCTGAAACGCAGACTCGTCGACATGTGTATTCTGCCCATCCTAACCTACGGTGCTCAGACCTGGTCATTGACTGAGTCGCAAAGGTCCCAGCTCGGGGTTTGTCAAAGAGCAATGGAGCGCAGCATGTTAGGTGTAAGGCTAGCTGACCGAATAAAAAATAACACGCTGCGCTCCAAAACAGGTGTCAAAGACGTCGGCATGAAAGCTGCAAAATTAAAGTGGGACTGGGCGGGTCATATTAGCCGCATGCATCCGGACCGTTGGGCAAAGGTCACATTAGAGTGGGTACCAGTAGACGGACGACGCCGCCGTGGACGGCCTCCAAAAAGATGGCGAGATGAACTGGATGCCTACAAGCCAGGCTGGCCTGCGGTGGCGTTGGAGCGAGACAGATGGAAGACCTTGGGGGAGGCCTTTGCCCAGCAGTGGGATAGTATAGGCTCATAAAAAAAAAAAAAAAAAATGCAGATATTCTACATCCTTAGAACGGACATAGAAACTTTTTTTCCGGAAATATGCACGGCTATAACTAGTCAAAATATATTAAGTTCAGACTTCAGGCGAAATATTTACTTTGATATTTTAAATGCCAAGGTTTGTCTGTCTATTATTCCACTTAAACCACTGAAGCGATATTGATGAAATTTCATGCGTAGACACTTGAGTCCCGGGAAATAAAGAAATCAAAGAGACTTCTCAATTTTGTAACTTGTCGCCTTGTCAATATTAAATCAAGTGAAATGAACCGAAAGCAGTAAGGACAATTACTCTTGTAACTGTCAGAAAGCATTCCCTTGCTCATTCAAGGTGTATTTTGGATTCGGTCATAATTAAAGACTTGAGTGGATGAACCAGTTAACTAACATTTGATAACATAGTTTTTTGCTTATAATTTAGACAAACCTTGTACTTCATAACCTGGCTAATATATCTGGTTATACATAAAATTAAAAATCCACATTTTTTATTGGAACGAAGTTCCTTATTGCGCGTTGCGAAAGGAGGCTAGACGGAAAAAAAGTTGTAACGACACTTTTAGTACCTGCGAAGGGGCAGAGGGTGCTGATGTGGCGATGACAATCAACTGGCGGGTTATTTAAAACTTCGTTCCATATCCGGGTGTCCCTTGAACCTCTCAAGTTTTTCAAATCATTTTGCCGGCCTTAATACCTCCATTTATGCAAGGAAACGGCAATTTTAAACTGTTACTTACCTGCTTCTACCACTCATGTCTTCAATTGATCCAAACGAAATTTTCCCATTTGCGAAACACGATTCGAGTTTATTTAAAATTGAAAAAACAATTACTACAAACTTTACCGCTCGATCGGTTCTCGATATTAATTTGAAATTCATCGAGAAATGTCCGCGAACCATTTGGGCCGATAACTTGAAGTTGAAAGGTTTAAACAAGACCAATTAGTTGCTATTTTCCATTGCTGCGGCAAATCAGGTCGCAAAAATCAATCACATTATGCATTCCCTTTGATATGAATGCGTCATAGCTTTACTTTTATTATTTCTGAATTCATAAAATATACTGGTTATAGTTTCTTTACAGAATGTAATAAAACAAAGTTATAATAATACTTTAGGGTATGTACTGTGTACTATGTGTCCCTCTGCCCCACTGACCCTAATTATACAAGTACGCAGGACCTATGATACCCAGCTGTATATTGTGCCTATTTGAAGCGGAATCAGCGCCCCCAATGCGGGGGAAGAGCAAATTCAGAAATCTGACGTAACTTGCAAATGGCCGCTTAATCGCTATTGGTTGTAGAAACTAGTATTAGTTCCAAGAACTCCCACTACTGCTATCAGCGCCAATGTGGCGACTTTCAAACGTCATTTTTACGTCAGATTTAGTTCTCTTCCCCCGCATTGGGGGCGCTGATTCCGCTTCAAATAGGCACAAGTAATAGCTGTCATTTCAAAGGGTGTCATTGGTCCAGCGTACTTGTATAATGGAGGTCAGTGCTCTGCCCTCATATAAAGAACACTTTTGTATGGGCGAATTCATGACGTTGGTGCGATTCTTATAGAAGTCAAAAGCAACTCTTTCAGCGCTGCTATTTTCACAGTGAACCCTATATTAGGAACACACATAATATAGATTATTATTATCACTTTGTACTGTTAGACCCTGTATACATAAATACTGGATGAAATAAAGGCATTTAATATTGACGTTTATGTTTTAATGACACTGAATGAGTATACCCGAAATAACGTATCAAAACATTTCCAATAAGCTAGTAATTTTAAAACGTCAGTGCTTACTGAGGTAATAATGAGTACAAAATTTTAATGATCTAGACATCATAGTATTATCCTGGAGAATGGAGATGTTGTGTAAAGAAAAACACAGCTTAATCAAATTGCCAAGACCGTACAAAGCTCAACCTGAGGGTAGTTTCCCAGACGGAAGTAAACAAAAAAGTAACATGAACTTATTAAACATCTTTTGTTTAACTTCTTTATCTGCCTCGTGGAAGGCAAATCTTCCTTTTAATATTGATAATACAGTTTCCATGAAGAAATTAAATCATGGGTCAGGTCATTTCGTATCTGTTTTACCACGTTTTTACCATAATTTACGTTGTGGTAAGTCACAAAACTTCGAAATAAAATATCAATGTTTGTGTAAAATTTATAGTCAACCCATATTTTTTCTCAAAATTAAATGATTAAGCCCTTTTAATAATTTAGTTAGTCTCTACTCTCTATAGATATTGCTGCATAATATTATATATTATTTTCATCTAAAAGGAGTCACGCTAAGAACTTTCAGGATAAAAGTATAAGGAAATAAATGCTTATACCAGTTTGTATACAACTGATACGTTCGCCCCTCTTATTTACCGAAAACTTTTCCGTCGCAACTAATTTATTTCCCAGTTCCCTACAAAATCTTAAGTCCCGCTTGCACGCAATCTCACTCAAACGTCGACTTTTTGATAACAGCCTTATAACTAATGGCTAGCATTTTCTACTTTAACTGGGCGTTCTAAGTCTACCGTCTCTCAAACTATAAATAAAACTAAACTTTATAAAGCGAATTAATTTATATTTCAGTCTTGACTCGTGTAGTTTTGGAGTTATTGCAAAATTTAGTCTGCAACGCGTATCTTCGCCGGTGCAGGTGTAGCCACAAAAAGTAACATGTTTTTGTAAGCAAAAGTAGTGAGAAAGAACATTTTCTGTAATGCGTGTCGACTTATCCTAATATTATTCTGTTGCGCATCCACGGAAAAGTAATTAAGTGTACTCTTTTTTTAAAAACGTAATGAGTTAATTTGTATTCTAGCCGCAGTTTGTGGTAAGTGCAGTTACGATTCATTCTTAATCCGGCTCCTAGACTATCTTTTTGGCAACAGCCTCCATAACAGAGCTCTTTTAAATTGCATACAGCCTCTCATTGCCTACGGAATAATTGCAGCGGAGAAAAGGAATTTTAAAACATGCCCCAATTAGGCGATTCTTTGGGGCACAGTTAGAATGAAATTGTCTTAATTTTTTTTTGTGTTTTCAGTGTTGTCTCGGTCTCCGCTTAAGTTTTTAATATTGTTAAATAAATACCAACTTTAATTTTCTTCATATGACTCTCTGTATATTTTATGGAATTCAGTATTTAGAAAAGAATACAATATTATTTTCTTGTACAAACATAAAATACTATACTCAAAACTGTACAAATAAGCGGTCTCACCGCTTACAGCAATTTTTTTCACATCCACCCATGCTTTTCCATGAAATCATTATTTCATTTAAATCCTTATCTGCTAGGCTTTAATCACATGTGGTAATTTTCAATAAGGGTTAATTAGACCATTACAATAATTTTAGCGAAATAATTCAGTATGAATTATACTTTTTAAGTTAAAATATCCAGTTAATGTAATTTAATATAAATATTTTGGTATTCTTTGAACTTTTCAGGCTCGTTGTAGCTAACTATGATACTGAGAACTAGAACGGAAATCATAAGTAAGTAACTCTTTGAACAGTCCAAAGAATTCCCATGGCATCTTCGGAGAGTACAAGTAATAAAATACGAAAGAGTACCGTGGGACTAGAAAAGGCTGAAAATAATAAAAGATTTCTGCAAAATAATAAAAGTTGTACAAATAATGCTATAAAAGAGACAAAAGTAACTAAGTTAGATGTAAATAGATTATTATCTATTTTCAAAGTACTTAATGATTGAAATTTGAAATATCATAAAGTTCAAAACACGTAACACATTGCTGTTAAGATTATTGCACCCATCTGCAGTAAAAAATATAAAGAAAAAATAATTTTAAAAGTCTAATTTTAATCTAAATAATTTTTAATATATTTTAGAGAAACTCCTCATTGTATGACATTTAATTACTTAAAAACTTTTGCAGACTATTATAACGCTGTAAGAAAATTGCAAATTAATAAAATATTTAAACAAGTAAAAGCTAAAGGAGCATCCAATTACAATTTTACAATCCATAAAAATGTTGATTAATTGATAAATATTTAAGCTCATTATACAGTAGGTAAGGGGCATACAAATTTAAAATTTCGTTCGCTTTTAAACCCCTGGGAAGGGTGGATAGGGGAGTGAGCTAATAAAGTAAATTAAAGATTAATAATATATCGTCTAAATATAGGTTTTAGGGAATCACGTATGTAAATTCAGCCCCCCAGTGGAATCTGATGCAGCTGTATTGAAAGTGAGGCGAAACGCGAGGTGTCAATCCGATTATGGTATGTATTTAACGAATTGGCTCTAATGTCCATTACTTAATGCACATATTTCACTGCACTGAGGTGAAAAGAAGAGATGCATAACTCTTCTTCTACGGCGGAAAAATGTGAATGCATACTATCCATCTATACTAATATTATAAATGCGAAAGTGTGTCTGTCTGTCTGTGTGTTACCTCTTCACGCCCAAACCACTGAAC
The DNA here is from genome assembly GCA_905404155.3 of Plebejus argus. Classification (NCBI taxonomy): domain Eukaryota; kingdom Metazoa; phylum Arthropoda; class Insecta; order Lepidoptera; family Lycaenidae; genus Plebejus; species Plebejus argus. The sequence goes on along the minus strand of FR989941.1, from coordinate 9,282,330 downwards.
CAATTTTGCTGAAATTTGGCATGGAGATACTTTGAGTCCCGGGAAAGGACATAGGCTACTTTTATCCCGAAAACGACTTTACTTTTGGCGCAACGGAGTTGAGGCATCTGCATCTAGTTATCTGTTATAATAATATGTTATAATTTATTATAAAGTCGATGGCCGCCGCAGAAGAATTCGAAGTACTATCAGTCACCAGAATATGGTCTGTCAGTAGGCACTGTACTACGAGTAGCTGCAGACCTCCACGACGGCACTATTTCCATTCTGGATGGTTATATGTATTGCGAAGTCACCACCAAAATCCTATAATAGTGGAATAACAACCCTCAGTGATAGGGAACACAAAGAAAGGAAGAGGATGTTGAAACTTGAAAGCATATACATATTTCATAATAATTATATACATTTGAAAGCATAATACTTAGTTATATTGCTATATTGGAATAAAATTCACTACACAAAAAGTATGAATTGGCCTTAACAGTGTTTAACTTTTCAAACTTTCGCATTTAGTTCAACTTAATTGTTATCACTGGATTATACAGGATTCTAAAGTTTTAAACTCTTCTACGAATGCTCAAATTTTATGTGTAAAACTGCAGTTTTTACTTTTGTGCTTTGTAATAAGATTGTTGCTAATTATTATAATATTTTATACCCTTTTATAATTTTTTTTTAAAATCACAATAATATGCGGCCTCTTTACAAATACCTGTGAGGCTTTGATGGACAAAATGTACAGCCGATTAATCAACTCTGGATAGGATAAGTATTCCTCTATGACTGTCTTTTGTCGAAGTCAATTATGCTTACTGAAACTGCACAATCATGGTGTGGGATTAGCAATCCCTGGATAACCATCATGGTCCAACTTAAGAACCCTTTTAAGGCCCTATACAGGGTGTAACAAAAATAAGTGATAATACTTAAGGGTGTGTACGTGTTCATTGTAGAGAGTTCACTGTGAAAGTAGCAGAGCTGAAAAACCAATATTTTTTTTCACTTTTGTATGAGGAAACTCGTGACGCTCGGGCCCTTGCCGACTCACGTACAAACCTTAAAGTTTTATCACTTATTTTTGTTACACACTGTATACGGGAAATCTGGTAACTGATATCACCGTACTCATTCACACATGAGTCCAGTCAGATCGGTCTGCGATCAGTCATCATTCCGACTTGGTCGATCGGCCTACCAGTATAATATTATGAGGGTCTTTAGTTTGAGGTACTTATCACAAAAAAACATCTACTGCCAATTGTCACACTCCTACACACTGCTATCGATTCTGCACGCTCCTTATAAGTTGATGTATTGTTTTGTGTAACAAAACCAATGTCCAAATGTTAATTATGTTTCTCACAATCGTTTATCTGCGACTATGCGAAGAATTACGATACATCACCTTCATTCTTAACATCATTAACAGACAATAGCAGTCACTATATTCAGGACACAAGGCTGGAAATCCTTTAAAATATAAATCCTTTTTTTGTGAATTTTGTTTGACGCGGCCGACCACCAGCCACCAAAGCACCTGTAGAATGCGACTATCGCAAGGTAGATACAAAAGGGTGTCCGACCGACGCTTTAAAAAAAACTCAGACTCTTTTTACGGAAACCGACAAAAAATCGGGCGACGTTATTTTAATTGACGTCAGCCTTCCATTAAAAGCACCTTTTCAGAATGAATTATTCCTCGAACGAAAAAATGTTACGAATTTTTGGTATGCAAATCAAACAGTGTTACGTTAAAATGCTAGGTTTTAGATTCTATCAACGTAAATTATGACATGAACTCGGTCGTAAATTATTATAAAAGGAAAAATGATTTAAATGTGAAAAGTGATTAAAATTGTGAATTTAAAAGCTTTACTGATGATTAATTACAAAATTAGTGTTCCTAAAAAGTTCATACCATACTTAACTATGGATTAGATGTGAAATTCTGTCTATCCATTTTTGTTTCAACGAGAAATATGAATGCCTGGGCCAAGACTTCATATTTCTGCCTTTTGGTGTTGAAACCTTGGGTCCGTGGGGCCCCAGCGCAAAGGTCCTGTTTAAGTATTTGTCCCGAAGACTGGTCGACAAATCGAATGACCCCAGGGCTGATGCTTACTCTACCTCGGCCAGCGTATTAGTTTGGCCATACAACGAGGTAATGCTGCCAGTGTAATTGGCACTTTGCCCGCAGCCTTCGACCTAGACTTAATTTTTTACTTATAGTGTATGTATATTAGTGTTTATTTATAAAATAGTTTAGTTTTGTATTTTTATAGTTACAATTTTAATGTTAATTTGTACTTATATAAATAAATAAACTATTTTTAAAGGCGGATAAAAACGAGAAATCGCCAAACCAATTTGGATAAAATTTGGTAATGATAGACACTCTGTTTTCCGGGAAAAGACAGTTTTTATCACGACAAAACGTACAGTTGTATAATCAACGAATTGTTCATCAACATAAAAAAAGTACAAATAATAATCCTTAATATCAAAAAGTAGTCCGTCCGAACTTGCTATCATTACAAAACTCAATAAGCTTAGACAATGAACACTTTGAAATGCAATTTAACTACAAAGATTAAGTTAAAAACAAATATTGCAGTTCTAACTGCAGCTAATCTAACTAATAAGCGTTAGGTTCAACTCGCTATGTTGAAACTCTAATGCTGTTGCTTAACAAGAACAATCTACCTGTTTGAGATAATAAGCTGTAATTATTTTGATGTTAGCTCTAAGGGTATTTAATTGGTATCAATCTGGTCAAAAGCATACATAAAATTAGTGTCAAAAATACTTAGATTTTAATCAGATTTTAAAGTTATGTGTGTGCCTAAGTGATATTTTATGTACCCACCTCTCTAGAAAATAAAGAAAAAGATGTAGACATATCTTCGCGAGATTGATAATAAATGATCGAATTTGCTGCAAGGATCTTCGTAAATGTTGTATTAGGCGAAAATAAACAATTTATGTAGCTATCTCTCTAAATTTTAAGTTAAGTCTTACGTACCTATAGTATTTATGTTAATCTTTCTTTAAAGATGGTCTGGTCTCTCTTTAGTCATAAGGTTTTATTAATATTTATGTATAATTATCGTCTACGAATAATATAGAAGTTCGGTGTAACCAGACATAAATAGCAATGACATTAGTTTTAGCTTTTGCAATTAGTACTTACAATAGGGGAAAGTTAGTAAGGACTAAGGACATTTAAACGGTACGATGAGCACAAACAGAGCGATCCTATAGAAGTTACACTGTAAGTTTGTAATGAAATGGCCAGTGGACAATGCTAACAAGATGCAATAATACCTGTACCCGTATTCTACGATTTAATGCAGCTTCTTCTTCGATCCAGTCGTTCCCTATCAATTTACAATGATATGTTTTCATAAAATGTCAAACTAGCATCAAACTGGTTTAAATAATAATTTAAGAGCTACGTTTAACATAGGCATATAAAAACTAAGGCATAGTAGTGGAGGGTATGTATGTATGTGTGAAAGTAGCAGACAGCAGTGCTGAAATGAAAGACTTACATATTTACTTATGCAACTTTTTGACGTTGGGGCATCTCTCGTATGCATTAAAATTAATAAGTTTTATTACATTTTATAGATATTGCCATTAGATAGGACACAGACTGGATCGAACAAGGAACAAAGATGCATTAGCGTTGGATTAAATACAATCTGGGTACTTTTGTTTAGACTCCACGCGTTACTGAACTAGAAACGCCTGGCGAAACTTTTAATAGTTTTTCTTTATTCAATCAACATATTTTCGTTCTTGGACACTACGCTCGCTCGCCAACAATTTGTTTCGATATTTTTTTCTCGCGCTACATTCAACGCTCGCGCTCCTAACAAATTCGTTCCCATGGGTACTTTAAAAGTTTGTTCAGATTTAGTCTAGACGGAATATTTATCGTGCTTAATGATATTAACTTTATGGCCTGGAAAAGTTTGAGCTGGAAAAACTTTGTTTTAGGCTTGTAATCAATTTATTCGGAGTATTGGGACAATAAATACATCTGTATGTATTTATTATTCCAATACTCCGAATAAAGCTACGTATATTCTTGTATGAAAATATTCTACTGTTAGAATATTTTCGTATTATACAAGACTGTACGAGTGTACGTAGCGCACACACACATTTAAGGTGACGCAATGTTAAAGTAAAAAAACCGTGTTGGATGTGTTTTAGATTGCTTGTTTTCTATGCGAGGCTGGCCCGGCCTCTCATAGAAAACAAGCAATGGAACAGCAAACAATTGAAAGGGCGTAGCGACAAAATGGTTTTTGTCGCGTAATTTAAAAACCATATTATATACATTTCATATAAGCTATGGGCAAATTAAAGTGTATACTAGAACCAATTTAAATACAAATTTTGGAAGCTTATATCACTCTCCTCTGCAAAATAGGAATCCCTTTTTTACACAGGTCTTTTTGATTGATTATTCTGTGTTATAAAAGTTGACCAATCGTGTTATGCTATGGGTAATTCAAAGACAAAGACATGATGAATACTGACAGCGAACTTTAATTTCTTAGCTTTAGTCATTGCTGAGAAAAATGGACATCGCTACAGCCAAATTATCAAGGCATCACCTTAAAGCGTGAGCTCAGGTAACTTTATTAAGTTTGATTACGAAGACACGCCCTAGCTACTCTACTATAATGTTTTAATAACAATACGATTCTTAAATTCAAAACATAAGCTATACTGCATTTGACTATGACCTAAATAGCAATTCAATATGTGTAACATTGTACCTTTAATATTACCCTTACTTATTATTTTTCACAATACATTAGAAAGAAGATATACGAAGTGTCCTTAATTATTATATTTTAACAAAGATGCATGAAATTCAAGCTCCTTAAATAACCTTTAATTACACGGCATGCCATACGAAAGTAATAAATGTGGAAAGTTGATATTTTCATCTGTTGAGAGCTCCGTTCCGGTAATTTTCTTCGCTAATTTGTCCATATCTTTGTTGAAGTGCGTGAAGGTGTCACGTTTTTACGTAATACGCTTTGATCTTTGCTAATTTAGGAAAATTGAATATTAAATACGCACGTTATTACAAAATTTATTTTAAGGCTATTCTTTGCCTTGGGAAGAAATTTCCGTAGTTGTCCATTATAATATGCACAATAACTGATGATTGGCATACGATTTATCATGGGCAATGATAGAACATACTCAACTAATTCGTAATTGTTTGCTCTATCATGGGTTGAAACAGTATTCGCGAAAAAACGGAATCGCGCGTCAAGCAAAGATTTTCCTTTCCGTGGTCTAATCTATATTTGTCCTAAATATCACCAACATCGTCCAAGTATCTTTGGAGCCTATTCCATGCAAACAAAAAGCTTTAATTCTTCTTTATAATTTGTAACTTTAGGATGTGTATTGTGTATAATATGGCTCTTACATAGAGTTTACTTTAAAAGTAGCACCGTTGAAAAACATTTTTTTTGTGATTGGTATGGGCAAGCGCCCCAGCGTCATGCGTCTATCGTCATACAAAAGTTTAAAAAAATCATTCAGCGCTACTAAAGTACCTACATATTATCATTTATCACATACTGTTACACCCTGTAGACAAAAAGATTGAATATAGAATAGAGATTAAATCGGTACGAAACTTACATCGAAATCGATAACATAATTTTGCGAAGTTTAACGATGAAGATGAAGAATTATTGCCTGTTGAAATAGTGCAATCGGAATTGAAGTAAAAATCAGAACGCTCTGCCGAGTCGTGACTGTAATGCCAAATGAGTAATTTTGAGATTCCCTAGATGCTCTAGAATGTCAGTCTCTAATAGCGTTTCGAACATGGGGCCCGATTCTCGAGCCTCGAAGTCCAAGTCGTTTCGATAGCCAACTTAGCAAAAACGATTTCTATATTGCTCTATTACACAGATTACAGAGTGTATTAAAACGAAGTGACAATAGTTTAGAATACGTGCATATGTGTCCAATATGTAGAGTGAAATTAGCAAAACTGAAAAAGTTTTTTTATGATTTGTATAGACAATCACTTACACAAATCACAAATTAATTAGCTCAAACAAAAATTAAATAAAAGTTATCTATAATATCTACTCTTTCAGCGCTGCTACTTTCATAGTAAACTCCAGGGGGCTCGTACACAGAAGAAAGAAGAACAGAACAAGCGAAAATTTTATTATAGAATCGCCGAATTACATTGAAGCATTCGATAATAATTAATGTGAAATAGACATTAAATTCATGTCATGTCAATTCCTTACATTTTGACCGGTGATTCTCTAGAAAAGAGATAAAAAATCGAGTTCGCTATAATGCGAGTGAGATAGCCAACGGTCGAAGGCCATTCGAAGCTTGGAAATCAGGCCCATGATCGGGAACTTCTACAAAAAGAGTTCCCTCGTTATTTGCTTTTGTTACAACTGTTGCTTTACAATAAAATTCCTTTAATACTGTCCGTATCGCCTTTGAACTGGATTTCCACTCAGGATTTCTTAGTTAATTAAATAGTGGTCGTACTTTCGCTGTAAATGTTATTAATTTGTAAAGTAATGCAGTCCAGGTTGATATTACATCTTTAGTATGAATATAGTGGAATTAGACGAATATAAAAAAAAAAATAGTGATAATATTACCACTATGTAAGGAGTTAACAAATGAACAGGAGAAGCGTCGGTATGCATGCTAACGAATAAAGTTCAAAATATTATGTCCTCATATTATAGGTACATTATCAAAATACATGCCATAAATTGATTTGTAGACTATTTGTAGTTCTTATTCGTACGTCTACGTTATTTTGTAGGGTAACGTCAAGTCGATGTTAGTTGCGATCGTAGAGTCTTCGAATCTATATCCGGATCAATACGTGTCTTGTATACTAGGTACTTCTAAGTTACTTCTATGTACCTATAGTATCTTTTGGATTGATGTGTTTAGTATTTACCGACGTATTGCGTATAGTAAGTACTAAATAAATCATTCAAAAAGATAAAGGAAACAGACTTCCTCAAATATTAAATCCTTATGTGTCAAGTACAAAAAGAAATACCCCACACGTGTTACCATAACACCAAAAACAAAATGGCGTTTAAAATCCCATATTTTATGAAAGCTACTCGCCCATCTGTTTTCTGATACTAAGCAAATAGCGGAACAGATTGTAACTAACAAATTTCATTACAAAAAATCCGGGGCCAGAAATGATTTATGTTATTTCGGATACAGTCAAAGGAATGTTTATTTAAAACTAGTGGTGTTATGTTACATTCAGACTAACATGACTGACGGTAAATAGGTAAGTCTGATGTTCGCAGCTATTTCTGTTATGAAGTTGATCGGAATGTTGAATATCTAAAATCTAAATACTTTGATTTATATCAACGCCTTTATTGAAATGTGTGGGTGTGAATGTGATCCTGAAATATATAAATTATTCGGTTGTAAGTTCTATAAATGGAAATTTGTGCTGAATTTATGAGAATTCATTAAGCCCTTTGTAAGTATGCTATTTAAAAGTAAGCTATTTTTAGAAGGACAACAAACCCATGTTGTAAAAACTTATCGCGATATTTTTGCATTTTATTTCATTTTCAGATTCATATAATTTGTCCATGTAATCCTTCTAAAAATAGCTTTCATACTTAGAATTTTTATCGTGTGGCTTACGTTATACATATTAATTCAGTAATTTTTAAGTATCCTTTACCACAGAGTATAAAGTTTTTAAACGATTACGCGGTACGCCAGAAGAATTTGTTGCGTTTTTTCATCAAAATAATTATGTAAAATAATGAGTACGTTCAATGTTCATTTATATTATCTTTGAAACGCTTATTGGCCTAATCTGCTGATCAGATTCTTCAGTAGCATCATATTATTATCTCATATGGGTCTTGGTCGCAAGAGACACTGCATTACACATTATACATGTTGTACCTACTTTATTTTCAGGATAAAAAACGGTTGTAAGTCCAACCCAAAATCATCCACTTATTTAAGCTTTATTTACATTTTCTAACTTAATCCATCAAAATTTTCCTTAATAAATGAGTGAATCAAACAGAAATTAGTAATAACGAATTCTGAACATTAAATAAACTAATCTCCTGACTTTCATATTTCCAAGGCAATCTCCACACGTGTCTCCATCCAGCGACACGTCTTCAGATTTGTTGGACAAGTGTCGGATTACTCTCCACGTACAAATATAAAGTAGATGGGATTTCAGCTGCCTGTTCTGTCTTCATTGATATTGACGTGCGCTTAAAAATGTTTATAAATACATAAATACAATTTCAAAATAGATAATATACTTAGGGATTTTGAACTTTGCCTCAGATATTATTTAGTTGTCCGCAACTGAAATTCGTAATTCCGGGATAGAAACTATCCTAAGTTCTTTCCGAAGATTCTGGGGGTCCACACATCAAATTTCACCGAGTCACTAAGCTGTTCACCAATTTTGATGAAGAGGTAAATAATATAGACAGACGACAAAAAGACTAATAACCTTCAAATTTTTAACGTTTTTAACGTAAAGGAAATTAATGTTTTTAGACCCAACTAATCGGAGTTTTTGTCAATGAAAGTTTTTAATATTCCATTTGCCGCCACTAAAAATCTAGGTGGCAAATGAATTCCCGAAAACCCTCATTGAACTAAAGAGTTTTTAGGTAAAGACATTAATTATTTGGTAAATGGCGTTAATCACAATTCAATAAAGAACTGGGAAGAATGTAATAAAATTGTGTCAATATTTAAAATTGTGCGCACAAAGTTCAGTGCTTCTATAATTTAATCCAATCCAGCTCCTGATATAGAAGTTCATATCGCTATATATAAAATTAAATTGAAAATAAACTTGTTCCATAAACACCTTAGCAAATCCCTTATATAGGTAACGTCATATTTAAATACACAGCATGGTGCCGCAGACTGAGGGAGGGAAGTGACGATATTACGGTAATGACCTAATCGACGATGTCAGCTCACGCAATATCCTATCGGTATACAATGTAGTATAAGATAGGTACAGGATGTCCCTGAAATTTAAGGGGGGATGACAAATAGTAGATAATAATAATAATTGGTGCATTGCATTTGGTGCAGATATCTTTGGTAGTAAAATGTGTCTATTATTATTTTTAATTGAAAACGTATTTTTCTGCTTTAAGTACTTCTTGGAATGGATTAAACAATGTCAAACTGATCGAGAAAGGAGGTACATAGACCGCGACGACGTAGTACGTACAATGTTATCATAGAGGTGATAGATAAATTACTGACAGACACATTTTCCGTTTTCGCTAATCATATTTGTGTGGAATGTTTTTATGCTACATATTAAAGTAAATGTCCACGAGAAAAATATTGTGTAATTTCTGAAACACCCTGTTCTCAGAAATAATAACAATAGGGTCATAAAATTACCGATATATTGTTAACTTTATTATGACATTATTTTCATAAATTCTACACAATTTACGTACGTACCTTCATATTTGCTACTTAGTTGATATGGAGCTAAAATTAACATGACATTAAATAAATATATAAAAGTAACATTGATACCATTTTACCCTTTATAATATTAGTTTGCTGAAGCTCAAGCATTTTGCTGAAGACTATGTGTGTAAGGGGGGGTATAGCAGTTTATTTCTTAGGGTAGGTAGGTTGCACTGGACCAGAGGCATTGTTAACTTGTTATAAGTACAGTTATGGTCAAAGTTAAGTTTATAGTTTTACTGCTTTAGCTTTAACAATGACCACAGAATTTGAGAGATATATGTTGCTAAAGTTAATGGGGTTGAGACTTGAGAGTTGTATATGAATTATCCATACAAATTGACAGGAAAAAATGATTTATTATGGCAACACTGTGACCCTTATGCCACATCCAACTTTAACTTTAACCGGCTGAAATTGCGTGGTTAAGGTTATCGTCAAATATGGCGTCCATTAATGACTTTAAAGGTAAATCAACAAATTAAATATTAATATTATAGTTGCAAGGCTAAACTCTTTGAGACATTTAATAATTAATCAACTTTAATTTTAAGAAGAATTTAACAGAAAATGTATTGAGTTGATGTCAATAATCAAAATCTTCATTATCTAAATAATAACTTTATTGATACTTAATGCGGCTGTTTTTATAGTGCCTTATTAGAATGGCTAGTATTTTATTTATCTCTACTCTTTAAATTTGGCACTACCCCCTGTCGTAGTCGGTTAAGTTCATTCATATTAAAATCGAGGGTGATTATTTCAAAGGTGTGACATAAACACTCCAAGTTTATTCATGTGCACGAAATAAAACTGGTTCATAGGGGTAAATTCAACGGTGGTTTATTATAGTTATTATAGTACGTTTTAGGGTTATTTTATATCTGAATTACAAAGAATATGATGCTTATGTCGTTGAAATAAAGATCCTGTTAAAAGTAAAATAATTATGAGTACGTAGTATTAATACACACATAATATTAGATTTTTTTTTTCAAAATGTCGCGTGCTACTACTTCAAATAGCTTATTGTGCTTCATACAGAATACTGATTGCTGATCAATGAACAGTGACATATTATTGTGAATGTATAGCTTGTAAAACATCCGATAAAAAGCATTAAAATTAAAACCTAATAAAAACATTGTGATTATTACAATTTACAAACGTTGTCTCTGAAAGTACGATAAAATTATTGGATCAGAAATTTGTTTACCTTTACTATTTACTTGTAAGTTGTACAAGGTAAAATATAATAAATAATGATATTATTATCTATACAAGTAAAAGTAATTTTGTTAGTCTCCCTAGCTAACTTTAGTCATAAAATATTAGTGGAAGTCCAGGGAATGTTTATATTAGGGAGAAAGTGATACAAAGTTCACAGTGTCATCTAAGTAGTTTGAGAATTTCAAAAATCGGTCAAGTAATGTTTTTTACGATAAACTACGTTACTTTGTAACTTACTCGGGCGTTTATTCATCTTATGTTTCAATGCGTGTAAATGTACTCTTAATTTATTACCGAGCTCCTTACACCCTGGTGGTTCCGTTTTGGCCACCCAACTACCAAATGCAAGTTAAGATTTCAAAAGTCAGTTTGAAATTGTTGTACATGACGCAAATTGTCTGAGGATTTCTATGATAACGTTAACTTTGACATAACAGAGAGATCTTAACAAAATATATCGCCATAGCTACATAAGTTTCTAAACGTTTTTATACTTATGTCTTATCTACCCCTGTTACGACAAAACGATGCAACCCGGGTTACAGCGTTTTGTAATAATAGAGTCTAAACTTATCTACTCGATGTAAGCTTTCTATTGATATTATAACCCACAAAATTGAGGACAAGTTTTTAACTGAGATATTCTATATTACATTATGCTGTAACTAAAATGTGGATGAAATATTTCTGCAAAACGCTGTAAGCCACCCGGCTTACAATGTTTTGTAAAAATAATTAAATATTGCAATTTGCAGCGTTTTGTACCCGTAGTAGTATAACAATCGCCCAAGTTTGAGCTTATTTTTATTTTTGCAAAACGCTGCAATCCACTTAATATTTTATACTGGTACATGTTTTTATAGTTTTTTCAGACAATTAAAAAAAATACGATAAAATAATGTTCTAATGAAAATTTGGAAATATTATAGGTAATCAGCTCATATAAAAACCATGTACCTACACTGAATAAAATTTGGTAACGAGCTCAAGTTAAAAAATTAAACTAATTTTTAGGGTTCCGTACCCAAAGGGTAAAAACTTCGATGTCTGTCCGTCTGTCCGTCTGTCCGTCTGTCTGTATGTCTCCAGGCTGTATCTCAAGAACCCCTATAGCTAGACTTCTGAAATTTTCACAAATTGTGTATATCTATGCCGCTATAACAACAAATACTAAAAATAAAATAAAGTTTATTTTTAAGGGGGGCTCCCATACAAGAAACGTGATTTTTTTGGCGTTTTTTGCTCGTAATCAATAATGGTAACAGCTACGCACTTGAAATTTTCACAAAATCCTTAATTGTATTTGTACTTCAATAATTAATAATAAAATTAAAATAAAGTAAATATTTAAGGGGGGCTCCCATACAAAAAACACAATTTTTTGTCTACTTTCGCTCTATACCGATACGGAACCCTTCGTGCGCGAGTCTGACTCGCACTTGGCCGATTATTTGAAAGTTGGCGTGTTACCGGATACAGCGTTTTGTCGTAACAGGGTAGGTAGTTATGACATATCACATACTATCAGATTTTGAATAGTCCACGAATCCGGATGCCCCGAGTACTGTGGCATAATGTGGATAAAATTTCATGCTAAGGGTAAAAATAATAAGCTTTTAGCATTCGGAATAGAGTAATATAAAATGGAAAAGTTAAGTAACGTAAACTGTAAAGTAATAAAAGAAAAACGCATCAAGACTATATCGGTTATCTTGCTGAAACTTCCATCCACAGTGAGGAAAAATTTAAACGGCTATAGTTTATTTAAAACTGTAACTTCTGGGCTATTCGTTGAGCATTTAATGAAAATCCGCCGGTCGCTTTCTGCATATAGAGAGCCAATTTACTAGAACGGTCTGGTGCTAAATACGCTGCGGCTAATGTGTGCTTTATTACCAAGGGGGTAAGAGCTATTAAAACGCAGAAATGTGGCGCCGTCGGGATGCGTCTGATACCTAATGATTATGTAAATGCAAAGCCCTAGGAGTATTTTGCTTCGATACCTTCGAATTGATAATATTTTTCTTTGGGGAGTAGGGACGAATGTTAGTTGTATTTGGTGTTGGAATTTATTAAAAAGCACAGATAACAAAATTAATAATAACATACAGTAAGTACAAATAATTATTTTAAAAACTATTTAAACGATTTAGTAATAACTAGTTGACCCGGCAAACGTTGTTTTGCCATTTAAAGTATTTCTACTACATCAGTTGATACAAAATCTTACCCCCTCTTTTGTCCCCTAAGAGGGGTGGGGGGAAAAAATTGTGTACACCTGATGTTAAGTTGGAAAATACAGTTAATAATATCAAGTAAGTCCATTAAAAAAATGATAGGGGGGGGGGGGGGGTTTGGTTTATAGACCAGATGTTGAGTTGGAAGAAGACAAATATATCTGCGAAAACCGCTTTCAAATTTTTTTGTGTGATAGTGGAACAAACATACGGACAGACAGACAGACAAAAAACTAACCACATTTTTGGCTCGCTTAGAACGATCTTGTGACACCCCCCCCCCCCCCCCCGCTTATTATTTTTTGAATATCTTTAATGTACAGAATTCACATTTCTACAGGTTTATTATATTACTAGATGTCCCGTGCGGCTTCGCCCGCGTAAATTAGGAATTTTACGAAAACCGTACATTTTTCCGCAAAAAAAAATCCTTATGAGTTATGTCCCTTCACGTAGTACACGTATAGAGTGTGTGAGATCTGTGACAAATAATATCAAAAATGCTCCAGAAGAGATAAATTTTCCTTTTCTATTAATTTTCCCGGTTTTTTCCACATTTTCCTCTGATTCTTCGGTCCTATTAGTCTTAGCATAAGTAATATTAAATAGCCTTCCTCGATAAATGAGCTAACACTGAATTTTTTTTTTAATCGGACCAGTACTTCCTGAGATTAGCGTGTTTGAGCAAAGAAACTCTTCAGGTTTATAATATTAGTATATATTTTTTTAAATCACTTGACAAACTCGAGTCTCGATCTAAAAAGACTATGAAACGTATCATGGGACGATGCAGCTTGATGGTATAATATGGTAGTGATGATGATGATGATGATGACGAATGTAATTTGCATAGTAGCATCTGCTTTCCGATCTTAAATCAACGCCGAAACTCTCAAACGTGTATCTATAAAGAGTCAGGAGTTCTCCCAGCAGCTTCCGAACCATGGGTGGGTGTCACTGGGTCCAAAATCTTACTTGTTGTTAGCATATGCTCGGAATACTTCTCATGAAACCAAAGTCACCACATATTTCCATATGAATTTTGAGGAGTTCCCTCGATTACCCATGGATTCCTTCATCAGGTCACCATTTTTGTGAACATGATACCAAATTGGGATAATGCCCTATACACCAAAAGAAAAATTTTGAAAATCGGTTCATAAACGGCGGAGTAATCGTTGAGCATAAAAAAACGAACATAACACCTCCTCCATTTTGAAAGTCGGTTAAAATTATAGCCTATGTGTTATTCTGATGTATAAGCTATATTATTGTAAAGTTTCATTAAAATCCGTTCAGTAGTTTTTGCGTGAAAGAGTAACAAACATCCATACATCCATACATCCATACATCCATACATTCATACATCCAAACTTTCGCCTTTATAATATTAGTAGGATCTGATGTATAAGCTATATTATTGTAAAGTTTCATTAAAATCCGTTCAGTAGTTTTTGCGTGAAAGAGTAACAAACATCCATACATCCATACATCCATACATCCATACATCCAAACTTTCGCCTTTATAATATTAGTAGGACTAGTAGGATGTACTTATAGATGAAAAAAGTTCAGTTCTAAGGATGGGAAAGCCCCAAATTATTATTTTTTATACAATTATTTTTTTATATAAGTATAATTTTTTTTGTATAATATGTATTTTAATATACTTATTTTGTGTGCGGTTCAGAGATCTACTAAGAAAGTTTAAGAAGTATGGCTGTTTTAATACGTTTTGTAACTTAATTTGTTAAATTAATATTCAAATGAAAATAAATAAATACCAAATTCTTATCTCTTTATTTAATTAACAAGCTTATTTCAATGTATTTTACTGGGTTATATTAAACATTTTACATATTTTGTATTCGCCGAAACTCTTCAACTACTAGTCTGAAAAATAGTTTTGGTCCCTTTATCAAATATTAAGTTGTACTCGTTAAGCAAGTTTACGCTCGGCGTGGTACGATTTGGGTCGAATAACAAGCATTTTATTCGAATTTTGTACCTCTGAAATTCTGTGCAGCTTTAACTGAATGGACCCGTGGAATCATTAAGAAAAAATCGCTTTTAGTTCCACGTTTTTGAGGTTTTATTGCGAACATATCTAGCGTGAATCATGTTGAAGTACCTTGTCTGAGTTTTAACCCGACTACAGGGAAAAAAGTAAGGTTTTGGCAGTCTATGTGAGTCAGTTAAACTCAGTAGGTGTATGTATTATGTTTCCGTCTTAGTGCCTAAGCTGCTGCTAGACAACGGTAGAAAAGAAAAGGAATATAGAAACAGAAAATCTGTCAAGGAAAGGAAGGAGGATACCTTTTATCCCGGAAAAATGTACGGTTCCCACGAGATACATGAATTTTGGCGCAATGGATTGGATGGCGTCATCTATTATAATATTATAATTTGCATAGTCGGGTTATATAAGTTAGCCGTTTATAAATTATAATAGTTTTAAAGTTATAGTATAAATTTTCAACCACTACGTAAAACATTACATAAGAATCTAATAACTACAAGTGGCTTCGATTCAGAAGTTTAACAATCGTCTAGCAAACAGCGAAATTACTGTTGGCGTAATAACTCGAACTAATTAATTTGCTTGCATAATCGAACTATTAATTAATAATTGATTATTGTTCTCAAACTATTTTAATTGCTTCAACTGTTTGCAATTTCGGTTCACCGTATACCACTTGAGTACCAAAGATACTCTTAGAGAGATTATATAGGGTGAATTGTATGAAATCATAATATTATTAACATATTCACTCTTATTATAGTACTCTTACCTCTAATCATACCCCCTTACTAATAAACGCTGTATAAGCTTTGAATAGTTATACAATGTTTTGTCTTCTTCAATCCAATTAAAAATGTCACTTGTGTGACAGGAACAAAACACTGTATAACTATTCAAAGCTTATACAACGTTTATTATTAAGGGACTTACAATATATATATACAAGTGGAACAATACTAAGTGATAATACTTTAGGGTGTGCAAGTGTCCTTTACATAGAGTTCGCTGTGAAAGTAGCAGCGCTGAAAGTAATTGTAATTCGTATTTGACAAGCGACCCCGCGTCATAAATTTTTACATACAAAAGCAAAAAAAATGTACGCTTTCTCTTGCTAGTTGCTTGCTACTACTTTCACAGTGAACTCTATGCAGGGGACCCATTACATAAATACAACCCTAACTAAAGTATTATAACTTTGTTTTTTACACCTTGTATACTTACCTGTTTATGAAAGGAAAAAGCTATTTTCTCCTGAAAGTCCCAATAAGTGGGTGTTTTAATTCAACACTAAATTCCTCAACATTATAATTTATAACTAATGCAACAGCGCCATCTCTTGCCAAACCAGTGAACTAAACTATCGATCGAAACGACAGTTAAGCCCTTAATACACTAAATTAATGTCACTAAAAAAACCGCAACAGATGCACCCCTGAGCAAAAAATATTAGGGTGTTAGACCACCAGCACTACTAAACCCACTAAATCCGAGTTGATCCATGGCACCATGTATTTTGATCGTTGTACTCAAGTATAACATATTGCTACTCGACATCTGTTAAGCTGGTGTACGTACTATGATTTTTTGTAAATCTATACTATTATTATAAATGCCAAAGTGTGTCTCTCTGTCTGTTACCTCTTCACGCCCAAACTGCTGAACCGATTTTGCTGACGTATGGAGACACTTTAAGTCTCGGGAAAGGACATAAGATATTACTACTTATATCGGTTAAATGATCGGTTCATATGCGAATTTCAGCACAACGGATTTGCGGACATCATCTAGTCAAAAATAAAATATTAGGAAGGTGTTCAAGCAAGAACCATGTCTACAGGTAGGAAAAAATAGAATGAAATTTTAAATTATAATTAATAATAAAATTTTAAAATAAAATAAAGCCGAATATCAAAATATCAAACACCAAAATTCCGCTAATATATTTTGAAATTAATAAACAAATGTATTAAAATCATAAAGGGAGTAATATAAAATCAAATATACGAACATTGAATGCATCGGTGGCTTGTTTTTAATAAAGCCCACCTTAGTAATGGTGTAAACAGTGCAAGCTTAAACAATTATGTAGCAAAATTAACCAGAGACCTATAGAGGTAACAGAGGGAAAATGTGTTGGCCTTATGAATTGAGTAATATGACTTAATTAGGTAAAATTGCTAGCAATATTTGCTGTTTAAAATTAAAACATTTAAACCAAGGTGTGCCGAATAAGATGTGAAATAATATTATGTTATTGAAATAGTGGATTTCGAAGATTTTAACCTTCTAATAGGTAAAAAACATTTAGTAAGTCATAAACATAATGGTATATACTTAGTCAATTGTAATAAATATGTGAATGTTTTAACTGATAGTAAATTAGAACTTAAAATATACTTACTAGTTAACTAAGTAAAATGTGTACACTGTGATGACAATGCAGGTTTTAAGATTACTTTACGTATACAACTGTACTTTCACAATAATCTGAAGACCGACGCTCAACAAAAATTAACTTTAATGTTGCACATTGCAGCTCCTGAGAATACCACATCTGCATTTTGACCATGTCTATTATTGCTAGAATGTATTCAAAACAACCAGCTAACGCTACTTAGCTCCTTTAAAGCGCCGAAGAATCTTTTGTCGGAAACAGTTATGCAAAGTGCGGGTTTATCTAAAAGCGCTACTTGGCTAAGTTATTTATGGCTAAGCATAACAGTGAATTCGTTAAGGAGGATTATTGCAATAATATTTGCAAAGAACATAGTTCCTTATATTATTATGAAAGTGAATATTATATTAAGCGCTCGTCGGGTAAGCTATACTTTATCGTTCAGCTTAGCAGAGTTTAAAGAAAATCTTAAGCGGACGTTTAAAGACGTTTTTTGAAGAAATAGGCAGAGAAATTCCCGCGGTTTTAAATGTTTTGCATACCATGGATTAAGTTATTTATAAGACTAGTGTGTCTTGTTATGTATAAAAGTACAATATATATATTCCCAAAATATCGTAACCCTCATGAACAAAGCAGAAAGCTAATTTTAACCCGTCGATCGTGAAAAAAACAACTTATCTATTGTTATCGCGGTTGCATGCGACCGCGGCTTGTATTGGGGCTCGATGAATTAAGCTTTAAAATAGATTTAACACGTTAAAATATCGCGAACCTTTCGTTTGCCTGATCCGTCAGCAAGAGACAATCAGATTATTTTCCATCAACTTCGGGACTCATTGTTCCTGTCGAAATAATTAACCTCGCAATAGCTATATCATTGGCAAATTGCCAATGATAAAAAATACCGTACAAACAATCCCTTCTAAAGTTTGCATTACGAAATTTATGCACCCTCTGAAACGCAGTAGCATCAATAATAAGTGTAGGTTACATGCCTCATTTGAATGTTTCCTGTTGATTTTGAATAAAAGATATAATCTACCGCACTGGTGTAAAATAACCGTATTTTTCTTTTGTGTTATGACTCTCCCCAAACCTATTCAGCACTTTGAGCGTGGTTACATCGCATAATAGGTACTTATGTGACGCAACCCGATATTTGATGGGATTTAAAGGTGTATTACTGGGTAATCATGGAGGATAGAATAGAAAAAATGAAGCACTGAAAATGTGGGCCTTATTTTGGAATGTATAAGATTACGGAAAGGCAAAAAATCCCTCTACGGTCATAGGTGCATATAAAATTGTTACTTACAGCCGCACTTTGAAAAAAAATATCTATTTGGACGTAAAAAGATGTAATTCCATAAATTTCTTGTCAATTTCTTCATTAAATTAAAGTTAATTGATCATTTCTACCGGTACCGGTGCGTTAGCATTTTGTTTCTAATTTCTCAACATAGGTTTGCCTACCCTAAACGAAATAATGTAAATTAGTAAACTCTAAACAAAGAAAGGACATCGTATTAATCCTTTTACAAAAGTGTAACTTGAAGAGGGTAAAATGAGGGATGCAAGGGTCGGAATAGGGAGTGAAGCTTGATTGGGAAACTTATAACTTAATTACTAGACGGAACTCAGAACTGCAACATATTTTGAAGAACTATGCGAAATAGAAATTGCGTAAATACTTCTTGTGAGATGTGTTAAGAACTTGTGAAAATATGTTAATAATATTGTGAATATTATTATAGTAGGGTACATGTTCCAAGCAGCTTCATTGAATTCCCACTGTTTATTTCACGACAACCCTACATTTTTCTAGGACAAAAACTACCTTATCTTAAACTTATCCAATATCCATATATTATGTAGTAAATTTCTTGATGTGTGAGGAAGTTAAAAACAGACAGATAGACAGACAGTCACACTTACATGACGTGTAATAATATGTATCAGTAATGATACGGTTACCATTTTAATGAAACTCACAAAATTAAAACCACATGAAACAAATGAATGAGGACATCTAACAAAATGAATTAAAACTGGCAGAAAAACTTTAGGATGTCCGAATTATATTTCGAAGCAGCTATAAAATAAATACAAATCCTCAAGACGTCCCATGTGAGTCTAACGAGTAACATTATGTACAAAAACGTAACAAAAGTGTGAAGCACGCGTTAACGAGATCTATGCATATGGTCAACAGACTACAGAGGAACCATCTGGAGTACTTAACAAGCTGTCAAAACGTGCCTTTGAGTGGTGATTTGATATGGATAAAAAGATAAGTGGAATAGATTTGTAGCTATATATATTAGCTGATCCGGCAAATGTTTTTTTGCCATAAGGCCGATCTCAGATACTTCGACAGGCGATTTGTTTACGAGACATTTTACGCGGCTCCGACCGTTTTAACAAGGAATTCCGCGGAAAACCGCTTGTGTCCTTCTCCGTAGCCTATTTATTCTATATCTGTGCTAAATTATATAAAAATCGGTCCGGTACTTCGTGAGTATAGTGTATTCAAATTCTATAAAGAATAAAATATACTTTAAAGAAAATTATGAGAAGGTGAATCAGGACTTTATCGCCAATTTCACCCGTTTCCGGTTAAATCTTGGCAAACGAACACTTAGCATTAATGTAAAATACGTATTCCTTAAGCAGAATAGCTGAGTGTGTTTAATTTAATGCTCACTAAGGCGGTGTTTAAACATATTACGGGAGTAGCACTTAGTGCACTGACGCAACAACAGCCTGTAGCCGATTATTATGTGTGAAGCACTTGCATGGAATTATGAAATGGTGCAAGAAGCTTGCCAAAGCAAGGATTAGGATTCTTCATAATGATGGTGAAGATTTTCGAGAAAGGTAAGAGGTACAAATAGCAAAATGTAAGCAAAAAAGTAAGGGCCGAAAAGAAGTAATTTCGCATTGCGACAACGCAATACCAACATCGACGGTAAAAACATTCTGCAGTGAAAGTCATCTATAGTCTACACTTAACACTAATCTATAGGTACTTAATATTATAATTCGGAAGAGTTTGTTTGTTCGTTTGTTTGAATGCGCTAATCTCAGGAACTACTTGTCCGATTTGAAAAATTCTTTCATTGTTAGAGAGCCTATTTATCGAGGAAGGCTATAGGCATCACGCTGTGACTTTTAGAAGCGAAGAAACAGAGGAAAATGTGGAAAAAGTGGGGAAAATTCTTCATCTTTGAGAGCTGACGTTGTTGACGCTGCAAAAACGGACCAAGATAACCAAAAAATATGTATGGAAGAATTATTCCTCTTTAAATGATCTAAAAAAATGTCCGTGATAGACATATTGTCTCTATTTTAAGATTACCTCACAAGAATCGTTTTATATAGTCTAAGAATCAAATTTGGTCGAAATGAATGCATTAATGAAATAGATGCGTAGATGAAGTCGTGAGTAACAGCTATAATTTATAAAGCTGAGGAAGAGGTTCGCCAATATAAATATCATGTCCATAATAATAACTATTCCACGCGAACGAAGTCGCGGGTACAGAATACCTAAACTAATGATCCAGCGGTTTCGGTGCTGCGGTATATACTCGTAATATGTCTTAAGTAGCAAAAGCTTTGAGATCGAGCTGATTCAATTCTCGATTCGATTCAGATTCTGTCGGGCAGTAAGGCTGCTGAGCTCTATGCCATCCGCAATCAATCCCAAAACAGATGTTGATTCAGCGCTGATGATGTTCGTGGAAACAGTTATGAGCTTCCGGATCCACTCCCGGAGGACGTATTGGCGAATTCGGAACAAACTAATGATGTAAGCTAGTTCGAGTGAGATGTCGATGTTCCGAGAACTGTGTGTAAGATTTTATGTAAGTATGGTGGTTATTAAATGAAGGCATGCTTACTGTCGACTAGTTGACCCGGCAAACGTTGTTTTGCCATAAAAATACATTAAATTAAAGAAAAAAATTTATACAAAATCTGACCCCCTTTTTGGTCCCCTTAGAGGGTTTATACACCAGATGTTGAGTTGGAAGAAGACAAATATAACTGCGAAAATCGTATGCAAATCGGATCAGTAGTTTTCGTGTTAAAGACAAAAGTTTGATACAAAATCTGACCCCTCTTTGGGTTGGAAGAAGACAAATATGTCTGCGAAAACCGCTTTCAAATCGGATCAGTAGTTTTCGTGTGATAGTGGAACAAACATACAGACAGACAGACAGACAAAAAACTAACCACATTTTTGGCTTCTATAGCGATCTAGTGACACCCCCCGCTTATTATTTTTTGAATATCTTTAATGTACAGAATTCACATTTCTACAGTTTTATTATATTATGTATAGATATTAATAACTAGATGACGCCCGCAACTCCGTTGCGCCTAAAATCGTTTATCGCGTGGGAACCGTACACTTTTCCGGGATAAAAAGTATCCTATGCCCTTTCCCGGGTCTCAAACTATCTCCATGCCAAATTTCAGCAAAATCGGTTCAGCGGTTGGGCGTAACAGACCGACAGACACACTTTCGCATTTATAATATTAGTATGGATATACGTGTAATGTCTGTTCATTATAAATTCTTTAGATCGAAGGATTGTACTAAGTAATATTTTTTTCTAAATCCAGTTTTAAAGCTAGCTCGCTACTCTTTTCAGTATTCTTTACCTTCTATAGTTTATTTTAAAATTCACAGAGTATTATTGTAGGTATTAATATAATATTATGGTATTTAACAGATACCTGATGTAAATGTAATTAAAAAAAAACATATCCACAGACGAACGTATAACCTCCTCGTTTTTGGAAGTCGGTTAATAAACCTAATCTAAATTGTAAGCTGTGAGCATAAGCATCAAGTAAACTAGCTTATGGCTTAATTTTGAAAACAGACACGTTATTCTTTAGTTTAATTATTAATTAATTCAGTGTTCAAAAATAAAAACACACAATCCTACTTTCTTAGAAACCTTAATATTCTTAAAGCTTTTCTGTGATTGAAAAAGTTGAAGCAAAAGGGATACATTAGCGAGGTTTATTGAAAATACGATTTAATCTTAACGATAATTACGAGCGATATTGCATAAAACTCTTAACAAACCCTTTTGCGGCGATTCAGTTTTATAACTAGCAATTGCCACTTTTTAAGAAGCCATTATTGCATAAATAATGAGCTTTTCATGAGTATTTTCTTTGGTTTCTCTTTTAACGTAGCAATATTAACGAGTAAAAACATCATCATCGGTTTTAACATTTTGTGCGAGAACTCTTTCATGGCATTTGCATTACAATCATTATTATAGTAGAATGAGTGTATACAGCATGACTGGCGAGTCAATACCGATATTTAAGGAGAGTATTCAGTACTCGATTCTCATTATAAATATGTAATAAAATTAGGTTCTTAATTTTTTTCGAATTTCCCAAAAATTTATGAATCATGGATACTAAGTAAATTACGCGGCTAGGCAAGTAGGCATACTATGCGGCCGGTGCAGAGGCGTGCGCTATCAAAGAAACACCACACAACTACCCCTCCCGCTCGCGGTGTCCATGCGTTGGGTAAATAATTATTTAACTTTAAGCTACATTTACTCAGTGATCAATTGATATTATTTTTTTATATTATTTTTTTCCAACTAATATAATAGCCAAATATCACGTCCTCAAGTATTGAACATGTCTCACCAGTCACGCAGTATAACTAAGAGTTGGTTCGAGAACTTTCAGAAGTTGCCGGCAACTTCGTTGCAAATATGTAAACATGTTTGCCAAGATAAAAAACAACCATAATATTATCTCCATCTCCAGAACTTAGAATTCACAAAACTGTACCCAAATCGATGCAGGGGTTTAGGCATAGTGTAAAAATAGATTTAGGCGTGACACTTTTGCGTTTCTATAGATACATACCTATTATAAAACAATGTCCCTTTGTTCCCTTTAATCTTTAAACCTACGCAATGGATGTTGATAATTCTTTCAGTGTTAGATAGCCCATTTATCGAGGAAGGCTATAGGCTATATTTTATCACGCTAAGACTAATAGGAGCGAATAAATAGAGGAAAACGTGGTAAAAAAGGGGAAAATTATTTGAAAGGGCCAACTTGAACGCGCTAATTTCAGGAAATACTGTTCCGATTTGAAAAATTATTTCGGTGTTAGAATAGCCCATTTATTAAGGAAGGCTATAAGCTATATTTTATATCGCTAAGACTAATAGGAGAATGTTTGAAATGTAGGAAATTATTTGAAAGGGCTTATCTCGCGAACTACTGGAGCAATTTTTATGTTATTTGGCACAGATAAGAAGTAGACCACGTGAAGGATCATAGGCTATCGA
The DNA here is from genome assembly GCA_905404155.3 of Plebejus argus. Lineage (NCBI taxonomy): Eukaryota > Metazoa > Arthropoda > Insecta > Lepidoptera > Lycaenidae > Plebejus > Plebejus argus. The sequence goes on along the minus strand of FR989941.1, from coordinate 9,258,546 downwards.
TTTTAATCATTTTTTCAGTGGATATAATATATTTTATATGCGACGCCGGGGCGGGTCGCTAGTATAATATAAGAATAGACAAGTTAATTTCCTCTGCACAACTATGCATGAATATGCAAACCGACGAACCGAAAAAGTCCCGTCAAAATTGGGTTCTAGTTTGTAATTTTCAAAACGAGATTTGAGCGTAACAGTATTATGCAACAAAGTCGCGTGGTCTGTATTAACCGAGCCTTAGTTGTATTAACTGCCTTCATCGTCCAGAGATTAGATATTGGGGAGAAAAGGCATTTGCATACGTTGTTAGAAAATGCCATAGACGATTTGTTTTTCTGTGATAATCTTTTGGGTCTAACTAGATTTTAATACAGGCTGGAAAAGTTATGTAGAGTTTAACCTCTTTAAAGCGAATTTCAGAAAATGGGTTAATGGAAATATTACGCATAGTTTAGTGTCGTTTAACCAAACTTATCCCATGACTTTGTGAGTGGGTTGCACCGGCTTACTTTAACTATAACCATAACAAAATGTGGAATGAACTGTCAAATCGCCATAAACCTAGCAAAAGTCGCCATATTTGACGATAACCTTAACCTTAACTTTAACTACGCTTCTGGTGCAATTCACCCTATGAATGGTAATCTTTAATATTAGCTGTAACCAATCTGTTTCCATGGATTACATTTTCAAACAACTTCTTGGGATCATAAATAGAGGTAACAAATTATCAAATTTTGCTTCGATCACGCGTTGTGATAGGCTAAGTTCGCTCGCGAAAAGTCTAAAACCGAAACAATAATCAGGGTACGATAATAATCACACTACCGGATAATTTTTATTGTACCTCGATTTTTTTACTCTTGAATTCAAGCGATCGGACCAAGATCATACAAGGATCCTGTCTTCTTCTCCCAAGTCTATAGTCCGGACAATATTTGTTAACCAGTTGTAGTTGGATGTTAAAGTTGTCCATTACGTAGCCGCAGGTCTCCGAGACTCTCATAATTCACCCTTTGTCCCCGCTAACGAGAATACGCCTTTCATTGAAACAATATTGTGAATATAATTATTACAAAGTCGTCGTGACAAGCATAATAAAATTATGTAATCGACAATAAACAAGTAAAAACGGAAACTAAAAAAAATACCATCGTGGTTGTGTATTGCGCATATTCCGCGGCTCTGCTAAAAGCGGAAGAGCAGGAACACCGTTGGGATTTTAGTGGATATGCCCGAGCGCGGCCTTCGCCGCCCCAGGGGTGTTCCACATACCGTAGTGGGATCCTCAGACTGCCGAGGATATGTGTATTTCCCCAACGGCAAAATAGGTATTTTGATATAATTATACCCAGTCAAGTAACATTACATAGTATAACCCGAATGACATACCCACTACCCAGTCACACGCACAGTAAAGACGAATCTAACGATACCTCTCAAGCTAAAATCCATCAAACCACTTACCCTCTTACTAATAAAAACTTCTTAAACATGCGTTCAACGTGTGAATAGTTAAACAGGAGTTTTTAAGTTACACACACGCTACACAGAGTCTATACAGAGATATTTGTATGGAAATGACAGCGTCCTTATACAGGCCTTATGTCAAAAAATTATTATTATTAGAAAAAATCTTATGCACCCTCTATACATGGTGTGTAACTTTTTATTAGTAAGAGGGTTAGACTGCAGAGCATGCCAAAAAATAACACCCTCGAAATACATACCAAATCTTCTGTCACAGTCGGGGAAAATGACAAAAGGTTACATTCCGAGAGTGCCAGCAAAATTGAAAACGAAACAGCAGAAGAAGCAGGAGCTAAAGAAACTACAAGTATCTTATTAAAAATCTACTAAAAATCTTATAAAAACATTGCAAGAATATCAAAAGCAACAAGACAATGTTCATCTTTGTATCAACTGGTATAATAATATGAAGCAGCATATTGTTCCCAACTCTTTAACAACAGATCGGGCATTAGGCTGAACACAATGCGATGAAACTTTATACAATTATAAACTATCGCCTGGAGGTAACAACAATCAAAGGACTGAGAGTTGATCCGTAAGGAATTGTCCTGACGACATCTAACTCATGCTACATATTAATATGTGCATAGATCCAAGCACGGTGCAGATCTGACAACATTACAAATTAAATTTTAAATGGTGGAAAAATTGTTTTGAAGTTTTATTGATAAATCCTCACAGTAAAGAATTAAGAATGAAAATTGTACCTATTCAGGTACCTATTCAGGTACAATTTTCCTTGTTAATTTCTTGATACTTCACAAATATATAAAATATTCTAATAATAGTTCATATTGTTATAAGATTTTTTTACGAAAAACATCAATTTGTAACTGCTGTCATCATATTCAAGCAGTAGAATAATCAATAAGCCAAAATCTAATCTACTTACAAAATACTTTCACAGAACATTACAAAATATAAGTAATTAATTTTCGTATAGTCTGAGTGTGGCAGTAAAAATGCTAAAATTATTAGAATTTTTAAAAAATTGCTAATTAACTAATCGAATACTTATCTTTTATAATGCCTAAGCTCTATATTTTACATGCAAATAGACCAGTCTGAAAAAACTTAACAAATTGGTGAAAATATAACCGACTGGCACTCAGTTATATTTTCACCAATTGGTTAAGTTTTTAAAATTTTCTAACCACTATATTTCATGCCACATTTATTACTTTCTAACATCTACAAGCCCGAGGCCCATGATACATGTACCGGTGTACAAATACCGGGTAGGCCGCCCCGGGCGCGGTGCCATCCATATTTGTTCAGCCCTTTGAGATTTTATTATATTATTATACGTACAATACGTCTGTGCGAAATTGTTAAAAATTGAGACAGTTTAATAGAGAACCCAAAACGTGTAATTTAATAGGAGTTTTTAAGTTATACACACGTTACACAGAGTCTATACATGGTCTATACAGAGAAATTTGTATGGAAATGACAGCATCGTTATACAGGCCTTATGTCAAAAAATGATTGTTACTAGAAAAAATCTTACGCAGCCTCTATACACCCTGAGTAACTTTTTATTAGTAAGAGCGTAGGAGTATAACATTATTATCAGGGCGAACGAAGCAAGCAAGTAAATATATATCCTACAATCTGTACATTTTGTGGTGCACCTTACGGAAGAACCATCACGCCTATTGACAAAGTAATTTTTATTAATACATATTATAATATGTATGTAGATGTGTTACCATCAGTCAGTCAAGGTGTGACGACGCGAGCCCTCACAAAGCTCGGCTTTTAGCTAGTAATATAAAATTCTCGTTTAGCGTTGTTGTTGCCAAACTTTTCTGAAACGGCTGGACCGGTTGTGTTGAAATTGTGTGTCATCCTGTAAGTCTGAGAATCGGCCAATATCTTTTTTGACACCCGAAATAACAATTTAGCGGACCAAACAGCGCACAATACTGAATCGCGCTATCGAAGTTTCTGTGAACGTTTGAGATTCTAAAACTAGTTAACATTAGAATCTCCTCGGTCGGAAGATCTTAATTTGAGGCTCTCAAGCATATTCCTACAATGTCAGGGGCAAAACGACGTTTGACTGATCAGCTATTATTACAAAAAATTTATGCGTAATCTAAATAGTTTAGCGTTTCCAGTCTGCTTAGTTATATGAGCTAAAACCACATTTTTATTCCATAGAGAAACCACTAAATCGTTATGAAAAATATTCACGCATATCACAAATTCCGTGTATATCGAAATGAACAAACAAGGCATATCGTCTGAAAGTGTATGAAGTAGAGTTTTTCAAATATAGAGATCACAATGAAATGCTTTCATCTAATATGAAATACGCATAAATGTTATATAACAGTCAAGCAATAATAATGCGCATTTACTGTTAAGCCTTGCGTCCAGTGTGAAGGGAAGAGATAGAAATACTTTAAGTTTATCTCACCTCTACTTTTGAGTACTTTGCTACACGTAAACGCTAAAATACTAACGAACAAGTGTTTTAAAGGAATTATTTTTTTATATATCATCAGGGAGCAAATAAGCAAACGCGTAACCTGATGGAAAGTAACTACCGTCGCCCATGGACACTAGCAATATCAGAAGAGTTTTCCTCTTAAAAGGAGGTTTGCAGGTCGTATTTGGTCATATTATATCGATTGATAAAATAACGTAAGTTTATCATTAAGTCGTAGACTTACGTTATTTTTTTTACCAGACAGTTATTGTAGAAAAATAATGCAACCACCATTTTAGGCAACCATCCATTAAAAATTTAATAAAATTGATTTGAATCATGTAATTTTTAGAGAAATATAATATTGCTTTTTATGTACTATAATATGTATTTGACTGTTATCAGTATACATATCTTGTACCTATATTATAGCATCGCATTTAGTGTACATCAGTCCTTAAAGCGTAAAGCAATATCAAAGGATTCTGAAAGCTTTGTGACATATGAATTGCGAAAATTCAGTCCAAAATAAATCTACTAAACTTAATTCCAGAGATCCAATCGTATTAAAGTGAGTTCACTATAATGTGACCTTCTTTTACAGCCTTGAATCTACATAAAAATCTACATAAAAATCTTGTGTCGCGGTGTTTGTTGGCCTTAGAGTTGTTGGCAAACTCTCCCAAAATGGCTGGACCGATTGTGATTAAATTTGTTTGCTTATCCTTCTCTCATTATTTTTTGTACTCGAAATAACGTTGCAGCGGACCAAACAGCGCTTAAGAGGATACACCAAGGGCTAGAGAAATGAAAAAAATTTGTTCCTACTTCCTATGTATTATTTTATATTAATCTAGCCAAATTTGTTTTCTGGGTGTTTGAACACAGCGGAAAATCTGGCCATTTTTTTGGTGGTTTGATCGTTCATATCTTTTTTAATAATAAAATTATGAAAAAAAAGAAAACATAGGGATATTTTATTAGGGGCCATAGATATTCAGGAAAAAAATTATAACTCTACCGGCATTATCCAGGAAGAAAACAGAGGACAACGTTTGTATGGAAAAACGGCTCTAGTGTATCCTCTTAATCCTGAATCACGCCTATTGAAGTTTCAGAAATCGGGAAGAATTTCTTAAGCACAGAAATAATGTGCCCGATTAAAAAAAATCACGCGAATGAAGGCACAATAGCAAGAGAAGTATAACTTTTTTATTATTTATTAAAATGCTTCTGATTAACCTCCGAACTTATTTCAATTCAACCCTTCGCCGACAAAACATTTCAAAAAGATAACCTAATTTTCTTCCGAAACTTTCAATAAACATTAACCTAAAGCTTGGGGCAAAATAAAACAAATCTCGCGACTTTTGGATAAACAGAAGCAGAGCTGATATGAAAACGTAAATTGAACTCAATAACATATCAAAGGGCTGTATGTAAGCCTCTACCTTTCGACTCATCTCAGGTATGGGAACGGCTTTGTTCTTGTTTTGATATTTAATGAAAAAATATACAGGGTGCAATTATTATACCTTCCTGCCAAATTTTAATATATTGATTCTTGTTAAAAATAAAAATACACGTATTTTTTCTTTTATAATCACTCAGTACTAAAATGTTGAGAAATAGCTTCCGAAATTCATCCTAGTAAACACTGGACACGACGCATCGCCCGCGCGGGATGTGACCCCGCGCGCGCGCCTCCCCTCCCCCGCGTTACCCCCGGTCATTCCCCCGCGCCGCGAGTGACCATTCTGCAACGATTTTAAATGGGATAACATGTCAATAAAAAAATATAACACCCAATTTTTTTTTGGTAAAAAATTTGGCAGGAAGGTTTAATTGCACCCTGTATATGCCTTTAGTGTTAACCCTTTGATGTGTGTAATAATTTTTGTACGCTGTTTTTATTTATTTTATTCTAAATGAAAAAAAAACAACGGAGAGAAGCCTGCAGAAGTGACAACTTCAAGATTAACCACGAAATAGCAGACAAGCATACATTTTTGGTGCGCGATGGAAATAAATAGAGATATCGCTTTTTTTCGCTTCGTCTCACGAATTTTCAATTAAATCACGGGAGTTTAACTGTTTTTACCCATCACAGAAAGTCCACAAAGCCGCTAAAAATTTTTTACTCCAAAAATTTGACTGAACTAAACAAAATTTTACCATTATTTCGAAAAATGTTTAAGCGTTCAACATTTATCGTGGGTTAAATTTATGAAATTGGCAGTGCCATTTGAAATAAACGAAATATTTACATTATGCAGACATCATTACAATTTACAATTAAACAATCCGTTCAGCTGGTCAATTCGAAATTCGAACGTCATAAAACTCCGACCGTTAGCACCAGGCGGCGCCAGTAAACTATGTCACTGTTATTGAGTCAACTTATTGGACACCAACGTTACTGGCGTAAGGACAGGGCATGAAACGCTACAGTACGAACGGACGGAACGGAAATTCGGCATAACGGACCTGACGATTCTCTTGAAATTATATTTACTCATACTCTGGTTCAATTAATTTTGATTTAATTAATTTATGTAGAAAAGCGCAATGCTCATTGAGCTTTATATAATGCTGCCAATTTGAATGTAAGGTCGGATGATTCTAATTGCCACGTCAATGTCGCACGTTTTCACTTTTTTATTTTTAAGGAAAACAAAGTGTTAACTCTTAACACAAAAGATTGTTCGTGTTTACTCGAACGAGTAAGTAAACTAATGTTCAAGTTAATTTTTTGTTATTTGTAATAAAATTGGATATAATATGAAATCAGATAAATTAATAAGATGTTAGACGCCTATATTAGTTAATACTAGGAAGTTAACGTTTTGCGCAAAATAGACTTACTTAAAATCTCAGCCTTAGAAAATGAACATAAGAGTTGCTCCAAAGTGCCTACCCTTATTCGAAAATCATTGTTTCTGTCAATATTTTACTACAGCAACTTTGAATCATTATTAAACGTTAATGACCACCAGCTGTATACGCAATTCGCAAAAATTATTTTGGCAAAGTAATATTATTCATACTTAAAATTAACGTCCGGAGGAAGAACATTTTTATTTACTTTGGTAGCTTTATTTTGGTTTAATTAACTGTAATTAAAATTATTTTAAAATAAAAGTCTGCTGTTTAAAATGGCGTCAAAGTGGCAAGTGCCATAAATAATTTATTGATTCCAACTTCCTAGACAGATGGGGATCTCGTATTACGTGTGTTATGTCCAAACCACAAAACACAAAAATAAGGGAAAATGTATGAAGAATTATATTTATTAATTATTACACAAAAAACAATTACTGTCGGTTGAGCTTGACATAGCCCGACCAAATTAAATAGAATCCAACTACTAATCTTCCTGACAGAGAATTTTTATGAAAACACCAACTATGGTAGTTTTCTCGATAGCATATTGGAGGCCTAATGTGTCTTCATAACCGGGGAATAACCTATGATAGTGTTAATGTCGCAGAAGCAAGACTTATTGGTCGTTTGCAGTAGGATGGATGGTATTGGTCGCACGGTTATCGAGTACCAACTTACGGGGAATACCCCTTTTATCAGTGAACTACATTTTGAAATTCAGTCAGATTTAGACGAATCTCGATCGGAGAACTATACATTTTGGCTTGACAAAAAATATTCATGTCCATGTTCACGACATAGAGTTTCCCTTTCAGTGGCTTATACGTTAATAAGACTTTAAACTTTAAAGTATTGATGGGCTTGAAAGGTATCTGGCAGAAGAAAGCAATCGTAATACTGGTTCGATAGTAAAATACAAGACTCCTAGAGTTATCATGGCGCGAAAAAAAAGAAGATAAAAAATTTGACCTTCAAACTGTATCGAAGATTAGGTAGGATTAGGCACATTCAATACCTTCTAAAGTTAAAGTTAAAGAAACTCAATTCGTTCTTAAAAATAGAGGGGTCATAAAAAAGTAAACTGCCAGCTTTTATAAAACGAAAGTCTTGCTGTCGGCTGTCACAGACTCTTAGGGCATTGGCCATAATGTTATTAGTAAGTTAAATATTATAATAGTTATATTATTTAAAAAAACTCATTTTTCATTCATTTATTCGTTATCGAATTTAGATCTCTAGAGTAGACCCATTAGTCAATTCTCTGTCTAGTTTAGGCAGTTTTTGCCCGCGGCTTTGCTGGCGTTATCTCCTAAAACTTTGAACCCTCGTTCCCTTTTGAGAGGAATATTATAAATTTTTAAAAATCAGATTGCTGACTCCGGAAGTAACATATTGATTTTTTGTATTATAGGTATTGAATTTATTTTTACTAGATGACGCCTGTAACTCCGTTGCGCCAAAATTTGTTTATCGCGCGGGAACCGTACATTTCCGTGGGAGAGCCATGCTTCGGCACGAATGGGCCGGCTTGACCGGAGAAATACCAGGGGCTCACAGAAAACCGGCGTGAAACAGCGCTTGCGCCTGTTTCACGCCGAGTGAGTGAGTTGACCGGAGGCCCAATCCCCTGCCCTTTTCCCTTCCCTACCCTCCCCTATTCCCTTCCCTACCTTCCCTTACCCTATTACCCTATTCCCTCGTAAAAGGCCGGCAACGCACCTGCAGCTCTTCTGATGCTGCGAGTGTCCATGGGCGACGGAAGTTGCCCGTTTGGTGGATCAGGTGACCCGTTTGCTCGTTTGCCCCCTTTTTTCATAAAAAAAATAAATTCGGGATGGAAAGTATCATATAATATTATTATGTCCTTTCCCGGGACTCAAAGTGTCTCTATGTCAAATTTCAGCAACGTTTTTGGCACGTTAGGTTAGGTTAGTCGGGTTACGGGTACGATTCTCTAACCTCGAATAAAGCTTTGTTCACAGGTTGTCAGTTGTCTTATTCGCAAGTAAAAATAGACGAGTTAGACCCCTTTAATCGAATCTATATAACAAGGCATGAAAATCTCGGGTTCCAAATGCGCTAGGTGTTCCAGCGCATTGTCGCGGAGTAATGTGGAATTGTGTACCCACGAGTTGAGCCTGGAGAGGCAGAGGTGGTGGGGCTGCGGTTGTGTATCACGTGTTTCCCGTAGTCCCACCTTCAGGATCAGGAACACCGTTGGGGTTTTGGTGGGTATTTCCGGGTACGTCTTGCGTCCGCCCCGGGGAGTCTCACCATACCTCGGTGGTACTCCCCAGGCCCCGGGGATACGTAAACACATTCCCCCAACGCAAAAAAAGGTTCCAAATGCCTTATAAAAAACCTAATTCGATTTCAACACACAAGTGTAATCCGATATCGATTTCAATGACTTGGCTGAGTCTTTAATATGAAATAACGCTTTGTTACACAAGCATTCGCAATTACGCCAATTTCGAGTTATCCAACTTTGCACTCATTCAAAGACTCAATTTTAAACTTTCTCAAAGGGGCTAGGAATTAATACAGTGAAGACGTTGACAATTACACACTCGGATGCACACGTTCGCAATCACATGAGCAAGATTATTTCCTTTAAAAATTGCCAAGCTCGAGTCAAACTCGCGCACGAAGGGATCCGTACGGATTTGGCGGACAACTCGGAAAATAGTAAAAATTTATTAGGACGATTTTTTAATGGGAGGACCAATCGGTTGCGCCAAAATTAGTTTATCGGAAAACGTACATTATTCCAAGATAAAAAGTATCTTTATATAAATTTTCGGCAAAATCGGATCAGCGGTTCGGGCGTGAGAAGGTAACAGACAGACAGTCAGTGTGGAATTATCATTTGTGACACATTCAACGATCAGGCTTTCTATCTATCTATCTATCACGGCTCTTGATGTATAGCCTGGACTATTAACAGATGGAAAGATAGCTAATTCTTAGTATAGGGTCCCATTTTCACCCTTTGGCACGGAACCCTAAATATTGCCAGTCAAATGCGTAACAATTGTTCAGTGCTCAAATTGCTCCATGTTCATTTGAACGTTGAAAACGCTTCCGATTAGTACGCATTATGGTACTAGGTTAGCAGCAGGAATCGACAGAAATTGTTACTCAAGTAGTTACGTCAATATGGATAAAAAAAAAATTAAATATTGTTGCATTATTTCAAATGATAATAGACCTAATAATTTTGTCTCCCAGTTCCCACGATTTCGGAGACGATGGCTATTTTCGATTGAAATCTGGCCAGCAACGCGTGAGCTATTTTATGGTGTCGAAGTGTGCGCGCACTACATAAGAGAACTCTCTCCCTCCATTCTCATAATCCAGTGAGACCGACGACCGACATGACTGGCGAGAGATCAGGCACAGAATCGACTTCTTACATGTTCATCAGACGCATGGATCATCTTACTTGTCAGACAATCAGGTGATCAGTCTGCGTTGTTCTAACCAAACATGGCAAATAATATTTTGCCCTATCTTAAATTCCCACCCAAAATAAAAGTATTTTTAGATGATGGACTACAATTACATTAATAATATTATTTCAATAATTATCCTTGGTGCGAAAAACCAATACAAAAAGAGAGTAAAAAAAAGGATATGGGCGAATAGCCCATAGACGGCCCCGAATTACATAATAAAAAAAAAAGTATTTTTAGTTTCATAAATTATCTAAAGGACTGGGTAAAACAAGAAACGAAGCAGCATTAATGTTTACTTAAAATTGCAGAACCAGGGTACTCGTTTAAATCGAATCTCATAATCTAATTAGGAAAAATCGACTCTCCTCCATAATAATTATCCAACTCCGAGTGACCGGAACTCTATAATATTGAATAAGTTTTAATTAAAAAGCCCTCCTCAACTTCACTCGCAATTAGCGGGGTTCGAATCCGAGTTTCGTACAGTGTCGCATCTGTCTAAAGTCTAAACTCTAAACTGTTTGTGGGAATAAAACTGTACGTTTGGACAGTTTATAGGACAATGATGAATATTTTGGACAGCGATTTAGACGAATTAAAATTGTTTTATGTTAAATTAGCTGACCTAGCAAAGGTTATTTTGTCATATAATTTTCGAGGTGGATCACAGATCACCGCTTTAAATTATGTAGTACGATGTAAAATCTAAATTAGATCACAGATTAGATAATAGTTTAAGTAATTAGATGAATTTCGCTTATTTGTTTGCGCGCAGAATGAAATTCTCTATTTTCCAGAATAAATATATTATGTATAATTATATTGTAATAATATAAATATTAGATATATTGTTTTCCTGGTTATTCTAATGACTAATAAGTATCTCCATATCAAAAAGAAGCAATTTCTTATAGCTATCGTGAAAATTGTGCTCGCAACAGCCTTTTCAATACCTATATGTACCGAAGTACGAAATGTTAAAAGAATACAAACTTTTCTCCACTTTTAATTAAAATCACGTATAAAGTAACACTTTTCTTCTTTTTCACTTAGAGTGTGACTTAATTTATAAAAGTTCATTAACAGTTCTATAATGTATTTGCGAGTTATTGCCTTCATTAGCAAATGAGCGAACAATAGTAGCGGTTTAAAATATATTTCTAATAATCATTTACGTTGAAATATTTCTGCATTCGTAATTAGTTTTCGAGATAAATGCATTTCATTAATTATTCTAGAATATTAATATTGACATTGCATAATAAAATACTATTATTATGCTTAATATACACTATTAGGAAGTTCATTTGAACCTAGACACTTGTAGTATTGCGGTGTGAAGGCTATTTATTTCTATAATCATTAATCTCTCTACAGTCATATAGAAGTGCTACTGCAGCTTCAAATATAGAGAAGATTTATAGGCACTTCATTTAATCTCAATATAAAGGATAAAATAACAAGAAAAGTAGACGTTCCTCTTGATAAAAGATCAAAAATAATTTAACATTATAAGTTATAATTCAATTAAATCAATGATTATTGCAAAACAACAGATTTTTTTCGGCGTTATTGCTTATTTAGAGATGTTTTTCATCAAGTTTCGGAATGAACTATCTTGTACCGGTTGATTCAAAACAATCATAATTTTTCGACAATATTACGAGTTACTACATAACATATTGAAAACCTAGTAGTTAAATAATTGTTCTGTTTCTTAAAAAAACATATTTCGTTGCGTAGTTTTAAAGATTTAAATAATAGGGAGAAACAGCCCGGCGGTGACTTTGATTTATAGCATTTACACGATATCGTGTTAATTATAATAGGAACTCAGCGAATGTACCAAACCGGCCAATTTTCAGCGTCTCAAGTCGCAATAAATGAATAATTAGACGAAATTCCGCACATTTACCCGTAGCCAGGGCTGGTACCACGAAACCGTTTTGAGACTCAAACAATCGAACGAGAATGCCGCATCCTACTCTAACAAACGTGAAATGACGTTGTTAGAGCAAGACGCGGCATTCTCGGCCGAATGTTTGACGCCCGGTTTCTGGAAGGTCTGTCAAATCAATGATCAACTAACACTGCTGTTAATTTAACATGGATGTCAAATCAATTTGAGTTTCTGAAACATTGATCAGCCATAATTTAACTAATCTATGATCATTTTTAATTTGAACAGCGATTTGTTTATTTTCGTTCATTAGTTCATTATTATCTATCAAAAATGCCAATGAAATGTCAAAAGAAGGGATTGCGGACTGTCATTGCTTTAAAAAATGTTCTGGGAATGTGAAATCTGATGCTTTCAAAAACATTGATCAAACGAAAATTAACTAATCTGTGATCATTTTGATTTGACATGCGATTTGTTTGTTTTCGTTCATTTGTCAGAATTTCGTGTTTAATTTTTTCAGACGGTATCGATTCTTAAATTATTCTTCATTATAGAAATGATATTGACTATAATATACATTTTTTGCAAATAAAACAAGTAATGTAAATAAAACAGTTTCTTATGCACTATCAACATATTTATTACAAAGTTTTATTAAAACTTCATAATAAATATGTTAACAAACCTTATAGTAACGTAGATTCAAAAGGAAAATGTAGATTCAGGTAAAAAATCAATTGAATTAATAAGTTAATTCGCCGACAACTACCGATTAGTTGACACAGCGTTTGATAAACCTTTAATCTATGATCACGGCTTGACAAGCGTTTCGGAAACCCAAAATGGCGGTAGTCTCGAGTAATATTTAACAGCTATGTCAACTGACACTCTGATCAAATTAACTAACTAATCATGCTTCTAGCAACCCAATTGGTACTTGACAAGAGATTTAACAGCCGATTAGTTAATTTTAGCGTTGATCAGCCTTTCAGAAACCGGGTGTGAGTCTCAAAACCATTTCGTGGTAGGCCTAAGGTACCCGGCGGAGTGGAAACCCTCGACCACAAAGGCATGTTGATGAAGACGCTGGCGTCGCTGGCAGACGAACAAAGGGCGCCTATTAATATTGCCGTACAAAATTGTAAATTACTGTGGCGAACCTAACGAGACTTAATAAAGATTTTAGATTAAAAATAAATAAAGGCACAATTAACCCAAATTATATAAAAACTCTTGGAAGAAGACAGCAATAAAAAATAACCCTTCATAGCTACATGTAGTGTTAACACTTAAATTAGTCGTTCAAGTTATTAATCGAACTACCGAAAAAATTGTCACTCCGGGAGTGCCGGCAGAACTAAAAAATATACTACAATCTGATATGGACGTGATGAAAGACCAGGAAAGAACTCAGAAGTTATGAACCGCTTTCTTGAAAAATCCTGGAGCCGGTTACCGAATTTCAGAGCAAGTCGAAGTTACGGACCCAGTAGTTTTATATAAATAATTTAAAGTATATAGTTATATATAATATTTTAAAGAAAAAGTCGCTGGTGTATTATGCAAATTGAATTGGTGATAATTTTATTCATACAAAAATGTATTTATTTCAAAGGGTGTCCGCGGAGTATCGTCACGTCCCGGCCCTCGTAATGACAGAATTAGATTTGTTTTGTTCGTAAAGCCTCGAATATTATGTGTTTAATACAATATGCATAACGCAATTTATGTATAATTTGTTTTGTATAAACAACCCTTTGTACGCGATGGAAATGCTAAGCAATTTTTGGAAGCGATTCTGGCCGGTATGAATATTGTATTAAATTGTTATGTCAAAAATCTAGGACGAGAGTTTTTTGAGGGTTACTTTTTGGGGTAACAAGTTTTTCACATTCTAGTCTCTAATATTAATAATCGCTGATGAATAATAACACGTAACACACTCCTGTATCACATATTTTTCTACTACATTTTTAGTATACTCTTTTATTTTAAGAAAATATTAATGTTAGAGTGTGAAACAATTAAATTCAAATCTGATTTTGCTTAGAACCCCTAAGCATAGGTTCTTATTTTACTAAATTATTCGATACAAAAATTACAAGCATTGCAACCCTTATACGGCTAAATATTAAAAAGTTGACAGCAAATTAGTAGGCACGGGCTTAACACGTTAATTTAGACGTTATGAAAATTGCATTTATAATAACCCCCTAACAACATGTGGCTCGATTCGCGGCTGCGACTTGAAAGACTTCATTATGTAGCGCAAATATGATTGTGTAGAGTTCGTGATGGGTAGAGATGGCAAATGTTTTACCTAATGAGACCTCTTTACGTTGACCAAAAATACAAGCCTTCACTGTTAGTAATTTTTTGACTTTGATATTAGTCTATCATATCATTTATTATGATGGACATTCTAATAGTCGCACTTAGAGCCATTTAGTGATAATTAAACTTCAACAGAGTTTGACAGACAATATAATATGGAGCTTATATCAAAATATTCATTTAATTACAGTTTAGTAATAAATATTCGTCTCTGAGTCGGGTAGAAAGACATAGATATTTTTTTCGAAAATTGACCAATGTGTAATAACTAATAACGTTTTAAAACAATTACGTCATGTACTATAATAATTATTATGAGCACTAACCTTCGATATCTGTCCGTCTGTCTGTCCGTCTGTCTGTCTGTCTCCAGGCTGTAACTCAAGAACCGCTATAGCTAGACTTCTGAAATTTTCACAGATTATGTATTTCTGGTGCCACTATAACAACAAATACTAAAAACAAAATAAAGTTAATATTATTTTAAGGGGGGCTCCCATACAACAAACGTTCCTTTTTTGGTCTTTTTGGCTCGTGATCCATAATGGTAACATAATTATAGGCACTTGATTTTTCACAAAATCCTCAATTGCATGTGTACTTTAATAAATTAAATAATAAAATTAAAATAAAATAAATAATGAAGGGGGGCTCCCAATTACATTATACTATAACAATATAAAATTCCCTATTTTTGATCAATTACAGTACGGAACTCTTCGTGCGCGAGTGTGACTCGCACTTGGCCCATTATTTTTCACAACATAAAGCTTTTCCTAAAAACAAAAAAAAATACAATAACAACTTTCATTTTTCTTTAAATGTAATTACTCCTTATAAAATAAATGCAATAACATTATTATTTATCTCACGAACTTTTATTTAAACTGATTTACCTAAAAATTTACCACTTCTACAAATTACAAAGTCTATTTAAACGTTATACGCGAATGTATAAGGAAGGTATCTTATGAATACTGACTACCCCGCGGTTTAACTTGTCAAGCTGTAACAAATGGTTACGGGTAATACGGCGATAATCCACATTTAATCATCACAGTCGTCAATTTCCAACATGATTTGCACGTTATGACGATGTCATAGACAAGGATTATGACCTCTTAAATATAGTTTAAATTTTAAGCTGTAAAAGCATCGTTCCGACCAACCACCCCAAAGATGAAGGCTTACCCATGAAGTAGAGTTTTACCTCCATAAAAGAACATTAGCTTTGTCCAATGGAGCTTTAGATCCCCGGTGCCGCCTTATGTTACCGAAGCAAACTTTGGTCCTCGAAGCAGCCTTAAATCTCCGATGCAACCTTTGGTTTTCAAAGCACTTCAACGCAGCCTTTAGTCTGCGTTTTCACCGGAGTTTAGCTAAGCTGCGTTGCAAGAAATGTGTTTTACAAGAACCAATAGAATCGTTGCTCTAAGCGTGGTCAGGCAAATGAGGCGTTTCTATTGGTTCTTAAAAACACATTCCTCGTAACGCAGCTTAGATCATCTTCTGTGGAAACGAAGCCTTAGTCATCCAGCCTTTAGTCACCCTTACAGCCTTAGCCACCATATCAGCCTTTAGTTGCCGAGACAGCCTTAGCTCTCCAAAGAAGCCATTAGTTACAAATGCAGCCTTGTTCACCCTTGCAGCCTTAGCTCTCCAAAGCATCTTTTAAGTTTTAGTCACCCTTTAGTCATGCAGCCTTTAGTCACCCATGCAGCCTTTTCTCACCGAAGCGGTCTTAGCTCTCCAAAGCAGCCTTTAGTCACCGGGAAGCCATAGCTCTCCTAAGGAGCCTTTAGTAAGTGATGCAGCCTTTAGTTACCAATGCATCTTTTTGTCTCATAAGAAGCCTTTAGTCAGCAATGAAGCCATTATTTTTTATGCCAGTTATTTTAAATATTATACTCACTATTGTTATTTTAAATGCAAACATTTGTAAATGACTATTTGTTTTTTATTTAGTCGTTATTGAGATCTGTTTAGCTGTAAGTTTTTCTGTACAAATAAAATAAACTAAAAATTAGTCACGGAGGCAGCCTTAGCTCTCATAAGAAGCCTGAAGTCACCGAAGCAGCCTTTAGTCACCGAGGCAGCCTTAGCTCTCCTAAGCAGCGTTAATTCACCGAAGCAGCATTAATGTTGGTTGAAAATGAAATATGGCTTGAGATCGTGGTCGCTTGCGGTAAAAATCGGAAAGTTACCTTAAGCTAGACAATCTAGACTCGCAAAATTTTTAAATCACTCGGTGAAACTACTGCCTTCCCTTACCTTTTTTGGCGAACGATCTTAAGGTTGTTGACAATACATCCATCATATTAGCGACCTTAAACCACTGTACGCTGTAGTATAGTGACGCCAATTTAAAATTATTCAGCTGTATTGAGTTATAAAACTACGAGTTTACTCCTAAATTTAAAATTCTAATGTCGTTATTTTTATCATCATAAAAATAAACAAAGACAAAATAAGAATATTATCAATATATTTTCCAGCCAGTGAACTTTAATTAAAATATAAAAAGGCCAAACCTGAGGCGTTTTATAAGTTCGCATCAGTCGAAGAGTTAGAGGAAGAACATTTTTTAATTTACAATAGCCGGAAGGTGGCGAACAGAAACCTTTGAGGTAATCACAATGTTTACAAAAATTTTTACCTGCGGAAATTATGATTGGCCCAAATTATAAGCGACTGATCTGAACTCCTAAATGGTTTTAATGGTAAAAGCATTTTAAATGGATTTATAATAATACTTATTTCAATATATCAATGTATTTACTTCTAGTTTATACGTGCAAAATAAATATAATATTGCAAAATATTCACTTTATCCATTTACCTTGCACGTTTTATGTTAGGAAGCTTTCTTTAATAGATCCAATTTATATCCAGACTAATAAGCAATACTTATTTACTTATTTTATACTTAATTGACTACGAGTATATTTTATTTTTATTTTATTACGACGAGACGACGAGATATATGAAATTCAGAAAATATAATATGAATGAATAAAATTTTGGTCAGCGCTATAATTATATGGCTCAAATTGTTTAGTTACATGTTTGTCTTTAATGTATGTTAGAAAAGTATTTAAAAGCTCACCTAATGAGAGCCCTTAGGAAGTGTTCTGACTTCTAATACTTACTTATTATATTATACCAAATGTTATCAAGTTATTGAATATTCATTTATTCATTTTAAACTATGTTTGAAAAGTATTCTAAAGTTTTATATGATGTATGTACAATGAAATGGCACTTAATATTTTAACCTAACGAGAACAAAGAATTCTAGTGAAAAATATAGCGGTTAGATGTTTGAAAGTGTTTTGATTTTAAAATTATTTTTAAACATCTCACCACTTTAAACTCAAATAGATATTTATTTGAGTCATCCGCTACCTCCACCACTTGGACCATACTCGACAAATCAAAAAATGCGAGGTAACGTTATTTCGCGATCCGCTGGCTTTATTTAACATTTTAAAGCTTTCTTTACGGGCTCAACTGCCCCACCTGATTGCTCGGGGGCAACATCCTTTATATTATCCTAGGCAATAGTAGCAAATAAGGGTATTATTTTTAAGTAAAAACAACTTTGAGAGCTTTTTTATTACCTATAGAGCTTTTTGTTCATTTAGGTTATTGCTGGTTATACTGTTGTAAGTCTTTGTTGTTATTTGGCTTGTTTTATGCCAGAGTTGCTACAACGAATAATTCTGTTAAATAGCTTGTGTTGTTTGTGAGTGTGGTTGTGTGTATGTGTGAGTCATGAGTTCATGACAATAATACACGTTCCAACTTTAAAACTAAGGGCCTGTTTCACCACTTCCTGATAAGCGCCGAATAGGCTATCCACCACATAACTTGACAGATCAAGTAGGTATGGAGAATCTTTTGAAAAAAGTAGATAATAGCCTATTAGCCACTTTGTCAGAAAGTGGTGAAACAGGCCCTAAATATCCCCTTATACAGGGTGCAATTAAACCTTCCTGCCAAATTTTGATATAATAATATTGATCCTTGTTAAAAATTAAAATACAAGTATTTTTTCTTTTATAACCACTCAGTACTAAAATGTTGAGAAATAGCTTCCGAGAGTTATCCTAAAAAATACTACAATTAATGGACACTACTCCGCGCGTACGCGCCTACGCGCCTCGCCCCGCGTCACCCCCGATCATACCCACCGCCGCGATTGAAATATTATGTCATAAAAAAGAATAACATCAATTTTTTTTTATAATTATGGACTCTCCTAATGATACCTAAGCCCTGAAAAAAAATTGGCAGGAAGGTTTAATTGCACCCTGTATTTTAAATGGAAAAATGTATCTGTCTATCTGTTACCTTCTTTTACGCCCAAACCGTTGAACCGATTTTGCTGAAAGGTCAGGAGATATTACTTTAAGTCCCAGAATAAGCCATAGGATACTTTTATCTGGGGTAATGTACTGTTCCCGCGCGATAAACGAGTTGTTGGACAACCGCGTTGGGGGCGTCATCTTCATAACTTAGGTCTTAGACTTTAGTGTTTAGATTTAGAGCATTAAACCTGAGTAATAAGGCTAATAAAAAATTAATGTTTCTCAGCAGGTGAGTGTTAAAGTAATACAAAACCTTTACTGCATGTAAAAGTGTAATTAAAGTACGAAAAATTTACATGACATGAAAAGCCAACTGTGACATTTGCTTGTCGACAGTCTATTAAGGGCGATGTATAAACGGCCGGCTTGCATGCAACACTGAAGGTTTTCAGCAAGAAGCAGTAATGAAGATTTATGCAATGGTGTTATCACACCAAGTCTAGGGTTTAGAATTTGTGTTACAAAGGAAGGTTACTCTTTGCTTTATAGTGCTACGAGCTTTTGCCCGCGGCTTCGCTCGCGCTATATACAAACTTTCATCCCCTATTTAAACCCCTTGGGGTGATAACTTATCAAAATCCTTTCTTAGCGGATGCCTACGTCATAACATCTACCTGCATGCCAAATTTCATGCATGCAAAATTATACCGTATTATTCCAATGCCTCCTGATCGTAGCTGCTTTTTCCATTTGCTTGGATTTTCTTTGTTTTATTCGTCTGATACTCAATATGGCTTGGGGGCTGTTTTCCCACTTCCTGATAAGTTTCAGATAGGCTATCCACAACTTATCTGATAGAATAAGTATCTGCCAGATAACTTGCGGATAGCATATCCGACACTTGTCGGGAAGTGGTGAATTAGCCCCTTAAGGTTGCGATTGAATAATATTATAGTCGAATATTATGTATGTTTGGACTGGGAAGATTAAGGTGTCTACCCTTGCTCGGAAAGTTTTCTTGACAAAAAGTAATGATATGCCACCGAAAACATAAATGTAAATGGAGAGCCAAGTTCCATACAAACATTATTCTTGTCTATGGTCTTAGCCGTAAAAAGGATGGAGATCTAAATAAGT
Source organism: Plebejus argus (assembly GCA_905404155.3). Lineage (NCBI taxonomy): Eukaryota > Metazoa > Arthropoda > Insecta > Lepidoptera > Lycaenidae > Plebejus > Plebejus argus. The sequence goes on along the minus strand of FR989941.1, from coordinate 9,238,554 downwards.
GCCAAGTTTCATGGAAAATCGAAATATATGTATGTATAGGAACCAAATAACATTAAGAACAAATAATAGAGTCTATTTCTTTATTGAATATCTATAACAATTGATGTTATTTAAATAATGTGAGATCTTAAACTAGATTAGATTTGACTTGGCCAGTTTTAATTACATCAGTCATTTCATAAATTAATTTTAATTTTTTAATTCTGATGAAAACTAACCAAGTCAAATCTAATCTAGTTTAAGATCTCACATTATTTAAATAACATCAATTGTTATAGATATTCAATAAAGAAATAGACTCTATTATTTGTTCTTAATGTTATTTGGTTCCTATACATACATATATTTCGATTTTCCATGAAACTTGGCACTTATTTAGATCTCCATCCTTTTTACGGCGAAGACCATAGACAAGAATAATGTTTGTATGGAACTTAGCTCTCCATTTACATTTATGTTTTGGTGGGATACCTATATATAAGATAATTGCAAATCCTAGGTACAATTATTATAGTAGGTAATAAAATGGTGTACATGAAGTAGAGGCAAACTTATTACTTATATATTTTTCAGTGATTTAAAAGTTAAAACTTAATAGCTGCTCTTGCATATAATATAACGTTCGCCTTAGCAATTTATAAAGCAGATTTTTTTTGGAAATAAAATAAAAATTTATGTACATTGACCCTAATAATAAAAATCTTAATTCTTTATAAGTAGCTATAGTAATATATTTAATGTTTGAAGTGCTAGTGTATTATACTTTGCTAAACTTTCCACAGGTTAAATGTAACGGGGCCTTCATAGTGGTCTACGGGTAAGTAATCCTTGAATAAAAAATTATTTCCACAGTAACGGTGGAAGGTAACTGGGATTTCAGTCACGTAAGAGAATAATGTGGACTGTTATTGACTTTTAAAGTGTACTTCTGAAGGCAGTGTTATTTTTTAAACACCCTGTATACCTCGAGTTCCTTGATGCTTTGGGGGTTATTTTATATTGGGGGTAGATTTTCAGTTTCACCCCTAAGTAATAAAGATCAAGTGTAGGTATAGTGATGTTGTAGTTAGTAATTTTATATCCTTGTCATTTTATAACTAGACGAATTTTTCTAATATTATTTGGTATTAAAAGGGGGTAGGATACCTAAAATTGAACTCAGTTAAAATGGCTAAGACAATGGAGTATTTTTTGAAAATTCATCCCGTAAGGAACCAACTTTTAGGCGTCTCCCAGTCCCCAGACAGACGCGGGCAGCGGTGGCGGTGGCGGCGGCGGTCAGTTGGATGACTTGAGAGTTCTAGGAACGACACAGACATACGCGGTGGCGGTGGCCACCGCTGCCCGTGAAGGACTGTGCTGTTTGGTATTTACAGGCAAGGTCGGAACATAATATTTAGTACTCCTATACAACGTGAAATTTTAGTGGTTGTTTTCCCGCAGCAGAACGATTTACCTATAAGTAGTACTATCGAACCATGCATGTTATTTTTTGAAAATAAAAAATATTTTGTATGACGTACTATGGAAACTTTATGCCGATAGGCGCAAGTTACTATGGACCCGACCGAATTTTTTTTTTTGATTTGAACAAAAAAACTTCACAAATCTATTGTACTACTAAAATAGAATCATTTTACTGCAGGAAAACAACCATTAAAATTTCACACTGTATAGTATCTAAACTATAATTATTATTCTTTAGATGAACGAATTCTAAAGTCCGATTAGGCAACGATCCGTTTTTACATATTTTGTAAATTAATTGTGTTTATATTATGAACTTCATTTTGTTTATTTTACGAATACTTCGTAACAAGTTTCAGTTTAACAGCCATTCGCATGAAATATAGTAATTTAGATAACACACGTTAATTACTTAATACTAGAAACACGGTGCGTTGTTACAGAATTATTTAGTTATAGTTTATAGAAGTTAAGGCAAGAGAGTCTGCTGTTAGACCAAAAAATGTACGACGACTACTACGACGATGTCGTTTGCAGGACATTTTAGCGCTGCCTTTGGCCTTTGACTGTAAACTCTATAATATTAAAAGGGATACTTACACACCCTAAAGTTTATCAATTTGTTTTACCCGGTATATTATGATCAAAAGACTCAGTACCTAATACCATACAACTAAAATATCTTTATGGCAAGAATTAGAAAGAGAAAAAACACAAAGCCTCTACCTTTTTAACTGACTTCCTTATGCGCGTTCCTAGGATTATTATCAACTCTTGGTCCAACTAACCTTATTTCTAACCGAATCTAACCTAACCTAAAAATCCCTCATATCGAAATCAATAAGACCCCTCACCGATGCCGAAATCCAATTAAAATTCAGTTATAATTAATTTGTGCTTATGTAACAATGAAAATATCAAATAATTGGCTCGAAGCAAATATATTGCTTAATTAAGAAAACGGAGAAGAAACAGCCGGTAACGAGAAATTAATTAGCCGAATGTGACCGCCTTGCCTCGCGTCGCCGACGACACACTTGGAACATAAATAATATGGCGAGACCTTACTGTTATCTTTGAATAAGCTCATACTTATAATTCACTAGATGATGCCCGCAGACGGACAGACGGACAGACAGACAGACACACTTTCGCATAATATATAATATTAGTATGGATATAAGCTACTAGAAGTTATGCCTATATTATATGCCAGGGGTTCCCAATCTTTTTCAGTTTGCGGCGCCCTTGCTAGTCTCAATGTTTTGTCACGGCGCGGCGCCCTACTTTACCAAAAAGATACATTATTAAACACCCCATAATAATTAATGATTATAGTAATTATAGGTTAAGCAAGTAAATAATAAACTCCCCCCGATGGTTGCTCGCCTTGTCGTGGCGGTGGGGCTCTAGTAACCGCGGCTTGGACAACCGCGGTGAAGCGAAGAGGCAACCAGGGCCGGCCGGTGTCGCCGCCTGGCCCGAGGAGGGCGCTCCCAGCGGACTGGAGGAGTCCGCTGCGGATGCGCACCGAGGTGGGGCCGCAGAGGAGGAGGCAAGTAGGTATTGCGGTGCGCCGCTTGCCCTATCCTCTGCGGCCGAGGTGTGGTCGGTGGCAGAGCCACAGACCTGATCTGCCACATGGCCTCCAAGTAGCAGACTCGGGGGGCGTCTGCTACAGCCCTGGTGGGGGCCGAGGAGGAGGGCGCACGTGTCGTGCGCCCATCGTGGAGTCTTCGGACCGCTGGCGGGGTCGCGGATGTGTGTATCGTTCCCGTGGCCCCGTCAAAAGGCGGCGTGGCGGAAGATGGGGGGGGGTTTTAGTGGGTATACCGTGGTCTCATCAGCTACGGGAGTCCCACATCACCGCTCGGGTCGCCCCCTGCGCCTGGGTGGTATGCGTAATGCATTTCCCCCTCCGGGAAAAAAAAAAAAAAAAAAAAAGTAAATAATAAACTAATATTTAATCATCTGCCTGCTATGTATAATTCATATTATAATTTTATTTTATAATATTTGTGGTTACGGAAAATGACGGAAGATCGACTCAACGCGGCTCGGCGCCCCTCTTGCCTTTCCACGGCACACCAGAGCGCCGCAGCGCATAGTTTGGGAACCCCTGTTATAACCTATATAAACTGTTGCGGTAATAGGGAATATTACTCAAAGGCACAGAATATATTATATTAGTAGGCAAAGGTTGAAGCAGAGAGCGCTTTTAGTGACTGACTAAAATCTGAGATGTAACGTCACAGTATAGCAATTTATACTTATAGGGATATGTTATAATTGCTATACTGCAACTGTGGTAACGTCGTCGAAACGTCGATCAAAACTTTTTGTTTACTGTCTATGCTTGTGATGGAACTAGCGTGAAAGAATCGCAGTAATAGATCCTATTATATCCCGCGATAAAAATATCCTATAATATCCTTTCCGTGGTCTACTCTATGTCTATTAGAAGTTTCATCAAAGTCGACAAAGGGTATTTTTTTAATGTGGAAAATTCTACTGTTCTTGGGCTTTATACCAATTTTGCAGGGCGGGCAAATTCATAGTTGTTTCATCTGGTTTTTAGGCAGACGTTTATCTTTTCAACAGCGTTTTTGGTGGTACAAGAGTAAAATATACAGGAACCCTATCAGGTAGCTTTAAAAAACCATTTCCGTCACACCTGCATACTGGGTGGTAGTTTTATATTAAGTACCTATCAATTAAATTAAAAGTCACCCTCATTTAACCAGCTTCATGGGCGGTCGATTAATTATAATCTAGCTTTAATCAGCGAAGGGTTAAACAGTAGCATCTCAAACTTTTTGTCAAAAAAAAAACTGTAAAAAACTCGATGCTTATCGACGGTATTCGTGACCGTTCTAAATATTTTAACCCAATTAATTTACGAACCCATTTTTATTTTTACGATTATTTCAACACTGGACATTCTTTTGAACTTTATTATACTTACGAATTTACAGAGGAAGTAATATTATTAAGCTGTCGATGTTCAATGTGATATAATTTTGAATCAAGAAAAATACTATAAGTACAGTCGAAAAGCTTAAACGTAAATTTAATCGAATAGCTTTTTTTCGCCTCACTTCATCCACTTAATAATAAATTGAAGACGTGAGTGGAAGAATAAGGTAAGTAACATTTCGTAACATACGGACAATAACACATTTTTTCCCTAATTATTTCAATAAAACTTTTCATAACCTAGCTAATATATCTGGCTACACATACAATCCATAGTTTTTCTATTTCAAATAACTTTTCCAACCCTAAAGCCTCCATTTAAGCAAAAAAACGGGAAGTTTTTTCATGTTACTTACCTTATTCTTCCACTCACGTCTTGAATTATGACAACCAAAAACCGACAAGTTGCCAAATGCACATTGATCGCACACAGACTACACTGCACAGGTCATATTGTTATTGGGATATTATTGACAGAAACGGCAAACGTTGAACAAAACTTTTTGTTTTCTTTCTTTTCTAGTATAGTGCTGTCTCTAGCGTAAAAACATTGCAATAACATAATTATTATTATAGCATTTTAACAGACCCCAACTTTACATTCAGATGAAAAACGGAAGAAATAGTATAAAAACTAAACGTTTATTCACGATCTAACTAGACTGTAAATAAGACATCAGACACGAGTGTTAATCAAGATTAAGCTCGAACAACCGGGCAGTCCACGTGTCATATATAAATCAATTGGAAGACTACCCAGCTGATTGCATCTGACTTGAAAGACTTTGGCTGCGATTCCAACACTATACGTAACAAGCTGTACATACGCGTTAAATACACGGGTATATTATTATCCATATTATTATAATTTATAGTCCATATTTTCATACTTTAATACCAATATTATAAATACGAAAATGTCTATCTGTCAGTTTATCTCTCTAATAACCTCTTCACGATTCAACCTCTAAATCGATTTTGTTGAAATTTGGTTATGATTTGAGTGCCTTGAAAGGACATAGAATAATTAGTTTAAGTTTTTGTTACGGAAAATTATAAATCCGAAAGTGATGTCTGTCTGTTACCTCTTCACGCCCAAACCGCTGAACCGATTTGTCTAAAATTTGGTTGGGATACATACTTTGAGTCCCGGGAAATGATATAGGATACTTTTTATCCCGGAAAAATGTACGGTTCCCACGCGTTAAACTAATCGGGCGACATCTCCGCTGTAAAGTCTACCTTCGTAGGCCGTAGCATACCTACTCGTAGCATACATTTAGTATGCTACGAGTATGCTACGAGGGTCGACTTTACAGCGGTCAAGCTATAATAATATTATTTACCTCTTCACACCCAAACCCCTGAATCGATTTTGCTGAAATGTATGAAGATACTTGGAGTCCCGAGAAAGGACATAGGATATTTTTATTGACGCAACGGAGTTGCGGGCGTCGCCTGGTTCCCATAATATGAAAGCCAAGTTTTTTTTTAGTTTAAAATATTATCTTAAATAATAATCGAATTGCCTTATTCAAAATCGAATAATCGAATTCGCTGATTTCAGTATAAAAGTATCTAACTGCTGTACTCAACAGGTGCTCAAATTAAGTCTTGCCATATTCAGTGGGGAGTAAAAAGTTACTTTTAATTCTTTATTAATCTGAAACTTTGCGGGTACTTCGAACTCTGTGGCCAGAATTTTTTATAACGGTTTTTGATGTTATATTTCAAGAAATTACTTTCTACAAAATTCGCGCGGAAACGTTTGTTGCGCGGAAAGCGTACATTTTGAGTATCAGTACCAAAACGAAATTCAGGTCATCAACACTGGCAATCAAATGTAATTCAACAGTTTCTAACAAAAAACAAACGCAAGAAAATAATCATAATAATGTATAATTTCCTGTTTACCACATTCGCATAGATAAAACTTATTATTTTTCCGCATAACTGATAAATCTACTTTCCTGTTACAAAAGAGATATAACAATATTAACGGTGCATAAAATTGATACAGTATAAATAAACTTGAGGCAATGGATCACTTAATTTCGATAACGACTCGAACCGCCAGGAAATTACTCGTTTATTGCTTTTATTATGAGGCTTTTTTATAAAATGTGGCTTTATGGCCAGGGATGTCTTTAGGTAACATAGAAAGGATTTCATACTTTGCTTTGACGGTACTAAAATATCGATTGTTCTATTTGTAGGACAATATTACTCTTAAATTATATAATTAATAACCTATCAATATACAAAAAACAGCTGGTTAGGGTTTCAGGGTTCTATAATCAACAAAAGGAAAAATAAAATTAATTCTAATATTATAACTGCGAAAGTGTGTCTGTCTGTTACCTCTTCGTGCCCAAACCGCTGAACCGATATTTATAAAAATTTGTATGGGGATACTTTGAATTCCGAGAAAGGACATAGAATACTTTTCAACCGGGAAAAATGTACGGTTCCGCGTGGTATTTTGACGCAAACGGAGTTGCTGGTGTCGTCTAGTTAACTACAAAGTTTTAAATATAATAAGATTCAAATAATGACAGCAGGTAAATCTTGTGTGAGTGAAGCAGTATAGGTATATTGTGCTGACACTGAAATTCACTGCATTTCAATAGAACATTTAATATTAATATACATAGATTAAACTTTAAAGGCCTTTAAATACTTAATTAAGGAACAAATATGATACTTAACTTAAAGAAGTATAATAAAATATACGTTATCCATGAAGAGTTTTCGCTAAAAACTCTACAAAATTTGCGGTCTACTTTTGCTCATGTAGAACCTTTTTTTTGGTGCGCAGGGGAAACCCATCATGGGTCCCCCGGGTTGGGTATGCCCCGGGGGTATGTGAGACTCCTACTCACTAAAACCACCTGCGGATCTATCTAACACTGAACTCCCTCCACGACCGGCCGGTCTACCTCAATAGGTAGAACCTAACCTAACTTTGTGCATTTAAGGCTTTGCTAGTTCTTATTGTGCACACACGCCAAAAGATTACATTGTATTATTAAGGCATAATTATTATAACGAACTCAGATAATATTTGAAATTCCAAAGTAGAAACTGTAATATTAAAAGGTACACACAGATCATAAACAGGGTCCAACTATAATATTTGCTAAGTTAAATAGTTTGTTATAGATCATTAAGCAAATCGCTGGGGTGTTTCACATTAATCATTAACAATCATCCTGTATTTAACTAGGGTACGTTATTATGGGTTGTTTGAGTTTCAAAACTATGGCGTCATTAAATGTAATAAAGTTACAAAAAAACATCAATAGCTACGAATTACGGACGAATTACGATGGAATTATTTATTACGGATAATTCTTGACATCTTGCAAATTATAGATAGCCCGCGACTACGTTTGCGTTTGAAGAAAATAGAAATAAAAAAGTTAGCATCTAGCCTTTTGAATGATAGAAGAAAATGCGCACTTTTATAATTCTGGACGTCACGTTATCGTGCAAGCTGACTTCCACGATAAAACGTTGGGTACGTTAAATGTCCTTTTGATTTTACGCACCGCAGACATTTTATGTGGTTCAGAAGAGTGTAATCAAGGCTCTTAGGAGACTTTGGTTGCCTGCACAATGGACGGATCAATAGTGTACTTTCTGAGCCGTTGTCCCCAGAGGCAATAAAATTGTATAGTTATTTGGATCTGTCCCTTGTGTAGGGGACACTGTGTTCACCTATGAGGCTGACATTAACACTGAGTGTTAAAAGCCTCTGTAAAATAAAAAGATTTAAAAAAAAAAAGAAGAGTGTAAACATCGTCGTGGTCTTCTAACGTGCACGTTAGAACGTTATCGTCGATGGAAATTTAAAAGCGTCTTCATTATATCTGCATACATTTTACTTCCCTGATCCACGATATTACCGTCACGTCCAACATTATAAAAGCGCACTATGTAACAACACTAGACGACGCACCTAACTCCGTTGCGTCATTTTGCAACTAAAATGTTTCGTCTAAATCGGTTCAGCGGTTTACGTATGAAGAACAGACAGACACGTTTACGCATTATGAGAAAAAGTAAGTTTGTTCGAAGGGGAACAATAATACATATTACACAATAATTAACATAATATACATATAGGGAAAAATATTATCATCTCGATATACCTTTATTGTTAATTTATATCTAGCATGAGTTAAAGGCTCTTTCTGAAGGACTAGTTAAAAAAAACTTTTAAAAAATTTATTTCAACCCATTTCAACTACCTCTTATTTAGACAAGGAATAAAATAATGCAGAAATAATCTACCAAGTGCGAGTCGCGGCCTCGCGCACGAAGGGCACCGTACCGTAATAGTGCGAAAAAATAGTGTTTTTTGTATGGGAGCCCCCCTTAAATATTAATTTTCTTTCGTTTTTAGAATTTGTTGTGATAGCGGCAACAGATATACAAAATCTATGAAAATTTCAGAAGTCTAGCTATAGCGGTTCTTGAGATACAGCTGGGAGACAGACAGACATACGGACAGACAGACGGACAGACAGACGGACAGACAGACGGATAGACAGACGGACAGACATCAAAATCTTAATAATAGGGTCCCGTTTTTACCCTTTGGGTACGGAACTCTAAAAACAACTTTTTATTTATTTAAGCCAAGAAAAAATTCTTTGAACTGGATGGAAGTATTTGAATGGGGACACAGATGTGGGTATCTTAAGTTTTCTAATAATACAGATGGAGTTTCCCACTAATCCAGTGATAATATTATTTCATTCCTCTCCGTCAACTTGACAGAGTTTCGCAAAACATTTTTGTTTATCCACCTTCAATTGTAATGGATTCCCTTTGAATATTCCATGAATTTTTAAACGTTCAAAACACGGGGAGTCTTTTACGATTTTGGGGTTTATTCTTTGCACGAGTTTGAGGAATTTCCTTAAAATGGCTCACGTTAATAGTTGATGATATTTCAGAAAAATCATGGATATTGTTGGCATAATGAAATGTCTGATTCTCAGGACTAAATATATTTTATAGATGAAATAGAAATAATTTCATTATTTTCAACGGTTTATCTAGATGAACCGATAAACATAATAGTACTTATCACTTTAATTTTTCTGGACCTTTCCTGGACTTTCACAAACATTTCAAAACTAAAATAAGCTAAATCTGTTCAGCCGACGTTCTCGTTTTATTGAGACAAACAAAATTTTATAAGCCGGTGTTTGTGCTAGCCAGAAACTGAACTACACCGATTTGTTTCATGTTGAAAAATGAAAATGAAATGAAAAAATATTTATTGTTCTCACCACAATACACAATACTATTACAATTAATTTCTAGATATACTTAGTACAATGATTATGTGTGGGAGACTGGTGCCTAAGCTAGGCATAGCCTGTATTTCAGGACACCAGAACTCCATCTTCCATTACAAAAACAAGTTGCACATTCTTGCGATTTGTTTCAAGTTGTGAGCAGGTGACTTAGGAAGTGTTCCTTTACCCAAGCAGCCTTTAAAAAATAACATGTCCTCATACACCACAGTATTAGCAAAGAGTAATTATGTACTTCGTTCGAATACTATTAAACGTATTTTATAATAGTCCAATTATATAGATACAAATAATAATACCTTAATTTTGCTTTACAATATAATGTGCTTTCTTATAATCGATTCAACTGCTTATTTGTTTTATCTAACTAAAAACTTGTATTCTCCAAAACCTTTTTAGTTTTGACCTATCTACGAAAATCTTACCTTATGAGAATGCTTTAGAATTCAAATTCGAATACCACTTTTCGTGTCCAGGGTAGAGAAATAAGACATGCCTGACCATTTCCGACGGCTATTATTCTGTCTCCTTCTACATCCGTTTCCGGCTGTCTCCAAAACAAAATGCCATAAGAATTGGACAATTGAAGGTAATACTCACTTAAATAATAATCCCATTCAAACAATTCTTTGATGTAATGGAGATTTCCGCACGGGTTTTTTTGCGCTCTCACCAAAATGAGTTGTCCTTTTTAGCGAGGAAAAGAGCATCTGCAGTATAAAGTGTGTATGCGTTTAGTTAAGTAGTATATAATATTCCTATAGTAATGTCCATACTAATATAATTATTATAATATACTTAAATGCAAAAAAAATGTCTGTCTGCCTAGTGTCATCTGGCTGACTGTCTCCTTACCTCTTCAATCCCAAACCGCTGAATCGATTTTGCTCAATTTTGGTTCAGTGGTTTGGTCGTAGGTAGCAAAGAGACAGACACATGCACTTTCGCATTTATAATATTAGCACTTAATACATATTATGTAGTATAAATATTAGTATGTCTAAGAATAATGTTATCTAAATTTTTTTTTATAAATCACAATAATTATCATGCATGATAATATTCGACATTCGATAGGCTGATTAACCTAACGAATCGATCCGTTTAATCATTTAATGTGAAAAATTCCTATTATTTTTGAAAATTGCTTAATTGGTTTTGGATTTGCATTTGTGTTAGTAACGCTATAACTCGATAACGGCTGGACCGATTCTGCTAATTTTAGTCTTAAAATAATCCTTGAAGACCAGGCCAGGTTTTAAGGTGACACGAAGTTCACCGGGACAGCTGCTGTCAGCTAGTAAATTATAATAGTACTTACAGTATAATATCCAAAAACCATTTAGTATCACAAATCTTCCTACGGCTAAAGTCGCGAGCCAAACTTAGAAGTAAGCAATAAATTTTCTAGCACAATAGGGTGCTGTAAGTAAAAATAATTTAATTATTCGAATATAAATCAATGAAATGTAAACACTTTTATTAATTCTCGGTTGTTAAATTGTAAATTATCACGCTAGGAAGTGGCAACCCTGGGGTAACAGGTAGGTTTCTTATTTATAAAATGATCCTTATGGAGTGGGAATAATGGTTATGTCAGGTGTAAAATAACTCGGAGCGGTACATTTTAATAGGAGGGTGATTTAATGTTACCTGAAAATAAGGGAATAAGTGAATTCGATGTTAGTGGGTTAATGGGGAAAAGTACATGAATCCTTATCAGAACTTATGATATGTAGCTTTTTTATAAAATCGAAAAGCAAACGAGCAAATATCACCTGATCAAAAGAACTTGATTTTTGAGATTGGCGCTCGCAACATCAAAAGAGTTTTTTTGCCGTTGCCGGGCTTAGCTTGCTTGACATAGACTTCATACATTTTTTGTCAAATTCTTCATGAAATTAAAGTAAAGTAGTAACTTTAATTTAATGAATTTGTCTCTGAGTTCCGCCGTTAGTGCTTTACTTAATATTATGTTTGTGAAAGAAACTCAGATCAGGAATTGGATTTTATACCTACCTGACAAACTACATTACATTCGGTTCCAATAAAAATATTTTACGACCGCATTTATAACTTCCGGGAATCTCTATTAATCTCTCAAAGAACCGAACCTCTATAATAGAGAAATCATTCAAAATAATAACGTCACTATCGCAGGAATTCAAAGGAGAAACCTTAATTGCAACATAAAACAGTCTTCACCCTTTTAATCATACCAAAAGAGCAATGTTCCGGTCTGTTAACTTCACCTTATGTCGGTGCAACAAAGTTCAAAATCGCGTGTCATCGTGTTCATATTACGGATTTTCTGACGTGAAAAGCTTATTCCGGGAAGTCGATATTTCGTTTGCATCGCTTTCATCTTTCACGGTTCTGATTTCTTCATCTATAATTACTTCTTATAGTTTACGGCTTGCAAAATATTTTTATATCTCTATTGATTTTAAATATTATGTACAGTTTACTTAAAAGTTTAATTTGTTCTTAAACTCATTTTTTTTATTCAGCATATTTTTTTACAATTTTTATTGAACGTCGTTACTACTGGTGCCTACCACCGGCTGGAGAACTATTATTATCGTCTTAAATACATAAATAAATAGAAATAATAGTTTATATTTGACCCCCTAGTTATAAAATATTCTAATTATATAAGATCTGCACTCTGCAGCTTGTCTCCGTTTGGCATGTTGAAAAACTTCCATGGCACACAAGACAACTAACTCTATTTGTAAGAGAGGAAATAAATAATTATTATGTACAACCAAGACAGATTGTCTTAATTATGTCCAGTGGCACCGTAGCAAAAAAATTTGCAAAAGCAAAATACCATCACTTCTCAAAAATAACTTTCGTTCAGGTTTTCATGCTTGAAAATTCTCGACATCATTAGAAGGAAACACATAAAAATGAACTGTACCTCATCATAATATTAAACAGAATAACCCCACAATATATTTTATTATTAACGTTCACTCTACTATTGATTCTCAATTCGAATCGAGTTAAAATCGAAAAACTTTTTTACCATTTCAATTTTTTTTATTTTAGTCTAAATTCCTAAAAAAGATTTCAAAATCATAAAGCTTTTTAAAGTATTATTTGTATTACAAAATTAACTCATAGGGAGTTACATAAATTAAATCTGTTAGCGTGATGATTTCAACGGGACTAGTAAACAAACTTACCTGTTGGTAGTTTTTCTTAGGTAACTTGTGGTAAGTGACTTAAAATTAAAGATTACTTAAAAAAAAATTCTAATAATTAGAAAAAAAAATATTTCTTGTGTTGCATAGTGAAAGTTTCGAGTAAAACATGGTCGTCAAATAATGTAATTAAACGTTTAATACTCGACAAGATTCATTCAGATTTTTCGATTTTAGAGAAAGACATTCGTGTTCGAGAATCAATAGTAGCTTGTGGACCGCATTATGCAATAAACTTTTGTTAGCATAATATCATGCCTTTACAATGTACGGGACATACACATATTAATAAATATTAATATGAGGGTATTAAGTTTATGGGCCACGGCATAAGGTAAGTGATTATTTATAGTCTGACGTGCCTAATGGAAGGGAATTTGAAGGAACCTGGGTAGTAACTTTACTTACGGCACAGACTTTTCTGACGTATCTTTTGTAATTTTGTTATGTCGTTGTTGTAATTTATTTTTAGGTATGCCTTTTAACTTTTTATTTATAATAGACTAGAATGAAACCTTGAATAAATAATTGCAATTGATGAATGACGTAATTAGCATATTAAGTATTTTTTAAACAGAATTAGCATAATATTGCCATTTTCAAAATTTATATACTTAAAAATATACTTCAAAAATTGGAATTCAAAATAATCGTCAATAGCAAAGATTTCAGATAAAAGAAAAAATAAGTTATTTAACAAATTCAGTAATAAACTTATCCGTGTAACAATAAAAAAGTAACAGCACATTTAGTGTCATTCCTGCAAGCAATAACGACGTTAAACGATATGCAGATGTCTTATAATATCACTTTTATTTTTGTTTAAGGCAAATTTGTTGGGGCGCTGACGTTTTAATGTTAAAATATGGAGATAAAGTCATTACTGTTTTACAAGGAATTAAAATTGCCGCTTAAAATGTTGACAATATCTGTTTTTGCTTATTTTACGGTCTGTTTGTTAAATTGTTAAGTACAAGGGTCAATTAAGTTCTGCTTTTTAATAGGTTGCTATAAAAAATACAGATTGAAGTTAACGCTAGAAGACAAAAAGGTCCTAACTCCATCGCTGCGTTGCGCGTTGGCAGCTTCTATTTTCCGTCTAACGAATTTTAGATCAGAACACGTGTCCTGACTCCTTACGCAAATATAAAATTTTTACACATCCAAAAAAGGTGCATAATATAACGCCACTAAAATTTTTTTCACTTCAAAAATGATATGATTTAGTCAATAACAAAATTTTTACAATTATATCAAAATGATAATCACTTCAAAAACTTTGAAGCCATAAATCTGTCAGGATCAGCCTATGATCTATTTCACGAGAATGAATGGTTCTCAAGCAATTATTTTCGTTAGTGTCACTTATGCCGTGTATTTTTGTTCGTTGTTATTGTAACGCCGAGTCGGGGCTCGACGTCCTCTTAATTTTCACTAATACGCGCGATGGCCTGCAACTGAATAAACAGAGATTTAAGGGCGCGCACGCAGTTGCGACTGAACCTTGGACGTTATATCCACGATATGATCCCGTCTGTAATCGTCTTGTATTTAAACGAATTAGACTAAATTATTTCTTAGTGTCTATAGACGTTGATTATATCCCTTAAAAACCCACACATGCGTATAGTAGGTGCTGTAATTGTAAATCATATTTACGTATTTTCCTTACATGTCAAGCGACTTTTCTAATGTATCATAGCTGCAAAAACTCTGTTTGCATAATATAAGATACTATGTAAATAATGATTACTAGTAAACTACCATTCCTAAATAATAAAAATCTTTATTGTTCTGTATGACAATTTTATGTATAGTAACCTGCAGTCGCAAGTCTGTAGACTGCCTTAAATGAATCATAATCTCATCGATATATCAGAGCTATTCCATCGTCGACTGCGGACGGGAAGTGAGCGAAACGGACATATAAATGGAAACTTATAACTAAAAAAAACAGAGATTGAAATAATAGATTGACTCATTAAACTGAGGGTGTGATCGAAGTGTGAGCTTACCTTTTTATAAGGGCTTGAATCTTGACTGTGGGCACACATCTTTAGATGAGTACCTACAATTAATATTTCTTTATTGACATTTAATGAAATAAAATGACATATTATATTATTAAGCTGAGATTGTAGAGTTAAGTGTGATTAAGAAGTTATTAATTGTTTCATATGGTATACTTAATTATTTTTTGACATTTGTTTATAAATATAACATGTCAATTAATATTCTATGCATCTTCTATATTATAATATTTGCACGCTACGTATAGCAGAATGTTTGTACCATTTTATAATGTAAGAACTTATGTAACCTACATTCAAGGCAAATAAATGATTATGAATTATTGAATGACTAGTTGTCGCCCGCAACTCCGTTGCGCCAAATTTTTTTATCGCGCGATAACCGTACATTTTTCTGGGATAAAACGTATCATAATATTATGTACTCTCTACTCAAACTATCTATACCAAATTTCATCAAAATCGGTTCAGTGGTTTAAACGTTGTAGAGGTAACAGACAGACACAATATCGCCTTTATTAGTATGGACTATGGATGTACCTATATTGTATAGCACAGCGTATACAATACCTATCTAAACATTGTAATCAAAAGTTTACAAAAAACTGAAAATTCAAGTTCAAATTCGATCAACCGCTTACGCTCTTTGTGGGCGTGCAGTGCAGTTATAAAATATACAGGGTGCAATTAAACCTTCCTGCCAAATTTTGATACATACTTATATTGATCCTCGTTAAAAATAAAAATACATGTATTTTTTCTTTTATAATCACTCAGTACTAAAATGTTGAGAAATATCTTCCGAAAGTTATCCTAAAAACACTACAATTATTAATCGATTTTAAATGGGATAAAATATGTCATTAAAAAAATCACCCAATTATAATTTTTTTTGTTAAATGGACTCTCCTAATGATACCTAAGCCCTGGAAAAAATTTAGCAGGAAGGTTTAATTACAGCCTGTATGTATATATTGTTTGAATACATACATTTCTAGTTTCCATATAATTTCGAAAATTCGTAAGACGGAGGCAGAGCAGGACACCGGCGCGGCGTAGGAGAGGAAATATTATCCCTTCATTTCACAGTGAAAATCTATGCCTTCTTGCTGTTTCTGGTACCAAAAGACACCTTTATCAAACGAAGCTATTCTTGTTAAATGATTTAACTTGAATAGTTTCTTCTTAATCCATTCTTATCTAATTCAGTTTAGTATCCAGGTACATTTGTATGTGACTGTACTGTAATGGGCCGAGACGGGAACAATGAGAAACCCGATATAAAAGGCACAATGTTATTTTAATGGCCAATGTTTGTCTTACTGCGGCCAGAATAGAGCCATCGAATAGAAAACAAACGAAATATATTTCAATTAAAGTCGTTCGTCTTATTTTTCTTATAAAGTCACTATTTCGGTTACGGATGAAGTGATGCGGTTACGTAATTAATAATCAAAGATAATAATATTTCGACGGAAGGTGACTTTTGGAACGAATGCTACTAATTTAATGTGTCACTTTAAAATGCAAAAACAGCGGACACTCCCATAATATTATGGCAATGTTATCCACCTACCACAAAATCCTTACAAGTTTGTAACTGAAATGCGATAATGTCTTATTTTGAAAGGCGCGGATTATACTTTTTTTACTAAGTGACGACAGTGTCATAAGAGGAAATAGATTTCTTAACAAGATTTGTTAAGATTAAGAACTTTTTTATTCAAAAATATAGTAGTCGTTATATTATGTAATTAAAATTTTAAGGAAAAAAAGTTATTGTTATATTGTAGTCATTTTTAAAATACATAAAAGCTAAATATAGGAAACAAAGCAAAGGGTAAAGGCTAGTTGGGTTAATAACTACAAATAGTGGAGATTATGGTTCGGTTAACCCAGCGAGCAGGGATCAAAGTGTCCAAATATTTTAATCTAATATGCTCCATAGTTTCGTACGGTATCTGATTATACCCAACAGATTTTAATTAAATAGTTTAAAAGGGGTGGCCATCAGATTTGTATAACTAAAGATATGACAAGTTGAGGGACAAAAAATGTATAAGTAGAGCAGCTGTTGTGTTGCCTTTTTTCGGCTTTATTTTTTTTAAATTTATATTATGTGAAAAAGAGTTGGAATTCCAAAGTAAGTGTAAATATGTACAAAATAATTATTGTACATCTACTATACAGTAGGTACTCTTAAATACGTTGTAGAATAATTGATGATTTTTATTATTATTAGAGAGGTAGGTATGATAAATGACAATGATATGTAAATAATAATAAACTCCTCAATATAAGAAATAATCTAAATTATTTATAAGAATCAAAAACACAAAGTAAAAACTTTATGATAAACAAGACGCTAGCCGTAACCGAAACCGATATGTCGCTGTATTCTTCACAGAGAATATAATTTAAACCGAACAATTTACGATCATGCAAACCATCGCAAACGTTCTCAGATTCCGAGACAAAATTACTCTGTAATCTGTTCGATACGATACAGATAAATCATCCAAATTACTATCAAAACAGACAAAAACCACATTGAAGAGTACAGAGTTTTTTTATTTATGATCCTAGATCATAATTTGAGGTAACTTTAGATCTTCGGGCCTTAACAAGAAAATTATGGGTCATTTCGTATGAACTTCAAGAGCCCACCTACAAATTCAAAATAACGGCCACCCGTACTTTTGAGAGGCATTGTTATAATAATGACACTTCACACGTCCGACGTCACTTACAAATAAGATGTTGGATAACAAAGAGCTGAGACGTATCTAATAATAGAACGATTCTTATTTTTAAGGTTAACGAGGGTAAAATAAAATACTAGGATTTGTATTTGGAGTAAGGAAATTGTGGTATTGTTTAGAAATAATTAAAAATCTGTATATTTCATTCAAACAAGTTGATTGAGCATAATATTATTATGATATCTTAATGATCTCTTACATAATATGAGTCCTAAAATAGGCTAACACGTGTATTTTTAGCTAAAACATAAAGTAATTAGTTAATTTTGTGTAGGTAATAAAAATTAAGCAGTATTTTTTGGAACAAAATAAATATGTTGTGTAAAAAATCATAATGAATCTGCTGTCATGTTTCTACTTATATCCCATATTTGAGTGTGTTAAAGTATAAAACTATGATGATTAAACTTTTTATTAAATATGTAACAATAAAATTTTGTAGTAACTCGCAATAAAATCAAAACGCTGTTAGTTTTATGAAATACAGGCAATTGGCAAATATCGCAAACATATCCGCACTCAGTATGACAACCCTTTATAAAATGCTGTGACTGATATCATATTAATTGGTGAAGAAATATAAAATTTCTTTAATAAGTGCCTGATTTATTCCCATAAGTTTATATTATAATAAGTCACGCTCAAAATATGTAAAGCGCTTATGTTTTCTGAACAAGTAAAGAATTTCATGCAATTACCTACCCGCAATATAATTGTTAACTTTTTAAGTTATAACTCAGAATTACATAATTATATTTTTCAGTAAATAAAAATAATTGAACACATTGTTGGTAGTTGTTTATATAAAGCCCTATCTATAGGATTATCGTCGTATCCAAATCTCTCCCAGGTTTGTTCTCAAAAAATCTTTTAGCAAAAACAACTAGATGCCGCCCGCAATTACTTTGCGCTAAATTTTGTTTATTGCGCGATTGGAAACTGTACATTTTTCCAGGATAAAAAGTATATATCCTTTCCCGAGAGTCAAAGCATCTCCATACTGAATTTCAGCAAAATCGATTCAGCGATTCGGGCTTGAAAAGGTAACCGATACGATAGACACACTTTTTCTTTTATAATGTTAATTTGGAAGTACGATTCAATAAAAGCAACCATAAAATAATAATATAAAAGCCACATCTGTCGTATGAAAATCTATGTTTCACGGGAAACAAGTAGCTCGGTCTAGTAGCTCATATTAGGTTGGCAGGCTTCAAAGTTTGGATATGCCATATTAGCTTGCAAATATAGAACCCATACAAAACGCTTATTGATCAAATGTTATACTGGTGCAAGTTGCAAACTGAAATTTATGATCGTAGAGTAAGTAAGTGCTCTTTCAAAGAGGTTCCTTGCAGCTTTGTTTATGGGCTTGTACACTGAGCCACGATATCGCATCAGTGCGAGAAAGCACAAGACTTATCGCACAAAATAACATATAATTAATATTTACGAATCATGTTACACAATTAATATTTTAATTATGATTTTCTGTCTTTCTGTCCCATGTTTTTGTATAAATAACAGATATTATACCTATCTACAATTACTATTTGTCTAGTTATTTGTTAAAAAAACCGGCCAAGTGCGAGTTGGACTCGCCCATAAAGGGTTCCGCAGCAGCAATAAGGCTTATTTTTATGAAATTAAAAGGTTTTTTTATTTATTTTTATATTTCAGTCGATTTAATAAAATTTAGATTAAGGTTTACCATTTATGACGTATAAAAAACATAATAATAATAATAATAATATCTATGGACGCTTCACACCACGTCAATCTGGCCCCGTGGTAAGTACCTGAAGGACTTGTGTTACGGGTACCAGATAACGGAAATATATGTAATACTTTTATACTATACATATATTTAAGATTTTTATTATATGATAAATATATTTAATACACATCCATGACCCAGGAACTTTGAAAACTTTTTGTTCCGTCGGCGGGATTCGAACCCGCGACCCCCGGCTTAAGCTACCAACGTGCTATCCACTGAGCCACAGAGGTCGTCAAAAAAAAAAAACTACTGGCTAGATCTCGTTCAAACCAATTTTCAAACCAAAGTAATCTACAACATATTATATTTTTTTTAGAATTATGATACTTTAGAAATTAGAGGGGGGGGACACACATTTTACCACTTTGGAAGAGTCTCACTCGCAAACTATTCAGGTTAGAAAAAAATGATATGAGAAACCTCAATATGATTTTTGGAGACTTATCATACACATACGGACTTATCATAGACATACGGACGGACGGACGGACGGACGGACGGACGGACGGACGGACGGACGGACGGACGGACGGACGGACGGACGGACGGACGGACGGACGGACGGACGGACGGACGGACGGACGGACGGACGGACGGACGGACGGACGGACGGACGGACGGACGGACGGACGGACGGACGGACGGACGGACGGACGGACGGACGGACGGACGGACGGACGGACGGACGGACGGACGGACGGACGGACGGACGGACAGACAGACAGACAGACAGACAGACAGACAGACAGACAGACAGACAGACAGACATACAGACAAAAATATAATAAATACAAATGACAGCGAACGGTCTACCCAACTTATTTCGGATAATATTATGTGTAATTTGTTATTGCAAGAGCCTGAAACGTCTCGGAAATATTAATGCATTTCACACAACACTTCTCAGCAAATCGCAGCTGTGGTTCGACGACACTTCGGTTTTGTGTACGAGCCATATTGCTTGGCTTCGCTCGAAACATCTTTATGAATATTGATAACATCTTCCGCCCCAACTTTTTAAAACAAAGAGCTGTTAATTTCGAAAAGTATGACTTGCTGAAGTTCAATATTCTTCGGAAATTAATTGATTTACTATATCTTAGCTCCGGAGAAAATGTTAAAAGTTTGTTTGTAAGATACAAGACTGATTACAACTTTTAACATTGTTTCTTCAAAATACGAAAGACTTGTAATGTTTTTAACTTAAAGGATTAAGAAATACGTTAACATACCAAGATACAAAATCACGTTATAGGTAAAGTTTTTTTCATTTGTTTTAGTTTTTTTTTTCAGAAGATCTAAGATGGCAGGAAACTTATCTTATTTGGCGGCAACAATGTCGCAGTTGCTGTTGGAGCTACAGGATCACCTGCAAATAACGCAAATGATGTACTAACATCTTACAACATAATAAACACTCTATTCACGGTACTTTCTCCTATTTTTGTTATAAAATTATGGATAATTAATAATTCCTTTTCAACCGACTTCAAAAATGGAGGTTATCATTTCGACGCGTATGTATGTAATATTCTTAGAACTGCCCTGTTTTTGTATATTATGTTAATTAATCTATAACAGCGTCTGAACAAATGTGCCAAATTTCAAAAGTGTATGTATGTATGTATGTATGTATGTTTTTATGTTTGTTCGCGAATATCTCCGGAACTACAAGTCCGATTTCAGTAATTCTTTTTTTGTTGTACTAGGTATTGTTCAGCTAAGGAAATACTGCAAGTTTCATCATAATCGGTTCAGTAGTTTTTGAGATAGGAAGTTTTAATTCTCAATTACGTACAATTTTGAAGTCGGTTTTATGATTTATCTTTTTAAAATACTATTATTATTCCTAATATTACCCCGCCATAGATGATGCCCACAACTCCGTTTCGCCAAAATTCATTTATAGCCCGTATCCGGAACCGTACATTTTTCAGGATGAAAAGCACCCTATGTTCTTTTCCGGGACTGAAAGTATCTCTATACCAAATCTCAGCGACATCGGTACAAAGCCGCTGAGGCTTGGACGTGAAGAGATAACAGATACAGGGCTTAAAAGTAAAGGCTACCTTCAAGGATTTTAACTCGACAGAGAAGATCTAGTGACTACAGCTGCTGGAAAGTAGTCCAAACGTCGGGCATAATAATATTAGTCTTACGGGACATAATCTATAATTGTGTTTAAAAAAACACGTAAACAAATTATGCAGGTACTGTACGCTTAGGGGTTAGACGATAGAAAGTATAATACAGAAGTGTATAATATACATAATATTGTAATATTTGTCCCGTTTATTATAGCACCATAAGCGTTCACACGCCTAAAAACACCCTTACCGCAAACATCACCATGTCAAAACGCTGCAAAATAATGTCAACGCAAACACGATCACGTCAAAAAGCTGCAAAATCCACCATTCCGACATAAGTGGATATTGATCGCCTCATAATATATTCTGTTACGAGAACCCTTGTTAACATAGTATCTTGATGTATCCCATAGCTATTTCATTTGATCCTGGATTCATCAAATATTTAGGCCGTTTAAACTCGAGTGGGGTTCTAGGAAGCTGCATTGACTCACAGACGTGCTTGTTAGCTCGTGTTACTTATTCACTTTTACTTTGCAGTTCATTTTTACGAGTTTCGGCGAGGTTTTGGTAATGAGTATATTTCTCGTCTTCTTAACCGCTCAAAAAGTGTTCGGCTATTTTTATTTTAAGAACAGCAAACAAGTAAGTCGGATGTGAACATTTTAAAGAACATAATATATGGCTAAACAAGCAAGTTATGAAGATCAGAGACATTTGGATAGCATTCGTTGAATGCATTACGCTGTATTCATAATATTCTATTCGCTTTAAAAACGCATTATAAAGAGCTATTTTATGTTTCTTTTGACTGCTAAGTCACTCTACCTATATCTAATACTATATCAATCGTTTTAAGGAGTAGAGTTTTAATCGTTTCCTCCGAAGCTACTGAACTAATTTTAATGCACAGATGTAGAGCCGGCTACGAATGAAGGTGTTCTCTTCTTTTATCCATAAAATGTTTAGGGAAATATGTGTTCATCTTATAAAATAACTTCTAATAATTAATCGTTACACGCTTTTACTGATTACACCATACATTTATTACAGTAAGCTAGCAGTAATTTTGAAAAGTACAGCTAAGTGCAACTCAGAGACTTTTACATAATTATCTGGAACCTGAGTCTTGCATTTTTGGCTCTATAAAGTTATCTGAAATCACGCTTATGTGTGCGTGCGCTTTAATTCTGCCTAGGGCGGTCGAATTTGGAAATAGCCTACTTTATACTATTTATACTGTGTGTTATATAACCCCCCAAGGGCATAGTTAGAAGTTCAATATATCGTTGCCCACGACAGGTCAAACAGGTATTTCAAAACGAACATATCAATTATATAAAAAAAAAACAAATATGTTCGGCCGCCCGAGGGTTAAAGTGAAAACTTTCTAACAATCCGTAGTCCGTGGGTTTCCGATCATCAAAATGTTTAAATGTTCGTAAATGAGTCAGTTGATTGCCTGATAGGAAACGACGACACAATTGATTACATTGGCGAATTTTAGCCAAATTTTATCGCAGGAGTTTCTAGGGAGCTTTTTTAAAAACCCGTTTATAGTAAAATGCATTTGCGTAAGGATCGAAACCTTCAATCGAAAATGAGAAGCTGTCGGTAGGGCCGAGTTGAATGGCAAGGCAGTGCTCTTGTCCAAGCTCTCAGTATGTTTATTATGGATGTGTTTAGCCGAGTGTACTATCTCATCACTCTACTCGGTAGGTGTAATCACTAATCATACAGCGTGTAACAAAACTAAGTGATAATACTTAAGGGGTGTATGAGTCCCTGTAAAAGTAGCGGCGCTGACAGAGCAAATTTTTTTTCTTTTATGTGGGAAAATCGTAACTCTGGGGCACTTGCCCATACAAATCACAAAAAAAATGTTTAGTCTTTCAGCGCTGCTACTTTCACATTGAACTCTCTACAATGAACACATACATACGCTAAAGTATAATCACTTAGTTTTGTTACACCCTGTAGATATCGAACACCGCCACTAACTTTATTATGCACGTGGTCTGCGACCTGTGGCAGCATGGCAAAAGATTAAGCGGTACTTGTATAGAGATTAAATTTAGGATTTTATTCCCACACTACAGCTCCCCACAGTTGGGGAAAACTCCAGTATTCATTGCGGGTAGCCGAGCTATGTAGTTTAGGGTTGTCAACTAGGATAATTCAATTTGGAAAAACTATGTTTTAGTTTGTAATTATTTTAGCAAGGCCTACTTAATATATTTATGATGTATTTCATTAATAAAATAGTACTTTTCTTTAAAAAAAGCTACATTTTAAAGGTATGAGATAAAATCGTTCTTTTAATTTAAGAAAATAATTTCAAATATTGTGCCTAATGCCTCCCATGCCAGTTTCAGTATTGAAACCCGAAGATGTTTCATAATATCTAACATACACTGTAAGCACAAGAGCTCTTACAGAAAACCAACACGAGTGGTGAAAGAGGCGCCATAAAGATTTTGACACTTCCGATCCGCAGTGTGATGATTGTTTTCAGATTATGTAACATAGTAAATCCAATTTACTATTTTCAACATTAAAACCGTACAATCAGCGCCAACTATTAACATATTTCAGAATTAAAGTTGTCTATCCACTATCGATTGATTTTTGAGACATTGGCGCCCAACGTGGGGCAAACATAAAAACAATAATGAGAGCTTTTATAAAAGTATTAAAAACGTTACCAAAGTCTGATATAGACTTTTTCTTCATTAGTTTAGCTGTAAGACGATCTAAGGATGCGTTGTGATCTCTTACGAAATCATTCATAAAACACTGCGACTCGATACTTCATTAAACGTAACACCCGTGTAAACACGATAAATACTACACATTACGTTTATTGATGATACCATAAAGTGTGAAGTTTTGACAGCCCTAGTGGAAACCAAGATTTATATGGAGGTCGTAGTTATATTTTATACTGGCCGGCGTTTTTATTCCCCGTGTGATATTTTTAATGAGGAAACCGAATAGTGCACCTTTTATTAACTTTTAAAGCATTAATGCATCTATCTAGGCTTTTAGGCTGCTCTACAAAGGTTTTGTGCCAGTCATGCAGTAATAAGCTATTCAAATTTCCAGCTTTTTTGCATGAAGTATCCAATTTTATTCATATTTCCGTTTGTACTACGCTCGGTTTAACGTACTCGAATATAAGAAAAATATACAAAGTACTCGCTTTTATGTAAATATAACTTTGATATATTTCGTAGTACAGCTTTGAAGTATGTTACGTATTGTATTTTTTTTTTTGCTTTTCAGAATAATTTTTGTATTCATTTTATTTAATACAGCACGAGTTACATCATATTCCAAGTTTGAAATGAAAAATACATTGCACAGTGAACTAATTAAAACTGACAACAAATTTTCGTTCATTAACAAGTTTGATGTCGGGGGACCGACGATTACTCGTTAATAATGCAGCTCATCAAATGCTCCTGATATTGTGGATTGTCTTAAAGCATCCTTAGGGAATTGAAGCGATTCTAATGCATTAGGAGTTAGGGATGCAATGTAAATTCAATAATTGCTCATTAGATGGCGTTAAGTTCTATCTGAATCGTGCTGCTTTTTATGGTGCAGTGTTTTAAATTGAATCTTTCTGTTATTAATTCAGCATTTATGTATTGTCTTGAGAATTTTGCACGTAAGTATATTATTTTTAATACAAACTTAAAATATTTAATCCTGTAATTTTCATATCGTATTAAAGCTCATTTTTCCTGAATACACAGTCTTTATTGTGAAAATTTTATATTATCCTTTTACATGTTTAAAGTGTTTAATTACGACTTTGTTTATTTTTGTTTTTATGTCTTTTACTTTTACTACCCTATCACTGAGTGTAATAAAATTTATATTTTTTGACACGAAGGCAGTGAATGCCGAATTTTACGTGGAAAAGTTAAGGTTATCGTCACGACAAGTATGTCAATAAAAATTAAAGTTTTAAGCGGCCTACTTGTTTTATTTTAATATTCTTGAGTAGTTTTATGTTTGAGGTCGAATTCTGTTTCACCAAACTAATTTGATCGAAATGAAACAAATCTGTTTCGGTCATCAATTTTAATCAAAATAAAATATGCTTTTTTCAATGTAAGAAAATAAACATAGCTGCTCGCTTGACTCAAAATGTTAACCATTTTAGACTTCGTAAACTTTTACTTTTTATGCAACCAGCTGTCTTTCACCTTTTTAGTAACTATGTATACTGGTTTTTAATAATGAAAATAATTATTGTTCTGTGGTTGGCATGGACCATGGTAATAGAAGTTAGAACTTCCCAATTATGTATCGAAATTCCTTTTCAAGAAAAGCTATTTTCTCGGAAGTAAAATTGTAAGTATCAGTAGCTGTGAGTTCATTAGAAACTTAAGCTTATTACAAGTTAATAAGTATCTGTAAGTACTAAGTCGCATTTACGTCAGGGAAGATTTGGGGCTTTTAGACAGTAAGCCAACAAAAAAGCAATGAGCAAATAAATAATTGCAATTATTCTGGAGTTACGTTTTGCAATTAAATGTTCGTTTGTAGGTCCAGTGACCAGTTTTAACGAGTTTCAAGTGTTTTTCTAGTTTCTCTTTTATTTCAGCTTATGTTTCAGACTTTTAAAATGTCGCATTGATTTTGATTTAGGCAGAAAAGTATGCGATGTACCCTAATTTAAATTTTTTCTTTTGTTTCTAGTTTCTCTTTTATTTCGGCTTATGTTTCAGCTTTTTAAAATGTTCTCTTTAATTATAACGTGGGACATCGAAATAGTTGACGACTATACCTTCTTACTGCTCTCGCCTCCGTGGTCTAGTGGTACAGAGCGCGGCTCTTGACTCGGAGGTTGTGGGTTCGATTCCCGCGTTGGAAACATGTTATTTCCAAGTTTGGTTAGGACAATGCAGGCTGATCACCTGATTGTCTGACAAGTAAGATGATCCATGCGTCGGATGGGCATGTAAAAAGTCGGTCCTGCGCCTGATCTCTCGCCGGTCGTGTCGGTCTGCCGTCCCACTGGGTTATGAGAGTAAAGGAATAGAGAGTGCTCTTGTGTACTGCGCACACACTTGGGCACTATAAAAATACTCCTGCGTAGCTGGCCTGGTTTCAATGAAGCCGGCCACCGTCACCGAAACCGGTGTGGGAGCTATTATTATTATATTATTATTACTGCTCTGCTCCTATATTCACCAGATCCTCCAGAAGTTACATAATATTAATGTTATATTATATGCGCTACCATTCAATAACTTGCAATTTTACGTGCTCTAACTTGCAATTTAATAGATTTATCGATACGCTCATAAGATGTAATTTAGAAGCACAATGTTATGTAATATAATGGTAGTTTTTAAACAATAAACGATCAACCACCTACTGTTCTACACTGGTGTTATTTTAACCGACCATTCCCATGTCATAGATATAACATAAAATCTAGATTACTAGAGGTATATTTAAGATGTTTGTCATAAACTGTAAAATATGTGTAATAAACTTTATCCATATTATATTATGTCCGCTTATTCATACTAATGTTATAAATACGAAAGTGCGGTACTTTTAGTTTCTGTTAGCTTTTAATTGCTCCTTCGCGTATAAGCGGTATAATTTCGATCGTTATGAAGGTACTTTATGTCACGTGAAAGTAATAATATTATAATACCTACATAATATTAGGATAGTCTGTTTTTGCACGAACAAAAAATAAACGGACGAGCATTTAGTGGAAAAAAAAATTAAAAACTAATTTGTTGAGCTGGACACAGTTTATCTAGAATTTATTTGCAATCGTTGCTCGAATCGCTCACACATGAAGTTGGTTCAATATAGATAGAACTGAAATGGCAAACTGTTGGTTTAAGAACTGAACCTAGTTCAAACTAACCAGACCTTGGTTTAACTAAACTGAGTTCCTAGAGAGTTTTGTTATTATTGGACGAAGAATATTAATTTCAAATTGCACATTTTTGAGAAATTTTGTAATCATTAAACAGGGTCAGTCCACATTGCAACGTGTCGGGACGATGGATTTTTAAATACTCAAAATTGGAATAAGCATCGCAACGGACAGCAAGTTTTTAACGTTCTGTTCTAAAAGTTCTGTAAAACTCTGGAACGAACTGTCACCAGCAGTATTTCCGGACCTATACGACCTGCAAACCTTCAAGAACAGAGCGTATTCCCTCTAAAAAGGCCGGCAACGCACCTGCAGCTCTTCTGATGTTGCGAGTGTCCATGGGCGACGGTAGCTGCTTACCATCAGGTGACCCGTTTGCTCGTTTGCCCCCCTTATTTAATAAAAAAAAAGTTTAGTTTTGAATGGCTTATTTTAAAAAACGCATCGCGTCTCCATTGGCGTTAAGTTGAAAAAATCGGCCAAGTGCGAGTTGGACTCGCACACGAAGGGTTCCGTATCACAATTCACAATAGAGTAAAAATGTGCTAAAAATTGTGTTTTTTGTATGGGAATCCCCCTTAATTATTTCATTTGTTTAAATTTTATTGTAAATTATTAAAATACAGATAAAACGAAGTATTTCGTGAATATTTCAAGTGCCTATGTAGTATGTATTAAATGTCCTTATTAATATCGAGCAAAAAATAGCAAAAAATCATGTTTGTTGTATGGAAGGCCCCCTCAAATATATTTTAATTTATTTTGTTTTTAATATTTGTTGTTATAGCGGCAACATTCTACATATTATATTATACACAATATGTGAAAATTTCAGAAGTCTAGTTATAGCGATTCTTGAGTTACAGCCTGGAGACACACAGGTCATGAGGTCACAGAGAGTCAGACGGACA
Source organism: Plebejus argus (assembly GCA_905404155.3). Classification (NCBI taxonomy): domain Eukaryota; kingdom Metazoa; phylum Arthropoda; class Insecta; order Lepidoptera; family Lycaenidae; genus Plebejus; species Plebejus argus. The sequence continues at coordinate 9,210,082 of FR989941.1, read as the reverse complement.
GACATAGAAGTCTTAGTAATAGGGTCCCATTTTTACCCTTTGGGTACGGAACCCTAAAAATCTAAAGTTTCTCTTATTTACTTACGTAATATAAAAATAAAATACCAAATAAAACATAAGACAGTCATGATCTCTATCTAAACTTAGTAAACATTAGGACATGACTTTAAAAGCAAAATGTAAAAAATACAAGGATCGCATTACATCCATTAGAGGTTCATAAAAATAGATCCCTTGGTGACTTCAGAATCAGTTCACAATGTCGATTATATTATTTATCTAATATAGTAGGTATTATTTTTCCAAAGAAAGGTACATTTAAGTAATTGTTCTGGGACTGTACTTGGGCAAATACCTATACACGATTATTCCGGAGAGGGTTTGCGGATTGAAATAAAGACTCTCATAATTGACCAAATTAGCAAAATGATTTTCATTGTCAATCGGATACCACATGTTAAGTGACGAAATCTTTAGTTGTTTGTCATGTTTTTGATTTGGTATCTCGATAGTTACGAAGGCATCTTGGACAAGGGTCCGCCGTGTGAAGACAGAAATTAAAGTTTTGAGTTAGAGCACAGAATACATAATATTATATGAGTAACGGAGTGCTATTATAATATATTATTTTGTGTACTATTATAATATTATATTCTGTGGTACGTTAGAGTTTTAGGCTGTTACTTTCTGACTTATCATAATGAACCGATCGAGGTCGGCGCGCGCGCCACTAAAATGGCTGCCTTTAGTGGGTGTGTCCTATGTACGGATTGGCGCTCTTATAATGTATTCACACACTCATCATACTATCACTTGTCTGACATACTACTTAATTATGGGAAGTAAATAAAAAACTGTGTAACAAAGAAACTAGTAGTTTTGCAATAGATAATTAGGATTTACTCCTTTCAGATTTAACGTATCTATTAATTTGAGCTGATTGCTTGATCTTCAAGTCCTTTATGATTAGCTCTAATTAATTCATAGTATCTTTCTTAAAGGGTGACCATTCGAGATCTAAGTAAGTATATCTATATTTACCAATTTAATACTTATAATAATGTAAAAGAATTAAGAACAAAAGAATACAATTAATGTTTCAAAGTCTAAGATCTAAAATACTTCAATTTAAAGACCTAATGACCTAATGCCTACACAGTATAAAATAATATCAGTGCCAGACCCTCCAAAACCACCCAAACAACAATAATTTCCGGAGGTAAGAGAGAATGTTGATAGCTAGAGGTTCATCAAACTCATTAAAGGATTGATGAATTTATCACAGACACGAAACACACTCGGCGCGTCGACGACGACTATAAAACTGAACGCACGTAAGTTATAGTAATGAACTCGTGTCTTAATTAAGGAAATGTACTAGACATTAGACAATGGGAAAGCCCAAGATGAATTCGATGAGTAAGTGATAATAATTGAAGAATTCAATTGTTTAGGTTTAGAAAATGACTGTGGAATTGAAAATAAAAGAGAAAAGAGATTGGCTTAAACCGAATCAAATAAATAATTAAGTGGCGAAGGAGAACTAAATGAGCCGAGAAACTAAAAGTTAATAGTTTAAATTCTCCCTATTTAATTTCCAGGCCGAAAACATAAAATGAAGGTCCTACCTATCTATTAAACAGAATTTTTAATTAATCTACTAAACTTAAACCAATATTATACTTTAGAAGTTAGAACCAAGAATATTAAGAGCATTAAGTAGGAAATGTAAGTAAGTTTATTATTTATGGTATAACTCCAAAATTCCTAATAATTAATTTCGTCACATCCACGTTTTTCGTGATGGAATCAGACCAAACAACTCCAATGATACGCTCGTTACTTCCCGAAAACAACTCGGACCCTCTGGTTATAATTGACTCAAAGGCCTATCATTAAAGGCATCGTTGTAAAAATGATTGTTGGTTAAGCCCGGTAACATGGACCGAGTAGAAAAACCAACAACCACGACGGTCATTATGTAATTTAGTGTCGAATTTCGCAAAATACTTTAGGATTTAAAATTTATGGGATGATATTCTGTCGTTCTAGGTACCCGTATTAGAGATGATTGTTCTGCCCAGCCATATGGCTTTTTTGAACCAGTTTTGGTAATTCGAATATGATTTATCTATGAACGTAGAAAAAAAGGCGGACGGAGTCTTATTATCGGAGCCGACTCTGAAGACACAGCACTGTGTCTTCAGAGTCGGCCAGGCTGACTGCATGTACACACACACACATTCTTACGCTAGTCGGCCATTTGACAGCAAACAGACGACTGTATTCATGTTTGCTGTCAAATAGCCGACTAGTATAAGAATGTGTGCGTGCGGACCGTGTACATGCAGTCAGCCTGGCCGACTCTGAAGACAAAGTGCTGTGTATAATAAGACTCCGTCCGCCTTTTTTCGACGTTCATGGATTAATCCTTGTAAAATGTAAATGTAACTATCACCTGTTCCTTGCTACTTGAAACGCGTTGGTTAAAAACCCACAGAAATCGTTTATTTTTCCGCAAAACCCTTTCCTACAGTCTACTTCATATTTGTGCCAAGTTGTGTTGCTTCTTTGTCATTTTGTTATGCTGTGACCAAAGAAGCTAAGGGTTGATTTTCATATTTAAATTGATTCGATGTGAAAATTAATTGAAATGTTAGAGTTGGAGAAAAAATTGATTCATATTATCTTATCATATATTACGTGATTGAACAAAAATGTCTGGAATGATTGAGCATTAAAAAAAATATACTATATATTATTATAATGTATTCTGTGCCTACTATATCATATCCCCTAAATTCTAAAGTCAAAATTAACAAGCTTTAAACAAATCTAACATAAATTCAATGTTATGAACATGTTACTGGGAACTACGATTAGCTATAATAACTGTAATTTGAGGAATAAAATGCAACCCTATTCGTAGAAAGGCCACGCTTATTTCCCATACTAAGCGTACGTGTAATTAATGATTATACCACCATTTTAGTAGCCCACCTTGTTGTAAAATATTTGAATTGGGTATTCCCGATACCCAATTAAAATATTTTTGGGTGTTAGTTTCGGAAACAGAACCTAGAACAACAAGTAATGTTTTTGTTTCAGCTTACCATAATATTCTTTAGAAGAATTACAATTCAAAAACTACTCAATTTTAAAATAAAACTTGAGTTTTTAATTTAATTACAAGTAGTTTTCAGGTTCCATTAATTAATATTATTATTTCTACCACTCTTCAGAAATACTAAATAAATAAAAGTAATATATTTTATAGCGTAATATTAATAAGTATTTGTATAATATAAGTATTAAGTGTCTATTGTTACTTGTATATTTATATAATTTCAGATATTATTATTTTGTCTTGCATATTAATAGAATCCTCTAAAGCAGCGTAATAAAAGGTTCCTTCTTTAAAAAGTTTTTCCAACATACAACGAGGATTCATAAAATATTTTTTAGAGAAAAGTCTAGTTGAATTTTTTCCCCTTCCGGTTACAACTTTATTGGATTCTAGTCTTTGTTCTATTGCAGTAAGATCTATATTCAAGTGTAGGTTTTTTCTATAATGTAATGGCATAACCGCACGCTTCCTGTAAATCGAAGCCAAGACACCAACTGTGGGTGTCTCATATTGTATCAAGTTGCTGATAGCTTGCCTGCCATTCTACTAGGATTGTACATACGGCAAAAGTGTGTGCAACTATAGATCTACCAGAATATTCTGATGGCAAATTTTGACAGCAAATTTTCAAAAAATATTCATAATCATTGGATAAATTTATATATTTGCAAGTTTCACACACAGAATCAGCCGCTATAAGAAAAAATAGGATAAAAGTGTTTTATTCCAATTACCCCGGTATTGCTAGAGTCAATTTATTTTCTCACTTTTTGCCATCAGATTCCGGTAGACCTGTACTATATTTTGTGCTTTGAAATATGGATTTTTTTTTCGAAATAAAGTTTCAATAGTGAACTATGTATTAAAAAAAATTAAGTCATCTGCAGAAACACTAACTTTTACTTGGTTGGAATTGAGAAGATTGCATCTGATAAGCAGTCTACTTTTGGAACATTCATAAGGAAATATAGTAGGCTTGTTGTAATATAATTTTTAAGTTAATTGTGTGTCTAAATTTAATCCATGTTGTAAAGAAACATTGATTAATCATTAAATCAGATAAAATAAAGTTTTAACAACTGAATTCATCAACTACAATCTTTTTAAACGTAACATCGCAGCTTGCACTCTAAAGTCTAACCAGTCGAATGTACTATCAGGGTGCTAAGTGCAAAGACACAGTGGCACAAAAGCATCGCGAAATTTAATATTCGTAGTGTAACAACCGTCAATCGTGAAAACTTGCGCTGTTAGTGTTGCCTGTATTGTTCGATTTCTAAGACCGAATACAATAATAATGCCAAATTGTAACAGAGTCTATCATTAACCTCGTCGAGGCAAATTGAACTTTATCCCATGGTAATAAGCTAGAACACACTCCCCCGCGTGTCACTCTAAACTGGATCGTACTGGATAAAACCGGTGAATGCAGAAGTCGGATGGCGTCGTTAAATTATAAATTTCGTTTGCTTTGCAGCTGGGCCAGGTATAACCGCACAAGAATTCTTAAAGTATACTAAGGAAGTATTAAAATTTCATAATCGCCCCAGGATTTAGGCTTCGGGAGCTCGGAAGAAACCCGGGTCAACTCGGAATATGGGGTAAACATTGACGTAAGTTAAATTGGGAAATTCCAAAATATGTTTCGGTCAAACCCCTTTTTGAAATGGCCAACACCCCTTAATTTGTATTGCGGTTCTTGCGCAACTTGGCTTGATTTGAACAGTTATGTAATTCGGAAATTTAATATTGAAAGAAGTAGGTGATGACTGGCATGTGTTTTGATAGTAAGAGAAAAAAGATTCTGGTTTAAATAACTTAAAATGCCCTGTCTTAAACTCTTAAATCTTGATTGTGAAGAGTTTTTTTTTGATTAGTTAATCAATAATGAAATGGTAACAACTAACGTGTCATTGATAGTTCTGAAAATTTTCTTATTTGTTTTAGACTAATGCAACAGTAAAGACGTGACTCAAGTGTAAAGTGTTAGATAGTTGAGAAAATTTTCTGACTGCAATGACATGTTGGTCAATGTTATGACAGGCGAGGCAATTTTTCTAATTTGTGTCAAACTAAACGGCATCGATGAGTAGTCTTAATAGTTATAGCAGTAGTACATTTTAGTCTAACAATGAGTCTGTTTTTGAACATCCTCCAGGATAACAGCATCACTCATCTAACTACAAAGCTTTCTTATTACCCGCCGGAAGTTGACACCACAATGTTTTATCGTCACTTCCTCTGACCGTTTAATTAGTTCGAAATTTGATTTTTACAATGTATATTGGATAGGGATTCGGGTATACGTATTAAAATATTACTACAAAAATAGTGTAATGAGAAATTTGTGTAAATTGTAATGATGAGTTTCTGACTTGGTTAGGCAGTGCAGTGCCCCAACGGAAATAAAATAAGTATATATTATAGAAACAAAATTATACTAAGGACAACAAAATTAATCAATCGTAAGGTCCAATGAAATTAACATTTATGATTTATGAATGAGAATGAAGAGAACACCCATATAAGAAACCTAGAACAAAGTGTGTAAAAATATTTCTATGTAAGTATATTATATTCATTATACTGTCCAGGATATGTCAAACAAAAGTAGAATTACGAATTTGATACACCTATCGCCCACATTATCACAAATATTGTGCACACGAAAATAGCTTCTACAACCTCGTGATAAGGCATATTCGGTGTTATAATTAAAATAGCCAGTATGGGGTCATGTACGAGATCCAGAGATTGTGGGACATCCATCAAGCCGAATGTCAAAACTAATATGAATTCGGTCCCACGAGAGGTACCAGCCGTAATTATGCGTTTCACTGCAGCAACAGTCATCCGATTAAAATTGGCAGTCAATAGGGGAGTGTGGGATTGAAGATTGACTCCTATACTATCATGAGTAGATAGCCGAATAGAACCGTAGGACATAAAAATAATTATGATATCGGTTCATGGTACTAAAATCCTTTGTGCTTCTCGGTTCCTTAGATATTATAATCACAATTTATTAGGGTAATTAACTGTAGTATTAAAAAAAAATGAAATATTTTTGCGACACAATATTATTATAATGTTTGACTATTACAAATGGAATTTTTGGATTTTGCGATTTGTTTTGCCTCTTAGTCTTAATAATTATTAATGGTTTCATGGTCTTTAAAAGTTTAACATTTCCACTCCTATACATTTAATTATTACTTAAATTTAATTATTTAATTAAGAGATTAAAAGAACAAAAATGAGTTTATGTCAAAATCCTCATAAAATTTTATTTCAGTAATCATATTTTCTTTTTTTCGGAGTGCTACCGTAAGACCTATAAAGGTCTGAAATTAATATTTTATATTCATTGAACAGAAGCGACAACAAGTCAATAACTGCTATATTATAGAAAGGAATGAGCGTCGATTCATTTGTCTTAAGGCGACGCCTTGATAAAGCTGCGGCTGTAGCAATGTCCATTTTTCTCAGCAATGACTAAAGCTAAGAAATTAAAGCTTACTGTCAGTATTCATCATGTCTTTGTCTTTGAATTACCCATATGTCCCGGCCGCATCTGCGTCTATCGTCCGAAGCTTCGTGCTAAGAGACGATACTATTGGACGATACACGCAGATCGTCCAATAGTATCGGTTTTAGCGCGAAGCACCACGCATATGCGGCCGCGGCATTAGCATAACACGATTGGTCAACTTTTATAACACAGAATAATCAATCAAAAAGGCCTCTGTAAAAAAGGGATTCCTATTTTGCCAACAGAGGAGAGTGATATAAGCTTCCAAAATCCATTTGTACATAAATTGGTTCTAGTATACACTTTAATTTGTCCGTAGCTTATATGAAATGTATTCATGGTTTTTAAATTACGCGACAAAAACCATTTTGTCTTTACGCCCTTTCCATTTTTTGCTGTTCCATTGCTTGTTTTCCCTCCAGCCTCGCATAGAAAACAAGCAATCTAAAACACATCCAACACGGTTTTTTACTTTAACATGGCGTTACCTTAACGTCGCGGCGACGTTCGATCGTATCACAACACTTTAAACTTGACACCGTAGCACCCTACGCTTCTAGCCCTTTGATAATGAAAACCGCAATCTTCGATTTACCTAAGGAAATACATTATGAAACAAAAAACAACTACAATTAGAGCCGTGTATAATGTACTATTTAATAATAACAAGATTAATATAATTCAATTATTGTGTAGAAAAACCAATGACATTGCTTCTGACAAAAATTTAATACTGTCAATAGATAAATAGCACAATATTATGTATCGTAAACATCACAAACAAATTAGGCATAAACGCTCGAGCTTTCGCCTCTACATCTACCTACTCTTAGGTAACGATATTGACGAATTGACTGCATTATACTTTGTGTACAATGGCGCGATAAAATCGGTTAATCAGGCATTCTTCACTGTTTACACATATTTAATAGGACATGATAGGAACAAGACACGCATTGTTTGATATTGCCTATTGTTTAGCATTAGAAAGTGATAAATCATGTTAATATAACTTTCATGTATGATAATATATGAAGCTATTAATTTTAATAATTAGGTATAAAGTGTGAAGTCAAAAGTAAATAAGAATATTATAAAATACATGTATAATTGTAAAATATAAAGTACAATGAATGAGTTAAATAATGTTACAATTTACAGTTTACTAACATTTTAGACAATTTCTCAAATAAGCAAAAATTAATGGTTCCTTTTTTCATTTACGAAAAATGCTACGTTAATGTATTATTTTTAATAAACTTATTTTGACCAATTAGAATTCAGAATTTAGATATTTTGCGAGAAAACAATTTTGTAATTTTATTAAATCAAGATGTAAAATGTACCAAAATCGACCTACAGGACTGTAAATAAAAATATCATCAATATAAAATGTGTTAAATGATCTTTTCTTGCAAAACTGCAGTTTCTCTATTTGCAGTTTATATTTCTGATTTCTGAACGTCACGCGAAAGTTTCTTGTCCCCAAAGTTTTCCAATTAGAACAATTAGAATATGGTATAGAATTGTTCTATTTTGTTCGTTTTGTTTTTACGTTGAGTCAGTATTTATGAAGCTAGTGATAATTGCATGGAAAAAATGTTTGGACCGTTACTATGAAAGTAAGTGTTATCATTTCGAAAAATATATTATGGTTAGTAATTATTCAGTTTCACAGACTATTAAACAAAATAATGTTGTTGTTTGTTACAATGTAATGTTTGAAAGGCTAAAGTTTTTTGAAGCCGGGTCAATTCAGACCGCAACGCGACGCTTATAAATTACAATATTATGCATTTCTAAATTTGTATGGATGTGGCAGATTTCAATTGCGTACTTGTACTCATAAAATTACAACTTCACTGTAGCTATAATATAGCTAAGCTTAAAGATGACTGCAGATACGAAGTTCTTCCATTCATAAAAATATTAAATAAAGAGTCCTTTTATAAGCAAGACGTATTCATGTCCAAGTTTAGGACTCACAGAATTGTTGCGACTTTGACTGTTACAATAAACCGGGTTTTATGTCGCCACAAACTTAAGTGAGCATAAAATTTACTTTTGTGATTTTTCAAAGAGTAATAAAGAGAAGATTTAAACAATTCGCTTTATGCGCGTTTTACTTTATAAGCTACGAAGAAGCGAACCTAATAATAAAATACATACTTATTTAAAATCCTATTTGTACGTAAGCTCTAGAATTCACCACCACTCTTGAATGAGTTATTTTATAGAATTCTATATTATTGTCATTTTCTTTTGGCATCGAAAATCTCATCATTGCTTGTGACATGCTCGTAACTACATTTATTGGATTTCTTATGAGTATTGTTCTTATTAGGATATCTTGTCGCAACTACGTCATGTAAGAAATATCTCACCAAAAACATACCTGTTAAAACGGGGCCAAGTTCCTATTCACTAATTGTTCGCCTTAAAAAAGAGTTGAAATCCAATTCAATGCCAAGTTTAGATGCACTTCCAAATCGATCATAATCATCTTCATCAACAGCCTGATCCTAAATACTTCTAAATTTGAACTTGGCAGGTTAATTTAATCACATAGATATCTTATATTTAAATTTAAAAATTATACATTATCAAGTGCTACTAGCATGAAAACCTGCCAAGTTCAAATTTAGAAGTATTTAGGATCAGGCTGTTGATGAAGATGATTATGATCGATTTGGAAGTGCATCTAAACTTGGCATTGAATTGGATTTCAACTCTTTTTTAAGGCGAACAATTAGTGAATAGGAACTTGGCCCCGTTTTAACAGGTATGTTTTTGGTGAGATTTCAATACTTTTTTTAAGGAATCATACCAATTTGTTTCTTTCCTCCTCATCTTATTTCAGTGTATTTACTTGTACATATTAATTTTTATCTCAAATTCATAGATGAGCCGACTCACGCTTGACCAATTACTCAAATTTCTTAATTTTTTGTTAATCTACATATAACAAACAACCTGTGTGCCAAATTTCATAACGCTACGACAACTGGAAGTGGCCTAGAGGTTTTGATTACCGATTTTTATCTCAAATTCATAGATGAGCCGACTCACGCTTGACCAATTTCTCAAATTTCTTAATTTTTGTTAATCTACATATAACAAACAACCTGTGTGCCAAATTTCATAACGCTACGACAACTGGAAGTGGCCTAGAGGTTTTGATTACCGATTTTTATCTCAAATTCATAGATGAGCCGACTCACGCTTGACCAATTTCTCAAATTTCTTAATTTTTTGTTAATCTACATATAACAAACAACCTGTGTGCCAAATTTCATAACGCTACGACAACTGGAAGTGGCCTAGAGGTTTTGATTACCGATTTTTATCTCAAATTCATAGATGAGCATACTCACGCTTGACCAATTTCTCAAATTTCTTAATTTTTTGTTAATCTACATATAACAAACAACCTGTGTGCCAAATTTCATAACGCTACGACAACTGGAAGTGGCCTATAGGTTTTGAAGCCGACTCACGCTTGACCAATTTCTCAAATTTCTTAATTTTTTGTTAATCTACATATAACAAACAACCTGTGTGCCAAATTTCATAACGCTACGACAACTGGAAGTGGCCTAGAGGTTTTGATTACCGATTTTTATCTCAAATTCATAGATGAGCCGGCTCACGCTTGACCAATTTCTCGAATTTCTTAATTTTTTGTTAATCTACATATAACAAACAACCTGTGTGCCAAATTTCATAACGCTACGACAACTGGAAGTGGCCTAGAGGTTTTGAAGCCGACTCACGCTTGACCAATTTCTCAAATTTCTTAATTTTTTGTTAATCTACATATAACAAACAACCTGTGTGCCAAATTTCATAACGCTACGACAACTGGAAGTGGCCTAGAGGTTTTGATTACCGATTTTTATCTCAAATTCATAGATGAGCCGACTCACGCTTGACCAATTTCTCAAATTTCTTAATTTTTTGTTAATCTACATATAACAAACAACCTGTGTGCCAAATTTCATAACGCTACGACAACTGGAAGTGGCCTAGGAATTTTGATTATCGGTCAGTGAGTCAGTGCCAAAATTAGCTATTTTTACAAGGAAATATTTCAGGATCTAACAAATCTATATGTATGAAATTTGGTATATTGCGTAAGTACTAGTATATAATTAGGTAGGTAAAATTTTATCTTTGCTCTCGCAATAGGCACTGAGATACAAGGGGGTCAAAAGTGCGTCGAAACCGTTCGTGTAAATAGTGCACGGCATGCGCGCGGCCTGCTGGAACTTGTATTATATTTTATATTTTATATTCTAAGAAGATTCTTATTGGATTGTAATTCTGACTAGAAACACTGCCAACGGCTTACATTTCTTTTTAGCTCGCACTAATTTCTTTATTTCGTCTATCATCCATAATATCTATACATATAATAAAATCGTAGGAAAGTCAATTCTGTACATTGAATATTTTTGAAAAATAATACTTGGGACGTGATCTACAATCGATATGGAAGCCAAAAATATAGTTTTTAGAATTTTTGTCTGTTTGTCTGTTTGTCTGATTGTCTGTTTGTCTGTATGTATGTCCGGGATAAACTCAGAAAGTACTGAATGGATTTACTTCAAATTTTGCACGAATATTATATAGAGGTCGGGTCAACACATAGGCTATATATTATGACGATATCACCTAGGGCGGGGGGAGGGGCTCAAGTTTCAATATTTTTAGTTTTTTGCTCATATCGCTAAAACGGTGCGTTGTAGAGAAAAAATGTCCGGTACGTAACGAAAGCCCATAAAATTTCCTACAAATTTCTCCTTCACACTTTGTATCTATCTTTACTCCTTGCCATGCTATGAGCTTTTGTCTATCTTTTCTATACAAATTTCGAGTGTCGTTAGATTAACATGCTTTGGCATCGGTCTTTTCTTGGGGGGGAGGGGGCTTCGCCCCCCCAAACCCCCCCCCCCACCTCCCCAAATTTTGCTTCAAACAAAGCGGTGTTGCGGCGTTATACATCTTTTTTAAGAACAAAGTTAAAAACTAAACTACACATACGGTTTTCCAGTGTCGTTTGTTTTGGGGGGGCTGCGCCCCCCCAAACCCCCCCTCCTTATTTCTCATGACACTTTTGTTCATAAATTAAAAGGTATCGTGGAGTTTGTATTGCGTCTTAATTATCCTTTGTAGGAACAAACTAAGTCATCTATACATATCTATACATCTATATACATATAATAAAATCGTAGGAAAGTCAATTCTGTACATTGAATATTTTTGAAAAATAATACTTGGGACGTGATCTACTATACTAACGCGGACGAAGTCGCGGGCAACAGCTAGTTAATATTATAAATACGAGAGTGCCTGTCTGTCTGTCACGTCTTTACGCCCAAACAGCTGAACCGATTTTGCTGAAATTTAGAATAGAGATACTTTGAGACGATAAACGAATTTTGTCACAACGGAGTTGCGGGCCTCCTCTAGTCTTTTTTAGGGTTCCGTACCCAAAGAGTAAAAACGCGACTCTATTACTAAGACTTTGATGTCTGTCTGTCCGGCTGTCTGTCTCCAGGCTGGCTGTATATCAGTAAGAGCAGTGATAGCTGAAATTTTCACGTATTATGTATTTCTGTTGCCGCTATAAGAACAAAATATACTAAAAATAAAATAAATCAAATTTTTATGGAGGGCTAGGGCTACAACAAACTTGATTTTTTGTAATTTTTTGCTCTATGTATATCAAATCAAATCAAATCAAATCATTTATTTCGGGCATCAGAGGCCCATATCAATAATGGCTACACGTAGGCACTTGAAATACTCACAAAATACATACTTTAATAATTTATAATATTATTAAAATAAAAATAAAAATATTTAAGGGGGCTCCCATATAAAGATAAAATTTTTTTGCTCTTAAATGGAAGGGAACCGTTCGTGCGCGAGTCCGATTCGCACTTGGCCAATTATTATAAATTAAAACGTATACTGTCGAGAAGTATCAGCATTCAGCAAGCTTAGGGCCTGATTACATGTACCAAGTAGAGTCGCCACACAACAACCACTACTCGTAATAACTAATAACTAATAAGCCATTACAAGTAGGTACTCGGCCGAGGGCACTGTCTCACCACTCTCCGTGTAATCCTGATTACCCTTTATTATTATATTACCCTTACTGCTACTCCAGTAAGCTTGCTCTAATGGTCATACGCAGCTATCACTAATTACAGTACAAACAAGTGGTATCATAATGTAAATTCCGTTGCTCTTAGTAATACTAATCAAGTAATCACTTTGGTCACCCTTTGAACCAATGTCTATTTGCCTCACCGTTCTTATAAGATTCGGGGCCGGTTTTACCACTTCCTGATAAGTGCCAAATAGGCTATCTACCAATTAACTTGACATATCGAGTATGTAGCATCTGTCAAAAAAGTTGTGAATAGCCTATTCGGTACTTTATCAGGAGACAGGAAATAGTGAAACAGGCCCATATAGTCTAATTAGAATTGAATAAGAATAAAGGGAATAACTCGGTATAAGTAAAGTTTGTATATTAAGCAGAAAATCATTAATCGCGCGGGAACCGTACATTACCCGGGATAAAAAGTATCCTATGTCCTTTCCCGGGACTTCAACCCATCCCCATAACGAATTTCATCAAAATCAGTTCAGCGGTTTAAGCGTGAAGAGGTTGACAGACAGACAGACACACTTTCCAATTTATAATCTATACATATAATAAAATCGTAAGAAAGTCAATTCTGTACATTGAATATTTTTGAAAAATAATACTTGGGACGTGATCTACAATCGATATGGAAGCTAAAAATATAGTTTTTAGAATTTTTGTCTGTTTGTCTGTTTGTCTGTTTGTCCGTTTGTCTGTTTGTCTGTATGTATGTCCGGGATAAACTCAGAAAGTACTGAATGGATTTACTTCAAATTTTGCACGAATATTATATAGAGGTCGGGTCAACACATAGGCTATATATTATGACGATATCACCTAGGGCGGGGGGAGGGGCTCAAGTTTCAATATTTTTAGTTTTTTGCTCATATCGCTAAAACGGTGCGTTGTAGAGAGAAAATGTCCTGTACGTAATGAAAGTTCATAAAATTTCCTACAAATTTCTCTTTCACACTTTGTATCTATCTTCACTCCTTGCCATGCTATGAGCTTTTGTCTATCTTTTCTATACAAATTTCGAGTGTCGTTTGATTAACATGCTGGGAGCTTTGGCATCGGTCTTTTCTTCCCCCACCTCCCCAAATTTTGCTTCAAACAAAGCGGTGTTGCGGCGTTATACATCTTTTTTAAGAACAAAGTTAAAAACTAAACTACACATACGGTTTTCCAGTGTCGTTTGTTTGGGGGGGCTGCGCCCCCCCAAACCCCCCCCCCCCCCCTTATTCCTCATGAACCTTTTGTTCATAATTAAAAGGTATCGTGGAGTTTGTATTGCGTCTTAATTATCCTTTGTAGGAACAAACTAAGTCATCTATACATATAATAAAATCGTAGGAAAGTCAATTCTGTACATTGAATATTTTTGAAAAATAATACTTGGGACGTCATCTACTATACTAACGCAGACGAAGTCACGGGCAACAGCTAGTATCAATAAAATATGTAATATTGTACTTTGATGGTATGGAGATATTGGAGTTCTGGGATAGGACATAGGTTTATACTCGTAGCTCGTACTCCTATTTCAGTCTGTCAGTCAGTCAGTCAGCGTTAAGATATTATTGACTATGTCAGCCACTAGCCGATGTAGGTATTTACATCGTATAACCATGGACCAATCATACATCAGTATGGTCTCTGGTATAACTAAATAATTATTTTAATTTTAATCTTTTTTTTTTCATAAATTACCGCAATGATAATAATTTAAAGGTAACAGGATTGTTTTAAGTTGAAAAATATTAATTAATCAAAAGATCGAAAGATTAAAATATTATAATTGAAAGAAAATATGAAAATACGAGCTATTGCCCGCGGCTTTGCTCGCGTTAAGAAGTATTATTTTATACAAACTTTAATCCCCTATTTTAACCCCTTGGGGGTAGAATTGATCAAAATCCTTTCTTAGCGGATGCCAATGTCATAATATTATCTACCTGCATGCCAAATTTCAGCCCGATCCGTTTAGTGGTTTGAGATGTGCGTTGATAGATCACCATGTCACCTTTGTGTTTTATATATTTAAAAGATTTATAATTCTACTTTATTTAATTTTAAACATGATTAAAATGCAAAAATTTAAATGAATTGTTCTTTGATCTTAATTATTTCAATTACAATAATTTTTGGTACATAAATTTATAAGCGCTAATATTGACTTAGTGTGACCACATATTTCGTGATCGATTTTTGAGACTGATTTTTTTCCCCAGAAAAAGCTAAATTGTATTCAGCTATTCGTCTGAATTGAATATTGACTCAAATTATTATGGTGTGCCTCGCAATAGTGTTTTACTCAATTATTTTACCATAAAAATGTTAAACTCAATATTTTTAAAGTTTGCAAAAAAATAAAAGTCATAATGAGTATCAAAACGTCAGTATATTTTATTACGATTCTGAGATATCTTTGTACATTTTATACAAACAATAATTTTCGTTACAACTAATAATTACAATCCAAAAATTACATATTTTGTGTTAATGTAATAATAATTAAATCTAATATCACGATTTAGCTTAGTTACATAATATAATATAAGTTTTAAGCCATAATACTATGTGAATGAACGATAACATTGCAAACATACATTATATACAGCACTTCTTAAAGCATACATCGATTCACATAATTAATAAATAAAAATAACAAAAATAAAAGTATTTCGTAATAATTTTCGATTACATTTTCTTAGTTTTTTTTATTGTTTTTAATACAATTCCAATAAAAAATATTACGTACAAAATAATAAATTGTTTCATCGAGCACGAATCATTACTATCAAAAATGAAACTTATTTATCATATTATTATTATTGTGAATGATGATTTTAGCTGAAAATCTTAGCCTACGTTTTGGTGTCGTTTAACAGTGAGTATAATAGTAAAATGTTTTGTAGTATGAATATGTTACAAATGTAGTAGAAATTTATCATAATATTATTTTTAATTGTTTATCAGACTTGAAATTTGCTCGCTAGTTTGAACTGTTTGTTTAACAAACGTTTTTAGTGATGGTAATTTAATAATTTCAATTTATTTATGAGAAAAAAATAACATATTTATTTGTAAAATATTATGACTTAAAAATATTTTCATTTGCCAAATATGATAACAAAAAGAACCAAATAAAATAATGAAGGGATTTAAAAATATTATAATTTTAAAATGGAAAAAAGTTGATAGTTTTTTTCGAAAAATTATTATCAAAAAAATAATAATTAGGTAATTCCTTTATTTCTAATAAAGGATTTCCTAAACAAAATAAGTACGACCTTTAGCAGTTGTGCCCACAATAGAACGAGTTACGGTCGGAGAGATATCCTCCACCCGAGAATAAACGTGACCGCTACTAGGGGATACCCGGAGGTCATAATTAAAGCGAGGACATGTTCTGTTGTCGATCGACATATAACTATTGTTCGAATTGTTGCCTTCCCCATACGTATTGTCTGACGAAGGAGAGCTTTGTGATGCTTCCTCGTCGTTTCGCTTATTGCAGTGAAGGGAATTTGAAAAATTCTGCTTCGAGCAACTATCGCTAGTTACGGGCATCGTTGTGTACCTTAATGAGGGAGTTTGACGAAGAGTCTTATTGAATACGCTCTTTTTCGTACTCTTGACTGTTATAATAGTCTCGGTCGAGTTGAGTAACGCGGTGAATCTCTCCCAGAAACGCGGATCGTTCCACGATACGTTCTTAAACTTATCTAATACAAAACATAGTTCGTCGTTAATTTGGTTATTATCTACAATCTTTATAAATAATACTTTATTTGTATCGCTACGATCGAGCGATTTGAGAAAGCTATAAAATAGACTTTTAAAATGAACGTCACAGAGATCGTTACAAATAAAATTCGTTGTTAAGACAATTAGAAGCCGCTTAGAAAGTTTCGGGGATTTTGAAAAGCTATCTAGTGTAAGAATGTTCAAGGAAAACTCATTGATGGATAATCTCTTCATAGACAGTTTTCGGAACTCTATTTCTGACATGATATTATTACTTATGAATTGCGTATCTTTGGTATTGCATATCACATAGTAATCGTACATATGATTAGGATTAGTATCTAGCACATGCTCGACATTAGGACAAGACTGTTCTTTGAATAACGGTATACCATAATGGGTGTATAGCCAGTCACTTACATCATATCTGAACGCATAAAATATTGCACCTATTAAACAAATAAGAACAACAATAATAATAACACCGCATATGGCAGCAAAATAATTATCAGGAAATAGAATGGACTTGGAAAAAATTTCGTCTTTGGATACTGTTGGATCGTTAATTGATCCCATATATTCCTTACAATGGCTAAGTACGGAGGCTATTGTAATTTTTGTAGGCTTGCCATCTTTGTCTGTACACAACATTTTTTCAGGATCCCCTGGATCTCTTCTTAGCCATGAGTCAAGCTCTGCAATACTTTTACAATCGCAAGAGTACTGGTTTCCTTCGATCGATACGTGAGCCAAACTTTTAGAGGAAGATGCAAGGAGTTTCCATGGAAAAAAGTTAATAAGCTTATTATCGTCTATTCTTAGGACTGACAAAGATTTTAGAGGAGAAAATGTGTTATTGCCAACATGAACGATGGCGTTATGGTCTAAATATAACTCATTTAAATTATTAAGATGCGTAAATTCATCTCCTTTCAACTCCTCAAGTTTGTTATTTTCTAAGTGCAAAATGCGCAAAGAATCAACCCCTTTAAAAGTTTGATTATTAACTTCTTTTAATTGTGTGTTGTTGAGATATAAAACCTGTAACTTCTTTTTACCGATAAAAACATGATTTCCTAAATTACTTATTTCGTTTCCATCTAAATAAATCTCAGTTGCATCCATTGGAATTCTTTCTGGAACTTCAGTATAGCCGGCGTTCGAACAATCTACTACGTTAGCGTTCCAAGTAATGTCGTGATAACATCTACAATTATTTGGACAAATCATTTCACAATCACAAGCTACGAAGTCACAACAATGGCATAGAGCGAAACAATGACTTTCATACGGACAAAGAAAATCAGAAGGTGACATATCTATTATCATTTTTTTCGTTTTTGTTCGTGAGTGTACCATTGAACACACTGCTTTATCTAGGTCTAGAACACGTGGGTACTGTCGGCTGTGACTTAAATAATTAATTCTTTGAATCCATTCCATCGAACAGTCACAAACGAAAGGATTTCCGCTGATGAAAAATTCGGGCAAGTCGTTATTTTCGTCAATTTGATCTAATCTAAGAGCGTTAATATCAAGTTGTACAATATTATTGTTGTTCAATGTTACAGTTGATAATCTTTTTAATTTTGAAAAACTACCAACTTGAATAAAGTCTATGTTATTATCATTTAAGTAAAGCTTCTCTACGGATGTTGGAATAGAAGTTACCGTGAGTTTACTTATATTATTGTAACTTAAATCTAACAATTTTATATTAATTTTATAATTAATATCGTCATTATAAAACGTATCGATTTGATTCATATGCAAATCCAACCATTCTAAGCTACTTGGAAAACTATTAAAATCAAAGGAGGATATTTTATTAGCTGACATGTTTAACCAAACTAAATTATTTATACCAGTAAAAATGTTGTCGAATTTAGTGATTTCATTACCATCCATTCGTAATAATTTTAAATTCGTATTCTTATGGAAGCAACGAGGAGCGACAAACTTTATTTTGTTAGATGCTAAATTAAGAACTTGCAACTGTGGTAAATATTCAAAAGTGTCTTCGTTTAAATGTACAATTTTATTATCTACCAAACGTAAGCCAAAAAGTTCGGTAAGACCGTGAAAGTTTTCACGATTTAAATGCGTAATGTTGTTATTCCCCATATCCAACGATCTTAGAGACCTCAATTTTCTAATCGACAAAGGGATCGACGACAAGGAGTTGTCATTCAGAACTAAGTCTTCTATTGTTGTGATATTGTCGAATGAACTGTCGTCAATATGTTTTATTTTATTGTTGTCCAAAAATAATTCATGAAGCACGTGCAAATCAGAAAATAAGTTACTCTTTATGTGAAAAAGTTTATTACTGGAAAGTGTGAGGGAATGCAAATTTCTAAGATCTTCAAAAGAGTGCTCGTCTATAGATATTATATCATTGTGTTCCAAGTTTAATTTTTGTAAACTGTACAAATCTTTAAACATGTATCGGCTAATTTTGCTTATTTTGTTATAAGAGATATCCAATATAACTAAACGCACCAATCCTGAAAAAGTGCCTTTGTCAATCCATTGACTACTTAAGTCATTAATTGAAAGGTCAAGCACTTGCAATTGCTCCAAGCCAACGAACAAACCAGGCGGCAAAACATTCAAAGTATTGTTACTTAAGTCTATTTCCTGAAGGAGATTAGTATTAGCAAATATTTCAGGAGGTACATCGCTCATGAAATTACTAGATAAATTTAAAACTTGTAAGCTAACTAATCCTTCAAAAGCATAATTTTCAATGGAAGAAATTACATTGTTTTGCAAAAATAATTTTGACAGAGAGCGTAACTTAGACAAACCGTATTCGGTCACTACAATAAGATCATTATAAGATAAATCCAGTATTTCTAAGCCTAAATTACAACTTTTTACACTTAAATTTTGCTGTCGAAGTGTATCAGAAAATCCTATCGTTTTGATATTTTGTAAATGATTTTTTGTCAAATTCAACGTCTTTAGGCTATACAATGAGCAAAACGTGTCAGTTTTTGTACTCCAAAGATTATTATCACTCAAGTTCAACTCTGTCAACTCACTCAAACCTAGAAACGAATTTTCATGTAGTTCCATCGTCATCGCCGACCAGTCACTATTTTGCGTGGTCACGTGTAGAGATTTCAGGTCCTTGAAATTCTCGAAAGCTCGTGCCGGTATCTGTCGAATCTTGCATTTGTCGATGACGAGATCACGTAGATTCCTAATGTTCATTTGTTTCGTAGATACATTTTCAGTTTGTCCTGTGAGCGTGCTCTCGAAGAACAATATCTCGCTGCATTGGACGTGGAGGGAGACGACATCGTCGAAGTGCGTCCTACTGATGTTCTTCAGGAGCTGGTCCAGGCTGTTTATGGTGCGAATTTTGCAGAACAGCACCGCATTTTCCGACGTTTCCGACTCGGAGGCGCGGTAGGCGCACTCGTGCGGCATCTCCGCCGCGATACTTTTTTCGACGACATAACAGTAGAAAATCACATACACAACAAACTTAAAGTTCAGTCGATCGCGTCCGTTCACGACAGTTTTTATTATTGGCATTTTACAATCATAGAGACAGTTCGGTTAGTGGAGGGTCGTGCCATTTATAATGGAGCGAGGGAATTGATCGCGTCATAAATATTCACGCGGTAAGAACATCGCGAGTCGCGTGGCATAACATACGGAGCTGGGAGGCGCGTGACGCGTGCGGCGGCTGACCACCGACTGAGCGGCGCTCCGAAGCTCCGCCCTGCGACGCCCGCCGCCCCCGCCGCCCTTGCCGCCCGCCCGTCTGAAGAAACTTCATCTCGTAGGACGTAATTATACACATTAGCTGAAAAATTATTTTCATGCTGAATCTGTCCTAAGAATCCCTTTCTTTTGGTCACCCTACTTTGGCATGCACTATTCATCGCCGTGCTATAACAGCTGTCATAATATTATCAAGGCAAATTAAAATATTTTTTATAGCGCATTGCGTATTTCGTTTCTTTGTAAAAACCAAGGACGTTGAAATAATGTCCTTGGTAAAAACATAATTATTATTACTTAATAATTAATAAAATATATTTTATAATAATTAGGTAATATGTAATAATAATAATAATATACTGTTCGCTACATACACTATTTTCATTATTATTTCCTTAAGTAGTTATTCCATTACACTAAATTTAGAAATCTAAATGATTTAGTCACTAAATTTAGTGAAGTGGAATAACATTTAGAAAGCTAGGATCCTAGTTACTGTACTAAATCGGCAAAAATGTGGCTTCTAACTGACTAAATCAGTGTTGCCAGATGGTTTCAACCTTTCATTGTATTAAAGTCAATATATTTTATGTTATACGATCTGGAATCCATTCATAATTAATTTCTAAAGTCTGCTGGTTCCAAGTAGTTCAGAAAGTTCATGGTTCATAATTTTTCGTGGAGCAAAAATTCTTTCAACCATCTTTTTCGCCTATTATTTATTTTGATTTTCATTGAGCCAACAGCTAAGCCTATGAGAAGACCAATTTTTTGTTGGTTTAACAGAACTGGAGCCATTATGAAGACGTCTGGCCAAAATCGTTGCGTCGTCACAACTGATTTTTAATCTGTGCAACTGATTTAGTTACTAAATTAGGACAAGTGGAATAAGTAGGTCTTCTTTTTAGAATCCTATTTAGAACTTCTAAATTTAATGTAATGGAATAACTACTTTAAATTACCGCACAAGACACATAACTTACATCTCATTTTGATTATCATAATATATTTTCATTCCTGGTTAAAGAATATTTTTTCAACAAAATAAAAATCCAAAGGTAGGTTACAATTATATTAATATATTATATGTACCCTTTAATTAACCAAGCTAAAGGACTAAGTGGCTCGTAGTACCTATTCTAGTGTATGAACGTAGCCGGTATAATTCCTAGTGCATTTCTGGGTAGCTAATTGACTGAATATCTACAATTAATTATTAATGGAGTGTAATTTCCTGTGCCATTGAATGCTGCACCCTTATTCTGCTGTTTTAAGCAGCTTCAATATAGTTTCGATATCGGTAATAAGTGTCAGCCATGAAAATAGTTGTCATTTATTATTTTTATAAACATTCTGTTTTACATAGCTGTAAAACATAATAATGGATCTTTTTATTTTGTAATTAGACAGATTTAGTTGTTGATTCGCTGTAAATTCTTTACAAATAAAATATAAACAAAACCAACAACATGTCAAAACATCAAACACTTTATAAAGTCATTTTTAATTTAAACCAGAGATTTTCTCTGTGGCTTTTTAATTTAAAGCATAGAGCTATAAATGATAATATTGTATTAGTTTTAAATTTGCTATTTATTAGAATAAGAGCCCTGGGTAATAGCACTTCAAGCTCATTGAATGGTAGTATTATTTTACATCCATGTTATTTGGTATATGGTGGTAAAAATTGCTCTGAATCTAATGATGTAGTCTAACTTGCTAATGGAATTAAAAAGTGTTGTTTTGTTAATTTAAAAATAACATTAACTTTTTGAACGTTACATAAAATTATTGAATTGTAATAACCCGAAAATAATTGTATGCTACTTTTACTCTGAATAGCCTTCCAAGCCTACTACTTGTAATGGCTTTTAATTATGGATTTTGTCTTACTTAATATATTTTTGCAGCGTACAATAATGAGTAATTAATTAATTAATTAATATTATGTCAGTTACAAATATACCTTGTATTCGCTGTGTTCGGTTTTGTAATAGACTGTAAAATTAGATAGGATTAATTTCTTTAGTTATTCGTTGTTAATTAAACTTACAGATTTTCTGTTGGATAAGAACAGAAAATCAACGTTACGCAGTACGAGGGAATTTTGAAAATCACGAGTTGAAAATTGACACACATAGTAACAGACAATGACTGGTATCAGAACTTAACTTACATTTTCTCTCTTATCTCGGTCTTAATACAAGAAACTCGCTTTTACAAAGTTTTCTTTCTTGCTTCTGCAAAACTTCAGTACTTTTCCTCCTGCGACATAACATGCAATTTGTTACCAAACTTTTTACATCCGCCATTTTGTTACATCAAAAATGCTCATAATACGGCGATATAACACAAGTCCTTAAAAAAGGCAGCCCATATGACGCTATCTTAAACACCTGTTGCCCAACTTTGGTAAACTTTGTACTTCGCGAAAATGAGATAAAAGCCTTTGGAAATAGTTTCTGGGACACCGCATGATGTTAACTTGTTTGAAAATCGTTCATGCGATTATGACTTTATTCTACGACTAATTCTGCCCGCGCCTCACGTGAAATAGTATTCCCGGCATATTTTTCTTTTCTTTATTAGAAAAAAAAATGTTTTTTGAACTCTCCCAAAGACTTTTAAAAATCCTTTCTTTCGAAATTTTAAAACGAACCTTATATTGAAAGAATTTTAAAAATCGGTTGAGTCTATCATCCAACAACGTCACAACTCACAAACATACAAACTAAAATCACCTTTTTTTTCATAATATTAGAGTTATTATTAAACCTTTATTCTTTGCTCTATATTCTTATTTCTTCGTTAAAGGTCTTGTGAATTAATAGTAAGATAACTAGTAAGTACTAAGTTTTGAGTAGGTACCTACTTATCATTTATCTATCTACATATCAGTTATCTTGAAATGCCTTTTTATTTCAGATGAGTGATTAAGTAGCTGAAAACTGTAGAGGTAGATTATATATCTAATATTTAAAAGTGTTACTTCAGGACTCTCAAATTAGCCAATTTATAATATTCTGTTTTAGTATCTTTGGGCCGCATTGGCATAATAATATGCCAGAATGGCAAACAATGTATCATACAGTTCGCCGACAATGTGATCCGAATCGCAGGAGTAATTACCATGAAAGACTGGAACTAGCGGCACTAGCGCCTTAACAGTCCGTGAAAACTAGAGCTGTGCGAGATGATTATATCGATGTTTTAAGTTTTAACGATTAATACTATTCATACCTCTTTTATGTATGAATGCGATAGTTTATCTGCCTGTCAGTTAGATTCTTACGCATTGGGATACTATGGGCCCTACTAGGAAATAAGGATAGTTTGGAATTTAGATCGCGGCAAAATATAACAATTGCAACTTGGTAAACAATTTTCGCGCTACGAAGTATGACAATAACTTGTATGACTTAAATATATTATGTCATCTAGACTATAATAGAGTCTGAATAGGGATTACAATATCAAAGGAGTCACATAATAAGTATAGCTTGACCGCTATAAAGTTGACCCTCGTAGCATACTCGTAGCATACTAAATGTATGCTACGAGTATGCTACGAGGGTCGACTTTACAGCGGTCAAGCTATAATAACATAAATAATTACGAGTAGTAATTAATCGAATATTACGACTTAAAAGCGTGTCTCTAATCTCTATCGACAAATCCTCGTACGTAAATAAGAATAAGAACATCACTATTAAGGAAAGTTTACGTACTAGTTGAACACCATATAAAGTTGGTAAGCAAACGTCCATACATATTTCATGGTATAGACATAGTAAAAGGAGAGCATAGACCTCATACCAATTAATAAAGTCACGCTCGTTATAGCTTGAGCATTTTAAGGGTTTTTCTTGAGAATAATTTAGAGATAATCGATTAACAATTATTATTATTTGACCTAGTAGTTGTTTACTTTTTGATCATTATAATGTGTTCTATAATAGTCAGGTTATAAAACATTTGAACAGCGAATACAAGCAAGCTTAGCGTAACAACAGTAGAAACGGGAAAGAATGGACATACTGACAGATTTAGTAACAAAATGGCGGATTTGCTTTGTCAATCTGTCACTTTGTCTTTTTTTCTGTAGAAAATATGAAACCGTTTCTTTGGTGACAATGCTAAGCCTGCTGGTTTGTTTTTCTTTGTCGATATAATCCATACTAACTAATAATATTATAAATGCGAAAGTCTGTCTGTCTGTCTGTTCCTCTCTACGCCCAAACTGCTGAACCAATTTTGCTGAAATTTGGCATGGAGATACTTTGAGTCCTGTGAAAGTACATAGGATACTTTTTGTCCCCGGGAAATGTGCGGTTCCCGCGCGATAAACGAGTTTTGTCGCAACGGAGTTGCAGGCGTCATCTAGTAATATAATATTATAATAATTAATGTCAAATTGCAGACAAAGACAACATGTTGCAAAACTGGCAAACGACTTTTGAAATATTATACACTACGTAAATATTATAATAGTAAGAGAGACAATATTTTATGCAATTTATAATAGAAGTCTTTTGTACTATTTGCTTATAATCCCAACCATATAATAGCAGGAGCAAACCTCGGTATTGTCTGTGAAAACACTTACAATATTTCCCCCTATTTACACAATTCCATCGGCGTGAAAAATTAATTCGTCTGTCAAAAGAAGACGACGCGTTTCAGTGCGAAAACAGCCTTAACACGTACAGAATAAGGTTGTTATTTGTGTGAGTTCACTTTGGTGTTTACAAAATAAACAGCTTGTAAATTAGAGGAAGACGCGATTAACATACACGAGACTAAAGGAATCCGACAAGTCATTAGTCATGTACAAGTGATTATGTTGGAATAATACCATCTGTTTCTCAACTAGATTATTCTAAAATCTATTTAACAGATGTAAGGCTTCATACTTCTTGAGGTGAGTGTCAATTTTTGTCACTTTTTTACCGTTAGTAAGCTAAGATTTGTGTTACGTCGATTTTGGATTGTTTTCAATGGTGTTGTCTTATGCTCTACAATCTACATAGAAAAGTTACAATTTGCCCAGTACCTTAACTAGAGTTAAGACAAAGTTCGTAAGCATAATATAGCAAGCATTGTATTAATCCAAACACTTAAAATAAATACCAAATTTTTTACGAAAATATAATAATTTATGTGAAAAGAAAATATAAACATTCAGACCTGTATTGATATTATGCTAAAGTGTCTAAATTTTAATTTAAAAATATCCTAACATTTTCTAGGCCTTATTTACATTGAAAACCTACTCCAATGAAAGCCCTCCAATGAAATTTACATAATAACCTTAAATACAATTTGTATGCATTGTCTGATTAAATAAAAGATCACAGTTATATTTATAGGCTATCCTTATCTTATCTTTAATGCTTATTGGAAACAAAACCTAGCGTTTTAGATACGGTTCAGTGAATAAATTTAAAAACAAAAAGGTAAAGTTATTCTCTTGTTCACCATATTATCATCGTTTATTTACTTATTTATTTTATAGACTCACCAACAGAGCAGCATATTTTGTGACATTTTAAAGTAAGTACATAAAATTTGTTTACAGATAAAATGAGTTCTAAATTCTAATGACAGGTGAATTACAGCGTGCGGCAGGCGAGCATTCTACCATGAACTAATTTAGAAATTTTATTCCTAATTATTAATTTGAATATTATTATTGTAATTCTTTATAGTAAGTATACTTAAAAATGTATTAAACTAATGGAAAACTAAGATATAAAATTGTGAAATAACGAGCCCTGATAATGTTAGGGGGAGGATAAAAAAATAAATTAGATGCGTATGCGACAAAAATTAGATCAGATGAAATATAGTGAATATGGTGATAAAATATGATAATGATAAAATATGTGTGTAACAAAAAGATCTCTTTTTTTAAAACAAATAATACTTTGAAATAAAACTAATAATATCGTCACAGAATACTTATTAGTTTAACAACTATCGTTAAGTTTAAATGTCATGAAAATGACATTTAAACTTAACGATATAATGAATAATGATAAATTTATGCAATTTATCATTATTCATTATATTTTACTAAAATGTATATACGTATATTAGTTGACAGATTTCTCAATATTTCTCTATTTCTTACTATTTATATAAAATATTGATTAAAGTGTTCAAACTCAAGATAAGTAACTTTTGAACAAGCACAAAAGATATTGAATTTTGATATAAAATTTCACCATTCCATATTTTCGTGATATCGAAACGCAGAGTGGAAAAGCCGAAATTCATCAGATTAAAACCTCGAAGATTTTCATCAAATGAAAAGAAAAATTCGGAAAAGACTAGAAAATATATGGACGGGCGAACTAAATAGCTACAGAGTATAACAGACGTTTGATTTCAAATGAAATGGTCAAAGGAAAGTCAAAGTAGGTACACTTGCATCAGGAAAAGCTCGTGCTTGATGCAAGTCTACTTGGACGAAACGAAAGTGATGGAAAGTTGTTTATTTTTATATAAAATTTTTAGCGGACTTTATAGAGGACTAAATAAGCAACAATTTTTTTGTATATTTATTTACCTCAGTTCAGTGTATTTAGATATTAAGGTACCTAATCAGACCCCATTTTTTTCATATTTTGCGATTATTGTGATGGTTAAAACGGATTTTATGTGAAAATGTTGTATGCGTCTATAGAATTTTTATGGTACAGTCGTGGAGATGAATATATTATCTTTTATTTGAAACCAAAATATCCTCGCAGTTTGACTCCTAATTCTTTAATAGGGTACCGGAAAATCGCTGATATTTGTAATAGTGTCCATATATGATATTATGATATAACATTATAGAGTAGTACCTAGATGACGCTCGCGACCATACATTTTTCCGGAATAAAAATTAAGCTATGTCCTTTCCCGGAACTCAATGCCGTCTCTATAACAAATTAAAGCAAAATCGGTTCAGCGGTTTAGGCGTGAAGATGTAAGAGACAGACACACTTTCGCATTTATAATATTAGTATGGATAGCAGATAAATCCTGCAAGGCTTTATTATATCACACAATATTGTACCTAAAACTTTGAAACCCTTGAGGCGTCTTGTATAACGTGTTAGTCTACGTAACTAAATATGTTAAGAGTATCTTGAAGAAAAGTTTAAAAACTTAAGCATAATAAGACGTAAAGTAACGTAGAATTATTATCTTTTATCGAATAAAGTGTTTTTAATATTAGTTCTACTGAGAGAGTACTTTTTCTCATAATATCAATTAAACCCACATCTACATCTCCGTTACTCTAAAATTCGTTTATCGCACGGGAACCTCATTTTTCCGGGACAAAAAGTATCATCAGAGTAGACAGAATTTGTCTATTGTGGTATCATTAAGTCCTTTCCGGGGACTCGGAATTATCTCTATGTCTTTCAGACAAATCGGTTAAGCGGTTTGGATCAGAAGAGGTAGCAAACAAACAGACACTTTCGCTTTTCGAAATATTATTTTATATTGATCTCTCTTTTAAATTATTGTAAAAGAAAAATATAACAACAGTATAGAATTCCACTGTAAGTATGTTTTTATTCATTAGCGTTTTATTAGAACATAATTTATATCCACAAAAATCTTGTATATTATATATTTTTATATTCATATTTAAATTAATATTCATAATACGAACACACAGTTTGAACTGCAATCAATTTTGATTTTAAGCATTAATAATTTAAATATTATAATCATAAGTACCTACCTATTGGTCCAAAAAAAACTTTTGTGACAGTAGAGCTACTGTCACAAAAGTTTTGGAATCTTAGCTCTAAAATTCCATAAGAAAATTCTCAGTCATTATGTATCAAATAACGTCATGAGAGTGGAAAAGGAAGAAAATACATTTTTATACCGCCCTAAAAAGTCGAGTCACATTTACGCCGCCCTATTAGCTTTCAAAGCTGTAAAAATTTCCGACCCCTCACTGCTTAGGTTGCTTGTCCACTGCCGCCGTCACCGGGACGTCATCGGCAAAATTTCAAATAAAATGCCACTTTATGACCTAGATCCTAGGCTGTAGGTAGTGTAGTAGGTGGGACCTGGCCTAGGTCGCTATACCAATGTTAGGGTCAATTCAGACCGATACGCGACGAGGCGAGGCGATGCGCGGCGCGGCTTAAATTTGTATGAATTTGACAGATTTCAATTGCGTGAGACGTTTTGCGAATCTGTCAAATCCATACTAATTTAGAAATGCATCTACGCGTCGCGATGCGTTCTGAATTAACCCTTAGTAGAAAATGAAACCTATAAAATGAAGCCTATGTCGGGAATGGCAAACCTTTTCGTATCAACGTGCCCTTTTCGGAAGTAATCTTTCTGAAAAAGTCATAAAGGTGCCATTCAATATTTATTTTTTGATCCGGTTCGTATTTAAAAATTTGCCTAATTTGGTGCTCACTATGCAGAGGTGGATCGATACTTAACCTTCCATGTTGGTAAAATAATTATTTCGATACCAGTTTTGGGACCAGTAGCACAGAATAGATAATAGTACCAGTAGCCTGCTCCAAATTTTATGTCACGTCACACGTGCCATTGGTTGGCCAACCTTGCCTGCCTAGCATACGCCAACAAGATATCTCACTCTCGAGATAATGGAAAAACTACTCGTCTCATAATGTCAAAATTTCGACATTATCTCGACAAAACTCTTTAAAAATGTGTTATTTCGATGATAGATCTACGCAAGGAAAAATGTTTGTCATGCTAGGGTCAATAGAGATGAAGATACGAACTATCAAACATCGAGAAACATGTAGAGTGAGATATCTCGTTGGCGTATGCTAGGCAGGCTGGCCTGGGTCATAAAGTGGCATTTTATTTGATTTTTTGTCGGTGACGTCGGCGGTGGAGAAACGGCTCAACTGTTTAGACTTCAAAGATGTTTCATAATTCCTCGGCCTTATTTTTGTTACATAAAATTTGCATGAAACATCTTATACCTGTGCCTTACGCATGACTTGTCTCAGGTTTTTGTTTATGAAAAACATATTATACGAGTATTTGTAGCTAGATTCGTCTGAATAATAGAAAATTCCGTCAGTTTTTGGACTTTTGTATGTAAAAGGGTTATATTGAAACTTCACTGTCTGTCTATCCGCGTGTCGGGCTGTATCTACGTGATAACGAAAGAGTTAAGCTCACAAATAATTGTTATCGTAATACCTTGTTGTGTAAATGCAAGCAAGCGCGCGGCCTGCTGGAACTTGGCCGCGCACGGCCGTGCGCTTTGATCATGTTATTGAAGCAGGAATACCACACAACAAAAGTTTTTTTACTTGCTGAGCACAACCGACTTGCACTTTTTATTTGTTTCTCCCATGTTTATTATTTGAATAATCGTTGGTAGAATTGATAAAAACACCGATTTCAGCCACAGTGCACCAGTGCGAACCAAAAACAATTTCACCTATAATTAAACGGAATTACATGGCATTATTATCTGGTAAATTGTAAGCAGGTGCGTGCAGATTGCAGGGCATGTTACATGTAGCATAAATGAGATATATACAATTTCAAACTATTAATATGGTGATCAGCTCTATAAACCTTAAAGTTTAACTTCACTGGTTCTCTAAGTCTAGTGGTTGAAAGCTGTTAGCGAGGTCGTGGGTTTGTTTCCCAAGTTGAGATAAACAAAACTGTTGTTTTTAATTTTTTGGTCTTGTCACTTGTCA
The DNA here is from genome assembly GCA_905404155.3 of Plebejus argus. Classification (NCBI taxonomy): domain Eukaryota; kingdom Metazoa; phylum Arthropoda; class Insecta; order Lepidoptera; family Lycaenidae; genus Plebejus; species Plebejus argus. The sequence continues at coordinate 9,180,050 of FR989941.1, read as the reverse complement.
GGGTAATGCAGGCTAGTTATCGCTGGCCTGTGGCCGGCCAATGACCCCATGAAAAAGGAAAACTAGTGATCAGTAATTTCACTGACCAGTCCATGGACCGATTGTATACGAAAGAAAATACATGCGTCAATGAGAGTTAGAAGAAGGTTTCCTGGTTTTTTTCCTTTCTTATACTGACTATAAAACTTTCAAAAAAATCCTGTGTAGCGGACCTGGACTCAATGAAAAGATACTATACTTTATAATGATTTGACAATGATTGATATATACAATGGGCTTAAATAATTTTAAACCCTTTATTTTAAACCGCTCACGACGTAAAACAATAGAATATAAAAGTGGAACGTATCTAGCCATTCATCCCACTGGGTCGAACATCCATGGGACGAAAGACTATCTACTCGTCCACTCATCACAAGATTCAAAAAGGAAACTAAGTATATCACAAGTAAAAAGTAGAATCGAACCCGTAGACTCCGACCCACGGGCTCAGTTGAGAAGCATGAGCATGTTAGAGCTCTAGAAGCTAAAACTGCTAAAAGAGCTTCGCAATGTACATTTTATTCATAGTTATACCCATCCCCTCTCTTCCTATAGACTATTTCCTATTTCCCTTATAGTTAAAAACCATTAAATATCCTACCAGACAGGTGTTTTCAGTTTATCAGTAACAAAAGTCGTTTAGCACGATTAAACTGTTTCCCAGGAGACGTCAGTCTACTACTTTGCTAATTTACGTAAAACAATTATACAATTCCTCGCGTACGGAACTTGCAACGTAAAAGCACGTATAGAAGTCTGAAACACAATAAAATATTATGTGTATTGAGAAAACTATAAGATACCAAATGACGCCCGCAATAGTAACTATTAAGAGTGGGTTGCAACCACCCTTTTAACTATAACTTTAACCATAACAAAATGTCAAATGAACTGTCAAATCCCTAGTAAAAGCCCACGCCATACTTGACGATGACCTTAACTTTAACTTTAACTACGCCTCTTGAGGTTGTAAGTTGTAACCCACCCTTAGTAATCTATGCCGCAACTCCTTTGTGCCAAAATTCGTTTATCGCGTGGGAACCGTACATTTTTCCGGGAAAAAAGTATTCTGTGACTTTCCCGGGACTTAAGGTATCTCCATACTAAATTTCAGCAAAATCGGTTGAGCGGTTTGAGCGTGAAGAGGTAACATACAGACAGACGGACAGACACAAGTGTGTCACTTTCGCATTTATAATATTAGTATGGATGGTAAAATCGACTACAGCTGATATTGCAGAAAGTAGAGGTGTGTTATGACTTTGACGTGCCCGTCTGTCTGTCTGTGCGTGTGTATCATAATATTTTATCATCCAAACGAGTGCGCCTATTTCGATGTAGGTACCTAGTTTTTTTATTGACAGTGACAGACAGAGAGATTTACGTATAAAAGCTTAGGAAAAACAATGCTAATAATTTTTATCTTTACATAATTATATCTAACTTTTATCTTTGTCACAACTCACAAGGTATTTAATATTTATTAATCTAGTTTACATAAGTACAGATTATTACATAAGGTAATTTTATTATTTAAGTCAGAATTTGGATAGCCTATCCGACACTTATCAGGAAGTAGTAAAACAGGCCCTAAACATTACTTATATTACGTCTTATGCAAAATTAGACAACAGGTTTAATACTACTCTATATTTCTTAGCACCTACCTTAATGCTAACAAAACCTTATTATAAGAATTTAAGAACATAATTCAACTGATAACCTACTTAGACAGGATACAGCCATCGAATAGATTTAATATTTCCGACACAAAAAGTAACCTTTGCATTCAATACTGGCAAAATTAAAAAAGTTGTCTAGTTTTTCGGACGGATTGAACAAAACTAATTTGCCGCCATTTTGTTCAGCCTCAGAAGTCGGACACGTAATGGCCGCTGTTCGGGAATTTTCTAATTACGTTTTCAAAGACACCTCGTTTTAGCATGTGACGCTTAAAAAGGTTACTGAAATTGGAATCGACCAGATTTTTAGTTAGCTCTGTCCTTTTTTAACCGACTACCAAAAAGAGGTTTTATGTTTTGGTTGTATTTTTTGGTGTTTAACGCACAAATGTGTGGCCTCATTCTATACCTAAATTGATTTTTAATTATCAATTGCCTTGTTCACTTTCAATTGTCAATTTACAGAAAAGGGATAAATATTATTATTATAATTAATATTATATTATACCAGCTTAGAATATGCAAGTTTGGTCTTTACCTCTTTACGAATAAACCTAGAGATATCTAATTAAGATATAAATACTTAATATTTATAATTATTATGCATGCTCTGATTTGAATTTTTTAAGATAAGATTTTACTAAAGCACAGACGATAGAAGATAATATAAAGAGAGGGATAGGATTAATCCATCGATATCTTATTAAAGTAACATCTGCGTAACCCTATTGCAAAATAATTAGCTTAATGTAAATTATGCACCCCCTAATATATGCAAGTAGTCAGCCAGGAATGGGAAGAAACCACATGGCGTTATTTAAGGTAACTACACTCTTAACCCGTGGAGTGATGGCCTCTGCTAATTACCTATTTACCTAAACGTCGTTTTTTTTCAGTATTTGCAAAAAAATTGCAATAGGGGTTCGAAAATTGTAAAGTTACGGTTAATTACCTATAAATTACACCATAAATTATATATCGTTGTAATCTACATAAAATTTACTACCATATAAAATAAGAATATTCTTATAAAATAAACACTTACTTGAAAAAATGTTTAAGTTTTTTCATAAGTTACTTATTTTTCTTGCTGCTTGCTGGAGATTTTGACAAATTTCACTCAATTATCTTTCACAATTCACAAAGTAATCATTTTCACAATAAACTACATACATTTTAGAATTGACAAAATAAGTTATTCCTCTCTAAATCACAGTAATTATTTCACAAACTCTAAATATTTACATTACAACAAATCACGCGCCGGCCATGACACCATGACCTTGTGCCGACGGCGGACTGCGGCCGCCGGCCGGCGCGCGCGCATGCGCGGGTCATTGATGTACCGTTCGCACGGAAAAAAATATTTAAAATAATTTGATGTACATTTTTATCGTATTATTTGTATTTATCATCCAACATTTTAGCTGGATATAAGTTTTTACGTACATAAGTACATACATAAAATCACGCCAATACCCATTACAGGGTAGGCAAAGCAAAAAATAATATGATTTATTTTTTATAGTACAATTTCCTATGTATTATCGAATATTATACTGGATATCAAGTTTTTACATACAAAAATACTAAACATGCCTATATCCCTTACGGGGTAGGCAAAGCATCATAGTTCAGGTTTATAGCTGTTTTATATTCTTTTTCAAATAAAAAAATCGATATTATGCTTTTAGAGGAATAAATCACACTTGGTCTATTCTATCACATTTTTATTTTTACGGGTATGTAAGTATAAAATTGTATGTTATTCAGGTGATATAAAAGTTCCTTGAAAATTGTAAAAAATAGATGAAATAGCATTGAACTAAGTATACCGTATAATATATACAACAAAAAAAACTTTCATTTTTCTCTCCACTAATAAATTTACACAAGAGTAAATTGAAATAAACTAAAACTAGGCAATTGAATATCTATAAAACTATTAACACAAGAACGAAGAAGACAAGAAACCCAAACTAGAAGAACCTGTGCTATGTGTTTGGATCATGATGCCATGTCATGTAGCAAGTATTTGAGGGCTATAAGATAGAAAATTGATGCTATAGTGATAGGTTGCTAACTTGCTAGCCTATCGTGGCAGTTGTGGTTCCTGGCCCACTATTCTGCGCCGTGAGCATAATATTGTCTGCACTGGCATTGCTAGAATGGCGACGCGATGCGAGTTGCGAGCATAATAATATACTCACGTGGCAGTTGGGGTTCCTTGCCATTTATTCTGCGCCGCGAACATAATAATAACCGCACTGCGATTGCTACAATGGTGCTGCGAGCATAATACATATTATGTTCCTATAGTACGAGTACAGGAATTATATATTTTTAGTCTTGAAATTTACAACCTCAATGGAGATAATAATATACTTACTCTTATACAGGATGCAGCCTCGGTTTTTGTACGGTGGGCCACACGGTAAATGTAAAACCACCATTATAAAATGAGTTAACATCCGGAGTTCAGTCACAGAATATATAATAGTACTCCGGTTCAGTCCAAAGTCCGAATAGGGTAGCTTGGCTAGCGGTTGACTGTACACGAGTATACAGTGTGTAGCAAAAATAAGTGATAATACTTTAGCGTGAAAGTAGCAGCGCTGAAAGACCAAATTTTACTTTTGTATGGGGAAACTCGTGTCGCTCGAGCCCTTACCCATACAAAAGTGAAAAAAAATTCGTCTTTCACCGCTGAACTCTCTACAAGGAACAAGTACACACCCTAAAGTATTATCACTTATTTTTGTTACACACTGTATTTATCCATTTATCCCCATTGAGGTAAAATAAAACAAAAGTGGACAGTTGAGAACATAGTTTTATTTAATTACAAACAAGTTTTGTACATATTGTGACAAGTCGAAATCAAAGTACTTATAAATTCTATGCAACACTTTTTGAAAAAAAACGTGAAGTTATATAATGCAAGAACCTTAAACTATGTATTTTAATTTTTATAAAAAAATGCCTATAATAGAATTACTAATATAGATGTTTCTAATAATCTGTTATTATTGTATTAATTAGATAACAATACAAACGAAATATCACAACTTTGATTGCCATTATTATACAATTCAAATGAGTTATTACTTATTACTCAATTACAGTTCATAGTATCAAGTGCATTTTCATTACTATATAATACACAAACAAGATGTTCAAAAGCGATTAATAGAAAATTGTAAAATTTTCGATAAACACAAGATTGAATATGTTCATACTTCGCATATTTACATAATACAACATGTTTACTAATGTTTTACTTAGAACCATCTAAGTAAAACATTAGTAAACATGTTGTATTATGTAAACGCTGTATACAATATACATAATATATTTATAATCTAGTGTTACTCCTAAAAGCACAGTAGTGTCCACAAGATTCATTTTCTCATCATTTAATAGCAAATTGGTTTGCACTTGCTTAACATTTGGCAAGGTAAATCTTAACATTTTGTTTTATTAGAATTTAAAAGTAATTTATTTACATTAAACCAACTAACTATTTTTGAGAGAGCACAATTTACCTCGTCATAATTCGACAGTTGTCGCTTCACTTTAAAAATAAGTAAAAATAAGTGAACTGTCATCAGCAAAAAGTACTATCTCGTTATCATTATCCTTAACTAGATAAGGTAAGTCATTTATATAGATGAGAAAAAGAAACGGACCCAAAATGGATCCCCATGGGACTAAAATAAATGATTTGATTTGATTAACTTTTACAGTAAGTGTATATTTGTATAATATCATGTCAATACTCAATAGTAACTTTCTTATGAGAATTGTCTCATAAGAAAGTTACTTATGAGACAATTCTCATAAGAAAGTTAGTATTGACAATATTATACATTTACTCTAAAAGTTAAATCAAATCATTTATTTTTGTCAAATCATTATTGCAGGTCTTAACGGCTAATCGTAGATAAGTACTGTCATCTTTTGTAACATCTTATGTAACTTACAATTGCAAAAATAAATGATATGATTTGATTAACTTTTTGAGTAAGCGTATAATATTATATACTTCAGGACAAATGAATATTGCTTTGTCCGGGGATCAATCCCTATGTACATAAAAACAGCAAATAATACCATTATCTCGTCTGCATCAGTGTCAGTCCACTTATACAGACGTGATGATGGTTTCAGTGTGCCTTCAACTTTCATCTTGTTGATCGTCTGCTTAGCGTATCTATTAGTTTCCAGAACGATACGATCTATAATGTCCTTACTCCAGATGTCAGTAAAAGCATCATAGGCCGTATCATAGTCTTTGACTGGTCCAGGAGTAGGACCTGAAAAACTTTCAGGAACACCCGTGAAGGAGTCAAAGTCTTCATTCCAGTTATAACTAGTCGACACGCCAGGAAGACGATCGGCTTCTGCATCCATTACACTCTCCATGGCGCCTATGATTTGACGAACGGGCTCCTCTAGTTCGTCGTCGTTAGTAATGTTCCTATCTAATGTAGCCTAGTTAGTGACGTCGACAGGGGATTCGTCGAATTCATCGTCGAATTCACTGTCGAGTTCCAGAAGTACTCGGTTTGGGGACATTAGTGGAGGAACACCCCTCCGCCTCATCTTGCCATCTTGGATCAGCCTCTCCATCCTGGTCCTGGGGCAGGTCCGCCAGCCACCTGGTGACATGCCACGGTGACGTGGCCACCGGGCGTTTTTGTGCAGCCCACGGACGCACCGGTTAGGAGGAGGCTGCCACCAGGTGTCTTTCGAACCACTCGAGACCTTTTGAAAATACAATAATAAAAATTACAAGCTAGGCAATAACTTATCGTATACCAACTATGTCACGCGGCTTTACTCGAGCTATTTTTTTTCTACTATTTCCAATAAGATAATATTTCCTCTTGTTAGAAATAGCCCTTGTTAGAAAAATTCCTATCTACAAAGTCCTAAACCACATAATTCATAAAAATCAGTTCAACAATGACAAACAAACAGAGCTTATATGGGACGGACACCAAGTAGAAGGAAATATTATACTTACTGTTGGACGGGAGTGACTAGTCTTGGATCCGGGTCGGGGCCGTCCAGAGAGCAGCCCATTAAAAGGGCTCTTCGAGCGGCCGACGCCGCTGCGAATAGTGGAGATGTGAGTGTGACGGCGTCACACTCCGGGATCGGGAGCTCGACCGCAGTCGTCCGAATCTAAAAATTGACAATAGTATGAAGTATCTCAATCACACCCTTTTTTTAGTTATTTAGAATCGTGAAAATCGATATGCCTACAATATTACAACAAAAAAACAAACTTATAAACCATTACAATTTGAATGTAAAAGACAAATAGCAATTTTACCTATTCAGCCATGGAATTTTATTTTAAAATATATATACTAATATTTTACTACATATCACCAACGTTTTGGACTACACCCTATATCTGTTCACTCTGGGTTTTTTCCCCATACAAAATGAGCACTGTCCTTTGTCACAAAATATTGCCAATTAAAACAAAAAAAAAACAATAAAGTGCTTATTTTGAACTAAATCCAACTATATCGTATAATACCATGGAAAGTGAGAGTTATATGTACGGAATTCAATAAAATTTTCATACTAAAAAACACTATAAGTCTAATTGGGCATTTGATATTCCGAAACCAAAAACAGAAATCATTCACAGAATCACTCGAAAAAATGAATACAAAGTTATTATATAAATATATATATAGCGTTACTTTTTTATCGCTTTTGTTGCTGTCCGTACGCGCCATTCGGTTCGCGCCATTCGGCATTCACAACAACACAAATTTCGCGCCAATGTTGATTGTTTCAAAATACGATAATTTTTTATTAGCACTAAATTCTGGATAATTCTTTTGCAAATAAGTTCCTGAATAACTAATCTACACTTTAGAACGAATAAATACAAATAAACGTTGAAATATGTGGAAAATTTCATGTCAAATATGACGCGGCATGAGTGAAAAAAACCTAAACTGAAAAGTTTCATCGTTTTTTCGCCAAAAAACATTGCACTTTCTGCAATTGTTATTATTTCAATAGAAACTACACTAAATTTCCAGTAATTCCATATAAGATTCTTATAAGAATACTCACCGTTTCCTGCAAGAATTCATTTTCCAAACAAATCACGTCACACACGAATGTCAAGCATCGAAACAATAATGGCGGTCGCGGACCGTAGTGTTTTGTTTTTTCTTTTTTTACTCAACCGTGTTCCGTTCTACGCTTCAGATGGCGAAAAAATTATTCCTAGTAAACCACAGATTTATATTACAAAATAAATAAATTAGTCTACGTGTAAAGGAACGTAGAAAATAAGCGGCCAATCCGCGCGTAGTAAATTTGAACACCCGTCTGTGCAAGCGGCGCGCGGGGCATTCAAAATTCTTGCACACCCGTGTGTGCACAAAACACTTGACGGGTTAAGGCCATAGGTTCACTTAATTATAAGGCGTGGAGTACATACTCGTAAGTGAGACATAACTATCCATACCCCCATATTAATTAAAATTTTTACACAGCGAATACAGGGCCTGCTTATCTTTGTCTGGACTTTGGAGTTTGGTTGGAATCATCATAGTTTACAATGTTACCGACAAACTTAGCAAACATTAATTAAATAGATTGCCTAAATTTTTTATTTGTAACAATTTACTATGCTATAATAATATTATGTATTACCATAACTTTTCTGACATTTCACCAAAATCGGTTGAGCGTTTTGAGTGTAAAAAACAAACAAACAAGTGGACAAAAGACACTTTTTAGTAATATAATTTAAAATATTTTTTAATATTAGTAATTAGTATGGAAGTGTAAAAATTCGATTAACCAAAGCGTGCACATACCCTTAACCATAATATTCAACTGCAGTGAATACGGGAGAAGAAAAATATGATATTGCCGAGAGCGGGCGGCGTGATAGTTTTTATTATGTGTGAAGTTAGAGCCGGAATTGCTTAGTATATTTATGTGTTTGAGGTTATGAATATCATTGTAAGTTATGTATAATTGTTTCCTGTTAATATTAATTGGAACATTATTTATAAGTAGAGCAGCTTGCAGAGCAGATAGCATAAACATGCTCGTGTTTGCGAACGCACACAATGCGACGGTCAGATAACAGTGCTATAAAGCACTTATGGAATTAAGAGGCTCTAAGAAGTCTCTACCTAAGAGGCTCTTTCCGAAGGTGAACTTAAGAGCGTTTACACCTTTCACGCTCAATTTGGTCTAAAACTGTACTTTTCCAAACTTGAAAAAATCATCAACCACTTATCTTTATAAAAATGTTGATAACGTATTTTTGTAGAAAATTTCACTGTCTATATAGTTATCAGAGAAAAAATAGGATTTATAGAGTATTTGTACATTAAATCTCGATACCTTAACAGAGGTTTCCTTAAATTCCGTTTTAGTATCAGTTTCGAAGCTTTTAATTTACGAAACCAGCGATAGATCTAATTATAAAATAATAATAACCTATTGACAAAATCCTTAAGCAAATAGTTATCAGAAAAAAATATTTCGTTTAGGTATTTAACTTTATGTAATTTAAATTCAAAGAATGAGAAATATCAAAGAAATATCAAGGAATTAAAACTTTTTTATTACCTATTTATTTAACTTAATTTAATATAATAATAGCTTCATATCATAGAAGAACACTTTAATTTAAAAAATTGTTCTCAACAAATCTTTTGTTATTTTTTTTCTACAAATATTTTAAAACTACTATAAATCGCTGCGCGCAGAGCAATTCCAATAGTCCGCCGCAGGTTTGTATGGAAACTTGAAATAAGGTGTAAACGCTCTTAAGCTCTCTACAAAATTGGTGTGTCAGAATTTTTGCAATTTCAAATGTCAAAAATCCCTACTTTGTGAACAGCATCCTGCACGACATCCGTATTCAAAAGTCTATCAGAGAAAATGATTTTCAGGCAGATGGCGAAACCTACGCCTTTGGGGTGGGTTACATCAATAAATAGTAATAATTTATAATAATGTTGGTCATAGTCTGTCAGCTGGGCTTGGCATAAGTCGTAACACGACCAAAAGACGTAGGCCTGCCATCCTATCAATCACCTTCTCTGATAACACTAAAATTTAGAATAGTAAGGGCATGTTTCACCACTTCCTGATAAAGTGCCGAATAAACTATTCACAATTTTTTTGACAGATTCTTCATACTCGATCTATCAAGTTAATTGGTGGATAGCCATTATGCGAATAGCCTATTCAGCACTTTATCAGGAAGTGGTGAAACAGGCCCTTAGAAAAGTAATCATCCCTATACCCTACAAATCTAAATCAGTATTGAGAATTTGAATTCCGCACAACATTCCCTTCATTAAGAAGTACTTACCCAATATAATAACACTTCATAATCATGATCATAATAATAATAACCATTCATAATCTAGTCTCCAACTGTCATGTCATAACATTGACATTGCACAAGCCCACACAGGAACTTCAACGAAAACACTCCACATGACACGTGCCTGTTGCTATAACAATAATTATTGTCAGAAGAGTAGATAACCAAACAGAGGGAAATACGTCGAAATAATCGCGGTGGTGAACAGTTACTACCTACTTTCTATGAAATAAATTATACTATGTATGAACGGTGTTCACCCGAACAACTAGGGTTGCCAACTCTCGAAAATGATTGTCCTGTCCAACTTCATCTTAAATTTTTGCACTAAGTCAATAGATATTAATATACTTAGACAATAATTATTACTTTTTAAAAAAAAATCCGGAGAAATTATCGTTCTCCGGGAGGACGGGAGGCTTAAGCATTATTACCGGAGTCTCCCGGGCAATCCGGGAGGGTTGGGAACCCTACGAACAACCTGTGTATGTATGTATCCATAAATTATAACAGTTATAAAAGCAATTTAGGCATTCAATGAAACAAAACATACGTACTAAAAAGAACTGAGTAAACGATGATTTTATTAAGATTAATAATTATAATAGAACTAACCACGTTAAAACTATTAACGTTATCAAAAAAATTAAGTTCAGTATAAGTAGTAAAAGATTGTACAAAGTATAGCATCTTTTTTCGACAACTTAATCGTTGATATCTATAAATTCCATGTAAATAAAAAATAAGAGCAATAAAGGTGGGGTATCATAATAAAAATAAATAGTGAATGTGAATTGGTATTTTGTTATGAATTTTAAGTATTTACTTAGCAAACTTGATCAGTTTCATTGAATATAGAGCATTGATCTGAAATACAACCGAACGCCAACCTTTTTTTTTTGGATGCGCAGGGGAAACCATTTATGGGTGTCTCGGGTTGGGGATGTGCTCAGAACAGGAACTTCTAAAATCTGTGGGGATGTGCCTCAGTTAAGCTGAAGCACCCCGGGGATATGTGAGACTCCTACCCACTAAAACCACCTGCGGTTCGCCTTCAGCCGTATACGGGGGGATGTCCTGGATCTAACAAGCACGGGACTCCCTCCACGACCGGCCGGTCTAAGACTTCACGGTAAAAGACTTCTACTTTTGCATGGATGTATGGATTTACTCTAAGTAATAAATCTTGCAAGTATTTGAACTATTTGAAATATCTTAATGGTTCAGTGGTTATGTTAAATTCTGTGGAAGCAATTACAAACCTTTTAGGTTAATTAACAAGGGATATTCAATCGGGCCAAATCTGTATGTAAATGTATTGAAATGGTTCCCGATATTCGTACATGTCGGGTCGCCCATTCAATTTATCTGCGTTATAAAATTTCAAACGAACTAGGATCAGAGTAATACATACTAATATTATAAATGCGAAAGTGTGTCTGTCTGTTAACACATTACGCCCAAGCCGCTGAACTAATAATTTTGGTGTATGGTATGGAGCACAGATATTTTGAGTCTCGGCGAAGGACGTAGGATATTTTTTATCCCGGAAAAATGTAAGAGGATACTCCAGGGGCGAGAGAAATTCAAAATAGGTATTTTGAAAATGTATTGCTGTCTCACCAATCTCAAGTCTCCCACCGCAGAGCGCGATAGAGACAACACGACAAAAGTTCTAATAAAAGAACAGAAAATAATCGATTCGTTGTCCTCTGATTCCTTCTCCAAAACTTAACCGATTTAAGTACTTTTTTCATTAAGAATTAAAGCAAGGCTTGTGCTGTGTGCCTATGTTTTACTTTTTTGGTATATTCTAGCCAGTTTTGTTTTCGGGGTGTTTGAAAACAGAGAAAAATCTGGCCATTTTTTGGGTTTTTGAACGTTCATATCTTTTTAATAATTAAATTATGAAATAATCGGCCAAGTGCGAGTCGGAATCTCGCACGAAGGGTTCCGTACCATTATAGAGCGAAATTAGGCCATAAATTGTGTTTTTTGTATGGGAGCCCCCCTTATTTTTTTATTTTATTTTAATATTATTATTAAATATTAAAGTACATATTATATAACTAAGGATTTTGTGTAAAATTCAAGTACCTACCTGTTGCCGTTTTTTGATAAAGAGCAAAAAAGGCCAAAAAAATCACGTTTGTTGTATGGGGGCCCCCCTTAAATATTCATTTTATTTTATTTTTAGTATTTTTTGTTATAGCGGCAACAGATATACACAATCTGTGAAAATATCAAATCTCGAGCTACTACCGTTCTTGAGTTACAGCCTGGAGACAGCAAAAAAGGCCAAAAAATCACGTTTGTTGTATGGGAGCCCCCCTTAAATATTCATTTTATTTTATTTTTAGTATTTGTTGTTATAACGGCAACAGACATACATAATCTGTGAAAATATCAAATCTCTAGCTATTACCGTTCTTGAGTTACAGCCTGGAGACAGACAGACAGACAGACAGACAGACGGACAGACGGACAGACGGACAGACAACGAAGTCTTAGTAATAGGGTCCCGTTTTTACCCTTCGAGTACGGAACCCTAGAAAAGAAAACATAAGGGACATTGTAATTAGTGACCATAGATGGTCAGGAAAAAAATGATAACTCTGCCGGTATTATCCAGGGAGGAAACAGCGGACAACGTCTGTATGGATAAACGGCGGTGTAGATCCATCAGAGAAGTTGATTCCTATTTCCTAGGCAGATGGCGGACCTTAGTAATTTGGTCGCGAACTCAAACCCGTCCAACCGATTACAGCTATAGCCTATAACATTAAATTGACAGACGCCGACTAAATGACGTAGTTTGCCTACGAATCAATTTCCTCGATAGTACGAGTACATACACTTTTTCCAATGTAACTGACAAGAACCAAACATCGTAATATTTGTCCTTTAAGTTTCGAAATCTTTGCTTCAAAGGCGTGACAAACGAAAATTCTTTAGATTTTTTACTGTGGGAGAGCCATGCTTCGGCACGAATGGGCCGGCTCGACTGGACAAATACCACGGGCTCACAGAAAACCGGCGTGAAGCAGCCCTTGCGCTGTGTTTCGCCGAGTGAGTGAGTTTACCGGAAGCCCGATCCCCTACCTTTTCCCTTCCCTACCCTCCCTTATTTCCTTCCCTACCATCCCCTATTCTCTTCCCTACCCTCCCCTACCCTATTACCCTATTCCCTTGTAAAAGGCCGGCAACGCACCTACAGCTCTTCTGATGCTGCGAGTGTCCATGGGCGACGGGAGTTGCTTTCCATCAGGTGACCCGTTTGCCCCCTTTTTTCATAAAAAAAAGATGTTATCAGTAATTGAATCTCAATAGTGATTACAAATTCTTAAGTAATGGTGCCGTTTAAAGTGTTATTTGTCAATTTATCTCAATTTAGTCTAAATGACTGATTTAAGAGTTAGTAAAAGGACACAATTGGACAGTGGACTGGAATATCCCGATTGCTTTATCTGTTTTTCCAGTCTTAGAGTATGTTTACACGGTCAGTTCCGTCTATGAGTCTGAGACTGACGCTAGAATGATGACCGGAAAGTACATTATAAAAATGATATTAAGTCCGTTAATCAAACGCTTACACCGTACACGATCATCCTCCCGTCAGTCTGGATCAGACTGAACTGATGCCAGACTGACCGTGTAACCTGTCTTCTATACAATATGTTCTTATTATAAAACAAAGTCGCTTTTTTCCCTCATGTCCCTTTGTTCCCTTTAATCTTTGAAACTACGCAACGGATTTTGATGATTCTTTCAGTTTTAGATAGCCCATTTATTGAGGAAGGCTATAGGTTATATTTTATTACGCTAAATCTAATAGGAGCGAAGAAATAGAGGAAAATGTGGAAAAAACGGGGAAAATTATTTGAAAGGGCTAACTTGAACGCGCTAATTTCAGGAACTACTGTCCGGTTTTAAAGATTCTTTTAGTGTTAGATAGCCCATTTATTGAGGAAGGTTATAGGCTATATTTTATCACGCTAAGGCCTAAGACTAATAGGAGAATGTGTCTCGCGAACTACTGGAGCAATTTTATGTTATTTGGCACAGATTAGAAGTAGACCACGTGAAGGATCATTGGCTATCGATTTTAATAATTTTTTCAGTGGCTATATATTTTATACCCGTGCGACGCCGGGGCGGGTCGCTAGTGTGGTTATAAAGTACTAGATGATGCCCTCAACTTTGTTGCGCTAAAATTCGTTTATCGCGCGGAAACCGTATATTTTCCGGGATAAAAAGCATCGTAGATCCTTTCCCGGGACTCAACCTATCTTCATAGTTCATATTACTAATTCCATTCCTCCATAATTGAGGTATTTCAGCAAAATCGGTTCAGCGGTTTGGACGTAAAGACGTAACAGACAGACACACATCCTTTCGCATTATATCCATTTCGGATTAAGATATTGTAAGATATAGATTCAGATATAAATACAAGAGAATACTTTAAGTATTTTAAATTGTCACTTTTCGACGTAATTATAACGTTAACGTATACGAAAATATAAAATATTGCTCTATATTTTGTCCGTCCGTTTTATTTATTATTCGTTTTTAAGTATCTTAATAATTAATGTCTGAATATAATACTTTTTGTAAATGTTAGAACAATCCTTGCATGAAGTCATTAAAGTTAATGGAAGGAAAAATCTCGTATAACTTGTACTATAACTCGTATAACTTAATGTGATAGCATTGTTTAAGTACTAATAATTTACCCTTAGCTCATACATTTAACGATGATCGTATGAGTCATAAAAAGAATTTCTCTTTGTAGTGCTATTAATATAAATTGAGTAAAAATATTATTTCTATAAATATTTATGAATTAAGATGAAAAACTTTTGTAAAGCTTCTATCATTTCGAGTTTGATACTAATTTGTAAGAAGTCACTAAAAACTATTTATCTATTTTATTTACTTGTTATTCAAAAACTATAGTTTTTTTTTTTCATACACTTTTTAATGAGGAAGGAATCTTTTAGCCGATTTCCAATAAAATATTCCGTACATCTACTACCCTATCTCTATGTTTACATATACAATTATACTACATAATATATCAATAATATGTTATTCATCTATTACCCTATCCCCCCCCCCTTATACAAATAGTTCTGTTTAAATCGTGCGTCTGGTATTGTCACAGTTAAATTACTGGCGTACGCTTCACACCCCCTATCTCACTAATTGAACCCAAATACACTTAAATTTTCTTTGTGTCTGACATAATTATAGTCAGAGGGTCATCCCCCTTGCCTATGTCCTAAAATTCCATGGTCATTAAAATTCCCTAAATTGCGTTGTGGACGATTAATATGTCGCAATAAATTTTTAAGTCACAATATATTTTATTGTATTCTAAACACAAAATTAAGAACATATTTTACAAAAGTTGCAGTGGCGTACTTACACCTCTTTAAAGATTTGTTCAAGAAAACCGATATCATATTTTCTGGTAGTAATACAAATAATGTGATATGCAGGAAAGCCATAATAAATAAGTATAGTAAGTAAGTATGCTAGGCTTATAAAAATTCTGACATTAACATTATTTCGCAATCAAAAACCAATCAATCTCGGAGAATCTTGAAGATCAAAATAAACAAGCACTTCTCAAAAAATATGCTAGTAAAGCTGTACTTAAAATACTAATTTCAAAAAGCGCATTCAAGATCATTAACTTTGTCATTTAGAAGCAGCAATAAAATTATTGAGTAACAGCCAGTATTTTCGTGCAATATCTCCACGAAATCATTAATTTTTATTGCGGCGGAGAAAAAACTCATAAAACATATTACTTTATGTGATTCCATTGCTATTCCGGTACCTTCCCATGTATGCAAAACAATTCTCTGGAATGTCTTATTCTGTAAAGTACAGGCCACAAAATGTCGTTACGACTTTTTTGTTTACTACATACGATATTTAGTAATTAAATCTGCAGGTTTTGAGGACAAAAATTATGGAATTATGCCTTCCATCCCGGTGTAAAGTATTATTTCAGTAATACAGATTATAGAGTTAGCAATATTCTAATTGAGCAATTACCGTGTGATAATAATAATTGAGCAACTATTTAGTTAAAAAGATGTCCAAAAATATAATATATTTAAGCCCGTGCGAGTATTTAATTATGGGCTACTCGAAAGATGATCTTCCAATTTTATTTAACCATAACTCGGTTGTAGAGCATTGAACGCTAAATTAACAAATTAAAAACACGTTACTCAATTTGCAAAACTCATGTCGTTACGACAAATCGTGTCGGCGTTACTAAACGGAACAGTGTCCTCAGTCTTACCGCTCCACATGCATATATTCATATTTTTGCTGACAATTATATGCGACACTATTTTCTGCGAGACGTGTCCGGTATTCGAGAAATTTCCACTCATATTTAGATTGAAGTGCGCTTAATTGTATATAATATTGCATTCCGAGGTTTGTATTAAGCAAGTTCTGGTTGCTCATAGCCTAGACTCTACACCTACTGTAATAGAGTAGATATTACATAATATATTCTCTACTATATTTACCAGGAAATGCCAATATCCTAAGGCCTAAGCTATTGCTATCGAGGTGTTACCCGTGAAGTCGTGACGTCTTCACTACGAAAGTAAATCCTAAGCTGTTCTTATATCCAGGGTTATACTAGCTTTTGTTTGATAAATTCAACAGTGAAGTTATAAATGAAAAATGTTGAGTAGATGTTTATAACGCCACTTACACCTTTCAATTGCAACTCTTGTGTCCATGGGCGACGGCAGTTGCTTTCCATCAGCTGGTGACCCGTTTACTCTTTTGCCACCTAATTTTATTAAGAGAATAACACAGCATTATAATCCTATATACTACTATTGTAATAATAAAATACGCTTGTTCGTAATTCCGTGCAGGCGGCCTACATAGTGTTAACGCGTTGGTTTCTTTATGTATTTAATTTGTCCGGCGATGGCCACACGTGTTGCGTCGGTTTGCGAATATGGAGGATATACAAGAACTGGGTGAATATTACTAGAAATTAGAATAGATGTAAGTAGATCTTTAAATCTATGTAAATAAAAAAGATTTTTAAATTTCGTTATTCTCGCTATTAGAGAACGGCTGAACCTTAGTCTTGAAATATTCGAAGAAGTCCAGGGAAAGTTTATATTTGGAGGGAAGGAACACGTGGTTCACCGGATCATCCTAGTCTATACTCTAATAAGTCTAATATTAGCCGATTTGTCACTAAAATATGCCCTACATCATAACATTAAAGGCTCGGACACTGGTGTCGAGACACATCGTATAAATGCAAATACAATTTCTTTTTATACGCTTTTTATTTAGCTTCACCTGTATATTTGTTTGTAACATTCGTTCAAACTTTGTAGATTTATCGAGGACCGATGACAATACACTAATTTGATATAATTATTCCATTTTTATACGCTTTTTATTAGCTTCACCTGTATATTTGTTTGTAACATGTTTGTAACCGACTTCTTTGGGCGCGATTTTGACCCACTATAAACGGCCAGATTTCGT
Organism: Plebejus argus; assembly: GCA_905404155.3. Classification (NCBI taxonomy): domain Eukaryota; kingdom Metazoa; phylum Arthropoda; class Insecta; order Lepidoptera; family Lycaenidae; genus Plebejus; species Plebejus argus. The sequence continues at coordinate 9,162,383 of FR989941.1, read as the reverse complement.
TCAAACTTTGTAGATTTATCGAGGACCGATGACAATACACTAATTTGATATAATTATTCCATTTTTATACGCTTTTTATTAGCTTCACCTGTATATTTGCTTGTAACATGTTTGTAACCGACTTCTTTGGGCGCGGTTTTGACCCACTTTAAACGGCCAGATTTCGTTCAAACTTTGTAGATTTATCGAGGACCGATGACAATACACTAATTTGATATAATTATTCCATTTTTATACGCTTTTTATTAGCTTCACCTGTATATTTGTTTGTAACATGTTTGTAACCGACTTCTTTGGGCGCGGTTTTGACCCACTTTAAACGGCCAGATTTCGTTCAAACTTTATAGATTTATCGAGGACCGATGACAATACACTAATTTGATATAATTATTCCATTTTTCAATTTGTATGTTTGTATGTTTGTTTGTAACCCTTTATAATATAAAAAGCGTGTTTTTAGTTTTTTTAACTATTACTTATTTCATAAAGTCCTTTAACTAATATAATAAATGCAAAAGTATGTCAGACTGTCTGTTACCTTCTAACGATTGAACGGCTGGACCGATTTAAATGAAATTTGGTATTTAGATTTAACCGTGGGAGAGCCATGCTTCGACACGAAAGGGACGGCTCGACCGGAGAAACACCACGGGCTCACAGAAAACCGGCGTGAAACAGCGCTTGCGCTGTGTTTCGCCGAGTGAGTTTACCGGAGGCCCAATCCCCTACCCTTTTCCCTTCCCTACCCTCCCTTATTTCCTTCCCTACCCTCCCCTATTCCGTTCTCTACCCTCCCCTACCCTATTAAAATATTCCCTCATAAAAGGTCGGCAACGCACCTGCAGCTCTTCTGATGCTGCGAGTGTCCATGGGAGACGGAAGTTGCTTTCCATCAGGTGACCCGATTGCTCGTTTGCCTCCTTTTTTTCATAAATAAAAATATACTTTGTCAGACGGCAATGGACATATTAATATGATATATTTTTTTAAAGTATTACCAATCCCACGCGATAAATAAATTTCGGCATCCGTTGCGGCTTCATCTAGATCCATATTATAAGCAAACGAAAGATTCTATCAACTTCCTCAAAGGCCGTCCTCTGGGATCCCATCATGAAGAAGGGTTCATGGTTTAACTCTCGGGTCATGTAAAACTTACGAGTATGTAAAACCTGCTGCGACAAATTTGACCTCATCCGAATTCTGTTGCACCCTAGGGGCAAGCTATCACACCCTTTGGGACCATAATCAATACTTAACAGGTACGTTCGGACCCAGTGAAAACGATAAATTATGGTTTTGGGTGAACGTGTTAAGAACTTAAGAGTCTGTGAATAAATAATCAAACGGGTTTATAAACTTAATATGTTATGGTTAATTTTATTTATTTATTTTATTTCTTAGATCAAATGCTTGGTTTTCGAAGGTTCTTTTTATTATTATTTAACTAGTACAAAAATTTCACCCTATTTTACCTTTTATTTGGCTTGGTGATTAAATTAGACCCCAATATAGATAAGACTAGATGAAGAAAATAGGTTAGTTTTATTGCGAGAAAATGTACGGTCCCTGTGATATTATTTTACGCGTACAAAGTTCGCGTGGAATATACTTAGCTAGTCTTAGGTGTAAATATATTAATTACGAGCTTTTGCCCGCGGCTTCGCTCGTGTTAAGAAATATTATACAAACTTTCATCCCCTATTTGAACCCCTTGGGGCAAGAATTTATCAAAATCCTTTCTTAGCGGAAGCCTACGTCATAACATCTACCGACATGCCAAATTTCAGCCCGATCCGTCCAGTGGTTTGGGCTGTGCGTTGATAGATCACCATGCCAGTCAGTCACCTTTGAGTTTTATATATATAGATATCCTCTTCGTAACTAGTCTGGAACATTGTTTTACCAAAAAAGCGTCCATAGATTATCGATCATCATGGTTAAGTACAATTTCATTTGTGAAACGATAAAGCTGCGACGATAAATAGTGCACAGACCGCATCTAGACGGACTAATGTGCTAGTCTATCAGCCTGTTAGTGCGAATTAAATACCGGGCTGCTAGTGTCTATGTGATGTATGCTCAATAGTACTGTTTACGTAATATACTGTGTATGTCATCAGCTTTAAAATAGAGACCCATTTTAAACAATCTGTAAAAATTTTAGAAGTCTAGCTTTAGCGGTTCTTGAGGTACAGCCTGGAGACATACAGACAGACGGCCAGACGGACAGACATCGAAGTCTTAGTAATAGGGTCCCGTTTTTACCCTATGGGTACGGAACCCTAAAAACGATTAAGTATTCAAGAAAACTTAAATTATTATTCATCTGATCTGGTCATCTACACCCCGAACTCTGTTGCACATGAATTCGTTTGTCGCAATAAGAACCGTACATTTTTCTGGCATAAAAATAATATATCATAATAAGTCCTTTCCCGGCACTCGATGTATCGACTCTATAATTTTCAGCAAAATCGGTTTGGGCGTGAAGAGGTAACAGACAGACGGACACAATTTCGCATTTATAATGTTTGTATGGCAGTATGGATTTCAGATTTCCCTAGTAAATTATTGTAATAATATTCTTTGCGGAATAAAACCTGTCTGTGTTTCCGCAACTTTACATGTCTAGTTTGAGATGACGAAGAAATTATTACTAAAAAAATAATTGTTGGTTTCAATAAAGATTTTTATTATAATAAAAAAAATTACCTAAGTATATATTTTAAAAGTTGACCCGTCAAAAAGAGACTTATACTGCCGCACTCAGAAACGAATAGTAACGAAATGTAGAGTTTGATAGATATACAGAACCTTATAATGTGGGGCTTATGTCAATTTCTTCTTTTAATCCGTCGATCGTGGAAAAACGAGACACAATAGCTTAATATATTGTATTGTTATCGCGGTCGCATGCGACCGCCTGGGGCTTGATAGGTAACAGTTAAGTAAAGTTTGAAAATTATGTCACGCGGGAAAGCCTGTGAAAAGTTAAAATTAATAATAACGCAAAGGACTTTAAAATGTTATGACATTTTGGGACATACAGAATGATTTAAATGATTTAAATCAAACCAGCAGACAAGCGGATTACCGAAGGATTATTTTTAATAGCTCGTTTGTGATTGACGCTTAGTAGCCATATTTGTTATGTCCATGAAGGCTTTATTTGTTAATATAATATGTAATTGATTGTACTGTCGGTTCTTGGTGGAAATTCATTTGTTAATTTAATAGCTTGATTTTTAGGGTTCCGTACCCAAAGGGTGAAAACGGGACCCTATTCATGAGACTTCGTTGTCTGTCCGTCTGTCTGTCTGTCTCCAGGCTGTAACTCAAGAACGGTAATAATAGCTAGAAATTTGATATTTTCACAGATTATGTATATCTGTTGCCACTATAACAACAAATACTAAAAATAAAATAAAATGAATATTTAAGGGGGGCTCCCATACAACAAACGTGATTTTTTTGGCCTTTTTTGCTCTATATCAAAAATGGCAACAGGTAGCTGCTTGAATTTTTCAAAATATCCTTAGTTATATATGTACTTTAATATTTAAATAATAATATTAAAATAAAATAAAAAATAAGGGGGGCTCCCATACAAAAAACACAATTTATGGCCTAATTTTGCTCTATAATGGTACGGAACCCTTCGTGCGCGATTCCGACTCGCACTTGGCCGATTTTTGACGGACAGGAGACGTAGCACTGGCGTACAAAGGATTAATAAAACTGTATTTTAAAAAGATAAAACCGACTTCAAAATTATACGTAATTGAGAATTAAAACTCCCTATCTTCAAAACTACTGATAACTGAACCGATTTTGATGAAACTTGCACTGTTCCATAAGTTGAACAATACGGTCTAGTACAACAAAAAAAGAATTACTGAAATCAGACTAGTAGTTCCGGAGATATACGAACACAAACATAAATAGGTCTACCGGAGAGGTCCACCTGTGCAGGTGCAGACCGTAGCATGTATGGCAATTGGCAGGCGTGGTCTAGTGGTACAGAGCGCGGCTCTTGACTCGGAGGTCGTGGGTTCGATTCCCGCGTTGGAAACATATTATAACATGTTTCCAAGTTTGGTTAGGACAATGCAGGCTGATCACCTGATTGTCTGACAAGTAAGATGATCCATGCGTCGGATGGGCATGTAAAAAGTCGGTCCTGCGCCTGATCTCTCGCCGGTCGTGTCGGTCTGCCGTCCCACTGGGTTATGAGAGTAAAGGAATAGAGAGTGCTCTTGTGTACTGCGCACACACTTGGGCACTATAAAAATACTCCTGCGTAGCTGGCCTGGTTTCAATGAAACCGGCCACCGTCACCGAAACCGGTGTGGGGAGCTATTATTATTAATTGGCAGGCATTAGTACTATCATAAAATAGGGTAAAAGGAATAAAGCGAAATTCTTTTCTCTATGATCACGTATACTTCATTTAAAGTCAATTAATAAATAGTCTTAAAGGTTAAGACTAATAATAATTAAGACTTAAAGGACTCTTGTATGTCTGCTTTTTTTAATTAATTTGATTAAACTTTAACGTGCTTTAAAATAACACGCTTTGACGCCCGAGCCTTGTATTTTTCAGGTACATTTTGATTAACAACGGCCGCTCTTAAATCAATCAGCTTAATTGTTTTCTGCTGGATTATTACGGAAAGATAGAGATCGGTTGCTTTCAAGCTATCACAATTCACAACTATCTATCACTTTAAACAAAAACCAGTCAAAAGGTGCAGATATTTTGTAATCTAGATACATTACTTATTATTAATTTTACTATTTGTATAATTGTGTATAGATTATTATGTTATACAATCATTTTCAGAAATTATTTAATCTAACTTTTAATTTTTTCAGAATTCGAGACGAAACGTGAAAATCGAAAATGAAGGCGATTACTGTTGAGGTACTATAGTGAGTAGTGACACCTGCAAGCTTCAACACCAGTGAAATCACATGTGTTGCTGGCTTTATTTTTATTTTGTGTTACCTTTACCTACAGACTCTGCCGATACCGCTAATCCGCCGGGCAAAACATTTCCCCGTGTAAAAACGGATATTCAATCTCTATGGTCACGTAATAGACGATAACAGAAGCCTACGGCGTAGTGGCGTAATTTTTAGCATTTATTTTCCGAGAATTTCATTGTTATGTCGCATTTATCAATAAATTTAATTGGCCACCGAGATGATTTACGGTAGAGTGAAAGTTATTCGCGATTTTTGATTCTTCATTTGGGATTGATATTGTAAAAATTAATTGAATTTTATGTACCCCTTTATTGGATGTTATGGTTCGTTGATTTTGTTTTTTTTTTTCACATTATATAAAATAAGACCCAAAGTTAAGATTAAGGCAAAATAGGAAAAAATATTTACTAACAATTAAACAAAATTATACTAACCATAACATCCTAAATCGTTATGTACTAGGAATGCCACTAATAGGATTTTCTGTAGTAGAACTCTAAGAGTGAGTTGCATCAACCTACCTTAACTATAACTGTAACTTTAACCATAACAAAATGTGAAATTTGCTGTCAAATCCCTAGCAAAATTCGCCATATTTGACGATAACCTTAACCTTAACTTTAACTACGCTTCTGGTGCAATTCACCCTTTTAAAGTGTCAATAATTGAGTTCTTTAGCCTTACGATGATAGATTTTAACATTTTAATAAAGCAATTTTAATTCAAGTGCAGTGCGGACGTCCACGTATACACATAAAGGGTATTTTTATTGCTTACCGTTAACATAAAGTTCAAACTGTTTCATCCTCCCTCAGAACAAAAAGGAGTGGATAGGCCATGCTGTTATTATTTCTACTCGAAAGACAAGGCGCGCCCGGATTATGATTGCCAGTGTCGGACACAATCTAGCGATTGTTATCAAAACCTAGCAAAAAGTAAAGACAGTATTATGCAAACTATACCAGCTATGTGTAAAAATTTGGTAAATTTACAGTTACTACGGAGTACGAATACGGACTCGAAGCTAAAAAGAAGCGTAGGTATACGCGTATGCATATAAAAGCGCGTGTAAAAATTGGCTTCACTTTTAACTAAGCACTTGTTTTTTTTTTATTGTCATATCATTATTATTTATTAATAGCCGTTGGTGTCCTACAGCTGCTGGGCAGAGGTCTCCCCTCTTCTTTGTTTTCTAAATAAGTAAATTATGCATAATAATATTATGATGTGTACTCCATAGATTTTTGTGCTCGTTGTCCCTACTGCAATCCAAACGCAGTAGAAACAGAAATTATACCTGCATTTACTTTCAACGATGCTCTCAAGATATTTCTTGAAGGATGAAAACGTCAGTTTATATACACTTTACAGGAGCTCGTATTGGTATCTAGTGTATTGCGATACGCCATTTCAAACTACGGTTAAAGAAATGATATTCTATTTAAAGAAAGTATAACAATAATACTCTGAGAGGAATGTATGGAATAGTAACTGTATTAAACAATGCTGTAGGGATACAAATTACAATACAAGTTTGATGTTTAGTATAGGATTAGCTAACAAAATAATATGCTTTACTAAAATATGCCCTGTTAAATTTCAGTGACGTGCCTTTAGGCACAGATTATTAAATCATTAGGTACTATAGCCTACAAGCCCCTTATAATATTATATAAAGCATCTTATATTATAGTCTGTTCACCTTTAGAAAGTAAACAATAATAATATTAGATAAATTATTATGGGAATTTAAATTCATATTTATTTCGTTTGGATTTCATTACGCATTTAAACATAACCTGAAAAAATCTTTGAAATATCCTATACATAACATCGCATTAAAGATATATTTTAATTATTTATTCCTAAACATTATAAAAACCTCCCGGAACTTCCAAAGGAAATCGACTTAAAATTAACGTAAATTACTTATTTCCTCAGCGTAATCTAATCATTTATGTAAAAAGGTTTAAGAGGCCTCCTTAAAATAGCATCTTATTGGATAATTTATATGCGGAATCCGTAGACTCCAGCCGTCTTACCGTATTGGCCGAAGAGCCAGGGACAGCCAGACCTTCGTAAAGTTGCGAGCATTCGTTTAAGGACTGAAAGTTTTACTGTACGCATGTCCCAGTACTGTCAACTGTGTAAGATGACCAGCAACTGGAGTTTGAGGTTTATCTGCACATTTCACCAAAAAAAGTATAATTGACCAGCAACTGTGGAATTAGGATTGCAGTTACTTCAGGAATCAAGCGGTGAAGGTCCACGTAACTTTCATTAAAGTATGATGCTCAATTTATTATCCTATTTTCTTAGATATAACTCTAGAAATCTGGCCTTCCATTGCCGGACACATATGGCAGTTCCTTCCCACTGCCAGATACCCTAACTAAATAGTCTAATACTTCAGGGGATACGCTTAATATACAGAAAAAATTCAGCTTTTATGAAATGAAGGTCTGACTGCTCTAGGCTCTTACTCTATATTGGACCTCACTAATTTTGTTTACTTATTCATTAAAATGGAGGCTTCCCGAAGTGAATGTTTAGGGATACGCCAATGTGTTCGAAGATCAAATGGAATGGTATTTTTTGGATCCACCCTAAGCATTACGAATATGTGAGTGAAAAGGTCGCTAACAAGACATTAGAATTAATTAATTTTCATTTTATATAAAATTGGAGTAACGGATGCATTGGAGATGAAGAATTTGACAGATGATTTATTGGGCTTTTGTCAAAATCTTCATAATATTTTAATTACAGATAAGTGATAAATATTTGTTTCTGAGTGCGGCAGCTAGTGATTAATTCTGCTATCAGAGAAATTATTTCATCACAATATATGCAGATGAAGCTTAAAAACGTTATTTGGTCGGACTTTGTCAAGTCAATTTTAGAAGTGATCTATCGGCTGACGGCTGGTCTTAGCCTGATCAAATTACAAAGGTCTGCTATCCGTCTATGAATCAAATTCTATGATAATACATTTAATCCACCAAGGCCCACTTGCGCAGATCTGAGTTAAAGTTAACTCAGAGTTAACTTTAACTCAGATCTGCGCAAGTGGGCCTTATGATTCATATTTCATGCCAATTTATTAGCTTCATCGTCCATCCATCTTAATATTATAAATGCCAAGGTGTGTCTGTCTGTCTTTATTTCTTTCCGCCCAAACCGCTGCACCGAAAAATACCGCTGCAACAAAAAACATAGCTATAATATGTTTATAATATAAAATATAGAGATCATGTTTGTCTATGCGAAATTCAAAAGTAATATTAAAGTAATACTGCTATAAGAGCTCATGGTAGGCCCCCAGATGGATGTAAATCTCAATTTGGTTTCTTAAATTAACTTTAGCAAAAACCAGTTCATACATACCAGTACCGTTGATAGTACTCTAGGTCTCTACCAGCTAGCTAGGCCTAAAGTTAGTATACTAGACCTAGGTCTAGTCTAGCCACTTAACCACTAGATGCACAACACCCGACGAACAATGCATACCAAATCGTTCAATTTTCTCCAGGTTTACCTTAATAATGCACCGTCTGACCGTATTTTGACTGACTGCCGATTCGCGCTCTGAATTATTCATTCACTTTCAAAACTTTGCCCATTGCGGATACTTTGTAATAATATTGGATTCGTTACTCTGTCTACGTTACATACACTAACATAGAGTACCTACTTATACTTTGTATAATAATTGCCACACCGGTTTCGGTGACGGTGACCGGTTTCATTGAAACCAGGCCAGCTACGCAGGAGTATTTTTATAGTGCCCAAGTGTGTGCGCAGTACACAAGAACACTCTCTATTCCTTTACTCTCATAACCCAGTGGGACGGCAGACCGACACGACCGGTGAGAGATCAGGCGCAGGACCGACTTTTTACATGCCCATCCGACGCATGGATCATCTTACTTGTCAGACAATCAGGTGATCAGCCTGCATTGTCCTAACCCAACTTGGAAATAACATGTTTCCAACGCGGGAATCGAACCCACGACCTCCGAGTCAAGAGCCGCGCTCTGTACCACTAGACCACGGAGGCGTTGTATAATTATAGTGTTTGTAAGGGGCTGTTTCACTACTTACTGGTAGGTGCCGGATAAGCTATCCACAACGTATCTGACAGAATAGAATATAGAGCATCTGTCAGATAAAATAAAAAATAAATAAAAAAGTGGATAGCCTATCCGGCAAATTAGCTTACTAAGGACCTGTTTCACCACTTACTGATAAGACCTAAGCCGAAGTTACTTTAGAATTCTTTCTAGCCGTATCCTCATTCCTCATGGCTTAGGGACGTTACCACCAAAATTTGCTTTACGGGATAAGGCTCACCACTTGGATTTTGGCCTGATGAAATGCCTCCAGGAACGTGCAGTCAGCAGCCTTGACAATCGCATCTGTCCATCGTGTAGCCACGCCACCTCTGCATCTTTTTCGCCCAGCTTAACCGCCCGGCTAGTATAAAACTCAAGATTATTATTCATTAGTCTCAAGGCGGGCTATGTGGCCAAAAAAGGCAAATGATAGTGTATTCCACATAATACTTAAAAAAACATAGTATTCTTCTCTCGCCAATAAAAACAGATAAGTTCTAACATGCAATTAATTAAGTTCCAAAAACAGAACAATGGTCTGGCCACGCGCCTTCTCGCCACATTACGCACCGCGGTCCGCTTGCAAGATGAATCGTGCGTCTGCACTGCCAGTTACTATCGTGAAAAATACCTTTCAATATCTTTCCACAGTAAGGATAGGCTATAAGTTACAAACGGCTTTTTTGAAGAGTAAGGATGAGCTATCACGTGCAATATTTTCGTATGTGCAAGAAAAAGTTATGTTTACCTTTGTAAATATAGGGAAATCAAATGGCTCATCTTGGCGGGGGCACTCCCGTGCCCCCAGATAACTAGGGTCAAGATGTTAAGATGTAGTATCACGGTCCACGGTTAGGTGGCATGAATTATAGACTATTGTATGTGCCTTAAAATGTAAATAACGCAGATATCACAAGCAGCTTCGTTTCGCCAAAATTTCGTTCATCGCACAAAAAGCGAGACGAAAACGATCCAATGTCCTTTCCCAGGATGCAAAGTGTTTTAATACTAAAACATCAAAATCGCTTCAGCGGCTATACCGTGAAGAGGCTACAGACGGACACACATATTATAATGTATACGCATTCTTAGCGCATGTTACAAACAAAAAGAAATTCTAAGTGTGAAGCCAAACGAGCGTAATGTGTGAGTTGGTAGTCGCAGAATTTCGGTCGCGTAAATACATAATATGTTTTCATACAAATCACGACTCACAGTAATTACGCTCGTGTGAATCAAATAGGACTTTTGTATGAAACTGAATGCAACAGACTTTCTGCCAGCAGAAATTCTGCGAGTTACAACTCACAAATTACGCTCGTTTGGCTTGACCCTAACTTGCAAAAGGTATGCCTGTACCAAACCTCGACAGCAAAATTCTAGGCATACCGCCATTGTGTTAGTTGCTGTTTTTAGCTGCTTTTTCGTTGTCGCTTGACACAATGGTGATATTATACAGGCATACCTTCTATTGTTTGGACCTCCTATCACACCAGTTGTGTTCAATCTGAAGCATTTAGCACCGTTGGTGGCATCGCAGGCGCTTACTACGGCGTATTGACTCTAATTAAGATAAATATTTTCGATAAGAGCTGCTTTAGGGCGTCTAATGATCAAAAAAGTTAAAACAATATACGTGATGCAATTTTAGGTTTTGTTAGATATAGGAAGGCGCATATTTAATTAGTTGTATTTTTTAATTAGTAATTCTTTGGAACGTTTTTAGAAATTTTATGTTATTTTTATTAGAAATTAATACTAATGTGTATTAATAACATTTGATTGTTGTGCGGAAACAAAAACTTTTCCGGGACAAAAACACAGGAAATCTCATCAAAATTGTTTCAGCAGTTCAAGTGAAAAGAAAAAGTTGACACCACTTTTTCGGATGTACTTAAATATTTTATACAAGACGTCCGCAACTCCGTGGCGCAAGGACTCGTTTATCGCACCGGAACCGTACATATTTTTCCGGGATAAAAAGTATTCTATTTCCTTTTCCGGGGCTCAAAGTACCTCCATACCAAATTTCAGCAAAAACGGTTTAGCGTCTAGAGCGTGAAGAGGCAACAGACAGACAGATCGACCCACTTTCGCATTTAAATACTACTAGGATGATGTTTTGTGCCTCTATCCACCGTTTGAACTCTATTTATTAGACAAACCCTAGCTATTCAACTTATCAAGGATCTAAACGCGCTAATACATTAACAAATATACGAAGCTTATCTTTATAGCTGAGAAACGAAAGCCAAATCGTTGGATAATCTTAAACAGGAGATAAATACAGATTTAAATCGAGTACAGTCATGACAATAAGCGGCTTGGCGAGGAAGTGATCATAAATTTGACACTTGTGCGCTCGCAAATACCGACGAAAAATGCACACGGTTGGAATAGAGGGGAATCTTTTTTTTGTTGAGGTAAGCATAGAATAGTGCAGAGTGCAGACAATACCTTATGATAAATCTGGAATCTGGCTCAAATAAGAAGTAAGTACTAGGTACCAATGTAATTCTAAAGGTAAATTTAAAATAATTTTTCATGCTGGTTGAAGGATGCTTTTGCGTTTTATACACAGGCTTAAAATATAAAGATTAAGCTTGATCCGAATATAGTTTAAACTTTAAAGTTTAAACTATGTTCAAAATTTAGATCAAATTAGTTTCTAGATTAATGTTATCAAGACAAAGAAATATTCAGTTAAAATAATGCAACATCATTGGTATATTATATTATGAACGCAAAAAATATCATTAAAATTTTTAGTATCAACACCTAGACATGTGACAAAAACTCGAATAATATGTTAAAAGAGATTTTTTTTTCAGCAACATAAAAGAAGCGTTTTTAACGGAAACGGAAATTGTCTTTCAATATATTTCTATGGATAGATATACTCTATAGTACTAAGGCTTAAAAGAGGCGAGATTTCCATTCAGCTAGCCCTGTCTAATAAAGATAGGGTGAAAATCACCTCAGGACTTTTACCTTTTGCTTTATAAATGGGCTCAACCATTAGGGGCCATACTGCACAAGTGCTATACGTCTTAATAGAAGGGATAGGGAACGTGCAGGAATTATAGGTGAAAAGCATAATATTATGTCTAGTAAATAATACAGGATAAGTATCGAATTTTAGGCGCTAGTAGGTAGCACTTTTTGTGTAAGAAAATGAGGAGGAATTATAGACGCTGTCAAATTTTAGGTAAATTGCAGGGTACAAGTTTTCGATAGTTCGCAGCTGCAGCCAGCACCTTCGCTACAAATGTAGTTAAATTTTGCCTTATTACATGGTACTTTTTAAGCACCAAGAAAATATCCACATCGGCTGCAGGCGGATTGTGCGTTTTTCATCACACGCCAGAGCTAGAGGCAACTTTGTTACCTAGGTTATTAGAACAGTATAATTATTATTTTTAGAAAATAAATGAAAACACTTTGTGAAAAAAATTACATGTAATCCACTCTATGCCTTTCAGTCCTGTTCATACATCTTCCCTCTATTGGCGAGAACAAAGTTATATGAAACATGTAAAACCGCGTATCGATCCTTATCACTATAACCCAAGAGCTAGCGACAGACAGACCACCTCCAAGTGGCCACCACCACCTATACTTTAGGGGTGTCTGGCAGTGAGAAGCAACTGTGAAAAATGTCTGGCAGTGGGAGATGAGATTTCTAGAGTTATCCCGAAGAAGATATGATTAAAAATTGAGTTTTGTATTTCATCGATGGCTAGGTAGAACTGCATAACTGCAGAGATATTACTCCTAAAGTAACCACGACCAAAACTCCATAATAATTATTGCTGGTCGTTCTTACCTCTATAGAGGTCATAATATTATAATAAAGCATAACATTCAGCTTTTATAAATGACGAAAGTATGGATGTCGCTGGCTCTTGGGCTACAAGTTTAACTGATTTATTCGTCTGCGTTCACAGTACTTATGGTTTCATTTTCCTTTTCGTGAATATTTTCAGAGCAAGTGTTTTGTGAATTTACCAAAGATTAGATATAATACATAGTCTAACTTATGTTTAGTGTTAATTATAAAAAATCTTCATACACACCTGAGACCGGCAGAGTAGACAGAATATCTACGAAGATTTTTTGACATAAGGAGGATATTGTCATGGGGGCGTGGATGCAATACTGGTAGGCGGTAGCTGTCACCTCTGACCTCAGTGACTCTTTTCAAGATGGTGTTGCCAGCTGTTGCGATTAAAGCCTAAAATCCTTACATCCTTGAATTATAGTACACGTGGTAACACCGTCTAATAGCGTTTTCGGCATCTAGAACTGCCCCGAGGCAGGGCAGGCCAGGATACTTACGAAAATAGCCGAAGTTTAAATTAGTACATATAAACTACTTATGGTACTTACTGTACAAGTACTAAGTCTAAATACTTCGTAGATCATCGGTTTGTTCGGATATTTTCGCATCCACGGCCTGCCCTTGGCCTTGCACTGCCCCGGGGCAGTTCTAGATGCCGAAAACGTAGATATCATTATGTCAATGTAAAAATTCGAATTTCAATAATCAGCCTAGTGCGAGTCGGACTCGCGCACGATGGGTTCCGTACCGGTATAGAGCGAAAGTAGACAAAAAAATGTGTTTTTTGTATGGGAGCCCCCCTTAAAAATGTACCTTATTTTAATTTTATTATTAATAATTATTAAAGTACAAATATAACTAACGATTTCGTGAAAATTTCAAGTGCCTAGCTGTTACCATTATTGATTACGAGCAAAAAAGGACAAAAAATCACGTTTTTGGTATGGGAGCCCCCTTTAAATATTAAGTTTATTTTATTTTTAGTATATTTTGTTGTTATAGCGGCAACAGATATACACAATCTGTGAAAATTTCAGAAGTCTAGCTATAGCGGTTCTTGAGTTACAGCCTGGAGACAGACAGACAGACAGACGGACAGACAACGAAGTCTTATAATAGGTCCCGTTTTTACCCTTTGGGTACGGAACCCTAAAAACGACCCTTCAAGTAAGTACCGTAAATGAATATCTGAGCGAACAAAATGGTGGACATTATCTAGTATTTTATACACGCCTTTTGTTCACTATTTACATACATTTTAATATTCAATTTGGGTCTAAATATCCGGGTCTATTGACAGCTCATGTTAAAATAAGTACCCCTTTCAATTCAGTCGGTAAATCTTAATTAAGACGGCCATGTTTCGGTTTTTCAATGGAATTTATGTGCCATGCAAGACTCGGTCTTACGATAAGATTTAGTACTAAAGTATGAGAAATTACATAACTTTTTACTAATAATATATATTATGATTTATGACTAATGAATGATGTATTGTACTTATAAATAAGTTGCTGCCATAAAAATGTGTCGATAACTTTACTTATTAATATAATATTATTATTTGGACGTCGGCGACTACGGCAAAATATGCGATCTACCATAATGTACTTAACATCTTTAGCAACCATATTTTATCCAAATAAACATCATTTCATTTCATTTCATTTCATTTCAAAGCTTAATTTAATGTGACTTGTGATCTAATTCCTAAGACTTTTGCTGTATTAGTACTTAGCTATGACGTAGGCTAATATATATATATATATATATATATATATATATATATATATATATATATATATATATATATATATATATATATATATATATATATATATTAGCCTACGTCATTATGAAGAACGAATACGAATTAGAAGAATGTTATACGCCTATAACATTCTTCTTTTTCTCTTTATCTATCTTCTCTTATATCTATACATATAATAAAACTGTAGAAATTAAAATTCTGTACTCAAAAAATAATAAGCAGGGGGTGTTACTACATCGCTATAGAAGCCAAAACCGTGGTTAGTTTTTTGTCTGTCTGTCTGTCTGTCTGTATGTTTGTTCCAGCATCACACGAAAACTACTGATCCGATTTAAATGCGGTTTTCGCAGATATATTTGTCTTCTTCCAACTTAACATCTGGTGTATAAAATTTTTTCCCCCCACCCCTCTAAGGGGAAAAAAGAGGGGTTAGATTTTGTGTCAAACTTTTTTATATAACACGAAAACTACTGATCTGAATTGCATACGGTTTTCGAAGAATATTCGTCTACTTCCAACTTATAAAATCCCTCCCCCCCTCTCTAAGGGGACCAAAGAGGTGGTCAGATTTTGTATCAAACATTTTTCTTTGGACTTACTTCATATTATTTACTGTGTTTTCCAGCTTAATATATCTGGTGTATAAAATGTCCCCCCCTACCCCCTCCCCCTCTTAGGGGACAAAAGAGGGGGTAAGATTTTGTATTAACTCATGAAGTGGAATACTTTATATGGCAAACAACGTTTGCCGGGACAGCTAGTTATTATATAAAAATGTATCTTCAAATGTGTTAGTCGCGCTAAAACTCGGAAACGGCTGAACGGATTGGGCTGATTTTAGTCTTAAAATATTCGTAGAAGTCCAGGGAAGGTTTTAAAGTGACACGAAGTTCACCGGGATAGAGGCAATTTATTAAAAGATATTTTTTTCAGGGTTGCCTCAAAAACAACACTCCTTCGAAACGATTCAGATCAAGTTAGTTGATTCAATAATGGATTTCCCAGCGGAACAGGAAAACACACCGAAATCAAAAGTCCAAACTAGTTAACAACCACTTAAAAGTTAAGTTAAGTTAAGACAAGTATTCTATCAACCTACATTAAAAAGTTATGTGGAGATATGTTGAAGAAGTACAAGTTATACTTCATTCTTATTTCTTAAGCTGACCCGACAATGTTGTTTTGTCATTTACATTATTTATATACCATACTGGATGTCGCCCGCAACTCCGTTGCGCCAAAACTCGTTTATCAAGCGGGAACCGTACATTTTTGCTGGAAAATTAAAAAGTATCTAATCCCTTTCTCGGGACGTATGGTATCGTCATATTAAATTTTAGCAAAATCGGTTTAGTGATTTGGACTTAAAGAGGCATCAAATAGACAGACAGACACACTAATTTCACATTTCCAATTTTAGTATGAATTATTATGCCCACTCTTATTGTTAAAGATCCTAAGCATAATACACGGAAGGATCGGTAGAGACTTTGTTTTATATTAATTATTAAACTGTAGAGAAATTAAAGTAATTTAAAATAAACAATAAGAATATTTAAAAAAGTGATAGAATACACAGTTCATATTTCTGTTGCGTCTTGCAGACATTCTATTTCATCTTGGACATGTACAAGCAAATAAAATACCTACATACCTTAAAATTACTCTTGCCCTAAAATTCACTCTTACCTTAAAAGTTACTTTTACTTTTTACCCAAAAATCCCAGTAAATAAGCAAAGTGCAAACAACAATCTAATTACAACAGGAACCACAGTGCGTACCTGAGTCTGGCAGACTCCCAACTCTGATATTTATCTTTTTTATTTATTTTTGTATCTAAAAGCTTTCAAACAATTTGTTTGGCGCGTTTTATGCTCGATATTTTTAAGTTAGTGCCCCATTACTCACAGATATCTGCTTTAAAGGATATTGATATTTATAAAGTCTGGCCGTAAAATATTTGGAAGTATGCTGTCTTGTAATAAAGGTACGGTCTATTTAACTTTAAAAGTTATTTTAAGACTTTGGGGGGGATTTCTCATGGAGGTCAAAATTAAATCTTTCAGCGCTGCTACATTCACAGTGAACTGTACAAGGTGTAACTAAAATAAGTGATAATATTTTAGGCTGTGTATGTGTTTTTTTGTTACAGTACAATAATTAGGGTCATCCTTGGGCCAGTCGCCCATATTATCCTTTGTTTGTCTCATTTACATAATTTTGTCGCGTACCAACTACCAAGATTACATTTTCTCTTAATCTACTGTAAGGTGCAGTGTATGTGTTGCTTATATAGATTATAGAGTTCACTGTGAAAGAAGCAGCGCTGAAACGGCAATTTTTTTTTGTGATTTGTATGGGCAAGCGCCCATGAACTTTCATACAAAGATAAAAAAAGTACTCTTTCAGCGCTGCTACTTTCACAGTGAACTTATACAGGAGACCTATACAAACTTGTATAAATAAATTTTATACATACTTGATTTGTAACACACACTGAAGTATTATTGCTTAGTTACGCTACATTATGATTTATTTTTGTAGTACAAATTAATTCGGTATTACTGAATCTAATCCCAAATTAATTGTACTATTTTATAAATACTACTAAATATAAATACTTACTTAATATAAATTATTTATAAAGAGCATTCGAAAAGAAATATTAAATTATAAAAACATTTGATCTGCTTATAGCTCAGTGAATCTCATGATTAAAATAAATAAGACGATCTATCAAAGTACGACTTAATTTAATTAGAGGATAAGTCGAGGGTGAGACGGTGAGAGGTCGTTGGTCATTTTAAAATATCTGATCTATGAGATTTTGATTCGATTAAATTTAAATTGACCTTATCTTAGAGAGTATTTATAGGTTTCTTGACACGTTCATATATGAGATGGAGTTGGACTTAGGACATAGGTGCCCCCTAAGCATTAAAAATTCAAATTCAATTCAATGAAATGATTATGGATACTGTAAAGTATTAGTACCTACGAAAAATCATAGAAATTGGAATGCTAGTAGTTAGTACTTATCGGATTTCCTTCCATTCGGATTTTCAGTATCCATACTAATATTGCAAATGCGAAAGCGTCTGTCAGTCTCTCTGTCTGATACCTCTTCACGCCCAAATTGAATTTGGCTGAATCGATTTTGCTGAAATTTAGTCTAGAAATACTTTGAGTCCCGGGAAAGGAAATAGAATAATTTTTATGCCAGAAAAATGTATGGTTTCCGCGCGGTAAACAAATTTTGGCGCAACGGAATTGAGGCCGTGATCTTGTTTACCATAATTTATTTATTATTGATGTACTTACTTAGTTCAAAAAATATTTATTTGCATATTTTTAGTTTTTACTCATTAACTTAGATTTTGTTGACTTTTTACGCGTAGAAGTTAATAATCGGCCAAATGCGAGTTGGACTCGCGCACGAAGGGTTCCGTACCATTATAGAGAAAAATAAGGCCAAAATTTGTGTTTTTTGTATGCCCCTCTTAATTTTTTATTTTATATTATTATTGTTATCAAATATTAAAGTACACATAAAAGTAAGGATTGTGTGAAAAATTCAAGTACCTACCTGTTTCTATGTATTATTGATATAGAGCAAAATTGGCCAAAAAAATCACGTTCGTTGTATGGGAGCCCCCCTTAAATATTAATTTTATTTTGTTTTTAATATTTGTTGTTATAGCGGCAACAGATATACACAATCTGTGAAAATTTCAACTCTCTAGCTATTACCGATCTTGAGTTACAGCCTGGAGACAGACAGACAGACAGACGGACAGACAACGAAGTCTTAGTAATAGGGTTCCGTTTTTACCCTTTGGATACGGAACCCTAAAAACCATAATAATTTTAGCTACACTATTTACCACACCAAAATGTAGAAGTAGCTCATCCACTATGATCCCGTATACTTAACTTTATACGCAAAACATAACAAAGTAAAATTTATTAATACACCCCTAAGAAAACCTCCCCCACTTCATTATGTACATGCATCGATACGCAACATTTATTGCTAAAACCCTCGGCTGTATCTACAAAACTCTATGACCCCCTTATCTTAAAGGGATAGAGTTCAAAAAAGCATAATTTATAGCATATTCACAGCAAATTGGAGTATGTTACTAAATTCTAGAGCTTTTCTATGCGTCAAAACAAGGAAGGGAGGTATCGAGTAATGTCCTCTGCCATAATTTTACGCCCTACTATGAATAATGCGTCTTATCGCTCCCTATAATAAAAATAAACGTGATTTCTGAGACGATAGACGTGTAATCTTGTTGAATTGTTGCCTTTTGTGGTATAATAACTATGGGATGTCTCTTAGATAACGGCAAATGTCGTTTCTGAATACCAAAGTAACAAACTACATCAGTTATCCGCAAAGGGTGTGCACTGTGGACTGAAAAAGGTGTGCACTGGTGTACCATGATAGCCAGTAGTTGGTGTGCAACAAAAAATGACATTTTACCTACATATATTTCTCTCGCCCCTGGAGTATCCTCTTAAATCCTAAAGTTAATTAAAAAATTTATTCTCTCACAAACGTAGTATTAATATGTAATCATCGTGCGCAAACAAAATAAAGATGAAAGCCGAAATGTTACAAACGATCCAACATAGACAAACAAAAAAAATTGTGAGCCAAAAAAACACAAGAAATATTTCATAAGCCTGCCTATATTTGTCATATGAGGCACGTTTCGCATATTATTGTGTATTTAAATAAGTATTCGCCCCCTTCATAAAAAATGTGAGTACAAATACTTGTACTGTGGGGAAGAAATGTGGGGGCCAATGTTTTGGTAGACAAAAAAATGCATGGGCTGGATGCAATATTTTAATATTAACTGTATTATGGGGTGCATGTGCATGGGTGCATTGAGATTAATATGGCTGTGCTTAAAGGTATTTTAGTTTTGTTAAAATTTTACATAAGTAATATTCTAATGCGGCTAAAATAAGTTTTCAACACGTTTTCAAGTAATACCAAGAATGTAACTTCATTATTTTTCGTCTTATAAACTAACTGGACTAAATCCGGGTTTATATCTCCTAGTTTCTACATCATCGTTGGCTAAACTGATTGAGGAGCGCTTGAGCCAAACTCCAATCAAAAATAACTTAGAAAATTAAAAATATTATAATTAATGTTATACTTTTGCAAATACAACTATGTCGCGCAGCAATTAGCTCATCGCGCGTGTAACTTAAAAATGTTCCCTATTTAACTATCCCGTGTCCTTTCTCGGGACTTTAAGTAGCTTCATACCCATCTAAACCGTTTCATCCATTTAAGCGTAACATAATAATAACTCCCACACCGGTTTCGGTGACGGTGGCCGGCTTCATTGAAACCATACCAGTTACGCAGCATTAATTTTATAGTACCCAATTGTGTGCGCAGTACACAAGAGCACTCTCTATTCCTTACTCTCATAACCCAGTGGGACGGCAGACCGACACGACTGGCGAGAGATCAGGCGCAGAACCGACTTTTTACATGCCCATCCGACGCATGGATCATCTTACTTGTCAGACAATCGGATGATCAACCTGCATTGTCCTAACCAAACTTGGAAATAACATGTTTCCAACGCGGAAATCGAACCCACGACCTCCGAGTCAAGACTCAAGAGCGATGCTCTAAACCACTGGACCACGGAGGCGTTAATATTTAAAACGTAAAGAGGTAACAGACAGGCACTCCTTCGCATTAACAATATTAGTATGGACACTCTCAGAAGGGTACCCATAATATTCTTTTTACGCAAAAAACACAACCTCTTTGAGGGTCTACTAACAGAGGTTTGCACTAACACTTTTCTGCCGCGCACTGTAAAACTCTGGAACGAACTGTCACCAGCAGTATTTCCGGACCTATATGACCTGCAAACCTTCAAGAAAAGAGCGTATTCCCTCTTAAAAGGCCGGCAACGCACCTGCAGCTCTTCGGATGTTGCGAGTGTCCATGGGCGACGGTAGTTGCTTACCATCAGGTGACCCGTTTGCTCGTTTGCCCCCTTATTTAATAAAAAAAAAAAAAAAAAAAAAAACACTGGCCACATTCCACCCTCTTATTAAAAAACCAGGGCCATTTGTATATATTTATGACAAAGACCCTATCAATATCCCCATGGATTAATTTTCTTAAAACATTTCGCGAAGGGCGCGATAGGAAATTCCAATACATTTTATTGACATAAAAGGTTACTTCATTTTGAATTCTTAGAATTTTTGGGCATACGATACGAGCTAATAAAGTGATGGAATTTTTTTAAAGCCGTCGGCTATAAAAATATAGTCAGCCATTATGCAAAAAATTTAGTTATTGTATTGATTCAAAATTTCAAGTTATCTAAAATATTATGTTACTTTTGTACTCTTTTAAGACTTTGTTCAATTTCTTTTTCGACGTCGGAAATAAAAAAATAAAAAAAAATATACTTACTAATATAGGTAAAATACCTTATCTCAAAAATACTTTCTCAAAACCTAGCATTTTACGATGCAGAGAAGTCGATCATTAAAACTCTACGCAAAATTCTAAGTTAAAACGTAAAATATCGAAAACAAAAGTTGAAAGTGTTACCGCGATGAAAAATTGTGAAAAATATCGAAAACAATGGTATTCCACTTAGCGAGTTCATTTGCCTGTTGACAAATTAGTCTTTTCAGTTTTCACTTTCCCCTCCTTTTCGCAGGATTTATGAAATGTTTATTAAAATTCGCCGTTAAAAATACGAATTGCCTTTTTTGGTAGTGAAAATTTTCTCTAGAGATTAAAAGTGTTTTTCTTCGTTCAAAAAGTATACAAAATAGAAATACGGACGGAACGCGACGGAATAGACTACTAAATAGAGTGTCGCGTCTCGCGTTCCGTCCGTATTTTGTATGGGTTTGAAACGCGGCGTAAACGCGGCGGAATTTACGTCGGCGTAATTCAGCCTAGTGTTTAGAGCCTTTCGGAGAGTTACACTTACAACAGAGACGACATACTATTGGTCCATGACTTACAAACAATAGTATGTTTGTAAGTCACAGTAAGTACAGTTGAAGTAATAAAAGCGAGTTAAAAAGAAAATTGACTCAACTTTCGATTAACGTATCCTATTTACTTTATTAGACTCAAATAACATCAATCAAACATATTATCACTTCTCCTGAAATATTAGAGTTATCTGAGAAAATCACGCCTGGAAAAACTATTGTCCGTTTATCTCGCGGTTTCGAATTTGTACCCTATTCCTTTACTATAAGGATCGTGTTGAAGGTAAACCCAAACCCAAAGTCATGGAACTATAACATTCTTGCGAAAACAATCACTCACCTTGATTATTTCTAGTGTAAATAATAGGTATTTTATTTCGGCGAAATCTCGATGCTATAGGCGATTTTATTTCATAATAATATATTTTATTGACTGAATAATAAATAATTATAATAATATTATACATACTATATGTACATACACTTAGTTAACTTCGAAAAGCTTAACTTGACTAATAATAATTAGTTACTGGCAGGCACCAGCTGCTGGGCATATTTTATATTATTGCACTTCTTTGCACTAATTTACTATGGCACTAAGGTTTCTTGGTGCTTTATTTTACTTAAAAAACTCAAAGCCAAGATATAAATAATTTCCCTAAAGCGAACACTCTGTCTTAGAACATTATAAATTATAATATTTTATAATATGCCGCACTGTGCTATTAATAATTATACAGTAAGTACCTAGTAGGTACCTAAACCTATTCTGTGGCCGCACTCAGAGATTATTGATTATTAAAATTTTACGTTATTGACGTCTTTGAGAGCGGCAATAATAGTAATCCATGATGGTATGTAATACAATTACAATAAAAGCATAAATTGAAGACGTGAAGAGAAAAATAATAATATTTTGGCTCACGATTTCACCCTCTAATAAGGGTTCCTTTTTTGCCGTTTTGGCTACGGAACCCTAAAATCTGAAGCGCATTCTATTGCCGTTTTCAAACACTACCTGGCATGAGCTCTTGTGTACAAGTTCGTTAAATAAAATGTAGATGACGCTAATGAAACTTTATGAGCGCCATCTATAATTTCGAGTTCCATTCTATATAATTCTATATAACAAGCCTTGAAAAGTTGAGTACCGCAATTAAGTAGTAGCAAAGTTCTCACATAGATGGCGCTTTAGAAATAGTTACTTTTCTAGAGAATGAAGAAAAATATTTTCGGGATAATAATATTATAATATTATGCAATAATTAAACTAATAATAGTGATATTTCAAAATTTATTATTTCGTCCTATGGATTTCGTCTTTTTTTTATACTTACGCTTTTTATTGGCTTCACCTGTATGTTTGTTTGTAACCGACTTCTTTGGGCGCGATTTTGACTCACTTTAAACGGCCAGATTTCGCTCAAACTTTGTAGATTTATCGAGGACCGATGACAATACACTAATTTGATATAATTATTCCATTTTTCAATTTGGATGTTTGTATGTTTGTTTGTAACCAAAGCTTTATATAAAAAAGCGTGTTTTTGGTTTTTTTAACTATTACTTAGTATGATAATATACTAATACATATTACCTATCTTATAATATCTAGATTCTAGAAAAAATAATTACAAATGTGCAATCCTTTAGCGCCCTCTATTGTCATCCTTAAACACTACTGGACTATAGAACTTCTAGATACATGTAGATACGGTGGACTAGTTTTTGTATATTTAAATACAAAGTATCTAGATGGCGCTCAAAATATTTAAAGTGCCCAAAGAGAAAGTTCTGAAAGTTTTGAAAGTTCTGAAAGTTTTTGAAAGTTTCAATTTTCACCACAGTCCACAGAATACCATACTCCTTCACTTTCGATTTTTGCCATGTTTTGCTCGAATTGGGATTTGAAAAACTAAGAGTAGCATTTAGTAACAGGAGTCTTACATAGATGGCGCTTTGTTAACAACATTTTTTTAAATTTTTCTTTGTAATGATGTAGCCCACAGATTAGTATTATTACCTCAATGATGTAGCCTGTAAGCAGCGTTGCCGATTTGTGGGGAATTCCCCAAACTGCGGGGAATTTCAAATTGATTGGGGATTCATTGGGGATTGGCATTATGTGGGGAAAATGCGGGGATTTTAACATATTATTTTTCTATATTTAGCAAATATTTTATCATTTTACATTGATACATTCAATATTTTTACCCTGGCCGAACATTTTCTGTTCAGAAATTTCGGATAATGTGCAGCAGGGCTTAAAATCGATTGATCCTAGTAGATATGACAATATTGTTTAAGATCAGGATCAGGGGCTGTTCTTAAAGGTTTGATGTCTGATGCCCACATATTACAATGCGCTGGCTTTTAGGGTCAAATTCCCCAATTTGGGGAATTTGACCATGACTTTTGGGGAAATTTGATAATTAGCATTGTATGACTTTTGGGGAAATTTGATAATTAGTAGTGATGCGCCGAATAGTGATTTGGCCGAATAACCGAATACCGAATATTCGGCCTTTACCGAGCCGAATATTCGGCCGAATTATTCGGTTTACCATTATTTTATTTTGCCGCGTAAACAGGTTCTATCGTGTACTCTACGTGCCGCTGCTGGCTAGCTCGGAGCGAGCCTTCTCTCGCGAGCGCAATGCAATCGCAATTATTGCGCAATAATTGCTCCAAAATCGCAGTTTCGTATCACATACCAGCCAAAAAAATACGATAGCAACGAGCGACAGTACTCCCTCTGCTGAATAATCAAGGAACTATAATTACATTTAAATCGCTAAATCTCCATACTTAGACCGATAGCTCTAGGTTTTTTGGTTTCAAAATTCTAAAGTTTCTGATTTTTTGCGTATAGGTTTGGGACCACTAGGTAAACCTAAAAAATGATTTTGTGTCATTTTGGTCGACAGCTTCCAGAGATATTTAGGTATTTTGTTTTTTGGTCGCTATAGGCCGAAAAAAATATTAAAGTTTAAAATTTAGCTTTTGTGATATTAGCAATATCACAAAAGCTAAATTTTAAACTCTCGGGCAGTAACAAAATATATGCAGACACGTTTTGTGTCAGATTCATCCACGAGTTTCCCAGTAATTTAGCAAATATTAGAAACGTCGCCTAATTGCGTCGAAAAAATATTAGAGTTTGTAAAAATGGTGTAAATAATGTAATATGGTTTATTTTATTGATGTCTGTTACTGTTAAAGTTTTGTGTCATATTCATCCACGGGTTTTGAAGAAATTTATATTTTTGCTATCACTATTTGCTATACTGTTGCATTTATTTCGTATCACCTAAGCTTTTGACAGCAATGCGATGGCAATCGGCGAGCAATTTGAACTGTTAAATTATAGCGATCAGTGATCACAACAAAAGTGATTTTTTCCGATTGCTTGTTTGTCGCTGAGTGGTTAGTGGTGTTTTACGTAAAATTTTAAACTATAAAACGTATTTTTATAACATTGGTGCACACAGTGCTCGTATTAGAAGCCATTCCTGAAGAAGAAAGCCAGAAATACAGTTAAATAAGACCTCGCAATCGCAACCGAGCCCAGGCACTGGAACTGTCTGACTGTCTGTGAGGAGTTTAACACATTGACAAGAAAAACAATGATTAACATCTGTGCAGTGTTGCGAAACATTTGCAACAACCATCGCCTGCCAGTAACGACGATTTCCAAGTGCTTCAACAAGTTTAGAACCACACTTTAGCCATTTCAGGATGTGTGTGTGTCTCAGAAAAAGTGAGAACCAGGTTTTAGTGAGTGGCAGACCGCAAAGAACTTGCAGAGGTTGTGATCTTTATTGTAGTTTTAAATAAAACTAAGTTTTGTAAATATAACAGAGCGCAGTTCATTTCGAGAGATTTTTACAAATGGAAGTCTCAAGACAATATGGAGTCCGGATATGGAAATTGACTTGTCTGTGGTCATAGACTAAAAATGTTTCTTTTTTATGTGAAAAAGCAATAAGCTAAGGTTCAAATTTCTATTACAACATTAATGAAGTGAAAAATAAAGCAGTAAAACAGTGTTATTTGTTTCATTTGCATGTAGATTACTATTAACTATTAAGTTATTGTTATTTGTCTTCATGTAAGTAGAATTAAATGGAATACATACCTTTAATACTAAAATACATAAGAAGCAAGGTTTATTTTAAGTAGTAAAACATTTTCTTTAAATGACTAATGATTTTATGCATAATCTCCAATATAATGAACTGTGCAACAATAAATAAAAGATTTCATGTATTATTTAATAATAACAGAAATATATTAAAACCAATGTTAACCCTCTACTACCTGACCCTTATTTCTCATACGTAACTACCTACCCGGAGTCTCTCAGACTCCCGTATTTTGAACTCTTAATATACAAAAAGTATGCTATATGAAAATCAATTAAAAGAAACTTGTTATAGCTTAAATACTTCTTTATTTATTAAAAATAATAAAAACACTAAAACCTTATGTCTTATACTTAAAAAGTACACATTTTCTCAAAGTGAACAAAATTTTTTCAAAATTCTTACAGTTTTGCTAAACGAAATATTTAAAAAATATTAACAAAAAAATAGGAACTTTCTTTATAAATTATTTAAAGATTAGTGACTAATCAACATAATGTGACATTCATATTTGGTAAAAAAGATTTTTTTAAATAAAATTGCAAGGCTCGAACTTTACAATTTTTCACGGCATATTGAGCACGTCGTGTACTGCACTCCAGGCAGGTAGGCTTCTTACATATGAAGCAAAATATTGTATTGTCGTCTGACGAAGAAGAATCTAGGATCGAGCCTAAGGGTTGCGATGAAGCACTCTCTTCTACGATTTCACCATCTTCGATCTCTGTATCCGATGCAGAATCACAAGAAAGGACAACATTTTCATCGATATCTGGCTCGTTTTCGCTGCATTGTTCATCAAAATATTCCTCTTCATTCGAAGAAAGGTCTTTCTTCAACCAACGCTCAATATTTTTATTATTTGACGTCATTTTCAACTAAAACAAAAAAGAAAAAGGTTCTTGAAAAAGTCACGTAACTACCTACCTGGAGTCTCTCAGACTCCACGACATAGTTTTTTACTCACCAAAATGCACCAAATGCGCGTGCGACCTCGACGAGCTGAAAAGCGGTACTCCAGGTAGAGAAGCGAAGGTACACAGACGCACGACCGTCAATGGACCTTGCTTGTAAAGATATGAACAAAAATAGAACTGCTGGAGTCTGAGAGACTCCGGTCAGGTAGTTAAGGGTTAAAAAGATTTATTAAAGTCAGAATACTGCTTAAAACCCATCAATCCTCCAGCGGCAGGCGGCTGCCGCATAACAATTGAAAATCTATTGTGTGTGGCGTTTGCGACACCCACAATGGAGAGCTCAAACCTCTTATGCATAATATTAATTTCTTTATTAGTTTTTCATCGCGATGTTTTATAATAATAATAATAATCATTTATTGCAAGTATCCAAGACTCATAATATAAATAGGTACAGATCAAATTACATTAATAAAAGTCTGAGTGGATTCCTTTTCGACGGTTTGAGCATTGCACTACCTACCAATTTATCTCTAAATGCTTTGTTTATTTAAAACATTATTGTCTTTTTTCTGTTTTTTATTTTGTTTTATGAATTTGTTGTTTAAAGAAAAACACACATTACTTACATAATATAACAGTTATTATTTTAGCCTGTATTCTGCATGCATATGACAGCAGTGACTGATATACAGGTTATCAGGGCGTTCACAGAGCGCGGCCAGCATGCCGTTGGAGCTCCCCCGCATGCGCTGCACCAGCGACGATGTTCGCCTGCGCATTGTGGCAAAGAAACAGTCCACTCGTGCGCACGCGAACATCGCCGAAGCGCTGCACCAGCGGGGGAGCCCCACCAGCATCCTGAACGCGTTATTATATTGGACGCGAAGGGCACTGTAGGCCCTTTGCGTATATGCTGCCCAGAGGCTGCAAGTGTAGAAGGATGTACAAAAAGCTCTAAACAACGTCATTTTTACCTCTAACGAGCATCTCGCAAACCTCCTAACAACCATATTCGCCCTAACCGACAGTGCCCTTCGCTCCCTTTCGATATCAGTATCGTCTTTCAAAGTGGACGTCACAATGTGTCCTAGGTATTTGAACTCCTCGACTCTAGCTAAAGGAACACCATTGAGTAAAAGAGTCGGCACTGTATCCACCTTTCTGGTACCACCGTGAAAGACCATGTACTGACTCTTTTTACTATTGTATATCAGCCCATGCTCCGCTGCGTAACGCTCACAAATGTCAAGTAGCTTTTTGAGACCACAGACCGAGGCACTCAGCAAGACCATGTCATCCGCATCGCATAGTTTATGTTATTGAAACATACTCCATCTATATAACAACCGATATGCTTCATGCTGAGCTCCTCAATCAGTCCATTTATATAAAGGTTAAATAGGACAGGTGAGCTTAACCCCCCCTGTCTCATGCCACATTCCAGCTTGTAGGGATCTGACACCGCACCAGCCCATCTAACAATATTTATTTGATTATCATACCAATATTTAAAAGTATTAACCAATTCATGAGGTATATTCGACTTCCTCATCTTCTTCCAAAGAATGTCATATGACACGAGGTCAAAAGCCTTCGAAAGGTCGAGGAAGCAGGCGTAGACGGGCGTTTTTCTTGTATTATAATACTTGACAGCACTCTTAAGACACAATATTGCGGACTCGGTGGGAAGGCCAGAACAAAAGCCGAACTGCGCATCATGACATCTAATATATCTGTTTAAATGTGTATTAAGAATGCTGTCAAATACTTACTTTTGCAATGATAGTTGCTAGCGAGATGGGCCTGTAATTAGAAATATCTGATAGGCTTTTCGTTTTATTTTTCGTTACTGGGACCACAACAGTTTTCATCATATCGTGAGGCAAGTAAGAATGCGATATACAGAGATTATACAGCAAGGCCAAAACTCGCGATATATGAGGGCCAGCATATTGTAGGTGTTCAATGCTTAATCCATCGTGTCCGGGGGATTTTCCCTTGGATATTGATTTGATTGCCCTCACTACATCAGAAGCCCTAACGTTTACCTGTCAGCTATCTCTTTCTGGTCACTCGTACCATCCACAGACACCGGAAGACCAGGGCGGCTTCTCAGCCGCCTTAAATAGTGTAATGTGTAATATTCATCAATATTATTGGACTTTAATTTTGCTGCCTAGTGCCTAATGTTGTGTTACATGATACTTAGGAGCTGAGCCCTGAGTGACATAGGCTATGTATGTCCCACGAGCGAAGCCGGGGCGGGTCTAGTTTTTAATATTTTGAAAAAAATAAAACCGAATATATTCGGTAACTGAGCCGAATAATTCGGCCGAATACGAATAGTGAAAAACATGCCGAATACGCCGAATACCGAATACGAAACGAATATTCGGCGCATCTCTAATAATTAGCCTGTAGGTAACCTTTAATATTCTATATTATTATTTTGTAGTCTTTTTCCTAGTACATAAAAGTTGATAAATTGATTCATTAAGGCGCTATATTGAAAGTAATTTTACCGCAATGGCAATTTTGTATACTATAAAGTCGTGAATACGCTGCGGCCAGAAGCTATCGGCTCGCTCGGAAAACATGCAAAAAAACCATAAACGTAATTTTGTTTAAAAGTACTTATTTAAAAAATAATTATTAGGAGCATCTTCTATACGATTTTAGATTGCAAAGGTGTCTATTAATTAGACTAATATCCTACAATACATCTATAATTCTCGTTTAAAAATAATCTTCAAATTTCGTATTTTTTAAGAGGTCATTTCGAAAATTAAATGTATCGAGGCAAAATACATTAATCGTGTTTCTGGTTCTTCTCAAACCTAAATAAGGCTATGAAGATATGTATGTACCTATATCTCATTACCAGATTTGTAACATTTCTGAGGGTCCTCTTATAGTATTAGGTACTTCAAAAAGGACGTTATTTTCAATAAAGCGCCTGTAGCGTAGGAATATAAGTATTCTTTGCTTAAATTTAATGATTATTATTTGCATAATGTACAACTGGTAAAATTTCTAAACTTTTTTAGGTCTCTAGGGTCACTAGTTCACTACACGTCTTACTTAACTTACTATGTAGACGCACTGGAGTATCATTAGTTCAAAGTTCAAAAATATAATATTACCCTAACATGACCTTTATGTCAACGTCATAAGGATCACTTTCGTAGAAAGCCTGGTAGTCTATGCCGTGGTCTATACTCAATGTCTATACTCTATAGTGATATTAAGGTGTAGTTCCTTTGAGGATCATTATTATAAACTTGATAATGTCTTAGTAAGTATTAAAATTTCAGGACGTGTGAAGCCACAGCGGGCATCCGTGGCTTGTGCTTTTAGCCGTATGAACTTAGAATAATTATTAATGTAATAAAATATTTAATAATCCCTTTCTTTTAATAAATTATCCTTAAAATACGGTTTTCCCTTGACTAAAGACTTTAAATACTTATTAATGAGAAATACTGTATACTTACTTAATAATAAATGAAAACAGCTACTTTTTCCGTCGCAGTGGCTTTCTTATTTCAAAAAGATTCACCTAAATACGAGTTTATGCTATAATATTAGGTATGTTGATTCGAAACTCAAACAAAAGACAAAACATTTCAGACATGTAGGTACCTACCAATCAGAGTCGGTCCATCTTATTTCCCGGTAGCATGAACCGTACCCTAATCTTTCACAGTAACACATACGTCTTGGAGAACTGTTATCTCATTAAACTTTGTGTATAAAGCTTGTCTAAACAAGGGTACAGTTTCAAACAAGTAGGATAAAAACAACCCCGATAAGGTATGATTTTTATGTACACATTACACATCACACAAGTAACACAAGTACTTAATTATTATTAAGCGGAAGAACTTTCTTGATTAGGTAGGAAAAGAGGAATGTTTTGTTGTTTGAAGCCTTGTACTTAATATGCTGCATATACAAATAAACAATAATGTGGTTATATTATTATGTAACAATAAAATATACTAGCTGTTGCCCGCGACTTCGTCTGCGTTAGTATAGTAGATCACGTCCCAAGTATTATTTTTCAAAAATATTCAATGTACAGAATTGACTTTCCTACGATTTTATTATATGTATAGATGACTTAGTTTGTTCCTACAAAGGATAATTAAGACGCAATACAAACTCCACGATACCTTTTAATTATGAACAAAAGTTTCATGAGGAATAAGGGGGGGGGGTTGGGGGGGGGCGCAACCCCCCCCTAAACAAACGACACTGGAAAACCGTATGTGTAGTTTAGTTTTTAACTTTGTTCTTAAAAAAGATGTATAACGCCGCAACACCGCTTTGTTTGAAGCGAAATTTGGGGAGGTGGGGGGGGTAGGGGGGGGGGGCGTAGCCCCCCCCCCCCCCCACACCCAAGAAAAGACCGATGCCAAAGCTCCCAGCATGTTAATCAAACGACACTCGAAATTTGTATAGAAAAGATAGACAAAAGCTCATAGCATGGCAAGGAGTGAAGATAGATACAAAGTGTGAATGACAAATTTGTAGGAAATTTTATGGGCTTTCATTACGTACGGGACATTTTTTCTCTACAACGCACCGTTTTAGCGATATGAGCAAAAAACTAAAAATATTGAAACTTGAGCCCCTCCCCCCCCCTAGGTGATATCGTCATAATATATAGCCTATGTGTTGACCCGACCTCTATATAATATTCGTGCAAAATTTGAAGTAAATCCATTCAGTACTTTCTGAGTTTATCCCGGACATACATACAGACAAACAGACAAACAGACAAACAGACAAAAATTCTAAAAACTATATTTTTGGCTTCCATATCGATTGTAGATCACGTCCCAAGTATTATTTTTTAAAAATATTCAATGTACAGAATTGACTTTCCTACGATTTTATTATATGTATAGATTAGTAGGTACTTGTCGAGAGCCAGAGAACTTTTAGAAAACTTAGGTACTTACCTAGTAACTTATATTATATAGGTTGCGCCTTGGGTAGCGCGCGCAGAGAAATAGGACATACTTAGGTCATTTATTTATCATTAAATTTTTGACTTAATAATAATTACGCTGATGGTGATGAGTGATGATACGCTTGATCTACTGGTATGTCCACATTGTGCCCTTTCATCTTCAATTTTCACAATCTTTTGACATTCGAAATTATCAAATGTCAAAAGATTATGAAAATTGAAGATGAAAGGGCACAATGTGAACATAGCTTATGGGCTGTGGCGCAGTTTAGCAAATAGTTTGGGAAATCATACCTACCTACTAAAGATTTGGTATTTTTAAAATATGGAGTGCAGATTTTTCGGTGTATTGATAATGTCAGCGCCATCTAGCGGTTAAACTTGACACTACAGTGATAGCATTGCATCGTTCTAAAGATCGATACGCAATTACTAAATACTCAGTTAGATGTCGCTTTTGTGACTATTTATATTGTTTAAAAATAATTAAAACAGTGTAATTTAAATTAACAAAATTTCTTCAGTACATATTCATTATTCAGTACCTTTAATTTTAGGAAAACTTTAAAATAAATATTTATTTAGGTATTTAAGTTTGTGAATTTATCACATTTCACAAGTTTGAAACATGTTTTAATAATAATATAGCTCCCAAGTCCCATTACACATACCTACCACAGAATATTGTAATAATATTATATTAGTTGCCCATACAGGGGTCAGGGGCCGCCTAGTTGCTCCAAGACCTTTGGTTGCCTGGAAGTGGTTCCGTAGGCATTGCCAGTGCCGCACTAGTTTGTTTGAAAAATAAAAAATCGGCCAAGTGCGAGTCGGACTCGCGCACGAAGGGTTCTTTACCATTATAGGAAAAAATTAGGCCATAAATTGTGTTTTTTATGGGAGCCCTCCTTATTTTTTTATTTTATTTGAATATTATTATTAAAATATAATAAAGTACACATAATAATATATTCTAAGGATTTTGTAAAAAATTCAAGTACCTAGTAGTGTTCACAAAATACTCAGTTATATT
The DNA here is from genome assembly GCA_905404155.3 of Plebejus argus. NCBI lineage: Eukaryota > Metazoa > Arthropoda > Insecta > Lepidoptera > Lycaenidae > Plebejus > Plebejus argus. The sequence continues at coordinate 9,129,579 of FR989941.1, read as the reverse complement.
TTAATAATTAAAAATAATATTAATAATTAATTTTTAAAGAAGGAGGGGCATAACGTACAAACAGACGAACAAACAGTCGGACAGACAGATGGACAGACAGACGGTCAGGAAGACGGACACTGGACAGTCATTAAAGTCTCAGTATAGGGTCCCGTTTTTATCCTCGGGTACGAAACCCCAAAAAACACACTCGGCCAATTTTAAAAGCTCACAGCGAGGCAATGATTGGAGATAGATACGAAGTGTAAAGGACAAAGTTGTAGATAATTTAATTAGCTACTTAATAGCTTTTATTATGTAGTACAAGAGAATTTCGTACAAAGCACCGTTTTTGATGAGTAAGCAAAAAACGAAAAAACGGCACCTTCTTTGCCCCCTCTCCCTCGGGCTCATAATGGAGGGGTCAGGACTTTTAGTATGTTTATCTCCTAGGTGGAAAACTTAGCCGCTCAACGTCCGCGTTCGTTTTCTACGCAGTACACTATAGTGATATGAAATAAAAAATCTAAATACATACCTTGTTATTTATTTATTTTATTTTAATATCATAATTTAATTTAATAAATTAAAAATATAATTACATAATTATGTAATTTTTTTTAACTGTTGTAATTGGTTTGTTGGTTTTATTTGAGTTGATTGTATTGATGTCAAGCAAAAAAATTGCCCTAATTTTATTTAGCTTTCAGTGCTGTATTGCTGTTGCCTGTTGTGGCATCAAAAATACATATTTTTATTTTGTAAATTAATGTAGATATTTCAGCTATAGCTGCTTTTCATGATATACATTATACAGCCTAGAGTCAGAAATACAGACAGCGAAGTCTTAGTGGGGTTCCGTTTTTACCTTTTGGGTAGAACAGAACCCTATAAAAATCCTTGTAGATATTTGTAGTTGCTCAACTTAATTTCTTCCCAAAGAAGTTTCTCTCTCGTTTCTAATGTGACAACGTTTGCGTGAAACGTTAATTCTATGAAATACCGTTTATTTTCACTCCATTAATTTCGAATGTTTGCCGATAATAAAACACGCTTTGACAGGAGTGACCCAAAAGTCCAAAACTTGATTTCGTGCCAAAAGATTAAAGTGACAATTTCTTTATTCCAGAAATGGGACAGGCAAATCTTTACTTAGTGTTATGGAGTTAATATTTTAAGCCTAGTCTCAATTTGAGCGCCAAGTTTTGGAGGAATTACAAGAATTTAAGGTTTTATATCTTTGATAAATTAAGTACCAAGTTAAACATAGTTATACTTTAAATACCATATTGAAATTAAAGTGGATTACAACTTTTTTTATCTAATTATTTAAATGTGTATCATGAGTCCCGTATGTAAAAGTAGTAAAGAGGATTACTGTAATAGTAGCAGCGCTGTATGAGTATTTTTTATTAAACTATAATTTAAGATTTTTACCGGAGGTCCAATCCCCTACCCTAAGGCCGGCAACGCACCTGCAGCTCTTCTGATGCTGCGAGTGTCCATGGGCGAAGGAAGTTTTATTCAATCATACGCATCGAGCGCGTTAACGCAAATTTGTATGGGATCAAAGCGGTATCCACGTTAGCCAGTAGATGGCGCTGCTTTGATCCCATATAAATTCGCGTTTACGCGCTCGATGCGTATGATCGAATAAAACTCACACTAACCCCTCTGGTGACCCGTTAGCTCGTTTGCCCCCCTTTCTTCATAAAAAAAATATATATTATATTATAAGAGTATTTTTATTAAAGTATGGGCAAATTCCTGACGGGCATGATTATAAAAATCACAAAAAATCTGCTCTTTCAGGGCTGCTTCTTCCACAGTAATCTTTACTTATACAGTACGTAACAAAACTAAGTGATAACATAATATTATTATTTATTATGATCCTTATAAGAGTTCACTGTGAAAGTAGCAGCGCCACGAGAGCACATTTTTTTAATGATTTGTATGAGTACAGAGTACTATTATTTATTCTGTGGTATGAGCAAGCGCCCCAGCACCATGAATATTCCCATACAAAGGAAAAAAATACTCTTTTGGCGCTGCTACTTTCACAGTGAACAGCTGTATACAGGGGACTGATACATCAGTTAGTTTTATTATATAGTGATGATGGGTACCATTGGCGTAGCTGATGATAATGATCACGGATGCTCGCTCATATCATCGATATTGCCTAGAAGCCTTCAAAACTTTTGTTATGCAGCCGCATTATATTCTAAACTTCTCAACTTAGAGTGCTTTCCAACATAAAAATGAATATAATATAACTTTTTATGGCCAAGTCGGATAAGTTACGCGAGTAACTTTACTATGTAATATTAAATTCGGGAAATGATGTTTCATTGCACAATATTGTATAGTTTGAGTTTTGACTGTTGACCCAGATTGCTAAATAATAATTACTTACCTAGATACTGAAATTACAGGCGTATCAAAAACTCCTGCCAATTCACTATAATAATTTCTACTTACCTACAGCACAGCAGTAAGTAGAAAACATTCATACTTGTATTAACTTTCAAATTATTATTTTTTTGCAAGTAATTTACTGTTTTTTAAAGTGTGAAATTCTTATAACGCTTCTACTGAAACATGACGATAACTTTAACTTTAACTACGCCTCTGGTGCAATCCACCCTGAGAGTGGATTGCACCAACTTACTTTAACTTTAATCTTTAACCATAACAAAATGTCAAATGAACTGTCAAATCCCTAGTAAAAGTCCATTATGGACGCCATGTTTGACGATAACCTTAACTTTAATTTTAACTACGGCTCTGGTGCAACCCACCCTTAATGACATGATGTTTAACTCAGAGTTAACTTTAACCCAGATCTACGCAAGTCCGCCTTAGCAAGTTAGAATTGAAATAAAAAAAAATACGGAATATTTTTGTGGGGTTTTTAACTGACTTGCATTAAGCGAAAGTTTATGGTCCTATAAGATTTCGTGATGAATTATAAACACCTAGGTACCGATATTATTACTTGGGATTTGAGAGCAAAATCCCCAACAACTTCTAGTTAACTTTCCTAATTAGTAATTAGTAACTATTAATTACTTCGAAGTTCGTCGTTATAAATATTTCAATTTTCAGGACTTTAACAACTTATGTTATCTTAACCGTTAACTTTGATTAATTTTAAACTTTTCTATCGACAAGAATGTTGCAGTCTGCTGAAGAGCAAATACTTAATTTAAAATTTAGATTATAAATAGCGTAACTAAAGCTTGCAACTCCTTTGCGCAAAAATTAGCCTTTCGTGCGGAAACTGTAAATTTTTACAGGATAAAAAGTATGTTAATTATGTACTTTCCCGGGCCTCCAAGAATCTCAAGTTTTACTGAATCAGTTCAGTCGTTTAAGCGTGAAGAGAACAGACAGACATATAGACATTAGACATAGAATATACATAGATACTGGATAGTGTGGAAAATGGATATAGATTCGCTAACACGTTAAACTTGTCTCTGTGTTGAGCTAACGCCTAACGTAGATTAAAAATTTTCTCATGTCGCCGATTCACATGAGTCATGTCATGGGCTGTGGCTCATGTCCCATGGGCCATGGCTAGGTTCAAAATACAAAATTTTGAAGAAAGAAAATCGCCTTAGTATTATAATAGTATCATCCGCAGCACAATAACATAATGATTATAATAGGGTATTTGACAACATTTAAAATAAACTATAATTTATGGCCATCCTAATAAATTATAAGTAAATTAAACATATTTCAATTTATTTTCATTAAAATAATATGTATTTTCAGAGGATTTCGCATGGATTTCGTAAGAAAAGTCGAATAAAATTGTCCTTTCTTTTTCGGTGATAGAAACGCTCTGTCATTGGTTGCAATCGTGATGACGTCACACGCAAGTAAACAAAGCTTCTTGCCTGGAGTTTAGTACGCCATTTACGTGATAAAAAGTGTTTGATTCCACTTATAAGTGATTATTCACAATTTTCATATTATTTCTAGTACAGATATTAACTACGTAACTCACAATGAAGTAAGAAATGTAAAAACAATAGTGTACGTACCACTCGATAATAATAATTATAAAATTGCGTTTTGTACAATTATACACCATTCGTGTATTTTAGGTTATGTCTATGATATATTATGAAAAACTCAAAGATATAAGTAGAACATCATAGGGTTATGTAGAAAAGACAAACACACAATATTGGTTATATTTTCATACAACAAATTTTTAAGTTTCCCTCGATCGTGGAAAAACGAGACACAATAGCCTTTCTATCATAAATCGGTTCTGGCTTTCTATTGTTATTTGTTATCGCGGTAGCCGGTTACCGCTTAGGGCACAGAACAGATTTACTCCTAGCTTAGGGCTTATTAATACTTCAATATTAATTAATACTTACTTACATCAAAGTGATCTTCATACATAAATAATATGTTTGAATCATAGACTTATATATTTATACACCATTATCACGGATTAATTAAAGAAAAACCACGGAAAACCAGCTTAGTTCTTTTGATTGTAACTCTGTTTACTTGCCAGTGACGTCATCGACGTCATGTGATCGGCGCCATTTTCTAAATAGCGTTTTTCGCGCGACTTGGGGAATTTAAACTTTAATATTCATTTTCTTTAATAATACAAAATATTTTCCGGAAATATTAATAGAATATGTTTATTTCATAACAAAGAATAGTTTAAAAATACTTTTTAAAAATTGTCAAATACCCTATTGGTGTGACAGTAATCTGGTTCAGTCAACACGTTACAGTCAACGATTTGACGACTTGTCCTTTAGGTTTCAATCAACGAACGTGCTAGTAATGAAATCAATTAATAGCAGATTGATCATTGAACCAGATGACTGCGAAATTTACACCTCATTCGTTAAAATCTGATCAGTAGTTTAGCCACTACGAGGACTAATACATACATGAAAGGCTAAAATCATTAATTACCCTTCCTTTTGGCTTCGCCGTAGTGGGATAAAAAACATAAGTATAAACCTATTTCTCAAAGGAAATGCCTATAACAGGGATGGTGAACCTTTCCATATCGATGTGCCATATTTGATATTTCTAAGGAAATATTTATTGATGCCATAGCTATGTGCCATCAAATAATAATTTTCTTTGTAATCCGGACGCGTATTTAATAAAAATATCATGCCTTAATCCTAATTTGGCGCTTTTGTAGAATACTAAGTATAGTAATTTTGTGATCAGTAGGGTGCTCAAACTTGTGTCACGTGCCACTTTTGGCAGGCGTGCCATTGGTTTGCCATCCCTGGCCCATGAGGTAGGTATTGGGGTAATTATGACGTCACCAATTAGTGACATAAAATTGTTAATCGCTAACTGGAGATAGGCTAATGGACATAGTAAGCCTCTGATTCAACATCCTCTCCCAATGACAATCACAAAAGGATTTTTGATCCAATTAAAAGTTTCTAGCGACTTTGGTCTGATTCATACGTTTTTGATTATGTGAGTCAATATTATACTTTTGTATGTTTTAACCGACTTCCAAAAAGAAAGAGGTTATAGTATAACCTCTTCCTTTTTGGAACTTGGTTAAAAATAAATGTAAAACGGTCTAAAAATATAGAGACGTACGTAATAATATTATGTTCGTCTGTATATTTTTTGGCTCTACATTCCAATTTCCACATCGATATTTCATACTAACATTGCATATTATTGCTATTATCTGTCCGTATAATATATTCTGTCTTGTTTTAACTTTAACACCAATAAAACTATTGTACTTAATTAAATTTGGCTCGAATAGGCTCGAATATAATATTACTTTAACTCTAGAGTCTAGACTAGAGGATAGTTTTCATTCCGAATTTCCGGATGATGATGATTGAAACCTCTGATTTCTGAACCGATTTTGGTGAAATCTGTCTTGGATATACTTTTCGTCCAGAGGATAGTTTTCATTCCATATGATGACGACGAGCAAAATGTGGATTCTTAATCTCAACCCTACTTTTTGCCTGATCAGTGCACTATTTCATCTTACACATACGTCACACGTCATCCTAACCTCATTAAAATGTGCCCATTCTTGGAATAACATGACACTTGTTTACGGTTTTTGAATTTTGTCGCCTAAAAAGCGGTCTTCGCCACTAATTGCTTGAACTAATGAACGAAAATACCGCCTACAAATACTCATTATTAGACATTCGGAATGAATTCCAAGAAATATTTCTCGAGTCGAATGAGGTGTTTATTTCGTTGCTTTTTTGGATTCTTTAGTTTTGTCCTCATGTTTTTTGGTTGTGGATTCCATTCTTCTACATTATTATTTATCGTTAATTAGTATAAAACTCAAAGGTGACTGACTGACATGGTGATCTATCAACGCACAGCCCAAACCACTGGACGGATCGGGCTGAAATTTGGCATGTAGGTAGATGTTATGAGTTATGACGTAGGCATACGCTAAGAAAGGATTTTGATAAATTCCCACCCCAAGGGGTTCAAATAGGGGATGAAAGTTTGTATATAATAATACTTCTTAACACGAGCGAAGCCGCGGGCAAAAGCTCGTTACCAATAAGATACTATATTATATCTGTTGCCCCTTCACGCTTAAACAGCTGAATTGATTTTAAGGCCATCCCCTGAGTAAACGACCTTGGCCATACATATTTTGCGTTGCCGAGATCGCACAAAAATCCCATTTTTTACTTAACTTAGTTCAAAATTGATCTAAAAAACTAATTCAAACGGGGAATATGTAGTTAATGAAATTGTCTATCTATTGTCGTGTGTTTCAAATAAACGTAATTTGTAAAGCTGAAAGTATGCTTCAATTTTAATAAATTGGCATTACTTTGGAAGCTAATATCATGAGTATAATAAACAAAAATTAACGCGAACGGGGAAAGGAATGTTGATAATATTATACTGATTTGAAGTTTTGCGAGAAGCTCTAATAATGTATACAGTATTTAAAAGAATAAATAAATAAAATACTGTTCATTTTTCTAAAATACTGTTGAAAATATTATTTCAGAAATCTGAATATACTTTATTTCTTGTGAATAAAGTTGGCAACCCTATGTAGAACTATACGCTAACCTGGGTAGAAACTACCTATTCCACGGCCCACGGGTAAAATTATATAATATTTTGGATTATTTTGCTCGTTCCTCATAATTATAATTATAATGAAAGAAAAGGCGTGATATTTGAATACAATATGGTTAATGTTAACTTGCAGTGTGGCTTAGAAAAATGAATAGGTACTATAATTAATAATTATAATGTATTATGATATCTCTGTATGTACTTTTAGTCTGTATTCTGTACATTATAAAGTAATAAATTGATTTAATCAAAATATAATAAGGACTACTTACTTAAAATCTAATTTTTGTCTCAAAACAGTTTGTCATCGCCATATTGCATGCATTTGTTGGCAAAAAGTGGGCGGTTTGTTTACATTTATTAGTGGAGTGAACATCAATCACGGCTGATGGATCGTCTGCCGACAGACGGCTCCGTGACTACATCTTCTATGAATATTAATTCCGAATATTATAATATTTTTCGGAAAGATTAGAAAAACAATCTTATGTATAGAATAGATGATAATACATACTAATATCCATACTTAAGGGCCCGGGTTACCCTCGAAGTTTTCATACATTCTTAATACCAAAATCATTTTCTCATACGAAAATATTTAACATGTTTGAGCTATTTTTCAGCTTAAGATAGTAATTACCTAGGGTCCTGAACAATTTTTTTTTACAAAATATTTAAATACTAAAAAAAATTTTTTTGTGTTTAAATATTTTTTAGTAAATTTACTACAAAATATTTAAATTAATAATAAAAAATATTTTTTAAAGTTTAAATATTTTGTAGTAAATTTACTATTTATTTATATATTTTTTAGTGTTTTTGTCTATTTTTTGGTGTTTAAATATTTAGTAGTAAATTTACTAAAAATATTCAAACACAAAATTTTTTTTTAGTATTTAAATATTTTGTAAAAAAAATTTGTTCAGGACCCTAGGTAATTAGAATTACTATCTTAAGCTGAAAAATAACTCAAACATGTTAAATATTTTCGCATGAGAAAATGATTTTGGTATTAAGAATGTATGAAAATTTCGAGGGTAACCCGGGCCCTTAATATTATATTTGCAAAAGTGTTTCTGTCTGTCTGTAACCTCCTCATGCCCAAACCGCTGAACCGATTTTGCTGAAAGATATTGAGATAATAACTGTTTTTCCACTTCGACTAACTAAACGGATCAACTAGAAACTATACAACTTTTTTTTCCGAACGGCTCAACTATTTAGTTGGTCGGTTAGGAAAATTATTAAAATCAACTATTTTTCTTCCGAAGAGTCTCGGCAAAGGACATACTAGGCTACTTTTTATCCCGTATAAAAATGTACGGTTCTCGCGCGATAAATGAATTTTGGCGCAACGGCGTTGTTGGTTTCATGACTTTCATCTACTAATAGATGTAATACCCTCGTGTATAAAAATATCTATGCTAGTTGAGTATCTAACATAATTATCATGTACCTATTTAGATTTTAGATAGTATTTCCCGTGCGGTGAGGAAACCCGCACATGGATTCTTCTCGACTAGACTAGTGTTGATTGATTGGTATTGTCGTATGCCGCATGTGCTTGGACAACCATTCGAACATTTAAAATCTTGTCTCAGGCACTACTTTGAAGAGTGGTTACTTCGCTCTGAAAATACTCAAGTAAGTATTTAATTTAAATTATATACAGACTACAGACAACAACACATTCTAAGGCCTTGTGTTTGTCCGCGTGTGATTCCTATCGTACGCACTTTGATCCCCTATTTACCCCCGTAGGTAAGGAATTTTGTGAAGTTTCTAGATGTAAGCTTTTATTAATATTGGTTTTGGAAAAATATGACAATATCTCGAGAAATTGGAATAAAAAATTGGAATACCAAAATAGTTTTATTGAATATTGGTCGAGTTTCGTGGAAATGTGCTTATATTAATATTGCAATATATTTTATGACAAAATATACAGAAATTTTTTATGTGATGTAGAATGCTTAAAAAAATACCAGTTAGTAGTAGTCCTAGTACGCTTATTCGACTAGATTTTCAAATGGATGTAAGTCTACTCTATAATACTCTAATCTGTGGATGTAAGAAAATTGGTCAATAGTCGTTCGCAAAAGCGGCCATTTTAAGAGTATGGCTAAGATGGAACGTATCCCATCGTAAATCGTCCGTAACCTATGAACACAAATTAGGACACTTTTACTAGCAATTCATTACGTTTATTACTAAAATGATAGATTGTGAAACCCGAACAAAAACTCGGAAAGGGATACTCACATTTCTACCATTATTGGGGCACATGCTTGAACTATGTAAAAAATATTTTATAAAAAAAACTCCCAACTTTTTAAAGGAAGCGATCAGTTTTGGGACACGTGTGACAGTTCCGCCACATGGCGTGTTTGTCGTCCAAGTTGGCGTTATTTTTAGCGCCATCTTAGGTGTGACGTATTAAGGCCCCTCTTCAAGATGGCCCAGCGTAGTGGGCCATCACGATGGGCCAGCGTGGGGAGGGCGTAGTGGCGTAGGATGGCCGATGGCGCCAGCGATGGCCGTGGAATGGCGGCGGTGTCGGTTTTTCGGCCGCACATCAAAGGATGATGGCCCAGCGATGGCGGTACGCCTCTACACGTTGGCGATACGACAGTCGACGCTTGACCGCGGTCGAGTGAGGATGTCGTAATTCGTATTACAATTTACGAATTTCATTCAAATTGACGAGTACGCGGTCTTATAATGAATGATAATGAAGCTATAATTAGTTTTTGATGTTTGTTACTCTTTTACTCAAAACTACTGAACGGATTTTATTGAAACTTTACAATATTATATAACTCCTGACTTTTCAAAGATACAAGTTTAGACTTTGGGAGTTTCTGCGTTGTTTTAAGAACAGAAAGCATATTATGCTATTATTACATTCATCATTGTCATCATCATCACTACCATAAACCATTATTTTAATTTTAATCTCGAAATAATTATTTGTAGAATTCAAAAGAAGGTTCATATTAGGAGGGAGGTGATACGAAGTTCACCGGGTCATCTGGTTAAGTCATAAATTATTAAAAATGCACGTTTTGCATTGCCGCAATGGCTAATGCTTACACGTCCATCTTGAACGACGCTTAGATCACAACTGAACACGGCCATCATGTAGAGGCGTTGCGACCATTGCATCACCATCGCATGCGCCATTCGATGGGCCAGCGCTGGCCACTGTTGTAGAGGGGCCATTAGAAGTGTAGTTGCACTTGACACTTTCATTAGGAGAATTTCACTTTGATATTTAGAAACATTATGGATTGGTTTTAGAAGTGGGAAAAAATGTTTTTAAAATAACTGTTTGTTTCAAAAATATGTAATGAAGTGAAAATGCGCCGATAAACGTTGCTTAGGCGAGGTTTATGCTTAAGTTTTTTGAAATGAATAAAATATGACGTATGTATCAAAAAAATATTAAAAAAAATATAAAAAAAAACAAGTTATGTTCACTTAGCAATCCATATTGCATACTTAATATTCTGTTTGGCTGAACTTTTTTGGTAAAATTTGGTGCTACTTTGAGTCCTAGGACAGGACATAAAATTGTTTTATTTGATAATACTTTGAGAACCGTTTTTAGCTAGAAATTGTATGTACTTGACACTCGTATCCTTGTGATATCCATTGTGATTGCCATCTAGCATCTAATACATTTTTACCACAAAAATATATTCGAAAAACAAGGGCATATAATATATTTTTATTCGTCCCGTGTTCTCAACAAAGACCTTTCAGGCGCTAAATAATTTACAAAGGCTCACAAACGTATAGTTTTAGGGGATCGGAAATTACGTTTGTCAGAAACTGCGAAACAAGAGAAAAAATAAAAATCGGCTAAGTGTGAGTCCGATTCTCGCACGAAGGGTTCCGTACCGACTAGATGAACTATTGATATCCAGCATAATATTAATTGGCAAATGATGACGTTCTTGTATGGGATAATGGGAGACGCCCTTAAAGGCCGTCACAGACTTAGCTATAATATATATTAATATACCGTACTAAACACACTGAGACCAGAAATATATATTATAGCTGAGTGTGTGGTTACGCGAAAATTGTATAGAAAATATATAGTAATATGCCTAGCTATAAATATATTAATATATATTATAGCTAAGTCAGTGACGGCCTTAAATATAAAGTGGTAACAGATATACATAACATAATACGTGAAAATGTCAACTTTGACAGCTCAGTGTTTTTCAACCTTCTTTATGAAAAACCCCCAGGTTGAAAAATATTGGTCTAGCTAATACCACCGTTGATCCTGACACTGGAGCTGCAGTGGTGGGAATTTGTGGTGGGCAATTGCCCGTTTTGTCGTTCTTGACATATATCCTGGTGATACACAGACAGATAGACAGACATGACGAATCCATAAGGGATTTTTTATTGGCCATTTGGGTACGCAACCCTAAAAAGAACAATCTTAACTGGTGTTCGTGTTTGAAGATCAAAGAGTCTGTTTGACATACGGTCTGAAATAACTTCGGTTTGCCCGAGGGTAGAGGCTTTGAAACAAAATGCGTTTGCATACATTAAACTGTAAGAATGTAGATAGGAAGTCCCTCGGGTGCAGGTTTGCCAGGGGAGGAATGGGAATGTGCTAAGTTCCAGTAGGTTAAAGGTAGGTAAAAGTTATGTAGAGTCTGCAGTGTTGTGTGTGTCCAGCAGGGCTAAAAATGGTCACATATAAGCAGTTCATCTCAATCAATTCAGCAAATGAATTGTCAAAACTGTCAAACTGACAAAATATGTCAAAACAGTACAAAAATACAGAAATGAATTGCAAGCAGAGTTGCATTTTGCGATTGAAAAAAAATGAATCATAATTAATTATTATTTGTTATGATTCATCTCATGATTTCACAAAGCGACCATTTTAGCCCCGCAGTACCTAATGTAAAGATTTGCGTAAGATCATGTAAGAACTAAGAAGTAACATGTATTATTACCTAATGAAGAATATTATATCCCACCAAAAACATAAATGTAAATAGAGAGCCAAGTTCCATACAAACATTATTCTTGTCTATGGTCTTCGCCGTAAAAAGGATAGAGATCTAAGTAAGTGCCAAGTTTCATGGAAAATCGAAATATATTATGTATGTATAGGAACCAAATAACATTATGAACAAATAATAGAGTCTGTTTCTTTCTTTATTGAATATCTATAACAATTGATGTTATTTAAATAATGAGAGATCTTAAACTAGATTAGATTTGACTTGGCCAGTTTTCATTATATCAGTCATTTCATAAAGTTATTAAACATTTTAATTCTGATGAATTCATTTCATGCCAAACAGCATAATCGGTTCAGCGTCTATATCCTGAAGTTTTTTGACAGGATTTTAAATTATTTTTAAAAACTATTGAAAGTTGAATCTGATATTGGTAAATTTTTTTATGTTGACCAATCAAGAGCTTAAGTAATGCTAAAATAGATAAACGACCAGAAAACCCCCTAAAATTTGCTTTAAGCACTGAACATTGAACAGGCTAGGCCGCTAGGGTAATAAGGGTATATTTTCTACCTTATAGTTTATACCCTATAAGCTTTCGACATTCGAAATGTCAAAAGATTATGAAAATTGAAGATGAAAGGGCACAATGTGGACATAGCTATACGGTAAGCAGTGGAGCGTTAACGTATGGCATTTGCAATGACAAATATATTATTTCAATTTGAAATTAGAATATAACTTACCATAATCCGCTTAACCATCTCGCCCAAATTCCTGACATTTAAGGACACATTTTTGGTGCTGACAACCCCAAGGGGTAGAAACGATTACGCGAATGGAATTTCTTCGAGATAGTTGCCACGTAAGAGGAGTAGCCTTTGAGCATTTTCAGAGATGTTCTTAAACTTCAACTATTTGGAAGGCAAAACAGGCTCAATATGTAAATAGTTGTAATTACATTAGTGGCACTTAGTCAAGTCTTGTCATAAAATTCAAATTAGCTGTTTTGTCTGGGAGAGGATTAAGTGTGTACTTTACATGGTCGTATATATTTTGTCTTTACATTTTGATGAAAGGTGCAAAAACAATTTCTTTCTACGAAAATAGATACAGCTAACTAACCTAATGTTTTCATATGATTTCGATCATGTCCTGATTAATTATTAATAATTATTATACTTCAAAATTGATTCTTATAATATTGTCACAGAAATTGATGGGAAATAAGAAAAAATATTTTTTCTCCTAAAAATCTGTTACAAGGTTACAGTAGATAGAGTAGACAGAAGAAGAATCGGTGAAAAACAATATAATGGATATGAGAACTTTCATAAAATACATTGTTTGTGGACCCACCTTAAATTGGACGGAAGTTTCAATGAAGTTTGAAATACAATTAATCTGGTATGCCAATAAGGGGGAGAAGTGGGGAAAAGCGGGGAAAATGTGGGGAAAAGTGGGGAGAAATGTATCTAGTATCTACGCTGCTTTATGAAGTAACGTATAAGACACTTGGCAAACAACCCGGTGCTCTAAGAAAGGAAAATACTTTTGCTAATATTATATTTGTTGGCGGTGTTTTATTTTTAACCGTCTACAAGAAGCTAAAAGGTGAAGATTTAAGATAATATGTTCTCAGTTCTACTTTATCATCCAAACTGCTGAACTGATTTTAATGATGGTTAATAGAATCATAATTCGCAAGGCTAGACTGAGTAACAGTCAATTCTTGAGTATGGTGAAACTAAAAGGAATGCTAATAAAACTACTGTAGCTCTACCATGAGTTTAATGGTATGGTAGTTGTCGATACTCGATACCGACTACGTACATTTTTAGTCTGGCAAATTTTACAGCGCCTCTAGCGGTCACTTGCGGAACTAAAATCGCCATACTAAATATTTACGTGGTCGGTGTCGAGTGTCGACAAATACTATGGCTTTGAACTCATGGTAGAGCCAGGTCTGATTTTAACAATTAATGAGGTGTCAATAGATTAGTACCTAATAATGCCGCGGGTGTCAATGTCATAGGACCTATGATATTATAGGTCATAGGCTATTTTTTATTTAGATATTTTTTTAAGTTGTCGGGTTATCTATACTAATATTATAAAGCTGAAGAGTTTGTTTGTTTTAACGCGCTAATCTCAGGAACTACTGGTCCGTTTTGAAAAATTCTTTTAGTGTTTGATAGCGAAGTTGATAGCCCATTTATCGAGAAAGGCTATAAGACCATATATTTATTATCACGCTAAGACCAATAGGAGCGAAGATATAGAGGAAAATGTAAAAAAGGCGAAAATATTTGAAAGTGCTTATCTCACAAACTACTGGAGCAATTTTTATGTTATTTGGCACAGATATAGAGTAGATCACGTTAGACATAGGCTATTTACTAAGCGGGAATTAACGGTTTCCGTGGAATTCCTAATTTACGCGGGCGAAGCCGAACGAAACGTCTAGTAGTTTTATAAAGTTATTGGGCTTGTTAACTTTAAATGTAGTTGCTTGAGGGTGCTGAGAATATGAAGCGTTTTACAACACTTTTATAGACGTCTATTAAAAACTTTATGTTCCTTAAAAACTGTTATAATGATAGATTTTATTTAGGTAGGTAATCTTAATACACATCTAAAATATAAGTACTATGTTTTCTAAAATTCTTAGAAACTAAAACATATAAGTTTAGGCAAGTAGATTCTTGGTGTAGATACAATATTATGCTTAAAACAAGATTTCATTGCATTCCTACCTTTAACCTAAGAGTTGATAATATGGGAGAGAAGTTTACGTATGCAAATCCTATTATTATTTAGAGACTTGAAATAATATAGCAAACAATACAATAACGTCGCACGCTTGTAAAACTTACACGCTTTGCTTTGGATTAATGAAGGACTTGGCTATGTTAATCTACTTCTAATCTTTGCATTGTTTGATTTGTAGGACACGAAGTTACTGAATGTCATTTATACTGCACCATAGGGTTGACCCAAAAATCTAGCCAATAATCTCCCCCTCACGCCCGGCCCGTAAAGGCATTTAATTTCTTGAGCGTCTATTACAGAGGGTCCACGCAATAACTAGTACAAGACGGTGATAAAGTTAGATAACGTCAGGACTCAGGACAAAGGAATACCGGTCAATAATTGGCAGGGCTGCCACTATGGCAGTTAATTACTTTTCAGGGTTCCGTAGTCTCGTATAGTTTCGTCGTGTCCGTCGTGTGTCTATCAGTAATTTAGCTTTGGTCTACTACTGTAATACAGTTTGAAATAATTGAATGGATATCCATTCAACGCATATGCGTTACACCGACAAAGTATTAAAAGAAAATTGAATTAGTATCGAAAATGAAAGAAGCATTATGATAGTAAAATTGGTGTAAAATTGTTATAACAAAATAAACCCCATTTTAGCCAAAAAAACACAAATATTAAAATATGTCAATGTCGTATTGGTGATTAAGAAATTCTTTAAATTCCACATTTAAAAAGCGCAAGCAAGTAAAAATATGATTTGGTACGATTGTCTTTCATCCCATAAAATCAATACCTGTAAATATTATATAATATATTTACCTGTAAAATTCATTTTTATGTAGTTTTACAATATCTTCCATAAAAGCAACTAACTATCCTACTAATATTATAAAGGCGAAAGTTTGGATGTATGGATGTATGGATGTATGGATGTATGGATGTTTGTTACTCTTTCACGCAAAAACTACTAAACGGATTTTAATGAAACTTTACAACAATATAGCTTATGCATCAGAATAACACATAGGCTATAATTTTAACCAACTTTCAAAATGGAGGAGGTGTTATGTTCGTTTTTTTATGCTCAACGATTACTCCGCCGTTTGTGAACCGATTTTCAAAATTTTTCTTTTGGTGTATAGGGCATTATCCCAATTTAATATCATGTTCACAAAAATGGTGATCTGATGAAGGAATCCATGGGTAATCGAGGGAACTCCTCAAAATTTATATGGAAACATGTGGTGACTTTGGTTTCATGAGAAGTATTCCGAGTATATGCTAACAACAAGTAAGATTTTGGACCCAGCGACACCCACCCATGGTTTGGAAGCTGCTGGGAGAACTCCTGACTCTTCATAGATATACGTTTGAGAGTTTCGGTGTTGATTTAAGATCGGAAAGCAGATTCTACTATGCAAATTACATTCGTCATCATCATCATCATCACTACCAAGTACCATTTTTTTTATGAAAAAAGGAGGCAAACGAGCAAACGGGTCACCTGATGAAAAGCAACTTCCGTCGCCCATGGACACTCGCAGCATCAGAAGAGCTGCAGGTGCGTTGCCGGCCTTTTACGAGGGAATAGCGTAATAGGGTAGGGGAGGATAGGGAAGTGAATAAGGGAGGGTAGAGAAGGAAATAAAGGAGGGTAGGGAAGGGAAAAGGGTAGGAGATTGGGCCTCCGGCAAAGAAAATATACACTACGCGAACCTCCGGTCAACTCACCACTCGGCGAAACATAGCGCAAGCGCTGTTTCACGCCGGTTTTCTGTGAGGCCGTGGTATTTCTCCGGTCGAGCCGGCCCATTCGTGCCGAAGCATGGCTCTCCCACGGTATCGTCCCATGATACGTTTCATAGTCTTTTAGATCGAGACTCGAGTTTGTCAATCGATTTAAAAAAATGTATATCTACTAATATTATTTAAAACCTGAAGAGTTTGTTTGTTTGCTCGAACACGCTTATCTCAGGAAGTACTTTCTGGTCCGATTTAAAAAAAAAATTCAGTGTTATATAGCTTATTTATCGAGGAAGGCTATTTATTATTACTTACGCTAAGACTAAAATATATATGACCGAAGAATCAGAAGAAAATGTGGAAAAACCCGGGAAAATTATTAGAAACTAGAAAGGGTTTATCTCACGAAGTACTAGAGCATTTTTGATATTATTTGTCACAACTCGCAGATATAGAATAGACCACGTGAAGGGACAGAACTCGGTATTTTTTGCGGGAAAATGTACGGTTTTCGTAAAATTCCTAATTTACGCGGGCGAAGCCGCACGGGACATCTAGTTTTTTCATAAAAACTTTCAGCATAACATAAAAATTATTGGATAAAATATGGCCTAATAAAAATACATATTTATGAAAAAAAGGTAAGCTATCACATAAAAGTTTGGTACCCACTCAAATTTTCATTAGCCGGGGCGAATATAAAAAGTTTTAGTTGGCAACCCTGGAACCAATTTAATGCTGTAAATCCACAGGGTACACTTACTTCCCTGCCTCATGCGATATTGCGTTTTTTCTAAACCACAGCAAATATGCGGAGGGCTCGTTCTATGGCTTTATGCGGTTTATAGAACTTTTACCATGGGCCAGTAATGTTGAAGTAACTAGTAAGGATAGGTCCTGATAGGTTAAAGCATTGGCAGTTGGCACCTATATTATGAATTCGTCTTATGTAAAGTTTTGCAAAAAATATTATATTATCAGTCCCCTAAACTAGGAGTAGCCGATGCTTTGGGGGTTCTCACAAAGATAATAATAGAGTGCAATAACAAACAAAATTATACTTAAACAAAATATTTTGATTTTTTTTTCATATTTAAGAAAAAAATTTGCTCCCGAAACGACCGATGATTGACTGGTGGATATTGCCATGGTAAAGCATTTAAGTCCGCATAATATTTGGTACCTTTATGCGCATTGAGTATTTGAAATAAATAAGCCTGTGTTGGAGACAATGAATTATGTTTGTCTTATATAGGGCCCTTAAAAAATGTTGGTTCGTGAGTGCAATAAAACTAAAACTGCCTTAAAGGATTATGCTCGTTGGGGCTCATCCATACTTTTAAAAACATAGGAGTTTTAAAATCTTGGCACGGGAAAGGGCGCCTTTTGTAAGTCATGTAGGTAACTTTGAATGTAAACAAGACTGCTATTTGAGTATGTAAGAAACAAGGGTTGCTTTATAAGAAAACAGTGTGTATTCTTATCCACAATTTTCCTAGATTTAACGGATACTACGTTAAATTAATGTACTATCAAACACATTAATCCATACTTAAGATATCCATACTAATATACTAATATTATTATTAGAGATGCGCCGAATATTCGTTTCGTATTCGGTATTCGGCGTATTCGGCATGTTTTTCACTATTCGTATTCGGCCGAATTATTCGGCTCAGTTACCGAATATATTCGGTTTTATTTTTTTCAAAATATTAAAAACTAGACCCGCCCCGGCTTCGCTCGTGGGACATACATAGCCTATGTCACTCAGGGCTCAGCTCCTAAGTATCATGTAACACAACATTAGGCACTAGGCAGCAAAATTAAAGTCCAATAATATTGATGAATATTACACATTACATTTTAATATTTACAATATTGCTATTTAAGGCGGCTGAGAAGCCGCCCTGGTCTTCCGGTGTCTGTGGATGGTACGAGTGACCAGAAAGAGATAGCTGACAGGTAAACGTTAGGGCTTCTGATGTAGTGAGGGCAATCAAATCAATATCCAAGGGAAAATCCCCCGGACACGATGGATTAAGCATTGAACACCTACAATATGCTGGCCCTCATATATCGCGAGTTTTGGCCTTGCTGTATAATCTCTGTATATCGCATTCTTACTTGCCTCACGATATGATGAAAACTGTTGTGGTCCCAGTAACGAAAAATAAAACGAAAAGCCTATCAGATATTTCTAATTACAGGCCCATCTCGCTAGCAACTATCATTGCAAAAGTAAGTATTTGACAGCATTCTTAATACACATTTAAACAGATATATTAGATGTCATGATGCGCAGTTCGGCTTTCGTTCTGGCCTTCCCACCGAGTCCGCAATATTGTGTCTTAAGAGTGCTGTCAAGTATTATAATACAAGAAAAACGCCCGTCTACGCCTGCTTCCTCGACCTTTCGAAGGCTTTTGACCTCGTGTCATATGACATTCTTTGGAAGAAGATGAGGAAGTCGAATATACCTCATGAATTGGTTAATACTTTTAAATATTGGTATGATAATCAAATAAATATTGTTAGATGGGCTGGTGCGGTGTCAGATCCCTACAAGCTGGAATGTGGCATGAGACAGGGGGGGTTAAGCTCACCTGTCCTATTTAACCTTTATATAAATGGACTGATTGAGGAGCTCAGCATGAAGCATATCGGTTGTTATATAGATGGAGTATGTTTCAATAACATAAACTATGCGATGCGGATGACATGGTCTTGCTGAGTGCCTCGGTCTGTGGTCTCAAAAAGCTACTTGACATTTGTGAGCGTTACGCAGCGGAGCATGGGCTGATATACAATAGTAAAAAGAGTCAGTACATGGTCTTTCACGGTGGTACCAGAAAGGTGGATACAGTGCCGACTCTTTTACTCAATGGTGTTCCTTTAGCTAGAGTCGAGGAGTTCAAATACCTAGGACACATTGTGACGTCCACTTTGAAAGACGATACTGATATCGAAAGGGAGCGAAGGGCACTGTCGGTTAGGGCGAATATGGTTGTTAGGAGGTTTGCGAGATGCTCGTTAGAGGTAAAAATGACGTTGTTTAGAGCTTTTTGTACATCCTTCTACACTTGCAGCCTCTGGGCAGCATATACGCAAAGGGCCTACAGTGCCCTTCGCGTCCAATATAATAACGCGTTCAGGATGCTGGTGGGGCTCCCCCGCTGGTGCAGCGCTTCGGCGATGTTCGCGTGCGCACGAGTGGACTGTTTCTTTGCCACAATGCGCAGGCGAACATCGTCGCTGGTGCAGCGCATGCGGGGGAGCTCCAACGGCATGCTGGCCGCGCTCTGTGAACGCCCTGATAACCTGTATATCAGTCACTGCTGTCATATGCATGCAGAATACAGGCTAAAATAATAACTGTTATATTATGTAAGTAATGTGTGTTTTTCTTTAAACAACAAATTCATAAAACAAAATAAAAAACAGAAAAAAGACAATAATGTTTTAAATAAACAAAGCATTTAGAGATAAATTGGTAGGTAGTGCAATGCTCAAACCGTCGAAAAGGAATCCACTCAGACTTTTATTAATGTAATTTGATCTGTACCTATTTATATGAGTCTTGGATACTTGCAATAAATGATTATTATTATTATTATAAAACATCGCGATGAAAAACTAATAAAGAAATTAATATTATGCATAAGAGGTTTGAGCTCTCCATTGTGGGTGTCGCAAACGCCACACACAATAGATTTTCAATTGTTATGCGGCAGCCGCCTGCCGCTGGAGGATTGATGGGTTTTAAGCAGTATTCTGACTTTAATAAATCTTTTTAACATTGGTTTTAATATATTTCTGTTATTATTAAATAATACATGAAATCTTTTATTTATTGTTGCACAGTTCATTATATTGGAGATTATGCATAAAATCATTAGTCATTTAAAGAAAATGTTTTACTACTTAAAATAAACCTTGCTTCTTATGTATTTTAGTATTAAAGGTATGTATTCCATTTAATTCTACTTACATGAAGACAAATAACAATAACTTAATAGTTAATAGTAATCTACATGCAAATGAAACAAATAACACTGTTTTACTGCTTTATTTTTCACTTCATTAATGTTGTAATAGAAATTTGAACCTTAGCTTATTGCTTTTTCACATAAAAAAGAAACATTTTTAGTCTATGACCACAGACAAGTCAATTTCCATATCCGGACTCCATATTGTCTTGAGACTTCCATTTGTAAAAATCTCTCGAAATGAACTGCGCTCTGTTATATTTACAAAACTTAGTTTTATTTAAAACTACAATAAAGATCACAACCTCTGCAAGTTCTTTGCGGTCTGCCACTCACTAAAACCTGGTTCTCACTTTTTCTGAGACACACACACATCCTGAAATGGCTAAAGTGTGGTTCTAAACTTGTTGAAGCACTTGGAAATCGTCGTTACTGGCAGGCGATGGTTGTTGCAAATGTTTCGCAACACTGCACAGATGTTAATCATTGTTTTTCTTGTCAATGTGTTAAACTCCTCACAGACAGTCAGACAGTTCCAGTGCCTGGGCTCGGTTGCGATTGCGAGGTCTTATTTAACTGTATTTCTGGCTTTCTTCTTCAGGAATGGCTTCTAATACGAGCACTGTGTGCACCAATGTTATAAAAATACGTTTTATAGTTTAAAATTTTACGTAAAACACCACTAACCACTCAGCGACAAACAAGCAATCGGAAAAAATCACTTTTGTTGTGATCACTGATCGCTATAATTTAACAGTTCAAATTGCTCGCCGATTGCCATCGCATTGCTGTCAAAAGCTTAGGTGATACGAAATAAATGCAACAGTATAGCAAATAGTGATAGCAAAAATATAAATTTCTTCAAAACCCGTGGATGAATATGACACAAAACTTTAACAGTAACAGACATCAATAAAATAAACCATATTACATTATTTACACCATTTTTACAAACTCTAATATTTTTTCGACGCAATTAGGCGACGTTTCTAATATTTGCTAAATTACTGGGAAACTCGTGGATGAATCTGACACAAAACGTGTCTGCATATATTTTGTTACTGCCCGAGAGTTTAAAATTTAGCTTTTGTGATATTGCTAATATCACAAAAGCTAAATTTTAAACTTTAATATTTTTTTCGGCCTATAGCGACCAAAAAACAAAATACCTAAATATCTCTGGAAGCTGTCGACCAAAATGACACAAAATCATTTTTTAGGTTTACCTAGTGGTCCCAAACCTATACGCAAAAAATCAGAAACTTTAGAATTTTGAAACCAAAAAACCTAGAGCTATCGGTCTAAGTATGGAGATTTAGCGATTTAAATGTAATTATAGTTCCTTGATTATTCAGCAGAGGGAGTACTGTCGCTCGTTGCTATCGTATTTTTTTGGCTGGTATGTGATACGAAACTGCGATTTTGGAGCAATTATTGCGCAATAATTGCGATTGCATTGCGCTCGCGAGAGAAGGCTCGCTCCGAGCTAGCCAGCAGCGGCACGTAGAGTACACGATAGAACCTGTTTACGCGGCAAAATAAAATAATGGTAAACCGAATAATTCGGCCGAATATTCGGCTCGGTAAAGGCCGAATATTCGGTATTCGGTTATTCGGCCAAATCACTATTCGGCGCATCACTAATTATTATAGACGCGAAAGTGTATCTGTCTGTCTGTTACCTCTTCACGCCCAAACCGCTGAACCAATTTTGCTGAAATTTGGTATGGAGTCGATACTTTGACTAGCGGGTACTTTTCATCCCGGAAAACTGTACGGTTCCTTCGCGATAAATGAATTTTAGCGCCTGGCGGAACGAAGTTGCGTGCGTCATCAAGTGTACTATTAATTGATTGTAAGTGAATCGTCATTGGTATTATAATTATTATTATTTTTGGAGTTGGTACCAATCATGGCGCGTTTTAAGAGACTTTTGGAGGATTTTGTTATTACATGCGTTCGCAACCATCGAAACCGCTGTTGATATGATATTTATTTTTATACCAAAATTGAGTCTCTTATTTTAGATTTATTTTCGTACCTGATTGTAATAATAATTATATGGCATACAGTATTAAAAATTAAAATTTTGTAAGAATTCCCCCTGTATCGGCTGTATCCCTCGTGAATGCAAAATAAGTAAAAAAATGTCGGTGACATTTTTCTGTCCTGTCAGTTTCACTTTTCACCGGCAGGTAAAAGTCGTTAGGTGCATACTAATTTCCAAAATGAAAAATAAAAAATTAGGTAAATTCTATTAAATTACCATTTTAACAGCATTCAACTGTTCCTAAATTCAAAACCACAGATTAGCCAATAATATTAAGCAGATGGTAGTAAACAAAACATCAATTTTATTTTTGACACTCTTACAACAAGTTTGCAACATAAAAATGCGGTTTTTAAGGCACTGTAAAAAGCCAGTATGCATGATTGCTTATCGGGGTCATTAGTCATTACATACAATATAATGTGTACATATAATATATATGTACACATTATGTAACTGTGGTAAGGAGTAAGGACAGGTCACAACTGCAAAATTTATGGAGCAATCGTCACACATTTGTCGAAATCCTTATTCCAATTATACCATTTCGCAAAGCTTACCAACTTGGGAATAAAAGCAGACGATTTGTTATAACTCTCCCATGGGATATCTTCTTTAAAACCATAACAAATTCCATTGCATATGAGGGACTCCCCTCTTCCTGTATTTATTGCCAGGACCCCAGCGAAGTTATCGAAAATATTTTCCCTCCTGCCAAAGTTCTACAACTGATTACTGATAAGACAGCATTGTGTGGATACGTTTACACAAGGGAAGTTTACAAAATGTTACTAAATTAAACATATTATTATTATTATTTATCATAATTCTCTCAATTATGATAAATAATGATACAATATATAAATACAAAAACTCAATATGTCTGTGGTTTTATTTTAGTAAATGTGTTCAATAATTTAGAAATTAAGGAAATAGGCTACCCTTGACTCTCTTTTGGTGTCAAAGTTTATGTAAAAAGGCAAAAGCTTCATTATAAAGCGAAAACTTCTGAAGCGGCGTACTTTTTTTTGGAAATGACACTGATTTATTTACGAGATGGAATAATATGGAAGTACTGTATGCCAAACCAGTCTTGTAGAGCTGTTATTATGTTGCATTAAAAAAAATAGACTAACGTTTACGCGGAATGTGAACAGCATCACCAAAAGTCTTTGTTTTCTAAATTAAACAAATATTCTCTTGTAATAAAACATCTTTACCTTTGTCTTATAAACACTAAAGGCGGAGTAATGGGGAAAATATTTGACGATGCCCAATTCCATCTCACCAAGCTTAATGAATAGCTTATAAAACCACCGTTACTGTTTCATGGGGTTTTTAAGACAGTAATGAAGCAAGCTTGATTGTAAACGATTGCATCTATATTACATTGTAGACGAAGACAATGCCAACTTCTTGATCCAAGAAATTCTGTATTATATCCATACTTTCATACTAATATTATAAATGCGGAAGTGTGTTTGTCAGCTGTCTGTCTGTCTGTCTGTTACCTCTTCACGACCAAACCGATGAAACGATTTCACTGAAATTTAGTACCTACGGATCTACTTTGAGTCTCGGGAAAAGGAAAAATGATATTTTAATCCCGATAAAATTTACTTTTCACTATAACAAGCGAATTTAGGCACAACGGAGTTGCTGGCGTTATATCTAGTTTTAAATAACGCATGCCTTATAGCTATTAGGAAATAATAATTGTTGTTAACCAATACTATAATATCAGTTGAAGTCACAGACATAGATCATGATAGATACCGCATGTGTATATACTTCGCGTGCCATATCGCGTTCCCAAACGACGAGCAACGCTCGTCTTTCGAAAGTCAGTTCTTTAGTCTGCTATCGGAATTTTAAAAATGCCAAAATGCCTAAAAATGCCTATTGAGTTGTAGAAATTTATATAGAAACGTTGGCCTAGATAATGGGCACTTTTCTTGTCATCGGTACGTCAAAGTAGCTTTAAAAAAGTGGCACGCTCGTTTTCATACAAATGGTGCAACATGCGGTATCTATCTTGATCTATGTCTGTGGTTGGAGTAACGACAGAACTCCCACGAAATAATAACAGCCAACTATGGGTCATTTCTTATCCCCATTAAGCTTTACCTCACAATAATCTAAGCTATTTCAGAAGTTGCGTAGAAGAATCCTAGCTAATCCCCACGGGATTAATATTATTTTATCACAAACGATAAATAACTATTCAATAGCTAAGCTAAATTATAAGTTTTTTGACGCGCAGTATAAAAGTTTGAGCGAATTCACTGGGATTCAATCTTGGGGGATTTTGCAGGGTTTTCCGACTCAGGGCACTTTGAATCTTGAGTGGAGTTAGACTTTTGATAATAACTGTTTGTGGCAATGCCAAGATCGATTGCTTTACCTAACTTCTGATGTAGAGATTTTTATGTAAAATGCATTTATTCATTGTAAGGTATTTTAAACTAATTCCAAAAGGAAGAGGTTTTATGTTCGGCTATAGAAAATTTTCAAACGTATTTATTTTCTGATAGCTGATAATTATAATAATAAATTCTTTATTTGCATACATAAAAGAAAATACATACAAGAGAAAAAAACAAAAGAAATAACAACAACAGAAAAAAGTATAAAAATAATAAAAATTGTGCGGCGGTAGTTTCTTCCAGCCAACCGATACTGTTTAAACTTTAAACTTCAAAGAAGCAATATAAAATACGAGCTTTTGCCCGCGGCTTCGATCGCGTTAAGAAGTATTATTATATACAAACTTTCATCCCCTATTTGAACCCCTTGGGGTGAGAATTTATCAAAATCCTTTCT
The DNA here is from genome assembly GCA_905404155.3 of Plebejus argus. Taxonomy (NCBI): domain Eukaryota; kingdom Metazoa; phylum Arthropoda; class Insecta; order Lepidoptera; family Lycaenidae; genus Plebejus; species Plebejus argus. The sequence goes on along the minus strand of FR989941.1, from coordinate 9,104,125 downwards.
TAGCGGATGCCTACGTCATAACATCTACCTGTATACCCAACCCGATCCGTCCAGTGGTTTGGGCTGTGCGTTGATAGATCACCATGTCAGTCAGTCACCTTTGAGTTTTATATTATATATATTTATTTATTATTTATTATTTATTATAGAAGATAGAGGTACAACCGAGATTTTGGTAATTTTTAAATCAACTATTAGATTCCATTTTATCAAGAGGGGAAAAATGCAATGTAGGTACACAAAATTGTCTCGGTCTTTACTTTTTAGACGAAGAGTTTAGTTAAATATTGTAATGGATACTAACTTTAAGAGCTAAGTAACATAGCAAAGTAGGACACTTAGGACCTGTTTCATCACTTTCTGATAAAGTGCCGAATAGGCTATTCATAACTTTTTTGACGGATTCTCCATACTCGATCGGTGGATAGCCTATTCGGCGCTTATCAGAAAGTGGTGAAACAGGCCCTAAATAAGACTATGGCAGAATTTCATAATATAGAGGATCAACTTCAAAATAAGAATGTTGTATATGAAAATTAGAATAATTCCTGGGCTGACATAAAGGAATGGGCAATTTTCACGTGCCTTATATTATGTTGGTAAATTGAGTCATTATTTACAGGCCAGGATTCATTTGTTGTATGAGAAATAGGATTTTGTATGCTTCAATAAATATTTTGTAAATTATAGCAATTTTTCATTCAATGGATATGGGATACTAATTATTATTACGGTTAAAAATCTGTATATTTTTTTTTATTTAGAACGATTTTGCGTCGTTGTGTAGACTTGATTTTCTTCTTCGTTTACACCTAATGTTTTAATTTTCAAGGCAAAGTACGCTTGCATAAAAACATTAATTGTATTTAGAGCAAGTGTGTAAAGTATTTGAATAAATAAATCGTAATTCATTATCCACATATAACATTTGATTCAAAGTTTCATACAAAACTTGGGTAATATCGTCAGAAAACTGCACACTCCCGACTCCCGAAACACCCAGGTCGTTCACCCTTCATTGAATAAATATGACATGCACCCTAAGAAAGACAAATAATTTAATTTCCTTATCCCTTGGGCTCATACGTGACTCGAAGTGGAAGGAGATTTGCCAATTTATTACAATGATGGGCCTGATTATCGAATTAATAGTGCATGTAGATCATGTTTATCGCGCCCATGATTAGGAGGCTGATTTTAGTCAACCGCACGCGCGTCAACGCTGATGGTACAAGATGTATGAAAATCTAGGAAGCGTTTGTGAATAACGTTTGACACTTTACGATGATATTTCTTACATATTTTGGTGTCGGTGCTGACCTTACTTCTAAGATATGTGATGCTGACGGTCAGCGAGCGGTCAGTGATAGCAGTACTATTATATATTCTGTGGTGATAGACAGTAAAGTCAGCACAAAATAAGGTTTTTCTCGCGGATCAGCTCGCGTGAAATAGTATTAGCATAATATAAAGTTTGGTCCTCCTTCCCTATGGAGCTTTCGGGAGTCGGGTATAATTTTGAAAAATCCTATTTTGAAATTTTGAATTTTCTTTAACCTATGACAGTCACAGATAACTTAGTTTCCCTTGTAAGAAGTTTATGATATCATCCTAAAGATATTAAACAAAATGACGTGTGGAAAAACAATGCCAAGTTGCGTATAGTGTTGAAATAAATATCGATTAAATTATACAATATGAAATGCCTATAGCAAGTAGAAACTCAATAAAATAACGTGGTTAGTTGTAGGTACTTAAACGAACAGACGCTGAACTCTGAGTCATTCTAAATGGTACCATATGTTTATAGATTTAAAGAAGACATTTCGTTGGATACATTTTCCAAGATAAACTTCTGTACCGAGTACTATTATATATTCTGTGGTGATAGACAGTAAAGTCAGCACAAAATAAGGTTTTTCTCGCGGATCAGCTCGCGTGAAATAGTATTAGCATATAAAGTTTGGTCCTCCTTCCCTATGGAGCTTTCGGGAGTCGGGTATAATTTTGAAAAATCCTATTTTGAAATTTTGAATTTTCTTTAACCTATGACAGTCACGGATAACTTAGTTTCTCTTGTAAGAAGTTTATGTTATCATCCTAAAGATATTACACAAAATGAAGCGTGGAAAAACAATGCCCAGTTGCGTAAAGTGTTGAAATAAATATCGATTAAATTATACAATATGAAATGCCTATAGCAAGTAGAAACTCAATAAAATAACGTGGTTAATATCAACATAACAAAGGCTGGGAGATGAAGAAATTCTAGACAAATTCCTTAAGGGTATCGAATATATTAAAGGATGGAAGCCTCAGAAATACTAAACTTTGTATTATCAAGTCTGTAGTCCGTACAAATTCAATATTTAATGTTATGTATTGTACATCATATTAATTTATGATACACGCTGTTGTGTCAAAGCAAGTTCAAGAAATTATAGTGATGATAAGTACTTAATATTTCTGGAACCAGTTTTGACCCCTCATAGCCTCAGACCAAATAAATCTGAGCTCTTAGCTTAAAAATTATAACTCTTTCGGCAGTTCTAATTTAAGAGTGAACTAATATATTAATAGAGTTCACTGTGAAATTAGCATATTTTAGTAAAGTATTATATTATATTAAAAGAAACGATAGAGTGAATGATACTATAAAATAACATTTCGGGAACCACTTTTACTTACAGCTCAAAAATTTTATCGCTTTCGGCACTGCTAATTTTATAGTGAACTATAGAGTTCACTGTGAAATTAACATACTGCATACTTTAGTAAAGTATTATCAGTTATCACTCATATTAATTAATGTTACCACCTTGCATAAAAGCTACATAGATTTTCCGTAGAATCAACAAAATATTTCTTAGCGCTAAGATTTTAGAAAATTCATAAGAAGCTGATAAACAAATTTGTATTCTGTCCCCTTCGCACTCCCATCATTTTATTTAAGTGGATGTACTTTTTATGGTTATGTCGGGTAATGAAATGTATGGGCAATAAAAGTGGGGCCCTATCTTAATTTTTATAAATATATGACATACTTTTTTCTTATGGTACATTATTTTTTATATTTCGCAATTCAGATAATATTCGGGCGTACGCAGCATTCTTGGTATATTGCTCCATGAAATAAACATATTTTATTTTTACACTTAATAAATGCCATACAAGCAGTTTGATTCCGTAAGCGTAGTAGAAATGAGTAATTATTGGGTACCATAACAATTATTATGACGAAAACTCGTTTATCGCGCGGGAACGGTACATTTTTCCGGGATAAAAAGTATCATAAGTCCTTTCCCGGGACTTAAAATATCTCCATACCAGATTTCAACAAAATCGGTTAAGCGGTGGACGTGAAGAGGTAACAGACAGACAGACACACTTTCGCATTTATAATTTTAGTATTGAAGTAATTAAAAAAATATATTCGATAGTTCGATACAAATACGGTGAATTATTTTTTTGAGTCTGAACAAAGTCTAAAGCTGTTGTTGAAAGTTGGCTCTCAAAAAGTTTCCCAATTCAATATAAGTTACCGAAAACATAATGTATCTATGCTTAATAATAAAATCATAAGTAACTATTTTATCCCAGACTTCGCTTCACTATGGCCAACTATCCGGGATAAGCCATCTGCGAGGACAACACATAATTAATGAATGTACAAAGACAGTAATTGATATCACGTCCAACTCACGTGCGCTCAAAATTGATGCTCGCTAGACTGTAACAATATTCAGTAGCACGTGGCGACCGACACCGCAAGCCCGACGAGCTACATAGCCATAGCTGTGGGCAAAAACAGTGTGAAATTTTTAGGAACTTGGCTATTTTTAGAGGTGCAAAAAAGTGTAAAAATTTTTAGCGACTTGGCTTTTTTTAGGTGTACACACAAGTGTTTCAAGTTCAGTATTACGTGGATTTGGTTCACGTACCGAAAATGCACGGGAAAAACTGCATTTCCCCGTGCGTTTTCATTTACCCCTTTTATGGAATTTTGGTAAATGGCAATTAATAATAATTTTTAAAACAGTATTCAGGAACACCTGGCGACCGATACCGCAAGCCCGATGAGCTACATAGCCATTATAATAGCTGTGGGCAAAAACAGTGTGAAATTTTTAGGAACTTGCCTATTTTTAGAGGTGCAAGAAAGTGTAAAAAATTTTAGCGACTTGGCAACTTTTTGAGGCGCGAAAAGAATTAAAATCGCGACACTTTGTCTTTCACGCGCTTATCTATTTCTTGTTTCTTAACTGCTTATTACAGAATAGAAGGAAGGAAGGAAGGAATGAGGAATGGATAGCTAGTAGCTACAGCCTACATACACGATAAGAGCGAATTCTAAAATTTTGGACACTTCTAATATGAAACCGCTAAAGTCATGTGACAATCCCAGATGTGAAGTTGTGTCATTGATTTTTTTTAAATTAGAATATTGGAATAATCCCGTAGACTACCGTAGAGCTATTCTAAATTCTAATAATTTAAAATGACGCGCCCCACCACTTCAGATATAAATGAAAAATTTTGTACTGTGAATACGAGGGAGGGGGGCGTCATTTTAAGTTAAACAAGCTCTATCAATTTTTTATGGTTTTCACTTTCTAAATGTAAGAAAATACATGATTCTAAGCAAAAGATAAACAGGATCACAGATTCGCCCTTAGCTAGCTATGGCCTATGATTAGTTTCAGATCATATTATTTCGCTTAATCGGAATGTTAGATCTAATACCAAGATAACACAGCATCCTTTGATACCTAATATACCTTCCTAAATCCTAAAACCCTTGAGATAACATCATTTGTAGCTTGAGACAGCGCGTAGTCTTGACATCGAATATAATATTATGTCAATAACCATATTAGCAGTTAGTAACAAAATATGTAACACAGAACTGAAAATTAGGCAAAAAAATTTAAAATGCTGATCTTTGAAACCTACATATTCCTTAGTATTACGGAGATCTTGGTCTCTTTGGAGTTCTTGAGATAATAGCCAGCAATTTAAATATAATCTTGGAATATTTCTGCTAACTTTCCAAGTCGGAATTAGTCCATATTACACTGATCCTAGTATTTCAGCTATTCAGAATATTCGCAACAATTGTCAGAGCTTACAACTTTGGACTCTATTTCTTTGAGAATAAAATACGTTACAATGATACGGTCTTTTGCGAAGCGCAATAACTTTCTGCGTTATTTTTTCTTACTGAGGCTTTAAGCAAATTGTTCTTTCACGCAAAGCGGAATTTCATTGATGAGAGATTGTGTCAAGGTTATGAATTTTGGAATAGTACCTCGATTCTACTCTCTTTCTATATTGTATTTTCATGCTTGTTCGATCCAGTTCGCGTTACCGCCTGTCTAGACTTTAGTCAGTAGGTTCTATCGAGTATCATCGAGAAGAAGAAGTCACAATAGATCCTTATGGGTCGCAGTGACGTCAGGGCTACAGCGACCTGCCTTCTTTAAAAAAAAAATCATCGAGAAGTTGATATTATGATGAACCTACGTAATTTCTTTCGACTAACATTGACTTGGCTTAACCCACCCATAATAATATAAGCGTATAATTATTGTAGATCGGCCATGTGCCCATAAATAAACCTATTTGATGGTAGCGAGTCAGGCCATATTATTATTTATGAATAGACGAATCTATCAACAATCAATACGCAAAAAGAATAATTAAAATTGAAAAATGTAAAAATAACAATATGGTCTTTAGCCAAGTAACTCGTAACAAGTAACGAAAAATCCAACCTAACTTGCTAAATTTCACCACCATAAAACAGAATTTGATATTAAGTTATAATGATGGAAGATCCAGCAAGCGGTGCGTGAAAGTGGACGTTTATTTAGCTTCTTATTTCTTTTTATACGGAGGTGGAAGTTTTATGAAATTGTTTTTCCGGGGCATTAGCCTGTTCTAATTATGAGCCTCGTTTCTTTGGCAATTACTTCACTCGTCCGACTTGACTATGATGAAGTGCACAATATTTATTCCTGTGCGTGTCCTGAATAATTTGTTTTTTATGATTATTTTCGTGAGCTACAGAATAATTTTTGTGTTTATAATTTTTATGTTTATTAATTTGTTTTAAAGTAGTTATTTCCTGTCTCGTCTGGCATGCAAAATTAAACGAGGTTTAATTATTTATCTTAAGTGAAAATTCTTTCGTGGTGAATGCTTGTGCATTAATATTGTTGAGGACAGCGGCCTCGCACCCGAAAGACACAATAGTGAGTGCATACGAACTTGATAATAGTGAAATATGTGAGTGAAAACAAGTGTTTTTAGAAATAAACTTTAGAAGTGAATTGTGATAAAACTGTGGCTCCCTAAGAGGTAAAAAGTTGTTATTTTATTAAAATAGTATGTTAGCTAATAGGAATCGGAAAATATGTAGTGAAAATTAAAGAAACTTGGAAAATATTCGGAAAAATGTGTGTGTAAAGTATGTAGATTGCCTTCACTCTTAACTTTGTATGGTTATAACTTTGTTATATATAGGTGTAAATACGTAGAATAAGTTATGTATTGTGGAACGATAAATAAAGAATTTCCCAAAATGCGTTTTAATTACCTTGGCTCACGGCAAATAGGGAAAATTGAGGAAAATAGCACCTTCCGATAGCGAAAGTGAGACGGAAGATTATGCAAATCGGGGGTGCTCTCTCTACGGCATTGCCGTGAGCCGGGTAAGCAAGATGCGTTTTGGGGAAAATGTTCTCCTCAACTTGGTGTTTTAATTTACGCCCCCGCTCTGCAAGATAACTCGGTAGAAGCTTGGAATCTTCGAGTCCGATCCGAGCCAGCGACAAAACCTATGGGCGAATACTGTCCGTAACAGTGAGCTGTTGGTCCATTGCGAGTCGGATTTGAAGACGTCGATACTTGGAAGATTTTCAAGAGCCAGCCGGACTTAGAAAAATTTACCGAAGGCGACACATTGAAGAATTTCAAGAGCCAGCCGGACTTAGAAAAATTTATTGAAGGCGACACATTGAAGAATTTCAAGGGCCGACTGGACTTAGAAAAATTTACTGAAGGCGACACATTGAAGAATTTCAAGAGCCAACTGGACTTAGAAAAATTTGGAAGACTGGACTCGAAGAAGATTGGACTCGAAGATACAAGTCAATACCGCTGGAAGGGAAGCAAGGATTCACAGATTTCTCGTCACGAAACCTACTGAAGATCCTTGAAGATTGAATATAGAAGATAGAAGATTCAATATAGAAGTTTCAAGATTCAGGATAGAAGATTCAATATAGAAGATAGAAGATTTAATATAGAAGTTTCAAGATTCAACATAGAAGATTCAATATAGAAGATAGAAGATTCAATATAGAAGACAGAAGATTCAAGATTGAAGACTGAAGATGGTCATCACGAGAAGTCAGAGCGGGGCCGAGGAGAACCAGCCGCCGAGGATATTTTCGGATCCGCCCAGGTCGCCGTCTGCAGCCGCAACCAGCCAGCCGCCGACTGAGGGGAGGGCGGATCTGCTTCAAACTGTGTTGAAACCGAGGCCGGGCACCAGCAAGACACCCGCGCCATCGGGAGTACCTGTAGCCAGGAAGAAGGCTATTTCAATAAGGTCGCGTCGATCGACAGCAAGTGTCGTCGCGCGCATGCAATATGAGGCGGAAGAGAAACTCGCCGCACTCCGTAAGAAGGAACTGCAGATCGAAGCAGAACTTATCAAGAAGAAGCTCGTCGCTGACGTCGCCGCCGCCGAGGAAGCCAGCAGCCCCGACGATGACGAGCCTTCAGAACAGGTGGAGCAACGGGTCCGAGCCTGGCTAAGCGAACAAGGTCCAGACAACGAAGAGGAACGGGTCGTGCCAGAGGAAGAAGGGGACGCGCCGAAGCCAGAAGACCTACCACCTGCGGGAGAGAGACGCGAGCCGCAGAGATTGAGGTTCGAGCGGCCGACACAAAGCCGTCGTCGTTCACCTACACCTCCTGCAGCCGGGATCAACGGGGTGGAGCAGCTTGCCGACACCCTAGACAAGCTGTTGAACCAACGACAGCCGCGCCATCACACGGAGTTGCCCATATTCACGGGCTCTCCTTCGGAGTGGCTGCCGTTCAAAGCAGCCATGGAAGACACCACCGCATTCTACAAGCTCAAGCCGATCGAGAACCTGGCGCGCCTGAGAAGCTGTCTTCGGGGGGAGGCTAGAGAAGCAGTAGCGCCGTTGCTGAGCGTCGCAACACCGCCCGAACAGATCATGAAGACTTTGGAGCAATGCTTCGGCCGGCCCGAGGTGATGGTCGACCGCATGATGGAAGATTTGAAGAAGCTCCCGAGGCTCGGAGGCTCGGCGGCAGAGCTCAACCACTTCGCGGTGAAGATTCAGAACATGGTGGCCATCCTGAAGAAGTTGAAGCACGGGTACCTCTTCAACCCGTTGCTTGTGAGAGACATCCTGGAGAAGCTCAGCCCGTACGAGAAGAGCAAGTGGTACGACTACGCAGAAGAGACATCGCGCTACCGGAACGAGCCCGACGTCGTCCTTCTCTCTGAATTCCTAATGAGAGAAGCGGACAGAGCACTGCGCTACGGATTCACCACGGCTCCGGCTTCAAGAAAAGAAACATCGCGTCCACCTCCCACCAAGAACGAAGTGAGAACGAGAAGACCAGTCTTCGCGATAGCGGAAGAGGACCGAGGCACACCGAGCCACGGCCAGCCAAAGAAAAGGCGCGAAGAACCAACGAAGTGTCCGATATGCACCGACCGCCACGCTCTGTTTCGCTGCGCTGCTTTCAAGGAACTGAGTGTGCAAAAGAGATGGGACGCAGTCAAGCAAGAAAGGCTGTGTTTCCTGTGCCTATCGAGCCGACACAGAAGATACAACTGCAGAGCGAAGCAGTGCGGTATCCAGGGATGCAGGCGGCCTCACCACCCACTACTACACGAGGAGAGGTCCGGCGGCGCTCCACCGATCGAGGACGCCGTAATCACCGCATCGGTTGCCTCCGACCGCGCGGTGAAGCTGAAGATGAGAAGAATTCAAGTTGTTGGGCCACGGGGCGAAGCCGACATCTTCGCGCTGTTCGATGAGGGCTCGACGGTGACTCTGCTGGATGAAGACGTCGCTGAGGCTATCGGCGCTGACGGTCCACCGAAGATGCTGCGCATGCACGGGATCAACGCCGAGAGAAGGGAAGAGAGAAGCCGCCTCGTACAACTGGGCGTACGAGGTCGCGACGGTACCAGACACGACATCACCGCGAGAACTGTGAACGGGTTGAATCTCTTAACTCAATCCGTTCCGGAATCCCTTCTGCAACTCGCTCACCTGCGCGATCTCAAGAACGAAGAGATGTGCTACGAGAACGAGAAACCCCAACTTCTCATCGGCACGGACAATTGGCAGCTCATCGTGTCCCGGGAGCTGAGAATCGGGAAGAGGAACCAGCCAGCAGCCTCTAAGACGAAGCTTGGATGGGTGATACATGGCAGCATCCCCAAGCGCATCATACGGCAGGACGAGAACGAAAACATCCTGCATATATCTACAGTGGAAACCAGAAACGATCGTCTGGAAGAGATGGTGAAGAAACACTTCGACATAGACGCTTTGGGAATAGCGGCTAAGGCGAGGCTGAGCAACGAAGAACAGCGAGCCATCGACCTGTTTGGCAGAACGGCCAAGAGAACGGAAGACGGTCGATTCGAAGTGGGACTCCTGTGGCGCAAGGATGGCGTCAAGCTGCCCCTCAGCTACAACAACGCGCTGAGGAGGCTCAAGAACTTAGAACGCAAGCTCGACAGAAACCCCCAAGATGCGGTGCAGTACCATGGGCAGATGGAGAACCTCATACGCAAAGGATATGCGGAGAAATGCGACGGGACGGAGGCCGGAAGCGAGAACACCTGGTACCTGCCGCACTTCCCGGTGAAGAACCCAAACAAACCGGGCAAGCTGCGCTTGGTCTTCGACGCGGCGGCCAGAACGAACGGCGTGAGCCTCAACGATCACTTACTGGAGGGGCCCGATCTACTGACATCCCTGCCCAGGATATTGTTCCGGTTCAGGGAGGAAGCCGTGGCCGTGAAAGCAGACATAGAAGAGATGTTCCTACGCGTGAAGATCAGAAAAGAAGACCAACCGGCGCAGATGTTCCTGTGGAGGGAGGGCCGAGAGGAGCCGCCCTCTAAGTACAAGATGGTGGTCATGATATTTGGGGCATCGTGTTCACCGTACCTGGCACACTCGGTACGGAATCGAAATGCAGAAGAACACGCAGAATCGTGCCCAGAAGCCTATCGCGCCATCACCGAAGCTCACTACATGGACGATTATGTGGACAGCTATCCAGACCATGAGAAGGCCAAGCAGGTCGCAGAACAAGTGGACCGGGTGCACAAGATGGGCGGATTCCACTTGCGGGGATGGACGAGCAACGACCGACGAGCGCTGACGGGGCTACCGGTGGACCGCCTGGCTGACGATGTGGCGCAGCCTCTCACCAAGAACGAGCAGAAGACCCTGGGGATACTGTGGGATCCTCGGGGGGACAAGCTGAAATTTAACACCTCTCTATCAAGAGTCCCTAAAGAGGTCCGAGAGCTGCAGCGCGCGCCTACCAAGAGAGAAGCCCTTAGCACGGTGATGAGTATCTACGATCCGCTGGGGCTACTGAGCTGCTACACCATCACCGCCAAAGTTATCCTGCAAGGTCTGTGGCGTCAGAAACTGGACTGGGACGAGCCGCTGCCGGCGGAGTCGGCCGAAGACTTCACTCAATGGCTGAAAGACATGGAGCACATCAGCCACCTCGAGCTACCCCGGAGCTACAACGGGGGGAGCCCCACGAGGAACCGGCAGCTGCACGTGTTCTGTGACGCGAGCAAAGACGCGTATGCGGCGGCCGTCTACTGGAGGCTGGAGCAAGAAGATGGAGAAATTCGAGTGATGCTGGCAGCGGCCAAGGCTAAGGTGGCGCCCCTGAAGACACAGACGATACCACGACTGGAGCTACAAGCCGCTCTGGTTGGGGCAAGGCTTGGGAACGCCGTCGCAGAGGAACACAGATGGAAGACAGATGCGGTCTTCTACTGGACCGACGCCCAGGTGGTTCTGTGGTGGATACAGAACGGAAGCAGGAAATACACACCATACGTCGCACACCGATTGGGAGAGATCGCCGAGCTGACATCCGTGCATCAGTGGAGGTGGGTGAGCACGAAGAATAATATCGCCGACATGGCCACCCGAACGGGCTATGTCGTCAAGAGCGAAGAGGATCCTTGGTTCAAGGGGCCAGACTTCCTACGCAGGCCTGTGAACGAGTGGCCCGCGGAGTGTCCCGTCCCAATTGAAGACCAAGAGGAGCACGTCGCCTTCCAGACCACGGAGGCGAGCGAAATGGACTGTCTACCAGACGTGAGTCGCTTTTCTAAATACGAGCGCCTCGTGAGATGTACGGCGATGGTGCTACTGTTCGTCGAGAAGTGTCGTGATCGTCGGGCCAGTCTCGACGTGCGGCACCTGGAGAAGGCGGAGCAGCTTTGGTACCGAAAATCACAGCACGACAGCTTCGCACGGGAAATAGAGAGGATGGAAAACGGAGGGACGGTGCCAAGATGGAGCTCCTTGTACCGACTCAACCCGGTGTACAAGGACGGCCTGCTCACGCTGGACGGGAGGATCGGAGCAGCGCAGGTGCCAGAAGACATGAAGAACCCGGTTGTCCTGGATGGAGGACACCCGTTCACGAGGCTGCTGGTGGCCAGGGAGCACGCCAGAGCCGGACATGGGAGCCGCGAGAGAGTAGTGAACGATTTAAGACAGAAATTCTGGATCCTGAAGCTGCGGCCGACGGTGCGGAGCGTCATCTACAACTGCGCCTTCTGTCGGATGAGGAGGGCGCGCCCGAGAATCCCGCAGCTTGGAGACCTGCCGCCGGAGCGCCTGGGGGCGTTCCAGAGACCATTTTCCTACTGTGGTCTCGATTGCTTCGGCCCAATGATCGTCACCATCGGCCGGCGCCACGAGAAGAGATGGGGAGCGCTGTTCACCTGTTTGACGACGCGAGCGGTCCACCTGGAACTGGTGTCCTCGCTGTCGACCGATTCTGCATTGATGGCGCTGAGAAGAATGGCCGCACGGCGGGGATGGCCGGCGGTCATGTACAGTGATAATGGGACGAACTTCAGAGGCGCGGACGTCGAGCTGCGGCAAGCGTACGCCGAGTGGGCGCCGGCAATGACCGAGCTGGGCCTCACACACCGCATGAAATGGAAGTTCACTCCGCCAGGGGCGCCGAGCCAAGGGGGCGCCTGGGAGAGGCTGGTGAGGTCGGTGAAAACCGCGCTACTCACTACACTGAACGAGAAAGCACCGAAGGAAGAGGTGCTCCAGACCCTGATGACCGAGGCGGAGTACTCCGTGAACGCTCGACCGCTCGTTCACGTCTCCGTGGACCCCGACGACCCAGAGGCGATCACACCTAACCATTTCCTCATAGGGTCGTCCACCGGACAACCATACGTCGGGCCGTGCGAGCCGGCCGACAAGAAGACATGGAGGGTCGCGCAGGCCTTGGCGGACGAGTTCTGGCGGCGGTGGGTGCGAGAGTATCTCCCGACGCTCACGCCCCGCTGCGGAGCCCCGAGGAGCGGCCGCAATCTGGCCCCCGGGGACCTGGTGATCGTCGTGGACCCCGCGCTGCCGCGCAATACATGGCCGCGCGGAGTCGTACACCGGGTCTACCCAGGCCCGGACGGACGAGTGCGTTGCGCGGACGTGCGCACTCGTAGTGGAGTGTTCCGCCGGCCAACATCAAAGCTGGCGGTAATCGAGTCGCCGCCGGAGGAGCAGACGGCGCCGGACCAGCAGACGGCGCCGGAGGAGGAGCAGACTGCACCCGGGGGGCAGCCAGCGGCGGGCCTAGTCGGCTCGCAGTCGCCGGAACGAGTCGCGGCGAGCTCAGACAGCTCGCGCTCAGCAGGGCAGCCAGCGGCGGGCCTAGTCGGCTCGCAGTCGCCGGAACGAGTCGCGGCGAGCTCAGACAGCTCGCGCTCAGCAGGGCAGCCAGCGGCGGGCCTAGTCGGCTCGCAGTCGCCGGAACGAGTCGCGGCGAGCTCAGACAGCTCGCGCTCAGCAGGGCAGCCAGCGGCGGGCCTAGTCGGCTCGCAGTCGCCGGGACGAGTCGCGGCGAGCTCAGACAGCTCGCGCTCAGCCGGGCAGCCGACAGCGAGACCAGCCAGCCTGCAGTCGACCGTGGACACAGCGAGCCCGCAGTCACCGGAGAAGGCTGCGTAGACCCTGGCTACTGCGCCGGGGGGAGGATGTTGAGGACAGCGGCCTCGCACCCGAAAGACACAATAGTGAGTGCATACGAACTTGATAATAGTGAAATATGTGAGTGAAAACAAGTGTTTTTAGAAATAAACTTTAGAAGTGAATTGTGATAAAACTGTGGCTCCCTAAGAGGTAAAAAGTTGTTATTTTATTAAAATAGTATGTTAGCTAATAGGAATCGGAAAATATGTAGTGAAAATTAAAGAAACTTGGAAAATATTCGGAAAAATGTGTGTGTAAAGTATGTAGATTGCCTTCACTCTTAACTTTGTATGGTTATAACTTTGTTATATATAGGTGTAAATACGTAGAATAAGTTATGTATTGTGGAACGATAAATAAAGAATTTCCCAAAATGCGTTTTAATTACCTTGGCTCACGGCAAATAGGGAAAATTGAGGAAAATAGCACCTTCCGATAGCGAAAGTGAGACGGAAGATTATGCAAATCGGGGGTGCTCTCTCTACGGCATTGCCGTGAGCCGGGTAAGCAAGATGCGTTTTGGGGAAAATGTTCTCCTCAACTTGGTGTTTTAATTTACGCCCCCGCTCTGCAAGATAACTCGGTAGAAGCTTGGAATCTTCGAGTCCGATCCGAGCCAGCGACAAAACCTATGGGCGAATACTGTCCGTAACAAATATATTAGTTAATACTTAATAATATATAGATAATAGAGTCAGAATATTTTTACACAGAATTAGATAGATATGCTTAAAAACTTTTTGACTTCTTTGGCAAGCTAGGTACCTATACCTACCTACAAACTGCTTACCTAGACCAAACGGGCAGCAAACGCTTAAGCAATGATAAATATTTGAATTATCAATTTCATAACCGACACAAACGGCAATAGATCATCTGCACTTTGAATGCCCCAAATCCCAATACATGGGGCCATTCTGATCACGTGATCAGCCAGCCCCAATCCCAGAAAAGCAATTTTTCAATCGCTATTGCGTGGCCTGCTAATTCGATATAGCTCATTGCATTAACCCACCGTATCTTTTAAAGATAAGCTTTAGATAATTGCGTTGGATATAAATTAGGTCTATCTATACCTGATGGACAGCTCTAGATTATAAGTAATCACGCTAATGGATATCGATGTGGGTACATCACTATTTTAAACATCCTGTAGATATACCCTCTTACTAATAAAGATAGATAGAAAGATAGAACATTATTTATTTGTAAAGAATCTAAATATAATATTATATAACTCATAGGTGACTGACTGACTGACATAGTGATCTATCAACTCACAGCCCAAACCGCTGAACGGATTGAACTGCAATTTGGCATGTAGATTGCAGGTAGATGTTATGAGTTATGACGTAGGCATCCGCCAAGAAAGGATTTTGATAAGTTCCACACCTAAGGGTGCCCCACTGCTAGACACCCTCAAAGTTTAATACTTTAAGAAAGATTAAGGGTGGGAAGTATCTGTCAAAAATGTCCGGCAATGGAAGACCGAAGACGAGACTCCTCAACTTACCGCGAAGAATATAAGTTATGGAATTGAGCTTTACTTTTTCTCGAAGATCAGGTAGACCTTCAGAACTGGATACCTCCTAAATAACCGCGACCGAAACTCCACAGTCGCTGGTCGTTCTTACCTCTGTGGTCACAAACAGGCAAACTTTCAGCTTTATGAAACGAAGGAAGGTCTGGCCCTCGCGGCGAAGAGTAGCGTTTTTCTGGGGCGTGACTGAAACTAGATTATGAAATTGACGAAAACCCAGAACGATGCATTAAAGTTCTAAATTCAAATGTACTTTTTAAATTTCGAATATTTTAATTGAAATTTCGAATCACATTTGAACTTGCAAGCGTGACTAACGGTGATATATGCAAGTGTCGGGGCGATGGCAGTCGAAATTGCAGCCGACGTTTAGTCATGCCCTGTGGCCCTCTGATTGTCGCTGTGTATACTAAGGGCCCTTCACACTGGCTGTCGGCTCTTCAAACCTTGTACTAATGTTAAATAGCTCAATGCTATATGCCATGAGAAGAGACTAAAAGGCTATCATGATCATATCACTGGCAAAATGTCAAAAAACCCATGAAAGAAAAAAAAAAAGCTATTGTAAGTTGTATATCTGCATAAATTGTGGAGACCTGTGCAAACGTACCAGTATTATTATACTCGCAGTCTTGGTAAGCTTTTTCTTGCCATGTACGTCACAGGAATATGCTTGAACTTTTTAGAAGCCCCCGAATTAAGAGAAAAAAAAAGAGGTCAAATATGTAAATAAAAATATACCGATTTTTTTTTAAATTTGTTCGATTTTGCATAATATAAACTCAATTATTTCATCTAACAGAGATACAAAAAGCTTTACAAACAAGTATTTCGGCATACACGAAATGAAGTAGGCACAGTATATTTGCAGTACAGTACACAAACAAGGTACCAGCATGCGCTCTCCCCGACAAATAAATTACGCAAACAATTATTAAATATCGGCAATAATACGAACATGGGGTGCGACAATTTGTCTGGACCGGGGCTGGGGTATACAGGCTGATACTAAATTCACGAAACATTAATTGAAATAACTCGAAAAGTTTTGTCGGTTAGCGTTTTAAAATTTAAAGTACTTTCATCACAAAAATAATACTTTGGTAGAAATTCTTTCCGATTTTATATCAGTAGTTGTGGACCTGAATCATAGCGGAACATGAAAAGACGGAAAGAAACATGCGATTTACAATTTGTCTTTTTTTAAGCTCTTAAGGGTAAAGTAAATAAAATACTCAGTAACTTTGATAAGCAATACGATGTATAAATAAGAAAATAAAGCAGGGAAAATAGGCAAACACCAACCACAAGCCCAAATTACCATGTACGTACCAAGCTCACAAAATCGATAAACCAAAAAACCTTTCCATTTCCGAACACCCTGTGCACTTACGTGTCCTGTAAGAGCAGATCGTAGTTAATGTAATTATGAGTCCGTAACATAAACGCTCCAGACTGGTCGCGATTAAGGGAGCTAGAGACAGGAGTCAACAACAGTTTTACAAGTTGATTCTTTGAGGTTTTACACTCAGAGATATTTAATGTTGATTACGTCGCTGCCGCATAGGCGTGGTGCTTTGCGCTAAAGCCGATACTATTGGACGATCTACGTGTATCGTCCAATAGCATCGTCTCATTGCACGAAGCTTCGGACGATAGACGCAGATGCTGCCGGGACGTTAAAATTCAATTTAATGAAGAGTTTGACAGTATGGGGTTACTGTCAAAATCTTAATTTAATTACAATAATTATAAAGTAATTAATATTCCTCTGTGACTGCGGTATTAGAGCACTGATATTTTGGTTCGTGTTGTGTTATGTTTTGTGTCCTTACTAAGGAAATGTATAGAGTGTAATGAAATGGACACCACTCAACTCCTCCTTACAAATATTGAGGTATACAGCACGTGTACACGTGTTTCGCTGTATTTGTCAAACAAGATCTCATGATCTCAAACCGATTCTAGCTAAGACCTTGTAAAGCTATTCTTACAAAGTCTTAGCTAGAATCGGTTTGAGATCATGAGATCTTGTTTGACAAATACAGCGAAACACGTTCAAAAACGTTTGTCAAACGCTACGCCAATGCAAATTTTCTTCAAACAGGTCAAACACGTAGTTTGTTTGACAAACGCTTCAAACAAAACTGTACACTATCAAACTGTTTGCCAAACACGTAGACAAACATGTGATCGTTTGCGGGGTACGACATCAGGAACAGTATTATAAAAAGCATTTTAAAGTGTAATTGCTTAAAACTACGATACTCTCGTAAATATAAGAAATCCTTTAGAATACTTTAGATACTGTAATGGCTCTATCTAAAATAATAAATTACTCACAATACAACAGGCTCTATATTTTTCAGACCTTGTTGATCAAAATATAAATATTGTGGCAAGATAATATTATGACTATAAAAAAAAATTCTATTCTAATTTATTTTAATGCCATACTATTATATTCCTTTGAACATCAATAAATAAATATCGATAGATACTCCCACACCATAATTAGTAGGAGCTAGGCTAGTTTTTAATTAAGTTAGCTAACGAACCGAATGTTGACGATAGCTGCAGCAAATTGGAAGCAAACGCCTGTATTCATCGGTAAAGTTAATGAAAATCACCCCAACGTGGAACCATCCCATCCCATCACGACAGAAGCTACGCTCATAAAGGGTAAATGATAAATTATTATTGTTAATGCACTAATTTGTTAATGTTATTGCAAAAGTGAATTAGAACGCAGCAAGTATAGTACTTAGCAAAAAAGCGCCAAGGATGCTCTTCAGTCAACTCAATCTATATAATTATATAAAACTCAAAGGTGACTGACTGATATGGTGATCTATCAACGCACAGGCCACAGCCCAAATCACTGGACGGATCGGGCTGAAATTTGGCATGCAGGTAGATGTTATGGCGTAGGCATCCGCTAAGAAAGGATTTTGATAAATTCTTACCCCAAGGTGTTCAAATAGGGGATGAAAGTTTGTATATTATAATAATACTTCTTAACGCGAGCGAAGCCGCGGGCAAAAGCTCGTAATTAATAAAAATTGTTATTTTACTAATTGTGAGTTGTGAGTGAAACATTTTTTAGAATATCTCCATGTTGATCCGGTGAGAAGAACTCGAAAGTGTCTCGGTGTTTCTTGCCAACCTCCTGCGACACGGTTGAACTGATTTTGATAAAATTTTATGTGTTTATCACTACGAATACCTATACGAATACGAATACCGGATAGGTTTATCAGATAAGTCTGATATTCGACCAACATTGAAAATAAATATGACAAAAAAACAAAAAAACAACCAGTCAGCTAGTGATTTAAAATAATAATAACGCAAAAAAGCAAATTTTCGTCAAAGGTAAAAGAGGCAATTGAAAAAAATATATATTTTTTTGCAATTTCTCAAGAAAATAACCATAACGTGCAAGCCATAATGAAACAAATTTTGTACATTAATTGAACAATAAAGGACAATTTCACCTGCATTCGTAATCTTTGCTCCAAACTTAATAGCGACAATTAACGAATCATTACCTACATTAGGCACCACAGAGTAATGTACAGGAGACGCAATTACTAACGGGAATACGCCTATTAATTACTCTGTAATTTGTACTTGAGCGTAAATAGTGTTAACTGGAGGTTGCTATGGCGACATTGTCCGATATGGTTATTGCCGAAATGGTGCTAAGTCATTGAGTTAATGGTATTAGCTAAATAGAGATGAAGTAATTGCTATAAAGGCACCAGCTCTTCATGTTGAGCCATAGACAATCACTTGCTGAATATTATAGTACGAACCATCATGGACGATCGTGGAGAAATAAACGAACCGTCTAGTCTACACATTAATGGCAGTTGCTTGTATTGGTCTTTCATAGACAGCGTGAAGAAGCTGCAATAGGTCCAGATTTTATCTTTACTAATATTATAAACGCGAAAGTATCTCTGTCTGTCTGTTTCGCTTTCACGCCAAAACTACTGAAGCGATTGTTATGAAATTTTGAACACGGATAGTCCAAAGGCTGAAAAAGGACGTAGGCTACTTATTAACTGGAAAAATGGGTTGTAAAGGGGTGTTTATGCGTAAAGATAATTCCAAAAATTCATAAAAGATGGCGCTGTATGTCACCAACATCGCACAAGCGCTAACTCAAACTTGTTTCACGTTTTATTTATGTTTTAAGAATAGTTGATGTTCGACCCCAGTTTTCAACCCCCGACACAAAAAGAGGGGCATTATAAGTGTGACGTGTCTGTCTGTTTGTAAACATTGAAGTTTGAAGTAAGCGTAAAACGGAAGCAACTCTGTCGTGGAAATTTTTCAATTTGCAGTAATGTAGCCTACATCGAAACGGGAACTACCGCGCATTATAAACTGAAGTCCACGCGGACCTAGTCGCGGGCAACCGCTAGTAATTAATATAATATCGTTATTTTTTTTATTTAAATTCAATTTAAGGGCCGATGTAAAATTCTTTTAGACAATGAAATGAGATTAATGTAAATCGTGATAAAATTATTAAAAGTTATAATAAGTTTAAAAGGATATAAATCTTACTGTAAAATTTACTTTGATTATTTAAAAATATAAAGGTGCATTCATAAAAAGCTGTATTTTTAATCCTGATCAAAGTGTTCAGAGATTGAAGAATTGTGTCTTGAAAAGTTTTTACTAAGTTCTAAACAATATGTATCGATCATAGCCTCAGAATCTATTATCACAGTATAACTTATACACAGTAAATTATCTTCACACTAGACCTCCAGATGTAGCCACACGCACACTACATAATTAAGCGTGATTTAAGATGGCTGATGAGTTAAGACTTAAGAGTCTCGTGATCGTTGACCCGAGATCATCGACGCATGGAAAGCAGTCGAAACGTTGGGAAAAACAAAAGCGTTCCATTACAAAATCCATGTACTCAAAGAATATACAATATACATATTCACAGAAACCTACGAAAAATTATCACGTCGCGCACGCGTAGGTATAACTATTGTAACTGTGTAGTGTGTACCGAAATAATTTCAAGAACAGATCTACGTTGCGCTACTGTATATATTTCTATTGTGCTATTGCAGCGGCTTTTGGCAAATAAATTCAATTTGCCGAGGCATTAGCGTGTAATGTAGCCTCAGGCTGCACGTGCCTGCTGCCTGCTGAGAGCAACATTTGTGACAATACTGTTCGATTCATTGCATTATACATAGAAGTTAGAACTTAGAACACCATATTAGGGTGTCATTAAAAACTGATTCTAAAGTATATAACGATTTACGATGCTGATAATCCATAATATACTTCTAGTTACTTATAATAATTATATTATTAATAGTACTTATTTATGTCAGTGTTCCTTTACGATAAATTTTGGCGCAACGGGTGACATCTTATCTAGACGTATTATGACAAAGCATAGCTGATGAACTAGAAATAATAATATAAAAAATATTTTCTGTAAGCCTCCAAGAGTCCAAATGTTAAAAGGCTAAAATGGATACCTATGATTACCATATTGCGGCAGCTGTCTACACTCTACAGCCTACAGTGTGCACAATCGACTACGCGATCATCAGCAATTGCAATTTTATCTAGATGTTCGTGATTGCATGTTCGTATTTGTCCAACATTGGTGATCGTGAAGAAACCGCGTAAAATTTGTAAATATTTACATGTATTTTGAAATTTTAAACAAGGAACTAATTCCAACTTTAACTCTTTTCAACCCCAAAATGAGCAACTACCAACCCTGCAGAATTTTTTCGACCAAATCGTGTTTGGTGTTGACAATTTCTTGCAATGGGATTTTTTTATATTTACCAACAAATAATGTATTCTGTTTTATTGTCGAGTCCCGATGCGTCGAATGCTTTGATTTAGGGTAAATCGAGGGGTTGCGACGAATTGTGGCGGGGATTATAAAGGATGGGACTGATTTATTTTATGAGACCTCGCTGTCAAATCATGTTGATTCTGTTACGGTGGGGTAAACAGAATAGTTTGGGAGTGATCGGAAATTTAGAAATTGAATATATTGGATATAAAGTCGCTTTGGCAGTTTAGTGGATAAAGTCGGTCGTCAGTCATTTAAATCGCTAAATAATAGTCTCCTTTTTTGAAGTCGGTTAAAAATTGATATAATGCTACCAATAGTAATTTGTTGCTTTAATAATCATTATCGGTTACTTTTAAGCATGCCAAACTTGCTGCAATTATTGTAGGTAAGGCCCAATTTTAGTACCCAAACTTCCCAAAGGTACTAAAATCGTAAAAGAATAATATAATAAGTCTAGTAGTATTCTCATTCACCTGTCTTACAAGTTGAACGCACTCAATAAATCCTCCCAAGAACTTCAAAAGGTAATTTTCCACACGTGCTTCGGATAGATTCAAAGTTACCGACCGTCCCCAACCGGCCAGCCATAAAAACAATCAGCTTCAATTCTTTGTCGCCAGGAAATAAGAAACAGACGCCCGATGCAGTGCTAGACAGAGAGTTCACTTTTTATGGGGGACCAAAAATTAGGGCTTGCACACTGTAGTGCGTGTCGGCGCGATCCGCGAAATCTGCTACGCGAATTGCTTTAATTTTTTAAGAGTAAGAACTTAAGATGCATTCTACTAATCATGATGGGTCTGTCGCAACTTGCAACCAACTGGTTAAAATAGCCGTTCAATCAAACAGCGGGCCCTTTGACTGAACAACGCCATCCAATCATACGGCTATACGTCGTTTAGCCTACTCGTTGACTGCAACGATCAACACTACGGCTAGACGACGCTTAGCCAACTTGTGAAATGGAAAATTAACTAGCTGTTTGATTGAACGGCTATTTTAACCAGTTGGCTGCAACAGGCCCGATATTCGTCAATGATTGTCCACGATCGATGTTGGTTGTACGTACTGTAGATGGCTTTATAATTTAAACCGGTGTATCACGATTCATGGTACATCACAACATAATATAGCATCATGTAGGTAATAAGTAATAACTAATTATAAGAAATATTTTATTCTTTACTATGAAATATGAATATAACTAAGTCATGAGTACTAAAAATCATGGCCGAACCTGGTGCCAGGAAAATTTATGGATACTGAAAAATATCAAATCGCATTTTTGTGTGCTAGCCCTTATGTTTTTGTGATATACGACACTTCTGCCCCCGGAATTTAAGCTGCCATTTCAATTGTTAGTGTGGGTGGACCCTAATAATAAATTGTTATGAACTGTAATGTAATGTAGTATGGAAAACGAAGGTTTAACCTTACTTTCATGTTGAATGGAACCTACATTTTATTTTTTTGGTTAAATGTTCCTAGTTTAAAAGAGTTTTCACTAGTTAAGAAGGCGACTAATTTTGTTACATTTAGAACAAGTTAAATGTGTGCTAAAACTTACCCTAAGACGGGGATTTCTTCAGTATGAACTGACAATTTAATGTTGCAAGTTTTGCGTAAATTAAATAAAATAATTGAATAAATTAATTTAATTGCTTTATCTTTTATATTTACGGTGAAATACGGTGTCGTCATCCGATATCGGCACGACAATCTGTCGGCAACGATAACGTTGACTACAACGACTCCGTGTGAAAGCTCGTTAAAAGTTATCGTGTAGTTACAGTTATCGTCCAATGTGAAAACACCCATTTTCCCTCGCGGCTTAAGTTTACTTTCAACTGATCAAAAATTTATTTATTCAAAATCTTTCTTTTCAGAAGAACAGTATACCTGTACCTGTACCTGTCAACGCTAACCTGCAGCATCTACTAATGACGTGACCCTCAGTTGCAACCGAATCTGCAGGTAAGATTTTAATATTATTAGTTTTAAAACACGAGGCCTAAACGATAAACCTAAACCAAGGTTTTTTGCGTTGATTCGTCGTTTTAACTTTAATAATATAATATTCTGAAATAAATGCTATCTTAGTAGATTATAATATTTTTAACCGACTTCAAAAAAAGGAGGTTATCAATTCGACGCGTATGTATGTAATATTTCCAGAACTGCCCAGTTTTTGTATATGTTAATCTATAACAGCTTCTGAACAAATGTGCCAAATTTCAAAAGTGTATGTATGTATGTATGTATGTATGTATGTATGTATGTATGTATGTATGTATGTATGTATGTATGTATGTATGTATGTATGTATGTATGTATGTATGTATGTATGTATGTATGTATGTATGTATGTATGTATTTATGTTTGTTCACGCATATCTCCGGAACTACAAGTCCGATTTAAGTGATTCTTTTTTTGTTGTACTAGGTATTGTTCAACTTAGGGAACAGTGCAAGTTTCATCAAAATCGGTTCAGTAGTTTTGGAGATAGGAAGTTTTAATTTTAAAGTCGGTTTTATCTTTTTAAAATACAGTTATTATTAAATAATGGTCTTAGTATTTAAATAACTTTTTACCGCTAGATCAGCCGGGCTAAGATGGTGTCCCATTTTGCAATTCCTCTCAAATCAATTCAGAAAATGAATTGCCAAACTGTCAAACTGACGAATGTAAAATTATTACGAATTACTAGACATAAAATATAGCAAGTAGAGCTACGAATAATAAAAACTAAAGCAGATACCATTTTGCAATTAAAACAAATCACATTATGATTCATAATATTATGATTCTCCAAAGCGACCATTAATTATTTAGCCCCGCAGCTTTCTAGAATCTAGACAAGATGAATTGTACCGAACTTGTTAGCAACGTCGATAGAAACAAATAAAGGAAAAAATATTGCGATGTAACAATAAATGCCCGTAAGAATTAATGTAGTGTATAAAGTATGGAGGCAAAGTTTATCATTACGCTGGCCATCTCGTTCCTCGTACTAAGTCGGTAGTGTCTAATGGGCCACGCGCATATTGTACGCGACTTTGTGCGGAAAAAATGTACTCCAATCCAGTTAGAATCCAGCCCATTTAGCATGGCCAGTTGGTCACAGTTGCAGTAGAAATGCGAAAGTATACAAACACTGTGGAGATAAGCTGAAGGTAACACTGTGGAGACTGGAGATAGACTATATTCTATGAATTTCTATGTTATAAAGTGACATTTTATTTGAATTTTTGTCGGTCGCGGTACGGAGTACTATTATAATATATTCTATGGTCGCGGTTAGCCGCGGTAAAGATCGGAATAGTACCTTCAACGGGGCTAAAATGGCCACATTTAAGCAATTCCTCTCAATCAATTCAGCAAATGAATTGTCAAAACTATCAAGCTGACAAAATATGTCAAATCAGTACAAAAATACAGAAATGAATTGCAAGCAGAGTTGCATTTTGCGATTTTAAAAAAATAAATCATAATATTATGATTCATCTCATGATTCCACAAAGCGACCATTTTAGCCACGCAGTTTATCTCCACAGTGTTTCTGTACTTTCGCATTTCTACCGAGGCCATGCTAAAAAAGCTGAAGTGCCAGCAGAAGTTTTTTTTTCTATCAAAATTTCACATTTTCTTACTACAATGCAAATCGCCAAACCACGTAACAGTTTTTTGGTTGACGATGGAGCTGCTGTTTCACTGTGGTAGAAAGAGAGTGGAATTTCACTTCCTCTCCTATGCCGCGATGGTTGTCAACTCCCTCTTACGAATTATCGATGGACACGTACATACTGAAAAATGTACATCTCCCCCAAAACAAATAAGTTTTTACTTAAAATATAAAAATGCTATTATAATCTACGTTTTAAAATGACACGGCATGAAAGCGAAATGCCAATATTATTTATCAATGAAAATACTTACATAATATTATGATTTATGCCCCAGATTAACATTCCGGCTGTGTGAGGCCGGCCTTATTTATGTCATGTTAAATATATTCAGATACACTGAGGACTGTCCAGCTGCTTTGATATTTTCAAGTCTTTATCGAAACGATTTCTGATACTTATAACTTATAAGAAACATTTAGAAACTAAACGCGACATAACATTATTTTGTCGCGAGACACCAATGTGAACACAATCCTAGATATCTTGATAAAGATTGCACGACTGATTTTGTGCCTGTATACGACCTTTACCTTGTACGTAACCGTAGTTATATACCCTGCTCCATCGATTTAAGTAATATAATATAAGTCTATGACCTGCTCACTTACTTACACCATGCAGTCAGAATTGCTAGTTGGAAAGTTAACTAAAGTTAAAACGGCTAGTATGTCACAATTAGTATACAATTATTATTGAGTGATTAGTTATTATGATGATACCTTGGTTAACTTTCAAATTAGCAACATCCTTACTATTACTTCCAAACTCTAATTAAAAAAGTTCAAAATACTTATTTTAATTTGCAATTCTTTTTTTTCATGAAATGAAACATGTTACATGAGTGTTATTAGCATATTTTATTCGTTAGCAGCACGTAATTTTACGTTTTACGAGCTGGCAACATCGCGATAACTCCGCATTAAAAACTGTCGCGTTTGCTTTATTTGTTTTTTTTTTAACCCTTTAAAGTGCCTATCTAATTCGTTTTGGCGAGACACGCGACTGCCGCGGGCGACACGGGGATTCCCCGCAAAAGGGCGTTTTTGATTTACGTTTATTTACCGTCCAGGCTCAGGCAGTCCGCTCTTATTGCTAAGTATATAAGGCGTTGTAAAAATAGACTGTTTGATGGTAAAATTTTATGTAGTGTACAATATTATGTACATACGTTTCAAATGTCCACTTGTGACAAGTGACTTGTCGCATGCAAGCAGTTTGGGGAAGCTTTTTTTGTGTTTACTTTTTATTTCAAATAATATCTATTATTTTAAATGTGTTATTGCGCGGTACGCTGCTTAGTATTATAATATTGTCAAGTAGGTATCCATCTTTGTTTTAGAACAGCACCCTCTGCTTTTACTCTACCATGTAATTCTAATGTTGTGATTCTCCAATCTCCTGATCTTTTAAGTAATATTACTTTAGCTACAACTTCAATATGTAAAATATATCTCGACATTATCATAAAATCCAAGGAAATCTTAATCCTTAAATGTGTACTTATGGTTTTATCGGAAAACCCGAGTACCTTCTAATATAGAACCGGTAACCACATTTCCGTGTCTACATTTATCACAAAAGGTTTTCTATCCCTGAAAGCTCGCTCTTAAGATGGTACACAAAAAATGTTTGAAAAGGATCAATCGTTTATTAAGGATCAAAAACATCAGCATCCGAAACGGGAGTGCTTTTAGCATGGGGAAACTTAAAAACCTTGGTGGACCCACTTAGTTCTAAAGAGGCCTATTAGTATTCTTCTGACTTATAACGACTGCCTTATATTATTATGATATAATTTTATCATGCTTTTGTTGCATGAGAGATTTTTTGCTCTTTTGTTGACCCAAACAACATTTATGTATATTGTATTTAGCCTCCAAGCCTATTGTGAAATAAGAAAGTAGTTACCAATAACTTCAATAGTTAAAATGAATATTAATAATATTGTTAGACCTATGATCAATATAATCTGAGTAGGTATGTAAAAATAAAAATAAACAGAAACAGAAACAAGAAAATAAAGATATGAATAGATATGTAATAATGAGGTTTTATTCAATTTTAGCAAAAAGAAAGTAAATTGAAAAAACAAAACAATATCGAAAATCCAAACAACCGAAATCCGAATCGTTATTTTAAGTAACATGTCTACACTTCTTACATCTACACATTCTACAGTCTCCCTCTTAAGTCTAACGACGTTTAGCTCGAGGAACATGTATTTTAAAGTGTATGTAAATTGGTAAATGTGATAAATTGTACGTATTTATCTGGTAATGGGGCTCTCAGCGAGGGATGGGGCTGAGTGAGCAATCGATGACGCTCTAATGACACTTCTGTCGCTATTTCACTCTTTGTTTTATGAAAAAAGAAATATTTTGATTATGTGTCCTTACATAATATTATTTATATTTGAGCAAAACGAACGATGTAAATAATTTTACACGTATTCTTAATCACTTTTGGATTTTTTTTCAAGGCACTTTTCAATTTTCCGACGATTCGGCCCTTCATGTTTTGCTGGAAAGTAGACGAAATATTGGGAAGAAAAATGCTCCGAGACAAAATGCTTCAGTGGTTAAAAATATCTAATACTCGTGTAAGCACAAACGCATTTTAGGTGAAAATGCTAAAATCAAAATGATACATAAAGAGGAATTAATACACAGGATGTTCGTAGCAAGGAATATTCATACTCTAGACTGGAGTATGAATATTCCTTACTACGAATAATAATAGACATTCAACTAATGCTGCTAAATTGTAATAGTAGTGTCGAACTTTGTGATTGTTCGTCCCCACACAGTAATTACGATTCGGACATGCGGGCGGTTAGATCCATCTGCAATTATTATCACATACTGGGGAGTGGGGGAACAGAATTGAGTTAGAGGAGCATTAAAACGGCTCTTAATCAACATTCAGAATTGTAGAAAGGGCAGTAAAACATGAAAGTATGTTAGCTTAGTGATTATGATCAAAAACATCCCCTATACCACAGCCTATACACAAAGGCTTACAACTAAGCCTAAATTAAAAAAAAACCTAATAAAATGCGGGCATACATGGAGGTTAACTGATGAAAACATAGAAGGATAAAAGTAGTTTAGGAAAAAAGAAAAAGGATAGAGTACATTACTAAACTATAGTTTCTTTGCTGGGGGTGTCCGGTTCTTCTCAAGGAAACGTATCCTCATTCTCTATAGTCTATCTAAATCTATAGTCTATACTAGGCTAATGTTGAGTTCTTATAAAATTGGTACTTACATAATATACTAGATTGGTTCGTATCCGGTCATTGCTTCTATATACTTACGTATAACGCCTCCGTGGTCTAGTGGTACAGAGCGCGGCTCTTGAGTTTCTTGACTCGGAGGTCGTGGGTTCGATTCCCGCGTTGGAAACATGTTATTTCCAAGTTTGGTTAGGACAATGCAGGCTGATCACCTGATTGTCTGACAAGTAAGATGATCCATGCGTCGGATGGGCATGTAAAAAGTCGGTCCTGCGCCTGATCTCTCGCCGGTCGTGTCGGTCTGCCGTCCCACTGGGTTATGAGAGTAAAGGAATAGAGAGTGCTCTTGTGTACTGCGCACACACATTGGGCACTATAAATATACTCCTGCGTAGATGGCCTGGTTTCAATGAAACCGGCCACCGTCACCGAAATCGGTGTGGGAGCTATTATTATTATACTTACATATAGTGCTGGGCTCTGCTAGTGCTGGGCTATAATATGCTACAAGGCGTTACGACAGAATGACACATCTACACAAAAAGAGCAGATGAAAATTTCATGATGAGGAATAATCACACACCAGAACAAAAGAACCCCTCGCGTTAAAATAGGCACGAATTTGATTTCTGACACGTTCCAATAAAAAATACCCCATGATCTTTGTCTCCCTTCCCGTCAGTCCTGATTTGATTTGCTATTTGATTTAGACATAACTGCGTGAAGCTTGTCTGGTATTTGGTAATCATCGGTGCATGAAGAGAATTTACAATTTCAGTACCCTGATCAGTTAGGAAAAAAGAAAGAAAGAACTCCACTAGTTTCTATTTTGAGTTTCTTTGGAGAACTTTATCTATTCTTTAGCATTATTGTATCATTAACATAAAAAGTGCCATCAAATAGTTAAACTCTCGAGCCTAAACTCTAGACACTAAACTTCAAAAACCGTTTATCGTCATCACCATTTATCGTCCACTGCTGAACGTAGGCTTCCAGAAACCGTTCATAACACATAATCAATGCAATTTAAAAAAATACCAGAAATAGTAAATAGGCGTAAGATGAATTGAAACATAAGGCTTCCGAAATTATATACGCTCCAGTAATGACAGCTAAATAACATCCGACTTACCATCAAAAGCCATAAAGGAAGCAAAAACGTCTCGAGCGGGGGACGGTAATTCATTCGCCATCGGAAACGTTTCACCATGGATTTTTCCGCAAATATCTTTTCATTTGGTACTATTGTTTATCCCTATTCCTGTATTGAGTACATTAGTTTCGCTCCAGCTTGCAGGCGGTTTCCTGAGCGGCGTCCGACACGTGACCTCGAATAAAGACTTCACGCCCGATCGGAGTCGGATGGGAAAAAAATTGGCCAGGGGTGCAACGTTTGTTATTAAATTTCTACTTTTCTTTTATTTGACGTGTTATTTATATTAATTTTTGGTGGGGCCAGGAAGTACCCTAGTGAAATTGCACACTGCAGTTCAAGGTTCATTGTAGTAAAACTGTTAGGTACAAAAATGAAATGAGTAAAAAACTGTACAACAGTAAATTATTTAGTCGCTTGTTATATTATGTATGCAGATGTATATTTAAAAAAAAAAATAGTTAAAAAAAAACTAAAACACGCTTTTTATAAAAAAACCAAACTAAACTGGCCGTTTAAAGTGGGTCAAAATCGCGCCCAAAGAAGTCGGTTACAAACAAACATACAAACATACAAATTGAAAAATGGTATAATTATATCAAATTAGTGTATTGTCATCGGTCCTCGATAAATCTACAAAGAAGTCGGTTACAAACAAATATTATACAGGTGAAGCTAATAAAAAGCGTATAAAAAATACTCAACACCAATATTAATGTCTAAATTCTAACAAATTCTTATATTTACAACTAGCTGGGGAAGAATCCCGCAACGGAGGGATCCAAAGTATCTCCATACTAAATATCAGCAAAATCGGTTCAGTGGTTTGGTCTTGAAGAGGTAACAAGCAGACAGACAGAGAAACACATTTTCACATTGGTATGGACTATGGTATATGGATTATGTTTATGAGAAGTACATTACAATATAATGTTTCCCCTTTTTTCTCCAAGTTCTTCCGGTTTTCATAAAATATGCAAATCCTAAGTACTTGACTGTATTCTAATAAAACTCAAGTCGTCCTTTATTTCGAGCATGTCCCGATGCTTAATCAATTCTGACATTCGATGCAAATCTGTTTCGCCTTTTTATCTTAGCTCTTTTGTACTTAATGTGATTAGATAAGCCGGTGAGACCCTCTTGAAGGGCGCTAAATAAGGTACGACGTTTTCCCCCTAAAGACGAGTATGGACTAAACATCTTGACGCAGTCAATAAGCGCAATATGAGCTAACCCTTTATAAAAAGGTTCTCGAATCTCGTCAGACTTTATCTTTTTCTATTATTATATTATGTAAGAGTTAAATGTAAGTTGCAAATAATTGGAACACTTTCACAGAGGTTTGACGATCGACGTCGACTTTGAACGCATAGCTAATTAGTCTTTATTAGATACATTTTACGTTGATATTCGCATATTTTAGCTGAATAATTATTAAATATGCTAGTTATTTATTTAAGCTCAATACACACGGGCCCGCCGACAAAGCCCGGTGACACAACCCGGCGGGCGGCGGGCGTAATGAAATGATCATCTTTTCATACAGACCGCCGCCCGCAGGGCTGTGTCGCCGGGCTTTGTCGGCAGCCCGGCGGGCTCAGTGTGTATTGCGCTTTAAACTTATTTTTGAAAGTTTTTTCTGCTCAATATTTCACAACGAACAAATCGGAAGCAAAACTATGATCATGATAGTAAATATTTCCGTCCGTTCCGTTGCTCTTCTGCGTTAAGTTTGTTCGTTGTAAACACCTCTTAAGCACCTTTGATGGTACTTTTAAAGCTGTGTCACGAATTCGGAACCTCTCTTTTATTGGTCGCCATTATTATAATTAGATTATGGCTGCCCGCTGTCAGTACTTCGTCTCGAATTTGTGCTATTGTTACTGTAAGGCGTTTGCCGACGGAATATTGATAAGCTCATTTGCGAAAATCGCACCCATTGTGGACGTGACTTATTATTTTATTTCATCAATTTTTAAAAGTGTTATTGTGTTGAAGAGGTCAGAAAATGAAGTAATGGGTGCCTCAAAAGTGTTGAACGTTGAAACTATTTTGTTACAATCATGCTATATAAAAGTGTCAGAGTACTGTTATTAACGCTTTAAAACGACTTGACTGACTTTGAGGACATCAATTTACAAATGTGTTATGTAGGTATGAGATTGTTTTACATTTGTTGTTTGGTGTTTGTTACTGGACATTATGACCTACAACATTCTATACTAACTGCAACCTCAATCGATAAAGCAGACACAATGCTATTCAATTGTTACCGCGGCCCACCTGACGGGCCGAATGAAGATTTTGACATTAGCCCCTTGAATTATCTGCCACACTCTTCATGAAATAGAAGTTTATCGGCTGTAAGCGAAATCATTATCGTCTCTATTTATTCCAGTACTAAATCTCTTTTTACCAATTCTCATTAGTCGTATTATACTTAAATTAGTTGTATTCTCCGCAGTGGGAAGTATTCACACCATTAATTTAACAACAATATTGGGGCACTGGAAACAATTATTTCAAGCTAACCTTATTCTCACCAAAGCTTTAATTAGCAATTACTGATTAGGTAACTGTATAGCTTTTTAGGAGGGCATTTTATCTACTCGTAGTAGTGGAACATAATATAAAGAAATAGATGTAGCCCGAGACCTTTTGTGTCTAAATTAATATGTTTACCGTACAAAGGGGCATGCCAAGTCTCCATACTAATTTTGGCCCACGGTGCACACCTGTACTGTGTACTGATAATTATAGTAGGCAATGGCAACAACCGATTCCTAAAAGAAGTGGTTTAGAAAAAACTTGTCATTTTCAAGTTATTAATTATTTTGTATACTTATAAACACAAGTTACATGATAAATGTGCAATGTCATTTTATAAATCATTTTAATTTATCTGGGGGTACAATGTAATAAAACAATATTATATTTTAGTTTTACACATTTATTTATCAATCATCATCATTATAATATACAACTAATACATCATCTAAAAATCCAATCCATTCTCAGGCCGTGGTCATCGGGTGTAGAAGAATCGTCAAAGTCAGTATTCATAATAATAGTCGTAAAACAGTGTTCAAATACAAAATCACAGAATAGGTACGTCTTTATCAACACTCAACAGCACAAAATATTGAAAACAACTTTTCCGGCGTCTGACACACTGGTGTTGCCAGAACACAAAAAAATAAGTTATGGAAGGCAGACGATATTATAATATTATTATATTAAAAATATATAGGTCATTATTTTCATTTTACATAATTGAAATCATTGCATAAAGTAACAATAAGTATAAATATTATGTCATAGCAATATAATATTATAAATAATTATATTATAAATAATAATATTATTACAATATCTGACAAAATAATGTTTTTAGTAAGGGCAACATTTTTATGTATTTTGAATAATCTGTGGTACAAATGGCGCGGCCGGATCCGGCCGCTTGGGGGTTGAGGTCAGTTGAGGTATTAATATTTTTTTGTTTATAGTTGCCAAGTTGTACAGATTAATGAATACAAGATAGGACTACTATAAATATTTATAAAATTTTTGAATATAGCCAATTACGTGTGCACCTATGGGCCTAAAATTGGCATTCCCCTTTTCCGTAACAAAACTACTCTACCTCTATATGACCAAAATCGGTTCAGTATAATAGTTCAACTAAAGCATACTAATCGTGCAGTGTCTTCGTCAGAAATTTCCCTATATTTCTGACTGCATATGCTGCAGTTTAGCAATATGAGGACCCCACTGTAATTTGCTATCTAGTGTAATACCTAAAAACACAGTAGTGTCCACATTGGTTTGAACTTGCCGTACATTGAGCAAAGTAAACTTTAAACATTTAGTTTTCGTAAAACAAGTCACAATAGATCCTTATGGGTCGCAGTGACGTCAGGGCTACAGCGACCTGCCTTCTTTAAAAAAAAAAAATTTCGTAAAATACAAAAGTAAATTACTAACATTAAACCAATGTACTATTTTTGAAAGAGTATGTACTGTTTACCTCGTCGTAATAATTAGACTATTGTCTCTTCACTTTAAAAATAAGTGAAGTGTCATCAGCAAAAAGTACTATTTCATTATCATAAGGTAGACCGTCATTTATGTAGATGAGAAAAAGAAATGGGCCCAAAATAGATCCCTGTGGGACACTTAGTTCTATTCTGGTTCTGGTATGGAAATAAGGGCAGTTGTTACAGACAATTGACAAATCGATAAGCGAAAAACAAGGTCGAAAATTGAATTCCGTTTTCACATCGACTCAAATTCTTTTTATTTGCAAAATCAACAGATTTTATTTATTTAAAACGCCAAAAACTTGCGCTGAATGTTTTCAGTTGATTGTTTCAAGTTTCATTGTACGCCGTTTGGGCTTTATTGGATTTTTTACATACTCGAATAAAGAATTACTTGTATTTGTTTATTGTGAACAGTGTAAATGGACATTGTTTAAATTAAATTTATTTTTTATGACATTACCCGACTACATCAGACGGAGGTTTATGTTTTTGAGGATATTATTTTATTTATTCACTCTATATTATAGTCTCTCTCTAGAGCTCCTTTTAGTCGTAGTCTTTATTCTCTCTAGAGCGTCCGTGGCCTAAGGGGTCTGGGGTAGACCTATGGTTCGCACTCGTACCGTACCGGGTGCGAGTTCGATTCCGGGTGGGGGCGTGTACCAGAGACATATTTTCTGACGAAGTGGAATGCGAGGACTAGGCTGGTCTATACATTCTGAAACGTCGTCATTTAGTGCGGCTTAGTGGATATGTACAACAATTACAATATTCTTGCACTATCCCTATTATCACTAGTCAACACGATTTTTGTGGCTGAGTTCTATGCACTCTATTTGGATGTATTACAGCTAATTAATTATAGAATCAGTGATTTTAACTCAAAAAGTTGGCTATTATAGAAAATGAGCCTTATAAACTTTCAAATTTCGAAGAATAGCTGACTTTTCTTCTTTCAGTTACGTATGAAAATAATAAAATATTATATCATTATTTTTTTATTTACCTTATCGTTGCTTACATTTCTAAAGTAAAATTGAAATGATAAAAATATATAATTGAGATTTAAAATATTATATGGCGCTCCTATTTATTTTCTAGTACTGAATAGAAACTTTAAAATTATTTCATTTATTTATATGCTTGACAAAGTCTTTAATTTGCTGATTCAACTATGTTTTTAACTCTTATTTATTAAATATCTAATAATTTTGCAAAAATCTTATATTCTTATTCGTCTTTGCATAGACAGAGTATACTATAAAAGCTAACTTTTATTTTTAAAATTTTTATTTTTGGTTACTTTTCATTTTTCAATGCAAGTAGCAGGCACAAGAAAAATATATTTTTTGTCGACCTATGTAATTAATTCAAAAAACATGTCCATGGCTATAATTAGAAAATCATCCCTTATAGCTGTAATATTGTTTTTTTCTTTTTTTGTGTTTAAATTATTTGCATATTTAAGGATAACATTAGAAAGGAGAAATGTTTTTTCATCTGTTACGAAACACTTAACGCTATGTATTATGCACTAATGTATTTAATTCTTTCTCTTTGTTAGGAATATATTATATTGTAACTAGACGTTCCGCGCGGCTTCGCCCGCGTAAATTAGATATTTCACAGGCAAATTAGTCCACAAAAAATAGCCTATAATCCTTCATGTGATCTACTTCTTATCTGTGTCAAATAACATAAAAATTGCTCCAGTAGTTCTGTGCCAGTAGTTCTTGAGATAAGCCCTTTCAAATAATTTCCCCCTTTTTTCCACATTTTCCTCTGTTTCTTCGCTCCTAAAAGTCACAGCGTGATGTTATATAGCATATAGCCTTCCTCAATAAATGGGCTATCTAACACTGAAAGAATTTTTCAAATCGGACCAGTATATCCTGAGATTAGCGCGTTCCAACAAACAAACTCTTCAGAATTATAATATTAAGTATAGATTTATATTATTTTTGTTACGCCGCGCCGCAAACAATGATGTGGGTTATGTGTTTATATTCTCTTTTATTTATCTAATTGTACTTACTTTAACACAACGCCTCCGTGGTCCAGTGGTCTAGAGCATTGATTCCCAAAGTGGTCCAGGTGGACCCCCAAGGGTCCACGGGAGCCCGACAGGGGTCTACGCTTGCGTGGAAGAAAATACTGTTGCGTACATGTGCTTAGGCAACCATACAGACATAATATATTATGTAACTGATTGTACTGTTGGTTCTTGGTGGAAATTCATATTGAACACTAATGAAACACAATTTTCGTGCACTTTTTCCACTATATTGTGAACATAGTGGAAAAAGTGCACGAAAATTGTGTTTCATTAGTGTTCATACAGACATAAATCTTGTCCCATGCACTACAGTCTTTAAAGAGTGGTTACTTCGCTCTGAAAATACTGTATAAATCATTCACATCGGATGCAAAGGCCTAGTTTTTATTTACTCTCGCAAAAAATCGGATGTAGACACGCGGTAGCGTGTCAAGCCAAGTTCAAGTAAAACAGAAATGCGGGGCTAAAATGGTCACATATAAGCAATTCCTCTCAATCAATTCAGCAAATGAATTGTCAAAACTGTCAAACTGACAAAATATGTCAAATCAGTACAAAAATACAGAAATGAATTGCAAGCAGATGTATATTATGATTCATCTCATGATTCCACAAAGCGACCATTTTAGCCTGGCTGGCGAGCAGCACCGTATGTAATATTAATGTTTCCAAAGTTTAAATATAAATTCTGAAGAATATCTATACAACTGGGTTTAACACCATATTTACTCTAGTCTCTACTAAAGTAAAAACAAAACAGTAAGTAACGAAACTTCTGATCATATTATTCTTTTTTTGTTTTCCTCAAAGAGAGAAACTAATCTAAAGAAAAATTTTCGAGTCCTGTAAAGAAAATAAGCTTAGGAAGTGCAGTTTGGTGTACGAATACCGCCTAGGAATAGCGACTTGTAGAAAAGTTTAAATTAAAGTTTTTTTTTTTCTGTGGAACAATTTCTTATTCGTGTTTTGGCCCGTGAGTGGAAAATGAAGTTTTCAAAACGTATTCTTCTCTTGCTAGTATAATCAGCATAATTTTATGCATTACTTGGAATATTTTTAGTTTGTTTGCCAAGGAAAAACATGGCTATAATACCGTGGCTTGCTAAAATTAGATCTCCTGGGAAGAAAAATTTGATTCCCAATTTTACCTCTTTAGGGGTCATGTAGTTACAAAAATAGGTATGTGTGCAGAGTTATCGAGTTAGTCGTTTTTGTCTAAAAGCTGCGTTCACTTTTATAATATTAGTAAGGGAGTAAAACTTATTTTTTATATTTTTTTAGCTATTCAGTATTACAGAAGATTTTTCTCGTAAATCTCAAGTAGCTTTTACTAATTAATTTTTCTAGAGCTTTCATAGAGGTGAAAGGGTAGAAAATGAAAACCTTTATTTTAATTTCCACAAAAAGGTTCGATGAATAGGGTGGGTACATATTGACTTTTAGTGAATCGGCCCTCCATAATATTGAAATTGCACTGGGGTGCAGACAAATGGAATTGGTCTCGGAGTGTGTGCATACCCTTATAAAAGGGCTCTAAAATTGGTTTTCAGATTATGTATTGACATTAAGCTAATTTCGTTGAGAATAATATACTGATCTCAATAAAATTTATTTGAAAAGAAAATTGAAGTAGTTTTATACCGCAGTTTTTTTAACCCTCGCAAAATTAGTAATATATAAGTTTAAATAATTGTCTGTGCATCTGTCTATACATATTATAACTAATTTTGTACAATAATTGAGCTCTAACTATTCTTCCTTTATTTGAAAGCTGAGGTTATTAATGTGGTTCTTAGTTAAATCATCATCATTACCTACTTCGCTTGCTTCCAAATTTTGTTTGTTTTCTTGATGAAAAACTTGTCTCTTTTATTAGTTATCATTGTTCTAACACACGGAAAACATGTATCCGAATGCTTTCTTTTCAGCTGCACGAATCCAATCTGGAATTTCTTAGCGTCACTGATTGTACTGAAATGTAAATTCGATTTAAAGTACAGTTTCTTGGATGTTTCTACAAAGTTTCCTTTGTTTAATGAACTGCACTATATGGAAACTTCCAGAACTTTGGTATTTTGTAGCAAAAACTTTACATGCGGCCATTAGGTATCTCGTAAAATGCAAGTAATTTTAAATTTAGCTTCATTCTTTATGATAAGTCATCTTTATTTATATTTAGTGTTTAACTTTTGCAACGTTTTAGACTCCTTTGAATAGGTGGGTACAATTTCGTGCATTATTCAAATAGTATGATACATAAGCACTGCAACATCAAAAACATTATCTGCGTTATCTATCTTTGCTATATTATGTGCATACGACATAACATTAAGAATGCTCCAACTTTTTAATTAGCAGGTCGGATGTCTGTCAGTACGAATATCGACGTTAATGACATTAAAATAAGATTCATATTAGCGCGCCTTGTACAGTGGCGGTTACGACGCTCGCCGCGTTTTTGATGTGGTGAAAATGTATGAAAAAATTTGAGAAATTTTCTTATTTTTCTTATAACTGGAAAAGTTGTTTATTTTTATATAAAATTTTTAGCGGACTTTATAGAGGACTAAATAAGCAACAATTTTTTTGTATGTTTATTTTCCTCAGTTCAGTGTATTCAGATAATATTAAGGTACCTAATCAGACCCCATTTTTTTCATAATATTTTGCGATTATTGTGATGGTTAAAACGTATTTTATGTGAAAATTTTGTATGCGGCTATAGAATTTTTATGGTACAGTCGTGGAGATGAATATATTATCTTTAATTTGAAACCAAAATATCCTCGCGGTTTGACTCCTAATTCTTTAATAGGGTACCGGAAAATCGCTGATATTTGTAATAGCGTCCTTAAGAACCGACTATGAGTCAGTTCTTAATGCGAGACTTAGGGCCTGTTTCACCACTTCCTGATAAGTGCCGAATAGGCTATCCACCATTTAACCTGACAGATGAGGTATGGAGAATCTGTCAAAAAAGTTGTGAGTAGACTATCAGAAAGTGGTGAAACAGGCCCTTAGTCTAATTTCTGGGATAAATAATATTGATTGAGGAACAATGATATTATCTTGCACACAGTGTTGATTTTTATAAGAATGTGTAAGGCTGAACAAATATTTCAATCCTGCGTATTTCTAAAGTGCGCTACCAAAAATGACTAAGTCATTTCATTTTCTATTTAAAAAAAACACCTAAAAGCACCACATAAAATTCTGATTTGTAAATGCAATTAACATAGCTACAAGGATATGTATTCACAAAACTCCGGATGCAGCTCATGCACCGATGGACCTCAGCCTTAATGGATTGACCATTCCACATATTACATACCCAGACTGATTATCAAAAAATGGTTTTCAAAAAGGCAGCATTGCGTTTTTATTTAATAACATTAAAAGGTTAGATTTGGGCATTTTATAAGGGGGTAGGGGCCAGAGTAGCGTTTTTAATTTTAATTGAGAATTCAATTTTGTACAAATTTAACATTTAGCAAACGATCGAACGGATCGCCTGATAGAGTACTCTACTACGCGTACGCCTGCTCCACGCCTCATAGGTATATTACCTGCAACACCCAAGCAAATTGAATTTGTAACTCGCAAATACATTACAGGCTTTTTCCTGAAGATGAGAAATGAGCTAATAAGACGTACATTATTTTGATTTCTAGTAAAAGTACCTTTTTACAACATGCAACTTTCTTTACGACTTACCTATGCTTAGGGACATACAAGAAGATAATCATAAACTTAATGAGTATTATTTAAACATAATAATTGTTAAGACTTAAGTAAACTTAGCGTAAGAACTTTGTTAAATATAAGAAAACTTTTACCGAGACTGTAATAATATTATGAAATCGAAAAAATTGTGTTACTTTCTTTTCCTACAAGTCTTGTATTGTTTTATTCTCATGGGAAATTATGTCTTGGTTTGTGCAAGGAAGTTTCTCTGTTAGTTTATCCTAAACGTTCCCAGGATGTTAATATTAGTTATGTATTTATTTATTGTAAAGAAAATAAGGGAGAGTCATAATTTTATTGGCTTTGACGTAACGTAGTAATAAAATTGAAATTGGAATAAAATTGTAGATATTCTTTGTCGTAATAACGTTTTCACAGCATACATTAGTTAAATTAAACTTCAACCACCGAATGTGGTTTTACTTTTTGCGATTTTTAATAATTCAGTTTTATCTGGAGCGAGGAAAGCTTTAGGCTATATTCTAAAACCAATGGGGCCAAAAAATTAGTCGAAATTACTGTTTATACTTATTATTGTGTGTTGACTTGGATGAAGTTGGCAGTCGCGGGAAAAAGCTTACCCTATAGAATACATATAACCAAAACCGATCTTATAACCAGAAATATTTGATCGAAGGTTATAACAATTCATTTTCATTAATTATCTGTGCTGTCATTAATTATTGTATTCATGCAAGTTATTATATCAAATCACGTTCAGATAGTAAATTCTTTTGAACATTTACCCCTCACTACGTTTTACAACCGGCTTGTAATATTTATGTAAACAAGACTACGGGATCCTGAAGCATTTCCTAAATTATTTACCACCTGAATTTAAAACTAGCTCAGCGGTGCTATTCACAATTATTCCTTTTCGACTTGAATTCGAAAGGATTGGTCAGTTGAACATTAACCAAGCTCTTACTTACTTTACTTCCCTGAGCTATCAGGGAATAGTACGGGAGCCCTAGAACAATTTTTTTTCTGATTACCAACAAGCTAATTTTTTGTGCGTGAGAATCAGCTGGTGAAGGTTCCGTTTTAGGGTACAGTAGTCAACCAAGTTTTGTTGATTACAGAACCCTAAAACGGAACCCTAATCAGCTGATTTTTTGTATATTGGTAAGTTAATAGTTATATAATTTAAGGTGACGCCATGTTAGAGTAAAAAACCGTGTTGGATGTGTTTTAGATTGCTTGTTTTCTATGCGAGGCTGGCCCGGCCTCTCATAGAAAACAAGCAATGGAACAGCAAAAATGGAAAGGGCTTAGCGACAAAATAGTTTTTGTCGCGTAATTTAAAAACCATAAATATATTTCATATAAGCTATGGGCAAATTAAAGTGTATACTAGAACCAATTTATGTACAAATTTTGGAAGCTTATATCACTCTCCTCTGTTGGCAAAATAGGAATCCCTTTTTTTACAGAGGTATTTTTGATTGATTATTCTGTGTTATAAAAGTTGACCAATCGTGTTATGCTATGGGTAATTCAAAGACAAAGACATGATGAATACTGACAGTGAACTTTAATTTTTTAGCTTTAGTCATTGCTGAGAAAAATGGACATCGCTACAGCCAAATTATCAAGGCGTCACCTTAAGAGTAACCTTGTCCTACAAATAAAACAATCCATATTTTAGGACCATCAAGTTAAAGTAACTCTTCGCCCCCCCCCCCCCCCCCCACCCACCCAAATTTTGCTTCAAACAAAGCGGTATTGCGGCGTTATACATCTTTTTTAAGAACAAAGTTGAAAACTAAACTAAACATACGGTTTTCCAGTGTCGTTTGTTTTGGGGGGGCTGTGTGTGCCCCCCCAACCCCCTCCCCCCCCCTTATTCCTCATGAAACTTTTGCTCATAATTAAAAGGTGTCGTGGAGTTTGTATTGCGTCTTAATTATCCTTTTTAGGAACAAACTAAGTCATCTATCTATACATATACAAGGTGGCGTACTCTCTCCTCTCCTATTTTCTATATTTATTAATATGATAATATCTTTAATATTTTCTAATTTTCATCTCTATGCAGACGATCTCCAAATTTACTGCCACTGCAATATAGATGACATTGATTCTGCAGTTGCCTCAATCAACTCGGATTTACAGCGCATTGCAGACTGGGCTAGATCTTATGGCCTGCTGGTCAACCCTAAGAAATCACAGGCTATTATAATAGGAAGCCGATATATGACGCAACAACTACGAAATGTGCCTAGTGTGAAATACGATGGTATCACCATTGATTATGCAGAGACTGTAAAAAATTTAGGTTTAATTTTGGACAGCAACCTCTGTTGGAAGCCTCAGGTAACCGAAGTCAGTAGAAAGGTACACCACTCCCTGCACATGCTGAGAAATCTCCAAAACTTCTTACCTACCCAAACCAAAATTTTCCTTGTCCAAACCTTAATTTTTCCCATCCTTGACTATGCCGACTCCTGCTACTTGGACCTGACCAATGAGCTTTTAACAAAATTAGAACGTTTGCAAAATCTTTGCATACGCTTTATTTTTGGCTTGAAAAAGTTCGATCATATTTCAGCTCATAGGTCAGAGCTTAAGTGGCTTCCTATCCGTCTCCGACGTAATTCCCATATCCTTTGTCTATTGTACAATATCCTCTATAACCCCCTCTCCCCCTCCTACCTTGTTGACCGTTTCAATTTCTCCCGACCACTCCATATACCATGCAGGTCCAATATTAGGAAAAACCTGTCACTCCCACCCCATCGTTCCAATTTTTACTCCTACTCCTTCACCGTTCATGCAGTTAGATTGTGGAACTCGCTTCCCCATACAGTTCGTGATAGTTCCACCATTAATGTTTTCAAGAAAAACTTAAAAGAGCATTATCTACAATTAGTGTCTCAATCCATTTAAATACCGATAAATATGTATAATATTGTATATATATATATATATATTTTATAGACGTAAGTATTAGTCATAATATATCATATTTATTATTTATTAAATATATACATATAATATAGTATTTATTTATTATTTATTAGACGTATTGGTTATAATAATTTATCATATATGGGTTTATGTAGTGTATTTGTATAGATTTAAAGTTTAAATTTGTAATTGTGCACGCTCTATCTGTTGTCATATTCCACATCTCTCTTCGTAGGGCTGCTGTAAGAAATTTCTTTTGAAATAAGCAGTTCCTTTGTGTCGTCTTTCTATGTCAATGTTTATGTAAATACTGTCTTGTGTGCAATAAATGTTAAATAAATAAATAAAAAATATAATAATATCGTAGGAAAGTCAATTCTGTACATTGAATATTTTTGAAAAATAATACTTGGGACGTGATCTACTATTCTAACGCGGACGAAGTCGCGGGCAACAGCTAGTGAAGAAATATTGCCCATATACTTTTAAGCCAAACCAAACTTCAATTAGGAAATGAGGTTCAGAAAAATAAACAATAATAAAGTTTCGCCTCAACTCAATTTACTTTTATAACAAGTTCGTGTGGAGTGGTCCTAGAGGAAACTATTAGGGAATGATATTAATGTTTCGGCTACTTCGGACTTCCACCTTCTGTGATTGTTTGCTATTTGCAGATGGGGTAAGTTAGAAATTTTGGGTAAACTACGCTAAAAATGTAACTTCCCAGATGTGCAGTATGTACCTTCCATCGAGGAAATTGATTCCTATGCAGTTGACAGACCAAAGTCGTTTGGTCGAATCATGTCAATTCAATGTTTGTGATCTGTCGGCTGAGTTTGTCGTAAAGCGACCAAACTGCATAGGAATCAACTTATCTGATAGTACTTTCAGAGAAGTTGATTATTAGGCAGAAAGCACTAGGCAGCGACCTTTACAATATGGTTGCTTTATGTCAAACCCAAACGACAGATCACGAATAAAATAGAATTGACATAGCTTTAATAAATGACGTAGGTCCGCTATGTGTCTATGAATCAATTTCTTCGATGATACTTTGCTGCAGGAAAACAGGAGGTATTTATAAATATGAACGTAGAAAAAAAGGCGGACTGAGTCTTATTATGTCACAGAACTGTGTCTTCAGAGTCTGCCACGCACACATTCTTACGCCTGTCAAATGGCCGGACTAGCGTAGGAATGTGTGCGTGCAGACCGTGTACATGCAGTCAGCCTGACCGACTCTGAGAACACAGTTCTGTATAATATAGTAAGACTCCGTCCGCCTTTTTTTCTACGTTCATGCCTTTAAAATATGTTATTTGGTAATACAGACTAATATATAATAATTATATTGCATGGTAGCAGCTGTAAAAACTTAAAGATATAGCTTGTACTTTTCGATGGTATAAAGAAAAGAGGGGATAATATTACTCCCTTCGCCTACTATATATATATAATTATATACTCTCCATCTTTATATTACTTAATCAGGTCACATGTCATATTCTACCTATCCTAAAAATCTGCACAACGTCTATAAAGATGTTTCCACTTCAATTATATCGTTTGACCGTGGTTTCTCGTCCTACCTGCGACCTCCAGCCGTCTGACCGAAGGTGCCCGAGAGAAATGCTTGAATTTATACACGTACATTATATTTGTCCAAAATATGTATTAGATTCTGGCTATATTTATACGTCTCGGCAATTTTAATAAGTGAAAACTTTTTCATAAGTGAAAACTTTGTAGATTGTGTAGTTTTTTGGATGTGTAAAATATAATGTTTAAACACGTATGACGACTAACATGAGGGGTTAGTGCGAGTTTTATTCGATCATACGCATCGAGCAAGTTAACGCGAATTTGTATGGGATCAAAGCAGCGCCATCAACTGGCTAACGTGGATACCGCTTTGATTCCATACAAATTCGCGTTAACGTGCTCGATGCGTATGATCGAATAAAACTTGCACTAACCCCTCTGATCGAAAATTTGTAACGGCCCGGCCGCATCTGCGTCTATCGTCCGAAGCTTCGTGGTAAGAGACGATACTTTTACTTTTTTATTTACTTTACTTTAAGGTACACCAACAGTACATACATTGAAATAAACATAAAATTGTTAAGACAATAAAATAGATCTGATGTATATACCAATTATGGGCGTACACAACATTACAAAATTGAGTGACAATTACTGAGCTTAGTTAATGATATTAAACAAAGAATGAAAGCTTTACTAATATTTGAATTACAAAAGATATTAAATGGCTTGAAGGACATTCATTAAGGTGTTTTTAAATTTATTTATGTTATGGATAAATATGTCAAAATCTTTACTATCAGCTTTTAAGAGTTCGTTATAATGACGAGCCATTCTAGTAATGGGGTTAAAATATGAAATATTGTTTTTATAAACTTGTAACAGAAATAGGTTTGTTTTATTCGCTCTGCGAGCACTGTACTTAATATTAAAGTTTAAACAAGAAAGAAGTTCAGGACAATCTATTAGAGAATGTACAATTTTGTAGAGGTAAATGCAATCAAAGTATTTACGACGTGTTTCTAGGGTTTGAATGTTAAAAATACGTAGTCTATCTACATATTCCAAATCTGAACGTCCGGGTTTATGACGATAGAAGAGAATCTTAAGACACTTTTTTTGAATCCGCTCCACAGAATCTACATGTGTTCTATAGTAAGGTGTCCATATTACACTACCATATTCCAAGACACTGCGGACCAGTGCAAAGAAAAGGTAAAGGAAACTTTGTGGATTTTTAAATTCTAGGGTAGATCTACAAACAAATCCAAGAAGTCGAAATGCCTTTGAAGTGATGTACTCGTAATGGGCTTTAAAAGAAAGTTTGTCATCGAACAGAATACCAAGGTCTTTTATTAATGTAGATCGAGCAAGTTCTTGATTGTTGATATTGTAACAATAAGTAATTCTTGTGCGTTTGTTTGAGAAAGAAATGACGGAGCACTTTTTAATATTTAGGTGCATTTGATTGCGTTGACACCATTTAAGAATAACATCGAGATCTTTTTGCAGCTTGCTGCAATCAAGAATAGATCTTATTTGATTAAAGATTTTTAGGTCATCTGCATACAACAAACAATG
This sequence comes from Plebejus argus, assembly GCA_905404155.3. Taxonomy (NCBI): domain Eukaryota; kingdom Metazoa; phylum Arthropoda; class Insecta; order Lepidoptera; family Lycaenidae; genus Plebejus; species Plebejus argus. The sequence goes on along the minus strand of FR989941.1, from coordinate 9,059,455 downwards.
ACAAGATAAAAGCTCGATTAAATCGTTTATAAAGATGACGAAAAATAAAGGTCCTAAATGGGAGCCCTGCGGGACTCCAGAAGTCACATTTAATGGCAAAGATAAGAATCCCTTGAGAGCAACTAACTGACTTCTATTACTAAGGTAAGAGCTAACCCAGCGCAACAAGCTGCCACTAATGCCACACCTCGAAAGCTTTTGACAAAGCAGACCATGGTTTACTTTGTCAAAAGCCTTCGAAAAGTCAGTATAAATGGCGTCTACTTGGTGTCCAAGTGCATAAGATTGACAGAGGTAGTTTTTATATACAAGAAGATTACTAATTGTTGACCTATTTTTAACGAAACCGTGTTGTTTATCAGAAATACTAGGCTTAATGAAGTTGTATATATGGTCGTATACAATGGATTCAAAAAGTTTTGCAAAACATGATAAAATGCTAATAGGTCTATAGTTCTCACATTTAGATTTGTCGCCGCTTTTATGAATAGGTGTAACAAAGGCTGTCTTCCATCGCATCGGAAAAATACCAGTACTTAACGATAAACTAAAAATAATGGAGAGAGGCTTAGATAATTCCGTATTACAGCATTTGACAAAACTAGGTGGAATGCGATCAGGGCCAGAGCCCTTGTTTTTATCTAATTTTTTTATTTTACGTTCTACATCTTCAGTGGATACAGAAATGTGTGATAAACAATTATTGTTCAAGTTGGACGATACTATGCAATTACTTGAGTCAAAATTATTGCAAGAGTTTGAATTGCTATCATAAACAGATCCAAAGTATTTAGAAAAAAGTTCGCATATTCCTTCACCCGACGAGGCAAAAGTATCTTTAAATGACATAGTATAAGGAACAGATACATGTCCTTTTCTATTATTAATATATCTCCAAAAATTTTTAACATTATGTTTTAGCGATTTTTCTGTAGCTATAAGATATTTTTTATAACAATCAGATGTAAGAACTCTGCATCTCTTACGTAATGTAGAAAAAGTGTCATAATCCCTTGGATTTCTAAATTTTTTAAATAACCTATGAAATTTATTCTTTTCTTTGAGGCAACAAATTAAAGACTTGCTGTACCAAATCGGATAGTTACGGGATTTGTTTTCATAAAGAGGTGTATGTTTGTGTAAAATTTCATAAAGTATTCTATAGAAAGTCTCAACACATTCATCAACGTCAGGCGAAGATAATGCAACTTGCCAATTAACTAAGCCAAGTTCATTTTTAACTTCTATAATATCACATTTAGAGAAATTTAATTGTTTAATTTTGTTATGTCTTAATTCTTTAACAAAATTGTATTGTGTTATTTCTACTTGTAAGGCAGGATGATGTTTGTCAAGTCGACTCATAGCAAGCGCTTCATTAACATCTAAATTGTTAAGATTTGACAAGACAAGATCCAGTAAACGACCATTTTCATTTTTAATATAATTATGCTGCTTAAGATTACAGGAAAATATAAGTTCATTAAGTAGTTGCAGTTTATAACTTGTTGTTATTGAAGAGGAAGGAAAATTATCGTGTAGTGTGTCAGGTAAGTGATAATCTGGTGTATTAAAGTCACCTATTAACAAGAAATTATCGCCAGGAAATTGATTTATTATTAATCTTTGGCAGTGCGAATAAAACATATCTATCTTATTTATGCTAAGATCAGGTGGAAGGTAGCAGATACAAATATTAAGCCGAGAATTACTATGTGTGTCAGACATGACACTAACCCAAATGTCCTCCAAGCCACTTTCCCAAGATAATTGTCTAATTACATTGAAATTCTTATGAATAGCCAGTAGCACACCACCACCATCACGCTTCACGGAGCAGGTACTCTCGCGGTCCTTTCGGAAAACGTGATAGCGGTCATCTATAAGCTCACCATCATAAATGCTACTATTTAAATTAGTTTCAGTAAGACACAACACATCATAGTTTGAGTTAAGCAAGTTAATATAAAAATCAGTTAATTTTGTTCTTATTCTATTAACATTTTGATAGAATATTTTAAACATTATGTGTGGTAGGTATCTGAGTTAACATAATTAAGACCAGACTTACAGAGCAGTAGTTAAGTATGACGATACTATTGGACGATACACGCAGATCGTCCAATAGTATCGGTTTTAGCGCGAAGCACCATGCATATGCGGCCGCGGCATAAGACTAAGGAAAAGTAGACGGCGTAGGTGAGGAAACGATAATATCGAAACCATTTTTTTGCGCTAGTTATACGTTAAGCTAATAAAAATTAGTGTAATTTTTTTAGTTCCTTTAATTTTGGATGGGTTTATACTTCATAAATTCGTTATGGGTGAACCGCGAATCTCAGAATAAGTATGTGATGTGTCGCCATAACGTTTTTTGGATAATTTTAAAACATATTAGCAATGTATTTTCCATCCAAATATTTTGATGAAAATACCAAAAGTTGGTAGATAGAGAGAAATAATACAAAGCGAAATTATCAGCATACGCAAGCTGTTTTGAATAATAGAATTTCTAAAATTGTGAAGTCCTGAAGTTTTCCACATGGGCGCGGGCCTAAAACTTTTCCAATCAAAAACTGTGCAAATTTAAATGTAAATTGGAGTTCACATTCCAGTGGTCACTTGGAAAAAATATCAAGTTGAGATTATGTTTGGGATCTCGCGTTTGTGTTTTTTATTGTGGTGTGTATTTTGTAGGTTGTTGTAAAAACATGATTTTTAAAATCAGAGGGCCAATTCTTATGATTTGAATGTCGCTTTGAGCCCAGGCTGTCTCAATCACGCCAATCATTCACAGTAATATTATGTACTGCGCTCAATTTAAACAGTTTCCGATCGAAGTGATATTCGAGATAAAAGGATCGGTCCCCAGGAACGCGATTCGCTGTACCTACTTGAGTACTTACGTGATACTTGATAGTATCCGACTGTTTGATCTATGGTGCATATGCGATGGCTTCTTCAACACTTACCATCAAGTGACCCCAAAGTTTGATTTCAGCAGTCTCTTTATAAAGCAAATCAGTAGAGATTATCTCCTAAATAAAACTTTTATAAGATGTAATGTCATTGTTAAGACAAATGTAAGTCTGCTCTAAAACCTTATTTCTTAAGTCAGTTGCGTAAGAGAAAATTGCTAGTTGAGTAAGTACAATCAAACCCGTTTTGCCTAACATTAGGGTGGAAGCACACTTGTTTGTTACGACGCTACATACAAAAATTTCATAACGCTACAATCAGGATACAATTATTTCCCCAGAGTACGAAACGTATTCGTCGGTCCCAGATCAGGACAGGCTATTTGTATGAGAATGTGAGTATCTTGGATATTTTTGTAACCTCCATACATTTTACTAATGGGCTGCATCTGTTATGGGGGTGGGATCTTGAAATTTTAATAAAGTGCTTGCGAGTTGCGGAACATAAGAATTAAATTTATTTTTAAATTCTAATTTTGCATGAAAGTAATGGTACCTACCTAATAATTAAGCTTTGCCTATGGATTATTGGGTCAGATGAATTTTTTTTTATTACGTAAGACTGAAAATGTGCATTATAATATTACTTTATGGCAGTGGCTATCATCACGCAGATCCTATAACAGAAGTTTAAATTATACAATATAACGTTTAATAATTTTATTTCAAAACCCTGATTCTATTATATCAATCCAACATTAATCAACTTCAATCCAGTCCATATCCTATCGAATAACAATATTATGGTATTCTCAATAATTCATCGTCATCTAGTGGCTAGTGCCCTCTTCATATCGAAGTTCGGCGGTGAGCAGCTTGAATTTCTTCCGGTCCTGGTCTAATTTTTTTAATTTTGGTCTACATCTGGTCCATTCTTTTATATCATCCATCTATTTTCTTCTTGGTCGACCAGGTGGCCTCTTTCCCGGAAAGCTACTCTCTATGATCAGCCGAATAAATTCGTATTAGGATCCTCTGTGTAGGTGACCAAAAAAACGATCATCCTTTGGAAACGACCATCATTAGTTGGCGTTCAATTCAATTCTCAATTACCAAACGTAAAACGATACTTTAGAGTTTAGAGTTTTGATCAATCAGACCTCGTTTGACGTCACAATTTTGTACTTCTATTTGGCCGAGACTGTATCGAAACAATATCGTGGTCACAGAAATAAATCAAGATAGAACGGCGACGCGCGTGCGTTGCTAAGGAATCGCTCGTGTCAATTTTTGCTTTGCTTTTAGTTAGAACAAATAACTTACCCGTGGAAAGAAATACCTCATTTTGTCCGATTCACTTTCGTACTTCTGTTTTTACAATTAGACACTGCACAATGAGACATTTTTGCACAACCGCTCCAGTGTAATCAAGTCGAGACGTGCGCGCTGACTGAATGTACGTTCAACGAATCTTGCACACTTGTGCAAGATTGAAACACGCGTACTCCACCCGCTTAGCCGTTCTATCTTGATTTATTTCTGTGATCGTGGTAGTATAAATTGAAATAGCACAATCGGGGTACAGTTTCTCGGTATTCGTTAAAGCACATTTAATATAGCTTCCCAGTTTTTATGGTCAGTGATTCCAGAGGCGGGTTTATTTTCCAGGACAATAGGAGCGGTCCGCGGCTAAGTTGGTAGTTTCCTCTGACAAGCCTTTATTTGTATTAAATACGCTTCTGAAAATACGGATTTAAACGTTTTTAAAGTTTTTCGTTTATGCGCCGTCTTCTTTTGTAGATAATATTAAATGAGGATTCAACAAAGACTTTTAAAGAGCAGAGGAGTCAGTTGGTCACCTGACTCCTCTGCTCTTTAAAACTTACACACAATATTTTTGCTTTTATGAGAACTGTTTTAATTTATACTCAAGACTTATTATGATTATGATCTACTGTGATTTTTAGCACTTTAGGCATCTTTGCATTCTAATTCTCGAGTTCGAGTAGGTTTTAATTAAATATTATTCTTGGAAGTTTTTTACTAGAAACTTTTCAAAAACAAGTATACATAAAAATAAAAGCCATAAAATGTTGAAACTAAATTCTAGAACACCTCCACGAAATCTCAATTGAATATTTTTCAATTTGGTTGAAGAATAATTTATTTCGAACTTGTCTTACTAACCAGTATCTAGGTGAGTTAAAGTTGCAACAAGGAACTATAATTTCCCCGGGGTGAAAGAACCTAATAATTCATACTATGCTTACATTTTGTCAGTTTAAATTTGTTACTGCTACACAGTATTGAATTTTTGCTTAACTGAGTCAAAAGCAAGGTAACATATTATAATGTTTGATTGTGTATTCGCCAAAAAACCCAAACGGCTTTTTGCATTTGAATATTAAATTTATTTTAGGTTTATCATTTGATAATAGAATAAATTTTTGCATGCCAATATTATTTTCTATAATAAAAAAAAAACAACGAGAATTGAAATGATTATTATTATAATATTATGCCTAAACTGTCCCACTGCTGGACAAAGGCCTCTCCCCTAGACTTCCATATATTTTCTCTCTCCTGCATCACTGCTGGTCAGCCTGGCTGGTATGCCTCCAGCTCATCATACTATCTTTTCCTACGCCGGCCACGGCGGCATCATCCATCTTCGGGTGCCCACTCTGTTGAGATCCTTGCCCAGCAATCTGAAAACGATAACATTAAAACTTAAAACAAACCTATTTATCAATCTAAATTGAAGACATAATTAGTAGATGAAGTGGGTAACTAAGAATTTGAAAACTGTCGTTTTTGCATAAATAGAGGCTTTAGCACCGGGAATATGATTTGAAATCACAAAATGTGGATTCTGTCTAGAGCTTCTAAATAAATTATTAGCTAGATGATGAAGTAGGGAAGTTATTTGTTCTTTTATGTTGTAAAATGTTAGTTACCGACTTTATCTACTTACGTCTTGAATTATGTGGTGTCCACATGTGGACTGTGTTCTGTGGTGTATTTTGACACCAAAGTTTTATTAAATGTTTTTTGGAGTTTAGACCCCTCAATAGTTGTTACCCGCTAATCCGTGGAACCCAATAGACATGAATAAAATATGCCACTTTTGAATGAACTACTTCATAAAAATATATCTATCTTTGAAAATTAGTTTTATTTATTAACTACCCATTTGTCGTCCACGAACACAAAAAAATAATTGTTCACTTAGGTAAATATAAAAAAAAGCGGCCAAGTGCGAGTTGGACTCGCCCATGGAGGGTTCCGCAGCAGCAATAAGGTTAATTTTTATGAAATTATATTATTTTTGATTTATTTTTATATTTCAGTCGATTTAATGAAATTTAGATTAAGGTTTACTATTTATGACGTATAAAAAAAACTACTGGCTAGATCTCGTTCAAATCAATTTTCGTTGGTAGTTTTTATAGTAATATACATCATATATTTTTTTTAGAATTATCATGCCTCTACTTTAGAAATTAGAGGGGGGGGGACACACATTTTTCCACTTTGGAAGAGTCTCTCTCGCAAACTATTCAGGTTAGAAAAAAATGATATGAGAAACCTCAATATGATTTTTGGAGACCTATCCATAGATACCACACACGCATAGGTTAGATGAAAAAAAATTTTTTTTTGTTTCATTAAAGTTTACTATTTATGACGTATAAAAAAAACTACTGGCTAGATCTCGTTCGAACCAATTTTCGTTGGTAGTTTTTATAGTAATATACATCATATATTTTTTTTAGAATTATCATGCCTCTACTTTAGAAATTAGAGGGGGGGGGGACACACATTTTTCCACTTTGGAAGAGTCTCTCTCGCAAACTATTCAGGTTAGAAAAAAATGATATGAGAAACCTCAATATTATTTTTGGAGACCTATCCATAGATACCACACACGCATAGGTTAGATGAAAAAATTTTTTTTTTGTTTCATTAAAGTTTACTATTTATGACGTATAAAAAAAACTACTAGCTAGATCTCGTTCGAACCAATTTTCGTTGGTAGTTTTTATAGTAATATACATCATATATTTTTTTTAGAATTATCATGCCTCTACTTTAGAAATTAGAGGGGGGGGGACACACATTTTTCCACTTTGGAAGAGTCTCTCTCGCAAACTATTCAGGTTAGAAAAAAATGATATGAGAAACCTCAATATGATTTTTGGAGACCTATCCATAGATACCACACACGCATAGGTTAGATGAAAAAAATTTTTTTTTGTTTTAGTTGTACCTATGGGGACCCCTAAAATTTTTAATATTTTTTCCATTTTTGCATCAAAATCTTAATGCGGTTCACAGACTACATCTACTTACCAAGTTTCAATAGTATAGCTCTAATAGTTTCGGAGAAAAGTGGCTGTGACATACGGACGGACGGACAGACAGACAGACAGACAGACAGACAGACAGACAGACAGACAGACAGACAGACAGACAGACAGACAGACAGACAGACAGACAGACAGACAGACATGACGAATCTATAAGGGTTCCTTTTTTGCCATTTTGGCTACGGAACCCTAAAAAACACACATTAAGTGAGTACATACTCTATTCTAGAACTTACATTGTACGTAAAGACGTAAAAGATCTGTAGAAATTAAAGTATAATTTTTCTGTTACAAAAATAATCCCAACTTACATTTTAATATAGAATTTATGTCAAGATCTTCTTATTAAAGTTAAATAATCGTAAAAATTTTTTTACCAAGGCCCTAAGTCTCGTATTTTTTAGGGTTCCGTAGCCAAAATGGCAAAAAAGGAACCCTTATAGATTCGTCATGTCTGTCTGTCTGTCTGTCTGTCTGTCTGTCTGTCCGTCCGTCCGTATGTCACAGCCACTTTTCTCCGAAACTATTAGAGCTATACTATTGAAACTTGGTAAGTAGATGTAGTCTGTGAACCGCATTAAGATTTTGATGCAAAAATGGAAAAAGTATTAAAAATTTTAGGGGTCCCCATAGGTACAACTGAAACAAAAAAATTTTTTTTTCATCTAACCTATGCGTGTGTGGTATCTATGGATAGGTCTCTAAAAACCATATTGAGGTTTCTCATATCATTTTTTTCTAACCTGAATAGTTTGCGAGAGAGACTCTTCCAAAGTGGAAAAATGTGTGTCCCCCCCCTCTAATTTCTAAAGTAGAGGCATGATAATTCTAAAAAAAATATATGATGTATATTACTATAAAAACTACCAACGAAAATTAGTTCGAACGAGATCTAGCCAGTAGTTTTTTTTATACGTCATAAATAGTAAACCTTAATGAAACAAAAAAAAAAATTTTTCATCTAACCTATGCGTGTGTAGTATCTATGGATAGGTCTTCAAAAATCATATTGAGGTTTCTCATATAATTTTTTTCTAACCTGAATAGTTTGCGAGAGAGACTCTTCCAAACTGGAAAAATGTGTGTCCCCCCCCCTCTAATTTATAAAGTAGAGGCATGATAATTCTAAAAAAAATATATGATGTATATTACTATAAAAACTACCAACGAAAATTGGTTTGAACGAGATCTAGCCAGTAGTTTTTTTTATACGTCATAAATAGTAAACCTTAATCTAAATTTCATTAAATCGACTGAAATATAAAAATAAATCAAAAATAATATAATTTCATAAAAATTAACCTTATTGCTGCTGCGGAACCCTCCATGGGCGAGTCCAACTCGCACTTGGCCGCTTTTTTATACTTAACAGTGGTTACAATGGTTATGATTTACATTGTACCTAATAACTTGATGCCCGCAAGTCCGTAGTGCTAAAATTCGTTTATCGCGTGGGAACCGTACATTTTTCCGGGATGAAAAGTATCCTATGTCCTTTCTCGGGATTCAAAGTATATATTTCTCCTTTCTTCCATACCAAATTTCTCAAGAATCGGCTCAGCGGTTTGGGCGGATATACAGACAGACAGACAGACGGACAGACAGACAGACAGACAGACACACTTTCGCATTTATAATATTAGTATGGAAGTAGAGCAAAAACTCAGTCCGTCCTCTATCAGCCTCTATGTCTAAGCTAGGAATAGATTGTAAATTCAGCTGTCAGTTGGCAGGTGGTAGGTAAAATGAGTGACACCACTATTTCCCGATTTCCCAAATGCAACGTGACATTCGTATGATAACGACATAATAAATTCATGTTCCGTGTTGCTGTTGCCTGTGACATTTTATTAGTCAGTTTTGTAGGTTTGGTTATGGGTAATTCCACTACGAATAATTGAAGACATGAGTGCATGAATGAGGTAAGTAACATTTTTGAAAATTTACGTTTTATTGCATAAATGTAGCTTTTAGGACTTGGAAAATGATTTGCAATCAAAAAATTTTGAATTTTACGTATACTTACAAAGTTAGCCAGACGATGAAGCAGGTAAGTTACAAGGTTCGTCCAAATGACTATGCAAGAACCGGGTAATTACATCCCATACAAATCCCATATGCGTTGCAGTACGGGAGATCGCTTGAATATTTTACTTTTTTAAATAAGGAATATTATGTCGACTTTTTTATTGTTCTATTATTCAAAGGCATAGATAATTTAGTATATATTTTTTTTGTTAGCGTTTGGCTCTGACATCGGGGGTGTACTTTGCCACATACAAAGGTATAGTCAGTCTTCTTCATAATAATAATGTTCATCAACGTTTTTGTTTTTACTATATTATCGTCATTTATGATCATATCTAAAGTCTAGTCAAAGTCTAAGTAAAAGTCAAGTCAAGCAGTCAAGGAGTCAAGTCGGTTGATTACCCTATACTCTATACTGAAACTTTTGACGGAGTTTTGGAGGGACACGAAAAGCACGTTCCTGGAAGTTGCAGCACGTGCACGATAACGAATATGTAATAATGGTTAATATTCTGCCAATAATACACATTAAAACACAGTTAACAGAATAATTTAAGGAAAATAATACAAAAAAAATACAACAGTAATCTTTCACATTCTAGGCAAAACTCGAGTAGGTATATTAATAATGACACATTATCATACACATATTTATACATATAATCAAAGGATATTTCATACACATCCATACTCTTTTATACTACGATAGTTATTTTATTAAAGACTAGGCGCTTTTCGTTGTTTCCAAACAAATTAAAATTTTGGAAAAACCTATCGTAACTTAAATGGTACCTACGTATAAAATATTTTGTTTTTGTTTTTATTATAATATTAAATTGTTGGAAATATAAAAAAATATTTAGGCATCAGTTTGGCTGTTTGCATTTATCCTGTGCTAATACTTTATAGCGTCGCGTGACGCGTCGCGTACCTAGTGTATATTTTATTCTTTGGTCGCGTCGATACTTCATTCCAAATTCAAATGAGCGCGCTCCCGCGCCAAATTTGAAAATCGAACTAGCTATGCTCGACAAAGAATTTTTTATTGTAAGTACTTGACTGTTTTTTTTACTAGGTATTATGACGTACAAGCCATAGTCGTGAAAACGCAGTTAAAAGTAAGTATAATAAAACACAATAAAAACTTGAATAGTATAATATTATTGTTCTTTTAATTGTAACATTTGAATAGTGCATAATTTAAGTTATTATTATTAATATACTTAAATTTATTTATTAAGTAAGGGTTAATTTTAAACAATCTATAATATATCAACTTTGAGAAACCCAAGATATTTTAAAAAATTAATTGATCTTACTAGTAAACTATAAATTGGGAAATCGTGTTTGTATGATCTTAAATGCTTCTTAACACTTAAACGGCTGAACTGATTTCGACGAAATTTGCTTTGGAGATTATTACTTTCATCATCTCGTTTTCTCTACTTAATTCCTACTAGATGACGCCTACAACTCAGTTTTGTTTACATTTAGTTTTCTAATGCGGAATTCCCTTATATAATCTTTCCCGTCTTTCAAAAGTATAATCCATTTTTGTTTAAATCTGTTTGGCCGTGAATTTATTGTCTTTTAAATTGAGTCTTGTTTCATCTCAATAAAAAAAAGTGATTTATGTGTACTTCATGCATTGACAGTCTTTACAGATTTTGTTGCATTTAAAAGTGAAGAACCGAGTAACTTCACATTTTTCCTAATTTATCCTAGAATGGAGATTTTTTTATATAATTTTTAACATAACAATAAAAACGGAAGATATTTACACCTCCTGATACAATTAACAAAAGCCATTACTTGATTTGTGATGAAAAATCATAAAAAGTTTTTTCAAAACTTTAAACGCGATTTACTCGAAATTCGAAATGTGTTACATACCTCATTCATGCACTCACGTCTTTAATTACGGATTAAGACATAAAGTTAATATACCTAGTTCCGCTAGGTATATTAACATTTTGTAGGTATTATTCCGCTAGGTATATTATAGGGACAACATAATTTTCCTACTTTGTTACAAAAAATATACTTACTCAAGTACAAGAGAGCGGAACGAAAGGTTTGGTTTCTTCCCTTCCAAAGGTATTTTCAATTATTCCCTTATTCTTACAAGTCGATAGAAGAAAATAAAGAGAACTACATTTCGTACTAATTTCAAAGACATACATTTTCATTTCTGCTTTAAGTAAAATCTGCATAATATCGTAAAGTTTCTCTCTCTGCGTTCTGCGTGAGGCTCTTTCTGCGTTCGTAAAGTTAAGCAGATGTTCGGTGTGGGTTGTGCACAAACAGCTCTTCGCAATCATGGTCTTCCATCATGACTTGTGGATGTCTCATGTTCCAACTTCTACCCGTTAACTATCTGGCTTCGTCAGGGGTCCGAATCTGTAGCACCGACTGTCGTTTCGATTGTGAGGAGACAACCTTCGATCGAAACGACATTCGAGGCTTGAAAATCGGGCGCTTGACGTAAAATTTTCATGAATTTTTAAATGAAATGCCAATCGAAATTGCCCGTGAAATCATCGAGATAGACAAAGGGCGAAATTGATCGCACTAATTAATAAATCAGGCCGTCTGGCCAAACAGTGGCCGTCTGGCTATTACCCCTTATTACTGTACACTAGCCCAGCTATCCCCAACCTGCGTCCCGCCCGTACTGTTTTAGTGGCCCGCGTGAATTTTGAATTTCACCCCCACCGGTAAAATAGAGCAAAGAAGTCGTGAAAATTATGCCGCTTTTGAATCGCTAATTTTAAAGAACGTTCTTATTTTAACCCAAAAAAGTTTTGGTTGCGGCCAGCGACGACGGCCAAGAGCCCAAGACTAAAATGTGTTTGTGGCCCGTGTAGAAAAAGGTTGAAGACCACTGCTTGGGCCGTTTATAATTGACTTTATAGGCTATTACTACGTTATTACCATAAATTCAATCTTCTTCTTAATAAATTAAATTAAATATTAAATGTTAGTTCGCTCGAGAACGGGTAAACCGATTCGGCTAATTCTTGTCTTGAAATATTCGTGAAAGTCCAAGGAATGTTTATATATTATGTAGTTGATACGAAGTTCAGTGTAGTAAATTATAATTTGTAATGATATTATGTTTAAGTATTAAAACGTTTAGGTAAGGCAATAGGAAAAGTAAATAAAATTATTTCGCACGCAGAATCAATTCTCATTGATTCCACGTGCGAAATAATTTTTCCTCGTTTCTATTATAATATTATCTTATTTTTAAATTGGTATATTATGTAAGATAAATTCATTACTTATTTGTAAAAAAGTGTTAAAAAGAGTTAAAAAGTGTAAAATATGAATCCTGATCATGACAGATGGTTATTTCCTAAATGATCAATACTTTACAAGTATTTATTACATTATACATTTACATTATATATTTTGCACAAACTATTCTGCTTAAAATTACAATTCACTTCATAACAATAAGGTTCAAGAAGAAATCATCAACAATATTTCAAAACAGCTTTCAAGAAGACAAAAACGCATTCTCTAATTATATCACCTGCCGGGCTAGCACGGGGATCCCCAGTTGATTCTTCGGAAGAAAGTAATGGCAGTTTTTTTTTTTTTTTTAATTTATTTATTTAAAGGTCGCTTGTAACAACTAAGGTCATTAGCGACCACAAGAATCAACAGTAAATTACAATATTATTATATCAAAGAATAGTAACTAATCAATTTTAAGAATTCTTTCCTATGTCTACATATCTTTTTCCCGAGCAGGACAAATACAAGAAACTCTTTCTATAGCAACGGCAATTATTTTTTTGACATTTAGTTTCTTGATTCTTTTTTTTTATTATGGCACTTCGGCTATGAAACCATGGCCAGTGTCGAGTAAATGGCAGCAAATTCAAAAAATCGATCTATAGCAACCCTGTCTATAGCCGGAATTATAGTTTTGATCTTGGAACTAGGCATAATAAAGTTCCTTAGTTTTTATTATTTGTATTTCAAAGATCAAAACTGTAATTCCGGCTATAGACACGGTTGCTACACGTTGATTTTTTGAATTTGCCGCGATTTACTCGACACTGGCCATGGTTTACCTATTTATGGTCAACACTCATGTTTCAGTCCAATTCACCTCGCTGTCACTATTAGCAACTGCAATTTTGTAATTTGGCTGTCACCTTATAATCGGTCGCATTTGTGTCATTTACGTGACAAGCCCCTGTAAGTGATTAGTGCATTGTGAGACCCCATACTTGACATGGGGGATGGGGGATAGAGGATGTGTCATTCTTTCGTTACAATGTCAGCACATGGAGTGTATATGACAGGATAATGAGCTCACACCCCACTCGATTGGTATTATCGTTGTAATATTTTCGAAATAGGATATCAAAGGAATCAGAAAATAATACAGATTTGGGAATTACCCTCGCATTTGGTATTTTTACCCGAAATGATGCAGTAAATATTGACTATATGAAGATCAATATTTGCGATTCGTAGTATCCATACTAATCTATACATATAATCTACACATATAATAAAACTGTAGAAATGTGAATTCTGTACATTAAAGATATTCAAAACCCCCACCCCTCTAGGGGACCAAAGAGGGGATCAAACATTTTTCTTTGGACTTACTTCATATTATTTACTGTGTTTTTAAACTTAACATCTGGTGTATAAACCCCCCCCCCCCCCCACCCCTCTTAGGAGACAAAAGAGGAGGTAAGATTTTGTATCAACTGATGAAGTAGAAATACTTAATATGGCAAAACAACGTTTGCCGGTACAACTAGTAATATTATAAATGCGAAAATGTGTCTGTTTGTTTCGCTAAACTGATTTTACTAAAATTTAATATGGAGATACTTTAACCCCTATGAAAGGACATAGGATCCTTTTTACCCCGGAAAAATGTACGGTTTCCGTGCGATAAAAGAACGACCCTGAACGAACTGAACCGATTTTGCTGTCCGAAACTCAACTTTATCTTTTGAACAAAAACTTACACCGTGAATTAATAGCACGTCTAGGCGTTGTCATTTTGAATGATTCAATAATTAAAATTACATCGCATCGTCTCGTCACGGTGCAAAGTGAATTATTGACCCTAATACGAACAGTATAAGAAAAGTTAAGTGTGTGATTCCAAAAAGATCTTCATGAATAATAAGGTGGCGAAGACAATGAATGTTGGTTTTCTCCTGAAGTCGATTTAATAAAACGCTTTACTGGCATTTCTTCTAGGGAATATTCCGATAAGTTTCGATAAAGGCAAAGGCAGGGTTCTGATTTCCTTTCATTTCCTTTTAGGAAACTTAAATAGAACTGAGACTTCCTTGACGACAGGGCACCGAATCAATTATTTGTGTTGCCAACTTTCTTTTCCATTTACCCAGCTATGGACCCGTCTAGTTTTTCTTGTTAATACTAACTTCGCAATGTTTGTTTAAATGTGTTTGTTGTGATACTTTTGGTAGATTTAATTTCTAGTTCCTAGTTTTTGTTCTGTAGGTATGCGTAATTATATTATTATGTAGTGCATTTATATATTATGTATTTGTATTTTATTCCCCGCATTCCATGTGATGTTAAAACCGATCAAAACGATCAAAATGCCTCCTATTTTGAGCGTTTTGATCGTTTTTAACATCAAATGGAACGCGGGGATTGTATCCGTTGAATGTATGTCTGTACTTAGTTATAAGATCAACAGATATAATTAATTAAATGAAAAATAAAATGCAAGAGACAAAGCCTTTTTGCCGTCCGTCCGTCCGTCCGTCCGTCCGTCACAGCCACTTTTCTCCGAAACTATTAGAGCTATACTATTGAAACTTGGTAAGTAGATGTAGTCTGTGAACCGCATTAAGATTTTGATGCAAAAATGGAAAAATTAATAAAAATTTTAGGGGTCGCCATAGGTACAACTGAAACAAAAAAAAAATTTTTCATCTAACCCATGCGTGTGGGGTATCTATGGATAGGTCTCTAAAAATCATATTGAGGTTTCTCATATCATTTTCTTCTAACCTGAATAGTTTGCGAGAGAGACTCTTCCAAAGTGGTAAAATGTGTGTCCCCCCCCCCTCTAATTTCTAAAGTAGAGGCATGATAATTCTAAAAAATTTATATGATATAGATTACTATAAAAACTACCAACGAAAATTGGTTTGAACGAGATCCAGTAGTTTTTTTTATACGTCATAAATTGTAAACCTTAATATAAATTTCATTAAATCGACTGAAATATAAAAATAAATCAAAAACCTTTTAAATTCATAAAAATAAACCTTATTGCTGCTGCGGAACCCTTCATGGGCGAGTCCAACTCGCACTTGGCCGCTTTTATTCTCCATAATTTAAACAAACCTAACCTTCCTACTTCTTTCACTCATATCTTCAATTATACACTATTATATTATATTCTGTGATTATACCGTCTGTGTTTTCCTTCAGTCTTCACCAATATTCTACATGAACTATAGTCTTTTAAGGGAAATACTCTGACTCTGAGTGCTAGTTTAGCTCTAGTTCCGTCGTAACCGTCTATTATGTAACTTTAACAGGCCGTATGTCTGTCCGTGACTTGTCTGCGGTAGACATGTCTGTGACTACAAAGGCCGATGTGTATGTCATAGTAACACTCAGACCGCAGTGTTAGTAATTTAACTGTTTCAGTAACTAAGCCTGAAGTGACACTGTGTTTGACTTCCTTATGGAATTGCATTCTATAGTATGTTATAGTACACAATATGAATAGTGTTAATTAATATCATCAAAAACATAAATGTCTAATGAGAGCCAAGTTCAATTGAAGACAAAATAACTTTTTAGGTGCCAAGTTCTAAAATTTAATTATCACAAAATGTTAATTAATTAAGTATATTAAGTACTAAAGCGGTTTCCCCTTTTTGTCTGTAGGTAGAAGACGGACCTATGTCAAATTGTAGGTACTTAATTAGTATCAAAGGTCAAAAATCTGTCCGCTAGGGTTGACAAAATTACGTTGATCTGGCACCTGCCAAAAATCTATTTGTCTGATGGTACGTATGCAACGCCCACCCAACGGATGTGCACATGCGTTGGTGAAGTTTTCTATCAAGTGACCTATACCCCCAACTCAAAAAAAATCCTTCCACACCCAACATAATCCGTTCTCCGCAAAAACAATCGCAAGTATACCAATAAAACTCACAATCGGGTGATCTCTATAAAACTCCTGTTTGTGGATCGTGCTCAGCGAGAGCGGGTCGTGCGATACCGAACTCATCGGAGATTACTTTAAATACCGACGACAATAAAAGCATAATTTATTTTCAATATCGACAGTTATTAATCCCGACTTCGTTTTATTAGTTCCTTAGTTTAAGCGATCATGGAGGTTCAATAAATACGGAGATGAAGTATTCTTTGTTTGTTACTAAAGCGAACAATGATAAATCATTAACTTGGCTACAGTTGCAAGAATTTAAATGCAAGATTTTAGGAATTAGGGACAAACCTACCCTTTCACCTTTGCACATTCGGAAGTCGTGCTAAGCGTGCTAATGCGGATTTGGTTATGTTTACCCATTGTTTACCATATTTTTATGTTGCTTAGACGATGGTGATGATGAACGTGGATGGATTTCTCGAAACAGTCACATCTGGAAGGAAACACTTTGGTATAAGTATAAGAATAAAATGTAATAATTTAACAACACAAGACGACTTTTCTGGATTTCGTCGCTACTTCAAATGTGAATCAATTAGCCTTTTTATATTTCCGTTACAAATACTATAATTTTTATCGTCTTCAGAATCTCGTTTTGATGGATATTGAATAATTAATGGAAATAAGGTGTGGCAGTCTCCACCCCATTTTTAAAGCTTTCCGCCCAAATGTGCTCTCGTCTAGAACCACGTATGTTCTTTGTATGTAAATACAGCTACTTTATTTATAGAGACTTGGATTTTATTGCATTGTTCGAGTGGGTATATTTTTTAACCGACTTCCAAAAAGGAGGAGGTTATATGTTCGGCTGTGGATATTTTTTTATTACTATTTTATTCGTAACTAGACGACGCCTGCAACGCCAAAATCCGTTTATCGCGCGAGAACCGCACTTTTTTAGGATAAAATGTATCCTAATAATATGTCCTTTTCCGGTACTCAAAGTATCTCTATAGCAAATTTCAGCATAATCGGTTCACTGATTTGGGCGTGACCAGGTAATTGACAGATAGACAGACAAACACACTTTCGCATATTATTTTATAATATTAGTATGGATTTCTTTGATTCGTTTTTCCACTGATTTCCTGACGTGTACTTTGTAAATTAATATTATGATTTATGGCGCTAGAGTAAAATTATTATTTTGGCATGAGTTGAAAAAGATAATAATTAGATTAGCCATCTATTCTATGCCTCGGTGTAAACCAAAACACATTGTCAATTTCAAGTTTGGATTCAATGTTTTTTGTAAGTATACCAATTCAACTATATAATAATAATAGCTCCCACACCGGTTTCGGTGACGGTGACCGGTTTCATTGAAACCAGGCCAGCTACGCAGGAGTATTTTTATAGTGCCCAAGTGTGTGCGCAGTACACAAGAGCACTCTCTATTCCTTTACTCTCATAACCCAGTGGGACGGCAGACCGACACGACCGGTGAGAGATCAGGCGCAGGACCGACTTTTTACATGCCCATCCGACGCATGGATCATCTTACTTGTCAGACAATCAGGTGATCAGCCTGCATTGTCCTAACCAAACTTGGAAATAACATGTTTCCAACGCGGGAATCGAACCCACGACCTCCGAGTCAAGAGCCGCGCTCTGTACCACTAGACCACGGAGGCGTTTCAATTCAATTCAACTATAATCACTATAAAACATACATAGGAGGTATCATTGAAAGCTTTTCCCAGTAAGAATCTTGTATATTGTATGCATAATGTTTCTAAGGAAGTAATTTATTTTGAACGCAACAAAGTAGTTTTTAAAACATGAAGCATGAGGAGGTATTTCTAAATCTACTTTGAAAGCCCCACAAAGAAGGTGTCGTATTATAAAGGCGGTTACATGATATCTGACTTTTATTAAACCATATTATAATATTCTTTACAGTATTAAGAAATATAAAGTTATAATAATAATATTATTATGTTATCTCGCTTTCATTTTGCCATTTTTAGGGTTCCGTAGCCAAAATGGCAAAAAAGGAACCCTTATAGATTCGTCATGTCTGTCTGTCTGTCTGTCTGTCTGTCTGTCTGTCTGTCTGTCCGTCCGTCCGTATGTCACAGCCACTTTTCTCCGAAACTATTAGAGCTATACTATTGAAACTTGGTAAGCAGATGTAGTCTGTAAACCGCATTAAGATTTTGATGCAAAAATGGAAAAAATATTAAAAATTTTAGGGGTCCCCATAGGTACAACTGAAACAAAAAAATTTTTTTTTCATCTAACCTATGCGTGTGGGGTATCTATGGATAGGTCTCCAAAAATCATATTGAGGTTTCTCATATCATTTTTTTCTAACCTGAATAGTTTGCGAGAGAGACTCTTCCAAAGTGGAAAAATGTGTGTCCCCCCCCCTCTAATTTCTAAAGTAGAGGCATGATAATTCTAAAAAAACAAATATGATGTAGATTACTATAAAAACTACCAACGAAAATTAGTTTGAACGAGATCTAGCCAGTAGTTTTTTTTATACGTCATAAATAGTAAAGTACAACTGAAACAAAATTTTTTTTTTTTCATCTAACCTATGCGTGTGGGGTATCTATGGATAGGTCTCCAAAAATCATATTGAGGTTTCTCACATCATTTTTTTCTAACCTGAATAGTTTGCGAGAGAGACTCTTCCAAAGTGGAAAAATGTGTGTCCCCCCCCCTCTAATTTCTAAAGTAGAGGCATGATAATTCTAAAAAAAATATATGATGTAGATTACTATAAAAACTACCAACGAAAATTGGTTTGAACGAGATCTAGCCAGTAGTTTTTTTTATACGTCATAAATAGTAAACCTTAATCTAAATTTCATTAAATCGACTGAAATATAAAAATAAATCAAAAATATTTTAATTTCATAAAAATAAACCTTATTGCTGCTGCGGAACCCTCCATGGGCGAGTCCAACTCGCACTTGGCCGCTTTTTATTATTGGTTGTTATTACAAATACTTACGAATAATTTTGCATTGTATAAAATCTATTTTGATGATAAAAAATATATGTATTTAATTGACCATCATTGTTTGATCACCACGTCCAACTTAAAGTGGCTTTTTACAAATTTTAATAAATAATTTGATGCCTTGTTATCTAAAATTACTCGAAATGTCCTTGTTTAAGGTCAATTTATGTAATTATCGTTTGGAACTAATGGTTTCTTTTATGGTTGAACTTTTTATGTGTTTGTGTCTCGTAATTTGAATGCGTTGATTAAAAGAAATAAAAATAAAACGAAGATAAATGAACAAAGCGTTTAAAATTAAACAAATTCTAATTACTTTAGGCAATCTGTTTTGCCATGCGTACTTCATCTGCGTAATGTTTCTGAAATTATTATAATAATAATATGGACACTTTCCTTAATTATTAAATTAAGATTAACATTAAGACAGTGTATAATGCATATTATTATATTATAGCAGTAATGTCGTTGTTTTATAATGGCATGGACCATGATTGGTCCATGATAATGGTAATTAGTTTACATCTGTTATGAGTACCTATTTTATTTTGCCTGCTAATTTTATAAATGCAATTATTATACATGCATTATACTGTACTTATTTTATCTTATTAATATTTTAATACTAAACATTAAAATGTAAGTACATCGAAATATTGCTCCTTTTGAAATGTCTTAGATTTTTTTTAATTTCTGATGGCTTTAAGTTTTTAAGAACGAAAACACGACATTTTGTTTCTATTATTATGTACTCAGCCTTACCACAGAGCCGCTAGCGTTTTCGCAAATCTTGCAAATCGAAAGTTTGTATCGTAGAGTTTGGGGCGTTGGTTCTTATTCAGTTACTTAGGCTTGCAGGTTCACGACAATTTATTATTCATGATCGAAAATAGAAGCTGAATAAGTGAGTATAAGGTCGAGATTTCCTTGTCCCGAAATGAATATTTCTTTGTATGGGTTTAAGGAAAAAAAAACTTTTATTGAATGCTTCTATGCGCAATATATTTTTATCAACAGTGGATTACGTAACCTGTATATTTTAAGTTAGCTTTTTTAGGTGAAATATATACTGCTAAGCGTTATTTTTTTTGTCATTATATTTATCAATTTTAGAGACGTACGAAGCTTCAAAAACATTTGGTTTCTGAATTCAGCAGTATAATAATATTCTATAATAGATTTTTTGTTTGTTTGGATAACTTCATTGTTTATGAAGCGATTTTGATTATTCTTCTTTTTTTAGAAATGGGACATTTCAGAGGTGGTCCAATACTATTTGAAGTCGTTTTTTGATAAAAAATATTATTTTTGAACTTCCTCTTATGAGTCGAACTGATGTTTACATAAAATTACAATTAATAACATAAACTAAGGCAATTATTCCACGTGTTTAAACAATAAAGGCTTAAAAATAAACTAATAATATGCAATTTTCTACTCGTCGCAATTACAAAATGGAAATACATGTACGGCAATTAGGTAAGGCAAGCTAAGGGAAAGGGACTCTCAAACTGTACTTACCTAGATGATAACGATTATAGCAGCAGTTAACTTTCATTGTGAGTTGGTTTTACCGAATTCGGTTATTTTGCTAAACGTTAAGAAGCACTTTTCTTAAGTGTTTTTCAAATAGAGTTCAATTTTCTTTAATGATAACTGCTTCGGTAATGAAATCTTCAATTCTATTATAATGCAATATTTATTCAGTTTCGTTTCTTGTTCGGTCCAGTGTATGTAATCTATTAGATACAATAGGGTATATTACTGAATTAATGTTTTAACTAATTTACTGTATAATATTATGCTAGTAGCGCCCTCTGGTTAGACCTTTGCGGAATGGGTAATCCCGTTGAAAGAGAGATGCAAAATAAAGACTAAAAATAAGAAAAAAACATCAGATCAGTAGAGTGCTACAAGGCTTTAAATGAACGTGGACGAGCCACGGGGTGCTGCTAGTAAAGGAGAACTGTCAAAAATGACGTTTTTGTATGATAAAGGCGTTAGTTCCTTTTCTCGCCACGTTCATTTAAATTTTAAAGCCTTGTCGAGCTGTAGGCAAGACTTACTTAAGATGTACCCAGTGCCATATAAAGTAGTAGAAGCAAAATAAAACGCGAAATTATATATAAACAGAAGAACATAATAACCGCCTCCTCAGGTTGTCGGTTCAAAACTGAATTGCATTCCAGTACCTACATTTCAGTTTACATTATTCCAGTAGCAATACAGCGCTAGATTGGATTACTGGATTGGAATAATGTCAACCGACCATTAGGATTTATTACTGGTTATAGCGGACAGTCAAACCTCCCTAATGAAACTTAAAAACCCTCCAACTATTACATACTATCGTTTACACATCATTGACTTTTATATGCAACTTCTTTAGTTCAAAGAGTGACTCACCAAAGAAATACTTAGATAAACGAATTAAAACTTTATGACCTAGAAATTAAAGTCTATTTTACGTCTCGCTGTTTAATGTCTCGACGTTAGGTTTTTTTCTTAAAGATAGTAATCACAAAAACTAATCGAAGATCGTAGCGACAATGCCGTCGATATGGTAATGCAGTGCATTCCGCGCTTTTATGTGGATCACATCGATGTTTTAGCCTAGATAAACAATATTTTTTTTCACTATTATCTTTTTCAGATTCATTTCTTTGACTTTAGTATGTCCCTCGGGCTTCTGAGAAAGGGTTTTCGTTGTTGGATACCGTTGTCGATCCTAGCGACACATCTGACATCACACAGGAGGCACAGTGGTGCAAATGTTCGGTGGGCCAAAATATACCGCGGGAAAAAAAACATTAAATAGTTTTCAACATAATAATTTGTTTCACCAAAAAGTTTTGATTGGAGGACTCTGAAATAACAATTCATATATTAATTATCATACAGTATAATGTAATGTCGCATGGAATTTTTTTTTAATACAAGTTCGCCCTAAAATCTAGTCCGTCGGAGTGTACCAAGCCAAGTTCGATCTCATAGAAATTATTACATTGTGAATCTATTATTTTATATCAAGTGGATGTATTATTATGATGATGATATGGGCGAAGCCCCTATTGATACACATTCGAATTGTCAGTGTGACTGTCCCCATATCTCCTCAACTATTTATTCTTTTCAAATTCATGATTTATAAAATCATATTATAATGTTTATAATATTTACATACAAAACCCTTGAATAATTACTATATTGGTATAAAAAATAACAGGTATGCTCTGGGATACTCATTGGTTAGCAGATGATTTTCGACAAAATTTTATCTATACTAATATTCTAAGCTGAAGAGTTTGTTTGAACGCGCTAATCTCAAGAACTACTGGGCCGATTGCTATGTAATTTGGCACAAATATGGAGAAAACCACGGAGAACGCATAGTGGTATTTAAAACTTTTTCAGATTTAGAAGCATAAACAACTACTGACCGTTTAATAATAAAATCAACAAAATATCTTCTTTATTTATAATATCATTTCTAATTAGCATTGACCTGTAAATCATAGCATAACCGCTTACAATAAATTTAAATTAAAAATCATCAAGTTAATTGTAAAATTAAACACCCACATTTAAACCCCTTAGCCACATAACCCATAAAATAGTTTACCTAAACGATACCACTAACTGATATTAATGGTTGTTTATAGTTAAGTCAAACTAACTGTAATTGATAGTATAACAAGTTGTAAGAGTCCTTATGAATATGGCCGTGAAAAGTGAGGTCAATTAGATGAATTAGTAGGAACTTTTTACTATAATGTTTATTACAAAGACTTGAAACTTTCTAGTAACGTAAAAAAATCTAGAATGTTAGGTTCCTAAAGGGAACTTAAATCTTATTACTCCGTCGATCGCGGATTCTTGGAAATCTATTGTTATTCTATTGTTATAGCGGCCCACTTGGGCCGTTCGGGAGTTGATAGTTCTCTAGTTTTGAAAATCTTTGGCCCCCGACAAAAGTAGGAGTGTTATAAGTTAGATTTTGGTTTATACACCGCGCCGGCATCATCTAGATCCTGTTCTTAACTCATTTCATCATCATTAGCTTGCTAGCTGCTGGAAAATTTCGGGGTTTTTATAAATTCCTTAATTTACAGATAGCGAATTTAATTTGATTTCCTCAATTTACAGATTCTGTAAATTAAGGAAATCGTATCGTAAATATCGTGAATGTCAAAAATGGCCGCAGCCGTCCTCGAAAGGTGTTCGAATCATCTTTATTAGTTATTAACTTATTAGTTATTACATTCCTAAAGATACTAATATCAATATTTTAAATTAAATAATATTACCTAATAGTTTCAATTTTTTTTTCTTAATTATTTTAAAACAAATTGGTTGAATCTAAATGTATATTTGAGTGTGATTGAATTAAATAAATTCTTATTCACTGCTTAGTTAGACATAATTTGTGTCTGTTAACTGTTTATGGAAAAAGCTTATAGAACACCTACTGGGAAGTGATACTTCAAATCAATTTCTATTCTATTCATACCCAACATGGCATATTAAGTTTGGATTTTATTGTATAAACTGGATTGTATAATCTTTTTGATATGGTTAATGGTTATACCATTATCTCAATAGGGATAGAACTAAAAAATGTAAAATCGTAACGGACTGACAAACTCACTTAATTATTGTTTTATATGCGTGTTATTTTTTGGCGGAGTATTTTAAAACACTATAATATTCGTGTACATATTATGTTTAAAACATATTACAACTTGACAATGTTTACATGATTGCTTTATAATCACTTAATTAAAATAGCTACAAGCTTAGAACATCTATAATACTATTACCTTTTATCTCTATTTAGCTATGTCCACATTATGCAATTTCATCTTCAATTTTCGTCATCTTCTTTTTATTCAACTTTCGTTTGGCATATTCAATAATTGAATGCGTCAAAATCCACCCGCGTTGAAAGAAATGTGTTATAGCGAGCGCTACAATTTTAACGCGCGTCACGGGCATGCCTCACGTTTGCTGTTGACTGCGCTATAACGCATGCCCTTGACGAACAGAAAAAGGCACAATGTGGACAAAGCCAAAGAATTTAAGCGTAGTTTGTAGAGTCTCCCTACAAACATACTCTTTCATCTAAACATTTTGTACCTCACTCGTGTTACCCTAATGTTTTAAAACTTAATTAGACTACGATTATAAGTACATATGTCTGACCGTACTCATAGAGAAAGGACAAAGTTATGGTCACAAAAACACACCCCTCACTACAGGGGCGTTTCAGAGAATAAGGTTTATTTATTAGTAAAGTTTCACCACAACGATAATAGTATAACAAAACTACAAAACTATAGTATTCGAATTTAATTATTGCTTTTAGTTTTCACTTTATGTTGGGGTTTATTAGGTTGGTACTAGATGTTTCGCCGAATTTCTTTTATCGCTCGGAAATCATATTTTTCGAGGTACAATCCTATCCTATGTCCTTTCCGAGAACTCAAATGAACTTCATAGGAACAGTTCGTCCAAATCGGTTTAGGAGTTTTAGGGGCTGTTTCACCACTTCCTGATAAATGCCGAATAGGCTATCCACCAATTAACTTGACAGATCGAGTATGAAGAATCTGTTAAAAAAGTTGTGTGTTGCCTATATTCGGCACTTTATCATGAAGTGGGTAAGCAGGCCCTAAGCATCAAGAAGTATCCGACAAACTGGCAGGCAGACAGACAGAAAGACAGACAGATAAAACCCCCATACAGAATGGATGTACGTATTTTATCTAATGCGCACGATTTACCTACTATTATTATCTAAAATCTAGATCATATAGAATCTAAGCTTATGGTATAGACTGCTTCTGATATTTTTATAGTAATTACTAATTGAATTATACTTACAGAGTAATAATATGCTAAGTATAACAGTAGATAAATAGCCGTTTTGACACAGTGAAAAGTGTTTATGTCCAGAAAAATCACTTCCTAAGAGACGACTGTTGCCAGTGAAGCTTGCCAAATGCCAGCGATTGCCAATTTTGCCAGCAATTGCCAATTGTGCCATCGCTCTTGCCAGTTCCACTTCTGGAACTATTATAATTTACAGCTAATGTTCATTTTATGATATTAGATGCAATCGAGACTGGCGCTAGCCAAGCGATTGGGAAAAGCTTAGGCGAACAGGATATAGGCCATAAAGTTAAAGTAGAAAATTTGGTTTTTGCTATTCATTACTTATCTAACTGCCGCACTTAGAGACGTTTTATCGTGATCGCACTTCAATTTAATTAAGAGTGTGAGAGATAATGTATAGTGCTTAATATTTAATTAATAATAATATTAGTCGCTTAAGGCTAGTACGCATTAGGCCAGTATTTTAGTCAAGTAGCGAGTATTTTAGTAGCTAAGCGTGTCTGAACACTAAAATTTAGTCATTTTGGCGCAGAAGCCAGAATTTTAGTTTATTTATGTGATTTTTATGTGTATATTATTTGTGCTTTTCATGACCTACAATAGCAGATGTTGCCCAGCAACTTCCTTGCGCACAAACGTAAAATTTTCGGGAATAAAGTATTATCCTGTGTCCTTTTTTGAGCCAAGAAGTAACTCCATACCAAATTTCATTTGCATCAGTTCATTGGTTTAAGCATGAAGATTAAGAACAGCAGTTTCGTAATTTATAATGTTTGAATTGCTGGATTAGCTGTTACGTATTATTAGAGTAATAAGTATTCCTACTTTTTATTATTATGTTGTCGATGATCGTTGTACAACTCCTTCTTGGGAGAGTTACACTGGATATTTTATAAAATCTAATTTACAGTCAAGTCTTTCACTCCCAAAATTTGTGTGTAAAAAACTCAGTCTTATTGTGACCGTTACAAAAAGCTGATATTAATAACATGTTGATTGGATTAAAATATTATTGAATTTATCACTGAACATGACAACAATTGTACGAACTCGATTATGTTCGATGATTTTGTTGTTTTTTTCATAACTCTTTTGATCAATTTTTATATAATTTAAAATTCGGGTTTTTCCCATCAATAAAATATATCCTAGTGATGTCTGCTTAAACACTAATATAACTACTACTTCCTTGCTCTTAGAAAATAGAGGGAATACAGAAAAGAAAAATCTATAGATTTCATTTCAAAATATTTTCCCAGATTGAGATTCTGTGTTTGGATTCACCAGTCACCTAATAACTTTAATTCAATCCCTCTATTAAGACAAACGATAAACCTAAATTTTCGGATACATTCCCAAATAACACACCTCTTTTTTCGTCGGGGTTATTATGTACATTAAACTAGTATTAAATAACCACTAAAGTAGGGTGCGTAAGGCCATTAGATATTTATCCAAAGTACATAGACAAGAATATACCCAACGTCGTATGGTTTCATCGACACGTCAGTTTCGAATGTCAAAGTGACATAGTGACACTTGATTTTTTGGATGGAAATATACGATTACGGCGGAAGTGATGCTAAGTGAGGTGGAAAGTGTGATTCTGGTGTAAAGTGACTGGGTGCGACATAACGACGGCTATATCCATTATTTTTTAGATATTTTAGTATTCGATTTCATCGTGAATTTTTTGTCGACGAGTATAATATAGGTGCTAGAATAATGCCAGTAGGGATGCGCAATACATAATAATGGACAGACGTTTCCCTGACGACTAACACTAAAACATAATATGAGAAACACAATGAGAAAGTATTTGACGAAGGATGGAAAGATGCTCTGAATGGATATTCTACTACTTAACAAATGATTTGATTTTATGAGCTTAAGATATACACATTGGCTACCTTTATCGTGAAAATTGCAGTTCTAATAAATCATAGTATTAAAAGGCAAAAGCTAGCTTTTTACTAAAAACATGAGGTATAATATTATCTACATAATATAACTACTAATATATGAATTTATACATGTGAATAACATATCAACATAAAATTATCATCGAAGAGTTGTAACAAAACCGAGAACGAAAATTGTTGATTAGAAATAACTATATTATATTACGTATAACTTTTGCCTAAGAAAAATAAGATATTTTCCATATGACATGACCTGTTTTACGACTTTCCCCGACTTATCTGCGTTTGATTAAACGTATGTCGTACAGTTTATACCTTACTTATTAGTTGGGAGATAGTCACATGAAATTTATTGTCTGTCTTGGTATATATATAAAATATTAAACATTTATATTCTTAGACTCAAACCACACTGCGGCAAAGACCAAAGTCGAAGCGACGCGTCATGTTTTTCATCAAAGTATTTCAATTGTTCTATTATTTAAACTAAATTTTGCTAAAAAAACCCACCAAAAACATGACAATATGTAAAAAAGACGGAGACAAACAAGCTTAAATAATATCTATAAATTATACATATCATGCAATCTATCTAGCGCAGAAAGTTTTCAGATCACATTCAAGCCAAGCCTTCAACTTATTTTTAATTTTGAATCCACAATCCACATTCAGTGACGGTAAATTAATTTCATAATTATTATAATATTGGCTTGGCAATGAGCACATGAGAGATAAGCTTCAATCTTTGTTGGTTCTGTGACTTTCCGATATGCCAGACAGAGTCAGACTTTAAAGTAATTTCAGTTATTAGTTAAGCCCCTTACACACTGCGACTTTTATCAGCGATGCAGTCGCGATGCTGTCGCGATGCAGCATCGATGCAGTCGCAAATGGTCCACCTTCACACACTTACGCTACTTTAAGCATACAGTCGCGATACAGTAGCGATGCTGTCGCGATGCAGAAGCAAAATCACGAAACCGTTTTGAGACTCAACCGAACGAATTGGAATACCGCGTCCTACTCTTACAAACGTGAAATGACGTTGTTAGAGTAGGACTCTACATTTTCTTTTGATTATTTGAGTCTCAGAACGGTTTTGTGGTAGGCCTCCAGTATCGACACTAACGCGCGACAGCATCGATACAAAAATTGCTGGTGTCGCGATGCTATCGCGCGTTTCAAAAACGCGCGACTGCATCGCTGTTAAAAGTCGCAGTGTGTAGAGGCCTAGAGGAGTTTTAGCTGATTATATTATTATTTTTAAGTAGTATGTATGATACTATTTTAGGCAGCGAAAAAGATTTGAAAATAATGCTCCGAATAAACTAATTTTTAGAGCTGTGTCAAGAAAACGATCGGACGAATTACATAGCAGGACAGTTTCTATAGTCTGTTGTTTTGAACGTGTCTTAAAGCCATACAAACTCGCTATCTTACAAAATATAAGAATACAATACGAATCCCATAAAATTATGTATTGTGGTTGTGCTTTCATAAAGTCTTCGTTTTAGGGAAAATGTTTCTGTAACAAAGTAAATATTTCGTAGATGTAGAACCATAGTATATTCAAATTGTAATCCGCGGCATTGTTACTAACTTTTAACATCTCAATTGTTAAAATCGGACCTGGAGTTTAGTTGTTACGAGGACACATACATACCTACATAGACTTTTAAAATCCCTTCTTTTTTTCCCTAGTCGGATAAAAAGATCGCAAAAATAAGGCTTTCTTAGAAAATAAAATGATCGAATGGTCGCAAGATAGCCTGATAACCATCGCACTCAACAATGGGACATTAGTAGCCCTAGGTGCGAGTATCGCTTAATGCCTTGATGTATGGCCTCTATTCATACAAAATAAATAACTCTTAGCCTCACTTATCTAGATATTTGTATGGAACTCGGGTAATTTATCTGTGAGTTGTGACTGTACTGTATTGAGATGTTTTGTGAGGCTCTATCTAAAGGTTTTTCTATTGTGTAGAAATATTTGGTGTGTGGTTTGCGTTATAATAAAATATATTTTACGTATGATGATATTTTATTATTGTTTATTTATATATGTTCATCATTTCTTGCCTTCCTTTGTGTTTCAACTTTCATCGTTTCTATTATTGTTAATTTTTAAACGCTTAGGGCCTGTTTCACCACTTCCTGATAAGTGCTGAATAGGCTATCCACCACATAACTTGACAGATGAAGTATGGAGAATCTGTCAAAAAAGTTGTGAATAGCCTATTCGACACTTTATCAGGAAGTGGTGAAACAGGCTCTTTATAAAGTATTTTTGTCATTTACACCTAACATCAAAATCTACCAAGCAGGTGGCTATCCAACCTATTACTACTTAGTTAATCAACCTATCAGCCAGAACATATCACATTAAACAAATACCACTCCACAATTAATTAAAAGTCACATCATACGACATCGATAAATTTAATAGCATGTACTACAAGCGTTGATTGAATTTACTTAAAGTAAAATAGGGATTTCGTTTTATCGACGTTATTTTATCGATGTTACCTTACTTTAAGATGCCGTGTTATCGATAAAATTAAATTATGGGAGAGATAAAACCTGATATTCAAATTAAATGCCTTTGACATCACGAGATTACAAGCATCAATGATAATAATGTAAAGGACATACGAAAGAAGAACGTGGATTATAAAAAAAATATTTGAATACTTATGTATCGTTTCTATAACAATTCAAATTTCATATTTACCGCGCGTCAACTTGTCACCTGTCGGTACACAACGATTAGCCAATCGCATGCGAGACATGATCCTGTGACGCGCGAGAGTCGCTATTCGCCCTCCGCCCGCGCCATCCAGATCGTTTCGAAACTTTATAACGCGTGCATCTAATTTGCACATTACCGCGACCGGGAGCTCGGTCTACCGAACTACTTGTGAATCGTATATGGACATTGAACTGTGGAATCCTAGTGCTAATCCTAACGTGGTAGCCGGCCGGCAGAAAACTACCCAGATATCTACCGAACCAAGGAGCATTTTTTGGCGAACTTACTGATCCTGCAGCACAGCAACGGCTCCAGCTGATCGGGTGAGTGCTCAGTGCTTTTGGTCAACAATCGTTGTAACGTCGAGGATTCTTTCCTCGTCCCCAGATGTGACGAATTGACGGGATTACCGAATCAACTTTCCTTTCAAACCGCGTCAATATCGATACATCTTTCTGGTGCCGAAACCCGGGAATTTTGGGTAAAATACATTCAGCCTGCCAAATACCGATTTATTCATTCGTAATCATTCATACAAACCTAGTATAGGATTCCAAATTAACGAATAATAAGCATAATCTTTGCTCCATTTCTTTTCACAACTACCGCATTTCGTTTTCATAAAAAAGTTATCGAACGTTCTCGCAAGTTCTATTCAAGGTTGAAGGTTCCAACATAAAATACCTAATTTTGCCTAGTGATATTTCTATTTCAAAGTTGCATGTTCTTTTTTCATAACAATAATTTGCAGTGAGCATTATTGCAAATAATATCGTATCGAGTGAACTTAGCAACGTACCGTACCGCACGCACCAAGGCATAGGTACTTCAACTTGTTTACGCAATTTCAGGCCATCGATGTATTATCATAGATGCGCTTATCGCACACGTAACGAATAACGATTGGAACTTTTTCACTTCATAAAGTAATTATTGTGAAGTTACTTTATTTCCTAGTAAACAATATTCTCATCGATATTTTTGAACGATTAGTAGTGTATCGGAATAGTTTTCGTACAATATTTTGCATAGACATTAAACAATTTCCATATAATAGTGCAGTGTCTATTTCAGTGACTTAGATTTTATATCAAGTCGCATTCTTCTAACTTGCAAACTTGTTTACGTGCCAGCCCGAGCGGTCACCGGCGACCGCGAGAACAATAGAACTGATAAGCTATTGTTTCTGGTTTTTTTCAATATCGAGGTAATAAATATTATATTTTTCAATTATTATCGATTGAAACGAACTTACTTAGGCTTGTTGTCTATTGTGGTCATTTATAGGTATGTCTTATCTAGCGAGGCGTAAATCTAAACCTACGGTTAAAAAATGTATCGAGTCGTCTTATACGATTAATAATTTACCTAGTTTGCGTCGTAAACGTACTATTGCATATAATCGTATAGCGAAAGCCTTGGACGTCGGGAACTCAGCTCAGTCTGACCAATCAAAGATCGAGTTGTTTCTTTCGTATTGTCAAGAATTAAAATTTATTGCTCATGACTTTCAAGAGGCGCATTTTATAATTTTAGATCTTTTGAAAGATGACGTCGACGACAAGGATGACGAGATTCAGGAGATGTTCGATGACATGTACTTTCAAGTAGTTACGTTGCAACGCAAATTTGAACCGTGTGATCAGCCGATTGACCCGCGGCGCGAGTCAGTCGCAGCTGCGCCCGCTAGCAATATACGTTTACCGAAGATTTCTTTACCGACGTTCTCAGGAGATATAAAATTGTGGCAAGAATTCATTTCAACTTATAACGCGTTGATTCACGAGTGTTCTCAATTAACTAATATTGAGAAATTTCATTATTTAGTTTCCGTTTTACGCGGTGATGCCTTATCGTTAATCCGAACTTTTCCTGTCGCGGCAGAGCACTATAATAGCGCTTATGATGCGCTCAGAAATCGATATGAGAATAAACGCGAATTAGCTTTTACATGTTGGCGTGACATTTTGGAAGTTAATTTTAAATTAGGTAACGCTCACGATTTTCGAAACTCGCTCGATACTATCGAAGAAAATTTAACTATATTGAAACAATTAAATTTACCTGTCGAGCAGTGGGATTTTATTCTTAGTTATCATATTTTAGCGAAGCTCGATCCTAAATTACGACGCGAATTAGAAGAAAAACATAGTGATGTGGATCTTCCATCTTATATCCAAATTAGAGATTTTTTGCGTTCAAAATGTGAGGCTTTGATTCGTGATACTCATTTTACCGACCGTACCGTTAATAATAAATCCGCGCCATTGTCTAAAGAGTTTCCGATAAATTCGTTGAGATCGAAGCGACAAAATGTCACACTAGTTTCTTCTCATACTAGTACTGGCGCTGCACGGAACGGCAGCCCTAATAAGGTATCGTCTACATTACCGTCTGGTCGTAAGTGCTCTTATTGCGGCGATAAACATAGCATAATGGCATGTCAATCTTTTCTTTCAAAATCAACGGATGAACGTATGGCCGTGGCCACTGATAGGAAGTGGTGTTACAATTGTTTGAACGCATCACATTCCGTGCAACAGTGCACTTCAATATTTTCGTGTAAACGATGTAAACGTAAACATCACACCCTTCTGCATCGCGAGTTACCGAAAACTAATTCTGTGTCATCCGATGACAAGTTGAGTTCAACGACCTTAGTATCGAAGGAAATTTCTTCTCCGTCTCCGACGACGGTGTTACTAGCGACCGCCATAATACAGATTCGCGACGCATCCGGCGATTTTTATAGTTTTCGCGCGCTTTTTGATACCGGAAGTCAAAATAACTTTATTACCGCTCGAGCTGCACAACAGCTGCGCTTGCAGCCTATCGCTACTTCCGTCAACATTCTTGGCCTAGGAGGTAATCCTGCTGCGGTGGGCGGCGTGATTACTTGCGATGTAGGTGTTAACAATAACGATAAATTCCGTCTTGATATGTTTGTTGTTCCGAACATATGTGGCGAGCAACCAATAGCGAAACTCAACACGAACGGGTGGGAAGTTAAAACATTACCGCTTGCTGATCCTGGTTTTGACATTCCTGGTCCTATCGACGTTTTGTTGGGTGCCGATGTTTTCGCTGAGTCGCTTCTTGAGCAACGTATAAAGGGTACCGCTTCTCAACCACAAGCATTCAATTCTATATTCGGATGGCTGCTCCTAGGTAAAAGTAAACTCGCTTCGTCATGTTTGTTGGGTATGCCTGCTTCTCAGGCTCTTGACAATAATTTAAATACTATCGTTCAACGTTTCTGGGAAATCGATAACGTTCCTTCTTCCTCTCGTCTTTCTCCAGAAGATCAATTGTGTGAAAGTATTTTCACCAATGATCACTATCGTAACGAGACGGGCAGATACTTCGTTTCTCTTCCTTTCAAGGATAACGGAGAGCCAATTTTTGAAGGCTCTAGAGATATAGCTCTTCGACGCTTTCATGCTATTGAAAGACGTCTATCACGTGATCCGGATCTTAAACAACAATATATCGATTTTATGACCGATTATAACGAAAGTGGGCATATGTCATTAGTGTCTGCTAAACAAGTCGGGCACGGTAGGTATTATATACCGCATCATTGCATTCTGCGACCAGATAGCGCGACGACTAAGCTTCGTGTCGTCTTCGATGCGTCTGCTAAGGATGCTACAGGCAAATCACTAAACGACACACTACTGACTGGTCCAAAATTGCAGTCCAATATTGTTGAGATCCTTCTTCGTTATCGTGAACATGAAGTTGTTTTCATGTGTGATGTTCGTCAAATGTATCGTCAAATTAATTTAGTTCCTCATCATCGCAATTATCAGCGTATTTTCTGGCGTGCTCATTCAGATGAGCCCCTTCAAGAGTACATCTTGAATACCGTAACGTACGGAGTTTCTTCTGCTCCATTTCTTGCATGTCGCGTCATCCAGCAATTAGCCAACGATGAAGGTCACAAGTACCCGAAGGCTAAAACCGTTTTAACTTCCGATATATATGTCGATGACGTCATTACCGGAAGTACTTCGCTGGAGGAGGCACGTGATATAAAATCACAGGTTATCGCTCTTATCGGTCGTGGTTCCTTCGAGCTGCGAAAATGGGTAAGTAACTGCCCTGAACTTCTGAGTGATCTTCCCTCAGAGGTTTGTCTATCGGAATCTAGGACTTTTACCGAAGCGACAGACACAACCGTCAAGGTTCTGGGCCTCAAATGGGAGCCTGCCTCGGATTCGTTTGTTTTTAACGTTCAACCGACAAACCTTTCATGCACCAAACGAACGATTCTAAGTGAGGTGGCTAGAATCTTTGACCCCTTAGGTTTTTTGTCCCCATTAACAATTCTTGCCAAGATTTTAATTCAAAAACTTTGGATTATAGGTTCATCGTGGGATGAAACTCCTCCACCGGAGATTGTTTCTCAATGGAACAATTTCTCTTGTCAGCTTTCTTTAATTAAGAACCTAAAGATTCCACGTAAATTCTTTAGTAAAAACGCTTTATCGTATCAATTACATGGTTTCTGTGATAGTTCTGAATTAGCGTATGGCGCTGTCATTTATCTACGTGTGACCTTGTCTGACGGTTCTATACGTGTTTTTATCGTTTGTGCAAAGGCTCGCGTTGCTCCTCTTAAGAAGCAGTCGCTGCCTCGCTTAGAGTTGTGCGGAGCCGTTCTACTCGCCGATCTCATGAAGTTCGTTAGGGATACCTTACGGATTCCCATACATGAGATTTATCTATGGTGTGACTCCACTGTTACCCTGGCTTGGTTGCGATCGCCTTCGTCGCGATGGGCGACTTTTGTCGCAAATCGTGTCAGTCATATCCAGGATATCGTACCTACCGAGTGCTGGAGGCACGTTCCTTCTTCTACGAATCCCGGAGACGTCTGTTCACGGGGCCAATTGCCCAACGATCTATTGAACAATTCGCTATGGTGGGCGGGGCCTAATTGGCTGTCCCAATCACCTTCTCATTGGCCAGCAGACATATCGAGGACCCATGCTAACAATGATGTGGTCTTATATGAACAACGTCGCGTGGCTCTCATAATCGATAAAACCAATACCGATCAACAACCGTCCATTATCGATCGAATGTTCGAGAAACATTCATCTCTTAACAAAATTTGTCGCATTTTAGCTTATGTTCATAGATTTGTTAATAACGCGCGCCACACAGGATCATACGAAACTAATTTTATTACCGAAGTCGAGCGTCATCGTGCGCTACTTATTATCGTTAAACACTTTCAAAATCGCTATTTTTCTTTAGAAATTTCAAACTTAAAGCAAGGAAAATCGTTACCGCGTAGTTTTCGAAAGTTAAATCCATTTATCGATAATTTAGGTATTCTCAGGGTGGGCGGACGTCTCGCGCACTCAGGCTTAGAATTTGAACACAAACACCCTGCCTTGTTACCCAGGAAGTGTGTTCTTACAACAGCCGTAATCGAATCTGTTCACCGAAATAACTTTCATCCAGGTCTGAATACGACTCACTATTTAATTCTACAACAATTTTGGATATTTGCGGCAAAACGTGCGATTCGAAATCAACTTTCGAAATGTATGCAATGTTATCGTCTTAACCCGAAACCTTTACAACCGTTTATGAGTGATTTGCCTGCTTTTCGCGTCAATCAAACGAAGGCGTTTTCGGAGGTAGGTGTTGACTTCGGCGGGCCTTTTCGAATCAAATTAGGTACCCATAGGGGCGCTAAGCTAGATAAGGCCTATTTATGCTTGTTTGTGTGCCTAAGTACAAAAGCCGTACATCTCGAAGTAGTATCTACTTTATCGACCGATGGTTTTATCGCGGCATTGCGTCGATTCATTTCTCGCCGCGGTCGATGTAACGTTATCCATTCGGATTGCGGTACCAATTTCGTAGGCGCGAGCACACAACTCGCATCATACGTAGAACAAGCCTCGCAAGCAGAGCGAATTTCTTTTAAATTTAATCCCCCTTCTGCCCCCCATTTCGGAGGAGCATGGGAAATTCAAATCAAAGCCGCAAAATCGCATTTGTATCGTATCGTTGGTGATCAAGCTTTGACATTTGAAGAACTTGCCACGCTCTTTACTCAGATCGAATCCGTTTTAAATTCCAGACCTTTGTGTCCACTGAGTTCGGATCCTAACGATTTAAGCGTCCTGACCCCGGGTCATTTTCTAACGTTGGAACCCTTAACCGCGGTTCCAGATCCAGATTACACTAACGTTAAAATTCATCGATTGAACCGATGGCAACTTATTCAATCTTTTCAACAGCAGTTTTGGAAACGTTGGAAGCATGAGTACTTACATGGTTTAACTCAGCGAGCGAAATGGACCAAAGATTCAAAACCGTTAACCGTAAATTCTATCGTGTTGATTAAAGATACCAATCGACCTCCTCTCCACTGGCCGCTGGGACGCGTAGTATCACTACATCCTGGACCAGATGGAGTAGTTCGGGTGGCAACTATTCGAACTCGTCATGATCATCTGATCAAACGACCTCTGGTCAAACTATGTCCTCTTCCTATGGAGTGACAAATAGATTACAGTAACGTTTAGTTTTAGTAACGACCTAGTAGTTTAAGTTTAGTACCGTAAGTTATGCATATTTTATCGTTTCTTTAACAGTTTTAGAAAATCCCAGTTGGTATTTTGGTGGGCGGAATGTATCGTTTCTATAACAATTCAAATTTCATATTTACCGCGCGTCAACTTGTCACCTATCGGTACACAACGATTAGCCAATCGCATGCGAGACATGATCCTGTGACGCGCGAGAGTCGCTATTCGCCCTCCGCCCGCGCCATCCAGATCGTTTCGAAACTTTATAACGCGTGCATCTAATTTGCACATTACCGCGACCGGGAGCTCGGTCTACCGAACTACTTGTGAATCGTATATGGACATTGAACTGTGGAATCCTAGTGCTAATCCTAACGTGGTAGCCGGCCGGCAGAAAACTACCCAGATATCTACCGAACCAAGGAGCATTTTTTGGCGAACTTACTGATCCTGCAGCACAGCAACGGCTCCAGCTGATCGGGTGAGTGCTCAGTGCTTTTGGTCAACAATCGTTGTAACGTCGAGGATTCTTTCCTCGTCCCCAGATGTGACGAATTGACGGGATTACCGAATCAACTTTCCTTTCAAACCGCGTCAATATCGATACAACTTACTTAAAAACTTGAGTTCAGTTCGATAAACACTTATGCAATATTTTTTAATTATTTCTACTTCACCTTGTTACTAATAAATATAATATTATTTACGCAGCGAGTATACGGCCAGCTTGCCTTAGTCTGGCCATGTACTATTTAGTAGTCTGTGGACATTGGAAAAGTGATAATAACATTATGACAGATGATGGCAACGAATCTTGAACTTGGTAGCTTTTCAAGCTTCATTCTCTATTATGTAATATTTCATACTATGAACTACATTTGCTAGATCCAATATATTGCTGCTGATCATCATAATGTGATGAAAAAAATAAAACGTTTCTTCCATTAATTTCTTGAACACGACACAAGACGCTTGGATAAAATTTAACCAATACAAGGTATGTCCACCTTACTCCTTTTATCAAAACGATGCACTTACGATCTCGCGCTATCTTCATACAATTTGTTACCCTTATCAAGTATTAAATGCGTTTCTAAAACTCACAAGTCATTTTTTATTTTAACTGTATCAACAGCTGATGGTTTATCGATAAAAGTTGGGACGGCACTAATGAATCTATTGATGAAGTTTTTACTGATTAATGGAACTATTAAATAACGGTTGTTGAAAAATTTACGTTTTGGTTATCATACGGTTTAAAAATTAAATTTTTTAAACATATGATAATGAGTTTTTGAAGTTGTTTAAAACGTAACAGAAGAAGAACCAGCGATAGCCAGAATTTAATCATTTTATTGGATATAGCCGGTCAAAAAAGTGTAGAGGCTGAGCACAACAAAAGTGTTGAGCGCATTTTATAATAATATTATAAAGTTAACATAGTATTGGGTTCCCGAATAATAATATAGTAATATCTCCCACACCGGTTTCGGTGACGGTGGCCGGTTTCATTGAAACCAGGCCAGCTACGCAGGAGTATTTTTATAGTGTCCAAGTGTGTGCGCAGTACACAAGAGCACTCTCTATTCCTTTACACTCATAACCCAGTGAGACGGCAGACCGACATGACCGGCGAGAGATCAGGCGCAGGACCGACTTTTTACATGCCCATTCGACGCATGGATCATCTTACTTGTCAGACAATCAGGTGATCAGCCTGCATTGTCCTAACCAAATATTTATGTTCCCGAATATTTAGTAGGTACGGGCTACCACAAGGTTTGTGGGATGAAAATTGCAATAATATGAAGATTCGAGTTCTGTGTGGCTGGCAAGCTGCCTAACGTCACAGAATAAAATACTTATCTACAGGAAGGGTTACTGTATGACGAAAATGTATACGATTTTGCTCATATACCCTTCATTTCTGACCTTTTTTTTTTGCTCGCAGATATTATAGATTTTGTAATGCTTGCGTCTTCGTAGAAACAAAAGCAGGAATAGTTTTTGGAACGAAGTTCCTTATCCCGCGTTGCGAAAGGGGGCTAGGCGAAAAAAGTTGTATCTACATGACACACAAGTGTCGGTATATTACAACTAGAGCAAAAATTCTATAGTTGTAAGCCGCATGCTTCTCTCTCTCAGCCTCTCTCTCTCTCTCTTTTGTTTTATTGAGTGTATACAGGTTTTTTTGTACATAATATTCCATCCGGGTGTCCCTTGACACCTCTCAAGTTTTTTTAACACTTCGATAATGTTATTTTTTATGGCAATACTGCCATTGAAAAATATATAATTGAATATTCATATTTACTTACAAACAAGAATACAATAATATTATTATGTTTCGATTTCAGTCAATAGATCGTTTAGTTTAAACTATATTATTATAAAGCATAACGGTTACATAATGGAGTTCTATCCACCCCAAGTCAAAATTTTTTAATACTTCTTGGGGTATAATGCGTGGAGGCCCAAAGGAAGATCTTCCGACCGGGCGAGGTGTTATGCCCGGTCAGGCCGGAGCCCGCTTGACACATTTCAGCTGTCGTATATATACCGCCGCGCTCAGAAAACTTCGATAGCGCGATGCAGGAATGTTAGGCGAATGTGGGTACCGCCACATCACTCCCCCCCGAAGACCGGAGGTCGAATCTTGAAGTCTTGTCGCTTGAGTCGCCAGTGCCAGTGAGTTCCAGTGAGTCGGAACTGTTGCAGTGAGTCCCAGTGGGTCGGAACTGTAAGCTGCTGCACGGGATCCAGTGAGTCGGATAAGCTGCCGTGCGGGGCCGATGCTACGTGCTGACCAGGAGAGATGTGCTCTGCTTGCTGACCGGTCGGTGTAGTGAGAAAGCCCGATGATGCCGATGCGGAGTCGCCCAGGCCGCGGTACATTGCGGCTAGTGGACGAGGTACCCGATGAGGCGATGCTGGCTGGCGCGGTGCGGAGGGGGCGGGGAGTGATGATGATGAAGGAGGCGTGTTCTGTCGAGGGTCACCAATGTGGGGTATAATGCGTGGAGGCCCAAAGGAAGATCTTCCGACCGGGCGAGGTGTTATGCCCGGTCAGGCCGGAGCCCGCTTGACACATTTCAGCTGTCGTATATATACCGCCGCGCTCAGAAAACTTCGATAGCGCGATGCAGGAATGTTAGGCGAATGTGGGTACCGCCACACTTCCATGTCAGTGAACTATAGTATTATTTCCCACACACATTTTATTTTATCATAAACACGTTGCATACCCTTTTATTATGTCGGGTCACGTGAAACAACACTAAAATAGTTATATACATGGAATGTTAGAGGAGGTTTCTAAAATATTTACATATCATTGTATTTGTCTCTTTTAAAGTGTGGTTTTGCGTGTTAATAAGCTTTAGTCATGTCATTATGTTACAGGTATGTTTAATCCACTTTTAGAATGTTTGTTGCGAGAATTGTAGTCATTAAAAAGAAAAATAAAAGACAATTTATTTTTTTACCCATACATGAAAATATTTATTTCAGTTTTGCTAATAATTTTTGCTTATAATATAATTGGTCCTACTTCACGTTGGCCCATAATGGATAATCTTGTTTGCCAACATGAAGCTCTCTGTAG
Source organism: Plebejus argus (assembly GCA_905404155.3). Taxonomy (NCBI): domain Eukaryota; kingdom Metazoa; phylum Arthropoda; class Insecta; order Lepidoptera; family Lycaenidae; genus Plebejus; species Plebejus argus. The sequence continues at coordinate 9,019,228 of FR989941.1, read as the reverse complement.
CATACACGATCGTTGTCAAACATGAGCATAAGGTTCACCACTTTCTGATTAAGTGCCGAATAGGCTATTCACAACTTTTTTGGCAGTTTTTCCGTACTAAGTATGGAAAATCTGCTGTACCGATCCCATCCCAACAACAACCGATCCCAAACTGCTGAACCTTAGTCCATGCCAAAGAACAGCAAAATCTCCATAGACATTTGAGTCCCGGGAAAGGACCAAGGATACTTTTTATTTACGCTTTCCGCGCGATAAACGAATTTTAATGAAACGGTTGCAGGCGTCATCTATAAATTGTAAATTACTAAGTCAAGTGCATGCACAATAATTGCGGTGGACAGTCAATAAATTCATCTCAGGTTTATTCATTTTTACAATAGCTTGATTCTGTTCGTTAGTCCTGGGCGTGGGTTCCGTTACGAATCGATACGTGGGTGTTTAAACGCAAATAGGTGCTAGTAATTGCAAATGTTGAAAGCCTTTGAAATAATAATATGATGTTATAAATGTTAGAACAGCTTTAGGTCTATTGCGTTCCGGTGTGAGTCAAACTTATGATTGGTTATCTATACCTACTTAGGGCCTGTTTACCCACTTCCTGATAAAGTGCCGAATAGGCAACACACAACTTTTTTGAAAGATTCTCCATACTCGATCTGTCAAGTTAATTGGTGGATAGCCTATTTCACTTATCAGGAAGTAGTGAAACAGGCCCTTAATATTATAAATGTGAAAGTGTCTATCAGCTGTTAGTTGTTACCTCTTTTTTAGGGTTCCGTATTTTTTTTATTAAATAAGGGGGCAAACGAGCAAACGGGTCACCTGATGTTAAGCAACTACCGTCACCCATGGACACTTGCAACATCAGAAGAGCTGCAGGTGCGTTGCCGGCCTTTTAAAGCAGGTCGCATAGGTCCGGAAATACTGCGCTGGTGACAGTTCGTTCCAGAGTTTTACAGTGCGCGGCAGAAAGTTACGCGAAAGTTACGCACTACCTCTCCACGCTCAAACCACTGAACCGAATTTGACACAAGATCTGGAGATTCTTTAAGTCCCTGGAAAGGACCAATGTACTTTTAATCTCGGCAAAATGTAGAGTTCTCACACGATAAACGAATATTGGCGCAATAGAGTTGCTGGTGTCATTATATTAACATTTTAAAGCTGATTCCTTTATTTTTTGTTTGTGTTAACTGTTAACGCACTATTACACAAAATGTTGAACCGATTTTTATGTAATTTGATATAGAGTTGATCCAGGAAAGGGTGTTTTTGTGGCAAAATTAACGGCTTGTAATAAACGATTTTTTCTGCAACTTAGGGCCAAGCCACAACACTGCGTTGCGACGTCGTATCGCAAAAACAACATCGCACAGAAATGCGATGTGATGTTAGAGCGCAAAATTTTCAGTGGAAGATGTCCTTGTCGCATCTAGGGTTGCCAAGCGTCCGGATAAAGCCGGACACAGTCAGGTTTTTTGGTTGCGTGTCCGGCCAAAATTAGAGGGAGTCCGGCTTTTGTAGAGCTCCGAATTTATAATTTTATATGAAAATCCTTCTAATTTTAGACGGTTTGACATTTAATAAGATGTGAAATCTATTAGATGTGAACTGAGAATTTGAAAACGTGCTGCCAAACGTATTGCTTTAGCCTTTACAGAGAATTTAGGTAATTACTGAAAGTTTCCTACTTTTTTACCAAAATGTCCGGCTAAGCTGACTGTTATGTCCGGCTTTTCAGTTTAGCGACCTGGCAACCGTAGTCGCATCGCACTACGATGCGTTCTTCGGCGTCGTAGATTTTTACGATGCGACGCCGCAACGCAGTGTTGTGGCCTGGCCATTAGGTCTAAATTTGTCATACAAAACTTTAAAGTTACGTAGTCACTAGTCAACAAGTAAGAAAATATAACTAGCAAACATTCATTAACTAAGCTTTTAATTAACTATCCAATGAAACGACTGTAAAACACTGTTAATTGAGAGCGAAACCGCACTCGAAAAACCCAACTCCCTTACAAATTAAAAGGGTGGGAGTTACTTTGTAAATCGCGCAAACGGTTTAATTACTGAAAAATCATATTTGCCCGTGGACAGCCGAGCTCGTTAGCTCGTTTTATGCGACCCTGGTATGAATTTCACGAGTCACGACTGAGTTATCGTTTAGTCATTAGTATACGAGTATCGTGAATATTAGATACTAGAATTTTCTGCGCTCCTTGGATTTTTGACAAACTTTTGAAATTATGAATTGTTTTTTAATCGGCAACGTGATAACCGTTGATATATTTTTTAGCTCTATTTATTTAGCTTTATCTTTTCAATTTTAGGTTATCTACCTATAATGATATTGTGGTTACTTATATGTTGGTGCTTGTTTTATGCCGAAACTGAACGTTATTTGTCTCTGATTAGAATGTATCCTGCCGAGCACGTCAGAAGAAGTAAGAACGTCAAAGAATTTTACAACTGAAGGACTTCATCAATGAGATGGGTGATGAGGAAGTTATCAATGAGATTTGGACTATCAGCTTTGGAGGCGTTAGCCTACTAGTAAGTAATCTCTGCCTAAATGGCCGCTCAGTATTGCTGGTGATTACCATTAGTTCAGCACGATTCGAGTTTGATACGGTAATAATATTAAACGTCTTATTACCCGACTGTGTCGGAACTCAGAACTATTATGTTTTCAGGTATCTGTATCTTGTACATTTAATTGTATCATTATATTATGTATTTTAAATAATTATGTACTATCAGAGAAGTTGATACCTAGGCAGATGGAGGACCTAAGTATAATAGGCCCTAACATTGATTTGATATAAGTCGAACAAAATATTATGACTAATTATGTCCGTCGACTGCCTTTTTTTAGTCGGGAAATGCCATTCTGCATCCCCGGCAGCGTCGGGGAGAGACTACCAGGGTATGTGGGACTTGCTACGGCCGATGACATGGTAAGTGGCCGCAGCTCTACCCACTAAAACCCGACCGTGTTCCTACTTCCACGGACGGAGATGCGAGAGTCTATGACACGCCTTCCGTGGCTGGAATCAATTTCTGCAATGGTACTTTTATTTGCCACGCTCTAGAGTTCTCATAGATCCTAAGTTTTCCACATTAATTTTAGCTTGAGATATTAAGATTCATGTCAGCCACAAAAAAATATTACTAACTACGTCGTATGTGACAATGGGTACGTCTGCACCAAGCATATTTTTAACCAACTTCCAAAAAAAGGAGGAGGATAACAATGTCAACATAGTCTGCTGTGAATACTGGTATTGTTTTCAAATTGATAGCTAAATCACCTAATGTTTTAACTCAGTATAGCAATATAATAATAGCTATTCTTTTCATATTTTTTTGAGTGTAAAATAATAATTACTTTGCAGACAAAAATCTGCGGTATCTTTGCATATTTTATTATTCACCCCACAACGATATCTTATTTCCACGTTTTTAAATCTGAACAATTAAAAACCGGGATGAATCTTAACTTATAAACGAAGGGTGAATTTTTAAACATCATTTCGAGAGTGCAAAAATAAATTATAGATTTTAAATAAACGATCCCTTTTGGAATAGAGTTTAAATTCCTGCGTACGATTTTCAAATTGTACGGTATGATTTGACAAATTTTCTCTTTTTCTTCATTCTAAAGTCCACTTTGGAGCTTTGTATTAAGTTTTGGTTTTGTGTGGCAGGTATTATTCCCCTATGAGCTGGTAATGGTTATTTTGGCTTGCATCTGGTAGATGAAGCGCAGTGATAATAATTTGATGTTTAATGAAGCAAGTCTACCACGTCGTCTGCGCCGGAAAACCGAAGGAAAATTTCACGGCTTTGTCCTTTTGTATTGGTTAATTCTTGTGAATTTTATGCGTTCTATATTCAAATGGTATCGTCATTAAAAATTTACGAACCATTTTTAAGTGCGGTTCAATAAACGAACACTTAGATTTTGCTATCTATATAGAGCTGTTTTCTTAATTTTAAGAGAGTCGGTTGATGAATCAACTAAAGTCATTTACAGTGAATGACTTGAATCCTAAAAGTCTTAAAATTTTTTGCACTTCTAAAACGCATCCATAGTATCTATTAATTATTACTATTATTATAAATATACTATTATACTCTTATTATACGAAAGTGAGTCTGTCTGTCTGTCTGTTACCTCTTCACAGCCAAACCACTGAATCGATTTTGCTGAAATTTGGTATAGACATACTTTGAGCCCCGTGAAAGGATATGGGATACTTTTTATCCCACAAAATATACTGTTTCCGCATGATAAACTAATTTAGCGCAATAAAGTTCCGGGAGTCACCCAGTAGAGAAATATGACATCAAAATTAGAAAGTCTTCTAAGTTCTAACTTTAGAAATGACCATGTGACATTCCAAAACACCATTCCGCCTATAGGTAATGTCCAAAACCGATTGTCATGGTATCTGGAACTTAATTGTAATGGAGATTAGTCGTTATCAGACAGACTGTGGTGTGATCTGTAATAACATATTTATTTCGTTCTGACAGCTGTGGGCGGAGATCCGATAAGAGCTAATTCGAGAATGTTCGTCTGATTGATTTTTTACGGATGCACATCGAAATACGATGCAGTATAGAAAAAAACATATGTTGGATAGATCAAATATGACTCCAGTTTGTCATAGAACAAATAAATCTTAATTTCAATTTACAAACATTATACGTGCACATAAAAAAACCTCCTCCTTTTTGGAAGTCAGTAAAAAACAAAACTAAATAAGGAATACAAAAGGATCCAAAAAAAGCATAGACGAAAGAAAAAACCAAACACAATTATATGTTATCTATTAAAAAATTACAAGAAATTGCATACTGCAGAAATAACAAAATTAAATTTTATAGCGGCGTGATTCCATATTAAACACGTAGCTAGTGTGAAGAATATTGTATGACTGACTATCAAAGGTCTGCATTTCGTGCAACCATTTTTGAGTCATAGTAACTACTAATTACTCTTCCATTGCATCGTATTTCTATGCGGCTGGCGGACACAGCACATATTGGATGTGGTTATCGTTAGATCTGTCTTCGAACTGATTTCATCGTTATGTGAAATCTGTTCGGAGACATAATGTAATAATATTATATTATCTACTTATCTTAAAGAATCAAGAGTAAGGTCTTATAATATAATTTAAGGTTTATAAAGACTGGTGTCTGGTCAATGTCTGGTACTATAGATCAGTGTTTTTCAACCTACAGGTCGCAACCTCCTGGGTCACAGCTCACATCACAAAAAAGGTTGAAAATATAGATGTTGATAATATAGAACCATATTATTTATTTGATAAATTTAACAATCTTTATACCTATGAAAGTCGATTAAAGTTCGAAATATTAATTCCTTTAGTCGAATCGAAAATTGTTTTGTATTTCGTCGTATAAATAAATAGCCCTTTCATCATCACAAGCGGGAGTGAGTCAACAATAATTGCACAATCACATGACTGGGGGGTGTCGCGGAAAAAGTGCATTTCACGCGTCTAATAACACAACGCACGACTGTACTAGATATTGGAAAATGAGTAGATATGGCATGAAACTTTACCACTTTCACAGTCCACAATACAAAAAAAATCTAGTCCCTCGAGTCCACTTCAATATTCATTGTAAAGTATTTATCATGTATTATAAGGATTATTATTTTATTAAGTAATTTTTGTATGCTTCTATGCTTCTTATTTTTCTATGCTTTTTTCAGTGCCAATGCATCCATTTGGATACATGGACTCCACGAACCACGTTTTGTTATCCGTTTGGATACCGTGGACTGTGAAAGTATTAAAGATTACAAGACCTAGTTATAGTTAGAGAATCAAAGATCGAAAGAGAGAAGAAGAGAAGTTCTTCGATATCAGCGATTCGTCATATAAGATTTACAACAGAACTTTTCTTTTTTGAATGCCAATCGCGTTGCAGTTAGCATGACGGTAGCCAATAAAATGTTACTGTTACTCGGACTGTGAAAGAACCTCAGAATATGTAATTGTAAAGCGTTAAAAAATAACAAAAACAACATAATAACAATACACATAGAATAAAAATAATAAGAATTATTTACGAGAGCTTTTTTGCTTTCTTTATACAAATTACGCACAATTTTGTAATTTATTACAATGAAAAACTATTTTGGACAACATCCTCTGCCACTTCTATTCTTTCTCTACGGTCCATACGCACAGCCTATTAACGTCAAAACATTCGTACAAGCTATCCATCAAGAGACCAAGGGAAAACCTTCCATCCATTTGATGTTTGGGACACTTGAAAATTGCACCAAAACTAGTGGGGTGTATGAGATAAAGCTGTTGAGATTAGGGTCTCCCTTGGGCTTCACCATGGTGATTTCGCTCAGATGATCAGACTTTTTCTATGGGTTGTGAAATTGGTGAAGACTGTTGGCGCTGCTAACTGAATTTAATATACCTATTCATTGCAATTTAACGGTAAAGATGCTTTAAATATTTTTTAATGATTCCTATAACTAAGCAACGGCTTTTAATTAAATTAACCAGCCACCGTTTCTTCATAGGAATCATTAAAATATATAAGCATCTTTGCCGTCAAATTGCAATGAATCTTTGGAGTTAAGCTTAGTTTTTAGTGTAAAGCATGAGCCAAATGCCAATACACATGAGCTCCCACCTTTTTATTAGTGTGATGACTGATGTATCAATTGTATATTTACTATCAAAGTTGGTCGGCTTATGTTTAGCCCAGCCGACAAACCACGACTGTCGACTAACGGTCGGGACACAAAAACACGACGCGACGTCGTGTCGTGAGTTTCTACAACACGACGTCGTGTCGTGAGTTTCTACGACGCGACGTCGCGTCGTGTCGTGAGTTTCTACGACACGACGCCGTTGATACATGGACCCTACCTGGCTGTATCGACGGCGTCGTGTCGTGAGTTTCTACGACACGACGTCGTGTCGTGAGTTTCTACGACGCGACGTCGTGTCGTGAGTTTCTACGACGCGACGTCGTGTCGTGAGTTTCTACGACACGACGTCGTGTCGTGTTTTTGTGTCCCGGCCCTAACATTGATTTAATGATTTAACACATAGACTATGATTTTACATAACCCGACCAAGTAACGTAGGTCCGTCATCTACAGACTACTAAATCAATTTCTCTGATACTAAATGGCTTTACAACAAATTCTAATCCACCATCTTAATTGTAATTATTCAGGGCGCAGCTGAACGAGAAACGTAATGAAATAAGCGTTTATTGCGAACTGTTGCAACATGCTGAAAGAATTTTCTAGACTGCAGTGTACAGAAATTTCTTCTCTGATTTGAATCTTATTGACATATTGTCTTACGGATCAGCGCTGATATTTCAGAGGTAAGATATTTTTGAATGGAATGTATAATAGCTGCAAATCATTGCGAGTATTGCGGATGACAATTTTAATAAGACTAAATTGGACGGGTGTTTAACGCTATAGATTCAAATTGTTCTACTTTCTTAGCTTGTAAATGTACAATAATTTAATGAATACTGTACAAGGTTAGTTTTTAGGGTTCCGTACCCAAAGGGTAAAAACGGGACCCTATTACTAAGACTTCGTTGTCTGTCCGTCTGTCTGTCTGTCTGTCTGTCTGTCGCCAGGCTGTATCTCAAGAACCGCTGTAGCTAGACTTCTGAAATTTTCACAGATTGTGTATATCTGTAGTCGCTATAACAACAAATACTAAAAACAAAATAATGTTAATATTTAAGGGGGGCTGCCATACAACAAACGTGATTTTTTCGGCCTTTTTTGCTCGATATCAATAATGGCAACAGGTAGGCACTTGAAATTTTCTCAGATTGTGTATATCTGTTGCCGCTATAACAACAAATACTAAAAACAAAATAATATTAATATTTAAGGGTGGCTGCCATACAACAAGCGTGATTTTTTCGGACTTTTTTGCTCGATATCAATAATGGCAACAGGTAGGTACTTGAAATTTTCACAGAAGCCTTAAATATATGTGTTCTTTAATAATTAATAATAATATTTAAATAAAGTAAAAATGTAAGGGGGGCTCTCATACAAAAAACACAATTTTTGGCCAATTTTTGCTCAATAACGGTACGGAACCCTTCGTGCGCGAGTCCGACTCGCACTTGGCCGATTATTTTTTCTAGCGTGTGCCAATTTTTTATTTGTCTGGACGCTCTCTACGCCTACAGATAGATGGCAATAATTGTAGGAATTTGTTTTAAATCTCAATAATTATAATAATGTGATTCTAAATTGTGTCATAAACTCAAAAATACCAGCTGAATATCTTTTCTAAACTCAACCTAACACTATAATTTAAAAATAAACTTACAAACATAATATTTTGCTCCTTACAATTTGTATAGATTATGATTTATGAACCACAATTCACAAAAATGTATTTTCCCAATCTCCATGTCTCTGTTCCTTTTAAAAAAATATCCAGTAGTTTTAGACCCTTTTCGATACAGAAAACTCTTTTTAATATTGTTTAGAATTTAGATAATACTAGTAAGGTATTAGCAAAATCAACTTGAATATCATAACAATAATATCAAAGCTTGAAATATTCCAATGACTGGTAAGTTTGAGCCTGTCAATCCTCATCACACCGCTGTATCATTAAGGAGTGCCAGACTCGATCGATTTTAATGGAATATTAAAATTACTAATGATGTGTCGTAAAGAATTTATACGTGGGTATGAGAATTTGGGATATTATAAAAACAAAGGTGTGATAGTGGAATCTTAAAACAATCTTTTAGTAGTAACAGCCATATTAAGTCATAACTACTTCTATGGAGTTTAAGCTACCTTTTTCCCTAAGATCTCCGTTAAATTATTTAGTTTTAAATTTTTACGGATCGTACCGAATATTCAATACTCAATAGTAATCATACTATGTAGAAATCGATAATTATAATAGTCTATCTTACCCTTGGCTACATTACTTATCAATTGATAACTCAACTGTTAAAATCAGATCAGTAGTTTAGTCGTTACGAGGGCACATACAAACATAGACTGCCAAAATCATAACCTGGGGGGCTATTATGAACTCCTATATCCAGCCAGTTTACAGGCCAGTTTACAGGCCGTTGCATAGACACGGCCTGTAAACTGGCTGGAAACTGGCTGGATATATTAGAGGTCGTAATAGCCCCCCTGGCATTGCCGTTGTCGGGTAAAAAACAGCTAAAATTAGAATAAAGGCAGACATGAGTTTATGACGTCATAAATTTTTCAATCAATATTTAGACGTGGATTGTGCGAGTATGATTTGTCAGTAAAATAAGGTAACGCAGCGAGGGGCGTCGTATATCACTCCGGGTGACACTTACGATTACTGCAGCTGTATAATCCGTTGATGCCTCCGATGTAACATAAAATTCTAGATTGTACCAAAGAACATTTCCACCACTGCATCTCCTGTGTCATTACATATAAAACTCTTTGATATCTCAGCGGTGCCTGCAAGGCAAAAATCTGTCTTCTTGGGACACGAAACAAAGAAAATAAGAAGAAATTAAATAAAGAAATTGTAATTACGATGACGTAAGTGGTAAGCCCCGATATTTTATCGGTCAAACATTTCGTTTAGTTATAAATTGGTAGTTAATATTCGTCTCTGAGTGAGGCAGTTTGACAGAATTTATTAGGCAAACAGATTGACAAATTTTCATTTAAAATATTGAATGATGATGGCCTTTTCCGTGCCTCACAGGCATGCGGTGTAGAGGTACATCTTCATTTGTAGTCCATACAAAATTTTATAAGAAAAAGTTTTTGTTAGTTTATGGCCTGCCTGTTTCACCACTTCCTGATAAAGTGCCGAATAGGCTATTCACAATTTTTTTGACAGATTCTCCATACTTCACCTGTCAAGTTAAGACGCTATATTGATATTAATTTTACCGCAAGGGCAATTTTATACTTAATTTGTATGACTATAAAGTCGTGAATACGCTGCGCCCAGAAGCTATCGGCTCGCTCGGAAAACATGCGAAAAAACGTAATTTTGTTTATTTAAACAATAACTAGGAGCATTTAAGCAAAATGCTTCTATCGATTTTGGGTTGCAAAGGTGTCTATTAATTTGACTAATTTCCTACAATACATCTATTCTCGTTTAAAAATAATCTTCAAATTTCGTATTTTTAAGAGGTCATTTCGATCGAGAAATGTATCGAGGCAAAATACATTAATCGTGTTTCTGGTTCTTCTCAAACCTAGATAAGGCTATGAAGATATTATGTATATCTCATTACCAGATTTGTAACATTTCTGAGGGTCCTATAGTATTACTTCAAAAAGGACGTTATTATCAATATATCGTCTTAAGTAATGGACAGCCTATTCGGCACTTATCAGGAAGTAGTGAAACAGGCCCTTAGTGTGAAGACTGACGAGGTAACAGATAAACAGACAAACTTCGCATTTATTTTTTAGGAAAAGTATGGATTTTATTGGATTTCTTGGCGTTTTGTAGCATATCTAGTTTAATACATCGACGACGGTCGGAAAAAGCATTGAGGAATCTGAGTGGAAGTTTTTTTAAATATTTATGTCGATAAAATACTGCTTTTAAGGCACGACGATAATGGTGTCAGTAAAATTTATAGAACTATTGGCAGTGTACGCGTAATTGGTTTTGGAGAAACATAAATCTATGTATATAAAACTCAAAGGTCACTGACTGACATGGTAATCTATCAACGCACAGCCCAAACCACTGGAAGGATCGAGCTGAAATTTGGCATGCAGGTAGATGTTATGACGTAGGCATCCGCTAAGAAAGGATTTTGATAAATTCCTACCCCAAGGGGTTCAAATAGGGGATGAAAGTTTGTATATAATAATACTTCTTAACGCGAGCGAAGCTGCGGGAAAAAGCTCGTTATATTATAATTAGAATATGTTCCAATCGAAAAAAAGACGGGTTGCACTCCCAGGAGTGCCGGCAGAAGTGAAAACTTGATTATTAACGTTGTGCATTTTTACTACCCTCCAACCGTCCGGTTTTTCGATCAGCACACGTGACCTGACGCGAGTTTCACAGTTTTTACCCATCCCACAAAAGTGCTCAACGCCGCTAAAGAAGTTTTCACTTCAAAAATGTTATTTTTAATTAAACAATAGATATACAATCCTATAGTGTGTTGTGCACCGTCAAGAGCATTGCATCCATACTAATATTATAAATGTGAAAGTTTGTTACCTCTTTACACTTAAACCGCTGAACCGATTTTGATAAAATTGTGTATGGAGATACTTTGAATTCTGAGAAAAGACACAGCATAGTTTTATCCCGGAAAAATTTACGGTTCTCGCGCGATAAGCAAATTTCTGCGCAACGGAGCTGCGGGCGTCACAGCATAAGGTACTATGTAATTAATAATTATTAATTATATTATATTCTGTGATCATAGTTAGTAACTATACTATAATTAAAAAGTCAACATTGAAACATAGAACTAGTATATTAAACAAAGTCAAGCTAATCCAAGTCCTAACAAAGAGGTCGATCAAGATTTCGCCTAAAGTATTGGCTGCCGAATTTCACGTACAATTTACGTTGAAAGCCTTTGAGTCGTAGCTAATGTTTTCGCTAAGCGATTCGTTTAAGTTTCGAGACAGGAACAGGCTTTTGTTTTGTAGTAAATTACTCGAGGAGCTCTCATCAAAGGTTTTGATAAGCATGGCGCATGCATATAACGGCCGGTTTACTATTTAAGTACTAATACAACTGAGTATTTCTTAAATATTTCAAGTGCCTATTGTTGCCGTTATTGATATCCCATCAAAAACATACCTGTAAAAATGGGGCCAAGTTCCTATCGGCTAATTTTTGGCCCAAAAAAGAGTTGAAATCCAATCCAATGCCAAGTTCAGATGCACTTCATCGGTCGTAACCATCTTCATCAACAGCCTGATCCATAATACTTCTAAATTTGAACTTGGCAAGTTTTTGTGCTATACGTAACACTTGATGAATTGTATACTTAATTAGATAATATAATAATTATATAATCAAATTAACCAACAGCGCGAGTTCGACTCGCACTTGGCCGATTTTTTCTACGTTCATGCCATAGAGTCCATAGATAATAGTAAAATTTGGATACTGCGCGGGTATCATAAGTTGTCCTCTTTGAGACTAAGGCCCGTATAAATAGTCAGTACTTAAGATGCGACTCGGTCTCAAGACACGGTTCGGCTCTATGATTGGTCCAAGTTTTGACAGCTGGCCAATCACAGAGTCTGAACCGTCTCTTGAGACCGAGGTGCATCTTGAGTACTGACTATTTATACCAGCCTAAGGACCTAATAACAGATTTAAATTAAGTCGGTTCAGTGGTTTAACTACCAAGAGGTATTAGTCAGTCAGATATACTTTCTCCGCCTTTACCTTTACATTAGTAAACCGCCAATCCACTAAAACTAGATCTGAACTAAAAAGGTTTCGAAAAGAGCAGGTCGCTGCAAAGAACCACCTAAGGGCTGTGCCTCACAATCCAAGTGAAGAGACACTTCACGTTCTACGGGGCCCTACAAGTGGCGGATTAAGCTTTCAGCCATTTTGAATGTGACTTGTGAGTAGATGTTTATTTATCTAGTTTTTTAGGGTTCCTTACCCAAAGGGTAAAAACGTGACTATATTACTAAGACTTCGTTGTCTATCTGTCTGTCGCCAGGCTCTATCTCAAGAACTAGACTTCTACAATTGTGTATATCTGTTGCCGCTATAACAACAAATACTAAAATTACGAGCAAAAAATGCACTCGAAATTTTCAAAAAATCCTTAAATACAAACTTTAAAAATTACTTAATAATAAAATTAAAATAAAATAACTATGTATTTAAGGGGGGCTCCCCTTTTTCCCATACAAAAAACACAATTTTTGTCTAGTTTCACTCTATACCGGTACATATCCCTTCGTGCGCGAGTCCGACTCACACTTTGCTGATTTTTGATTTATACACTTAAGGACGCTATTACAAATATCAGCCATTTTCCGGTACCCTATTAAAGAATTAGGAGTCAAACTGCGAGGATATTTTGGTTTCAAATGAAAGATAATATATTCATCTCCACGACTGTACCATAAAAATTCTATAGCCGCATACAAAATTTTCACATAAAATACGTTTTAACCATCACAATAATCGCAAAATATGAAAAAAATGGGGTCTGATTAGGTACCTTAATATCTAAATACACTGAACTGAGGAAAATAAATATACAAAAAAATTGTTGCTTATTTAGTCCTCTATAAAGTCTGCTAAAAATTTTATATAAAAATAAACAACTTTTCCAGTTATAAGAAAAATAAGAAAATTTCTCAATTTTTTCATACATTTTCGCCATATCAAGAACGCGGCGAGCGTCATAACCGCCTCTGTACAAGGCGCGCTAATATGAATCTTATTTTAATGTCATTAACGTCGATATTCGTACTGACAGACATCCGACCTGCAAATTTTTTTGTTATAGCGTCCTTAAGGACCAAGGTTTTGTATCAAAAATGGCATACATTATTAATAAAAATAATAGCTTTTTTAAAATTAGGGAGCAAACAAGCACCTGTGAAAAGCAGCTACTGTCGCCCACGTACATTGTACACTCGCAACTCGCAAGTCACAACATCGGAGGATTTGGAAGTGTATTGCCGGCTTTTAAATGCAATAATTAGATTAAGGTAAGTGTTGTACTTAAATATGGCGTAGATGTATTTTATTAGGTACCGCAGCCTCCCTTTTTTGTACCAAAAACACTTAGATAAGCAAAAACATTTATTGCACTGCCTGGCTGTCTACCAGTCGCCAAAAACACAAATTTCAACCCGCGATCCCAACTAGAGCTACCTTAAACCATTGAGCGACAGAGGTTGTCAAATTTTCTTTAAGCTTCCTATTCTGTAGATCTTATACATGGTGGTCCAAAACTATTTACATTATCAATATCAATCGCTCTATAACACATAATCTTTATATCATTGTACGTACATACAAAAAGTCCGTCTGTCGGTCGCAGTAGGCGGCGAGTGTTTGCTTAGATCTTTGTAAGCCAGCACAGAACAAATACTTTCATAGTATTGACATAGTGTCAAGTGTCTCCTACCGAATGTTGTGTAAATAGTGTGTACTTTCCTATAAGGCTGTGGTCATTATAAGGCTTTGTAAAATTTTTGTAGGTTTCGTTACCACAAATTATCCAAAGACCAAAGAACATAGTATATAATGATTGGTCTCACGCGCGCGCTTCGACCGCGCGCGCGAGACAAATCATTAATCTATGAGTTTAATATTTTAAATTACTTATCTGTAATCACAATATGAAGATTTTGACAAAAGCCCCTAGATTGTTGTTTATCTGTCAAACTCTTTATTAGATTGTAATTATCATCAAAATTCAAATGTCTGTGAACGCGACAGTAGTAACAGTATCAGTAGCTCTACTCTACCACAAGTTCAAAGCTATAGTTTTTATCGATACTCGATACCGACTACGTTTAGTATGGCAAATTTTCAGCGCCTCTTAGCGGTCACTTGCGGAACTAAAATTGCCATACTAAATATTTACGTAGTCGGTATCGAGTATCGATTAATACTATCGCTTTAAACTTGTGGTAGAGCTACTGAACATAAATAGTTACTTTTGTCTTTCTGTGTTTCTATGAGAAATGCGCGAACGTTATTTTGCCCATTCAATTTAATAAAAAAGAACTATTTCAATTTTCAGCGCTTCTACTTTCACAGTAATCTCTTAACAAAGGCCGCAAAGAGACCTTAATGTAATATAAATTACATATTATATACCATAAATAACCTCCACCTTTTTGGAAGTCAGTTAAAAACCGTATACCGGATCCGGAAAATTTTTCCGATGTGCTAAACAAACACGTCATGCAGACGTAAACTATAACGTATCTTAAAATATGAACATAATATCTTAATAAATTAGTATTCTATAATTATGTATGTCAACTAAGATTCTACCTATAATTATTCTTTCTTTATCTCCTATTATTCTAAAGCTCTCCTTTCTTAAAAATATTATCATGGCTTAAATTATTATGCATGTACCCTTTGGCAGAGGTTACACGATCAGTATTTCATCAATCTAATCCATCAATCCTGATCAGATTGACGAAATACTGATCGTCTAACCTACTGGATTGATGGATTGTTTTTTTTTTAATATGAACTTTTTTAAAACCATCAGTATTCCGTCAATCAGATTGATGGATCAGATTGATGAAATACTGATCGTGTAACCTCTGCCTTACACTTGATGTTAGTATGTATAAAGGTGTGGTTACATTCCGCCCATAACACTTTCAACTTTTACCTTTGAACCTCCTTCAAAACTTAAGAGTTTGCTAAGCAAACGAGTATACTTACTCGAAATTTTAGCGGGCGTATGAAGTTGTGACTTGTAATTTTATTACAACTTCCTGTATTACATGAAAATAAACATAATAATATTTTCTTGACTAAATTAAAAACAACTTACGTGGCTAGTTTTTTTATAAAACTAATAATATCAAGTTGCTAACTAGCCATCATTCGCCGATTTTTTGTTTAAGAATATACTATACTATTTATTTTTCAAATAAAATCTTCATTATTTAACATTCAGATTTTTAAAACGATTTTCCTTCGCCACTCAGTTTATTAAGGTCACACTGAGTTAATTAAATAAGTAAATTAGTTTAAGAGCTTTGCAATTGACGCTTTGAAAATGCAATTTTAAATAATTCATGAGAGACTTGTGTTAACTGTTAGTTTGAATAGCTCGAGCTTATTGAAACTTTAAACAAATAGGATTTTAAATTTAATAAAATGCAAACGAAAAATTTAATTTAGTTTTAGGTTATTAAAAATCTTTTTTATAAGCTCTAAGGGTGTGTTCGGATTGGCTTAACGTGACAGTGACCGGACACGCAGACCTAAAAAGGTCACAAATTGCAATTCCTCTCAAATCAATTCAGTAAATGAATTGTCAAAACTGTCAAACTAATGAATGTCAAATTATGTAGTATGAAAACCATTTTGCGATTTAAAAAAATGAATCATTATGATCATAATATGATTCTTCAAAGTAGCCATTTTAGATCCGACGGTCACGGGATGAAATATAGAGCAAAGTCCTACCAAAATCACTCTGACATTGGCAACTCACTGAGGCCGCCATAATTAAAAGAAGAAGAAGAAGAAGAATCAGAGAAATTGATGGCTCTGCCAGCTACGTTATGTCAGATCTATGTATCTTGTCGGAGGGGCTTAATGACATAGTCCCGACATAGTACCGACTACCGATATGTACTTTTAAATCAATTTACTAACACACACTTCTTTTACAAATAATTGGTTAAATAATTTTAACTATACATATAAATGACTGCAATGAAAATAGATACAGGCTTGTAGGTGGGAATACTCTTCAAGCAAATAAAAACAGATTTAAATATTCCGCTAAATTGAGTTAAAATGCAAGATCGAGACGCATTGTGCTTAACAGAAAACAAATTGAGATGTCCTTAGAAATCACTGAGCGGAAGCAAATTTAATTTATTGGCGACCTATTATTTGGCTTGGATGACAATTAGAAATAATCGCCAAACCAAAAACACACCTTATGTTCAAGGTGTAGGGGTTAATTTGACATATTTCTTTACCGAAATAGACATAACAAATATCTTATAATTCGAAGAATACCTATAGATTACACAACAATGGCCGGGCCGCCTTATTTGTCTAAGCTCTTGTCCAATGTCAACATCTGCCATTTTTTATCGTGGCCAACTTGAAATAGATATTTGTGTAACTAGCCAGAAAATCGGGAGCTATTGTGTTTTTTTTGTGAAACGTGGTAATGTCATTGTTAGCACAGATAATATCATTTGAATTGCACGTTGCGTATTTTGACGTTAGGATTCTCCAGAATACCATTAATCAATGTCATTTTTATGTCAGTCATTTGGTATTGGGGAATGTGTGAAAATTTTAATTGATTCGGCTTTGTTAACTTGGTGGACAAAATAACAATAAATATACATTGAAATCTCGGAATATCGTATTACATAATATACTAGTTTTTGGCTCATTTTTAAATTCCTTAACCAGTCTCTGTAATACTTAATATGTACGTCATTTGATATAAATTTTACATAGTTACACTCAGAAATCAGATACATTTGATCATTTAAACTTAACTTTAATTTAATGAAGAGTTTTGCAGAAAATGTTTAAATATATTGCCAAAACCTTCATTAATTTTAATGTCTTTGAATGTGTCATTAATTGATCTAAATAACTTGAAACTTACAGTAACGTCTCTGCTACTGTAGAGAAGCAACATTATAAACGCAGCAAAAGCAATCAGAGCTAAGATAGCAATAAAGAGCATAGTTATAAATATCGCGTTGCAATATCTGTCTGCACGGTGGATGCAGACACCATTAGCATATTATAGCATATAGCTTCGGCCTCGGAGAATTTAATAAAAATATCTTAGCCCGGCCCTGCTTATAAAACAAATATACGAGCACCATTATATCGTACGAAGCACATTGTAATGTAGTCATAATATTTGTGGAGTGTATTAGAATGAAGTGAAAATGAGTCTGGAAATTTTTATGAGAAGAATATTATAATTAATCTAACTAAAGACTAGTGGTAATGTGTTTCAACATGGTTTTTATTACTTATTATGTTTTTGTAGTTAGATATTAGCTGTTGAAATTAGCGAAAGCAAGTTGTCTAAGTACCCTTCTATATTAGCATGCAAGTTTACGATGCCACGGACAGTGGCATGATCCAGTCAAATGAGGGTGATCTCTTACAGAAATTAGCATTTATGAGCCAGCTCAGACGCCATAAATAATAACAATTAAACCCTTTATTACGTATCTAGTACCATTGCTATGAATCCATGGATCACTTTGTAAAATGTTTTTTTTTCGCTAATCTTAGATTTTGAAAGTGCGTTGTAAATAAGTAGGTGAATTTCGGATCACTAAATGAAAGAAAACTATTTTTGAATACTTGTTTTTATTTAGGTACAAGATCTGGCAAAAATAATGAATATTATCCAGCATGAGATTCCACTTATATTTACATGTTGAGCAAAAAAGTTAAAAAAAGACAAATGTAGCAATTTTTAAATTACCTTTGTTTGTGCAAAATCAGTCCAGTGACATGCTAACAAAAGCATTTATCAGAAAATGGATCGTCAATACAAAATGGTTTCCGTGTAGTCGCCAATACAAGGAATAGGATAGGGACATAGGTCATTACAACTCTATTAAAATTTAAACTACGTGATGAGTGGTGACTATGTAGCTGGCTTGTTGGTCACAGTTTTTGGCCTTTGGTGCCTAATAAATGTTCAGATTATCCCTTCTGATGGTTTTCTTGTAACTTAATGAATAAAACAAATATCTAAGAGTTCATTTGGTTTGTTAAATCAAATGAATGAAATTTCTTTTCAATGTTAAAAGTCAGCAATTTTTTATAGAAAGTTTAAAAGTTAAATTAAGATAATATTGACTTACAGATCGTTAAACTAAAAACAGATTTAATTTAAAAAATTTGGTTAAGACTTAAAACAAATATTTGTACTTATCTATTATAAAAGTAGACAAAAACAACTATAGTAAATTAGTAACAACGAATTGAACTAGCAATTTGTCTTTAATGCAATATCATAGAAAACCTTTTATGTATTTAGTTTCAAAAATTATTTCAATACCAATTACCAATCACTATTTAAAGTTAAAGTAAACATAAACTAAATATAAATTAGTTTCTGTTTGGAGTTTATTTTTCCGAAGAGCAATTTGCCGGTGAATACTTGTTCTGATATTAACAAAGGCACACAACTTTCCAGAACTACTGCGTTTGTATTTATTTTCCACGCAATTTCCGCAATAGCAAGTTTCATTAGAAAAGCCGAGGCATTAAGCGAAAGTTTGATAGCATTTTCAGTGCAACTTGCATCCATTTTCTACTTTTCAATAGCTTTGTTTATGCTCTTGACATTAAATTGAAATTTAGTTTTAAAGTTGTTACATTACATGGTAATGATGTCATTTAAAATAGGTCAGAAAGTGTGTTAAATCGTGAGTGTTAAATCTACTAATATAAAAGTCTGTTTATAATATTTTTAATTTTTTATAGGTACCATTGAAGAAATTGATTCGTAGATACTAGACAGTAATTGACAGACACGTCGTTTACCCTGGCCGCACATTGTACGAATGAAACAGTTGAATTCCGCCGGACCGCCACCCCGCACGTTATCCGAAATATCCTTCCGGCGAGTTTCTGATCAGAACTGTCGTACAATGTGCGGCCAGGCTAAGTGGGGTTATGTCAATTCAACATTAGATCTGACGGCTGGATTTGACGTAACGCGACTAAATTACGGAGGTAATCTCCCTATGAATAAACTTCTCTGATAGTACCTACATAGTTAGCATTTACCGCCTTATAAGCGTCTACTATTCTCGACGAAAATAGAAGCAAATAATGTTTATCAATAACAATAAGATGTGTATCAGACAAAGTATGCTCGTACGGAACATGCCAATTGCAAAAATGGCGTCCCAAACGTACAATGCATGTTTTTATTCCGAATCACGATCGAAGCGTGTTAGGAGAATCGTGTGGCCTTTTATGACGATTCTATTCCGTGAGTGCCACGGGAAAATGGACCTTGTTTCTTTGAAAAAAGAAGCAGTGAAACCTAAAAATGTCCCGCTGAGCTATCATCAGATTAAGATAGTGAGGTCAGGTATGGCACGGTTTGCGGCAAACTGACATTTGCATCGGTGTTTGTATGGAAAGTGGCACGTTGAAAGGTTGTCTTCAAGCTGTGAATTCTAAGGTGATACTTATAGTATTTGCCATGTATTTTGGATAAAGATTTCGGAAGTATTTCAGTTTATACAATAGGCAGTTATAGAACGTGATATCTGAATATCAAATCAATCGATGTAAACTTTACAAAGATCGAAATTTAGTTATATTTTCTACTAATTCCTGTACAGAGAGGTACAAAAAATTGGAGTCTTGCAAAATGTGATATTGAAATATGAATATTACATAAGAAATTTTAATAGAAATAAAATAGCTTAATTTCTATGAAGAATAATTAGCTTTAATTATTATAAGTATTGCAATTTCATATTATACAAAATATAAAAGCCACGATTATGCGTCGGATGATAATTAAAATAAATATAAATTTTATTCTTGTAAAACAAGCTCAGAGACTAGAGTAGGTACTATCGATGATAAGCATTTTCAAACATTGGCCCACTTTTTTCCTTCTCTCCTATTTTATGCATGAAGATGGAAATAAGATCATACGAAGTCCAATAGAGATGTAAGCGAGAGCAGAGCAGTGGAGGTCGGACTTATTCAGTTAGACTTACACGTTGTTCGTGACTTACTGTTTAAAACAATTCTCGGACAAAGGTAGGTACTGCCCACTACAAAGGAACAATTCCTTTGCTTCATTTTGATTGTGGACAGTCGAGGTTTCAAAGGATCG
The DNA here is from genome assembly GCA_905404155.3 of Plebejus argus. NCBI lineage: Eukaryota > Metazoa > Arthropoda > Insecta > Lepidoptera > Lycaenidae > Plebejus > Plebejus argus. The sequence continues at coordinate 8,998,612 of FR989941.1, read as the reverse complement.
TTATGCAATAGCGCAATCTAGGAACAGGCTAAGGAAACGGCGCAGTTTTTAAAAACGCTTTGACGTCGTTTTGAAAGCAATTGTTCAGACATTGGTAACTCTGAATCTATAAATTCCAATATTACTGTTTTAAATTTTAGTCATACATGAATGCAGCTTCGTAACTCGTAAGCCCGTTTCATTTAAAAAAAGAAACGAGATACCAACAACAAATTATAATTAAAAAGAGAATAGAAGATAATAACACTTTGATCTCATTGGATCTTTAAGTTAACGAGGAGGCAATGAAGCAAAACATAAAATGTTTTCTATTTATAGGAAGGCAATGAATTATAAAGAATAACCTTTATAAAGACCTATAAACATATTATATATTATATAAAGGAGATTAAGCTGTCCAACAATACATGAATTGTAGTGTCCAAGCTGACCCAAGTCTTTGTGTCAAAACTCAAAAGTCAAATGCAAAGTCAGTCAGTAATGAATAAATCTATATCCAATATCCCGCAGGGCTCAGTATGGACTATGGTGACGTTTCTATTTTGTAATGAAAGGACTGTTGCTTGGGGCCACCCGCAAATAGTGGGATCACGAAATAAAATGCATGTTAATCTGCACAATATCCGTAAAATAACATTCGAGAGTTATGGCTGGTTTACATTATTCCAATCCAGTGATCCATTCCAGCGCTGGATTGCTATTAACTGGAATAATTGAATTTACTCTGGAATGGAGACCGCGAGGCTGGGAAACCGGGGTGTAGTTCGACCTCCAACTCGGTGGGACGACGATCTCCGTTTAGTTGCGGGTCCATGTTGGATGCGAATAGCAGGAGATCGGTCATCTTGGCGTTCATTGAGAGAGGCCTATGTCCAGCAGTGGACGAATATAGGCTGATATGATGATGATGGATGTAAATAATGTAACTTGAACTTACCCCACGTTCGTTTAACCCTTCGTTAAACCGACAACTTTCCTATATCCTTTCTGCGACTTTTCTCAAAGTACCATCTAAATCTAATCGGCGGTTTGTGTATGAAGAGATAACAGACAGGCAGGAAGACAGACAGGCGCACTTTTGTATTTAAAATATTAGTATCGATTAATATAGAGTAGGTACTTGTCAGAAAAATAACACAAATAATGAAACAGATGGGAATGACTTGTCGACATTGGCGGCCATCTCTGAACTATCACGATTCGTAAAAAATAGATCATTGTGTTCACGATCAAAATGATAAATACTTATTCGCGAGATGACAAAGCCTGAGAATTAAACTTGGCACGAATTTGGGATGGTACTTGTTTATTAGGTCAAGTTTTTTGTTCCAATAACAGCTTAACAGGAAATAATAGGTACCATATTCGAATTAGAATGGAGAGCCTGGAAGTGCGAAGTATGAGGGACAAGAAGGTGAAATATTAATTGAGATTTGAGGTCTTCTTAATGAAGCTAGTCAAGCTAAAGTATCTCATTTTGTTTTCAGAGAGAGTAGACAATAAAAGATCAGGGTCTCAATTACTCTTAAGTTAATTTACGTTATTTGACACTAATGGCTTAGTTTAGTTCTTGAGGCGTCTCCCAGACAGACGCGGGCAGCGGTGGCGGCGGCGGTCAGTTGGATGACTTGAGAGTTCTAGGAACGACACAGATACACGGGGTGGCGGTGGATGGGAGTACAAACAACTGACCGCCGCGCCGCGCCGCCGCTAGTTGCCACCGCCACCGCTGCCCGCGTCTGTCTGGGAGACGCCTGAAGAGTTTCTTAAATTATTCATCTCTCATATTATTTATCATAACATAATGTGATTACAATGGCCCAAAACTACGTAAACAGAGGCATAAAGAATTAGCAGTGAAACATAAGGCAAGTTATATCACAGTAGATCACGGTTCAGTTATCTCAGTAAAAAGTCATCATGTCTACAAGGTATAATTTGTCTATTTGTATTCCACGAATATCTGAATATTCACACCTCAGACGTCAAAGATGGGACAAAATAACCGCGATATAAAGAGTGGACACGCCGGGCTCCATTACAATGCAAATTGCCTCTCACAACGAGCCAGGACTGAGCTGTGTACCTACACACAAAGCTTCTCCAGGCTTCTCTGTCAGTTCCGGCTTGAATGTAGTCTTGGATAAACATCGAATCTGCAAATCTTAAAGGTATTCTGAAAGGTCAATCAAAAATGGTCAATGAAAAAACTATTAATTGACGTTCGTTCAATTTTGGCTGCTTGATCCAGGTCCTGGATTCTCACAACTCGTATGTCGGTCTCGTTAACACGGTGTCTCATGCGCTCGTGAAACTTCGTGTATAGGAGTGAAAAAGCCAAAGATCAAAACGGCCATCGAGGTATGTACCATCGTGGAAATAATTCTGATGATGATTCCTAGGCAGTTGACAGACCAACGTCATTTGATCGGATCATGTTAATTCAATGTTAATTATTGTGATCTGTCAGCTGGGACCAAACTACGTAGGTCCCTCATCTGCCTAGGAATCAACTTCTCTGATAGTGTCACGTATAAAAAATAAAAAAAGAGAGATATTGTGACATATTAGAAAATAGTCTACTCGCTACGAGAGAGAGATAAATGAAATATTTAAAATCAGTAACGAGTTTATTGTTATAAAATATAATAATTTAAAAGAGAGAAGAGACTCAACAATGTAAACTGATCATTAAAAAATATTCATCAAAGGGTCGAGTGGGTTTGTGCTACACTGGTTTCAGCCGTCTGTGCACTCGGAGGGTATGGGGGACGTCTAGGACCACATGGCACTTAACTTGGAGACTGGAGGATAGCTAGCCGGTGTGAAGAGCTCCAGCCCCTTCGCGTCGTCCGGAGGTGGTCGCTGGTGCTCGGACGTCCCGGGTGTGTACAGCAGCCGGTGTTCGCAGGGTGTTCAGGTGGTAGAGCAGCCCGGGGCGGTGGCCATCCGCAACCCAAGGCTGGATTTATAGCTCCATGATCATGGGGGTGAGCGGGTTACTAGTATGGGTCTAGCCCAATATTGGGGAAAAAGCAAGACGTGATTAAAACTACATTTTGTATTTGAAATGTAGAAAAAAGGCCGATGACAGTTCACCCTAGCTTTTATACTAGAATATTTTCTTTTTTAAAAGTCAAAAGTCAAAACTAAGAAGTAAAACGCGGGAATTTCAAAAATTAAATTTGATTAAAAGAATTATTTAAATATGAATATATTATTATTTAAAATATTTGAATATCTATTTTAAATTCTTTTAATGTTAAAAAGAGATCGTAATTTCCTAGAAATAGATCAATAAGGAAACTTTAATTCTAAATCATTTCAATAGATGGCGTTAATAGTACCATTTTAAATATTAATTATTATTTAAACGATTTACTACGTTACAATAGTATTAGAATTGAGCTAGCTAACTGTAAAACAAACGTCAAAGCAATAAAAGATTTTCAATTACTTAGTTAAAACTCCAAAAAATTATCGTAAGTCGTAACACGCTTGATTATACTAACAACCCTACAAACTGTATTTTTTATAGTAACTCATTATATGGAAGCAAAAGCTGGTAAGATAGTTTTAAGATCTATGTGAAAATATACAATATCCTACAATATATTCCATGGTGCTATATCGTCGCTAAATACGTACATCTCCACCTGCCGCAAACTTTTTGCTCAGTCCCAAGTCGAAATTAGACTATGACCGAGTTTGGTTACTGTCAACTTGTCTAATGCAATGGACATGTTTAAAATTGTATAAGCTTTAAACTGCGGGTAATTTTGGAAGTTTCGGTCTAGTTTCGCGGTCCAGTGATTAAGACGCTGTTGCATGTTTTGACTTAATTATTGTAATATGAATTTAATTTATTTCATACTGAATATTCTCTGCAGGAAAATAAGTAGGCGAATTTACTGAGCTACAAGCTTACAAGGATATAGGCGCATGGATGACAATATGATTGGGGGATGACTTGAGAGATCACACAAAATAATAGCGATTAGCGATAATATAAGCATTAGCCATGACTTTTTTGTCATTAATTGTCAATATAATCATCCATTGTAAAATAAGCAGTTCAGTAAATTTATGACGTCGATGACAGATTGAAATGTCCAAAATAAATTTTGGACGCATTCGCAAACTCACCACTATCAACTAACAAAATCACTATCAAACGTCAAAAAGACACGACATTGCCATCTTGGCTTTTACCATGATTTATTTAGTATGACGCAACTATTTAATAATAATAATAATCTTTATTCAGCTCGAGATATAAAAACCTTAATCTAGACACAAGAAGACGTGAGTGGAAGAATCGAATAAGTAACATTTCGTAACATACGGACAATAACTCATTTTTTCCCTAATTATTTCAATAAAACTTGTAACTTATCTACTTCATAACCTAGCTAATATATCTGGCTACACATATAATCCATAGTTTTTCTATTTCAAATAACTTTTCCGGCCCTAAAGCCTCCATTTAAGCAAAAAAACGGGAAGTTTTTTCATGTTACTTACATTATTCTTCCACTCACGTCTTGAATTACAATGCTAATTATTTGATTTTACAATGGTTTTTATATTAGTTATGTCAAGATCGCAAATGATTAATATGGAAGTGTTTTAAAGTTCCTATAAAAGTGTTTAAATGAGGCGGCGTGGTCATCTAGGTAATGACGCATAAAAATATTTCCCATGTCGGCCGTCCCGTCGATTAATCAGGACATGATATTATTTCCCTGGCGTTTTATTTTTAAAAGCCACGTGACCATAGATGCGGAAATGCAGATACGCCGTCTGGGTGCATGTTTTTTTTGTAATGCCTCCACTGTTTTTGCCAGTGTGTCCAACTTTTTGATATTTCAAAAGAGTTTTCTTTTATATCAATGGACTCCATTGTCTAGCTAAATAGCATGAACGAATAAGTCAATTTGGCAATCAATTTTCTTTTAAATTTACAGTTAAAACCGTTTAGACGTTAAACGTGTTTAGTCAGTCGTGTTTAGTTAAACGGCGTTTAGTCAAATGGTTTTCTGTAGCCATTCTCTAGCCATTTAATCAAATACCAGATTCAACCAAATGACTCAGGCAGATACACAATGTTGATAAAAAATATAAATTATTTTATTGCTTTAAATCAATTTTACAGTAGTATATAATATTTTATCGTTAAGTCTTAGTTACGTTCGTAATGACAATGTTACATTTTATGGCGTGGATCCATAATTACAAAACTTATTGCAACCTTTCGTTCTTCTATAACTTTTAGGTATTAAATTAATAATTATTATGTAAGTTTATTAGTTTTAGTTCTGCCACTTCTTGCTATTTCTCGACATGATACTCTGTGCTGACCATACACCGTCCATTAGAGTTTATTAAGAGTTTAGTCAATATTTATCACTGCTGATGTACACGTACTAAAATTGTATACACACTTATCAGAGAAGGTAGACACTATCTGTGTACAAGAGGCACAAAATATTGATTTTAGCAAAATCATAAACCCCATCCATAGATGGTGTTGGTCAAGGTGTAACAAAACTAAGTAAAAATACTTTAGGAATTTTGTTTTTGTAATATAAATAAGTCACTTCTAGTGTACAGTCCGTTTTAGAGTACGGTAGTCAACCAAGTTTTGTTGATTACAGAACCCTAAAACGGAACCCTAGCCAGCTGATTTTTTGTATATTGGTAGGTTAATAGTTATAATATAATTTAAGAGTAACCTTGTCCTACAAATAAAACAATCCATATTTTAGGACCATCAAGTCAAAGTATGAAATTCTTTCTATCTCTGTTAGCTACCACTTTCGAGATTTTTCTCACTCTCACAAAAAAATTAGCTTGTTAGTAGTCACAAAAAAATTTGTTCTAGGACTCCCGTACTATATCACTAATCACATCTTCTTTATTTAAAAGATATATTTTATTATGATACATAATATTTTTACTGCAATAAAGATACATTTTCAACCAATACTATTTTAAATGGTAATATTATCGATTGTTGGGCATTATGTGGATAAGACATTGTGTATTATAATTTGCTTTTTATTAATTGCGATTCAACATGTTTAGTTTTTCATTACATTACTGTTAAAAATTTGGTCAATACAGAGACCAGAATATATACTATAATATCTGCTGGTCAATATAATCTCATGATAATATGCCATAGAAGAAATTGATTCATAGGCAGTTGACGGACCTACGTTATTTGGTCGGATTATGTCAATTCAATGTAAGTCGCGTACTGTGGGCTGGGTTTGACATAAATCGACTAAACTACAATAATCGGCCAAGTGAAAGTCGGACTCGCACACGAAGGGTTCCGTACCGGTATTGAGAGAAAGTAGACAAAAAATTGTGTTTTTGTATGGGAGCCCCTTAACTAATTATTTAAATTTTATTATTAATAATTATTAAAGAACAAATAGAATAAAAGATTTTGTGAAAATTTCAAGTGCTTAGCTGTTACCATTATTGATTACGAGCAAAAAATAGCAAAAAAATCGCGTTTGTTGTTACATGTCAGATCGGGTCCTTAAATAATAATTTATTTATTTTGTTTGTAGTATATTTTGTTATAGCGGCAACGGATATACATATCTGTGAAAATTTCAGAAGTCTAGCTATAGCGGATCTTAAGTTACAGCCTGGAGACACACAGACAGACGGACAGACCGTCGACCGCAGGGAACCCTAAAAAGTACGTAGGTCCGCCATCTATGAATCGCAACTTCTCATTGTACTGGCTTATGGGTGCTGCGAATTTTACGGTTCTCTACATAAAAATAAAATTTTACATAAATGAAACAAGGTGATCCATTTGCTCGTTTGCCCTTTACTTTTACAAAAAAGTCTTATAAAGAAGTTTTAGCCCGGCCGCACATTGTCCGAATTCTGATCAGAAACAGTTAAACTCCGCCGGACCGCTACCCCGCACACTATCCAAAATATACTTCCGGCGAGTTCGAGCTCACTCGGCTCAGTACAAAAATATGTAAGAAACAGCGCGGACGTTCAACTGTTTCTGATCAGAAATGTCGTACAATGTGCGGCCGGGCTTATCCATACTTCTCAGTTCTCGCAAGTACCTCACGTTATAAAGGTTTATTTATACACACCGAGGTCGTTACATACATAATTCCACGCGAACATCTCTGACACTTGTTTAAGTGTAAACTGCTGTTCTTTTCAGATAAAGTGTCACATCTACATAATTTAGCATGACTATCTAGAATAATATAAGTTCAGCATCTTGGTCTTATTAAAATGCGGACGTGTTAAACAAGCTTAATAAAATCAGATGTGTAACTTATCTTACTTTAGTTTTAGCCGACGCAATGAAATTTATTATACGTACTACTACTACTTTATTAGTTAGATTCAAGACAATTTATTATGAACCCTGAGTACAGTGCTCCCAAAGTGATAATGAGCATAGTTTTTTTTAATTCTTATTTTATTTAGGGATTTTAGCACACACCCCAGAATTATTTGCTATATCCGAAGCGTTAAAGTATGCGCTTACCCTAAATGCTACAAAAATTGTGATTTGTACTGATAGCAGGAGTGCTCTGCAACACCTAATCAAATGTGTTCTTAGTGGTTCTAATGGTCCATCTGTTGCGTACCTATTTGTGTATAAAATTAATTAAGTAAGCAATTTAAATCATCATGTGTTGCAGTGGGTGCCGTCTCATGTCGGTCTGCGTAGTAATGAGGAGGCCGACCGATTAGCCGAAGATGCTATTAATTTAGAAGAAATTCAAAATTTATTACCTAATTATTCGGAAATTTTAAATAAATATAAAAGACATGTTTATGAACTATGGAAGGAGTATTTTATTGAAAGATCGCAACACAAAGGCATTTGGTATAAAAGTATACAAAGCGAGCCTCCTCATATACCCTGGTTCCATAGATCAGGCTTGAGTCGGAGCCAGATTGTTGCTGCACACCGACTTCGTTCAGGACACATACCATTAAATAAGTTTGCACATCTAATGCGTAAAGCGGATTCGCCTGATTGTGAAATGTGTGGAAAGCCAGAAGATGTGCAACACGTTTTAATGGAATGTGTCCGATATACTCATAAAAGAAATGAGTTATTTAATTTGATTAAAGTGCCTCTAATGAATGTGGGTATCTTTAATGATAATGCGCATATAAATTATCGAAAATTTTCGGCAACGGTCGTATTTTCCGAGCGACGCGACGGTAGACGATATTGCATTTTCAGGATTTTCTAATTTAATTGCAATGCGTTTATGATACATGTATAATTATAGTCAAAGTTCGTCGTGATATTCCTGTAGCTTTTGTAACACGGTCATTATTCACGGTCATTCATGCGCATTATTAATTTGGGAGTACTGTAGAACTTACTTGATCAAAATATAACATTTGCCAGTTTTGACTTTCGATCGCGAAGCTCTATGTCAAAAATGTTTGGAAGTGTCATGGCACTTGTGTTGCGTTAAGTCAAATCCCATACTTTTTTGACATCTAACTTCGCTATGCATAATCCAAACTAGCGAATTCAATTTTACTAAGCACTCTCATCATTGCCACAGAATAGATAATAGTACAAGTATCATTGCACTGGGTTATATTTCGGAACGTATACAACGTTTTAAGCAAAATGGCGTAAGTAACATAGTCGGCCTTTTTAATCATCCGAAGTCGGACATTTTTAATCTGTGTAAGACATGTTGACTAACCAAACGCGGGAACTTAATGAACGATCCCTCGGGTTATACAGGGTGCACTCTTTGTTCAGAGGGGATGATACGGATCGATAAAAATACATACAAGGCACGTACGCCATTATTAGCCATTTGTTCTAGAATAAAAGGACGTAAAAGACAATTTGTCTGAAACCAGACATGTCATGTTCTTCTTCTTCTTCTTCTTTTATTTATGGCAAACAATCGCTTTTTAGCGACATTCTGCCAGTGTCAAGTATTGAAAATAAAAAAATGTCAATAGGACTTGAATGTCAAGCAGCTGTCACCAGCACATTATCATTTATCGATGATATTGACAGGTAAGTTTGGGTGTAAAAGATCAACCTCTAGGCGGGCCCCTGGACGAGCAATTTTATTGCGCAATATCACGTTTTGCGTAATATTATTGACCGTCTAGGGTTGATACTGAACATCGCGCGCCTTCAATAAACTGTTCAATAAAATTTAAGCGTGATATTACAAAACACAATTGATCGTCGAGACTCTAGAGTCTAGACTCAAAGAGCTGGCTCATGTGACTTTTATTGCGCAATATCACGTTTTGCGTAATATTATTGACCGTCTAGGGTTGATACTGAACATCGCGTGCCTTCTATAAACTGTTCAATAAAATTGAAGCGTGATATTACACAACACAATTGATCGTCTAGACTTTAGACTCAAAGAGCTGGCTTATGTGACTATAATACGAGATGGCTGCGTTATTTCTAATTTCGAATATATTCAAGTAGAGTAAATATTCTTATACATATTTAATAACCAAAAAATCTTCGCAGAATAATTAATCCTAGGACTTTTTTAATTCCATTTTAAGCCTAAGCTGTCTTCACAGTTTAAGCAAGTAACGATTTTTAGAGGTACTTATGGTATTTATTGGTCCTAAATTCTAGTTCTATTCTTGGTAGTTTCAAATTACTTTTAACACAATAAACTGATCGAGCTAGTATTACACTATAAACGACGATTAAAATATTTTATTGGGCCTTTGTGCAACATGTAACGGTTATTTTATATGCTATATATTCGGAAATAAGACGTCCAATTAGTTATATGATCTATGTCAGTGTTTTCCAACCTGTGGGTCGCGACCCCCTGGGGGATCGCATAGCTTCTGTATGTATTGATGTCGAGAGAACGATTTTAGTAAAAAAATTAACTGTAAAGATTAAAAATGATATATATTATGTACAGAGAATTTTACCAAAAGAGTATTAATATTATACTCATTAACATAGGTAGGTACTTGACAAAAAAGCAAAAAGTGAGGATGGAGGGAGGTCGACAAATATTTTTATATGCCAGAGTCGCATCAAAAAAGTTGAAAAACACTGATCAATATCGTAAAGAAGTTCTGACTTTGCCATCGTGACTGTTGAATTGGAATTTAATTACTTATCCGTTGTTTAAGATATTGCCCCAATAAAACGTTTTACTGTCACTAATCAAAGATGCAGTAAATTAGCATCTTAATTAAATACATGGACTCCTCTAAAGTAATTTAAAACGCTTAAGGACTGTACAAAGTGTGAAACGATTCTGAGTTTACGAGTTTTGCTTGCTGAATTTCTATGGAAAGCTAAATGAGCTAAATTTTGTTAATATCATCATAGAAAGGCATTTTCGTTATTGTCATATTATTTTGTTTTAAAAATGTTTGGTTTACTTTTCGTACTTTAAAAGTAAGTTACATTATAATAATTATTAACATGCGACATCAATAATTGTAATTACATAATATTATTATTATGTTACATACATTATAATATTCTATTCTAGTATTTAATTTATACATAAGCAAAAAAGTCCATGGCGTGATGGACAGCAATCACAATAATATGTTGATATTATTATAATATGATGATATTATTGTAAGTAATAAATTATCCTTGGTGCGAATAAACTAAATTAAAAGATAGCAAAAAAAGGATAATATGGGCGGATAGCCCATAGATGGCCCCAAATTGCAAATAAAAAAAAGCGGCCAAGTGCGAGTTGGACTCGCCCATGGAGGGTTCCGCAGCAGCAATAAGGTTTATTTTTATGAAATTAAAAGGTTTTTGATTTATTTTTATATTTCAGTCTATTTAATGAAATTTAGATTAAGGTTTAACATTTATGACGTATAAAAAAAAACTACTGGCTAGATATTGTTCAAACCAATTTTCGTTGGAAGTTTTTATAGTAGTTTTTAGAGTCTACTTTTTAGAGTAGAATTATCATGCCCCTACTTTAGAAATTAGAGGGGGGGGGACACACATTTTACCACTTTGGAAGAGTCTCTCTCGCAAACTATTCAGGTTAGAAAAAATGATATGAGAAACCTCAATATGATTTTTGGAGACTTATCCATAGATACCCCACACGCAAAGGTTAGATGAAAAATTTTGTTTTTGTTTCAGTTGTACCTATGGGGACCCCTAAAATTTTTAATAATTTTTCCATTTTTGCATCAAAATCTTAATGCGGTTCACAGACTACATCTACTTACCAAGTTTCAATAGTATAGCTCTAATAGTTTCGGATAAAAGTGGCTGTGACATACGGACGGACAGACAGACAGACAGACAGACAGACAGACATGACGAATCTATAAGGGTTCCGTTTTTTGCCATTTTGGCTACGGAACCCTAAAAAATATGCTACATCACCATTAACTTTTCCTGCGACCACAGAACATGTTAAAAGAGGGTTTAAACCTCTTTTAACGTGTTCTGTGCCTGCGACTACGTGGGCGCAAAGTAAATTCCGAAAGAATCGTGCGTTTTCACCCAATAAAAAGTAGCTGTCTACTTTGTCAATTTATATTTGCGCAAAATTTTATGAAAATCATACCAGCTGTTCAAACATGATTAATAGAAATAGGTTTTCATTTTTATATATCTGAAACAAAATACTCTATAAAAAGACCTAAAATATTTCTACCGGAAACAAAGTAGTCATTATTAAAAAAGGACAGGTGAACGTAGCAGTAAAAATGCAAAAATGTCCCAATTTTATTGGGGCCCAAACAATAAAAAGTGAGACAAAAACACAAGCCCGTAAACAAGGCAGGCCGCAGCGCTGACGCGATGTTGTTAAATCTAATTTATAGTGTATCAAGCCAAGCCTCCTTCTAGAACATGTTAGTCCTATTTCGATAGAGACTTGGGCAATATTTTATCTAGTGGCTAAGTTGTTTGAAGTAGGCTTGTCGATGTGTTATAGACGAATAAAACTTATTAATTTGAGTCCTAAATTGACTATTTAATAAAATGTATGTTATGATTTATGAAAGCTTCGTTTTATATTTTCGCATGTTTAAACTTCAATTTATTAATTGTGCTAAATTTTTAACAGGTGATGTATAATGTTGATTTATAAACACAACATCATAAAAATTAACTTCCCCAAAAAATTAAGAACGTTATTTTTATAACTTTACAAAAACTTTGCAGTCATCATTCACAAAAAATGGCACCTGTCCTTGGTTTTTAAATGAGATATAAAAATAATCTCTCATTTTAATAGCCTTGATATTGTTACTGTTAATAATTAAAAAAATATCCTTGTCCTACTATTTTAACGCAAGATTAATAAAGATGCATTCCTTTTTCAATTAATTCCTTTTACTATGATCTACAAAATTGGTAAAACCAACGTACTTATTATTATTTGTTGTAGACTCCAAAATCAGTTCTTTGACATTTTTGACTTCAAATAATATGATAATACTGCTTTGATTTTCACTAGAAAGCTAACTGGATCGAAAAAGACACAAAGCTGTATTAATATTGGATGAAAAAAGTAGAATTGAGGTACTAAACTATTTAAAATAAACAGCATAATATTATTCAAACTTTTCTAATCCATCATCCAAAACATATATCACTGGGATTATCTGAGGCCCCGACCAATTTTAATTAAAGTGTATGAAAGCTATTAAGAGGGCTTTAAAATTTCATACAAAATTGTTTTGAATGGGTTGTATGGCTGAAGATCATTACGCTGGCCCACTTTGACTCCTGCTGTTTCAATTAAGTCGCTGACAATACTTTTAAAGCTTGACCAAAGAGTACCGAAATATAATGTACGGCGAATTGGTAGTTTTGATACTTGTAAAATGAAGCTGTTAAATAATTATGTTATTTTTCTTTTATAATTAACATAATCTTCAGAAACTCTAGAGAAATTGTGTATGGCGATTTGGTTGTTTGATACGTTAGTGAACTAAGGATGGCAAATACGCCTTTTTTATTTTGTAATTTATATCGACTTTAAAAATCTAATGTGCTTAAAATATTGGATACTTTACTCATTTCTACAATGGTCTTAAGTTATTCTGATGAAAATATTGACTCCCTTAGAACTCCTACAAACTTTGGTTAGTAATAAAAAATAGTCTTTTTTTCTTGATATTCCTCTTATGATCACCAACTGTTACAAACGCTTAATTTGAATGCTTTACATATTACGCTTATAATATTTAAAGATCGATGAACAATAATTATTACTGTATCATTTTGATTATAACGATAACAGGTTACTTTTTAAAGAAAACATGCATTAATTTCTTAGTAAATTTATATATTTCAAGTATTTCTTAGTAAAATATATTATAAAACAGCGACTATCAAAGTGTATGCTTCCACCTCAAACCTTGTTAACTTCGATCAAACTCATGTGCCGATGGATATTAAATACCGGAGTTCAGGCTCTGACGGTTCAAATTAACTATTACCAGCTGCAGCTTCGGCCATCATGTTGCTCCTATTTTACTAATAATTTTAATGTTATAAGTATTTCCTTCTTTATAAACTGGTAAAGGCATCCAAAATCTTATTATCTAAAGTATCCATTAGAGTTGATAAATAACACAGAACTGAACTCCTAACTTATAATATTATGTTATTTTTTTCCAAAAACGTTAACAAAAAGTTATAAGTACGAATTTAAATTCATTCTAATTTAATTTAATCCACTTCATTTATTTAGTATAATTTTAGTAAGCTGATAATAAGTGATAATAAACTACGAGTATGACGTGTATTAAAGTGTCCTTCAATTAGTTATATTTATTATGTACTTTTAGGTTCCTAATTTAATTTTTTCTTATTTTTTTCAGGTCAAACAATTAATTACTTATGAGAAAAATCTAGACAACCATTTAAGGTAAGAAATTAGCAAGCCAAACAGCTCGATTTAGTTTTCTACCATATTACGTTTTAGTTGTAAAGGTAGTAAACACAGTAAATACAGAGTGTTTTAATTAATTACCTGTATTATTTTATTACTGCGCTTATCTATAATTACAGCCATTTTGACCGTCGGCAGCCATTTAAGCAACAATTTAAATGTATGCGCAGACACCTTTTGTTACGTCGCTATAAATTACAATAAATAGTAAATAGTGCACATTTCACATGAAGTAAACGATTGTTCCGAATTAACGAACCATGTCATTACTTACGTGAATATCATTAAGAGATCTTATCTCATCAATGTCAAGTATCAAATACGTTTGGGTTATGTATAGGTAGGTAGGTAGTAGGATATTCGGATACGGTTAGGCTATTTTGGTCTAGTAATTTTACGATCCTAGTTTATTCTTCCTGAAAAAGTTTAGTTTTCAGTTACTTCAGACTAACATAACAAAGCTACCAAATAATAATGATTTTTTAAAACAGTGTTTTTTACTTAATCAAATTTAGCATGGAAGTAGTTTGGGCTCTGGATTATCAACGGCTACTTTTTATTCGCAAAAAGTATAGGTATTAATTAGTGTTTCTGTAGATTTTTTCCCGCATTATCTAACAACATAATGTAGGATTTCATACGAGTAACTTAGTGATTTTTTAACACGTTTTTTTTGCTTAAAAGATTTAGATACAGAATGTTATACAAAGTATCTTGATTTTTAATATCTATTTATATTATACCCACTGCCGCCCCCAAAAACCACCACGTAGGTACACTATCTCATTAGTGATAAAAACCTAAGTCAGACACGACAAAAAGATAAATTAAGTTTACAAAAGATAGAGATAGAACCAAAAAGATTAATGTACCACAGAAGGGATCAGATTTATAACAACGGATGCTTTTAGTTAAATAAGTCTAAAATACTTTATCTATCTCATCGATTTGGGCACAAAACGGTTCGAGATAAAAAAGGATGAGGCGCCCCACTAAATCACTATGCGAAATATCAGGTCAGAAAGTTAACTCATAATTTCCGATAAACTAGATAGAAAAGTGTTTTGTAAGGCGAAAAATATTGCTGTGGACAATTTTATCAGAATAAATACGTTCATAATTATTATTAGCAAAGCAAAGGATATCAAAGGAGAGACGCAGCAAAGAAACCTTAAAAGTACTGTAAGTATGTTCACTTCAGAGTCTAGACATCCTTACTAATATTATAATCAATGTGAAAGTTTATCTGTCGATCTTATAAAACTGCGCTCACTTAAAAAACTGAATCACTTTATAATATACTAAAATTTATATCTAAGAGATTCTTTAGGGAAAAGTCAAAAGACAAAGGCAAATTTTTATCGCTGCCAATTGATATTTCATAGCAATAGTGTTATACCAACCTGCGGCCTACCGACAGAATCAGAATCGAATCAAGAATATAAACTAGATAGAAAAGTGTTTTGTAAGGCGAAAAATATTGCTGTGGAAATTTTTATCAGAATAAATACGTTCATAATTATTAGCAAAGTTATCATAATTCAAGACGTGAGTGGAAGAATAAGGTAAGTGACATGAAAAAACTTTCCGTTTATTTGCTTAAAATAGAGGGTTTAGGGCTAGAAAAATTATTTGAAATAGAAAAATTATCGATTATATGTATAGTCAGATACTAGCTTGGTTATGAAGTGCCTAGTTACAAGTTTTATTAAAATAATTAGGGAAAAAATTAGTTACCTATTGTCCGAATGTTACGAAATGTTACTTGTTCGATTCTTCCACTCACGTCTTCAATTGATAAAGGAGAGACGCAGCAAAGAAACCTTAAAAGTAAAATAATGCTTTGCTGCATATGTACGCAGCTGAGTCCCGTGAATTTTAGGGATTAAATTTGTACGCATGTGCCTATTTAGCTACTAATTAAGTAGGTACTTGTTCTATTACAATCGCGTTTAACTTTATCAAGGGAATCACAACACGGCTTCTTGCCATTGTCCTCCTACAGTATCTTTCATCGTTGTGTGTAACATGAGACTTTTAGAACTTATAGGTTAAATGTGTAGTTAAAAAAGTTCCTGATGAATAAAATTTTATATTAATAATAATATTATATCGATAGCGATAATGTAGAAACGACAAAAATAATTTTATAGTGAAACGAGGTTTTGCTGTTATTCACAGAAAAAAATCACTACTGTAAGGAACGGAGAAAATAATAATAATAAGTGGCAAATTATAACTATCTATTATTTGAATTTATTTGCGTATTATGGCCTAAAACAAAGATTAATTTCCGATGGAACAGACATAGGAGACAGAGAAGGTCCGATGCGACAGACACAATATGTTATGTACGTATAAATTTTGTATGATCACTATAGTTAATAGGGTATAAATTAAATCGACAGCTTTAGTACGAACAAATAAGGGATATTAAATCATTTAGTCGCACACACGTGTTTAAAAAATTAATAATTTTTATTTTTATTTATGGTCGTCTCCTCTAATATTAGCCAATAAACAAAAGGATATCAAATTCATCTTTCCTTTTTTAAAGCGTAGACAGGTATCTATGACGAATATTATACATAATTTGACATTAAATATACGTCACAGCATATCTTATTGATCTTGAGAATATCAAATGACTGGAATGGACTGTTTGTTACGATCGGGCATCTGAAAATAAAACACTAACAAGCCAAAAAAGTTGGGGTAAAAAATACCGATTAGAATCAAATTGTAGTTGAGGACGGGAAGGCGCTTTAAGGTTAACGATTCCTATCAATTAAAGTTTTGGGTCGAGCCGACGTCCTTAGGACCCCCGCTAGGTTAGGATTTTGCACCTGTCTTTTACTGTTTAGTTTTTAGTCTACAGGTGTATTTTGCATGTCCATAAAATGCCCAAATCATGGACACTTATAAAACCTATTGTGACCATTGAAAATATTCAAATTAGTGCACTAAAGAGGTTGAATTTATTGGCTTTGTGTAAACGTTTAAACTTTACAACTTTGGCGCTTTAAAAATATTTTATTATTATAATTTTATGGCGTTTATATTGCATGTTACGAACTTTATGTGCAGTTTTAAGTGATTGCCATGTAAAAAATACTATCTCCTATTCATAACACCTAGAAGCCTAGACTCTAACCTAATCTTCAATAGCCCATACTTCCAATTTAACCTTATTTTCCACTGAACAATGGTCACCTTAGTCGCAATAAACAAAGGATAATATTTTTGATATGATAATCTCAGATCCAAGTGTGAGCGTCCTGCTGAGAGTAAGCGGAACAAATAGGTAAGCTCAAACAATAAAAAAGTCGGTTAATAAACTATACCTGAGTTTATAGCGTCAATAATAAAAATTAGTTTACTTCATCCTTTACCGATCTCTATCGTAGCTATGTTGATATTTTATGGAATTTTGTTATGCCTTTTCACCAACTGTGTCGAATAATAATAAATAACAAAATAAAAAACACGTCTTCGAATTTTGAAAGTTCTGTTTGATTTTGTTATTATCAATTTTTTCCTGTATATCAAATAAAATAAATATGTACTGAATATGAAAATTGAGTGGAAAAATTCCTAAACGAAGATTTTGGTAGAGCAAAGATTTCGAAATGAAATGAAATTGAGCTTGACGCAAAATAGCCTCATAAAAAGCTTTTCAGACGTCTCAAATGAAACAAACACTTAAAAATATTAAGAAATCCAACGCGCTGGAATGTTCTTTTCGAAATAAGTTAATTATGCTAAGGGTCTTGGTTTTAATGTTTGATACGCTATTATTTTTTATTTTATATAGTACTTGTTTATATTGTTTATATAATTATACAACAAACTTTTATATATTATACGTTGTATGTATAAAATAATATTATGTTGTTGTACGCCCGCAACTCCGTTGCGCTAAAATTCGTTTATCGCGTGAAAACCGTACTTTTTTCGGGTAAAAGCATAAAGTTAATAGCGGAATAGAGAAACAAAGGCCTGAGCAAGCGAGATGTCACTATCAGTAACACTGCGTGGTAAAAAGAGACGTGTGATACATGACAGCATCACTCTTTTTTTTGACGACCGTCAGCCCGGGGCTGACCGTTGACAATTAAATCTCATAGAATTCATGTTCAATCATGCTTGTGTAAGTGTATACGTACACATATTTTTCACACAGATGAAAACCAATTCGGTTACGTTTGACAGCTCGAGTTTGTTGCTCTATTCCGCTAGGTATATTAACTTTATGGATAAAAGTATATCTTGTGTCTGTTGCCGTTGTTATCTTTCCCGGGGTTCTTCCCGGGAAATCCCGGGGTATCTTCATTTCAAATTTTATCAAAGTCGGTTCAGCGATTAGGACGTGAAGAGGTAACGGACAGACAAACACACTTTCGTATTTATAATATTAATATGTAAGTATGAATATGCATATTTTAATATTTAGACAGTTGTAGTTGTAAATAATTCCAGCCTCATTACAGCTCTGCTACAAACACTTTTGGGTTAAAAAATATTATTTTTATAAAACCTTTCTTAGAATTTAAGTAAGCCTCTGTAGTGCCTAGGATTTTAAATACTCGTTACTTCTCAAACTTTCTTATTTCCTCCTAGTTGCAACAGTTAAGCCGTAACTTTTCTTTGATGAATACTGCCACGGTTTTAATTTTTCTTTAATGGTTTATTTTTACTAATTTTTTGCCAACTTTGGAAAAATCATATAACTTTCTCAAAGGCTTACACTTTTAATTATTTAGTGAAAATTGTTTTTCAACTTACATTGTTTAAATTGTTTGCGGAAGGTGGAAGGAAAGTTAACACCTTTTGAAAGACACGGATTATAAAAGGGACCGTGGTAATGGCGTTCTTGTGTTTTTCAGAATAAACTTTAACGGAATTTCGACACACAAAGAAAGTACTTTATTTCACCCTCACTTTATTACAATTAAGTACATGATATTACTAATAAAAATATTCAACTTAATTTTTAAAATCGTCGTCTGGCTTATTTCCAAACGTCTTATGACCCTCAAGGACAACGGACACAGGCTGTATAAAAATATTTATATTTTTATATATTAAGGGTGTATGTGTATAAACTATGATGTAGGTCAGCCTTTCCTAAAGTCAGTGATACTGCCCCCTCATGGGCGCTGAAGGTGTAAAGGTGGGTGTGGGATCCAGAAAAAAAAATGGTGGCGTTATGTAGATTCTTGGGAGTGATTTATTTCATCTGGATGCATTTTAAATTGAAACTATGGCGGCGCAGCGCTAAAACATAATTTGTTCTTAAAGTGGGCAGTAGACAAAATTAGTTTGGGAACCCCCCTCCCCCTGGTGTAGGTGAATGGAAAGACTCTATATAATTTTATTTACCACGAAATATATAACAAAAACCTAAGAGAATATTTTATGTAATAGTCCTGTAAGCCTCCAGAGTACAGTTTCAAAGGAGAGCATTCCTATTGTAGCTATGGGACATATTAAATTTTTCGAAGCGACCAACTTTGCCAACAAACGTACAATGTTTTTGTGTTTCTTTGGAGTTGAAACTTTAAAAATAAAAACTTTATATCTCCACGTTATGAAAATGTTACAGCACTTTCCAAATTTATGTCGACATTTTTTAAAACTGTCGCAATCCATTAATTGAAAAATATAGAAGTCGAACTAGTACCAATTATTGTTAATAATAAGCAATCATATTTTTACTAAAATCATAACAGAAAACTTAGGTAAATTTGGCATAATAATATCTTTGAGTGCAAAATATTGTAAAATCATTTTTGTTAACATCCAGATCAAATTATATATAAAATTGAAACTTTAAATTAATATTAACGTCTTTATTTACTGGCCATTGATAAATTAAAATTAGTAGAATTTTTAATAGCCTTTACTAACTAGGCAAGGATCGTATGTAACGTGTTTGTATTTAAAAATAACAACGCTTACGCCCAGGTTATTTTTAAAACCGACTTTAAAAACCCTATAAACTGAGCATATTGATTCACCAGTAGAACCTTCAATTATAAAGCAATTTACACAGTTCCAGTAAAAGTTTAAAAAGCTAAAAAATCAAAACGAGTAACATGAACATTTAAACTGGGGCGTTTCATGCTAAAGTCATGTACCGTTGCGTTTCAGAAAGAAGTTAACAATCGCTGCAAAAGTTTTTTACATTGTACCAGTTAAACGCAAAATGGTCTAAGCTGAAACTTTTAATGATCTGCACTAAGATTATTTTTAAACCTACTTATAGTACTGTTAAATGAGGATTCTTTTGAAGTAACAAAATGTTATTGTAACAGAAATTTTATAAAATTTTGAGTGTAGTTTGGTACGTCATATTGTCTTATAGTATTTGGATGAACTTAGGTCTACAAAATATATGAATAATAATAATATAACTTAATATACTTTTTAGATAGCTATTGAATCATATTTATATCGCTTCTGTGATTGCTTGTGGTACATAAAAATAAGATAGTACCTACAGTGCTATCTAGACAATCAAGCTAATACCATTTTTAAAATCTTAATTTTTTATCAAACTAAATCCGATTTTCTCTGATGGTAAACCAAAAAATGCACTAAAACCGTCAAATACTCGAGGATGGTTTTCGGAAAAACACGGTCCGAAATTTTGCTCGCAGCTTACAGGAATATGAACTAGTATGTAAGCCGCAGCCGACAGCCTTTTCACGGATAAACCCCTCGGTACTTTGTAGAGATGAGGTTTATTTCATTTTCAACCCCCAAATATTCAACACCTAAGTAACTTCGTACTATCGAGTAGTGCCACAAGTGCCCTGTGCCTGTAAATAAATAAATCGAGATTATAAATTCTGGTATTGATGAAAACTACAAATAACCGTAAATTTTTTAATTTCCAAATAATTTTATGTATAGCTGTTATTTCGAGTGCTACGTCGTACTTCGTAGATGGTCTACGAATCGCTACGAAAAACAATATTATTGTTGTATCAAAGCTATTTTGGTAATATATAACGGAGAATTTAGGCACAACTTTGCTTCAAATAGTGTTATTTTACGAAGTTTTGGCTATGTGTTATTTTAAGTATGACGGAAAACAGCTGTACTCTACTAAATTACAAAGAGGAGCACACAGAACGCGGGCCTAAAATTCGTGTTGACTTGTGTTATTTTAAGAAGCTTTCTAGTATAAATACATTAATAAATAAGTATTAAATTTCTTCACTTTTATGCTGGAATTCAAATATATAAAATATATATAAAATAAATACTGGTAGTTTCGAAACGCTACTGTAGACCCGGACGTGTCAGGCTGTCCGGCGCTGTCCGCAAGTCGAAGTGGAAACGCCTGCCATTTTGTGTTTATTTCAGATACACTGCAAATATAAGGGTAGGTTCCGAAACATACGCCTAGCATAACCAGTGTACGTGACGTCATGTGTCCGAGGCTATATTGTACTAGTAGTGAGAGAGAGTTACGCATTAGCATGTAACTAAGCCATCGTACGTTATTGTACTGGCCAGTATTTTGGAACATACGTCTACAGCTTTGTGTTCTTGACGTCACGATCACTGGCCAGAAAAATGGGTTATATTATTTTCAAAGCTTATATGGTAAGAGAACACAAGGAGTTGTGTTCTTTAAACATAGTACGACGTGTCAGTTTTTACTCCGGCTAAAAATACTTAAGATGCATCGAGGGGATTTGTATATATTTTATGGAATAATCGATTCCTTATGTCCACAAGGTTGACATAGTAATCGACATTTTTATCTGAATGAGATGATGAGTGATTAATGTGTTTGACAGTCAGCATCTGCACCTCTGCGTGTATGTAATATACAATTTCGGAAAAGTCAAAATTGGCAATTTGGAGACGGCAAATTATCACGTAAAATATTACCAGTTTTCTTGCCTGAGTAAGGTGGGAAAACAGGTAAGATTTTACGGGTTAGCCGTTAGCGTTTTAAATGGTATTACGCATCCATATACCTATACAATATACATTCAGTAGTATGTATTCATGCAAACATTCCAGGCTGTAGCCGAACATTCATGCAGTTACTTTAATATCCTGTGCAGCCAGCAGTTCCGTCTGCACTCACCCGGCAAATACCTACACTCTACAGTTACTATTTTGTGTGCAAATAAAATTTATTTCGTAAACATTTTTGGATTTTAAAGTTATTTTGTACGGTATCCACGAATCCGTAGTATTTGGTCCATATCTATACCAATACTGATATAGTGGCGCAGGTTTCAGGAGCGAGTAAAATGGAAGGGAGGAAAAGCCTTTTCTAGCAGTGAGATATCATAGGTAACAAAAAAAATATCTGAAAACTCTGAACCGACTTAGATCATATTTGGTATGGAGTTACTTTGGGCCCTGGGAATAGACACGAATAGCTTACCGTGAGGTAAATAAAATTTCAGCACAATTAAGCATTGGCGACGAAAGAGGTTCCTTTGCTTAAATCACATAGGCTCCGAAACTACTGAATTAAATTTGACACATTTGAAAGTAAACCACAAAGAACAACATATTAAGTTACTTCTTTAAAATTAACTATTCTCTAAGGGTGAATTGCACCAGAAGCGTTGTTAAAGTTAAGGTTAAGGTTATCGTCAAATATGGCGACTTTTGCTAGGGATTTGACAGTTATTTTCACATTTTGTTATGGTTAAAGTTATAGTTAAAGTAAGCCGGTGCAATCCACTCTAACTGTTATATTCTTCACGCTCAGAGTGCATAAACAGTTTGCTAATGTAAACTCTGTTTCGACCATTTTTGACCCCCTCCGTGTAATTTGTATAATCTTTAAACCATTTGGCTGATGACGTCACGTGCGTCTGATACCGACCATTTATCAGCGTCAACCTGTCTCGACTCCCGACTCTGACTCCGGACTATTTCGGGACTCCGCGAGGGACAAGATTTTGTTTTTTCGCTCAACACTTTGCGTGTTTATTTGTTGTGGGTTTTTCGCAATATGTTGTGAAACTGCAAAGCCTTTTTTAAGACCATTGCACTTAAAACTATAATTATAATAAAAATATTATGAGTTACTCAAGTGTTTTTCCAATAATAACGAATAATAAACTATACAATTAAAATAATAAAAACGATATTATTATAATTATGTTATGATCAACTGGATATTATGATCAACCGTTGAATGCTTATATGCTTATACATATATTCAATTTTATAAGTTTCTTCGGAGCAATCTATAAGCTAATGCCGAGCTGGCTAGTTGAGTTAAATACACTCGTTTTAAAATTAATACACATAATTTCTTGATAACGTCATCATATTATACTGATCTATAAGTATAATAATATATCCGCACAGAAAATCTTCACAACATTACTGTAGTTAAGAACTAAGAAGTCAGAGGCTTCGAACTATTTAAGCTAATCTAAGCCGATTAATAAGTTAAAGTAACTCCGCAAGTCCTTAATTAGTTGGTCCCGGTGATCACTTAACTGTTTTAGTCATTAAGCCGGTTAGATGCTTCTGGGCGAATCAATCACTTTAACAATTGTTAAACTTGGTTAGGATTACTGGAAAATGAATAAATGAAGCAAGTTTTAGCTGTTTAGGAAATAATAAAAATGATAAGGCTTTTACGAATTTAAAACCGATAACTTATTTTATTCATCCATACTAGTTAATATTGTAAACACCATAGTGTGTATGTTATCTTGTCACGCTCACACTACTGCACTGATATTTAAGATGTTTGGTAAAGACATACGTACTCGAGGCCTCAGAAAGACTTATAATATACTAGTTGACCCTGCAAACGTTGTTTTGCCATTTAAGTATTTCTACTTCATCAGGTGATACAAAATCTTACCCCCTCCTTTGTCCCCTAAGAGGGGAAAATACAGTTAATAATATGAAGTAAGTCCATTAAAGAAAAAATTTTATACAAAATCTGACCCCCTTTTTGGGCCCCTTAGAGGGGTGGTAGTTTATACACCAGATGTTGAGTTGGAAGAAGACAAATATAATATCTCCGAAAACCGCATGCAAATAGGATAAGTAGTTTTCGTGTTAAAGAAAAAAGTTTGATTCAAAATCTGACCCCTCTTTTGTCCCCTTAGAGGGGTGGGGGGAAATTTTTTATACACCAGATGTTAAGTTGGAAGAAGACAAATATATCTGCGAAAGCCGCTTTCAAATCGGATCAGTAGTTTTCGTGTGATAGTGGAACAAACATACAGACAGGCAGACAGACAGACAAAAAACTAACCACATTTTTGGCTTCTATAGCAATCTAGTGACACCCCCCGCTTATTATTTTTTGAATATCTCTACAGTTTTATTATATGTATAGATTATTATAATAGTGTTAATTAGGTAAATATGGTGCACGTGACATTAAATATCTATGCAACGAAGGACAGACAACATAACAATAAAAGAAATCATAAATTTATACAACAAAATAATACAGAAGACTTTTAATGAATCAATTATGTAATTTTATTACCATTATCTGATCTAGCCTTCACATCTGTCGCAAGCGAAACCACAGCGCGACGGAAGCAAATTAAAGACGTAAAAATACACCAAAAATATGCCAAAGAGTCTAAAAACTGTGGCAAATCACCCCACGAAATGACGAAGCACTTCTACCCATGATATTTGATACTGAGCATTAGTTTACCAAATTTTGACGTCCACATCCTAATTTCTCCAATGAAGACGTAGTTTGGTCGGTGGGATCAAGTTATGAGTAATGTTTTCTGACACTGGGCGGGGTCGACACGTCTTGGCTAAGTATAGTTAGTGACCCTTCAAAATGGCGGTGTAATTAATCATCATCAGCAAGTTCAAACGTATAAAAATAGGTTACGTGTGGGAGAGAGAGTAAGATTATGAAATTGTTTTCGGAACTTATGCCTCAGAGACAGTAAAATAACGATAATATCTTTTAAGGTGACGCCTTTATAATTTGGCTGTAGCGATGTCCATTTTTCTCAGCAATTACTAAAGCTAAGAAATTAAAGTTCACTGTCAGTATTCATCATGTCTTTGTCTTTGAATTACCCATAGCATAACGCGATTGGTCAAATTTTATACCACAGAATAATCAATCAAAAAGACCTCTGTAAAAAAAGGGATTCCTATTTTGCCAACAGAGGAGAGTGATATAAGCTTCCAAAATTTGTACATAAATTGGTTCTAGTATACACTTTAATTTGCCCATAGCTTATATGAAATGTATTTATGGTTTTTAAATTACGCGACAAAAACCATTTTGTCGCTACGCCCTTTCCATTTTTTGCTGTTCCATTGCTTGTTTTCTATGAGAGGCCGGGCCAGCCTCGCATAGAAAACAAGCAATCTAAAACACATCCAACACGGTTTTTTTACTTTAACATGGCGTCACCTTAAGTGGTGTAAAAAACTACTGAAACGTCCTAACATGTCAACCATACCCATGAAAAGAAGCTACAAAGCACATAAACTAAGTAAAGAATGGCTGATTGTTTATTACCATTTTCATTAATTTTGAAGTAAAATATATTATGTAGAAATGAAACGAAACTTTTCTTTATCGCACTGACAATACATGCTATTAAAATTATTGGCAATTTAGCCATAGTAAGCTTTATTTATAATAAGATCAAAGCAAATTTGAACAACCTGTAAACATTATTATGTACGTAGTTATGTCAACCCCTCAGCACCCTGTCATCATTATTTAATGCAGCGATGACAGATTAACTGCTTATCAGTAATTGTTCCAGCTAAGCTTTGTTTATTAAATATTAAATTCATAGGAAGTATGACGTTGTGTCTGGCTCCACCACTGTCCTGAGAGCAGATAGAACGTCAGTCGATCATAGCATGAGCTTCTGCTAGGTAGTCTCCGGACAGACTCTAGCTTTCTGTAAAAGCTCTGCCCGTTAGCATTAATTAAGTTTCATTATATTATAAAGTCTAATAAATGTAACTTGGAAATAAACTTTTAATAGTTTTTAAAAAAGTCGTTTTCGCTCCCGCAAACTTGTCTGGCGCAGCCGGTAGGATTTTTCCGAAAAATCACATACGTCAATCGTCGCGTTTAAATCATCGATCTGATAAATCGTGAACGAGCCTGGCGCAGTGGAGGAGAGATCCAGAACCAAACAAATTCGACAAGACAGCTGAAAGAAAATGAATACGGCGTGTTGGTGAGTCGAACTTTTTCACCTTCCTTGCCCATTGTTAATCCAGGAATAAATCTTCCGTTTTAACGTAATCTGGTTTCCCAGTTATTATTTTAAGTGTGTTATATGTGTTAAAAAATTAAATGAATATTATATGAATAAGAAATTGAAAATAATTATTATTGAAATATTATTGTGAATTAAAATTGAAAAGTTTAGAAGTGAATGAAAATTAAATATTATTGAATTATAAAAAGAAATATTGAATAAATAAAGTTAAAAGATTATAGTGAGTAAAGTTATATTAAAATTTATAAAAATGGAGCAAATCACGCTAATTCCGAGTGAATTTATAAAATTAATCCCATTGTTTAGTGGAGATAAAAGGCAATTAAACTTATATTTAAGAAAATGTGAATATGTAATTGAAAAGTTTAAGGGTAGCCAAGCCCAAAATACTTATATTATGCATTGTTTAATGAGTAGGTTAGTGGACAATGCTGCTGCTCTTATTAGTGAAAGAGAGGACATAGTATCTTGGACAGATTTTAAGGATTTGTTAGTCCAACATTTTGGTGATCAGCGTAACGAAGAGTGCATAGCCATTGAGCTAGAAAATTTGAAAATTAGAACTCACGAAACGTATTTAGATTTTTGCAATAGGATACAATCTGTCAGATCAAACTTAATTTCTAAGGTAAATAGAATAGACAACGATGAGATTAAGAAGAGTAAAATTATAATTTATAATAATATAGCATTAAATGTATTCTTATACAACTTACCTGAATACATGGTGAGAATAGTAAGATTAAAGGCACCGAGTAATTTAGAAAATGCACTTAGCATTGTGTTAGAAGAAGTAAATTTCCATGAACAATATAACGCGAAAAATAAAATATATTCCCAAAATAAAAATTTTCAAAATAATTTTAATTACAAAAATAATTTTATGCAAAAGCCAAATACATTTAAATTTGGAATTCCGCAACAGGCACAATTTAATTATAACCAAAAGCCAATGTCACAAAAATTTAAATTTAATAATTATAACAATAATGATAATCAACAGTTCGGATATAAGCCTAATTTTAATAATAATCAACAGTTTGGTTATAGACCAAATCTTAATAATAATTTTCAGCGAATGACACCGCAACAGTTCGGTCAAAATAATAAGTTTCAGAACCATTTCTCAAATAAACCATTTAACCAATTGCATGGCCAGTACCAGAAGCCACAGTCACAATTCGGCTATAGACCTCAATTCGGCTATAGACCACCGCAAAACTTAGGTTACAAACCACAGGTTCAACAACAGAATACGGATGTGTCTATGAGGACAGCCCCTAGACCAACTATAAATCATTTGCAATTAAATGAGGAAAACCCTCAAGCTTCAACTTCCCAGGACTATGGTCGAGATGAAGTTGATAATGTAAGTTTTAATTCAAATAATTATGTAGCGCAGCCAAATGAAAATTTTCGTGGAAAAGCCTCAAGTGGCCCCATGAAGTAATTGAAATTAATTGTAATAAAAATCTTAAGTTGCCGCACATTTATATACCAGAAATAAATTCTAAATTCATGATCGATACGGGTAGTACACGTTCATTTATAAGACCAGATATAGCATATAAATATTTTAGCAATTACATGTATAATGAGCCATTCGAAGTAATTAGTACACATGCGTCGAGCATACACCACGAAGTTATTAATATTCCTTTATTACCCATATTTAAGTCAAATAATTTTCATAAGTTTTATGTGTATAATGTAGATAGTAAGTACGATGGATTAATTGGTAACGATTTATTAAAACAATTAGATGCAGTAATAGATTTAAAAAATAAGGTACTTAATATTAAAAATGGTAAAATTCCAATTATATATAATGAAAAATGTCTTATTATTAAATTACCACCACGTTGCGAATTACGTGTTAGCTTACCGACAACATTAAAGTCAGGTGTAGCAATTTTAAATTTTGAAGAATTTTGTGATGGCGTTCGTATGCCTAGTGCATTAGTCACATGCGAAAATGGTTTTGCGAAAACAATTATACAAAATACAAGAGATGAAGAGATGAGGTTAACAATCCTAGCACCTTTTGAAGTCATTAAATTTAACGGAGACATGCGTAAATGTGAAATAAATAATATAAATAATTGTAATGATATAGAAATTGATAATTTGTTAGAAGAAAACTTAAAAAATAAATTGAGGTTAGAACACATGAATGAAGAAGAAAAAAATCAAATATATAACTTATGTAGGGAATATAAAGATATATTTTATTGTGAACATTTTCCATTATCTTTTACCAATGAAGTTAAGCATTATATAAGAACAAAAAATGAGGACCCTATTTATATTAAACCGTACAGACAGGGCCCAGTACAGTCAAAAGAAATACAAAACCAAGTAGAAAAATTATTAAGGGATAATGTTATACAAGAGTCATTTTCTCCTTGGAGTGCACCTGTGCATTTAGTTCCAAAAAAAATAGATGCATCAGGCGAACAAAAATATAGAATGGTGATAGATTATCGTCGTCTAAACGAAATTACGGTAGATGATAAATACCCACTACCACACATTACAGATCTTTTCGATAAGTTAGGAAATAGCATATATTTTACAACCCTAGATTTAGCTAGTGGATACCATCAAATTAAAATTAATGAAAGTGATCGTCAAAAAACAGCTTTTAGTACACAATCAGGACATTTTGAATTCTTGAGAATGCCGTTTGGCTTAAAAACAGCACCAGCAACATTTCAGAGAACTATGGATAACGTTTTAAGAGGATTACGAGGATATCATTGTATGGTATATATAGATGACATAATAGTATATTCAGGATCACTACATGATCACATAAATAGCTTAAGAATAGTTTTTGATAGATTACGTAAAACAAATTTAAAAGTACAGTTAGATAAATCAGAATTTTTAAGAAAAGAAGTACTATACTTAGGGCATACAATCACTAAAGATGGCCTTAAACCAAATAACGATAAAATAAAAGCAGTATTAGATTACCCTTTACCTAAAACTATTACAGAAATCAAAAGCTTTTTAGGATTGGTAGGATACTATAGAAGATTTATAAAAGATTTTGCAAAAATAACACAGCCTATGACAGCGTGTTTAAAGAAAAGAAATAAAATAATTATTAACGAAAAATATATAGAGGCATTTCAAAAATGTAAGGAATTGTTAATCAACGCACCATTGTTGCAATATCCAGATTTTGATAAACCATTTATTTTAACGACCGATGCTTCAAACATAGCGTTAGGCGCAGTACTTTCTCAGGGATCTCTTGGAGAAGATCATCCAATCGCATATGCAAGTAGGACTTTAAGTGATACTGAATCGCGATATAGTACAATAGAACGTGAATTGTTAGCTATAATATGGGCAGTCAAACACTTCAGACCATATTTATATGGCAAAAGATTTAAAATTTATACAGACCATCGCCCATTGGCATGGCTTTATTCTATTAAAGAACCAAATAGTAAATTAACGAGATGGCGTTTAAAATTACAGGAGTACGATTTTGAAATTATCTATAAAAAAGGAAAACAAAACACAAACGCAGACGCATTATCCCGAGTAAAATTAAATATAATAGAGGAGGATAAAAATTCATTAATAGTTAACGTAGATGAGAAGGAAAAGAAGTTACAAAAATATTTAACAAATGTTACAGGTAAAATAGTTAAATTAGCCGAAAATCAAAGATTGTCAGAGGATAGCAAAACAATAACTATTTCAGATTCATCTGCTACCATTTCAGTAAGTCCAGATGATTTAGAGTTTGAGGAACAATACCCGATACCTTCAGTATCGAGCAGTGATGAAACATCACATTCTAATGTAAATTACGACACCTCAGGTATACCAATATTAAATGAAGCAATTGACACTAAACCAAATCAAATTTTAGTTTTTTCATGGTTTAAAAACGAATTACACGTAAAAGATTTATCTAGACCAAAACAAAGAATTTTAGAAGTATTCTTACCTTTAAATAATACAGACCTAGTGAAAAACTTTTTAAAAGAATATGTAAGACCAAAAATTAAATATTTTATCTATTTTGAAGAAAAGCAACACAGGGTTGATTTTGCAAATACAATTATAACATTATTTAAAAAGGATACAATAAAAATGATAGAATGCACAGAACGAGTAGTTTATATAGAAGACGAAAAGGAACAAAAAGCGATAGTATTAAAATATCACGAAGGAAAAACATGCCATCGTGGAATTAAAGAAACAATGGTTAGAATTAAAAGAAATTATTATTGGGAAAATTTACAGGAAACGGTTTCAGCTATAATAAATGCGTGTGAATTATGTAGGAAAATGAAATATGAAAGAAAACCTATAAAACCCTTACAACAACTTACACAGACGCAAAATGCGCCTTTTCAGGAAATATTTATAGATTTATTTAGTATAGAGGGTAGATATTATTTAACTTTAGTTGATGCTTTTAGTAAGTTAGGTCAAGCAATTAATATAAGTAATCGTTCAACGCCGGAAGTAGTGCGAGCGTTAATTAAATATTTCTCATTTTACGGAATCCCTAAAAAAATATCATGCGATCCAGGGACTGAATTTAATAATTTATTAATGAAAGAATTAACAGAAATGTACAAAATTGAATTACATATTACTACACCAAATAACCCAAATTCTACAGGTATAATAGAAAGATTTCATTCCACCCTTTTAGAAATTTATAGATTAGCAAAATACGAACAAAAGTTTACAGATGCTGCATCAGTAATGACATATTCAATTATGGCATATAATAATACGATTCATAGCGTAACACAACTTACACCATTTGAAGTAGTCTTTGGACACACAGATTCTAACGATATATTTAACATTAGCTTTGAAAAAACATATATGCAACAGTTGTTAAAGGACCATGCAAAAAGAACGAAACATTTATATAATTTTATTACTAATAGAATGATAGAATTAAAAGAAAGAGAAATTAAAAGGAAAGGTGGCGAAATTAGTCCCGAATTAAATGAAGGAAGCACTATTTTCGCTAAAGCAGTAAATAAGCGTCAAAGTAAAGACAAACCCTTATATCAAAAGGCCCAAGTTAGTGGTCCAAATATTCGTAACACAGTACCAATAAATATAGGAACTAGAAATAGTAAGGTTCCATTAAAAAATATTAAACGTCCTCCACAGGTCGTGCATCATAGCCACGGTTGTGATGAGCCACAGCCTGGCCCTTCAACTTCAAAAGATTGACGGAAATCCAGGACTTCTTCCTGTAAGAAAAGGTTCCGCTTATAAGCAAGAAAATAAGTGGACAATTATTAAGGTTTTAGATTTAGTTAAAATATATGATGATTTAGAATATAATATTAATGGATATAAAGATTTTATTAAGTTAATTAATGATAATAAGCCACATCATAGTGAATTTAACATTATTAGAGCTCAAGCAGAATACATAAGAGACTCTACAATCTCGAAATATAAGCAAATTGTTCCCACGCAAAGATTTAAAAGAGGTTTGATAAATCCTTTAGGTACAGTAATTAAATCCATTACTGGAAACCTAGACAATGATGATGCACTCAGATACGATAGCTTAATTCAGGATTTAAATAAGAATCAAAATTTATTACAAAATAAAATTACTCTAATTACCAAAATAGTGGATTATCAAATTAATAACACTGAAATTATTTATAATAATTCTATTATTCAAAACGAACGTTTAAAGCGAATTGAATCCATGGTTAAAGATT
This sequence comes from Plebejus argus, assembly GCA_905404155.3. Lineage (NCBI taxonomy): Eukaryota > Metazoa > Arthropoda > Insecta > Lepidoptera > Lycaenidae > Plebejus > Plebejus argus. Next base: position 8,966,707 of record FR989941.1, on the reverse strand, counting down.
TAAACAATAAAGAAAATAAGTCAATTTACTCTACTTATATATTAAGTATGTTCACAACTTTTATAAATAGTTTCAGAACAATATATATTATTTTAAATGAAATTGAAAACGCTCTTGCCTTAAGCAAAGTTGCTGTTTTACATCAATCAATTGTGAATTCAACAGAATTATTGGAAATCCTAATTAATGTACAAAAATCAAATAATCATTTGTTATATCAGGTAATAGAAAGTAATTTAGTTAAGATAGAAAGTATGTTGTTAGTTAAGGCTTATGTGAAAGGAAACCAGATAACGTTTATAATAGAGGTTCCATTAATAGATAATAATACTTACGACTTTTACAAAATTTATTCTTTACCAGTTTATAATGAAATTAAGAACAAGACCTTTATTATAATCCCTGAATATCCCTTCCTTATGGTGAAAGGTTCGTTATACTCATCCGTAGCATCACCTTGTGAAGAGATATCAAATGATGAATTCCTGTGCACTGATGAAGAAATTGTGTCATATGAAGTACCCACCTGTGTAGAACAGTTGATGGAATATCACGAAGATACGTCACTGTGCATCCCTTATGCTGTCTATATTGAGGATATTAAGGTCCAACGTCTTTCAACATCAGAGTGGATATTATATTCAAAAGATAACATAATTATGACAGATAAATGTGGGAAGGAAACAAATAAGACACCTATTAAGGGGACATATATTCTAAAGACGGACCCAGGTTGTGAAATTAATTTGGGAAATTTATACCTACGGCACTTACAAAATTCATTTGGAGAAATAACCTACAAAAGCACACCCCGCATTAAATTAAATGAAATTAAGATTAAAAATACAGAAGTAACCCCTATAGACATGCAAGGAATAAACTTAGATGACACAAAACACTTGACAAACCTAGTGAAGATGCAAGAATCCTTAAGTGAACTCAGTGAAAGTGAAAATATAAAAGTCATTAAAGTGAAAAGTATAAGTGTAGCGACTATAATTTTATATTTAATCTTTTGTATAATTTTAATATTAATGATTTTAAAATATAAAAAATTTATTTTTGAATTTTTGTTTGTTAAAGGTCGCAACCCTTAAGAAATTGAAATTCCCGAGGGTTCCGATCTTAGGGAGGGAGGAGTTATGTCAACCCCTCAGCACCCTGTCATCATTATTTAATGCAGCGATGACAGATTAACTGCTTATCAGTAATTGTTCCAGCTAAGCTTTGTTTATTAAATATTAAATTCATAGGAAGTATGACGTTGTGTCTGGCTCCACCACTGTCCTGAGAGCAGATAGAACGTCAGTCGATCATAGCATGAGCTTCTGCTAGGTAGTCTCCGGACAGACTCTAGCTTTCTGTAAAAGCTCTGCCCGTTAGCATTAATTAAGTTTCATTATATTATAAAGTCTAATAAATGTAACTTGGAAATAAACTTTTAATAGTTTTTAAAAAAGTCGTTTTCGCTCCCGCAAACTTGTCTACGTCGTCGTAATGTACGTTTATAAACAAACATAATAATTATAATACATATTTTGAATAAAAGAAGCTACCCACAACGGAAGTAACTTAACATTAATTATTCTAATTGTCAAATTAACATAAACTTAATGAAAATTTTATGTTGACAAATTATATAAAAAACTAATAGTGATAAGTTAAATTAGTGTTTGAGATAGTCAATTTTATCGATATCGGAAGCGATTAAGTTAATTTATTTAAGCCACTAATTTAATACAATAATTCTGATACTTGTTAGTCCATATTGACTTATACATATTATGTCATGCTTTCTAATAAATTATCTGATGAGAGATAAAATTTTATTTCCTTGAACATTCTGAGCTGTATAAATTTTATCTGTCTATAAAAACAAAAATTTCCATGTTTGCTTTCCATACGCGAGTTAAGTCATAATCTATGGGTGTTTTTCAAATTTCTTTCTAAATGTTTGTATTTTAAATTCAACTTAAAAACATACTGAAAAGCCAATCCCACCAGAATGGTCTTCGCCGTAAAAAGGATAGAGATCTAAATAAGTGCCAAGTTTCATGGAAAATCGAAATATATGTATGTATAGGAACCAAATAACATTATGACCAAATAGTAGAGTCTATTTCTTTGCTTTATTGAATATCTATAACAATTGATGTTATTTAAATAATGTGAGATCTTAAACTAGATTAGATTTGACTTGGCCAGTTTTTATTACATCAGTCATTTCATAAAGTTATTAAATATTTTAATTCTGATGAAAACTAGCCAAGTCAAATCTAATCTAGTTTAAGATCTCACATTATTTAAATGACATCAATTGTTATAGATATTCAATAAAGCAAAGAAATAGACTCTATTATTTGTTCATAATGTTATTTGGTTCCTATACATACATATATTTCGATTTTCCATGAAACTTGGCACTTATTTAGATCTCCATCCTTTTTACGGCGAAGACCATAGATAAGAATAATGTTTGTATGGAACTTGGCTCTCCATTTACATTTATGTTTTTGGTGGGATATCATTACTTTTTGTCAAGAAAACTTTCCAAGCAAGGGTAGACACCTTAATCTTCCCAGTTCAAACATACATAATATTCGACTATAATATTCAATCGCAACCTTAAGGGGCTAATTCACCACTTCCCGACAAGTGTCGGATATGCTATCCGCAAGTTATCTGGCAGATACGTATTCTGTCAGATAAGTTGTGGATAGCCTATTTAAAACTTATCAGGAAGTGGGGAAACAGCCCCAAGCCTTATTGAGTATCAGACGAATAAAACAAAGAAAATCCAAGCGAATGGAAAAAGCAGCTACCATCAGGAGGCATTGGAATAATACGGTAAGTATAACACAATTGTATTTCCAACCATTAACTATAGGGTACAACTTATTGTGCGGAAGTGTAGCTATTATTATAGCTATATAAAAGAGAGACAGACAGATGGACGGATGGACGGACAGACGGACAGACAGACGGACAGACGTACAGACGTATTAAAAGAATTCTATGTCTATTCCCAGGACTCAAACTATATCTCCATACCAAATTTAAGAACAATCGGTACAAGCAGTTTTGGCGTGAAAAGGTAACAGACAGACAGACACACTTCATAAAGTCACCTTCTATTCATTTCCTAAAGTTTTTCACTTCACAAATAAAATATATTTACGAGGAGCTCCCTTACAATAAACGTGATTTTTAGGCCTTTTTTTGCTCATAATCAATAATGGCAGCCGGTAGGTACTTGAAATATTCACAAAATCTTTAATTATATTTTTCCTTTCATAATATATAATAAAAGTAAAATAAAATAAATATTTAAGGGGGGTCTCCATACAAAAAACACAATTTTTGAATAGTTTCGGTCTATCTAACTCGCACTTATCCGATTTTTTTTGTTTTCTGATTTTTCCCTACGCTTACACACAATTATCGAGCTGGATTCCAAATTTCAGCCTTCTAGGTCATCTGGAAGTGGGTTAGAATTTTGATCTATAGGTCAGTCAGTCAGTCAGTCAGTGATAAAAATGTAGATTTTCGGGCGTTAATATCTTAATAACCGTTTGAGCTATGCTCATGAAATTTAGAGCATATATTTATCTCGCAAGTCTCATTACATAAGCCAAATTTGAAACGTTTATGTGAAATAGTTTCTGAATTATGAGGGGGTCAAAAGTAGCTGCAAATGGTTCGTGTAATATTACACACGGTGCTGCTCGTCATTCTGTTATGCTGGAACTTGGCTGGACACGCTACCGCGTGTCTAGATCATTTCTATAATGGTAAAGGTATTAAAAATGACAAAAATCCTTACAAATAGAAATCTTTCGACTGCCAGACTGAGCATACTGGCGAAACCGCCACAGTCTTTTGTTTTAATAATGGACGCAATGTGGAAAAAAGTATTAACTATTAATAAAAAAAAATCATAATAATATTTAACTTCTTTTTTATTGCACCATCGAAACCTTACATAATAATTGATACATTTAACGAACACTGGGACAGCCAATAATGGCAATAATGAAAATAGATGAATTAAATAGGAAATGGACGGGTCAATTACACATCGTGGCGTGTCCAATAATTTATTTTCGGACAGTGACGAGACTTTTTCGGACAGCGGCCAAAAACGGTTAGTTCACTGATTAATCTTTCAATGTTTATCGGACTGATAACGATAAGATACGGAGTTAATTAACTTAGATAAACCAATGACAGGCTTTTTGACAATTACATTTTAGTAATGTTGTTTTTAATTGAATCGTAAAAACTAAAAACTTCTACCAGCTCAATATTAATTATTAATAACCATTAGTGAAATAGTTATAAAGACGCAAAGCCTGTCTAAAATAAAGCTGGGGTCCATGAGTTTTACACAGAAATATTAAAAAAAAACTCACTGAAGTTAACCGAATCCCCATAGCCGGGAACTACGGGAACGGAGCAATTGCCATGCTGTCAATTTGCTGTATTGCCAGAAATAAAACTAAAGAAAAAATAGTAAATAAACTACAAGAAATTAAATAACTTGAATTCAAAACACGCAAAGATGACTGTATTTAAGCAAAGCACGGAATACAATCAAATAGAAATGAAAACGCGGTTATTTGGAAAGGGAAATGACTGGAAAATTTTGACCGTTCACATCGATTAATGAGGCCGACATCCCGACTCTCCCCTAAACGTGAACAACAAATGCTTAGAATAGATAAAATCAATTACAACCAAGCTTAATGGAACGTTACGCAATATTTATTTTATAAGCACAAACCTTTCTGTATTTTGAACGTTGTGACTGGTAAGCTTTACGAAATTTACAGGGTCGTAAAATTAGAGAATTTATGGTTGAGAATGAAAGAGTCTAGATACATCATTATTCAATGTAGGAAATAGGAATAACGGATTACACTCAGGGAGTGCCGGCAGCAAAAATAACAAACGGAGAAAGCAAACATTCTACGCGTTAAAAAGACAGAAGCATGCGAGTACTGTTGCCGTTCCTATGCCGCATTAGCGGTATACTCTTTCTTCTTACGAATTCTCGATCAGGTTTACCCATTTCAAAAAACTGCAAAAATTTTATAAAGAAAATTTTGCTCCAAAAATGGTGGTATTACGCGTGAAGTTATTAAAAATCAAACCGAATTTTATGAAGAAATAAAACACGGAATGAACAAGATAACATTTTATGCGTACGATCGTAATGAAAGTAATTGTGATACCAGCACATAAAAAATAAATGCGCAATAATTCCGAATTCCCAGTTCGACATGAGCTGTGTTCGCAGTAAGTGACGCGACAGGGGATAGTGACGTTAAACAGTTGAAAGATGACGTGACACTTGAAATGGCGACGACGCAGTTATAGAAAAGCTAATTTTTGACACAAAAGTGACACATCTGCCCTACTAAAGTGGCAAGCGATTATCGTAAACGCCAACAAAATGTATGCGATTTGACATTCAAGTCATCGCTTCGCTAGCGAATACTAATGTCAAATCCCATTTATTTTGTTGGCGTTTACGATAATCGCTTGCCACTTGTCTATGCCCCCTGATACGAGAAGAAAAACGCAGTTGAGTAGAAAAACTACACGACATAAGAAAGGTGTCAGTAAAAAATCGGCCAAGTGCGAGTCGGAATCGCGCACGAAGGGTTCCCTACCATTATAGAGCAGGATTTTGTGAAAAATTCAAGTACCTACCTGTTGCCATTTTTGATATAGAGCAAAAAAGGCCAAAAAAAATCACGTTTGTTGTATGGGAGCCCCACTTAAATATTCATTTTATTTTATTTTTAGTATTTGTTGTTATAGCGGCAACAGTTTTCAATCTGTGAAAATATCAAATCTCTAGCTATTACCGTTCTTGAGTTACAGCCTGGAGACAGACAGACAGACGGACAGACGGACAGACGGACAGATAACGAAGTCTTAGTAATAGGGTCCCGTTTTTACCCTTTGGGTACGGAACCCTAAAAAATGACGAGTACAAAAGTATATTATGACCAGATAATGGATTCATCTCGAAAATAGAACAGACACAGGGTTCTATATTTTAAAATATCTCAAAAAAGTATTTACTTTACTACTGATTTTTGCTAATGATTTTGTACGCACAACCTATAGAAAAATGTAGAGAATATTGAAAGTACCTACCAAAAACTAATTAATATTACTAATGCTTATGATTTATCTCTTGGTGATGGAACAGACAGAGTGATATTTTAAAATTGTCTGTTTATACTCTTAAGGCAGACTTGCGTAGATCTGGGTTAAATATTAACTCTGAGTTAAACATCATGTCATCTGCTCAGACCAAATAAAAACTCTTTTGGTTTAAGGTCATCTGTATCACTCACTTGGTGAGTGATACAGATGACATGATGCTTAACTCAGAGTTAACTTTAACTCAGATCTGCGCAAGTGGGCCTAAGTATGAGAAATTGACAAGAATACCTTAGGTAGACCTCAGACTAGCTTTCCTGTCTTGTTGTTTCTTGGACTATTTTGGTCGACACCACTGATTATATTATTGAATAGAGTAACTTAGTATGTACGGCTTCCCCAGAATTCCCAGTTCGACGTTAAAGTTAACACAACAGGGTCGTGATAAACGATTGACTCAATGACTTGAAAAAGTAACGCCCCAAACGGTCGGCTAATGACGTCTATTATCCAACGACGCATATTGCAAGCAAATCGTCTTAATTTGTGGGATACTTTCTGGATCTTTCTCTTAAAAGATTATTCTGCTACCGATTTTTGCTAATGATTACGCACTACCTTTAGAAAAAAGTAGAGAATTTTGGATGTACTTAACGAAAAATAAAGATTTACTAATATTAATGATTCATCTTTAAAATAATAGAATAGACACAGGGTAATATCTCGAAAAAGTATTTACTGTGCTACTGATTTTTGCTTATGATTTTGTACGAACAACCTATAGTAAAATGTAGAGAATATTGAAAGTACATACCAAAAACTAATTACTATTACTAATGTTAATTATTTATATTCTTGTTTTAAAATTGTCTGTTTTTGTAAATTGTAATAAGTACATTAATCTTGTACCTTATATAATTTGATTATAAACAAAATTTGTATAAGTAAGATTACAATATTATTGGTTACTGTAACTTCCTTATGGTAATAGAAGTTACCTAAAGCTTCCTTTAAAACTTAACTTTAACTTCTTAAAGTACTTTTAGTAATTAGTTCTAATCTATCACTTTGTTTAACCCTAAGAACCAAAGAAAAGCTAACTAGAACTAGCCCTATCAAAAATAAAATGGGACATCGTTGCCTGTGTGAAACAAGAAATTCGGTGAAAGATAGCAGGGGGGTAACATGAGAGTGGATAGGAACAGAAGTAAATGGAAACAGCTGGAGGAGGCCTATGTGTCACAGGACACGCTGATTACCAACCTAGAGAAAGATGCGACAACTTTGCTATGACACAATACAATATAGTTGGTACCAGCAAAAAGGCTAATAAAAAAAAATCTATCACTTCTATGTGATACTATGCAATACAACATTTCAAGTTAATTTCTGCATTATTATCAACGCTGAATGCGTTCCAAACGTATTCATTTATCAATACGCTTGGAATTCTCAGCACAAATAAAATATACACTATCTAAATTTATAGGCTATTTCCGAATAAATCAAAGACTTTGCGCATTTATCAAGGGCCTTTATTTATTTATAAGTTATCTCCTGAACTTTGAATGTAAAATTTATTAACATCTATGCTTATCGTGTATGTGTGCACCGTGCATATTTAAACAATATTGGCCTATCCTAATCTGACTTACTTTAATCGAAAGTTAAATTAGTTTTCGTTGGCTTACAATAGATTTATAATTTATATTTAATTGAAAATCATCAAACATTTAATATTATACTTTGCACCGAAATAAAAATCCCAAAGTGCTCGAATTCAATAAAAGCGTCCTTTAAATAATACTTTTGTCGTTATCTGAATAAAAATAGCTAATTAACGGAGCATTAAAAACAACTTGCGCTGTAATTTTATTAATGACGGAAAGGGAATATTATTTTTTGTTCCCCGAGCCAGAGACTGCCAATGTGTTAAAATTTTGCACGCACCAAGGCGTCCTTTGTCGGCTCCATTTTCAGGTCAAAGATAATTTGTGACAGATGCGTCTTTTATTTATATCAATTTGAAATTATCCTTTCGGATTAAAGTTACTTTGTGACTTATAAATTATAATACTATGCTCGACATAACTTTGTTGCCTTAAACGCTATTTTGTCGTCGAAAATTTTGTCGGAGCAAGAATTTAAAAGATAAAAGAGCTTTTTAGTTTTGAAAATCTAGGTCATTTTCAAGCGAAATGTTCATCGTTGTTTAAAATTTCACAAATAATAATAAGTACTTTTTCAATTTTTGGAATGAAACTTTCATTCTTAATATGTATAACAAAACATAATAGCACTAATAAATAAAACATCCTTTCCGTTAAATACCTAAAATTCCATTGTTTAATCCGAACAAAAAGCTGACATCGCATCAGTCATTTGAGTGACACGCTTGCGTGCGAACACAAAAACAGATGCCACGTTATCCGCAAAAACCATGAAGGGTAGCCGACTCGAACTGATTGCTGAACAGAAGATAGCCGATGACATTACGACCATATTTATTACACATCTTTCATTAAATGCAATTTACTTCTTTGGTCGATCGCAATTTTCCTGGCTCGTCTTATATTTAGACTTTTTTAGTTGTTTCTCTCTTAGATCTGTTTTGTAGGAATATATTATTATTTTGTATATCCTATTACATCAAATATTAACTTGCTGCTAGGAAAAGTACATCTAAATTGAATTTAAGGAACAAAATGAAAAATCGGTGCGTATAATTTAAAAAATGAAAACATGTTCCCGCCTTTATTTTTATAAAACAACTGCAACAACAAAAGACAAACAACATAAAATTATCCTAAAAGATTGATTGTTACGTTGATAATAAGTTATTGAATAAATTAATAACTTTACACCGACGAGGTTCCCAAGTCATTTGTTAAATAATAGGCTCATCATGTCACCATTTCTGGGGATAATCGTCTTTTTTGTCACCACGTATGTCACCATATGGCTGCAACAATAAGTCAGCTGGATGAGGCATCGGATACTAATTACAGACATCTTTTATGGGCCCATCACAGAAATAAATCAAGATAGAACGGCCACACGCGTCCGTTGCTAAGGAATCGCGCGTGTCAATTTTTGCTTTGCTTTTAGTTAGAACAAATAACTTACCCGTGGAAAGAAATACCTCCTTTTAACCGATTTACTTTCGTACTTCTGTTTTTACAATTAGAGACTGCACAATGAGGCATTTTTGCACAACCCCTCCGGTGTAATCAAGTCGAGACGTGCGCGTTGGCTGAATAAACGTTCAATGAATTTTGCCCACTTGTGCAAGTTTGAAACACGCGTACTCCACCCGCTTAGCCGTTCTATCTTGATTTGTTTCTGTGGGGCCCATTGTGTTTTAAAGAAAGCTCGATTTTATGTTTTAAGGATTTTTTTATACCCGTAGCTTGGCGCCATCAATTGGTCAAAGTGCGGAGAGTATTCTTTCCCAGGTAAATGTCCCGGGTAAACATCCAAGTCTAAGCATTTGTAGGCATTTATGAATACTTAAAATATTGCCTAAATCATAAAAAAATGGAGATTAATTGTTATGTCCTAAGGGCATTAGGGAAAACTCTTGGTCAAGATATTATAACGTATGAAAGGCTGGACTATTTTTTTTTTTAATTTGGCGTAGATAGAGTAGGCAAACGAGGAAGGACACAATATGCAGCTTTTCATTACTGAAAATACTTTTTACCTTTCAGAATACATAGCCGCGGCGATCCGCTATTAGTCTAAATTTTTGCTTTTACTGTGCACAGATTAAACTATCAACGATTCCCTAAAGTCATTTTAAATTCAATTAACTATTGATATTGTGTACGCTCCTCGAGAGCTGAGTACACAGCCGAGTGTTTCCTATTTCAACGACAATCCAGAATTGCGCACTGCCTTAGGATCTCAGAAATCTTATCTCTGAAACGGCTTGGCATTTTCATTTATTTTGATGTTTTGTAAGTAAACTTGCTATTTTGATAGTTATTTGTAGTAGTTTACAAACGTAATAACTCAGGATACATATTATATTTGTAAGTAAAATATTTATAAAAAATTTGATACTATCTATTACGCCAATTACTATCTATCTAGAAACGCCACTATAGAGTGGGGAACCATAGGGTAGACATCTGAGGCCAAAACGTTCAATCATTGCACAATATTCAATTATAACCCTAAACCGTTAATGATAATGCACAATTCGTAATATTGACCAATAAAATTGATAGTCTAGGGGCCGCCTACGAATAATCAACAAAAGATACTCATATTGCTACAAAGTTTGATACTAGGATATACACAATATCATTATTAACATTTCAAGTATGAGCCTCAGTGGTGCTGCGGCGAGTTCACAAAGAGAGTTTGATCAAACTTACTTAATCAGTTGTACTATAATTAAGTAAGTCCCATGTTTAAGTAACCGCGGCCTCTGAAGTTATGCCGTAGCCGTATGTGTATTAAATTGTTAACTCCAAGTTTCTAGATAACATACAATATGAAACAATATGAGTTTTGTTGTGCTGTATAATTTGAAACATATAATGTACGAGAATTTATGAGCCACTAGACGTTCCGCGTGGCTTCGTTCGCGTAAATTAGGTATTTCACGGAAACCGTAATTAAAAAAAAATCTATGTCTCTTCACGTGGTCCTCTGTATATATGTGCCAAATAACATAAAAATGCTCCAGTAGTTCGTGAGATACGCACTTTCAAATAATTTTGCCTGTTTTCCCATATATTTCTCTGTTTCTTCGGTTCTATTAGTTTTAGCGAGATAAAATATAGCTAGTCTTCTTCGATAAACGAGCTATCTAACACTGAAAGAATTTTTCAAATCGGACCAGTAGTTCATGAGATTAGCGCGTTCAAACAAACAAACAAATTCTTCTTATAATATTATATAGTATAGATAGATAATAATTATACGTCTATCTATTCTCGCAATCAGTGGCAAAAAAATTTAATATTATATAGTATAGATAGATAATAATTATACGTCTATCTATTCTCGCAATCAGTGGCAAAAAAATTTTAATTAGGTACATTTATTAAGAATTAATGTTCGTTGCTATTAAGGCCTTTTATACGTAGTTGTACATACAAAATCACAAATTATATTTAATACATAAAACATACTAATACATAACAACAATATTAAAAATTCTTGACTTTAAATCCAGCCCGCAGGATAGTCACATAGGAAAATAAATAAAAAAATAGCCAAAAAACACAAATAACAAGAACAAGGCCAAAGAAAACGATCACTACGTAACTAGGACGATGACAGCGCAACAGATCATCAATTTCCTTTCATATCTAGGTTTAGGTTTAGGTTTAAAGAATTTATTCTCAAGAAGACATACAGTCACTTAAATGAGAACTTAAAACTAAAGTTACATTTTTTTTTTACAGTGGTCATATTACAGTGATTTATATAAATAGTAGTATGAGTTGTTTTGATTTGTGTTCCACCAGCAGTAATATATTTACTGTAAGTTTAACTACTGCTATTACATTACTTACAAAAAGAATTAACAAAATATTATGTTCAAGTATTCCAAAGATTTGCTTACACAATAATATACGTTTGGCAGATTTATTCTATGGTAGGGTTTTATAGAATTGAATGAATGTGTTCTAATAGTTTTTTCTTATATATGTTAAATGAGCTAGCATTTTTAACATCTACAGGCAATTTGTTGTACAGTTGTGCTCCCTCAAAACTCATGGTTTTTTTGCCATAATTAGTACGAACTTTGGGTAATACAAGTAAGCCTGGTCGGCGATTACTGCGACTAGAGATTTGTGATTTCTTTATAAAATTTAGGTTAATATTTACATTTTTATCGAGAATTTTTCTTATAAATATAATATCTTGTTTCCTAATCAATTTTTTATATCCCTATCAATGATCCCTTGACAGCTTAACTATATCCCTTTGCAGCCAACACTAATGCGTACAGAAGCCAATTAGCACGTCCATAAAAGCGATAAATCCTTTCAGTATCTGGCTCGTAAATTATTTGACAAGCATTCATCTTTATCGCAATACTGACTTATGCATCGGCTGTTTAATTAAAGAATTAATGTGTGGTCCGCTATCTTACTGCCTTTAATCTCTAACACATTCGTAGAGTGAAGGTTAAGGAACAATTATTGACTGAGATAATGCACTTAGGGCTAACGTTTTTCAATTTATGAACCGGGTTTTGTGAATTTGCGAGCTCAAGAGAAGTGAATACAATTATTCATTGTTTCCTCGTGACGTTATGGATTGTAGATTGATAGCATTCAAAATGGCGGACGTGTGGGTTAACATATTATTGCATATAATATATTTTACGTCCATTTATAATAATAAGAATGGCTTAATTTTACCTAAATCTGCACATCTATTCTCTTGTGAAATTGCTTGTACATTATAATATACAACTTAGACAATAATCTTTATAAAAGAAAACGAAATATAAAATAAGGAATAAAAATAAATTCAGGGAAATAAACAAACATAAAATATTAAGAAGACGGAATCCTAGCTGCTCATCATACATAATTTCAGTTGACAATCAGTAGGCAACTTTATTGAGGGTGACATTTTTGATCTTCTCGTTATGATGATGAAGGGACTTGATAAATCAAAGGGTTTGTGAAGAATTCGTCAGTCCGGCTCGAGTCATCGCTGTCCATGATTAGGACGCGTTTGTTTTGTCTTAGATCAAACAACTGGGATGAGTAAAGGCGGTGTTATAGCTAAGGAAATGGCTAGATACGGCAAAAATCTGTGAAATTATTATGACGATAAAAATCAGGAAGGTAGTAATTAATACAAGGCTTGAATGTTTAGAGCTAGTATATAGTACTTCAATGGAAACTACAATGGAAATATATAACATTTTTTTAAATATAAAATCATATTATTACAGTGTCGCTTTGGTGCAAACGAAAATATACTAACTCCCAAATTTTTAATACTAAAAATGCGAAAGTGTACAATTATGATTATCCAGATCTGTTACCTTAACGTTCAAATCATTAAACCGATTAAGTTGAAATCAATTTAGTTGAAATTAACCATGAATAATTTTTTATGACACTGAATAGTTTTTATCGCGTAAAAATTAACGGTTTACGTAAAAACAAAACCTTATTTTATCTCAAAGATGTGAATACTTTGGCTTAGGGTGCGTTGCACAAGAGGCGTAGTTAAAGTTAAAGTTAAGGTTATCGTCAAATATGGCGTCCATGATGGACTTTTACTAGAGATTTGACAGTTCATTTGACTTTTTGTTATGGTCAAAGTTAAAGTTATAGTTAAAGTAGGTTGGTGCAACTCACTCTTATTATACAAAAGTAAAAATGAAATCCTGATAACGTCAGTAATTCATCGATAAAGTATGACAACACCGTAACGCGACGCATCTACACTATTTCTTATATCTACGGCCGCCTATACAAACAGCTACCTAATGTGTTTGCCCAATTCCAAACAAATGTTGCGAGATCCATAATATCTACGGGAGATTTACATTCATTATAAAGATAATGGATTTATCTTTCAGTCTGAAAGACTCTCAAGGTTATCACTAATCGACGTTTTTATGTCTTCTTTGAATATGACCTTCGCATGACTTGATTTACTATGAAAAATGTTTTAAGTCTCATATTTTCCTGGATAATAATATTATATGTAATTATGTATTGTAGAATATTATGGCATTCAAATTTAGGGTAATTATATTATATTAATAAATATTAATATAATACTATATCTTTTTTTTTCATTTTGCGTAAAAACAGAGACTGGGCAAAAAAAAACTACAAATATTTTTTGTCTCAAAATAATATTATGTTACTCTCACTAGGTTTTTCGAGTACGAAGCTAGAAATTTGTAGTTCAATATTTCGTTCGGAAAAAGTAAAATTCTATAGGTCACACGTTATACTGAAATGGTAATTTCGCAAAGTTGGCGCTCATGAATATTAATATAAACCCCCGAAGGATGTACAAAGTTACGTCTTTCACTTGATCAAACTTTTTTTAGGATAGCTGAGGGAAACAGTTGGACTTTTTATGGGCAAAGTTAAAAGAAAAATATTTTTTTAATTGAATGATCGCAAAATTAATCGAACAACCTTCAGCGTTGCGAGCTCGGAGAATTTTTCTTACTAAAGTTCTCGTGTGAAAGTTGGCCAAGAAAATATATAGAGATCATTTCAATACAAAATAATATTATCACAGGAAAAATAACATTCATACTCCCTAGTTAGGTACTGTATATAATACCCTAGTTGGGCTCACAAAAATTTCTATTCAAAATCAAAATTGTTTTATTTCTGAATTTTAAAATAAATATTTTCAGAAAGTCTACATACTGCCTACCACCGGTTCGGGAACTAACCCGACGAGAAGAACCTATTAATAATAATAATTCCTACGCCGGTTTCGGTGACGGTGGCCGATTTTATTGAAGCCAGGCCAGTTATGAAAGAGTAATTTTATAGTGTCTAAGTGTGTGCGCAGTACACAAGAGCACTCTCTATTCCTTTCACTATGAGAGTAAAAGGAAGAGAGAGTGCTCTTGTGTGATAAGTACCTTTCCTGGATGAAATGTAATTTCCTGGGTCTCAATATTGTATCTCTTTCTATTTCGGCAAAATCGGCTCATTGGTTTGGGCGTGAAGAGGTAACAGGCAGACAGACACACTTTTGCATTTATGAACTAGTATGGGTATGGATTACTAGTGCTTTACAAAAGCTTTCCTCGTCAAGCCTTTGATATTATTTTTATGAGATATTATTTATTATGAATGTGACTGTTCATAACGCTACACGTGCCACATGTGTTTGTAATATTCAATTTTGCCATGCAAATAAGTATCTATATTACTTATATTGTAAGGAAAATGTTGATTGCTCGTGTATTTCATTATCGAAAATATGACTGTGTACAATATTAAAATGAATCTAGAGCCTAATAGAGCTATAGACAATATGGTTTAGGTGTAGAGGAGTATGGGCCGGGACATAAAAACATGATACGACGTCGTGTCGTACCACGACGCGGCGTCGTTTCACGATGCGACGTCGTGTCGTGGGAATCCACGACGAGCATCGTAAAAAACTACGACAAGACGTCGTATTTTTGTGTACTGGCCCTATGAGAATAGTTTTACCTGTTGTCTGTAAAATCTACAGCTTTTTGGGGGTCTACTAATTTGTGACAGATCGTTTCGATTCATCGCAAATAAACTAATAGAATGTACCTTTTAGAAAGCGATTATATAACCTTAAAATAAAACGTCTCACATTGGCAAAGTATCCTATAGTTTATAGCACTAAAACGTTTAGTATTATTTTCTAAAACCTTCTCAAGAATGTCTAGCGCTTACCTAAATAAAGATTATCTGGGAAATTGTATACAACATTGTAACAGCGTACAAAATGTTACAAGGTAGAGATCAGGAGCAATCAGCCAGATAACGCTTACCTTGACTTGGCCTTTTTTAATTAAATACTTTCCGTGGCGAAATTTTCTTAGTGTTGGCAAATTGGAATTGTAGTCCGACTTGAGAATTCTTAAGTTTGTTTTGTGTTAAACGATTTTGTTTAGTTTGAAAAAACCAGGGAATATAACTACGAAGGCTAACAAGTTACGTCAACGTCTTACGTGTAAACTACTAAATTAAGTGAAATATCATGTGGATTGTGGAATGCTAATTAATATTATAAAGGTCGTCACACACTTAGCTATAATATATATTAATATACCGTACTAAACACACTGAGACCAGAAATATATATTATAGCTGAGTGTGTGGTCACGCGAAAATTGCATAGAAAATATATAGCAATATGCATATTAATATATATTATAGCTAAGTCTGTGACGGCCTTAATAGTGTTTACTCCTCTGTGGCTCAATTGGTTGAGTGTATGGCAGCTCAAGCCGGGAGGTCGCGGGTTCGAATCCCGCGCCGACGGAACAAAGTTTTCAATTTTCCCGGGTCTGGATGTGTATTAATTAATATGTGTATCATATAATAAAAATCTTAAATATAATATGTATAGTATAAAAGTATTAAGTATAATATTTCCGCTGTCTGGTACCTGTAACACAAGTCCTTCAGGTACTTCGCACGGGGCCAGATTTAACGTATTTGCGGTAATACTAGTTCTTTTCTGCGGCTTAATAGTTCAATCGCGGATTCGAATCCCGAGAAGGATGAACAAATTTTGCTCTTTATAACCCGAGAAAATATACAACTGACATTCAAAGCGAAGTAACTCGTTATTTATTTAAGAGTAATCTTAACTCCCAGTTATCAAAATTGTGAAGTTGGCGCTATATTTTGTTCCTGTTATTAGCGACAACCGCACTCGGAAACTTCCCTTTAAAGCGATAAAACAGACTTTCAGAGTTTCTCACATAACTTTTTAATGTGTTCGCAAAAGGGGTTTAGCTATTCAGTAGCTTTTTATGGCGTAGTGGTCATGCCCATCACACGGCGTCTTAAAAGTAGAGTAGGGATTCTTTCGAGAAGGTTTTAATTTTAAATAGGGTAATTTACTTCGCTCCAACTTTTACTAAAATGTGAGATTAATTTTTAATGCAGCGATAATGGATCGCGAACTATTGCTTAAAGTTGTAGCTTGAAAGTCTTTTAATCTTACGGATCAAGTTCTTTAAATTACATTCTTTTTGATAGGATGGGAATTTGTTTATACTTTGCACGAATTTTTATAAAATAATTAACTCAGTATAAAACTCCAAAAATCTCAAAAGTGTATAAAGATTGATTTCTTTATTAATTTCAATAAAAGTAATTGAAAAAGTCTTTGGTTAATAAGAATTTTGGCTGATATAATTATGAACCTAACATTTTAAGTTTCCAAAAGCAAACAAAGTATTATAAAATACCTGATGGCTGATAGCGTGTTAAAAACTCGATTTCCATAAGCCACCAAACATACGTTTAAGTTTGTATGTTAAGCGACTAAAGTGTCGAAACTTTGTACCTCTTTAGAACTATCGTTTTGGTTACATATCACACAAACTTATGTTGAAAGGAGCTGAACATTATTTATCTTTGCTAATACTTTTCTGAATACTGTTTACTCCTTCTGAAACAGTCAGGAATAGATGATGAGGAAGGAGACTATGCAGGTCCGTAAACAATCTAAGTGTCTAAACACTTTAGGTCGAAGTTCAATAAATAATAAATAAATAAAAATTGTTTTATTTCTGAAGAGATTTTAGAAAAATGCTTTCAGAACGTTGATACTACTGGTGCCTACCACCGGTTCGGGAACTAGCCCGGCGAGAACCGGCGTAAGAAACTCGCACGGGACCCACTTTTTTACCAAAAAAAGTGAGGAAAAAATTAATCTTTTAAAATGAAATTTACAATGCTGTAAACTTAAAAATATATAATGTCAAGATACATACATAATAATAATTGTAAGTCAATACAATAGTGTAGAAGTAGCCTTGCAAGAAGCCATCCTACTCCCAAGATGTGCCATCGTTTATGAAATCATTGACCTTATAATAGGCTTTGGCACACAAACGTTCTTTGACTACTTTTTTAAATTTATTAATGGAAAGATTTTGAACGTTTTTTGGGATTTTATTGTAAAGGCGTACACATTGTTCAGCGGCGGAAAGCCCGCATGATTATGTCAGCAATGTCAAACGCATACAATAACGCGACGGAATTTCGGCATGGGTTGTCATTGGTAATAACAATATACAATAAAATACATTGCAGGCGGAATCATGCGGAAATTCCGCCGCGGAACTTCGGCATAGTGTGTTTAGACACTTTAGGCCTCCGGTTAAAATTCTCAACACTGTTTTCGTTAAGTTATCTTTATCAATCTCACATATCGAAATGGCTCACTTTCTCAAAATTAGGTCGTTCATTTGCTGTCTAGATTTAAAAACCACATTATCAACATCGAAACATAGAATATTTTTTTTATACAATCAGGGATAAACGAAAAAACGGGTCACCTGATGGAAAACGACTTCCGTCGCCCATGGACATTCGCAACATCAGAAGAGTTGCAGATGGATTGCCGACCCTGTCTAATATCAATATTCTACATCCTAATTGGAAGTCGGTTAAACTTCTTCTTCATAAGACCTTGTTGATTACTACAAAAAATAAAATAAAGTAGTTACTAATTTTTGTTTTCATTGTTTTTATTATTAATCGCTTAAACCGTTCCCTGCGGTTGTATGTAGGTCGGGCGCGTCTCCAAACTCTAGTATTGCAAAAGACAGCGTATTTGTTTCCGTAGTTACTAGTTAGGAAACGAAATAGAGTTTTATTTTGGCTTATTTCGGAGCTGGTTATTTAACTACTAAGTTACTCACTAAGAGTGGGTTGCACCGGCTTACTTTAACTATAACATTAACTTTAAACCATAACAAAATGTGAAATGAACTGTCAAATCCCTATCAAAAGTCGCCATATTTGACGATAACCTTAACCTTAACTTTAACTACGCTTCTGGTGCAATTCACCCTAAGAATTTTACTTGTGAGGGCCAATTCAGACCGCAACGCGACGCGTAAATGCATTTCGGAAGCATGGATTTGAAAGTTTTGCAAGACGTCTCACGCAATTGAAATCTGTAAATTCATTACAAATTTAGAAATCCATCTACGCGTCACGTTGCGGTCTGAATTGACCCTTAGGAATCAAAATGTTGTTTCCATAAAGGCTCCATTCCACCGCGGCGCACGCTGTGCACGGCCACGTACACACGTGGACGTGCACGGATTTATTTCTTTGACTTGAGTCAATTCGTGCGTAGCGTGTCCGTGGGTTGCAGTGGACACAGTCACATATATTTTCTTACAAAGCGAAGCTTGATGCACGTGCGTAGTCTCTCCGTGCGCCGCGGTGGAATGGACCCTTACCATGTTGTTTTTGAAACTGCCAAATACATAGTAAAACGGCTAGCTCTCACTTGATATATGGTCATAATCTACAGCTACAGAAATATACATGGAGATTTTTATTCAACCAAATATGCGAGAATATCTCGCCGGTACTGTCGCGCGCAAAAGTTTTACTCGCACATAAAATTTAATTACCTATCTGATGTCTCTATGATTCATGTGTCGTAAATTATTATATCAGGCGTTTACGGAGTGCGTCTGCGCAGTGTTAACGACTTGGCAACTGTTTGCCCCTGAACATCTCCAAAACAAACAAGCCGTTTCCTCCACGAGCTAGCGAATAGTGAAAAACATAAGCCAATAACTATACTTACTTTGTTAATGGTTTTTTTATTGAAAGTCGTGGAAAATGGAGTGCTTGTCGTTAAAAAGAATTGGATACGAAATAACATTATGTAGATAAAAGTTTATTGTTGATGTGATATTTTAGGCTCTTCGTATACTAAAAAGTTGTAGGTTTAAGAAGTATTTGATATTATTAGTATTTTTTTTTATAATTTATAGTAGCGTCGTAGTATTTTTATATTGAGCTCATAGTTAACACTTACGTGCGTGACTATCCAGAGTATTTAATGGAACATTTCAATTCATATTTGCTTCATCGAATTAACGTAAATTTGAATTTTGAATTAATTGATTTAAATGATTCTATAATGTCCAATGTTAATTTAGATTAAAATATAATACGCGCAATTCGTTTGCGGTACCAATTTTGAATAATAAATGACCATACATGTTAAATTGCTAAAATAATTAATGGATTATCACGCCTGTGTCTCTAATTCACTGCAATGTCAATCGAATGCAAATAAAAGCTAATTTTATGCAAATCAATTAATACAATACGAGTTTGTAATTGTGTTGGTGCTTTACATTTTGTTTATTAAGAGGGAACGCGGGTACAGTAAAATTTGAATGAAGATACTGCCATCACGCTTCACCCTGCGCTGGCACGTGTACAATTGTGATAGAGACAGATACAATAAATCGAGGTTACGTATTCCTCTGATTCCTGTTTCAAAATAGAGCCTATCTAATTTTTTTTTAAATATCTTCAGAAAGGATGAGTCTATGCTCCTACGTTTTTATTTTACCTAAAAGATCTTTCTAATTCGTTTTATGGTCGGTCGATTGGTGGGGTACGGAACATTCATTTTTTGCGATATTTGAAGGGTCATATTTTTTTATTTATTAGTAAATTAAAAAAAATCGGACGTAGATGCATAGCTTTCACAGATCCCAATAATGTATAAAAAAATCATTTGTCTAGACGCATTATCCAGGGAGGAAATTGAGGAATACTTTTGTATGGAAAAAATGTTACCGTATGCTCTTAAGTACCCGCAATGGACGTGGTGACGATTGCGAGGATTATCCGCACATTTTTAAGTCTCCTAGTATTAGTAGAGTAAGCTTAGTACTTCTGCAACACGTAATACGGATCTATAAAAATTCATCGAATGTACATAAGAATTAGTAAGAAGTACGTATCCACCTAAAGGTCACCACGAGCATTCACGTGTAATGTAGATAAAATTTTAGATTCTACTTTGAGCATTACATTACAATACTACCTTCCTGACCGACGAGCATTCACGTGTAGTGTAACATTAAATATTCGACTTTGAACATTACATTACAATACTACCTCCCTGACTGACGAGCATTCGCGTGTCATGTAACATTCGACTTTGAGCATTCTATAGCTAGTTGATGTGACTAGTTGTTACACACAGTATCATTACAAGGTGCGCATTTTAATGTTCGGCTCTTTTCCCTCACTGATGTAATGCTCGTTGCTATAATTGTCTTTGTAGATGGGTCCCGCAATAAAATCGGAAGTATTTGCCGGTGCTTGTTCGTAAGATCAACTAATCCCTTTTGACATTGTATTATATAATATCTCACGCTGATCTCAGAAACTTCTTCAGGTGCGATTCAGGATGATGCGTTGTGATGTACAATATAATGTCATTTTGATGCGTTACAAAATCCATGTTTATTAATATTATATAAAAGCGAAAGCGTGTCTGTCTGTTTTTACCTCTTCACGCCCAAACTGCTGAACCGATTTGGTTGAAATATAGCATTCAGATAATTCCAGTCCCGGGAAAGCATGCGTCTAGTATTAATAACTTGGTGACTATCAGCTAAGATTTCCATGGGAATGACATAAAACTACATAGCACAATAAAAGTTTAACACCCTGAAATCTAGCGCGACAGGTGTCTTTAACGACCGCCTGTGATTTAAGACCAAGAGATTCGCCATTACTCCCGTTTAGATATAAATAGTGTTGCAAAATAAACACACATCTGACAGAATTAATTGTTCTTCAGTTTACGACTTAGGATGAAGTCATACTAGCGCAAAGTCGAAGCGTATCTAAGAAGCGGTTATCTGAAAACCGGAAGAAATTGTATATTTTCTTCCGGTTTTTCTTTTTGTATAATGAAAAGCAACATGAGTCTAAAAACCCAGGGAAAATATGCATTCAATGTTAATAATTGTTAGTAAGTACTACCAAAGATAATGATTCATAAATATGGCAAAGGGTACTTGAACGGAGTATGTCAAACTCAGCCGAAGATGTGTGACTGACTTTACAGTACCCAACTAAAAACATAAATTGACTGTCTGCATATTAATAATTTTCAATAATGTTAGGCCCACTTGCGCCAATCTGGGTTAAAGTTAACTCTGAGTTAAACATCATGTCATCTCTATCACTGACTTGGTGAGAGACAGATATGACATGATGTTTAACTCAGAGTTAACTTTAACCCAGATTGGCGCAAGTGGGCCTTAGTGTTTCATATTTACATATTAGGTAGGTACTGTATTTATCATAAGGTAGTAAAAAGTCTATTTTTACTTCTACCTTTCTTAGTCTTTAGAAAATTAATTAATTTTACATGGTATGTGTCGTTGCAAACCAAATCACCTTAACATTTTTGAGCCAGCTTTGTAACGTAAATACCTTCGGTGGTCTTTTAACAATAATGACCGTGTTTTTGTGTGAATGAATAATTCAGTTTTAACACGAAAAAAGCATTTTAACACTTCTGTATTTTATTCCTTCATTAAATATATTAACGCATTGAAAAAACTAGTCACACTGTTTTAAAATGTTCTCGATCGTATGGGTTATTCATGGTTTAACACGCTTGACGTTTTAGGGCACTTTCAGACTGTACTATACCACATTTTTAGTAGATTTCATACAGTGATAAACCTGTGTTAAATAATACATAGTAATGTTGACATTTATATACATGGTATTTATTTACTTTCCTCCTTTCGGAAACCCTCACCTGCTTCTTACACCAAGGGGGACCAAATCGAAGTTGATTTCCTAGGGCTTAAGTTACTTTCACTTGAGAACATCTAACAACACAACGTCTTAAGAAATCATCAATCAATGTTTTTAAATAAATAACATAAAAATGTTTTCTCATAAGTTGTTACGAAAACTAAAATTTACACGGCTGTCCGAACTCCGAGGTGACAGCGGTGTCTTGTTAAAAGAAATCCCACCAAAAACATACCTGTTAAAACGGGGCCAAGTTCCTATTCACTAATTGTTCGCCTTAAAAAAGAGTTGAAATCCAATTCAATGCCAAGTTTAGATGCACTTCCAAATCGATCATAATCATCTTCATCAACAGCCTGATCCTAAATACTTCTAAATTTGAACTTGGCAGGTTAATTTAATCACATAGATATCTTATATTTAAATTTAAAAATTATACAATAATTATCAAGTGCTACTAGCATGAAAACCTGCCAAGTTCAAATTTAGAAGTATTTAGGATCAGGCTGTTGATGAAGATGATTATGATCGATTTGGAAGTGCATCTAAACTTGGCATTGAATTGGATTTCAACTCTTTTTTAAGGCGAACAATTAGTGAATAGGAACTTGGCCCCGTTTTAACAGGTATGTTTTTGGTGGGATTTCAATACTTTTTTTAAGGAATCATACCAATTTGTTTCTTTCCTCCTCATCTTATTTCAGTATATTTACTTGTACATATTAATTTTTATCTCAAATTCATAGATGAGCCGACTCACGCTTGACCAATTTCTCAAATTTCTTAATTTTTTGTTAATCTACATATAACAAACAACCTGTGTGCCAAATTTCATAACGCTACGACAACTGGAAGTGGCCTAGAGGTTTTGATTACCGATTTTTATCTCAAATTCATAGATGAGCCGACTCACGCTTGACCAATTTCTCAAATTTCTTAATTTTTTGTTAATCTACATATAACAAACAACCTGTGTGCCAAATTTCATAACGCTACGACAACTGGAAGTGGCCTAGAGGTTTTGATTACCGATTTTTATCTCAAATTCATAGATGAGCCGACTCACGCTTGACCAATTTCTCAAATTTCTTAATTTTTTGTTAATCTATATACAACAAACAACCTGTGTGCCAAATTTCATAACGCTACGACAACTGGAAGTGGCCTAGAGGTTTTGATTACCGATTTTTATCTCAAATTCATAGATGAGCCGACTCACGCTTGACCAATTTCTCAAATTTCTTAATTTTTTGTTAATCTACATATAACAAACAACCTGTGTGCCAAATTTCATAACGCTACGACAACTGGAAGTGGCCTAGAGGTTTTGATTACCGATTTTTATCTCAAATTCATAGATGAGCCGACTCACGCTTGACCAATTCCTCAAATTTCTTAATTTTTTGTTAATCTACATATAACAAACAACCTGTGTGCCAAATTTCATAACGCTACGACAACTGGAAGTGGCCTAGAGATTTTGATTACCGGTCAGTGAGTCAGTGCCAAAATTAGCTATTTTTACAAGGAAATATTTCAGGATCTAACAAATTTATATCTATGAAATTTGGTATATTGCGTAAGTACTAGTATATAATTAGGTAGGTAAAATTTTATCTTTGCTCTCGCAATAGGCACTGAGATACAAGGGGGTCAAAAGTGCGTCGAAACCGTTCGTGTAAATAGTGCACGGCATGCGCGCGGCCTGCTGGAACTTGGCCGCGCACTCCGTGCGCTTTGATAAAAAGACAATTAAAATTTTATCTTGCTATTTATCAGGGACTCTTAAATCGAGATCCTAGGAGAACCTTAACTTAACAATGCTTTGAAAATACTAAGATAAGTCTTTTAAATTCACACCGTGAGCACGACCTTACACAGCACGGTAATGAAATCAGCTCATCATTGACTGGAACAAGTTTCTCCTTAATCGAAACTCCGAAATTGGATATCCTTAAATATTACTTTGTAATCAGTCATTGTGTAGGAACGTGGTAGTGGACATAAAATTTTACGTGAACCTTTAGTTAGTTGACACTGTATAACTAGACGCTAGTCTATACTCTATAAATGGGTTCTAAAAAGAATAATGTATCAGAAGAAGCAGCAAAGCTTACATTGATAGAAAATCGTTATTGGAAACGGTTTCTTAATTGATTCTTAATATTATAAGCGGTAGTGTGCCTGTCTATTAAATACAAGGTGTAACAAAACTAAGTGAAAATACTTTCAGGTTTGTATGGGTTCCTCATATTATACAGTTCATGAAAATAGCAGCGCTCATTTTTTTTTTGTGATTTGTATGAACAAGCGCCCGAGCGTCATGAATTTTTCCATGAAATATATTTATGGTATTTAATTTACGTGACCTAAAGGAAAGGGCTTACGCCCTTTCCATTTCTTGCTGTTCCATTTCTTGTTTTAATATTTCATAGAAAACAAGCAATCTAAAACATATCCAACACTGTTTTTTACTTTAACGCGTCGTCACCTTAATATTACCCATCTAAATTATTAGGTCTGTCCCCCATCTGGGTATGAATTAATTTCTTTGATTGTACAATGTACATCGATATTGATAAACAAATTGCTGAAGTGAGTTCACAATGTTACATAGCTAACTATAATACTAAGAGTATTTACTAGTAAACAGGGTTTTTTAGAATTACCCACTACTAGTTTCTATAAACAAATCAGTAAGTCCTTAATAGATCAACGTGGTCACTATTTTGGGATAATGACACCGCAACGGAATCCCACGGCAGCGCCATTAAATGTTAATCACTTACCCCCCGTCGCAGTGGTGTAAAGTCGTCAAATATTCATCATGGAATCAATACGAAGCAGGAGGTCCTGATAAATTATAGCAACACTGAACAAAAAGATATGAATAGGTACTGAAAAATGCTGAAAAACGCTAAGAAAGGGTTGATGGAAAAGATTTTCAGAAAACATCCTTAATAATATTATAAATGCCTATGTCTTGCTGTCTCTCTGTGTGTATCTGTCCAAACTGCTAAACCTGTGCTAAAATTTGGTATAGAGATACTTTGAGTCCCGGGAAAGAAGATAAGGTCGAGATGAACGAATTTTGGCGCAGGCGATTTACGGACGTCATCTAGTAAAAATATAATTATTTAGGCTTAAGCCGTAATAAGTAAGCTTATATTTAATTCTGGCGGTACAGTGGTTTAAGGTTTTAATAACTTAATGACGTTATTAAAAACACCGCCTTAACTATGTCTTAACTAAGTTTTATACATTCAGGCTAGTGTTAGTGATGCCTCGTATATCTCAACTGCTTCACTACTTTATAGGACAATTAAAGTTTTATGATTACTTGATACTAGACCCTTGTTAAACGAAACAACTTTATAGAACAACAGGCAGTAAACTATTAATAAACAGGTTTCGGTTTTTACTCCGCTATTTTATTCAAAGTGATCACTATCATTATCACGCTGTCTAACACCATCAATGACATCGTCAACATGCTATGAATCAGAATCGCATCACTACCTCACTACTATAAAGGCTGTTATTAGAATTGACAACATTTCAAAAATTTTAAGCCTTAAAATAAAAATACCGTTTCTTTAGTTTCTTTTCCTGATATCAAAAAAATATTCAAAAAATTTTTATATTGCTTATTTACTGAGAAAATAAAGAAAAAATGAAAAATACGCTGTGACGTCATACTTACGGCATATCAGATATTTTTTCTTTGCCTGGTGTAAAAGCGTTTTAAAAAAACATCATAAAGCATTAAAAAAAACAGTCACTGTCAACAATGACATTTCTACATACGAAAGTACCACGATGACATTGACAGACCGACAGACGTCCTAATAAACGTAACAAACTTACACTGACATTTTTTTTCTTTTGTAAACTGTAATGGAATTAACCGTCCAGGCGCTTTTCCCACCTATATTATGATTTATGAATCACAACAAGCTAGACGACTCATTATTTACTTAACAATATGAGCCCTGAATGTGTGAGAAAGGTTATATATATTATCTGCGTTTATCTGTAAAATCGGAGGGAGCTTTTTTAAACGAATGAGATTCTAACACAATTGAATTTTAGAATTCCTGCTGACATCATAATTCATATGAACTTTTTGCTTGGCGTTGATTGATCTAGCTAGGATCTTATCACTATTATGTTCCCTCGCAGCTATTTCGAGAACGGTATCACTTCAAATCTTGAATTTTATGTCAGCAATACGTTACTAGCCGTTGACATTTCAAACCTCTATAATGTGGCCAGATTCTTTCTACTTTAATTACATGCGATAGTGATCCGAGCTCTTATCTTCTCATCGTGTTTTTGAGAATATGGAGTACAGAGGAATTCTCTATAATTTGTTGATTCTCTGAATAATTATTTGTCCTTGATAACCATCAGAGAATTAGGGGCTTCGTCGCATACTTGCCTGTTTTTAATTACAATCTCTGTCGGTAGTTGCGTTTGACGTTTTGTCGAACCGTTTAAGAATTATTTGTTACAGGAACGGGAAACAACAGATTAGAGATTTTATTATACTTTTGGTTTAGTGTACTAGCCTTCAAACGATGGAAGAAATAAATATATCCTAGGTTCCGACATAAAATCCAGTAGGTACATCGTACATGTCATGTAACCGGTGCCATATTGTACTGATGTTCTACTATAATAATAGCCCCCACACCGGTTTCGGTGACGGTGACCGGTTTCATTGAAATGTTCCATTTCACAAATTAATATTCCACTGGTAAGACAATAATTGTGACGTATTATAATTTATAATAATAATAAATATCCCAATTCCCATATACGTCAATGAACTGGAATACATTTTGGAACGAATTAATAGTCTAGCATAGATTCTAGACGTCACGAGCACTAGCCAGTAAATTTTTAGTAACTTACCCAAAGATTTTTTTGCAAATCGTTTTAAAACATAATGTACAATCCTCATAATAATATTATACTAAAGAATAAAGATATATTGCCACAAATCTTCTGCGAATGATCAATGCAATATTTAATATTTATATTTCACGTTACAAATAACTAATATTAACAACCTAGACGACTAGTCAATCTGTAGATTCAGAAGATTCATCGCGCAATTTTTCAGTGCTAAAGTTAATCGTTTCGCAAACTGTTATATATAGCGGGCCGCGGTCGTTAGTTCACAGTACACTCCACGCTCCACGCTGCACTTCCCAACATGTGCTGCAAAAAAGATTCACGTATATTCTTTCTTTCGCCATTTCGTTCGCATACGATATACTGTAACTAAATAGCGAATGGTTGAAATTCCAAACATAAAATATGATGGAACTATGTGCATGCTGAAAATGTTTTAAGCTATATAGCTTTTATCGCGGGCTGTAAACGCAGCGACCGAATCTAGAAATTCCGTAACGAAAAAACCTAACACACCCCACCCCGACCGGTACAGCGGTGCAGCGTTGCGAGTTTTCGTAATCGAGTAATATAATAAATGTGTATTAAATATTAATACACTATATTATCACCATTCAAACACTTGCTAATACCTACTTTTATTTACTGAATTTTATAGTATCTGTAATAGCCATTTTGAATTGCTGTACAATGTGTACATGATATTATATAGGTAGGTATATAAATTTTTCCTCGCCGATCACAATTTTATTTTTGTGTTTCAGGAGTATTTAACATAAAGTACCTACCTATATGTATGGCGATTTCGACACTTACAACATTTCACTTGCAACTGCAAAATAGGAACAGCACATCCAAAATTGAACAAATTGGCGTTACACCTCGAGATTCGCCGTCGGCAATCGCACGATAAACGCTCAAATCCTTCCATTTATGCCATTCGTTGATAAGGCTTTAAACACACAATTTGCTACGTGTTGAAAGAACGCCCGCCCCGGGGCATCTCAACTGAGTTCAACACCGTTCATTACCGATTCATCCATTCGTCTTCCGACACTATTATTATGGGTGAGGTGCAATGATCTTTCGAATTTTTGGATGAAACATTCATTATTTTAAAAATGGGTTTAGCTGCACGACTGTTTATTATAGGTGTTTTTCATATTCGGCACTTTGCAACCTTTTTGTAAAAAAACTGGGTCTTTATTACCATTCTTCATTACTTTGTTGCAAAATTGAGAATCGGTACAGTCTTATTAGTTATGAATTCTCAGCATATTTTCACCAATATTTTTTGTACATTTTTAAAACTCTATTTATAAATTACAGAATTCATCGTGAAGTTCATTTTTGAATAGCAAAAGGGAGATAGTTCATTAAAAAGATAATATATGGCGTCATTACTCGGACATTCGCGGTACAACTTTTATACAAGCATAATGTTATTTTATTGAGGTTATTTTTTACTTTTAGATGGGAACTGGGAAGAGCAGTTAAGTTCACGGAGTCTTAACATACTAACACAACTTGGTAAATATAAAATATACAGCACATAGCTGAAGCATCAATAGGTATTATGACTTTTCATATTGATTCATTGTGATACCATTAAAATTCCTGTGCATATTTTCGTAGTCACTACTGGCCAAAATTTAACAAAAAATTCTAAATTAATAACACTCTAGCGGAATACAAAATGTATATTGTTAAAGTTCATTTTATAAGAAAAATTGTAGTTCTCAAATAAAAGTATATTTTAGAAAATTATACGATATTTTTTACTATTGGAACAGTACTTTACGATATTAATGTGTTTCTTAATATCTGATCCTAGAAGTATTCTGGCGTGCTGCCAGTTTCTGATATGGCCACGTAGGCCTTTCGTATCAGCAATTTCATAAATATACTGTCTTTATTGAAAATTCTGCTACATTTTATTATGACCGTTGAATTAATATTTCAGTACGACCCCTTTTCTAAATTCAAAATTGATAAAATAACTTTAGTTCTTGGTTTACCTGTATTAAGTTGTTTTTGTTCATAATAATTGGAATAAGCATGTCAATCAATTAAAAGTGCCACTGAATACATAAAATACCGTCAGAAACACTTTGAAACAGCGTAGGTAAATAGCTTTGGTGGTTTCATGCAAAAAATTAAGGCCTGATTTTTTTTAATGAAATAAGGGGCAAACGAGCAAACGGGTCACCTGATGGAAAGCAACTTCCGTCGCCCATGGACACTCGCAGCATCAGAAGAGCTGCAGGTGCGTTGCCGGCCTTTTAAGAGGGAATAGGCTAATAGGGGAGGGTAGGGATGGACGGGAAGGGAATAGGGTAGGGGATTGGGCCTCCGGTAAACTCACTCACTCGGCGAAACACAGCGCAAGCGCTGTTTCACGCCGGTTTTCTGTGAGGACGTGGTATTTCTCCGGTCGAGCCGGCCCATTCGTGCCGAAGCATGGCTCTCCCACGTCAATTATAGATTAGCATCATATTTTATACAATAGATATAATTTTGACCCTTTTCTTTTCGTCAAAACTTAAATAAAGCTTATATCAGTTGTTTATTCCGATTTCCGAAACACTCTGTATCACAATATAATGTAAAGTTCCTAAATCATATCTCGACATTTCATGATTTATCTAAAGATTAGTAAAATAAACCATATTAATTGCTACAAAAGAAGCTTGTATAACATTATATTTAAGACCAGCTTGTAATATCCAGCAAAATTTCCGCTGAGCAAGAAAACGTTCGGCCACTTGAGCTTCGCACGAGATACGTTATTTTAGAATCTCTAGATTTATGTAAAATTTTATTCATAGTGAGAGAGCGCTTTATCATTTTTAAATAGAAGACTAAATTTTGAGTTTCAAGATTTTCATGTTAGCCTCCGATGCCTGAGAATATGCTCGGTGTTATTCCGTACTTTATAGCTGTAATTTAAGGGCATAACTATGGCTCGAGTGCTAAGGCAAAGTGTAAAAAATTATGACTTACAGGATATTGCATTTACAAGCAATTATACATTTTA
This sequence comes from Plebejus argus, assembly GCA_905404155.3. Classification (NCBI taxonomy): domain Eukaryota; kingdom Metazoa; phylum Arthropoda; class Insecta; order Lepidoptera; family Lycaenidae; genus Plebejus; species Plebejus argus. Next base: position 8,936,281 of record FR989941.1, on the reverse strand, counting down.
TAATCTTATAAACTCAGCTTTTAAATTATTTTAATTATTGTTATCTTGTTTGCACCATAAAAATTTATTGGTCCGGGAAATTTTATGACAGTTGTTAAAATTGTAATACTATTGTGAATAAGTGTGTTAATCAGGTAAATTATAAAGCGTTTGCGATTTGTAGAATCACACGTTTCAAACTCTAGGCAGCCAAATTTCGGCACTTTGTTCGCTCGGCAAACGTTCGACTAGAATGACTAGATCATACGATGGCCTCACAGAAAGCGGCGTGGAAAAGTGGTTGTCACCTTTTTTATCAGGAAATGCCATTATGTCCCCGGCAGCGCTGGGGAGGACAAGTGAATGAGTTCAGGAAAGCCTTACCTGTGGGGTAGGGAGTCGCAACTTGCTGCAGACTAGCCTGAGACTTACACTAACCTCTAGTATAAGTCACAATACTGCGTGACTGGTGAGACATGTTCAATACTCGAGGACGTGATATTTGGCTATTATATAAGTTGAAAAAAAATAATATAAAAAAATAATATCAATTGATCACTGAGTAAACGTAGCTTAAAGTTAAATAATTATTCACCCAACGCATGGACACCGTGCGCGGGAAGGGTAATTGATGGTAATTGTGTGGTGTTTCTTTGGTAGCGCACGCCTCTGCACCGGCCGCATAGTATGCCTACTTGCCTAGCCGCGTAATTTACTTTGTATCCATGATTCATTTATTTTTGGGAAATTCGGAAAAAAATTAAGTACCTAATTTTATTACATAATTATAATGAGAATCGAGTACAGAGTACTTTCCTTAAGTATCGGTATATATACTGTCTCACCAGTCATGTTGTATAATCTGTAATGTGACTATACTAGAGATACTGTAAATATAATCTGTCGCTTGTCTTTAGAGTCCTGACTACAATCCAAATGTACAAAAAAAAGTCTAAGCTTGCTTGCAAATAACTTGGACATGGGAGACGGCTACCGCTAACCATCATGCAATCATCGTTTCCTGGTTAATTAAAAAAAAAACAACCGCGCGAAGGCCGAAGGGTTGACAGTAAAGAGAAAAATGTTTCGCCCAAAGAGGGTTCATGGCACATTCCAATGTTCCCATTTAAAACGCTGTGCCATTTATCAAGTCATGTTTTTACCCCATTATTTTGTGACTACACCTACCCCGCATTAAAATTCATAGATGCGTTTAACCTTTTTCGCCGGGTAGTAAAAAATACAAGGGCCGGGCAACCCTATTGGTCACTTGCATACGAACTCGCTGCTTAACCTACATACCACTCCCTTTACATGGCATTCAGTCACGATAGTAAAGGGCGGTAGATTTTGACCCTTTGAGATCAAAGAACGATCGGGATCTGAAGAATGGATTTGTTCAGCTCAACATGAACTTGCTGTCAAGGAATAATTTTAACCTATCTTCAAAATATAAGTAAATAAATAGAAAGCGTGAAATGTATTTTTATAGGTTGTAAATATATTAAGGACCTTACCAAAAAGGGTATTTTTTTAGGATAAGTATACGTAACTTTTTTGCAACAACAACACTAAGGGCCTCTCTCACAACCTTATAAGTGCCGGATAGTCTATCCACCACTTGACAGATAAGGTATGGAGAATATGTCAAAAAAATTGTGAATTGCCTATCCGGCACTTTATCAGGTGACACAGACCCTAAAAGGTGACAAATTAAGGCAACGGCCAACGGGGAGAGAGATCACGCAGCCAAAATAATATTTTAAATGAAGAAGAGTACTGTAAAACTATTGTGTTTAGGTATACAATGTTATATTCTAATGTTGTCATCAAAATAAAATAATATAGACTACTTTCCATGAAAAAAACCATTCTCAACAAACTTGTAACTATACCAAAATTAGTGATTCACCAACTTGTAAAATATATGACAGGATAAGCTGTCAATTTTCATGACGGCGAATATTGGCGAATTGTTAATCACGTTTAACGCGCACATCCTGCGGCGGCCATTTTTTATAATATTGCACTTTTTATGATCCGTAATTTAATATTAACCAGTCACTGGACAATGCAGTTTATGGTTTCGCACAAAAATTGACGCTAATATGCATAACTGTTATGACACAGCCAGCCGTATTAATTTAATTTTTATTGAGCGCTAAGTATCGTTATGAAAATAAAGTAACGTTTTAATTGTTTAAAACTATAAAAATATCTACACGGTGTAATAAATACTTGATAATTTTATTTACTTTTGACTTTTATATTACTGTGAAGAATTCGCCAAAGTCATGAAATTGTCCATGCGACAGTTTTTAATTTCAGCGCTGCTACTTTTACAGTGAACTCTTTAAAAGGGGCCAATAACGTGTATATCAAGAAGTTACAACAAGAGCGTTATTATTAGTCAAAACTTATTTGTCAATGATCCTACACTTACTCGAATTTTATGCATGTGGAATTGGAATACAACACATGTATGATCTATATCAACAATTAAGTTATTAGGATCTATTATGTAGGCTTTGATATTATCCTATGTAGGTTAATCGGAAATTCAGAAACAAGCGCTTACATAATATTAATTGATGTGCAAATAACTACAACATTAATTAATCCTAATAAGTTCTCAAAGCTCAGTATTACTATGGCAATAAAACCTTGTTTAGCTAAAAAATTACGTTATATTTCTGTTCTTCTCGCCGCCGGGTTGGTTCCCTATCCGGTGGTAGGCACTAGGCATCAGTAGTAACGACGTTTAGAAAACATCTGTAAAAAATATTGTAAAGAAGTGCGAGTTGGACTCGCCCATGAAGGGTTCCGCAGCAGCAATAAGGTATATTTTTATGAAATTAAAAGGTTTTTGATTTATTTTTATATTTCAGTCGATTTAATGAAATTTTGATTAAGTAAGGTTTAACCTTTATGACGTATAAAAAAAACTACTGGCTAGATCTCGTTCAAACCAATTTTCGTTGGTAGTTTTTATAGTACTCTACATCATATATTTTTTTAGAATTATCATGCCCCTACTTTAGAAATTAGAGGGGGGGGGGGACACATTTTACCACTTTGGAAGTTTAACTTTTTAACTATTCAGGTTAGAAAAATATGATATGAGAAACCTCAATATGATTTTTGGAGACTTATCCATAGATACCCCACACGCATAGGTTAGATGAAAAAAAATATTTTTTGTTTCAGTTGTACCTATGGGGACCCCTAAAATTTTTAATAATTTTTCCATTTTTGCATCAAAATCTTGATGCGGTTCACAGACTACATCTACTTACCAAGTTTCAATAGTATAGCTCTAACAGTTTCGGAGAAAAGTGGCTGTGACATACGGACGGACGGACAGACAGACAGACAGACAGACAGACAGACAGACATGACGAATCTATAAGGGTTCCTTTTTTGCCATTTTGGCTACGGAACCCTAAAAAAAGAGGTCAACTTAAAATTATTAAATAAAATATAACTGCAAGGAAAGTTTTCTTCATAAAATATATCTAAAAAAAATATAAAGCTGACAAAAATTCATCGATTCGTACAGGAACCCTTGTTTCAAGGGATAAGAAATTAAAATCCTCTTTCGCGCTCAAAACTCCTTACTAAATCCTTTTGTTATAAGTGCCTACTTAGCCAAGCTTTATTTTGGGACATTAAACATGAATTTACGATTACAAAACAAAATGGATTTGCAATTATTTTGTACATTTTGTCTGAAGGCTTTTCAATCTTCAAGAGATTTGCGAAAATGTTACTGTAAATGTTATTTGGGTGGCTTTAGCTACAATACGATGTAGGAGGCTTAGTAAAATCAATTAGGGATATTTTAGGCATATTATATCCTATTGATGAATAGAGTAAGGGGGAGCGAAAAAAGCAATTCTTATAGTTGAAAAAAAAACATTCACAATATTTTTATAGTTTTAGTAGATGAATCGGCGAACTTCGTATCACTTTCATTCTAATATAACCTTCCCTAAACAATTAATATTTCAAGACCAAAAATAGCCAAATCGGTTCAGTAGTTCTCGAGTTTAGGCGAGACTAATAAATTTTAATAAATTTTTATTTTATAAAGATAGTTTAACTGATACGGTATCGAAACCGTAATGATTGAATTTCCTACCAACCAATGGCATATTGGAATACTGCAGCTATACGGAGCCTAAATGCAATCTTCGAAGGTGTCTGACAAACCACATTAATACATGCAAGTGACACATTTGTGCTGTCACTTTGCATGGGGAGGGAAATTGGAATTCCTACCTTCTTCTAATTAATTTCGTTGCCCAAGACAGATTTAACATTCCCTGTATCCGTTAGATCATAATATTAAGTACTTCTGGGTTACCTGCTTGATTCTGGCATGAAAAAATGGTAGTGTTAAGAACACACGTTAAAATTTAAACGTTCAATGTTTAAAGATAGGATGGTTGGAGATGTAGATAGGTTATTAAAACTGTAAGACACTAAAAACCCTTAAAAATATAGAACATACGTTATAATATTAAACACACATAATATTTTAAACTAATAAAGTCACAATAAAACTAATAAAGTCTTGCCGTGGGAGAGCCATGCTTCGGCACGAATGGACCGGCTCGACCGGAGAAATACCACGAGCTCAAAGAAAACCAGCGTGAAACAGCGCTTGCGCTGTGTTTCGCCGGGTGAGTGAGTTTACCGGAGGCCCAATCCCCTACTCTTTTCCCTTCCCTACCGTCTCCTACCCTATTACCCTATTCCCTCGTAAAAGGCCGGCAACGCACCTGCAGCTCTTCTGATGCTGCGAGTGTCCATGGGCGACGGAAGTTGCTTTCCATCAGGTGAACCGTTTGCTCGTTTGTCCCCTTTTTTCATAAAAAAATATAAATAATAATAACTCACACGCTTATATTTAACATAGTATTTAATCTTGGTGGCCGATGTTCCGGTGGAGATTGGCCACTATGTTAATGCAAGCAAATCTAACATACATATAATAATTATGTCATGTTATTATTGTCCTCATACAGAAATCCATTAGTTCATCATCCTCCAATTATAACAGCACTCGAATACGCAATAATTAATTCAACGGGATACCAATTATCTCCACTGCGAATAGTTTCCAAATGAAATTCTCAACTGTTGTCTACGAGAAAATTGGTGTACAAGATGTTTCCTCTATTACTAATAATTACTACTCGTACTGTCCAAGCTGTGGTCACTACCTAAATTTGATATTGTTGTAGATCAACTCTAAGAGCGGCTTCAATCGTAATTTTCTTTTACTAACTAGTGTACCCCACAACCTGTACATTTTGTGGTATACTTTACGGAAAACTATCACACCTATTAATTTGTGTTTTAACATAGTAATTATTATTTATTTATTTAATGCGTTATCATCAGTCAGTCAAGGTGTGACGACGCGAGCCCTCACATTTTTTTTTTGCTCACTCAGTAGAAACGATATCATCCTGACTTTAAGACTAAGATCAGGTCATATTCCTCTCAACAAGTTCGGATTCGGATACATGATGAAGAAGGTCTCTTCGCCTAACTGTCATACGTGTGGGGTTATAGAGGACGTGCATCACGTCCTATCAGAGTGTGCACGAAACGAAGTTGCAAGAAAACATTATTTTAATTCGCGTCTTAATTATGTGGGCTATTGTAACACAATTCTGGCTTCACCAAATACAGAAGTAGCTTATAATCTCTTAAAAGTTGTCAAAATTTGTTTGAAGGATCGTGATCATAATAATTGTTAATTATTATTTCTTTATTTGTTGCTTTCTGATTCTGTAATTAGTCTTAAGAAATTGTTACTGAGCGACATATTCATTACTGAATAAGCTCATTAAATAAAGATTAAAAAAAAAAAAAAGCTCGGCTTTTAGCTAGTCTAACTAGCATCCCAAATAATGCAATAAAAATATTGCGTTGTAAATAATTATTGTTGGTATTCTTTTGATTTTGCTTTTCAAAACATACTCGATATATTTAGCAGTTTTGTTTTCATTTCGTTACTATTATCAGATAATCCTATAAAAGATCGCAATTACGAGCTATCGTACAATCTAAATAGTTATTCCCAAAGTTAATTAATTATTTATCAGCGCTGATCCCCGTGCGAGTGTATAGAATAGTTCCTAACGTCGTAACGCGGCATTATCTCTGAAACTTCTAACGTTGTCTAATGCTCGTAATCTTACTAATATTATTAATGAGAAAGTTTGCTTAGAAGTTTACGTACACGTTACAGTTAAAATTAGATTGGGCGATGAGATATAAGGTTCTTTAACATATTCTAAGCGAATTATAAAGGTCGGCCCAATTCTCGGAGAGTCTTATATGCTTTTGATAAAGTTACTGATTTCAGATCAATAAAGTAACTAGAAAATGCATGACAATGTAGTCGAGGATCGTAAAAAATCATCAAATGAAAACACAAAGAAACAAAGAGAAATTAAAAAACAAATCGTATACACAACATAAATAATTTATTTATCCCAAAAAAACTAAGAATTCTAGTATGAATCACATATATTTTGTAACCAAATCAGCAGGTTTGATAAAATGCGTCTATGAGTGTTTTTTTGCAAGTCCACTCAGGTTGTGTTTCCGAGCCGGTGGTCAGAGTCCCGTTGTCGGCCACTGTGGACGGCGATAGGGTTACCCTTCGAGAATTCTCTCGGCTCCCCTGAAACTTATCCAGTGGATATGCCATTATAAATTGCATACACTGGTGGTGCTTCTGTCAATGTTAATTTAAGGAAAAGAAGTAAATAAAAGACAAGAAAAACATATTTTTTTATTTCTTTATTAGACGTAACTAAAATCTATGATTACACAGTAATTAGTTTTTTCAATCCTCTACTCATGTAAATTTTTGGCACATCTAACACTTAAAACATTTTTAGGTATTAATTAAAGAAAGCTTATCATAATAACCAAAGAAATTATTTCCTTCTGCGGATGCATTTAAACAAAGTTACAGACATGAGAGGTCTATCATTGTCTCCCTCAAGTCAGTATTACATTCTTTAGTATTTCTATTATAACAGCAGTAATCGCTACGGCTAGTATGTTCCTAAAATCTGTATTTAAGCCTATTTAAGTACATTAAATTGTGGCAAAGCTAAGTCAAAATAAAATGCCTCATCCAACCTTCACAGCTCACATTTTTTCATTGTTCAACGTGTAATGTTATATCCCATCTCCAGCCCATTGCGTCTCGTTCCCATGCTGCATACCTACAGTACTGTGACGCAACACCCAACCACCGATAAATTGATTGACTCTGTGACAAGTTAAGCCCGATGATTATGTTGACGTGATATTCGGTTGGGATGACAGGAATGACTTCTTTGGAAGACCGCAAACGAAAAATAAAATGATCAAATCAACAAAGTATGTAACTAACCAGCTGAATTGAATTAGAGAATGGAATCCAGTAGAAATAATAGATTTTGTGGGCAAGAAAAGTAGTAAGGAAACAACAGAAGAATAAAAGACAAAATAGCAAAGTATTTTCCTACTAGATGAGAACTTACTGATACAAGCCAAAATACAGCTGATAAACGAATATAGAGAATATAAAGCATACCTAATATAATTTTATCGCCATTTAGATGAAAAGCACTATCATCAAATTTCTTAACCCCTTAGGAATCATAACCAGACGCGAAGTCGGCAGAAATCGACCGCCCGACGGAGCACTAATTTTCTGTCTGTACATCTGCAATTAACCGCAAGCGTCCGTAACAAGCCAAATTGCCTTATATCGGTTTGTGCTGTCCAAATGATTGGGTTGCCCTGATCAAATTAAATTATCGCAATTCCAGATATTATACCCTATATCAAAGTATTAGATGGTATTAGTGAAGCTAGTATTCTTAATTCGAAACATAATGTACTGGAACAATAGTAGAAATGTTAAGAGAACTAACTAGATTAAGGGATCCTTCAACTTAAATACTCTGCTCCAGTACTCTGCTCCAGACACATTGGATTCTCGTTTTACTTTCAAAATCGAGGTTTTTATATGTAGATCAAAAGTTTTAACCAGCACTCTATTTGCGCCATTAAATAAAATAGCTCAAACCCATCACTATTTTAAATCCTCACAAACAGCGTATTTATTGTATTCGGGAGAGTCCAACTTAATTGACATTTTGTTACCAATCGGATTGACGCTTCCATGTTAGTGAATCGATTTAAGAGCCTATTATTTGAGAGTCAGCCGAATTTCGGTTTAATTAATGAATGAAAAGGGTCAGAGATATTATTCCGTATTGGATTCCTTTGTATTTGATCGGACTTTTTTGGTGGTTCGTTTATTCTGTGTAATTGTTGAGTTGTTGGAAATTACTGAAAACGAAAAATCGTGGTGGTGTAAAGCTGAAATCGAGGGTATAAATTCAAATTTTATGTGGACTGGTATTTTTGCGTTTCTATATGCCTACCATGTGAATTCACTATAGAGTAAATTATCCGATTAAATACAATACACCTGCGTTTGCTACCTCCGGTTGCCGTTTCCCATTAATGTCTGTCACATTCGGGACCACCATAGCGAATTGCTAAAAAGATCGGGTTTCCTCAAACAGGGAGCTAATCTGGCGAACCTAATATCCTTGCGATATTTGCTCAACACGTCTAAAAAGGATGCTACTAGTATCCAAATTTTTTCATCCGCGAAATTTTTATTTGCTTTGTTTGTTCGAAAGATATCTAAACCTTTGCAAAGTTGGTTCGTTGGATTATAAAACATAACACCTTTACTTTGTTGTACGCATTATTTATACAAAATTGCATTCAGTGTTGATATCGCATCACCTTATTTATAAACTGGGTATAAGTATAGGGTGCCTTTATCCTATCCGTCAATCAGAGGTAGCAGCGCTTTAGGCGCGCTAAGACGCAAGCTCGCCATTTAAATTATAAGGATCCTTATTAAATAAATAAAAATACCAAGACGCTAAACGATTACATCTAGATAAATTACCTTCGAGAGTATACGTTTTGTTAAAGTCTTGTAGTTATTTTCTTTATCATCGAGTTACGGCGTTTAAAAGAGAAAAGTATTTTTTCAGTTTTATTAGTATTACGATGTTTTTACTCATTTAGCTTTATATATTTTCTATTTTCAATACTTTATACTTACTAATTACTGTATTTCCAATTTTTAATGCAATTTTCTGTGACATGCATACAATATCATGCCATTTCAAAGAATGAACTTAATAAGCTACTGAAATATAAAAAACAATAAATCAGCTGATAATGCTTTTCTTACTATTTACATTGCTATTCTAACTTCGACCAGTACACCCACTAATAAAATATGCTATGTTCATTCGTATAATAAAGAACATTATAATATAAACTTAAAAACTCCTTCAACACAACCATTCACATCCGCAAAGTTTCAAAATAAAGCATAAATAACTTTCCATTTCATTTCTCCCGTCCCATCCTTATCCATACTGTCTTATTTCTTTACTCATTACGTTGCTCACGTACAGATAATACTATGAACCATACAAATTATCGCTTGCGCCGACATTTGCGATGTACACGTTGAAAATATCGTATAACGTACTTTCTCGATAGTGAAATCTAAACTATGGGTGCTTGAAGTTAGAGTTGGGATTCGAAAAAGTAAGTAATCGATTTCAAGCACTTTAAGTTTCCCTCCAAGGTCAGTGGTCGGCGAATAACTTGGTAAGACATGATCATGACTGGTGGGTAGTCCACACCTCGTTACGTGTTAACAGGCACACTCACGACCTGATATTTATCCCAACTTCAAAACAAGCCAAAGGTATTTTGAAATGTAATGAGGCCTACGTGATGCTTTCGAGCCCTATGGTCTTGTTGTGCAAATATTTCAGGTTAATATCATGTCTGCTTAGAGTTTGGACCTAATTTGCAACATCTTTTAGTTGCAGTAATGTATAGTACAACCACGCCACAAATTACCCTTAGCAATTATTGTCTTAATGCGTCGTACTGATATAATATATTACCATTAGTGCGATCCCTGAATATATTCCCACATAATCAATTGGTTGTATTACAATTTAAATAAAATAAACGATAAACCCTGATAGGAGTAGATATTTTACGTATGCTTGACCCAATCTTGATCCAATAAAAGAAAAGTTTACAATATTGGCAGCCGAACGTTACATTGATATCTCAAAACTGTGCGAATGTTTCCAACGATTCACTGTCAACCTGTAAGGTTGACAGTGAATCGTTGGAATTCGACTCGTACAACATGTGTAACAGTTTGATAATCGTAAATGTCGGCATTAGCTATTGTATTGTAACAACTGGGTTAAAAGCTATGGTGTTTCGTGAACACGTCGATCAAATGTCAATGTGAGACAGAGTTAGAAAGTAATGGAAGTAATTCATAATGTAGCAGTTAGAATTTTTTAAAAGAAGAAAAAACATTGTGTGTGTTGTTAAATAGGATTGTTAACATAAAGAATAAATTTAAATTATTTAGTATTCCACCAAAAACATAAATGTAAATAGAGAGCCAAGTTCCATACAAACATTATTCTTGTCTATTGGTCTTCGCCGTAAAAAGGATGGAGATCTAAATAAGTGCCAAGTTTCATGGAAAATCGAAATATATGTATGTATAGGAACCAAATAACATTATGAACAAATAGTATTTCTTTGCTTTATTGAATATCTATAACAATTGATGTTATTTATATAATGTGAGATCTTAAACTAGATTAGATTTGACTTGGCTTGGCTTGACACGCTACCGCGTGTCTAGATCTTGAAGATTTTTAAGCCATTAATAACTAAAGAAAATTAGATCCACAATAAGTTTAAATAATTATGTAAGAAGCTTTGAACTGTAATTGTTGCCGTCGATGTCTGTAAACAACATAATATTTTGAACTCAGATCACACATAATAATCTCCATAAACATCCTAAAATACTAATAATTTTGAAATCAATTAAACAATAATGAATTCCATCAAACTAAACGAATGTCGCTACAGCACTGACATCAATGGAGATGAAATATTAACGATTCCGTTTACTGAACTTAATAAATTTAAACCGACGTGTATGCTTTCCCGAAAACGCCAAACAGTATAAAATATCTTCAAAGTAACCTATATTCAAACGAGGTTTTAAAAACCAAGGTCTCGGAAACGATATACAGGTTTATGGATACATTTACTATTTTAACGGTTTCCTTCATTGTGTTCTGAAATTGAATGGAACTTTTGGTGGACTTTATTTGGTCCAACAAAATGTCTGTTCTATTTATGTTAAAAGTTTTGTTCACTATTTGTATTATTTGTAGTCGAATTAATGATATTTTGTAATTTTCTTTCGCTTGCATATTTTCTTATTATGTGAGGAGTAAGATAATATAATATTTTATTATTTCTAGATTTTCTATAAATTTGAAAACGTCTACGCACAGTGTCAATATGTATTAAAAATATTGTAATTAATATTTTAGCCACTTCACCCACGTTTCTGATCTCAATTAAGACCAATTTTGTAAAATTAGTCTCTAACTTGTGATTTTACTTTTCAACCAAAAACAATCGCAAATTATTGTAAAGTTTGGCGGACTAAAATTGAATAAAACATAATATTATACAATTTAGCAAATAACAGTGCGATGCCGCGGTGCGGTACGTGTTGTTAATTTGTCAAATTAGTATCGAAAACTTTTGGACATCATTTTGTGTTGTTTTTAAATAAATCCTTTCAATCTAATGTATTTGAAAGCTTGTCTCTCTGATTTTTGTTACTTCCTTTTATACCACTAAACAGTTTTTTTTTCAACTTTGAACTTCGAGAAAGGACAGCATTTTTTAAGAATTTTATTTCTTCTAAATTCTCAAAGTCTGTTAAATTCAACATTATTCTTTCTCTTCCAGCATCAAATCAATAATTAACTTTAGTAACGTTTGAGCAGCATTTAAAATGAAAACTATGCACTATGGTATATTGCATAGTTTTGAATATTATTATATTGCACTAGCTGCATAGTGACTATGCAGCTATTGCTCTTATAGCGTGGAAACATCTCCAACAACTTGAACTATCTAGTCGGGCGCTTCAAAGCAATAATCATTATAATACCGATCCTGGTTGCTATAAAAAGGGAAATAACAAGGCAGGCGTAAAGGATATCAATCTTTAATACATTACAACGTAACTACCGAGTATGATAAACGTTCTATGTTTCGCCCGAGAAGTGTAATTTTACTGTTCTATAAATGAAGATAAGTGCAGAACACTTTACCCATCCACAATGGTTGTGGATTCGTATCATAATAATATTTTTATGCCGACAAACGAGCGTACGGATCATCTAATGTTAAACGATTAACTGTACAAAGCTGCAGTACTAAAGAATTACAATCTGTATGCGTCTCTAAATGCAATAACAAAATTCTGGTAAAAACGTTAATGATATGTATCTATAATCTACATCTATATAGTTTCGCTGTATTTCTTCAACTAGTCGTGTTAATAATCTGATTATGAATAATAAAGGCATGTACATACTTTGTACAAACTTCAAAAGAATATTATGAGAACGATGAAACATTGAAACATTGTCGTATGTTCATGAACCTCTAAAATTAAATGTTTAAAAAAGATAAAACACGTACACGCTTAGCATAAATTGTCTCTGAAACAATAAAATGCTGGTAAATTAGCATATGTTGATGAGATGTTGAGGTCAGGAGTTACAACATACGTGAAATGTATGAACTCTGTTTGCATAAATCAACTCCGCACTGTGTTGTGGTGGCCCAAGCATACGAGCGATGGCGATATAAAAATTATGAAATTAGTTCCTATCCAAGATATTTTATAATGACAAAAATAGACAAGCTAAATTGTATCGATATTATTTAAAATATTATATTCTTTAATATTATAGCTTTTTAATGATAAAACATCCCTAATTTTTATCATTGAAAAGGTAAAATGAATCATTATTTCGATTTTTTTTCCATATTCTTCATCGTCATTATTATTATTATTAATGATGGCATCTTAACTAGGTGCTAATTAATGTCAACTCATAATGCGTTACAATATTATAGTGGGTGTTTAAAATGTTTCAGCAATAACATTATGAATCGCCACGTTTTACACTAATGTCACATAGATGATAGAAGTCGAACGAAAACCCAAATCAAACTAAACGCTTGAATGTTCGTCGAATGTAAACGTTTAGAAATAATTTGATTTGGTTACCAACTTTTGTGTATGGTGCTAAGTCATTTTAAAATATCTCTGTCTCGTTGCCAGCTGTCTTTGTTTTCTTTAACGAAAACGCTATCGCCCATGACTTGGCCTTCGTTCTAATTTAGCCTCTGGAGCTTGTTATCTATCGTCTTGCGGAGTCCCTCAGCCTTCGTTACAATTTTCGTCTAATATTACATTCATATAATAAACAACATACGGAACGGCCTATTTGAGCGTTTGTCTTTTTTAATGAACCGTCCGGGTTATTTCCTTCGTGGTCTCGAGTTGCCAATTTGGATAAAATAACCCACACATGTGTATCGAGACCCTTAGAGCCGTAATGTGTTTGTGTGATAGAAAATTCTATCAAAACGCTGCAATGCTCACTGCGATCTCATTGGTCAATATTGTTGCGACTGCGCAGCTCTTGATGCTACGATTTCAGCAGGCTTTATCAGTGCTAATAAACTAATTTGTTTTGGACACATTCGTGTAGCACTATGTTTATTATCCTTCGTGTCAATATGAGGCTTGAGTTGTCTAAAAGTGTGGCTAGTTTTAAAAAAATATAATTTAGTCTCAGACCAAATAAAAACTCAAGACAGAGCGCTGCGAACAACAAAGTGAAGCAGGTTTTTTAAGCATGTGTGCGCGCCGCGCACTGTGGGCTAGTGTCGCAATGTTATTCAAATTACCATAAAATCGATGAAATAAAATATAATATAATATTTATACTCTTTCATAACACAGCTCGGCATTTTGAAGTGTTTACAAATTATTTTCTAAACGCGTGCTGCTGTCACGAGTCGCGATATATACGACGAAAACTGGCGTACTTTCGTTTTGCCTATGTGGGCGTAAGCGTGTACATACACAGCTGGCGTACTTTCGATCGGCTTCACTTTGTTGTTCGCAGCGCTCTGTCTTGAGTTTTTACTTGCTCTGAGAATTTAGTACAAAATAATATAAGTATAATTCTGATAATAATTTCTACGAAATAAAAAATGTCTCAAAATCCGGGTAAAAACTTGCCAACAAGTTTCTGATCAACTTAGTTCACTGCGTGTATTTTAAATATAATTTAAAACATATCGAACATAATATTCTGAGATTATCAGCTAAGTCTGAAACTCTATTTAATACGACGCGGCGGGCGCCGGGCGGTGGGCAGACAAAGTTTAGTTGTGAGCCTTGGTTGATGAGCATGCAACTGTATGTGCCACAGTAAAGGTAATTATAGTAGTTTAAACTTAAAAATAATAATCAAATATTAATATAATCATCTCTACATGTTCAATGTGACTAGGATTAAGAGATTTGGAAAATATCTGAAAATTCCATCATGAAAATATGTAAATGGAAATCAATCAAACAGCCTTCATGCCCGGATTTCACACGGTCGAATCCCTGCGCAAAAACTGTTTATTATAATATAGAAAATTACATGTTTTTACTAGCTACTTATCGTTACGTAATGACTATTAATATATTTATTCATCAGCTGTTAAACCACTGTATGTCCTCTATACTGTGGCTGTTTGAATTCTAGATGTGAGTTGATATGGCTTTACTCTATCAGACAAAGTTAGAGCTCTGCATTTAAACCTTTCAAACATATTTAAATTCATTTTAAATCCATTTAATATTGTTCAAATGAGAGACCATTTTATCAACTTTGATGACATGCTTTGATAAATAGTTTTTCGAAGACTTAATAAAACATAATGAACATTAAAAAAACAGAAAATTGATACTTACTAAAAAGAACAATAATTCGTACAAGTATTTGAAAGAAAAAAAAACATCGTAAATTTTTTTTCTAAAATAAACTTACTTCAAAGGATATAAAAATATTTGCTTTGTCAAATCATATTTCTGAAATACAACGACAATTGCGAGGATTAGTTATCGCCTTTGATCCAATTCCTTTCCATTCAAACACGATCTTGCCGAAGCGCCGAAGCCTTGATAAGATCCAGATTATTTTTGGATTCTTGAATATTATTAACTCATAATTCATAACTCTTATGTGCTTATGGGTTTGATTTTTCAATTATGGGTCAATTGTACTACGTGATTTATCCAGGGTGTGTATGCGTCTCTTATATTATAGAGCTCAGCGCTGAAAGATTGTTTTTTTTTTAATTTTGTATGGGTGAATTCATGATCACAGACAGCAGCCTGCAGGCCAATTACTGCCGTAAAAAGTTCTAGTAGGTAATGCTAATATACTAACACAGTAGTATTAGAATTTAGATGACAGACTGCTGAGTGCTCGAGGTTGGATTTTAACGTTGAGTCTAAACGTGATACGTGACTTTAACAGACTTGATGACCACCATCCAGATCCATTACAAGTACTCATGAAGAACCAAAGTACTCATCAAGATGAACCATAAACATAATGTGGTTGTTCTAGCTCAACGCCAAAAAATATAGTTTTCTGATTGAGTATACTTTAGAGCAGAAGCGAAGCAGTATACGGTACTGTTTTCAGGTGAATTGGCTGTGTTGGGAATCTGTTGAATATGTCTATAACTCTACAACCTATGCTCTTTAGTTGTAATTATTGATCTCATTAAAATATCTTTCTTCAAAATCAAGCCTAAAGGTTAGACCAACAATACCAAGGGGCAAGCTAGTTACATACTATGTCACTAATATTACTCACCTATATAGGTAGGTATTCGGTAAACCAATAATGTTATTAGTCCCAGACGAATTTAATCAACAATATACCCTCGATGTCTTTCTTTTAACCTCCTCTGACCTGGACATTCTCACCTTCAAATATCTAGATTCTAACCTCGGGTTCAATATTAGATTACTTGTGAATCTAGACTTACGATTAGATTTAAATCTCAACAGACACTAAATTGACTTCTAAGTATTTATTAAAACTTTATCAAAGTCACTCATGAGTATTGAGAGTAATAACTTTGCAAAGTTTTCAAGCTTTTAGTACACACTTGTACAAGTACATACAATGTCATGATCTATTAATTATTTTTTAAGAAATTCATCAAAATAATATTATAAATACTACTTGTACTAATATTATGTATTCTGTGGTAATACATAATATTGTTCCAGAATAACGTTGTGGTAAATATTTTGAATCTTCGTTTCGAATGAACAAAGTATTTAACTTTTTTTTTACTGAAAATAAATGTAATATTATAACCCTTAACAGTTTGGTTTTTTTTTTTTTTTTGTTAAAGGCGATAATTATCTGATTGTCCATTGAATGGCAATTTAAGGTGCCTTTATTTTAGCTTACGTCCCATTAAATTTTAATGTAGGGTTGCCAAAAATGAGCAAACTAGTGTTACAATGACTTGAATAATATATTGTATGACACAAAATATATCCCGTTAAATAAGACTGAAAACAATTTGAGATTGAAAATTTTCAACACAAGTAATAATTATTATTGTAGTCTATGCTACCAACAATAAATTTTATTGCGTTTAAATATTCATCATTTTTATGAGGGCAACCCTGATTCGAAGCAGCCAATTACAAAAGATAATCCAAATCGATTCTTTGAATAAGCGAGTTCTCGATTACAAGCCGAAGTATCACCTCAACCGCTACCAGATCCAAGATCAAGCGATTCTTAATTAGAACTTTATCAAGATCGACTGTTAAGCCAACCGCGGTAATATTGTATTCGAATTACATTGAAAAAATATTGAGAGTTGTTTATCTCGTATCTGTTCACTACAAAAAAGTACAAAAGTCACATGGCTATTATTTTGTTTTTATGCCCAAAGAATGGCGGTACAGTTAATTTATTGGGAAGCGATTAAGATCAATTCGTAGTCCTCTTGAAGTAAATATCTTCAGAGATTTTAAGTTATGACATTTTGATTATTTCGCTCATTCTGGAATGGCTACAAGAAATGTTAGAAACTTAACTCACAAGCTTTTTTTACACAAACTTCAAGGAGACGTGTCAAATGTGTAAGTGTATTTGGAATACGTGCGATTTGCGAACTGCGTAACAGGCATGATCAAATTCTGTGGAGTTGACTGGACTAGGTTAATTACTGTTTCATATAAATTAAGTCAATCGAAAGCCCTAATTTAATAATCTTTATATAAAAAATTACGTGTCACATTGTTTGTCCGCGATGGACTTCTAAATTACTGAACCGAATTAAAATTTGATTTGAACACCCACCGTGCAATTTGATTCAACTTGAAAGATTAAATCTCAATTTTGATTTGACTAATTTTAGTCTTGAAACATTCGTAGAAGTCCACGAAAGGTTTACATTAGCAGAAAAGTGGTAAGAAGTTCACTGGTTCATCTAGATATAGATAAAAACTTGACAAAAGACTGCAGAATCCAAACATAAATAAAATAAAAAATAATAAGGGCCTGTTACACCACTTCCTGATAAGTGCCGGATAGGCTATCTATCACTTAACTTGACAGATAAAGTATGGAGAATCTGTCAAAAAAGTTGTGGATAGCATATGCATATCCGGTACTTTATCAGGAAATGGTTGAAACAGGGCCTAAATATTTAATCAAATCAAATAATCGCATAATCCTACTCTACTTCCGACTTCGTAACTTTATAAAACCAATTCCACTTTGACACAGTATTACTGCTGCAGTGCCTAATTAATACGATTTTAATTTTCCTTCAGGCTGAAAACTAACGATTCGTGGCAAGCCCCCAGCTGTTGCGTCATTATTAAACGCTTTTCAAGTGCAGGTGTTGATATTAACGAGGGGAAGTATTTAATTAATATACTTTATAGTGCCAGCATCGATATAGTTGTGTGTCTGCAATACTTTTCTTTCGTAGAGAATTTTTATTTCCTTACTAGATGATGGCTGACGCCCGCAACTTTGTTTCGCCAAAACTTGTTTATCACGCAATCTTATTTTTTCCAGGATAAAAAGTATCCTATGTCCTTTCCGGGACTCAAAGTAGCTTCATACCAAATTTCAGCAAAATCGGTCTAGCAGTTTGGGCATCAAGAGATAACAGACAAACAGATAGACATAGTTTCGCATTTATACTAATAGTGTGGATAATATGTCTGCAATATTTTACATTTGTGGATAATTTTATTTCCTTTTTCCTTATTTAATCCAGAATCTACTGATTCAGGATTAATCTAGGACGAGAAAGAAGACTGTACAGTATATATACTCCTTTATTTGCTATGTTTCTCGATTTATTACGTTTCACGGTTAAAAAAAGGTTTAAAACACATCACTCGACTTGTACCTAGGATTCTTGGAATCCATTACCGCTTGAAATTGTCATCATCAAAAAATGGACACAATTTTTTGACGTCATTAAGGTGACGCCTTGATAATTTGGCTGTAGCGATGTCCATTTTTCTCAGCAATGACTAAAGCTAAGAAATTAAAGTTCACTGTCAGTATTCATCATCTCTTTGTCTTTGAATTACCCATAGCATAACACGATTGGTCAACTTTTATAACACAGAATAATCAATCAAAAAGACCTCTGTAAAAAAAGGGATTCCTATTTTGCCAACAGAGGAGAGTGATATAAGCTTCCAAAATTTATACATAAATTGGTTCTAGTATACACTTTAATTTGTCCATAGCTTATATGAAATGTATTTATGGTTTTCAAATTACGCGACAAAAACCATTTTGTCGCTACGCCCTTTCCATTTTTTGCTGTTCCATTGCTTGTTTTCTATGAGAGGCCGGGCCAGCCTCGCATAGAAAACAAGCAATCTAAAACACATCCAACACGGTTTTTTACTTTAACATGGCGTCACCTTAAAACAAAGTCGAGATTAGAGCAGAATTCAGTTTGCCAAAGCTCAAAGGTCTGCACTAAAAATAAACATTTCGTGGAATGTCAAAGGAATTCACACAAGGAATCATGACAAACGTAGTTAGCACCTCAAATCGTATGGGTAAATCGGACCTAACGAGTCATGTTCTCCACAAATGCTGCTCGCAAAACAGTCCCTATTCCAACAGACGCATGTGCGAAATTTGCGTGGTGTTATTAAAATTTGACACATTGCTTCTATTAGCAGGGGACTGCTCGTAATGATCTCAGCGCAATATCAAGATGTGTTTAATTGGGTTTCGTTATAGGTGGCGTTTGCAGGTGTTCGCGCGGAATATAGATTCATGTGATTTATGAGAAGTCTGTTTATAGAGTGTGCTGGATTGGTACTTTCATAACTTTTAGCCACTGCTGGGGAATAAGGCTTTTTATCATTCAGAACTTTTATTAAGATTATACTTATTCTTAAAGGACGTTCCTAGTTCGGTCATCAAGTACAATCAACCAGTTAATACGCGTCGAATTGATAACCTCCTTTTTTGAAGTCGGTTAAAAAAACGCAAATCAGTTAAATTTTTACTGTAAAAGAACTTTTATTTCGCTAGATTAAATCTAGGCAAACTAATTAAAATTACGTCAGATGTTATCTCATTATGACTACGGTAATCGATGTATTTTATAGAGCAGGAGAAAATTTTCCGCCCCATTTCATTTTTCACATCCAGTATAAAGAAAACTAATCCGTGATATTCTTGGGATTTAATACATCGCTGCTAAAGATCAAAGCGACGTGGGAGGCTGGCCTTAAGTGGAATCGTTTGTCCATTCTTTATAACACCATTAGAACTTCATTTTCTATCGAGTTCAGAGTGTTATAAAGCTTTTGTTTCAGCCAAATGTGGTTATCGAGTGAGTGGGTATCGATGCAATTTTGCCTCAAATATGTTTTTCCCGAAAACATAACGATGGTCCGAGAAAGTTTGATACTTTATCGACGAAGTAACATCCTTTTCATTCCAAATTGTTGTTTGTAATGGGGATATAACAGCCGTTATTGAATTTCATGAATTGCTTCTTGTTGTTATATTGTGTTTTTCCAATAATATCCTATTAAGTGCCGGTTATTCCAAATTCACGTTTCTAGAATGAGTTTTTTTGATAGAAAGCGTCATTCAAAAAAACTGAAAAATATATACATATTGTATAGATGCATCTTTTAACTAGTGCTTTCATTGGATAGAAACACAATACAGATAATTTGGCTCGATAAAAAATCCGAAACAACATCGATTTTAAAAGCATTTTGAGTTTTATAGGACTTACAGAGACTCAATCAAAAAATAATTTGGACAGTTCGATAGCTATTAAAATTTAAGAGGGAAATCATTGGATAGATGTTTAGTTATAATATTTGTATCTAAGTAAAACGGGTTTTTCTCCTATTTCGCCCTATCATGGACGCGGCGAGCGTCGTAACCGCCACCGTACAAGGCGCGCTGATATAAATGTTATTGTAATGATATTTAGGTCGATATTCGCACTGACAGAAATCGACCTGCTAATTTGCGAAGAATGGGCCCTTAATTTGAAGAGGCTTTTCGTCTATAAATAAGTTTATATAACTATACATATTATTTAAGTAACTAGCCAGCACAATATTTTAAGTTTATTTATTATCTCAAGTGTTACATTCTCCAAAAAGACAGCTCCGTTATCATGTATCACGGTGGGTTTCCAATCGTACATTCAATTCGAAAATAAAATACAATTTCAAAGCTTCAAGCCGAAGGTCCGAAGTCAATAAATAAAAATGGCCGTAGCATATTCCCTTATACGATCGGACACTTGGCGTGGACCTAAATCAACTGCCAATGCACCTGTAGGACTGTCGATTATGCAAATTCTTACCAGCCTTTTAACTAAATACCGCATTTTGGTGTCAACGCTTTTTTCTGTTGCGTTTTATGTTTTTGCTTTTATTGGGACAATATTTTGTTCTCACTTAGAGGCGCCATGTTGATTTATTTGCGTATTATCTTCGGTACATGTACTATGTCGTTCTATTTGAGTGTTGTAATTAGGATTCTCCTTAATGGTATGCTTTAAAAGTTAAAGTTTTACAAGAAGTGCGAACTATCTGGTAGTTACTTTTTTAATTATGACTTAAATTTTGATAACTTTCAAAAAACATAATTCAGTGTGCTGCAAGGTGAGTTTTTATACCTATCATCTTTATTTCACTATCCTACTTAGAAAGTAAAGAAAAAACTTTTTATATGTTAGTCTCTACAATTTGGAAAAAAATATACGAAAAAAACTTTGTTCCTAAAAATAGCCTCAAATAATATATTTCGAGAAGGATCCACAATCTTGATCACGATCAGCCGGATCCACTGTCACACGCAAAACACAATTTGCTTAAACGCCGCTGAACTTCAATTGAATGCCTCAATGTAGGAGTATGTTTAACTTATTTGCGACTTTTAAATCTTTCCAATTTGCGGAGAAACCGTGCCTTTGTGTGACAGGTGAAACAATACGAAAGAGATGTATAATGTTTATTGTGTAATGCTTAAACGAAATAGGCTTATATACCTTTGGTATGAAGTCGGGTCGATGGTAGGTGTCCATTTTGATTTCATTCGTTGGTAGATGGTCGTTATTTATTTAGATTTAGTTCTAGGATAAAGATTGAAAAATCATGTAAGTATAGCGAAGCATCATAATTGAGAACACTCTTTTTGAATGATTTCCTTCATGCTTTTAGTAACTTTATAGCATTAGTTACTTTGATTACTTACATAATAATTAATAAATATTATTTTTTTACTTATCCTTTTTTCAAATCAAACTTTTCAAATCATGAATGATTAGCACTAATAGCAACAAAGATTGCCTTAGATAGGAAGATCTCAACGAATTAGATAAAGCTAGCTTCAGCTATTACGTAGTTATGTCCCTTTGTCCACAGCATTGATAGCTTGCGTCTTTTTGAATGCAAATTACGTTCATTGCTAATTTTATTGGGAAATTAATCGTAGTATCTAATTGTTACCCGACTGGGAGAAGAATGTTAAAAGTTTTGTACCTTTACTATGCTATTGTAACCGAGATTGTATGATAGGGGTGATAAAATATTTATTTTTAATTAGGTATGTCTACATTACTAACGAGGAGTTTTGTTAGTCTGAAACTCGAGAATGGCCGAGCCAATTTGGCTAATTTAAGTCTTAGAATATTCGTGAATACCAGGGAAGGTTTATATTAGGAGTGATGTGATATGAAGTTCACCTAGTCACCTTGAATCCAATGTTTCTTAATCCATACTTAGTAAAGCGGTAGTTAAATGCAGCTTAAAATAATAATTCAAATTACCTAATTACAAATCGAATTTTAAAGCTAATCGAGTAGTGGATTAATTTGCTTGAGCAAATTAACTCTAAATATATTGCGGTTAATAAATGAAACAACTTATTTAGATTATGTAATGAAATTAAAAGCTCATAGAGTCGATTTTCCGCTTAATACGTATACCGCGCTCAATTTAGATTTGGCTCAAACACAACATTTTCAGCGGGCTTAGGTAGTTTTAGTTTCATGTAATTATGCCGATAATTAGTTGTTTCATGTATACTTCTAATTGACTGGTATTGTGTTTTGTCCATATAGAAATTATACACGATGAATATTTTGCGCGTGACTGTCTCTGATTTGTTTATGTGCTATCTACGAATAATATTCGTAGTATGCTATGCTGTGCTTCACTAGCAGATATATTAAATGTTCTGGAATTGTTGAAACCGGGTTTTGAAGAATATACTATTTCTGCATCATAATATCCATCAAGCGATACTAAAGCACAAAGTAAAGATCATTCAAAATACTAGTTTAAAAATGGAAAATAATAATAGAACTTGTAAATTCTTTTTTGAAATTGAAGTTTAATGATTTAATATTTTGTTCCAACCAGCTGGTGCTAATTCCAAAACATTCCTCAATTCTCAACCGTCAAATTAATTCCCAATCCAAAAAAGGAACATTACGAATCCACCAGAAACATTAATCATAAAAACATAAACAAATTGAAAGTACATTTAAATTAGGAGCCGTTTAAATTTAAAACAATGAAATCCATCAATCAAAACACGAATATCTACTTAGAAATACGTTAACTAGACTGAAACAACTTGTTACCATCGGTTAAGAAGGTTCCAAACTTTGAAAATTTGTCGTGGGAAAAATTCACCGTCGCCCATTTTCTTTACGATAATAAAATACCTATATATAATTAATAGGTTATCGTTTCTCTGTTTTGTTCCGTTTCCCTCATAAGTGTCATTCAAGATCACATAAACACGGTCTAATTTATTATTGTTTAATCTACCTAAGGTAGTATTAAAAATATTAAAAACTATATTAATGCCTCACAAACAGCGAATAAGCTTATCAAAATTACTTTACTATACTCATCGGATACCTCTAAATTTTCATTAAAACAAGTATCAAAAGCTTACTTTAACTTCCAAGAATCGCCTCACAAATTGCCTAAGTTAAAATGATGAATATTAAGAAGTTATAAAAATTCTAGACGTGACCTAGTCTCCATCTATCTCGTTATCAACAACAAAAAGTGTGATAGCTCTTAAAAACTTGTGATATAAATATCATTAAATTACTTGCTCTTTCAGTAAGTTTTTATTGTGTTTTTTTTTTTCTGTGAAATTATGATATTTTCAAATTATGTTTTTAAATGGTGCTTGAATATTCGTGCGTTTTTAGGGTTCCGTTCCATTCCGTTCCGCCAAAATGGCAAAAAACGGAACCCTTATAGATTCGTCATGTCTGTCTTTCTGTCTGTCTGTCTGTCTGTCTGTCTGTCCGTCTGTCCGTCTGTCCGTCCGTATGTCACAGCCACTTTTCTCCGAAACTATTAGAGCTATACTATTGAAACTTGGTAAGTAAATGTGGTCTGTGAACCGCATTAAGATTTTGATGCAAAAATGGAAAATTTTTTAAAAATTTTAGGGGTCCCCATAGGTACAACTGAAACAAAAAAATTTTTTTTTCGTCTAACCTATGCGTGTGGGGTATCTATGGATAAGTCTCCAAAAATCATATTGAGGTTTCTCATATCATATTTTTCTAACCTGAATAGCTTGCGAGAGAGACTCTTCCAAAGTGGTAAAATGTGTGCCCCCCCCTCTAATTTCTAAAGTAGGGGCATGATAATTCCAAAAAATAAATATGATGTAGATTACTATAAAAACTACCAACAAAAGTTGGTGTGAACGAGATCCAGCCAGTAGTTTTTTTTATACGTCATAAATGGTAAACCTTAATCTAAATTTCATTAAATCGACTGAAATAATATAAAAATAAATAAAAAACCTTTTAATTTCATATAAATAAACCTTATTACTGATGCGGAACCCTTCATAGGCGAGTTCAACTCGCACTTGGCCGCTTTTTTATTAAGGAGTTGCAAGAGAAACAGTCTCGTGGATACCGTACATTTTCCGGCATAAAAATCAGCAGTGCTGTAGTCGTGGTCAAATTATGGTTTTTCGATAGGATATAACTTATCAATGTCGATAAATTTTATATGAATCTAGTTGAAATTAAAATATATAACATTATTTATACATATTGTATTTTAATTTCGGGTTATTATCAGGTACATACCCAGTGCCACTTTTACTGTAAAAACATTTATCGACACCTCTCAAGTTAAAATCCGAGAAGACATTAATTGCACAGCATGCCAAACAATTATTATACCTCTATATACATACTGCTCTTTTTGAACTTTATCCTCATTTCACGTAGTCGGGTAAACCTCGTGTGAAGCTAATTTCGTGGAGCTAAACTACTCGTGAGTCAAATTTCGTACGGTATGCACTTACGGCGAGCCCTATGAGCCATACATTATTCACGGCTAAAGTCACGAACTATCTACCTTTGATCTGACATGGTGTTAGTTGAAAGAGTTGCATGGGTACTGGAAGGTGTATTACCATATTTGAAGAGGGGCTATAGCTAGTTTCATCGGCCCCTGCCTTCAGGCACAGAATCCATACTATATAATATCATAAATGCGAAAGTGTATCTGTCTGTCTGTTACC
The DNA here is from genome assembly GCA_905404155.3 of Plebejus argus. Taxonomy (NCBI): domain Eukaryota; kingdom Metazoa; phylum Arthropoda; class Insecta; order Lepidoptera; family Lycaenidae; genus Plebejus; species Plebejus argus. The sequence continues at coordinate 8,911,115 of FR989941.1, read as the reverse complement.
TCTTCACGCCCAAACCACTGAACTGATTTTGCTGAAATTTGGTATTGAGATACTTTGAGTCCCGAGAAAGGACATAGGATACTTTATGTCCCGGAAAATGTACGGTTCCCGCGTGATAAACGAGTTTTGGCGCAACGGAGTTGTGGACGTCATCTAGTCTAAATATATAAAACTCAAAGGTGTCTGACTGACATGGTGATCTATCAACGCACAGCCCAAACCACTGGACGGATCGGGCTGAAAGGCATGCACGTAGATGTTATGACGTAGGCGTCCGCTAAGAACGGATTTTGATCATTTCCACCCCCAAGGGGTTATAGGGGATGAAAGTTTGTATATTATAATAATACTACTTAACGCGAGCGAAGCCGCGGGCAATAGCTCGTATACAATAAATTAGTGCATCAGGTCTACACTTCGACAGGATTTGGCTGACTATTATTTATTGAAGCCTTATCAAGTTTGCTTCTATGTTACTTTTAATGATACTTTGAATGGCAGTGGTGGGAGGATATTTTTTTGCTGACTTATCTTAAAAATATGTGAATTCTACATTGTACATATTATATTTATGGTAAGTGCTTAATAAGGTTTTGCTTTTATTCCTGAAAGGGAAATTCAATGGAGCATTGCTCACAAAAGAAATAAATAAACAAAAATACAAATAATTGTATACGTCACAAAGTACTTTGTCACTAAACAAAAGCTAATGAGTTTCACTTTTAAAATCCATACATCGTTTCATAAAAGCCGAAAGTGAAAAGTAACTCGTAACAAACGTAATAATATCGTAAAAATATAGAAAACATTGTAAATGGAATAAGCAGAAACTAATTGTAACAGATAATAAACTTATGTAACTTTTATGACCAAAACAGTCCCTTCGGGTAGTTTGTCTGGACAATTACTGAATATGGAGCAATAAAGTTGACGTATTATCAACTTCTTGTACAATACACTTTTATTGTTGTAAGTGTTTTTGTACAATCTTTGTTACTGTTCCAGAAAATGAAACTAAGAGTTGATTGCTACTATTTTGTTTTTTTGGTTCGTAAAACTTTTCATTTCGTTTACCTCATTTTTTAGGGTTCCGTACCCGAAGGGTAAAAACGGGACCCTATTACTAAGACTTCGTTGTCTGTCCGTCTGTGCGTCTGTCCGTCTGTCTGTCTGTCTGTCTGTCTGTCTGTCTGTCTCCAGGCTGTAACTCAAGAACGGTAATAGCTAGAGATTTGATATTTTCACAGATTATGTATATCTGTTGCCGCTATAACAACAAATACTAAAAATAAAATAAAATGAATATTTAAGGGGGGCTCCCATACAACAAACGTGATTTTTTTGGCCTTTTTTGCTCTATATCAAAATTGGCAACAGGTATTTTCATATTTCACAAAATCCTTAGTTAAATGTGTACTTTAATATTTAATAATAATATGAAAATAAAATAAAAAAATAAGGGGAGCTCCCATACAAAAAACACAATTTATGGCCTAATTTTGCTCTATAATGGTACGGAACCCTTCGTGCGCGATTCCGACTCGCACTTGGCCGATTATTTGAGTATGGCACATGTTTCCGAGTATTATTTTAACAATGCCTTTGTCATTGGTTCGTTGATGAATCATCTGTCTGTCAACAATTTGGAAATTGAAATTTTACCTATCCATACTTCCAATAGGTACTTAATATTATAAATGCGAAAGTGTGTCTGTCTGTTGTTCTTCACGTCCAAACCGCTGAACTGATTCTGCTGCAAATTAGTATGGAGATACTTTGAGTCCCGGGAAATTATAAAGGCTACTTTTTACCCCGGAAAATGTACGGTTTCTGCGCGATAAGCGAGTTTTAGCGCAACGGAGTTGCGGGCATCATCTAGTTATTAAAATGAAAATCTGCCTTTGACAGACCGACCGACTAAAATATAATAGAGTGCGTTTTTACCCTTTGGGTGCGAAGCTCCAAAAGAGGAACCAATTCAATAAGAAAAAGTTAACAATAACAATAATTTATACAACGCTGTTATTGAAGTGAAAACTTCTTTAGCGGCGTTGAGCACTTTTGTGGGATGGGTAAAAACTGTTAAACTCGCGTCACGTGTGCTGATCGAAAAACCGTAAGACGGTTGTAGAGTCGAAATCTATTAATCGAACAATCGATTGTTTTTTTTTTCGATTGTCGATATTTTTTAATCGATTGTAAGGGTTTCGATTAATTAAAAAAAAACTATTTTTTTTAATCTATTTTCATAAAAAATGGGTTAAAAAAATTACAACACAACGTTAATAATCAAGTTTTCACTTCTGCCGGCACTCCCGGAGTGCAACCCGTCTTTTTTTTTAATAAGTTAGACTTACATTATTATTATGTAGTAACAAAGTTATAGAGGATAATCGTAGGCAAGAGCTTGTTTATCAAATTCCATTGGCTACTTGTAACAAGCAAAAAACGTATAGTAGCAATGATATGACGGATACATACATAATAAATCATGATACATTGTAGAATCAAAACGAAATTATTTATCCATACAGGTGCTGTATTATCTAATATCAACATTCCATCCTAATTGTTATTAACGAATCTCATAGCTAGCATTAAATTGTCATAAGAACATCTTGCTATCATTTGTAACTATTTACTTAGCACCACCTTAATCGACAACAGTACTACAGTATTACCTGCCGGTACAAAGATAGAACCCTGTCGCAGTCAGGTGCTAGTTTTTATCAGATTGTTAGCAGCCGAAATATGGGGCGGATATATCTGACGGGGCCTGACACACCGACGGCCATAATTCGTAGCTTGCGGCTCGTTATGCTACAAAAACGGCATAGGTTATGCTTCGCTGACGGCCCCTAATGAAAGACGCCTTAAATTAAATGGCCTCTCGCCGTGTTATGTAAAGATTGGCCGAGTATTAGCGGTCAGTTATTTTAACACAAAGCAGAGGATCGATCTTATACAAGCTCTGATGTGGCTATTCTACATCAGAGCTTCTATAAGATCGATCGCTTAATGAATTTGCCGAATGTCAGTTTATATGTTTAGTTGCTTAGTAGTCCGTGCGGGAACCGTACATTTCTCCGGGATAAAAAGTATCTAAGCCTTTCCCGGGACTCAAAGTATCTCCGTACTAAATTTCAGCAAAATCACTTCAGTGGTTTGAGCGTGAAGAGATAACAGACAGACACACTTTCGCATTTTTAATATTATGTATAGATGTGTTACAGTTTTACAGCACTAACAATGTTGGTATAGATATAGAAGGTTAAAACTTTTAATTTTTAAGATAATTTTATCTCAGGGAACGAAACCTAAGGCTGCGTATCTCGAGTAAAGAGCTTAACAAATCGGTAAAAATTTTTTTTTTTAATTTGGTACATTGTTTTTTAATTTATTTTATAAATTATGAACATAAATACAGTCATTTAAAGTTAAATATTATAATTGTTTTCAAAAATATCAGCGATCGAATTTTTTTCATACCCATCTCTATAATAATATGTAGAGATGGTATGAAAAAAATTCGAATATTATTATAACATTTATATTATGCAGCATTATTTAATTATGGCTTACAACATTCAAAATCTACACCTGTCTGTCACAATATCTCTCGTCTATTAAGAAATCCCAATCATTAACCAATACCTAATTACTAATTAGCCTTAAACAGCTGCGGAACCATGAACTATATAAAATTAATCAAAGCACGGACATAAAACTATAAAACTAACAAGCCGCACGCTCATCTTCTCAAATGTATCACATTTAATAAACTATCGAAAACATAGTTTTATTACTAACCTTGATAATATTGTGGCCAAGCATGAGTCTAATTTTGACACTGTGGTTCAGTAGTAATGTATTCCAGCGAGACACAAAAACTTTTCTATACGTTTTCTATTCACTACAGTCTACACATAAGCCAGTCATTAAAGCCAAAACCCGAAAGAAATCAGTAACAATAGCAGTAAATAATTCACACTCTATAGTAAATAATTAGTAATTAAATAAAAAAAAAAGATATTCATAAATAAATAAGAAAATGGTTTAAGACAGTAGACAGAATACTTCTATTGTAATAATTTACTTATCAAATCTGATATGTAAAATTAATAAAATTTTATCGACCTTTTGAAAAAAATTGTATTAAAAAAATAATTAAGTATTTTAATATTTAATTTTAGGCGGCTGTTAATACGGAATATTTAGGATAAGCGATTTGAATAATTTGCTGCCGCAGACAGTCACTTTATATCACGATATAGACGGGTAAGGGTTCCCTTGACAACGGAACCCTAAATAATGACGACCTTAAACACAGAGGTACTATTAGAGGTTATTTCGAAATGTAAAAATTATAATCTTAGGTGCTACAAAACTCGGGTTGTATCCAAATTATATGAACGAGCTTGTTAAGATCAGACGGCGTCAGGTAATATAGACGAGTGCCTCTTTTTCTCAGCAAACGCGCCTACAAAGTGTTATCATGAGAGATAAATTGAAAATATTTTTTATTTCATTTCGCTTTTGGAATGCAAAACGTTTGTAAATAAGATTTTAGAAGGGCTGATACACACCGACTCATCTACGGTAATTAAGTTGATAGTAATACACGATTTTATAAAAGACTCTACAGTCTGCGTCCTTGATTATTTAGTTAATTTGTAGCGCAAAATCGCACAGAAACTTGACAAATAAATAGGTGCCAGTCTAGTTCCAGTAACGCAAACAAATATTTTATTGAACTAAACTTTTAAAAATATCAACCTTGTTTACTAAGTTATGCCTAAAGTTAATCACGTCAGTTTATAAAAATACATTAATCACGTACAAAATTGTCACTGCTAAATTGTTTTATCATCCTATCTAAAACGAAAATTATTACTTGATATTAAATATTATGTTCTTGTGTTGCTTCAAGTTGAAAGTCGTGTTTCACGCCCTAAGCTTTTTAGATAAAACTAAGGATTTAAATAAAACTAAAATATGTTTTTTATGTTTGAAAAGCAATAACTTTTATTAAGAATCAAGTGTTAGACAAAAGTCGAGGTCTTTTATTGAATATCTGAAATCTAATTGTTATATTGACCTATTGAAAATGTATTTACTATTAACATTCCTATAGTGAGTACTTTTGAGTATTGTCACAGAATATATTATATTAGTAGTACCAAGTATTGTGAAGGTTTTAATTTCACTGTTTGCTTAAAATCAAAAATGTTTGGAACATAAGTCATAATATAAATTTGCGTGGCTTTATGTTATTTCAGCTACATTTTTTTAATCTATTAAAAAGGACTTTACTATCGTGAAACAATCATACAATTATATAATTTTATCAACAATATAATAAGACAATTTTTCCAGTTTTATTCCTTACCTTATAATATAAAACCACCTTATGGGTGAACCAGCAATCTTATATTTTATGACCCAAAAGCGCTCCCCTTACAGCACAATAACTCAATGATCTAATTATTGTAATTCAGTGCCCCAAACTTAATTGGTCAAATTAAAAGAGTCGGTCGTATTGAGTGCTGACCGGAAAGTGACCAATTAGGGGTTATAAAGTCAGGATACGTAGTAAAATAATAAATCTATAGCGGCCGGCCAATTAATAAGTCATCCAGCGCCGAAAATTCTGACGGCACGGAATTATTATTTTTTAATGAATTCCATTATTTCGGAAGCTTATTCATAAATTATAACGCTATTATGACGTGAATTATTGATTTATACGAGCCTGTACTTGACACAATCTGTGCTCACAAAGTAGATTTTAATTGTTGTTCCACATATTAAATTTTATGAACTTTGTTTATTACTACGCTAGTGAATAAGAAAGTCTGTCTAATAATAAACTAGATCACGTGGGAACTATACATAATTGGCCAAGTGTGAGTCAGACCCACGCACGAACTATAACTATAATAACTATAACGGTACTATAACGATAGAGCAAAAATAGAGCAAAAATTGTGTTTTTTCATAGATTTATGATGGGTCTCGCGCGCGCGCTCGACCGCGCGCGCGAGACCCATCATTAATCTATGTGTTTTTTGTATGGGAGCCCATTGGCTCAGCAGTGATGGCGTGAAGAGTCAACAGACAAGCACACTTTTATATTATTATTATGAATATTTATTTAATCAAAAACGTTATAATCGAATCCAATTTAAACTTAAATTAGTTATTTCTTATGTGCCTCAACAACACCTCCAACTAGCGACAGTTTATAGCTTGTTGTTATTAAAAAGTAGTCGTAGTTAATAAATCTCTTTTTAATTTATGTCCAAATACATAATAAGGGGAAAATAGTATAAAGAGTGTCCGGTGAACATTATTTATAAGTCTTCCGCTGAGACCTCAATGCAATGATTTTGTAGAAAGGATGGGCCCTTGGGGATCATTTTTACCTTCTACATCCTTACTAGATGTCACTAATGAGAAAGTGGGTCTCTATCTGTTTATTACCTCATCACACTCAAGCTGCAGAACCGATTGTGGGAGATACTTTAGGTCAAAAGTCAAAACAAAGGACATATTATTTGGGTAATTTTTTTCTCGAAAAAATGAAGTTTTCGCGTCATAAATAAATTTTGACGAAACAGAGTCGCGAGTAGCATCTAGGATTAGTTACGTAGGACGTGGGTAGATAATTTAATTAACTAATAACTAATAATTATTATTAATATAATAGCTTTTTAGCACAAAAAAACGCGATTTTCATACTCCACTATAGTCTGGTTTCTATTTTTGTGTCTCAATGGGGCACTCATGTTGGAGACGTTTTTAGGGTTCCGTACCCAAAGGGTAAAAACGGGACCCTATTACTAAGACTTCGTTGTCTGTCCGTCTGTCTGTCTGTCTCCAGGCTGTAACTAAAGAACGGTAATAGCTAGAGATCTGTAACTTTCACAGATTGTGTATATCTGTTGCCGCTATAACAACAAATACTAAAAATAAAATAAAATGAATATTTAAGGGGGCTTCCATACAACAAACGTGATTTTTTTGGCCTTTTTTGCTGTCTCCAGGCTGTAACTCAAGAACGGTAATAGCTAGAGATTTGATATTTTCACAGATTATGTATATTTGTTGCCGCTATAACAACAAATACTAAAAATAGAATAAAATGAATATTTAAGGGGGGCTCCCATACAACAAATGTGATTTTTTTTGGCCTTTTTTGCTCTATATCAATAATGGCAATAGGTATAATGGTACGGAACCCTTCGTGCGCGATTCCGACTCGCACTTGGCCGATTATTTAGACGATGTGCTTTATCCTTACGCTAATAATCCTCAAACTAAATAAAGCTAATAAATCCCTTCCAGTGATAGGTGCATTGGAAGTGTGTAACCGTACATTAATAATATTGATTTATAAATAAACTGGTTTTTAGTAAATAAAAATAGTAGCTATAAATATAATTCATAAAATAAATGGTATTTTTTTAAATTAATAATGAACCTTATTACTCACATATTGAATCCCAAATTTCTAGATTTATTTTAGTATTTTTAGCCACTCAGATTTTTTTTTGTATTTAATGGAGATTGATGAGGAGGAGAGGAATGGAGATTAGAAACTAAAATTTATTAAGACCCTTGTCATGAAGAATGTAAAAGAAAAAATCGATTTCGAAATTAAATTATTGTAATCGATTACAGAAGATCGATTTAGAAGCAATTACATAACACCTTCTGTGGAAATCACACCTTTGAGTACAAATTAAGAGTCTCGTTCCTGCGGTCGAAGTGAACTAACAGCCGCTAACAAGAGATTGTTATAGGGATGTGTCGAATGCGTATATCGATAGCGACTTTAGCGAAAGAAAATAAATCTTTGCTGAATACTTCATAATAATACTGAAATGTTATGAAAAGTACGGGTTATGATATCTGCAGATCAAAAAAATAACGTAAAAAAATAATAATTTATTACTGTAAATTAATTTAATTTTTTTTGCGTTGGAGAATTAATGATATTATAATTCAGTAAAATGATAAGTGAATAATTATTATTAAGAGAAAATATGAAAGCAGACAAAAAGTTTAAGCATAATATTGTTTCGAGATTTACAAAAGTGAGCATGTACCATCTTACCGGTGCTGCTACCAATTATTATTTACGTAGACAATAGACATACTCGTCGCTAGTTAACTATAGTTTTGTCAATCTATAAGTAGACATGTTTACAAAAGGTCTTACATACCTTTGGCAACATTTCTATTCATCGACAAAACGCCACATCACTATAATGTTTGGGCAGGTGGCGAAACAGACAAAGGGCTGTTCATATCATTAAGTTGTCTTGTTATCGGCGCTCGCGCATCCCACTACAGATAATTCTGAATAATTACTTGGGTGGTAATTGGGAGGCTTAACTGTGTGAAAGGGGTAACCTGGTGTAATTTGTAAAGTATATCGAAGATTCGAACTATTTTAACTAAGATTATTTTTATTTTGGAAGTCGGTTAAAAATGACGCGCCCCTCCCTCGTATTCACAGTACAATAGGGATGATGACAAGGTCAAAGATTAGCGAATTTTGTTAATAAAATAAAGAAATCACGGTAAAAAATAAGTGTTCCCAAAATTTCAGCTCGACAGCATTTGTATTTTTTTTTTGTTATGAGCCTTCAAAGTTGGATAATCAAGTCGATTTTTTTTTCAATTAAATTTCTTAATATTTGTATACCATTCGATAACTTATGCAATTAAAAGCAACTTTTGTTATGAAACGACTTTCATAAATGCAATATTTAATATACCAATCGAACAAAGTTCTCTCCCGATGCGTACAAACTAAGAAAGAGTGACGTCAGTCTTTCGTATCACTTTGTATGGAGCGTTTTCAGGCAGGTCTATTTTATGAGATGTTTGAATTGTCATATCTCGGTGAATTTTTAAGCTATCAGAGTCATTCTTTCAGTGATGTTTCAATTTTTAAGGGTCTTTCAATTACCAATAAGAAAAAAAATAGTCATCAAGCCTATTGTTTTTTATTCATATATCAACTTTGAAGTGGTGGGGTCATTTCAAATTAGACAAGCTCTACCTGCACACAACTACGACAACTCTTCGATTTGATCTCAGGGATGGCCGAGGGGAAAGCCAATGCTTAAGGATTCCAAACGTAAGCTTGCCTTTTGGCAAGTCTCCTCGGCAACGAAATTAATCAGAAGAAAGAAGGTGATATTGCAGTTTCCTACCCCAAACAAAGCGTCTCTTGCCAACCATGTCTATAATGCGAAAGTGTGTCTGTCTATTACCTCATCACGCTCAAAGCGCTGAATGGGATTTGGTAAGGAAATACTTTGAGTCCCTGGAAAGGTCATAGGATACTTTTTATCCCGGAAAAATGTACAGTTACCGAACGATAAACGAATTTTAGCGCAACGGACTTTCTGGCGTCATCTTCCATCAAGTAAAATCGGCCTACAAAACCGTTTGTAGTAATGATCTCGTCAAATTCTAGTCATTAATTACCACTACATTAGTGGGCGGCGCCATTCTGGTGAAGATGTAACTGAACTAAAATTAAGTTGGCCTTAACGTTGCTTAATTACTGTTTACTCCGACTTACTAATGCATCTTTTGTTTTTTATGGAGCTGGAATTTGAAGATTGTATCGCTTTGTAGGAGTTTCTATTCATTTCGTGTAAACAAAGCTAAGTAAGCTCTGCGTTGCTTTCATATTATAAAAACGATTTTTTCATTATTTTCTATTATTATCTAATATCCGTTGCATACGTTTTGGCACATTTTAAAAGAGACAGCATTAGTATTATTCTCCTTTTAGGCAAACTAACGGTTTCTGGGGTCATCAGCTACATGTTAGCTACATCAGCTACATGTTATGTTGTGCCCTCCCCCCGCGGCCTCCGTACGGTTAACATCGCCTGACGTGCGCTCCGGGATCAAAAATATTTTTCAGTGGTTTTAAATCGATTAATACGTGCTGAGTGTGTGTAAATAGCTAGGTAAAGGTGCAATCTTCATTTACTGTAAGTTTTTGAAACACATTTGCCCGTATTTTGTCGGATTTAATTTGGTAAGTAAATTTCATTGTTCATTTTTTGTGGTCGGTCGAAGGTAGACAAAATATCGTGAGTGTCGGTAGCGGGCGCGCAGCGCAGCGCCGCGCCGCCGGCCGAACAGACTGAACAGCTGATATTATCACCTATTACAGATTATAGATATTTTATTCAACTTTGATAAATAGTGTGATTTCTGTTTTTAAATTCGACCTCGCATAATGTCGAGCCATAATAATATTCCACCAGATAAAGACACTAACCCATTCGCTAGAAGTGACATAATTACTCGCTCACCGCCCACCTTGTCTAGTAAACGTTTATTGTCGGAATTATCACCTTCTTCGTTGTCACCTGTCGAGAAGCGACACCAACCCACTAGGGACGAGCCACTGTCCCCCGTAATATCACTGCTAGACACAAGCCGCGCATCCGATGACTCATGCAATTATTATGAATTAGTCAGGGAAGCTTCCTCGTACCTAGCAAAAATTAATGAGTTTGCCAACGACACCGTATCGCGTCGCAACAATTTAACCAATAAAACTGAAATAATGAATATGACACAAAAATTAACTACCATAATTTCACTTTTGGCACTCAAAAATTCGTCACTAGAAAACAAAGTCGCAAATATTGAGCGAGACTTGATAGCAGCTAAAAATGCATCTCACGCCGCGCAATCAGCCCCCGCAGCACAAAATGCCTCTTATGCCGACGCGTTAAAACTCAAACTCGCAAAGTCGGTGCCTCCAGTCGAGACGCGTAAACCGCTCCCGTGCGTCATAGCATATCCGACGCAGGAAAAATCAGCCGAATTAAAATCGTCAACTGAAACAAAACAGGCATTAATGAAAGCTATCAATCCCTCGGACGGCTTTCAAATTCACGGCGTAAAAAAAACCGCAAACTCCGGCGTTATCTTACGTTTAACCAATGAGTCACAAATAAGAAAATTAAAATCAGTCGACGCACTAAAATCTGCCGGCCTGCGCCTCGAAACTCCCAAAGGCCGTAACCCGCGTATCTTAATCAAAGATGTACCGCAACATATTTCGGACGAAAATTTTATCTTAGCATTATATAATCAGAATATTAAGGGCGAGATCAATGTGTCCGAAGACGAATTTAAGAGCTCGACAAAAATAATAAGGCGTCGTGTTTTGAACAATAATTATAATAGAAAATGGATCGGCCTTGAATTACAACCGAAAATTCGCAAACACTTAATTGAAACAAAAGAAAAACTTTTCATAGATTGGGCCATGTGTCGTTTTGTCGATGACGTTGAACTAGTGCGCTGTCTCAATTGTCAACAGTTCGGTCACACTTCAAAATTCTGCCGCGAGTCCGACCCGTGCTGTCGTCATTGCGCAAACAAACATAAATCGAGCGACTGCCCTAATAAAGACCTGAAAGATTTTAAGCCGGTGTGCGGTAGCTGCTTCCGTTACAAGAAACCTAGTGACCACCCCACGGGCTCCTCCGACTGTCCCACTTACAAGACAAAAATGGAGCAATTAATCTTAACAACTCACTATGGATAGACTAGTTATAGGACAGCTGAACCTTCATAACAATAAGCACGCGACGTTAGAACTGGAGAAATTGGTGTCGGATTATAATTTAGACTTGGCTCTCATACAAGAACAATACCAATGTAAGTCACTACGGTCGATAGTCGTACAAACTGACAACCTAGCGCGAGCCGGCATATACACACCTCAGTCTAAATTTTCAATTACGGCCCTGACAAACCTATCAACGTCTCACTGTGCGGTGGCGGAGGTCTCGTGTCGATACTTCAGACTGTACGTAGTTAGTTGTTATTTTCAATACTCTGACCCGGTAGGTCCCCACTTACACCAGCTACGACGCGTCCTACAATCTCTCGCGGGAAATAGAATAATCATAGGTGCCGACGTCAATGCCTCTTCACCCCTATGGCACGGCAAACTTAGGTATATTGACCGCGACCGTCGTAGTGCAATAGAAGACTTCATTGCAGAGTTTAACCTGCAAGTTCACAACACCCCTGATGCACCACCTACTTTTAGCAGCCCTTCAGGCGAATCTTCCATCGACGTCACGCTTTCTAGCGCGTACGTCCATAGCAATAATATTATTAGCTGGCGCGTCATTCTAGACGCGTCATGCAGCGACCACCGTTTGATTGTTTACGAGTTCTCATGCGCTTCCTCGAGTGATTCTACGATTGAATCGAACGACTTTAAATATAATGTTAAAAATGGAAATTGGAACTTATTTAAGAACCTTATGGCAGCCCATTCCAGAGACTTCACCCGACCTGACTTAAATTCTAATGATAGTGCTGAAATAATGACTAACACCTTTATTTACTGCGCCGATATTGCCTTAGGCCGAAAACCGATTAAGACGGACAACAGTTGTAATTGGTGGCACGATAATTTATACAGCCTACGCAGGGAGTTTAGAAGAGTTAGACGAAAAATTAAAATTATTCGCAGACAGGGACTCGGTCCTTCAGACGTTTACTACGTTTCTTGTTTAGCCGACCTTAGGGCTTCAAGGTCGCGTTATCGCGCCGCCGTCATGTTGGCAAAAAATAACATGCTACGTAACGCCGCCAACAGACTTGATAGGGAGGGCCCATGGTCCTCTTTATATAGAGAATTAAAACCTAACAAAACTTCAGCTTCACACTTTATATCAAATATTAAAATTAACAACACGTTTACTCACAGCTTAGAAGACACAGCAAAAGCCTACATAGACGTACTGATCCCTGACGACGAGCCGGATTTGGATGACGACCATCATCGCGAAATTAGACATCGATTATCTGACCCCGTACACACCCCGGTCTCCGACTTGCCAACACTCGATGAGTTTATCAATACTGTAAATTTATTACCTACAAAAAAGTCCGCCGGCGAGGACAAAATTAGTAACATTATGATTAAGCAGGCATGTATATCGGCCGGACCAGCGATTTTAGAAGTTTTCAATAAATGTATTGCAGAAGGAACATTCCCAAAAATTTGGCGAATCGGCACAATTAAACTAATCCCAAAAGCCGGCGATAAGCCACCTGATGACCCGAAATCTTACCGGCCTATAACACTTCTACCTTGCCTAGGTAAATTATTAGAACGTCTAGTCGTGCCCCGCCTTCTACCCGGCGGGCTAAAATTTAATAACCAGCAATTTGGATTTACCGCCGGAAAATCGACGATCGATGCGGCACTCGAAGTCAGAAAAATTGTGAACTCATCAGAATGTAATTATGTCGTAGGTATATCTTTAGATATCGCAGGGGCCTTCGATAATGCCTGGTGGCCGATGCTACTACTAAAGCTACGGAACAGAGGATGCTACCGCAATATTTATTATTTAGTACAATCATATTTCCGTCACGGCGTAATCAAATTACGACTCGGCCACTACATCTACGTCAAAGATCTAACTCGCGGCTGCCCTCAGGGGTCGGTACTATCATCTTACCTATGGAATATAAGTTTTGACGATTTGCTGTGCATTCCTTTGCCACCTCTCTGTTATCTGGTTGGCTATGCAGACGATGGGTTCCTCCTTGTTGAAGGTAATACGCGAACAGAAATAGAGAATAAGGCGAACAAGAGTCTTAGCGTAATTGCAAGTTGGGGTCATAGAAATCGTTTGGAATTCGCAGCGCATAAAACTTATCAAATACTTTTGAAAGGCTCTCTTATCTCAACTCCTCGCATCAAACTTAACGAAACAAATGTCAAACGTAAACAGTCACTCTGCTATCTTGGACTAATTCTTGAAAATAAATTTACATTTTTAGAACACATTATAGAGACGGGCGAAAAAGCCAAAAGAAATTTTTATAGTTTCACCAAAATATCGACATCTACATGGGGTCTCTCGTTCAAAACGTTAAAAATTATATATACAGCCACATATTTAGGCAGAATATGCTACGGCTCACCGGTCTGGGCAGATAGGGCTACGATAGGTGCAGCCCGACGTAAACTTTTACAAAGCCAACGTCTCGCATTAATATTTCTATGTAAGGCATATAGAACGGTCAGTACTGAAGCACTTCCTGTCCTGTCGGGTGTTTTGCCTGTAGACTTAGAAATACAGCGCCGTGCTGCCTTATATTATAAAAATAAAAAGTTTACAACCCCAGATTTCTTAAACATGAAAGATAGAAATAAAGTAATTAGATTATTCGATCCGATAGATGTAACACTACAAAATCTTATAACTGAGTGGCAGGATCGGTGGGATAACTCAATCAAAGGTCGGCACCTATACAATTTCTTTCCTTCGGTACGCAAACGACTCGCTATGCATTGGATAGAAATCGATCATTGCGTTGCACAATTCCTAACTGGTCACGGCAATTTTAAAGCCAAACTTTATGGATTCAAGTTAGTTGCGTCTCCCCTTTGCGAGTGCTCGACCGACGACAGCCCGCAAGAACAAACTGCTCATCACATACTCTGGGAATGTGATCTCTGGCATGAGGAAAGAATCGATATGTTAAACAGCCTCCAATGTGTTTCTAGAGTCGTATATTACGATGATCTCGTAGGCAGCGCAAAGAATTTCCGTGCTTTCAAACGTTTTTGTCATAAATACTATTGGAAACAATTCAACACTAGCTTGTCTGTTTAAGTAAAGGTCATTTTATCAAGTAGGCTTTAATACAATTTAATTATTTTCCCGTGGTGCTTCCCCCTTTATTCGGACATTAATGTCACGAAATTTGGCTGTCTCCCGCTTTGCTTGGGGAGGGAAATTGGATTTCTCCTACTCCTCCTACCTTTCTTCTGATTAATTTCGTTGCGGGTCCCAAGACAGATTTAGCTTGTCCCTCGGGCATCCCTGAGATCATATCAAAGGGTTTTTCGTGGTTGGTTACCACTGTTGATCCTGGCGACACAGGAGTTGCAGTGGTGGGAATGTGTGGTGGGCCATTTACATGTTAGTAACTAAAAAATAATCTCAGCTAAGAAGGAAACCTTTGGCATGGACAGGTACACCGTACAGTTACTTATTACATACTGTATAACAAACAAAATACAGTTTGGCAATTTATATTATAAAAATTGCAATACAGTTTGATAATTATTTCTTTTTAAATATCACTTGCTATTTGACTGAGTTTTGCTCGATATTCGATAAAACACGAATAAAATGACATTTCCTAAAAATGATTCCTAGCTAGATAGATTTATCGCCCCGAAAACCCCTATAATATACAAAATTTCATGAAAATCGTTGGAGCCGATTCCGAGATTCCAATTATATATTTTATATAATTTATATAAATAATCCAATTATATAATTTATATATATACAAGAATAGCTCGTTTAAAGAGATAAGATAAGATGTTTATCCCTAGAAGTGCGCACGTGGGTCTAAGAAGATAACTATAGGTAGTAGGAGAGGAGTAAAGACGCAACATTATCATAACCCTAAGTCATAACTTAGACATCGGATTATATGCACGATCAAAGTGCCGAAATATGCATGCAAATATGCACGAAAAATGGCCGAAATATGCACTATCGAAGGAAAATTGCCAAAATATGCACTATCGCATAAAAATTATATGCATTTGCATTTATGCAAGTATGCAAATGCATAATATAATCCGATGTCTAGTAAAATCCTTACACGTAATAACTTGTAGCTAAATATCTAAATGAAGATATTATACTAAATGCCTGCCGTGGAACATCACATTACTTAATTTAAGTCCTGGCTCATAACTCTTTAGCTATAGACGCATGTGAAAATGCTATTAGGAGTAGATACTCTATAGCTTGTTACAAATTATGTAAGCGCAAGGGAAATATGTTTCGTACTACTGTAACTCGAATCGAAGTCGATAATCTTTATTTAACGGTACTGATTTCAATACTGATTGGTTGAAAGGTGTTGATTCGATACTGATTTTTATCAATACTTAGTCACTGAACATAGAAACGTTCTTAAAACGTTCTTAAAATGTTCTTAAAAGCATTAAGTGTAAAGACTGGCAACGATGGCTAGCTGGATACTTCTTTGCCGTGAACCTTTTTTCATATCTGGCATAAATATTCTTCATATTTTACCTCTATTTTATAGATCTATACAATAAATTAATTTTAAACTAGTATTCTCAAACTCGATACTCTAAACTCCCCCACAGGACAGGCTTCGCCTAGCGTGGGGGCTAGAACTGTTGGTTGCTATTTAAAACTGTTGTTTAAGGAAATACATTTTATTATTTATTATTATATCTATTACATTGAAAACACTCACATTTATTGCAATTATTTTTGATTTAACACACATAAAAACCATTGATTAAAAATTAAAGAACTCACACGGGGAAATCTTTGATAGATTAAAGTGTGTTCGGGAACCGAGCTCGTGGTAGGAGCTTTGAAGTTAATGCGGGATCGAGTTGATATAAATTGCTTACGAGTATGTTTAATTTAGCTGCGGTTCAAATTCTCCGGATTATGATTTAAATGTAATTCGTGAGATTGCGTTCCGATAACATTTGTTTATGTAGTAGTATGCAATTTGTCACAAACTCATTTGTAATTACTAATTAGTAATTACATTTTAATTCTAATTTAGCTTTGAGAATCCACAGTCCATAATTCACATGAATATCCTCCAAATAGGACAGTATTAATTTATTAAATGACTTTTTACAAAAAAAATTGCTGCTTTTAAAATAAACAATAACCCATCTATTACCTTCTGGTGACTATAGGTATATCCACTATATTATATTGATGACATAACAAAAATTGAAACAGACATGACTCTATATAATTTCTCCCAACACTATAACAAGAGTGATCTTAGTTTATAGAGCTCGCAAAAATCTCAAAAAGACAACAAAATTATATTTGTTTTCGAGTCGTTAAGATGGAGAATGATCGTGATGCATCTTGTTCTCACGGTTATATAATTAAAAAAGTGTAGGTTAAGATCGTTATTACGTATAAAGTGTGTTATTTAAACTTTGATATGCTGCACTTTGAACAGTGTGAACATATCATTATTTCTGAGCACTCTCCGTTCTAGTTCGACGGCTTTGGAATGGCGAAACGGAAAATAAGCGCCACAGTTTATACGAGTTTTGCTGCAGATGTAAAAAAACAATTTTTCACTAGAGGACGCCCGCAACTCCGTTACGCTAAAATTCGTTTATCACGCGGGATCCATACATTTTTCGGGGATAAAATATCCTATGTCCATTCCTGGGATTCAAAGTAATTCCATACCAAACTTCAGCAAAATGGGTACAGCGTTTTGGGCGTAAAGACGTCACAGATAGACAGATAGACATACTTTCGCATTTATAATATTAAGTATGGATTTACTAGGTGCTTTATTGAGTAGCTAAGTTCCATGGAAAGAGAGTCAATGGATTATGGAAGTCTGAAGCCTGTTTAAAAAAAAATATTATCGTCATTGTTTATTCGTCATTTGTAATAAAGTATAGACACGTTTTTATAGACAAGTAATTAATTAGAGTATTTACTATTCAGTAAAAAAACATGCCTCTGAAGAGCATTTCAGACTAATATACTTTGATCTTAACCTCAACGCAAGCAAGAAGAATATTTAATGAAAACTCTGCCAGCAAAATCCATCAAGTTGAAAATTCAAAAAGTGTTCGAAAATTAAATTTTTGAACCGTTGATGTTACGGCAAATGTTTATCACAGAACACTTCCGCAACTCTCAACTTATAATAATTCAATTGCGTTGCGTTGAAAACTCCTCCGTGCAAATATTTGCGACTGCAAAGAGCCACTTTTTGAGAAAACTGCGATAAAGTCGAGTTTCTTACTTTTGCGGTAACATTATATTAATGCGCGAAAGATTTGAATGGATATGACGTACCTTGTGTCACACTATCACAATTCACATCTCATTACACTAATATTATAAAGTCAAGGGTACAAAACATTTAAATTTTTGTTACTTCTTAACACAAAATAAGTGTACGAATTTTCATATTAAATTCATCATTACATTTAACAATTTTTAAAGAACTTTATTGGTCTCTGAGCAATATAGATTACCAGATATTTGCGAAAAACTGATTTTTGTGACCTTTCGAGCTATAGCCGGCACGATGTCGATTTTTCACATCTTCAGTATAAAGCAGCTATCCGAAATAAAGGTAAATACAAAAATTCAGCTCACTAGGATTTTTTTGCAGTTAAAACTGCAATGACTGCACTAGTTGCCATATTTTCTACTTTAAAATATAACATTTTAAAGTACATAGATAAATGATAGTTAAAAAATAAAGACTCACACGTACTTATGCAAAATTTCGAATTAATTAGAATACTAGAGATAAGTAAAAATCGTGTTTAAAGATTCCGATCCATACAACCTAAGCTAATAAAAGCGTGTTAAAAAATATATACCAACTTTGTCGTCGTCTTATCCATGCTAAGTTTGCATAAAACTAAGAACGCATAAATAACGCGGCGGTCGTTGCACGTACACGTGGAACTCATAACAGAAATGATTACGTGTGAAGCCACGCTGCAGCCAGCCTCGTGTGATAGCCGCATTACTGCTCCGCAATACGCTATCTACATGCTTCTTTCGCTTGGGTCCTATATTTGGGTACTGTAGAGTCTTATTCTGAAACCTGTGTTTGAGATTCGATCACACTATCTACATTCTACTTTCGCTTGGGTCCTATATTTGGGTACTGTAGAGTCTTATTCTGAAACCTGTGTTTGAGATTCGATCACACTATCTACATTCTACTTTCGCTTGGGTCCTATATTTGGGTACTGTAGAGTCTTATTCTGAAACCTGTGTTTGAGATTCGATCACACTATCTACATTCTACTTTCGCTTGGGTCCTATATTTGGGTACTGTAGACTCTTATTCTGAAATCTGTGTTCGAGATTCCATCATACTATCTTCATTTTTTTGTTATGAAAAAAGGGGACAAACAAGCAAACGGGTCACCTGATGGAAAGAAACTTCCGTCGCCCACAGACACTCGCAGCATCAGAAGAGCTGCAAGTGCGTTGCCGGCCTTTTACAAGGGAATAGGGTAATAGGGTAGAGGAGGGAAGGGAAGAGGGAAGGGAATAGGGGGGGTAGGGAAGGAAATAAGGGAGGGTAGAGAAGGGAAAAGGGTAGGGGATTGGGCCTCCGGTAAACTCACTCAAGAGCTGTCTCACGCCGGTTTTCTGTCAGCCCGTGGTATTTCTCCGGTCGAGCCGGCCCATTCGTGCTGAAGCATGGCTCTCCCACGGTAAAATTCTATGTTTAATCTAATCTAATTCTACCTTCGCTTGGGTCCTATGTATGTCTTATTCTAAAGCCTGTTTTCGAGTTTCAGTAGTTGGGCCTAGGCGGTTCAGTTTTCAAAGCTGACTAGCCTAGTCTAGTAGCTCATTAAAGAATATTTAGTTGCTGACGTAGGCATCTAAGCAAGATATTTCAAACATTTTGCATACCCCGCAAATCTTAGGTTATCGATTTCTTTACCAATTTTTTTGATATCGAAAAAGTTTGGTTATACCGTCTTGTCGTTGGTTGTACGCTTCGATCAAATATTCTATGCTATTCTAGAATATTTGATCGAAGGTTGTACCGTACCTACTTGAAGGGTAGTAAGGGACTGACTATAAATGATGGATATAAAACTTTAAGCACATGGAATATTATTAACGAATAATAGAACAAAGTGTAACTAAAACATAATTCTACAATTATTGCACTAACGTGACTTTAACATCTACAAAATATAACAATAAATAAAATTTTACATCAAAATATAAACCTTTCCATGTCATTTAAAGCGTTAACTTCAAAACAAGCGTAAACATACCAGGCACAGCAAGTAGGCGATAAAAGCTATCTCTTAATTATTACCACCTGAAGAGTTGAGGGAATACGAATTATGAAATTATGGACATAATTGATAAAACAAATTCCTGATAAATTAATTTTAAGTGTAATGCAATAAGCGTTGAGCGACACAGCATGATGTCTTTTGTAATGGCTTTTAGAAAACCTAATTTGTGCAAGTGGTACATAAAATAAGAAAAATATATGAAATAAGTGTGAAGAGTGTTCGAGAGGAATTTGAATGTTCGAAACCCTTAAAAGATAATAAATATTTAACGAAATAGCTTGTAATTTCGTGTGAACAGGTAGATAGGTATATTTTGTATTTTGTTATGTTGGCGTTTGGGGATGCCTATTGCCTACGTTCAGCTCACAGCTGTGGATGATGACATTATCATGGTGATTTCGTGTTATACAAATAAAAGAAATAGAAAACATTAGTTCCTAGAATACTGTACTTTCTGTAGCTTGCATGTAATAAAACCCAAATCATGCAAAATCGAAATATGCTCAGTAAGTCAGTACATAATATAAACAACTATAATACACCGTCAAAGTCTACATGCTTTTACCACTTGGCCACCATAACGACACATTCAATTAGAATAGATAATGAATTACATAACATCACCAACGATCGTCAGCTCTATACCTAAACATTTACATACGGGAACAAACTTAATTTCATTATCAAACTCCGCTGCGGCCAAACTAATTGCAAATAGCTGTTCCATTCTAAATTCTATTAATTCTCTTAGTGGAATTTGTTTAAGCGCCTAAACATAAACAAAAGGCATCAATTTATTTCCGTTTTACATGTAAATTCGGCTCATTACGCTGCCATTTATATTTACAGGCTTACCTTTACTAATTTAATGCTTTTTGTGCCTTTTAACATTGAGTTTGTTAATTGTTTACGATGCTCTGTAGCGTTCTTTTTCTTTTTTCACGTATTTCGAGTCTCATTTTCCTGAATTTTTAAAGCTTTGAAATTTGAACTACGTCGAATTTTACACTACCTTTTGGAGTACCAAAAACTCAAGGTATTTGTTTTCTATGGCGTTTAAAACTTTTTGTAAATCAATATCAATATAATTTTAATACTCCAACTTAGCATTAAAACTTTGTCGTCACGAACTATTTACATCCAGCGAAACGATCACGTAAAAATGTAAAATACGTTTCCCCAATTTTCGTATTACACCCGTTGTCCAAATAAACCTTATAATATTATAATATGCATAGTAATTGTGTTTTTATAAAGCTCATATTATATAATTAAAATTAAGTGGAGTAATATGTATTTTATGATAATTTTATTATGAAACAACGTTGTCTGATAATCGACTGGACTAATTAGCTTGATAGTGAATCATAGTTATGTAAAATTAATACGGTATCGAATACTTGATAATGGCTTATTGTTATGTGAACCCAATACATTGCGCTTGTTGTTTGGTATTCACCAAACAATGGTTAAATAGTTAACGCAATGTTTCTCATTACAAAATGAATGGAACTTTTTGGTTTGGACCATACTAGCCGTACAACGGTGCAAGGCATTGCAAGTTTCGATGCAATTTTTATTGAGCCACTCTTTAGAATATGCAACTCGATACCGCGATTGGCAAATCTCTCAATTCAAAGTGTGTCTTTTTGTGTAAACAATTATAAAATTCTGATTTTAATGTCTCATTTAAGAATGCATCAATGCATACAGTACTACAGGATGGACAACACCGCTGTAACTTAAAAAAAGAGGCAAGATGAGCTGGATCCATACAAACCAGGCAGACCTACGGCTGTATTAGAACAAGAGAAATTACACGCCTAGGGGGAGGTTAGGTTAGGTTAGGAGTTTGGACATTTCCCCCCGATGGTTGCTCGCCTTGTCGTGGCGGTGGGGCTCTAGTAACCGCGGCTTGGACAACCGCGGTGAAGCAAAGAGGCAACCAGGGCCGGCCGGTGTCGCCGCCTGGCCCGAGGAGGGCGCTCCCAGCGGACTGGAGGAGTCCGCTGCGGATGCGCACCGAGGTGGGGCCGCAGAGGATAGGGCAAGCGGCGCACCGCAATACCTACTTGCCTCTTCCTCTGCGGAGCCACAGACCTGATCTGCCACATGGCCTACAAGTAGCAGACTCGGGGGGCGTCTGCTACAGCCCTGGTGGGGGCCGAGGAGGAGAGCGCACGTGTTGTGCGCCCATCGTGGAGTCTTCGGACCGTTGGCGGGGTCGCGGATGTGTGTATCGTTCCCGTGGCCCCGTCAAAAGGCGGCGTGGCGGAAGATGGGCGGGGGGGGGGTAAGTTTAGTGGGTATACCGTGGTCTCATTAGCTACGGGAGTCCCACATCACCGCTCGACCGCTCGGGTCGCCCCCTGCGCCTGGGTGGTATGCGTAATGCATTTCCCCCTCCGGGAAAAAAAAAGTTCTGTGTTAGACAGATCCAGGATATCCCTTCGTATACGGCTGAAGGCAAACCGCAGGTGGTTTAGTGGGTAAATCGAAGTCGGGAGTCCCACATACCCCCGGGGTGCTTCAGCTTAACTGAGGCACACATCATATTATGCATTAACACGCATTCATGAAATGAATAGTGTCCTCCTCCTATTTTGACAGTAGGTTTAAAATCAAAATCAGTCTCACACGATGCTCCTTTATAATTAATGGACTACGAGATTTTTATACGCAAATAAAAAAATCCGGATGAAACATAAGATGGCATTTACAGCTTGGAACTTAAGAATCTACATCAGTTTTAATTACGCAAGTTACGGTGCATTTACGACGCAATAATAAGTTTCACTCGTGCGCAGGTATAGTAATTAGGCTTTAGTAATAAAACTAAGTAATAAATTCTCTAGACCTGTTCACAGGTATAATAATAACACAGTTATCTTCCTGATATAATATAGTTTTATTACGACGGAAAAGTGTTCATTTC
Source organism: Plebejus argus (assembly GCA_905404155.3). Classification (NCBI taxonomy): domain Eukaryota; kingdom Metazoa; phylum Arthropoda; class Insecta; order Lepidoptera; family Lycaenidae; genus Plebejus; species Plebejus argus. Next base: position 8,888,244 of record FR989941.1, on the reverse strand, counting down.
CCGCGCCATAATTTCCACTCAAACTACAAAGATGTTAAAATTAAAAATGCAAAACTGTATGTTACCATCGCCAAGTGGTAAAAAATCAGTCCTACGTATAGTCTGTCAAAAAAGTGAAGAAATTTTAAAGTGGCAACAACGTAGTATCATCCCTTTTTCTTAGATTGATTTGAAAGGGATGACTCTACGATGTTTAGTTGTTTTTAATTTCTTCACTTTTTTGACAGACTACTGCGTGACTGGTGAGACATGTTCAATACTCGAGGACGTGATATTTGGCTATTATATTAGCTGGAAAAAAATAATATAAAAAAATAGTATCAATTGATCACTGAGTAAATGTAGCTTAAAGTTAAATAATTATTTACCCAACGCATGGACACCGCGAGCGGGACGGGTAGTTGTGTGGTGTTTTTTTGGTAGCGCATGCCTCTGCACTGGCCGCATAGTATGCCTACTTGCCTAGCCGCGTAATTTACTTAGTATCCATGATTCATTTATTTTTGGGAAATTCGAAAAAAAATTAAGAACCTAACTTTATTACATAATTATAATGAGAATCGAGTACTGAATATTCTCCTTAAGTATCGGTATTGTCTCACCAGAGATTGTAGATTAGGTCACGCCATGTCCTAGCGTCAGTTTAACATTTTTTACGCATCCAAAATGTGCACAACGCCGCTACAGAACTTTTAACTTCAAAAACACAAGGCATGACTAGCTTGTTATGTACTTAACTATTGTTAAAAGTTCAACGAAAAGATGTACGGAGTCTGTAGTTGCACAAGAATGTAATTGAAATGTCAGCTTTAATTTGTAACTTCGTTTAAGACGTCTTAGCCGAGCGTTAGTAAGAATGCTTCCATTAATTTAAATTATTTTGTTGGACTTGTATAATTTGTTGCGGATTTTATCGCGACTCGCACCTTCGTTTTGGCACTAATTTACTTTGAATTTCCATTTAAATTTATTCTCAAATGCCAAGAGTAGATCTTGAAAAACGAAAAGAAAGGTAAATGTAATTTTATAATGTCTGTGTTTAGTTCATTACGTGATTAATTATAACAAAGCGTGTTTGAGTTTTTTTTTATTAACTTGCTTAAATTTTTTTAAACAAACGAGCAAACGGGTCACCTGTAGGAAAGCATTTACAGCTTCGCCTATGGACACTAGCAACATCAGAAGTGTTGCCTTGCCGGTCTTTTAACATAATATACGGTATCTTCTTGATGGTTTGCAGGTCGGTTTGGTCCGGATATAGATAAAAGTAAGTTACACTACACAAGAAATTCTAAGTCGAAGAAAATAAAACTGTTGAGTTTTTTGAGAGTTTAATATATGTTATTAATGCTTTTAAACCGCTGTCCACTGTGCTTAAGAGCTACCACCAGAGCCGTCCCCTGTTTCCTCCCTGGTTAATACCGGTAGATCTATAATTTTTTTCTGAATATCTATGGCCACTATTAGCATGTCCCTATGTTTTTCAATTTCTCTAGCCCTTGGTGTATCCTCTTAATCAAATTTCGGCAGGCTATTTAACTCAACTTAAAAATTACTTGTGTTTATATTTAAAAATATTTACTTTAAGTTATTTTTAAATTCAAATCCCTCTTAACCATTTTCAGATTAACTTAAAGTGAAATAAATCTAAAAACTATTTGGGAGGTACCCTCGTAATTATTTTCATTTGTCAAGTGACAGCAAGGCTCTAATGTATTTAAGTTGCAGAGATAACTCATAATTAAATTTAGAGCAACAACAAAATTTAAGTCTTAATCCATCGTCGGGAGCAGAATCTACTGTAATTAGAGAACTTAAACCACATTAAATCGGAGAAGAGGTATAGTTGAGAACCACAAATCGTTTTGAAATATTCTAGTTTTGGTTTGACATTAAACCCTTTATTTCTAATGCCGTTAAGAGGCATGCTTCAGTTTATATAATTACTAGATCATAGATGACGCTCGCAACTCCGTTGCGCTAATATTAGTTAATTACGCGGGAACCGTGTATTTTTCCGGGATTAAAAGTATCCTATGTCTTATCGTGGGATTCAAAGTATCTCAACACCAAATTTCAGCAAGCATCGGCTCAGCGGTGTGGGCGTGAAGACACGCAGGTCGCATTAGTAGTATGGATTATATTTATACTCTAATTTAACTTTTGATTCGCTTTGATATCTAGAAAAGTAAACAAAGATCAACAGAGCGGTTATAATGCTTATATATCACAAAGAAATGCGCATAAATTCGTTTCCAATTTTTTCATTTGCATGATAAAATAGATCCAAATTTGAAGTCTAGTTTAGTTGTAAATAATATATAATACAAAAAAAGAAATGTATCCACAGCCGAACATAAAACCTCTTTTGGAAGTCAGTTAAAAACCTGTCTCGAGTTAATATTAAAGGGACAAAAACTGTTTATAATGAGAACATTATAATGCTAAAGATACATTAACAGCATTATGTTAAACATAATAACATAATCAAACACCCAAACGGGTCAGCTAAGGCTCGAGTGCAGTGTGATCACCACTTAACATGAGAGTGGTCTCACATTATACTAGATTATCAAATTGACTGGACAGAGTGTTTGTATAGCCGCTATTGAATTGACACGCTAATATGTATATAAGTAGATTTGTATTCGATCAATTATTAATAGTAGTTATATCTATTAATTTTCTATGCTAGGCATAAACCTTAGAAATTGGTAATAGCATATTGTTAAAAGACAAACAGGTGATTTCAAGCTGGCTGATAATAATAATTATGCATCAAAATATAATAAATAAAACTTGAGAGGTGTCAAGGGACATCCAGGAACAATCGTTCCGATTTTTAACAGTAAACAACTTTCTGTATAGATCTACATAGACCTCGTCTTACGTCTAAATATAAGTAGGTACAGTCAATTCTGCGTATAGTGGCTGTAGCTATTAAATTGGTTTGTGGGTGTATGTTCGTTCCGACATTAATTTCGTAATTAAGTGAACGCTTAAATCGATTGTTTAATTCGTTTGTGGTCGCCCGACGTATTTCTGATTACGATTTGAGTCAATTACTCGATTCCTTTGTATCAGTTACTAAAATCGTAAAATCGATTTTTATTATCCTTATGATCGTAATTTGTAAATTATAAGACACGATCGTGAGTAATGAGACTTTAACATGCTGCAACCAATTTTAAGACCATCGCAAATTTAAGCATCAAATGAGGTTCTATATCTTATAATGATAATAATTAAAACAATTTTAATTATGATGAAACTATAATTTTTATTACCAGTCACTGTACATTATCACCAGTTATAGGTATAATTACGTTACGGCGTTACAACCTTGTACAGTTGCTGTCTTTTGCTGTCTTTTATGTAATAACATATTATGTGCAAAGCCATTTCACAGAAATTACAGAAACATGGATTCGCTGTTACCTGTCAGTAGTGTCTTAAACTTCTATGGCTTTGTCCACATTGTGCCTTTTTCTGTTCGTCAAGGGTATGCGTTATAGCGCAGTCAACAGCTAACGTGAGGCATGCTCGTGACGCGCGTTGAAATCATAGCGCTCGATATGACACTTTTCTTTCAACGCGGGTGGATTTTGACGCATTCTATTATTGAATATTATGCCAAACGAAAGTTGAACAAAAAGAAGATGACGAAAATTGAACATGAAATTGCATAATGTGGACATAGCTTTTCATTAATCAGGTAGAAAATGATTAATTTACTGATTTAGTAATACCAACACACTTATTACTTCTACATTCTCCAATTTTATATCACACAACAACTTTTACATAAAATATGTGATAAATAACGAAAGTTGCCCTTTGCGAACTGTATGGGAATGATGCTAACACTAAAATGACGAACGATAATAAAGATAATAGTGATGGGGGCAAGATGGGGATATCAAAACATGCAAATGTCGGTATTTCACTATCACGTATAAGATTCATCAATCTGCTATTTCGCTAGCTATCACCTACATTTCGTTACAAGCGAAACGCAACCTTATTTGCGGGTGAACACGTAAATAACGCGCCTAATATCGCGTGCTTATCAATGTGAAAACAATGATTGAAGTTGTTAAAATATAATAACTGTGTAGATGCACTTGCTCTCGCGTCGACCGAAATGATTGCCATAATAAACACAAGTCATAATTTCGAATAACAGTACCCACGGCAACATAGGCATGTTCGAAACTTTTTTCTCTATATTGAAGGTTCGTTTTGAAACGTGGTCGTACTGCGAGGTGTAAGTTCATGACTGGTTCCAAAATCCAAACCTGTCGATAATAATGTTGGCCTTTGCCACTTTGCCGTTGGTACTTTCTTTTGTGTTTACGTGTTAAATAGATCATGTGGTTTGTATGCTTGAAATTTGAATCAAATGAAATGCTTCAAATGAATGTAATAGGGGAAACTGGGGACAGTTGATCCCCCACTTTGATTTTATGATCTCATGTGTACATTTCTTAAGAAATATAAAAACTTTTTTGACTAAACGATGCATAATCTAACCAAGTACTATCTGTGTATCGGTCATTAGGATTAAACTATATTTGTAAAAGTTATTGAAATTAAACTGGTAAAAGGGGTTTACACCAAGTGTCCCGTATGTAAGGGAGGAATGATCCTCCTAGTTAAATGACTTGATCCAGGGCGGATCAAGTCTCCCATAGTATGAGAGACATGGTTTAGATACATAAATAGTAGAGGATCATGTATTCCATAGTCAGGGACACATGGGTCATTAGATAGAAGTAAATGGCTATTTATCAAAAAATAAATCTAACGATTTATTTTTTCTCCAAGAATAACCAAAAAAATTTCAAGTAAACTTAAGGTGATGAATAACCATTCATAATAGTCAGTAATAAGATGATTTAAAATTTTAACTTTTGTAACAGTGTCGGATCATGTCTCCCATAGGAAAAAATACAATAATGATAAGGTGCAATTAAATTAAAGTTCTATATAACACTGTTCTATATAGCCTAAATATCTACGTTATTCTTGATTACAAGTTTATAACTAACTAATATAGTAATCAGCTTTAACATCCCCTTAAGGGAGACTTAATCCTTTTTTTTTTAACATGGGGAAATGCTTTACGCATCCCCGGCAGATTTGGGATATCGGCCGGGGTATGTGGGACTCCTGTGTAGACTATCCACTAAAACCCCATGGTGCTCCACTCATCGCTTAAGGCAGAGTTGCGGGTACGATAGAACCTACCGCAACAAGGGAGACTTAATCCTAGGATCAAGTCCCCCATTAAAAAATGTACCAAGTCTCCTTTTTAGTATCAGGTTAGAAATAATTTCGCAATAAAATTTATACTTTAGATAAACGTTACTTTTCAATCAAAACGCATCGCTAATTAAATATCTTACATAATGGAACTGTTTCTTTTGCAAATACATACTTTTTTGTAATAAATGAGAGCCTGTAAATGCTAAATACTCAACAAAATGACTTTGCGCCGCCATAGAATCTTTAAAGACCTGTCACTTTGAAACGTTAAATAGTTAACACATTCGACTGTAAAAGAAAGTTTGGCCGTGTCATAGACTAAAAGATTTGCTATATAATAAGCATTGCTTTGTTAGAATTTCCGTAAATTGAGTGTACCGTGTGTCCCACAGGGATCTAGTGTCCCAAGTTTCCCCTACTTTCTAGCGATCTTGAGGCTCTTTTACTAATATGTTACATAATATTTTGGAATTCATCTGGATATTTAAGTTTTATTACTATTTCTTATCTTTAACGTGCTTATAATTCACATACTCAATTTTTAATTTCCTTTGATTTATTCCGATAGATATTATATTTGCCGTGCTGAGTGTTAATTATATATCCAAATATTTATTTGATTAAGCCGAAAGTTAGGTTTCCTTTCCACTTTTACCAACCAGATTAGATGACACATTTAATATTTCATCGACCCAGGCGTTCCAAACAAGGCCTAAAGGTGGGTTCACACGTGCGGCGTCACATTGCACAATAATTTAACGTCGGGCGCACTTGCATGGAACCACACCACAATTTAAGACCTGAGCAATAAGGGAACATTGTCTGCCAACGATGTTACCACGTTATGCACCTTAATCTAGCTCCACAGCCTGTAAAATATTCAAATTGTAGTGCGCCAACGAGAGGTTGTTTTGTTGGTAAACATGAATTAGTTAACGATACAGCTTTTGATATCGACGATTGCGAAGTAGTTTTGTTACTCTATTTTTTAAGCCTTAAATTTGAAGTAGGTACTATTTTCATAATGTCGTTTTCGATTCAGCCATCATGTCCCCAATATATTAAGCACTTATATCATGGGGACATTATGGGTGATATGATGCTGATGTATTATAGATTGTATCTTTTAGTATCACAATTTTTTTTTAATTTTTAGCCCTATTTATCTCAATTCCAATTCTTAACATCATTACCAAAATTCAAAACTACACAAATAAATGCGTTACCAAAATCAACTGTTCAAATGACCGAGAAAACGACTTATGGCCGTTCCCTATATTCAATCTATCTCTAGTTTGACATACAACCGATCGCAGCTGACATAGAATTGACATAAAATATATGGAGCTAATGTCTAATGTGAGCTATTCCTATCTCAAGTAAGAGATAGATCAAATATTGGGAACGGCCGTTAGTCAAACGTATCCGCTCAGAAAACTGTTTCGATCTTTACATCAACGGAACTTCTCTCGTATTCTAAATATTTTCCTTCGCAAGCCATTGATTTTATGAAAATTCGGGTGTATAGAGCTCGCTCCATACGACTCGTGTCTCGTAAAAAACTCATAAACTGAAAGCAGTAGGTAAACCAAAACTTAACGTCAGATACTTTATTTTTACGACTAACAGATTGTATTAAAAGGCTCTCAAAAGTCTATCGTTTATGCTTCTATTGCAGTATTAGGTATACGCTATTAAGCTTTGGTGTTTACGAAAAGCTTTTATTATGTTATTTGGAAAATCTTTGCTGTCTTTAAGTAATACAAATTTTTGTAGACTATAAATAATTTTTGTTAACAGTTAGATCAAAATGAATTAAACGAAGAAATATACAGTACATTATATCTTACTTTTTATTTTCAAACAATACACTTTTTTTTCATTTTACGGTCAATTTACTTTGTAACGTGACGTGTCGATAAAATGTGACGCATTTTTAAATGTGCCTCATAAAACTAAGCGTTTATTATATTACTACACATGAATATACAGCATGATTGGGTAAATAAGTAATTATTTAACTTTAAGCTACATTTACTCAGTGATCAATTGATATTATTTTTTTATATTATTTTTTTCCAACTAATATAATAACCAAATATCACGTCCTCAAGTATTGAACATGACGTCTCACCAGTCACGCAGTATACATGAAATTATATTTCATATAATAATATGAATACAACTATTAAGTTAGTGTTAGATATTCATAGACTTGCCATCAGCGGTAATAGGATTGTGAGCTGGCCCTAACTGGAAATAACATATATACATTTAAACTAGTTGACGCCCGCAATTCCGTTGCGTCAAAATTCGTCGTTCGAGCCGGAGTCCGGAACTGTAAATTTCCCGAAATAAAAAGTACCCTATGTCCTTTCTCTCTCAAAGTATCTCCATAACAAATTTCAGCTAAATCGGTTCAGCGGCTTGGGCGTAAAGAGGTAACAAACAGACAGACTTTCTCATATTTATAATATTACTAGTATCGATTTATGTGTAGGTATCAATCGTACTTAAGCGATAGTCTCTATTTCCTGTTCCACATAATCACTACTTACGCCTAATATACGTGTGGATAAGCATAGGATCAGCTGTATTGCAGCATAATTGGAAATTAATTGACCTAAACGTATTTCCTACCTTATCTTCTAGAACTAGAATCTCCTAATCAATTATAACGATGAAAAATAGTGTTTTTCGCTCATATTATCTAGCTTTTAGCGTTCAGAAAAAAATTAAAGCAGCAGATATTTTGATAAGATAATATCAGCTATAAGCATTGTTTCTTAAATTAAAAGTATAATTTTGAAAAAAAAATCTATCTTTATTTTCCTTCTTCTAAGTAAAAGCGTAAACAGATCTTAATCAGATGACTTAGAAGTCATGTCAATGAATCAAAAGCTTTGAATTAGTACTAATCAGAGCTCAGAGACTTCAGACTCATTACTTTTAAATATCATCGAAGGAGAATGTAAAAAGGAAACCCCTCTACTGTTATTACTTTCAAATCTTTTATAAATACTGTGTCATTTAACAACGGCAAAACGGTACACTCATTAAAATATCCCTTTTAGTCATAAATTATGTCGGTATAGCACAAAGTATGGACTAATGTTGACATTAAATATAAAATACATGACTATCGCTTACTGTCAGTCTTATTAGCGAGCAGCGAGATATTTGTTACGCCTTTGATATCTTTTATTCCATTTTTATCAAGTATCAAGATCGTAAATCATCACAGATTTACAATCTTGATATTTTATAGCACAGTAAATGATATTATTGTTAATAAACTATAACTGTAACATGAAAGAGTTAAGACGTTTAGATTCCTAACTGTAGTATTTTAACTGACAGACTTTCAACAGAGTAACATAAATATTACAATAATAAAAATATACAGGGTGTAACAAAACTAACTGATAATACTTTAGGGTGTGTACGTGTTCCTCGTAGAGAGTTCACTGTGAAAGTAGCAGCGTTGAAAGATAAAAAAAAACACTTTTGTATGGGGAAACTCGTGACGCTCGGGTCGCGCCCTTGCCCATACAAAAGTGAAAAAAAATTTGGTCTTTCAGCGTGAACTCTCTACAAGGAACATATTATGTACACACTCTAAAGTATTGTCTCTTACTTTTGTTACACACTGTATATGATAATTATAATACAGGTGAACATAGAAACTATTGTATGTTTGGCAGTCGGTTAAAAATATACTAAAACGTGGGCATTTTAGATTTTTATAGGATACTATGTATACTATTTTCTTTCTGGAGACTAAAGTTATTTTAACACCCACCTAAATCGATTCAGTGCCTTGAGCAAAGAGATAATGCAGACAGAATTTAAAAATTACTAATATTATAAAAATAATATGGATTCAAGTGGTTGATACGCGTGATATTATAAAAACTTTAAAATTGTTGTTAAGTATATTATAATATATCATTGCATTAAATACATAATAATAATATTTAATATGCACAATAATAATATAAATTCAAAGATAGTATTAAATAAAAACGTACATAATCGTTTTGTAATGACGTTAATATGCATACAATAACAAGCTTTCCGATAAAAAGTCGTGCCGATTTGCGTCGGCCGCAAAACTCTACTGAGCAGATAGTCATTAGGCCCGTGAACACAGACATATCTAAAGAGACCGCACAACATAGGATAAAACTTAGTTCCTTGTGTGATGCCAACAAGAAAGTGGTTATTCCATTGTTATTCTGTGCATTTCACATTACTATGATCCCAAAAAGCAAAGCTTGATGTGAAGCATTTTACAAAATATAATATAATATTATTTGGACTAGGTTTGTGTTGTGGCTAAGATCATAAATGACGAATTAAGTTCTATATGCTAGCTAACATTCAATACCTCCCCTAAGAGCTTTTCTATCCAGTCACGGCCAATTTTAATACATTATCTACTATCCAGGGAGCATATTTAGCAAGCACGTAGCTCAAGTATCAAAAACGTTATTACTGGCTGGAATCTAGCGGCATCCAAGTAATATCTCTCTGTGTAAAACTTGCGCTGCAATGAACTCTACATAAGACTCCTCCATAAGGATACAGTATCAAATTGGTAGTAATTTTGTTTTTTATTCTCACGAACAGAATAGAGCCGCGGTTGTAGCTCACGAAGGGAAATAGCTTATCCGTAAAGCTTATTTGTACAGCTCTAACATGTATACGTGTCAGGTTATAAAATATTGCCAAAATTATTACACAATATGTTCTTGATTAGATCTAGGTAATTTAGATGCATATTAAGTACATAAAAACTGCATGACATCCGCAACTCCGTTGCGTCACTTACAGACAGAATTTCACGTTTTTAATATTAGTATGGATTAGTTTTTTTCGTAATAATATAAATATTATAAATGATTGTTTAGTACCTGATATAACTACTAAACAAAAAGGAATATACAGCCTTTCTTGTGAAACATGTGGAGGTGTATATATAGGTCAGACAGGGCGGAAATTTAAAACCAGGATAAAAGAACATATCACAGCTTGGAAAAGGAAAACAGAAAGATCTACGTTTGCTGAGCATTTAAATAATAATGACCATAATTTTGAACCTGACAAGAACATTAAATACCTACATGTTTTACCCAAAAGCAAGAAAATGGACGCACTGGAAGCTCTTGAAGTCAACAGACACAAAAAATATGGGAACTTATTAAACGACCAGACATGCCTATCAAATTCAATATTGTTACAAGATATTTAAACTGTTATTACTTATACATTAATTTATATTTACATTTCACCGCTAATTTAATTTATTGACATGATATTTATTTTATTAAATTTTATGGACATTTTAATTTATTTTGACATGATTTAATTTAGTTTAATTTATTTGACATTCATATAGATATAATTTTTATAATTTTAATATTATGGACAATTCAATTAAATTACTGGTGATTTAATTAGACAATTGTATCGTCTTATTAAGTTTTATTAATGTTAGTTTGACATCTTTTATATTAATTTAATTGACATTTAATAATTTTACGGATATTTTGTGACATTTTAATTTTAATTTAGAAATTTAACAATTATTACTTAATTTTAGGCTCTGAAATCTGTATATGTGACATTACCAGCATAATATTATTAATTTATCAATATAAAATGAGTAAATCCAACTAAATATTAATTTTAACATCATTAAAAAATAGTCATATTTGGAAGAAAAATTCTACCAAATTGTAAAAAATACCATGATGCTGACAACCCTAATGTTTGTTTTGATTGTATTTAATTATTTAAAACTACCGACGTTAAACTTACACCTGATGATGATTTAATTCGAAACCGGTCGTGTAATTTGTTAAAATTGTTATAATTTCTTAAATATAGTGGAAAAAGTGCACGAAAATTGTGTTTCATTAGTGTTCAATATGAATTTCCACCAAGAACCAACAGTACAATCAGTTACATATATAAACAAAAAGGAAACGGTAAGCATTCTAAGATAAATATAGTAGAAGAAAATAACTAACAATAAGATGATATGCCTCGAGGCGATAAGCTATGAAACCCAAATCATATTATAATTATATCTGAGAAATTAGAAGCAACAGACCATTAATTTTCTAATGTTATTATCAGAAAACTAGTTGTGGCCCATGAGTTGGCCTTGAACGAGATGATGAACAATGTATGGGAGTATTAGTGGCTTAGGGTCAAAGTCAAAACTGAAGGTATGAAATCCGTACTAATATTATGAGTGCAAAAGTATGTTTGTCTGTAACCTCTTCACGCCTAAACCAATTTTTCTGAAATTTCGTGTGCAGTTACTTTGAATCCCGGGAAAGGACATAGGATACTTTTTATCCTAAAAAAACGCATTTTGGCGGTACGGACCTGCGGGCGCGTCTATTACGTAGTATGTAGTAGAATGTTTCAAATTTAAATAAAAGAAGATCATTAAATAATCGGCCAAGTGCGAGTCGGAATCGCGCACGAAGGGTTCCGTACCATTATAGAGCAAAATTAGGCCAAAAATTGTGTTTTATGTATGGGAGCCCCCCTTATTTTTTTATTTTATTTTAATATTATTATTAAATATTAAAGTACACATATAACTAAAGATTTTGTGAAAAATTAAAGTACCTACCTGCTGCCATTTTTGATATAGAGCAAAAATGGCCAAAAAATCATGTTTGTTGTATGGGAGTCCCCCTTAAATATTCATTTTATTTTATTTTTAGTATTTGTTGTTATAGCGGCAACAGATATACATAATCTGTGAAAATATCAAAAGTAAAAGATTTCTAGAAGTAGAACACTAATGCCAATTTACTATTGCAATGTGCTATAAACAACCATGATATTACAACCCCGTAACAATGGTATAAGAATTTAACCAAGAAATATGGACAATAAAGTCTCTTTAAAAGTCTTTATATGGGCAAAGGCGGTGTACTTTGTTGTAACTACATAACAAATCAAAGGGGTGAGTATTGTACACACTACGATACGGTATTGAAAAGATGAGACGAGTCACGATGCAATGCTATTAAATACTCTGAAAATAATTCTTTTGCCGAGACCTACCATACTATTTGCCATCATTATTGAGTTAAGAGACGCTTGTCAATTTTTGGAACACCACTTCACAGTAAAATCAAAGACGTAAAAGTGTGTATATTTGTTATTTCACTACGCAAGAACTACGAAATTAATTTTGATTGAATTTGGCATAGCAGAAAGGGCTGCACATTAGTTTTTTATCTCTAAAAAGCAGTATCTTGTGATAATGCAATAAAGGTTTAAAAGCTAATTTATATTTTTTAGACACGTCCAAAATATGCTTTGATGATTAAACAGAGAGGCCTAAGTGAAATAGATATCTCGAAAATTATGTTTTATAATGGCTGCTACATTTTTAATAGAACCATGTAGAACTGCACCAAACAGTCACATTCACAAATGTTGATCCATATATAGCTTGTCAAATTAGAGTAGATGCTGTACACTATTGTTTTGAAAATGAAATCATATAAAAATATGAAAACCTTATTAAATCGAGATAAAAATGTGCAAGGTGAGAATATTTAAAGTGTAAGTATAAGCGTTCTCTTTGCAAATACAAAGAGAAAAAACCACCTTTTGAGAGTGATTACGCTTAGAAATTTAGTACTGCGTCTACTCTTTCTTGACAGACTGTAGCATAGTAGGAACACGACTCAAACCGAGTTTATGCGCGAACTGAGTAATTGCTACCGTCACATGAGTCTGCTATAAACTTGCCAAGGAACACTGCACACAATAAATTCGCGTTTCACATCTTTGATTACCAGTTCAGGTTACAACTGCATTCATACGCAAAATCCTTTATGCATTACACGAGGACCTCACAATAGGTTCAAGCAGCTAGTATAAACCATTGTTTTGCGGATTAATTACAAGTGTTATAAGTTTTCTTTTCGTGCAAGTATTTCAATCATTACAATCATAATCCGTCTAAATATTTCTGATTTTAGAACCAAATGCATAGGCTACAGTTATGCTGGCACGAGAGAACTGGAACTTGGAGGATTTCTTTGCTCAGCAACTGGACAACATAGCTGTTAAAAAATCTCTTACTTCGCAGCATTCTTCAAGCAGCTTAGCCTGTGATTAGCTTCAAAATACTTTAAAGGCAAAGAACGAGAAAAAGAAAGAGAGGTAGAGATCATAATAGTTATATTATATCTCTATCTTTCTTGTTCTCTGTGTTCATCATAATATTAACATACTCGAAATTATATCAATCTTTTACTTGAGAAGTTCATAAAAGTAAATTCGTTTCACCGCGCGCCTGACAAATGATCATCGGATTCCGAGATAATAACGTTTCGCCTTATTATATTATTATCAATTTGGCAAGCTCTAATATGATTATTTTTATTCATTAAAAGACATTCAATTTGTATAATCAAAAGTTAATTTTATCAATGATGGCCGTTGATTTATAAACGAAACTTTTCATCGCCACCGGCGTGCTTAGTTTCTTTTTGTGGACTTGGATTATTATTTTGTTTATGAATCATTAACATTGCTCCACTATTGAGTCATCGGAGCTTATAATATTAACATTTAGTAATAATGTTATGAATGAGTTTTAGGCTGCGCGTCCACTGCATTGGAATCGGCCCTCGTTCTAGTCCTTAGTAAGCACTGTATTTACAAAATACTTACGAATTTTTGACAATTCATGGCAGATTTACGCTATACAAAAAGATAGTAAACAAAATGCAGACGTTCCATAAAATAATTCCGATAGTGGACGTGGGGCATCTACAATTACGTTAACATTTAAAAATAGAACGAATATTACAATTCCTTAGTTCAAAATATTGTCCGATGAAAGGAAAAAGAAAACAGCGTTGCAATAACAAATTAGCAAAACATTTAGAGCGGAAATTAAGTCTTCGATTGTAATGTTAACTGTATCAACAATTCACTTACAGTTAATACGAAAAAACGTAACTGATATGGCGGTACAAGCAGTCGAACAGAATGACATTGCTTTACCGTGATTAATTGTCGAACTCGAACCCCCACTGCTCTACGAAATGGAATAATATTGTGAGCCACCGTACCAAATACGACCTTCTCATAATGGACTCATATACAGTTAGATCTAGTTAATGTGTGATATTTATTACCGAATTTCCATAGTCGGTATAATTGTCAGTAATTATAAGAAGTAGCTCGAGAGCTGGGTGTTAAATTTAAAACTTAAAAATTAATAATAATTCATTTCACAAAGGAAATATTGGTCTGGTTAATTCTTGAGGTGGATGATGGAAATAAGATGAAATTGACATGAATAATGCCATCTAAATCATATGACAAAATCATCCTTCATATTAAATGAATGTAGACTTAAGGAATTTTGTGTCTGGTCTCATGATTTGGATCGTAGCTACATTTAAGATAGTGGATATAAAGCGTGACAATGTTGAAACTATACCCATATCACCAACACTCGTATTGCGTCATAAAATCGAAAAATATCTTTACAATCTATTGGACACTTTTTACTTTCAATCTGAATGTTACGAGGAATAAAATGATTATTAATGGCGTCTCGTAAAGTATTCCAATAAATTGTTATACGGCCTATAGGAATAAGGATAACGGAGATTTTGCACCTCAATACAATTTTACGATTCGACGCCTAAAACAACGTTTACCACTTTATCTTATCAAACAATAATATTTTATACTATACATGGTTACATTCTTAACTCGTCTCGATATCTCTAAATCTGTATATCTTTAATGATATATGTATAACGATAGTGTTTACATCTTTTTTAAGTTTGTTGTTTAATTTTACGATTTTCTCTCGACTACAATATTTTAAAAATAATCTTATCAGATAATTCAGACATTAAAAATTTACATTTGAGATTATCATGTCAACAGCCAGTTAAAAATGTGCATACAGAAAGCTGCGTAACCTACATGCATCTTTTTAAGCCTTGTTATAATTATCTGTTAGATTCAAAATCTATTCAGTTATATTATCTAAGCTTTTATCTAAACTAAATGACGTCCATACTGGGAATGGTACATTTTTTGTAACAAAAATCTCACCAAAAACATACCTGTTAAAACGGGGCCAAGTTCCTATTCACTAATTGTTCGCCTTAAAAAAGAGTTGAAATCCAATTCAATGCCAAGTTTAGATGCACTTCCAAATCGATCATAATCATCTTCATCAACAGCCTGATCCTAAATACTTCTAAATTTGAACTTGGCAGGTTAATTTAATCACATAGATATCTTATATTTAAATTTAAAAATTATACATTATCAAGTGCTACTAGCATGAATACCTGCCAAGTTCAAATTTAGAAGTATTTAGGATCAGGCTGTTGATGAAGATGATTATGATCGATTTGGAAGTGCATCTAAACTTGGCATTGAATTGGATTTCAACTCTTTTTTAAGACGAACAATTAGTGAATAGGAACTTGGCCCCGTTTTAACAGGTATGTTTTTGGTGAGATTTCAATACTTTTTTTAAGGAATCATACCAATTTGTTTCTTTCCTCCTCATCTTATTTCAGTGTATTTACTTGTACATATTAATTTTTATCTCAAATTCATAGATGAGCCGACTCACGCTTGACCAATTTCTCAAATTTCTTAATTTTTTGTTAATCTACATATAACAAACAACCTGTGTGCCAAATTTCATAACGCTACGACAACTGGAAGTGGCCTAGAGGTTTTGATTACCGATTTTTATCTCAAATTCATAGATGAGCCGACTCACGCTTGACCAATTTCTCAAATTTCTTAATTTTTTGTTAATCTACATATAACAAACAACCTGTGTGCCAAATTTCATAACGCTACGACAACTGGAAGTGGCCTAGAGGTTTTGATTACCGATTTTTATCTCAAATTCATAGATGAGCCGACTCACGCTTGACCAATTTCTCAAATTTCTTAATTTTTTGTTAATCTACATATAACAAACAACCTGTGTGCCAAATTTCATAACGCTACGACAACTGGAAGTGGCCTAGAGGTTTTGATTACCGATTTTTATCTCAAATTCATAGATGAGCCGACTCACGCTTGACCAATTTCTCGAATTTCTTAATTTTTTGTTAATCTACATATAACAAACAACCTGTGTGCCAAATTTCATAACGCTACGACAACTGGAAGTGGCCTAGAGGTTTTGAAGCCGACTCACGCTTGACCAATTTCTCAAATTTCTTAATTTTTTGTTAATCTACATATAACAAACAACCTGTGTGCCAAATTTCATAACGCTACGACAACTGGAAGTGGCCTAGAGGTTTTGATTACCGATTTTTATCTCAAATTCATAGATGAGCCGGCTCACGCTTGACCAATTTCTCGAATTTCTTAATTTTTTGTTAATCTACATATAACAAACAACCTGTGTGCCAAATTTCATAACGCTACGACAACTGGAAGTGGCCTAGAGGTTTTGAAGCCGACTCACGCTTGACCAATTTCTCAAATTTCTTAATTTTTTGTTAATCTACATATAACAAACAACCTGTGTGCCAAATTTCATAACGCTACGACAACTGGAAGTGGCCTAGAGGTTTTGATTACCGATTTTTATCTCAAATTCATAGATGAGCCGACTCACGCTTGACCAATTTCTCAAATTTCTTAATTTTTTGTTAATCTACATATAACAAACAACCTGTGTGCCAAATTTCATAACGCTACGACAACTGGAAGTGGCCTAGGAATTTTGATTACCGGTCAGTGAGTCAGTGCCAAAATTAGCTATTTTTACAAGGAAATATTTCAGGATCTAACAAATCTATATGTATGAAATTTGGTATATTGCGTAAGTACTAGTATATAATTAGGTAGGTAAAATTTTATCTTTGCTCTCGCAATAGGCACTGAGATACAAGGGGGTCAAAAGTGCGTCGAAACCGTTCGTGTAAATAGTGCACGGCATGCGCGCGGCCTGCTGGAACTTGGCCGCGCACTCCGTGCGCTTTGATTATCCTTTGTCCTTTCCCGTGTAAGTATCCTATCTAAACCTTACCATATTTCTTTTTTAAACGTGAAGAGGTAACAGACATATTGACACACTTTCACATTAATGGTATTAGTGGAGATTTGTATTTTTTTTTATACTATAAAACATACTTCGGCAACATTTCCAACGATTTTATCGATTGCAGCACACCCCGTATCATGTTTATGATACAGGTGAGCATAAATTAGTTCGGAGACCGCTCTTTAGGGGTCCAACAGGTTCAATGGGATGCTTTTTTATCATTATTGTTCACGGAATGAGTTTAGAGTCCTCGACTCAACGAGGTGTATCGAAACGGTCAGACGAATCGATGTCCGGTACGATCATTGACGATTTCACCTGCCCGATTAGTGATTATCTAGATCTCTAATTAAGTAATTGTGCCTTTTGTTTCGCCGATCTATTGTGGTGGATGAAAGTTAGGCTTTTTTAATGTGTCAGTGTATAGTTATTATGTCCGTACCGTCCGATGATTGAGACTATTATCAAAATCTATTTCATAATAATAATTACCTTTACAGCAAATTATCCGTTGTATTCAATCCTTGTCACAAATTTTTAAAACTCTGAAAGAAATTTAATATATATTTTAAGCTCACGTTTACTTATAGAACTTGAAATAGCACATTGACAAATGCTATAAAAAATTTCTCCTAAAATATGAGCCCTAAATTCCTAAATATTAAACGTTTTCCATAAACGCACCTTTATAACTCATATTAAATAGCACTTAGACAAGAATCTTCATAGGAATTAAATATAAAGCCGGCTCTCTATTATTTCAAGCCTCGGCAACATCGATCACAGATATGGCGCTAACGAACTATCGAGAATGATTGAAAATCAAGCTGCGCGCTCCGTTCGCACGATATTGTGTAAAATATAGACTTAACATGGTGTTAAACTAATATATTAATAATTATGAGCTGATATGGATACGAAAATATTTGAGTTTTACAAGAAAAACAATAATAATATTATATTATTTCATGCTATAAATGTTACGTCTGTAGAAGTTTTGGTACGTTTCTTATAACTCTAGTTTCTTATATCTATAGTTTATTATCACTTTCCTGATTTTTGTGTTATGTCCTCTAAATTCCTAAACTCTAGCTTGAAGTTAAAAATAAACCTTTACATATTATTATGTATTCAATTGCTAATATGTACATAATTAGATGTATCTAGATTAATAGATGCGCCTAGATTAATAAAACAATAAAGCCTTTTTACCTGTCTCGTACGTAGATACAAAATACAGCTTACCTGTAACAGAAAGAAGAAAATAAAGATTATTCTAGGATATTATGTTACGTCGATTTTAAGCTGTGATGTCCTACTCGGAAGCTATTATAAATCATACGTAGACGTTCATACATCAGAGGTCGATTATATTATGATAACAGCCTTCGCCTATGTCTCGATGTAAATGGTTACAAGCTTACAAATAATTAAAATAAAATTTCTATTAAACATATCTATTAGCCATGGATGATTTGCTTCAGATAAATTCCGATCAGAGGAAATACAAATTAGGCACATGACGTATGTACAATAATTATACGTAGGTAAATATTAAAATGTAACTCTCTGTAAGTAATAAGTCACTTCTGGAAAAATAATAATCATTATTTGGCCAGAAGTGACAGACTGGACAGTGGAAAACTAAGCTTATTATTGTTTATCCTACTAGCTTGCGTAAAGGACTAATTAATTTTACTTGATATTATTCCTCATCCTCAACAAAAGGTGGTTCTTATATTGTTAAATGAAAATTGTATTTTACAACAACTTAACGTGTATGTTCCAGAAACTTGATAAGCTATTTAGCTTACTACTTGAAGCCAAATAGAACTTATTTAATGATAATTCCCCAAAAATGATGAAAATAATCAAATCATTATACATACAATCAAAATAAAAACATACACGAAATAATATATAAGACGAATTGATGAGTCAACTTATACAAATTACCTAACATAATATAGGTACCGTTAGCAACAAGTAGCGTATATATCTATAGGTAATTCATATCAATCACCGAATGATCGATGGAAAAATTCCCGGTAGCCGATAACATGGCTCAAGTTAATTAAGATGTCTCCGTTTTGTCAAAATATTGGTATTGTATGATTGAGAAGGCAATCACGCTAATATATTGAGTGTTTTACGTAGAGACGGGCTTAAGGGCCCGGGTTACCCTCGAAATTTTCATACATTCTTAATACCAAAATCATTTTCTCATGCGAAAATATTTAACATGTTTGAGTTATTTTTCAGCTTAAGATAGTAATTACCTAGGGTCCTGAACAAATTTTTTTTACAAAATATTTAAATACTAAAAAAAAATTTTTGTGTTTAAATATTTTTTAGTAAATTTACTACTAAATATTTAAACATCAAAAAATAGACAAAAACACTAAAAAATATATAAATAAGTAGTAAATTGACTACAAAATATTTAAACTTTAAAAAATATTTTTTATTATTTAAATATTTTGTAGTAAATTTACTATTTATTTATATATTTTTTAATGTTTTTGTCTATTTTTTGGTGTTTAAATATTTAGTAGCAAATTTACTAAAAAATATTTAAACACAAAATTTTTTTTTTAGTATTTAAATATTTTGTAAAAAAAATTTGTTCAGGACCCTAGGTAATTACTATCTTAAGCTGAAAAATAACTCAAACATGTTAAATATTTTCGTATGAGAAAATGATTTTGGTATTAAGAATGTATGAAAATTTCGAGGGTAACCCGGGCCCTTAAGTGGAACCATCAAACAATTTTCTTTTGAGATGCTCAATGCTAAATGTTTTTTTTATAGCTCTAGGATCTAATAACTTTTGGACAGTGAATCGTTTCTTTTCTTTACAGGTATACTTATTACGATATAATAATATGTTAAAATACGTACTGGATAATTTTAAATTAGTTTATGGTAGAAAATCAATTCAGAACTTTTTACCCTTCGCCACAGGCCACAGATTACTAAATAGTTACTATGTAACCATCACCCTATATTCAAGACTATGTATTACTTTCATATCTAAATGTAATATTATTTTTGTTAAAAAAAAGCGGCCAAGTGCGAGTTGGACTCGCCCATGAAGGGTTCCGCAGCAGCAATAAGGTTTATTTTTATGAAATTCAAGTTTTTGATTTATTTTTATATTTTAGTCGATTTAATGAAATTTAGATTAAGGTTTACACTTTACATTTATGACGTATAAAAAAACTACTGGCTAGATCTCGTTCAAACCAATTTTCATTAGTAGTTTTTATAGTAATCTACATCATATATTTTTTTTAGAATTATCATGCCCCTACTTTAGAAATTAGAGGGGGGGGGACACATTTTACCACTTTGGAAGAGTCTCTCTCGCAAACTATTCAGGTTAGAAAAAAAAACGGCCAAGTGCGTGTCGGGCCACGAGCAATATAGGGTTCCGTAGTACCGCTGGTTTTTAAAAATTTTTGTATGGTCAATGAATATACATTTATAACATGTTTTACACTAATAACAACATCATCTCAAAGGAGTTTGAACGAAAAGTTCCTTTATACTTCGCCGAATACATTTTTTTTAATTGATCGACTATTACTCAATAACTTATGAAGTCAACTTAGCTGTGATAGTTTTCCTTTTAAATTCAGCATATTTCCTACTCCCGTGAATTTTTTCACATTTCCAGAAGCAACCGTTTAGCTGGTAGAAGGGGGGGACACTGGACTCTAACGATTTTTTCCACTTTAAAACTTAATATTTCACAAATGGATCCCTAAACCGGAAAATGATCTATGAATACTCATAATATTTTTTAAAAACCTATCCAACGACACCCCACACGATGGGGTGGGCGCGAAAAAAATTCAACCCCGCTTGATGTGTAGGGGAGGTACCATAAAAAAAAAATATTATTTAAATATTTTATGTACCTTTTTGTCGGCATTATTAATATGTGTTTTCATGCAAAATTACAGCTTTGTAGGTCCTATAGTCTCTGAGCAAAACCGCGGACAGACAGACAGACGGACAGACGGACAGACGGACAGACGGACAGACGGACGGACAGACCGAAACTATAAGGGTTCCTTGTTGACTACGGAAGCCTAAAAATGATATGAGAAACCTCAATATGATTTTTGGAGACTTATCCATAGATACCCCACACGCATAGGTTAGATGAAAAATTTTTTTTTTGTTTCAGTTGTACCTAAAATTTTTAATAATTTTACCATTTTTGCATCAAAATCTTAATGCGGTTCACAGACTACATCTACTTACCAAGTTTCAATAGTATAGCTCTAATAGTTTCGGAGAAAAGTGGCTGTGACATACGGACGAACAGACAGACAGACAGACATGACGAATCTATAAGGGTTCCGTTTTTGCCATTTTGGCTACGGAACCCTAATAACAAGAGATATTATCATGCTTCACGAAAAAACTAAAACATATTAAAATTCAAGTAAAACCTATAACTTTAGACTTTAGAGCTCCAGGGAGCAAGCGAAATAATAAAATAAAACGTGGCATAATTTAAACGGTGTTCTTCCATGTTATTCATAATAGCAACGCTTATCACGTATTTAACTTATAAATATTACTAAACATCTAATTCCTGCATACAAGTTTTGCAGCTAATTTTAAAATATTCCGAGCAGGCACAGTTAAGAAACACTATCACTATTACACTTTACAACACTCTCTGCTCCTTTTATTATCTTTTATAATACTTTTGCTTCACTTTATTTTGTAAAATTGTTATATTTATAAAACAGAGCTTAAGAATTTCCTACTTCATTTCAAAGATGACAAATAGTAGTAATTCATGTTTAGTTATTTTTATTAAATACCCACAAATAAAATACGTTCTTTTTATATTATGTTTATGATTTAAATTGGAACAGGTGAGGAGCCTGCTATAGTAACTTTTTTACCTATAAGCTTACAAAGTATTAGGTAAAGTACCGAGGCTAACTGATCCATTAGGATATTAATTAGGCACATTTCAGGATAATCAACTAATGCCTGGCTTAGAACAAATTAGAATTGTCTGTTTAGAACAATTGCAGGTGATTTGTTGATGGACTGATACTAGAAGATAATTTCTGATTCGAAACTATTGTTAGTGACGAAGCTTATAACAGTTTGATTTTGATGATACCCTATAATGATTATACTAATTTGGTTTGTATTGATCTAACTACTGAGAGAAAAAAGTATTTTATATACAATATTTTCATCAAGCAAATAGATTAATAATTTCTGTAGCCATGAAAGGAGATGACCAAAAATTTTTTGTATTTTTGAATGATACTAAAACTAGATGAACTTAAGCTAGCGAAGGTTAAAACATAAATTTTACGATTTAATATGAATAAATTTTACGATTTAAAATAAATAAATATTACAAGGAAGCCGTACTTTCTAAAACGAGACAATATAAAATGATAGAGACGGCTGTTGAAGGTAAAAATTTTAAAATAATAATTTCTTAGAAGCTATCTATAAAGCTGGAGAGCATTGCCGTATTAACAGCCAGCGAGTCCCGCTGAGTCCAGTATAATTTCCTTGCACAGAGTCATGCGGCGAATGCATGAGACGATACACATCTTTTTATCATAAAAAGAGAATAAAATGCGACAAAATGCATTCTATGGCATCGATCATTCGATTAGTGACAATCTATAGACACTAGTTAATAGCACCAAAGTTATATTGGTAACTGCACTTTTCTGGCTTTGAAACAATGCTTTTATTAATGAACTCACTACTAAAGTTCATTTCATCAAAACCCACAAATTTGTTTCAGGATTTTGATGTTTAAAAAAATTTACGGCACGGTTAGTTAATTTTTCACTAACGAACGTAAGTTTTATATTTCGGACGTCAACAAATAAATATTTGTAATAGTAGAGCGCAAGTGGGGCAATTTGTTCCGGAGATTTATGCAACAGTTTTACTACAATATTGCCTATGTATGCCTATAAAAAGCTTTATTTATTTTGTGAATATGTAAAACTGTATTTCACGGAAGTCGGTAAATTTTTTACCAAACAATTGATGACTCTACTTAAGTTAATTTTTCTCAAACACAGTTTTTTGCAATTCCCACCATATTTTCTAATAGAATATTGCGAATATTTTGAAGAGAGGAGTAGTATGTACAGCATATAAATAACTTTTGAAAGCTAGATGTTGTAAATATGTATTTATGGAAACCATTACAATCTAACCGAAGTTATGAGTACTATGTACAAGAAAACGAGTAGGTGTGGGAACATTGTTTTGCAACGGCTGTAATAGTTGATCACATTTAATTTCGTCAAAATCATCGATCATAAATACCTGCCTAGGTGAGTCATATCGCCTTCATACTATGCAGTACTTAGTGAATAATTCGTACGTAGGATGGGACCTGTTAAATCAAATCCTTGTGAACAATATTGAAATTCTTCGTATTAATTTATTTGCTTAAAAATAATAATATTCATAGAAAACTTAATAGACCATAATATCTTATTACTTATTAATTTAAGTCATTTATGTTAAAACGTACATGCTTTTCAAATTTAGAAAACTATTGCTCAACATTTAAAAGTAGATAAATTTAGAAACTAGACAAAAAATTATAAAATATAAAAAGTGCAAGAAATAACATCTTGAAGGTACATTGTAAAAACAATCGGAAGATAGGAAGTCAGTCAATAACTTAGCAAAAACAGAGCAGATCCTAAATTATCCTTATCTCAATCTGATTTGATGTTTACGATGCCGACAGCTACAATGGTCTGAGCTTCAGCTACAAAAAAAAGGTCCGTCCACATGTCTCCTACCGTTGACATTTATTTCATCAACAAAAAAGGCTTAAAAATATAAAAACTGTCTCATAATTGGCACAAAAGATGGCATATCGCGAAAAAGATTGCTTGAACCAAATAGCGCCTTATCTTTTTTAAGATTAATATTTTCATTCTTTTTGCCCTGGACGCTGTGAGCGGCTTATTTTTTATCAGACTCATAGTTTACTCTTAACAGGAAAACGAATAGAGTAGCGGATGGACAGTTGAAAGACAGTGTTTTGTTTAATCCCCATTTGATCATTTTTATCTAATAACTCGTCACGTTCTTACTTATCTACTTAATTATAATATTATGTAACAATGTAATCCAGAACTAGCTCTATTGCAAACATACCACAAGCTTTTGAAAGCTACGTAAGTAAGCTAAGTACTAACATCATTGTTTAAAAAGTAACTCTTTAAAAATCTTATAACATTACTGATAATTTATTAATTAATGGTGTCAAAATAACTTGTTTGAAGTCAACTCCACTATCCTGTTCTTAGTTTTTTACATTCTTTTTTGAATAACGAACAACGCCTATAGTGATAGAGTTTGCTACCTGGTCGTGGGTGCCTTCAAGACACCGCTCGTGAAATATTGCTACCCAACCCCTGTCACATAATATTATGAGACTAAAAAATTTAAAAATATTTGCGAAAGCGAAACAGAAGATAACGAAACACTGAAGCGTAAGAGAGACAGACAACCGGAGCACAAAGAAGAGCTTTATTAATTGGTTTGATTAAGTTTCAAGGATATTAATTTGGTGATTCACGCATTCCGCCAAGGTTCATATTTTCTGATTTTCTACGGTGTCAGTCATGTGATATGAGGAATTCTGCTATGAATAGAATGTTTACCGATTATTGGTCGGGTCCATTGTGTTATGGATATAAAAATATTATTGGAAGCCGTGAATGTCAACACGTTTGGGATGAAATAAGAAGGAAGCGTTTCCGAATGGAAGTTTGTTTTTTAATTCTAATTTATTGCCTTTATATTCAGTTGTATTTACTATTTGTTGTAGGAAGTATGCTATTAACATTTGTTTGGATTTTTAATATTTATCGCTAAAAATTTAGGGAACCGAATAAAATTTAGGAGGTTTCTCACGCTTTTGATCAAAGCATTATACCTAGATACCAAAGACCATGCTGTACTTTAATTTGAATATTTATTTGACATTCGCTATACTCTGTCTGTCAAGTTAAGTATTGGATAGCCTATCCGGCACTTGTCAGGAAGTGGTAAAACAGGCCTTTCGAGTCCTAAGTATTCTATTATGACACTGTATGGTATACATTATGTGTAACTCTTTATGACATTGTAAGTAATTGATGTAAAGCATAAATTCGTGTAATAAAGGTAGCAGGAGTCATAATTATTGGTATATTTTATTAAAATTTATTACCAGCCGATCAAAGCGTCTCGTTAACGGCTCCGACTAATAACTATTTGATAGCCAAAATTACCTTCGGCCGTTTCATCCTACACACAACCTTAAATACAGGCTAAGCGAACGGACATTATTCATTTTTGAAGGATGACAGATTCTGAGCATTTAGAGGTAACAACCGAGCCTCCATAACACTTTAATCTTTCCAATTAACATCTGAGGATCCAAAAAACGATGTTATGGAAGTTTATTAAAACTTCTCTACATTCTCCACTGGAAGTGATTTCGAATATAATATAGAGAATTCGTCTATGATTGCACATGACCGTCGTCGATTGAGCAATCGTATTTTTCAATCACGGTTTTTTTATATAAAATAAGGGGACAAACGAGCAAACGGGTCACCTGATGGAAAGCAACTACCATCGCCCATAGACACTCGCTACATCAGAAGAGCTGCATGTTGCGTTGCCGGCCTTTAAATAGCTCTCTTCTTGAATGTTTGCAGTTTGCACTTTGCAGAATGCAGGTCAACCTTAAAAAGGGACGTATAATATTATCTGAAAGTTACAGTTCAAAGCAAACATATCAATAATTGTCTTTTAATCTAAAATAAATACGTGTTATGAGGGTTTAAATTGTATTTTTAATCTACTAAATATACCGAAGAGGAAATGATACAACCTGTACGTATAAATAGCCCAGAAATGGTCATTTTATTTAAATTTCCCGTTGACTTTACTGGTGAAGATACGGTTAATATTATTATGAGGCTAAAACACATTATGCAGATACAAGTAGCTATCTGAGGCAATATTTGTTATCTCGTGATATGTCCCTTATATTATTGGATCATACTTTGTATTATGCGTCATAAATGTATATATTGTACAAGATGAAAACAGTATTTTTCACCAGAAACCCTATTGTCACCGAAGGATTAAACTTTAGATGAATTTACGGTAATTTCTTTACCTTTTCTGGTTATTTTGTCATCAAAATTGACATCATCGTTAAGGTCTTTGTTTTTATCGGTTCATAATTATTAATTAATAATCTCTTTCAGTACCAAGTGAATTAAGTAACGATTGATCATTATCTTTGATTGTACCTTTCAAGCTTTTTTCTCCAATCAAGAACGCTAAAGCCACAAAAAGAAAAACGGTCGCCTTCATATCTATCTTTTCATAGTCAACTTAACTAAAAGGATTAAAATGATATCTTCCGTCGTCTAACAGCCAGTGTGGTCTTTCGACCGTGAATAGAGAATTCTTTGTTACCTTAAGCTTTTAATACTTTTATTCCATAGTTGCTTTTTAATTTTGGCATTCGAAGTTTAAAAGGGTTTATTTTTAATCTCACTTTTCTTGAAAGGAAGGCATTAGGAGCCTTTTGTTATTTCCACGGATTTGCTCACCTGGTGGTAAATTCGTTTGGATTTTAAAACGACGACAAAAGCTTCCGTCTTAATCTGATTTATATTTTTTAAATATTTCCTTTTTGATTTACAAGATTCCTAGACAGTGATTTTGTTGACTTTAGAATGTGGTAAGGACTAAATTACTTTAGTAATTACAAACCTATGGAAAGTGAAAAACTATCATTGACATAGTTTAGTAATAACTAAACTATGTCAATGATAGTTTTTCACTCAGAGGTATTCCTCTACAATCTGGATATCAGCTCTTTTCCAATCTAAATACTATTTATGACCTTATTATTCTTATTATTTAGTTATATGCTTACTCGGAAGGCAAAAATAATAACAATAGTCATTTTATATACTTATTCTATAATTTATCATAACAAAATATGTTTGTTTTTACTGTTAGCATAACTCTACGTAATATTATCATTTAATTTATTATAATTTTGTTTTCATAAAATTATTTCTTTGTCTACGATATATTATTATAACATTTAATCATTTCTTGGTATACCTACCACAAGTAATTGTGTTAGTAGAGAATAAAAGTTCTTTACTAATTCATAATCCTTAATGAGCTTATGAAAGAATATCTATTTAGATTTTAGTTGTTCAAACAGATTAGCAGGAATTCTATTTAGTAAAAGGAAATCAGCATTATTCTTGTTTATATACAATCATAAGAAACTTAGTAGAAAGCTTTGCCTAACGAGATAATTAAGAATAACAAAAGGTTACAAATAAGCGTTTGTTCTATTATAATCCGATTCTTACTTTGAAAGGAAAGCTCATCGCACGGCCGCCGGCCGATCTTCAAAGCTGTGTAAAAAATAATTTATTGTAATAAGTCCTCGTGAACATTCGCCACCGATCGGCCCGTCCCCGCGCCCCGCCCCTCCTCGCCTTCCCCCGCGGAATATCCACCGTCTGTAGAGCGTACTAGCCCTCTCGGCTCAACTTCAGTTTACTTTGCGCAGCGTCGAGGCACGGTCGCGCCGCTCGACGCCGTAATCGGACGTACGTTAGTGAGCACGATCATCAATACGTGCGAAACGAAACATAGTGAACGTGGACTTTGAAATAAAACTAAGTTAAAAGTTTTAAATAAGTACTGACTCTGAAAAGTGAACACAGTGTGCGTTAGATCGAATTAAAATTATTACAAAATTAATTCGTCAACGATGTACATAAATAACATAAGGACTGTTTTATAAATCAAGTATTACACGTTGATTAATAAATTGATGGATACGCATCCGGCGGGCGGACGACGCAAACAAATGCCGACGGAGAAAACATGACAACGAGCCATTTGTGCTTTATTTACTTCGCCCCTGAATTTTAAGTTATCATAAAAATGGCTATCTACTCTTCGAAAACTATCAAGCAAGTTTTGTTGTGCCTCGTCGTGGTTCTGAATGTCGCCGATCAGAGTTCTATGCCGCTGAAATATGAAGCCCCTGATGACTGCCAGTGGTGGCTGAGAGGCCCCAACGATGCCCACGAAGTTTCCCTCACGTGTAAACTCCGAACCATAAACAGTGAATTCGACACCACCAACTTCAGTGTTATTCCCTCGGAGCACACCACGTCCCTCCGTATAGAGTGCAACGAAGAAATGATGTATAAAAGTACGTTAAACGACCGTAGTTTTGCGCATTTAATCAAACTACGTGAACTTGTTTTAGATAACTGTAAAATCGGAAGATGGCCGCCCGGCGTACTATCTGGATTACGAGACCTCCGAAATTTAACGATCAGAACTAAAAACACCGAGTGGGCCGCTATGAGTTTAGAAATAGCGTCGGAGAGCTTTACGGCTGTGCGCCAACTTGAAAAGTTAGACTTAAGTTTTAATAATATTTGGTCGTTTCCTGAGAATCTCTTTTGCTCGCTCTCAAACTTAGTCTACCTAAATGTCTCATCGAATAGATTGCAAGATGTGAGCGATCTAGGCTTTAGAGAAAGGGCCATTCATCAAGCTTTAGTGAGTGAACACGACGCAGTCGAAGCTTCTTCAGTACCATTACCGCATAGTTCATGTTCATTAGATATTGAAGTGTTAGACGCGTCGAGCAATAACTTTGTGCTCATGCCAGAAAATGGATTTATGGCTCTGAGAAGACTAAAGGAGTTACATATTCATGACAATGAAATATCTATGGTCGCCGACAGAGCTTTGTCGGGATTGAAACAACTGCAAATAATAGATATGTCTAATAATAAAATAGTGGCCCTTCCTCAAGATTTATTCAAAGACTGCAGGCCAGCTATAAAGGAAATTTATTTGCAAAACAATTCAATCAGTGTTCTTTCACCGAGTTTGTTTTCGAATCTCGATCAGCTGTTAGCATTGGATTTATCAAACAATCATTTATCAAGTAAATGGATTAACGAAAATACCTTTACCGGCCTCATTAGGATGGTGCTACTAAATCTTTCGAACAACCGACTTACAAAACTCGAGCCAAGAATTTTCAAAGATTTGTATACTTTACAAATTTTAAATGTTCAACATAATATGCTGGAAAGTATAGCTGCAGATACATTTGCACCAATGAATAATTTGCACACACTTATTTT
The DNA here is from genome assembly GCA_905404155.3 of Plebejus argus. Classification (NCBI taxonomy): domain Eukaryota; kingdom Metazoa; phylum Arthropoda; class Insecta; order Lepidoptera; family Lycaenidae; genus Plebejus; species Plebejus argus. The sequence continues at coordinate 8,858,637 of FR989941.1, read as the reverse complement.
GTCATACAACAAAATATCGCACATCGATGCATACGCGCTGAATGGACTCTATGTGCTATCTTTATTATCAATTGACAACAATCATCTCGAAGAACTGCACCCTGAAGCCTTCAGAAACACATCGTCACTTCAAGATTTAAACCTGAATGGAAACCGGCTGAAGAAAGTACCTATTGCTCTGAGAAATATGCGTTTACTTAGAACACTAGATCTTGGTGAAAATCAAATAACATCCTTAGAGGAATCCGGCTTCGTGGGACTACACAATGTTTACGGTTTACGCCTTATTGGCAATAAAATTGAAAACATAAGCAAAGATGTGTTTACTGACTTGCCGTCTTTGCAAATTCTAAATTTAGCGCGAAACAAGCTAAGACGCATCGACATGAACGCCTTTGAGACGTTAACAAATCTACAAGCAGTAAGATTAGACGCTAACCAGCTAACCGACATCCAAGGACTGTTTGTCAATATCCCTTCTCTGTTGTGGTTGAACGTATCAGATAACCAAATAGAATGGTTCGACTACGCCGTAATTCCTACAGGTTTACAGTGGCTCGATCTCCACAGCAACAACATAAAAGAGTTGAGCAATAACTACCGTTTGGACAAAGAATTACGTTTACAAACGCTCGACGCGAGTTTCAACAAAATGACAAGAATTCACACTTACTCCATACCTAGTAGTGTCGAACTTTTGTTCCTCAACGACAATCAAATAACACAAGTGGAAGCCCAAACATTCGTCGGAAAAACTAATTTAACGAGAGTCGATTTATATGCAAATCAGATAACCAGCATGGATCTTAATGCGCTACGTCTAACGCCAGTTGATCCAGGTCGACCATTACCAGAATTTTATATTGGCGGAAATCCATTTCAATGTGACTGTACTATGGAATGGCTGCAGCGGATCAATAAACTTGACCATTTGCGACAACATCCACGAGTAATGGACTTAGAAAGTATTTATTGTAAATTACTTTACAATCGTGAAAGGACCTATATTCCCCTGATCGAGGCGGAGTCATCTCAGTTTTTGTGTACATATAAAACTCATTGTTTTACGTTGTGCCATTGTTGTGATTTTGACGCGTGTGATTGTGAAATGACGTGTCCGTCGAACTGTACGTGTTATCATGACCAACCGTGGTCAGCGAACATAGTGGACTGTTCCGCGGCCGGGTACTCCGAGATACCTAACACTATACCTATGGACGCTACTGAACTCTATTTAGATGGTAACAATTTTGGTGGTCTAACGAGTCATGCTTTTATTGGACGTAAGAATTTAAAAATATTGTATGCTAATAACTCTAATATCGATGCGCTGTATAATAATACGTTTAGTGGACTAAAACGCTTAACAGTGTTGCATTTAGAGAAGAATAATATCAAAGAGTTGCTAGGTTTTGAACTATCACCTTTAGAAAGTTTGCGTGAGTTACATCTACAAGACAATAAAATACATTACATCGATAACAGAACTTTCATGGAGTTGAGACATTTAGAAGTTTTACGGTTAGAGGGGAATAACATTTATAGTTTCTCAGTGTGGCAATTCACGATGAATCCTTATTTGGTAGAGATTAGTCTCTCTCGCAATCCTTGGTCGTGCGACTGCCAGTACATGCATAAATTTAGAAGCTGGTTTAAAAATAATTTGGGCAAAGTAGAGGACTCCGATAAAATAACTTGCATTTTTGATAACGTAACGAACACCGTAGGACCGCAAATGATAGATTTCAATTCCACAATATGCACGAGTCACATGGGAGGAAGCTCATCAATAATAGAAAATCAAGTCATTAACGACTATCTGCCTCTGCTTTTAATATCGCTCTGTGTATTCGTAATCAGCTCCGCTTTAATATGCGGCGTATTTTATTGGAGGCGCGAGCTCCGAGTCTGGATTTATTATCACTGCGGTTTCCGCATGTGCTACAAAAGCACGGTGTTCGATGACGAGGCCGATAAAGATAGATTATTCGACGCTTACATAAGCTACAGCGTGAAAGACGAGGCTTTCGTCGCCCAGATGTTAGCGCCCGGCCTAGAATCCTCCGACCCCAGTTTCCGCCTCTGCCTCCACTACCGAGATTTTAACGCCTCGGCCTACGTCGCGGACACGATAATAGAAGCCGTGGAGTCCTCGAAGCGGACCATTATAGTCCTATCTAAAAACTTTATCAACAACGAGTGGTGTCGGTTCGAATTCAAAACGGCCCTCCACGAGGTGTTAAAAGAAAGACGAAGAAGACTGATAATAATACTTCTGGGCGAGCTTCCGAACAGGGACATAGATCCCGAGTTGAGATTATGTTTGAAAGCGAACACGTGCATCGAGTGGGGCGATAGACAGTTCTGGCAGAAGCTGCGGTTCGCGATGCCGGACTTGCGGAAGTGTCAGTACCACCGGTCGACTGTGAACATTTACGCGTCGGTGTCGCCGGTCGGCGGGCGGGCCCCGGCGCCGCCGCCGCCGCCGCCGCCCGGCAAGCTGCCGCCGCTGCTGGGCGACGCGCTGGGCGACCGGCTCGCGGTGCCGCACGACCACCACCGCCTCCCCCCGCACGCCCAGCTCTGGGCGTAGCGTATGCTTCAACGCAGGTAACTCTCGATCTGCGACGCTTAAGCGTATTAGTCCAAAAAAGTGATAATTAATTTTAAGTTACTGTATTTATTGTGTACATGCCGCAATTGTATAGCTAGTTTTATTTATGAATATTCCTAATTCTGCGATAATAAATTGTAGGAACTAAAACGTTGTAAATAACGCAAAGTTAAGACGATTCCGATGCTTAAATTATTATAATGCCAAAGTTATAAACTTACTATGTACAAACACATTTTAACTGTTAATCACGAACATGAGACTGTAAATAATTATTTTTATTTTTGTATATAATTTGTAAATATTACATCGAATATCAAAAATTTACATTGAAATATAAATATTTCAAAATTTTATTTGTTTTTGTTTCATTTCTTTTCCGTTTTATATTCGCTTCAAAATTTATCAGCATTATAAATCTCAATTACTCTGCTAAGCCCGAGTAAGTCGGCTATAAATCAGAATAGACAAGTTTATAATTGCCAGCGGAAGTTTTATTAAGTATGCCTTATTGCCGACTGAATTTTAGAGTAAGGGCCCCCGCAGATATACAATTTCTAGTTGTACAATAGGCAATTTTCATGTTATAACATAAGAATGTGAAATAACTTTAATTATATACTTTTTGTCATGAGGAATGCAAAAATAATGTTATTTTTTCATAAAAACGTACGATTAATTTTATATTTCTTATTTAAAATTGAAGTTTTATTATCTGTATATCACGTGACCCAAAACGCCGACCGCCATGATTTTCTGTATGACGTCATTTGTACTAAAGCAAGTTTTTGTTTGTGAACAACGCGTCACGTCGAAATTAACAGTATTTATAACTATTTTGAGCAAATTTTGAGACCCTTAATTTATACGTAGTATTTCATTAAGTTATTTGAAATACGAGATTTAACATGGACGCTGGATTTGTTAAAGCCGAAACCTCAGACCAAATAAAAACCCGGGCCGAGGCCGAAACTACAAATCTACCGAAAATAGATGCGGTAATGATTGCAAACAATACCGATTTTTTTCTGCAGAATGCAGAAATATCAAAACGGCTATGTAAGTATAGTGTATTTAATTTTCTAAAACTATGTTACGACAAAATTATATTGTGTATTTTCGGTCTTATAGATCTTATATTATGGTGGTATAACTTTGGTCTTTGACAACAGTTTGACATTAATTCTTTATTATGGTACTTTTGACGTCACAAATATGTAAAATATGGCGGTCGGCATTTTGGCGCCTATAATTTTCGACAATATTTTGAACTTTTTTCCCTGCTTACAGGATAAATATTTCGCAAAAATAAAAATTACACTTGACAGTCGCATGGTAAACGAACATTTTAAAAAATATTTGAAAAAATAGTGGAATAGCCTATTACAGTCTGTCAAGAAAGTCATGACAGGCGGGAAAATTTTCTAAACGTAATCACGCTTAAAAGGTGTATTTTTTCTTTGTATTTTTACAGAGAACGCTTATTACATTTTAAATATTGTCACCTTGCACATTTTTATCTCGAATTAATAAAGTTCTCATATTATTTTTTTCATTTAAAACTTGTAGTTGACTGTAGTTGTACAACTAGAAATTGTATATCTGCGGGGGCCCTAATGCTTTGCGACAAGTTCAGTAACTAAACTGGGTAAGTTTCCGTCGATACAGTAAGTGGCAATTACAGAGACAAATGTTACTTACTTTAAAGGAGTTAGCTTGTTCTACGTCACTTGGGAGTCTTCTTATTACTAATTTTCAGCTCCGTTTACTGTTCAGTGGTATGATAAAGTCTGTTAGAGTTAAGTAGGTAGGTAACAAATTATTTATAATATTCAATACATCATTTTAAAGAAATATTTATTTCAGAAATATCCACTTTAGTAATAGCACCTAGTATGACCTATTAAATTTATTCAATCTAGTCGTAGAGTAAATTAAAATTTAATTAATTTTCTTTGTTCATGATTAACATCATAGATTTTAAATAATTTTGTTGATGTCTAGAAATCATTTCTATATTATTTTACTTCTATGTCAGTATGTCTTTAACATAAAATGCCAAAGATAATTGCCACGTTCCAAAACACTGGCTTATCAACTGCCAATAAAACAGTATTACCTGCTCATAACAAATCAAAAAGAAATCAACGGGCCGGCCCTACCCTTATCAAATGACGACAGGTCAGCACAAAAATAATGGGAGAACTTGTTTTTTACGAGAACGAGGAAGGGACTATGTCGTACGATCTTATCGTGTATTAGTGTTTCTCACGTGAATAAAGTCGAGAAGATTACTTTCTCCCGTGGTGAGGTAAACTTCGTAATGTTTGAAGTTCGTAACTTTAATGAAGTTTAATGGGTAATAATAAGGTTGGTATATAATGCTGAAGATTGAGGGTGTTGTAAATAAGTATTTTATGACAGTATCTGCTTCTTTGATATTGCAAAAGACTACAGTAGGTACAGATTACACTATGATTAAAAACTTTTAAGTACTTACAGCTAAGTTTACAAAATACCAGATGACGCCTGTAACTGAACAGTAGCTCTACCATGAGTTTAAAGCTATAGTTTTTATCGATACTCGATATTGACTACGTAAATTTTTAGTATGGCAAAATTTTATATATATTTTTTTATTTTTATTTATTTATAGTGCCTCTAGCGATCACTTGTCGCCATACTAAAAATTTACGTAGTCGGTGTCGAGTACCGATAAATACTATAGTTTTAAACTCATGGTAGGGGCCGTAGAGCTACTGAACCGAACATAATATTATTTTCGCAACAAAAACTATCCTAAGACCTTTCACTATTCTCAAAGTATTTCTATACGAAATGTCATCTAAATCCGTACAATCGTTTAAGCGTAAAGATGTACCAAACATACATTTTTTTTATGAAATTAGGGGCAAACGAGCAAACGGGTCACCTGATGGAAAGTAACTTCCGTCACCCATGGACACTCGCAGCATCAGTAGAGCTGCAGGTGCGTTGCCGGCCTTTTAAGAGAGAATAGGGTAATAAGGGAGGGTAGGGATGGGAAGGGAAGTGAATAGGGTAGGGATTGGACCTTCGGTAAACTCACTCACTCGGCGAAACATAGTGCAAGCGCCGTTTCACGCCGGTTTTCTGTGACATACAGACACTCTAATTAAAAAAAAAAATTAAAACAAAATCATCGCTCTTTTGCTATTATATAATATGACAAAAAAACGATGATATTATTGTTGTATGTCTTTACGCTTATACAAACATAAAAAACACAAAGAATACAAAATGTTGTATATTGTACAAACACACTACAGAAGTAATTCGGTTCCAACTTAAACACATAATTTGTATTACAATTATCTATACCTACTGTTAATTTATTCAAATGGATTTATACCGTGGAGTCGAAAGGAAACCGAATTTAAATTGAAGTCAATTTCCAAATTGAGAACCAATTTGTATTCCAACATTAGCTTAAACTTTGAAATTAGTTATGCAGGCTTTCTTGACATCGACAATTTTTGGTGATTCTCATTTCTGACTTTTTAAATTAATTAAATTGAAAGAGGTAATCAATTTAGTGTGTTTTATGAATAGGTGGGCTGAGTATTAATTGAGTTACTGAGTTACATTAATCAAAAGTTATTTTTCTCGTAATCAGGTAGCGAACGATTTGTCGACTTTTCTATGCCATCTTTTTTTAAAGTAGATAGGAGATACATTTCCACTTTATAATATGACATAACATTTCATAGTAATGGAAAATATCAATATGGTTATTATTTTTATAAATTATATCTCGCACCACCATTATCTTTATCGTCATCATCAAACAAGTAACCTCTGCATCGACTGGATTTCAGTGGATGACAGCTGTTATTGATGTAATAAGCATAGACAAAGGATATATTTTTAATTAATTATTATGATTTTTATAAATGAGAAAATTATATTTTATCATAATGTGAATGTTATTGAGTACACAAGATATGTAACGCTTCAGCATTCATCAATAACATTTTGTTCACCGAAGATAAAACGTTTTTAAAAATAGAAATGAAGCCTATATTTGTTCAGCGGCATACGAAGCCTTATTTTTAGGGTTACGTACCCAAAGGGTAAAAACGGGTATTAGTCGCACTAAAACTCGAAAACGGCTGAACGGATTGGGCTGATTTTAGTCTTAAAATATTCGTAGAAGTCCAGGGAGGGTTTTAAAGTGACACCACGTGACACGAAGTACACCGGGACAGCTAGTTTGTTATAAAAAATAGATAATATAAGAACATAAAAATTATTTTAATGTTTCTTCCTTTAGTATAGATAACTAAGGCGTTACCTATACTAAAGGAATAAACATTGCAAGCAATAGATTGCTTATTCCCTAACTCAAAGCTCACTGGATCTAGCTTAGGAACAAATAGCGTTCCAAGTAAAGTTACTTTTGGCAAAGCAGTTAGATTTACATAAAAGTCACCTGAAAGAAATAAAATACATTGTTTTCAACATAGTAAGAAATGCGTTTATAGATATTCCTCGAATACATTCGAGCAGAACGGGTTCCGAGTAACTGAAATAGATAGAGCATTGTTCGTCAAACAATTATAGGAATCAATTAATCTATACAGGTTAGCGAAAACGCCTGCGATTTACACGTGTACGGCTAACAGGTTACAAAATAGATGTATGGGAATGGATAGTGAACAATTATTGTGTTTATCATTGTATTATATCAATATCATCACCGATTTATAATTATTATTGAATGCTATATTTACCAAAATGTTATTTGTCTATTACTACTATGGACGACCTACCTACTTTGCCGTTATCCTAAACAAATGTTTTTGAAAAAAAACTGAATCATTTTACAGAGTTTTAAATCACCAAGATTTCTAATTTGACAAAAGATTTCCAAATACTTACAGAATTTGCCTTGAACCATTATACTATTACACAATTATATTTTCATTCAATTGACAAAATTCTAAGTTAAAGAGTTAAATGCAGAGAGTTTCGACAATGATATTCTATTCCCTTTTACAAATCCTATATCATAATACCATTTCAGACATAGACTTAAGCTAACAATTTAAACTTATGCTTAGTTAATACGAGAATAAAAGACATCTGCCGCCATATGGGGCAACAAAAGCATGCGCAATTTAATATCATCCAAGTTTCTAATGAATGCCTATGGTTAGAAAAAATATATTGTCATTCGATAATCCTTTGGACCTCTGGAGATGTCACCGAGATCAGCTTTCCTAGACAACCGTATTGGGTTTGCGTAACTCTATACGATATATACAAAATGAACTTTATTACAGCGCGACAAGGGATGCGAAATACCACACCAAATAAAAGAATGGAGGACAAAGCCACAGATAATGTCCCATCCCCTAATCACATGCACCGCTGCTCTTGAAAAATATTTAGCCATAATAAAGAATCATCGAATCGTACAAGCCATTTGGGATTTTATTTACGTTTTTACAATCGTTTTATCGTTAGAGACGAAGTAAAATTTCATCCCGAAATTAAGTAAGGAATTTTGATTGTTATCCTGGATAGCATTTTTATAGTTTTGGTAATCTACACGATTATGGTTCCTTTCAAGTAGGACGTTACCGATTTAGTTGTCCTAAAATTAGAAGTCATAAAGGTTTGATGGTATTGTCTATAACTCTTAACGCCTCCGTGGTCCAGTGGTCTAGAGCGTCGCTCTTGACTCGGAGGTCGTGGGTTCGATTCCCGCGTTGGAAACATGTTGTTTCCAAGTTTGGTTAGGACAATGCAGGCTGATCACCTGATTGTCTGACAAGTAAGATGATCCATGCGTCGGATGGGCATGTAAAAAGTCGGTCCTGCGCCTGATCTCTCGCCAGTCGTGTCGGTCTGCCGTCCCATTGGGTTATGAGAGTAAAGGAATAGAGAGTGCTCTTGTGTACTGCGCACACACCTGGGCACTATAAAATTACTCCTGCGTACCTGGCCTGGTTTCAATGAAACCGGCCACCGTCACCGAAACCGGTGTGGGGAGTATTATTATTATTATTATAACTCTTAGGTATGATATGGCAATAAAATGAATCCATTTAAGACGGATTTGGAGTAGTCTGAGTGAGACATAAAACGGTAGATGGACATAATAAAATTAAAACAACATTACAACCCATGTCCTTGTCGTAAAATAGATGACTTCAGAACTACGTCTATTTTCAGCACTTAATTGGTTTTGCTTCCAATTTACTAACATTAAAAATAAATTACTGAAAGGCAAAATTTAATTACAAAAAACTTATTAAACATAGAGTTTTTAGTATTATGCTATATCCCCCTTGAAATTAAAAATAATGTTAACGCAGCGTATTTAACTATTCGAGGTTCGATGTCTTTGTCTGAAATATGACTCTTCTTATAATATATAAAAAGACAAGCAGAATTTTCAAATTATCGGTGCAAATACATACTTATACTATTGAGAGGGCAAGAACTTAGGTCGTAGCTTCATTACTAAATTGATTAGTCAGTAAAGCGAAATGTGTTGTCTAACCAAAAATTTGATCAGGAAATTTACTTGGAAAGCAATTACCGATCACCCCAAACAGAAGGGTTAAAATTGTGTTAATTTGTGTTATTAGCTGTGTGGGGCTATGGCGGAAATTAAAGGTTTTGTATGTTGTTGTATACCGCAAGCTAACTCATAGACTTATACATACAACAGCAATATAGGTACTAGACTTTGTTAATAATATTGACTCATTCGCGCTTTCATTTGTATCACCCTTCAACCGTACATTTTAATAATACAACATATTGCGGGCATTTCTGGTACTGATATTATTTCCTTTATCAGGTACTGACAACATTTCATCTAAATCGTTTCAGTGATTGAGGCTTGAGAAGGCACCAGGCATATTCTCGTTTATAATATTAGATTTAAATTCGATTAATTATTATTACTGATACGTTTACTCGATTATCTTTGCTCATATTTATACATATCATATTCTTCTTGTACCTCATGATAGATCACTCTAAAGTTTATTAATTTATAAAATTTTATAAATACACTCTTGTAAATCTTTTTTTTTCTGTAATACGTGATAAGTTCAATTACTCCTTAATTTGTCCATTAATTTTAAAAATCTATTTTCTTTCATTTTCTACAATAGTAATTGCTCTACACAATATTTTCTATAATAGTTATTCGCCAGAACCGAGACACTGCGTACACCCTCAGACATCCATGATGCGCCACCGATGTCGGCTCAAGTTAGCCACATCTGGCTTAACACTACAAATGACAATTTTCGTTCCTGTCACCTTACCTCTTGCAATATGTTCCGAAGTTTTGGAGTTAAAATATGGTTTCTCTATACCACATGTTAGAAAGACCTAATGATAATAATGTTAATAAATTTTTGGGGTATTTGGATAAAATAAAGTTGAAATGGGTGATTGTTTGTAGTTATTAATTTAAATAAAGTTTCTTAATTTTCTTAGATTTCATGCCACTCACGGAATATATAATATAGACCATTGTCTATTCAAGTAATTCAAAGATTTAATTAAACTTTGAAAAGTACGTCGAAGTGAGGTCGAAAGTTCGAATTTTAACAATCTGTTTTTTTACAGTTCAACGTTGTAAATGTTATAAAGTCTGTTGTTATAACTTTATAACTACCTTAATCAATACTAAAAAGATTAATTAAAACTTTATTGAGAAAAGAAACTTAAGGTATCGTTAATTTGCTCTTGGAAATTGTTGAAGAATTAACTAGCTAGTCGATTCTTATACAATCAAAAATACAATAATTGTGTTCATGTGACTTTGGACTGTATTTTTTAACCACTGGATGAACCATTTTTTAATAATACTTACCAATAATTATTATTGGTTTTATTCAAAAAATGACACATGACACATCGACCTTGAAACAGATTATAGTACTTATTTGGTCGCATTATAAACACTACTAATGTGTTATTGCAACAATATTTTACTATTCTATCGATATTATAGAATATAGTCCTTATAAATGTGATAAAATAAATGAAACATTTCTTAATGGAACATTGGCTCTTAAAACAACTTTAGGATTAAATCTCCGAAGAAGTTTGAATGAAATTCTAATTTTGAATTGCACATAAACATGTTTTGTATATAAAGCCTTAATCAAGAAATTGTTAATTAGGCAACCGAGCCGTTGAATGGCGAATTAATAGAAGGGTTGTATGAATAGATGAGTTATTGAGGCGTGGATCATACATGGGTGGGTAATCCATATCTTATCATACAGTAAATGTGTATTGATAGGTAGAGATATGGGTAAAGATATCATTTACCTTAATAATATTTAAAAGTTTACACGATTATGTAGCTTTAAATACTTACTGATTTTTCTCAGAGCACTTTTTTATTACAGACGTAATTGTTTATAAAGAACTTGAATTAGACAAAACAATTAAAGACACAAAAAAATATAAAAATATCCACAGCCGAACATATTATAACCACCCCCTTTTTGGAAGTCGTTTAAAAACAAATAAACAACACCATTAATATTCCAAAAATAGACGAATAAAACTTAAGTCACACACATCATAACAAAATTAAAAAATGTCACCGCTCGAGTCCATTAATATTTGTGTCATACTAATTTATATTTAGAACACCTAATGACTTGCTTTCCGGCAACATATCATCTATAAATTCTCTCTCATCGTCTCTGAACCAGCAAAAGCTATGTGTCACTTATCTCCAAGGTTGCCGACTTCACGAGATTTCTCAGCAGCATAATATTTAATCGTACATTGAAATATAATACAATATAGATTATAGAACATCAACTCTCATACATAAGTAACCTTAAAAAATATGGCTACAGTTTCTGACACAAATTTACGTAGAGCAAAAAAATTGTATGACTCACATCTAGTTTGACAAACATCTGTAAGTACGAATATTGTTCCACGAATATGCACACCTAATTGTACATAATTATCGTAGAACCATTTTTTGACTTAGCTACTCTTCCATATCATATTAATTTATTGTACGTAGTAACCGTACAACTGACTGATCGTGCGTGTGACAACCCTAGGACTTTCTTATTACCACTGGGAATTGGGAATTGCCCATCGCGTTAAGTTTTTTCGGTTCAGAATTCAGTGATTCCAGAAATAAATAATGACTTCCATGATTGGGTTATAATTTATGTTTATTTAATAGCAGCTATTCCCATATGAATTAATTTTTTATTTCATAATTTTCATTTACTGTGAATACAGATTTTACAAAGTACACTATTGATGAATGACCACGTGATTTTAGTAGCATTAATATTATTCTTCATATATTTTTATTTTGTTTGTCATGTGATTTGTGAAATATGTATCTTTTAAGAAGTATTTTTGCAATAATAGTTACTCCTTTTAATTCTAAGCAATTAAAAATTAAATACTTAAATAATACAATACAAATATTTTTAAAAATATCGTAATAGCCATGTCCATTTTCATTTCATAGCCATATCACATTGTGCACTTTCATCTTCAATTTTCATCTTCTTTTGACATTCAACTTTCATATTGGCGCATTCAATAATTAAATGTAAACGAAAGCAACGCCAACATTGTCATTAAAGAACAAAGCGAAAGTTTTGGATACGGTCAGAGGGCATGCGTCGCGGGCATGCCTCACGTGCTCTGTTGACTGCGGTATGATGCATGTCATACAATGTCAATGCATTAATGAACAATAACCCTCCTGGCAGTCGGGTAAAAAAAGGCACAGTGTGGACATAGCTGCTATTAGAGTTCACTAGGTTAGCTAGAAATACTAACTATAATTTCTACTTCGCAATAATTGAGTGTCAACTTTGAGATGTAGCTCTCAAAATAAATATGACCTCATTTCCTCTAATTGTGTCAATTCAGTTAGTTCCAGCCATGTCTAGATGTTAATTGTATCTAAAGGTTATTAGATTTCGTCTATTCAATTTTAATTGGCTCCGAAATAGTTTTTTATAGAATTACCGCTTAATTCTCAAACGTTCCTAAAACTCAGGGAACTCCAACTCATAGACTCTTAAGTTTAACTGTTCAGCGTCCATCGTTAACAAAGTGAGAAGAGAAGTTTTTGAAAAGCTTAGAAAGTTAAAGAAAGTTAAAGTACTAAAATATATAATATTATTTTACTGCTTGCTAGCTAGTGACTTGTTCTCTACTATCATAATATGTACTAGAATAAGGTAGCATTACAAAAGTTTACCCTGCTGAAAAAATGATACTACAAGAACTTAATTAATAATTATTATGTAGTCGTTAAGAGCTGTAACCAACATAAATTAAATAACGTTAAGCTGCTAAGTTAATAAGATGAGAATTTATCAAAAGAACTAAAAGCATAAACAGCACCAGGTCTTATAGAAACAGTAAATCGAATGAATTGAGCCTTTCAATAGCTAGTTAATAATTAATATAGGAAGTGAGCACTCGACACTTTTACCCCTTCACCCCTTTTATAAACGAAGGGGTTGAAACAAAACCTACAACGGCGACATAATAATGGGGTGTTAGAATTACTTAGGACCTAAGTGCTTACTTGCATACCCTATTAAAAAACTTTTAAATGCAATTTTTATGATTCATACTATTGATTTTTTTATGTTTCGAGCATTGTGTTCTTAATAAATTATATTATTATGATTGGTGTAATATTTCAATACATTTTATTTTATAACCTGAATACTAAAATCATTAAAAACAGCTACCTGTTATACACCTCTAAATTAGTGATTAAATTTAGTTCTATCTCTATGTCCATGTGAGGCCATATTTCAGATACAACTTCAACTAACTCAAAAAAGTACACACCTACTTATTAACTTTCAAATTAATAGAATAATATTATAATCTTGAGTTGGTCTATTAATTATTTCGTTTAGAACTGAACTTATTCGTGGTTACAAATTCTCTGTCATCTAAATCATCTGTAATGGCGTGCTCTAATTATATATATTGATTTATTATAAATGGTTTTAAATAATTAGTTTTAAACATCAACACTATTTTGTATTGTTTAAGTACGCCGATATTATAAGTCGCTTTCTTTAGGGATGTACAAAGAGTTATCGATAAACGGATATTTCATTAAAACAAGTTTACTTTTGGTTTTTTTACAGTTCAATAAAATATGTGTTTTATTCAACTATTAATTTTTTAATTATCATCATGAGTTGTAACGACAGGTATATAACGTTCCCTCGCTTTATTGCTTTAGCAATTTATTTAAAAAAGTTTTACACCACAAGATTTTATATCTTAGCTTTAATCTTCTAATTTAAAGTGCTTCCAAAGTAATGGAATTCTAATCGCTAAGAGGAAATCATGAAAATAGTTGAAACAATAGACGAAATTAAATCTAAATATATATAACTCAAAGGTGACTGACTGACTAACTGACTGACTGACATAGTGATCTATCAACGCACTGCCCAAACGAATGGACTGGATTGGGCTGAAATTTGGCATGCAGGTAGATATTATGACGTTAGCATACGCTAAGAATGGATTTTCATCAATTCAATCCTCAAGGGATTAAAATATGGGATAAAACTTTGTCAATTTAAAACCGTTCGGGCTAAGACTTTGCATGCAGACAGCTACTATGACACAGGCATCAACTGAGAAAGGTTTTGATAAATTCCACCCCTAAGGGGATAAAATAGGGGAGGGGGATGAAAGATTGTATATAATATACGCGGGAAAAAGCTAGTTCATAATATAGTCAAAAGCATATACGACCGACATACGTATTTTTTATAAAGGTCCTAATGAAACAAAATTAAAAAAAAATGGTTTCGATAACTCTATCGATACCATTTTCAACAATCAGCAACCCATTTCATCTTAGTGATGTACTCACATCACTAAGATGAAATGGGTTGCTGATTTATAAGTAACTGTAGGCGTCGGAGCCCGCTGTATCAGCTACATGATAATTAAATTTGACCTTAGGCGTTAGAGGAAATATCTCTGTATTTATGATCAGAAAAATTTATTCGACGCGCCGAAACACAAGCCATTCCCATTTCGGTAGTAAATATCTTCAACGCGTTCACACATTTTTATTCAAATTTATTACGCCAAAAGCTAATATGTAATGGATCAAATTCCTGAATTTTAATACTCTATTAATTTTGTTCTTTCTAACTTTTTGATGATATCTTAGTTTATTATGTTACACGTCTAATTTTATCCACAGATTTCTATATTTGAATTTGGTTGGTAACGCAATACAAACACGATTCTTATAAACTTTGTATAAAATTGAGGCAAAATTTATTTTTTTCCACGATCACGTGAAATCGGCTATGCGTTGCACAGAATCGCAAAAATGCTTTACGACGAAATTTACAAACGGCTACGAGCCCATTGCTTGTAAAATGCATTTCAGTTTCAGCGCTAAAGCCTTCTTTGCATTCGAAAATTCTTTAAATTTTCGTCCGGCAAATTCGCATACGTCTGCATGTTTTATTGGACAATAAGTAGTGTCGGATTTGGCTAAAAGTCTCATGGTAATATTATATTAGTTCCCGAACCGGTGGTAGACCTAATCACAGAATATAATATTATAATAGTACTCCGTACCTAATGTAGACGCGTCACGCGACGTTCTAAAAGTGTTAACTTTGTTAACCTATTTAGAAATAAATATTTTGACTTTGATTTTATTATGAATTAATATACCACCATAATAAAATGGACTGTTTGAGGACAGTTTAAAATAAATATAAGACGTATTAAAAAATTGAGAACCAAATGAAATGTAGTTATTAAAAAATAAATTTTGACAAATCAAAAGATTGTTGATACTGCAGAAATACATGTTTTATGAATTTGATAGAATAATGATTAAAGTTCTATAAACGAAACTGTGACACCACCATGAAAGTCAATTGATAAAAGCATTTTAATACATTTTATGTATTAAACATTAGTTTAATGTATAAAATTTCTTGCTCGTAAATGTGTCATAAAAGTTTTATTAGCTTTAGCTAATTATATGGACGAACAAACAAACATCCAGCTTAGGAATTCAGTAGTAAACTACATGTTTATTAATGGACAATTTTAGGATACAGGAAAGAAGATGGGTGGCTTTTAACGTTTTATGGGGGAAGCAAAATCGGACCTAAAATAGAGTGAATGTAAATTCACTAACATTAAGAATAATAAAATATTACAAAAGCACATCGAAGGATACAAGAACAAAGGACATAAACTATGATAAATTTTATGGTGAATTAATCAATTTGAAAAATTCCTAAGTAATTATTAGGAACATAATAATAATATGTCTCATTAATCATTATAATATGTATTTTTCTTAGAAAATGTTGGCTTTAACATTATGCTAACAGCTTCTGTGTTAGATGTCGTAATATACTGCGTGACTGGTGAGACGTGTTCAATACTCGAGGACGTGATATTTGGCTATTATATTAGTTGGGAAAAAATAATATAAAAAAATAATATCAATTGATCACTGAGTAAATGTAGCTTAAAGTTAGATAATTATTTACCCAACGCATGGACACCGCGAGCGGGAGGGATAGTTCTGTGGTGTTTCTTTGGTAGCGCACGCCTCTGCACCGGCCGCATAGTAGGCCTACTTGCCTAGCCGCGTAATTTACTTAGTATCCATGATTCATTTATTTTTGGGAAATTCGGATAAAATTAAGAACCTAATTTTATTACATAATTATAATGAGAATCGAGTATAGAGTACTCTCCATAAGTATCGGTAATGTCCAGTCACCAGTCATGTTGTATGTACAGAGTTGTTATATTATTATAATTTATATCTATCTACTATAACATTATATCCTTTTGAGAATGTAGAAACTTTAATTCTCTTGTTTCGAAAAGTCCATAAGCACACGTGTAAAACGAAATATGAGGGAAAATGAATTCCGGCTCGGAATCCACGCATCCTCTCATACGTAATGAATTGTTTACTTACGGAAGAATTAATTGGATTCTGTTTGTTCAATTTAAAGGTTTGAGCCTTAAATAATAAAATTAAATGAGTAAAGGCGCTACATTCAAAATTCGTGGATTAAGGAATTGGCTGAATTTTCATAACACAAAAGGTCTTATTTAGCTCTGATATTAAGTGTATTTATTTAACAATATTGTACATTTTATACACCTATCTATTTCTGTACAGAAAACAATTAATTTGTCGTAACTATAACAGTAAACTGTAAAACCATAAAAAATTCTCTCGATTTAAATGATAATGACGATTAAAATATGCAGTGGGACATTTAATTCTGTGAAATTAATAATGGCAACATATTAATATCATTACAATATTATAATATTATACAATATTAGTACCTACACAATATTTATAATCTATCAAATTTTCAATAAATTCGGTGAACTGTCGCTGTTCTTGGAAACTGCGTAGTAATTATTATGATATTTATAATGTTACATACTCTCTCTCTCTCTCTCCCTCTCTCTCTCTCCCTCTCTCTCTCTCTCTATAAATAATAATCTATGTGTGGACTCATGATAATATTATAACCTTGTTTTCCTTTAATATATTAAATGTTTTAGAATCTACCCCCTATTAGTCGACCAATATACAACAAAGTGATAATATGGATACCTTAGGATCACAAAAAATGTTCTTTCAGCGCCGTTATTTTCACAGTGAACTTATACAGGGGTCTCATACACAGTGCACACCCTATAGTGTTATCACTTTGTTTCATTACATAGTTACTGTATGTCTTTATTTGGAATTAACTTACCCGTTACATCCGTTCGCACTCCTTTACGCTACACGTTCGATGTAATTTCTTCTGTTTTACAAAACGTAATTAAAATCATGCGTTATACAAAGGCTTAACGTGTCACATTTCATCGTTAATTAAAACCAGGTTTATCGGTCTCGCTCCATTGTTGGGGCCACTGAAACAGCTCGGTAAATAACTCATTGGGCATTACCTAATGACGCTTCTATAATGCGCGTAATAAAATCGATTTTTATGTAATTTTTTATTATATATATCTAATGATATGAGGAATTCTTCACTAGATGACCAGGTGAATGTCGTATCTGTTCTCCCCTAATAATTTACTGGACTTCATTTAATGTTTCAAAACTTTAGTTTTAGCAAAATCGTTTTAACCGTTTTCGATTTTTGACAGAGTGAGGCTATCACTTAATTTTTATTTAAGTAGATTATTTTATCTACCTAGAGTAGCTCCTATAATTTTAAATAGTTATTTCGTGTTTCTAATTAAAAAAATAATGAGAGAGTGAAATTAAGGTTGTGTTTGCATTTTATTTCATCATCTATGATATCCTTTGGATATATTATTATGGAACAGTTATAGGCTTCTACTTCAGCAATATTTGTATCTAAAAATATCCATAATATATTCATATGACTCTTCCATATGAAATATTTATTTTATCTGGACCAAAAATCGTACAAAAATTGGGAAATAAAATGTAAAGCTGCGTTCATCATGGGATATTATGATGAATACAGTATTGTATATTCATATTTTTAATCTGCATGCATTTCCATCGACATTCCAAGTAAAAAGAGTCAATCTGAATTTTTTAAATTACTTTACGCATTCTCTTTAAAAATATGTTAGTGAGTGACTT
Source organism: Plebejus argus (assembly GCA_905404155.3). Taxonomy (NCBI): domain Eukaryota; kingdom Metazoa; phylum Arthropoda; class Insecta; order Lepidoptera; family Lycaenidae; genus Plebejus; species Plebejus argus. Next base: position 8,840,323 of record FR989941.1, on the reverse strand, counting down.
ATGAAATTCCTTACTTATTACAAAACATTACTCTCAGGCCAAACTATTGCCGATCCCTTAGAGCTAGAAACTTAAAATTTTGCTTATTTTTGTTTAAATATTATTATAGTTAATAACATTCAAATTTTATATATGAATTTTATTTTAGGATGATAAGTAATTTATAATAATTGTTACCGTGCAGCGTTAGTGGGATTAATGAAATATAATAAACGTCAGTTGCAACGTCCTTTTATAATAATGTTATTAATTTAGTATCGCGTTTTTATAATTGTGCCAGATGCGAGTGTTCCATTAACCTAAATTCTGAAATATTAATATCGTTGGTTCCAATTTATTTGTGCTAAAAGATATTATCGTAAAGTTGAGTTTGTTCTGTTATAAATAGGCTTAACTTATGTAAATATAATAGGCACTCTTTGCATTAAACAAATATATTATTATTAGCCGGATACCAAATTATTGATCAAGTTATTTCGTCTATCTTCAATCTTACAAAATATGCAGTTTCTATACTATTGGGATTGTATTTAATACCAAATTGGTATTACAGTAAATCTCTAACCAATGCTAGACGTCACGTCGTCGCGTCGCGTCGCTGCTGCGTACTGTTGCTTAGTGTGGCCTCACCTTTATAAACTTGAAATAAATTATTGTCAGATCTAATTACTAGCTGCTATAATTATTGGGGTTTTGATATTAATTATCACTCTATTCACAGCGCGTTATCGTGTGCGTTGTTTTTAGAGAGTTTAAAAGTCGTTACCCAAACTTGTCACCTTCGCATTATCACAATTAAATACCATCAGGCAATTCGCAATCCCTCCGTTTCTTTCCTACTTTTATAGGAATATTAATTGTTGGAACATCATCGCATGGGTTATATTTTCAACTGCATCGTTTTGCTTTGTTAGTGCGAATTTTTCTCACAAATTAGTTTTTTCGTGATCAGTCGGTATGCTTTGTGACCACGTGGGGAATGTCTTTGTTCTTGCTCACTTCCTTTGTCATTAATCTGAAAATGACTCGAGACATCTCTTTATCAAAATTAACGTTAGGAATTTTATAATTATATCAAGTTCACATTTACTTGCAATTAATTAACGCCAAAGTTGGGAAAAATATATTTTTCTTCTAGTTTGGATTATTGCCTCATTATTGCCAATAGTTTGTAAAAATATCATGCCTTCTTTCTTCTGTATTTATATATGAATAAAAAAATTTAAAAAAACACTGACCTATCACCTAAGCCAGGCTTATGATAGACGCAATCGAAATTGATGAATTTACTTCTGAAGTTATTTCTGTCCAAAAATAGAACAGTTATATTAGGAATATTTAAACACATAAACATAAAAGGATCTATAAATACCAGTATTGATATTATCAAATATTGAAATCGAATGCGAAAATATTTTTGGAACAAGAATATTATTCGCACGAAATATCCTTAAGAGGGAGTTTTTTATCTTACAACATGTACTTCCTCTGACAATGGTTATTACGGCTTGAGAAGGGCCGCGAACAATATTTTTTAGATATTTACGACTTTTTTGACAGCAAACGCAACATTTGCATACAAAAACGAAGGAAATAAGTTTCGTTGAAATGATAAGCATCTCATAATATAAATTCTATTGTGTCCTCAAAGAGAAGTTTATGTTAACAAGTTGCATTTCATTAATAACCATTTACCATTAATTGCTATAAAAATAATATAAGTTTCTGCTTAAAAGAAAAATATATTTTATACTACATCGAATCTACCTCTATCATCTGTAGGCCTAGCATGGTCACCATAGAAACGATTTCTTTCTACAGAAGAGTGGACAAGGTGACAATTAGACAATGGAAATCCGCCATTTTGTCGATAAAATCTGTCAGTATGTCGATTCTTTCCCATGTCTACTGTTGTTATGTTAGCCCTGTGTAGCCGTGTATTTTCTGATACTCTAATGTAATAATTATTACGTAACTAGGAAACTTCCCCGCTCCGTAACAATATCACCGAAAACACAAATTGAAATCGATAACACTTACAGAATTCCGGATCGTTACAATAGAAATAGAAATCGAAACCCAGTAACATCTACGATCCATTGTCTTAAAAGAAAAGATTATTTTCGGGTCCGCCATTGTTACTCGATATACCGAAAGGATCGGTCATAAACGAAAGTTTGGCCCGATATTAATATTTATTGCTCACAATGTACACAGAAAACACTTTCCTTACTAACTTATAAATAGTTTTATGTCGGCCACCCGTTAAATGGACTTACACGAGAACTTTATGGAGCAAACGTGTTTCTAGATGATTTTCTACTTTAATGACAGGAGTACGTTCTTTGGGATGTAGAAAGCCTGATTTATATTAGAGGTTCTTCTACAAGCAATATGCCATCGCGCTGGGGTATATTATGTTCTTTCAACGATATGTAGAGTTCTTTCAAGTTTCAACGATACTCCGCGCATGTATGTTATGAGTTCTAAATATCGAAATTGGTATTAAAAACGTGTACCTATTCCGTAAGACTGAATCATCAACAGAATATCATTCCTAAGCCTCAAATACCTAACTTACCTTTACAAAAATAAATTATTTACACTTAAATAGCATTTTCAATTACTTATTTAATTAGACTGACTGATATTGTAGTTTAAAACTTTGAAAAACACATAAAAATTGAAACAGTAAATAAAGAAAAATAATATCAACATAAAACAATGACGGAAAGATTTAAGCTAAATAAGCTACTGAAGAAATTGGGTAATATGTCTAAGAGAAATCGTTTAGGCAATTTGTTTAAATTACTTCCTTATGCTAATTCTCTCGTAGCGGGGAAATTTTGGCATTTTTACGCGGCAACGCTTACCTTGAGTATCTTTTTTATCAACATGTTTTTGTTTAATAATCTAAGGAATAGGGATTACCTATATTAGTTTATTGCAGATTAAAATAGACTAATTATTATCAGTTCTAAGAATATTTTATATTCACTGATAAATGTTAATAATTAGATATAACAGATTTATATTTAAAGCCAAGTGTCTCAGTCAGTGAAAATGTGATATATGAAATTACTAATTAGGCTGTTCAATTACTATCAGAAATATTAGAAAAAGATTCAAAATATTGTTGCAATTATTATAATATTGCCTTATAGATAAGAACAAAGCATTCATAAGAAATTACAATTACGCTGAAAGTATAACAGCGAAGCTACATAAAATATTCCGAGTTTTTATTACCTCTAACTTTAAAGAATCGACAATATTTTAAACCTTATATCGTTAGAATAAAGGTCCTGATATAGTTAAAATAAGTCTGTAATGTAACGTGTACGAGTTACTGTGCGGTGAGCCTGCGGCTGTTGTTTGTTTCCGGGTCATGGATACATTTACAGGTAAAGAAATATTCATTAAAGTAATGAAAGTAATGCACATTATTTCGAAAATATATATATTATAAAACAGAAAGAGAAAGATAGATAATAATAAGGAATTCACACTGAGATTAGTTGTAACAGTAATGTAATATTAAGCCGAAAAGTAATCGATCAGGCTAAATGAGACAAGAAAAAGTGCAACAGGAAAGTATAAAGGCAAACTAGGCTATTTCGTGTTGTTCACGAAAGAAGATATTCAAATAACTACTCAATTTAAAACAACTGAATAATTCAATTTTGAATTTTATTCGTTAAATAAAAATAGTCATAAGTTACAAATATAATACTACATTGTTTTCGTGTTGATACAGATCTATGTTAACTAGAGAAGATGGATGATAAGAAATGTGCTTACTAGCTGGCACTGCTAGCTACTGGTTTTTATGTCTCGATGCCTTAGATAACCGCGGAGCCGAGAATGTGCAAAGAAATATTTGTGTTAGAATGTTTTCGTAGATCTGTAGCGATAAAGTTTATTAGTTAAATATGTTTTTCGTTATAAACAACATAGAATTTATTTATCTGGCGCTTTTTATAGTACTTTGAACGTTTGTTTTTAATTGTAATTTGTTTTAAATCAAAATAAATTATTTTTAATTACTTTACGTTCATTTTAACATTTATTTTTGTTAAAAAATTAATCTAAAACATTTTACGTTAATAATAATACAAAATTTTAATTACCAAGAAATACCTAATGAACAAGAAATAATTTCCATAAAAATTAAATAATTTTCGTTTTGAATTAATTAAAACATTAAAAACATAATATAGATAAAGTATCAAAAGTTACTACAAATATTAAAAAAAAACTTGTTATAACAACAACTATAGCAAATTGATAGACATAACAATGGTGATTTGCAAGTAGATAAATATTTTGTAGGTACTTTTTCATCACCGATAACGCAATGTGTTCGTGCGAGCATATCTGATGGCGACGGAGAGGCTAGGCGTTTAGTTTTATGGGGCCTGTAGCTTTATGGGTCCTGATAGTTTCTATTTATTGCCGATGGACCTCATTTACCATTATCATTGGCGTCCTTTTGCTTTGAAGATCCTTTGAGGCTTCTCCTTCTAGATATGCTCTATATGCATCAAACAACTCGTTGGATGTTTTTTTTTTAATTATTAATTGTTTTTTTGTTAATATTACTTTGTCTAGTTGTGAATGTCACTGTTAGTATACTTACATTGACATATTAATAACTATCTCAAATATGTATTTGCAAACTGAGCCTAATCTTTCTAAGCTTTATACGCAGCGTATTTTACTTCCTGCAATATCCAATTTATGATTCTAAATTGTGCATAGACTAAACAAGGCTTCGGAAATTTAAGTGTTTAGTATAATCTAGTGAATTCCCTTACATAGGCTGTTAGAATAGTCATATCGCACAGTTCCTTAGGCGACATCGCCTATCGCATACCTGCAGCTAAAACAAGAATGTAAACGCATCTAGGAATAACGCTTAAGGATTTTGTTATTTATGTACACGGTAATGCTTGGTAAGATTTATCGTGGCTTACGATACTAAAGCCGAGTTCTAAGGTCAGCTTAACAGATTATTAAGTATGTGCGATTTTATTCTGACTTACGCGTATTTGTTTTCTCTGGCGCACACGTTTATCTATTCGTAAAAACTTCCGGTGTAGTTTTTCTTATAGTACAAGTTATTGCTTTATAGGATCCACAGATGTTCTTTAAGATGAAGTCAATTATGTTTAAGTTTCTAAAGTGAAATCTTCTTGTAACGGCGTCGTACATTTTTGCGATGGGAAAGATGTTAAACTCGCATCGTGGCGTGATCTGATCGAAAAGTATTAGGTTTAGGGAGAGTAGACCGCTAGCGAAGCGTAGGAAAGAAAGTACCCTGTTAAAATATTATAATGTACTTATGCCTTTTGCCACTACCACTACCACTACCAGCGTGTAATCCTTTATTTTTTTTAATCATCGTAACTTACTCATCTAGGCGGCTTCTTTAAATCTAATCGCAAGACGCGGCTTCTTATTATTATTAACACACCTCCTAATGAAGCGTTGGTGGCATCACTATTGGGGATACAATTAGTGGTATTTCTTATTGACATCCATTAAATTAATGAGAATTCCTGCGACGGGCATCCATCGGTAACACAATGGCCTGTCGAGATGTTATCGAAGGCTACCGCTCTTGGGCGGCCAAATGCTATCGTACCAGTAATTATTATGTTTGAGCGAATATGGGATTAAATATTGTTTGTTAATGAATAGTGCCTTAATTAGAAGTACTCTAACGATAATTTTATGATTCAAAAAATAAGAAGGAGAAGCTATCACGCAAAAAGACACATATTTTTAATGGTTGAGGAGAATCAAAACTGCATAAAGTTTGAACTAAAATTCTAAGAAAAGTCTGTGTATAAATTTTACATGCAAATATTATTACTTTTGGAAAATTCCAAACATTTAATTACTGGATTAAAAATAAAAATAAAGAACCCGCCATTAAAAATTATACCAAACATAAATTATAATATCTTTGGCGGTGTTAACATCGGTGATTCAAATCTAAGCCGGACCGGACGCTATAAATGCCCATTGACCTTAGTTTTAGTTATGACGCCATCTTACTAATAAAGAGAGTGAAAGAGAATATAAGAGAAAGATATTCTGTACCTCTCATATTCTGTACCACAAGAAGGTATAATAATAATTACGAACATTAACTCTACAAGTAAAGGCTCGCTCATATTCATAATTCAAGACATTCGAATTTTCACTTTTAATTGATTAATTATGAATTATTACAATTTTTTCCAGATAAGGACAATCCCAATTTAAAAGTGATGTTGCTTTTACAATTACGAAAAGATAAATTTGCTGGTAAATGCGATTTTAACATAACGGAAAGTGTTATCCTAAGATGTATTGTAAGTAAACAGCTATATATTATTATGCTGTTGTTTCGAGGTTACGACACCCAAATCAGAATATGAAAATTGCAGGACTAAGACACCTCAATTATGTTCATCACCTATCCTCACATCAAAAAAAAACTTGAGAAGTGTCAAGGGACACCCGGAGGGAACGAAGTTTCAAATTTCCCGCCAGGTGACGTCATAGCCACATCAACGCCCTCTGCCCCTTTTACGCAGGTACTGAAATAAGTAACATTACAACTTTTTCCATCTAACTCCCTTTCTCAACGCGCGATAAGGAACTTCGTTCCAAAAACTGTCCATTTTAAATGAAATGAAAATAGAAATATTAAAACAATCGATGGCCCCAGATGTAATCTATGAACGTATGAGGCTAATGCATCATCGGCTTCCGTTATACGTACGATCTTGATTTCTTTCAATACGCCTCCCACACACACTTGACCGAGGCCTTACACATCAATCATTCGCGATATCAAACCTATTCATAACCGCGCAGATAATAAATTATAATCAACCTTTATTTCTATTCGAAAGCGTTATCAGTTTTTTGCTCTGAGGTGACGAATTTGAAATTCCTCGATCTATGCTATGTGATTTTCAAATCTGATATGGTAGATAGAAAACTCTCTGTCATTAAAAAAGTCAAGTCTATCAAAGATGACATTAATTTTAACGATATACATAGGAACTATAAAATAATTTGTTAATAAATAAAAAATTAGAAAGAGTTTTCTTTACCTTTTAAGGTACACCTAAACCTTAAGGATTGTCCAATGTTTTAGGATTATTGGAAGCTATATATTTTGCGGCAAAATTTATAGAAATACAAAGTTTAAATTATACAGAAAATAGGCTAGCACAATAAATTAAACTAAAGTAACGCCATTACCTAAAATACATAAATCAAAATAATAACTTTATATGTCACAAGTTGTAACTTAAAAAGTTATGAGTTATGTTGTGATTCACAAGTCACAACTCGTAACATAATTAGTCACGATAAAATAGACGTAAACACAAAACAGTAAGCTAACAGCGCGGATGTTCTACGTAAACAATTCTGACCCATATTTTAATATGCGATAGATTTAATCATAGAAAGTAGGAACTAGGAACCTGTTTTAATATAAAAGCTTTTTACACGTTATTATGTTTTTAGGTGGAAGTAGTTATTAGAATATTTTTTTAATTAATATAAAATGTAGAGCATTTATGTGACATTTGATGGCTTGTGGTTCATGTCATACTAATAATATTAACGGTGTTCATGCTTGTTTTTAAGTGCTTTTAGTCCAAAAAAATATTATAGAAGTATGCAGGTACTAGGTATGTACTGCAAATTTATGAAATAGCCCGTTTATTAAGAGATAAAAACAGAGAATTCTGATGAAATTGTGACCTCTTAATTAAGAAAATGAAAGATAATTAGAAAAAACTAATATGCGCATTTTGAAGACGAGAATGTTGAGCTCATTATTATCTGAACAGATTTTTAAATTAATTATTTGTTGCCATAAACTAAGCGCACAAACACAACTCGAAATGACATGGGCACGAAAGAGCTGTTTTTAACGCTTGATTTACCTAACAATATCCACATAGATGAACTTAAAAAAAATAACTAGCTATTACTTATATTATACACAATAATAATATTTCGTGTTATTTTATTAGTTAGTGTTAGTTTGTCAAAAAATAAATATACAAAGTTGCGCAAATAATTCGCAGCGAGTGAATTTTGCGAGACTGCAGCCTTAAGTGCCAACTTGTTGACACTTAACTACAGAAAATACCTCTGCTGCAGGCGTAGCATGGTCACCATAGAAACGGTTTCTTCATACGGAAGAATAGTCAAAGTCTAGCCCTACAGTAGGGCTAGAATAACGACAGCAGACATGGGAAAGAATCGACATACTGACAAATTTTATCGACAAAATGGCGGATTTCATTGTCTAATTGTCACTATTGTCTTGTCTAACTGTCAATTTGTCTATTCTTCGGTAGAAAGAAACCGTTTCTATGGTGACCATGCTATGCCTGCGTGTTGTTTCCCCGCGTTCATGTAGAAACGATATAGAAATCCTTCATTTGTGAGTGAAAAAGACAGGTAGTGATAGGTCAAATTTTGTATCAGCCGAAATTCTGAGTCATCTGCGCCCCGACTATATGTAAGAGCGAATGGTCGCAGTTTAACTTCATACTTGTGGCTCGTCTATGCTGAGATCCGAACCTTATTGTCACAATAGGTAGCCCATTGACACCTATTTAACACCTCAGGCTACTGCGCGACTCTACATTTACATAGACACGCTAAGTTCCTTTCATACTCATTATTTTATTATCTTCTAAATACGCTAAATAGGAGGCTCTATTTTGAAATTCTGAGTCATTATTCTGTCATTTATTTTCTTATTTATGTCAATTTTTAGTCTGAAGAGGATAGTGTTGTCACAATAGACATAAGTTGTCGCGCGGTGATAGACGTGCAAATTAAAATATTAATTCAAATGTTTTTGTCCATTTTTTACATTTTGGTTTTTCATAACAGCTATGTTATTATTTTAAAGTTCAGTAATGTTTTTTATACCACTTGCATTTAAAAGGAACGAAAGTAATAAAGCAATTTTTCATGCTGGTTAGTCATGCCTGTCATTTGTCAAAAGATGGCACTTTTTTACTAATAATATGATAGCAACAATCAAGTTTAATAATTGAAAATACCGTAACCTTCCTATTAAAGCTACGTCTTGAAATGCTTGGTTGGAATTTTATGTATATTTTTTATAACTAATTCTTCATCTCACATCTAACACTACATTTTTAGATTTAATATTTTTTGCTACACAACAAAATTATTTAATAGCGCGTTAAATTTGTTGCAATAAAATTTAACACTAACACATAAAAAATCACCTTCAAATTTATTTATTCTTGAGCGTTTAGATACAAGGAAAAGGTGCAGGTGTGTTCTTCAATTATATTTCATTAATTCATTTAAGCTTAATAAGCGATTTATATTCTACAGACATCAGAAAATAAAATAAAAATTTATTTACTAAACATAAGCGCATGATGTTGTAATTCAATCAAGTAAATTATGTTTAAACAATGATGATTTTAATTGAAAGCAAATTGTATTGCTTTTGGTTAATGTTATAATTTTAGTTTGTCGGTCTCTGCCATGTGTTTTTAGGGTTCCGTAGCCAAAATGGCAAAAAACGGAACCCTTATAGATTCGTCATGTCTGTCTGTCTGTCTGTCCGTCCGCATGTCACAGTCACTTTTGTCCGAAACTATTAGAGCTATACTATTGAAACTTGGTAAGTAGATGTAGTCTGTGAACCGCATTAAGATTTTGATGCGAAAATGGAAAAATTATTAAAAAATTTAGGGGTCCCCCCCTAAAATTTGATGTAGATTCCTATAAAAACTACCAAGAAAAATTGGTTTGAACGAGATCTAGCCAGTAGTTTTTTTATACGTCATAAATGGTAAACCTTAATCTAAATTCGACTGAAATATAAAAATAAATCAAAAACCTTTTAATTTCATAAAAATAAACCTTATTGCTGCTGCGGAACCCTTCATGGGCGAGTCCAACTCGCACTTGGCCGCTTTTATTTAGATTAGCTACTAGCCACGTCTACTTAATAACCATCATCATCAAATTATACATTATACATAACATCAATCTATCTCAGATTTTCGTTAGAATCTAGTGCTTGTTGTTATCTGTCTAAGTTCTTAATAATCCTACCAAATAGCCTTACACTGTGCAATTAAAAATATGTACATATTTGTAAAAAAAAAACACTACACACACACAAGAAGAGAGGGAGAGTTTTTTTCTAAACCAACTCAAATGCAAAAGAATCGATTGCTCGATTTCCATTGATGGTCTCAGTTTAAAAAATTGAGGCGGAAATGTAAGAGGAAATAGAAACAGAGAATCTGAGAGAACCAGTGAGTCTCTATAGGAAGATAATAGATAATTTAGATAACAAGAAAAACCCATTTCAGTGCCGAATCGCCGGCTGAATGGGATATAGGAATCGACGATTTTTTCGAACGTCGAATTGTTGTGAACGGAAATAATTTTGAATAGTTGGCGTTTTTAGTTAAAATTTCTTTTTCATTATCAGCTACGTATTATATTGAAATAAAAATGAAATTTAAATTTTGTTAGTCTCGTTTAAACTAGAGAACGGCTGAACCAATTTTTCTAATTTTAGTTTTGAATTAATATTTGTAGAAGTTTACATTAGAAGGGTCAAGGGTAGTGATACGAAGTACTTACTCAAAGTTTTTTTGCTAACGTATAATTATAATATTTTGTCTTCTAAGAAAATACTGGCAAAACCCTATAATATTTCCTTATGAAAATTAAAACACACCACTTGGCAAGAAACTTAGACGCCTGTAAAAATGAATGAAGAAATATTTTTACTCCAAACTCGCAAAGTTTATCCAGTAGCATTGAAATGGGAATAAAACTTCTGTATTTACTTGGATTTCGTTGGAGTATAGTTTAAAAAGTATTCAAATATCTCCAAAGTTTCATATTTAGATGGGATCGCTTTAAACGTTATTGCTTTGAATTGCTTTTAGGATGCTATAAGAAAACTATTAGGTTATAGTTCAAGCGGTAGGGAAAATAATATAATAATAATAATAATAATAATAATATCTATGGACGCTTCACACCACGTCAGTCTGGCCCCGTGCTAAGTACCTAAAGGACTTGTGTTACAGGTACCAGACAACGGAAACATATTTAATACTTTTATACTATACATATATTTAAGATTTTTATTACATCATACACATATTTAATACACATCCAGACCCGGGAACATTGAAAATTTTTGTTCCGTCGGCGGGATTCGAACCCGCGACCCCCGGCTTGAGCTACCGACGCGCTCACCACTGAGCCACAGAGGTCGTCAAATATTATGTACTTAATTGTTTTTGCCAATAAAATTAGGAGCATAATAATAATATGAGGATTAGGGTAGGTATAATATAACTAGCTTTCTTTACATCAACATAAAATTGAATAGAAAAACAATTGCTTAACTAAGTAAGTACATAGTATTACGTTATTTTTTATGTTTTATTAGAAATAGCATCCTCAACATTCTGAAAACCATTCTACACATTATAAACTCAACGTAAAACGTACAGTTACGACAAATTAAAGCATGAACTAATTGTGAACTCTATCTGTTTAGCAATAAGGTCGACAAGTGGTATACATTACGAAGGCTTTTAAAAACCGTGTATTCTTAATTAGGGCCCTACCAAGTTACCGACGTTTATCAAAATAATTGCTGCGAAATGAAACAGTATATTTTAATGTTGTAAATGAAAGTACGAGCACAAAATTGTGTACGTAGTACGTACCTAATATTTTTAATAACAATTAGAGGGTACGTTTTAGCTTAATGCCTTTTAATTATCTGCGAGTCTGTCAAATGGTAATCATTAAAGGAGCTTGGCAAGTTGCTATACTTTTTTTTAACACGCGGTTCCAAAAATGATCAACATGATCAACATTGAAATAATATATTTCTGTCTCTAGTCAAATAAACCATTTTCGTGGCGTTATTAAAACCTAAGAATAGTTTCGCAATGGAAACTTAAATAATAAAAAAAATATAATAAATATCTGAGAAAAATATACATGAATAGAACTTACATCTTCATATACAAACCCTTAGAAATCGCTTCCGTGAAGGCTGTTAGTAAACATCGTTAGGGACATAATCTACTCATATTTACATTTTCCCTAGTAACCATAATAATAGCGTACGCACAGTAGAAACTTTATACAGTAGAGTAACTAAGCGGCGTCCTTGAAATGAAACTCGCTTAACACGGACACAAGTTTTACGTTTGTGAGACACGATGCGGCTACTTCAAGTTGTCTGAAATCATGTTTATGTGTCCGTGCGCCCGCTTCGTGCGGTCTAGTATGAAGATATCTACTGCATTACTTATATTGTGGCATATATGACATTAGGCTCTGGCGGTTGTGAATACGGCCTTAAAGATAACCAAATGAATCGGAAAACCATTGCGATCCATGTGACCGTTTTAAATATTTCGAGTACCTACCTTCCACAAAATATTCCGTACCCGTCCCCTACGCTTGAGGGAACATAATGTTATCGAAGATATTTTCTGCGGTTTCTAATATTAGTTTATACAAATTGTTTGCAGTTTTATGTGGCTTAATCATTTATTATTCATCCAAAAAAGGGCAAAATCAAGAAGTTTCCACTTCAGTGTTTATAAGTAACTTACACTTCCCCATATTTTGAAAATTTTCTACACTACTATTATAAAGAGGAAAGATTTGTTTGTTTGTTTGAGTCGAATAGGCTCCGAAACTACTGGACCGATTTGAAAAATTCTTTTGCTATTGAAATCTCACATTATTTCTGCTGAACATAGGCTACATTTTATTTTGGAAAAAAGTAGGGTTCCGTAAGATATTTGAGTTTTTCGGACGCAAGGTGTAAAAAGCGGCCAAGTGCGAGTTGGACTCGCCCATGGAGGGTTCCGCAGCAGCAATAAGGTTAATTTTTATGAAATTATATTATTTTTGATTTATTTTTATATTTCAGTCGATTTAATGAAATTTAGATTAAGGTTTACTATTTATGACGTATAAAAAAAACTACTAGCTAGATCTCGTTCAAACCAATTTTCGTTGGTAGTTTTTATAGTAATATACATCATATATTTTTTTTAGAATTATCATGCCTCTACTTTAGAAATTAGAGGGGGGGGGACACAAATTTTTCCACTTTGGAAGAGTCTCTCTCGCAAACTATTCAGGTTAGAAAAAAATGATATGAGAAACCTCAATATGATTTTTGGAGACCTATCCATAGATACCACACACGCATAGGTTAGATGAAAAAAAAATTTTTTTGTTTCATTAAGGTTTACTATTTATGACGTATAAAAAAAACTACTGGCTAGATCTCGTTCAAACCAATTTTCGTTGGTAGTTTTTATAGTAATATACATCATATATTTTTTTTAGAATTATCATGCCTCTACTTTAGAAATTAGAGGGGGGGGGACACAAATTTTTCCACTTTGGAAGAGTCTCTCTCGCAAACTATTCAGGTTAGAAAAAAATGATATGAGAAACCTCAATATGATTTTTGGAGACCTATCCATAGATACCACACACGCATAGGTTAGATGAAAAAAAAATTTTTTTGTTTCATTAAGGTTTACTATTTATGACGTATAAAAAAAACTACTGGCTAGATCTCGTTCAAACCAATTTTCGTTGGTAGTTTTTATAGTAATATACATCATATATTTTTTTTAGAATTATCATGCCTCTACTTTAGAAATTAGAGGGGGGGGGACACACATTTTTCCACTTTGGAAGAGTCTCTCTCGCAAACTATTCAGGTTAGAAAAAAATAATATGAGAAACCTCAATATGATTTTTGGAGACCTATCCATAGATACCACACACGCATAGGTTAGATGAAAAAAAAATTTTTTTGTTTCAGTTGTACCTATGGGGACCCCTAAAATTTTTAATATTTTTTCCATTTTTGCATCAAAATCTTAATGCGGTTCACAGACTACATCTACTTACCAAGTTTCAATAGTATAGCTCTAATAGTTTCGGAGAAAAGTGGCTGTGACATACGGACGGACGGACAGACAGACAGACAGACAGACAGACAGACAGACAGACAGACAGACAGACAGACAGACAGACAGACAGACAGACAGACAGACATGACGAATCTATAAGGGTTCCTTTTTTGCCATTTTGGCTACGGAACCCTAAAAAATCAGCTAGAAAAGTTACTTATTTTGCGTACGCTGCCTAAACTATAAAAGATAGAACCATAAAATGTTCTAAGTAATTGTAGATCTTATAAATATCTATAAAAAAGTCCGCGACACACTATACCTATCTATGTCGAGTGAGGCACAATAACCATTTATTTATTTAAAAATCCTAAATTTTTTTTGGAATAAATTTAAACGGATATATTTTACTGACGCTATTAATCCTTATCAAAATAAATTATTTTATCACTAAGTACAGTTTATGTAGATAATATTTGGTCTTTGAATGATTAAAATTGGACGTTTGGTTTTGAAATTATGGCGAAATTAAAATATTACGATAGTGAGCGTCACCAAAGCGCGTGCGGGAGGAAGAAAATATTCTGTTGTAGAAATGAATATTCTGTACATAAAAGATATGAAATGACACCCGAAATTACACCTTTGTCACTACATCGCTATAGAAGCCAAAAATGTGGTTAGTTTTTTGTCTGTCTGTCTGTCTGTCACTCTTTCTGTCTGTCTGTATGTTTGTTCCAGCATCACACGAAAAATACTGAACCGATTTGAATGCGGTTTTCGCAGATATATTTATCTTCTTCCAACTTAACATCTGGTGTATAAAATTTTTTCCCCCCACCCCTCTCAACCCTCTCTGGGGACCAAAGAGGGGTCAGATTTTGTATACAACTTTTTTCTTTAGTGGACTTACTTCATATTAGGTATTAACTGTGTTTTTCAACTTAACATCTGGTGTATGACCTTCCCCCCCACACCCTCTTAGGGGACAAAAGAGGGGGTAAAACATGTATCAACTGATGATAAAATATACTTTAAATGGCAAAACAACGTTTGCCGGGACAGCTAGTCATGAATAAAATTATATCAAGTCTTATAGTTTATTTTCAAAACAGTATAATTTAATACACTTATAGCAGTGAGGGATTTGCCTTTTCTAAGTACGTAATAACAATAGCTATTTAACGAATAAGAATGCAATAAGAACAAAAATTAAATTATATACTCAATTTGATACGACAATAAAACATAGTGTGAAACTCTACCGCGAGTCAACCAAGCGAAATTAAAATTTTTCATTACTGTTATTGCTGTCTTTCTGCTAAATTTCACAATTTTAGGTCAACAAGAAACGCCTTTTGGGTTATGAGTTTCTTTTGTCAAGACTTTCCTAGGAAATAATCTTGGCAGGACAAAGACTCTTACTGAAAGAAAGTAATGGAGTGCAAGATTAAATTGCATTAAATTTTCCTAAAGAGTTTCCTTATTAAAAATAATTATACTTTGCGCAACGTGGCGGCTTATTTGAGCACGCCAAATTGTAATTGAAAATAAGAAGCCATGATTGTGTAATAATTATTGAAGATCTATTAATTTTAACTGAAAATTGAACTTATATTTTATGTTACTTTAATGAGAATTATGGGAGAACTTGATTTAAAGGCAGATAATATTATAACGCGACCAAATAACGGAGGTAATTTGTGAATTGTAATACTTAAAAAGAATTAATGGTTGTGAAAATTCTTAAGAACCTTTTTAATGAAAATACTTGCGCTCGTTTCCCAAAACTCAACTATACAAACATACTAGTACGTACTTAGGGTTCTGTAATCAACAAAACTTGGCTGATTACTGCACCCTAAAACGGAACCCTAACCAGCTGATTTTTTGTATATTGGTTGGTTAATAGTTATATTATTTAAGAGTAACCTTGTCTACAAATAAAACAATCCATATTTTAGCACCATCAAGTCAAAGTATGAAAATCTTTCTATCTTTGTTAGCTACCACTTTCGAGATTTTTCGAAAACAAAAATGTTGTTCGTCTTATCAAAATATTGTAGCTACTCACAAAAAATTAGCTTGTTAGTAATCACAAAAAATTGTTCTAGGGCACCCTGACTATACGAGATTTCGTTCAAAAAATAAGTTTACACAGATACATTTTTCTCAAAACATGAAAGTACATTTCGTATTTGAGATACCGCGCCGTCACCAGCGGCAAAGTTCCGTTCGACCACAAGAATTTTCTAGAAAAATTTTTATGTCGGCTTCCAGGTCTAATAGGACTAGTCATAAACACTTATCTAAGAGCTAATTGCGTTTAGTCTGATCTGCGCCTAGACAAATGTTAGATCATTGCTGCACTTAAACCGGTATTAACTTCCAATTACATCTAACATAATCCTTTTAATGCTCACTTACATAGAATCACTTGCAAGACACGATTTCTGATTTAAAAGGAGATGAACCAAATTCTTTGTATCTTCTTGATTTGATATTGGCATAGTACATCGAATTTTTAAAAGTCTTAAAAATTAATTTGCAGAGGTATAAAATAAGGCTCACGAATTTTTTTAATAACACTAAATGTCCCAGTGAACTTCGTAATTTGTATCACTTCCATCTTAAGAAAAACATTCCCTGAACTTCTATGTATTTCTAGAGATATATTAGGACTAAAATTAGCCAAACTAGCCGTTTTCGAGTTTAAGCGAGACTTGCAAAATTTTAAAATCATTTTTATTTACATAGATTCGTTTCCATTTCTTTTTGAATGCATTAAGATGTTGGGATTTTGTAACAATTTAAAGCGGTTAGAATTGTCAGTAAATAGCAACGACCCCATTCGAGAAACAGTTGTACCAACAAGAGAAGCTGTACAAACATGCCTAAATCATTAAAACTTACACATAACACAATTTCAAATTAATTCTTAGCTTCCCCCAGCAATTAGGCTGGCATTAATAAAGAAATCTTTAGAGTGAGAAATTAATTAAGATTTAAGCCACGCGGTGAAGTCAGTACAAAAGTACCTACCTACATTTCAGTGAGCACCAACGACAAGCGGATAATTTGAAGGGGGGCCTATAGGATTAGAGGTATACAAAGATATTAATTAGTACCCTACTAATGCAGGAAACGATGGAGCAATACGGAGGTTTTATTATTATTTACCAAAAAAGGACGACTATATTCTCGATACACATTTTTTATTTTTAATCGGGCTTTGGCCCACCACACATTCCCGTGGTGGGAACCACTGTATCTCCTGTGTCGCCAGGATCGACAGCGGTATCCAACCACGAAAACCCTTTGATATGATCTCAGGGAGCCCGAGGGACATGCTAAGACTGTCTTGGGACCCGCAACGAAATTAATCCGAAGAAAATAGGAGGAGTAGGAAGATTCCAATTTCCCTCCCCATACAAAGCGGGAGACAGCACAAAGTTGCAATGACCGAAAGTCAGAGAACTTAATGGGGAGCACCACGGAAATAAGGCTAATAATTGTGACTCCTAAGCTGAAGCCAAGTTAATATTGGAGTTATTGTGTATGACTGTCGCTAATAATAATAATTGTGACAAAAACGCTTGAAGGCACGGAAGTTCCTAGCGCTGTCCACGAGATCAGTGTAGTATGCGACTCCAGATTTACAATATAGGTTGTTCAGCATTGTAGTTCGTCCCTCTTGAATTATTCCTATTATGTTGAATGAGTATCAAAAGAGTTTTAATAGTATCTAGAGGTTAGGTGCATACTGTATAATCGTGTATTTTATTTAACTTTTCATTATAATATTATTAGAATCTAAATATTTTATACCTATATTTTAAAAAAGCCCCGTCAGCTAGATCGATTTGTTACTCTTAAGTGTATCAAATTGTTCTATTATCTTATTATTCCAACGAATAGAACGATTCTTTTATTTACCTTTTGATTATAATATTATTAAAATCTAAATATTTTGTATGTCTTGAAAAAAAGCCCCGTCAACTAGGACGATTTGATACACGTCTTATCTTATTATTTGAACTAATAGGAAATACGAGGCAGCGGAATCAAAATCTATCTAGAAAATACATTTAGGTTTTAAATCGCAATCAGCTTTAACCTTTGTCAATAAACAATGCGAAATCCAGTCAAAATAAAAAGGCCTCCATACATTATCCTTAATTAAGCATCGACATGCACCGACGAACAATTAAGAGAGATTTCCGATAGCAGAAGCAGCTATCAAGTTCCAGCCAAGTTCTCTTCACACCTTATTAAAGAAACTTGGAGATTCGACAGGATTTTATCGAAAATATATCTAATTAAAGCTTTTCATTAATTGGCTATTTGTAAGAGCAAATGAAATTTCTACGAGTTTTAAAAAGGATATCATTTAAAAAGTTTGAAAATAAAACGAGTACGTAAGAATACAAAATTTTAAGGAAAAACAAAGATGCATACAAAGACTGCCAAAATCATACCCTTCCTTTTGGCTACAAATTAATAGGCAAAGGTGAAATACCAAATTAGACGATCCTAATTAATTATATTAAGTATTAAAATAATGAATATGTTTATTCTAAATTGCTGTTTGATGGTCGCAAAATGAATATTTCATTTCATTAAAAATTAATCTTATTTTTTTTATAAGTTACGCTTAAAAATAATTTGAAATAAAGACAATATGTTGGAATCTTGTAAAGTAGTTTTCTTCCATATTTTAAGAACTTAAATAGATGTACTACAAAACAGGGTGTTTCAAATACTCATATTTTCAATAAATTGTAATGCTCGCGTAAGCAATATATTCAATGCACCAAATGTATTCCCAAGCATAACAGTGAGGAATATTTCGCAATGATAAATCTAAAACATGAACTACTTCGATACTTTCAATATGCAGTGCAGTGTGGAGAGATTTATAGTTAAAGGGAGATAGAGTATATCTCTATCGCGCGAAGCCAATGTCAAACCAATTTTGATCAATTGGTGAGTTATAGCATCACATATCCTAATCCTCCGTAGCAGCTGACTAGGTACCAACTACCATTAGGCTGCCAATTTATAGTCAACGGCATATTGCATGAGATTTGATAATAGAATGTTATGTGCTACATACGCTCTTGTTACAGTAATTATCATTATTTGACATCACCTAAGAGGTATTTCCTAGTTCATGGTTGGTTAACACGGTGGACACCCTGGCTGGAGCGTGCTTTTTAACGGGCAAATATCTCATTGCAGTATAGATTCTATTAATTTAAAAAATATTATTGTGTTAAATTTTTGCTTCTAGACAACCTAATTTTCTCATAAACAAAGAGCAGACCTTATGATGTAGCCGCTTGGAGAAATTTTAAGAATAAGCAAGCCAATTTCCAAAAATCTTGTTATATTGCATAACATTATAGAAGCTATCGCTTTGTATGCGTGGGTAGCTGGGTACCTGAACACAGCCTTCGAGATTAAACCATGAAGCAATTAGATATGTTTCGGTTGGCGGAGCTTGGGAGGCAATTTAATCGATACTTTGAGGCATTCTCCGTACACAAAGCACAATCAGGCTTTGGGACAGATATATGGTACTAAAACCGCACAATATTAGGTTATATGGCGTTATTTATATAGCAATATGAAAAACCTAAGCTAGCTTATTTACAATCGAGGAATGATGAAATATTGTAATAATTACATCAAAAAGCACAAAGAAACTATTGCAACGATGTTAACTCTTGGGCCTTTCAGCATCCATTTTGTCAAAATATGATCAAATATCTATCAAAATTGTAACATTAATTTTAGAGCTCATCTGATGCAAAATAACCTTACTTTTATTGAATACACAATATGAATACATAATATACCAAACTGCTTTTATTGCTATACTTTTTTCAAATTCAAAAAATTTCTAGAATTTATGGGAAGACTTTCAAATAGATACTTCTCACGTGAACAAGTAAACACGTATAAAACGGGAAAATCTGATTCATTACAACATAAATACGAGCGCCGCACTCAATTAAACCGCGCTCGAGACGTACCGCAAGACTACGAGACGGGGCGAGGCCACACTGCTCCGCTGCGTTGCGGTGCGCAATTGTATCGTCACAGTTTGCATTTTAGTTGTTTGTTGTGGCGAAGACCTTATTCCGCTTAGGGCTTTTCCCTAAATAAAAAATAAAAATAATTTATTATCAGACAAAAAAGTCCATATTGAGAAAATTAAATGTTTTGTTACAATCTCATTATAATAACAATTATGATGCAGCTCATCTTGCTACCCTGACATGTAGCTCAGTGAGTCTGCGAAGGAGTGCAGAGTCCATTCTCTCCGCTATCATCTTCAGGACACTGTTCCGGCTCTCTCGAACTCTATGCACCACTGATACTACTTTTTTGCGCATAATTGCATAGAAGTCGTCGACTCCTGCATCGGCAAACATACCGGATGCACTGCAGTAACGAGGGAGCCGTATAGAGACCTGAATATATTATTGTAAAGGACCCGCAAGGCGCCATAGCCGTCACATTATAATATCAACTGATCCTAGCTGCGTTACGGCAACACACACAACACAATACAAGACAGTGACGGCACTACACGCCATTTACTCTCCCACTTCATTTGTTAGCCGTAGTTCTGTTGAAACTCCGTGTCCGATGCCGTAAAAGTAGGCCTACTACGAAACTGTTTTGAGACTCAAACAATTGGACGTTGGTACAAGGCCTGAGCAGTCTCAAGACAGTTTCATGGTACAAGGCCTGAGCATCGGAGCAACACTGCTGCAATGCTGCCGTATCGCACCGCAACGAAGTGGAGGAACATGGCCTCGCTTTGAGTAGTGCACTTAACATTAATTCATGTAACACAAATTAGGCTTTATGTCTATGACAGTCGTATTGGTAACAAAAATATACGGGACTGACATAATAATTCCTTGCTGATTAGCAGATTCCATTTATTTCTACTTTAGTTATGTTCACAGTATTGTTACGCGTGGTGCTTGTCATAATAATATCTGAACTTAATATTATTATATTACGTTCGTACGGTTCGGACAGAACCTAAGTATTATCCTCACTTCTTATTTTGAACTTACCCCCTTTAATTACGGTACAAATTCTCCATCTATAAATCCAATAGCCTCTCCACCAAAAACTATTAATCCAAATAGCTCAATAGTAAATCTTCTTGATCTACATATCTGGGCTTAGATCCCGGTGTCTGTTTTTGTCTGGTGTTATCTCGTGAGCCCCAGTTAACTACAGTTAGTGCTGTCGTGGGTTTGTGGTTCACGGGTGTAGCGTATGAATTGGCGAGATGTGGCAGAGAAAATTAAAAATAAACGCACATGATACAAAAGTAATCGCTATAATATGTACAAGATGACATCCTCAACTCCGTTACGCTGTAAATCCGCGTAGGATCCATTAATTTTTCCTGGATATAAGTGATAACTTATAAGTATCCTATGTCCTTTTCCAGGACTCAAAGTATATGGCATTTGATATAATATATGATCCTTATTCAACGGTGACGCCACTACAAAGTTACTAACTGTCAGTGTCATAGGGACCAAGGTTCGCCGCGCCGAGTATGGTCAACAATAATATCTTTGACGTCACATAGGCTAATATATATTCTGTGACATAGGTACTTACGTCACATCTATATCTGTCCTACTCTATGGTCTCAATTTACATTTAGTAGAGACAGGTAGGGTATTAGTGACGTCATCGTAATTTGGCCTGCACTCACTCGCTGCGTCTCCGTTAAGCTATATGTCGATAGATTTATTGTTTGATGCATTAAACCTAACTAGGGAAGTGCATCCGCTAATGCAAGGTTATGGCAGTATCGATGACATATTGGATGGTTTTGTAGGGTTATCGATATTATAATATTTTGATGTGAACTGTCGCTTATCGGTATTGTACCTACTAAATGAGATAGATTTAAGGTTTGTTGAGATGAGATTGTTACATGATAAGGCGATGATTTTAGTAAGCTATTTAAAATTGGAATAGGGCCCACTCTGCAGACAGCAAGATTGTCAATTCAATACATATCTTCTTGTTTAGTCAATAAATTCAGTTTTGAATGACTCATTTTAAAAATTCATCAAAAATCGTCAAAAAATATGATAAAACACCTCTTGCCATTCTGAGGGTTCAGGCAAGTCATTACTGCCAAGCAGTGCTTTCTAGTTCTTAGTTTTAGCAAGACTTTAGCAAAATCATTGCCTTGATAAATGAAGACAACTCTTATGCTACGCTGAGATTTTGAGAGGTAAGATAAAATTTATGTCACCGGTCCAGGCATTTCTTCCCAAGCATGACTCTTTTTCCAAAACAAACTTTTTGCTTTAAAAGCACAAGGTTTTAAGGCGCTTTGCAGACGACGCGGGCGGGCTGGTCAATTTCGCCGCGAACGATAGCACAAAGGGAATCCTATATTACCAACGCACACGGCGGGCAAAAAAACCGCGCTGCATGTGCCCGGCACGCACTGGCGGCGCGGCATGTCCGCGGCTGACCGGCCCGCCCCGCCCCGTCGTATGCAAAGCGCCTAACGGTGATGCCACACGATGCGGTGCGGCACCGCACCGGTGTCCGTCTCACCGGATTACCGGCCACACGGTGAGTGCGGCACCGCAACGTTTTGCAATACCGTAGCAGCAACGGACTCGAGCTTCCCGCGTCCCCGCCTCATCTCGATTCCGGTGTGCGTCCGCGGCGGTGCAGTGCCCGCGCCGGAGCGGCACCGCACGCGCCATGTGCCACACTATCCGTTTTTATAATATTATTATGTACGACACCGGAGCGGCACTGGTCAGGCGCCGCACCGCCGCCGCACCGCATCGTGTGGCATCGCGCATCTCCCAGAGTCCTGTTTATAGCAGTATTAACACATAAAATATCAAAGTGGTTCCATTGTGCTATAAATTACAATATAATAATTGAATGGTATTCTATGCAGTGGCATTTGGCATTGTTATGTGCCAATAATCTGACTCAGTAGGTTGTTGTTTTAACGCCCGTTTTCATTAGATTATAATGATTAATGAACAACCTACAACATAATTTAATAATAAATTGTGTACTAAGTTTATCAATTCAAAATCGATATTATATTAAAATATCTTTAAAATATGGCTGTATTCTGAGGGATAACAGTTTAGCGGTTTTGATGCGTTGTTAGTGTTTTTTCGTCATCTAACTGGCCATAAGTCTTTTATTTTAACAGTTTTAATACAAAGAATTAAACTTGAACTATCTTTTGATATAATAATATAATATTTTATGACGGAGGAAGATTTCAGTTGCGCTTTACAAAAAAATAATTAGATAATTTTAGACCCTCAATATTTTTTTGTGCTAAAAATATACATTTTTTCTTTCAAAATTCAAACTGCTAGAATGAAATTAAACGGTACAAATTAAGGGGGAAAAGTAGATTCTTATTTAAACACTAATGAGCTAGATAATATCCGTAATAAATAAACGCAGTCACAACCGTTTAGCGGATGTCACAAAAGTTTGTGTTACCCTTACCGCAAATAGACAAAGGGATCCCGAATTCCCGACTTAACCCTTTTAGTCTATCGGTTCAAACGAGAAAAAGTCAAATTTAAGGTTACCCTTGGATAACTAAAATCGGAAACAATATTACTATGACAATATCACAATATTATAGCACGTTAAAGATTACAATGCTTCAGTTATAATAATTTATAACATCGTGATTATAAGAAGACGTTTCGCACGATAGTCGTAATTTTAATTTCACGAGAAATACTGTCCAATATTGTCTTTCTCAATCTCAGGACTTTCTCAGGAAAAATACGAAACGACAATCTACGTAGTATTATTATCAAGCATCAAAATCGGTTCATCGACTTTAGAGTGAAGGCATTGATGATCAATTGATTAACATTTTACGATCCATACCATGGTCACTAAGAAAACCAGGATACCACAATACACGTCTTATACCTAACGCAAAAGATTCAGTCCAATAACCTCCTTTTTTTGAAGTCGGTTAAAAAAGATTAAGAAAAGTGCGAGTTAAGATGAAGTGGTAGGGCCAGAAGCGTATAATATCGCGATCTAGGGTATCTTTGAACCTGTTTTTAGATATCAACCGCTAAAATTCATACAATGTTATTCATACCGGCGTAAGGGTGAAGATATGCCTAATAACGTTATATTCTTCGAAACACGATTATAGTAATTTGCCTCGATAGAAAAAAATCGTGAAAATCATCATAAATTGCCATTTTATTGCAATTTTTCGATTTTACGGCGAATTTAGATACAATTCTAGTAAAAAATTTATGTTTTCATAAACCTTTCATCAAATCCCATAAGGTAGTATTTATGGTTTTCACTAAAATGATAGTTAGTCATTCAAAATAAAATAATAACCTATAACGCTCGCACTGTATGAGGGCGGCGGGGATGCGGGGTGGCGATTCAGTCGGCCGCGGAGCCTCGTCGCAAGCAGACACGTACTACTCGTCGGCCCGCTCTTTACGAGAATTTGATGTGAAAATGGGAAATAAAAACTGCAGAGGAAAAAAAATATCCCTTATGCGGAAAAGAAGAATAATTAAAAAAAAAAAAGAGTTAAGGGAAAAAAAGAAATAAGGGTCACCGTACACTTGACTGAGTATCGGTATTATCTTTTTTTTTGACGTTATTTTTTTCCTCAGTAGGCATTACAATAAGGGTCACCGCATATTTGACCGGGTACCGATATGGGTATTGGGTATCTTGTTTTGACTATTCTTTTCCTCTGTAGGCATGAATTAGTAGAAATAAGAATAAGCGTCACCGCACACTTGATCTGGTATCGGTATCGGTATTATCTTGTTTTAATTTTTTTTTTCCTCAGTAGGTATGAATGAGTAGAAATAAGGGTCACCGTACACGTGACTGGGTATCGATACTTATAATATTTTTTTGACACAATTGTTTCCTTAGTAGGTATGAATGAGTAGAAATGAGAATAAGAGTATTGTCCAGTATCAATAACAATATTGAACAGTTACTAGAACAACACATTTAGGGACTCCTAACAAATAGGATGGTAATGTGTATTTTGATTTGTCTTTTGCTTTTGAAGACCGAAGAGATAGAATGAAGAAGAATGTTATTATGTTTCTTACAGATATAAATCTTGTGCAACCAAATATAAAAAAAAATGTTCAGATAATTCTGTTCAAGTTTTAGAAGGGTGAGACTTACACATAATTTATTATGCATTAATATAGGTGTCGATGGC
The DNA here is from genome assembly GCA_905404155.3 of Plebejus argus. Classification (NCBI taxonomy): domain Eukaryota; kingdom Metazoa; phylum Arthropoda; class Insecta; order Lepidoptera; family Lycaenidae; genus Plebejus; species Plebejus argus. Next base: position 8,815,033 of record FR989941.1, on the reverse strand, counting down.
GAATAAATATTCGTAGTATTCAAATAAAAATAGTGTATAAATAAATAATAATAATATTTTTTTTTTATTACAAATAGAATATAATTACAGTTAATTAGTTACATATAAAACAAAGGAGATAATAATAATAATAATAATAATAATAATAATAATAATAATAAAGAAACACTACATAAAAAACTAAATCTAAGTCGGAGGCTGCGGGCAAAGTACCCAAGAGGCTGGCAGCATTACCTCGCAAGGCTGATACGTTGACCGAGGTAAGCGCCAGCTCTGGGATCGTTAGTTTTCTGAACCAGTCTTTGGGACAATTTTCTGAAAAGTAGCTTGGCACCAGGGCCCCACGGACCCAGGGTTTCGACACCGAAGGGTAAAAAAAAGTAGTTGTTCCCCAGTGCCTCATATTTCTTTTTTTTGTTTGTGCCGCCGCAGCTCCCGTCTCTCTCGTTGTGGCCGTCACGTGCGACGCCGCTAGCGTATCCACGCAGGTGGCGTCCCAGACAAGAGGCCTCCCGCGGCTCCACGGAACGAGCGTCATTCCGTCGGGCCTTTTGCCGTCGTCACGTGCGATACCGTTCGGCTCTAGAGTAGCCGGCACGTTGATGGAGACAAGGGCCCTGCGGATAACGTCGTTCAAGGAGGCATGGCGGGACTGGCGGCCGGCGCTGCGTCGACAAGATAGACCGTGGTGACCCTGGCGGTCTACTGCGGCGCCGCAGGGGCAGCGGTAGGGTTCGGTGATATTGGCTCCTAGTCGCAAACTGAGTGAAAGATTGAATGTGTGGTTATCTAAAAGTGTTCCGGTATTGGATGATGGGTTAGCCTGTAGCCAGTAGCCTGATTCCGGCTCGACGGACGCTAGAAGACGCGCCCGATCTGTGGTGGACGAGGAATTTAGAATTTCTGATTGTGCCAAATTGATTAGTGGTTCATCCCAATTCTTTTGGATATTGGGGTTAACTGAAACGTCACTAGGACAAACACGTTTCCAAGCGTTGATCGCCTCAGCTAGTGACTCAATGCCTACGTTTCCAGAAGAATTGGTGATGATTTTGATGAAAAGAGGATGAATGCTGTGAGCTGAAGAAAGGAAGGCAGGAAGGGACACACTGGACACGCTTCTAAGACCCAAGCCACCGAAACGAATGGGGAGAGTAGCTTGGGCCCAAGAGGTGTCAGAGATTTGGCAGTTGAAAATATTCATTATTGTGTCTTTTAAAATAGTGTCTAAATGGGAAAGAAGGTTGGGGTGCTCCCATAGAGGGCAGCACCTCAGGACATATGTGAATTGGGGCACAAACAAACAAAAACGAATTATTTGGTAAGCCATAATATGGGATTTTATTGCGACGAGTTTGCCAGAAGATACTACGAATTTTTGTTTTTGTTCCGAAACGTAAGGCTCAAAACCGTCGTTGAATATAGGGGCACCTAGAAGACGGAGGGATTCTTTACTGAGAATTTTGATACTAGGGGCCAAATTGTTAAATTTAGACATTATTACGTCATGCGGCTGTGCGATTGGGCCGTTAAAAAAAGTTCACATTTGGAGAAATTTAAATCCAAATCTATTGCTTTAAATTTTCAGTTGTACCTATGGGGACCCCTAAAATTTTTAATATTTTTTCCATTTTTGCATCAAAATCTTAATGCGGTTCACAGACTACATCTACTTACCAAGTTTCAATAGTATAGCTCTAATAGTTTTGGAAAAAAGTGGCTGTGACATACGGACGGACGGACAGACAGACAGACAGACAGACATGACGAATCTATGAGGGTTCCTTTTTGCCATTTTGGCTACGGAACCCTAAAAATTAATAAATATATTTTTATAAATAAATTGACTATTGTATACTCTGACATAATAACCTAATAAATATGACATATTATCTCATAACGTATGTCAAGTAGGCTTGTACTTTGAATATCATTCATTCATATATTCGAGACAATTTGGAATCGGTAACTAATGAGGTAAGTATCGGTATTCTCTTGTACAATCAACCGATAAGTGTGTACATCAAGTGTACGGTAAACCTTATTCTCATTTTTACTCATTCATACCTACTGAGGTTAAAAAGTGTTTCAAACAAGATAATACCGATACCGATACCCGGTCAAGTGTACGGTGACCCTTATTTCTATTCATACAATACCAACTAAGAAAAAAATTTTAAAAACAATATAATACCAATTATAACTATACCCGGTCAAGTGTGCGGCGACCTTTATTCTCATTTATGCCTACTAAGGAAAAAAATTATCTAAAAGAAGATAATAAGAGGGTAAAATATTGAACTCGCATGCCCGGTCGCCGCTGCCTCTACGCTTGTCTACGCTACGCACCTACTACCAGGCGTGCGCGGGGCGGAAGATGGTTGCCCCGCGCATGCTCCCGCCACGCTTCATACCTCACCCCCTCAGAAACGCGATGCGCACCCTACCACTTCATCTTAAGGCCCCAAATTAAAAAGTACCCGAAAATTTTCTTGTTAATTTCAATGAAAATGTAAGTTGACGGTTCTTACCGAAGTACGAGCAAGACGCCATTATTAATAACATTCTATCGTCACTTCCTTACTTTTCCCCCTTTGTTTCATATTAATTTTTGTTACAAAGTATTATAACTTAATATAGCAATGAAAACTTTTATTTTTTAACCGACTTCAAAAAAGGAGGTTATCAATTCGACACGTATGTATGTAATATTTGCAGAACTGCCTAGTTTTTATTTAATATGTTAGTCTATTTCAGTATGTATGTACCTATGTATGTATGTAATATGTAGGTATGTTTTATGTATGTATGTATGTATGTATGTTTTTAAGTTTGTGTTCGCATATCTCCGGAACTACAAGTCCGATTTAGGTAATTATTTTTTGGTTGTACTAGACGTATTTTTCAATTTAGGGTAAACTCTAAGTTTTAACTTTTATCAAAATCGGTTCAGTAGTTTTTGAGATAAGGCAATTTTTATTCTCAAGTACGTACAATTTTGAAGTCGGTTTTATCTTTTACCTTTACCTGTTCTCAGTACTTGAAAGAATAAAATAAATAACAATAATGATTGCTGGAATATAGAAACTTTACTAATATACATTAAAATTAAAATAGCATATAAAATTTATCATTATAGTTATTATGTCACTTGATATAAGCGTAATAAAATTCATTAGAAGTTAGAATAAGGCATAAGGGTCTGAATATAATTCGTATATAAAATTATATGAAACAATATCGCAGCCCGGAGCTTATCGTTAAAAATATGAGGGTCCGAAACCATTTTTCAGATATTAATTCGTAACAATCGTAACGTTATTTCATGGGCCCTAAAAAGTTATGGCACATTTTGCCACAAAATATACTTCTATGTTATGACTTCTATGAACTTCTAGCTATTGCCAGTGATCTGTAAACGTTTTTATGTGGCTTGTTTATTTCTTTTAGAATTATTTGATGATTTTGTATATTTTTATGGACTAACCAACTTATAAAATTAGTCATGATTCAATAAATTTTAGGTTTGTATTAAGAGTAGATAATTTTACTTTTACCCCAAAAAAGTTTTAGTTTTCACTACATAATAGGTACACTCCTTACTTAAATACTTTCCTTATCTATCTTTGCATAGAATGGACACTGCTGGATCGATTTTAATCCAATTAGTACTATTATACTTATGCATAGAGCAGACCACGGAGTAGGACATAGACCACTATTTAGCACAAAAAAATGACTACGTGGCTCTATTTTGCGCCTACGATATAGTGGGAATCAGTTAGTGGACTATAAAAATATTAATCTCTCAAAATCTCTTCACATTTTAAGTATAAAAATATCTAGAGAGTAGAGTTAATATATTTTAGTCATAAGTGTTGAACATCAGAACTCATTTGCCTGAGATTAGAGGGTTTTTTTTCTGTGGAGCCATCGCGTGAGTTTCATAATATAACTTTGATGAGATCTTTTTTTTCTTTTTACATTCATAACAAGACGACGAGCCGAATCGAGACAATAAAATGTTAGTATGATGAGACTTGTCTAATGATCCTAATTTATTGTTGCTTCTAAACGTGCTTTGAAATTAATATATAGAAAAATATTTGTAGGTAGGTAAAGTTTTTCCAAACATTCAGGATCTGTAGTACTAAACTACCAAGATAAAATGTATAATAAACAGTTTAATAAATAACTAACTTAGTAGCGTTTTTAAAATATATTGACATAATTATGCAAGAGCGCACCAACTATAAAATATTCCCATCATTAAAATTTACTCTTTACTAATTATAAAGTAGTCAGATTAAAATACAAAAGTGGTGTCCTAATTGCATCTAATAAATTCCACGTAAAATAACCTCGGAAGTGAAAATAAATCGTAACTCATAAAAAAACTACCTAAGTCATTTATTAACTCACGCGACAAGAGGAAAGAAAATGAACTCGAGCTATGATAAATGTTCATAGTTTCGAAACTTAATATTTTGTTTGTAACAGGAAAACTACTTGTTGACGCATTATAGTCAAACTTTATTTAATATCAGGGAAACAAATTGCCCCGAATTTTCTAGGCAGAGGCGGCGTAAGGCGTGGGCGGTGTGGGCGACCGCCCATTGTTTTTTTAAGGATTTGTGAGTTAAGATACTCAAATATTCATAAATAAACAGTTTTATAAATAAAAGTTTAAGTATGACTAAATTATTTATCTCAACAAATCCGACTTCTTGCGTCAAATTTTAGGGGGCCTCGCAAGATACATCTTGCCCACATGAAATTTAAGTCTTGCCCCGCCACTGTTTCTAGGGTCATTGACTGTTGGCCTAAATTAAGAGAAAAAAACACGTCGTAATCTTATTACTTTTACTTAGGTACATTTTGTCACCTGAAATAAAAAAATCTAGTATAGATAATTATTAGAAGGATTATAAAATACAATTCATGCAAAATTCAAATTAGTTATTCTAATACATTTTTTAAATACTTTGAATAGTAAGCATGTATGCAGTTTGTATTAATTTATTTATACAGGGAAAAATAAATGTAAATTTTTAAATAGCTGCCAATTCTGAGTAGAATGATTTATATTTACGTAATCGATTAACCTCAAAGGAGCGGAACTGCAAAAAATTGCACAAAAGATGACACACACCACTTATATTTGGGAGCGTTGTAAAATTTCTATTACACCCTTAAACCGTAAAAATGTCACGGGATAATAAGAGATCAATCATTCACGTACTCTAGTGCGACGTGAAAAATAATATCACGTTGACCCACTTTTGAGATTTGCATTCAAGCGCTGGATGCCATTTATCATACTTCGTGTAGCAAAAAATGTCTATCTTTAAGCCCAGCGCTCGCTAGAGGGTTAAGTAACGCTATTATGTAAACATAATATTATGCTCCGCTACTTGTTTGAAATATTTTATTCCGTACAATGAACTTTGCTTGGTTCGAGTTGCATAACCACGACCATCAAACTTGCAGTCAAGTTCAAGTGCGATTTGGTAAGCTTAGTACGTTACTCCGTGAATATACTTAGATTTGTTTTATTGCGTAACATAAAGCAGAAAGCTAGAAACTTGACTGATGTAATGAATTAACTTTACCTAAAGTACAAAATATTATGTATTTAATAACCCCTTATAACCCCTTCTAATAATTTCTCTTACACATTTCTAAATTATATTTTACAATATAATTGATATTGAATAGGATAAATAGAAAAGCTAACAGGCCTAAATAAATATGTGCACAATAATAATTGTCCTTTATTCGTTTATTCTTTTTTCGCTATTATAGGATGTTTATTTAGGAACTAAGGTCTAAGACCCATGATTATAGTGGCGGCGTTTATTCGCGACTGAACCATAATGAAAAGGCTGATTATAAAATAGTGTTACATACCTTTTTTGCATCGGAACAAGCGTACATTAATTACTTAGTGCTCCTGCACAATGGTTCTGATGTTAAATATAAATTATACTTGTACTACGTTCGGATACACGGCAGGGTTCCTTGTGTTCTGAATATAAAAGATTTAAACACGCTTCATCATCATCATATCAGCCTAATATGTTCGTCCACTGCTGGACATAGGCCTCTCTCAATGAACGCCAAGATGACCGATCTCCTGCTACTCGCATCTAACATGGACCCGCGACTAAACGGAGATCGTCGTCCTACCTAGTTGGAGGTCGACCTACACCCCACCCTACAAACACGCTTACCCCTTATTAATAATGAGTCCGTGATCTTCAAATAAATCAATACTCCTGAGAATGCAGAGTCGATGGCAAGTATCAATTAGACAATTTAATTATTAGACACTATGCGGACGCTCGTACGGTGACAAAAAATGGTTTCAGATTTCCTGACATTCCTCTGTAGGCAACTGAGTTCTTTACAACTTTCAGTATTTGTAGATTATTTAAGATGCCAATCACTTAATATTACCATGGACCAATCATACATGTTTTCATCCACATTTTCTTTAACTATGTATTACGATTTACGATATTATGAAAATGCACGTGTGAAAATGAATTTTCTTCCTTCCGTGTCAGAATGGGCAAATTTGCTAAGCATTTCTGGTACGCCACAGAACTTCGGATTTGGTCGCATGCAAAAATGTGGTTATAAATTTCGTGTGTATAATTTGATCAAAATGTATAATTTTATATGCGGGTTCGTGCTCGCAATCATTAAAATGTTTTACATGCTTTTATAAATTTGATAAACTGTTGTCCTTGTTGTCCTTTTGTATAATATAAAATTACCGATAATAAACGTTTATTACGTTAAATTTACTCAAAGCGCACGCAAGGAATAGCATGCACGATAAATGCTATTATTTTAAATGTTATCCTGACGAAATGGTCTTTATGCAAAATACTACCATGCTGTTAGTGTCCCAAAGCATTACAATTATGACTCACTATTTAAGAAAAACAGCAATATTTGCAGAATATTTATAGCCAGTAGGGTACACGATGGTAAAAAAATATGAATATTTTGAACACTATTAAAATTTATAATTATAAAAAAAAAAAAATATATAATTTTGTTAAAAATAAGATGAGTATTTTATTTAAATTTGTGACATGGTTTACCTACAATCACCAATCAGGGACAAATACTGGGTCTAACAAAACTAATTATTGTGATAACTGATAATACTTTAGGGCTTAGGGTGTGTACTATGTACGTGTTCCTTGTAGAGAGCTCGCTCTGAAAGTAGTATTTCTTTCACAGTGAACTCACTTTTGCACGGGGAAGACCAAAAATGAAAAACATTTGGTCTCTACAAGGAACACGTATACACCCTAAATCCTAAAGTATTATCACTTAGATATGATATTGAATGTACTGTCACTTCTTGGTGGAAATTCATGTTCAATTAAATAATTATACACTTTCCTTGCACTTATTCCACTTTATTTTAATAGATTTATTACAAAATTATAATATACACGACCGGTTTCGAAAAATTCATCATCAGGTGAGACACCTGAAAATTCATCACCTGAAAATTCATCATCAGGTGAGACACCTGATGATGAATTTTTCGAAACCGGTCGTGTATATTATAATTTTGTAATAAATCTATTAAAATAAAGTGGAATAAGTGCAAGGAAAGTGTATAATTATTTAATATTATCACTTAGGTACTTTTGTTATAACCTGTATACACGATGATTTAATTGCAATAACCCTGCTGGCAGTCGGGTAAAATGCACAGTGATATTTTAGCCTCATTTGCACAATATGGAACCAAATAATTATTACACCATGCCGAACACAATATAAGATGCAATATAGAAACCTATCAAGCAATTCATAGTACAAGTTTGCTACTCAATACTTGAGAGCCGAGAGCTGCTTGGCCAAACTGTTCAGTGACTTGACCAGAACTTCCCACTTGAACTTGTTACTTGATTAGAATCCACCTAGAACTTTCTAGGAATCTCTCAAACAATTATAGTATTGAAATATAATAATTATCGTATCGAGTAACCACTAAACGGTAAGAAAATATCCTGATTATGGTGGGTGGATCATCTGTGATGATCGTTAATATAACGTACTTAATTGAAAAAAAATTAAACTGATTGCAATAATTATTCCTATAAAAAACTTTAAATTTAAAGTATCAAATTACTTAGATAGGTATTAAAAATATCAGGGCAATAAAAGTAGGAAAAACATAAAATACTTGTATATGACATACGTAAACTGGTCACGTACGGCAATGTAGAAACTTTTAAATTAGAGCCAAAGATGAGAGTTGCAAAAATACCAGCAGTCCAGTAATTTGTAATAGTTTCTATCTTAGCAAATAGTTCAATATGTACGTGAGATGTGAGAACACCATCAGTATAAAAATGTTTGTAATCATAGATCTATCATATATTTTCGAATCTCAGTTTTATCACTTTTCTAAAAAGGAATGATATACTTCAAGTTACACGATGAATACGAAAATATAAAATATCTTTTCTGTTGTTGATATGATATGGACTGGTAGTTTATTAGATAAAACAATTATTTAGTAGCAATTATGAGTTCCAATTTCATCAATATCTAAGAAGAGCATTTTGTGTGACTCATCTTACACTCGTGAATTCGTGATACCTCAGTCAGGTTTTGCCAATTAACTTTAATGTTAAGAGACGACTCCGTTAACATTATCTTATTTGTTAATCTCCATGTTATTACCTTGTATGCTAACATTCAGAATATCTAATAATTCTGGGAGAATTTTGTGAGATACATATTTTAAAAACAAAAATATGTGAGGCTGTTCTTCTTGGTAGCGTGTTCTAATAATTCCACCTAACTTTAAATTATCTAATTAATGAGATAATTACTACGTAACTGACGTAACTCTGCATTATTTCTAAAGTATTATTCACTTCACAATAAGTCAGGATTACGTTAATTATGATAATACATACTTATATGTTTATCAACGATTTATCTTTAATGCTGCGCTTTCATAATTGAAAATGTGAATGGATGGAGTTATCAACCTTTATAACATAAGGGCAATTACTAATTTTTCCCTTATAATTTAAACAAACCTTGTAACTTACCTACTTTATCATCTAGCTAATACAGGGTGTAACAAAACTAAGAGATAATACTTTAGGGTGTGTACGTGTTCCTTGTAGAGAGTTCACTGTGAAAGTATCATTTGTTTTCACTTTTGTATGCGCAAGCGCCTGCACGCCCTAGCGTAACGAGTTTCCCCATACAACAGTAAAAAAATGGTCTTTCAGCGCTGCTACTTTCACAGTGAACTCTCTACAAGGAACACGTACACACCCTAAAGTATTATCTCTTAGTTTTGTTGCACCTTGTATATCTCGCTATAAATAGAATCCACATTTTTTATTTCAAATCATTTTCGCTGTCCTAAAGCCTCCGTTCATGCAAAAAACGTCAGTTTTCAAATTGTTAGTTACCCAATACCCATTTATCTACCCATGTCTTCAATTATAAGTACAAGTGTGTTTCGTTATGATAAATTGTCGAAATATGAATAAAATAATATGAAAAACATTAAGAGAAACATGGAGTGTTATAAAGTCACAATTCTTTATTAGGTCGTTATAAAGAAATGTTGAGGCATGGAAGTTATTGAAGTCTTAATTGTAATTTGCACGCAAACCTGCGTGCAGCTAAAGTGGTTATGGCGGACATATTTATTTTATTGCATAACTCAGTACAATACAGAGTTATGTTTCTGATTTTTCATCTAATTTATTACCTCTTCCACCGTCCTCTTTTTAACCGACTTCAGAAAAAGTAGGTTATAAATCAGACGCGTATGTATGTAATATTTCCAGAACTGCCCAATTTTCATACAAGTTAGTCTGTATGATCAGCATCGAACAAATGTGCCAAATTACAAAAGTGTATGTATTTAGATATTATGTATGTTTTTATGTTTGTGTTCGAATATCTCTGGAACTATCATCACGATTTCAGTAATTCTTTTTTGTTGTACTAGGTTCAACTCAGGGAATAGTGCAAGTTTCAGCAAAATCGGTTCAGTAGTTTTGGAGATACGGAGTTTAATTCTCAATTACGTACAATTTTGAAGTCGGTGTAATCTTTGTAAAATGAAATTCACAAGTGATTTTGTGACAATAATATTTGCAAGTAAGAGATGTACTTAACACATTCAATAATAAACCTATAAGGGCTAATATCCTGAGTCAAGTATAAGCAAGAACTCATACTGGAGTTAGGACAGCTTATTTCTATACAAAACACAATATGGAGATACAAGCACACGTCATATTATTTGTAATGCGTGTCCGGCTAAATACTATCGTGTCTCAAGTGAGCGTGAGCCCCACGATAAATTAATTTCATACTAAACATCATAACAAGCAAGAAATATTAACTAAACTATAACTTCAAACGTTAAAGTCCTCAGCAAATATACTGTGACAAATGAGATCAACTCGTTAGTCGGTGTAAATAAAATGTAAATTTTCGTTTTAACGATTCAATATGTCCGACTCTCTAAAATAATTATATGCGACATTACTGTTTATGTGAAATAGTTAGCACGTGCTAGTATCTGTATCATAACTTGCTGTCTGTATTGTTTCTTTGTCGACAGTCGGGAGCGATTTGCATTAATCGTTCACTTTATGACTGGCTCGAATAAATTTGTCTGCATTGTCTTTGTTTACGTCGACCTAAGTTCTTTCTCATCTTGGAGATTCTATAGTTCCTTACTTCCAATCAAATTGTAGTTCTAATTTTTCTGGAGTTTTTCTTAATGACACTGTACTACACAGTAGAGCTTACATTATTATCCTTTTTTTTCTTTATTTGGAACGAATTATCTCTTTTAATTTAGAGGATAGTTAATGTTTATTTCAAATATCAAACAGTATAAAGTATGTGTTATACATATAGGTACCGTATAAGTTAAAACATGAAAGTATTAAACATCTGAATATTATATCTAACTTATATGCAAAATTTCAGAAAGCTTAAATAATTATGCACGCGTGTTCAAAACAGATATGTAACAAACAAAACTCAGCTTTTTACTGTCCAAACAGGGCTCCAACTGAACCGTTTATTCAACACATTCGAAACAATTAAACTACACACAAATTGAAAATGTAAAATATTCAAATATATGAAAGCAAAGTCATATGTATTTTTATTTAATTATATTCTGAGTTTAAAGGTTATTTGCGAAAAAATATTCGCTTGTTAACTAAGAGAAAAAAACAAAAGATGATATTCCTTATAATTTTTTTTTAACGGGCTTTGGCCCACCACACATTCCCATTTCCCACCACTGTATCTCCTGTGTCGCCAGGATCGACAGTATTGACATAATATTCCTTATAATACTTATTGTGATTTTTCTGGATAATGATGGATGTTACTTGCATGTTGCATGTAAGTTGCTTTCTATGTCAACTAACCTGATATTCACCAGATACCTCTAACAAGAAACATCAAAGTACCGATACGTACTTACAAATTAATGCACAAAAGTTAATCTCTTTTAGCTAAAAATAACAAAATCAAAGGGGCCGGGAGAACGGAGATCATTCTATTTACGTTTATGTCACGGGCGTGAGGAAGCGTTTAAATCCACTCATTAGTTATTGTCAATGTTAAGACAAAATAGATATTACACTCTCTATTTGTTGCCCACTCTATGGTAAAGAATCTAAAACAGATTGTTGATGGGCATGCGTTCAAAAACGTGTCCTTTATTTAAGGATGCCCTGGAGCACATACATAATGAGTTTTAGAAAATGAGGCAACCATAGATGAAAGGACATTAAAAATCATTTTGTCAACTTCCATAATTTATGGGCCATCAGCTCCATGGTATTTACCGTCTATTTACGGATTTTTATGACGAGACGCATAACTCCACTGTTTATGTTTCCGCTGATTAAAAATAGGTGATTATCATAAACATAAATAAAGTGGAGATTAATAAGTGATATTTCATCTCGAACTATCGAGTCATCACCGATAATTACTTACTGCATTTTGTGTTCAAATGAATACCTTACCGATTTCTATAGCCCCTGTGCAATTGATAGACGTATCTTTATTACGTTTCATAGAAATTATTACAATAAATTATTGTACATTCAGATTATATTTCTAACGCGGTTTGAAAGTGATCACAATATCTTTACAGTTATTTCGAAGTTACTTTCAAAGAAGGTGAGGAATACTCCCCGTAATTAATACCAAATATTTTATAACTTCTGTATGTTTCTGTATGTTCAAGTATGTTTTTATTATTGAATACTATGTCGTTAAATAGTGTTTTTAAATTTTCTTACCTATTTATATCGAACCAATCATTCGTACCTGATTTTAATGTATTAAAGATCCATTGATTAATACATTCGCGTGATATACATTCGTTCATTTACAAGCATTATATCAGAATTAGCAGCTGCTCCGGTCAATTCAAAAACACATTACACTAATAACCCGTTGTGATTAAGCAAGTACAAAAAGTCGGGCATTACCAACCGACGGAGATCGTAAATCTTCCCGGTACAATCACGTGCTATAGACAATCGTTATAATTAAGTTCATCATGTTTGATATGGTATACGAAGTCCTTGTTATGAATATGAAAGTGTATTGTTACGATTCTCCCGGTTCATAGATCATAATATTAAAATACATACTAGTGTCCTATATTATGTATTATACGCTCAACGCGAATATTTATTTTACCGTAACGAACCGTACTATGCAAATTGTACTATGTCTTTTCCGAGACCCAAACAATTCAAGTTTCATCCAAAAATCTTAAACTATTCAACATTTTAAGGGGTTATAGATAAATGGATTATAAGAATAGCACAAAGCTTTTGAATGTTTGGCACGTCGAGTCATATTCATAAATCTGAATAAATAAGACGATATATTATATACTCCTATAAATATAAAGTTCTCATGAAGAATTGGATGTGACCAAAGCCTCAGACGTGAGCTTGTACAATTGGTTTTGACATATGAGCATGAAGCGTCCTTAAATCAACGCTAATAAGATTTCCGGTGAATTCCGACCGACGATCTACAACTAGACGGTCAGAGGTCAACTAGATGGTTGATTTACGTTTTTATAGTGACATAATAAAAATTATTTTTAAATAGGTGTGTCATTTGATATGTGAACTAAAAGGTAATTTACAATATTACATAAAGGTGTGAATCTAAATAAATAGAGAATTTGATTCGTAGATTAATAATAATTTTTTCTATAAATCGCACTTTGAGAACCTAATAAAGCAGATGTTCCAAAGGTAAAGGTAAAGACTTTTACATTAAAAGTAACTTTCGTTTTTAAGACTTGGGTTTTATAACAATATTCTTATTTCAGCATCATCAAAAAGCTCATGTTTTTTTTGAGATGAAGATACAAAATTTCACAAGAATAATCTTTGTCCACGATCAAAAATTTGCGATATTATCAGCCGTGTGTAGTCCCACATGTGTTACGGTCAGCAAAAACACAACCACTGCAAGTACACATGTGGTGTTTTTATGAAGCGATGTTCTAATTAACGCTGGCCGCCTTACAAGCTGTTAATTGACGTTTCATTGTCTGAACCGATTATGAGAAATGGTTTGTTCAATTCAGATTCATTATTGTTTGATGTGCCGCCGTGTTTAAGATTGTGACGGAGGAATAGAGAATTTACATGTCTGAGATAAAAACTATTCTCTTAGACGTGAATTTTTGAGTTTGATGCCTTCAGACTAGTTCTACTGACATTGAAAAGATACGGATAAGAATCGAACAACAATTATTGATGCTACATAGTTCTATGTTAAGTAAAAGACAAGTTCTTACTTAAGGTGACGCCTTGATAATTTGCCTGTAGCGATGTCCATTTTTCTCAGCAATGACTAAAGCTAAGAAATTAAAGTTCACTGTCAGTATTCATCATGTCTTTGTCTTTGAATTACCTATAGCATAACACGATTGGTCAACTTTCATAACACAGAATAATCAATCAAAAAGACCTCTGTAAAAAAAGGGATTCCTATTTTGCCAACAGAGGAGAGTGATATAAGCTTCCAAAATTTGTACATAAATTGGTTCTAGTATACACTTTAATTTGTCCATAGCTTGTATGAAATGTATTTATGGTTTTAAAATTACGCGACAAAAACCATTTTGTCGCTACGCCCTTTCCATTTTTTGCTGTTCCATTGCTTGTTTTCTATGAGAGGCCGGGCCAGCCTCGCATAGAAAACAAGCAATCTAAAACACATCCAACACGGTTTTTTACTTTAACATGGCGTCACCTTAACTCTATATCACGCCTACCTTAGAAATACACATACAAACAAACCGCCTCCCGAGATATGATGTAGCTAAATTAGGTGATGCTGACAAATCAGGTACAAATTTGAACTTTAACACCCAAGAATACGGGTCAGTTTTATATGAATCACGAAAATCATGTTTCCGAAAAATTCGCTGACTATACGAAAATGCAAGCAATCTGTAGGGGTGTGAATCTTTGAAGCGTAATTTTGTTTAATACAATCATTTCATCGGGTAGGGCGAAAAAACATCAAAGTGAGCTTCATATCGTACGTGTCAAAGACGATTCCCCTTTTGATTAAGAAATGGGGAAGTGGGAAAAATGAGATTTTATTATGAAAAACAAAAGGTGTAATAAGCTGTATTAATACAGGGCGAGATTATTTGCACTAATTTACTTTAGCACCTTTCATTTAGAACTTCAGACGAATATTAGGTGTAGTAATATAGCGTGGCCCTTGCCCACATGAAGTTAGTCGAACTAGTTATAGTACCAATTTGTGAGCAATAAAGAATGATCTATAATTTATCTAAAGCTGAACTTAATAGACTTTAAAAACATTAAAGTTGGCAATTCAGATCGATTACAAATACCTCAATAGTCTGTTCATACAAATCATAACAGAGAATGTCTACAGATGAATAAGGACAGATCAGCTGTGTTTATACCATTAAATAATACACATAGATCTGTATCAAAGACGAACCTATGTGTAAATGGTTTATACATTTAAGATGTCCTAAGTGGTCCAATGAGCCGGAGAGCTGAGAACGTGAACGTTTGAATAAATTATTTCCTCCCGAGGCGAAGTGGTCAATGTACAATATAATAGACGATGTCCCTTTGTATTGCGCTGAATGAGTCCGCTCTTCTATCTAGGGTTATAAGAGTATGTATTAAGTCTTTTAGAATTTTAAAATCGTTGGGTGTTTCAAAAGCACTTGTTTTTGAATTAAATATAATAGCTGTAAATTTAATTAAAAATGTAATGGAACGGCAACATATTATTTGCTACAGAATACTATTTGTTACACATATTTATATAACTAACTGTCCCGGCAAACGTTATTTTGCCATATAAAGTATTTCTACTTCATCAGTTGATCCAAAATCTTCCCCCCTCTTTTGTCGCCTAGTTCGCCCTTCGCCACCTCGTTCGCCCTTGTAGGGGGGGGGGGGGGGTTATACACCAAATGTTGAGTTAGAAAACACAGTAAATAATATGAAGTAAGTCCGTTAAAGAAAAACGTTTGATACAATATCTTACCTCTCTTTGATCCTCTTAGAGAGGTGGGGGGGTAAAATTTTATATACCAGATGTTGAGTTTAAAAAAGACAAATATATCTGCGAAAACCGTTTGCTAATCGGATCAGTAGTTTTTGTATTAAAGAAAAAAGTTTGAAAAAATATGACTCCCTCTTTTGTCTCCTTAGAGGGGTGGGGGGAAAATTTTTTATAAACCAGATGCTAAGTTGGAAGAAGACCAATATATCTGCGAAAACCGCATTCAAATCGGATCAGTGGTTTTCGTGTGATGCTGGAACAAACATACAGACAGACAGACAGACAGACAGACAAAAAACTAACCACATTTTTGGCTTCTATAGCGATGTAGTAACACCCCCTGCTTATTATTTTTTGAATATTTTTAATGTACAGAATTTTCATTTCTACAGTTTTATTATATGTATAGATATATAGATATAAAACATATTTGTTACACAATTCTGGATCATGCCCGCAACTCCAAATTGCGCCAAAATTCGTATATCGCACGGGAACCGTACATTTTTTCGGGCTAAAAAGCAAATTTCAGCAGAATTTAAAATACCTAACGATACTAATAAGAGTTAACTAAAAGCATTACTAGCGAAGAAGTAAATATTATGTAGTAGAATAAGCTACGTTGTTACTTTTGTCGCATGGTTTCTTAAAATATGTAGCTCTAATATAAAAACCTAATTAATTAGTCATGATCTAGAAACATGTAAAAATATAAAGCTTATTTCTAGACATAAATTTCAACGAAAAACATAAAGCAGAAAATGTTTCAAATAATATTCAAATGTGAGCTCATTCTGAAAACGATATTATAAATATCTTACACGTTAACGCTCCACTTAATTTATTTGTGTCTACCACATCAATTAAAACAAAAACCAGTTTCAAAATAAACATTTATTTATGCAAATTCTCAAAAACTTAAATCCATAAGGCACCGAACTCAGCTCTAATCTGGTACAAATTTAGAAGGATAAATCATTTCAATATTATCTAGCCGTAAGCGAAATTCAAGATTACGACTTTATCGACGCACCATATTCCGAAGGCATTCCCTTTATTTTATTGCAGACGGAGGAAGATGATTTATGTTCCCGAGACAAACGCGGGGGACTTTGAGAGTTTTTGCTCCGAATACTGTAAGAATTTAACGCTGATTAAACTGTAAAATTACAGACGGTTCGCCTTTGACAGATGCGGCACCGAATAATAGAATTATGTACACGCGTTCCAAGATTTTTAATGGAGCGGTGTCTCCTCGTCCTTTGTGAATCCACTTACAACACAATGGCAACAAAGATAAGTCTGGCAAATTGTAAAATACACTCTCAATTATTGCATAGAAGTGTGTCGATGCGTTACGTTTTTGTAAGGGACAGAGGCGGCGTCTGAGGCTTATGAAAACATGTATCAAAGCGAGCCACTAGCGTGCGGTAGTATTGTTGAAATTCTTTATAATAATAAAAAAAGTGTCGAATAAAAGTGATGTAAGTGAAAAAAGTTATTGTGAACCTGGTCATAGTGAGAAAAGAAAGTTGAAGTAGGTACTGCAATTTTATGTAAGCTGGTGCTATTAAAATATATTATTATTTTAGTCAAATAAAAAGTTCCGTTTAAAGGTATTTTAAACTTTCGATAAAAAAGAAAAAAAAAAAACGAAAAACTACCAAACTACTAACTAGGGATAACACTATATTTTAAAGTGATAGGTCAAATTATATGATTTAAGCCTTATTTTTCTTGAACATTAAACCAGCCTAGTTAACCAGGCTGGTTTAATGCTCTAAGTTATTTTCAAGCTGAGCAAAAGAGATAATAATTAATGTTATAAGAAAAGGTATAATATTATAGATCTTGAAAGATACACCTAAACTGTTTTTAAAAAACTTAACACATAATTTTTTCATGTGATCAATTCACAAAATTAATAGAAACCCTGCCAATGACGAGGATACCAAAATAATCAATTACATTTTTTTCTTACACACCCATTCTTCACAGCCATAAGTGGTTAATATTATGAAATATGAGCCAGCTATCGACTCGCAGCATTTTTTTGTCAATAATTTTTGGGCAATTTTATACATTCTGACCCCACCCCTCTGACGATTGTTTTGTCAGACTAACACCTGGCTGTAAACAACTGCAACCGTTACTGGTCCGAGGTACCCCCTCTTCGCTCACTGGTCCAATTAATGAGCTTTTTAACTGTTCCTTTATGCAAATTCTGTTTTATAGAGCTAATCAAGAACTTGTTATGATTAAACACGTTTTTATTTATTTTTAATTATTTTCGAGCAAATTAGGCATCCTCGGCCCAATTTAAAAAAATATTTATTTTGGATATTAATGAAGTATCGGCAAATATTTAATTTAAATAAAAACAGTACCTTTAAAATATCGGATAAATAGCAAGTGTCCTAAAAGGTAAAACTTGTAAAAAATGTTAATGGTTCGTAAATTTCGGCGGCATCTTTCAAGATATTGGATCAAACCCAATAATCATCCAAATCATTTAAAGACAAGAACATTAGAGTGGCGATAAATTCACCCTTATTAATTTCAACTTTAATATTATAAATATTTCTTTAGAAATACTGCATCGTTATGACCGTCCACAGTTAGGCACCGGTCACACTTTTCCTTTCCGCAGAAAACCAAACGACCCGACAGCTGCAGCTGGATTTTAAGCGCTTCTGCCTACACAAATATGGACTGTAATACCCATGAATACAATTTAATTTTACCTGCAATGGTAACAAGCTTGTTTCAATACGCCGGAGAAAATATATAATTGAAACCTTACCGGGCCTCGTTTTAGTTCCAATTATTAATTATGAACGGCCTGATTTACATAATTTTCTTATTAGATACGAGTTAAATTATGTTCAACCCTGTTTTAACATATCATAAATATTGATGTTCTTTCATATTATAATCGAATGATAACTTTTTAATTTTCTTGTCAGTAGTGTAGCATATACCAAATATCAATTCTTAGAGAACCAAAGCCATTGCGTTCCGAACGGGTAATCAATAATTTTTAATTTGAGTATTAGTTTGACCTTAAATTCCCTTTTGTCTTTCTTATCTTAGCCTTTGTTTTCGTTGGGGGTTGAATATTTAATAGTTATATAATCATAATCATAACATCTCTTTTATTTTGCTTATAAAATATCTACTGAATAATATGATGTTATACTTACATTAATCGTTACCACGAATTTGCCTCCGGACATGGAAGCTCTGAGTCGGGTGTACCCAAATAAAGCACTTAGGATACGCCTTATCGTGTTACAGCAAAGGGTTACACTATTAAATACCCGCAAAATGACCTACAGCATTGGCAGAAAATACATCATCTGTCTTCTAAAATTATGTATCTATCTGAATTCAGATGGTTCTTTATTTTACTTATACATT
The DNA here is from genome assembly GCA_905404155.3 of Plebejus argus. NCBI lineage: Eukaryota > Metazoa > Arthropoda > Insecta > Lepidoptera > Lycaenidae > Plebejus > Plebejus argus. Next base: position 8,795,968 of record FR989941.1, on the reverse strand, counting down.
TCAAATTTTATTATATTTACAATGAATTTCAGTTAGATTATAACATACGCGCAGTAAAACATGACTAACAAAACACTCAATCTCATTTACATAGTGAAAATTTGCAAAGAAAATAAGAATATGTTTTGACTGCTAATTTTGTGTTTCGCGCACCACTGCATCCATTTTAATGCATAATATCGTACTTATTTCAGAACAGTTGCATTATCTAGACGCTGCATTATTTTTTTTTTATTTCCACCATCCGATTGTATTATTTAAAAGTTGGTGGAGTTTGTTTTACATTCTGAAGTCAAGACGTTTAGGAAAGAACATCGAAATTTTAATAATATAATATTGGCCTCACAAATCACCCAAGAAACATAAATATCAAGGCGACGATAAAATTCTAGACCTACTTCATAAATCTATTAAAAGAGGCAAATAAAATATAGCAACAAACACCCTTATCACAGCAAACACTTTTCAAACGTTTATGGTCGCAAAGCCTACCCACTTCTTACACCGATAAGGTCCTATCGAAACCACAAAATATGGGAACATTTTATGAAGTGCGCTCTACTGTAATGAGATAGGATACAGTCAATTTTGTCCATTGTTATGGATAAACGTAAAATCCGGAAAAATACGAGCCACTGCCATTTTGCCGGTTTTCGTATCGTTTTTGTAAGGTCTACTAGCATGCGTGACCTGGGTTACAATGAGATACATTGTTCCACTTTCGTACAATATTTTGCGGGTTTTTAGGGTTCCGTAGCCAAAATGGCAAAAAGGAACCCTTATAGATTCGTCATGTCTGTCTGTCTGTCTGTCTATCTGTCTGTCTGTCTGTCCGTCCGTATGTCACAGCCACTTTTCTCCGAAACTATTAGAGCTATACTATTGAAACTTGGTAAGTAGATGTAGTATGTGAACCGCATTAAGATTTTGATGCAAAAATGGAAAAATTAAGGTACAACTGAAACAAAAAAAATTTTTTTTCATCTAACCTATGCGTGTGGGGTATCTATGGATAGGTCTCTAAAATCATATTGAGGTTTCTCATATCATATTTTTCTAACCTGAATAGTTTGCGAGAGAGACTCTTCCAAAGTGATAAAATGTGTGTCCCCCCCCCCCCCCCCCTCTAATTTCTAAAGTAGGGGCATGATAATTCTAAAAAATATATATGATGTAGATTCCTATAAAAACTACCAAGGAAAATTGGTTTGAACGAGATCTAGCCAGTAGTTTTTTTATACGTCATAAATGGTAAACCTTAATCTAAATTTCATTAAATCGACTGAAATATAAAAATAAATCAAAAACCTTTTAATTTCATAAAAATAAACCTTATTGCTGCTGCGGAACCCTTAATGGGCGAGTCCAACTCGCACTTGGCCGCTTTTTTATTGATAATTCACTCATATTATATTTTATGACAGAAGCTATTCAAAAACAGCTTAAAACCTAGTTATACATTTTATACAAACCATTTACATACTAGTAATGACGCTACTAGATTTTAGTAATAATTATACTTATTATAAGTGTCGCTACTACTTACATTATCTATCTATGCATTAATGTCTACCGTATGTCACACCCACTTAACAAGAAAAAGTATTAATTACTCTTCCATTAAACATTTCATTGCGAGTACCTTATGGTGTGACTAAAACAACAATATTATATTTTATGAGGTGTTAATCTCTTTCTAATAATGGGAACTTCTTGTTTTATTCTCGACACATGTGGGCTTCTTTATTTCTCTCTTTAATCTTGACATAAATTTGACTTAACACGACATTAATGAGAAGATTTTGTCTTTTGAAATCATTTTTTATTTCATAAACAGAAATAATACCGGCTGCATTTTAAAACGTAAAAATGTTTACTTTGTCATCATTCAATATTTTAGTTTTCAGTTGAAGAAATAGATTATGTGTATTAACTTACATTTCCATTCCATTTCAAAGTTTTTATTTTCAACTTTTTTTTAAGCTTCTTTTTTCATTTGTTTCATTTAGGGTCAAGTGATGCAAACGGTGGTCGAAATGCTCCGGTTGTAAAATTTTGACATAAAACATGAATGGCGGAATCCACAACAAAACCTCAACAAGAATGTGCTTATTAATTCATATTATACGGCTGCGTGGACTTCTCGAAACGACAATGGACAGAAGACCACAAAAGTCGATCTTTAGAAGCAGGAATACAATAAATTACTACGTTTATCTTTTAAGACGCGTACACACGAGGGTTTTTTGTACATTCCCTCTCGAACGCGCTTGTGTTCGGATACAATCATTTATCTTGCGATTCCAGGGTCGTATGAATGAGCTTAGACGACATTTAGTTATAGTGTGCGACGAAGAATTCCTTTACAAAAACTTGTCCCAAAATTCTATTAATATATTATAGACTTGTGGACAGTTGAAATAAAGTTTTGAAATAGATTTGAATAACAATAAGAAATTTGGAATATTGATTTACATAAGTTTTATTGATAAAATATGTCGAAATGACACTGCTATATTATTATATGTCCACCTTCGAATATTTATTCACGTTTGCAGATAAAAAGAAAGAAGCAACAGTTTCAAATTGAAAATATTTTTTTATGAAGTAAGGGGACAAACGAGCAAATGGGTCACCTGATGAAAGCAACTTCCGTCGCCCATGGACACTCGCAGCATCAGAAGAGTTGCAGGTGCGTTGCCGGCCTTTTAAGAGGGAATAGGGTAATAAGGGAGGGCAGGGATGGGAAGAGAATAGGGGAGGGTAGGGAATGGAATAGGGTAGGGGATTGGGCCTCCGGTAAACTCACTCACTCGGCGAAACACAGCTCAAGCGCTGTCTCACGCCGGTTTTCTGTGAGGTAAATAAAAGTGCATATTATGGTCATGTTAAATAAAAAGAATTGTAATAGTTATAACATCATGATAATGAAAACAAAAGGTAAGTATCATGATTTTTGCCTTTTAAGGTTAAAAAAATAACATTACTAAGAAGAATCCAAAGAAATTAGATTCTCGGTATTCAAGGAGGATACCTATCTTTTATCAAAAAGCCTCTCAAAATAATCTAATATTCACGAGGAATACTCGTTCCGTATATTCCACATAATATCTTTCATGTCAATGTTTCTAATGCAAAATAAAATAATACCAAACAAAATAGGAATTTCAGGACGCGTCTATAAGAATTGGCAGATGCTGTAAGTACGAAATACGTTACATAACTTATTCGTCACAAATCACACTACATGGAAATCGCAAGAATAAGTTTTCTCGAAAAAAGAAAATTCTATCATTATTGGCCGCTTTTTTCACCAAAAGTCCTTATTAATTACCAGGCATAGACTTGAGCAGGACTGGACTGGACCCTAGCATTAAATATCTAAGATTTTTAGTAATATATAAATTAATAGTATTAATACGTACTTTTCAAAAACATTTAAGGGACCAGTTTATAATAATTATTTAATAATTATATCCGAAGAGAAGAAAATATTTCTATAACTAAACTTTATGATCATAGTTCATAGAGCTTTCAATGTAATAATTTATGCATACCATGTACATGTAGATAGTGAGCTAGAGAAACATGTAGAACCATTGTTAATTGTGTAGAAAATGGATCATCCTAAATGACCCACATGTCTTTCATTATACCTTTTGTCTCTAGTAATTCAACAGAACGTATTTGTCAAAGGTACGGGCACTAAAGCACTCGGAAGCAGGTACCCTTTGTTTGCCCGACTTACATTTCATATTCAAAAATTATGCGTTCATATTTCAAATTTGGTTACAGAATGGTTTTAGACCATTCATCGTTGCTTTATGGAAATGTAACAATTCATGTTTTTGAACTATTTGCATCTGAACGAGTCTTATGATTATTAATACATCCTATGCATGTTCTGTAAGAATTGCAGGCGACATTTGAATAAACAATACGTCATAGTGATTGATATTTACAAGGCATGATATTTTTGATACTTGTCCAATATAGACAGGATGTGTAAGATGTGTTATGTTGATGTGTAAAGATGAATAAATCAAACATAGATTTTGAAGTGGGAGTAACAATAGAAACATCACAAGTAACGCTTCTTTATTTAAATTTTATAATTAAATAATTTCAAACAGCGCACAGCGTTAAAAAAATGATTACATATGTTTTCAGTTTGTAGCTGTTGTACTATCAGGAAAGTTGATTCCTAGGCAGATGGGACACCTACGTGGTTTGGTCGCGTTTCGGCAGACCCAGTCAAGACCACAATTAACATTAAATTGACATGATCCGACCAAATGACGTTGGTCTGATAACTGCCAAGGAATCAATTTCTTCGATGGTACAAAATGAAATGCAATTTCAACCAATTTGACAACTTTATTTCGGTTAATTGTAACGTTTTAAATCTACAAACATATTGGCTAAATTTCAAAGAGGAAATTTTATCCTCGAATAAATCTAATTCAAATTGCAGATTATAAGCCGCATTAGAACTGAGTGACAGATTAAACTTCCAACCCTCTTATTAGACGAAAAGGGTCTTCAAGGACTGTCTAAGCTTCCATCTTTTTGCCTGTATAATAACTAGTTTGCGCTCACAGCTTTGTAAATTATCTGGTGTTCACAAAATCAAGATAATCTTCTTATCGAACATTTTATGAGCTTGGGTTAGACGTTTTATAATAAAAAAAATCAATCTTTCATCAGATATATTGTACCTAATTGTTGTCAGTAGATGTTACGTCACATCGGTCTATATATGCTCATTACATGATTCTGAATTATTGCTAGTAATACCCTAATCCAAGATTGTTAAATTAATTACTAATTGCTGTAGAATGTTAGCCGATGTATTTCAATTACAGTATGGTAAGGCTTAATACAGGGTGCAATTATACCTTCCTGCCAAATTTTAATATATTGATCCTTGTTAAAAATAAAAATACACGTATTTTTTCTTTTGTAATCACTCAGTACTAAAATGTTGAGAAATAGCTTCCGAAAGTTATCCTTAAAAACACTACTAATAATGGACACGACGCGTATCCCGCGCGTGATGTGACCCCGCGCGCGCGCCTCCCCCCCGCGTTACCCCCGGACATTCCTTCGCGCCGCGAGTGACTATTCTGCAACGATTTTAAATGGGATTTATTATTATGTTAATAAAAAAATATATAACACCCAATTTTTTTGGTTAAATGGACTCTCCTAATGATACCTAAGCTCTGGAAAAAATTTGGCAGGAAGGTTTAATGGCATCCTGTATAATCAGTATCTAAATTCTATCATAAATATCTTAATACGTTTTTTTTCAATTTGAAACCATAATAAAATATTGAATATTCAGATTGTTGATAATTCTTGTTATAAAAATTTTTGTTGAGTATTTCGGGATTTTTTATTAATATTTTTTTAGTGCAATACAAACTATTTTTCTATTTGGAAATGTTTCAAACATAGTTTTGGCTAAAGCTGAAGCTATTTGAGTTATTAATTAATGAAATGCTGAAACAAAAAGTTTTACCAATTTTATAAAGTCCGAATATTTTTTATTTATTTTGAACCTTATTGAAGGCGTCTTAACAATGATTAAAGGCAAATCTAGTAATAGTCCCTAAACACCTAAGTTGCGGGGATTAGTTGTCAGGGCGTTTAATTAAATTAAATTAAAAAAAAAAAATATTATTAAAAACATAGTATTATCACAGTGTAATAAATAGGTATTATATTAATTGCCAGTAAAGTATTTTACATTAAAAATACTGCCATAAATTATTATATTTCTTCTGAAACAAGCTAGTTTATAAAAAAAACCTTATTTTACATCTCCATGAAAAAATAACAACTGCTTATCTGAGTACTGCTCTTGACATTTTTACGCATTGATTAAAATTATTACATTCTTCAATAGAGGATGTGGAGGCTAAGATAGGCCTATAAATACACTTGTAACAGCCAAGTAATTCTATATTGTCATTATCACCAAGTTCAATGAGCTGGTGATGGTCCAAAAAATCTGAGAAACAATAAAGTGACCTATTTATGACTATACAGCATCAGATAAGCTAAAATTTCATGTTATAAATACACGATAACGTTTATTTATTTCATCTCCGGCTTATCTATTTGTTTTTGTTTTGATATATGTAACTGCTTTATATTTTTCATTATAATCTTCAGATCTAACGCCCCAGAATAAATGGATACGGCATTAATCAATTTCTGATAGCCGGTATCGATTTCGAGTTAGTTTATATGATCGATACTAATAAAATTATTATCATAGACAAGATATCTCCATTAAGTATTAGGAATGATATCTAGGCCGGAGGGCGCGGTGTGCCTATAAATAAGACCAAAATGTTGATATTAAAAGCCGGTAAGAATAGAAATGGGTTGACACTTCGGGAAATGGATGTTCCACTAATCGGCGGTAGATTATCTATATGTGTCAAATGTAATTTCTCTATGCCCATAAATATTTCAGTTTAGGTTGTGTGGTTTTGTTTACGACTTCAAATATTTACTGCGCTGTTAATTATATTGTCTTTGCTATGGTTATTTTGTTTGTTATTTATATCGGTATTAAATGTAGTGATTTCTGCAGAGACATTTAAAATTAATGTTAGCCGGTCATTGATAACTGTATTATAATTTCATTTTTATTTTTCAGTTCATTCGTATTATAATAATAATTACTAAGTATGTAATATATTTAAATTTAAACTTCCTAACTATTCCCTTTAACCATGGGAACTATTAACTAATCAACTCGATTTGCCAAATCGGTGCCAGCCCTAAATTTAGAAGGAATTTTAAAAGCCATATCGTAGGTGGTCTCTGAAACTAAAGCGTTAAATTAGTCGATATTATTTTACCACAAAAACAACGTTCAAATCCGCTCACAATTACATGCTCGAACTACTGGATACGGTGCATCAATACGCCAGTCACTTCCCTTTCTCTCAACTAATCTATAGTCACAGTTATATTGTGATTTATAGCTGTTATACTATTATAATTATATGTATATCTATTTAATAGAATAAAACTTTAGTTAGCTACTAGTTGACCCGGCAAACGTTGTTTTGCCATTTAAAGTATTTTTACTTCATCAGTAATTGATACAAAATCTTACCCCCCCCCCTTTGTCCACTAAGAGGGGTGGGGGGAAAACTGATGTTAAGTTGGAAAAACAGTTAATAATATGACGTAAGTCCATTAAAGAAAAAATTTAATACAAAATCTGACACCCTTTTGGGTCCCCTTAGAGGGCTAGGGGGGAAAGTTTATACACCAGATGTTGAGTTGGAAGAAGGCAAATATATCTGCGAAATCCGTATGCAAATCGGATCAGTAGTTTTCGTGTTAAAGCAAAAGTTTGATACAAAATCTATCCCCCTTTTTCGTCCCTTAGAGGGGTGGGGGGGGGAAAATTTTTATACACCAGATGTTAAGTTGGAAGAAGACAAATATATTTGCGAAAGCCGCGTTCAAATCGGATCAGTAGTTTTCGTGTGATAGTGGAACAAACATACAGACAGACAGACAGACAGACAGACAAAAAACTAACCACAGTTTTGGCTTCTATAGCGATGTGGTAACACCCCCTGCTTATTATTTTTTGAATATCTTTAATGTACAGAATTCACATTTGTACAGTTTTATTATATGTATAGATGGTAAAAAAACAATTTTTACTAGTTACCTATAAGTAATAAAAAATATTATTTTACCAACATTTGCATCAAAAGATTTCTTTGATTTGTCTTATTGTATTTTGATATTGTTAAAATTTCTTGTTGTTATTTGATTAAGTTTAAGATAAAGACTAAAACATGCTTTGAAAAGTCACGTTAACACTACATTTTCAACGCAAAAGATATTTTGATGATCATGACGGAAAGTAATTTCGAAACGCATTCTTATAACAAGACATTGTAAATGTAATCTTAAATTTTACTTTTTATATGACATTTTATAGCGTGTAGGTTTCTCCTGCATATTATTAGCCATATCTGATCGTCGTCTCGACAGAGCTCGCATAATATCGCTATTAGGTACGGGTTTTTGCCATTTGTTTTTATACAATAACTTAGCATTACGTGTGATTCGACTACAGCTGGTTCCGCGACAGCACGACTTCATTTATTGTACTATAAAATTGTGGGTGGAGCTATCGACCGCGTATCACTCTTCGCACAATACAACCGACAAGGATAGCTATACTCGAACAAAAACAAATGAAGTGCCCGAGCGAGATGGAATCTATTATTTCAAAAATCACTAGGATAGAAAAATGGGGGCCATAGTTACCCTCATTAATAAGCTATTAGATTACCCGATGTCCCATCGGCCGATTGGTAGGCCGGGGAATCCCAATAAACGCGACCCCCACTTCCACTCCGATAGTCGTTCGAGATTCAAAAGAAGCCCTTTGAGCTCGAAACAAAACGGCCCAAAAGACCCCGCTCTAATTCTCTTTACGATCTCCGATTTCAATTGCTCCTTCAAAATTTGAATGTGGGGAGGGACAAAGTTTTGTCACGTAGGGCCTTCTAAAAGAATATATGAGCACATAGAATGCGGGCGCGCGTCATAGGTACCCCATTAAGTAGAGTGCCATAGGCAAGGGCGATATCAAATCTGAAGATCAGATTGACAAATACAACCGGCATTCATCTCCGGCCGCTCTGTTATTAAACATATAAGAATTTACTTTTTTCTTCCATTTAGTTTAAATCTTGAAACCCTTTGACATTAAATATTTACAACTGAATAAGCTTCATTGTGCTCGAACGTATTCTGGCTACTATTTTGTCCCCAACGTTTTTTGATATCGATCATTTTTTGTACCGTACCATTGTGCAAAGGTTGAGTTAGGATAAGATCTTCCAAATGTCACCGGGCTTTTTACCGTATTTTATTGTTTATTAAAGGGAGTGCTTCTTGAACCATACAAAAGCTAGCAAAAGCTCCCGGTTCCCGCAGGACGAAGCTCCCACGATAAAAATAGCGACGGAAAAACTGCTATTATTATCACCATGCTCTACTCTCTAGCCTGATAGTAGCTTATTATGTAACGCTGTAACAAAAACAGGGTATATCATTATATATAATTATTCATTGATTAATATTTATGAACTTTATCCATCTTCAATAACCGCAATATTTATTCTAGAATACCAAAAAATAGACATAAGAGTGAACAATAATTACCTATAGCTCCTTTACTTAATAAAATGTATGCTTGCAGTTAACATTTACGCCGAAACTAAATGTCTGAAAGCCCAGATTTTACTCATTCGTTTTCGAGATATTTTACTAAAAAATAAAAATACACGACACAAAAATATGTGGCGGTCCCCCAAAAATAAATACAAAATATCATGCCAAAAAATTAAACCGTTTCCCAAACACTTCACTTCAAACAAATGAACAAGATTTTGTGCTATAAAATAGATAATTAAACATTATATTATAATCATTAATACTAAAGAAATTACAGTGTTGACTATAAGTTTTCGTAATCCTTTAGGATCATAATCTCAGTCCAATTTGAAACTCAAGACTAAATTGTAAGTTATGTTGGAACTTTTACGTTTATAAGATGAACTATCGGGAACTTCTCATAGTAGGGTTGCTAATGATAGGTTTTGTAATTTAACAAAATATAGATTTTACTCTTACAAGTAAACGTTGTGACAGGGAATCTATTTCCAATAAAAAGCAGGAGCTATAAAAATAAATAGGTAGCATTTCAAAGAACACCACAGCTATACAGTTGCTAAAATCAATTTTTAATAACGATGTAATAGTAGCCATTAAACTATAGTTACCGACACTTACTTGCAATGCTAGAAACGCAGGTGGATTCCAAGTCCCACCTTTATAAAGGGAGGATTCCCCAGTAATTGATTATTGTCCTTTGACCTTTACTAATTAAAACATAAATACTAGGTGAACTTAGCCGTGTCCTTGAAATCAAATTTATGCAACACTAAAATAAGTTTTACTTGCATTACTGTATAATTTTGCTGTACCTAAGTAATTATCTGAAATTAAGCTTATAATAATATGTGCTGCTGATTAGGCCAGAAGAACGTATAAGTAGATATTATATAATATTTAAGTGTTGTATGTACTTAAAAGTTTGAAGATCCCGATGTATGTAGTTGGTAGAAATAATAGAACCCCTAGCGAAATTCTTGCGCTGGTTCTTCTCGCTGGTCTAGTTTCCCAACGTTCAGTGGCAGGTATCATTGTAGACTTGCCTCTCAAAAAGAGTAAAATACTCTATTATCCTAAAATAAAACTATTTTGATTTTGATGATAATGATGAAATGACATTGGAAACTGAGTGAAAATTAACTTTGGCTGACGATATCTTGTAAGAGGTAGCCCTGGTAAGAGGCAGCCGGATAAATTCGGATCCGATTACACGTCCGAAGATTGTAGATACGGTTGATTGTTTGCCTCTCAGCGTGTTTACACACTTCGACTAATGTTCCCCCGTTCGAGGACAGTCTCGAGTTACTCGGGCTGGGAAAAGTACGTTCTGCGCATATTGAGCGGACGGTAATTACTGATTCATTGACTTTTCCCTTCATTTTTATTTGGCTACAAGGACGAGTTGCGCTTCTTTCATTTTAAATAATATAATAAATGTTTGCCTGTTATAATGTTTTATGTTTGGACCTGCTAAAGTAAGCGTTTCCTATATTATTTTTGAATCAAAATCAAAACGTGTCATTTAATTTCTCGCTTTCCTGTTTCGTTATTGCAAAGAATTTTTCAATATTTTTAAAAATGTACACATTTTTTTGTTTGTATTTAAACTCTGAGTTTATTTTATTGCAAAACAGTTTTGAAAACTTAATTAATTCCAAAAATTTATATGTATGTCAATTGCACATTCTGAAACTGACAAATATTTACAATCAAATGTTAAAATTATTTTGTTGGAAAATGGAAACGAAAGTTGGAAGCCAATTTAGAACTTTTGAATTAAAATGGTATTATTTAATTTATTTGAAATAGTAATTTCAATTTTTGGGAAATTATTTTGGCGTGAGCTTAAAACATAACCCAGTATAACTGGCCAGGGGAAATCCCCTGGCTTATGACAAATTTTTAAGCTTACAACTTTTTAGGAGCAAACAATTTCACAGGACACTCGTAGACTTTGAACATTGTTAATTTGATATCAAATCAGGTGTCATAGCTAATAACTCATTTTTGATTCGACTGCACACTGTTTTGTCTTTCAATTTCGTCTTTATCATAACAATCTGTTCGTTAAAGTTTATCCAACGTTCCTGGAACATCGCTTCAATGGCTAAATTTCTGGCAACAGCTGCCGATTGCTCAGATTGTACAAAACTTAATCCCTGTTGCGGAACCATATTGAATTTCTCCGCTCAATTTAAGTTTTTTTTACTGTCGCTGACTGTCGCCTTAGCTATTATATCTCGAATTACACGGTAGCTTCAATGTAACCTTAGCGCTGTCGGCGTCTATTTGTGTATCATCTTTCATTTTTCAAGTGATCCTAGCGCGACCAGTAGGTGTAACTGTAGGCGTTTCCAAATCAAGTTTGGCGCTGAAGTCAAGAAGCTATTCTCATTGTACGAGTAAGTCATTCGTATTTGCCTACATAAACAACGATAGTGTGATTATATATTTTTTTTGAATCGTTATCTCTATCTCCATACCGTTTATTTTACAATGTTTTGCCAATAAATAAATGCAAACCATTTTTTTATATGGAAGTATGCAAATATACGGCAAACACAACGCAAGCTGTCGCTTTTCCATGTGAATTAAAAAAATGGCGACCAATTTTTAAATTTCGAACGCAACTTGTCTCACCAAAAGGACGAGTGTTTGCCGAACTTTATACGAAACAAATTAACTTTAAAAAACTGTGCGCAGCTGTAGGTAGGCGATGCATCTAACAATATTTGCTTTGCAGTATACAATAAAAGTGAGTAAACATAGACGGCAATTACTACACCGGTAACATATTTGTTTAGGACTGAGAAATTGAAGTGTCTTCGAGCGTGCCAAGACATTTCGTTCGTGGTATTTCTTCGGCTCCCGTTTAGAGACCTGGAAGCGAATTTTTGCGTTCGAAATTATGCTTTATGACTGAATGTTAGGGTCGAGAATCAGTTGCACTTTGACGGGACTCCGTGTATGCCTGTCGGTCGATTGTGTAAATAATAAGAGACAATAATGAAGCGAAACAATCGTGTGCTGTAATGTGTTTGATTTATAAAGCGTTGTTAGAACGATCTCCTTGATATGAATTTGTCTGACATCAGTTAAACATGTTTTCTGAGTACCTAATTTACATTAGAACCAAGTTGATGATGAATATAATTCAATATTGTCCGTGATAGTTGTTTTTTCTGCAATATACAGACTTTTGTATGGACTTTATAACACTTGGGTGCTTGTCCATACAAATCACAAGTAAATTACTCTCTCAGTGCTGCTACTTTCACAATGAACTCTATACACACCCAAAAGTATGATCACTTCGTTTTGTTACCCTGGCATTACCAAATATCAATATAAAATTTGTAAAAAAAAATGTATTTAAATTGTTTTTTAAATTCCTGCCTTTAAATAAAACTCGTTTATGTTATAGCCTATAGCTAATTATTAATTAGTATTTTAGATAAACACACAGATTTCAAAATTCGTAAAGTAAATATCTGTTTGATACTCATTTCTTTCATTAGCGGGCTAAATTAATTAAAAGTCTGAAGAAATATTTACGGTCCTGTGGTGTATGCAGCGAAGCGTATATTTATCTAGTAGAAGAATTCTGCTCATCCATTAATCCTTTCTTTATATTTACAAAGGGGATGCTCCTTAATTAATCGCTCATTCAAGACGGGAGAATCGATATTACTATGTAGGGGCTTAGCCTGACACGATATTAGTTTATATCTTGTAGATATATTTGAGTACACTGTATAATATAGGCTTTAGAGATAATATTATGGATGTTATTGTGAAAAATATACATAGTACCTACGATGATGATTATGGTTGTCTGGAATAAGGTTGTCTGGAAGAAATTGCTTGTAGCGAAAAGACCGCCTTTTGTACTTTTTAGTCAATAGTTACCAAGTCCTATATTATGTCATGGACTCATGGTTGTTTTGGTGCAATACAGAATTTTCATAACTATTTACTACTAGTACTGTTGTAGATGGTGATAGAGATTGAACTAAAAACTATAATATAATGCTCTGTATACTTACTTTCATTATGTACCAGACATTTTAATATTATAATTGACAGTAAGTTCAATACAAAAAAATATCAATAACACTCTCAAGATTTTATGTCCGTCTATATTAGAAATCTTAGTGCAAAATATTGATAGAATTGATTAAATTTCTTACAAAGTCTCCACTTTACACCGTAAACTCACGTATGTATGAAATGGCTCCATACCAAAGCAGACGGGCAACAGATTGAAGTTATCTGGTGATAGCAAAAGGTCGGAAATGTTCAGAAAATTTATAACCAACGCTAATGAGAATTGGACTTTGGAGCTCAACAATAGGAGCGATATTCGAACGGAGCGAATTGAGTGCAATCTAAAGGACTGTACTTCCCAGCAGCAGATGCTGTGGTTACGAATTTCAGTAAAAGCTTCAAACTAAGGTTGTTTGGTTTAATTTTATATTACATTTTATACACTTCAAATTTCAAAGTTTCGTTAACAGCTATTTGTGAATAGTTAATTTTGGGAGTATCGTGAATGTTTATTATGCCGAGGGCAAAATAAATTGACACTCGAAAACTGTATGTTTAGTTTAGGTTGGAATAAATTCACTTTTAATTAATAAGTTTGTTCCTAAAAAGGAGAATTAAAACTCAACACTAACGACGCGATACCATTTTGATGTAAGCAAGAAACCCAGGAGGGGGGGTGGGGTTTGGGGGGGGGGGGGGGTTTGGGGGGGCGCAGCCCCCCCAAGTACGGGCCGAGGGCAACATCAAATGACACTCGAAAACTGTATGTTTAGTTTAGGTTGGAATAAATTCACTTTTAATTAATAAGTTTGTTCCTAAAAAGGAGAATTAAAACTCAACACTAACGACGCGATACCATTTTGATGTAAGCAAGAAACCCAGGAGGGGGGGGGTTTGGGGGGGCGCAGCCCCCCCCAAGTACGGGCCGAGGGCAACATCAAATGACACTCGAAAACTGTATGTTTAGTTTAGGTTGGAATAAATTCACTTTTAATTAATAAGTTTGTTCCTAAAAAGGAGAATTGAAACTCAACACTAACGACGCGATACCATTTTGATGTAAGCAAGGAACCCAGGGGGGGGGGTTTGGGGGGGCTGCGCCCCCCCAAGTACGGGCCGAGGGCAACATCAAATGACACTCGAAAACTGTATGTTTAGTTTAGGTTGGCATAAATTCACTTTTAATTAATCAGTTTGTTCCTAAAAAGGAGAATTAAAACTCAACACTAACGACGCGATACCATTTTGATGTAAGCAAGGAACCCAGGAGGGGGGGGTTTGGGGGGGTGCAGCCCCCCCAAGTACGGGCCGAGGGCAAAATCAAATGACACTGGAAAACTGTATGTTTAGTTTAGGTTGGAATAAATTCACTTTTAATTAATAAGTTTGTTCCTAAAAAGGAGAATTGAAACTCAACACTAACGACGCGATACCATTTTGATGTAAGCAAGGAACCCAGGAGGGGGGGGTTTGGGGGGGTGCAGCCCCCCCAAGTACGGGCCGAGGGCAAAATCAAATGACACTGGAAAACTGTATGTTTAGTTTAGGTTGGAATAAATTCACTTTTAATTAATAAGTTTGTTCCTAAAAAGGAGAATTGAAACTCAACACTAACGACGCGATACCATTTTGATGTAAGCAAGGAACCCAGGAGGGGGGGGGGTTTGGGGGGCGCAGCCCCCCCAAGTACGGGCCGAGGGCAAAATAAATTGACACTCGAAAACTGTATGTTTAGTTTAGGTTGGAATAAATTCACTTTTAATTAATAAGTTTGTTCCTAAAAAGGAGAATTAAAACCCAACACTAATGACGCGATACCATTTTGATGTAAGCAAAGAACCCAGGAGGGGGGGGTTTGGGGGGGCGCAGCCCCCCCAAGTATGGGCCGAGGGCAAAATCAAATGACACTCGAAAACTGTATGTTTAGTTTAGGTTGGAATAAATTCAGTTTTAATTAATAAGTTTGTTCCTAAAAAAGAGAATTAAAACCCAACACTAATGACGCGATACCATTTTGATGTAAGCAAGGAACCCAGGAGGGGGGGGGGGTTTGGGGGGGGCGCAGCTCTCCCAAGTACGGGCCGAGGGCAAAATCAAATGACACTCGAAAACTGTATGTTTAGTTTAGGTTGGAATAAATTCACTTTTAATTAATAAGTTTGTTCCTAAAAAGGAGAATTAAAACCCAACACTAATGACGCGATACCATTTTGATATAAGCAAGGAACCCAGGAGGGGGGGGGGGGTTTGGGGGGGCGCAGCCCCCCCAAGTACGGGCATAGGATAAAGTCCCACGCATATTAATCAAAATATGACAGTCGAAAACTGTATGTTTAGGTTATGTACAGAATTGACTTTCCTATGATTTTATTCTGTTTATAGATAATTACAATCGATTGTACAGTTTACGCGTAAACCTATACGGTCTTACACCAAAAGATTCAAACACCTGCTGAACAGTTGATTACAAAAAAATTCAGTACCTACAAAATAGTCTCTAAACAACTGTTCAATCGATGTTTAGTTTTTTGTGGTAAGACCGTAAGTCTTTTGATTGGGAACCATACATTTTTTTCGAGATGAATATTATTTTATGTCCTTTCTCAGGACTAAAATATGTACCCAATTTAATCAACATCGAATTAATAGTTTACGCGTAACTTATAAAAGTTTGTTGTGCGGGAACCCTACATTTTTCCGGGACAAAAATATCTTATGTCCTTTCTTGGGACTCAAAGAATCTTCATAATTATTAAATTTCATCAAAATCGATTGAATAGTTTACGCGCAAATCATAAAAGTTTATTGTACGGGAAGTGTTTATTTTTCCGGGACAAAAAGTATTCTATGTCCTTTCTCGAGACTCAAAGTACCCCCGTGTCAAATTTCATCAAAGTCGATTGAATAGTTTACGCGCAAATCATAAAAGTTTATTGTGCGGAAACCGTACATTTTTCCGAGACAAAAAGTATCCTATATCCTTTCTAGAGACTCAAAGTATCTCCGTAGGAAATTTCATCAAAATATATTGAATAGTTTACTCGCAAATCATAAATGTTTATTGTGCGGGAACCGTACATTTTTCCGGGACAAAAAGTGTTATATGTCCCTTCTCGAGACTCAAAGTATCTCCTTAGCAAATTTCATCAAAATCGATTGAATAGTTTACGCGCAAATCTTAAAAGTTTATTGTGCGGAAACCGTACATTTCTCCGGGACAAAAAGTATTCTATGTCCTGTCTCGGTACTTAAAGTATCTCCATACCAAATTTCATCAAAATCGATTGAACAGTTTAGGCGCAAATCATAAAAGTTTATTTTACGGGAACCGTACATTTTTCCGGGATCAAAAGTATCCAATGTCCTTTCTAGAGACTTAGAGTATCTCCATACCAAATTTCATCAAAATCGATTGAATAGTTTACGCGCAAATCATAAAAGTTTATTGTACGGGAACCGTACATTTTTCCGGGACAAAAAGTATCCTATGTCCTTTCTCGGGACTCAAACTATCTCCATACCAAATTTCAGCAAAATCGGTTCAGCGGTTTGGACGTGAAGAGGTAACAGACAGACAGACAGACAGACAGACAGACAGACAGACAGACAGACAGACAGACAGACAGACAGACACACTTTCGCATTTATAATATTAGTATGGATTTTGTATAATATTATTATGTTTCCTGAAATAAATGTACAAAGTACCTTTAACAAACAAAATGTTCCTTAACTGTCTTGTAACAACAAATCTATGTGAATCTAGAAAAGGAACTATATCTAGCTATAACATTAAGGAGTTAAATCCCTTGAACCACATAAAAAGTAATACTGAAGCAGGAAGCTTACTACTTTCTAGGTACATAAACAAACTTTTATCCTCGCAATTTCAAGCGCTAACTGCAAGAGATTAGCGCATAAGCCTTAAAAATAATGCGAAAAGTTATTTTCTGAGTGTTGAAGCATTTTTGTACTACTTGCTGTTATTAAACTACTTTTTACGGATTTCACCGTAGCTTGTGAACCTTTTAACGTGTCATAATCATCGTAGCTTGTAAACCGTTTATAAGCAAATCCTTATATGAGACTTTTGATTATTTTAGCAGCTACAAACATAATATTAAAAAGTAAAATTTAAAGCTATTGGCATTACAGTATTTGAAAAAAGAAAATCAATTTCTAGATCCCTTTAACAGATATTAATATCGGTTTTGGTTTGAAACTAAATTTATTAAGATGTGACGAGGGATTTATTGGAAATTCTGAGATTCTGAGAATGTATGGTATTGGTATTTTCTAGGAATTTGAGCTTTGGCTCTTAGAAGCCATATTATTAATTTAAGATCTGGTTAAAACTAATTTCTTATTTTCTTTCATGTCTTGCTGATATTTGGATGTCAGGTGAGTTGATGTTATTTTGATATTAATTGTAAGCATATTAATTTCATAGTACGTAATATAATTTAAATTATTATTTATGGACAACTTATTTTCAGTCAAAATTATTATTGATATTTTATACTCTTTACTAGCCAGTACGACTTTAAATATATTATACTTTAACACAATGACAAAACGCCTAATTGCTTAACAAAGGATCCTTCATTATCATATCATTTTAAGAATAAAATACTTCTTCAAATTTAATCATTTCAATACTTCCTCCCTTCGGCTTGTTATGTAGACGACTTTTTTTAATTCTGAATGTCCCATAATTGTCAAATACAAAACCGCAGTACCCAGGTACCCAACCCACCAATTACAAGGTATTGTCAAAAAAATCCATCCAGGAGACATTTCTGTGCTTGTCATTCACAGTACTTTTCGAATACCATCTGATTTGAACTCTATTTGAGTGGCTTAGGGTGCATATTTCGATGGATTGCAATTTGTCGTTGTGCTAGTCTTTTTGATTGTCACATTTGATTGCCATTGTGATGGTAACATGAATGGTTCTATTGCTTTACGTTTTTTACTAGTTCCTACACCTGCCTGGTTTGAGACCAAATAAAATTCTATATTTGTAAAATACGTAATATCATAAACTCTAACAAGACTATACTGTAGCATTGAGAGATACAGACAAATATTATATAAAAAGACCATAAGTATAAAATATACAAGTTTATTTTTTATTCAAGATTAATAATAATAATTAAAATACACACCTTTGGCACTTATGAACCTTATAGATGAATGGTAAGCATATTAAAATATTTTATATTCTTTACAAGTCTATCCTCGCAGACACAAAATCAAGATCTGAAAGGACTTAATTAAAAGCAAATTAGCTTTCGGCGTAACCAGCTCAGGCAAATAACAGTGCTAAAGCAGACCCCGAATTTATGCTAATTATGTAGACGAGATGTATTTGTGAATCTCTAATTTCGATGCAAAACTGAGCATTGTAACACAGATCACTTTGTACGGTAGATTTTTTTTTGTTTCTCTGTGTTACGATCTTTTATTTTATTTGTAATTTTCGTCTTTGATTTTAAAATGTAACGGAAAATACTAGGCTATGCCTTCAGCTAGTGTTATTTCTTTAATTATTATTAGGGATTTTTCTGCACTGTTTCGGCTACTCTAAGTCCTTATAATAAATATTGTTTCTCATATTACATATTAAATATGCTTTCCACGAATTTTTTGACAGATTCTCCACACTTTATCTGTCAAGTTAAGTGGTGGATAGCCTATCCGGCACTTATCAGGAAGTGGTGAAACAAGCCCTTAAGATTTAATTGTCAACCTATCGAATAACTATTTGTCGTATTATTTACAACATTTATGATTGTGAACAGTAAAAACACCGATAAAAACTTGAATATGCTTTAAAACATCTAACCTACTTCACGATTGATGGCTTCCAGCGAAACGCGCATTCGTTTTTACATTTCCAAGGTGAACCGGACGAAGTGAGAAATGGACCCACGAAATTTGAATACAATCCCTACCATGTTTCGTCCGTCTCAATTTCTGTCGGAAGCGCGATCATTTATACCCGTATTTATTTCAATACAATACGTTCACATGGCCCCTCACTAATTAAAAAAAAACTGACGAATAAGACCGGCGATTTGAATCGCCGAATCACTCATAAGAAACGTAGGCGTTCTCTATCGTTGTCTCTTTCTGATGCCTGTATTACTCCAGCTATCTCCGTCCCACGTATGTCATTTATTTAGTATCTAATTGTTTATAATAATGATATTTTATTTTGATTTAGTTAAAACGGTACACGCTGCCTCTCTTGTGTAACTGTATGGCAATAATCGGATACTTTGTGCTTTGACTTTAAGCTATTATAACTATCGTCAATTAATTATCGTTGGGATAAACAATTTTTAGGGCCTGTTTCACCACTTTCTGATAAAGTGTCGAATACAACTTTTTTGACAATTTCTCCATACTTCATCTGTCAAGTTATGTGGTGAATAGCCTATTCGGCACTTATCAGGAAGTGATGAAACAGTCCCTTAGTATATTGTCTAGATTGTTTTTAAACTTTATTAAGAACTGAATGTTACTCCAAAATCCATCACATTAAAAGTATTTTTTTCCAGAATCATAAATATCGTAATTTATTGAGTAATGAGTATATCGAATATCTATATTATAATTAAAATCAGATTCAACATATTATTATACAACAATTAACAACTGGAAAATATTACATAGACAGAATACAAACTAGAATGATTATTATAATTATTATTACTAATATAATTAATGTGTCCAATTATGTATTAGTTATTTGAAACGACGACATTACTTTTACATACGTCTTGACCATTGTAAATAGGAACATAATTTATGTCGCAATGATAATTTATAATTGTTATAAATTACCGAAAAGTTTTATATCAAATTATATCCATCCATCTTACAGATAAGGTATTTTGAATAGTTGCCCGCATCAATGAATTTTAATCGCAGTTTGTAAACAAAGTTAGTAATAAAAATATATTTTATGTAATATTTATTCATTTTGTGATTAATAGAATTTCAGTAAAGGTCGAAAACGGGTTTTTTATCGTAGAGAAGATAGCTTGGTTCTCATTCTGATATATTATGAGTTTTATAACATTCTTATCAATCCACTTTTTAATCTTCCTACAATTTAATGGGGACATTAGTAAAAAATAATTGCTTGTTTCTAGTTTTTTATAACAAGGTGTCGAAATATTATACGCTTCTGTGGAGGTTTTCTTATCTTTAAGACCGTTTATACCACATTAGCGTGACCCCTTCTCTAAATTTTCTGAAACTTTACTTTAATTAAAATCACATTTTACAATAATATTTAAATTATAAAAACTATCTGATAGTTCTAGTACATTTTGATCTGAATTAAAATAAAGTAGCTCTACATTTTACAATGCTACCATTTTGAATATCTCGTATTAATCCTGTAAGAAAGAAATAAAATTACCAATGGCACTCGTAGGTTTATAAGTTTATAGTTCATTTTGTTATGATGCTTAATCATTTTGATCTGGCACTCGTAAGTTTATAGAGTTCATTTTGTTATGATGCTTATTCATTTTGATCGTTGAAATTATTCGATACGGTCACATGAAGTGACACAAAAATCTTCAACTTCCTATATTATTTACGACTTTCCTTGCAACACCCTCTCATATTTTAAATACTATATCCAGCGTTTAAAAAGACGTTTGTCTGATTGCTGTGTTGACGTATCTGACGTAAACGAGGTGACCAATACGAGTGTCAGCTAGCGCGGTGTCAGTTGTGTCATGACACATGTACAGCTGATAGAAGTGTTCGTTCTCAGAAACACCATTATAGTAATGTATTATCAAAAATTTTTATCTAAAGTTTAGATTCTAAACTAAAGCAGAATTATTTAATCGTTCGGATGAAAGTGGATTATAATGATATTGTGACATCGTAATTTTGATAATACTTAAGCCGCACATTGTACGACATTTCCTGATCAGAAGCAGTTGAACGTCCGCGCTGTCTCATGTTGTACTGAGCCGAGTAAGCTCGAACTCGCCGGAAGGAGAATTCGGACAATGTGCGGCCGGGCAACTTCTCCCACAAATTCGTTTATCTCATGGAAACCGTACATTTTTCCTGATATTCATTGCCCTTCCCGGAACTCGGTACCTATACCAATACATACCAAACTTAATCAAAATTCGGTTTGAGGCGTAACTGGATGGCATTACTTTGATACTTCGACTGTGCTTTGACTTTGAGCTCTTTATGGCTATACCAAACTCAATCAAAATTGGTCTCAGGCGTGAACACTGAACAGTCAGGCAGACAGACTATTTCACATCTAATATTAAGTATGAATTTATATGCTAATTTAACTTTATTAACAGTATGTCACAGGTTCATTAATATGCATAAGTCAAGTCTAAAGATCGCTGACGTAAGCATAATATGCCTTGCTTGCGAAACTTTTAAACTAAAACATTATACATGGCGTTCGGAAATTTCTTACTATAAAGTTACAAAGTTTGTTATACATCACCCCGATTGTATTTTATCCCACATTAATACAGCTTTGTAGCAGTGCGGGTAATAAACAGAAAAAAATTGTATTATCGTGTACGTCAAACAACACATTTTTGCAGTTTTGACTTTTGACCAATCAATACGTGTTGACATTTCCGAAGAATACCATCAATTTTCGTAATTTTATCTGAGACTTAACTTACTTACTAGCTGAATTTTAGATAATCTATTTATTAGGTTTGCTAAATTTTAATACAGTAAAACATAAAATGTAACTCTTATAAAGACAATGATATTTAAAAGTAAGTCCAAGAAAGAATCCACAAAATTTTAAGGAACACCATGTATTAAATGAGACTAAAATATACATGCTATATTTGGAAGCTGCTGTATTACTATAATGTAATGTAATATTTATCAGTAATTAATTGCTAACATATTTCGGATTTGGAAGCTAAATAGTAAATAGTTTAGGAGGCACTAAGACTAATAAAAAACACCTGGTTTTAATTAATTGACTATTAATTAATATGGCCTGATTACCATAAATAATAAAAAATAATTATTTGCGAATACATAGTTTATATGCAAAAGCATAAATCTTATCTAACAAGGATGTAGGCAAATAAAATAAAAAATACCCAAGGTTGAAAGCTTATAGTGCTGATCTTCGAGAAAACTTATCTTGCTAAGAATTTAGATTTTAATGCTTTTTCAGTTATAAACGTAAGTGAAAAATTTAAAATTTTATCATTTGTCGCATCTAGTAGGCTCAGGTTATTTCTGTCATTTTCATTAAAATATTGTAATGAAATTTAGTTTGGTGGAAACACACAGACAAACAAAACAATATACCTATACGCATTTAAAGACAATGGAAGTTTGTAGTTTACAAATCTCTTATACATGTTAAAAGATTTTGACTATTCCGGAACCGGAAATAAGCCACACCAAACTTAATAATAAGAATATCTGAAAGCCTAACAGATGCACAAAGAGACCAAAAAATCAAGACGATTTTGATGTTTCAAACATGCTATCATAAAGGTTAAATTGGATCAAAAATCGCATACCATATGGCGTCATCTTCAAATTAGAACCTTGTTTGTTCTGACCGTAATTAGGGGTCTGCTCAAAGGCTGCTCAAATTAAAAAGGGAAGGCGCCCAGCCGAAACAATTCCGGTACAAAATATTTTTACTTCCAACTCCTTATTATACATGTCTTTCTTACGTTGTGGTTGGAAATGTATGGATATAGACAAAGAAAGAAAAAAATTGACTCGACATAGTACTTTAGTATCCTGGAGATACCGGCTTTATACTTCGTTCTTCTTAACATTTTTGTCAATACGCGAAAGTTCCATTAAATTACTATAATTTTATTGTGATTGGTGATCTTATTGATAACAATGATCTAACTGCTGTATTTGCTAGATTCTAGCAACTACATCAGTACAATAATTATTATTATCTAAGAGCACAGTTTTTATCTGTGTATCTATTTGATAATTTAATGCTAAGCTGTCTTTAAATGGTGGAAACAGTTAAATGTACTAAATATTGTTTTCTTTGATATTTTCCGTTTTGGGACAGCTTTCAAAACGCAGTTTTACATATTAAAAATGCTATTTATAGCAGGTTCACATTATTCCAATCCAGTTATCCAATCAAGCGCTAGATTGCTACTGGAATAATGTAAACGGGTACTGGAATACAATGTTATTTATATGTACAATGCATACGATGCATTCTAGTATCAGAGTTTACATTATTTCAGTAGCAATCCAGAGTTAGATCGGATCCCTGGATTGGACTAATGTGAACCGGCCATTAGATACAAAATCATAAGCATATCCACACTATGCACATCGTTTTAAAATTTGTGGTTCCATATTCGTAAGCATCGTTACCCGAGGCGCGTCGGGCCGCCATTATGTAATTATGTGTTAGGAGATCTGTTTTTATCACGTCCACCCTTGTCTAGCCGATAATTCGTGCCCTCGTTTTGGCGGCAAATTCATATCATTACGTTCGACGTTTGAAAATATCGCCATATGCTAGGTTTTATGATCTGAGAGCAATTGTCAGGTGTTGGAAGAATTTACGAGTATAAGACAAGTTATTCAACTGTATAACTAGTCGGCTAACTTTTTTAAAAAGAGTTGGCTTTATTGTCTTTTTGAAGAAATTGTACAAAATAAAGAGATTCTAACTTCTAGGATGTTTGCGTCACTGAAATAATAGAAAAAGTACTTGATAGCTTTTTATACTTTACTGCGCTTAGGGGAACTGAATCATAATTATGCTGGTGCTGTTTCCTTTTTCGTGGCTTCTCTCGCCAGGTGGTCGGCACGTTCATTTCCCTCCAGGCCAACGTGCGCCTTTATCTAGTACCAGTTTATTTTTGTGGAGTCGTCCCTTATTCGGTTTCTTATCTCTACGGCTACTGGATTCAGGCTGCAAGGATCTGCGACGGTCTGCATCCGAAGCGATGTTTGCCTCATTCTTCCTCGTCTTTTTGATGATCTCGGTCGCCATCAACAGCGCCGCCATCTCTGCTTGGTAAACCGAACAGTGGTCCGCCAGTTGTATCTTTGCTGTTATAGTATTTCTGTGCTCATCCCAGCAGCTGACTGCTGCTCCTACTTTTCCGTCCAATTTGCTGCCGTCAGTATATAGAGTTGGGATGAGTTCAGGCATTTTCTTTAAATACTTGATGGCTAAAAAGTGTAAAAAGCCTTCAAAGAAGCTTCTTTAAAGCCTTCCTTCTAGAAGTTTGAAACTGTGTCTAGTATTTTTCTTTTCACTTCTACTACCTAAATAGGTATATTATTTCTATCGTAAATAAAACGATAGTAGAGCACTTATTGCTTACTGTTTTCAATAACGTCATGTCGATATTTCTTTACCAATCGTGAACAAGGAAATAAAAAAAATCGTCATCAAACTTTGCAAATCAACAGGTACATGTATTTCGGGTAAGATAATATGGTGATGGCATAATATGGTGTGATGTGAACAAAGGGTCAATAACATCTCGTCATACGCCTGCACTGACCCAAGATTTTGGATTTTATAGAGCTGATAAAATACAAGAGAAGCTAATAAAAATTATATAAATTCCGCGCTTGCTAATCCATGATGTCAAAAGGGTTTAAAAAGCCACTATCATTAACTTAAGGTATTGAGACTGTTATACGCCACGGTCAACATATTATGTTAAAAAAATAAATACCTACATAAAGCAGGTTTTCCCCATCTTTAAAAAATATCAAGGTGAATAAGCGAGTTCACTTTAACTTATTCAGGCTGAAGGCAGATAATGCAATAACATGAAAATAAAAACCTAGCTTAAAAAACTTCTGGATGTAAATACACTAACGGTATAAGCACAGATTACTGAATAATTCCTAGGTGAAACTGTAAGTCAAGATATTCTGTTGACGGTATGTTCTTAATTTAACGCATGTGCGTGAATTGCAGTATCTTAGCTATTTAAATATTATAAACTTAAGAAAATAGTAATTGTTACAAAACGTATATTAAATATATCATATTGGTAAAGAAAAACAATACTAAAATGTAAATCATAGAATATACAGCTCTATACAAATATGCTCTCTAGTCGTTATAATGGCAGGTCCAATCAAAAAATCATTTTTAACAATATAAGTTTCGGACACGGCTCTTGGCTTCACACAAATGACGCTCGATATGTACCTTCATTAAATATTATATACGTACAAGCTCTTTAGTCATGCTACAAAATGTAGTATTGAAATAATTTAACAATAGAGAAATGAATATTTAGCACTTTGATAGTTCGCACAATCTGTTAAGGTGACGCCGTGTTAAAGTAAAAAACCGTGTAGGATATGTTTTAGATTGCTTGTTTTTTTGATTTAAAAACCATTTGATTTAAAAACCATAAATATATTTCATATAATATATTAAGCTGTGGGCAAATTAAAGTGTATGCTTGAACCAATCTATATACAAATTTTGGAACCTTAAATCACTCTCCTTTGTTGGCAAAATAGGAATCTCTTTTTTACAGAGGTCTTTTTGATTGATTAATCTGTGTTATAAAAGTTGACAAATCGTGTTATGCTATGGGTAATTCAAAGACAAAGACATGATGAATACTGACAATGAACTTTAATTTCTTAGCTTTCTGAGAAATTGCTGAGAAAAATCGATATCGCTACAGCCAAATTATCAATGCGTCGTCTTAAGTAGATAGTTGCGTCTAATCGCTCTTTTCCATAGACTGTACATTACTTTAAAATATAAGCATATAGCACACGTAAAATTTTATGGAAGGATCGGACGTCAAATATTTAGAACAAAATAAAACTTTTAGACAATAACGAGCTATAACACATCTCTACATAATATTATCACAAAAATGTTTCACTTAATGTCCTTCATAATAAAACATGAGATATGAATAAATGAAAGAAACATAATGCTCAAAGAGCAACAAAGATACGGATAAAAGGGAAAAAGTAAAATCAAAACGAAAAAACACGGGAAACGCGCTCTTACGACGTAAATTCGTTTCCTTAAAATTATTCATAGAAGCTATTTTCTTGAGCCTCACGTGTGTCTAAGATTAAGTACCATCAGCAGAATATCTAGAGCAGGTCTTCCCAAATAGGGGGCAGGGAATACTTAGACCTATGTTACACGGTCAGTCTGCCATCAGTTCAGCCCATCAGTTTGATCCAGACTGACGACAGAATGATCGTGTACACGGTTACACGATTGACGAACTGATAATTTTTTTATTATGTACTTTCCGGTCATTATTCTGGCGCTGGTCTCGCTGATGACGATGGTCTGAACTGATGCCAGACTGACTGTGTAAACGTACTCTTAGAGCCTAGAGGTGCATACTTTTACAGTAGAGACATAGTATGAGGAGGGGTAGAGACGTGTCAAAGGGGGCATGAAATATATTTTTATCTTTTAAAAAAGCTGTTCTTCTTGAGATTTATAGTAATCCGAATAATAACTGATACTAAAGAATAAGCAAGTTTAAGTATGTCATTTGTACTTTTATTATTACACATATTAATATTATACAACTTTAGTTTAAAAGTAAATAAAATAAATATCGTAATATCAGAGGCATCAAAGTAATGTTTGAAATTCAAGTAGAGCGCCGTGAAGAAAAATTTGAGAAGCTCTGATCTAGAACGTATTTTGTAGTGCAATGGATGGAGGTATACTTTTTTTGTTCTAGAGATTATATTTATTTATATAACACTAGATGAAGCCCGCGACTCCATTGCGCAAAGATTCGTTTATCATACTAGAACCGTACATAATATTGCTCAGATAACAAGTACCCTTTGTCCTCTCCTGCTGGGCTAGCATAACAACATTAGACATGGGAGATAATCTACATATTATACTGACAGATTTTATCGACAAAATGGCGGATTTCCATTGTCTGTCACTTTGTCTATTCTTCCGTAGAAAAAACCGTTTCTATGGTGACCATGCTACGCCTGCTGAACTTTAAATTATATCTTTGTATGCGTCTTCATCGTGAAAAGCTGTTACAAACATACATACAATGAGACTCTACATGGATAACCGTTTTGCGCCAAGTTATAACCTCTAAACAAACATTTATTTCTGAACTAGATGACGCCCGCAACTCCGTTTCGCCAAAATTCGTTTGTCGCGCGGGAACCGTACATTTTTTCGGGATTAAAACTATCCTATGTCCTTTCTCGGGACTCCATGCTCAGCAGAATCGGTTCAGCGGTTTCAGCGTGAAGACGTAACAGACAGACAGATAGACACACTTTTGCATTCATAATACATAATATTAGTATATAAGTAATGGCTTCTTTTCATTAGATTAATTTTAAGTTTAACTCACCATATAAAATTAGTTACAGTGTAGGTATTAATTTTAGTTCATACAAAGTATTTAATATGGTTGAGCTACGCAATGCAAAAACAAAATATAGTGCACGAATTTCAAAAGTATTTCGCCCAAAATATTTCATAGAGCAAACAACATTTCAAAATCCCCAGCAATTTTCATTTTACTCCGTATTAATTCTGGCCCGGTATTTCAATACAGCGAGCTTAGTTACATAGACTATAGTTATTTCTATTTAATATACAGCTTCATTTTTAAGCTTATGTTTTAAATAAAGAGTTTAGTAATGATGAAAAATGCTATTAAGCATGTATATGACATGTCAAGGCAAAAAGAGAGTTAATCCAACATTTTGGAGTATTTGGGTCCTTAATAAAAGTTAAGTATGAATCTCTGCGATTAGCAATTAAAATGTAAGTGACGGATAGTCTATCCACAATTTAACTTGACAGATAAAATATGGAGAATCTGTCAAATAAGTTGTGGATAGCCTATCCATCATCACATTATCAGGAAATTGTGAAACAGGCCCTTAGTAATGAAAATCTAGTTTGGATAAAAGACGATACGACGAAACTGTCTGTTTTGCTGCCTGTCTGTTTTTCTGTCTGTTACCTCTTCACGCCCAAGCCGCTGAACCGATTTTGCTGAAACATGATATGGAGAATACTTTGAGTCCCGGGAAAGGACATAGGATACTTTTTGTCCCGGAAAATTGAACTGTTTTCGCGCTATGATGGAATTTTGGCGCATTGGAATTGCGGGCGTCATCTCGTCTCATATAAAGAGACCTTTATTACCAGGTACCAAACCTATATTAAGAACCTATATAGTATAATATAAGTTTAATAATAAAACAAGAATAATGTTGACTCAGCAGCGAAGAGAAAGGAAGCATCTTCGATAAGAAAGTCTTATAATAACCAGGATATTGGTTTTGCGATGAGAATATTAAGCGCCTCAGACAACGTAATTATTAGCTCACTCTTGTTTACTGGATCTCTAATTTCTACAGTTTTTATGGAGTTAGTAGCATCATAAAGTAATTAATACTGGATTCATTACTTAAAGTGAAAACTCTTTTAAAAGTCACTTGCGTGAAAAACAGAAAATTATTACTAAATTGTTGATGCGGTTCGTCAGTTTTTCACATACTTAGGTGTCGTAGCTGTGTTTTCTGGGATGGATAAAAGTTTTTTAACTCGCGTCAGGACACGTCACCTAATATAATCAAAAATTCGTAATACGGAGAACGGTGTAGTAGAATAAATAATAATATTCCAATCTCTTTCTATCTTCTTATTCCTTAATTAGTTTACTTAACAGAAACAATAATATTTATAATTAGTAATTATCATTATAGGTGCCTATCAGGTGAACATCAAATTGTCAATTAAGAGAATTCAAGGCGAGATTTATTAAATTATGTTAATTTTATAAATCATGCAGCATATTTAATATTATTCATAATAAGGCAGTGGCTGAATATATTTGATAGATAAATGACTTTTTATGGGGTCAAAATTCCGCTAATGAGCGAAATCTTATTAATTTATTTTTATTTATTTTGCATTTCTGCATTATCTTTTCTTAGAATCAGAAGGTGATGATCTGATTGCTTAATTGATTATAATATGAGGTCTATATTGAAATAAGGTAGTTTGCTTCGATGTCCAAATAAGTCTTATAAAAAGTTTGAAAGATCTAAAAGAGTGAGAGAAAACCTAAACTGTGACTATTTTGCCAAATTTCATCAGAACAGGTATTTTCGTAATCCATTCCGTTTAAACAAAGAAACAATAATATTATCCTCTATATTTTATCAATATAATTTGTACATATTGTATCCGTACTCAATTTAATATTTTGTTCATTTGCCGTAACTTAAAAATATCATAATACCAAGAATCAAGATTCATCAAAAGAGTACTAGGTTAATAATTGAACTTTAGGAACTAAAAAAGTTAGTGTTCTAGTTAAGTTTCCTAATTAATGCTAGCTAAAATCATAGGCTAGGAGACATCCAGGTGCTTATTAGCTCCTTAAGAGACTTTACGGTAATGACAATGCGAGAATAAACTTAAGCTGCCTAATTATGGTGGGCCCTCTTCTTAACGAAAATAGTGCGGATAAGCTAAGTCGTAAAGCTTTTTAATTTAGCATCATTATTTTGTATTTAGGGATGTTAAAGTACAAACACGTGTGGGGGCGATGGGTGCCTACTAAGAATTGATGCAAAGACATCTGATGACAAACCAAAACAATTACTTATTTAAAAAAAAATACCACCAAAACAAACAAAACATTATTGTGGAATTAACTTAAGCACCGAACCACAAGCTTAAGAAAATAATATAAGTAATAAGGCCCGTGATCCAGTTTTCAAATCAAAAGTTCATCGTCCTATTGAGGAAAACGTGTAGAAAAACATAAAAAGCGTTTTATAATGATAATATTTAATTAGATGACAGCACAAGCATTGTACAATAATTACGGATTTACTTAAGGCGATACGGTCTCAAAGGAAGAGAAAATTGGATTATGAGACTTAAATCAATAAAGGTACCGTCTTTGTGCCAGTTCTAAGTGAATTAATGTAAATTTTGTTATTATTATATTGTTGGGAATCCGGAGCATACAACGCTGGGGTAATTTTGTAAACATGAAATAGCAAGGCTTGAATTTGTCAGCTGTAAATTCTAGCTACCTGGTCTAAATAGGTTGTCGCTTGTCATATCATAATATCAAGAATACTAACAATAATAGCTGTAGT
This sequence comes from Plebejus argus, assembly GCA_905404155.3. NCBI lineage: Eukaryota > Metazoa > Arthropoda > Insecta > Lepidoptera > Lycaenidae > Plebejus > Plebejus argus. Next base: position 8,765,521 of record FR989941.1, on the reverse strand, counting down.
TCTAAGTGTTGATAGTTTTTTTTTTACTTACATAAAATAGGTACCTGTATAAGTACCTGTGTAAGTTTTATAATATTACAATCTAGATTTACTAAGACTAATAACTAATTTTACATTAACTTAATCTGCTAGGTAGAGATAACTAAGATTGTGTCCATCAACACTTTCTTAAAGTCTTTATAAAGGAGAATACACATTGTTGTTTGTATTCGTTACAGTCACTTTATGTTTTTCACACTCAATCCCCACCCTCCCCTATTACCCTATTCCCTTTTAAAAGGCCGGCAACGCACCTGCAGCTCTTCTGATGCTGCGAGTGTCCATGGGCGACGAAAGTTGCTTTCCATCAGGTGACCCGTTTGCTCGTTTGCCCCCTTATTTCATTAAAAAAAAAACACTGATTTTAACACTTAATACACTAAATCTAAAAAGGCTTTGTCTTTTTCAGTCTTCTAAGTCCGTGTTGATAGGTGACATAGAATTGATCAGTCGCAACGGGATAAACAATGCGACGCTTCTTTTTAAGAGTCATTCTAAAATTGAAATACACCGCAAACGCAAAGAAGAAAATATTGTATTGAACAGACTTAAATTTCTTATTCTGTATATTCTATCTTCTTCTGTAGTAAATTAAGTTCAGTTTTAAATTGCTCGTAATTTAAGGCAAGGCTTACCGAAAATTAGCAGGTCGATGTCTGTCAGTACGAATATCGACGTTAAGAACATTAAAATAACATTCATATCAGCGCGCCTTGTACAGTGGCGGTTACGACGCTCGCCGCGTTCTCGATAGGGCGAAAAAGGAGAAATTTATATATTTTCTTTTATTTTTTTTGTGACCAAATCATTTATTAAAAATCTATTCGGTTATTTCGTTAGAACTATAAAAAAGCTACCCTTTTTGTAAAAAAATCATATTATCATTGTCATTGAAAATTACGAGATGTTCGAATTTGAAGTGTATTTTTATGGTGATATTCAAGATTTTTTTTAGAGAATTACCATGCCATTTTTCAATATTCTGTTCGGTTATTTGTTTACTTTGTTCCTTTTTGAGTCTACATCAATTTTGGTTTAAGAGAATTCCACATAATTTCTTCAGTCTGGAAGCTTAAAAATCAGTCTTTTCGAACTGGCCTCGCCTTAAAACGCATCGCCTCTTCACGTCGCGTTGCTATGTGAATTACTGGCAAGTATGAACTAACCTGCAGAAAACTATATTAATCCCAAAAGGAAAAAAAGTCGTGTTCAATTTGCCGCTGTTAACTATAGCAAATTATCTGGCGTCCCGTTGTTTATCTTTAATCACCCTTTACTTTCCTGTTTCACCCCCTTTCACCCCTTTTCACCCGCGCTTAACCCCTACTGGTACCGGGATTAGAGATTCTAAATTACGACGGGATGAAAAAATACACGACACATTGAGCGTTTGCTTAAATTATTTTGTTTTTATTTATGTTTTAAAGAACCACGGAAATAGCACCGTAGAGAACAATTTGGGTCAAGTGCGAGCGTTGTCTTAACTTTTGATTACCTATTTTGAAATAATATATTCATAATATTATCATTATCCTGGGCATTGGGCAAGCATCTAATTATGTATATTATTATTTTTATAAAACCACAAATTAAATGTGACTAATTAATATGTATCTGTATTTGATTAAAAGCTAATTAGTTAAAATTCTAAGCAGCTGTTTGTAATAAAATAGATAACGTATATTACAAAAAAATTGTGAAATCGAAATGTTATTTTATAAGATTCTATAAATAAAACGTAAGTGCTTACTTAAGGATTGATTAGAATTATTCTAAATTGCTCAATACTGGCTGATAAATATTTCAAGTTAAATTTAACCCTTATGTAAACAAAGTTCTAAAGCTAAATGTATTTTTATTAACGCATTGATAATATTGTAATTTTGCTAAATCGGGAATGTTTATAAAAAAGACTAACATAGAGATCAAAGTAATATATTTTGTCATAATATTACTTTTATATCTTGAAGAACACTAAGAAATCTTTCACTCACACCTGTGACAACGATATAGCTGATTATTAGTGTGCCAGTGTAAGAAATAAGTAACTATTACAATGGTCCAATTTCTACGTGTCCAGTAACATTAAAATCTAAAATTTTAAAACCTCATCCTACAGGGACGAGATCTCGAGGGACGACTATAAGCATACTACTCCCTTATTGATTCGAAAGCACCCTTTCTTTGTGAAAGGAAAACTATATTAAATATGACTTCATTTTCCTGGGAATTTTCGTTTGTGATAACAATACCTTGACACCGACAACCATTGTGCCAACCAGACTATCTGACCCATATTTCGATGTACCCTGATGCATTGTGCTCCAAGAAAATATACTGAACAAGAAAGGAATTTTTATAAAATAGAAAAATGTTGAAGATTTTCGATCACTTACACCAGAAATATCTTAGAGCAAAATTGATAATTTTCACTTGGCTGTCTTCCATTTAAAGCACGCGCTCATTTTTAAAAAGTTTTTCGAATAAGGACACAAAACTGTGAAGAAATTGCCACCCTCCTCTGCATTCAACATAATATGCGCTTGCCTTATATCAACATAATTTTTTCATCTTTTAAATACGAGTAAAATACTTAATATTAAATAAACTACTAATTTGATAACAGCTATTATAATATTAACTGAAGAAGCATTGATTAAAATAAAAAGGGCATACGTTCTTTCGTCGCATTAAAATAATGTTATCAATAGTAAACGTATATTTAGTAAAAAAAATAGTAAAGAAACAATCTATAACTTTCTTTTCCATTAACGCAACCTTACTCTACATTACACACTCGAAAACCGAAAATCATAGAAACCGTCCAAGATATTTTTATAGGAAACCAAAACCACTGAGATAAACGCAGACTCGTAAGTAAACGAAATTATGCGGTGGCACGCGATTCCAACCCTTCCGACCTTCCTGATTTCGCTTATCTCATGTCGGCATCGGGGAATTTAAATACCAATTTCACCCCATTCACTTATTTGTAACCGTTTTACACTTTATTCTTTTGAGGACTGAGGTTAGCTATCATAGATTCAGTCAAATATATTATAAATTGTTATTTCCAGTAATTAAATAAACTAGTTTTGCCGTCGGCTTCACTGGCGAAAAATGTAGTATTTGATCCCCTTTTATGCCCAATTTAAAGTAAAATCTTTCTTAGTAGCCATCTGCACTTATTGATATTGTTAAAAGTGCACTATGGTGTAAAATTCGTAAAACGGTTGCAGAGTACGTACGTCACTCTCATTCTCCTGTATTTCGTTTTCACTTTTAACTCACTCTCTCTCCTGGAGTGTTTCCCTTGTTTTTTGTTTGAATTAATTACTTTCGTCACAGATATTTCATCAAATTAATAACAGATGATTTGGATTAAATTCAAAATTAAATTGAACCTAACGCGGTTAAGCGGTAATTGTGGGTAGTATTAAATAATAACTGCCACAAAAGTGTACTTTAATGGTTTCATTAAAATTTTATTATACTCTACAATTACACTTGAGAGTGAAGTTTTCGTATAAGTATTTTATTATGTTACAGTAATGAAATAATACGTAATAAATTTATGCCTATTATGTTATACGAGCTATTGCCCGCGGCTTCGCTCGCGTTAAGAAGTATTATTATATACAAACTTTCATCCCCTATTTTAACCCCTTGGGGGTGGAATTGATCAAAATCCTTTATTAGCAGATGCCTACGTCATAACATCTACCTGCATGCCAAATTTCAGCCCGATCCGTCCAGTGGTTTGGGCTGTGCCTTGATAGATCACCATATCAGTCAGTCACCTTTGAGTTTTATATATTATTTAGATTACGTTCATTATTTATTGAAGGTACAAATCTTATCGTCTTCTCTTTAACGCTTAAACTGACACTTATCAACTAAGAACATATTTTACAATTACTGGGTGGTTGTTTACATCAGGTTAACTAGTAACAAGTTTACATTGTAATATTCCCAGCATCTCAGAAACAGGACAATCAAGTTGGACGTATTACGGATCGGCGTGCGATGCGATAGGACATACAATTAATTTAATTTACACATCACTTAGCTTATTCCGTGGAGCGTGTCATATTGATTGTATGTCAAATTGTATGACAATTAGCTATTAACGTGTGTTGATGTTATGAGCTGATGATTAAGAGGTAATTTTGTTTGTAGCGCCTTTCTAGGTTTTGTTAGTTTATTTACTGACGCATTAAAAGAAGAATATATTAATTACTTAACTGTAAAATTTTTAATTTTAATTAAATGAAAATTTTGACAGACATAATGTATAGGACTTATGTCAAAATCTTCTTTTAATTGCAGTTAAGGCCGTCACAGACTTAGCTATAATATATATTAATATACCGTACTAAACACACTGAGACCAGAAATATTATATTATTATAGCTGAGTGTGTGGTCACGCGAAAATTGTATAGAAAATATATATTAATATGCCTAGCTATAAATATATTAATATATATTATAGCTAGGTCTGTGACGGCCTTTATGTAATAAATATATTCGCCTCGAGCGGCAGTTTGACATTAATTTACCTTGAACATTTTTATGCCCAGCTTTTGAGCTTTTCTGACAGTTATTCTCAAGAGCATTTTGTATTGTTTCATACATCGACGTAAGTCAATCAAAAGCACTTATGAATATTATATGATTTAGATACTATTATTAGGTAGATAGATTGTCGACTATCAAAAAACTTCAGAAGCCCCTTAACTATGCATAAACTTAAAAGCTGCAAATTGCAATTAATACTTTAGTTTCCATTTCAAAGATTTCCCACGCTACAGTTATAACTTATTCTCTCAACTCCGGATGCCAAAATGCGTTACCGTACATTTTTTCGGAATAAAAAGTATTCTATGTCTTTTCCCGGGACTCAAAGTATCTCCATACCAAATTTCAGCAAAATCGGTTCAGCGGTTTGGGCGTGCAGAGGTAACAGACAGACAGACAGACAAACAGCTGATAGACAGACAGACATACCCACTTTCGCATTTATAATATTAAGTAAGTATGGAAGTATGGATATTATTAATAACATTTACTTACTATCCATGGTGCAGTAGCAAGTTGGGTAGCAATTTGGCAAACAAAAGATTTTTTTCTAAACGCATCAATTGCTGATGTGCAGAAAAAGCATTATTTAGCAGTGACTGGAACACCAAAACGGTTTTACTGTACCCAACCTGTCACCTCAACAGTTGCGCCCAACATTTGGCTCGTAAATTCATCAAAAAACAGTCAGGGGTTCTGTACATTTCGGTTCTGTTTTTTTAGCTTCCATTTATTTGAATTTTAATGATTTAGTATATCTGTTGCAAGCCTAAGATATAACCTACGTGAATTTGTTACTTTGAAATTCACACTTTCCGCTCCTTAAGTTTTTTTAATATATTTTTAAGATTTTGCCTTTTCTTTATAATCTAAACACAATTATTATGCAACATTCTCCTATAAGTATAAATGTTTAATGCCAAAATAAAAATATTATTAAAAGCTTATTATTATTATTATCAACACCTTAAAGCTTCTTATACTATAATATATATAAATAACCTAAATAATATTAAAATGGTTTTACTACTCACAACGGAACCCTATACCCGTATACTGGGTGTGTCTATTGAGAATCAGAGTATCGCAAATGATGCCATTAACTCAATAATATACCACAGGGGACCACAACTTTCAAAATATGATAGCAGGATATGGATATGCCAACAGGATATCGAACGTTAAAGTAAATATGTACATATTTTTAATTTGACATAATACCTATTTTCTGTAATTTAATAATTTTATCAGATATATATTATATTTAAATCTAAAATAAAGGCAATTTTTCATTTAAATTAGTTATGTATAAATTTATTTAAACGTAACTTTTCTAATCCTCAATAATATTTTTTTACATTAAAAATCTTTGGCAACATTTTTATCAACTTTTTCAGTGAGAGTAATAATCGTATCGCTATTCTTCCCTAAAAATACTAAGAACATGGTAGAAGTAGCTTCCTATGAACATATTTTAAACCAAGTTTTATAGTCATAATAACAATAATGTTGTTATCAATTTTTTTTCCTTAATAAAACCTAAAAGGTAACACGAGTAGTTACATTTTAATACACAAAGAAAAAGTGATATACCTACATATAATATAATAAGGAAGTTGATAAAGAGGTCACAACCTATTTTTTCAAATAATATAAGTTATAATATACTTAACAAATAATAAATGAGTCCAGTGACACACAGCTTACACGTAATAAACACAAAGGAGTTAAATTCGGATGTTTGCCAAGACTTTTTTTTTTGGCCATCATTCCAGCTTTTGTTTATCGGTGCGTTAGTGTTTTGCCCCAGTTTCGTGTTACACAATAACTTGATAATACAACATTTAATGATAATATAACAAATTGTTTACTTTATTGTAATTAATAGAATAAGGGTCGACGACAGTCAGAATTTCGTCATTTTGGAAAAGCTGAAAGTTTTCCTATATGGCCCTTAGTATCTAAAAACACTAGGCCGAAGTTACGCGTCGTAAATTCCGCATGATTACGCCCGCAATGTATTTTAAATTACCGATGACACACTAATAACACTATTCCGTCGCGTTCCGTCCGTATTTTGTATGCGTTTGACATTGCCGACGTAATCATGCAGAATTTACGCCGCGTAACTCCGGCCTAGTGTATTTAGACACTTACAGAGGCACGGAATATAATTATAATAGTACTGCGTAACAAAGGTAAGAACGACCAGCAACTATGGAGTTTCTTTAGGAGGTTCGGAAAAACACAAAGCTCAATTTTTATCCTATGTTTTTTTCGATACAACTGGTAGGAATCTCATCTTCCACCGAAGGACATTTTTGACAGTTGCTTCTCACTCCTAGACACCGCTTAAGTTTCGACTAGACATAAACTTCTAATCTTCTTCATAAACGTCTGGGCTCTGACAGAGTTTACATACAAACAGCTTACAGGCATGTCCATACTATTCTAGCTTATTAAGCACATTATGATGATACATTTATTTTCGGTTCAAACTTAATGTTTCGCGTTAATTTGACATGATTAACTTAAAAAACCGTTGTGTGACTCATAACAGCACTTTTACTGAATCAAAATAAAACTTAATTACCGGTGAATCAGAAACTGTATTTATTATTCTAGTTTCTGTTTTAATGACAGAGATCCGAATGCCTTAAAGATTGGCACATTATAAATCGTTAATGAATTCGCCGTATTAGTTTCGTAGTAACTATTTGAAATCTGTGGTATAAGGATAAAATTACTTTTTGCGATCGTTTATTTCGAGGCATCGCAATGGAAATGGGTATGGACTTAGCTCACCCTGTAGTAAAAAAATAAAACAATTCGTAAAATAATAAAATTACTGAATTTAAATTTTTATATATCAATAACAATTTTAATCTGAAAATTAAACGATTTAACGCAATAACAAAATTCTTTTTTACTTAAAATCTTTTCCTATTGCTTTTTTTATCAAAGCCTATTACGATCTAAAACACAATGCATGCCTATTAAAAACATATGCATAAACAAAAGATAAAAAATATGCGGAGAAAAATAGTTTCATAATACGACGGTAGGTAGGTACTTAGCAGATTAGTCCGCAAAATGAGATTAGCCCTATGTTTATACAAATACAGGATAGGAAAACATTTGCTAAGCGCACGATCCCAAAACAAACAATAATAACAAGTTTTATCTCAAAATAACGGTCTTAGTAGAATTGATATATTTTTATTTGATTTGAATCAAAATAATATCTTGTATTTGATAGCCCATGGACATTGTAATTAACCATCCTACGATATTTTTAGATATTACTGCAATGTTTTTAAGCTAGACAGCAGCACCAGCATAGACAGACAAAAAGTTTTGTTCGATGTTTGAAAAGGTTTTTAATTTTTATCAATACTCTGAGATGACGTGTGCAATATTCCGGGTTATTTACTGTATGTGCTAGTGCGCCCTCTCAGTTCTGACTTGTGCGTAATATTTTCTATCATTATGGATCCTAAATAATATTTTTGATTGAATAACTATGTAAAAAACCTTAAATTGATTGTTAATTTACTATTCAACGATACCCCGCTTAACAACATACTTTGATATGTAATTTCGATTTGTTTTTAATACATTACCGTAATTTTATAATTAACTAGATGACACCCGCAACTCTGTAGCGCCAAAATCGTTTATCGCGCGGGAACCGATCATTTTCCCGGGAAAAAAGTATCCTATGTCCTTTCCCGGGACTCAAAGTATCCTATGTCCTTTCCCGGGACTAAAAGTATATCCATACCAAACAGCCAAATCGGTTCAGCAGTTTGGGCGTAAAGAGGTAACAGACAGACATATCGACATACCGACAGACAGACAGATAGACAGACATACTTTCGCATTTATAATATTAGTATGGATTAAAACTGTGAAAGCTTCAAAACTATCTATTATTTTCCGTTAATTTTATCATTATTTGCAAAACATATGAGCTAGTAATACCACAGTAAAGTCCATAGAGCTACCACATAGCAGGGGTTGTGAAACTTTTGATCCGTGACATAAATCTCCATCAGAAAACAGGGAGGGACATAACCGGCTTAAGCTTAACTCCCAACTTTAAATACATTTATAATAATGATAAAATATACCCAATTTCGTATTTTTAAGGAGGGTATGGGTTATGACCCCATAGTTTGTTTTTGGCTTATGTTTTGATGCAATGGGTGTTCTGGTTTGTCAAAGGCTATATAGTCTATACTTTAGAGTTTAAGCCATGGTAGATAACCATGATCGTTACAATGATTGTGATGGTGTATAGCAATCATAATCGACGTCGGTCTTAAGCAATTGTAAACGAATCTGTTCTTTACGATGATTGACGACTACAATGGATGCAAGATGGACTCTATCATAGTACGTCGTACGTCGTCTTGACGTAGAGCCCTAAAAGCATTAAAAAACTGTATCAGACTTACAACATATTATTATAGGGCCTGTTTCAACACTTTATGATAAAGTGCCGAATAGTCTATTCTCAACTTTTTTGACAGATTCTCCATACTTGATCTGTCAAGTTAATTAGTGGATAGCCTATTCGTCACTTATTAGGAACTGGTGAAACAGGCCCATAAACTTTTAAAATGTAAATATAACATTATTTTCAAAATCCACATCTAGGTTTGCATTTCGTGGAACCATTTTTTGACTTAAATACTCTTCTATATAATATTTATTATTCGTTGGATATTGCTGTTAGTTTCGCAAGTTTACAGCTAATTTGTCAAACAAGGATAGGTCACATAAGAAGAAGAAGAACTTTAATTGTTGCCCTAGCTACATTTTATAGCAGTAACTGTAGGCATATTTGGTCACTTAAATATTTTTGGTTATTGTTCTATAGTCTACCAATACTTTATATAGTCTCTATACCAGGGATGGGGAAACTACGGCCCGCGGGCCATCTCCGGCCCGTGAAGGCTTGAAATCCGGCCCGCGACCATCAAACAAAAATCAAGAGAATACTTCGCATTGTTACAAATGGAGCCGGCTTATGATGAAATCATGCAGAAACAAAAACAGTTCCACATGTTACATGTCCCCACAAAGTCCAGTGCTCCTCAACCAGAATTCTACTTCGCAGCTAACTTGAAAGTTTCATTTAATTACAATTTCCAATTTCTTTTTTATTTCAATAGTTATTCTGTAATATTGCACAGCTCATTGCAGTCATAGTGTTACAGAAAAAATATATCAATATTTTTATAGCCAAAAATGCAACAACTTGGCCCGCCATCACAGACCCCCCCCGGGGGGGGGGTTTATCTGTGCCCGCCTTATATTTCGTTAGTATTATATTGTTACGCGAAGGAAAAAGTTTCCCCATCCCTGCTCTATACTGTATTATATTTCAATGGTCTATGGTCAATGGGCTCTATCTAGTTATTACAAGCTTGGTTATGATTTAATATGGCGTATACCGTATACTAAATAGACAGGTATAAGTATATTACGGCAATAATAACGCGGATAATTTATTTTGTCGTTAAGGGTTTTATTTTAATGGCACGCGGTGAGTTAATGAGTGCAATTTATGGCGTCATCAACTGAGCAATATACCCTCTACCGTACCGACTCCGTAATTTGTATATGACATACAGTGTTAGGTTCGATAGAACTGTTGTATCTTAATTATTGAAGACGTGAGTGAAAGAACCCGATAACTAACATTTTATAACATAGGGACATACTCAGACCTTGGAACATCTTTTTTTTTTCCGGAGGGGGAAATGCATCGACCCCGCCAGCGGTCCGAAGACTCCACGATGGGCGCACAACACGTGCGCCCTCCTCCTCGGCCCCCACCAGGGCTGTAGCAGACGCCCCCCGAGTCTGCTACTTGGAGGCCATGTGGCAGATCAGGTCTGTGGCTCTGCCACCGACCACACCTCGGCCGCAGAGGATAGGGCAAGCGGCGCACCGCAATACCTACTTGCCTCTTCCTCTGCGGCCCCACCTCGGTGCGCATCCGCAGCGGACTCCTCCAGTCCGCTGGGAGCGCCCTCCTCGGGCCAGGCGGCGACACCGGCCGGCCCTGGTTGCCTCTTTGCTTCACCGCGGTTGTCCAAGCCGCGGTTACTAGAGCCCCACCGCCACGACAAGGCGAGCAACCATCGGGGGGACCTTGGAACATCTACTTTATCAGCTAATATATCTAGCTAAACTTAGAATTCTATTTTTATTTCAAATGATTTCCCAGTTCTAAAGCATTTTTATGCAAAAAAAAACAGCAGTTTTCAAATTGTTAGTTTCCCCCTTCATCGACTAATAATTGTGTTGAATGTTTGCTAGAATGTGGGTGGCCCGAAGCAGTCAATCGCTTGACTTACAATAAAAACGCACAAAAATAATAATGATAACAAAATTTCAATTTAAGGTGACGCCTTGATAATTTGGCTGTAGCAATGTCCATTTTTCTCAGCAATGACTAAGGCTAAGAAATTAAAGTTCACTGTCAGTATTCATCATGTGTTACTTTGTCTTTGAATTACCCATAGCATAACACGATTGGTCAACTTTTATAACACAGAATAACCAATCAAAAAGACCTCTGTAAAAAAAGGGATTCCTATTTTGCCAACAGAGAAGAGTGATATAAGCTTCCAAAATTTGTACATAAATTGGTTCTAGTATACACTTTAATTTGTCCATAGCTTATATGAAATTTATTTGTGGTTTTTAAATTACGCGACAAAAACCATTTTGTCGCTACGCCCTTTCAATTTTTTGCTGTTCCATTGCTTGTTTTCTATGAGAGGCCGGGCCAGCCTCGCATAGAAAACAAGCAATCTAAAACACATCCAACACGGTTTTTTACTTTAACATGGCATCACCTTAATATAACAATATTACCTAAATAACATGAATGAATAATTCGAAAAAAAAATAGTATACTTTAAAAACGAAACAATATTATCTTCTATCACGAAATGGCATGTGCCGTTTTTTTGCAACCCCAACAACACTGGTACTTGCTGTTTGTCCTGGCCCTGTTTAATTTAGGGTTGCCTTGATTTATTTGAATTAAAACGACGCATCTACCGCATCGTGATCATTAGCTTTATTGTACCCTGCTGGGACTTTTATTAGATTTTTTACTATTTTCGCATATCGAATTTTTGTGGGACTTTTTTATGTTGTTAATGGCCAATAAAACAGTCGGTGCAGCTTAAATAAGGTTAATATTAGGTATCAAGTCTAGTTACAAAATATAATAAGCTCGTTAGTTTGATAAAAGCAATGTGTACTATCAATGAAGTTGATTTGTAGGCAGATGGCGAACTTACGTATTTACGTAGCAATTTTGCTAGCGTTATGTCAAACTCAATCCATAGCTTATGACTGATATTGAATTTAGTGCTTAGTTCTTGTCGGATACGATAAAAGAGTGACTAGATAGGCAAAGAATACGGACAAAAGATTATACCTCACTACTAATTAAAATAAATTAAATCTGTTGCCTGCTTTATGAAAATCAGTTGTTCATAAAACGAAAATGTTCTATGCCGGTTCTACCAGTGATATTTATTTTCTAATATACAACGTGAAATTTTAGTGGTTGTTTTCCCGCAGCAGAACGATTTACCTATAGTAGTACTATCGAACCATGCATGTTATTTTTTGAAAATAAAACATATTTTGTATGACGTACTATGGAAACTTTATGCCGATAGGCGCGAGTTACTATGGACCCGACCGAATTCTTTTTGATTTGAACAAAAAAAACTTTACAAATCTATTGTACTACTAAGATAGAATCATTTTACTGCGGGAAAACAACCATTAAAATTTCACACTGTATTTAGGAAAAACAATTTAAAAACCTAACACGCCTATCCTTGTATATGCTGGCATAATTAGGCTCATGTTTCACCAAAAAAATCACTTCCTGGTAGTAAATCTTCAAGCTTGTTAGCCAAAAATAGTTGTCAACGACTGTGATAAGATGCAGACGTGTCCAGGAATAGCGTAGCCATGTTTGATTCCGATTTAATCCATTGTGATCATCATTAATATTGGACTTAGTGTTAAGTGTAGACTACACTTTACACTGAAATAAAATGGGAGATGATTTAGATGCAACTCAACATTTTAATTTTGTTTCTTTCGTATGATTTCTAAAGACTTTTGTATATATATATTATAATACAAGTAATATGGATAAACATTTCAAAACTGAACAAATTCTCACAAGGCCCTTTTCGTTCCCCTAAAGCAGCATTTAGGGAATGTTTTACATATTAAAGAGGCCCTAAATGCTACTTTTAGGCCTCTTAGCTTGGGGACCTCTCGGTTGAAAGACATTAAACATTTATTCAGATTAACATTGTTCTTATAAAAACAAGCTTTAGACTTGATTACAATAATTGGAATAAAGTAAGCGACATCGTTGTTTACAGGCTGTAACAAAAACGAAGTGATATTACTTTATTAGGGTATGTTTATTGTATGTATCTCTAATATAGAGTTTTAAACCGTGAATGTGCAGTGATGAAAAAGTTACTTTATTTTTTAATTTCCGATGGACAAATATACTTATATTGATGTTGGGGCAATTCTCATAGGAACATAGTAGTTAAGCGTAACTCTTTTCAGCGCTCCTACTTTCAAAGTGAACCATTTTAATAGGAACCTTAACTTTTTTTGTGGAACATACCATGAGGAAGGCCATAGTCTTTGTATTGCAGAAATAATATTATCTAAGTCTGCCGCAAAATTTCCGTTTGCGTTATAGCAGAAAACATTTAAATTAACTAAAGAACACTCGTTGCATATTATGCACTATAGACTTATAGAATGATAATAGTGATATTTCTCAGTCAAAAGTCTATAATGTATTTGCACCAAGAATCGAGGAATAGTGGTGACTGGTGAGACTGGTGAGTTATATCCATCCGGAGATTTAGATTATTGCAATCAGAGGCAACTTCGATCTGTCGACGATGTTTGGTCGTATATTTAGACCAATCACCCTCAATCTCTGTCATATTAAACAGGCTCATCAGATCACTGGTTTCCAACAAAATATGTCTCTATTAGGGAATAGGGGGCATCGCAATTTATGCGGCAGACGTTTTTATAATTTAACTTTTAACTAAGAAATGTAAAAAGTAGACTAATTCCACAACGTTTTTGGCTGCCATGGTATTTAAACTAAATGGTGGGGCTATTTTAATATTTATGTAAATAATGATAATATTTAATTTTAACTACCTATAGTTCCCGCTACAAACGAATTATTGTAGCGGGCAACATTTAGGGCCTGTTTCAACACTTCCTGATAAAGTGCCGGATAGGCTATCCACAACTTTTTTACAGATTACATACTTACATAATTATTTCATATATTACATACTTACATACTATTCATATTCTGTCAAGTTAAGTGGTGGATAGCCTATCCGGCACTCATCAGGAAGTAGTGAAATAGGCCCTTATTAAATGAAAATATCCAAAGAAAGTATATGTACGAAACTCAGCGAATCTTTTGGGGCTTCCTATGGTATGAGTTCCCACGAGAACTGGTAACAGAATTAAGCACGGTGATATTATCAGGATTAGAATACCTGTGACTCAGAATCAGTCAGGTGTACGTAAATCTGTGGATTCCGTGTGAAAAATGTTTAAGGTTTCAGTCAAGCACAGGAGCTTCGAGGTTTTTTAGTAAGCAAACAAATTTTTTATGTGATTATGAAATAATCGGCCAAGTGCGAGTTGAACTCGCGCACGAAGGGTTCCGTACCATTATAGAGCAAAATTGGTCCAAAAATTGTGTTTTTGTATGGGAGCCCCCCTGAATGAACCCGAATTTAAATATTCAATATTTTTTGTGATTGAAGGTAGAAAATTAAAAAATCCTTGTTAGCGAATCACATAGCGAGAGCGTGATATTCCCATCCATCCCTACCTATATAAAGAGCAGTTTTTGTCATCGCGGGTTCAGTTCGGTTCAGCTCGTAACGAACAATCAACGTTAACGAATCTATGTCGCACCGCGCCGCGGAGTGAAATTATCGCCGTTACTCTGCGCGATAACTCATAGAACTACTTAAATTCCGCCAAGTGTGAAAAATCTGTATCAAGCAAAGAAGAATTATTGAGGGCCCTCTGAAGCTAGTTGAAGAACCAAAAAGGTTAGTGAAAGCTGCTCTAAATCCTTTCTTTTATTTCCCTAAATACAGTCCACTAAATTTTGTAACTTACAAATGGTATTAGAGCTACCATTTTTTCTGGTCCATTCGAACCGCATTATCCATTAAATTTATCAGCTGTATGCTACTTTCCGCTACTTTCCGCTTCGTAATTGTCCCTTTGTTCAAATTTAAATTCGAAAATTGTAACTGTCACGTAAATAAATTATTGTCCCGTCACTATCCTACTCCCGCTAATCTCGCTAAATCGAACATAAGATTTATTTGTCTTGTTCGTTTCCTGGTTTGAATTGTGCATAGGAAAAAATTTACTATTTTATAAATATTTCATCCGCATAATATTTTATTTCACTG
Source organism: Plebejus argus (assembly GCA_905404155.3). Classification (NCBI taxonomy): domain Eukaryota; kingdom Metazoa; phylum Arthropoda; class Insecta; order Lepidoptera; family Lycaenidae; genus Plebejus; species Plebejus argus. Next base: position 8,750,355 of record FR989941.1, on the reverse strand, counting down.
CAATTACTAGGTGTTTGTGCAATCGCTGTGCTAGGTAACTGAAATATCTTCTCCGATAGATAGATATTTCATTTTATATTAACCCGCATTACTTGGACGGCATTTGTAACGAATCCCTAAATTAATTCGGTAACCGCTGTGAATTTTTTCCATCCGCCATTTTATACAGCGTCGCACGGAGTTCAAATTTGAACGACGCGGCCGCGCACGTAACCGTCTTTGTACCTACGAGTTACGACAAACGGGCAGTAGTTAGGCAGTTGCATTTTATTTGATATTTAAACAGTTATTTTTCACACAATCATTTAAGTAGTATATTATCATCCCGCATTTTATTTTTTCTTTTTATTATATTAATAAGTATTTATTACTTCATATTATATTTATTTTATCGATCGTATATAAGTACTTATTAGTTATTACCGCATCGCATCGCATCATTTTATTATTATCGCCGCATCATATTTTACCTTATTATATTATCATTGATTTAAGTGGGAGAGCCAAGCTTCGGCACGAGTGGGCAGGCTCATCCGGTGAAAGACCACAGCCTCACAGAATACCGGCGTTAAATAGTGCTTGCACTGTGTTTCGTCGAGTGAGTGAGGTTTCCGGACGCCCAAAGGGAGGAAACGCACCTGCAACTCCTCTGGGATTGCAGATAGTTCCCTCTCATATTATATTTGTGTAGGTGTATGTAGTATATTTATATAGAATATTTTATGTATGTATATTTTAAATATTTAGTGCATATATATTATTTTATTTAAATTTTAACTGCAGCTGCCTACCTACCTACCCGCGCCCCGCATTCTGAGGTACCTACCTACGTCATTTACAAATTTTAACCGCCTTTGAAAGTAACAAAGAAATTTTATAACCGCTTTTGTGCTTTCGAATTTATACCTACATTGTAATTTGTAAATCGTAAATCGGTAACGTAGGTACATTATTTCGAACTTTAAAATTAAAACATTGTTTCATAATTAATTAAAATTAGTCTTGCTTTGATTTAGTTGCCTACTTAATTTTTCTTTCAAAATGGTTAAACCGGGCAAGAGGAAGTCTAGTAAATCTTTTGAAGAAGATAATATTTCCGATACCGATAAAAATCAATTAACACTGTATTCGGTAAAGCGCGATGTTCTATTTAAGCGTATGCAAAATATTCTTGAGCTTGCCCATAAAGCCGAGACAGATACTCGACAAGTCAGAGCTTTTAGAACTAGCGCGTTAAATATTGAAACTATGCGTTCGGATTACCAAAATGTTTTGGAGGCATTTAATTTATTGCAAATGCAGATAGATCCGAATGCTAGTATTGATTACGATTCCTGGTCAGATTTCGAAGAGATGTATTGTTACATTAAACAGGTTTTGTTGGACACGGAAACGAAGCCGACGTTAACGGGGCCCGCGCCGTCATTTTCGACACGACCTCGGACCCATTTACCCCCAATAGACCTTATGTCTTTCAATGGGGACATCAAAACTTGGCCTCTGTTCTACCAACAATTCAAAAGCATAATTCACGATAACGAGTCGCTTACTGACAGTGAACGTGTGTTTTATCTGGTAGGTAAACTAACCGGGAATGCCGCTTCCGTATGCGTAGGCCTTGCGCCGACCGCGCAAAATTATCCAATTATTTGGAAAGCTTTATTACAAAAGTATGACGATCAGCGGTCGCTCGCTAGTTCATACCTAAATCAACTATTACGTTTCAGACCGCTATCCAGTACGAGTTCGAGCGGACTCGAATCATTTATCAATAATTTTAATTCTTCGGTGGAAGCGCTTAGGCAACTACAAATCGAGAACTTAACAGATTTCATTTTGTTACATTTAGCCCTTCAGAAATTAGATTCAGAAACAGTGAGATTATTCGAACATACTTATAGGAAGGAAAAGTTTCCAACCTATGAAAACTTAATTGAGTTCGTAAAGGAAAATAGCAAAGTGATTTCGCGCACTACCTGTGCATTAACACAGAAGTCTAATATTGATAATCAACCGCAGCGGGGAAAAATAACCGCGTCTACTTCTCGGAGTTTAACTAAATCGTTTGTCGGTAAGAAAATGTCCGACGTACAGCGCGTCAATCCGCCGACTTTAAAGTCCGCGGACAATTGTGTACTTTGTAATGCTAATTTACATGACAATATGTACTCGTGTGCTTCGTTCATGAAGCTTACGCCGCGGGAAAGATTTAGTTTTATAAAGCAGAAGTCGTTTTGTAATAATTGTTTAAGCGTAAAACATAAAACATTTTCATGTACGTCGAAAAATACATGCAAATATTGTAATTCGAACCATCATTCGCTTTTACATTTCAATGTAAATAAAACGGGCAACCACTTGGCCATGGTGTCGATCGAAAATAATTCTAATCACAGTAATAACGACTCTGTGACACCTACAAATAAGGTCGATAATGGTTTGCAGTATCGCGATGGATTAGATCCACAGGCAGCAAGTTCGAGTTTATGCAACTTATCATTTAAGGGTAATTCCGGATATAATACAACGGCTTTACTGGCCACAGCGAAAATACGAATTATCGATAAATTAAATCGCGTTCATTATGTAAGATGCTTGATCGATGCGGGATCGCAGTGTGAATATGTAACTCATTCCCTTTGTAAACGCCTATCTTTATCAGTTCGTAAACAAGCTCGTTTTTCTGAAGTACAGGGAATAGGAGGCATTACGCAAAAAATAATAGGGATGACTGAATTCAGTTTTGCTTCGAGATTTATTAACGACAGTCGTCGCTATACCGCACAGCCATTGGTCGTTGAACGTATTACATCACATTTGCCCGATTCGAAAATTGATACGACGGCAATGAGTCATATCGGAAAACTGCAATTAGCCGATGATGAATTTGAACACCCAGGGCCTATAGATATGCTTTTAGGTGTAAATATTTATTGTGATATTTTATTATCAAATAAAATTAAAGGTTCAAGGCCTGATATGCCGTGCGCGATCGAAACCGCGTTAGGCTATATTTTGATGGGGACCGCTCCAGTGGTCTCGCTAAATCCCGCACCGCCGCGTACTACATGCGCGTTCTCGACGGAGCCACTTCATAAAGTCGTTGAGAAGTTTTGGGCTACCGAAGAGTTACCATCGCGGAAATATTTAAGTCCCGATGATCAAAAATGCGAAGATATTTATACTTCTACTACTGTCCGTCGCGAAGACGGCAGTTACGTTGTTGATCTTCCCTTTAAAGAAAATCCTAGCAAGTTAGGTAATTCTTATATAACCGCTAAAAATCGTTTCTTTTTGTTAGAAAAAAGGTTTGCACGAGACCCCGAGTTAAAAATAAAATACGATGATATAATTCGCGAGTATTTAGCCTCCGGTATTTTAAGTCGTGCTGCGCCTAACGAGGGAGTCTCATCGCAGGGATTTTTTCTAGCGCATCATCCAGTTGTCCGTAATGACAAAAGCACTACTAAAGTCCGCCCCGTTTTGGACGGCAGCGCTAAAACAGATACCGGGTTGTCACTTAATGACATTTTACATACCGGGTGTAATTTACAGTCAAACATATTTGATATTCTACTAAATGTGCGAGTATTCCGTATTGCATTTTTTTCTGATGTAAAACAAATGTATCTTTCCATTCATGCCAACCCATTACACTGTAAATATCAACGTATCTTATACCGCTTCGAACCTAGTGAACCGCTTCAGATATATTTATTTAACCGCGTTACATTTGGTCTTAGATGTTCACCATATCTCGCACTACGTACATTACGTCAGTTGGCTGTCGACGAGCGCCACAGATGGCCTGAGGCAGCCAGCGTGTTAGAGCGAGATAGCTATATGGATGACCTGGCTTCTTCTGCTTCTTCGGTGGAAGAAGCAGCTAAGATAGCCAGGGATCTTATAGCACTTCTCAAGGCAGGCGGGTTCGAATTAGTGAAATGGGCTTCTAATTCTCCTGAATTACTCGAACAAATTCCCGAGTCTCATCGGCAACCCAGAACCGTATCTTTTGATAATGACAGTGTATTTAAGGTATTAGGTTTACGTTGGCTGTCGACAAAGGATAGCTTTGTGTTCGACATTAATAATCCTCCGACAACATGCACCAAGCGCGCCATACTTTCTACTACCGCACGTTTATATGATGTGCTAGGATTGGTAGGGCCTGTTATTTTATATGCTAAACTTATTATTAAAGAGCTTTGGCTTCTCAACATCGATTGGGATGAAAGGCCGCCCCAGCATATCGTAGAGCGTTGGCAACAATATTTAAATCAATTACCAATAATTTCACGTATATCGTTTAATCGTTATCTAGGAGTGGAAGTTGGTTCGGAGGTATCTATTGTCGGTTTTTCGGACGCTAGCGAAGCCGCGTACGGTTGCGTGATATACCTACACGTTGTAAACAATAACGAAGCACCGATCGTCTCGCTATTATGTTCAAAATCGCGAGTCGCTTCAGCTAAACCAAAAATAACACTCGCGCGCTTAGAATTAAATGGAATATTATTGCTTTCCCGACTTTTAAAGGAAGTGTACTGTACGATTTCAAAAAGGCATAAAATAAAAAACGTTTTTATGTTTTCGGATTCGGAAGTCGCTCTGTGTTGGTCGGTGTCGTCACCACACAGGTTCGATACTTATGTCGCCAACCGTATTTCACAGATTCAATCAAACGTATCGACAAATGATTTATATCATGTTGCCGGTGCGGATAATCCCGGGGACTTAATAAGTAGAGGCATGGAGCCAAAACTATTCATAAACAATAAACTGTGGTTTTCCGGGCCAGTCTGGTTATCGCAGCCTATAGATAGGTGGCCGCTAGTTAAGTTTGTACCTAATCGTATTGCGTTGCCGGAACAAAAAACCAAGGTACATGTATCCGCGAAAGCCGGTGACGTGGAGCACCCGTTATTAGTCTTAGCAAAACGCTGTTCTACCTGGAATAAATTACTTAGATCCGTTGTGTATATTTTGCGTTTTACGAGACGCCTTACGCGTAATGATATTATAACGGCTGAGGATTTATCTGTTGCAGAAGATAAAATAATTAGAGCGCTGCAAACTGTTTACTTTTCTGAAGATTTAAAAAATATTCTGAATGGTAAAAAATGTTCGATTAAGTTACAGAAATTATTTCCTTTTGTGGCAGACGGTATATTGCGGGTTGGGGGTCGTTTGACAAACTCATCTTTAGAATATTCGTCAAAATATCCTATTATTTTGCCTAAACAAGATCATATAGTAAAATTACTCATTGATCATTATCACCGCGAAAACTTTCATGCAGGGCCGCAGCTCCTTGTTAGTATTTTAAAAACTAAATACTGGATCATTTCAGCTAGACGAGTAGTTCGACAAATAACGCAAAAATGTAATAGTTGTTTTAGGGCCAATCCTAAGGCAACGTTTCCACTGATGTCAGATCTTCCTAAGTGCCGCTTAGAACAATCCAAAGCATTTTTCCACACTGGAACGGACCTTTGTGGCCCATTAAAAATAACACCTTATCGAAGGCGAGGTATTCAGAGTATAAAAGCATATATTTGCATTTTTGTATGTTTAGTCACAAAGGCTGTACACATTGAGTTGATTTCCTATTTAACATGTGCTAATTTCGTTGACGCGTTTAAACGATTTATATCGCGCCGTGGCCCGTGTGCGTATCTGTATTCTGATAACGGGACCAATTTTGTTGCATCGAAAACGTATTTCAATGAATTACACGAGTTTCTAAAATCCGATGACTATTATCAGGCATTCGGTAATGAACTTGCAAAACATCGTATTACGTGGAAAATGAATCCGCCTACGGCTAGCCATTTTGGTGGTATATGGGAAGCCAATATAAAAAGTGCTAAGTCACTATTGTTTCGAACGATCGGGAAGCAAGTTCTTACGTTCGAGGAGATGACAACTGTCCTCACTCAGATCGAGGCGATATTAAACAGTCGCCCGTTGTATGTTCTGAGCTCTGACCCGTCCGAGCCTCTGTCCCTAACGCCTGCTCATTTTTTGTTTAACTCCCCGTTGGAGCGGTTACCAGCGGCGGATTTGTCCAAGGAAAACCCTAATTTGCTATCACGTTTTTCGTTAATGGACTCGCTAGTCCAATCGTATTGGAAAAGATTTAAAGCGGAATATTTACATAATTTGCAACAGCGCGAGAAATGGAATACTCCATCTAATCCAGTGGCGATTGGTACGGTAGTAATATTGAACGTGGATAACGCTCCGCCCTTGCAATGGCCTTTGGGGATCGTTACAAATGTCTATCCGGGGAAGGACGGTGTTACCCGAGTAGCAGAGATAAAAACAAAGAGTGGGACATACAAACGCCCGATAGTACGACTTTGCCCGCTACCGACTCAATAACTCAATTGTTTTATAATCTTTAATTTAGTGATTAATTAGTTGTTTAAGTTGTAATAATAAATAGTATAATCCCGTGAAAACGGTACTTAGATTTAGAGGTTCGGTTACGGTAAAGGTTGTTAATTTTCAATAATTTTACTTCATAGTAAGCGATTGCACCCGCACTTGTAATTGTTAAGTTGAGCTTTATAGCTCTATTCTGACTGCTCTTGAAGGGGTCCCTTCAAAGGGGGGGGAAATGAATGAACCCGAATTTAAATATTCAATATTTTTTGTGATTGAAGGTAGAAAATTAAAAAATCCTTGTTAGCGAATCACATAGCGAGAGCGTGATATTCCCATCCATCCCTACCTATATAAAGAGCAGTTTTTGTCATCGCGGGTTCAGTTCGGTTCAGCTCGTAACGAACAATCAACGTTAACGAATCTATGTCGCACCGCGCCGCGGAGTGAAATTATCGCCGTTACTCTGCGCGATAACTCATAGAACTACTTAAATTCCGCCAAGTGTGAAAAATCTGTATCAAGCAAAGAAGAATTATTGAGGGCCCTCTGAAGCTAGTTGAAGAACCAAAAAGGTTAGTGAAAGCTGCTCTAAATCCTTTCTTTTATTTCCCTAAATACAGTCCACTAAATTTTGTAACTTACAAATGGTATTAGAGCTACCACCCCCTTAATTTTTTATTTTATTTTAATATTATTATTAAATATTAAAGTACAAGTATAACTAAGGATTTTGTGGAAAATTCAAGTACCTACCTGTTGCCATTATTGATATAGAGCAAAAAAGGCTAAAAAAATCACGTTTGTTGTATGGGAGCCCCCCTCAAATGTTTATTTTATTTTGTTTTTTGTATTTGTTGTTACAGCGGCAACAGATGTACACAATCTGTGAAAATTTCAACTCTCTAGCTATTACCGTTCTTGAGTTACAGCCTGGAGACAGACAGACGGACAGACGAACAGACATCGAAGTCTTAGTAATAGGGTCCCGTTTTTACCCTTTGGGTACGGAACCCTAAAAATGACGCATTTTGAACGTGAAAAATGTGTGAATAATACGTAGAGAAAGGATGTTACGTCTTGTTACTAATAAAAAGATCCACCATGTGTGTCTTTATCTATCTATATCATATTTTATTCGTTACCATCAAGTCACTTTGTAAAACATAAACACAGTACATATCTTTTTATTTGTAAGTGATGTTCACACTGATATATTGCTGAATAGTTGCATGAAACTTTTTCATTACAAATAAAAAAATTTTTAACTAATCATTATTATTGCTTGAAAAGTTAAAATATAATAACCAAAATATACATAATATTATAAAAAGCTCTGCTATATTATTTTATATTTTACTAGCTGTCCCGGCAACGTTGTTTTGCCATTTAAAGTATTTCTACTTCATCAGTTGATACAAAATCTTACCTCCTCTTTTGCCCCTTAAGAGGGGTGGGGGAAAAAATTTTATACACCAGATGTTAAGTTGGAAAACACAGTTAATAATATGAATATGAAGTAAGTTCAGAAAAAAGGTTGATACAAAATCTGACCCCCTCTTTGGTCCCTTAAGAAGGGTGGGGGAGGGAGAAATTTTATACACCAGATGTTGAGTTGGAAGAAGACAAATATATCTGCGAAAACCGCATTCGAATCGGGTCAGTAGTTTTCGGGTGATAGTGGAACAAACATACAGACAGACAGACAGACAGACGGACAGACAGACAGACAAAAAACCAACCACAGTTTTGGCTTCTATAGCGATGTAGTGACACCCCTCGCTTATTATTTCTTGAATATCTTGAATGTACAGAATTCACATTTCTACAGTTTTATTATATGTATAGATTAAAATATGTAATTCTGTTGGCGAATCAATAATTATAAATACAATGATCTTTTATACACATGTTTTATGTGTACTCGTCACTCGAAATCATTTTTCGTGACCAACATTTTCGCTAATATTTGGCAGACACCATGACAGATCCACACCATTGGGCCGGAATTAAGCGGGCTTTACACAGCAATGAATATTGTCAGGCCTTTGTGCGTTTATAGACGCAGCTCGCTTTAACTTGATAAGCTTTGTGTAACGTTATATTCGAAATTCCGGCTGGAATTCGAGCGGTGATTTTGGCCGCTTAAAAATCGGCATTTTAGGGTTGAATTTTAAAAGTAGATGTTCCTGCTTATTATGCAACTAGCACCTAAAGGATTATTTTGTAGAAATAGATCAAAGAAATTGCATTTTTAAAGTCCGTCGCTTAAAAAGTCCGTCGTGACTCGTGGGTTTTTTGCAACAAGACTATTTTTTGACGTCATATTTTATGAAATTAATATTGAAATTCAATTAAAATTACATAAAATTTATAATTACATTTTACATAAGGATTAAACATGTAATGCTTTCCATTTTTTCTTGTTAAAACTTTACTAGTATGACTATTTTATTGATCAGTTAGTAAATTGTAGTAATTTTATTTACATAATGCACCTATCAGAATTTTAGTTTATTGTAGGTAACTTACTGTGGAATTCTATTCTTTATAAATATTACGATCCAGGGCGATAATATTATAATGAGTATAAATGTCAAATTATATTTTAAATGATCGAAACATTTTACATAAAGACGTGATCCAAAACCACTTTTTACTGTATTATATTATGTTGAGTAATAAACTTTTTATAGCCCGTTATGCTCTTGATGTAAAATGATATTATGGCGTTTTAAACAAATTTAAAGTCCAAATGTACCAAGGCCTTGTCTCTTTCGTTTGTCAGTTGTCACATAACTAATAGAGAAGACACGATATTTAACAGGCGTTAGTGGAATTGGAACAGTACTTCTTATTTGGTTGAGGTATTCTAACATAATAACTTAAACAATGAAACATGAGCTATAAATTTTTCAACCAAATTGATCCTTAAAGGCTTATTAAAGGCATTTTATGGGTTTTTTGGTTTAATACTACTTCATTACAGGCATAAATTTCTAGCTTCAGTTTTATTACTATGCTCATTAGGATTAGCTTATTAAACTTGTTTTTATTCCGGCTCATTATAAACTAATTAATAATAAATAATAATTCTGATATTATAAATCTATACATATAATAAAATCGTAGAAAAGTCAATTCTGTACATTGAATATTTTTGAAAAATAATACTTGGGACGTGATCCACAATCGATATGGAAGCCAAAAATATAGTTTTTAGAATTTTTGTCTGTTTGTCTGTTTGTCTGTTTGTCTGTTTGTCGGTTTGTCTGTTTGTCTGTATGTATGTCCGGGATAAACTCAGAAAGTACTGAATGGATTTACTTAAAATTTTGCACGAATATTATATAGAGGTCGGGTCAACACATAGGCTATATATTATGACGATATCACCTAGGGCGGGGGGAGGGGCTCAAGTTTCAATAATTTTAGTTTTTTGCTCATATCGCTAAAACGGTGCGTTGTAGAGAAAAAATGTCTCGTACGTAATGAAAGCCCATAAAATTTCCTACAAATTTCTCCTTCACACTTTGTATCTATCTTCACTCCTTGCCATGCTATGAGCTTTTGTCTATCTTTTCTATACAAATTTCGAGTGTCGTTTGATTAACATGCTGGGAGCTTTGGCATCGGTCTTTTCTTGGGGGGGGGGGGGCTTCGCCCCCCCAAACCCCCCCCCCACCTCCCCAAATTTTGCTTCAAAGTTAAAAACTAAACTACACATACGGTTTTCCAGCGTCGTTTGTTTTGGGGGAGCTGCGCCCCCCCAAACCCCCCCCCTTATTCCTCATGAAACTTTTGTTCTTAATTAAAAGGTATCATGGAGTTTGTATTGCGTCTTAATTATCCTTTGTAGGAACAAACTAAGTCATCTATACATCTATACATATATATTGTAATAAAATCGTAAGAAAGTCAATTCTGTACATTGAATATTTTTGAAAAATAATACTTGGGACGTGATCTACTATACTAACGCGGACGAAGTCGCGGGCAACAGCTAGTCTAATCTATATAATATATAAAACTCAAAGGTGACTGACTGACATGGTGATCTATCAACGCACAACCCAAACCACTGAAATCGGGCTGAAATTTGGCATGCAGGTAGATGTTATGACGTAGGCATCCGCTAAGAAAGGATTTTGATACATTCCCACCCCAAGGGGTTCAAATAGGGGATGAAAGTTTGTATGTAATAATACTTCTTAGCGCGAGCGAAGCCGCGTGCAAAAGCTCGTTTATTCATAAAATTAGATTAGGTTTTATGATTCAAAAATGTCTTTTTGGCTAGAGGCTTATTAAAAGCTTAGAGTTCAGTTTTGATTTGACGATCGCCGGTCGCTTTATTGGCTACTTTTTTCTAATTGTCTAGCAGTACTTAAATTAAAGTGTAATTGTAGAAAGTAGGACCTTAATAGCCAGGGGTATAAGTTATAACAAGTGAATTAGGATAACTGATCGCAAGCCAAAAAAGGTGAATGGTCACTGCAGGTCAGGTCGGCTTGACCGGATCGGTCCTGGTCGGACCGATCCGGTCAATCCGACCGGATCGATCGGCATTCGGCCCGTATATGGGGGCCTTAATGCACTTGTGCTAACGTTTCTATTTCAATAGTCTACTAGCGGATCAAATTATGACCCCCATACCACATTATAACCATAATAACATGTTCCAAACTGACACTAAATGACTCGTGACATAATTTTACATTTATTGCCTTGCAGCATGTTACAAAAGGTGCTCAAATGGAGCATTTTTGAGCAATATATGGAGCATTTTTGCCTGACGAAATGCGATGAAATTTCGATAATAAAATTAGCATAATCAATACATTGAAGTCAGCGATGCACCCCCAGGGTGGTCTGATCCGTGACGATATATCAAAGATAAGGGCAGGCTTACGCTTTTAGGATAAATACACATGAGTTATTTAGGTAAGTAATTTTTTTAATGCTAAAACTTGCTAACAAACCCTAAAAATTTCTTAAAGTATTAGACTTTGAGTATATCTAGCAGTGAGAAGCAGCTGTCAAATATGTCCGGCACTGGAAGACGAGATTCCTCCACTTCCCGCAAAGAATATAAGCTATGAAATTGAGCTTTACTCATTCTGGAAGGTCAGGTAGACCTTCAGAACTGGATACCTCCTAAAGTAACCGCGACCGAAACTCCATAGTTGCTGGTCTAGTCGTTCTTACATCTGTAAAGGTTAATTAACATTCAGCTTTAGGAAACGAAGGAAGGTTGGGTCTTCGCGGGCTCGTACTCTACTTCAACAGTTTACAGAAAGTCTTTTTATTGACATACCCAGTATTTTCAAACAAAAATATAAAAAGTCAATTATAGAATGTCTGCCAAAGATGAGGTAGTTTCCTCTAAAATATAACATTATTTATTAAGAAAATTATAAGGACGTAAGTGTGTGCAGCGCCTTATTGGCGACATAGTTTACTTAAGGGCCCGGGTTACCCTCGAAATTTTCATACATTCTTAATACCAAAATCATTTTCTCATGCGAAAATGTTTAACATGTTTGAGTTATTTTTCAGCTTAAGATAGTAATTACCTAGGGTCCTGAACAAATTTTTTTTACAAAATATTTAAATACTAAAAAAAATTTTTTTGTGTTTAAATATTTTTTAGTAAATTTACTACTAAATATTTAAACACCAAAAAATAGACAAAAACACTAAAAAATATATAAATAAATAGTAAATTTACTACAAAATATTTAAACTTTAAAAAATATTTTTTATTATTTAAATATTTTGTAGTAAATTTACTATTTATTTATATATTTTTTAGTGTTTTTGTCTATTTTTTGGTGTTTAAATATTTAATAATAAATTTACTAAAAAATATTTAAACACAAAAATTTTTTTTTTAGTATTTAAATATTTTGTAAAAAAAATTTGTTCAGGACCCTCGGTAATTACTATCTTAAGCTGAAAAATAACTCAAACATGTTAAATATTTTAGTATGAGAAAATGATTTTGGTATTAAGAATGTATGAAAATTTCGAGGGTAACCCGGGCTCTTAATGCACTCAAAATTGAAATTAAGCATTATTTCATGCAAACGGCCGCTACAACGACGATTATTTCGATACGATCAATGCGCGAACTAGTTTACATCGGCACTGCCCCTGTACAAACTTCTACTGCAATTATTTTTATGACCACATTACGGTCGTTTTCGTGTTAGCTTTATAAGCACTAAATAATGTTTGTATAGCTTGCTACATGGCAGTTTTTAAGTATGGAGTAACTAGCTAATCTGCCATTGTTTTGTCATAATATAAATTACCGTTTTTAGGGTTCCGTACCCAAAGGGTAAAAACGGGACCCTATTACTAAGACTTCGTTGTCTGTCCGTCTGTCCGTCTGTACGTCTGTCCGTCTGTCCGTCTGTCCATCTGTCCGTCTGTCCGTCTGTCTGTCTGTCTCCAGGCTGTAACTCAAGAACGGTAATAGCTAGAGATTTGATATTTTCACAGATTATGTATATCTGTTGCTGCTATAACAACAAATACTAAAAATAAAATAAAATGAATATTTAAGGGGGGCTCCCATACAACAAACGTGATTTTAATGGCCTTTTTTGCTCTATATCAAAAATGGCAATAGGTAGGTTGACTTGAATTTTTTACAAAATCCTTAGTTATATGTGTACTTTAATATTTAATAATAATATTGAAATAAAATAAAAAATAAAGGGGGCTCCCATACAAAAAACACAATTTATGGCCTAATTTTGCTCTATAATGGTACGGAACCCTTCGTGCGTGATTCCTACTCGCACTTGGCCGATTATTTAATTATATTTTTTTTTTTTTTATTAAATAAGGGGGCAAACGAGCAAACGGGTCACCTGATGGTAAGCAACTACCGTCGCCCATGGACACTCGCAACGTCTGAAGAGCTGCAGGTGCGTTGCCGGCCTTTTAAGAGGGAATACGCTCTTTTCTTGAAGGTTTGCAGGTCATATAGGTCCGGAAATACTGCTGGTGACAGTTCGTTCCAGAGTTTTACAGTGCGCGGCAGAAAGTTACGCGAAAATCGCACTGTGGAAGACTGCCACTCATCAAGGTGATGAGGATGGTATGTTTTTCGCGTGGGACGATGGCGAAAAGTTGCAGGTGGTATGATTCCGAACAATTCCTCAGAGCACTCCCCGTAATACAACCGATAGAGGATGCAGAGTGAAGCTACATCTCGGCGTAATTCCAAGGGGTCCAAGCTGTTCGAAACACTATGGCAGTCAACAATTCGAGCGGCCCTTCGTTGGATACGATCCAGAGGGAGCAGTTGGTATTTTGGCGCCCCTGCCCAGAGATGAGAACAATATTCCATGTGAGGCCGAACCTGCGCCTTGTAGAGTTGTAGGCGTTGGTCCGGACTGAAGTACTGTCTCGCTCTGTTAAGAACACCAAGCTTCTTCGAGGCTAACTTGGCCTTACCCTCTAGATGATATCTGAACTGGACTTCGCTCGATATGTTGACGCCAAGTATCTCAATGCTAGGGGAGATGGTTAAAGATGTGCCCTCGAAACGAGGATATATGACCATTGGTGACTTTTTAGTGGTGAATGCGCAGACTTGTGTCTTGGCGGGGTTAAATTGGACTAAGTTACGTCTACCCCATTCAGAGACTTTCTCCAATGAATTCTCTATTTTAGACACAAGTTCGTTTCGACTCTCAATGACATTTTGCCGAGAAATATTGCGGGAGCCGGTATATACAGCATCACCTGTACTATCATCTGCATAGCAATGAATGCCGTTGGTCTGTAATATGTCATTGATATGCAGTATGAATAGGGTAGGCGATAGCACACAGCCCTGAGGGACACCAGCATCAACAGACTGAGTTTCCGAGCATTCGCCGTCAACTACGACCCTTATGCTTCTATCTGCTAAGAAACTAGTGACCCACTTACATAATTTCTCGGGCAGCCCGTATGATGGAAGCTTTGAAAGCAGCGCTTTATGCCAAACCCGATCAAAGGCCTTCGCAATGTCCAAACTAACAGCCAATGCCTCTCCCTTCGACTCAATTGCCTGAGCCCAACGATGAGTCAGGTACGCCAAGAGATCACCAGCCGAGCGACCCTTACGGAACCCGTATTGTTTGTCGCTTAGTAATCCCTGGCCGTCCAAGTATCGAAGAAGCTGGCTATTGATAATGGATTCCATTATCTTCGAGAAGAGAGAGGTTATAGCGATTGGTCTGTAGTTGGAAGGATTTGAGCGGTCACCTTTTTTAGGGATCGGGTGCACCAAGGCTGTCTTCCAAGAAGCCGGGACGATGCCAGTGGAATAGGAGAGCCGAAAAAGATGCGTCAAGACCGGAGCCAACTCTGGAACACACTTTTTCAACACAATAGGAGGGACTCCGTCAGGCCCACTCGACTTTTGGATATCAAGGGAAAGGAGGGCTTTTCGCACTGAGCGCTGATGAAACCGAATATCCGACATGATGCTCGTACATCGCGGTATGGTCGGCGGTTTCTGCCCCCCGTCATCCAGGGTCGAGTTTGACGCAAAGAGCTTGCCCAGAAGATCGGCTTTGTCTTTTGCGTCATGGGCCAACGACCCATTTCCTACGTGTAGGGATGGTAGGGTTGGCTTGCAGAAATTTCCTTCAATAGCTTTGACCAGAGACCAGAATGCACGGGTTCCCGAGGGGAGGCGCTCAAGTCTCTTGCCAATTCTATTGACGTGCTGTTGCTTTGCCCGAGTGATCTCTTTCTCGAGGGACCTAGAGGCAAGGTTGTACTCCTTTTTATATGTGCTGGTATTTAAATCCCTATATACATAAACCTTCCTCTTGAATCACTCCATCTTTGGAAAATATGCACCAAAATCGTTGCCTACTTTTAGTTAGGGATATAAATTCTAAACTAAGGAGTAAGGTATTATAATATAGAAGTTATAACCTTATTATGAAAGCATTTTTACCTCGAGCGTTTTAGAGGCAAGATGGTGTAAAGATTTGTATCTTTTGTTTACCAAGCGTCATAAACATACAATAAACTATGATTAAATCACGACGACGGGGAATTCCGATTTTATGTCAGATCCTAGAATTGTAAGCAAAATTTATGATAATGTTTACATTCGATCGATATGAGTTTGTTTACAGAAGCATAAACAGAAGGGAGGAAGTTACCATGGCTACCATAGAAAGGGTTTCTTTCTACTTAATAGACCAAGAAACAGATTGATAAAGACAGTCTGTGATTTTTCCATAAAATGTGATACCTATTCATATTATTCTACTGCGGCCTGCTGACATGCAACTAATAAAAGGTGCTCAGGAATTCCGAATCAAATCTTGCAAGGAAAGATATTTTTGCGGTGATAAAAGTATCAAAACTGAATGTAATAAAATATACTAGTCCATCTAAATTCAAATACAATTATGGCTTTTACAATAACCGCGTCGTTAAAAATATTAAATAATAAGCACAGTTTACATATTTATTATAGAAATAAAATAATTTAGTACGCTCTTATCACCACGCTTACTAGGTACTGCAGATTTTCCTGGAATCGAACATTTTTATTAGCAAGTGCAATTTAGGTCAATAAAATGTAGAGTAAGCTAGAGATTTAACGAACAGTTAATCATCCGTTCGGACGCCGTTAATCTTGATTTAATTCTAGTTCGTGTAAACTGATGCAACGAGATCATTAGTCGGATACGGTGGAACCGGAATTCCTCAATTTGTACCAAATTGGTGAGTTGTAAAAATAGAGAAACTTCCTACTACAAAAACAGATGTTAATGACACGCAGACAGTGACCTGTAGGTTCAGAATGAGCGCAGATTTTTGTCAGAAATCAATGATAAAAAATATTTTTTCTTTATGCTATAAGGAACCACCTTTTAGCATAAACTTGCGAGTTTCTGACTCAAGTTCTTCTCGCCGGGCTAGTACCTAAAGCGGCGGTAGGCAGTAAGCACATTACCATTCTGAAAGAATAATTATTTTAATTTTTAAACAATTCAATTCTTTTTTAACCAGTTAGATTCTCTATTTTTTTCACAGAAACTAAAATATATAGACCTAGGATATGCTAAGTATGCTTATTAAGCACTACATTTTACTATTACTGCTTAATTTTCATAGCTCGATGAATAAAACCGTGATTGATAAATATTCACTGCCACAATTCCACATTTCACATCCCCAACCATTATCATTAATCTTAGTTTCAATAATTTAACCCCATGGTCGAGTTACATTTATTTAAATTAGCGTATAGAACTATAGGCAGCCAGTTTTTTAAACGTCCTTTGTTGGGTAACCATTGTGTACAATTATACGTGGAAGATGTAATAATCTAATGTCTTTTTATTTCAAACATGTTTGCAACAATGGTGGATTTAAGCGTAGGGTTGGACTGCAACAAGCGCTAAAATTAGGGGTGTGCCATTATTTATTACTGTAATATTATGTTATTTATGATTTGTTTTAGCGCTTTAGCGGGACTTGGTGGAGTTAGTTTTTTAAGTGACTTTCTCACGAGTATTTGGCTTATGTCATAATGAAACTACTATTAAGCTTAACTGCGACAAAAGGCATAAAATATTATAATGCAAGGCTTTGGAATGGAGTAAACTGTAAACGAGTTTTTAAAGTATTTTGCTCTCTGAGACTTCTACATTTGAAGCTATTTTTATTGAAGAAAAAGTCTTAATTAAAAGTATGATAAAGCCGAATATGTATTTGAGAGGGACTTACTGACTACTGAACGTATTTAGTTTATATAATACTAGCATTGCCGGCAAACGTTGTTTTGCCATTTAAAGTATTTCTACTTCATCAGTTGATACAAAATCTTACCCCCTCTTTTGTCCCCTAAGAGGGGGAGGGGAGGGGGGGATTTTATACACCAGATGTTAAGTTGGAAAACACAGTTAATAATATGAAGTAAGTCCATTAAAAAAAAGTTTGATACAAAATCTGACCCCCTCTTTGGCCTTGTCTTAGAGGGGGGGGGGGATTTTTATACACCAGATGTTGAGCTGGAAGAAGACAAATATATCTGTTAAGAACGTATGCAAACCGGATCAGTAGTTTTCGTGTTAAAGAGAAAAGTTTGATACAAAATCTGACCCCCTCTTTCGTCCTCTTAGAGGGGTGGGGGGGAAAATTTTTATACACCAGATGTTGTTGGAAGAAGACAAATATATCTGCGAAAACCGCATTCAAATCGGATCAGTAGTTTTCGTGTGATAGTGGAACAAACATACAGACAGACAGACAGACAGACAGACAAAAAACTAACTACATTTTTGGCTTCTATAGCGATGTAGTGACACCCTCCGCTTATTATTTTTTGAATATCTTCTACAGTTTTATTATATTATGTATAATAGATGATATTGTCATAAATTGGGCTCCTTATAAGCATGTGGGCTGTATTTCAGCTCGAAGAACTAGTGCCCCCGAAAAATATAATAACTAATTTTACCCGCCAAACCTCTTAAGCCGCGGATAATTTTTATCCTTACAATTTATTTCAACCCCTATTGCTACTATAACGATTTCCGATCACAGCTGGTAATTAATATGAGTTAATTTACAAGGGACTAACTTAAAATAACATAGAAATTCAAGGGTCCCAATCACAGCATGTAAATTGATCGAAATAGTTCGAATAGTCTCCCGGGGTACCCCAAATTATTGGTTTGGCCCGAAGCGCTTGAAATGTTACTAATAAGCTGTATAGCTATTGTGCGATAATTACAGCCCAGCTTGGAATATATTTGTACCGAGAATTATATTGTGTAAGAGTTTTGCCTCTATTCGTTTTAATCTACAATCTACATTATATTGCCAAAGTATATAATTTTATGTAGTTCATTATAAGGATGTATTGACAGAGGATGATATAGCTAGGCGGCGTGGATGAGAAATAGGTGCCAGGAAGTCAAAATAAAACCAGTTTATAAATAATTAATAGTCATTATTTGACTATATATGCAAAGTGATAATAATTAAACGGATGAGATACTCGTAGACAGATAATTGTATCTCGATACTGCCGGGCTAGCATACGCCAACGAGATATCTCACTCTACATGTTTCTCGATGTTTGATAGTTTGTATCTTCATCTCTATTGACCCTAGCATGACAAACATTTTTTTCTCGCGTAGATCTATCATCGAAATAACACATTTTATAGAGTTTTGTCGAGACAATGTCGAGATTTTGAAATTATGAAACGATTAGTTTTTAATTAACTCGAGAGTGAGATATCTCGTTGGCGTATGCTAGCCCGGCTGGAGAGATATTGTATACCCTAGGAAATTGATTCCCAGGCAGTTAACGGATCTACGTCGTTTGGTCGGCTTAATAATATTATGTCAATTCAATGTTAGCTCATAGCTGTGAATTGTGATCGTTCGGATGGGTTTGATCACTTTGACGACTTAACGCGACCAAATTACTTAGGTACAACACCTGCCTAGGAATCAACTTCTCTGATAGTACAATCCTTGTGGGATGGGAATTATAATAATATTACTTTGACGATACTATGGACATCACTGAGACATAACCTAAAAGATTCTTTTAGAGCACGTCTGTAGTTCTGATTTTAAAATATATTGCAAATCAAAAGCTAAAACTAGGCACTTTTAAAATAAGATTCATTAAAGAAATTAATATCATAAGACTCTACAAATAAATTAATCGCTTCAGTATTAAAATTATTAGCAATTAATTAAGAGCCGTTAATAAGTTAAAGGGTGAAAGGGATATACTGTTTAATTTTTATTACGTTATGATGAAATTTAAATATTATTACTTTGATATAGATTTACGAGAAATTCAAGGAAAATAATAAAGGTTATTAAAATCCTTTCTGGGAAGTTGGCTAAGGGGAAATTATTGTTTTTCAAGCAAAAATTTTAATCCATCTCAACTTCTCAACTTTTATTAGAGCAAGTAATCTCTTATAGAAAATGGATATCAAATAAAAAGGTTATTTAAGCGGGTTAAGAGTTAAGATCAACATTACAATTTAAAAAAAAATATACGTAGAGAATTAAAATTAATTTATTTTTTGTTGTTGTATGAATTTATTCAGCAGCAATTTGTTTATAGCATATGAACCGTACATTTCACTGCAATAAAAACTATTATTTTTATACTACTTCACAAATTTTTGCATTTTAAAAGTGAGGACTTAAGGGTGCTATAACATTTTTTCACTAATATCAGCGATTTTCCGGTACCATTTTAAAGAATTAGGAGTCACACTGCGAGGATATTTTGGTTTCAAATGAAAGATAATTTATATTCATCTCCACGTCTATAGTCTATACCATAAAAATTTTACAGCCGCATACATAAAATACGTTTTAACCATCACAATAATCGCAAAATATAAAAAAGAGGGTCCGATTAGGTACCATTATAGCTAAATATACTGAACTAAGGAAAATAAATACATAAAAAATTGTTGCTTATTTAGTCCCTGTACGAATTGCTTAATATTTTGTATAAAAATAAATATATTTTCCATTTATAAGAAAAATAAGAAACTTTCTCAATTTTTTCATGACATTTTCGCCATATCAAGAACTGTACAAGGTGCGCTGATATGAATGTTAATTTTAACGTCATTAACGTCGATATTCGTACTGACAGATATCCGACCTGCTAATTTATCGGTTATAGCCTCCTTAACGGACAGATAAAAAAACATAATTTCGCATAATTATATTTATGTGATATTAATATGAATTTGATATTTTCACATCTACGCATCTCTGTTACTACACTATGTTATGAGGTTCAGTGAAATTCCTATTGATTCTTCTGTTTTAAAAATGTTTAAAATTTCCTACAAAGAATGCAGACATGTATAACAGTTCTCACATAAAAAAAGATAAGAATCAATCATCAGTCGTTGATGATGATGAAATCAAGCTGTTATTCGGTGATGCTGATGTTGAATCAGATAAAGCCATGCCAGTAGCACACACAGATACCGCACATATTAGATACGGACATGTGGGCACCGGTGCACTCTAAGCGACGACTGGTCTTCTATTTAATACAGAATTGTATGTTGGAATAGAGCAGTATTATAGTATAGTATATTGTGCTATACTTGTCCTTAAATGCAAAATGGTATCTCTCTTCACGCTTAAATCACTGAACCGATTTAGATTTTAGACGTATATGGAGATAAAATTGCTCTGGGAAAAGACGTAACATGAGGATATACATAATTAATTTCACCAACATGTATGGTTTCGTCCAAAAAAACTATGTAAATTGTAATAAAAGCCTTTGATATTCTAGGCCCGTTGTCTTCTTCAGTTGTGATTCGGACAGCCGTATTAATTAACATCACTTATATCAGATCCCTTTGATACCGCAATATCATGGTATGATAAAACAGTTCCTATACAACACTATACAATGATAAAACAGTCATCCGTTACCAGCCATGTGCGCGTCCTGCGGCCAGTGCCGTATCCCCTCGCGTTTCATTAAATACGTTTCCGCATATCACGCACTATGTCATTTCCTACTTAGTGATGTGCGTAACCATTATCGATACTTTATATTTTATCGACGTCGATAAAAGAATTTGGCGATATGTTCGTTTGTCTGTGGCTAAATGCATTAACAGGAAGTTTAATTTTTATTAATTACATGACAGTTGCTTATTAACTAATTAAATTTGATAGCAAAAGTAGCATAAATTATTTTCAATACCATTTTCATGTGCTCTATGTTTTGTACAAAATTTTGATAGAACACTCATCGACCATTAATTCAATCGTCTTTTATCAGAAGAAGAATTAATTAGCATTGCTTAATTGATTTCCAGGAAACTGGTATACGAAAACGTTCTTATGTTTTAATCTTATCGCATTAAGTGGAATAATTAAAGCCTTTAACTTCAAAGTTAACACCGTAATTGACGCTTTGAGTATAATTCAAAGAAACAGACTGTACTTAGATGAAATAAATTTTATGTAAGAAGAACCACAAATGTTTTACTCAACGAAATAAACAATTTTGACTACCACAGTTTTAGACCACGGTCAAATTTTCTTATTAAAAAATTATGTATAGGTAAGGAAAGTTTTTGATAGAACACTCTTGCATACTTTGGAAAGATTTTAAGTTTACGTGTAGACAAAAGCGTTCACTTTTTTACAGCTACTCCTTTACTCCACGATTAATTCATTGATAAATTACGTACAATTGCATCGACGTGTCCATATAAAATCCCAATTAAACTGTCTCGACAGCGCTAATAAATGGCCCCATCACTAAAGTTGTAACCATGGGAAGCTATTTGTGGATTCAATCAGATCCGCACAATGGTAATGCTATGGATTTAAAACTTTTGTTTGCACGATGTTTAATGTAATAGGCTGTATTAAAATGTCGATATTGGTGCGGCACTTTAAAACAAATTATGGTATTTTTCTTTGTGTGGCGTATGATAATCTTTTTCATCCTATTATGTGCACGCTAGCTAAACAAACATGTTGTTAGTTCAAAGATTATAAAAATAGAAAGTTTAGGAACGTTTTTGCTTTGGTCTATTGTCATTTAAATGTTCAATGCTGCTGTTATATGCTGCTTATAGCATTTTTGTAACGTAAAATCATACTTGTAAATTTATTTCGCTTAGCAAAAGTGACCGCAGAATGCCTACCAAATGATCGTCGACCGACGACTCCGCCGCTGCGGCCGGCCTCAGAAAAAATGGCTAGATGAGCTATATACAAGTTCATGGTGGCCTACGATTAGGGAATAGAAGATGTTATGGAAAGCCATTGCCCAGCAGTGAGACAGCGTAGGTTCTTGAAATAAAATAATGTAAATACTAATCATATAGAAGCAGCTTCTTTCCAACAAACCACATATATTTTGTGACAATTCTATTTCTTCTATTTCTGGTTTGAAAGAGAATACCAAATCACATCGACGGTCAGTTAGGATGGTAACGATAGATTAATCGATGGTAACCGAGATCAATTACAGCCAAACAATGTGTTATCAGCCCTCTATCAAACCTCTATTATGTAGCCGGTACGGTCGGCAAATATTTATTTATTTATTTCGATTCACCAACAGAATATCATCTCACACATTAAAAAAATACAAACAATAGTAACTTATAGCTTAGATGACTTCCAATGACAGGTGAAGTACAGCATGTAATAGCGACAAGGAAATTAGTGATGAAAATGAAATGAGATGAAATGAGGTGAGATCCGTGAGAAAAAGGAAAATGTAATAAAATACTAACTAGTTATTATGTGCTACTCATACACTAAAGTAGTATGTTGATGATTTTTGAAATAATCTTGTAATTGTATTTTCACAATAGCTTCAAAAAGAAACCATGATACCAATAACATTAAATTGAATCACTATAATATAGTATATACCATCACCTTTTAATCATAATAACATATAAAGGCAGTGCAAAAATTAAACCCATGGTAATAATATAATATTATGGTTGCTTTAAGCTGGGCTATAGAGTGTAATATAGGTAGAATATGTAAAAGTTATTAGGTATGTGATATGTCTTATTACACAATACCTTAAATCTGTAGGTGAAATACGGGCAAGTAGGTACGGTGACGGAGCTAGGCATATTCTTTTCAACTATTGACTGAACATTAGTCGCTTTGCGTACATTATGTCCATATTTCAATCCTTCTAGTTATATTACAATCTAACAATACTTATTATGTCTTGATATTTTGGCATTATACATATACGATTAAAAATCTCCTTGATTAGAACTCTGTTGCTGACTGTACGTCCGGCGGTTTAACAATGCCTGCATCGTCCACCAAATCGGGTGTCCAGTTTTAGGGAAATGTAACTTTATTCCCAATTCGCATAAACGGAACGGTGCGAACCCGAGTCAGTTTTGTTGCGTTTTTTGGAACACGTGCGAATAATAGTTCCCCCTTTATTCATGGCGTAAATAACCTTTTGTATTTTGGAATTGGAGGATAAAATTTTGGCATAGAAAAAATAGTTTTGGATTTAGGATTTGTTGTTGACTGATTTTTCAAAACTCGTTGTTTTATTGTCAGGCCAATAAAAAGTAGAGATAATTCTTCGAGCCACAAAATTTATAGAGCCAGTCAAAATACTCTTTACGCACCAATTGCGCTGCGTAAATACATTCATTTATAGTGTATCAGTTATCACACACATGTGTACCCAAACTACGCCTTATTTTATATTTTGTAATAAGCGCTATCGCAGTGTGTGTGTATTTTATAAAAAAAAAAATCTAACTCACCTTTTGTCTTCACTTTTGCTTCGGCTGCAGTTGTTATATTTGAAAAATGTTTTCATACATATTATAATAAGGAATGTAAACACAATAATACAGTTAGTTGCGGAAAACACGTGATGTATTTCAACAACATCACATCAACCCGTCAATATGTAAAAAGATAATAAGCATCATAACCGACTTCGAGTACAAAACACCTTATTATTTCCATTGGGTGTAAAAATGCAAAAAGTTAAATATAAAGGTGCAAATTCGCACGAGCCTTTAATAATATGGAACGACTTTTTGAGACTCAGGGCCAATTTGTCGTTAATTTACGAATCGCAATTTGCTTTTTTCAAGAAAAGGAAAGGAATTTATTTTGGCCCCTATAAATGGCAGAATTTTAAAATCTTGATGTCTTTTCTGCAAATAAGACACCTAGCTGTAAATAAAGATAGTATTATACTCAGAGTGTCCGACGTCCGTCTTTATTATAACCATTTTATTTTGCAAGACAAGCTTTAATTCAATAAAAATATATAATATTAAGTTGTTTCGCACTCAAAATAATTTTCTACTTTAGCGAATCCTTCAATTTTATATCCGTGGCGTAATTTTATTAACGAAACTGAATTCTACTAAAACCGGTTAAGTTTAACGTTGAACGATTAATAAAAATGTATTTACAAGACCACCCAAGGTAAAAAATTTAATCTTAATTAAATGATTCTCAAACTGTGTCATATTACGGAAATCCGGATGATTTAATTTACACACTATAAACTTTGAATAACTGAAATAACTAAACATTTTTGATCAGATCAAACAGAAAACATTCTAAAATTTTAATTAGTCATGGTACCGTTTTAGAGTTTTACCATAATTTGTTTTTCACCACCTGCAAAGTCGTTTCCTGTGATATATAGAAAAAAAAACCTAGTAATAAAATTAGTTGAAACTTCATATCCATACTTTCACTTTTTTTTCTTTTACAGTGAATTGAAGTGAAGCAAGGGTGATTTTGACTGTCTATATATGCCTTTTAGAAGATATAGACTATTTAGACATAATAATATGAAGTTCCTTTAAATTAGTAACGACACCGCAGTTAGCATCAGATTTTTTAAAATATTACTTGTTCATTATTCATTTCTTTGCATTGTAATGTAAAATTAAAATACTCTACGGTAATCCTTTAAACATTTAAGCGTTTTCTATAAAATAAATTTGTTCAACACAAAACCTACTTAGCCTTAAGGTTGTCTGGAAGAGACCGCTTAAAGCGGTATAAGGTCGCCAATTTGCGCTCTTCCTAAAAATTGATTCTCTTTCTCATTTTGTGAGAAATATCGAATAAAGAGTTTATTATTATTATTAACCAAGTTTTATGAGCGTGACGTGGTACTGCACAGTTCTGCTCTTACTAACGTAACCTAACTAATATTATATAAGCGATGCTAGTAAATGCTACTTAACCATACAATATGTTTGCGGCATTTCTCATAGATAACACCGTATTAGGATAATTCGTAGCGAGGTTTCCATAAAACAAACAAGCTGGCCTACTGCGGTGGCGAGAATTGTCAGCGCAAACACCGGCCAGAATGGAAGTCGCATTGTGTTAGAATGTATTCATTTGTATGGCAGAGTTAATATTGACAAAATAACTCGTTTCATGCGGTAGGTAGATAGAGTCATTATTGTGACTCCACATTTTTCGTTAAGCCATTGTGAAAGTGATTTTAAAAAGTACAGCTGGTAGTTGATTTTTTGTGTTTTGCATAAATCACAATAGTAACAAAGATTTTTTAAGGTAGCCCTTGCAAAAAGGGTAGTATATTCCCTTTATCTGATCAACACTAATAAATAGTAAATACTAGTGAACATAGCATATAAAAAAGTAGGACTGTCAGGTTTAACCTAGATACAAAACTTTGCCATTGCTTGTGGTAAGAATTATTTATATCGATAAATTACTATACGATACCGTTTATTTTCATTCTATTTTTAAAATGTTAACCACTTAATAAAGCAGTATAAATAACTGAATCGTAACCATAATTTCATATTTCACATTTAGCAAATTAATTTATTTTAAACCAATACTTGAATGAAATAACTCAGCTGTTGTCTTATTGGTTTCAAATATAATATTATATGCATAAGTTTAAAAAAGTCTTTTCAAGTTCTGATGAAACGTGAAGCATGTCCAAACGATAATCACGTGTAGGAGTGTTGTTATAGAGGAAAAATAAAACCAAAGAACGGGTATGGGGTGGTGTTCACACTTGGAGACGTGGTAGAAAAGATATTTGTCGAGAATTACCAATCATTACCGATCCTGGCGACAAGGATGAGCAATAGTGAATATTTATTAGTATCTATTATACTTAACTCATAAACCGAGTGTATCATAATTCATAATATGACAGACAAGTAGAGAATTCATCTCTACTATCAAGAGAATAGTATATAGAGAAACCTTAACATCTCCGCGTCTCTACGCGATGACAAAAGTTCTTTTTAGGATTTCCCGCGCTATTAGAAAAAAAAACAATCAGAAGTATGAATTAGAATTTAGAACAATTTTAATTTTTAAAATTAAAAAACATTATGTCTGTGTTGTAGTATCATCAAGTGTGTACAATCTTTAAAACGATGTGTCGGCGTTGGCGCTAAAACTTTTTATATGAAATTATTTATATTGATAGATTTGAAACC
Source organism: Plebejus argus (assembly GCA_905404155.3). Classification (NCBI taxonomy): domain Eukaryota; kingdom Metazoa; phylum Arthropoda; class Insecta; order Lepidoptera; family Lycaenidae; genus Plebejus; species Plebejus argus. The sequence continues at coordinate 8,723,941 of FR989941.1, read as the reverse complement.
AGACAACTAAACAAAAGTCATCACAATTATCAGCTGCAATCAGCAATGGAAATTTCCAATGCGTTATTACTATCAGAGAAATTAATTTATAGACCTACGTAATTTGGTCGAAATATCTCTAGCCTAACCTTCACGACCTCATTCACTATCATGAGTATCAATCATATCTTAACATTATCCGACTAAATAACATAGGTACATACTACATAATATTATAATTGGTTTATAGGTTTACAAAGAAATATTACTTTGTTCAGTGTTCCAGTGCTCAGAGATTAAAAAAATACAATATGCAACATAATAATTATTGTCTTCCCTGCTTACGCTGCAACTTTTTCTACTCACATGATATCACATCATAAGTGACTTGTATCGCGGTTTGGGTCAAAACATTTAATTTTTATGCTCTTTTTCACTCTCGTATCTATCACTAATCACACTCTCACAGCAAGTACCCTCTCATAAGTCATAGCTGTCTTATGTTAAACATAAAATCATAAAAGATTGCAGAATAATTAATTTTTCGTAGATAAGTCATGTGATCATGTCTAACACAATCGCGAAGCCATTAAGATGTCCCATAACACAAACATAATAACGATCAAAAAAATAACCTCACAAGTTGTGAATGTGTCGACTAAAATATTACCGATCTTCTAAATTAGTTATTTCACAAATTAAAATATATTTAGCTGTAAATCAATAGTGTTATGCTCTAACACAGTGGTCGGTCGATCCCCGCTGGGCTTGCGACTTTAACATTCATTTTTTATATCGCATTAATTCCCAAGATGGCGGAGATTAATATGTGTTATTTTCAATAATTTCGTTATCATTATCGTAGTGATTGGATACATTTCTACTGTAGTAGAAATGGTGTTAGAATTTTTGGAAAATCAGTTCCCATAATAGAGTACGTCTATCACTAGCAAAAAGCTCTACCTTGACATCTTAAAATAGACGAAAAGGAAAAGAAGGAAATATTTAAGTTTTAATTTAAGTTTAGTCTATAGGAAAATAGTTTTAAAACTGTACTATAACTGTATTGTATAATAATTAATTTTTCTTTCTAAACTGGCTCCTAACCTTTTACTGCTTGCTGCATACCTAATTTATAAATGATCAAACGAACTTACCAAGTGAAGTTCGATCATTATTATATGAGTCGCTTCATTCAAAGATATATTAACCAAGTAGTCCTTTGTCTATCTGCTAGGCAATCGCGTTTTTTAAAGACGTATGTAGGTAGTTGAAAAAATAACTTCCCATCCCGGCCACTCGCTCCTCGACGCCTCATTATGTTTAGAGAGAGGTAATGCAAAAAATCTTTCTTTCTTTCTTTGGGTACTGCAGCAAACATAGTTTCTTGCAGACTGGGTGGGAGGGAGATTATATCTTTGAATGAAGCGACTCATATAATAATGATCGAACTTCACTTGGTAAGTTCGTTTGATCATTTATTATATTTCTTCGCTTCATTCTTCGATATATTAACCAAGTAGATTTTCAGAGTAACGAAAGAAAGATTTTTTACAAAATACTTAGAATTTATATAATATACTTATATTATACATTATGAATAGTAATCATTATATTCGAGAAAATTTTTTTTTTTTAACATTATGCCCATAAATAATAATAATAGTCGAAACAAAACTTAAGAGACCTCTATGGTTTTGTGATTCAAATGATATTGTACTGGGATCATGGTGATTAAGATTATATTATAACTGATTCAGCGAAACTTTGTTCGTCGATAAAATTATGGCTTAGGAAAATAGCGAAAGTATTGGAGTCACTAGTTCTGCCTGTCGACTGTCGTCTTACTAATAGGTCCAGTATCAATCCCCGTGTCGGCGCTCAACGTGTCGACGCCGCGCCGCTCTCGCACAGCACCTGCTTTATCCAGCGGCTATTACCGAATGGGAGGTGGCTGTTCTGTGCAGAGCGTTAAACCCGTACTGTAGCATTATCCTATTTAGTATAATCTTGAATAACCATCGCAGGGCGTAATAACTTAAATATTATAACTTCTTCTTCTTTTTTTTTTTTTTTTATAAAAGAGTTACATAATTTAAGAACATCCGATCACGCTCAGGAGTTTGTCTTTGTAGTATAAATTTCGAATAATTTAAAAGTTAAAACCGTATTTTTTATTTTGCCGAGTTTTATTATTAGGCAGAAAGTTTTAAGTCAATGATCAGTATTCAGTAGGTACAGAGTGCAAGAAAAAACAAATAATTTATAAGTGGATCCTGGGTACTACACTAGGTACTCAGGTATGGGCTAGGAATTAGAATGTTTACCGGAAAGCTTCTTTCAAAAGACACTTTAAACATTCATCTAAGCCAATGTCACCATCCAATAATATCAACATTGTTCATAAACAATGACAGTGCACAGTGACATGGCTGTAGAAGATATCGTTTTACAGCCATTGTCAAATTGTTTGGCAAGGTTCTGATAAAGCAGACGAAGATCTCTGTAATAAGTCTATTAACTAATGAGATTGAAGAGAGTATTTACCTAAAATCTAAGTCGAAGTAGAGCATTTTTGAATAAATTTTAAGGCGTCTACTGTTATAACTCATAACTGTGTCCGGCCCTGTGGTCGTCGACTCGTCGATAGTGTGATTATTGCATATTACAAATTACAATTACAATATGATTGAAATTAGAGAATATTGTGTTCTCGGTCCAGCAGGATAAATATTTATACTTACACTTATATTATTCAAGATTAAGTGTCATTATGTTATCGTATTTATCATTGCATTTATTTAGCATTAATAATTTTAATCGCTGAAAACCAGTTGCATTCCGCGACGGGGGTCAGAAATCAGGTGTCAGAACACCTATCAGTTGAGGTAGCTCACGAATAGTACACTGATTTAACTGTTCTATATTATTTCGTTTTTAATAGGCTTATATTATTATTATATAATATATCTAATATGTAGGTACATAAAATTCTCGTATCACGGTGTGCGTAGTTGAACTCCTCTGAAACGGCTCGACCGATTTTCGTGAATCTTAGCGAGCATATCGGCTAGGGTTGAGAATCGGACAACGTCTAATTATTTTTATATTGATGAGTGTATTTTTGAATAAATAATAGTAAAATGTTACAACTCGAGACTGACGGCGACCATTGTTTGTACGATGGGATAGCAATCATAGACGTCATGGTGACATACTTACTAAGTCACTTCAATAAAATAATATGGGCAAAATACTTTATATGGTAAAACAACATTTGCCGAGACATCTAGTTATGTTATAATAATATGTATTGTAAGCGTTAAGACTTAAATATTTACATATTTGTTGTGGATTTAATACACCCATGGCACTATTAACAATAAAACTTAAACAAAAAAGGGGCGCCTGAGGCTGCGCCTAGAACACTGGTATTGCGAAAGCGTGGTAAGGCTAGTAGTGATAAAGCCTTCTACGCCTGATCTGGTTTCCTTCTTTATATTTTTTGTGAGAATAAATGTAAGCGCACTGCGCATCTGATAGTCTGTACGTCAAGACTTGAGGCTTTAAATCTTTCAATCGAATAGTGAGTTAATAGGAACCAACAAGTAGCTGGCTTTTAAATCTATTTTTGACAGATATCCACTTTTGGATATTGCCTTGAAAGCCATACGGTAATTTTCCAAATTAACATGTAAAATAATTATTTAGAAATAAACTTACGAAGTGGATTCAAATTGAAAATAATTTTTAAAAAATTGTATTTAAAATATAATACAATATTTAATAGTTTGAAGAAAGGAAAATCTTTGAAATAAGGTAAGACACCGATTTTGACTAATGTGTAGAGTTTTTAGATTCTTCTCGTACGGCTGACACATTATATTATTACCAAGTATTTTGCCGCGCTTTAGTGTAAAATTAAGGTTTTAAGATTTAGGGCTGAGTATGTAAGGTTAGAAACTTGGCTCTACATGATATCTCACTACTTTTTGACACCACGAACTATATATTCTCATCTTGGCAACATTTTTACATGAAAATGTTTTTGGTGGGATTTCATTTCTTTTTGTAAGATGGTTTAAATGCTGTTTTTTTCTTTTAGTTCATTTTCTTTTCTTTTTTTTTGGGTGTATTTCTTGTACATCAGCCATGCCTTTTTTCATAGCCCACTCTCTATCTTTGCCTTTTTTGTTTAATGATTTACTATTCAAAATCAGAGGTAAATCCGTTTTGAATTTAAATTACACAACAATTACATTTAACTGAACCCTTAAATTAACAAGACAACTACTATTATATTATGCAGGTTAAAACTTTGTTATACTATTTAAGATTATTATTAATAATTTTTGTCTTAAATTCTTTTATCAGCATGCGTAGCAGTAATGTGTTGTTTTGAACGACCGGTAATTAACGAACAACCGCCTCGCTAATTATGGCTGCCAGAAATAGAAGTCGATAGCGCGTTCGTGAAACAGATAGTGGCATCTAGCGACGGCTGTAGTGACCTACCGACTATCATATATTTACATTCACCTTATTTTTAGGTTTCCGGAATCAAAGGGTAAAAACGGGACCCTATTATTAGACTTCGATGTCTGTCCGCTGTCCGTCTGTCCGTCTGTCTGTCTGTCTGTCTGTCTGTCTGTCTGTCTGTCTGTCTGTCTGTCTATCTGCCTCTTGGATGTATCTGAATACATAGGTAGAGGAAGCTAGAGAGTTGGAATTTTCATCGATTATGTATTTCTTAGCAACAAATACATACTAAAAACAAAATAAATTTAATATTATCGTGATTTTTTTGCCATTTTTCCCTTTAAATAATAATAGATGTCGCTGTTGGTCGTCTACATCGCGGTATAACTTGCACGAATAGTTTGATATAGATGTTAATGCCTTCTAGTCAACAACAGATGTCGCTGCTGGTCGTCTACATCGCGGTATAACTTGCACGAATAGTTTGATACAGATGTTAATGCCTTCTAGTCAACAACAGATGTCGCTGCTGGTCGTCTACATCGCGGTATAACTTGCACGAATAGTTTGATTTAGATGTTAATGCCTTCTAGTCAATAACAGATGTCGCTGCTGGTCCATGGTCGTCTACATCGCGGTACAACTTGCACGAATAGTGTTAATGCACTCTACTCAACAAGAGATGTCACTGTTGGGCGCCTGACACTACATCGCACTTCGTCATCGTTGACGCGAAGATGTTTGATGTAGCCGTTTAACTTTCGGGGTAATATTTCCTACTATAAAATAATAACCGTTTCAAGTGCGTTTCAGGCCTTTTTATGAAATAATGGGCTAAGGGAATATGGTGCAGTATGCAGTTGGGCCTCCGCTAAACTCACTCACTAGACGAAACACAGGGCAAGCCCTGTTTCACGCCGATTTTCTGTGAGTCTGTGGTCTCTTATGGCTAACACGTATTAACACAAAAGGCATAAGAAGTATTTTACATTTTGTATCTAGCACAAGAAACGGGGGTATCTCATACTAACATCCCCCTCTATATCAAGGAGATGGGATAGGTTAGGTTGGGTTTGATAATTTTTTTGTTGTTTCTGTACTAATAGTAACTATGTTACATGCCAAATTTGAGCTTTCTAAGACTTCAGGAAGTACCCTAACAATTTTGATGATCGGTGAGTCAGTGCCATTATTGTGGGTTTTTTGGACCCCTATAAAATCTAAAGTATAATAGTAACAATATTCAAACTTTGTGCATTTATTCATTATACTCATGCCATTCTATCTTGAAAATTTCAACTATTTGGCATTATCCAAACCAGAGCTATGAGGGTGCATCACCAGATGTTAAGTTGGAAGAAGACAAAAAATAATATCTGCGAAAATCGCATTCAAATCGGATCAGTAGTTTTCGTGTGATAGTGGAACAAACATACAGACAGACAGATAAAAAATTAACCACATTTTTGGCTTCTATAGCGATCGATGTAGTGACACCCCCCGCTTATTATTTTTTTAATATCTTTAATGTACAGAATTTTCATTTCTACAGTTTTATTATATATGTATAGATATTTTGCATAGGGGGTTATTAACAGCTGGGGAGTGAGGTCGAAGTCGAACATCAACTCCTCTTAGTTCAATACAATCAATACATATTAATTCAAATATATGTGTAACATCACTAACATCAAATTAATCGAAAACGGTTTGTTTATCCTTACCACCTCTTATAGAAACACGTTTGGGTAAGCGATGGTGCGATGTAGAAGACGCGCGGCGGCGGCGCAGCGCCATCTATTATGAATTTTTGGAACTAACTTTATTTGCACAAATTTACGCATTTTCACCCCCTTACAATTCGCATAATCGCATTTATAATATTAGTATAGATATAATATTATTTAAAAGGAGGTACGGGATGATTCTTTGGATGATGGTAAAATTACCACATAAATAATTATTACGTTTTTAGGAAATTAAGGGGCAATTAACGAGGATGTGCACTCGCAATATTAGAAAAGTTGCAAGTGCTTTGCCAGCCTTTAAGAGGGGATCTGTTATATAAAATTAGGAGACAAATGAGCAAACAGGTCACCTGATGGAAAGTAAGTTCTGCCGTCGTCTATAGACACTAACATCAGAAGTGTTGCAAGTGCGTTTTCGGTCTTTTTATGAAGGAATAGGCTAAGGGAATCAGCAGAAGAGAACAGGGATAGGGAATAAGGTTTAGGGTGCAGTTGGGCCTCCGCTTAACTCACTCACTAAGCGAAACACAGGGCAAGCGCTGTTTCACGCCGGTTTTCTGTGAGAGCGCTGTTTCACGCCGGTTTTCTGTGAGTCTATGGTCTCTCATGTCTAATACGTAATTTTTTTGGCACAAGAATTATTTTATACTCTATTTTTAATTTTGTATCTAGTACAAGAAACGGGGGTATCCCATACTAACATCCCCTCTCTATATCAAGGGGATGGGATAGGTTAGGTTGGGTTTGATAATTTTTTTGTTGTTTCTGTACTAATAGTATGTCGCATACCAAATTTCAGCTTTCTATGACTTCAGGAAGTACCCTATCAATTTTGATGATCGGTGAGTCAGTCCATTATTGTGGGGTTTTTGGACCCCTATAAAATCTAAAGTATAATAGTAACAATATTCAAACTTTGCGCATTTAATTATTATACTCATGTCATAATATCTTGAAAATTTCAACTATCTGGCATTATCCAAACCAAAGTTACGAGGGTGCAAAAATACGACGAAACGTTTCGAGAAAAGGTAGGTAGTGCCCGTGCGCGCTTCGCTTGGCTCATCTTGGCGGGGGCACTCCCGTGCCCCCAGATCTTCGGTGGAGTTACACGAAGATATAGTTTTAAATTCTAATAATAATTTATTGATTTCATGATGTATAATACATTAAGCCAGTGGCCCCCAACCTGTTGTTGTTTTTGGAACGAAGTTCCCTATTTATTTATTTTTTAAGCGGGCCACAAACTTGTTTTGGTCTTGGTGTCGTGGGCCGCAACAAACATTTTTAGGTTTAAAAATAACGTTCAAAATCAACGATTTACTAGTGAACAAAAATAATTTACGAGTTACGACTTTCACGATTACTGCTGGTGGGCGTGAATTTCAAAATGCTTTAACATCACGCGGGCCACAAATAAAGTTCCGGTGGGCCGCAGGTTGGGAATAATAATTATAATAGTAACATCTATAAAATATGTATAAAAATGACTGTTAGCTGCACTACGGCTGCGGTGTTGAGCATTTGTTCGTCTCAACGTTCTTCGAACTCGAAGGGGGTTGATTGTAGCGTTACAATACTAGTGGCGCCAGCCGACGGTTACCACAGTCCACATCTCTCCCCCCCCCCCTTTACGGGTAACGGGAAGGGTTTGTCAGAGCCCGAAAAGTACCCGATTGATGATGGAATGTACTAATTTGTCTCTGAGAACAAATACTGGAATTATCCAGCGAAACCATAATAATCTCGGTCTGATATAACAAGGCATATAATCTTGTCTTGTCTGATAGTATATTATCTGATAAGTCTGATAATAATTAATATCGAGATAAGTTAGATACTGGCGATAACTGATAGGTCTTATAATTTCGAGACATTGTCAGGTGAAATCTATAATGATAATAATCGATCGAAATAGAATCGAGCTGCAACACTTATTAGCAGGAATGTTTTATAAGCAATAGCTTATCTTAATCGTCTTTGTGATCCTTTAAAATCATAATCTGGCGAACCCAACAAGGGTTCACCTAATGTCAGTAGAAGCTCTGGATCTATCCGGATCTGGTCCGGTGCCGGTGGGTCAGAATCGACCGTTGGCACCTGGTTTAGGAGTGGGAAAACTTCTGGTTTATTCGTAACCTGATCGACCCGTATATCGGTCACTTCTAATTATATTTCCCCGATAGTCTGGTCTTAGTGACCTAAAAAAATTATTGGGGTAGTTATATTGTTCGTTATAATCGACTTATTTGTCATATAAATTAATATTATGTTACAAAAAATATTGAGGGTAGTAACTATCACGTTACGAAGATATTAAATAAGTTTCGTTATACACTCGCGGTGTATCCCGAATCCCAACATTGGTGCAAAATTGATTTAATAATAATAGTTACATACCGTCAGACATAATAAATTATAATCGTAGTTCTATATTTAGAACAAAAGGTGTGCGGGACGCGCATTGGTTGTTAACTGATAAGACTCGCAGTCAATGTAGTTATTAGCTCGAAATATTTTTGTATAAAATGGTAAAGATAATATTATAATAATTATGTAGTTCTATTTATAGAACAAAGAGCGCGGGGGAACGCGCGGTAGTTGCTCATTTTTATTTTTAAACATTGTCGGAGACTCCCAGTTAATCCATACTTTATGTTGATTTAAAGAATAACAATATATTTTAAATTTAACTAGTAATTAACACGCAGTTAATCATCTCAAACCAGCCAACATATATTATAGTTCTATTTTTAGATATAACATCGTCAGAGACTCGCAGTCAATTCCGATGCATAAGAATTGCGTTTAGAGACTCGCAGTCAATCCACACATTATGGCGGTTTATAAAATAACTCGCAGTTGATTCAGACAAACCGGCCAATATATAGCTATTTTTATAGAAAAGCTGAAAAAAAAAACATCGTCAGAGACTCGCAGTCAATTCCGATGCATATAAATTGTGTTTAGAGACTCGCAGTCAATCCACACATTATGGCAGTTTATAAAATAACTTAATATAATTAAGTACTTGCAGTAATTAACTTGCACTTATTTCCCCCAATCGGACAAACGTATAGTTCTATTTATAGAATAGGTAAAACATCGTCAGAGACTCGCAGTCAATTCCGATGCATATAGATATAGATTGTGTAAAAGGACTCGCGGTCCAAACACACTGTACTTATTGACTCACAGTCGCAGTACATGCCGGTTAATTAAATAATTGCAGATGTTTCCCCCAATCCGGCAAACATATAGTTCTATAATAATTATTATATTTATAGAACAGATGAAGCATACATAATATTATAGATTGTGTATAAAGACTCTCAGTCCAAACACATTGTACGTTTATTGACTCGCGGTCGCAGTATTACATGCCGGTTAGTATTGAATATAATTGGCTCGTCTTGGCCTCGGTAGTGCCTGCCGTTTATTTAAGTATTTAATAGTACTTACATGTATTTTCTTGTTACACGATAAAATAACACTGATTTTAATTACAACACTGACTCAATCATCTTAAAAAAATAACCAATTTTCGTCTGAGCGCTGCGCTTTGGCATGGTTACTTAGTATACGTGCACGCGTTGCCTCGCGTTAACAAAGAATGAGGCGTCGAGGGGCGAGTGGCCGGGATGGGAAGTTATTTTTTCAACTACCTACATACGTCTTTAAAAAACGCGATTGCCTAGCAGATAGACAAAGGACTACTTGGTTAATATATCGAAGAATGAAGCGAAGAAATATAATTGTCTATTTTCTCTTGGTTTTATAATAATAATAAGATAATAAGTCATTTATAACCGTGTTTTGAAGTGATAAATTCCTACACCAATTTCGGTTTAAGTTATGGGTGGTAACCCCATGAAAATGAGGACCGTTTTGGAGTGTTAACCGATCTTATTACAAGTTTGAGTTACATAGGTGTTAATTTACTAACTTTGTATTGATTAATAATAACTTAAGGTATTGAACTATCATATTCTTATCATTAACACTCATTATTGTCATCATCATTGTAATAATCTATTGTCTTGGCTGACAATTTAAATTCAAGTTGAAAACATAATTACATGGAAAATGGAAGATGAACTTATACAGATCGTGTTGTATGCGAATTCAAAAATATATTGCTTTTCAATTTAGAAAATTCCAATTTCATCAACACGCATTGGTCTTACTGATTTTATTATCATAATATCATCTCTTTTATTTATACTAAGAAAGAAAGATTACTGTTTAAGAATATTAATTCATAATAGAGGAAATTATTATAATATTTAAGACAACTAACAAACAGAATACAGCTTCCAGGGCATCAGAAATAGCAGCTTAGTCTGGAATTTAACTTAGTTTTTGACAGTTGTAGTCTCGATCCAAAGTAATAATTGGTCAAGTTCTAGCCAAGCGTCAGTAGCTTGACATTTCAAAGTATAAACCTTGAAATAATAATACCAAACTATCTTACACGAAGGTACGAGGAACTAGAACAGATTATACTTTTTCCGGAGAAAAATGTACGGTAGCCGTAGTAAGGGATGTCATAAGTAAGATATTAGTAATTTCTCGTAAATATAATTACAACCAAATAGCGCACGACTTGGCAGCAGTTTTGTATCAGATAATTGCTAAACTTCGAAAGCCAAATAACTAAGGCCTAAAATTACAGTGCTCTGGATATTCCTTAATTGCTTTTAAACTCTGCCTTAATCTAGCTTTGCTGACTAAATGGTAGGACTGGAGTATTTTCAAAAACAGCTTAAAAGTATTGGACACTGAGTTTTGGTTTCGTTAACTTCCATAATAAATAATAATATAAAATATTTAAAATAGTCTGTATGTCTGTCTTTACGCCTTAGGAAGATTTAGAGTATTTGTGACAAGTTGTGCTAGAATTCGTTTATCTATACATAATATAATAAAACTGTAGAAATGTGAATTCTGTACATTAAAGATATTCAAAAAATAATAAGTGGGTGTCACAAGATCGCTATAGAAGCCAAAAATGTGGTTATTTTTTTGTCTGTCTGACTGTCTGTATGTTTGTTCCACTATCACACGAAAACTACTGATTCGATTTGCATACGGTTTTCGCAGATATATTTGTCTTCTTCCAACTCTGGTGTATAAACTTCCCCCCACCCTCCCCTCTAAGGGGACCAAAAAGGGGGTCGGATTTTGTATCAATTTTTTTCTTTAATGGACTTACTTCATATTATTAACTGTATTTTCCAACTTAACATCAGGTGTACACAATTTTTCCCCCCACCCCTCTTAGGGGACAAAAGAGGGGGTAAGATTTTGTATTAACTGATGAAGTAGATCTTAAATGGCAAAACAACGTTTGCCGGGTCAACTAGTTACTAAATATAAGTAAAAGCATAAAGATGTTGAAACATAGACAGGCAAACAGGGAAAAAGCTAGACACTTTCACATTAATTATAAATACTTACACCAAATAAACAATATAATCGCAAATATTAAAATCTCTAGAAGACATTGATCAACCGAGATACAGAATTAACATAGTATACCTCTACAATATAGAATATCCTTATTGTCATCCAATATTCACTACAAGCGTACAACGGTTACACCAAAACGGTTACAAGTCTTACAACATTTACACTTGCACCATGAACTGGTGACAAAACAAAGGCGGGTCTAAGGTTATTATAATAACCAATATGCAACTATTATCATTCAAATAAACTAGTTTCGAAATTTAAATAAATAAACCATGGCGTGTTTTCTTACGGTCACTCTACATAGGCCATGATGGAGAACAATGATTGCCATTGTGATTGCAAATCTGTCTTTGGAATACATAATCAACGTCGACGAACTAGGTGGTAAAAGTTACGTCGTTACGCCGCAATCCATACTATTACTAATATTATAAATGCGAAAGTGTGTATGTCTGTCTGTCTGTTACCTCTTCACGCTCAAACCGATTTAGCTGAAATTTGGCATGGAGATACTTTTAGTCCTGGGAAAGGATAATTTTTATCCCGGAAAAATGTACGGTTCACGCGCGATAAGCGAATTTCGGCGCAATGGAGTTGCGGGCATCATCTACTATATTTCTATAGGTATGTCTCGGAAACAAACATTTTCCCTATGTCCTTGTCACGGGACTCAAAATATAACACTTATTTGGACGCTGTTAAGCAATTGTGTGTCAACCCACAAAAAATACATATTAAGATTTGAGATATGAATGCAGTCATGTTCTTTAGATCATTTAGAACAAGACAATGTCATAGCTGTTTGTGGGTTAATAAATGCTTAACAGTGACCGTTTATTATATATTCATTGGTTTGAGTGTAAATGGAAAGACAATGCAGACACACTTTTACATGATTGTTTGTATGGACAATGGAGTATGGACATACACATAACACGTTCGTAACCGCTTGTCCATCATGGGCCAACGTGTAGACAGCGCATAACGTAAGTCGCGGTGAATAAAAACTTCAATCGCGTGTCGATATCATATTAAAGAACTTTTAATTCCACCATTAAGTGCTAAAATTGTCTTTTGTGGCCTAGTTTTTCAGAGTCCTCTGTCATTATGTAACAGTGGAAAGTAATTTCCTAAAAGGTTTGAAAATTTTCTAGACATTTCCAACACTGTAATTGATACTTCGCGAAGACTTGCTTTGTAATTTAAGTCGTACGAGCATATCAATTTTATTCTATTTCTACTAATTCGTCCATTTCTAGAAATTAAATGCTTTGCCGCTGCAACGCTGACAATATAAATATAGACTTCTCACCTTTTAGCGAGTGTTTATTGCGTCGTAACCGTACATTTTTCCTGGAAGTAGCGGGCTAAAAGAGTTACATTTATTTAAATTACTAGCTATCCCGGTGAACTTCGTGTCACTTTAAAACCTTCCCTGGACTTCAAGAAATATTTTAAGACTAAAATAAGCAGAATCGGTTCAGCCGTTATCGAGTTATAGCGTTACTAACACAATTGGAAATCCATTTTTATATACATAGGCTGCTATTTATGTATCCGGAACAGCCCCCTGAGTCAAGACGAATTCGTAATCGCTTCGTTATAGAATCGCCGATGAAAATGTATGGAATTGACATAAGCGTTCGTTAATATGACGTTGACGTTCGACTCGTCTTATGTCAATTCCATACATTTTGATCGGCGATTCTATAACGAAGCGATTACGAATTCGTCTGGACTCAGGGGGCTGGCCACTTACAAGAACAATATTTAAAAAGTAATTACAACATTTGAAAATAGAACTCTTTGGTTGAAGAATACATTTTGTTTCATGTGACTGTCAATTATTTTTCCATTGTGGCGTCATTTTGAAAATTGCGTGTCTTCATTTGCCATGGATTTAACGCGTGAACATTTTCGTGCAATGATTTACTACGATTTTCGGCGTGGGCTAAATCAACAACAGTGCTTTATTCAACTCACCGCAACTTTTGGAGATGAAGCACCATCAAAAACCACTGTTTATCACTGGTACAGTGAGTTTAATCGTGGGCGGTCTATGCTCACGGATGAAAATAAAGAAGGTCGCCCAAAAACAGCTGTTGTCCCACAAAATAAAGATGCTGTGCGGGAACTAATAATGCGTGATCGTCATGTTACATATCGCGAGATAGAGGCGTCCTTAGGCATAAGTATGACGAGCATACATAAGATATTACACGAACATTTGGCTGTAAAAAAAATATGTTCGCGTTGGATTCCGCACAACTTGACAATCGATCAAAAACGGGCTCGTGTCGATTGGTGCAAAAAAATGATAAAAAAATACAACCGTGGTACGTCAAAAGCCGTTTATAATATCTACACAGGTGATGAATCTTGGATCTATGCATATGACCCCGAAACTAAACAACAGTCAACGGTGTGGGTGTTCCAAGATGAGCCGAAACCAACAAAAGTTACTCGTGCAAAAAGTACTTTGAAGCAAATGGTCGCCTGTTTTTTTGGAATTAATGGACATGTGGCTACAGTGCCATTAGAGAATCGTAAAACGGTTAATTCTGAATGGTATACGACCATTTGTTTACCAGAAGTCTTTGAAGAAATAAGAAAGGACAACCGACAACGCAGAATCATATTACATCACGACAATGCTAGCTGTCACACCTCAGCTGAAACAACTCAGTTTTTGGAGGGTCAAAAGATCGAATTGACTGGTCATCCGCCGTACAGCCCTGATTTGGCACCTAACGATTTCTTTTTATTTCCATACGCGAAGAACAAATTACATGGTCAACGTTTTTCGAGCCGCGAAGAGGCTGTTGATGCGTTCAAAATGCACGTTTTGGAGATACCTCAATCAGAATGGAAAAAGTGCTATGAAAATTGGTTCCAGCGTATGCAAAAGTGTGTCGATCATCGCGGCGAATATTTTGAAAAGCAATAAAACCATATTAAATGATATATGTTTGTTTCTTTTTTTAATTCCGGATACATAAATAGCAGCCCTCGTATTACTAGCTGTCCCGGTGAACTTCGTGTCACTTTAAAACCTTCCCTGGACTTTTACGAATATTTTGAGACTAAAATCAGCCCAATCCGTTCAACCGTTTTAGTGTTTTAGTGCGACTAACACATTTGAAAATCAATTTTTATATATTTAAAAGATATAGATTGCATGGGCAAATTATACAAAGTATTTTGCATAGAAACATATATTTTATATGTTGTGTGATGTGTCAAAAGTAACTATTTCAGCGCTGCAACTTTGCATATTATTATTAGCACTGAATTCTTTTATATAAACAAGGTACACAATACATACCCTGAAATATTATCACTTAGTTCTTCGCTCTGTATATGGCGACAGAGATGCAGAGAAAATCGAATAACACACGAACGCAAGAAAAAGTCGGAACTATTAAAAGGAAATAAGGAAGGAGACCAATTTGAAATAAGTGGGTGAATTAATCCCAAGCTTTGGGGGAACCGGATGAAATTTCTGGTATTTTTCACGTCTGGCAATAAAAATGCGACAGTGATGAGTTATAGTCTATGGAAGTGTGAGGAATATTATGATCGTAATTTTATGCTCGTTGAAAAGTAGTTTTCACTTATAGTACGGGTGCCCTAGAATAAATTTTTTTGTGATTACTAACAAGCAAATTTTTTACAAGGGTACAGTAATCAACCAAGTTTTGTTGATTACACAACCCTAAAACGGAACCCTAACCAGCTGATTTTTTGTATATTGGTAGGTTAGTAGTTATATTATTTAAGAGTAACCTTGTCCTACAAATAAAACAATCCATATTTTAGGACCATCAAGTCAAAGTATGAAATCCTTTCTATCTCTGTTAGCTACCACTTTCAAGATTTTTCGAAAATAAAAATGTTGTTCGTCTTATCAAAATGTAGCTACTCACAAAAAATTTGCTTGTTAGTAATCACAAAAAAATTTGTTCTAGGGCACGTACTATTATGTTATGTTTTTGTACAAGACTCGATGACGCCCGCGACTCCGCTGCGCCAAAATTCGTTTATCACGCGAGAACCGTATATTTTTCCGGGATGAAAAGTGTCCTATGTCCTTTCCTGGGACTTAAAGCATATTATACCAAATTTCAGCAAAATTGCTTCAGCGGTTTGGGCGTAAAGAGGTAACAGACACAGACATACTTTTGTATTTATAATATTTGCTTTAATATTTGTATGGATTTAATATTTTTCAGCATTTCATGCATTCCTTCGTTGAACAACAATTTGTACAATTTGACAATTTTGTTCACCTTCTTGTTTATACTTATACAAAACCTTAGTCAACTCACTTCACACATCACACAAATTAGAGTGGGTTGCATCAATTTACTTTAACTATAACTTTAATCATAACAAAAAGTCAAATGAACTGTCAAATCCCTAGTAAAAGTCCATTATGGTCGCCATATTTGACGATAACCTTAACTTTAACTTTAACTACGCCGCTGGTGCGATTCACCCTAACTCACAAACTTTAATTGCATACAAAACATACATTACTTTATTCCCATAAAACTGGCAAACCATGGTAAAGCATGACCTATTTTTGACTGTAATAAAATTTCGGTGTAGTTCATTTATGTGCGAATTTCTCTTTAAATTCGGTCGTAAATAAAAGTATATGGGAGCTGAAGCATTCAGCTTTTAGCTTAGTATTTTATGCTTAATTACTGCATCTTTAGTAGAAGGTACACAATATAATCTCTTTTTTAACAGACTCCTTGTATTGTATGTTCAAAGATTTTGCTCAATCGGTCCACAATTAACCGATATTATTTAATGAATGTCTACATTATTTTGATAAGTCACTTCGTTGTGAATTGTGATACACGAAACTATAATGATTAATGATTTGTTAGAATAAAATGCATCAGAAAAAATCGTAACTTTTGGAACAAGCATACAGGGCTAACACAGCACCTTACTTTTTAACCGACATAAAAAAGGAGGTTATCAATTCGACGCGTATGTATGTAATATTTCCAGAACTGCCCAGTTTTTGCATATGTTAATCTATAACAGCTTCTGAACAAATGTACCAAATTGCAAAAGTGTATGTAGGTATGTATGTATGTATGTATGTATGTATGTATGTATGTATGTATGTTTTTATGTTTGTTCACGCATATCTCCGGAACTACAAGTCCGATTTGAGTGATTCTTTTTTAATTGTACTAGGTATTGTTCAACTTAGGGAATAGTGCAAGTTTCATCAAAATCGGTTCAGTAGTTTTGGAGATAGGAAGTTTTCATTCTCAATTACGTACAATTTTGAAGTCGGTTTCATCTTTTTAAAATACACTAAAGAAATTAACTTTACTCCTTAGCTAATATAATGAAATGACATCTATGTGTAGAAACAGAAGAATGGTTTACACAAGACCAGAAAATTGAACAGTAGGTATCATTAGTTAATACTTAATAGTTATCTTGGCATCCTTTTACATAAAACATTTTTGTTAAACACATATTATAACAAGTGCGTTATTAATAAAACAATTCTAACCATCAAACCGTATAAACTTCCAACCCTCAAATACCGGTGGGGTACGAATGGCCGAATATAAATTATTGTCTACTATAAGCTTAGGCATATTATCAGGAGCCATTTAAACTAATATATGCCACAGAGGTCGTTGAATGTTCGATCCCCATATCCACATAAGTCCCGAAAGGGGTTAATGATTTAACCCTCACCAACTATATTAAATGCTTGCCAATTTTCCCTGTATATACTGTCGAAGTGAGAACTTCTTTAGGAGCATTGTGCAATTTTTGGGATGGGTATAAATAATTATTAAACTCGCAGGGCACGTTTTGAAAATTATGTAGCCTCATAAATAAATAAAACTTATACTACCATCAAATTTTCATTTAAAAATATGTATAGCATAGGCAAGTATGCTACAATATTCGACAGTCAAAGTATTCCTATCGGAAAGTTAGTAAGAAAATTATTGGCATGCAAGACTTTGGCCCAGACAATAAATTTAAGAGAACGGGACCCGAAACTAGGTTTGCGAAATCGACTAATATATTGATGACAGGGCTATGTCAGACATTTGTTATCTTAGGTTTTTATGTAATTACTTACCTAATAAAATGTAATAATCGGCCAAGTGCGAGTCGGACTCGCGCACGAAGGGTACCGTACCGGTATAGAGCGAAAGTAGGCCAAAAATCGTGATTTTTGTATGGGATGCCTTAAAATTTTATTTAATTTAAATATTATTATTAATTATTACTATTAAATATGTACACATATATTTAAGGCCTTTTACATTTTTCTGAGGCATAAACTATCCTTTGTCCTTTCTCGAAGCTCAAAGTAATTTTATTACTATAATATATTATTTCATCAAAATCGATTCAGCTGTCTAACAGTGAATACAGAAAATATAAGAATAGTCGTCGGTCTGCCCTCTGTCTGTCTGTCGTCTGGTCTGTATTTCTGACGAAAAAGACACACTAATTTCTTACAACTTGCTATACAAAGACAAGAAAAGCGTATAATAAGTATAGTTATTTGCTGTGTAAATATTATATTTGTAAGGCGGCTAGTATTTTATAATAATAACTAATAGCAACCTCCCATAACCTAGATAACCAATTTTCTTTTGTTTCAGTGCCTCCACGGAGCGTGCTGCGTATAGCTGGCTGCCTGACACCAGGATAGAGTTCAGTTCCCCGTTCAGCAGACGCAAGAGTTCCAACTCCACCGTCTACGAGAGCGACTGATGGTGCGTCTTCGACCAGCTCGAAGAGGCGCTGCTTTGATGCTTGGTGCTAGTGAGTAGGATGGACAGTGAGTAGGACATTTGGTGCCAGTGAGTAGGACGTTAGACAGTGAGTTGGACATTTGGTGCCAGTGAGTAGGACGTTAGACAGTGAGTTGGATATTTGGTGCCAGTGAGTAGGACGTTAGACAGTGAGTTGGATATTTGGTGCCAGTGAGTAGGACGTTAGACAGTGAGTTGGAAATTTGGTAGCAGTGGGTTAATTTTAAGAGATTTTTGACATTTACTGGGAGAGAATTAATAATTTGAAAGTTTACATTTCCGTACTGAGAAACAGCTACATAGTGGGCATACTATATTATGTTTGTAGTAGTGCTGACTGCTGGTAGTAAGTGGGATATACATAATATTTAATTGCTAACTTGCTAACTCTCTACCTAATAATAGAGTCAAAACTCAAAAGTAAACATTTAAGTACAGATAAACAGTTACAAAGTTGGCTGCCAATTTTGCAATACTACAAGCATAATAAGTATTTGTGTGCCAATTTGTAAATAATAAGTAGATACTGTAAGCTTGAAAGTTCAATCAAACTAGAACTTTTTTTATAAACGGGTGCTCTATAATAACATCTTTTATAATAACATCTATTCATCGAAGGAAATTGTGCGGTCTCTAAAGCTAATGAAGTATAAAGGAGCGAGAATACCTAAAACCGATCTAAATACCCTGTATCTTGTCCACACACAGGAGGAGAAAGCAGCCCTCACTAATGCAGGCTATGGATCGGGAACGGACTCTCGCGTCCTTACAATCCATGAAGCTCAGGGACTAACAAGTCCTTCGGTGATAATCATACAGACCAAATCCCGTAAGCTGGCAATCCATGACAGCGTTCCTCATGCAGTTGTAGCCATATCCCGGCACACTAACACCTGTGTCTACTACACTGACACTGATGGAGACGCTGTAGCCGGCTTCATTAAAAGATCCACGGAGGTGTCAACTGAACAAATAAAAGATTACAACTTAAAAATGGCAATAAAAGACAGGAACGATCAAGTCATAAATCACATAGCAGGTCGTGAATTATGATCCCCAGGGTTCGGCAAAATAATAATAATAATAAAATAATATAAATAATAATTAAACTGTTTAAACCCAAGTGTGGATCCCGGACTAGTCAGCGGGATCGACAGACCCTCGTCCTTTCCTGGCGTTTCACATATTGCAACATTAGGAGGGACACGGTCCTGGCGATCCCACTTGCTGGCATCTGGTAGATTCGACACAGAACGATATCTTTTTAACACCCTAAAAACTCCACCCAGCTTGAGTGACCCCTCTCCACCAAGCCAATGTCACAACATCTAAAGGCAAAGGGTGGAGCAGCATAATATTATCTAAGGAAATCTAAAAATGTCGGATCTACTGGCCGCCAGGACACTGGGACCAGACCGTTCAAAACATTCACTTCATAATTAGTATAAAATATATAAAAGATAGGAAAATATGTATTTTTATTACATATAATATGTGTATATATTATATTCTATTCTAGTATTTAATTTATATTTTATAATTTTTATATACTATATATTTATATATTATATATATAAAAAAAAAAAGGTCCATGGCGTGATGGACAACAATCACAATATATTGTAAATAATAAATTATCCTTGGTGCGAACAAACTAAATAAAGATGGCAAAAAAAGGATATGGGCTGTTAGCCCATAGATGGCCCCAAATTGTAAAAAAAAAAAAAAAAAAACTAGAACTTTTTCTATTGTTGAATTGTAAGTACATGTATATTAACGTCTTGTATATTATAACGTACTTAATATTTGCTCTGTGTATTATAATCTAATACGTGAATCGTATAATGAAGTACCTTTCTACCATTTTCAATTTTCACTTTTCTTCTTTACGCAATAGAATATTAGTCTCAATTGAAAATACATTAAGTATTACAATAGTGAGTACAAATTATCGATATTGTACCCATCATACACTAACTTAACTTCAATTTTAAATATTTCAATTAAATAGACAGTAAAACTCATTATCAATGATATAAATAGTGTTAAAGTTGTAAATAAATGTTACATATTAAGATAAAATGTAAAAAGTTGTAACTATAATTATTATTTGTGAGCTATTATCATGTAGGTTGTATTATTTTCTGTAATTTTAACGTAGCTTTGGTCCTTCTATGATCCAGTACGTTTCCTATCAAAATTTGATATAAATTAATATCAAAATAGCATTCTTATTTTACGTACAACAATTAATGATAAGTATGTCGAGCCATTGTTATAGACTTTTTTAGTGTTAGCCTATTATTAGAACGCATTTGGTATTGGTTTATTAGAATCTTAAGCAGAAGAATGGATTATGTTTTAAATTCTCTTTGAACAATGTCCTCAAAGTCTAGACATAACACAATTATAATTTACAACTAATCTAAAATTTTAAGAAGAAGATAAAATATTGTAAAATGCAATTATTCTTTTACATGTTACCACAGAATATGATGTTACTTTGAACATCGTTAAAGTAAATCACTTTTCTATATTGTTTAACTAGCTGTTGCCCGCGACTTCGTCCGCGTTAGAATAGTAGATCACGTCCCAAGTATTATTTTTCAAAAATATGTACAGAATTGACTTTCCTACGATTTTATTATATGTATAGATGACTTACTTTGTTGCTAAAAAGGATAATTAAGACGCAATACAAACTCCACGACACCTTTTAATTATTATGAGCAAAAGTTTCCTGAGGAATAAGGGGGGATGGGGGGGGGGTTTGGGGGGACCGAGACCAAGAAAAGACCGATGCCAAAGCTCCCAGCATGTTAATCATACGACACTCGAAATTTGTATAGAAAAGATAGACAAAAGCTCATAGCATGGCAAGGAGTGAAGATAGATACAAAGTGTAAAAGACAAATTTGTAGGAAATTTTATGGGCTTTCATTACGCATGGGACATTTTTTCTCTATAATGCACCGTTTTAGCGATATGAGCAAAAAACTAAAAATATTGAAACTTGAGCCCCTCCCCCCACCCTAGGTGATATCGTCATAATATATAGCCTATGTGTTGACCCGACCTCTATATAATATTCGTACAAAATTTGAAGTGAATCCATTCAGAACTTTCTGAGTTTATCCCGGACATACATACAGACAAACAGACAAAAATTCTAAAAACTATATTTTTGGCTTCCATATCGATTGTAGATCACGTCCCAAGTTTTTTTTTTTTCCCAAGTATTATTTTTCAAAAATATTCAATGTACAGAATTGACTTTCCTACGATTTTATTATATGTATAGATGTACCGTAAGCTGTAATTGAATTTTACGTTCTTACTTTAATCTTGAACATTGTTCAATTATTATTTTTCATCACAAAGTCAATAAAAAAGAATATTATAAACTTAACTTCAGAATAAACCATTTTCAGCTCTATTTTATTCATACATGTTGTATTTATTTTTCTATGAATTAATCCCTACGATTTCGAAATATTATAGCAGGACGTAACAAAACAAACGTAAGGTGGTTACGATATACATTACACAGGTCATTGTAAAAGCAGCAGCGCTAAGAGAGTTACTTTTTATTGCATAAGAAAATTCATGACGATAAGGCATTCTGCATTTCTCATTGCTCTTTCAGAGCTACAGCTTTTACAGTGATCTCTGTAGATATTAAAGACACAATATAGACACCCTAAACTGCCCTAAAGTTTTATCTGTTTTGTTACACGCTGAAAAATGCGAACCTTAAAAGCAAGGTTCCCCAAATATTAAAAGTCCTGCTTAAAATACTTAACCACATTTCACATTAAAAACACCCAACTAAAGCAATAAATTAGAAGAATTTTCCAATATTTGTCTTCACCAGTGTGGTTATCTTATAGAACATCTTTGCCCATAAATTCGTAATATTCTTGCATTTACTCTGAGGGTGGAACAGGGTAACTTCGAAATGAATATTTATAGGGAACAAGGAGAAACGTGCCATTTATGTAAAGTTGAATGTTCCTTCTTATTGGTGGAATTACTCTCAGAACTTTGGAGGCCTATGTTTTTAATTAAATTCCAATTATAGTTGGATGATTTGATTCATGATAGGTGGAATTTTTTGGAGATTATTATGATGTATAATGCGTTACATTGTACTGTGTAAATAAATTAAAAGATAATTATTCAAGAATCTTTCAGATATGATTTTTGAAAACGATGAAAAACGATGATTGTTATTGTTTTATTTATTATTTTATTTCTTTAACGGTGCGTTCAGACTGATGTCGCTTTTGGGAAAACACGCGCACGGAACACGCGAAGAATACGCGTATGTACGTACGTCTGAACGCGCCCTTAAAGGAATTCATTAGAAATAAAATCTACAACGGCTACTAAGCAAGCGATACTAAAGAAAGCCACAAAATTGGTTAATCTAGTCAGCCCAATTATACATTAAGGTTATATTATAATTACTGAATTAATAGCGGTCGAAATTGTTTGCATTAAGTATAAATTATTAGTGTTATTGTTAAATTATGAATATTGTAAGTAGTCCATAATATTTAATATTACGTATAGGTATAATACTGTAATTAATTTGTAATTAATTACTAGTAATTAAGAAGTTATTTTTGTAATTCTACCCAGGTTTCACGACACACGACTCTACGCCTAATTATTGTAAATTATTCTTCGATGTAAATATTAGGTAAGAAAGTAATGTAAAAGTGCTTGACACATGATTTTTCTAATGATAAAAATTAAAGGCCCCCGTATTTGGAAAGGCCAGTCGGCCCGGTCTGACTGATGTCAGGCCGTCCGCAGTCGGGTTCACACACAACTGCACATATAAACGAGTCCGGTCATCCTGCTATCATTCCTATAGTTTCAATCGGCCTCTCCGTGTAAGGAGGCCTTTAACTTGTAGTAGATAAGTTAGTGTTGTAACGATTTTTTTTTACTACATATCGGTTTGATTTATTTCCATATTCATTAACTATTTATACCTCATCATACTGCTGTATTTAAATTAAATATCATATATTACCATATTATATAATAATACCTATGCAACATAATTAATATAATAATTATTTGTTATGCTCAACTTAATAATTGGTGTAATCAAAATCATTATCCTCATTTTGTATAATATTATAATGCATGGCGATTGGCGATTAAAAGTCTCCTTTTTAAATATTTAGATCAGGTATGAGGTGAAAAAAATAATGATTTAAAATCAATAAAAATACAGCTATTTAAAGGAACTCATATACGGAGGCTGATCAGATCGACCGGATCGGCTTCCCCCGTATATGTGAGCCTTAACAATAATAATATGCATGAAATTATTATTAATTTGTATATTAATTAAGTACATCATATTTTTATCACTGGTATAATTAAGTACAGCTATTCGTTGGTATTCCCACTAAACATTTTGTAAAATCACGACTTTTGAGAATTATAACTCTAACATCTAGGCAATATTATTAAGTCAAGCAATAAGCCCGTTAGTAATAAAAATATCCAAACATAAAAATAGTGTCTTAACTCTTAAGGTCCCTTATACTGAGAGGCCAATTGTTCGGATCGAACTGATCGCCTGAGCAGGTCGGTCTGCGATCAGTCCAACCGGCACGATCGACCTGCGCGTATATGGGGGCCTTAAGTTAAAAATCTGTTTGCACGGTGGATCTTTTATGACTACTAAATGGATATAACCTAAGTAACGTACCTTATATACCTAACGCATATTCCACATATTTTGTTAAAGTTTTGACTTGTTCATCATGTTGGTATAACAATCATCACTTCTTAAGTACCTAAACCACTAATGTTAGGTATTTGTTAATGTTTATAAACTCCATTCGACAATTTTGTATGATTTCCAATAAAGTTATATTACAATTATTTTTGTCAAATTCATTTCTCACTATTTATAAAATTCATGTATCATGTGTGCACCAGATATTTTCTGGGATAAAATCTATCCTATGACGTCCTTTATTAGGACTCAAAGTATAATTATATATAACCATCAAAATGTAATCAGAAGTTTTTGCATCAAGGGGTAACGAGGGAATTTATAATATTAGCAAATATTTTTTTTATTTCTTATAAACATATTGTGTCATATAACTTCATCAGTTTCTCTAAAAAAACCCAAGAGGCAAGACACTCAGCAAGCCATGGCTACACTAGTGGAGTTACAAGACTTACAAGTGCATCGGGTAAATTTTCAGGTTGTCATGACAACGATGTCATTAGGCATTTTTGGGACGTCAACTGGACCCTAATTGGACGGAACTTTTTATTTGGAACCGCCACAGAGGCACAAGTTTGGAACGAATTGATCTACGTGTCTTGTATTACAGTAGCTTTAAATCGATCCCGAGGACGGTGTTATGCAACCATACGAAGTAAAAGTTTTAACATCTTGGTTAAAATTAGTAAAAAAATAATTAATTTACTAGGTAAACGCCAAAAAAATAGCATCCAATTTACAAAATGCAAAAAAAGTATATACAAAAGCGTAGCGATGCAAGGTACGTTATTAAAATGTTTATTCACGTATACTCATCAACTCTTTGCCTTTAGTATGCCAGATATTACAAACAGACAGTAAGGTAAAGTATGCCACAAAATATAACACTAGTAATATGGGGGAATAAGATTTATAAGTACGGAAAGTTGATGTGAAGTCCCCTGCTGGCATCGCGCCAACGTCTGAAGATGTATTGAGGCGCTGTCCATTTCAACGAACCTAGCTCTTTCGTTAACTTGGCGTCCTGTCGTTTTCGGAGCCTTAATGAAATTAGGCTTGATGACCATTTTTACCAAATGCGTTTCTGCTAAGGCAAGTTTATTTTGGTTGTTTTTTTTTTAACATTTTAGTGCAAAAATCGGCGACAGTTTCTTGTATTCATTATTGGTTGGCGATAGTTTCTTGTATTCAAAATTGTATGGATTTGACAGTTTTGCACGACGTCTCACGCAATTGAAATCTGTCAAATCCATACAAATTTAGAAATACATCTACGCGTCGCGTTGCGGTCTGATTGAACTTTTAATGACAGTATATTTCCTTAATTTTTGTAAACCTTTATTTTGTTACCTAGCATAATTAAGATTTCAATTGCTAGCAACAGATTTATACCTCACCAACTACCGCATCATGAATGAAAAATCAAAATAAACAGGCATAATATTATTATTTCTACTTTGGTTCTTGCCTCAGCAATGCATAACGCGTGTCATTCGTAACCGTCATGGTCACGAAGCGTATTGAAACGTCGCACCTGAGTTTGGGAATTGCAGTCGGAAGCATCATTCCGAATGTTAACAAGGACGAAAGGACGGCTTAGGTATACGATTTTTTGTTGATTAGATTAGTAATGTGGGAAAGGTATAAATGACTTGCATCTAATTTGGAACTATAAGCCGAAACCCAACTGCTTCGGGATACCAAACTGGATACATCCCAGTATGATTTTCACAGTCTTAACATAGCCGTAAAGGCTAGATGAGTATGTCAAAGAAATGTTACACATTCACGCAGTCACAACGAATAAAAAACTGTTTTTTACCTGTCTACGGCTATTGGTTATACTGACATGTATCCAACCAAAATACTCGTGATACTTAGAGCTAACATTTTTTAAATTACCTAGTCAGCCAAAGTTTCAATGTCGCATCCGGTAAAATTTCAAGCAGTATAATAAATATTAGAAGCATCCACGACGCGAAGTAAGAACTAACCGATAAGGAAGATCCAATGATAGAAACGGAAGGAAAGCTGTAATGAAGATACACCAGAAACTCTCCAAGAATGTAAGCAAATATCAACGTATTGGTTTATCTGAACGACTAATCAAGGCTTCACGAAGTTATTACAACTTCCTATGTTAAGTGTATCTAATAAGCTTGTTAATAATGAACATTGAACATGTAAAGGGAAATGTTTGCCGGGAGTGATTACATGGGACTACTTGGTTAAATATTTGTATGTCGAGATGTTCGCATCAGGAAAATGATTATTTTGAGTTATTTACCCCAATGTTGTTATGTTTCTGGAGTGTTATTTGGCACAGTCTAAAGTCTAAATCCTTAACAGCTTATAGCATTCAATGAGAAGATTACTAAATTCGTCGTTCGACGTTTTTTATTGACGTAATGAGAAATGAAAACGCTCTTTTGCTATGTGATGGGATCCGAACTAGTTCAAAGCTGTGTTGCAATTTTCTACTGGATTGAATTACCAGAATTGGGTAAAGACTCTAATAATAATTAACTTAAAATTAATGCTTACAACGCACAAAGGAATCTTATTAACGCAAAACACGAGTATTCTTATTGAGATCGTATTTCTCAAGATGTTACGCTAATGAGTAAATATGACGCTTTATTATTGTTCTTGTGTAAAATTAATAAATTAATGTACTTTCCTGTACAATTTTATGTAAAATTCAATACATTAGTCTGGTTGTTAAAGACCGAGACACCTTGACGGCGCAACCAGTCACCGCCAGATTAGATCGGACTGACCGCAGACCGATCTGAGCAAACTCTTGCAAGTACTCGGTACTCGGTAGTTCGATCTGCAAATTGCGATCAGTCGGACTCAATCCGATTAGTATCTTCGTGTATGTGGGCCTTTATGTCAGTATTAAAGAGTGGGTTGCACTAACTTACTTTAACTATAACTTTAACCCTAACCATAACAAAAAGTCAAATGAACTGTCAAATCCCTAGTAAAAGTCCATTATGGATGTCATATTTGACGATAACCTTAACTTTAACTACGCCTCTGGTGCAACCCACCCTTAGAACATCAATCATAAAATATTTTGTATGAGCAAGAAAAAAGCTATTAAACTCTGTATTTATAGCTACCATCGAATTGTCTAATTGTTTACTAAGGCAAAGCAAACATAATGCGGTGGCATTATTTCGAACAGTCTCTATCTCCTAGAAATACGGTTCAAATTCCTCAGACACACTTGACTATTGTCGGATTTATTTACACTCGTATTGACTTTGCCGTGAGAGTTTCGACCTAACACTGGTAGGTCCGATAGATCAAACATGTCATACTACTGTTAAAACCAACGATCTATGTAAATGATAGGCATCCGGTAGCTATGGTGATGCAAGGTAGAAATATATTCAACATTTTTTATTGAATTTTGCATATACTATAATTCGACTATTATAATACAATATTAATGCACCTTTGCCCCGCATTGGGATAGCCTATGTCCAAACTAACGATTTTAATTAGAATATCACTTTTTGTGTGGATGCAGCGGACTATTAATAACGAAAGTAATGCTAATATTAATGCTTTGAATTTTGAATTAATAGTGGGTATTAATACTAGACCATAACTAGTACGTTGCATGCTGTTAAGAAAAAAGGTGATTGTCCCAATAATATAATATTATCCATCAAGTGAGTTAAAGTTCAAATATAATATTATTGTATTTAGATGAATAAATTTTTTTTTAAACAGCTAATAGACACTAACTACTTGTTAGTTAAAGTACCAGCTGGTCAAATTGTATTTGATATTTTCGACAGGTACGCTAGGACGAAAGAATGTACAACAATAAATTATTTTGACCAAATTTTGACTAAAGGAATTACAAGCGCCAAGTCAGGGTAGCGACGCGATATTAATGTCCTCGAGTCTTACACATTTTGATTTCTACCATATTATTGCTTTTAAAATTGTCGAATACGTCGAAGCTAAGGAAAGGTTCTGTAGTTGTTTCCTACGCAAACACACTCTATATTTTATCCTTATGATTGAGTAGTCATCAAACTATTAATAGCTTTCAATACGAATAATGTGGGATTAGCAGTTACGATACAAAACACCGCAAATCTTGCTTATAGGGGGATTATGACGTATCTGACACTAATCCCGTTTTTATATCCTCGATACGCCTACGATCGTATCTCCAATATTTACGATGTTTTAACTGACTACCGATTCTCTTCGTTATGACATATAAATTTTAAATTTATTAACTGTTTTACGCCGCTTTACTTTATATTATCATCGTAATTTTTTTCTCTGTACGTTATATCGTAAATTAAATATGACTTGTCTGTAAAATAAAGTCGTTAAAATTTTATAACGATTTAAGCAATGCTTTATGCTATCAAACTCATTTTTTTCTCGAAATTATTCGGATTAACAGTAACATGTTTATAAATCATAAATCTTGTTAAAAGTAATACTATAAATTATAAATACGAATATTTAGTACAGGAATACATAAATTTTAGACCCAATTTAAAACGACATTTTAAATACGTGCTCTTAAAAAGTTATTAAAATGCTGCGATTTAACAATACACTTTCGTACACTTTTGTCACATAAAAAAAACTTTAAATTGTGGCCTCTTTTGTCAAATATTAACTTTTAAATTTGGATTTTTATTAGGCGTCTCCCAGACAGACGCGGGCAGAATGGCGGTCGCGGTGGCGGTCAGTTGGATGACTTGAAAGTTCTAGGAACGACACAGACACACGCGGTAGCGGTCGCAGTACAAAAAACTGACCGCCGCCGCGACCGCCACCGCTGCCCGCGTCTGTCTGGGAGACGCCTTAAGCAGGTCTCAAAAATGGGTTTCAACAATGATATTCTATTATAAAAAAAGGTAGATATCGCACTAGCGCGTACAGTCTGAGACGGCCAAATGAACCTAATAATTTAGTGTCTTTTGAATTAGTTTAATGTTGGCAGCGAGTGAGTGATGAGGTCTGACGTTTTTGATTTAAATGCCAGACTGTGTATTAAGAAAATGCAAAAATTATAATTCAAAGGTAAAAACAGATGTAGGAGTTACGTACCATACGGTAGTATATGAAAACATCTAGTAATTTACATTTTATTTGGGTATTTTCCAACATTTTTGAAAAATTATTCAATGCTTTATGTTAAGCTAAAAAAGGATAGAGAATACGGACAACAACTGCAGTGCGATAAGGACAATTAATATTCGCGTGTCATAGAATAATCCACGCAAGCATCTGTCAAGTCATCAAGTGCAACTCTACTAAACTTTATTAAAACATCATTAGCTATGTCCACATTGTGCCCTTTCATCTTCAATTTTCATAATCTTTTGACATCCGAAATGTCAAATATTATGAAAATTGAAGATGAAAGGGCACAATGTGGACATAGCTATTGGGTTTCAAAATATTATCGTCATTTTGAAATTCAAAAAAGGAAAGTTCAAATTTTAAATAAGTGGAAAATTAAAGGTTTTCCGTATACCTTCGATATTTCACAGAGGAATATTTTAATGATGCGTCTTTATTGGAGCTTCAAGACTAAAAGGAAGTTTTTCCGCAAGATTAAGTTGCTAAGGTCTTTTAAAAAAATCTATAGAAATAATTAGATTGACTATTGTGTATCTGTCTGTCTGTATGTTTGTTCCAGCATCACACGAAAACTACTGATCCGATTTGAAATTTGAATGCGGTTTTTGCAGATATATTTGTATTCTTCCAACTTAATATCTGGTGTATAAAAAATTTCCCCTCACCTCTAAGAGGGGACAAAAGACGGGGTAAGATTTTGTATCAACTGATGAAGTAAAAATACTTTAAATAGCAAAACAACATTTGCCGGGACAGCTAGTCAATAAATAAAATTAATGTTTTTTTTTCTGTAGATGATCGGTGTGCGATTCCTATAGCCCCATCCTGATCGACTTAGCTCTTACCTCTTGTACATTTTGACACATTCAAATTTCGAATGTCTATCCATATAATATATACAGCTTTTAACTAGATCTTTTTGCTCGTGTTTTCTTTAAAAATCAGAACGGTGCATATTAATGGTATACATAATAAAAACTAACGGGCGCACTTAAAGTCGTTTAATGATTACCTGATGAATATTTTGACATTAGCCTTATAATTTTTCTGTCAAACTCTTCACTTTCGTTAACAAGTCATCCAATTTCTCTAAGTGCAGCCGTAAGAGTGAGTTCACATTGCTCGACAACGCAACGTTGCTTCGCTTCTCGTCTCGTTTAATAGCCATATTACCCAGCAATGAATTCCAAATTAAACTTACATTTCCTTACACAAACAGAAATCACGAGTGTCAAGTGCACGTAATAAACTAAGTAGACTTACGAGCTTATTTGAAAAGGCAATTAATATACAATACCATTTACGCCGGGCTTACACTAACAAACTCTCTTGATACTTCGCCATAATAGGCGAGCTAGGCAACAAACGCTAACAGCACGCGACAATATGGTCAGCAGCAAATAACTATTTTGCGACAATACTACTATATTCTTGTGGTGGAATTACTAAAAATGTTGTAAGTATTCAAGTTTTTTATGATTGTCTTTTTTTATAATTACGAAAAATCCATACCTCAGATGGACATATAAAATCGTGGCTCGTCGTTGAGCTCTAACCGTCGCCTATAATTTTCACTGGATTAAGAATGTACCTAAAGGAATAGTGTGTAAGTAATGCTTACACACTTGCATACTGTAAAGTTACTCCTGCTTAGCTGGTTCGGTTTTGATGAAACGGCCCATCGATTTGTTGTATTTCTAAAAGTTGCCCTAAGCTTGTAGCGCCAAAATTCGTTTAATTCCTATAATTTTACGATGAAAAAAAACTTATTTTTAGGGTAAAATTTAGTTTGTTATTATTTTTTAGCAATATTCCGCGAAATAAACCTCAACCTTTAAGTAAATGAGTGAGTGCACGCATAGGCATGCGTACAGCACCTCCCTCCTCTCCCACACTGCCTATGCGTACACTCGCATGCAAGAACCTGCAAACACCACCAACCACCACACAAGCAATAATGTTGGCAAATCCGTGCAAGGCCCCTCACCACCATGCAGGTTGAAAACCTCGACGCGCGTTTCGCCCCAACACCGGAGCATTCTTGCATGCGAGTGTACGCATAGGCAGTGTGGGAGAGGAGGGAGGTGCTGTACGCATGCCTATGCGTGCACTCACTCATTTACTTAAAGGTGGAGGTTTATTTCGCGGAATATTGCTAAAAAATAATAACAAACTAAATTTTAAGCTATGGATTTCCGCAAAGTAACGCCTGATTCTATTAACTATTTATTTTTAGGGCCTGTTTCCACAAATTAACTTGACAGATGAAGTTTGGAGAATCTGTCAAAAAAGTTGTGAATAGCCTGTTCAGCACTTTATCAGAAAGTGGTGAAACAGGTCCTAAGTCTTTTTTCGAGAATCAAATCATAAAAATATCGGTTCGGTGCTTTACCTACACATGAAAAGGTAACAAGCAGCTACACTTTCGAATTTATATCACTTCTTTAGAATTAAAAAACGATGTATTTATGTAATTAACTGTACCCATTGCCACCTGATGCCGGTGCACGGCATTGTCGGCCGCCGCCTCTGCATTCAGCGCATAATCAGCAGATAAATCACTTTTAAACTAACCGCATTTATGCACGGTGCCTCACTCTATATTTTTGTTATCATATTTTTAAGTTTGGTTACAGGTTTGTACATTATTTTGTGTAAATCAACGACAAATATTTAAAATTAACATTGCTATTAAGAAACTTATTCCATTAAAAAGGTGTTTTTTATCTATTACGGCAGTGCGAGGTCAAACTTTAATGTATCACGATTAATTATTATTAATATTAATTTATACTTACGTTTTATTTTATGCATCATCGACTCGCATCCCTGTAAATAACGTTTAGGTGTAACTGACCATACGTATTAGTAAAACAGTTAAGTCTATCCTAATTCCTGAGTGAAAAATCCAAAAAAAATTTGACTATCACCATTATCCAACCTCAAAACCAAACAAGGATTTTTATCACGATAGGTGCAACAGGAAATACAATAAACATGTAGGTAGTCGGTAGTATTGCGATCTGATGTACACTTTAAACTTTATTACTGAGATATAAGGTCGAAAATTGATAACACAATTACGTTCAATGAGCTGGAAGCGTAGTGTTAAGCACGCAGTATTTCATACTAGTCCTTATTGGGAACTGATCCTGAAGTTTCTATTGCGAGGCTGACTCTCTACTAATAGTGCATAAATATGCAACAAAACCCACTACGTATAAAAATAGTGCATAGCATCAGTTGCAATCAAAACCAAAAATACAAAATATAAAGCTGCTCTTCCACGTTGGCCTATAATGATGGACCAATACAAACGATTACAAAAGTGTAGAGTCCTTCTACAGTACACGTTCATATTACACGAGCAATCATGGTGGACTATAATTGCTTATGATCGACGTTGATTGTGCATGGTCATCCAACATTGCCGAGCCTGGAAATTGCTAAATTGCCTTACCTTATCATTGACAATAAATTACTTGGAATCAGCAATATATTAATTCTTAGTTCAACACTTCAGGAGACATCACTGCTCCTTGCGTAACTCCTCCGTAGTATCATTTTATCAAGTATATAACTAGTCCCCATCTCAATACGTAATCGGACCCACGGCCCATGTACACTGTACATTGTACACAGCTCGAGTTACAAGTGTGTTTTTACATACAATGCCGCGTGGGCGTTATACCGTGACTAGATGTCGTTAGCCAACAGCTCTGAGAAAAAGCGGCTTTTTACTATGACTAGAAATGATCCAAGATATTGCTACTGATTGTGTGATTTGAGATTTTTACATTAAAATAGGATATTCAAAATCAATTGGGTTTATAAATCGTTAAAATTTTTAGCTAAGTGTTACATAGTAGTTAGTACATATTACATCTTTAATATTATTGTCTTGAACATTATTTGAAGACAATTGAACGTAATGTAAAATATATTATATAATATAAGAAAATTACAATTTTACAATGTTTCGTCATTGAAAACTCTCTCTCTGTCTCTACGTTGGGCTGTGATTGATAACCATGATTGCAAAGCTGTCTATCGTACAATCGTCGTCGATCAAGCGCAATAATAGACAAATTTGTCCCTCTGCACGTTCGTAATAGCTTTTATTCTTTATTGGCTAACGTGGAGATTCGATATAACAAATCATGCATTGACAGGCGTGTCATCAGATGGTAACACGATAGAGGCAGATCCGATTTGAGGTCAGAGGCCAGTAGAACTATGTATGAATGGAGCATAAGTGATATGCATAGGTATTAAAATATCTTACTAAATTCAGAAACGATAACCGCCTCCTTTTCGATAGTCAGTTAATAAAATATGCTTTAACTTGACAAGAAATTTGTCCCTCTTTACTGTGTGTATATCAGCTGAATCCATAGTTAATATTGAAATAGAAAATTATTTCACTCTACGTTTCTATGAAAGCAGTAATCGCCAAGTATAGATATTGCTGCGTATCTTAAGAACGCACCTGACCTTAACTTGACTACATACTTAAACCATGGACCAATCATACACCTAGATCTCAAAATCTGTAAGGTCTTGAAAACTGTTTTTTTTTTTACACATGTAACTTCAGTTCATGAAAATTAAATGATCAAGACGAAAACACGATTACTGAAAAAATGCTCGATAGTTTCTTTTTTACAAAAAACCTTGTTTTAGACACATTTTTGCTCGGATCTTCGAAGTTTGCTGTCTTTTTTCTAAAATTTTTTAATATCTAAAAAGGCGTAATAATACCTAAATTTGCTCAAAATACTTTTTTCATAATCATCATAGTTCGTCTTTTATTCAAGTAAAACTAATTTGGCTATGATTCCGCGTCGTCCCTTTTCACCTGGGATATGAAAGACGGGCGTGAGTGTGAAGAGAGGACTTTGTTTTTTTTGGTTCAGTAGCCCTCTTAACTAAGTAGTACAGATATGATTGTAATTTTGTAATACAAAGTAGTAAATTTTTATAAAGTATATATTATATTTATGCACATACTAATATTTCTTTAAAACACAATTATTCCTGTTTCAAAGCAACCAAACGTCAAACGTAAAACAAGCTACATGATGGTGTTAAAAATTCTCACTACTTTTTATCTTACATTTATCGGATTCACACACCTTTTATATCACCTTTATGATGTCTGAATACCCGGACGTCGCACGTACCGCGACTGGCGAGGTTCTGCATATAAATCAATGTGAAATATATCTGTATTGAAGGTACATCGCACTTAATATTTTTCCTGTTACCTCGATACTCGTGTTTTGGTATGATTTATTTTGGGGGTTCCGGGGTTCTTTCGGAGTAAGATGTAGGATGTTTTGATGAAGTTGTTTGGATCAAAAGTGAGGTAGTTTTATTGGTTTGTATTGCAGCTGCTGTTCTATGATTATATTTTGAATTCTAGCAGCTTAAAAGGTTAGAATTTAAAGTATTCAAAGCGCGCATAGTTTATTACAATTTTATTTCTTGTTAAAGATCAAATAAGTTGAAGAGCGATACCGAAATCAACACCGAGAAATAACCTAAAAACATTGTATTTAATGCTCGAATCTCGATAGTCATAATAACTTATAATAGTACTAGAATCCAGGCCCGCAAAATAAATGAAAAGTATTAAGCCAGATAATATCAGCAAAATGGCGGTCACAGATGGACATACTTTCGCATTTATAATGTTTACTATAGATCGAGGCACTAAAAAAGACAAACCTTACATTTTTAAAATACAAAGAAATAACAAAAAAGCTCTTGAATATTTACGTATTTTATTCTCGAGAGCATCATTATCATTAAAGATTATTATTGTAGTTTTTCTGAAGCTTTCTGTGTCGTTTGGCAATGACAACGTAGTGAACGTTTTTGTTGTGAAAATTTTGTAGAGTATCTACGTGCCAAATAGTCAATGGACAAACTTTCCTAGCTGAAACCAGATCAAAAAACATGACTGATAGTACTATTAACTTTAAGTACATGGCGATTAAACTTATTTTACAATAATCATAGAGGTACTTATAATTTTTTATTATGCTGCTGAATGTCTAATTATTAACAGTTGTTAGGATTTGATAAGACATGGAATTACAATCCTATAAGGCCCACTTGCGCCAATCTGGGTTAAAGTTAACTTCGAGTTAAACATCATGTCATATCTGTCACTCACCAAGTCAGTGATAGAGATGACATGATGTTTAACTCGGAGTTAACTTTAACCCAGATTGGCGCAAGTGGGCCTTAGGCTTTTATGAAGTGACACAATATGATTTCTAGATTTTTCATACTACGTCCTCCTGTCAATGTCATCTAAATGTCATTAAACATGTGGAGGAATTATGAAATTCAGGCATTATTGTATCACACATAACCAACGATCTCTATTATACAAGTACGCTAGATAGCTGATTCCTTTAGAAATGACAGCTAATTCTTGTGCCTATTTGAAGCGGAATCAGCGCCCCTATTATTCGGGTAGAGAACTAAATCTGACGTAAAAATGACGTTTGAAAGCCGCTATATTGGCGCTGATAGCAGTAGTGAGAGTATTTGGAACTAATATTAGTGATGACAACAGCTGTTGTTATTGGTTGTGGTTACGTCAAATTTAGTTCTCCACCCGAATAATGGGGGCGCTGATTCCGCTTCAAATAGGCACAAAAAGCAGCTGGTGTGTATCAGCAATCCAGCGTACTTGTATAATAGAGATCCGTGCACATACCCCATCCATTTTAACATCTTTGTAGTTCTGTGACTACCTAGTAATACATAAAGTCGCGTAAACAAACTCCCGTTTTTCCATAAAAAACAGATCAGTCAATACATTAGTCTATGAAATATGATCGTCATTTTTCTGTCACATCATTAGCACAATGGTAAGTGATCTATGCTTACAATACTCCGTTCAGGTTTATACTACCTAGCAGTTTACATTATGACTCTTATGTCATTAACATAAAGGTGATATTATGGGTCGCAGAACATAGTTAGGGGCGTCAAAGTAGTGAGGCGTGTCCCGCCGTGCCTGAGTAACAAGTAACGGTACCAGCAAACCTGCAATTTAGCTCTTTATAAAACACCCTGTATAACGGTGTTTAGAGATATGATATTAAATTGAAATGTTATATACTATTGAAATGTTATAAGTTAAGTGTGCATTTATGATAATACTAGATGTTGTCCGCAACGTCGTTTGCGCACACTGTTTACCCTGTGAGAATCACACTTTATATGGGAAATATAATTATATAGTCCTCATCACCTTGATTAATATTACTAATAATAGAACTAATATTATTATGTATTCTGTGACCTTGATGGGTGGCAGTCTTCCACCGTGCGTTTTTAGCGTATCTTTATGCCACGCACTGTAAAACTCCGCAACGAACTGTCACCAGCAGTATTTTCATTTTTCAGACCAATACCTACGACCATTATACCAAACCTTCAAGAAGATAGGATAATCCCTCTTAAAAGGCGGGCAACGCACCTGCAGCTCTTCTGATGTTGCGAGTGTCCATGGGCGACGGTAGTTGCTTTCCATCAGGTGACCCATTTAAAACCTCTATTACCACACATAATAACAGTTAATTTCCACTTTCAGTCTTTGACTTAATTAAACTTTAATAATATAATTATAAGAACTCTACTTACTCCTTTTCAATCAATCAAATCAGCCTATTATAATAATTCGTCCACTGCAGCTGGACGTAGGCTTCTCTCAATGAACGAAAACCCCTTATACCCCCTTTTTTAACATGGGGAAATTGTTTTACCCCTTTTACCACTAGTAAAACGTATTATTACCTCTATAATTACCAGACAAAATATTTTTATTTATTTTATTAAATACTATCTACATAGAATATATTGCTACAATAAACTATCATTTGACCTTTGCTCAATTTTTAACCCTTTTCATACTCTCATAACTCCTACACAACAACTATCTAAGGGTACAAATGACCCAAGACCTCAGGAGCAAACTTATTTATTCGTCAAAAGCCGGTCATTTATCAATACATCCCTATCGGGGTTCCCTTCAGAAATAAATATTATGAAATTTCTCTTTTTTCACGAAAAAGGTAAACTTTATAGATTCCATACCGCCGCGCCGTTTCATAATATCCATACTTCCTTATTATTCATCCTAATATCCATACTATCTAATACTAATTATTATAAATACGAAAGTCTGTCTGTCTGTCCGTCTGTCTGTTTTGTGACTCACGCCCAAACCGCTGAACCGATTTTGATGAAACTTGGCATGGAGATTATTTGAGTCCCGGGGGCCGGGAAATAATATATACTTTTTATACCGGAAAATGTAAATTGTACATTTCCCGCGCGGTAAACGAATTTGGCGCAACGGAGTTGCGGGCGTCATCTAATTTACCATAAATACTACGGTATAAATCCAGTTACTGGCACTTTACTAGTTTATATACTTTATACTATAGAATGTGTGAATTATGTGGTAGGTATTCCGAATACGGAGTATAATACCATGTTGTAGTATGTTCAAAGAAAAATCTGAGATGCCAATAAAAGAATGACTGCCAACGATTGAGTAGTTTGCCCTTTATTAACCGACTTAAAAAAAAGGTTATCAATTCGACGCGTATGTCTACACTACTATTATAAAGAGGAAAGATTTGTTTGTTTGTTTGTTTGTTTGTTTGTTTGTTTGAGTCGAATAGGCTCCGAAACTACTGGACCGATTTGAAAAATTCTTTTGCTATTGAAATCTCACATTATTTCTGCTGAACATAGGCTACATTTTATTTTGGAAAAAAGTAGGGTTCCGTAAGATATTTGAGTTTTTCGGACGCAAGGTGTAAAAAATCAGCTAGAAAAGTTACTTATTTTGCGTACGCTGCCTAAACTATAAAAGATAGAACCATAAAATGTTCTAAGTAATTGTAGATCTTATAAATATCTACAAAAAAGTCCGCGACACACTATACCTATCTATGTCGAGTGAGGCACAATAACCATTTATTTATTTAAAAATCCTAAATTTTTTTTGGAATAAATTTAAACGGATATATTTTACTGACGCTATTAATCCTTATCAAAATAAATTATTTTATCACTAAGTACAGTTTATGTAGATAATATTTGGTCTTTGAATGATTAAAATTGGACGTTTGGTTTTGAAATTATGGCGAAATTAAAATATTACGATAGTGAGCGTCACCAAAGCGCGTGCGGGAGGAAGAAAATATTCTGTTGTAGAAATGAATATTCTGTACATAAAAGATATGAAATGACACCCGAAATTACACCTTTGTCACTACATCGCTATAGAAGCCAAAAATGTGGTTAGTTTTTTGTCTGTCTGTCTGTCTGACACTCTTTCTGTCTGTCTGTATGTTTGTTCCAGCATCACACGAAAAATACTGATCCGATTTGAATGTGGTTTTCGCAGATATATTTATCTTCTTCCAACTTAACATCTGGTGTATAAAATTTTTTCCCCCCACCCCTCTAAGGGGACAAAAGAGGGGGTCAGATTTTGTATCAAACTTTTTTCTTTAACACGAAAACTACTGATCCGATTTGCATACAGTTTTCACAGATTTGCATACGGTTTTCACAGATATATTATAT
This sequence comes from Plebejus argus, assembly GCA_905404155.3. Taxonomy (NCBI): domain Eukaryota; kingdom Metazoa; phylum Arthropoda; class Insecta; order Lepidoptera; family Lycaenidae; genus Plebejus; species Plebejus argus. Next base: position 8,684,921 of record FR989941.1, on the reverse strand, counting down.
TTGTCTTCTTCCAACTCAACATCTGGTGTATAAAAATCCTCCCCCCCTCCCCTCTCAACCCTCTCTGGGGACCAAAGAGGGGTCAGATTTTGTATACAACTTTTTTCTTTAGTGGACTTACTTCATATTAGGTATTAACTGTGTTTTTCAACTTAACATCTGGTGTATGACGTTCCCCCCCCACACCCTCTTAGGGGACAAAAGAGGGGGTAAAACATGTATCAACTGATGATAAAATATACTTTAAATGGCAAAACAACGTTTGCCGGGACAGCTAGTACATATAATAAAATCGTAGGAAAGTCAATTCTGTACATTGAATATTTTTGAAAAATAATACTTGGGACGTGATCTACAATCGATACGTAAGCCAAAAATATAGTTTTTAGAATTTTTGTCTGTTTGTCTGTTTGTCTGTTTATCTGTTTGTCTGTTTGTCTGTTTGTCTGTATGTATGTCCGGGATAAACTCAGAAAGTACTGAATGGATTTACTTCAAATTTTGCACGAATACTATATAGATGTCGGGTCAACACATAGGCTATATATTATGACGATATCACCTAGGGCGGGGGGAGGGGCTCAAGTTTCAATATTTTTAGTTTTTTGCTCATATCGCTAAAACGGTGCGTTGTAGAGAGAAAATGTCCGGTACGTAATGAAAGCCCATAAAATTTCCTACAAATTTCTCCTTCACACTTTGTATCTATCTTCACTCCTTGCCATGCTATGAGCTTTTGTCTATCTTTTCTATACAAATTTCGAGTGTCGTATGATTAACATGCTGGGAGCTTTGGCATCGGTCTTTTCTTGGGGGGGGGGGGGCTTCGCCCCCCCCAACCCCCCCACCTCCCCAAATTTTGCTTCAAACAAAGCGGTGTTGCGGCGTTATACATCTTTTTTAAGAACAAAGTTAAAAACTAAACTACACATACGGTTTTCCAGTGTCGTTTGTTTCCCCCCCCTTATTCCTCATGAAACTTTTGTTCATAATTAAAAGGTATCGTGGAGTTTGTATTGCGTCTTAATTATCCTTTGTAGGAACAAACTAAGTCATCTATACATATAATAAAATCGTAGGAAAGTCAATTCTGTACATTGAATATTTTTGAAAAATAATACTTGGGACGTGATCTACTATACTAACGCGGACGAAGTCGCGGGCAACAGCTAGTATGTAATATTCCCAGAACTGCCCAGTTTTCGTATATTATGTTAGTCTATATTATCAGCATCTGAGCAAATGTGCCAAATTTCAAAAGTGTATTATGTATGTACATAAGTATATTATATTATGTTTTTTTATGTTTGTATTCGCATATCTCTGGAACTACAAGTCCGATTTTTTTTTAACTTCTCATTCTGCTAGCAATCTGTCAGACATTGAACTAGTCGTTTTGAATTTCTTCTTTGTAGGCATGTAAGGCACGCATCCATTGATGCGTCCATGTATTTGCTATTTATCTTTCAGAAGATTTTGTGGGGCTCGTCTTTTTAATCTTTTGAATGTTTGATTTGGTAGAGTTTTCATAATTTTTTTGCCAATATATTGGGATTTGATTTTATCCTTTTACAATTATAGTTTTGGAGGGAGAGTAAAGTCCGATTTAAGCAATTATTTTTTTGTTGTACTAGGTATTGTTCAACTTAGGGAATAGTGTAAGTTTCATCAAAATCGGTGCAGTAGTTTTTGAGATACGGAATTTTAATTCTCAATTACGTACAATTTTGAAGTCGGTTTTTATTATTGTGTTATTAAATAATATACCGATAAAATATAGTATATCGTCATATTTTGTTATTCAGCAGTAAGGAAAGGTCCTTACACAAAATCAAAGTATGGCAGTCAAATAAACAAACACAACTTGTGGACATCAAATAGTTTAACATTAACATCCCTTCGTCTGTTTACTCTGGACGTCCCTTTATAAAATTTAATATGCTTCTTTATCCGTCAGGGCAAGTACCCAGTTGTGGATTACTTATAAAAATTAATATTGATATTTTGGGTTAGGAAGTGTCGATAATTTTTTTTACCATTGTAATCAAGCCACGTAAGTATTCAAGCAAGTCAAGGTTTTCCATTGCCATGTAAAGTTTTTCAAAATCTATACGAAAAAATCTATACTTACATAAGTCTATATTTTTACTGTCTGAGCCGATTTGGATAAATTTTGGCACCGATATACAGAAGGCATTATGGGAAAGAACTAGCTTTACATAGGCCACTCTTTGCGAGAAAATGCACCTACATTACTTATTTATTATTATCTTATGTACACAATGCACAGCTCTATAGTTTTATAGGTAGGTACAACTTCTTCTTCGTGAGTTTTTCAAGCTACATTTTATTACTATCAAGTGTCAACGACTGGTTCATTCACCGTGTGTACACGTTTAGGATAAAAGCGGTCATCAGCCACGTTCGACGGACATAAATGGTATAAAAGCATATTTATTGGTAATTTTTATGACGGCATATTGTTTGTCTTATATTTTATGGTGATGTGTTTTTCAATCATTTTTATAGTTTGACGGATGGATTTATAGAACGTTTAAAGGTTTACGTAATGTTAATCTATTTTATATTACTTATAAACAAGGCTACTCACATTAAACATTATATAATAGGGAAGTTTTTTTGGTATTTAAAAAAATAGTCATCTTTTTACAAGATGATACTTAGTATAGCTGATTTTCTCTACAACACTTTTTGACATGGGACCAACTTTGTAGAAAAAAACCTTATATTTTTTAAGGACAACATTTGCGACCGTAGAAAAAGTTGCCTAAATATTGAGGTGTCATTACTTCACCTAAATATTATAAATACTCCTAAGTTAATATTCAATCCAGATTGATGTAAATCTAAATCTTCTCCTCTTATATTGCATCAGAAACAAATAATAGCGGACGAAAGCGCATTCGAAACAGAACATTGCCAAAATCAAATTTCGCCGCGAAAATTCAATTTTAAAGTGGGTTTTTACTTTAATATTTTATTTGAGTTTCCCCTAACGATCCTTCAGCTGCAAGACGGCGAGACGGCGTCAAGTGTATTCGCAGTTAGCGGTCACAGCTTAACCATCTCGGTTAAATATTTTCTACGTTCCAAAGAGTTACTCTTTACTGTAGTTGAGGAATGCTGTTACTGAGAAGTGAAAACTTACAAATGTTTGTAAATGCTGTCGGCAATCATGATAGCTATCATGCCCAACGTGAAGAGTGGCTTTAAGACTTACCTAGCGATTCAGAAGTAACTTTATCATTATAGCATTAAAGAAGTTAAGGAATGCTGATACTGAAGACTTACAAATGTTTGTAAATGCTGTCGACAATCATGGTAGCTATCATGCTTATCATGGTCCAAAGCGACGTGAAGAGGGACTTTAAGACTTTATACATCTACGTTTCCAAAATCCGAAGTAATGAGCGAAAATGGTCTTGGTCTTGTTTTTTTACAAGACATAGACCAAGACCATGAGCAAAATTGGTCTTGGTCTTGAAAAAAAACAGGACCAAAACCAGAACCATTTTGCTCATCACTACTTTTCCGAAGAGACATCACCAATGAAGTTTTAAATTGGACCACTAGAAATAAGCTAGCGTTGCTGCACTGTATTTAATTAGTGATTGAAGTAAGCTATTTATTCTGGCGAAATATTCACTATCAACTTAAGGACGCTATTACAAATATCAGCGATTTTCCGGTACCCTATTAAAGAATTTGGAGTCAAACTGCGAGGATATTTTGGTTTCAAATGAAAGATAATATATTTATCTCCACGACTGTACCATAAAAATTCTATAGCCGCATACAAAATTTTCACATAAAATACGTTTTAACCATCACAATAATCGCAATATATAATGGGGTCTGATTAGGTACCTTAATATCTAAATACACTGAACTGAGGAAAATAAATGAACAAAAAAATTGTTGCTTATTTAGTCCTCTATAAAGTCCGCTAAAAGTTTTATATAAAAATAAACAACTTTTCCAGTTATAAGAAAAATAAGAAAATTTCTCAAATTTTTTCATACATTTTCGCCATATCAAGAACGCGGCGAGCATCGTAACCGCCTCTGTACAAGGCGCGCTAATATGAATCTTATTTTAATGTAATTAACGTCGATATTCGTACTGACAGACATCCGACCTGCTAATTAAAAAGTTGGAGCATTCTTAACGCCAATATATTTTTTTTAACCCCCGACCAAAAAGAGGGGTGTTATAAGTTTGACGTGTCTGTCTGTCTGTCTGTCTGTCTGTCTGTCTGTCTGTCTGTGGCATCGTAGCATCCAAACGGGTGGACCGATTTTGATCTAGTTTTTTTTGTTTGAAAGCTGACATGACGGTGAGTGTTCTTAGCTATAGTTTATCATCATCAGCCTGCTCATTGCTGAAATATCACGGAATATCTGGTTCGTGATAGGACGATTAGCAACTTGCAGTCGTTTGATGGGTTTTATATTTTGCATCCTGGTTCGAGACACTTATGAATATATACACATTATTGGAAAGTTGACCTGGTGGTGCAGCATCACCTGGTAATCAATAGGATACCCAACTCCTCACCAACTTAGAGCAGAGGTTTCGTGCTTGGGCTCATTTTAATTGCGACAACCAGTAAGACGTAGATAAACAGTAAATATTTGCATGCTGCTGCTGCAGCATCACCTGGATTCTATAGGAGCCAAGCTCCGTATGAACCTAAAGTGGAGGTTTCATGTTTGGGCTCATATTGATGGCCTCATCCAAGAGGACATAATATTTTATAGATGGTATTCATTGGGATATGATCCAGTTGATAGGAATTATTCTGCACAAGTTTATAAAGCATGAAATAAAATTAAATTAAGAAATTTAAAAAAACCCCCGCCAAAAAACTTTAAAAAGTAATGAAATAACATTTCCTGACTTTAAGTTTAAATCATTCCTAAGAGTAAAGTAATATTTTAGTCCATAATTGTTGTCAAGGTGTGTCGGGGGACCGCTAATGTAGATGTTTGATTTCACATAACAATATAAATTAAGGTGACGCCTTGATAATTTGGCTGTAGCGATGTCCATTTTTCTCAGCAATGACTAAAGCTAAGAAATTAAAGTTCACTGTCAGTATTCATCATGTCTTTGTCTATGAATTACCCATAGTATAACACGATTGGTCAACTTTTATAACACAGAATAATCAATCAAAAAGACCTCTGTAAAAAAAGGGATTCCTATTTTGCCAACAGAGGAGAGTGATATTTAGCTTCCAAAATTTGTACATAAATTGGTTCTAGTATACACTTTAATTTGTCCATAGCTTATATGAAATGTATTTATGGTTTTTAAATTACGCGACAAAAACCATTTTGTCGCTACGCCTTTTCCATTTTTTGCTGTTCCATTGCTTGTTTTCTATGAGAGGCCGGACCAGCCTCGCATAGAAAACAAGCAATCTAAAACACATCCAACACGGTTTTTTACTTTAACATGGCGTCACCTTAAGGGTCTGTTCACAGCGACCCGAATCGAGAGAATCAGCGACTATTATGGCGATACAAAATGCAAAAGTCGCTGTTGTGGTAGTTTACTTAGCGGTCCCCCGACACACCTTGACAACAATTATGGACTAAAATATTACTTTACTCTTAGGAATGATTTAAACTTAAAGTCAGGAAATGTTATTTCATTACTTTTTAAAGTTTTTTGGCGGGGGTTTTTTTAAATTTCTTAATTTAATTTTTCATTCTACAGATTATAGTTTCGGCATCGCACATAGAGTCATATGAAGTAACCATTCCAAAAAAATATGCCCTTACCTCTATTTTGTTGTGTGTGGCTACGTTGTTTTTGTTTTAACTTACGCCATCACTTTATGAATATCATTCGATACAGCCCATCTCGTAAATATAACGTACCTAACGTTTAAGGCCAATTCTTACCAATAAACTACTGCGTGGGCAGAAAACTCGACCAGCTAAACGTGACCCCGGGGCCTCCAATCCCTCTATCAGCGGAGCCCTAATAAGTCATCATAAACTGGTCGAGGTCAGGCAATTGCAATACAAATAAATGTGGGAGATATGATTAAATTAAATACGATTTAGATACGGCGTTACATTTGATCATGCTTTGGGGTTAATACACTTTTCTAATTGAGATACTGACCTTTTGTAAATAAGTCTCATATTTACTACTTTTCTGAACCCACACTAGTATCATTAATTATTATAAAAATGCAAAAGTGTGGGTAGAATAGGAACAGCATCTTCTTAGATGCTTCTTCTATTCTATTTTCTCGCGATAAATGAACTTATTATTGCAACAAAGTTGTGATCAAAATGTAGTCAATTAATTAAGATTGAGATGGACTTAACAAAAAATATTTTTTCAACTTGAATTATTTTCCATTCAAGCGTCTTTTAACACAACACGCAAAAATGTTCGAATAGCCAATCCACTCGAAATACAATAAATTAAGGCTCAATACGCCACACAATCAATTTACTGAAGATTGCACCAATTATCGAAGCATCGGAAACCAAAGCAATGAACCTTTTTTTCCTGAATTTTCCCGACCGTCCGAAGCGGGGACTTCGCCTTGATGTGCCTTATAGCGTGACGAGTGTTTCAGGCAAAGTGATGTAAGTTGAAAAGAGCAACTTATTGAATCTGTTATTTTTGTAATTTATAAATAGCAATTTGTATACTAATATCAAATGTGTTACAAAATATTTTGTTATATATCTTATTTGAGATCTGTTTTACTGTAATAAATTTTATAGAATTTGTAAAAAGTTAAAATATGCATCTTTATAAGTCAAAAACTATATCTTTTATAATAATATATTAGGTTAACACGTTCCCAGCGGCACAGATATATCTGTACTTTCCATTACTGCGTTACGGGTCGTTTTAAACCTTGTCCTATACCAGAGATTGTGGCGGCACGAGGCATATTAAACCCCACCGCCCGTAGGAGACCAAAATCCTTTTTTTGGCGCCAAATAAGACAAAGTGTGCGGCTTTTGTCGTGATTATTATTAACAATGAGTTCATTAACCTAAATCTACCGCCGCCCGTGGTTAGATTAGTTAGTTTAGATTCTATGGGTAAAATAAAATGTGGGGTCTGATGTACCCCATACCGCACTGAACAATAGCAGTTTTTCATATAATTTAGTGATGGGAAAAGAAATATCGATTTTATTTAATTGTATTTATTTATCAAACTTAAAGTAACTTTCTTCAAATAGGTTGATAATCATGATTACTATTAGTGTGTTTGTTCATTGAATCAACTAGCAGCAAATGCAAAACACCCTCGGTGTATGGCTCATCAAAATTTATCCTGATTTTGACTCAGATTTACCAGTTTGGTGAAACTGGTAAATCTGAGTCCGGTTTTTCTTCATCTTCCTCCTTGATTAACTTTTTTCGGCAACGTTTCGACATAATCGGCAGCAGTCGTACTTCGTCGCGTGCTCAGTCTCGAATGCGTTGCACAACACTAACCGCGTGAAGCTAGCTTAGGGTGCGGTACGAGGTGCGCGGGGGTACGAGGTGTTCGCAACCTCGTTCCGCACTGTGTTAGAATTTTTATTTGTTCAGTGCGGCACGAGGTCTAAGAAACCCGGTATTAAGGTCGGTATACCATTGAACTAGGAATCAATAGCACATCTCAGATATATAGTTATCACTTTCCTACACTGAACCAGATGGAAGTTATGCCTCCCGCACGACAGAGAAGTTTAAGTTTTTTCCTACCGCTATAACGACGAGACATGGACAGGGTGTTTCAAGCCCTGTTTCGCACTTAACGTGTTAATGTTTGATATCGCTCACCTCGATATAAGATCATTTGATTTTATGTAACACAATATAGTATATAATATGTATGAGAAGATATTATAAGCAGATCTGCCATTTATGTATGTTTTATTCTAATAACACACGATTTAAGGTAAATTACATCATCATTAGTAGTCATGATGAAAACCCGCTGGCTTTTATTTATTCTTAATAGACCTATAAGTTTCATCATCTGAGTTGGTTGACTTATTTACGAAAGTAGTACCTAATATTTAAGCAGTTTTTAAAATGTCAATGTACAATTTTTTTACCGCACAGATGTGTCTGTCGCTAGGCCAATTTTTTTTTTCCTTTTAAATGATTAAGAGGGATCCACACCGCCGTTTTTCCATGCAAACGTTGTCTGCTGTTTCCTCCCTGGATAATACCGGTAGAGTTATAATTTTTTTCCTGAATATCTATGGCCACTAATACAATGTCCCTATGTTAAGTGAAGATAGATACAACGTGTGAAAGACAAATTTGTAGGAAATTTTATGAGCTTCCATTACGTACCGGACATTTTTACTCTACAACGCACCGTTTTAGCAATATGAGCAAAAAACTAAAAATATTGAAACTTGAGCCCCGAAAATTAATTTGACCCGACCTCTATATAATATTCGTGCAAAATTTTAAGTAAATCCATTCAGTACTTTCTGAGTTTATCCCGGACATACATACAGACAAACAAACAAACAGATAAACAGACAAAGAGACAAAAATTCTAAAAACTATATTTTTGGCTTCCATATCGATTGTAGATCACGTCTCAAGTATTTTTTTTTCAATGAAAAAAATATTCAATGTAAAGAATTTACTTTCCTACGATTTTATTATATGTATAGATATTTTACATTATAATAATTTACATTAGAATATAATATGTATTTTTAAATGACCTTTTGTTACTTATGCACTTTCGATTCGGGAGCGAACAATCAAGTTTTTAGATCCTAAAATAGTTTTTACACACTTGACTTAAAGCTTGTGAGAAATGCCAATACAAAAATGTTATGGCGATGCGGTATGCGGCGGCGTCGACCGAATACTCGAAAGGCGCTCGACCTATGCGTCACAATGCGATAATTGTAGGAAAAACCGACTAAAATATTAAAAATATTAACGATTGACAGTCGAACTGAGAAATAAAAAGTTGGAGAGTTACTGCACTTTGGATTCTTGAGATTGTTCAACTTTTGAGCATTTTTGAACGGAATTGCAATATACTTCGCCTTAATCGGTAGGTTATCTTTTGTTTATTGCCCTTTTTACAAGTTAATTGTTCGGCGAGTTCTTAAGTAGGAGGACATTTAAATTATTTTGTCGAAATAAAAAATTATGACATTTGAAATAATAGAAGCTTTTCTTTTGAACTTCAAAAGCAAACTTAACGAAGCCATCTTGGCTATGTCGAAGGATAATAATATTATAGGCAGATGCCTGAGATGGCCGGCAACGCACCTGCAGCTCTTCTAATATTGCAAGTGTCCATGCCCCATGGGTGACGGTAGTTGCTTACCATCAGGTGACCCGTATGCTCGTTTGCCCCCTTATTAAAAAAAAAAGATGGCGGACCTATAATAATTTTGTCGCGTTATGTAAAACACTGCTGACAGATCACAATTAACATTGAATTGACATAATATGACCAAATGACGTAGGTCCGTCAACTGCCTATGAATCAATTTCCTCGGTGTTACAAAGACACAAAATCAATGTAGACCTTTTATCCATTTCCCATTTTTGTCTCTTTCCAGCCATTTTATAGATAAGAAGCATCATTTAAAATGTATTAAAGCCAGGAACGGGGTTTATCTGTACTTGCTCCGTGTTACGACGCCCACCGGCCACATTACACGACTCGGTTTTTACAATAAACAACACAATCTGATACCAAAAAAAAAATCGATTCTCAAGTATCGATATTGTCTTATAAAATCGATATTTAGATGGTGTTAGATACTGCGTTTTACGTGAAATCTTAACTTAGAATTCTTTATGTAATATCAGCTGTTGAATGTAACTTCACCCATGTTAACGTTATAATAACTAAAATGGATAATTTTATCCGTTTTTTCCTCGTTTTCCACTGCTTCTTCGCTTCCATTGGTCGTAGCATGAATAACATGATGTTATGGTGTAGCTTTTTAATTCGATCCAGTAGTTCCTGAGATAATTGTGCGTTCAAACAAACTCTTCAGCTTTATAATATAGGGACCGTGCAGAGCGACGACACTGCCACAAGTGGCGAATAGCCGAAACTTTTACTAAAATTTTACTGTCGAGCTCTAGTGAAGCTACGGAAAATTAGAAGATTTCTTAACAAATTCCGAGTATTTTCAAGAATTGAAATGTATTGTTGTATTCCCGGACTTAAAAGAAATATAAAGGCAAATCGAACAATGTAAAATTTTATTATTTTTCTGCCAAAATATTCGCATGGTTTTGCTTATTGAAAAACGAAAGAAATGGATAAAAGGCGGTAAAAATATACGTAAGTATTTAAAAAGTTCCATGAGTGTTATGCGTAGACTAGTAAAAACACTAAATTTTGTAGATTATAACCGTAAATTCATTTTTTATGAACGCAATATGAACATAACCTATAACCATTGCTTTCTTTCAGTAAACATCCAAACTGGCTTCCATCTTAATTGATATACATACATAGGCACGGCTCATTTAATTGGCATAAAGTTGCATCAAAAGTAAGGATAATTTGGAGAAGTCCTGCCAGGAATTCAACACTGAGGATAGTATTGAACTTGAACCATCTTGTCAAAGTGTTGGTTCTCAAAAGGATGATTCTTCAAGTAAGAAAAAGATTAGTAGTGCAGTCTTTGTGTGTTATTTGAAGAATACATACCTAAATGGTGTTTACACTTATGAGATCCAGACTGAAATTAGTTAAAAATAGTGACAGACAAAAGTTGTGAAGATGGTATCGATCGAATCGCAGAAGGTTGAAATAAAAGCATTTATTTTAGTGAACTTGTTTTATTTTATTAATCCACAAGCATTTTCAGTAATTAATATAAGTATTTTTGCATAGCTTTATTATTTTATTGCAATATTTATCAAGTTTTTACTTTCTATGCTGATGGATGCTATTAATTACTTTTTCAGATATTTTCTTAGTTAACTAGATAAGCTTTATACATTTTTATTCACTCTTCCATTCTTTGTTTACGGGTAGAAACTGTAGAAAGTAGAAACCCTTAATATTATATTTAATATTATAAAAATATACTTAATATTATAAATGCGAAAGTGTGTCTGTCTGTTAGTACTTCACGCCCAAACCGCTAAACCAATTTTGCTGAAATTTGGTATGGATTTACTTTGAGCCCCGGGAAAGGACATAGGATACTTTTTATCCCGGGAAAATGTACGGTTCTCGCGCGATAAATGATTTTTGGCGCAACGGAGTTGCGGGCGTCATCTAGTCTTTAACTTTAATATTTCGATCGCGGATTCTTGGAAATCTGTCGTTGTTCTCGCGGCCGCATGTGGCCACTTGGGAGTGTAAGTATTATATCATTTTATAGTGTAAAACATAAAAAAACACTCATAAACTAGCCAGGGTCAAGGAGAATGCGAAGTCAAAGTCACTCACAAGTTACGTCTTTTACTCGCATCGCGGCGCTGCTGTCGAATTACGACGCCCTCTATAGTTTCTGCACGGTCCCTATAAAGAATTTTTTTCACAGTTCATAATTTAATAACCCCATTCAGAAATTTACAACTATACCTAAGTTTAGAACACCTACGTCAAAGAGTGCTTCGCTGTGCATAATATTCCATACCCTTACTACTTGTCTTATCAATTTGTACTACATCAACCAATGAGTTTATATGATAGGAGTCCGCCTTATATTTTGACAGCTGATAATGTTACTCTTTCTAACTAACGATGTAGTAATTTGGGTGAAAGAGAAAGCTCATATCGGTGTGTAAACGTCAAAAGCCTGTAATGTTATGTCCCACTTAGTAGAACATAACAAAGGAGTAGGTCTGCATATTTCATGTTTAAAAAGTGGTAATAAAAGTGTTTAGTGAACGTTCTATGCAATATATTATTGCGTTTTGTGCTTCCGCTATATAATAAACCATAAAAACGGCCAAGGAATGCCTCAAACACGTGGATTTAACATAACATACGTAAGTTTTCAACAACGTTGTTTGGGCTTATCAATTGGTATTTTTGTAAGCTAAAAAAGAAAATTTATAAGTATATTAATCCATTAATCATGCAATATAAGGCATTAGTGATAAAAATGTCACATCAAGTAATAATTTGGCTATAAATATTGCATAGTTTTTTACGTGTATTTTAGGGATGCGCCTTACTTGAACTATAGTTTATCGATAAAAATAATATATATTTTTTTCAGGTTGAAAATGCTTCAAAATAGACGACAAACAGATATATATTTTAGACGCAAGTTTCATGCAAGTTTTTAATCCTTACTCCCTTATGAAGGCATCACAATATTGGAATTTGGAATTATCATTTCAAACGTAAGTTTGAAACAATGATTTTATTGAAATAAAGAAAGTTCTAACGGAGAGTAAAATAATTGCATGATCAACAGCTCTCACACCTCCCCCCTGTAAGTACTCAATTCGTTACTTAAAGATACTTCTTGAAATTTTATCCTGGCATTAGGTACTCTTTTTTAATAAGTAAAATGTAAAATTTTAATAAGGCTAAAGTCATAATCATTTAATAAAATAAATTTAATACCTCAATCGTGGAATTCCAGACACAATATATATTTAGTTGTTATGCGGCACCTGGGTTCCGCTTGGGGCTGGATGGGTTAAGCATGGAAAACTTACATAAAGCATATTGCCCCGTATACAATATTATGAATTATGTGTATATTTTATAGTATGTAGTAGTATAGTACATTTATTGACACTAAACCATTTATTTTTTTCAGGTTATTGGAATTCAATATTATGGTGGTGACGGAGAGACCTATAATGAAGATAATAATTATTTTCAATTATTAATTTGATAATAAGATTGAAAGTGAAGAATAATATTTGGTTTAGTGCTCTATGATATTGATTGCACACACCGTGATATTGCACAATAAAATTGATCGTCTAGACTCTAGAGTCCCACTTAGGTTATTAATTATTATTATTATAATATCATTATTCAGGGGGCGTCGAAGTATCTATTTTAAGTCTTTTTCTGTATAAATATTATTACATAATTATATTTTAATAGGTAAAGAAATGCACCTAAGCGTTTTTGGAATTACTTTAATTAAGTAGGACTGAGATTCATTCTTATATTTCTTTGATAATAATAATTGTTATTCTACAAAATAGTTGCTTAATAGTAAATAGTAATTAAGTTTAATAAAGTATAATATATTTTGTTCTTCTGTTGTGTTTTATAAAAACTGTTGATTTTATTGATATTAGCTATTACACTCCGGTCAAGCTTTCGTGGCTTATGGAGTATACATATTATGTATATTTTGAACTATTTGTGTAATTATATACTTAAATATTTTGTTTATACAGGGTGCAATTAAACCTTCCTGCCAAATTTTTTCCAGGGCTTAGGTATCATTAGGAGAGGTCATTTAGCAAAAAAAATTGGGTGTTATTTTTTTAATGACATATTTTATCCCATTTAAAATCGATGCAGAACGGTTACTCGTGGCGGTGGGAATGAGCGGGGGTGACGTGGCGGAGAGGCGCGCGCGCGCTCACCCGCCGGCGACGCGTAGTGTCCATTTTAATTGTAGTGTTTTTTAGGATAACTTTCAGAAGCTATTTCTCAACATTTTAGTACTGAGTGACTATATTAAAAGAAAAATACGTGTATTTTTATTTTGAACAAGGATCAATATATCAAAATTTGGCAGGAAGGTTTAATTGCACCCTGAATTTAAGTATTTTCATACACTAAATAAATAGATAAAAAATACCTTTTCACCAAATTGAAAGCGACTTCTAATTTAATGAGCATAATATATCCTAAATTGAACATGCAGGTCGAATTGATAACCTCCTTTTTTGATGTCGTTTAATAAAAATCTATAACATAAAATTATGGTCGACTTGGTCGATAGCTGTAGTCTAATTTTATATTTTTATCGATATACGCCATCCCTACACGCACACTACAGCAATTGCACACAAGCATAAAATGGCCACGCGCTGGCGAGCTAAGAATCCATCTATGTATACTTAATCTGTGACATCAACTATAATAGGCCGCGCATAACTTTAAGATTTAAGATTTTTAACAAGCACTACATATTTTACCAATAGTGTTTCATCTGCCCTCACTTTTTGACAGACCAAATAGACTAAGCGCCTATTTCACCACTTCCTGATAAAGTTCCGGATAGGTTATCCATAGTTTTTTTGACAGATTCTCCATACTCTATCTTTAAGTTAAGTGGTGGATAGCCTATCCGCCTCTTATCAGGAAGTAGTGAAACAGGCCCTATGGGGCTGTTACACCACATACCGATCCACAACTTATCTAACAGATACTCCATACTTAATCTATCAGATAAGTTGTGGATAGCCTATTCAGCAGTTATCAGGAAGTGATGAACCGTGAAACAGGCCTTTAGAATAATTTTAAGAGTCCTGTCTTCCATTTTTGCCATAACAAGTACCTAATCTCCCAATAAAATATAGACATTAGACAACTATTGTAAGTTTATCTGATAAAAGTACTTATAAAACTTCTAGACTAAAGCATTAACCCTTCAATGGTAGTAGGGGTTAAACAAAGGGGTCAATGGTGCTTTGATCCCCACCCGGCAACCCACCTGAAAGAGCCTTGGTCTTGGTCCACTCGACCCGCTAGATGTTTACTTTTGTAAGAGCATCGATAGTCGATACAGCTTTGACTTTAGCTTGTATCAGCATATCGACTATGTAGAGGAATAATTATAATATGTATTATAGAACGGGCAGCAAAACATTCGGTTGTATGTTTTGCTGCAATTATAATATTATAAAGACCTTTTTCGGGACTCAAAGTATCTCCATACCAAATAACTGTATAAATAATCTTAACAGTTTTATCCTTACACTAAAACCGTTAAAATTATTTATAGATAACGTAGAGATAGAGTGACAAACTGATATTATGATTGTGTTATTACAACGGATGAAAAAGAAAAAATATAAAGATCATCAAAAAAAGTAGTGTCATAATTATAATGAAGACGTGCTGCAAATGATAAAAGTATACCTCTAGAAAAATATGTTGAATGTTTATTAAAAGCTGCTTATTTTAAAAATCACAACCAGAAATAAAGAGAGTAATTTCTAAGGCTAAGCTCTATTCTGAGAGTCCATACAGGATATATTAAATCATGGATTAAAATTATAATGACAAAGTATGCATTGACAGATTTCTGAATACGGGGTGTTTTAAAATATTTATACCGCTGAGGGGTTAACACTACAAAGGCTGTTTTAAAAAAGTAGGATCGATTTGAATCATAATAGTGTTGGGAATTTATTCGATCGTAAAACGCGAGTGTTACCAGGTTGTTTGTGACAAAGGTTTTTTATCGGGCTTCCAACGCTCGTAAATTCTGATTCGACTGTCAAACTCCAATAATGCCGGTATTAAACATAAATAAGAGTATTTTTAAATATTCCTCACTAAGAGTTATTTATAAAATTGTAATTACAGTTTGATATAATTTATTACGTAGATAAATTGTTTGGTATAGTAAAGTTTGAAGAATTGAGACGATTTAATACAATTTTTATAATAATTTAACAGTAGTTGGCTGACTAGATTATTATGTCTTAAGGCTATTAATAACTTGATATTTTTAAAATACAAATTACCAATAATGCATTGAGTAAAAAACAAAATGAACCACAGACTAAAATGAATATTTTAATAAACGAAATTTATAGATACAAGGCATACTTTACTACCCGCTGTGAAAACTTAATTTGCTATTAACATAATATTTTGGCAAATTATTAAATTTATTGCTAATTGAAATCACTTCTACTCGAACGACTATTATTAAAAACACATAATATTAATAATAGTAGGTCGAATCTGAATTGTTATTAATATTTCGCGTTATTTAATTAACTATCAATGAACCAATGTTCATATTAAAATGCCGCAGTATGTGAATCAAAATGAACTCTACAAATATGATGATTTAAGTCAAAATTGGCAAAATATAGTCCAGTTTTAACTTTCAAACTAAAATTAATAGTTTTTTAACATTAATTCTATATTTATTTATTTAGTTAGTAGGTATATATAACATCATATTTTGTCGGTCCAAATACGTGTAAATTACGAAATTAATTTGTTTAATTGTTTTAGTATTTGCTTGAAGCATATTTTTGCAACTTCCTAAAGTATATTTTATTATAATCTGGAAGACTTCGTCAAATGTAAACTTGGGCTTGTACTAGTGCTGAGTTGCACATCGGTTGGTACTACTAATATAATTATTATATTCTGTGACATCGGTAAATAAATTATATAAATATATGCCCAAAATATTCTGAATTGACTTTACCAATTTTTTACCTCATTAACACAATAAATATACGCTATTAATGTGGCCAAAGTCACAGTCGTCGTAATTTATATACTATCAGAGTATTTGTTATGCCTATTCAGTAAATTTGTGCCAGCCCTAGGGTCTATTAATATTAAAAACCTTGTCATGTACCATCGAAGAAATTGATTCATAGGAAGATTGTGGACCAGCTGCGCAATTTGATCGCGTTATGTCAAACCCAGCCGATTTATCGCGACTCGCGACTAATATTGAATTGACATAAACCAAACAAATGAGGTCCGTCAACTACCTATGAATCAATTTCTTCGATGGTACATGACATTGTTTTTAATTAGAGCCTAGGGCTGGCAGAAATTAACTGAACAGACAACAAAATAATCAAGGCGAAACAAACATAATCTAATATTAATCAAATAATAATTACCAGGTCTATTGTGCCTCGCAAATTCATTGAATTACTTATTACACAACAAACGTTACGCCTCTTGTTGACTTTAAGAAATTACTATAATCCTTTTCAGCACCCTACTTTGTTACGAATTGGGAACCTACACCCTCGAGTTCTGATTAAATTTGTTAGAGCTAAGGACTAAGGCCGATGTCATATTGGGGCGCGATTTTTCTTCTGGCAATGTTAACTTCACTGTGCGTTGCGAACATACAGATATAATATTACGTGTATTAACTAGGTATGTTGTGTATATTATGTAGTCCAAGCTTAAATGATAAAAGTCTAACAGTAAACGTAAAATATATGAACAAGTCGCTGCGACAGTCTTAAGAGCATACGCCTCCGTGGTCCAGTGGTCTAGAGCGTCGCTCTTGACTCGGAGGTCGTGGGTTCGATTCCCGCGTTGGAAACATGTTATTTCCAAGTTTGGTTAGGACAATGCAGGCTGATCACCTGATTGTCTGACAAGTAAGATGATCCATGCGTCGGATGGGCATGTAAAAAGTCGGTCCTGCGCCTGATCTCTCGCCGGTCGTGTCGGTCTGCCGTCCCACTGGGTTATGAGAGTAAAAGGAATAGAGAGTGCTCTTGTGTACTGCGCACACACTTGGGCACTATAAAATTACTCCTGCGTACCTGGCCTGGTTTCAATGAAACCGGCCACCGTCACCGAAACCGGTGTGGGGAGTATTATTATTTAAGAGCATACGCTAACACTTTTTTTCCATATAAACGTATTCCTCAATTTCCTCCCTGGATAATGCGTCTAGACAAATGATATTTTTATACTTATTGGAATCTGTGAAAGCTATGCCTCTACGTCCGATTTTTTTTAATTTACTAATAAATAAAAAAATATGACCCTTCAAAAATCGCAAAAAAATTAATGTTCCGTACCCCGCCAATCAGCCGACCATAAAACGAATTTGAAAGATCTTTTAGGTAAAATAAAAACGTAGAGGCATAGACTCATCCTTTCTGAAGATATTAAAAAAAATTTAAATAGATAGGCTCTATTTTGAAGGAGGAATCAGAGGAATACGTAACCTCGATTCACTGTATCTGTCTCTATCACAATACACGTGCCAGCGCAGGGTGAAGCGAGATGGCAATAGTTTCATCGTTCAAATTTTACTGTACCCGCGTTCCCTCTTAATGTTGATCTTAAAAAAGTAAAACGTCTGATTTAGATTTTAAGTTTTTGCCAAAGAGCAACATTTTCTGTCGCATGGTTTGCATCGTCATGCTCTGGTGCTATAATATTAACGTGCTCTTAGTTAAGCTGTTTAGTCGCTCAGCGACTGCGACTATCACTTCTAGTCGCGGCTAACATAGGTGCAGCCCAAAACAACCTTAAAACAAAACTCCCGTGAGGCCTTCCTGCTTCAAGATCAATTAGGATCACTAAATCCATTCATAGTTAATCAACTCTGAGGAAATTCGGAAGGCATCCTCTTACCTCGTCCTCGGGGAGTTTAGATATTTCAACAATATTTTTTAGAGTATTTTCAATTCAATCTCCATATTATTATAAGGCAATAGGTTGTACGTTTGAATAACTACTTTGGAATAAAGAAGGTATTGCTAGTATAAAATATATAGAATATATTATTATAATTATCTTACTGTTCTTTTAACTTTTAACAGTTTAAAGTAAAGTAGATGAGAACTTAGTAAGTTATATGTAACAGCGCATTAGTCTAACCAAAAAACCCTTCTCTAGACTAAACTTTTGTATGTTTAAGTTTTTTTTCGTCATTCATGTTCTAATTGTGTTCAAATGTTAGTCCTGTAACACATAGTATATAACTCAATCAATCATTACATAATCATGTAATGATGGTAATCACTTTCAAATCTTCATAGGAAAACATAAAATTATATTAGGTAAGTACATTAATTATGAGTAACGATATAATATTAATGATATGCCTGGACACGCTCCACCGTAAACTTGGATAGATAACACTCGTCTTATTAACATAAAGGCCCTAATTTAAATCTTTACTGCGAGTAAAATGATTTTTCATTTGGCATTAAAGCTTTAATGACGATAAAAAGATTCCTTTTGTAAGCTCTGAGACCACCTTCGTTATTAGGGATATTATTGAAGCGATTTTTAAAGTTTTTTGGCGGGGGTTTTTTTAAATTTCTTAATTTAATTTTATAAACTTATTTAAGTATTCCTAGATGTTATTATTTTATTTATTATTATATTATGTATAATATTATTCGTTATGTTAAACCATAATTATGTTGAATCTGTCGTGCGTCATGCGTAATCTATAGGAACCACGGAAGATCAGGTACCGCGGCGCAGTATTCTGTGCCGTGGTAATACACCTGAGTGGGTATCCTTTTCGGCATTATGCAATGCACTGCCTAATGATGCCATTATTATTATTATTTCTTTGTTGAATTGTTTTGTATGCTCTTACATAGTATTGTTGTTCTTTCTGATGTTGTTATTTTAGTTAAGCAGTTTTTCTTTCTTTTGGGTTATTGCTTGGTTGTTGTTTTTGTGTGTGCTGTGCATTGTCGTAATGTGTGAATAAAGCATTTTATTATTATTATTATTATAATTTTCAACATTATTAACAGCTGTTCTTTTTTTTATTAGGTTTACAAAACAAGATACAATTCACAATTCATGTGCTATAAATAATAGAGTATAAAATAGGTATAATACCAGACTCCAGAGAGAGTTCTAACTATTGTTATCGGAAAATGTAACATGATTTTTAACTAAATGTGCTTTAGTTTACAGTTTTGGGTGTTCTCTTTTCGATGCCAATATAATAATATTTTTAATCAGTCACACTCACACGATATACAAATATTACCAGGTGTCACTTGGGTGACACATTCTGATAATAAGAAGTTAAAGCTTAAACCCCTCTATTTGTAAATAAGGGCATCCAACCCCTTATAATATGAAGCTTACTCATTAAGACTCGAAAAGCTTACAAAAACCATTGACGTATTACCAATATCTGGCACGTTTTTATACAGTTTAAGACGTAATAGCCCCGGGTAATGATCACCAATCTACGACACATCAGATTTCGCGTCACGTCGTGTGGATTGTCCCCCGCTTTGGCCCGGACCATCCGGCGCTTTGGGGGACAATCCGGCACTTTGGGGCATGATCCGGCTTTTAGGGCACGATCCGGTTTTTGGGTCCGGTCCACTGAACCTCCAATTACCGGTGACACTGCGATACCCTCGTCAAAGATTATGAGACAGCCTCACAATGAAAACATTTTGTTTAATGCGTTCATCGATATATCAATATCGGTATTTGAGCAGTCATCATTACTAATCAAGTGCTTGATTAATATGTTATATTTGTTAAAAAATCGGCCAAGTGCGAGTCGGACTCGCGCACAAAGGGTTCCGTACCGGTATAGAGTAAAAATTGTGCTTTTTGTATGGGAGCCCCTCTTACATATTTACTTTATTCTAATTTCATACATTCAATTCATTCATACATTCATTCAATTATTAAAGCCCAAATAAATAATTAAAGATTTTGTAAAAATTTCAAGTGCCTAACTATTAGTTACCATTATTGATTACAAGCATAAAAGGGCAAAAAAATCACGTTTCTTGTAAAGGAGCCCCCTTAAATATTAAATTTATTTTATTTTTAGTATTTGTTGTTATAGCGGCAATAGATAATATACATAATCTGTGAAAATTTCTGAAGTCTACCTATAGCGGTTCTTGAGATACAGCCTGGTGACATACAGACGGACAGACGGACAGACATCGAAGTCTTAGTAATAGTGTTACGGACAGTATTCGCCCATAGGTTTTGTCGCTGGCTCGGATCGGACTCGAAGATTCCAAGCTTCTACCGAGTTATCTTGCAGAGCGGGGGCGTGAATTAAAACACCAAGTTGAGGAGAACAACTTTCCCCAAAACGCATCTTGCTTACCCGGCTCACGGCAATGCCGTAGAGAGAGCACCCCCGATTCGCCTAATCTTCCGTCTCACTTTCGCTATCGGAAGGTGCTATTTTCCTCAATTTTCCCTATTTGCCGTGAGCCAAGGTAATTGAAACGCATTTTGGGAAATTCTTTATTTATCATTTTACAATACATAACTTAGGTATTCTACGTATTTACACTTATATATAACAAACTTATGACCATACAAAGTTAAAAGTGAAGGCAATCTACATACTTTACACACACATTTTTCCGAATATTTTCCAAGTTTCTTTAATTTTCACTACATATTTTCCGGTTCCTATTAGCTAACATACTATTTTAATAAAATAACAACTTTTTACCTCTTAGGGAGCCACAGATTTATCACAATTCACTTCTAAAGTTTACTTCTAAAGTTTATTTCTAAAAACACTTGTTTTCACTCACATATTTCACTATTATCAAGTTCGTATGCACTCACTATTGTGTCTTTCGGGTGCGAGGCCGCTGTCCTCAACAAATAGGGTCCCGTTTTTACCCTTTGGGTACGGAACCCTAAAAATACTCGTGATCTTAGTTGAAATCCTCACTATCTTTTGGGTTGAATCTAGATTATTTTGTAACCCTCTTACTAATAAAAAGTTACACAGCGTGTATAGAGGGTGCGTAAGATTTTTTCTACTAATAATCATTTTTTGACATAGGTATTAAGGCCTGTATAACGATGCTGTCATTTCCATACAAATTTCTCTGTATAGACCGTATAGACTCTGTGTAACGTGTGTATAACTTAAAAACTCCTCTTTAACTATTCTAACGTTGAACGCATGTTTAAGAAGTTTTTATTAGTAAGAGGGTAAATGTTTAATGTTATTTCTTATTCGTTAAGCAACTACGAGTAAGTATTTAAAAATGTGATTTCTCACACGGCCCGAACTGTTACAACTTTACAATAAATAAATAGTTAAGAAAACTATATGGTACCACAGAATATATTATATTAGTATGATGGTACTAATTTTTGACCGCAACTACGTTGCCCAAAATTTATTTCTCGCCGTCACCATTTTCAAGCAAAGCTAATATGCTTTGGTGACATGACAACAGACACTTATTGCCATAATATAAATTATTATTAGTAAACATGATAATTCAAGACGTGAGTGGAGGAATCGTGTAATCATTAAAATATTGTAACATAAAAATCCCGTTTTTTTATTAAATGGAGGCTTTCGGGCCGGTATTTGAAATAGAAAAACTGTGAATTATGATATGTGTAGCCAGATTAATTACCTAGCTTTAATGAAGTAGATATTAATTACAAGGTGTATTACAATAACAAGGGAAAAAATGAGTTGTCCGTATGCACGTATGTTACGAAATGTTAATTGTTCGATTCTTCCACTTACGCCTTCATTATTTTGCGGAATAAAACCTTTATTTTTCATCATCACTCCAATCCCACAGTCTAATCATGCGGTTTTGTTTCCCCAAGACTTGTGTCGAGTGTCTGTTCTATTGTGTGATCACCCCCACTTATCAGGACTAATACCCGGCCCAATCTGCTGGCGCTTATCTCTAATGGCTTCCGTATTAATGCCGCCTTAATTCGATACTCCATTGTTTAATTGTTCTAGAAAAATTTATTGCTGAGGTCATTGTAAGCGAATATTTGGCGTATAAACCAATAAATCGGAAGCACTCAACAATGTACCATCGAGGAAATTAGGAATCAACTTCTCTGATAGTACATACTTTTTTTTTAATACAATTTTTAGTACATACTTAATTATTTATATTGTGAACTAGGTAACGCCCTCAACTCTGCCAAAATTATTTTATCGTGCGAGAACTCCGGAAGAGTTTTCCGGTATAAAAAAAAGGATGCTGTTTCCTTTCCCGGGACTCAAAGTATCTCCATACCCAGTAAAAAGCTTCTGCGGTTTGGGCGGGAATAGGTGCCAGACACACATACAAACTTTCGCATTTATAATATTAGTATTGATTTACAAGTTGTAACAAAACAAAGTGCTAATACTTAAGGCTGTGTGTCTATTATGATTCCTTAAGGCATAATTTAACTAAGTATACAACGTGAAATTTTAGTGGTTGTTTTCCCGCAGCAGAACGATTTACCTATAGTAATACTATCGAACCATGCGTGTTATTTTTTGAAAACACAAAATATTTTTTATGACGTACTATGGAAACTTTATGCCGATAGGCGCGAGTTACTATGGACCCGACCGAATTTTTTTTTTGATTTGAACAAAAAAAACTTAACAAATTTAGTGTACTACTAAGATAGAATCATTTTACTGCGGGAAAACAACCATTAAAATTTCACACTGTATAAGTACTAAGTAGCATTGCTTTTCAGTTTCGAAATTTTTCTAGAATGGAAATGGATAAGGACAGCCCGATGGTTGGTGCTCGTTAGAGAAAACGCTCATCCAAAAATACTGATAGACTGATGATGTGTTTATTTTTTCTTTAAGAAGAGACATTTTTATTTTAAAAATTCTTCTAATAAATAAGCAACAAAACCAATATCGCTCTAGGACTCTACCAAACCTGATTGGTTGATTATAATAAGTAGCTGACCGCAATTCTACTTACATTTTCGGTTTAAGTTCTTAACCAGATTATATTGATAATAAAACTAATAAAGGAGATTAAGTTATGGCTTCAATAAAAACAAAAGATAACTTATCTGAAGAATTAATATCCCGACTATAACTCGGTATAAGTTTCACAAATACTCTTCATTAGTTTTGAGCGATTAAAATTCCGAGAATATTTCAAGAGTATTTTGCATTAAAAATCTTTTATTCGAGGAAAATTTCGAAACTGAAAAGTTGGGATATTTCCGCGCTAATCAAGACGTACTTGCACTTATTGCTTTTCTTCCTCTTTTAGAAGAAATATGCTTTCTTGAAATACCATCTTATCTTGTAAGAATTAAAGTGTTAACACTTACTCCCTTGCTTACGTAGAGTAAATTAGTTATTAGCTTCGTTTTAAATATTTAAATTTTACTATTCCTCAATGAATAAGTTAAAATTGAATTTAACCCGATATCGAGTGAGAAATTTCTCTTACCAGACTGGACTTTCTCGTTTTATGAAATTTAACTATTATGTAAAGTTGTAAACTAACTTAATTTTATGCTCCTAATAATATCATCTACTTAACGCAGTAGGTACCTACGTAACCTGTACGGTATACACACAGTATTTACTATTTCATACTATACTATCTAAATATAAAATATGTCTTGTCTATTAATCATGTACAACAGATAAACATATTATTATAGGTATAATCTTCAAGAAAAGAAATCAAAATGTCGAAATAACAATCAAAACTCGAATAATAGAACCTAGAGAATCACTCTTAGAGGCCGACTCGAGCGATTCATTTAAAAATGTATCACGTTCCCAAAAGAGCGAAATAATTTCAGTTGACGGCTGACCGACAAATCGTAGATCAAAGTACATTCAATAACAAGGAAAAGTTTTTGAGGGTTGAACAGACCGGCCACCAGAAATGGCGATCGCGACAAATTGTACTTTTTTATAAATGAAATTGCGCAGTTAATGTAGTACACGTTATAATGGGGACATCAGCCGGGCTAGCATACGCCAACGAGATATCTCACTCTCGAGATAATTAAAAACTAATCGTCTCATAATGTCAAAATCTCGACATTGTCTTGACAAAACTCTATAAAATGTGTTATTTCGATGATAGATCTACGCGAGAAAAAATGTTTGTCATGCTAGGGTCAATAGAGATGAAGATACAAACTATCAAACATCGAGAAACATGTAGAGTGAGATATCTCGTTGGCGTATGCTAGCCCGGCAGGACGAATTGCAACTTCTATACATGACGTTTTTGACGGCGTATACGATATGTGATAAAACCTGAGAGAAATGCGAAATCCTTCTGTGACCCATCATAATGTTGTGCGCGTACCTTCGCATTGTCCACAGTAAGTATTTTTAAACAGGATTCAGGACCTGCCCATCCCTCTTCGACCCATTCTCATGTGCGCGTACTTCAAGGGTCTTAATAGTTTGTGTCCCGTTTGCACTGTCCACAGCTTTTATTTACAGGGCCGTTAAACACCGGACGAGTCCCTCATTGCCGAGTTTTTTGTTAAACGTTACCATTTTCAAAGGGTTCTTTATAGGCAAGAAAATGGGTGCCCTTTTCGATTACCGGTCTCCGTCTGACCGCTGTGAAAATTGTCCCTTTTTGCGACTTTAATTATTGTATAACTTTTGCGAAACAACGCGGAAAATATATTTTATATTTTATTTTGTTTACGTCGTAATGTTTACGAAATGAGTTTTGTTTTTCGCGAAATATTAAATTATTTTTGAATTTCAATGATGTTTGCATGTTTGAATAGTTTACTACTATTTAGAAAGCTGTCACTGCTTGTGGTTAACAGGAAACTTTTCTCTGGACACTGAGGAGACCTATTATTATTCAGGTTTAATTTCAATATATTAAGCTGCACTCTAAAAATATTAATGTTTCTTCCGTAATACGATTTTTTTTTATTTTTTTTCCGTAAATTTTCCACTACTGCCAGCACTGTCTTCCTGGCAAGTATATATATAGTCAAAATATTAACTATTCAAACCTCGCAAAGCAGATTAACCCGCAACTGCATTACTCGGAATTCTCAATTTGCCAATACCACGTGTTAGAACAAATGTTTTTGTGTTGCAACTGTCATAAAACGACGTTGATACAAGTGTTGCTGGCGATGCAGTTTATGGGTTTGTGTTCGAACTTTACACACCTAAGCAAACAATTCGAGCATAGTGCATATAATGCGCGTCACACTGCCGAAAAACGCAGCGTTTGCGTTTGCAACGACAATTTTGCAATTGTTAATAGTAGAGAACAATGAGCATAATGTTGATTAAAAAAATGTAATAACGACACAACTCTTATATTAACAATAGTAGTAGTAAATAAGTTTTGGGCATATTTTTAAGCTTCAAAGTAATGAAGAATTACTGGACAACAGAAAAAACTCCATGACACAATTTTTTTCTAATTTGTATTATTTCACAATATTATTCTGTTATGTTTAGCTAATTTATTATAATTTATTTTTTTTAATTCTATTCTATACTTACCTATTACCTACAGAGTAAAAACACACTAGAAATTATATCTCAATCTTCTAAAAATTATATACCTGCGATTTGCGTCAACACTCAACGCATTTTATATGAACAGTTCAGTATCCAATCAGCGTTTATTTTTATTCTTGAAATAGAACCATAAAAGTCTGGTTAATTGAAAAATTTATTGCAACATTTAATTACAAGTCTATTATAGTACAGGAATCAGTCAATATTTTCAAAACATAATTAGAGCTTTTGTTGATGTAAATTGATTAATTTTATAAAAAGCTTCGTACTTTGCAATAACTACTTTGGATACGCTACAGAACGTATGAATACTTACCCTTCTTAGTAGAAATCCTATATAAAAATTTAATTGTTAAAATTAATATTTCCTTGCGCAGATATTTTATTTTTGTGCCTACTGAAACCGTACACATTTAATCCGAAAAAAACTATAGTAATTTGTCCATAACAGAATAATATTATTATAACCATATAGGATACCAAAATTCATCAAAAATAGTAGAGCGCCAGTTTTAGTAAGTACCTAGGTCACATTAAGAGGATACACCAGGGGCGAGAGAAATTCAAAATGGGTATTTTGAAAATGTATTGCTGTCTCACCAATCTCAAGTCTCCCACCGCAGAGCGCGATAGAGACAACACGACAAAAGTTCTAATAAAAGAACAGAAAATCATCGATTGGTTGTCCTCTGATTCCTTCTCGAAAACTTAACCTATTTAAGTACTTTTTTCATTAAGAATTAAAGCAAGGCTTGAGCTGTGTTCCTATGTTTTACTTTTTTGGTACATTATATTCTAGCCAGTTTTGTTTTCTGGGTGTTTGAACACAGAGAAAAATCTGGCCGTTTTTTGGGTTTTTGAACGTTCATATCTTTTTTGATAATTAAATTATGACGAAAATAGGGACATTGTATTAGTGGCCATAGATATTCAGGAAAAAAAATTATAAATCTACCGGTATTATTCAGGGAGGAAATAAAGCGGACAGCGTTTGTACGGAAAAACGGCGGTGTAGACTGTAGAATGTAGATCCCTCTTAAAGTAAGCAGATGAATCTAAGACACATGAATATTAAAACATTAATCATTTATTTTATAGACTCACCAACAGAATAACATAATATTTTGTGTCAATTTTTAAAACATAAGATTTTGCTTGAAGATAAAATGAGTTCTATTGATAGGTGAAGTACTACATTGGAAGTACAGCGTGCGTATGCGACAAAAAATTTGAGATGTAATGAAAATGGTGATGATGGTAAAAAATGTAACAAAAAAAACTAACGATTCTTGTTTTTTCTTTACACAATGCAACAAAAACTACTATGAAATAACATTTCACAAAAACAACATTAACACAACATTCTAATGTAGTAGTATCTGTGCTATAATTACGTCATGACATAAAACTGTAATTATTCATAGTTATTAGCTCTATATTCAAGGATTTCGCGGAAATTCAAGGATATGTCGGAACAAAAATTCAGTAAGCCCCGCCAGCGAGGGAAATGCGACTTATTTCACAATTACTTTAAAATATAACCTCTGTACATTATTCAACGCCTTAAGTCCGACTTCTGACTGCTTTGAATTCTACAGTTGGAGCTTTTTAGCTTGTATTCAGAATAAATTCACGCTAAATATCTACATAAATGTTTTTTTTTGTTTATTTTTGATATTTTGTGATCATGCTCGGTAACAGGGGACCAAAGACATGACTCCTCTAAAAATCTAGGTGTTGTTGTTTTTTTATGTAGGCATAATAATATGGCGCCTATAGTCCGTAGCTCCTTAAAAATTTCAGGTTTCGACCGCGCCTAGTACTATCAAAGGCAGATGGCAGTTCGCAACTAACATTGAATTAATATAACCCGACGAAATGGTTTAGGTTCGCTATCTGCCTATAAAACAATTTCTTCGGTGGTACATCTTCATGTTAAATGGTTCCTCACGTGTTATAGTATTCCAGACAGCTGTAAGCTACATGGTCTTTATTTAAGAATCTCCTTTCATACTACTATAAGTTAACACAAAGTAGCCTTTGAAAATGTAGCCATTTTTGTCTCTCAGTTGAAGAGATAATCCTCGTAGGGCTAAGCAATTTGAACTCAAGATAAATCAGCCTTTTATCAATTGTATATAAAGTCGAAAATATAATAACAAAATATCCTCAAAGATTGCTTCAAAATCAACCTTACTCAAACACAGTAAAGTTGTATGTCGCTTGAGTGTTGTTTCGTATTACATGCTACTATTTTTCGTCTTCCAAAAGATGGTCTCTGGGGTTTGGCTGATCTTCTCATTTACAACCCCGCTCACGTATGACCGTTCCTTGTTATATAGGAAGTGTTAAGGCACGCATATTATATACAATATATCTTATTACATAGCTATAGTATAGAGTTATAACAGGGAAATGACAAAAATGGACGGGCTCAGAAATGACTCAACTGGAATAAACAATCTTATAATACAGTTTCGACGCGGTTTTCATACAGTCAATGTAAAAAACTGCAAAATGGAGTTCTAATAAACAAACCAACCTGCAACCTCAAAAATCCAATGAGCCCAAATAGCAGATGTCTTACACAAGGTCTGAAGAAAAGTTGCACATCGGTTCATTTCTATGAATAGTGCTTTTAGTTTTTACTAACAATGTGTTGGTTTGACTTAAATTGTAGAGCCAAGATGTCTTACACATACTCTACATAATATTAACTATGATGTTGTGGTAATATTGACTTGTCAAGACACCTAAAACAACGTCGTTTAACCTTTGCTTTAATGTTTATTCTCATAATAATATTTATGCTGTTTAACAGCAGTCGGAATGGATCGAACAAGGAACGAAGCTATAAAATATAAATATTAAATTGAAATAGTTGAATTATTGTCTTCGGATGCTAATCGAATCTTCTACCAAAAAATCAACAGCCGTACACAGAACCTCCTTTTGGAAATCGGTTAAAAATATATCAACCCTTAAGTCCCACAAAACACAATAAATTGAATTAAGCAAGAATTCTCGGGGAGGCTAGTACAATGGGTATTCACAAACAAATTGTTACCAAATTAAGGATTTGCGGATATCTGAGGAGGCTTGGATTACGTCCGTCGTGATTTGAATTTATTACACTCCGTTCATAGTTAATTTACTTCCAAATTCCTACGAAAATCATCCTTAAATCCTTCTAATAAAGGTCCTATTAGAGGCAGAATATCTCCGAACGCCCTCAGGCTAATTTTATTTCGACGGGACGGAATTGTCGCAGTTTGGTAATAGTCATTGGCGTTCGGGGAATTTCTGCCCATTTTTGCGCGGATCAAGTCGAGATGGTATCACAAAGTTGTTTGAAATATTTTTGAGTTATAAAGTTGCTTTATTTTGTTATGAAGCACATC
The DNA here is from genome assembly GCA_905404155.3 of Plebejus argus. NCBI lineage: Eukaryota > Metazoa > Arthropoda > Insecta > Lepidoptera > Lycaenidae > Plebejus > Plebejus argus. The sequence goes on along the minus strand of FR989941.1, from coordinate 8,655,551 downwards.
TAGCTGGCAAGTTTTGTTGCCATATTTTGGGTTAAATAATACGTTTGCTATTTCTAAAACCTACTCGATAAGAGCTCATTTTTGGCAATGATCATTGCGTCAATTCATCCTGATATTATAAATGCGAAAGTGTAACTGTCTGTCTGTTACGTCTTCACGCCCAAACCGCTGAACCGATTTCGCTGAAATTTGGAATGGAAATACTTTGAGTCCCGGAAAAGAATGTAGGATACTTTTTGTCCCAGTAAAATGTACGGTACCCGCGCGATAAACCAAGTTTGGCGCAAGTCGCAACGAAATCATTTAGTTTATTACGAGTATTATCAATTATCATTGTTGAAACTTGAAACAACGTTTGCTTACTTAATAAGGGATTTTTAATACATTTTTTTAATTAAGTATTTAATATTGTATCTTAATCCACCATACATTATAATATCCTAATCATATTGTATTACAAATCCTAATATAATGTAAGACCGAAAGTATCGTTTACATAACCCCTTACTACCCTTTCATTTGATTAAACAATATAAAATCATATTAACAGGTTAAACATATTTGCTTAAAAATTAAAATCGCTATAGGGAATGTAAAGCCCTTATATTATGGGGAGGGTGTGTCGACATAGGATAGGACACTGTTTGGGTCCACCCGTATACTTCTTTGTTTATTTTTGCCCTCATACAAGGTTTAATCGCGTTCGAGGGCAAATATTTACGGCTTTTGCATAATTACAGAAGTAATTTAGGCTTAGAAAAATTTGATTACATTTTTATTGTACATAAAAAGGTTGTAAAACGAAACCCCGTCTCTTAATTATGAATCGCGCGCGTATTTTAATCAAGAATTGAATTATTAAGCGAACATAAAATAACAATAATCTTTTTAATATTTAACAGAATTCGGTCATAAAAATTTTCATGATAATGAATTTTGCATCGTGTGAAGTCTTTGGATAGATTTGTGTGTTAGAAGCGACAGCTGGCAGCAAGACCTACTTAATTTGGTAAGGTTATGTCGAGTCGAGTCCGTCGAGTCGAGTCGAGTCAGACTATGGATAAGAATCATCACAGCCTACAATAATTGACTTGAACAAATAACCAAAGCTTAAAATATTATGTTTACTGTTAAATAATAGTGTCCATCTATTGAATATACTATAATAATAAGTAGAGATTAGTATGTACCGATGTAACAATTTTAAGAGACACTTAGGTAGCTACTAGGTAGTACCATAAGGTTAAAGATTCACACGAGAAATCATCAACAAAACGTATTATTATACTAAAAAATGTGACAAAATTACGTAAACAAAAGATTTATTAGAGAAGAATTCAAGACGTGAGTGGAAGAATAAGGTAAGTAACATGAGAAAACTTCCCGTTTTTTGCTTTTATGGAGGCTTTAGGGCAGGAAAATTTATTTGAAATAGAAAAGCTATAGATTATATATGTAGCCAGATATATTAGCTAGGTTATGAAGTAGATAAGTTACAAGTTTTATTAAAATAACTAGGGAAAAAATGAGTTATTGTCCGTATGTTACGATATGTTACTTGTTCGATTCTTCCACTAACGTCTTCATTATTGTTTTGAGTTGGTGCCACAAAGTATTTAGTCAACCCCTCGCTGCAGCGTGGGGTATAAATCACAAAGTATCCTGCAGACCGGATAATTTGGTTGTTTAGTGCATGCGGGCAACTATCTAGTCTATAGTCTATACCAGTGTTTCTCAACCCTTTTTCGCCACGGACCCCTTGGAAATCAGGCACAGTTTTCACGGACCCCCTTTTATAAAACAAACACCTAAAAATTCCGATTATGTATGGTCCAGAGATGATACCGAGGACCCCATACATATTATTATGCTCGCGGACCCCCAGGGGTGCGCGGACCACAGGTTGGGAAACGCTGGTCTATACACTATAGAGTTTAGACTATACGGTCTATGACACAAACAGACGTACAGTCAGCAAAACAGTCAAACAAAAATTTTATCTAAAAGTGACACTATTGGACGTAACACGTGAGAAAGTGACACTACTGACGTAAATCTTAAAACAGTAAATTACTTACCAAGAGCCCCCACACAAAACTGCGAATTCGCATCACATCGCAAATATCGCAGATAACTCATACTAAAAAATATGACATCGCGATACGAATTCGCAGTTATGTATCCTAACTTCAATAAATCGAAGAGTTAGTATGAATGAGACTTGAGAGTCAGAAAAAGTATAGAGTGGCAGAATGGCAGTGGCAGCAGGCCAGAGGGTTATATTAAACTCTTTATTAAATTACGTTAAGTATTCATTGAATGTCTCTTATAATAGCGGCCGATGGTGAGCTTCATAAGGTTTCATAGGGTATGTCTAAACAAAAACTGAGGACATTTCGCTGTCTCTACAAAACTCTAGATATTATATTAGTAGAATATTATTTTAAAGTTCCCTTATTTTATGGAATAAGTAAGCAAAGAACATAGCGTAGCTGCTCTTTAACTAATTCAAACACATCATAATCATCATCAAAAAATAGTGTAATTATTTTGTAGAGATAAAACTCCTAACCAAAAATGTTGATTATAGACCAAAATAAGATTATTAAATGTTATTTGACGACCTCTGTGGCTCAGTTGGTGGGCTGTTGGTAGCTCAAGCCGGGGGTCGCGGGTTCGAATCCCGCTGATGGAACTAAAAGTGTTCAAAGTTCCTGGGTCATGGATGTGTATTAAATATGTACATCATATAATAAAAATCTTAAATATATGTATAGTATAAAAGTATTAAATATATTTCCGTTGTCTGGTACCCGTAACACAAGTCTTTAAGGTACTTAGCACAGGGCCAGACTGACGTGGTGTGAAGCGTCCATAGGTATTATTATTATTATTATTTTGGTATTTTTCTCCTCTATCATGGGAAACGCAGACACAATAGATTTTCAATTGTTATGCGACAGAAGGATTGTGTCATAATCTTCATTTAATTAAAATTCATCTTATCTTAGATGATTAAAATAATAATTATTATTATTATAATTATATTGTACCAGCTGTCCTGGCAAACGTTGTTTTGCCATTTAAAGTATTTCTACTTAATCAGTTGATATAAAATCTTACCCCCTCTTTTGTCCCCTAAGAGGGGTGGGGGGAAAGATTTTATACACCAGATGTTGAATTGGAAAACACAGTTAATAATATGAAGTAAGTCCATTAAAGAAAAAAGTTTGATACAAAATCTGACCCCTCTTTGGTCTCCTTAGAGGGATGAGGGAGGGGGGATTTTACACACCAGATGTTGTCCGCTTAGACGGGTGGGGGGGAGGGGAATTTTTATACACCAGATGTTGAGTTGGAAGAAGATAAATATATCTGCGAAAACCGCATTCAAACCGCATTCAAATCGGATTCAGACAGACAGACAGACAGACAGACAGACAAAAAACTAACCACATTTTTGGCTTCTATAGCGATGTAGTGACACCCTCCGCTTATTATTTTTTTAATATATTGTTGTACAGAAATTTCATTTCTACAGTTTTATTATTATTGTATGTATTCATATAGAGAAAACACGTAAATTGGTGAATAAACACTCAGTATAACGTAGTAACTTAAAGTGTTCTTTTAAAAAACGTTACTTTAATGAAATTTGCTTTACTCTTTCAGCATTCATTTAAACTTAACGAAGTGAATAAAATGAAGTGTATTTTCCTTTTGTTCCCCGTAATTTTATAGTAAGGTATTTGTAAATTATCGTTCCGAAGTAGCGGCCCAAAAACGTATAAATTTTATACCGGCTTAACTAAATGCAAAATAGTATTAAGTCTGAATAATTTTAATGTTATCTGCGGGAAGTTAGGTAGGAGACATCTTTAGATAAAACTTCTCAGACGTTTGAGTAGGGTTCCTACTGTTTTTGATTTTATGGCTGAATATAAATTTTATAATTTCGAGAACATTTTATGGGCAACGACGGACGTGCGCTGCAAATGCTTTCCAAGATTAGGTTCTTCAATATACCCAGGTAGCATCTGAGTACTAAAAGTATCCCAATTCTGCCTTTTAATCTAGAATTAAGCCATCAAGCCCGTAAGGACACCGGTGACCGAGACAACAATAGAATACAATAGCATTTCCAAGAATCCTCGATCGACGGATTAATATGTACCATCGAGGAAATTGTTTCCTAGGCAGTCGACGGACCTACGACATGTGGTCGGCTTATGTCAATTCAATGTTAGCTGTGAACGGTCGTATGGGTTTGACTTAATGCGACCAAATTCTGCCTAGGAATCAACTTCTTTGATAGTACATTGTACCCCTATTGGGTTTCTTATCCAATAATTTAATACAGCTTTGAAGCTGTATAAATTATAGAACTATAGAATTGATTCTATCCTCACTCACCTTTTCATAATATAATATTAAAATGGTACACTCATGTTCAACCAGATAAATTGATTCAATTGCAGATTGTGGATATCTACGTAATGTCATAGGTAATGTAATCTAGCTTAAAGATGACGACTATCATAGACTTGACTTAATAAGCCGACCAAAAACGTAGGTCTGCTATAAGACCAATGACCATCAAACTTTAACTAACTTTAGTACCTACAGTCAAAATTTTGATATTTCATAATATGAAGCTTTGATTCACTGTTTGGACGCCACTAAAAGGACGATAGGTACTCTTTGTAGATCACCAACTATATCCGCTAAAACTGTACATTTAAACTACCTGGGAAAACTTCTAACAAGTAACAACACCGCTAATAACCCGCATTTTCACCTGGTTCATTAATGAAAAAGTAATCTATTTCCAATTGAATATAATTTCGTATAAAAAGCTTGATTGGGCGGCATGTACAGAGAGATGCCGAGCATAACACACATTCCTATAGGTACACATGGGAGCAGAGCAGTCAACGTTCTACGACGTCAGTCAATAAACTAATCATTATTATATCACCTGTCAAACTACTGCTATACTGCTCTTGTTAACTTTAATAATATGACGCGAAGGCAGGTGAGAGAATTGCTGGTATTTGGTGACATTTTCCTAGACTATATTTCTATTGTTCTTTTAAGGGTCTCTGGACTAGGTCGACTATGTTGCGAGAATGCCAATAAATTTAAAATCTTGCCCAGGCACTACAGTATTTGAAGAGTCGTTATTTCATAAAATATCATCCACTACGGATACAAACGCCTTGGTTTTAAGGACTAAGCTGTTGTTAGTAAACGTGTAATGGTCCATTGGTTCGTTGTCTGCTTAAAAATAACCTATTAAAGTAGTAAGTATATAGATATAGTTTTTCAACGTCGCAACTGGATATCTCGTTTTTTCGGCAACAAAATAATTATTAATTACATTACTGTGTAATGTGTATTGAGTACTGTGTAATCAGTTTTAAGTTTCAGACAGTCCTAGCAGCCCCGGATCTAGGGGGGGGGCAAGCCGGGGCCTGTGCCCCGGGCGGCAAGTTCAGGGGGCGGCCAAATTCACACTTGACGGACCAATGGACAACTCATCATTTAACTTTGACCACGGAATAAATAATAGCACAATAAAATTACAGCAATTTCATAGCCATAATATAAACTTGACCGATACCCTGAGCGCGGAGTGAGACGTGCTGCACGAACATATTTATTATTCGCGAGGCGCGAGTTCAAAATACGCGCCCGGCTCCCGCTCGCCTGCAGGAATCGCAGATCGGGGCAGCACGTTACCGTGAGTGCGAAAGAGATAAAGCTACTTTGAATTTTATTTTTATTATGCATATTTATTTTTACTTTAAACCCTACCCTGTTAAATATATATCTATACTACTATTATAAAGAGGAAAGATTTGATTTTTTGTTTGTTTGTTTGTTTGTTTGAGTCGAATAGGCTCCGAAACTACTGGACCGATTTGAAAAATTCTTTTGCTATTGGAATCTTACATTATTTCTGCTGAACATAGGCTACATTTTATTTTGGAAAAAAGTAGGGTTCCGTAAGATATTTGAGTTTTTCGGACGCAAGGTGTAAAAAATCAGCTAGAAAAGTTACTTATTTTGCGTACGCTGCCTAAACTATAAAAGATAGAACCATAAAATGTTCTAAGTAATTGTAGACCTTATAAATATCTACAAAAAAGTCCGCGACACACTATACCTATCTATGTCGAGTGAGGCACAATAACCATTTATTTATTTAAAAATCCTGAATTTTTTTTAGACTACATTTAGACGGATATATTTTACTCACGCTATTAATCCTTATCAAAATAAATTATTTTATCACTAAGTACAGTTTATGTAGATACTATTTGGTCTTTGAATGATTAAAATTGCACGTTTGGTTTTGAAATTATGGCGAAATTAAAATATTACGATAGTGGGCGTCACCAAAGCGCGTGCTGGGGGAAGACAATATTCTGTTGTAGAAATGAAAATTCTGTACATAAAAGATATGAAATGACACCCGAAATTACACCTTTGTCACTACATCGCTATAGAAGCCAAAAATGTGGTTAGTTTTTTGTCTGTCTGTCTGTCTGTCACTCTTTCTGTCTGTCTGTATGTTTGTTCCAGCATCACACGAAAAATACTGATCCGATTTGAATGTGGTTTTCGCAGATATATTTATCTTCTTCCAACTTAACATCTGGTATATAAAATTTCTTCCCCCCACCCCTCTAAGGGGACAAAAGAGGGGGTCAGATTTTGTATCAAACTTTTTTCTTTAACACGAAAACTACTGATCCGATTTGCATACGGTTTTCACAGATATATTATATTTGTCTTCTTCGAACTCAACATCTGGTGTATAAAAATCCTCCCCCCCTCCCCTATCAACCCTCTCTGGGGACCAAAGAGGGGTCAGATTTTGTATACAACTTTTTTCTTTAGTGGACTTACTTCATATTAGGTAATAACTGTGTTTTTCAACTTAACATCAACAACTTAACCCCCCCACACCCTCTTAGGGGACAAAAGAGGGGGTAAAACATGTATCAACTGATGATGTAGAAAATATACTTTAAATGGCAAAACAACGTTTGCCGGGACAGCTATCTTACATATTATTGAGAGCTGAAATTAAATGGATGATAAAGGTGAAAATAAACATAAGTAGGTAGGCGGGGCGGCATTTTTCAGTTTTTGCCCCGCCTAAAAAAAATTGAAGATCCGGGGCTGAGTCCTAGTTTCAAAGTCGATTGCTTCACTACCTTTTTCTGTTCTACTGTGCAATTCTCTACTACTTATCTAGTTCTTAGATCTGCCGGCAAATAACAAGTTCTAAAGTATGTGGCAAAAACAATCGATTGATCGCTTAACCACGCCACTTGGGGATAATCACGAATGCCCGTTTTTGCTGGCGGCAAACTCATTACAGAACGTTATACTGTATGCATCGTTAAAATAAAAATTACTTAATTTTTTTCTAATTTTAATTGAAGTGCTAAATTTTTATTCTTTTAAAAGGCCATACGTGCTGGACGTACGGTCACGAAGCGTTTATGTTTTTCTAAATTGTAAATAATGAGCAGGCTGTTTTGTCCATTTAAGAGTTTAAAAGTGCATTATATTATAATGTATTTATCATGTCCGCTTTACATACAGACATTTACAAAGCGTTGGAAGCTCTACTTTCTTTTTCCAGCATACGATTTTCCTAAGGTGTTTTATAAATCATCATCGAAGAGAACTTAACTGCAGCAGACATTCATGCTCCATTATTGTCTCCATAGTTTTAACTTTCAATCTCAAGATACATTCGCAGTTTCCTTGCTGCTTTTGCTTCACAAAAATATTATGTACCGAATAGCAGAAGAAAGTTAAAAAAAAAACATTTATGCATTAACGACGAAGCTCGGCTATTGAAAACACATTTCCATTCGGAAGTGGTTACAGCTACATTCACATCTTTGCAAATACTCGGAAAACTCCACCGGCTACTAGATACGCAGGAGTATAAAAATAACCTTAAAAGTAAAGTAGGGACATATAAAGTCCACCTGCCAATAGATCCTGAACCGACCTGCAAGCTCTTAGAGCACAAAATTGAGAAGCACACGAGCGTACTTATAGAAATTTTAACAGAATTTAAAAAGGATTCTCCACCAATATAAGCAGAAAAGCGTAGACCATTCTAGAATTGTTTGACGTCGCTATTTTTTACTATTCTTTTTTACAATCCTACGGCTCTCCAGGGTACAGGAACATTTAATTTGCAATTTGTGTAAGTACTGTAGGTATAATTAAAGTTTTAAATAATGCTACTGATTAAATTTCCAGTTGTTTTTTCTGTTCAGTTGAACGTTTTCATTACGTATCTTTAAGTGTCTTATGTATTTTATTATCCCTTTTAAAACTTTGCAATGATGTTTGTATACTCACACCGTATAGCTACCCTGGAGCACAGAATAGATAATATAGTACAAGTAACTGGAGGTTGGGTATGTCATGAGTCATGACTCATGACATGAGGCTTTCTGGAGTTTCTGGTGTTGATGACCCTAGCTATCATTGTGTGTTTACTGTCTAGTCTGCTTACACAATATATCAATACAATTTTGTATTGATATATTGTGTATAAGTCTAGTCTGCTTACACAATATATCAATACAATTTTCTATTGATATATTGTGTAAGCAGACTAGACAGTAAACACACAATGATAGCTAGGGTCATCAACACCAGAAACTCCAGAAAGCCTCATGTCATGAGTCATGACTCATGACATACCCTACCTCCAGTTACTTGTACTATTATCTATTCTGTGCTCCAGTGTAGCTATGCAGTGTGAATATTGAGTAACATCATAGAGAAAATATACACGTCTATATTATGTATGTCTGGTCTCTGGTATCGTTATAGAAATTAATTCCTACGCAGGTGGCGAATCTATGTAATTTGGTTGAGTTATGTCAAGCCCAGATGACAAACAAAAACTAACATAACCTGACGTTACCCGACTATATGATATGTCGTTTGGTCGGTTTCTCTACAACAAATATAGGTCCACCTCTATACTTGTTGTAGAGAATCCATATTTTCCATATTCCAATGAATGCTTTAAATTGCCTATTTGTCTTTTTGTTACCTCATCACAGTTCACGGCCAAACCGCTGAACCGATTTTGCTGAAATTTAGCAAGGTGATACTTCAGGTCCCGGTGAAGGACATAGGATACTTTTTATCCCGGAAAATGTACGATTGCTGTAATAAACGAATTTTAGCGAAACAGAGTTGCGGAGGTCATCTAGTGAACATCTAATTCGTCTTGTTAGTCAAGGTAAAATTTGAGCAGCACCAGACAATGGACTTCCGGTAGTGTCTTATTAATCAAGTCTGTCGTTTAATTAGCATGGGCACTCAAAGCTTCAAAGAAAAGACGAAAGTTTCTGAGATAAAGCATCAAAGAAATTAAATTGCATTAAGTTGAGAGTCGGCTGTTTACTTTCTGGCTTCATTATAATCCAAGAGAATGGAGTGCTGGACCGTAATCCCAAATCCGTAATCATAAAGTGGCGCGGATGCCACGGGAACCTTACAGATTACCGCAATAGCAGCTTGGTCATTATAATAGTGTGTATGTTAGACTGTAGGGTAATAATTATAATATTATAGATCAAGATGCCAGATATAAATAGTAAAATAAAAATTGCAACTTTATGCTGTCCACCGCTTTGTTTAGCGACGGGGATAACAAAGAACTAAAGTATTTAATAGTTCACAACCAGTGCTGACGTCTATTTTCATTTCTGTCCGCTTGTTCTTAACATTGTTTTTTTTTTAATTAGTAAAGTTCTATTTAAACAACTAGATTTTTGCTTTTTTTAATTATTATCAATGTTTTATTTAATTAGATTTTGTACGAACTTCGATTGCTTAGAAATTCGTTTATCGTTAAGTTACTAATATAATTAGTGCGAAAGTGTATATGTGTGTTGTAACGGCTGAAGCGATTTAGATAAAATTTGGCTGGAATCTGGATATATTTTGAGTCCCGAAAAAAAGCTAATTTCTCCGCAGTATTTGTAGTCATCAAATAGTTTGCTATGTTTTCCCACAATAAAGAAGGACGTAGTCGTTTCCCAGAACTCAAAATATCTCAATACATCAAAATCACTCTTGGATTCCTCTAGACTCTAGTCTGTAAAATAGTATTTAATTAACCGACCAATATCAATATTTGACACTAAAGAAGACAATGATGATGATTTTATCGGTATTCGGTACCTGCATTCGGAACATCGACTTTTAAAATCGATTTAAAATTGAAACAACATTGTACAACTGCATTATTAATCAATTGCGATCGACTAAACAAGACCAATATAATTTGAACATGTAATTAAGCTGAGGGTCAGCGCATACCACGACGATATGCTACAGAGCTTACTTTTAAGTCGATTTAAAATAAAGTTGCTAATATCCTTGTCAAATGATCTGAGGCGCTGCAGTATCCATGTCTCAGTTACAGGCCAAGAAAGCAGCAGAAAAAAAACCTATTTTGGGACAAAGTAACCTACGTTTACGGTACGGCACCTACTTGTTACTATACTTGCTACAAGAAAATAGGACGAGGACGATAATATCAAAGTTCACACCTAGACCGAGCTTGCAATGAAAATAGTTTTGACAACAAAATCTCTTGTGTAGTAAATAAGGGTCAATTTTGCACCACCTGCACCATCTTAAAATGCAGCGCTGCGTCACATCTCAGTGTACACTGACCTGTTTTTTTTTGCGAGCGAACCGAGCGCCGATAGCGAGCTATTAATTTTAAATTAATGAAACAATAACATGGTCTCGTAAGTGGTCAATTAAATACATTAAAAAGAGATGCGAGAGCGCGCTTTGTGTGCACCCGCATTATCGTATGTCGAATGTCGATGGTAAGCAAAAATGTACGGCCGACCACTCCTATCTAGATTTCAATCGGTTCAAGCCATTCTCGTACGCAACACGACCGTTTAAAGAACAATGTTGCGTGTAGAGTTTGAGATAAAAAATGTTAAGAGACGCTTACACAAATCCAGCGACATCTAGAGCTCGTCTTAACGTTTAATTATGCCCAGTAATTTTTGTAAGTACCAAAGAAAATGGTTGCTGGATGTGGCTCAGACTTTAGACAGACGCACTTAAAAGAATATCGTCTCAGCATTTTTTTTCAGTAAGATAGAGTAACGGACAACTCAAGACGTATTCGAAGGCAAAATTCATTTAAATCATAATATTCTATTAACTTTTAAAACTTAAAGTTATTAACCACTGGCCGGACTCTTGCACATACACGATAATGCATAAGATGAGTGCGGTCTGTAGCTCTACCATGAGTTTAAATCTATAGTATTTAGCGATACTCGATACCGACTACGTAAATTTTTAGTATGGCAAATTTTACAGCTTCTAGTGGTCACTTGCGGAACTAAAATCGTCATACTAAAAATTTACTTAGTCGGTATCGAGTATCGACAAAAAATATAGCTTTAAACTCATGGTAGAGCAGCTACAGGGCGGCCTGTGAACAGACCGACTGCATACGATCGGCATCACCGTATGAGGGCATTTCGGGTAGTAACGACAAACTACGCGACTACATGGCAATACAGAAAATGCGAAGCGGTGACACATTGACATTAAAAGCTCGTATCCATCGGCAAGTCACACTACTCCTCCATCATAACATTACTGGATCCATTTTGATATTGCTATAAAACAGCTAGTAAGAAACATTTGGACATTATTTTCATTTCAATTTGGCTGTCTCCAGCTTTGCTTGGGGAAGAAAATTCTCAATACAGATAATATAGCTTATTGTCCCTCGGGCACCCCTGAAATCATATCAAAGGGTTTTCGTGGTTGATGCTGGCGACACATAGTTACGTGGTCGGAATGCGTGGTAGCTGTTGGACCAAATAGAAAAATAAGATGATAATATTGTATAAAAGGTTTTCGTGGATGATTGTTATCACTGTTGATCCTGGTGACCCAAAAGTTGCAGTGGTCGAAATGAGTGGTGATCAGTGGGTCAAAATCGGTGGAAAAAAGTAAAAAAAAAATAAGAATATGCCATCCAGTACTTTAAGTCAAGAACTTAAAGTACTGGATGGCATATTCTACGCAGATTCATTTATCTGTGCCCCGCGGTAGATTCCAATCAAGGAGTTAATGCATGGGCACCGGCGCCCTACGCTGTATATTATTTCCAACGCACTCGCTCGTGCCTTCACAAATCCTCTTATCAGCAACCCCTTCCATTTTACCTGACACTGCAGTATTTCTGCCTTCGAATACGCCAGATAAATGCTTAATTAAACTTAGCACTTGAATTTCGTAATTAAATTTTAATACACAATAAATTTTAGATAAAACTTCCTTGAGATTGAGTATGAAGGTAAATTATAGACGCATCTTGTCTGTACTTCAATGTTTTGTGTCCCTATAATCCGTAGAATACTAGACAATAAAAAATTTGCCCTGGAAACCCTTGATCAGAGACGAAATAATCATGTTTAAAAATAAAATAAAAATTGAAAAGTAAAAACGTCTTATGAGGTAGAGAAGAGAGATACAAACCAATACCATGCTATCAAAATATTAATACATATCTGTATGTAAAACTATTAAGATAGAATTAACATTAATACGGCATTTAATTAAACTTTATTAGCATTAACTAAAAACGGAATTGATAATATCGATGGGTTTTATCAAATTTGTTGTATCGTCGGAATTCTCCGCCGGCGGCTCGGACATATCCCACATTGTAGATAATTAAATATTATCTCCCAATACTGTCTAAGTAATGTTAACAAACTAAAATTGCTTAAGATAGCTCCCACTTCCCACAATTTATGTGGACGATAAATGGAACGCGAATGCTTTTTATTGCATCGGAATTTTGTTACAGGAGTTTACTGAACTTTACTGTATGCGTTTTTGTTTTTTTTTTCTGCAGGTTCTAGGATCAAGGCTTAATGTTCTAGAATGAAAGAATGGGTCTGGGAAGTTACTGAATAGTGCCTTAAATTACTTACTGTTTCTCTCTGTGATATCGTCAATCGTCATGCATGTATAATTTCTTTTTTTATGCCTTCTCTAGAACCTAGACTTGTACAAGAATTTAAGAGTATCATGCCGTATAAGACTACGCGTAATATCAGTGTATATTTTTATGTTTATTGATACTAATGTATATTTCGTTTTTTCTGACTGGTTTTGATATTAATTGGTTTGATATTGTTCTCTTCTAGAATCTAGAGTATGAGAGATGTAATAAAGTCTTTTAATTTTTAAATATTACGTTCCTGCTTCTGCCACTATTGACTATATAGTCACGCATATGCGTCTTTTGTTAACCGTTGTTTAATATGGAAACACAATCGAATTGTTAGTTTTACTTACTCAAGGATTTTTATTGCGTGGATTACACTCAAATATTTCGAAAATCCAATATTGTTAACACTGAAGTCATCAATCCATCCAATAAAAAAAAGGAATCCAATCTAAGCCAACGCATGAAATTTCGAAGCGCATCTTCTCCTGAATTATCCCCTGTTTTTTATGGTACTCTATAAACACATCCGAAACGGACGCGGGGCCAATTGAGGACATGAGTGGATAAAGTGGGTAACTAACATTTTACAACATAAGCCCAAAATTTTACAATTTTTTTCCCTTATCATCATCATCTAGCCATTATACCTAGGTAAACATAGAATCTACATTTGACTTCAAATCATTTTCCTGGTCACTAAGGGTTTTTTAGACTACAACGTGATGTGTAGATAAATGTCTAAATTTCAACGGATTTGACAGATTTGCAAGAAGTCTCACGCAATTGAAATCTGTCAATTCAGTACAAATTTAGAAATGCATCTGCGCGTCGCGTTGCGGTCTGATTTGCCCCTAGGCCTCCATATTTTCCAAAAACGACAGTTTTAAAATTGTTAGTTACCCACTTCATCTATTCATGTCTTAAATTTTATCCCGCGGGATTTCTGGCAGTGCGCTTTTATAGCTGCAGTATTGCGGTTACAATTTAGGATGGGATTTTTAAACCGCGCCTGATAGGACAGATTTGACTGAAGTCGTTTCGGATTTGCATCCAAAACACATTTTGAGTTTCGTAAATCTGAGCTTAGCTGCGACCTAAAACAATATTTATTGTATTGGCTCTGAAAAAACATCTATCGCACATTACGTTTTTCAAGTATTTTTACATTTACGACTTTTTATTTTGGTTAAGGCTTTAGGTTTTAATTTTAAGTGGTCTGTGATATGTCGCCCGTAGGAAATAATGGAGACACGTAAGTCTAGAAACGTGGTCAGGGTAGCAGGATTTTAAACACAGATTGCAAAGATTTAAAAGTACCTAAGTGGGTAATTTGCGTGTAAGGTTTTCTAAATTCGAATTTTAATAAGTACAAATATGCTTTTAAATAACAATTAACAATCCATTATGCTTTTAAATAACAATCCATTCTTCCATACTAACATTATAAATGCGAAACTGTCTGTCTGTATGCCTGCCTGTCTGTCTGTTACCTGTTTATGTCCAAACCACTGAACCGATTTTGATTTATGTAGCTAGTTTGAGTTCTAGGAAAGGACGTAGGATACTTTTAACCCAAAATAAATTACGGGCTTATAAAAGAATTTTGACGCATCAGAGTTGCAGGCGTCAAGAATTATATTTTATAGAATGATCTCGACACAAAATAAATTGAGAGCTTTTTGATCAGAAATGCAAAGTTAGCAAAAACTAGAATATCCATTTAAATTTCAGATCAACCTAAAACCAAAATGGTGGCAAAAAATACATTTGTCGGTAAATGAAAACGTTTATACTTTAGATGGCAGATTACCCCCAGCACTTAGCGCGGGCGTGATGACTCGCCGGTTTCAACAGATTCATTATTGTTACACAAAAGTGCCCGCTGTCAATCATTCTGTACAGTCGGTTAAAGTGGTAACATCTTTATGCGCCAATGGATTATGATATGGGCAAACGATAACGAACATGTAAACTCCTCTATGATTTCTGATCGACGTCGATTTTTTTCCATAAGCTAGGATTAGGATATTATAGGTTTGCTAAGCTGTGTGGTAGGTACGTAATTCGTTCTTTCGTTTCAACGATGCAATGCACAAGCAAAATATTTTGTCTATATTATATTATCAAGATACGAGTCAAAGACATTTTAATTTTTATATAAAGTTTTATGACTAAATTCGCCATTAGCCCATAAACCAAAGTTCCCACTTCCACACTTGCGCTAAGGCCGCTAACGTAAAACATGCATACCAAGAAAACTTCTCCTTGCTATATAAAAGATCCACGCTCGGTATACAAAAGTAAGACAAAAATAATATTAATTATACTTACAATGTTTTGTCCTTGTAGGATACGTAAAATATATTTTGTAATTTAATAGTAACAGACGATAATGTCTTTTAACAAAATGTAAATAATTTTAATAGAGGGGATAGAATTTTATTCCTAAGCATTTAGTATCAATCAAAGGTATTTGATTTTCTTTAATTGAGCGGACTGTACACCTGATATCGATGATTTATTAGGGCAGTTACAAGTAAAATGTAGTTATACTAATGACTCGATCACTATAATACACGGACATAGCGATTAATAAATCGGTAATCCTTTTTTATTTCGTACCGAAATTTTGATATTTTGTACTGTCAATCATGATCGAATTTCAATTTAGGTTGGATTAAAATTAATGCTACACAAATTTTATCCTCCGCATAGCCTGTAGCCAGTTGTCCTAGTAAATTGTTACTCTATATCCAAAATATTTTATAAAATAATCCACAGAATAGAAAAAAAAACGCTTAATGCAAAATTTTCAATAATTGCTATTATAAATCAGTCTCTGGAACGAACTGTCACCAGCAGTATTTCCGGACCTATACGACCTGCAAACCTTCAAGAAAAGAGCGTATTCCCTCTTAAAAGGCCGTCAACGCACCTGCAGCTTTTCTGATGTTGCGAGTGTCCATGGGCGACGGTAGTTGCTTACCATCAGGTGACCCGTTTGCTCGTTTGCCACCTTACTTAATAAAAAAAACCAGACTATGGTTTTAGGAAGATTTTAGATATCATTTCAGACAAATAACATTATTTAATAATTAATATTTCAACGCATTTGAAGAATTTCCTTGGAACGCAACAAAACGCAGCAGAAAATGATGCAGATTTTATAGCAAGTAGCATAAAGAAGCCATAGCAGTTAGGTATAAACTGTGGATTTCCAAATATAATACCATTTACCTATATTATGTACCATCGAAGAAATACGTCATTTGGTCGGATCATGATGTGTAGGCTGGGTTTGATCTGCCTTTGAATCAAATTCTCTGATAGTAGGTACGTATTTATAGTAAAATAATTCAAGACGTTAGTGGAAGAATAAGGTAAGTAACATGAAAAAACTTCCCGTTTTTTTTTGCTTAAATGGAGGCCTTAGGGCCGGAAAAGTTATTTGAAATAGAAAAACTATGGATTGTATGTGTAGCCAGATATAATATTAGCTAGGTTATGAAGTAGATAAGTTACAAGTTTTAGATAGATAGATAGACACTTTATTGCTCACATATAAATGGGTGTACAAACAGACTTACACCCGGTTTCTGAAAGGCTGATCAACGCTAAAATTAACTAATCGGCTGTTAAATCTCTTGTTAAGTACCAATTGGGTTGCTAGAAGCATGATTAGTTAGTTAATTTGATCAGAGTGTCAGTTGACATAGCTGTTAAAGGGCGTTAAAGTACTTAAAATCTAAGACATTAATTTGGGCAAGGGCGGCCTTATCGCTATCGTTTTATTGAAATAATTAGGGAAAAAATGAGTTATTGTCCGTATGTTACGAAATGTTACTTGTTCGATTCTTCCACTCATGTCTTCATTATTATTATCGTAGCAGTAACCTTACCAAGCGTTAGGCTTGTAGAAACACTGTATAATATCATACCAAGAACCCGAAAACAACCTACAATAAGATGTAAACGAAAACCAAACAAGCCAGTGACTGGTCCAACCATTATACCGACAACAGCTCTGTTATTACCCTGTCATGGGTCAGCTTAACGTGTAACCCATTAACCACTTTTTATTATACTAGCACGCGTGTCTTCTGTATATAATTATATTGTGTACATCGAATTTAAAATATAGTTTCAAAGAGGCGAACTTCATACCAGAAATTGGAAGAAAATGGCGCAAAAACAATTATTAATTACCTAAATAGATTTTTATTTCTAGCCTCACAAGCAACTTTAACAAATAAGACGAAGGCAATACAAAATTCACGATAAAAGTCGTATCTATTCATTTGCGATATGTTTACATTGACGGCTTAGTAAAAAATGCATAGCAGAACCGAAATACAAAAGTTATTGTGTCTCTATCCGTCTATTTTCTATCTCTATTTCGTGCGTATGGTCAAATACTTTATGTACCGAGGAAAAACGTATAAAATACAGTGTACAAGTCAGGTAGTTTTTAACCGACTTCAAAAAAAGGAGGTTATCAATTCGACGCGTATGTATGTAATATTTCCAGAACTGCCCAGTTTTTGTATATGTTAATCTATAACAGCTTCTGAACAAATGTGCCAAATTTCAAAAGTGTATGTATGTATGTATGTATGTATGTATTTATGTATGTTTTTATGTTTGTTCACGCATATCTCCGGAACTACAAGTCCGATTTAAGTGATTCTTTTTTTGTTGTACTAGGTATTGTTCAACTTAGGGAACAGTGCAAGATATATAGATAGGAAGTTTTAATTTTGAAGTCGGTTTTATCTTTTTAAAATACAGTTATTATCACAATATTCCATTGCGAGAAACGATTTTCTGTACAAACTTGCGACTTTCGAGCGACATCTAGTATGTTGTGCTAATGTCATCAATACAATACTGCAAAGTTCTCGAAAACACATTGCGATTGCCAAACGGAAATGTCCAACGAAATTAAGATGCGAAGTACAAACTAGTCCAGGGGTTCCAAAAGTGTGCGCCGCGGCGCCCTGGTGCGCCGCCGTGGAAAGCCTAGAGGGGCGCCAATCACCATGAGTCGATCCTCCATTATTATACAACACCACAAATATCTATACTATCTATATAATCTATAAATCTATTATAATAATATAATAAATATAAAACTCAAAGGTGACTGACTAACATGGTGATCTATCAACGCACAGCCCAAACCACTGGACGGATCGGGCTGAAATTTGGCATGCAGGTAGATGTTATGACGTAGGCATCCGCTAAGAAAGGAATTTGATAAATTCCAACCCCAAGTGGTTAAAATAGAGGATGAAAGTTTTCATATAATAATACTTCTTAACGCGAGCGAAGCCGCGGGCAAAAGCTCGAAATACATATAAATAAAATTGGAGTGTCCGTTTATAATATTGAAAGAACCGTTTGTTACTGCATTCTTGTCTGTATGTCTGTTTGTCTGTCTGTTTATTCCGGCTAATCTCTGAAACAGCTGGAGCTATTTTGACGGGACTTTTTTTGGTAGATAGCTGATGTAGTAAGGAGTAACTTAGGCTACTTTTTAACCGACTTACAAAAAGAAGGATATATTTTACTTTGACGCGGGCGAAGTCGCGGGCAACAGCTAGTTATAAAATAAAATTATGACATTAATTAATCCGTCGATCGCGGATTCTAGAAATTGCCATTGTATTCTATTGTTGTCTCGGTCGCATGCGACCGCTTGGGGCTTGATAGGTATGAAAACCAGGTAGGTGATTAAATATTTATTTATTATCATTTACTTGCTTTTTTTTTTTTTTTTTTTTTTTTTTTTTTTTTTTCCGGAGGGGGAAATGCATTACGCATACCACCCAGGCGCAGGGGGCGACCCGAGCGGTGATGTGGGACTCCCGTAGCTAATGAGACCACGGTATACCCACTAAAACCCCCCCCATCTTCCGCCACGCCGCCTTTTGACGGGGCCACGGGAACGATACACACATCCGCGACCCCGCCAGCGGTCCGAAGACTCCACGATGGGCGCACAACACGTGCGCCCTCCTCCTCGGCCCCCACCAGGGCTGTAGCAGACGCCCCCCGAGTCTGCTACTTGGAGGCCATGTGGCAGATCAGGTCTGTGGCTCTGCCACCGACCACACCTCGGCCGCAGAGGATAGGGCAAGCGGCGCATCGCAATACCTACTTGCCTCTTCCTCTGCGGCTCCACCAATGCCGTTCAAACGGAACGGCCAGCTCGCAGGGGGGGTAGGGAAAGCGGCAACCTACCACAATGCCTCTCCCCCCCGCGATCCGTCCTCGGCCGCAGAGGATAGGGCAAGCGGCGCATCGTAATACCTACTTGCCTCTTCCTCTGCGGCCCCACCTCGGTGCGCATCCGTAGCGGACTCCTCCAGTCCGCTGGGAGCGCCCTCCTCGGGCCAGGCGGCGACACCGGCCGGCCCTGGTTGCCTCTTCGCTTCACCGCGGTTGTCCAAGCCGCGGTTACTAGAGCCCCACCGCCACGACAAGGCGAGCAACCATCGGGGGGATCATTTACTTGCTTACCCTAACTATACTTAATCATTGAAGGTGTTTAATGTTTATTTTTGTAATTTTTTCTAATGGATAGGTAGAGTAGGGCGCCGTGACAAAATATTGTGACAATACATGTTAAGTGCCCTTGTAAACGATCAAATTTGTTTGACAAACTTGTTTGATGAAATGCAATTTTTCATTGTACAGATTGTTTGACAAACGCTCCAAACAAAGCTGTAGCTAATAATTGTTTGACAAACACGTAAAATTTGACAAATGATTTGATCGTTTACAGGGCATTTTACTGCGCCGCGGGCTGAAAAAGTTTGGGAGCCCCTGAACTAGTCGCACTGCGGGCACATACATAATACACTGCGTGCTCTTTATTGCCCATAAATTACATAATTGGTAGAAAATAGACAGGCAACATTGCGGAATGTGGTTTAAATTCGCCATCGTCTGCAAAGTTCGGATACTTGTACTAATATTGTGCCAAGCTTTAGTTCGATAAGTTCAGTATAATGGCGAACTTCATATGGCTCGTAGTTCATAGTTGGGATCAATCCGCCAAGGATTAAACAGTTAAGATAGTTTTGCAGCTCGTGTGAATATTTCGATCGTAATTTACAAGTTTTATAATATTTAAGTTAACGCATTATTAGGGCCACTCGCACTCTTAGTCAAAAGAGCACAACCCAAAAAACTCAACTTTCGGGAAAAACTAAAAGTTTTAGGAATTTTTTTACTTATTGACCAAAATTCCAATAAAAATTCATACGGACACAAATATCCGAATACGGATACAATACTACATTTCTCCGATCCACGGATATTCCTTCGGATATCAGAGCATTATGAGCAAGTTATGCACAACCCATTACGGGTAAGTAATTCTGATTTCGGCTGAAAAATAAATTGAAAAAAAATATACATTGCGCTTTTCACGAATCTGTGGTCACTGTCTCGCGGTAAATGTTACTACTTACCTACCATCATCAGAAAGAAAGAAAAGCAAAGAATTTACAAAGAATTTGCTAGTTGCTTCTCATTAACGTAACCTCAACCTCAAAGCTAACAACTTACTATGTCAGCAACCCACAAAATCCTACTTTATTGTTATTGTACCGCATTTATTTGAGGCTCAACCAAAAAAGATATAAACCTGGAATCGGCTGAAAGTAAATAAACCTCGCTCACCGCGGCCTCTGTATAGCCGAGATAACAATTATTGGTCTTTTATAGTACGAATAGTGAATTGAATTAGATTAGAGTTTATCTAAAACTGTTCCTTTTCGGACAACAACTAATACTTGTTTTGGCGGAATCATTCTGATCACTGATTACAAAAATATAGTTTAAAAAGAAATCAGGTGACCAATCCATACTTGCATTAACTTAATAAATGCGACAGCATGTCTGTCTATTACCTCTTCAGTCTTCACGCTTAAACCACTGAACTGATATTGCTCGTCATGCATTTTTACACGTCAATTTTGAAGTTCATTGTTATTATTATGATAAGTAGTTAGATTCTGCCTTATTAAAAATGTTGCCCTTGCAAGCTGTAGAGCTTTATATTTTGAAGGTTTTCAATTAAATATTATACTTTCATAACAAATTATATTTTAAGTAATAACATAATTAAGTATTTTGTTTTCATTTAAATGTCTAAATATGTTTTAAATACTCGTTGAATCCTTATTATATTTTTTTGTATGAACCGATTTCATAACAAATTATATTTTAAGTAATAACATAATTATGTATTTTGTTTTCATTTAAATATCTAAATATATGTTTTAAATACACGTTGAATCCTTATTATATTTTTTTGTATAAACCGATTTATACATTACTTTAATTAAATTTGGGATCAAAGTGCCTGTAGTGGGGTCGATCTTTTATGTTTTAATCCGATTTTTTCTTTTATAGCTTTTAATAAGATACACGAGCAACTGAAGTTGCAAATTGGCAAAGAAAATGAAAGCAATGAAGCCCTAAAAGGGAGCGTATAAGAAAAATTATTTGGAAAATCAATTTGCTTTATACATATTCCCGGTAGATATGTACCTAATTTACATAAAATAATAACGATTACGGTCTTCGCAATTATTAATGAGTAAAGGCCCGTATTCACTTTGATTAGTAATAAGTGCAAGTGATTAGTGCAGGTGAATATCAGGAACTAGCTGTCCCGGCAAACGTTGTTTTGCCATTTAAAGTGTTTCTACTTCATCAGTTGATACATATTTTCAAATCGGTCCAGTATTTTCGGAGTCTATTCAGGACAAACAAACAAACAAACAAAAAATCAAATCTTTCCTCTATATAATAGTAATGTAGAAAAGTACGTGTGGACAGAAGCCGATATTGCAAGTTCTCTAATTTCTACTAATCACTAATCACCTGCACTCGCACTAGTCAAAGTTAATACAGGCCCTAAGTATTGTCAATTGATAAGTTTAAAAAGTATATTGACACCTAGCGACACCGCAGAGACCCAAGTCCTAGTCAAAAAACTACTGTTAAGTGTTAAGTAACGTAACGAATTACATAATAATAATAATTAAAGTCAATCCGCGCTACAAAGAGAACTTCTTCAAGGATGAATATTGAATACCCACATCCTACAAAACTCTAGCCTTCGAAATTCAAAATTAACAACGGATATATCCGTATCCGGATTCACGGGGTTAATTCCAGAAGAAATTCACTCAAGTTGTTATTCAAATTCCTCAAAAAGCCCCCACCCCCAGTGGGGAATTATAAAAATTAAATTCAGCTAAAAAGTGGCTCGCGCATTCAATGCCAGACGAGTGCCGAAGTTTGCTGCAAGATTTTACCTTACGAGAGGTGAGTTACAAAGATCTAATTATACTAGATGAGCCATTTTTTTCGTTGGCTATAAAAATCCACGCTTAGGAACTTATCTATGTACGAATACAAATGAATTTGAAAGCTAAAACGTCTCAATCAATTTGCCTTATTTTAGTCTGAAATGTTCGTAGAAGTCAACGGAAGATATTAGGAGCAAAGTTATACGAAGTTTACCGGGTCATCTAGATAAAGTATTAAATATAGCTAATAAACGAAAACAACATAAATAGGCTACAACGTCTTAACAAAGGTAATATTCTTGTTGAGTATCTAATGAATATTTTGTATAAACTGTGAATATTGTGTCAGATATTCCTAGGATGATGTTATAATTGAGATTTTATGTAATTATAGTTTCGTCAGAATTTCGCTCGAGCCCTCAAGATATGACTTGTCAAGCTGTTTCCGAGCTAAACTTTATCAATAAGGACATGGAACTTGAACTTCGCTTTCATGTTACGTTAGCAAGAAATGTAACGTAACTGGTTCACATGCGGCAGTTTGACATGATGCTGTCATAAGCATGTGACAAATTATTTGCATCTAGAGACGAGTGATTTTGTATCGAAACACTTTTTTTTTGTTAGCCACAGCTATGTCATCTACACTCTACGGTCTACACAATCCATATTTCCATACTTAAGGCGCTATATTGAAAAAACTGTCTTTTTTGACGTAATACTATAGGACCCTCAGAAATGTAACAAATCTGGTAATGAGATATATTATATATCTTCATAGCCTTACCTATCTAGGTTTGAGAAGAACCAGAAACACGATTAATGTATTTTGCCTAGATACATTTAATTTTCGAAATGACCTCTTAAAAATAAGAAATTTGAAAATAATTTTTAAACGAGAATAGATGTATTGTAGGAAATTAGTCTAATTGATAGACACCTTTGCAACTCAGAATCGTATAGAAGCATTTTGCTTAAATGATCCTAGTTATTTTTTAAATAAGCAAAATTACGTTTTTTTGCATGTTTTCCGTGCGAGCCGATAGCTTCTGGCCGCAGCGTATTCACGACTTTATAGTCATACAAATTAAGTATAAAATTGCCCTTGCGGTAAAATTACTTTCAATATAGCGCCTTAATGTAGTATAAATATTTGATAATCTTCTACAAGATTTCTTTTGTCTGTTACTTTTTCACAGGTTTTGCCGCTGAACCAATTATCTAATGAAATTTCGTTGTAAAGGTACTTTGAGAAAAGACATAAGCAGTTTTATTTTATCGTGCTATAAGCGATTTGCAGTACATTTCTATTGTGTAGGATGGTGTAGGTCCTGATATGTGGCCAAATGTAAACACGGATAGTATAAAACTCTCCATTATAGTTAAGTCACATCCCTCGTGAATTCCCTGAAAAAACATCACCCAAATAATAATACATAGTTAAAAAACTAAAAAAACACTTAATTTATTTAATCCTTTATTAGAATAATTATTCGAATTAATATTTTTTAAGAAATTTAACAAATAATTTCATTGTCATTGGCTCTTACACGTATATAAAGTTTCGAATTAATTAGACTACTGGAGATAATATTATGTGAAAATCGTGCTCAAGATTCCGTTACATACAGCGGAAGCTAATAAAAACGTGTTAAAAAAGGCTATTCCAGTAAAACAACATCCGTGGTCGTCGAAAGATTTTCATATTCAATTACAAATAGACAAGTGCGCCTTGAGTATCGCCTTTGACGTCTCCTGGAGAGGATATTAGGCTTATCAGAGAAATCAGCAGCCTTGGCCCTTGACGTTATGAATAAATCCCTTTGCCCTTTGACACTCGATGATACTTGGACATTAGAATAAGGTCACGCCTTGAATTATTTATGGATACGGATGAAATACAAGATGATACAGATAATCCTAACCTAACTTATATTAAGTATGGGTTGTCTTATAACAGAGAGAGACACAGTTTCAGACTTATAAGTCAATCTACTTATATAATATCTGTCTCTAGGTTTATAATTATTGTTTATAATTAGGGAATAGGTAACAAACAAACAGACACACTTTTAAGAAAGCGCGTTTATAATTATTATTTTGGTATAAATTATTGCAATGACCAGCGTTGCCAGATTTTTTTGTGCCAAGTCGGGACTTTGTAACTTTTTGAGTGAAAAAGCGGGATTTTTTGAAGTCAAAAGTTAAAAGAGGTGTAAAATCGAAAGTTTTTTGAATTTCATCTTTTTATTTGCGTTAAAATAACGTTTACGTGACAATAGATAGCTAAAGTAGCCAAAGAAAATCCACCCCTCTACCTCACACACTCTTATCTTCGTTATGCACCTTAATAATTTCTCAGCACGATGCACGTACGTTCGGGCTTTCCCCGAAAAGTGGGACTGAGCCTGTCCCGCGCAGGACATATTTTAATTTTGATGAAAAAATCGGGAC
Organism: Plebejus argus; assembly: GCA_905404155.3. Lineage (NCBI taxonomy): Eukaryota > Metazoa > Arthropoda > Insecta > Lepidoptera > Lycaenidae > Plebejus > Plebejus argus. The sequence continues at coordinate 8,630,702 of FR989941.1, read as the reverse complement.
GTCCCGCCAAAATCGGGACGTCCCGCCAAAATCGGGACGTCTGGCAACGCTGAATAAGACTAATTATTGTTAAATCTTTATATGAATTCACACAAAATTGCGAATTCGCATCGCATCATAATGTCATTTTTATTATGAACTTGGTGACTCCGTTGCGCCAAAACTCGTTTATCGCGCGGGAACCGTACATTTTTCCGGGACAAAAAGTATCCTATGTCCTTTCCCGAGCTTAAAGTATCTCCACGCTAAACAGCAAAATCGGTTCGGCGGTTTGAGCGTGAAGAGGTAACAGACAGACAGACACACTTTCGCATTTATAATATTAGTATGGAAGTATGTATTCTGTCGCAGATAATATTTGCGATGCGATGCAAATTCGCAGTAATGTGTGAGAACTTGATCATTGGATAATTTTTTATATAAATTGTATGTTTCACACACAAAATAAGCCGCTAAAGGAATAAAAAGGATGAAAATGTTTTATTCCTATTACCCCGGTATTGCTAGTCAATTTATTTTCTCACTTTTTGCCATCAGATTCGGGTAGACCTTATAATAGCTAATACCTACCTTTCTTTCTTTTTTTTCTAAGAAAATAGCCTTGACTTTGTTTACTCTCTGCTTTTACAGTGTGGATTCCGCTTTTAAATATACAAGCTTTAAGTCTCTACCTCAAACTTTTTACCTTAGAGCTGTAAAGTATAAATAGTTCTGGGAAATTAGTAATTACGTTACCAAAATAACTACCTTGACCAACTTTAGTCATGGGTAAAATTTCTTCTAAGGCCACTAGCACAATCTAAAACTGTGTACAATTTTTAGTCCCTACGACTCCCTTTAATTAATGTTATACATGAAATGTGGCAACACTTGACAAGTTACAAATTACTGTGGCAACTGGCAACACTTAATGAAAACGAGTTTATATTTAGGTAAAATATTTAATATGGCAACACCGCGCTTCTGTCAAACGCCGTCAACGCGACTTGCTTCAAAGATCAAACGAAATATATGCAAAGGGGAATATACAGACGGCTAAAACTTATTATGTATGCATATGTATAGGAGATGCATAAAGCAATATACACGCTCTATACTAAAAATAGGGTTGAGCCGGCTACATGTCGATTGTCGATATACAATTACTTTACTCCATTTTTTTTTACTTTTATTTGATTTTTTTGCAAACAAACTTTGCATGTTCTTGTTAAGATAAGTACAATTTAAAACATTTTAAAAATACAATAATTAATACGTAAGTAACTATCAAATGAATATTATACGCATTTTGTGACAAAAACTTGCACGGTTTGTAGAGTCCACAACTTTTTACTCTTTTTCGGCAAGGAAATCTAAATTTTTCGATAACTGTATGTTCATTCGCGATAACCTGAAAAACTACTAAACTAATTTTCATGCGATTTTCACTTATCGACATAGCGATTCCTCAGAAAAGCTAGCTAACTATTTTTACGGTTTTGTGAATAAAATTTTACCAGCACAAGCAAAGGCTAGTAACAAGTAAGTTAGCATACGCTGAACAAAAGTTCTTCAATTCAAACACAATTGAAACAACTCCAATCTTTACGTCGTATAAAATATTTCAGGCACTTGAAACTTTGTCGATGAGTTTTATGGGTGAAACGTGTCACCTCCCTCGTAATTAGCTTAACCATTTTAACTGGGGCCTACCCTCTAGGGGAGAATATAGTTTTTTCAAATTTTGTAATGAATGTTTGGATTAGATGTTCAATTTTCATAGCTTTGTATTTGAATTTAAATTAAATGTGAGGGTTGGGCCAAGATTAGTTCGTACCCTTTCCCGACATGTGTCCAAATAAAAGAATCGCTTTACGATTATACTGTAATTAATACGATTGTGAAACCGTCGTATGCTTTGATCTGTGTAACCATTTAAGCAATTGCAAATATTATGTGACCGAAAAAAATTGAGCTTGTGACAAATTAAAATTTGAATTTAGATTGCTCTTGTTATAGAGTTAAGAGATAATCTAAGTTGCGTTCATATTTTGAATGTATACTATATTTTATTAGTATAATTAAATTGTACTGTAATAATTAATAAAATATACATTCGTGCGTCGCAGTTGTACGCAGTTATATTAATATTACTTACATATTTTTTGTAATTTTATTTTAGTTTACATACCAAGTTATACTTCGCAAGTTAACTTACGAAGTAAGTAAAATAAAAATTATTTATTAAAATTCCCAGGAAGGTAAAAACTAACATGTAGGTAACTAAAGACCTTCGTTAGATAAAAATTAACAAGAAGCACACATCTTTAATACAATTTTGGGTGTTTCACGTCCATTTACCTGCGACAAATCTGATAATCCATTCAACCCTTACAACGAGATTAAGATAACAATACGTCTTGGGGTCTTTTAGGCCCGTCATCTAGCTGTCAAATTAACAAAGGCGAATAAAAAACAGCAGCTGAATATTAAATTGAGAATTGGCGTTTCGTCGCCAACGGGTTATGGGTGTTGATATTTTTGACAGGCTCATTGTCAAGTTTAAAGCGTCATGTTTTTATTTCATTTGGTACAATACTGTCCCTAACGCTAAGGGTTAACTGACGTGCCGACATTTGTAATAACTGTGTCCAACCCTTACCGCAGCGGCGAAAGTTATTCAGTAACTTTGCTTTTATTTGGACATATGCATGCCGATTTCATTGCCAGCTTCGAAAATATGCCAATGTGTTTATAAAGATTAAAGTGTCGCGGAAGTGAAGGAATGTTTTAATCCGTTTACTGTTTAAAACACGCTAATAAGTTTAAGATTGTCCGATATGTCCATCCGTCTTTTTATATTTACTGAGGTAAATAAATATGGTCAAAAATGGTACATTGGATTGTAATCAGTAATCACCCTTTGGTAATAAAAGTATGGCCGTTCATTCTATAATGATTGTGGTAAATTGAAAGTGCCTACAGAATTAGTTTAGCTCTCATTTACTTAACGTTGCTATTTTATTTTATAAGGGTTTAACTGTTTAATTTTTAGGGTTCCGTACACAAAGGGTAAAAACGGGATCCTATTACTGAGACTCCGATGTCTGTCCGTCTGTCTGTCTGTCTCCAGGGTGTATCTCAAGAACCGTTATAGCTGGACTTCTGAAATTTTCACAAATTGTGCAATATTTCTGGTGCCCCATGCCGCTATAACAACAAATACTAAAAACAAAATAAAGTTAATATTTAAGGGGCTCACATACAACAAACGTGATTTTTTTGGCCGTTCTGGCTGGTAATCAATAGATAATGGTAACATGTAGACACCTGTCACAAAATCCTCAATTAAGGCGCTATATTGATAGTAATTTTACCGCAAGGGCAATTTTATACCTAATTTGTATGACTATAAAGTCGTGAATACGCTGCGGCCAGAAGCTATCGGCTCGCTCGGAAAACATGAGAAAAAACGTAATTTTGTTTAAACAATAACTAGGAACATTTAAGCAAAATGCTTCTATATGATTTTGGGTTGCAAAGGTGTCTATTAATTAGACTAATTTCCTAAATTCCTACAATACATCTATTCTCGTTTATGAATAATCTTCAAATTTCGTATTTTTAAGAGGTCATTTCGATCGATAAATGTATCGAGGCAAAAATATACATTAATCGTGTTTCTGGTTCTTCTCAAACCTAGATAAGGCTATGAAGATAAATTAATGTATATCTCATTACCAGATTTATAACATTTCTTAGGGTCTTATAATATTACTTCAAAAAGGACGTTATTATCAATATAGCGTCTTAAGTATAATATTATGTTTACTTTAATATTTGATAATAAAATTGAAATAAAATAAATTATTAAAATATTCCATACAAAAAAATAATATTTTTTTTTCCCTACTTTCGCTCTATAACGGTACGGAACCCTTCGTGCGCGAGTCCGACTCGCACTTGGCCGATTTATTTGCTAATAGGTCTAGGACAAACCGCCAAAGACGCGTACTTCAAGATTTTGAAGACTATAATATTAAGTAATTAAAAGTTACATAATATAATGATAATATCTAGAATTATGTTTCTTTGGTGCTAGATACTTAGTACTTCTCTGAAATAAAAAATAATTCTTAATATATTTAGTATAGGAATGAACATTGAACATTTATCGGTTTATATTTTGCATCCCTTAATATTCGTAGTTTGCATCGCAATTTTATCTGATCGCTAACATTTTAGTGGATCATGCATCTGAGATAACCGTTGATGCAGGATTTGAAATCCGTAGCATCGGGCTGATGCATTAACGTACGTACTAGCTTAGTTCTGAAAGAGTGGGGCTACCTCGCGTTTGCAGTTTGTAGGACTAAGTTTATAGTGATAGGTAGATAAAGATTTCATATTTTGAATTATTCACGATCGAACCCAAAACTAGAAGTGGTTAGTTTAAACTTTGAAAGATAGATAATTAATATGTGTTTTTGTTTGTGTTCTTATTATAATAGTTTAGATTTACATCTCTAATGAAAAGAAATATTTAAAGCTTATAAGTTAGTGTTCTTCTAAAACGTGTATTTTATAAAATAAATTATAATTACAAGATACAATTATTACTACGCAATTTATTAAAGAACTATCGTAGAAATGGATTCTTAGGCAGAACAGAGTACCAGACTACAGAGCGACCTACCTAAGTAATTTGAGTCGGGTTATGCCAAGATTATATTATTAGTCACAACGGTTGTATTTCGAATTTCGTGAATTTTCGTGTAAGCAATTAAATAAGCATAATTACAGATAACTAAATATGTAGTTACTAGCATAATATTTTAATATTTATTCAGCAAAAACTAAAAAACTTTCGAGAGATTCACCATCCTCGTTACGAGTACTAATTCATGAATTAAAAATGTCCAATTAGAATTATCTTTAAAGAAAATGTAGGTCATGTCCTGGAAAATAAAGCAGTGTGTTGAGCGCGCGACCCGCGCCTGTTCCGACGGGGATAAAACGAGGATTTTTTCTAAAGACTTTTATAAGCCAACACTAAAATGTTGGAAATTTTAATAAAAACTAAAAAACCCCCGGAGATGGCCTGCAAATTTTTAAAAAACAATCAACTCGCCCCGGAAATTGCAACGATAATACATATTTTTTAGCCCGGAGTTTATGTCTTTACGTTAAATATTACCTTACACCTATGATGCTTTTACTTGTAACTTTGTACCATCGATGAAATTGTTTCATAGGCGTACCTACGTCATTTGGTCGAGTTATGTTAATTCAAAGAGGCGTCATCTGTCGGTTCGGCCTCTCATAGAAAACAAGAAATGGAACAGCAAGAAATGGAAAGGGCGTAAGCGACAAAATAGTTTTTGTCGCGTAATTTAAAAACCATCAATATATTTCATATTTAAGCTATGTAAGTACAAATTAAAGCGTATGCTTGAATCAATCTTTGTACAAATTTTGGAAGCTAAATCACTCTCCTCTGTTGGCAAAATTAGAATCCATTTTTTTACAGAGGTATTTTTGATTACTTAATTATTATTTATTCTGTGTTATGAAAGTTGACCAATCGTGTTATGCTATGGGTAATTCAAAGACAAAGACATGATGAATACTGACAACGAACTTTAATTTATTAGCTAATATGACTAACGCTAATGCTGAGAAAAATCGACATCGCTACAGCCAAATTATCAAGGCGTCGTCGCCTTAACGCTTCCAAGTTAGGTAGATACGCCATCTGCCTATGAATCAACTTCTCTGATAGCATATTAACTTACACAAAATCTTATAAATATAAAAATGGAATATAAAACTCGAGCACTAAACAGATTTGGCCAATTTTAGTCTTGCAATATTCATGGAAGGTTTATAATATAGAAGGAAAGTGGTATGTTCACACTTCACAGTCATAACAATTAAAAGTTACACTCACAGCGAAAATAAACAGAAACGATTAAATGAACAAGCATCTATACCACAGTAACTGAACATTTTGCAAGAATAAAAGCAGCTTATTATAATAGATCCATGATACTAATATCATTGCGAAAGTGTGTCTGTCTGTCTGTTACCTCTGTACGGTTCCCGAGCGATTAACTAATTTTGTCGCAACAGAGCTGCGCGGTCGTCTAGTTAGCAATTAAATTACCGAAGGCATAATATCATTTATTCCAATAATCTTCTACGCACATCTATAAGTACATAATATAATAAAACTGTAGAAATGAAGATTCTGTAAGTACATTAAAGATATTAAAAAAATAATAAGCGGGGGGTGTCACTACATCACTATAGAAGCCAAAAATGTGGTTAGTTTTTTGTCTGTCTGTCAGTCTGTATGTTTGTTCCAGTATCACACGAAAAGTACTGATCCGATTTGAATGCGGTTTCCGCAGATATATTTGTCTTCTTCCAACTTAACATCTGGTGTATAAAAAAGTTCCCCCCCACCCTTTTAAGGGACGAAAGAGGGGGTCAGATTTTGTATCAAACTTTTTTCTTTAACACGAAAACTACTGATCCGATTTGCATACGGTTTTCACAGATATAATATTTGTCTTCTTCCAACTCAACATCTGGTGTATAAAAATCCCCCCCCCCTCTAAGGGGACCAAAGAGAGGGTCAGATTTTGTATTAAACTTTTTCTTTAATGGACTTACTTCATATTATTAACTGTGTTTTCCAACTTAACATCTGGTATATAAACATCCCCCTCTTAGGGGACAAAAGAGGGGGTAAGATTTTGTATAACTGGTGAAGTATGGCAAAACAACGTTTGCCGCGACAGCTAGTAAGGAAATAAAAACTAACACGACGTATAAATTACAAACACGAAAGTCATTAGGAATATTAAACAAAGCATTTGTAATCACTTAACATGACAAAACAACGAGCATCCATCACAATTACTCGACAATAAATTAAAAACCACCGACACCAACTACCTTAATTAATTCTTAACTGAAAGCCACAAATTTAGAGCATTTTCATTTAACTTTATGAGTCTGAAATAGTAAACGACACAATTACAGTAAGTAGAAACGAATTTGGACTTTGGAGCGAAAACGCCGAAATATACTGCGACAGAAATTGTTTGTGGAAAATAAGTCGTGTCTTCTGAATTTCACTGCGGCTTTTAACCGACTACGACGAAGACAAAAGGAAAGGTAATGTTTTAAGCAGTTTGCTTACCGTTATAATATGTGTATGAATTTTTTGCCATTGCTGTGACCAAGCTAGTGGTCCACGAATATAAGAAACGAGATGTCAATAGCAGTTTAAAGTAATGAAGTAATTACTAATGATACATAGGCTAGATACCTATTTTATAAAAGCTACTAGCTGTTGCCCGCGACTTCGTCCGCGTTCAAAAATATTCAATGTACAGACTACAGAATTGACTTTCCCACGATTTTATTACATGCATGGATACTTAAACAACGTAAATGTACTTACTTAGCCGGGTAACGGGTTCTAGTTTTTAGGGTTCCGTAGCCAAAATGGCAAAAAAGGAACCCTTATAGATTCGTCATGTCTGTCTGTCTGTCTGTCTGTCTGTCTGTCCGTCCGTCCGTATGTCACAGCCACTTTTCTCCGAAACTATTAGAGCTATACTATTGAAACTTGGTAAGCAGATGTAGTCTGTAAACCGCATTAAGATTTTGATGCAAAAATGGAAAAAATATTAAAAATTTTAGGGGTCCCTATAGGTACAACTGAAACAAAAATTTTTTTTTTCATCTAACCTATGCGTGTGGGGTATCTATAGATAGGTCTCCAAAAATCATATTGAGGTTTCTCATAACATTTTTTTCTAACCTGAATAGTTTGCGAGAGAGACTCTTCCAAAGTGGAAAAATGTGTGTCCCCCCCCCTCTAATTTCTAAAGTAGAGGCATGATAATTCTAAAAAAAATATATGATGTAGATTACTATAAAAACTACCAACGAAAATTAGTTTGAACGAGATCTAGCCGGTAGTTTTTTTTATACGTCATAAATAGTAAAGTACAACTGAAACAAAAAAATTTTTTTTTCATCTAACCTATGCGTGTGGGGTATCTATGGATAGGTCTCCAAAAATCATATTGAGGTTTCTCATATCATTTTTTTCTAACCTGAATAGTTTGCGAGAGAGACTCTTCCAAAGTGGAAAAATGTGTGTCCCCCTCCCCTCTAATTTCTAAAGTAGAGGCATGATAATTCTAAAAAAAATATATGATGTAGATTACTATAAAAACTACCAACGAAAATTGGTTTGAACGAGATCTAGCCAGTAGTTTTTTTTATACGTCATAAATAGTAAACCTTAATCTAAATTTCATTAAATCGACTGAAATATAAAAATAAATCAAAAATATTTTAATTTAATAAAAATAAACCTTATTGCTGCTGCGGAACCCTCCATGGGCGAGTCCAACTCGCACTTGGCCGCTTTTTTAAACTTCATTAAGTTTAAAACTTAGTAATACAATAATTTTATAATTATTAATATCATCAAAACATTATCCATCCTTCCATGTTTTTCATCGAGATAGGTAAAACACGTTGCAATTTGAAATCGCTGACTGATCACAGCTGTTACTTACTTTTTAACCGACTTCCAAAAACGAGGAGGTTATACGTTCGTCTGTGGATATGTTTTTTTTTATGTATGTTCTATATTTACACGTTTACAGAATAAAACGCTTTTATAAAATAAATAAATTTATTATTGTAGTAAATTAGGAATAATAGTTTTACTAAAAGCGCTTTTATTAAAAGTATTAAAACCAATATTAAATAAATAACTCAATAGCGAATAACAATAACTTAAAAATATTAAATAAATAACTTATTAACGAATTACAATAGCTTAAAATACTCACAATAAACTAAACGATTAAACAAATGCTTCTCATATTAATCTTAGGTTCTGATTCATACTACATTAATGATCTCAAAGTTAAATTTCTGCTTTTCTAATTAAAATATGGTTTAATATGGTATTTCGCCTTGTAATTTTTTGATTCCTTCTTTTCCAATTTTTTGAGTTTCTCAGACAAAATGGAGTCAAAAGATCTAGCTTCTACCACTGGAGTCGGTAGCCTTGTTCTTACCAGCAGTCCTTGGAACGCTTGTATCAGGAACGATATGAGTGACATGGATACCACTATGTTGATAGGATCCAATCCTATGGAGTGATGATGGTATGTAGGAGCGTACGCGTTGGCACTGGTACCAAATCCCGTATTCCCATAACGGGTACTAAAGCTTCTTGAATCCTTATTCACAGGCCAACTTCTAGAACTCTTCTTCACGGGCGCTTCGATTTGATTTCTCTCTTCTGTGTACTTCTTCTTCTTTATCTTTCCTAGAAGTTTCTTCTCGTTTGTGTCCATCTTTTCTTCCTTCGTGTTCATATCTTTTATCTTCTTTAGTACCCACTGCGAATTTGTCTGGATCTTCTTTAATGCGTCTCCGATTTTTGTGCTCTGTTCTTTTATCATTTTCGTCACAGACTCTTTGAAATTTTGTATCGTAGATGTCACATTTTGGGCTTTTATATCGTCAGTTTTAACGGAATTTAGTAGTAAGATTATAAGGACAATTACTATCGAGAATATTGACATGATCGCGAACTTAGCAGTAACCATGGATGCCAAATGAAATAGCTGGTAATAAGCTTCTCGTATTTATATCTGTGATTATGGTTCGTTGCTTGTGTTAATGGCTCATAGGCTACTTATTGCTGACATTTGACCTATCTGATCATTCTTTGTGTCACAATGTCAAGACCAGGGATATGACGTAGAAAGTTAGAAAGGTCTTCTAAACAAACAATATAAACAATACAATTATTAAGTGAATAAGTTGAGCACATCAGTACCCTTATTCTACTTCTAGACGACCGGAACTCCGTTGCGCATAAAATCGTTTATCGCGCGCAAACTGTACATTTTTCCGGGATTAAAAGTATCAAATGTCCTGTCCAAGAAATCACAGTATTTCCATACAAATTTTCAGCAAAATCGGTTCAGAGATTTGGGTTCATATTGTAAGTACTTATTATTACGTCAAAGTTCAAACTTCAAACAAACGTTATATCACTTATATTATTCGTTATTCGATGTTTTGGAGACACTGAGTTGTAAGTACTACGTACGTAGTACTTATTAACTTACTGTTTGAAGAATACTTCTTTCTAGTTACTAGCTTATATTCAAATAAATTAATAGAAAACGGCTTAGATCGTAGTAGAATCAGGGTCTAGATGGTTAACAGCTATGTATGGTTCAAACCATAACAACTAGTTTAGTGAATCATGGTTTGAAACTTTGGACCTTTCTTACATTTCTACTACATTATAATAATTTCATTACCGAATTTACGACATGTCTTACTATTATATTTTAGTTTTTGTATAAAAATAAATAATCGGCCAAGTGTGAGTCGGACTCGCGCACGAAGGGTTCCGTACCATATAGCGTACCGTACCGTATAACGTATCTAGAGCAAAAATATGCCAAAAATTGTATTATTTTATGGGAGCCCCCCTTAATTTTTTATTTTATTTAAATAATATTATTATTAATTAAAGTAAAATTGTATTTAAGGCCTTTGTGAAAATTTCAAGTGCCTAACTCTTATCATTATTAATTACAAGCCAAAAAGGCCAAAAAATCACGTTTGTTGTATGGTAGCTTCCCTTAGGGGGCGTCCACAAATTACGTGAGGTGTTTAGGGGGGGGGGGAGGGGGTCGAGTCAAATCTCATCTAATCTCACGTTAGGGAGAGAGGGGGTCTCAGCAAATCTCACGTAATTCTTTTCTCAACAAAATGATACTATTTTGGTCCATTTCATCCAGATTGTACGTATGCTTAAGATTTTATCGTAGGCGAAATTCGTTCGAAAGAAAATCTACTGACTGTCAAACCACCATAATATTTGTTTTATGCGCCCGTATAAGTTTTTACGCAACGTTCCGTAACGTACCTACTTCTACTACTACCTTTTTCTCATACTAATATTTTATTTATTTAACAATCCAAGTTATCCAACGCGTTTACATAAGAAACTCACATTTTGAAAATCTCACGTGAGATTTTAGGGGGGGAGGGGGGGTTGAATAGTGAATAAAAAAATTTCACGTGAGATTTCGGGAGGGGAGGGGGGGGGGGGGGGAACAAAATCTCATGAAATCTCACCAGGGGGAGGGGGTCAAAAAATTAAAAAAAACACCTCACGTAATTTGTGGACGCCCCGATGGAAATATTAATATTATTTTATTTTTAGTATTTGTTGTTCTAGCGGCTACAGATATACATTATACACACAATCTGTGATAATTTCAGCAGTCTAACTACCTACTTATAGCGGTTCTTGAGAGTTGAGATACAGGCTACAGCCTGCTGCCTGGCGACAGACAGACAGACACACAGACGGACAGACATCGAAGTCTTAGTAATAGGGTCCCGTTTTTACATTTTGGGTACGGAACCCTAAAAAATAAGTACGTGTGACACTCGGGAGTCGGGGACTGCCGCGGTAAAGCTATTGCCACAGTAATAAAATAAATACAGATAATCGCGTAGTACGCATCATCCTAAAGTGCTCTCTAGTTTTTATTGCTTGAACTATTTAGACTACTGCAGCGCAGCGCAGCGCTTCGATTCAACAACTAGTTCGGACGCACGCCGTTAGATGTCACGCTTAGATGTGCTTACACGCATCATGCAGCACTCGGAACGATTGCTTTCTTTTATAGTAAAGATAAGTTGTTAAATGTGAATTATTGTTCCTTTAACATAATTTCTGATTTAAATCAGAAAATATAATTTTAGATTGTGTTTAATATTTAAGGCGCTTAATTATGTGAAAATACCATATTGCCCGCCGAGTTTTCCTTTATTGTTCATTCAAATGTAAAGAGAGAACTCAATAAAAAATACGTAATGATAGCTAATTTATTGAACTTCATTTTCACCGGAAAAAATCTAATTTAGAAGTATAGTTTACGAGAAAAAAAAATACGAACGCAATAATTTTCTAAAAATATTGTTTCAATTCCGTTGTTTCAAAAAATATTGCCAGAAATTTTGGCTCAAATTATGAGTATTTATGTCATTTACAAATTTGAGTTTCAACATTTTTTCATAAGGGAAACTAAATTTTTTTACGCAAATAATCACTATCGACATCTAGCGGTTTAGCCTGGAACTAATTTCTAACTAGCCTCATATAAGTAATTTTAGTACAACAATTCATGTCTAGATAGCGCTTTATAGGCATGCGTATGGGCAAATTGTACAGCACCACCTAGTGTGTTTCAGGGGCCTGACTGATTTTAGATTGCTTTTAAAGAGTGAGTTTTTGGAACTTTCTCCGTGTGGACTGTGGAAGTTAACGACAATATAATATTTTTAAAGGCTTCGAATTAATATTATTTTATTTCAATGAGAATTATCAGGTTATTGTAGCCTACATGAGCCTACCTACATTTTTGAGTAGAGTTCAAAAGAAGGCACAGCCCATAGGACCTTAGTTATCTGGTAACGAAAAATTTAATGGCTCACGATAAAATAACCTAGGGCCCTATCCTCATGATTCGAACTCGAAATCGCGCGGAGACAGGATGACTGCGTTCACGCGAGCGAAAAACCTCGAAGCGACGTCCAGTCATGAGAATAGCCTCCCCTGCCGCTTAGGTAGGCCTTAGACAAACGAGGAACAAAGTTGGTACGAACTACGAACAATAAAAAACCTAGCAACTATTCATACCAGCTATCTTTTCATCGGTAGGTGTTGGCTATAATATTATCCAAACCATTCATCAATCTATAAAAATGTCGGCTCAATACCCAACCCCATGGCTATTATCATAAGGAATAATATTATGCATAAAGTTAAGATGATTGATTAGCGGGCAGTAACGCTAATTTTTAAATGGGGTTAGGGAATGGGAAGATAGGCCTATGTGGAAGATAGGCCTATGCAGAAGTCTACGTTGCCTACCGGTGGTAGGCAACGTAGACTTCTGACGTTCAAAAAGTGTATCATGATACCTATTTTGAATAAAAAAGATTTCATTTCATTTCATTTCATTTCATTTCATTTCATTTATGTGTATACAGTTACAAAAATTATTGTCTAGATTGTAGATATTATTATATTATATAAGTTTTTTTTTTACATAAAATACCTGTAATAAGTATTTTATAATATTACAATCTAGCCTAACTAAGACTAATAAGTAATTTTACATTATCTTAATCTGCTAGGTAGAGTTTTATATATTATATTATATATGTAAATATTTTACTAAAACAAAGACAAAACAAAGTATTATCAAAAATCATTTATTCAGCACATAAAAAGCCTATTCTAGTCTTAAACTAAACATCTCACTTCGATGGATTTTCAAAAATAAAAAAGGCACATACAAAGAAAAATTTAACTAACACAAAAAAGGTTATTCTCCTCATTGGCTTACTAATTACAAGAATTGAATAAAATTAGATGACAAACAAACTTTTAAATACTAAAACTAAACTAAAATGAGGTACATTCACTTGTTCACAAACTTATTAAAAACAATTTTTAGAACCATAATAATATTATTATAATATTATGCTCAGTCGATTAATTAATTTACAACAAAACTTTGTGAATACCGCTAACCGCATGAAATTTTTTTCCTTTCGATCTTCAAAAATCTTTCGACAAAAATTCAAACAAAATGCCACTTTATGACCTAGACTTTAGGTTTTATATTGCTCTACGCCACTACAAGGCAGCAGCGGCAAGGGTCGCTAGACCAATGTTGGTAGAAGGTTGGTAGAAAATGAAATCTAATAATCTATGTCATAAAGTGGCATTTTATTTGAATTGTCGGTCGGGGTTACACGCGGCAAAGATCGAAAAGCCACTTTGCAGTGACGCGTCGCGTCGCTGCAGTGCAGTGTAGTTACGCCTGGGTCAATTCAGACCGCAACGCGACGCGTAGATGCATTTCTAAAGTAGCGTACAAAATGGCATAGGCGGGTAATATGGCACACCTACTTATTTCTTAAATGAAACAAATATTAGTTCGCGCAATGGCCTGTAGAGGGTCGCTTGGTGACAGGTCGACGGTCGTAGCCTGTGGCAGTGCCAGTAGCGTCCGTTCGACCGTGTGGTGCGCGCGCGTGTTTCTATGATTTTTGCAGTCACGAGTTTTGTTTTGTTGGATTTTGCAAGTCGTAAAAGTGAGTATTTTTTGACGTATATTTGTTTGTATTTAGCGTTAAAAAATTGTAATATTACTAAAAAAGTACCAGAATGTTTTGGAATCTCAAAATTCTTCTTACATTTTTATTCGTTGATTTCTAAAAATGGAGGTTATGAAGTGGACAAAATGGCATACACCTTGTTCGGGTAAAATAGCATACTATGTCATTTGACCCACCTTTTTTCTATTTCTAGGAATCATGCCTCGCAACTATTCTAGAAAAACAGACAGACAGCGTTGGGATACAATCTCCATGGAAAAGGCTATTCAGGCTTTAGGGAATAATGAAATGGGCTGGCTATTGGCGTCTAAAGCATTTAACATCCCGCAATCGACTCTAAGAAGACATGCACTAGAACAAAATAAAGCCTTAGCTCCAACTAAAAAAGGTATGGGTGTCATCTTACTTTGTATTTAAACTTTCGAGTTTTCTTAGCATGATTAGTGTAATTAATGCTGTAAGTTATTGTTGCAGGTATGGGTAGGTACAAGAGTGTCTTTACATATGAGATGGAACGAGAACTGGTGGAGCATATTAAATTGCTAGAAACGAGATTGTTTGGATTCACGAGGAAGGAAGTTTTAGAATTGGCCTACCAATTTGCAGAAGTTAATAAAATTCCTCATAATTTTAATAACGAAAAAAAGATGGCAGGCAAAGAATGGTTAGCTGGGTTTCGACGTAGACACCCGGACATATCCTTAAGGATACCTGAAGCAACTTCAGCTGCAAGAGCCCAAGCTTTCAACAAGCCACAAGTGACATTGTTTTTCAATACTTACCAAGAGATTATTCAGAGTAATAAAATTTCTCCTCATAGACTCTACAATGTCGATGAGTCGGCATTATCAACAGTCCAGAGACCACAAAAGGTATTTGCTGCTACTGGGCGTAAACAGGTTGGGGCTTTGACTAGCGCTGAGAAGGGGTCTCATGTGACAGTTGTTTGTTGCATGAGTGCAAATGGCCATTTTGTCCCACCGTGCTTAATTTATCCCAGAAAAATCATGAAACAGGAATTAATAGACGAAGCTCCAACTGGTACCTTGGGCATTGCGCAAGAATCTGGTTGGATGACAACCATTGTATTTCATAAATGGTTAGTGCACTTCCAAACGCACGTAAAAGCAAGCCTTGATGACAAAGTGATTTTGGTAGTTGATGGTCATATCAGCCATAAAGGCATTGAAAGCTTAACATTCGCAAAAGAACATGGAATTATTATGGTGTGCTTGCCACCTCACTGCACGCATCGCATGCAGCCATTAGATGTATCGTTCTATGGTCCACTAAAGACTTATTTTAATCAAGAAGTGAGCACTTGGCTTAAGAGCCATCCAGGAAGAGTTGTTACTCACTTTCAAATAGGTGCAATACTTAATAAAGCTTATGGCAAAGCAGCAACGGTCCAAACTGCAGTCAATGGATTTAAAAAAACTGGTCTTTGGCCTGTTGATCCTAACATATTTCCAGATTATTTGTTCGAGCCTGCTGAAACGACAAATATTCCAATAAGACAAGATCTCGTAGAGCCTGAAGAAGATCCAACGGCAGCTGATAATCTATGCATACCATCAGCAGGTCCATCTCAGGTAGAAGCAGGCAGGTCCCTGGTAATTGCAAGTACATCAGCTGCAGACAACCCACGTCCAGTCTCAGTTGCCGAGTGTACTGGCTCAGTTACTGCAGGACCTATGATACCTACGTCACCTAGGATAATCCAAGACGTGAATATTAGCGTTTATTTATTAGCGTTCCTGTTAGCGTGCTATCTCCAGTACCTAAAGGAATATATGTGACTGGACAAGGCAAAAGAAAACCACGCAAGAAACCATCAGTATTGGTACTAACTTCAACGCCAAATATAGAAGAAGCAAAAGCAAAATCCGCCCCTCTACCTCCTCCAAAGAAAAAGACAAGAAAGGTTACAAAAGTTTTAGACTTCAGTTCTGATAGCGAAAATGATTTTTCTACTTTAAATGCTTACACAGTAACCAAGGACGATGACGAAGATTGTCCATGTATTTATTGTAATGACCTCTTCTCAAGATTTGAGCCAAAAGAGGTCTGGCTCCGGTGCTTGAGCTGTAAAAGATGGGCTCATGCATCATGTGCAGATGTTCCGAAAAAGACAAAGAGTTACACGTGTGAACTCTGCATGTAATCGACTGATTTTTGTTCCTAATTTAGTATGTCATTTTGTCCACAGCACGTGTGTCATTTTACCCGCCTAGGGCGGACAAAACGGATTTTTTCTAAGTTTTTAAAAATATTTTTTAATTTTGTTGTTTTTGTACTCAGACGATTGATCTCCATAATTTTAAGTAGGTAATGAACCAAAGAATATATAATTACTTAAAATGTTGAATATTATAAATTTTATAACTAGTATGTCATTTTGTACGCCTCTCCCCAACCGTTTTGAGACTCGAACACTCGAAAGAGAATGCCGCGTCCTACTCTAGTTCAACGTAATTTCACGTTTGTTAGAATTTCTCGTTTATTGTTTGAGTCTCAAAACGGTTTCGTGGTACGACCCCTAAATTTACTCTAAGGGCCCTTCCACCGACGTATTTTTTGCGCACTGACGACGCGCGTTTTTGATGCGCTCGTCTTCTGCACGTTTTTATCGCGTTTTGGCAGATATAAAGTTTAAAACGTGTCGGCTACCTTGCGTTTCCTGAGCGTTCAACTTGCATTTGTATCGATTCAGACGAGCGTAAAACACGTTGTGTGGAAGTTCCCTAATGTGGTCTCACCTCTCCTGTCTGTATGGTTAATGGTATACTCCCTGGCTACTTCTAAGTATGTCCAGCGGTGGCAGCAGCGACGCTGGCGCTGGTGATGGGCGGCTGCGGCAGCAGTAGGTCGGCCAGGCGGCCCGCCTCGCGCAGACCAGAGAGGAATGCACCATGGACAGTCGCAGGGTAGTTGCGCATCGTGTGCTCACCTGGACACAAGAAAAAAATTATGATATCAATGTACTATCAAAGAAGTTGATTCATATAGGCATATGGCGGTTCTACGTATTTTAATCGCGTTAAGTCAAACCTAGCCAACAGATCACGAGTCACGACTCACGACTTAATATTGAATTGACATAGCTCGACCAAGTGACGTAGATTCGTCAACTGCCTATGAATAAATTTCTTCGGCAGTTGATTATTCATTTTTATGAATGTACTACATTCATAAAAATGAATTTTAAAGTGAGTCTCGCTAAAACTCGTGAACGGATGGATAATTTAATCTTCAAAATATATTCGTGGAAGTCCATGGAAGGTTTATATTAGTACTTAGGAGGGAAGTGATACGGCTCATACGAAGTCATCTAGTATAAGTAATAATAATAATATAATAGCCTTCCCAACCAGTTTCGGTGATAGTCACAGGTTTTATTGAAACCAGGCCAGCCAGGCAGGAGTGATTTCATCGTATTCAAGTTTGTGAGTAGTAGACAAGAGCACTCCACTTCCTTTAAATACTCTCACAACCCAGTTGGATCAGAACAACAGAACAGATCATATCAAAGGGTTTTCGTGGTTGGATACCGCTGTCGATCATGGCGACACAGGAGATACAGTGGTGGGAATGTGTGGTGGGCCAAAGCCCGTTAAAAAAAACAACAGAACAGAACAAAATCAGAATGCATGGATCATATTATTTCTTGTCACAAACTTAGAAAACAAAGCTGTCCGTCCGTCTAGTCCCGTGCTAGGCAGGCAAAGAACTTGTGTCACAGACAGAGGGAAATATATATTTTGTTCTCCTATACATGTATTTAAGAAATGAAACAAAACGTCACCCCTTCATTACACCGCCACAAAAACTTTTAATTTCCCGCGAACCCTTTGTAGGGATTATGGGAATATTACGCCTTTCAACGGGCAGAATTAAAAGGACAGTTCAAACGTGCGGAAAAATGACATCCGACGGTAGAATGTAGAGAATCTCTTA
Organism: Plebejus argus; assembly: GCA_905404155.3. Lineage (NCBI taxonomy): Eukaryota > Metazoa > Arthropoda > Insecta > Lepidoptera > Lycaenidae > Plebejus > Plebejus argus. The sequence continues at coordinate 8,612,498 of FR989941.1, read as the reverse complement.
TAAACACGAAGGGAATTAAAAAGTCCTTTTTCCGCAGATGATATTTTTGTTTTGAAATAGGAAAATATTTTAGCTAGGTATTAAACTAAAATAAATAGAAATCAAATCAAGGAGTCGCTATAAATAGTTCTTAGTGTCTAAACTTTGGCCGAATTTACGCCAGCGTAAATTCCGCCGCAAATGTCAAACGCATACAAAATACGGACGGAACGCGACGGAATAGTGTGCTGTGTGTCATCCCTCTTTTTAAGTCGGTTAAAAAGAGTTAGAATGTTAGGTGACGTATTACATTGCTTCGGGCTCCCACACAAAACTGCGAATTCGCATCGCATCGCAAATATCTGTGACAAAACTCATAATTATCAATAAAACAATGACATTGCGAATTCGCGCGAATTCGCAGTTATGTATCGGAGCCCTTCATTCAATTAAACCATTGTTACAGGACTCACCGGCGAAGAACATGCGGTTGTCTCCGTTGGCGTCGGGCACCGGCGCCGCCAGCAGGTCGTAGTCGGTACCAGACGAGCCGACCGCCACGAAACTGTACGAACCGCGGGCGAACGGGTCCGCGCGCCATCTTGGAAGTAGAAAATAAGAAGTATAAATTAGTATATTATTACTATAATTATTATAGATTAATAGTTAGTACTTAGTGTACCAAAACAGAGTGATAAATGATAATACTCTACGGTGTGTAAGTGTTCTTTGTATAGAGTTCACTGTAAAAGTAGCAGTGCTAGAAGAGTAACTTTTTTTTCATCTTTGGATGGATTCATGACGCGCGAGCGCTTGCCCAAACAAATCACAAAAAATGCTCCTTCAGCGCAGCTACTTTCACAGTGAACACTATGTAAGGGACACATACAAAACCCTAAAAGCATTTAGTTTTGGCACACCACACTCTGTTTAATAAATAAATAAATAAACAAATTTCCATTAGAGATAAGCAGTGCCTGTTGTGTCGTTATTCTGCTGTGTATACAGTGTGTAACAAAAATAAGTGATAATACTTTAGGGTGTGTACGTGTTCCTTGTAGAGAGTTCACTGTGAAAGTAGCAGCGCTGAAAGACCAAAATTTTTTTTCACTTTTGTATGGGGAAACTCGTGACGCTCGGGCCTCGGGCCCTTGCCCATATTGCCACTTATTTTTGTTACACACTGTATTATAATTATTATGGTCCATGGATGATTACAATTATTGAACATTTTCATTAAAAATAAGTTATAATTTAATAACTATTGCTGATTCTGTATAGTGGCTACAGCATTTCATATTGATAAATAATAAGGAACTACAGAACCGTCAGTAAAGATGATCCCAAGAGACAACTAAAGTGAAGAACGTAGCGAGCTTGGGGCAGCCTTGTTTCAATATTCTATACGGATAGCAGCGTTCATAGTTATTAATTCCTAAGATACCGTTTAGCAAAGAGCTGCAGCAATATACTTAATTATTTTATACTAGCTGTTGCCCGCGACTTCGTCCGCCTTAGTATAGTAGATCACGTCCCAAGTATTATTTTTCAAAAATATTCAATGTACAGAATTGACTTTCCTACGATTTTATTATATGTATAGATGATCCCATTCCAACATTAACGATTCAGTCTGGATCATGTAACAATGAACAGCAATAATGTTAATAAATAACATTTTTTGTCAAGTACAGTAGTAGAACGACATATTTTGGGTTTTGAGTATTCTTAGTTCTTACCAGTAAAAAACTTTTCTATTCTAATATCATTTAGAAAAATTTACTTTAATTATTACGAGGCTACATTGAAACAATTATTATCGAAGCTGTAATATTAATGTTAGTAAAATACTCTAGACAAGAAAGATCCATTAAAAAGATTTAGGGCCTGTTTCACCACCTCCTGATAAGCTATCCACCACTTAACTTGTTTTTTTTTGTGAGGGTAGGCGTAGCTTCAACATCTAATCTAGACTCGGAATTTAAATTTATGAATTAAAAATACTTACAGTACTTAAAACAGTTAATGTATTACATTAAGTAAAAGTTTAAACCCTCCTGTGCTCGCTTTACTATAAATTTCACACCAGTTCATATTATTATTATTTTTTCCATTACTTTCATTTAATAAGTATTCACCACCATGGATGTGTCAACACAACTGGCTGCCAACATGGAAGATTTGGCCAAACTGTTCCAAACGCGCATGGATTCTTACGAGCAGCGACTCCACCAAGCAACTTCTACACCATCCCATCCAGATTTGTCCAGTTTGAGTAGTGAGTTCCATGATTTTAAGAACTTTGTTTGGCAAACGCTCTCCAAATTCAAAACACAAATTGATCTTCTCACTCTGGGACTTGACCAGCACGAGACTTTCCTCCGTAGAAAAATTTTATTGTTCCATGGGATTACTGAAAACAGTAATGAAAATTTATTTAATGTTATCACTGATATAATAAAGGGACAATTGAAGATCTCTGAATTCACCTCTGATGATATCCAGTCTTGTCATCGCCTCGGTTCTCCAAAAGTGAAAGCCCGTGCAGTCTTGGTGCGATTCAAAGATATTGTTCAACGCCGTGCAGTCTGGGATGCTAAGACTGAGCTCAAGAGCAGCGGGATAGTTATCTCAGAGTTCTTAACAAAATCTAGGCATCGTGTGTTTATGGCTGCGCGACAGCATTTTGGAGTACGCAGCTGCTGGTCCACCGAGGGAAAGATAGCAGTAATTTTGCCCGACAAGTCTCGGCGGAAGATTGAGTGCATGGAGGAGCTCAAGTCACTAATGGCCGCTTTCCCTGGCGCTGCTAAAGATACGAAAGCAGCCTCTGCCCTGCCATTAAGTAAAAGTGGTGAGCCAAAGCACAGTAATTTGGAGACCAAACTTCCCGGTGTAGCGGCATCTTCGCGCCGTACTAGAAGAACTTAGGACAATGCGCAGACGCATTGCAGTCAACAACTTAGTATAGGCGCGCATACTAATTTGTTCTCGTATCTTTTTGTTTGTTCCTTTTGTGGCTTTATGTGTAGTTATCTTCTTTCTTGCGTTTTTAAGGTAGTATAGGCTTTTTTCTGTGTTCTTGCATGTAGTTTTAAAATAAGGCATGACCCGCTTTTGTTTTTTCTCAAAATGTCATTTTCATTTCACTGACATCTGTCAGCTCAGTCAGCTGTCAAGTGTCAGGTCATAGACAAGGCTTTTTTTTTTCTCTGTACAGGAATAGCTTGAGGCTTATTGCCAAGGTACAAATTACAATAGTATTGTTAAATATTATGCTTTTTTATATTTATTTCTATGTATTTCTTGCTAAGTAGGTACTGTTGTAGTAACTGATGAATGATATCAACATATTATAGCTTTTAATACTTGGCTAGTTAACGGGTTTTTTATCATTATTATTTATTAGTTTTCGTAACGCTTTTACATGTTATTATTATTAATTATTTATCGCATTTTCTAAATTGAATATTGTTAAGCCTAAGACTCCGTCCTTATGTAGTCTGTACGGTAATTTATTTGTATTTTTTTTTTGTTACTTTGTTGTCGCTATTTTCTGCTAAGCTGGTGTTATTATGTGCGCTAATTTCTTCTTTCATTACTACGGCGAGCAAGGATGGGTTTTATTAGTATAGCAATAACATTTTTTGTGCTGAATTTTGCATAATATATTTAAGTACATATTATTATATTAATTAGATATTATATTGTATTAAGGTATATATTATATTATATATATTTTATTTAATAGTTTATTATATTGGTAGTTTATGGATTCATTTGATTATGGTAATGTTATCAATGATGACTTCGCTTCATGCTCTTCTTCGTCTGACAGTTTCCACAGTATTGATAGTGGTGATGGGGGATCGGTCACGTTTTCTACTCATGAACAAATAATCAATTCCTTTTCCCGTTTTCCGAAAAACTTTAATGTTGTCCACATAAATGCTCAGAGTATACCGCGCCACTACCCAGATATGATTGAAATGTTCAGCAGTTCTCCGGTTGATGCCATTCTGGTGTCAGAATCGTGGCTTAAACCCTCACTATCTTCAACTGCTTATGCTCTCCCAGGCTATAAGTTAATCAGAAATGATCGCGTGGGCAAAAGTGGTGGTGGTGTGGCAATGTATTTGCGTGGCGACATTGACACCAAGTTGATCACTGCTTCACCCAGCCGATACACAGGCTCTATTGAGTATTTGTGTGTTGAAGTCACCTTGCATCACAAGAGTGTCCTGCTTTGTGTGGCCTATATTCCATCAATGCGAATTGATTACTTTAACAGTTTAGAATCGCTTTTAGCCACACACAGCCCAAACTATGACTACACATTAATTGCAGGTGACTTCAACACATGTCTCCTGAAACATGATTCACGTGCCTCCAAACTCCGCACCTTACTCTCCTCTCTTAACCTCTGCATTCTCCCGCTTTTGGCAACTCATCACGCCCCAAATTGCGCCCCTTCCCTCCTAGATCTCCTAATTACCTCGGCTCCTGATCTCGTTGCATTTCATGGCCAGTTCCCCTCCAATATTTCCTACCATGACCTAGTTTTCCTTTCCTTTAAAATACATCCTCCCCGTCGAAAACCAAAATTCCGCTACCTTCGTAGTTATAGGGCAGTGAATTTGGAGGCTCTTAAGCATGATATCTCTAATACGGATTGGTCTCATGTCTACTCGGCCACGAACATCGATTTAAAGGTGTCATTACTAACTGATAAGCTGACCGAAATATTTAATATCCACGCTCCGCTCAAAAGAGTTAAGATAAAGCACGCGCCTGCTCCTTGGCTTTCAGAAGATATCGTTTCCATGATGGCTAAGCGAAATCGAGCTCTGTGCCGGTATAGGAAACGGCCAACGGAAGCAAATCTGGAAAAGTATAAGTTCCTGCGGAATCATTGCAGTCGTCTGTGTAGGGATGCCAAAAGACGCCACATTCACTCCACTATCGCCCATAGTAACCCCTCCCAACTCTGGAAGTTTCTTTCCACGATTGGAATAGGAAAGTCTTCTGTTTCTCCCACTAACACAAAAGATTTAAATGCGCTTAACGCTATTTTTACTCGCCCACCAACCTCTGTCGACCAAACTACCAAAGCACGCACAATTTCCCATCTTTCCTCGCTTCCTTTACCTTCCTATACTCCATTTTCGTTTAAACCAGTCACCGAGGACGACGTTATGAAACATATTAGAGCTATTACGTCTACTGCTGTGGGCGATGATGATCTTAGTCCACGTATGATTTCCCTTGCACTCCCTGAACTCTTGCCAATCCTCACTCACATTTTCAATTATTCCTTGTCAACGAGTTCCTTTCCTTCAGCATGGAAACGTGCAAATGTCATTCCCCTACCAAAAACTTCCAATCCCTCTTCCTTATCTCAATACAGACCTATATCCATACTACCTTATCTCTCCAAAGTCCTAGAACACATCGTCCACAAGCAGCTCTCCCTCTTCCTATCCAGCAACAAATTGCTTTCTCCCTTCCAATCCGGATTTCGCCCTGGCCATAGCACTGTCACTGCTCTGCTAAAAGTCACAGACGATCTGCGGCTAGCCATGGAGGAAAAATGCGTCTCCATATTGGTTCTTCTTGACTTTAGTAGTGCTTTCAATTCAGTAGACTTTGACATCTTCCTTTCTATCCTTCGTTCCCTTAACGTGTCCTCCTCAGTGGTAGAATGGTTCGACTCATATCTTCGGGGACGTTCGCAACGGGTCCAGTCTGATGAGCTTACCTCGGACTGGTGTGATCTCGATGCGGGGGTCCCACAGGGTGGCGTTCTATCTCCTCTTTTATTCGCAATCTTTATTAACACAATAACCTTAGTCATATTATTATGTAACTTCCATCTCTATGCAGACGACTTGCAGATTTATCGTCAATCGCACATTGACAAGATTAGTTCCGCAGTTAATGACGTTAACGCTGATCTACAACGGATTGCAGATTGGGCTAACTCTTTTGGTCTCTTAGTGAATCCAAAAAAGTCACAAGCCATCATTATCGGTAGTAAATATATGACACAGCGCTTGAACAATGTTCCTAAGATCATGTTTAATGGTACTCCGATTGATTATACGAACGCAGTGACAAATCTAGGTATAATTGTGGATAATAATCTGTCTTGGAACGCTCAGGTCAATGAGGTTAGCAAAAAGGTGTATCATTCCCTGCACATGCTTAAGACCCTTCAAAATTTCTTGCCCTTGAATACGAAAATCCTTCTAGTTCAAACCCTTATTTTCCCTATACTTGATTATGCGGACTCCTGCTACTTGGACGTTACTGAAGAGCTTTTATCAAAACTAGAACGGTTGCAGAATCTCTGCATCCGTTTCGTGTTTGGGCTAAAAAAGTACGACCATGTATCAGCTTTCCGATCGAAATTAAAGTGGCTCCCGATCCGGCTCCGGCGAAATACCCATATCCTCTCCCTCCTGTACAAAATCCTTTACAATCCTATATCTCCCTCTTACCTTATAGATCGCTTCAACTTTACTCGACCTCTTGACATCCCGTGCAGGTCTAACGTGAGGACGAACCTATCTCTCCCCTCCCATCGCTCCAACTTCTTCTCCTATTCCTTTACCGTTCATGCAGTTAGATTATGGAATTCCCTTCCCCACACCATTCGTGACAGCCCTTCCTTCGCTGTCTTTAAAAAGCGACTGAAAGAGCACTACCTCAGCAAAGAATCCTAAAACTCTTATTATATATACATATTATATTATGTATTTATTTATTAAATTATATATATAATATAAATTATAGTTCTAATGTAAGTATTATCATGTAGGTATATGTAATTATAAAATCATTATATTATGTATTATTATAATGTTAGTAATTGTATGTGTATTATCATGTAGGTTTCTATAATTACTATTTATCTGTGCACGCCCTATCTGCTATTTCCCATCACATTTCTCTCCGTAGGACTGCTGGAAGAAATTTCTTTAGAGATAAGCAGTACCTGTTGTGTCGTCTTTCTTCTATGTATATTTCGTGTAAAACAGTTGTATGTGCAATAAATAGTTAAATAAAATAAATAAAAATAACTTAACAGATAGAGTATGGACTATGGAGAATCTGTCAAAAAACTTGTAGATAGCCTATCCGGCACTTTATCAGGAAGTGGTGAAACAGGCCCTTAATTCGACTTTTTTTAAATTACTTTGACGACATCATAACTTTGTTACACTTTTCTTGGTATAAAATTCTAGAGGTATTTAAAGCTAGATCTATTATTTAGAAATCCTCAAGCGAGAACATGAACAAACTAGTGGAATTCAATGCAAAACACAATCTGCACAAGATAATATGGACCATTGTATGCGAATATGAATCCTCCTCGAATTTGAGATCGCTTCGCGCATTAGTCCACCAACATGTCAATTTGTGCTTGAAACGCAAGTCAAGCTGTATGTATCCCTTGTGCTCTACATTTAGGCATAACTGTACAAGAATTTAAATAAACGGGACCTTAAGTACTGTTCCTAAAGATCCTTACAATGTGTCTACAATCCTAACCTATTTCTTGAAATCATCAACAATTTCCCGAAAAAGGAAACTTACTGTTTCATAAAATAAGGTCACTTTTGCACACATTTTACAGATGTTTATTGTGCCACTATCACACAAGTATAGGAAGTCCAAAAGAAGCAGTGATAACTTACGATTTCACACCTGAAATTATACCTTCCTTGGCTGGAGGGTATTAACACACAATTGTCCAGGAACAAACGCACATTCGACTTTATGTTACGCGACCAACAAACAAGCACTGCATACAAACTGGTCGTTTAATACGGGGCTGAAGTCTGGACTTATTAGATTTGAGCATCCCGATACTATCTTCAAAACTGTTTAAGGAGTAGAGCTGGTTATGGACTCGGTTCGCGTACACGCAAATGGTAAAGGTATTACTTTGTACAATATATTGTGCATGATGTTACTCAGTTTCCTTAAACCGGTTATTGAACTTCTTGGCTGTTTATTTCTACAATTCAAGGAATACTATAATTTATAATAGGAAACAAGAACTCACACTTTTTACCATAGGAGGTAAGTTGGGAGATACCTAAAGTATCTTCAAGTATCTTCAGTTATCACTAAAGTACCTTGCCAACAATCTTAGAGTAAGACTGTGGCAGTACCCATTAATTTAACCATAGCCTACTTTTGTTAAGAAGATTGACGTCATCAGCTTAAAAAAGTGCCAGAATGACGATAGCCAATGAACATAACGCCTCCGTGGTCTAGTGGTATAGAGCGCGGCTCTTGACTGGAGGTCGTGGGTTCGATTCCCGCGTTGGAAACATGTTATTTCCAAGTTTGGTTAGGACAATGTAGGCTGATCACCTGATTGTCTGACAAGTAAGATGATCCATGCGTCGGATGGGCATGTAAAAAGTCGGTCCTGCGCTTGATCTCTCGCCGGTCGTGTCGGTCTGCCGTCCCACTGGGTTATGAGAGTAATGGAATAGAGAGTGCTCTTGTGTACTGCGCACACACTTGGGCACTATAAAATTACTCCTGCGTAGCTGGCCTGGTTTCCGAAAACTGAAACCGGCCACCGTCATCGAAACCGGTGTGGGGAGCTATTATTATACTTACTGTTAAAAATTTTTCGCGTTTAGAATTATCAACTCAATGCCCTAAATAAGGCTTGTCAGACAATCAGGTGATCAGCCTGCATTGTTCTAACCAAACTTGGAAATAACATGTTTCCAACGCGGGAATCGAACCCACGACCTCACAGTCAAGAGCCGCGCTCTATACCACTAGACCACGGAGGCGTTAACAGTAGCTCACCTAGTAACCACACACTCCTTAGGCTGCGGCACGGCGGCATGACCGAAGATGCTCTTCAGTACAGCGATGCATCTGCCCACGATTACGTCATCAGTCACGTTCTCCATCACCGCAGCAGCTTCTCCAGCCACCAGAGCCAGGAGTACTGGAGCGCTGTACAGGTTCCAGAAGAGGAACAGTTCACCTGGAAAAAATTTAGTAATTTTAATGGTGTATTGCATAGGGTAGGTAGACTGGAGAGATACTGTAGTTTAGAAAATAGGAATAAATATTTTAGTTGTAAGATAAAAGGATGAATGAAAGGAAAAAAGATCCGATGTTAATAATTAAATATAATATATTATGGTGTCTGCGGTGGCGTTGGAGCGAGACAGATGGAAGACCTGCAAACCTTCAAGAAAAGAGCGTATTCCCTCTTAAAAGGCCGGCAACGCACCTGCAGCTCTTCGGATGTTGCGAGTGTCCATGGGCGACGGTAGTTGCTTACCATCAGGTGACCCGTTTGCTCGTTTGCCCCCTTATTTAATAAAAAAAAAACCTTGGGGGAGGCCTTTGCCCAGCAGTGGAATAGTATAGGCTCATAAAAAATATATATATACTATATATAGCAGAACCATAGAGTGCAGAACACAGATCCACCTCCTTTTTAGGGTTCCGTACCCAAAGGGTAAAAATGGGAATATCTGTTGCCGCTATAACAGCAAATACAAAAATAAAATAAAATGAATATTTTTGGGGGGGCTCCCATACAACAAACGCGATTTTTTTGGCTTTTTTGCTCTATATCAAAAATGGCAACAGGTAGGTACTTGAATTTTTCACAAAATCCTTAGTTATAAATGTGTACTTTAATATTAATAATAATATTATAATAAAATAAAAAATAAGGGGGGCTCCCATACAAAAAAACACAATTTATGGCCTAATTTTGCTCTATAATGGTACGGAACCCTTCGTGCGCGATTCCGACTCGCACTTGGCCGATTATTTAAAAATTTAGGGCGATAAGGTTTGCCCATAAAATATTAAAAGTAATGTGAAATTATCCTACTTTAATAATTTAATCACATGTTCTGTCTTAAAATAATTAAACGTAAATATCTAAATTTATAACATGAAACGTGAAGGATGTGTAATCTATTGAACCAGAATAAGCAATAATCTCGTTATTGGGTAAATCGAAGACAGTAAAACCGAATCCACAAATTAAACTTTGCATTATTAATATATCATCGAACCCCTCTACATGGGGGCATTAAATAAACAGAATCTAATAAACTCGGATGTTTATTGGAGCAAAGATTAACGCTCCATAAATAAAGGAGACGTTACCTTATTAATATAACTAGATAACGCCCGCAACTCCGTTTCCTCAAAACTCTTTTATCGCGGGGGAACCGTAAATTTTTCAGGGATAAAAAATATCCTATGTCCTGTCCCGGGATTCAAGGTATCTCCATACTAAATTTCAGCAAAATAGGTTCAGCGGTTAAAGCGTGAAGAGGTAACAGACAGACATACACAATTTCGCATTTACAATATTAGTACGGATGAAGATGACGATCAATATACAGAAATTAAAGTTGATGCGAGTAAAGTTTGCGGTTGGTTGCCCAAACTCCGTACGTGATAGCACACATCAGACACATCAGATACACATATTTTTCAAACGCCGAAATTTTACAAAGTGCCTTTTTACCGCGCTCCTTTGTAGATTAGGGTTGCCATAATCAAGTTTCGCTGAAGGTAGAGTTCCGTAAACGTTGGTTTAGAAGTGATACCTATTATTAAACCATCTATCAAAATATAAGTAAATGTTGATAAAAAGGCACTATTTTTTAAGCTACAAAAACAACCAATATGAAAGCAGATGATGCAGTTAAAGACAATAATTACAATATTTTAGATATTAATCCTAATGCAGAACAGTATTTGAGAAATATTTAAAAAACTGCTCATTCACACATTTACGGCAACCCTAGCAGAACCCAACAGACGCGTACTTAATGAAGTCAAAACACAAAAGAGTGAAGGCACTAACGCATAACGTAAAAAATCGCTTGTCTTGACTCGTTCCCGTGATTTATTACAACGAACCCCTCCGGGTTAGTGAGTGGCGCTAAATTATTCAGCTTTTAATTTGTTATCTCGTCGGCCACCGTTTCTACGTTTTACACTATTTACACCGGCAAATTATTTATTAGTGTCCTCGGGGAGGCGTGATGTGTTTTTGGAGATTTTGGATACGTTAATATTGATGGCACCTCCCAATTATTAATGGTGAAACCACACTTCGGTGGTTCGCTAACGTATTAAACAAATGTTTATTCTATGTGAGAATTTCGAATTAGAATAGGATACTATTTGTACTAGTCGAGATCCTCCATCGCACGATGGAGATTAATAATGTAGCAATTATTTTGGGGATCAAGTCGTTTTAATTGAGATGTGTTTCCTTGTTTTGGTTGTTATCTACGTCTTGAGAAAGCGATTGTTTATTGTTGTTGTTTACAATCGTGGAAAATTTTAAAGCGTCTAAGGCCCACTAGCACAGATCTGAGTTAAAGTTAACTCTGAGTTAAACATCATGTCATCTCTATCACTCTTTAAAGTGAGTGACAGATATGACATGATGTTTAACTTAGAGTTCCCCTTAGCAACACATATTTTGGTACTTTCTATAGTAGGATAACCTACTACTTCCTGTACAGAGTTTATACAGGGTGTAACAAAACTAAGTGATAATACTTTAGGATGTGTACGTGTTCCTTGTAGAGAGTTCATTGTGAAAATAGCAGCGCTGAAAGACCAAAGTTTTTTTTCACTTGTATGGGGAAACTCGTGACGCTCGGGCCCTTGCCCATACAAAAGTGAAAAAAATTGGCCTTTCAGCGCCGCTACTTTTACAGTGAATTCTATACAAGGAACACGTACATACCCTACAGACTACAGTATTATCACTTAGTTCTGTATTCTGTTATATTCTGTTACATCCTGTATAATAATTTGAACATACCTCGACTGGCAGTGGTAGTGCCAACATGACCGAAAAGATTTGCGCTGGGGTCCCAGAATGTCCGCTCGAAGCACAACACAACTTTGTTCAGGTTGCCGTAACCCAGGCGCTTAATCGCGGCAACCTGCAAAAAATAATGGTGGAAAAAAGGGTGAACATTTAGAATAATAGACATGAGAGAAAAAGCAACGTCATTAGCTGTATGTAATCATGAATAATCCCATATAAACTTCTTCTTTAAATAAGTACGCTTTAAATACCCTTTCGAAAACATAAAAACACCAATCATAAAACAGAACCTCATAACGCAAAAGTTACTAAACTTAATTACAAAGCGAATAAAATTTCTATCAACTCCTTTAAACTCAATTCAAAAATTTCCGCTCAATCGACCTCCGAATTCAAACCTTCCTCATTAAAATCGTAAAAATACCTTCCAATCGGGCAAGGGTGGATCAAACTTAACAAAGTTTTGCTGATTTTGCCCGTTGTTAGCCACCGCAACTTTCAGCACTCCCAGGGGCAGCGTGCAAAGAACAACGTCGCCTGGAACAAAAGCCATCGTTACAATAAAATGTAATGAATACAAATAAATATGATAGGGAATTAGCCCTCGGGGACCTCCAGGCGTAAGCGCAATCGTAAAGTTCTCCCGTTTTCATATTTCACAGTAGTACCGCTAAATGTTTATTTTCTCGGTAAATTCGCGAACGCCGGGATACCGGTAATGTTAAGAAAATTGAGAAATTTTCAATTAACACTTTCAAAGAGAATTGAATTAGAGAACATAAAACTGAAAATTAATATAAATTAATTTCTATTTTTCAAAGGAATGTTTGGATTTTCCTTCTACAAACATGTTTATTTTTGGATAATTCTAAATTTTTCATTGCTTTTGGTTGCAACAACTATTTCTGCAGTTGCTAGTTGGTATATAAATACAATATAGATGATGTAGTACTTCAAATATAATTTTGTAAAGTATTTACATATCATCTAAATAAAACGAACATTTCGTTAAAATTCAGCACAAGTAGGCACATAACGCAACAAAATACGATGGGAATAATCTTTGATGGGCCCCGTATACATTCATAACCATCAATGAAAGGCCGGGGGCCATGGCCAATCACCGTGAAAGCCTGACTTTAACTAACAAAACCACGCGCGTGAATTAATAATAAAAACCGATGGGGGTTTGTATTAGTGCTATTTACACGCGCGGAATATTAAGTAGGGATAACATTATGGCTGTTTTCACTAAAATAGATAGTAGAAATTAGGATGCTTTCGATATGGTTGACTAATGACTAATAATATAATAATTATATTCGTTTAATATGGAATATAAATATTATGTGTAAGTATATGAATTAGGAATTATAGGAAGAGTATAAAAAAAGGTTAAAAAGTGTCAGGATCAACATTTGGAACATAAAAGAGACTAGGAAAAGACTGAAAACCAAAATACTGCTAATTCAACATCGGTAACTAAGTAGATAAACCCTCCTTAGTTTTGATAAAGTAGCTCCCTTAATTTTGGCACATTACATATTTTAATCTCGTTATAAACACCTCAAAGTAGGAAGAGAAGAAAAAATCAAATTCAAAAAACCCCGAACATATGCCACGTTTTTAAACATCTCAAGTCACCCGTCCAGAACAGCGTAGCTCGTTAGCGTATAATTTTAAAAGCAAGCGATCTTTAACGGTGTATTTGCGAAGTTCCGCAAGCAGACCCGCCTCCTGCCGTCTAACTGCCTCCTTACTGCATTCAGAGTTAATTCACCTCTGACAGCACCTTTATGCCAAAGACCCAAGGATGAATTCTATATAAGCCGTGAGGTAAATTGACAGTGAATATAGTGTAGACTCCGCCCGTATGCAAATGTCTGGCTCGAGGCAAAGAACATGGGGCGAAAAAGTCTTTGGGGCGAACAGCGTGACGGGTCAACGAAGGCCCGATTTTTACGCCCCGTCAAAGTGAAATTAACGCTTTAGAATTGCAAATCATCGGTGAAGAAAGGACAAGGAGCTTGTCACGTTGCCGCGACATCCATTAATTTGTCAACTCTCTTGTATCTGGAGGACCCTTTAATTAAACGTGGTTTTGCGTCAAGAGTTTTACAGTAAAATCGACTTCCACAAAGATAGTAGAACTAAACCGAGTTGCGTTCAACCAAGTATCAGTACCGTGAATGAATGCAACTTTAGTAAAATTCCTCCACATTCCCATTCCAATAATATTCCTTTGTTTCACCAAAAAAATATAAATAGCAACATTATTGCTAAATTTCTTCACATGCCCGTTTCAATCCCTTCATTTCGCCCAAAAATTTGACAAACCCATTCAAACAGAGACATCTGATTAAATTAAACCATTGTAACCAATTATACCCTTCTGCCTGACTCACCTTTGAACGTCTGCGGTTGGTTGGGGGCTCGAGGGTTGACCGCCTTAACCGTGACCCCGGGGCCGACGTACGAGATCTCGGTGACGGCCGTACCCAGCCGAATGTCCAATCCCTCCGCGAGAGCCACCGGAACGCACGAGTAACCATTGCGGACTGGAACAAAACGGAAAATTTGGTAAGCACTAAGCATCATCGGTTCGGCACAATAATTGTTAGACAGGGACAAAACAGAAAATCGGTAAGCAATAAACCTCGAACATTTGCTGGACACGTTTAATTTGAACCCTCGTAATAAGAAACCATTTTATATTGGATCTTAAAATCACATCCCTCCCAACACATCTCGTATGGAAACGCAAACTAAGGATGCGTTTACGCTAAAGCTGAGCTTACGTTGCATGGAATTTAACGCCTTTAAGATAATATTATAAAATCGCTGTGATGAGCAAAGTTTGGCAAATGACGCAATTCTATTACTATAGTACTAAAACACAGTCCTCGAAACGCAGCATAGCATCACCTCCAGTGGAACCGCAGTCTAAAAGTGCTTCCATAATGAGGGGTTTCTAAGACAGATTTAGCGTTTATCAACCAAACCAATTTGGCTCAATCTAGGACTAAATCCTTAGGGCCTGTTTCACCACTTTCTGATAAAGTGACGAATAGGCTATTCAAAGCTTTTTTGACAGATTCTCCATACTTACTTCATCTGTCAACTTAAGTGGTAGATAGCCTATTCGGCCCTTATCAGGAAGTGGTGAAACAGGCCCTTAATCTTATATTTAAATAACATGGCTTTTATATACGAAGCTCAAGTAAGATAATAACAAGATATAATTCAGGACAAACTTTAAGCCAGTGGGACGCAAGCAGATCCAAGTTATTAGATAAGACGGAGTTGCAAATAGGTCATGTGAGGTCCAAATACTGAATATGGATTATGTATACTGGAGCAGTGCATCAGCCGAACACCCAGAACAAATATAGAGTGACGAGCCGCGTCACTCCACACAGACAGTTGTTTGCCTGACGTTCAGTTCCCAATGGCTCGGCACTATGGATATTAGTTTGGGCTTTGTTTGGATCATCCAATGAAAATAGTTCATCGATAGTTATTTGTGTTTGAATATTAAAGTAAATAGCTGTTTGATACGTAGAACTGATACTAAAACTATACTAGTAATAATAATTACCCACTATAGAATATTTACTTTGAAATCCAGGGGCAAACGAGCAAACGAGTCACCTGATGGAAAGCAACTTCCGTCGCCCATGGACACTCGCAGCATTAGAAGAGCTGCAGGTGCAGGTTTTACGAGGGAATAGGGTAATAGGGTAGGGGAGGGTAGGGAAGGGAATAGGGGAGAGTAGGGAAGGAAATAAGGGAGGGTAGGGAAGGGAAAAGGGTAGGGGATTGGGCCTCCGGTAAAGTCACTCACTCGGCGAAACACAGCGCAAGCGCTGTTTCACGCCGGTTTTCTGTGAGCCCGTGGTATTTCTCCGGTCGAGCCAGCTCATTCGTGCCGCAGCATGGCTCTCCCACGGTAGTTACCACTCTGTTGTGTTACTCTCTTTTTCTACAATATATTATGATCGTCGTGCAACTGCCCTAGTCCTTTATTAGTATAGACTGGAACTTCCTGTATGTTTCTTAATAATAATAATAATAATATCTATGGACGCTTCACACCACGTCAGTCTGGCCCCGTGCTAAGTACCTAAAGGACTTGTGTTACAGGTACCAGACAACGGAAATATATTTAATACTTTTATACTATACATATATTTAAGATTTTTATTATATCATACACATATTTAATACACATCCAGACCCGGGAACATTGAAAACTTTTTGTTCCGGCGGCGGGATTCGAACCCGCGACCCCCGGCTTGAGCGACTGACGCGCTTACCACTGAGCCACAGAGGTCGTCAAAGTTCTTCTTAGTAATATATTTAAATATTCGTATTTTGCAAACGTATTTTTACATCAGACCATACATGTAACCTATATGTTTAATCACAGTAGCTTTAAAACCTACATCCCTTCGGTCCTCATCCGGCGTCCCAGTTGTAGATTTGAATTCAATTAAAGTGAAGGGGTGATGTATCGAATCGATTTTATCGACATAACAAATAAAGCTCGACGATATCGCCTTAATTGATGATACTCGATACACATTGAAGTTGATTTTGGCAAGCGTTATCGATTTTCTTTAAGTTATGACCAGGTTTTTTTTATTCTGAAGATACGGAGCATGACCGACTTTTTTATTTCTGATCACTTGACGATATGGTACAAAAATTTGAATGTTTTTACGTTGCTAAAGTGCTTGAGATTTAGAAAATTCCTCTATTGACTGACTAACCTACTTGTAAGGTACGCTAAAAGTTTATTGCCGTAAGTACGCTAATGCAGTTCTCTAAACGCTACGAACGCTAAACGCATTTCTTGCAGTCATAGCTTACCAAATGACGCCCGAAACTCCGTTGCTCTAAAATTCGTTTATCGTGCAGGAACCGTACATTTTTTCCGAGACGAAAAGTAACCTACGGGTATGACCTCTCGAGACTTAAAGTATTTCCAAATTTCAGCAAAATCGAGTCAAGAGGTAACTCACAGACAGATAGAAAATATACTTTCGCCTTTTTAATATTAGTATGGATAACCATAAAACGATCATCAATAAATATTGTGGAGCCTGTGTCATTTAGAGGGCAATATTTACTACAGTCGTGATACTACAATGTGCCGGTTCATAATGCACTTTTCAATTACGTTGATAGCGTCATAACCCAGCTCCCTATTGCTTTATAATAACTTAAATGGACTCCATAATAAATTTACTGGTACAGACTCACAAACTTTCGTCGTAAAAGTGAACTGCATTTATTGTATGAAAGCCTTAAATCTTTGATATAAAATTATGTTCGTACTTTGTTGAGAAGATGTTGTACCAAACTTATGATACATACGGTTCACTTACAAAAAACTTGAAAAGATGAAATCTCTTCCGAGTTTCGATCAATTTTACTTTAGTCTAAAAGCATCAGCCCAATTAAAAATAATTTGTCTGTTGATTTATTAACTGATTCAGTAACTTTAAAAGGGACTGCAGAAAATTGTTTTTTAAATGATATATTACAAGATAAATACGATTTTTATACACCTACCAAACATACACGAATAACGTATTGACGGATCATTAGCAGGCAGATCGCAATGTAGACAGAATGTAAAATGACGGTACAAAACCAACATGCCCGGCAATTATCGATAGATTGATTTTATCCTTACAAAGGATAACTAAATGGTACTTGCAGTATGGAAATATGATGATGAAGTATCTGTTTCATAAATATTCAATTTTAGTCATGTAACTGTTGATGTAAGGCTTATGAATGATTTTGATTCACATGATCAAAGAGCAGAAGGAAAATTTAAACAAGATGAAACCCGCTTACTGATGCTTGAAAAAATGTCGTCGTTTAAAACCAAATAATTACAGAAAAAACGATCAAAATGCCATACTATAGAAGAATAACTGGGTCAAGTTGCAAGAAACGCACACCAAGGCGTACTTTCAGTTTCAGTCTTACTCAGGTCGGTTATACAATTTTCGTTGTCCTAGCTACGAGCTTATGACTGTGACTGGATCCATATTTGAGAGATTCTATACTGCATTGTAACTTCAATGGTAAAAAGGTTTAAAAAACAGCACTTTAAGCATAATAACTCTAATTAAATATCCAATTTGTTAGGTGTTACAACACAACATAATATTAAACTAGCTAGCAACGTTTTTGCTACAAGCTCTAGCGTTATAAAATATATTCTACATAACATTGTTAAGCTGGTTTACACTGGCGTAGTTTTAGTGCAGCATTTAACGACATTAGCTGGACTTGTCGCAAATGGCCGCACGGTCAAACTGTCCGAAACTCTACGATTAGGGGTTACCGTGACTTCCAACTTTTTGAATTCCCAGGGCGAAAAACTTTAGGAAATACTAATTTAACCTCCTATCACAGGTTAATGTTACCATAACTTGTGAATATAGGAATTTTCTAGAGAATGCCGCCATTTGGTAACAAGTTTGCAGGTTATATAATTAAGAAAAACATATTTTATTTAAGAAAAAGAAGATATTATATCGATGATGACTTTCATACTTCGAATCTTTCATGGTATATATTTTACCTATTATAATATTATGGTCAGTCAGTCTCAGTCAGTTCATATTAAAATATTAGGACCGAGAGTCCTTATCCTTTTTACTTACCTACAGACTCAAAGCACCCGGAAAACTTTCAGTTTAAAACAACTAACAAAATTATCTAATTGTAAGTTACACTTAATAAAGTTTCATTTTAATTTACAACTCGGAATATGCATTTACCTTACATAAACAGTAGTTTACGAATTCATTTAGCTCCCGTACCATATCTCTTAGTTTTCTTAAGCTATGGCCCGTATAAACTTGGTACTATACCGTTCGGTTCCGTGCAAGTTCTATTATTATTTTAATACAGTTTAAACTTCCAAGTGTTTGACCTCGAGTTCCAACTCCAACATATGTGGTTATAAGTCGAGTATAGTCAGAAGAAATAACAGTTTAAAGTTTTTCAACTCGAATAGATAACCGGAGTTACTAAGTTATATTTTACTATGTGGCGTCTTAAATATCATTGACTTCGTCTTCGTCTTCAACGTTCACGTAAATCTATATTGCTGGACTATTTATTTAGAATTTTGTTCCTTAATATATTACAGGGGTGGCCCCAACTACTCTACTGTTTACTAACGAAACCCTGTGCGATCTACCAAGTTCGTACTTCTCGAAATCTTAAATGAAACAGCATAGGTTAGCTTATTCGTCTGGACTCTGGTAATCTGGTCTAATTGCTTATATTTTTCGCCTGGCCACGATCGACTGGACTAACAGTCGCGATCGACCGGTTGGCCACCCCTGATATATTAGAACAAGTAATTTCTAAAATTAATTTCTTAAAAGAAATAAGATTAATGAACAGAAGCAGTCACAATTCACACATACATAAAGTGTTGTACTGATCAGCGCACTCAACAAACGTACTCTAGAGTACAAAAGCGTGAAATCCAGGCGTTAATCAATTGCCAATTAAATGTAACAGTCCTAGTTTCGTACCGCACCAATCGAGGGTCAATCAAAAAGCGAATCACAGCCAAAAGCGCCGAGAACAAACTTTAATGGCACAAAGTGTGCAAATTACTTCAGTTCCACCTCGGGATCATTTCAAATTCGTCCTCGTTAAACTAAACCACTTTGCGTTCAACAACAGGACTCAAAAACCCCGACATTATCCGAGGCCTGGGTCCGTGACTACGCGTACGAAATCCTAATGAATGGTTGCCCTAAGCGCGATAAAAGAGACCGCGAACGCAAAGACAAACTAAGTGATGCGCCATTTCAGAGGGATTAGTTTTAAAATTACATAGGCACTATCAACATTAGCTTTAGGGTTAATATCGTAAAGCAAAAATTACTAACTAGCTCGAAGAGCATGTCTATGGTTACATAGGTAGTAGAAGAAAATTAAAAAATATCTACATCATAGACAAATAATTTTAGTTACTGTAGAAGAGCAGGAGAATAGAAATGTTTTTATTACTCCGTCTACTGAATACAAAATTTTACACGAGCTAATAATTACCAGCGATAGAATTTAACAAGGAAAATGATAATATTCCATGTTAGAATATAATATTATGCGAAGTATAATATTACTTTGTAATTTTCTGCGAGAATGTTCTCGTGTTATGATGTTGCTTCTTCAAACATAAACAACCCCGCTATCCGGGATGAAATTCTTGAAAATTAAAGAGCGATTCGTTTTGCTTTGATAATTTCGTAACACAGGTACATTTTTCTCATTATTGTCTTCTACTGGGCGCTTTTAATGTTTACAATATTCATGTAGGTTCCTTAAAATATGTACCATGTAGAGTATAATATTTTTGCGACGTAGTTCTGCTTAGCGCTAACAGGTTTTAATTACAGTTTTCTAGTGAGATTTGAATGTTGAAGATGTTAATAAAAGGAGCAGTTGCAGTGGTATTCAATATGTACTCACAGTTTTGTTCCCGCTGGGAGTATTTTGTTCCAAACACTTTTATGGTATCTTAAGGGCCCGGGTTACCCTCGAAATTTTCATACATTCTTAATACCAAAATCATTTTCTCATACGAAAATATTTAACATGTTTGAGTTATTTTTCAGCTTAAGATAGTAATTACCTAGGGTCCTGAACAAATTTTTTTTACAAAATATTTAAATACTAAAAAAAAAATTTTTGTGTTTAAATATTTTTTTGTAAATTTACTACTAAATATTTAAACACCAAAAAATAGACAAAAACACTAAAAAATATATAAATAAATAGTAAATTTACTACAAAATATTTAAATAATAAAAAATATTTTTTAAAGTTTAAATATTTTGTAGTAAATTTACTATTATATTTATATATTTTTTAGTGTTTTTGTCTATTTTTTGGTGTTAAAATATTTAGTAGTAAATTTACTAAAAAATATTTAAACACAAAAAAATTTTTTTTAGTATTTAAATATTTTGTAAAAAAATTTGTTCAGGACCCTAGGTAATTACTATCTTAAGCTGAAAAATAACTCAAACATGTTAAATATTTTCGCATGAGAAAATGATTTTGGTATTAAGAATGTATGAAAATTTCGAGGATAACCCGGGCCCTTAAGGTTATTTTGTACTTCTTGTTGCATTTTATATCCCAATTATGTAATTAATTTCATTTTAATTTAGCTTAGAGACGATGTTAACAGTGTTACTGACAGCTGTCTGACAGCTGTCTGACAGCTATACCTTGACAGTAAAATATCTAAAACAGTTTTTGCTGCTAATGCTACCATTTCCCAACGAAGCAGTAAACATCAAAATATGGCAACTAGATTAAAAAAATGTATATTTGAATCCTGAACTGCAGATTGTGGTTTTTACCCTCGATCGACCATATCATATTTTCATGCAGTTACGCGCTTCTCGCAGTTATTATCAGAACCATAAAAACCGTCGACAATTACGCGTTTCTCAATTACAATTTATTTTAACTTATAAAACTTCCTTAAACGGACATCGAAAGCGTAGAGCTGAAAAAACGATTGACTTCTTGCCTTCACTCGTAAGTTTTAACAAGCTTAATCACAATAAAATGCGACGCGTTCACATTTGGCGATGTAGAACAAGCTGTAGGTTTCCGCAGCTTGAAAAAATTGGGATTACTTGTGTTTCCTTCTTCCTTTAGGCAAATTCCTAGTGCTTATTAAAATTTCTATTCTTCTTTACCAAATTTTGCGGGCACCAGGATGGTATCAGTATACCTCTTAGGACTTAGACACTCTATGATCACATTATCAAAGCGCTGTTGATGGTCACCATCTCTTCTGACAGCTTGGTAGTTAATTCAATTCTAGCTTGTCCAATACTCTTCCATCCTAGTGTTCCGGCCCGTAGTATGCACGAAGACTTAACATTTAACAAGCGGCTCCTCGGTGTAGCCGGTACCGATTTATTATCTGTGCATCGACGTACATTGTTGCTTTTAACAGTCATCATTACCCTAGTTTGCAGTTCGCATGGATCCGGAAACGCGAAACAGAAGAGCTCGGGGCTTATTATTTTTCATGGGCTCAAAGTGAATGGCTAATTAGGACTGTGTTATCCGCTACGAAATGTGAAAACTTGTTTTTATAGATACCTATATAAGGTAGTTGGAAGATGCTACTATAAATTTTCATAATTCTGTGCAATCGTATCATTGGCACTTTAGTTTTTGCTTGAAACAGCAATTTTGTCAGATATGCAATTTTTTTTAGTATGATCTCTTATATGGGCCAATTATTATCGGATGTTTTACTTGTAATAGAATTTCTGTTATTGAACCCTTTACCATTACCATCAGAATATATCATTTGCGAATGCAATTATTATCTCTAATGTAGAAAACAATTTTCTTTCCAACCCCAAAATCCCGTACAAAACTGTATCCAAGCACAATTCAGAATCAGACTAAAATATTGCCACATCCGTTTATATTTACGATTCGTGTTGGGATCAGTCCACTTGCCAGTTCCCGAGCTCTGTGCACTGTGCGGCCATACAGGATTCTAACGTGATTACTCCACGAGTGTTTCCAGAGGATTACGCTTTTCCGGAAAACTTTAAACACCTTGAAATACGTTTGAACAATTAAAAGGCTCTTCTCACTTTTGTGTTAGGTAAAGAGTTGTTAGTTAAGATTTTAGAATTGTATAAGAGTGAGAATACTTTTTTACTTAGTCTTAATTTTTTGTACTTGAAGATAGATATAGTACAAGGTCTATGTCTTTGTCATAATACCTCTAAAAGCCCCATATTTGCCCAATTTTAATCATACAAACGAACTTTAAAGTTATTTTCAATTACTTGGATAGACGGTATTTCATTTTTTGAGATATTGTACTGTTATGGATTATATTTCGCCGGGCCGAGTATTTAAATTGCTCATACGACCGATAAATTCATAGAGCGCGTGCTTGTGGCGAAATATTTACAAAATTGCAACAGACTTGATGTAAAACAGGATAGACTAGAAGAGCTATCACGAACTTAAAACGATATGGTAGAAAAATATGTAAGTACATTTTTATAATCTAAAGAGCCTAAACAGTTTTTATAATATATGACAAGATTTGAATTTGGTATGTATTTTTAGGAAATTTTTTGAAAACTATATATTATAATATATATTATTTTTCAATTATTAAGATTGTTTAAAATTTAAGTGGATGTGAAATGTCCACTAATAATAGTAATGCACATAGCTACAGGCAATATTATGATTCCTGATTTCGAATGTACTTAAAACTTTGCTGTGCACTTTTAAAACTACATCATTTCCCAGCTTCAGTAAATGTCCCGTCTAGCGAACACGTGTTCAAAAGCCGCGAATAACCTTTGCACGTTAACATAGTTCATACACCCAGAAACTTCTCATTGTCGGTAGTTTTAGAACCGCTCTAGCAATTTCGGCTTTGTGGTGCTCCGGAATTTTTGCTTTATGATCTAAGCCGGGCGATATTGCTACGCTCTTTTGAATTTACAAACGGATGAACAAGTCCCAAATTCTCTCCAGGGCCTTCCAAATATTTGTGGAGTTATCGACCGATTTTAATTCTGTTGATCCCACTAGTCTAACAAAGTCGTCCGCTCCGAAGCAGGGTCTTATATTAAACTAATCGACTACGTATTTACTTTGTAGCTTCTAATCAAAGACCGTATTACCATCAAGGTATTAGAAGTCTTATTTATTAATTTCATTTAATCCCATTCTTACCGAGTACCCAGTTTCAAAAGAAAAGTTACGGTCTGCATAAATAAGAATTCATTCCAAAGTTAACGGGCTCATTAAATTTTTAATATCGGGAATCGTTTACGGTCCCTTAAGTGATATTTAAAAAAAATAATTTAAAGTTTTAATAAATCGGACGGGCATTTTCAATTCCAGATAAGAGGAGCGTAGATAAGCATTGTTTATGTTGCTGATACACCCAAATTTATGATCACCAAAATTTTATAAAACCGGCCCTCGGCACGACGGACGGAGTCGCCACCGGGGAAAAATTAACTGCCTCCGCTACCATAAGCCTCAATATAGATTAAAAACTGATTGATTTAATGATCGTGTTTAGTATCGAGCAGGTGATTATCAGACAGATAATTAAGTGACCATATAATAGGAACATTTTATTGTTGATCACAAATCCATTGACAGCGATTTTTAAATTAGTAAATTAATTGATGTAAAAGATAATTAAATATTTGTCAATTTATGTGAAATTACCTGTAGTGACATAAACAATTTAAACAATTAAACATTAAATAACGCGAAATTTGAATATACACAAAACAAATCGCCTAGTGAACTGTGAATATGAAATACTCTCATTGTTTACAAAATTTGACGATGATCAAATAACATACATTCAACACACACAGAACCGGGTCGAAAAACAAACGACCCGATGAGATATTACCAATTAAATAGATATTATAATAATATGAAGTATTGAACCGAATCCACAGTTCATGCGTTCGCTAATTATTCAAATATTGCTTTTATTAACCGACTACGAGGAGGCTGGAGGAGTGTTATGGTTTTTGTACTGATTGAACTTGTAAATTATCAAAAATACTCAACTCGAAGCTACAAATTTTCATTCTTGTATCCTCCTGCAACCAAATAATTAATTTCCAATTTATATCTGGAGTCTAGCTCAGAAGCTATTAAGTAGACAAATATTTGTATATTACCAAATTAGTTGAGGTAATCGCATTAACAGTAACTTAGTTTGCGATAAAGAAAATAATCCCTACTACGTGACCCATGAACAACAATGCAAATGAAAACTTAATTACACAAAGTGGCTATCGCTACTGGATACTAACAATAGCTTGTATCCTCCCACAGAGCTCTAATACCCTAACGATATTAATTTTACCACATCGCAAGAAACTACAACCTCGTAGGAGGCCTATGAAAATAATAACCGATGTTCTTGCAATGTATAACAGGCGCCATAAATGGTAACCAATTTGAGATACAATGTTGTGCGTAGGCGATACGCAGATAAATACCCCATGAAAACTAACGGCGAAACCGAGTATTGGCAACCATGTTAAGCAAATAGACTGTGGTGTATATAAAATTTTAATTAGAAACTTATTTTAACATAGTTTAATAAACGTTTAGAAAAACATAAATTAGAAGACTCTATAGAAGGACATAATGTGCTGTATGATTTAAGGCTTATTAAGTATACCTAGTAGGTCTGATCGGAGGCTCACCTGACTAGACTCGTGCACACACACGGAAAAGCCCAAAACAAGGCCAGCCCCCCTAGACAAGTGGCAAGCGACTAACGCTACAAAATGTATGCGATTTGACATAAGTCATCGCTTCGCTAGCGAATCGGCTTGAAATCATTCCAACTAGAATCTAGAATTCTAGATTGATCTGTCTTCTCGTATATTATGAAGGCTTTAAGCACGCACTATGCTTTAAAATCTCTAATAAGGTTGGTTGGATACATGAAATCATCAGTATTATCCAAAAATTACATCGCGTATAACATTATCCTAGCCGTGGGTAGTTGGGTACACGCTTGCAGCGACATTTACAAATGCTAGCCATCAATTAAATTCAAATTCTTGAAATCTGGTTTGCATAGTGCTTCACACGCGTTAACAAGCAATTCCAGTTGTTTATTTTCTAGTACTTAACGAAATATGTGAAAGTGAAAGTGTAAACTCCTTCAAATAATCAAGCAAGGAAAAGGGGCAGGTAGAAGAATTTTTGGTCAAGATTTCGAGACAGTGGTTGGGAAA
Source organism: Plebejus argus (assembly GCA_905404155.3). Lineage (NCBI taxonomy): Eukaryota > Metazoa > Arthropoda > Insecta > Lepidoptera > Lycaenidae > Plebejus > Plebejus argus. Next base: position 8,586,815 of record FR989941.1, on the reverse strand, counting down.
AAGCACCCGCTATTGCCAACCTCCCAAAAAAGACGGCACATCTATCCATAAAATAAGAGTACAAGAAAAGATATAGGCTACTTTTTTGCTGGTCAATTTACGGTTCCCTCGGAATATCTACGCAAGCGGAGCTGCACGGAACGTCTATTTAAAAACAAGATGTTACTTAACGAGTACAGAATAAAAACAAACGATTAATACGTTAAGCTAATCGATTTGTCATGACGTGGGTCGAGTGGGGTCGCGGCGTGCGGCTACATTTCGTCCCATTATTCGGACAGATGCGCTTCGACGCCTCAACCCTTTGACGGAGGCCATTAGCATTGAGAGCCTCGTTGATCCCGTCTGTTAATTACTGACCTAAGCATTAACTAGCACCCAATTAGGAAATGTCCTAATGTATCGCTGAGCCGAATTTATGCTTCCTCGATAAAACGGACCCCTGTAAATCTATCGGAACGTTGAACTTCATCAAAGTCGAGGGAATCCTTCGGGCGGAAGATTTTCAAACAAGGAACGATCATACGGCTGACACATCAGAAATCGGGGCGGCCGAATCGCCAAATAAAACTGTTGATTACGTTCGTTCGTGCAAAATTACGGTACGTCAATCGGAATTTTATTTACTCGGTCGTACGAAAAACAAATATGATAGCTTTTAATTTATGAACGCGCCCGTTGTGCCTTGATCAACCGAATTTATAGCCGTTGAGTAAGTTACGAGCAGATTGGCAGCTTCATACTAATATCCGTGGTCGATCAACTGCACACAGAAACAAGCCACATTAATGCAATGTACCTAATATTGTGGTGGTTGCAACTAAGTTGCAACACTTGCAGCTTCTGATGAGATTAGATTTGGCTTTATAATTTTACGACCGTATTTGAAGTGTCAACACTATTTATAAGTACTTATGTAAAAATTAATTTGGAAATACTAAAACAACGAACTCTACTATATTACTATTTATGTAATATATCCGAGGAAATTGATTCCTAGGCAGTTGACAGACCAACGTCATTTGGTCGGATCATGTCAATTGAATGATATTTGTGATCTGTCGGCTGAGTTTGACGTAACGCGACCAAACTACGTCGCGTTCCCTATCTGCCTAGGAATCAACTTCTCTGATAGTACCAACTTGATGTTTCCCGAAAATTCCTTCGCGCATTTTTATGCGACATAAACTATCCAAATTCCAATATTATCCTGTCGCGAAATCCTAAGTATTTTTACACCTTTCATCTAAATCAATTAAGTGATTTAAGCATAAGGAGGTAACACCTTTTGCATTTATTTTATAAGATAATAATATAGATCTACATTCCATGAACTGAAACTCAACCTGCTGACCGAAATTAGACATAAAGAGTGCTCTACTAGATTCGATAATAGGTACCAACTACCAACTACCGAGTGTTCCTTCTACACGGATACCTCTTCGATCGGCCCCACGTTTCGTGATTGGTATTTTATTTGATCTTTTCATACGAGCTCGTTTGCGCCGTGACGATGGTGTTCGAGCAAATGGAGATATCGTATCTGTCATATCGGGAATATATCGTTTGACAGTTTTATTGCGATTGCACGAGATGACCAGATAAGAGCCAAGGGCGGATACCTTAGAGGCGTGTACGCACTAAGACCTCCATAGTCTAGAATAGCAACGTGACGCGTAGATGCGATGCATTTTGAAAATGAACCATTGGAGCACAGAGTCCGCCAACGACGGATACGAGTCTTTCAATTCAATGACAACCTTCTTGCGTAGGAAATAAAATGAATCGCATTGCATCAGCGCATCACGTCCTAATGTGAGCTGAGTACCTATTGAGTACTGAGTAGATACTGAGTACTGACCCTTAGAAGATAATAGTATCATCAACATAATTGCCAAAATTTAATGAAAGCGCGTTACGGCTACACTGAGACATTTAAATATTACTTAACTTTAGTTTACTAAAGAGTTTGATAGAAAATGTACGAGCTAATACATAATAAAGTCGACTTTATTAAATTACATTTTATCTATAATATAATATCTTTTTCAGTGAAATAAGTTAAATCATCTCAGTTTGTTAAATGCTAACCTACTATTTGTTCAATGTATCACTTGCTTGTATAAAAAATTTGCTTTTAAATAATTTAATAGTCGCTTAGTGTGTAAAACACTGAGGCATATTTTCATGTTCTATTATTTGGTTTCGCTTTACCAAATTAAAAACATTGCTTTGGGCATCGATTGAATCGTGTACCAATATTGTGTTCGAGGAATCTTCCATGAGTTCCAAGTCTTAATTGGATCAATGTTACTTTTATTCCTGTAATTTATTATAACAAAGGAAATCATGATTATTATATTGACTTCATTTGGCAGTAAATGTAATAAGGAGGATACTATTTTTTGTGTGTATGTGTGTCTGTCTGTCTGCCTGCCTATTTGTCTGTCTGTTACCTCTTCACGCTCAAACCGCTGAAGAGATTTTGCTGAAATTTGGCATGGAGATACTTTGAGTCTCAGGAAAGGACATAGGAAACTTTTTGTCCCGGGAAAATGTACGGTTCCTGCGCGATAAACGAGTTTTGGCGCAACGGAGTTGCGGGCGTCATCTAGCTTGTAAATATTTTAGGAGCAACTTAAAAACGTATTTAATTTCGTTAAACTACTTAAAATTGGCACTTTCAGACTAAGAAGTAATAAACTTTATACTTACCTACTCGTATTCTCACCAGGAAATGGAAAATATTTTATGTTTTTAGATTAAGGTGACGCCATGTTAAAGTAAATAAAAGCGGCCAAGTGCGAGTTGGACTCGCCCATGGAGGGTTCCGCAGCAGCAATAAGGTTAATTTTTATGAAATTATATTATTTTTGATTTATTTTTATATTTCAGTCGATTTAATGAAATTTAGATTAAGGTTTACTATTTATGACGTATAAAAAAAACTACTGGCTAGATCTCGTTCAAACCAATTTTCGTTGGTAGTTTTTATAGTAATATACATCATATATTTTTTTTAGAATTATCATGCCTCTACTTTAGAAATTAGAGGGGGGGGGGACACACATTTTTCCACTTTGGAAGAGTCTCTCTCGCAAACTATTCAGGTTAGAAAAAAATGATATGAGAAACCTCAATATGATTTTTGGAGACCTATCCATAGATACCACACACGCATAGGTTAGATGAAAAAAAAAATTTTTTGTTTCATTAAGGTTTACTATTTATGACGTATAAAAAAAAACTACTGGCTAGATCTCGTTCAAACCAATTTTCGTTGGTAGTTTTTATAGTAATATACATCATATATTTTTTTTAGAATTATCATGCCTCTACTTTAGAAATTAGAGGGGGGACACACATTTTTCCACCTTGGAAGAGTCTCTCTCGCAAACTATTCAGGTTAGAAAAAAATGATATGAGAAACCTCAATATGATTTTTGGAGACCTATCCATAGATACCACACACGCATAGGTTAGATGAAAAAAAATTTTTTTTGTTTCAGTTGTACCTATGGGGACCCCTAATATTTTTAATATTTTTCCATTTTTGCATCAAAATCTTAATGCGGTTCACAGACTACATCTACTTACCAAGTTTCAATAGTATAGCTCTAATAGTTTCGGAGAAAAGTGGCTGTGACATACGGACGGACGGACAGACAGACAGACAGACAGACAGACAGACAGACAGACAGACAGACAGACAGACAGACAGACAGACAGACAGACAGACAGACATGACGAATCTATAAGGGTTCCTTTTTTGCCATTTTGGCTACGGAACCCTAAAAACCGTGTTGGATGTGTTTTAGATTGCTTGTTTTCTATGCTAGGCTGGTCCGGCCTCTCTTAAAAAACAAGCAATGGAACAGCAAAAAATGTAAGGGCGTAGCGACAAAATGGTTTTTGTCGCGTAATTTAAAAACCATAAATACATTTCATATACGAGGCTATGGGCAAATTAAAGTGTATACTAGAACCAATTTATGTACAAATTTTGGAAGCTTATATCACTCTCCTCTGTTGGCAAAATAGGAATCCCTTTCTTTACAGAGGTCTTATTGATTGATTATTCTGTGTGATAAAAGTTGACCAATCGTGTTATGCTTTGGGTAATTCAAAGACAAAGACATGATGAATACTGACAGTGAACTTTAATTTCTTAGCTTTAGTCATTGCTGAGAAAAATGGACATCGCTACAGCCAAATTATCAAGGCGTCACCTTAAGTGCAAGATAACTATTATTAAAAGTATCTAAATAACATAAATTCATATTGTATAGCATATAAATTAATTTTGATTTCAAATTAATTTCAATTTGAAATTAAAATTAATTGATATGCTATAAAATATGAAGACTAAGAAGTAATAAACTTTATACTTACTCTTATTCTCACCAGGAAATGGAAAATATTTTATTTTTTAGATTAAGTGCAAGATAACTACTATCAAAAGTACCTAAATAACATGAATTCATATTTTATAGCATATAAATTACTTTTGATTTATTTTTATAGATTTCCTGGAAATTTACAATGTTTCTCATTTTCCATCTACTATTTGCATCAAATTATTATTGTGCCGAGAGACTAACTTTAGTATGCACCTAGATTTGCTATCAAAATATTAGTCATTCCTTGTGACTTAAGTCTTTGTTAATCTGAAATAGATCAATTGAACGACAATTCGTTAAAATTACAAAAATGATCGATCCGTCTGTCTATGCACACCCAATCGCCCAAGCTGTTCATATTCCATCTCTCAAAACTTTAAACGAAAACGATACTCGATGACAATTAAACACAACTCATTTACTGTCATCATTCCTCATTACTGCCGGTCAATTTACTTATCTCACCTTATCAGATGGACGCCGGATCTCGCCGCCATTTATAGCTAATAGAGCAAGAGCCAGATGCAGCCAGACCTTTTTCATTTCATAAATTAAGAGTGTACAAAGTACACGTGTCGGAAGTGAAACTTCTGTCCAAAATTGTAACGGCATCGTGACGCAATATTGTCATTACTTCGACTTTTTATGACGAGACTTTGAAATTTCACTCTCAACGCGCCTAAAGAATTTTAATTCAAAAGCTAAAACTTTTTCCGTACATGTCCCCTAGAGGTAAGAACGACGACCAGCATAGGTAATAGGAGGTATCAATTGGTAAAGATCTACATATCTTCCGTTAAAATATAAAGCTCATTTTTTTATAAAATATTTTTCGGGATAACTCTAGGAATCGCGTCTTCCCCTGCCAGAGACTAATGACAGTTGCATCCACTGCCACACACATTTAGGCTCAAATACTTTAGGTCTAGCCGCTCCTGGCTCTTGGTCCATAAGTAACCGAGTATGTAATTGGTCAGTAGCGAGTAAAAATGTACTTTATTGCCGTCATAAGTCAACCCGTCGTGCGATTTGTTACACTTACATTCATCGCTTTTAGCTACTCGTATTTTACAATGATATACTTTTATATTTATCCTTTTTCATGGGGTATTTTTTATAGGCGATGATTCGGCTGTTTCGATGCTATATTTTGTTTAAAATATATTTTTTAACATCTGTCACTCGCAACTTGAATTTCTTGCATCAATATTTGTCTACATGTATTTATTATAACCGACATAAAGGTACGCTTATACGGGCAATAAAATTGCTCAATTCCAGTCAATTTTCGTCAACTATGACGTCACGACTACATCAAGCAATTTGCGGCAACAAGCAGAAATATTGCGCAATACAATTGCCTGGAATTTCCAAGCCCATCGGATATTCGTCAATTCGTATCTGCGACATTGAGCGATATGAAATATCTGGAGCAATTAGAAGCAATGTCGCCGAAATAATTGCCGCAATTTATTGAAATTGCTAGCTAATTGTTCTAGATTCGATCGGTTTATTCGTGTCGCCGAGCAATTATTGCCGCATTTGTTGCTCGTGTAGCTCGCATCCTAACTAAGTGCTACTTCTAACACTTTGTTGGATACTCGTAATAATTGTCATCGAAATTGCAAAGCTCTCGATGTAGATCATGGGAATTCATAGACGAATTTATATGCCTCTTTACACGGCCATTATGAACCAACGTGAAGAGACTGTATAATAGAACTACAAACTGATTAATACATCATATTGTAGAACAAATAACCACTCAATAATACCATCAGTATTCGGTATATTACTATTAATGGAACAAGATGTAGTAGGTGGAGTAGTATCGTAATGCAGCGCCATCAGTCAACACATTAGCGAAATTCGAGATGCGGCTTTATTTATCATTAATTAATTAACCCACTAGCCAAGTAGTCGGCAAACATCAGCCGGAGTGTTGTCATATCTCTCGATAAAATTTGTTCTCCATTAATAATATACTACGGAACTCTACGAACTACTAGTACAATAGCCGTAACAATGGAGGTATAGAAGTTAGCTAAAAAAAACGTAATATATACGGTCGAATAGAGAAACTTCTTCCTTTCTTGAAGTCGGTCAAAAAGAAAGAGAAGTTTTTAAAGAGAGAGAATAATATCCCCAGTCTTTCTCACGCACACGGGATGGCTAAAAAATTATGCCTGCCACTACAGTTTCGTTTTTATCCTCAATTTTATTTATAAAAAAAAAACTCAGTTATAAAATGTTTAGTCTAAGCTCTAATGCAAAATCAATTCTAGCCACCATACACGAACAATTTATATGTAAATGTGAGGTAATGATCCGTATCGGTTGTGATATTTATTTTAATGGTTATGAGTGCTAAATAAAGAAATAAAAAGAAATAAAATGGTGTCAAAATCGAATTTCTCAAAACGACTACATAATTACCTGTAAGATTTAATTTTATTGCAGATAAAGCGTGTTTTTATCTTTAAATAAAATCTCTGAACTTAATAAAATATTTTGGGTGTCGGTGGACTCAGATCTGGGAGATTTCTGTAACGATAATTATTTTGGAAAGGCCTAACATATTTTAATTGATGTACAAAATAATAGATACATATTAAGTGGAAACCAAATCGAAATAGTGTAGCTTGGGAAAGAAGGTAATGCGTTACAAAGGAACTATTTATTTTGGTAAGTTGGTGGAATAGTTTTACAGTTAATTTCAGCAATATTATAGACTATACTAGTCCCCCTAGTAATAAAAGTAATAATTATGCAATGGATATTATGTTATTCGTCTTTGTCTAATACATTGGAAAAGTAGTTCGAAAGGAAAATTAAACATTACATAGCTTATTCATTCGGGTTTTTTTTTTCTAGTAAGAGGTTAAAAATACTTATCTATAATTACATAATATGATAAAACTGTGGAAATGAAAATTCTGTTCAGTATTTAATTATGTATTAAAAAGATATTCAAAAAATAATAAGCGGGGGGTCACTACATACGCTATAGAAGCCAAAAATGTGGTTAGTTTTTGCCTGTCTGTATGTTTGTTCCACTGTCACACGAAAACTACTGATCCCATTTGAATGCGGTGTTCACAGATATATTTGTCATCTTCCAACTTAACATCTGGTGTTTAAAAATTTTCCCCCCACCCCTCTAAGGGGACTAAAGAAGAGGTCAGATTTTGTATCAAACTTTTTTCTTCAACACGAAAACTACCTATCCGATGTGCATACGATTTTCGCAGATACTATATTTCTTTTCTTCCAACTCAACATCTGGTGTGTAAAAATCCCTCATCACCCCTCTAAGGGAACAAAAGAGGGGGTAAGATTTTGTATCAACTGATGAAGTAGAAATATTTTAAATGGCAAAACAACGCTCGCCGGGACAGCTAGTAAGTTATAAATTATGACTTAAGAGTTATGACCCTTTATTTGAAGTTATGCGAATAGACATAAAGAAAATAAAGACAAAATAAACTGATGATGATTCCACTTAGCATAATATAATAAAACCTGCCATCATTCGGACCTCCGTCAAATAAATATAAAACTTTAGGTCCTTTCGGTTGTACAATCAAAGAAATGGAATGTTTAACATCTCATCGTACTTCTGAAATAAATAATAATTATTATACTACTTTATCCCGATGAGGTATTTATTTCATGACAGTAGAAAATGGACAATAAGATTATTAAAAAATTAAACAACTGAATATTATGACATTACATACCAACTCTAAACAGAAACATAATATTATTTTATTCAGACGCAGTATATTTTTACAATGAGTCTTTTCCACGTTAGCCATGGCCCATGGCCAATGATGGACCAATACGCGATCACCTACGTATATAGGACCCTATTTGTCTATGATGGCCCATGATCAAAGTCTATTTTGCAATGTGCTTGCTATTATAGAGCCTGCTCGGTTAGCTTACTGCCCAACATGGACTTACCATAATATATTTTATTCGTACGAACTACGAAAATTCGTACATTTAATGTCCTCAGTTGCCATGGCAACGTCAAAAATGTTACCAACTGTACACGGTTCACGCTCCCGTGCGCACGTAAATAAGGCAACATTCTGCGGACCCCGAAATCGGCACATCGCATCTCTGACGGACGGACGGACGGACAAAAAGGTTTCGCGTCTGAAATCGCCACATCAACGGCGGAGACGGGCTAATCAGATATTCAAAGATCCCGATATGGGATTAGTCATATCGATTAAATCACACAACGTTGGCTGCCTCCTACACTATATTCATTAGTGTTCTTTTTCTTTGAAACTACGCATGGAAACGAGTTTTTTTTCCTATTAGGAATTTTAGCTATAATATCGCTTGGCGTTATGTGGCGCATTATGAGCCAATAAGCAATTGCTAGCATGTGCCTATTAAATGTCTATGACGGCCTATGACTGACGTCGACTGTGCTTGTCACATCACAGTGGCAAACGTGGTTAAAGGTTATCCATTTTGACCCAACATGAACCTTTATATCTTTTTATGACTATTAATTTTTCTAGTAAGTATAATATTATCTAATGTTACTTCGATATCACCAAGCTAGAAAGCATGTTTATACAGCATGACTGGTGAGACATGTTCAATACTCGAGGACGTGATATTTGGCTATTATATTAGTTGAAAAAAAATAATATAAAAAAATAATATCAATTGATCACTGAGTAAATGTAGCTTAAAGTTAAATAATTATTTACCCAACGCATGGACACCGCGCGCGGCAGTAGTAGCGCGCGGCGGGGGGGAGCACGCCGCCGCGCGGCCGCATAGTAATTTACTAAGTGTCCGTGATTCATTTCTTTAAAGGGAAATTTGGTCAAAAATTAAGTACCTAATTTTATTACATATTTATAATGAGAATCGAGTACTGAATACTCTCCTTAAATATCGGTATTGTCTCCACAGTCATGCTGTATAAAAAATCTGCCGAGTGCGAGTTGGACTCGCACTAATTATTACTGTTGGACTAAGAGAGTAGAATCAGTGTTGCTCTATTATTATTTAATAGTTATACCTACATCGACTCTGTTTTCGACTATAGTATGTTTTTATGAGTTGCAACTTGCGACTGTATGTAGATTGATCTGAGATGGCGTGTAGTTGATCTTCTACACTTTTTTTTAATAATAATTTATTACAAAGCGCAGTATGCAGCGCAAACTTTACTTTTATGGATATTCAGTCTACTCTAGAAAATACTGGGAAAATCTTGAGATTTGAGAACTACAGTAGGTACATATACAGTGTGTTTCACAAATGATTGCGAACTTTACAATCTTATAATTCATTTTGTTACGCTTTCCTTTTTAGATGTTATAGGGTAATATAACTAGACCACGGTGGCGTTAATAACTTTAAATATTATATTATGAGTGGGCCTATATGGGGCACTAAAAGTGCGTACAATTTAAGCCTCGACATGGCGCGTCTCTAAGATTAAACAAAACAATTTAAAAACCATTATTTTCGTTTGAGCTTGTCTCTCTCGATCATAATTTTAATTCAAATAACTGGTTTTTTATTTTCACATAATATCACAAAATCATAAACTCATTATGATAAAAAACCAATTTCGCGCTAAATTTGTTTTTATTGCATTGTATAGATTTATGAAACATTTATATTCATTCCAAATCAGTGTCTTAATTAATAACAATTTAAAATCATTATAAATTTTATAATAGTAATAACACTAAAATATGATTTTGTTTGCAAAAACTTATAATATATTTTAAACTGCTGTAATAAAATTTGTATTTTGATTGAGAGGACACTTAAAATCTAAAAATATAATACTTAAGTGAAATACATACTGATGTAAGTTCATTAATAATTGTAGAGTAAAGATTGGTGTACCCAATGGGTAAAAAGGGGTTCTTTTTTTTTCTTTTCGATGTCTGTCCGTCTGTATTTCTCTAGGCTGTATATTATATCTCAAGAACTGCTAAAGCTAGACTCCTGAAATTTTCATAGATTGTGTATAGATATATCTATTGCCGCTATAACAACGAATACTGAAAATAAAATAAATATTTAATGGGCCTCCCATACAATAAACATGATTTTTTATGCCTTTTTTGCTCGATGTCAATAACGGCAACAGGTAGATTGTGCAGGTAGGCACTTTAAATATTCACAAAATACTCAAATAATATATCATTTTGTGCTTTAATAATTAGTAATAACATTTAAATAAAAATTATAATTAAGTGGGGCTCTCTTACAAAAAACACTTTTTTTGCGTCGAAGTCGAAACCAATTATTTAATTATAGCTTCTTTACTATAATGTACACGCAAACGCCAAACAGCAAAGTAGTATTCTCAATGACGAGAAACTTAACATTTGGTTTGACAATGAGAACACAATTTTGTAGCATTATAAGCCCGGCCACATATTGTACGATATTTCTGATCAGAAACAGTTGAACGTCCGCGCTGTCTCTTACATGTTGTACTGAGCCGAGTGAACTCGCCGGAAGGATATTTCGCATAATGTGCGGGGTGGCGATCCCGCGGAATTCAAATGTTTCTGATCAGAATTAGGACAATGTGCGGCCGGGCTTAGCAAGGCAAGGTGACTTCTATAAATTGTAAGAGTGACAGAACCCATCTTTACGTCAGTTGGTGACTGTACCATTAGAGACTCCTAAAAAATGTGTTGTGAATTGAACTCGTGAATTTTACAAATGTGTAAAATCAGCGCTATCGCCCGATACTAAGCATCTACTGGCGTTTGATGTATTTTCCAATACATTAAGCACAGCTGATCTCGCACACTTTTTATGAGTTTCCAATCTCCTCTCAAATATTTGCATCTCGGAGTTCTTACAAATTTGATTATGCTCACTTCGAGTACAAAGTGATACATAGCTAATTTTGCCGGAGAATTTTCTTCGCAAGTTACCCTGTTAGGGGCTCTGAAATTTTCACAGATTGTGTATATCTGTTGCCGCTATAACAACAAATAGGTACAAAAAACAATTAAGTTCATAATTAAGGGGGGCTCCCATATGACAAACGTGATTTTTTGGCCTTTTTAGCTCGTAATCCATAATGGCAACATGTAGACACTTGAAATTTTCACAAAATCCTCAATTATACTACGTCGCTTCATTCTTCAGATATAATAATGTCAACACAGGGTAGAATGGTAGTCCCCTTATCCTACAGGCAACTTCGCACGTTTTTAGAGAATTAAAAAAAAAAAAAAAAAAAAAAATCAGCTGTCAAATTCATCTGACAGTTGTCACTACTTATCTGGTCTGTCAAGTGTCAGCCTCATTCCCTTTTCGTGCGAGGCAACGAGCGCACACGCATTCAAAAATGCCTAAACGTAGTGCACAGGATAAACTCGAAAGCTATCGGAGAAAGATTCAGAAGATAGAAGAAAAGGAGCAACGTAAAAAAGGGCGAGAAAAGAGTTCCCGCCGTTTTCGACGTCCGTTAGATTCGTCAGATGACGAAAACAATGAAGGTATGTAAGAGTATGTGATCTTATAACAGTTCACAAATAAATTTCATATAAAAGTGATATGTGCTTAAAGACGAGTCGAAATAAACTGCGAGTTCATTTCGATAACGTGGGTAGCTGCGAGCTATCCATGAGACACTTAAGTGCTACTATACTAACGTAACAAAACGTGTTGTCTAAAAAAGACAAGTACGTTAATAACATTCTACTGTCCTCGAGACAATAGATATGTATTTCAATATCTCATCTACCCACTATTTTTCATCTACCCACAATTTTCTACCTACCTGCAAAAATCGTAAAGAAATATAATTTCTTTTTAGATACCAGTATTGTGGAGGTTAACGACATGTGTCAGCCCGACCCACCGATCCCACAAAACGGAGTGACCTCCGTCACACAAGAACCTGGCCCAGAAGCGCAGGAAGTTACAGACGAACCCATCTCTGAGATTCAGTCAGAGACTATTTTGGATTCCGAACTGCTATCTGCCCTGGGAGCTTCCACGTCGGATACGCCAGAATTCGGCGACAATATACATGACAGCTTAGCCAACTTATGGAATCCTATTTTAAAGAAGGGACTTCCAAAAGAAGATAAGGACAAACTTTTAAAGGAGTATCTCTTACCTGGAAACTGTAAACTGTTACAAGCACCTAAGCTTAACGCAGAAATATCCGCCGCTGTATCAGACGTTGTCAGATGGCGCGATAAGAAGTTGGTTCGATTCCAACATCAGCTTGGCGTAGGTACAGCGACAATAAGCAGGGGTATAAATACCTTACTAACATCGACCGACAAGGCTAAGGCGCTAAAACAATTAAGCGACGGGTGTCGGTTCTTAACCGACCTACACTATGTTTGGTCCAAGGATAGAATTAAGCTAATCACGCCTAGTCTGGAAAAGAATTTCTTGACAGTCATTCAAGATGCCGAAAGAGACGATACATTATTCGGCTCCACATTGTCTGAAAAAATAAAGGCCAGCCAGGCCATTAATAAACAGAGTTCACAGATTAAGGCGCCAATGAACCAGAAAACTGCTAGCGGCGCCGGTACTGCACAAATTTCCGCCACTCGTCCTGTCCAGGGAAACTGGCCAGGACCTTCTCGCTACCAGTCGAACAGGGGGGGGCGAGGAGGTCATCGGAAGCCGCCGGCGTCAACACCACGCCGTGCCTTTCCCCAGACCCAATCTCACGCGAGGACTGCCAATCCGTCCAGAACGCGTGCAACCCCACACTAGCACAGGTACACGCAGGTCGTATTCAGTTATATCTTACCTGTTGGTCACGTATAACTAATAACAAAGTAGTATTATCATGGATTAAAAATGGATATACTATACCATTCTGTAGTACAGTCACTCAAACAGTAGAACCTAGTTGTACACTTCCATACAAAGAAAGGTTAGACATATTAGACGCTGTAAATAAATTATTAAAATTAGGAGCAATATCGACGTGCCTCCCGGTGCGTGACCAGTTTATATCTAGAATCTTCTTAGCGCCGAAGTCGAATGGTGGCAAACGTTTTATATTAAATCTAAAGCCATTAAATAAATTTATCGTTAAAACACACTTTAAGATGGAAGATTATAGGACGGCGGCTAAACTAATTCCTCAAGAGGGTTATTTAGCTACAATAGACTTAAAAGAGGCTTACCTTTTATTGCCTATAGCTGAATCGAGCAGAAAATATTTACGATTTAAGTTTCAAAGTCCTAATTCCAATATAGTAACCACATACGAGTTCACGGCGATGCCGTATGGCTTGTCTGTGGCGCCTAGGGTTTTTACCAAAATCATGAAGGAAGTTATTACTTACCTGAGAAAACAAGGACATACGTCAGTTATATACCTTGACGATATATTATGTATTGGAGCCAGTTACAATGACTGCTTACATAATGTACGTGAAACTTTAAAAGTCTTAGAGTGTTTGGGTTTCGTCATCAATTACGATAAAAGTTCTCTAACACCATCCCAAGTATGTAAATTTTTAGGTTTCTTATATAACACAAAAGACCTTACAATGTCTTTACCATCTGACAAGAGAAATAATATTAACATTTTGCTTAAAAAATATTCAAAACTACCTAGATGTACGATACGCGACTTTGCACAGTTAATTGGTACCTTAATTGCCGCCTGCCCTGCCGCCAGGTATGGCTTATTGTATACCAAAATATTAGAAAGACAAAAATTTAATTTACTACAATTACATAATAATAATTATGAAGTAAAGATTAGTTTACCGAATGACATTCTAGCAGATCTTAACTGGTGGATTGAAAATATTTTTATAACTTATAATCCTATGAGGACGCTGTCCTATAGGAAGGAAATCTTTACAGATGCTTCCAGAACTGGCTGGGGAGCTGTATGTAGCAATGTTAAAATAAGCGGCAGGTGGAAAGTTGATGAATTAAAACAGCATATTAATTATCTAGAACTTCTAGCGGTATTTTTAGGATTAAAGAGTTTAGCTAATGAAGACAGTAATTGTTCACTACTATTACGTATCGATAATACTACGGCTATCAGCTACATTAACCGACTAGGAGGTATTCAATTTCAACACCTTAATGACCTAGCTAGATCAATTTGGCAGTGGTGCGAGAAGCGCCATATTTGGCTATTCGCATCTTATGTAAATACAAAAGAGAACTGCGCAGACGCAGAGTCAAGAAGGGTTAACCCGGATACCGAATGGGTCCTATCTCAGGAGGCTTTTTATTCTATCGTAAGTAATTTCGGAGAACCAGAAATTGACCTTTTCGCTTCTCGCAGCAATGCCAAGTGTAGACGGTTTGTCTCTTGGAAACAAGAGCCAGACGCCTTTGCCGTAGACGCATTCACCGTCGATTGGAAATCTAAATATTTTTACGCGTTCCCACCTTTTTCAATAATCCTTAAATGTTTACGAAAAATTATAGACGACGAAGCCACCGGTATCCTCGTTTTTCCAAACTGGCCTTCTCAGGCGTGGTTTCCTTTACTAGAGGAACTTAGAGTTTCTCGTATTATTTATTTTAAGCCTAGTAAATCTCTTTTACTATCTAATTCCAGCGGTCATCATCCTCTCCACCACAAACTTACCCTGGGTGCAGCGGAGCTGTGCGGGCGGCGTTCGCGCTCAGGGGTGCCCCACCGGAGGCGCTCGACCTGATGTTAGCGTCTCTGTCCGACAACACTGTTAAGCAATACAGCGTAACCCTTAAGCTGTGGTGGCAGTTTTGTACAGAACGCTCTATTGATTTTTATAATGGACCAATATCTTCGGTCTTATCCTTTTTAACAGAACAATTTGCAAAAGGTTGTTCTTACGGCTCCCTTAACAGTCACCGTTCGGCGCTGTCTTTATTATTGGGCGATCGCTTGGGCTCCGATGAATCTATCAAACGTTTGTTGAAGGGAGCATATAAGCTAAAACCCAATCGACCGAAATACACGTCGACATGGGATCCTCAGCTAGTCCTAGATTTTATCTCTTTATGGTATCCTAATCTTAATCTTAGTATCGAAAAGATTACAAAGAAATTAGTAACTTTATTAGCAATTTGTACAGCACATCGCGTACAAACTTTTACTCTTATAAAACTTGAAAATATTTCGATTTCCAACAATGGAGTAAGTATAGCCATAACAGACATTATTAAAACGTCTGCCCCCGGAAGAGACCAACCGGTTTTATTTCTACCATTCTTTGTGCAGAATCCGAACATATGTCCCGCTTCAGCCCTCAAAGATTACATTTTTATGACTAAAAATGTGAGGCACTCGAACGTGGGTAAACTTTTGCTGACTTACAAGAAGCCGCACAAAGCTGCCACTTCTCAATCTGTAAGCCGCTGGATCAGACAAGTGTTGTCGGACAGCGGCGTAGATGTCGGCACGTACGGCGCGCACAGCACGCGGCACGCGGCTACGTCTGCGGCGCACGCCGCCGGTCTCGGCCTGGACGTGATCCGCAAGACGGCAGGCTGGACGAGTGCGTCCAGTGCCTTTGCCCGGTTTTACAACAGACCGATTTTAAGCGAAGGCGAATTTGCCAATACGGTAGCATTCCGTAATTAATTATTTAGTGATTAATCAACGATAAGCCTGTATAAGTTTATTATTCTCCCATTATAAAGAATTAATGTTGATGATTTTTTGTACAATATTTTCTGGAATAAAAATATTGATTAGTTTATCCTGTTTGCTTATTTATTTCACTTGAAAAAGAAACAAAACTTAATGCTCTAAACATCTACCCTGTGTTGACATTATTATATCTGAAGAATGAAGCGACGTAGTATAATAAATGATCAAACGAACTTCTCAAGTGAAGTTCGATCATTATTATATAAGTCGCTTCATTCGATGATATAATTTCCCATCCCACCCAGAATAAAAATATCAAACATAGATATTTATATTGAAACCCGTGATTAAGTTTTGTTAAAATCTCTAAAGAATGAGGCTGACACTTGACAGACCAGATAAGTAGTGACAACTGTCAGATGAATTTGACAGCTGATTTTTTTTTTTTTTTTTTTTTTTTTATTCTCTAAAAACGTGCGAAGTTGCCTGTAGGATAAGGGGACTACCATTCTACCCTGTGTTGACATTATTATATCATCGAATGAAGCGACTTATATAATAATGATCGAACTTCACTTGAGAAGTTCGTTTGATCATTTATTATATGTGTACTTTAATATTTAATAATGAAATTAAAATTAAATACATAATTAGGGGGGATCCCATACAAAAAACACAACTTTTCCATACTTTCGCTGTGTAACGGTACGGGACCCTTCGTGCGCGAGTCTGACTCGCACTTGGCCGATTATTTCGTTCATGTCAAGTTTCACTCGCTTGCCAGCTTACACTTTTTTATTTTACTGTAAGGCTTCTTACAGACGAACAGCACTTGTCGACAGCACATGTCGACGGCAGTCGCTGGATTTTTTGTTTTTTTTTGACACTGGCGTCGACACGTGTCGTCGCAGCGTGCCGCCAATTGCCGTCGACTGCCATCGACGAGTGCCGTTCGTCTGTAAGCGCTTTAAATCCCATCTCCACGTTGGGTCATGATGGATGGCCACGATTGCCACAAATATTGCACATATTATAAAGTAAACATCCAGACGTCGTCGAATCAGAAATTAATATTTTGTAGTAGTAGCTATTTGAAAAGTTGCAAAGGTGGAGTTTATTATTTTGTACATATTAAAATCATAATTCGACAGTAATTTTATTACCGATTTTCATCCTCATTGGAACTACATAAATACACAAATACCTACCCCAATTCCCAATAACAATAAACTGAAAATTATCGGCCCCATGACAAACTTTGAAAATTATGATAGTCATAAAAATATTAAACTCGCGAGACCCCGACTTAATCGATTTCCTCAAAGGAATAAGTTTTCGAACTAAAACCAACAAAGCCTCGTATAGCCTTTATAGGCTGCACGTTTATTGACAGTAAATCCGATATAAAAAACGATTTTTACAACGTCCCTCATTAAAGCGGCCATTTTGTAAGAATGCTTTACGCTCCTTTGATTTACGCACTGTTGTACACCTATCATTTCGAAAGTTCCCTCGTTAGGGAACCAAGGAATTTCTGATTATCGATTTGTTTTGGATTAAATTAAAGAAATAATGATATTTTATTTTAGTTTAATAAAGAATAAAAAACCTTCCTTTGTAGATTTTAATTATATTTGACCATTATTTGACTACCCACTATGAAACTTGCGTTGCAATTTGGAAATATCAGTTTTCAAAAAAATGTAAAATGTATTTTAAGTGAAAACTTTTTAACATAAAAACGTGATAATTTTATTAAATATTTAATAAATTAGCAAACCCAAAAATTGCAATCATAACCGCGATACGGCGTAACAATAAAAATATTTAGTGGCTACCATAAAAGTCGTCGTATATTACAATATATTTGATTTAATTGCATAAGAAAATCGTAAATAAATATATTATGCGCTATAGCACACGAAGTTTATTGCGGTACAAACTGGATTATGTATTCACTCCTTTATGGACTCACAAAAAGAACATACATATTATTAATATTAAACAGTAATAAACATGTCCCACAAATTATATCTAAGATGTTTCTTACTTCATTAAATCAAAGTGTGAATGGAACTATGGACTGGGCTAAGACCGACGTTTTAAAAATACATCCCCAATAGAAAAAAGTTGTGACTTGTGAGTTGTGACTTAATAAGAACCTCAGTAACCACTAACCAGACGTTAATAAGGTTTGAAATATTCTTTCAAATATCAACACGAGATGTAATCGTAGTGAAGTTAGTCAAAAGTCAGGTACAAGTTATATTAAGACTTACAATATGTCATATTAATACATTCATGATGAGTTAAGTTCGGGCAAATAGAGGCGAGCCGTGTCAATATTGGGAAAGTACTTTATGCAAGCGAATTTCAATTAGTTGGAACAAAGCGATGCTAAGTAGTGTTGCCTTGATATCGAATCTTGTTATCGCTCGAATTTTAAGACGTAATTAAGATGGCGACCAATTCCTTACTTCGATTTTCTTTGCAAATGAACATTGATCTAGTTTTGATTAAGTCTTAATCTTTTGTTTTTTAAGGGCCTATGCTGTCCCACAAAGTAAAGACCTCCTCGAAGCCTTCCATTCCTCCCGATTCAACGCAACTATAGGCCAGTCTAGGTCTGAATCTTATAAAACAGAAAATTTAATTCTTATTCAAGCAGTCAAACGAATTATTATAACGATGATTATTGAGATGATTATATCATTCGAAGTAAAATCATCAACGAATATAAAACGAAATTAATTTGTGGAGTATACAAACATTATACTATTATTATTCCACTTATACAATATACATATTATACGCATTTCACCTAGTAGATAGTTTCCATTACAATAACGTAGAGCAGCGGTCGGCAACACGCGGCCCGAGAACGTCTAAAGTATGAAATACACGGTCGCCAACGGCGGTCGTCAACAGCAAAAAATAGTATGCGCGTTGCCAGCCACACGGTTGCCAACGTGTTGTCAACCAGTTTTTCATTATAGACTGCGTGGTCGTCAACCGCCGTTGACGACCGTGTATTTCTTGCTTTACTTGCGGCCCGTGAAGGTTTTATGAATAAGATAATATGTGTATCAAAAACATTAATGATTAAACAATGTCTTCTAATACTGCCAGTACTTATCGCCACTTAAGTACGTAGCTGTTTGTGCCATTTTTAATATAAACTTATTTCCTAATATATTTTTAATATAAGCTTCTAGGCCTCTAGGGTTAATACGAGTATGATGCCTGCGGCCCGCCGTTAGTTTGTTTTGCCACCTTGTGGCCCTTGCCTGCCAAAAGGTTGCCGACCGCTGTCGTCGAGTTTGGACCACATAACACAACACTGTAGGTCTCGCAATTTCGCAGTGTAAGCACCGCATAATATAGCTAGATGACTCATTAATTGTCACCGGCGAAACGCATTGTATAAATCTCGCAACTAAGCCTGCGGAAGTGTCGCTTTATAAGTCGTAAATCAGGTGGCTTATCGGCGGACTCGACCGTCGCGTCGGCGAGCCTGTTCAAAATATGCAATACCCTTATTCTCCAAAAACAAGACAATACTACATTTTAATATATTTTATGCGTTGTAATGTTTGTGTTAATATCGATTGTCGATAAATTCGATAAGTGAAATCGCGGAAATAAAAATGGTTTATACACCACTATGAATAATATTGGGATTTGTAAGCGCCTGGGGGATTTTATTCTTGGCCTAACATACGATCAAATCTGTATTGTTAGTCGATTTTTATTTGTGATCGCCTCTACATTACAACGGTTTTGATATTCGCGATAGATACAGTTACATTTCTAAATCATATTGAAATGTGGAATTCTTGTGTCACCAACCTTTGACTTAATAAATCAATAATTATTATTGTCTGTCGAAATATAACTGTACTGATACTGTAATGTGTAAATATAAAAAGCCAAAAGGAACGGTTAATCTACAGTAAGCTATTAACGATTATTATTAAAGTTTATGCACTTCTGACCTCACAAAAACCATCGGTCACAGTAACCCGTAAATTAAACACGTAAAAAATATAAATAAAGAACTATACACGCTATTTGCTCTGCGGAATTGTGCCCGCGAGCATTGTTTGCGCAGCACGACAAATTGTTCATGTGTGGGAATTTATATATGTCGCAATTTAAATTGTCATCAATCACTAGCGAAGCCCGCAGCTCCGCACGCGCGAATTCGGAATCATTACTTAACGCCTCACGAAACTGCGTAATGAACGTTATTTCTGTTGTGAAATCACAAAAAATGCGAGCAACGCGCGAATAGGTGTTACCGGAATTAGCATCCCCCATGAAAAGGAGATTATACATTAGCGCTATATCGCGTCGTTTGGTGACAATATTGTGTACAGAAACAACGCTCACGCGTTGTTTTATTTTCTAAACCATTTTCAAGGTTCCGTACCCAAAGACTTTGTTGTCCATCCGTCTATCTGTCTATCTGTCTGTCTCCAATTAGTATCTTAAGCTGTATAAAATGTAGAGCAGCCATTAGAAATCACATTCAATAAATTAGAAATCACAATATCTGTGGAATCGATTTATCTATAGCTTTGTACTTTGTACAAACATTTACACAATATAAGGGCATAGGGATCTTTAGTATTATAGCTTTATGCAAAAATTTCCCCACAGGCCACAGGAATGACAATTAAAAAAGCCACTACCCATATTTCCAATTTGCGAAAACAAACAAATCCGCGACGCAATCACTACTGGGATTTAATACTAATTTGGTATTCTCGACACGTCAGTTCTCGGGCACAATTCGTGAACTGACACATTAAAATACAGCCGAGCATGACCGCTCTCGCGATAGTGTAAGCATATTAAATCAAAGCCTGACGCCTGTCAATCATTCCCGACACGGGGAGAGCACTTTGGCTAATTTGATATCTAATTTTAGCACGCATTATGTGGCCTTTGAATTATTAACTTGCATAAGACCATTTGTCCAACGTGTGCCGCGGTCACCGACTAAAATTGATTAAAATGTCACTTGATGTTAGGTTATAGGTTTCTGTTGGTTCGATTCCCGCGTTAGGACAATGCAGGCTGATCACCTGATTGTCTGACAAGTAAGATGATCCATGCGTCGGATGGGCATGTAAAAAGTCGGTCCTGCGCCGTGTCGGTCTGCCGTCCCACTGGGTTATGAGAGTAAAGGAATAGAGAGTGCTCTTGTGTACTGCGCACACGCTTGGGCACTATAAAATTACTCCTGCGTAGCTGGCCTGGTTTCAATGAAACCGGCCACCGTCACCGAAACCGGTGTGGGTGCTATTATTATGGGTTTCATTCTGCTCTACACCACTACAAAGCAGCGGCAGCATGAGTCGCTAGCTCATTGTCAGTAGAAAATGAAACTTAGAATGAGGCCAAACGAGCGCAATTTGTGAGTCGTGAGTCGCAGAATTTCGGTCGACAGAAATTCTGCTGCATTCAGTTTCATAGAAAATTCCTACTTTATTCACACGAGCATTCAGTCTCATTTGTGAGTCATGATTTGTATGAAAAAATATTAACGCGACCGAAATTCTGCGACTCACGATTCACAAAATGACGCACGTTCGGCCTCACCCTTATTGTCTAGAGGCATTTTATTTCAATTTTTGTCGGTGACGTCCGTTGGCGACAGTGGACAAACGGGAAAACAATCGTTTGACGATAGTAGGTTTAACTAATGCTCTTTGTACTAGTTCTGTGACATAGTTTCGTTCCGTTTTCAACTATACTATGTTTTTAAATCTGTACTAAGCGGCTACTAAGTATTTTGACGACAAACAGGTAGCATTATTCCCGTCAATAGTAGCATTGAGTCATTATCACTAGTATTAACAATTATTTCTAGCCAATTGGCTAATACCTTTAGCTCAGATGCCAAGAGCCTTCCCCAGCACAAGCACACAACGGAAAAATACTTTCGCACACTTTATTTAGTTTATAGGAACTTAATTATACTCCCAGAAACCAAACCATCCCTATTGACTGGAAACACGTTGCAAAATTTTATTCAACTTCCATACAGACGCGAGAAAATAAATCCCAAGCTCAATCTCGAACGATCTTTATCTGACGCGCAGATATTTCCAACGAGATAGATTCTCTATGACTTCGAAGACAATCTGCGATTCCATCTAGCCGGGAACCATATTGTTTGACTAATAGCTTCTCGTAAATCTACACTAGTGTCATATTGAGGTAGTCGAGACTTTATATTTGTGGTAACATGAAAACGAGGAACCCATTTGGCTCTATATTTCATAGCTCCGTCGATAAAACTCAAAACGTCTCGGAGCTATTTCGAGAATTCATTTTTAAATCTTGATGAACTCTAGTAGAAGCGTTCCAAAATAAAACATTACTAAATAAAGTTATTTGGCAGAAGGAGACTCGTTTAGTTTTACTGAGTGCATCGCTTTACCTGAATATTTCCACATTACAATAACATCGAGTATAGGTACGCATAAAGCCTGCACTACCTACCGCGCGCGCCAATAAACAATTCATAAATACTACACTCACTATTTATGACAAGTTTAAATTTTAATCTCGCGGTGCTTAATTTCAGTTGCGCCGCTTTTAAATTGTCCATTTATTACTGCATAATGTCAGGAGCAAATTGTGAAGTATAGACGATTAAACGCGTATTTACAATATTTTAGTGGGGGATATCTGGCCCGGGGAGTTTAGCCAACAATGACTTCCACCGCGGAATGAAACTGAATAACGTCTAAGCTTATTATATTTCTCTCGATACGACGCGGTTGCGACGCAAATGTCCCATTACAAAAAAATATCGTTGCAATCTGGACGTAATGTTTGTGCAAATATAAAATTTCCGCGCGGAGCGTACAACGGTCCACGAGGGGAGGATAATATTCACAATTAACGCTAAAGTCATTAGCCGAAACGATAATGTCCCATTAATGTATTAACACAATTGTTTAAAATATACTACTTTTGTCGTAAAGTAAACAAACTGCCAATAAAAGCTTAAAGCCTCTAGCTCTCTACATTAGACTATGACGTAAGTAAGCATGCACGATCGACGTAGATCATGGACGAATAGACGAATATGCCTACATACAGGTTCATAATCGCTTGTGTTGGTAAACTCAATAATGATGGGATAATGTGGGGAGGCTTCATTACATTAATATTGTTAAGACTTGAGCGTAAAATTTTGGAAACTCAGAACATAGGCATTACCTAGAACAGAAAATCTTCAGAATTTCCACCTTTATAATAAAGTTCTTTGTTGCTGTCAACTTTAAAAATATATTATGTATTGCGATACAACAAAGTATTCAGTTAGCTGATGATCAGTAATACATCGAATATTACATACTATCATCCAACTGAAACATCAAAAGTATATAAGGGTCCTTTCGCGCGAACTGCACTGCACATGTTTGATAAGTACGAAATGGTTTTTAAAGTGATATATCGTGGAGTGGCTCATCCGACGGCAATAACTCGCCACTGCATCATCTCGCAACAATCGAAGCGTTCGCAGAGGAGAGAAATATTTTATTTTGTAGTGTTATTAGACTTCCATTTAATGGCTCGAAAATTGCCACAGAATACATACATGTACTATTAGTGCAAGCATATTTTAGTAAACTTGAGAATATATTCAAACAAGTGAACATACAGTGGCATTATGATTTGTCAATGTAGCTGCTGTTTTTTATTTACATTCCATTAAATATTTTCTACTTTATTTTGTAAATATAACGCAGATTTTATTTTTTATTTTATCCCATTTTCCTTCAAAATGTAGATATAGAGAAACTTTATATTACTTACGTTAATCTGCACTTTGCAAAACTCAAAATTACTATTAAAACATTGCTATCAGTTTATTGTCGTTATTAGTTTTTATTTATTACACGCAATTTCCTTGCTTAAATGCCCTGATATATGGGGAGGATTTCGTCCACACACACGAGAATGCACAGAATGAGTCTGAACTCTGATCAGTTCGGCCTGCAATCAGTTCGACCGGCAGGGCTATCACGTAAAAATAGCGATCAACAATCCACTAGCAATAATTGCGAGATCGATTGCTGGGTTAAAAAAAATGGTATCATGTAAGCGATCGACTGCAATCGTATTGTTTTGGCTATACGTGATAATACGTGAGCAATTATCGCGCAATAATTATTGCTATCACATTGTTCTCGCAAGATACGTGATACGGCTGCCGATTCGTTTGGCTTCCTCGTATTGGAGCCTTTATACTATAATCCTTAATCAGAGCCTTTATAGAGCTTTATAGAATTGCTATTTGCTGTAAAAGCTATAAAACTAATGTTCTTAACTCGAATGAATAAAGCAACTTTCCACTACGCACCAGCACACTCCATCATCCACAGGATGTTTTAAATCAACCATTGTCGGCTTCATATTGTCAGCGGGACGTGAAAACAAGGGGTGTAAGTGGAAAAATCGCGCAATTTTCTGGATGCCGTTAAAGCTAATACGGCCTTCAGAGGTCGATTAATCTCTGTCGACCGCGATGAGCAGTGGGTATTAACCAGTCACGCTTGAACTCTGACGCTTCAAACGACGTTCTAGAGATTTCATTGCAGACGCACGGCGTTAGAGTTCACAAGAATCTGGTCCCCCGACTCCCTTACAGAAGGGCTGGTGCTGTATAGGAATCATGAGTGCAGTCAATCGTGATAAGATAAAAATGATATTAAGTAATGCGTGAAATGTTACCTTGATGATACAAGATGATTCTCGAGATTTTGTACGTAAATAGAGCCTCGCAGGAGCCGCACATTTTACCGCAGTGGAAAGTAGCCGACGTACCTGTGATCCACTCTATCTAACCCAATCTATCTATTGCAACCTAAAGATCTTTCATTCACAAACAACGCAACCAAGAAATCTTAACCTCTGCAATAATGAAGAAAAGTTAAGTAATATCGAAACATGTGAATTGTTAAAACCACAAAATATCACTTGTTTATTAGTTGAGGTCATTTAAAAGTACTGCCTTTTTTAACACGATACCAGTTAAAGAGTTCAAAAAACATAATATTTTCAAACAATAGGCTCAAATCTCAATATAACTTAATTTTATAAAACTCTTTATCTTTATTTAAATAGATAAAACTTAATAAAATCTTAATGTTATATTAATAAGATGTAACTGATATAAAAACGAGACTAGAAGGCGATTAAATTTGTGGGATCAAATTAAATATAAAGTGAACTTAAGTGGATCCCATAGATCGAATGATAAAGTGTTATAAAATTTCAATGTTATCATTGGATGGCCGTGATAGAAGCTATAAAGTAAACAATTTTATAGTTAATTTCACCGTTAATCGGCTTATAGTCTATTTAATGGCAATGTGCATAAATAATTTAAAATATAATAAACTTTTAAAACACATTTTACACTTGGTCAGGATTTTGTTATCTATGCGATAAGAGAATCCTGACCTTAATTAATTTTTATTGCCATTTTTTTGTAATTTCCGACAGGTGCATCAATATTTTTGTTAATAGTTTAAATCTTAAGTAAATAATTTGATTTTGAAAGCTCTAACTATTTAGAAATTAGCTTTTATCTCTACTACTCTTTATCTACAATTCTACACAATTAAAAAATAAGTGCACCAAGTAGTAGATGAATAGCATACAAGTACTCTTAACTATTCAGCTATCTATAGTGAATGGTAACACCAGCAATACTCTAAAGACATTAAATTGTAGATGTTAATTTAATGGTTAAAACAGGCAATAAACGCACCAAACTGGTCACATTGCGAATCGATTCAAACTGGGGAAGGCTTATAACCGAGCACGTTTCCATGCAAATAAGAGCATTTGTGCGAGGCGCCTACAATGGTCATTACCACGTTTCAATTCGCTCCAAATTGCTTCGGCCTAAACAGCTAAGCGGTGTAAAATGGAACCCACGAGCTCGCGCGGCCTGCGTACGCATTCGCAGACGAAATATTATATCAACGCACCAGCCATAAAGTAATCAAATTTGAATACGGAATGAGAAGAGTCAGATATGGGAATGTTTTTTGCTACGACTAGCCAGTTGGCCGTTCCCAAGCGCATTAAGTTATTAGCTAGAGCTTGGTCCCGATACGAGCCTGGACACGGAACATTTTACTCTTCAATTTGAATTCAATGGACGGAATTAGAGTTTGAACAGACGGCACGTTCGGCGAACCCATTCGATAAAGTACCTACGTTATGTGACATGGGATTTCTCAACAATCCCTTTAACAAGTTTTCGTTTAGACCCCGCTAAATTCCACCTTTTATAAGTTGCGATAAATAATATTGCGCGTTATTTGATGGCGCTTTTTTTCGTAAATATCTTTCAGAAGGTACGCTTTAGCCTTAGGGAATTGTTGGAAGGAGATCCTATCAAACTAGGGATCTATTCAGACTTCGACATGACAGTTTTGCTTTCAACATTTTGCTCTTATAATATTCGATCTCACTTTTGATCTTTAATAAATTGAACTTAGCTGAAGTCACAAAAAAACTTTAGCTGTCACATTATAATAAAATATTTGAAAATAAAAGTGTTGATTTTGAATATAATATATAACTCAATATAACACAAAATACCGAAGTACGAACTAGTGCATCGCTGGACCAAAGTAGCAAGCTTGATTGGATTGAAATGCAAAAGTCGATTGTAATAAAATGTGTGAAACGTTGTCTTGAGGCGTATTGAGATACTGCCGCGGGCTTGGCGTTTAATTGGCGAATAAAAGTCTCATCTGCAATAGACTGGCAAGTGGCAACTACCTATTGACGGGGACGTAAGGGCTCTCGCTCACTTGAGAGCTGAGACAGGACAAGAGAGACTATTGCATATACAAAATATTTATTTGTGTGCGTGCATTTGAAATATTTTGTATTGCAATAAGTGGTCTGAAAACTATATCGCGTTTTAAGTAAGCGAGAGTCCATTAGGCCTTAGGGCATGTTCAATTACAAGCGCTCAATGCGCGTTTACGGCCTACAAAATATACGTAGTAATTGACATACGTTTGATAATATACATAATAACGCACGTTTTCACGCTGCGCATATCAAAACGCGCGTTGACCGCTTATCATCTGAACATACCCTAAGTTGCATTTGGACATCTGAAACAGTCTAGAACAGGTACAATCATGCGTATAAATAATTCAAATTTAGCATAAATTATAGCGAACCTTTTACCGGTGATAAGATAACGCCGGCCAGATACGAGAATGTACAATAAATATTCATTTAAAAACGACGTAATTAGGTTAGGTAGGGACGCGCGTAAATCAGCGAACAGTTGATTAGCTTAATTGAAGTCATTTAATGGATCGCGACAACAGGCGTATCGTGTTTAATTAAGTAACGAGTGGACACTGGACTGACATCGATTATTTCACGTAATAGCTCGCCCGAAACTGGTTGCGCCTTCACGAGGCGAAGATTGACACACCTTGCCGAGATTCGGGTCTTCCAACACGTTTTCAATCAAATATTCAATCAAAATATACTGCGTGACTGGTGAGACATGTTCAATACTTGAGGACGTGATATTTGGCTATTATATTAGTTGGAAAAAAATAATATAAAAAAATAATATCAATTTATCACTGAGTAAATGTAGCTTAAAGTTAAATAATTATTTACCCAACGCATGGACACCGCGAGCGGGAGGGGTAGTTGTGTGGTGTTTCTTTGGTAGCGCACGCCTCTGCACCGGCCGCATAGTATGCCTACTTGCCTAGCCGCGTAATTTACTTAGCATCCATGATTCATAAATTTTTGGGAAATTAAAAAAAAAATTAAGAACCTAATTTTATTACATATTTATAATGAGAATCGAGTACTGAATACTCTCCTTAAATATCGGTATTGACTCACCAGTCATGCTGTATAGGCTGTTTTAATCAATGATAATATAACCAGACAGATTTTAACAGCTCTAATATTTTTTTTTCCCAAAATGTAATGTAAAGTTGTCCTCAGCTTTGCCCCGCAGAAATTAATTTGCGTTATGACGTTTTTATACGCTTTTTATTAGCTTCACCTGTATATTTGTTTGTAACATGTTTGTAACCGACTTCTTTGGGCAAGATTTTGACCCACTTTAAACGGCCAGATTTCGTTCAAACTTTGTAGATTTATCGAGGACCGATGACAATACACTAATTTGATATAATTATTCCATTTTTATACGCTTTTTATTAGCTTCATTATCAATATTTGTATCAATTTTTGTTTGTAACATGTTTGTAACCGACTTCTTTGGGCGCGATTTTGACCCACTTTAAACGGCCAGATTTCGTTCAAACTTTGTAGATTTATCGAGGACCGATGACAATACACTAATTTGATATAATTATTCCATTTTTCAATTTGTATGTTTGTATGTTTGTTTGTAACCCTTTATATAAAAAGCGTGTTTTTAGTTTTTTTAATTATTACTTATTCGACAAAAAATATAAATGCTCGCTAAGACATATGATTCATATGTCTTAGCGAGCATTTAAAGTACCTCCATGTCAATAACAAAATCCAACTAGAAGTTAAGTTAAGTAATTAAGAATAGATGAATAGACGGACATACATTCTTATAGTAACTGAGTGACTAATGACTATACATTAACTACAGATTTTTACAAAAAAGTTTTCAGATGTAAACGCACTCCCAACCTTTTTGTCCTCAATAAGTCTCAAATCTCAATCCGTCTACACTCTACACCTATTTCAAACCGTTTTATATCTGCGTTTGACTGATTGCACTCGATCTAGGTGTCATTTGAGAACCATCAAGTAGATGTCTTGTCTGAGCATCGTCCTCTACGATTTAATTTAAAATGGTGTCCCCTAGAGGCCCTTGGACGCGTAAAGGGCTAGCTTTAATTACAGTCTGTTTAAATACTTTTAGTTAAACAATAAATAATTTGCAATCAATGAGAGAAAATATTATCTAAATATTGGTTCAGCGTATTGAAGTTATATTAAAAATTCAATCCCTTCATAAATATAATATTGTTAAAATACTATAAAAATAAACCATCACCATAAATAACACAGTTAATAAATTCATCCAATTGTAGAGTTTAAACATTTAATGTTATTTATATTTTCATACGTTATACCTACTTCAAAAGGATTCATTTTAGGGACTCTCAAAATGGGTCCGTCATTAATTTTTATGTCGAAACATGAGCATTTTATATTTAAACAGAAAAAAAAACATACGATCTCATAAATTTCGAATCATATTTGCTTGATAATAAAATTATATGTTCGTTTTAAAGTCATACATAAAGATTCAGCTTCAAATTAACTGAATAATATTTTTATGTACGACTTACAAAATGCGAATATTTCGTTTATATTTTTAAAAACCTGCACGACCTTTATATGCCTTTGGGAGATTTAATTTTATTACCTACAAAATGTCAAAATATATAAAATCTTCTATTCTACTACAATGAAAACTGAGCAAGGTTCAGTTTGTCTGGGTATTAAAGTTGACCAAAAATGAGCAAACGAATCGCCAAACGCTAAGCGGATATCGCTGCCGAACATTCGGATTTCGGACATCTTTGAAGTTACGCTTGTCAGTTTTGAGGTACAGGCCCGTACAGCGCACAAGTTCTACCTTTAAATTGTCATTTCTTGGGTAAAGGCCTAAATTCTTAATCTTTCTTCGAAATGAGGCAAATGTTTGTTTATGACATCTATCTTGTCAATCCAGGCCATCCGTGCTAAAGCTTTCATTTCATTTACATCTTCGCAAAGTTGCTCTGAATACCTTATAGTCTGCCATATCTGTCCCTTACAACAAAACAGCAGTATCGTCCGAATTAAATACAAATTATCCGTTAAATGTAAAATGCGTGGTCCATTGTGATTTCGCCATTCAAGTGCAGTACAATTCCCCTATCACTTCCTGGCATTATCGGTTACGCAGCGGGCCCCGGGCTTAAGTAATGTCTCCTTTTGTGACCGTGGGGGCCGGTTTTAATCAGTTGTTTATATTATTGTCCACCGATGTAATCTTTCATTTACCGTTGTACATTGTACCCCGAATGGCTCGCGAATTCCGGAACTCGCACCGCGTGAATCGCGCCCCGATTCTCGTATACTACTTTGTCTTCCAAGTTACTTTCGTTAAATATAGGGTAATCGTCTCGATACTCTCTCGGTCTTGATATAATAAAAGAGCTTTTACAAATCAGAATGCGTCTGACGAATGACGATGGACATTTTATGATTATACCATTTCAGATATTTATCATAGACAAGGATACTTTGGTGCTTCGATGACATGGAGGCGTGGATATTAAATAAAATATTATTTCGTCTACATACGAAATGATTTATGACTGGCATTGACAAGAGGGCGTGACTATAATAACTCTCAAGACGTGTCACTAATCACTAATTAATAACATGTTGTTAGTTTTAATAATCGCCACGTGCTAAAAATCCTTGTAAGTCTGCTTATTGAGTCTACGAGTACATCGAAACTGTAAATCATCGATACTTAACATGTATTTATTATAAACATACGAAACGCCCACGCTTCACGCCTAATTTTGTATGGACATAGGTACTTTGAGTCACGGGAAAGGACATACGATGGACACACGATACTTCTTACCTCATAAAAATGTACGGTTTCCGCGCGTTAACGAATTTTATGGCAACGCCATCTATTAAGATAGCAGAATCGGCGCACTGAGATGAATATTTGTTTAGGATGGGGATCAGCTTTATTAGAGGGATTATGCTGTCGTCATGAAACTATTGTTTGTTTTAATTGTGCCCTACGATAACAGGTTAACGGACTTTAGACAAACTCCCGGCGATCCCTCCTGATTTTGTTAACATCATATTTATGTCAGCATATTATAATATGTTGTAAGCACACATAAATTTATACTTGGATATTATGCCAAGTATTTTGAGTAAGGTCCCATTTTCTATCCCCTTAGGGTTAGAATTTTGAAAACCTTCTTCTTATGGATGCGTACATCATAAAATAAAACTTGTGAGTGTCAAGTTTATAACTCTGGAGGTTTGGCACAGGCTTTGATCTATCACCCATTTAGCCTTTAATACGTATCTCATATTCATAAAGTGGAAAATTGGTGAGGTTATAATCACCCCAATAATGAGAGGAATAAAGATCAGAATACCAGAATAAATCCTGGAATTTCTGCTATGTAGAGCTATGTTTATTAATTATAATTACGAAGCGAAATGCAAGAGCACGAGTCCTGTGCTAAAGACAGTTAAAGTTATAGAAGATAGCGATTAAGAAAATTCGCTATCGTCTGATACTTTTACTGTAGAGAATAGTAGAGATGGTTAAATGTAAGTAACTTCTTTGCAATATTTAATAGAGCCAGAAATAGTATTAAAATATTACACATTAAATTGAATCTGCACCAAACACTGGTCAAACCACTGAATTTTAGGAATACCTCATGATAATGACACCAAAATAGAAACAACTGAGAACCCAGAGTCCCAGACTAGCCTGTTAGCCGTAATACTCTTATTAATATTAACATAATATTGCCGTTGAATTTTGTACGTATGATCTCTACCTTTTTTGTCCCCACAAAGTAAATAGTGGTATCTACCTACAAAGTAGGCCTAATTTAAAAGTACAACGAGCACAATAAATAACAATAATCCGATAAAAATTAAAATAAGTCAAAAGATTTGATGCAAATCTTTAAGAAGAGAGCGTATTCCCTCTTAAAAGACCGGCAACGCATCTGCAGCTCTTCTGATATTGTCCATGGGCGACGGTAGTTGCTTTCCATCAGGTGACCCGTTTGCTCGTTTGCCCCCTTATTTTATATTAAAAAAATCCTGGTAACAGGTAAAAATTGGGTAAAATTATCTAATCGCCAATATTCTCTGATTCGTACCACCCCTATACAAACAACGCTATCGCATCGCGCACTCGCTAATTTCCGCGGACCAACCGACTTTCATCCAACTTCTAGACCGTGATTATAAGAAAGATACCGGATGATTTATTTAGTATCGCCCGCTACTCCGAGCTGCTTTGTACGGGCATTAACATAATATACGACAACGAATTCATACAGGAAAATTGTTTCTTAATTTAAATTATTATAACACTCCTGTAGATGAAGTAATAAATTTTGCGAACATCACGGAAGACTTTTACTAATGGATATAAATTGTAATTATTATTATTACAATTTATAATAGTAGAGGTTCCCAAGAATATTTTTTCAATCTAGCAAGCTAATTTTTCGTGAGTGGCTTCATTTTGATAGGACGAACAACAATTTTCTCTGCGAAAATTATCGAAAGTGGTAGCTAACAGAAATATAAAGGATTAAATATTTCGATTTCATGATCCTAAAATATGGATTGTTCTATTTGTAGGACAATATAGCAACTAACTCTCCTCCGACCTTGCGTAATATTACCAATTTTTAAATGCTGAAAGAAAAATTCTTAGAAATTTATAATATTTCATGCTGACTCTCTACGATAGCCCATGATGAATTAAATTATTACAAACGTCATAAGACGTCTATGAACATAAATTCATAGACGTCGATCAATCTATGGACGCTTCACACCACGTCAATCTGGCCCCGTGGTAAGTACCTGAAGGACTTGTGTTACGGGTACCAGACAACGGAAATATATTTAATACTTTTATACTATACATATATTTAAGATTTTTATTATATGATAAATATATTTAATACACATCCATGACCCAGGAACTTTTTGAAAACTTTTTGTTCCGTCGGCGGGACTCGAACCCGCGACCCCCGGCTTAAGCTACCAACGTGCTATCCACTGAGCCACAGAGGTCGTCAATCGATAATCACGTGGCAATCATATTTTTACATCATTGTCAAACTTTCGAAGGACAACACCAAAAAATCTAAAAACATCACCAACTAAAAATAGAAAGGGCATTCCTACAACGCGACGTAACAAAAAAAATCTATTTTTACTCGCAGGATCTAAAAGAAACAAAGAAAATCCCGCGAAGCTGACAAGCGTGACAGACGTCACAGGATGTCCGAAAGACGGCGCAGCAGTGATATTATCATACAGTATTCTAACTTAGCCGAATATTTTAAATAAGTTTTAAATATTTTTTAAATAAAAACCTACCCCGCACTACCTTTTGTAAACATACGAAAAAGCTGTCTCCTACAGAATTTAAAGTACATCGTTGAGTTTCTATCTAATTTTGCGATTGTAAATGTGTTGCATGTTTATTTTAACAAATACTTAGTAGGTACATTTCCAAAAAAAATCCACGTTGTTTATTGAAAAGTCTTTCGGGGTTACTTCTTAAATTTTATAAGCATTACAAGTTACAACTTACCACTTTGTTTAGCACACTCGCCACGCGACGACATCGCGACACGCGACAATTGCATGACGACTGCGGAGCGCATTTGATAATAATATCGAGGCGCGAAGGTAAAGCTTGTGTTTCGTGCGTTTATATGGAGTTGGAATACTGTTTATATTACAGCGCAGCGGAGTTCCGCCCGTGACATCGGATAACACGAGAGATTGTCATCGCCTATTTGCTGCAATGGACATTAGAAATCTCTGCAATGTACCGCGTATAGAGATACAATACTCGATTCAAACAATGCACTACAACTATTGATGTTATTGTAGATTACAACTTACAGATAACTTTTGTCTGCCTAGTTACTATAGTATTCCATAGAAACACTGTACTATTTGGGATAAAAGGTAACATTTGGGGTAATCTAGCCAAAGTTACTACCATATTATGATCAAAATTAGTTTTAATGTTTTTACGTGAATAACAAAAATAATAACAAACATACACTATAACAAACAACTTGATGCCGTGTCATGTGTGACCAGATCCTGAAATTACTTTACAACGCAAAAACCGTACATTTTGTCGAATCGAACAATTAAATCATTCACATACGTAACATAGCCATAATTCGTTTTTTGGGCGACAATATTTTTGTCCGAATGCTGTATATAGTTTTATTCGAGACAAGTGTTACGATTTGCAAACAATAGCTTGTCGGCCAGTGGCCACTGTGTCACTCCGGCATATCTTAAACCTAAGGCCCTGGCGTTAAATTAAACGCCGTCTACATTTCGTGAACTTATTGAATTCGGATCTCATAAATATTATTTTAGACGGGACATATAAAAATAAAAAAGTCAATAGAAAGGTCGCTATAGAAATTGTTTAGCCAAAAAAGCAACCACCAACAGGTTTTGAATTTTAGTACTTTCATGTAACACTAAACTTCATGTGCCCTCGGTTGAGTACGTGCGAGTGAGCTAACCTGCAATCGACATTCGATGCTCGAGAATCGGGAGCCCAAAATCTTGAGATGCATAGACAGCGGCATTAGACAGCTTTGAGCCTTCACCTGTAATCCTTTTCTCTTAAGCTGGATTACAATCGGCCTGCCTAAGCGCCCTCGCATTCTCGACAGCATTATTACCTTGATACAAGATAGTTAGATTCACTCTAATCTCAGTAAACCGGGGTTGTTACACCGTGAGGATTCCTTTCCCTCATAAACTCTTGATCCCCGCATAAACTAATGTTCAAGATAACTTCGCGTTTAAAGAAATACAGGGTTTTAAAATTTATGAAATATAATTAAGATAAGCTCCTACTTTCGTGTAATAATTTAATTAAAGTGTCTTACAGCGCCGAGATAGTTTTTAACGTTTGCTTGTTCTCTTGGGACTAGCATACAGAAGCGTAGCGTACCTTGGCCTGGCCCCGTATAATATATTTTGTTTGAAGGCCCTCAGAAAAGGGTAAAGATTTCTCACAAAACAAAAAATGGATAATTTTTTTTTAACATGGGGAAATGCTTTACGCATCCCCGGCAGATTGGGGATATCGGCCGGGGTGTGTTGGACTCCTGTGTAGACAACCCACCAAAACCTCATGGTGCTCCACTCATCGCTTAAGGCAGAGTTGCGGGTACGATAGAACCTACCGCAACTCTACCAGCGATCATCTAGATTTTGCAGACCCGACACCACCCCGCTACTCGGGGGGCCGCGATGCGCAGCTGGAACACCTTGCGCATCACGGCTCTCTCTCTAGTGGCCCCGTGGCCTAAGGACCCCGTATAATTAGTGATACCGCGGAAGATACTGCTGCAGCTAAACCTCTGCTAGTACAACTACAAGTTTTGTTATGAAAAGTACGTAAAACCCTTCAATTAGATATTCCTCTATCATCTTTTCAACAAATAAAGTTGACTAAGGCCCACTTGGGTAGATCCGGGTTAAAGTTAACTCTGAGTTAAAGTTAAACATCATGTCATATCTATCACTCACTTTAAGGATGTTTAACTCAGAGTTAACTTTAACCCAGATCTACGCAAGTCCGCCTAAGAAATATAGTTGATATTTTCCACCTTTTATTGTGAAATTCTGAAGGCCACCTTTATCAACACAATTCATAATCATTGTCAATATATTTTAAGCATTATTTATTGAGTCAATACAAATACGTCAGTTACGGCAAACTCCCAATAAAATTACACTTAATTACGGCGGTAGTCAATTAAATTTTAATGAGAACAGGCAGTTTTATATTAAGCGAATTATTTTGCGGAATTCTATCGAAATTCCCTTCGAAGTTTGAACATAGATTATTTAAACTCGGAATCATTTTAACAACCTAATCATCATCATCGTTTAAACAGGAAGCTATTCAAATAGAAGTTAATTTTCGAGTTGGCTTTTCCAATTAGAATGGGCTATTGCGCAGCCATCGTTATACAGGCACACCCTTTACTTTATTGATATTGTTTCAACGAGAGTCGTAATCATTAAAAGTAAATTATAAAGATTTTATCTTTATGGCAACACAAGAAACTGTTGCATAATTGGACTTTCGAAATTTCGTATTAGCCAATAATCGTTTTGCTTTCAAAGATGTGATTTTCATTTATTTTTAACCGACTTCCAAAAACGAGGAGGTTATATGTTCGTCTGTGGATATTTTTTTTTTTTTTATGTATGTTCAACGATTACTCCGCCGTTTATGAACCGATTTTCAAAATTTTTCTTTTGTTATAATAGGTTTCACTCCAATTTGGTCCCATTTTGACAAAAGTGGTGATCTGATGATGGGATCCATGAGTAATCGAGGGAACTCCTCAAAATTCAAATGGAAACATATGTTTTTTTTGGTTTCATATGAAGTATTCCAGGCATATGTTACCAAAAAGTAAGATTTTGCACCAGGATTTACTATGGTTCGAAGGTGGTGAACAGAACTCCTTACTCCTTATAGATACATGTTTGGGGGTTTCGGCGTTGTCTTAAGAACTGAAAGCATATACTACTATGCAAATTTAATTAATCATCATCATCATCACCACCATTCCACCATACATCCGTGAGTAATCGAGGGAACTCCTCCAAATTTATATGGAAACTTATAATGATTTCGATTTTATGAGAAGTATCCTAAGCATATGCTACCAAAAAGCAATGTTCAGAAAAGTGGTGACCTGATGATGGGATCCATGAGTAATCGAGGGAACTCCTCAAAATTCAAATGGAAACCTATGTTTTTTTGGTTTCATGTGAAGTATTCCAGGCATATGTTACCAAAACTAAAAAGTAAGATTTTGCACCAGGATATACCATGGTTCGAAGTTGGTGAACAGAACTCCTTACTCCTTATAGATACATGTTTGGGGGTTTCGGCGTTGTCTTAAGAACTGAAAGCATATACTACTATGCAAATTTAATTTATCATCATCATCATCACCACCATTCCAACATACATCCGTGAGTAATTGAGGGAACTCCTCCAAATTTATATGGATTTCGATTTTATGAGAAGTATCCTAAGCATGTGCTACCAAAAAGCAAGTATGGGGGTTTCGGAGTTGGTTTAAGAACTGAAAGCATATTATGCTACCATGCAAGTTACATTCATCGTCATCATCATCACTACTACCGGTCACCACACCATGAATTATCTAATTATGACCCTATTATTGTTACTATTAATCGTCTTTAAGAACAAAGCCCGAATTTGTCGAACGATTTAAAAATTATAATGTAATTTCAATGTAAATGACTCGACCTTGGTGTTTAGGTTACCAAGTTAGCAATTTGATTATAAGATCTATGAGGTTAGTTATTCTTAAAATTTATAAGGACGATTTTAGTTATATTATTTGAGAATCCATACTAATATTATAAATGCGAAAGTGTGTCTGTCTATCTGTCTATCAGTCTGTCTGTTTGTTACCTCTTCACGCTCGAACCGCTGAACTGATTTTGCTGAAATTTGGCATGGAGAGACTTTGAATCCCGAGAAAGGACATAGGATAGTTTTTACCCCGGAAAAAGTTAAAGTTTCCGCGCGATAAACGAATTTTGGCGCAACGAAGTTGCGGGGGTCATCTAGCAATGTTGAGTTGTTTTCATGAGTGTAATGATAGAAAGAAAGTCACTGAAAACTTTAGAGCCTTTAAAGACAGGCGTATGAACATTAATTTTATCATTGCTTGATTAACGCCAAGCAATAAGCATATACATACATTAGGTACACAGTGGTATATGCTTAGAGTTGCTT
Organism: Plebejus argus; assembly: GCA_905404155.3. Taxonomy (NCBI): domain Eukaryota; kingdom Metazoa; phylum Arthropoda; class Insecta; order Lepidoptera; family Lycaenidae; genus Plebejus; species Plebejus argus. The sequence goes on along the minus strand of FR989941.1, from coordinate 8,549,149 downwards.
ATGCAATTCTGAAGTAGTGACATCAAACAATGAGTTCTCATAATATAATAAAAGTGTATCCTGGATCCAAAGTCACTAAGCATAACACATTAGTCTGTGCAGAAAACCAGCTTACAAATCACTTATAAGAGTGAAATTATTATTTTTAACAAAAAATTAAAACCGACTTCCAGGGTAAAAACAATAATAATTTGTAATGAACAAAAAAGTGTTAAATAATTCTTACTCTTTAAAGTGCCTTATGCATAATTCTCCTAAACCTCAACTATTTCTGTACACAATCTACATTATTTTGAAGTCGGTACCAGTCTTAAATATTAAAAATATTTTGTCATAGAACTCAGCATTCTTATCTGGTACCGTCTTCAAAATAATGTAGATTGTGTACAGAAATAGTTGAGGTTTAGGAGAATAATTATGCATAAGGCACTTTAAAGAGTAAGAATTATTTAACACTTTTTTGTTCATTACAAATTATTATTGTTTTTACCCTGGAAGTCGGTTTTAATTTTTTGTTAAAAATAATAATAACAATAAGAGTTTAGACTTTAGAAGCATTGTTTAGAGAGAGATACCAAAATAAGAACAAGGACTTTTGGTAAAAAATATATCAATAAATAAACAATCACACCAAGAATTAAGTTCTAGCAAAGCAGCCTTGCTAAACATTTAAAGCAACTTTTTTTTCTAAGCTAGACTTTAAACTGCGAGTATTACTGAAGGTTCTACATTTCTAATCTAGGCTATTATACAGGGTAAGGGTGCAATTAAACCTTCCTTCCTTCCTTCCTTAAAAACTGTACAGTAGTTTGAAGCAAAAATAACGATCTACCTAGATCGTACCTTCGGTAATTCATGTATTATTATTTCCCCTTAAACCCGCAAAATATTGAGCAGAGCTCTCCCAGGCTTGCTAATTAAAGCCGATAAAGGCAAAATTTTCTTAGCAATTGATCTCGGGGCTCAACTATCACTTGCGGGCCCGGGGATCTAATCGCGGCCCATCGGAGTCGCTCATTAGCGAGATTTATGGATGAAATAGACCGGGCGCGGGCGACGACGTCGTGCGCGATGTCTTATTTACGGTGGGCAGATGGTAAGATACCCCGTGGCTTATGGAGCAAATATTGTTGGAGAATTCTAGGTGAAAAAATGTGAGGTGACCTTTGTGTGTTGTGGTATGTAAGTGGACAGAATGATCTTCCAAACCCTCTGTCGTTATCTCAGACGTTGTATAATAATATGTCACGCCGATCTGAGAGCTCTGATTTATGACACTGTTTGATCCGCTAAATACGTTTACTGTCTTGATGCAGCCACACATTTGAAGACGTAATATAAGTGGATGATACTAATTAATCTACTAACTTTTTTTTAAAGCCGAATGATGGAGTAGGTAAAATAAAAAGTTTATTCAAAGTAGGTATAAGAGAAAAGTAAGTAATCGCCGGTATGTTATAAAATGTTAGTTAAATCTTCATTTGCGTTCCATCGTTTCAATTACATATAATATTACTGATATGAACTGGTTTCGTATGGGGGTTCCTTAAATTTGTTAAAAAATCTGTTTATAACAATGAAAAATTAGTGGCCGCAGGTGGCCGCCCTTTGATAAGGGATTTAGTAAAGAAAAATAAGTTTGTTAAATAAATGGAGTACAGCGGGGCTAAAATGGTCACATTTAAGCAATTCCTGTCAATCAATTCAGCAAATGAATTGTCAAAACTGTCAAACTGACAAATGTCAAAAGTGCAAGCAGAGTTGCATTTTGCGATTAAAAAAAATGAATCATATTATGATTTATCTCATGATTCCACAAAGCGACCATTTTAGCCCCGCTGAACACTAGAAACAATTCAGCAGCAGAAAGGATCACATAAGATTTGATGGTCTCAAGAATCAAGACTCAACATAAGAGCAAACGTTATGGAAATAATAGAAAACTACTGAAGAATATCAAACTTTACCGACGCTCAAAAGAATCGTAAAGGTCGATTCCTTAGAAAGCTTTCCTTTGAAGCAGAAACTCCGATAAACTGGAGCCAAAACAAAAAAGCGATCACGTAAGATTTAGAAGTCCATATACTAACATCGGTTGGTTCGTGCGAACCGAGCGTATCGGCTAGCCAGTAATCCGATAATAATGAATTGAAAATAGTACAGGCGCGCCCCACTTGAGTTCCGAACTGGAGGCACGAGAGTTATATCGCGAGGCATTATTCGGAGTCGACGCGACGTCACGCGCTGTCCGCTCGAATTTATCGCTCGCCTCGATAGCTCCCTCGGGTATTGTGAAGAAACTCACAATATCCCGGTACAGTACAATCGGAAATCTATGCGTGCGCTATAAACTTTAGTAGCGGATAATCCGGGGTGTCGGTATAAACGTACGCGATATTTTAATGGGTGCGATGCTTGTTCGTATGTGTCGGGGCGTGTAGCGTGGTTTGTTTTAGACGCTGGGATGGCGCGACCCGACAATATACCGTGTTCTGATTGAACGATAACAGCTAACGGAGTTTCAGATTCTGGCCCTCTATACTCATAAGGAACGAGCTGGGAACATCACACGCTATCTGGGCCTACATGACGCCCTATAAAATTGAATGGTTTAACAATACCACTAGGGAAATATGCAACGTCCTTTGTTTTTACATTAATGCGTGCTAACTGCTGTGTTTTATATAATTTTGAGTTACAGAACTATCAAGTGCCTATAGATATGAAATCGAAATTATTGTCATGTTATGGATATTATAAATCGTAGCCATTCAAGATTCGGCTGTAGCAATGACTTTATCAGTAACTTTTTTAACGAGCCCATTATCCATAAAACAACGTCGCTCATTGCCTCCGGTAAATAAAAGTATTAATGTGAGGGCTTGTAAATAAGATTTATCTATCGCATCTCCAGAATAATATACTACATGTTTCGAAATGTGAAGAAAAATAATTTATTGTTATAAAACCATTAAGTGAGGTAATATAAAGATATAAATCTTTTCCGGTGCGGCTCAGAGAAATATACGACGGATACAAACTTTATGCCCCGATCACGTATTTAAGATTGAAATTCGAAAACGTAAATTCAGCGTCTGAATGTGGGGATCCGAGTGTGCGAGGGAATGCAGGTAGCTGGCGACTCCTAAATCCTAATGGCTGACTCTGACATTTCTTACGATATTCTCACACATTATTCTACTTCACCTAATACTATGTAGCTTTTACTTTTAGTATTTTTAAGTATAATATCGGCGCCATTATAATAGGCTATAATTTAAAAGTTGGAAATTCTATCAGGTTACAAAAGTAATAAGAAAAATAAAAATGTTAGAGCAATATTTATTTTTTGTTGGTAGATACAAATAAATTGTTTCAGTACCAAACATACCAATAGCTAAAATTATTGTACCACAAGAAAAAACAAAGCAAGTCAAGCAATGTTAAGTTTATAAAAGGTTCAAAGTACAGACGGAGACGATCCGCTATTTTCTATTTAGTTCCTTTCCATTTACTTCCAGACACCATTTTAGAGTCACCGCTTACTATTAAAATTATAAGGAATGCAACAAAACATAATCAAAACGAAACTTGAGTAAATTTTGAATTTTTCTAACTTTCTTTATTCCGTATATTATCGAGTTAGATAAGGTTCATCAATGTCCAACAGTGAGTCAGCACAGTATTACAATATTTATGGTCCAAAGACACATTGCAATATTTTATCCCAATCACTAGTCGAGTCTAGACACTATATCAAACAAAGTTATAATACTTTAGGTTGCGTATGCGTCCTTAAATATAACTTTTGACTTCTATGAAAGAAGAAGAAAAATACCCCAACATCGTATTGTATTTTCCAATACAATATTTAAAAATAAAATACTCTCACTCACACTCTACATTTTAAACTTGTACAAGGTTTTTTACACACTGCACTGTACAAAAACGGAATTTCGTAGACATTTTAATATGTTTGTCTTCAATCTCTGTTTTGTCTATAGTCCAATTTTTTATTCTATATCTATTATCTAACATCTATCATCACATCAACACTAAAGTAACTCTCGTTACAAACTAGCAAACCTAGACACTCGTCATAAGCGATATAAAAGTAACTCCACACAGTCGCGAGCGTGTGACAGATCCTAACCAGCCCGCCCGCCCCTGTCAACTACCCGTCGATTTACTGAAAATTGACATCCCACACCCCTACCACACTGATACTCGCTGGGAAAATCTTATCTATTTTTATTTCAATTGGCTTCAACTACAGGGAATCATTTGGATGTAAATATACGAATATTCACACGATTTTGTATTGGAAAACTTAGTAGGTAGTTAGTAGAGCTTATAAAATATGTGAATTCTATGTAACTTTTGAATAAGATTTTCTTATGATCATGATTCATGTTCTTCTACCACATTTTACCACTTAATACTTCTAGGTGTGAAAATAGGTAATCAAACATCTGAATAGAATTTAATTATTTTTTTATTAAAATAACCTTTTTTTACCCGACAACACGATGTTCTTCAGTTTTTACTTTCTTCCCCTCTGTTCTTGTTTAATGTTTCGCAACATTCCACAATACTCACTTATTCCGTTTAATAAACCCTCGATTAAAATAACCAAAAAACACTCTTAACGGAAACGATTCCCGAAAAGTAATCGATTTTTATACATCGGGAAGTTAGAAGATCCGTTCCGGGCATCTTTGTTCGGAATTGCCCTTTTGTTCTATGATAGCGGGTAAATTATTCTCCATCGATCCTCCTTTGCTCTCGTTTCATTTTGCCCGTATTAGTTCCACTTGATGCGTAACAATTACTGCCTTTATACCTTGGATGACGCGAAAAACGCGCGTCTCCTGTATAATTTCACGCATCGCTACTACATTCAGAACAAAGGGATCTCATAATTTTTGACCAAACATTTTTCAATATTGGTTTGATGTTTTTACATACTTTGCACCATTTAGTGATTTCTTTAAATTTGATAAGCTCTACATGGTTTCGGTGAAATTAAATAATATTTTAACTATAAAACTTAAAATAAGTTTAACAAATACTGCAACTGAGAAAAACTAGCTTTCTCACTAATAAAAAGATTCACAATGGGCAGACGGATGACAGACGTTATGGTTAAGCAATGTTTTTGTGTAATACGTATCAAAAGTGGCTTAACAGACAAGTACAAAACAATTTTTAACTTATGATTAGATACTACAGTGTGTAGTGTGTTTGTCTTTTTCGAGTAAGGTGTAAGAATATAAAAAAAAAACTAAAACCAACTTATACATCGTTTAACACAGTGGTTCTTAACCTAGTCATGAGGGACCATCTTACAAAATGTTTGTCTTGCCGGGGACCACCCAGTTGGTTTGCCTAAATTAAGGGTTGTTTGCTAAAGAAAACAAGCACAATTTTATATTATTAGCACATTTGGCGAAAATCAAAAAGTTACAGATTTTAATTTAATGTGATTTTTGTGACTGCATAGTGCATACTCTTTACTAACTTCTGAATTTTGTGACTGCATGGTGCATACTCTTTAGTAACTTCTGAATTCTCACGTATTATTAGGTTGGCTTCGGGGACCACTTGGAATGCCTTCAGGGACCACCAGTGGTCCACGGACCACCGGTTAAGAACCACTGGTTTAACATAAAGTACAAACACATTCCACGAACATAAGTGATTCTGTTGGAATTAACTGTTATACACATTCATTACATTCAGTTAGCTCCCGGGCCGCCGGGTAACCGCGTATAAAGAACTTTAAAGGACACTTTCATTAAACGCAAATCGTAAAATGTACATAAATATGAATGATTAAGATGGCGACCGTGGCGGGGGGTGTGAGTAATGTCAAAAGAAATTACTTTTTTACGACGAGATTCGAACATTGTAAAAAATGTTACATTAACGTAACCCTTACTTCAATCATATTTTACAGCATATGGAACGTTTACGACTGCTTCATTTTAAACCTAACAGTATGAGTGCATATTTTCTACATTTTTACTGAACTACACGGGTTCACGGTTTGACATTTTATGTAAAGGCTGCGTTGTAACAAATGAAAACGCTCAGAGATTTGATAGAGGTTGTAAAATTGACAACATTTCAAATATTTTTTGTACTTGTTTCATGACGAAATATAAAAGTAGGGGTTAAATTAGGGGACCCATATTTTTTTATTTTTGAAAATGTGGTCATTTTCATTTATAAAACTTGGTTTTTAATTCTGATCATTCTCAAATGACTTAAGCGCCAAATGACGTCATTGGTACGGTTATTGAATTTTATAATATTTTTACATTTTTGTTTGAGTTTGTTTGAGAATAATTTTGTTTGTTTGAGAATAGTTTGAGGTTGTTGAATTTATTATTGTGTTTAGATCTGCGTTTTTTTGGCTTTATCCTACAAGCAAAGGTGTGTATCGTATTCTGCCGTACCAATGACGTCACAAGTGGATTTTTCGTTTTAATTTTTTTCTCGGAAATTAATGATTAAAAAAATCTGTATTTTTTTAGGACTTCGGAAATAAAAACAAAGAAATGGTATTTTTTATTTTTGATGATTAATTAAATTAAATGTTGTCAATTGTTGTGAAATTACTACAGGCATTTAATTAAAGGATGTCGCAATGTTTCGAATTCCAATGCACCCGTGCGCCTTTGGGCGGTAAAGATAATTAGAGGGCAGGTTACTAGCAAGTTACTTAAATCATAATTAAATCTAAAACATGAAAACTAAATAAACTTGAATGGAGTCAGCAACAAAAAACTTAAGTGAAATTACATTTTAGCGTACTTTAGCTATTCTAAAGAGAACTGTTTAATATACAATGTTATATTTTATATTCACACGAATTCTTTTCATAAAACTTGAATTTTAACTTTAATTAAAATTAAGGGTCATGGTATATTATCTAATACCTAAATATAGTTTTAATATTGTTTATTATTCATGTAGGTTATATTTGCTACAGCTTGTTACATTTCTACAAACCTATTTTCTATAATTTCACTTTCTACCAATACTGCTGGATTTTCTTAGCAAATTGATAATAATTTGGAATCATATTTACTTTTTTTACTAGCGTATAATTAAAAAAAGAAAATCCATCATGTAACGATTAGCTCGGCGTGGCAGCGACAAATCGCTCGCTCTAATACATTTATAGTTCACCGGCTCTGATTGATGTCCGCGCCAGAGAAAAAAAAAACAAAACGCTAATGGAAACCGTTATCCATCAAACCTAAATTAATCGGTAACTAGTGTTTTATCTAAACGACGAACAAACCGCGTTTAAATACTGTAACAGCTGATTAATAGGACGAGTTACAAAAACTGTTCTTCTGTAGAGAGGCTGTAGCCTGTATAATTAAGTGGCGCGTCGATATCGAGTACTCCTCGGGGTAACAATGATTGTTGAGCTGAAGTGTCTTTTGGGGAACTGAGAACTAAAACTAGTGTGGTACAAACGAAAGACTCTAATGGGAACGTGTACTCACGTGGATTTTATTTTTTGTAGGGTTGTGCGCTTTTTTGTGATGGATAAAAAATTGAATCCGGACACAACGTCAGACGTGATCTTATAGAAAGATGAACAAGGATTATTTTTTTCTGATTCGGAACTTCTGATTTCCTTTGGGATGGGTAAAAAATTAAACTACATCAGGACACGTGATCTGACTGAAAATTCATGAAAGAGGGGAGAGCAGAGCGCCGACGCCGCATAGTAGAGTAAGGGCCTGTTTCACCACTTCCTGATAAAGTATCGGATAGGCTATCCACAACTTATTTGACAGATTTTCCATACTTTATCTGTCAAGTTAAATTATGGATAGCCTATCCGGTACTTTATCAGGAGGCGGAGAAACAGGCCCTAGGTAAGCGATTTTAACAGCTACGCTTTCATTCAAAATTTTGGTACTACTAACAACATATAAAACCAATGACCCAATTAAAAGCAACAGACTAACACGTTATTTTGACAGACTACCCCCAGTAGGTCAAAACTCAAATCCCAAAGTATCGAACACGTTATATTCCACACCAACAATCACACGTCGTTCATTACTTCTGACATGGACGGCTCCAACTGTTGCTCCCCCAGGTGAAAGCCCCATTCGCCGGGATGAAGCATTCGCTGCATTAATTACGACTTTTTGATTATCCACTCGCATCTTCGCATCGCTTTGTTTGCCCAGCCCTGTGGGAGTAGCGGTAATGGAGTTAAAAGAGTCAGTATGATCATCACTTTGAGCGGGCGCGCGGCTAAAATGGTCACATTTAGCAATTCCTCTCAATCAATAAAATTCAGCAAATGAATTGTCAAAACAGTCAAACTTACAAAATATGTCAAATCCATAGACTTATAATGCATTATAGGTTTATGGTCAAATCAGTACAAAAATACATCTAAAATGAATTGCAAGCAGAGATGCATTAAGGCCGTCACAGACTTAGCTATAATATATATTAATATACCGTACTAAACACACTGATACCAGAAATATATATTACTAGATGTCCCGTGCGGCTTCGCCCGCGTAAATTAGGAATTTTACGAAAACCGTACATTTTCCTGCAAAAAATACCGAGTTCTGTCCCTTCACGTGGTCTATTCTATATCTGTGAGTTGTGACAAATAATATCAAAAATGCTCTAGTACTTCGTGAGATAAACCCTTTCTAGTTTCTAATAATTTTCCCGGGTTTTTCCACATTTTCTTCTGATTCTTCGGTCATATATATTTTAGTCTTAGCGTAAGTAATAATAAATAGCCTTCCTCGATAAATAAGCTATTTAACACTGAATTTTTTTTTTTTTAAATCGATTGACAAACTCGAGTCTCGATCTAAAAGACTATGAAACGTATCATGGGACGATACCGTGGGAGAGCCATGCTTCGGCACGAATGGGCCGGCTCAACCGGAGAAATACCACGGGCTCACAGAAAACCGGCGTGAAACAGCGCTTGCGCTGTGTTTCGCCGAGTGGTGAGTTGACCGGAGGTTCGCGTAGTGTATATTTTCTTTGCCGGAGGCCCAATCTCCTACCCTTTTCCCTTCCCTACCCTCCTTTATTTCCTTCCCTACCCTCCCCTATTCCCTTCCCTATCCTCCCCTACCCTATTACGCTATTCCCTCGTAGAAGGCCGGCAACGCACCTGCAGCTCTTCTGATGCTGCGAGTGTCCATGGGCGACGGAAGTTGCTTTTCATCAGGTGACCCGTTTGCTCGTTTGCCTCCTTTTTTCATAAAAAAAAATTGTACTTGGTAGTGATGACGATGATGATGACGAATGTAAATCAACACCGAAACTCTCAAACGTATATCTATGAAGAGTCAGGAGTTCTCCCAGCAGCTCCCGAACCATTGGTGGGTGTCGCTGGGTCCAAAATCTTACTTGTTGTTAGCATATACTCGGAATACTTCTCATGAAACCAAAGTCACCACATGTTTCCATATAAATTTTGAGGAGTTCCCTCGATTACCTATGGATTCCTTCATCAGATCACCATTTTTGTGAACATGATATTAAATTGGGATAATGCCCTATACACCAAAAGAAAAATTTTGAAAATCGGTTCACAAACGGCGGAGTAATCGTTGAGCATAAAAAAACGAACATAACACCTCCTCCATTTTGAAAGTTGGTTAAAATTATAGCCTATGTGTTATTCTGATGCATAAGCTATGTTGTTGTAAAGTTTCATTAAAATCCGTTCAGTAGTTTTTGCGTGAAAGAGTAACAAACATCCATACATCCAAACTTTCGCCTTTATAATATTATAGTAGGATAGGATGTTTGAGTTATTTTTCAGCTTAAGATAGTAATTACCTAGGGTCCTGAACAACCCCCCGATGGTTGCTCGCCTTGTCGTGGCGGTGGGGCTCTAGTAACCGCGGCTTGGACAACCGCGGTGAAGCGAAGAGGCAACCAGGGCCGGCCGGTGTCGCCGCCTGGCCCGAGGAGGGCGCTCCCAGCGGACTGGAGGAGTCCGCTGCGGATGCGCACCGAGGTGGGGCCGCAGAGGAAGAGGCAAGTAGGTATTACGGTGCGCCGCTTGCCCTATCCTCTGCGGCCGAGGTGTGGTCGGTGGCAGAGCCACAGACTGATCTGCCACATGGCCTCCAAGTAGCAGACTCGGGGGGCGTCTGCTACAGCCCTGGTGGGGGCCGAGGAGGAGGGCGCACGTGTTGTGCGCCCAAAAAAAAAAAAAAAAAAAAAAAAATATTTATTTATATATTTTTTAGTGTTTTTGTCTATTTTTTGGTGTTTAAATATTTAGTAGTAAATTTACTAAAAAATATTTAAACAAATTTTTTTTTTAGTATTTAAATATTTTATTATATCATAAATGCGACAGTGTGTCTGTCCGTCTGTCTGTCTGTTACCTCTTCACGCTTAAACCGCTGAACCGATTATGCTGAAATTTGGCATGGAGATACTTTGCGTCCTGGGAAAGGACATAGGATAGTTTTTATCCCGGAAAAATTTACAGTTCCCGCGCGATAAACGAATTTAGGCGCAACGGAGTTGCGGGCGTCATCTAGTCAAAAATAATTCAAATCAAAAATGCTAAAGCTTTGTACAAAACTATGGACGTACATTTCACAAACAAAAGGTAGTTGCTACAATTAGTTTCAGCGCGAACGAAAGACCGAATACAAAAAAATTCGAATTCATTTTTCCGTCAAAAAATCAACGGCACTCAATCAGGCAGATTTGTTTGAGGGGCGAACAATCTGTTCGTATCCATAAACCGTTAAAATTTCACAGGAGTGGAGTTAGGAGTATTAGATACGTTTGATGTTGTGACAGGAAGGCGGGCTCGGGTCATTTCACACTTGGTGGACTCTCAATTTGGCGGGGCCGATGGTTTGTTTATCGTCAATACGCGCCGAGTGGACACGCAATTTGATAAAAACAAAACACGATTACAATACATCAAATATGTCACCGCTTTCCCCTGAAAACCTCGTTCCGTTTCCATGCCATGATTTCACCTCATTCGTTATGATGCCAAATAGTTTTTTAAAGCAATATTCAAAATGTATCCAGTCGTTATCCTATTATAAGCTACAAAATAGTATCCTAATAAAATAACGTCAGTTTGAAGTATGTATCAGAATATTATCCGTTTAAAAGCAAATGGTTTGGTTTGGACCGGACAAGGAATAAACTGCATTTTATGGTGCCTCCAAAATAAGAATCAAGGTACAGTGATATCACAGCGACATTCGTTTCGATGATTACTGGGTTTAAAATTGACAATTACAAATGCAATATCCGCACATTACATTACCGTATAATTACGTTAACCTTTACGTATACAGATTACAGACTTACTACAATTACTGTTTGGCTAATGGCTACGACGAAATATACATAATGTGCACGTTAGAAGCCACAAAAAATACTAATGATATTTTGTACAATGTTTCTGTATTTGATAATCAACATAGGCAATGAGACTAAGTATATTTCAAGCAGCGACATGTTTTGAATTTGATTAGAAAAGAGAACATAGTCACAATTTTTCCAACATTGAAAACCTACAAAACATCATAAAATAAAGAGTAAGCTACTACTACCCTATAAATTGAAACTGAATAATTTATAAAATATTAGTACAAAACTTATTTAAGTTTTATATTTTACAGTTTCTCCAGTTTCTTATATAAAATTATATTCATCAGCAAAACTAATCCAATTTATTTAAAAAGCAAAGCTTAATCAATAAACAAATCAAACACGAGAGCGAGTCAACACCGACGACTATCCAAATATTGTTCTTGAATAAACTGAAGGAGAATTATTGTGATGCTGCGCGATACAAAGCGGGGACAAAGGAGCCAATTTACCATACATCACCGACCACCTCCAAATAAAAACTTGCCCAATATGGTATCGAGGTCTCGCGTCAAATTTGTAATAGAGATCGTATCTCGCTAGGCGCCTTTAAAGACACGAAAACTAATTAAGATCAGCCGCTTTTCTAATGCGATAACTCGCAACGGACAGGCCATATTCGAGTACCGGCAATCAAAACAAATACGATCCGAACTGATTGCTCGTTAGTATTTTAATGAAAAATAATTAAGGCTAACGAGTACGTTATGGCGTAAAAAACTCATAAATTTTTATTAGGGCAATAGAAATGCATAACAAAGTTTTAAATTCCCCTCAAATACGGTCACACTGAAAATTTAATACGAGAATGAGAAGCTTCGAAAAGGAAAATAAAAATGAAAACTCTAACTAAACGCCGCGCGGCGATCAGAGCGTGAAATAAATAAAATAGAAGCGCCGGGAAACGGGAAAAAAGGCATAAAAATTATGGCGTTAATTTTCCAGCGAGATTTCCCAGCAGTCTCGAGCCAGGGGGGGCGCGTGCATCGGACACATGAATTAAAAACGTTAACAATGCCACCGCGACGGGCTCCTTAATGAACCGCGCTCGGGGCCTCTCCCCGACTTGCGGGTCGCGGCTGCGAAACGCACCGTTATAAAGCCTCAAAGCAGCTAGAAGTTTCTATTGAAAATTTAACCCTGTGTCAAATTAATAAGAGAGCACTTCGCACTTTACAATTTTACGACTACTATAAGCTTTAAAATGAAAACTTAAAACTTAAAAGCGAGCTTTTGATGTGATAAACGATGATACTTTAATTAAGCCATAAAACACAAACAATGGTCTGTTAACTGGCTGGAAGCGATTAAATGTCGTATAAGGGATTAAAGGCATCCTCATGGAAGCGAAAGAATTTGCAGGCGAAGACAGCAATCGAATAGGCTGTTCGCCTGTGGGAACTATCACTCGGCGACAATTTGTCCGTTGAATATTCAGTATTATGGCTAGATAATTACCCCGACGAATAACAAGCATAGCGCCGTAAAAGAGCAAAATTTCCTGCTGCGAGAGGGAAAAAGCGTTATTGAAAAAGAGGCAAACTGATATATAAATAAAATACGGGTTCAGCTATCGGCGGCTTGTTATCGCATGCCTGGATCGCCGCTATTACGGCAAAGTATCGGTTATTCGCGCGGCCGTGGGCACAGTTTGCTTTGCACACGCCGCCGAGCCGCCAGCTCGTTATAATAATGTGAACTTCGGGATATGGGACGTCTATGGAGTAGAAAATCGTATTTCACTTTAGTGCACTTCAATCACACGATATGCTCGTTCGACTTCCATAATGTGGTAATAAAACATTTAGCCGGAGTTCTGCTTTTGTACTATCGAGAAATAGGCACTGATTCATAGGCAGATGGCGGATCTATGTAATTTGGTCGGGTTACGTCAAACCCAGCCGACTACGACTAACATTGAATTGACATAATTCGACCAAAAGACGTAGGTCAATAAACTGCCCATCAATTTCTTCGATGGTAAATAATGGTTAAATAACTATTGTAATATTTTATAAGTCATAGGATCAGCTGTTGATAGAAGAACTTCTATAACTATACCTGACTGTAATTTAACGTAAATGTGGAATGAGGTTCAAAATTCAGATATTACTATGCTTTTACTGCAGATAAATTAGATCTTCTTCAAGACTTTCTAAACGAGTTTCGAGCTGCAATATTAAATAAACAAGCAGAATAATATAACACAATTCATAAACCAATCAAAAATGGAAACAGTAAACTTAAAATAAAGGTAGTCGACTCATTACCTCTCCCTGTTCGGGATCAAAAAGAATTTCTTTTACATACATAATAATTGCGAGTTGTCTCGAGGCGTCACGATCCTGATGCATAATGACAAAGTGCACACTGACGTGGAAATTGCTCTGCACTTCTTTATACAGCCTACTTCACTTATGCCCCTTATGCGTATTATTAGCAGCTATGCGCGAAATCATTATCCAATAAACGGTGGCTTTTCGCAACGATTTATGTTGCTATTCATTATATCTGATAAGCAAACAAAAGTCGGTAATAAACGGTATAGGAAATGGTTATTACGATCCAGTTTCTGTAGTAAGTAGCCTATAATATACCAACCGAATAAATAGGAAAGTGATAAATCTATCACGAAGAAAATGAACATAAAGATGAGCTGCTTAGTAGTTATACCACATAGGTTCTATTATGCTACGAACCGTAATTTTTACAGCAAATATAAAGTTCGAACGCAATTAAAGAAACCATACAACTCGAGGCTCCAGAGTCCAGATAAACAAAAGTGAGTATAATTTATACGGCGATAAAACTTAAAGAAAAGTACTTTAGCCCATCAGCCATTTTCAAAGCAAAACTCTCGGACGTGATTCAACTCCGATTACATTATTCCACAAACTAATTTCGTTAAATAAAATTTGCACACAAAGGATGCAACAAAAGGAGGAAAAATAAAATTTGTAGGTGTCGAGACAGTTAAATCAAAGGATTGTAACGAGGTTTCTCGAGAAACCACTCGAATTGCCCGTTCGTTTAAATGCAATTTGCCCGAGAATTAAAATGAGCAAAACGCCACATCACCTTTAACCCGTAAATACTTAGCTGATTACATTTTTGTATTGGCAAATGGACTTACGGGCACTGTGCTGTCATGAAGGATGAGTTAATAAGAAAATGCACTCATGTGTAATATACGGTTACTTATCTGCAAAGGTGATAAAATACGAAAAAGCTCTACATTTCTTCACAATTCGTTTGATATTACCATATTATATTGTTACATTTCCGAGTGATTCAATTATAATGAAGGTTACTAAATATGTAGTACAAATTTTACCAGAACATTAAGGCCGGTATAAATAGTCAGTACTCAAGATGCATCTCGGTCTCAAGACGCGATTCGGCTCTATGATTGGTCCAAAATTTGACAGCCAACCAATCACAGAGCCTGAACCGTGTCTTGAGACCGAGATTGATCTTGAGTACTGACTATATTTTATACCGGCCTAAGTTTGTAATACAAAGCGATGTAAGTTTATAAATGAGTACAGTATGTAGTCACATAGGTACTCATACGATTAAAGAAAAGAGGTTTTATGGGGCGTTATAAGGTCAGTTTGAGCCCAGTCGACAGAGGACTTGGCGTAACCCGACGAAATAAAGTGTATCCGTTTGCCTATAAATCACTTTCCCCGATAATGGTATAAGTGCGTTAGTATATTTACTTACGCAAAATTACGAACAAGATGAGATGAATTGTTGAAATAACGGTACCTACCACGAAACGAAAATTACCATCAACAATTTCGTGGACTGTTCGAAGTGCGAAGTGCGTCGCCCGCAGGCCGTGACTTAACGCACCGCCGTTTAATTGGGCGGCTGACATTTAATCAATATACAATTTAATTGACCGCTCAAATCTGATGTACTTTTATGGCAATGCTTGATTGCTTGTTCGCTTGTTAGAAATCGCTGGTTAGCATTCGATCCTGTCAAGTTCAATGTAAACTTGTTTTTTAACCGACTTTAAAAAACAAAGAAGGTATGCGGATTTTGTCTTTTTGTAGAGTAGATTCAATCATGTTTATAACATTTTTGATAATTGTTTTCCTGATCAATTCATACAATCAAAATAATTATTATACGAGGATGTACTCTTCATCTTTCGATGTTCAAGACACAAAAAGCTGAGATTCTCACAGTCTCCTTAGAGGTCATAACCGAGGAATGAGAAACGCAAGAGCAATATTCCTACAAGAGTCGCACACAAGGTATACAACAGTCAATAATTTAATAGAACACAAAGACGAGATGACACAGTATTGACCACAGGTCGGCCGGTCTCAGAGAATGCAGTTCGGTTTGCATACGACCAAGTGGGGCCATCATAATTCATATTCATTTATTCATTCGTCCATTGAAAGGCCCGGGTTATCGAGGTATGGGACCAATATTCACAATAACTAAGACTATACATTAACTTAGATCCATCCTTAGATATCAGTTTTAATTGTTATTTAGTTACGCCACTTACTTTCTTGTTCTTTACCAACTACGAAAATGATATTAATGTGAACTTTCCGTGGCGATGGTGGATTCTTCTTGGGAAGGACTTCACTCCTCCCTCTAGCCCCTATAAGAGGTAGACATAAACAAACTTCAAAATGTAATAAGTGAAGGAAGCCATATTTCAAAGTATACTAGCTGTCCCGGTGAACTTCGTGTCACTTAAGAACCTTCCATGGACTTCTACGAATATTTTAGGACTAAAATCAGCCCAATCGATTCAGCCGTTTTCGAGTTTTAGCGCGACTAACACATTTGAAAATCCATTTTTATATACATAGATTTATTTGCCATAAAGAAAAGTACGGTCTACCTTTATTAGCATACATAAATACGCGCCAAACACATAACCCTCCTGGCAGTCGGGTAAAAATATAAACTTTTAAGTATACTGTATGTTCTTGCGAATTTGGAAAATTACTCACATAGTTATTACTCGCTATAAAATATGTCAAAGTTTTCGTCATACTTTTCAATTTACATTTTCATTACTGTTTACAAAGTCTGTAATTTTGTCTTTCACGTCATTACGTGTATTTTAATGCCGAGGAGCACGCAAGTCACATTTGGAACTTCATTTTATTATAATGACGGATCACGGAGCAATAGCGCGATGTAGGTAATAACAAAGTCGAATAATTATATGAATTGGGTTGCAGAGGTTGTTCACTGTCATACCTAATTTACTCGTACATTCCAAATATGACGAGAGCTTGGAATCGCAATGACTGGAGCAGAAGACAAACGGGGCATTAAGAGTGCAACTTAGGGATAATATTGCTATAAGAAATATTGTAAATGAAGTTTTGTATCTATTTTAATTCTTCACCTTGTTTTGAAAGGGTTCATTTCATTTTATTTAGATTCCATATTATATACCTATTCATCTATTTCACCGAGATTCCACATAGAAAACAACACCCTCATTATAAAAACATTAAAAATAAGTTAATAACTAAGCAGACATCTGTATTTATAATATTATTAGCCTTGTCATATCAGTCATAACTCATAACTCATAGTATATTTAGGACTTGCTTGTCATTAATTTTGTAAATTAGGACAGTATAAAATAATAAATGTTGTTACACAATAATATTATGTCTCCAGAGAATAATTATAATTATATAAATTAAATTCTAAGTCTTTAATAATGGGAAAACTGTTTTATAATTGCAACTATGCAGTAGCGTAAGTGGTTTTACTACAGCAGAACATATTCTGATGAACACTGTAATATAAATTGACACTAAAGCACCATTTGCTCGTTCTTATAATGAGCAGAAAAAAGTAATTAAACGGTCGCTTGAACACTTTAATTAAAATATCCAGTCTATTCTCGTTTATAAAGTTAATGTCCGATAAAAATGAGCTTAAGTCCAATATCAGGACTACCATAAGACTGTACTTTACACGGACACATTTAATCGCATTTTTAACATTTTGCCGATTAATGGAAAAGATAAAATTTTGTGAATAGCTTTATCTGCAAGCCTCGGACTGCTTTTAATGTCAAGAATACTGTTATTTGTGGGAACTTGCGCTACATCCTAATTCGTAGACATTTATAATTATATTACGCTCTTACAACCGGGTCAAAATATCATGAATTCATACTAATATGTATTATATAATATTATTACATAATATAATTCAATAAGTATGGATTCATAATAATATTATTTTAGTGACTCTAGTTTTTTTGAAATGAGTAAACAAATTTAACTAGCGTCAGGACAGATGGGAATGAAATTCATAAAAACCATGCTTGCTTCTGCTGATTCTTTTTAATTTCTTTTGGCATTCCCGGAGTTTAACCTAAATTGTTTATGAATAGTGAGTCACAAATAAGTAATTCCCCGATTTTAAGCATTGTGGTTTATAGAGGCCGTGGTGTCATTCTTTTACGATTGTCCTGACAAAACAAACTTTTAGACCGATGTCCTTATGTTCGCATTAGATTTAATTTCAGTTAAAAAAGCAAGCTCTTTTAGAAAAACACTCAAGTATAAGAAATCGATATCGACGCCCCCAAGCAATAACCCAGTAATTGCAAAACTCATTTTTTACAGGAGAGCATCCTATGTGTTTTTTAGCTATATCTTTTCAGTAAATTATTATTATGACATGTTAAATACCTCAGATGAAAGGTATTTTTTAATAGAACGACCTTGTAGTATTGGGATTACATTATATATACAAATATCTTTATAATAAATAAAAATATATATTACGTAAAATATTTTACATCATTGTATCAATAATTATATATTACGGTATAGAATTATAAAAATGCATTGAGCAATGTCAACTTACTATATTATTGCGGTATTTTTTTAAACACTAATATGCAGTAATCATTATTTATTTGGTGGTTTAAGAGAGTTTTTTAATAAAGTGTGTAACAGTAAAGATCTTTTACTAGCTTATTGGCGTGAAATTTAAACCGTCTTTATACAGTAAATACCTTGTACCACAAAATACTTGTATGTATTTGAATTGTAATAATTGTATACTGATATTTCATAAAATATGTTTTTAATAGGATTATGAAAGAAAACTACACATTATACCAAAAAAACAAAACTTTTATTACCAAAAAATAAACAACAAAATAAACAGTCTTATACTCTATGCTATATCAGTATTCATACAATAAAAAAGAGTTAAATTTATGAAATTAAAAATAATAATCAGTCATCATCTGAGGTTTCTTCATTGACTGTGCTAGTATCAATAATGTTGTCCTGAGAATACGTCAGTGATTCGTAAAAACTATGATAATATCTTGGAATTGCTCCGGTATTGCACAGGAATAGTAAATCTGTGTGAAGTGCCTTGCTTATTGGGATAGGATGATGATAAGCTGGCTCTAGAGTGATATTATCTTCGGACGCCGAGTCCGGCTTAGATTTTCGTCCCCGTCGTCTAATTTGGGTTGAGTGTAAGGTGTCTAACTCCAAATATTGTCCATCAAAATCGTATTTAAAATAAAGCCTCCCTGGTTGTGATGGAGTTACGTGAACATCCATGACGTCGGACCAACGGATGACATTCCCGTTTGTATCCCGACGCCAATACGCAGGATTTACTAATTTCTTAATGTCTAAAATATCAGATCCCTCTATTTCTGTTAAGCTGTACTTTTCTCCGGTCACTTTAGAATTTAAAATTACGTTATAAATTTGTTCTGGTGTATAGATAACTTTATTCTTCATATTGCGTTCTATGCAGGCGTGCATTGAGTCACCTTCATTTTGGCTGTGTCCTGTTTCAAAAAATCGGTGGGTTATGGATAGTTGTAGGGTTTTTGCAGCATAAACGTATAATGCAAAAATGAATCTATTTTTGTTTTGCCCATAGCACCCATCAGAGTAAAATGATATTGTATTTATACCCCTTTCACGTTCAGATTTTAAGAACTTTAACAAACAACTACCAATTTCTATACAGCCTCTTTTGGCCACATTGTAATGCCACACATAGCAATATCCTTTTTTACGTAATGCGTCATATATGGTAAAATTGTAAACAGGGTATTTCCGTTTATAATGAAAAATCCCTACATTAGATTGCGGAATGTTCAAGACCTTTTGAAGATCAAATACTGCTACTGTACTACTATTTTTGTCAAACGTATCTTTTTCCTCGTTTTTAATTTGCCTGATCCTTTCTTTTCTATGTAAGTGATTCTTGTAATTCTCTTTTAATTGTTCTTTCTCTGAGGCATCAGCTTGCTCATATAACATGCAAGTGGCACATTGATCTTTTTTGGGTTTAAAAAAGGAATAGTTAAATCGAGTATTAAAAATAGATTCATATTGCCGTTTACTTGCTATTGTCACATTTGAGTAATTTTGATGTTCAAACCAATCAATGTAAAAGCGGTATAATTTTGATATGTTTAGATTTTCTGAAAGGTATTGGCGACTAGAAGATTTTCTTGTAAAATGTGACTCTACTGTTGGGAACAGTTTGATATGTGTTATGATACTTAATTCCGTATCACTGCTCATTTTACGAGGTCTATTTGCATGTTTTCCTCTTTTATCACAAAAAAATTCATCTGATTTAGCCTTTTCTATAGCAGTGTAGATCATAGCCTCTCCAATATTTAATGTATTTACGAAAAACTTTTTACAAACAGCCACGTCTTCACCGTCCAAAGGAAAATAATATTTAATGGTTTGAGTACGATTAATTTTGCGTTGTAGGGTCATTCTTCTAATATCTTCTATTTTAACATGTCTCGTTATATACAGCCATTGGTTTTCCCGATTAGAGAGTCCATAAAATGTGTCAAACAAATCCTGTCGCTGGGTTACGCTAAATTTACCACCACAGTTCATCTTACATTCACAAACAGGACCAACAGACTTTTTAGGGTATTTTTTTTTTGAATTATAGCCCTCGTAGGCATTTCCGGAGTTTTTGAGCAATTTATTTTTATTTCTTTGCCAGTCACTTTCATTACGTTGACGCTTTCTAGTTAGCACCTTGTCGTCTTTAGAAGTGGAAGGTTCATTTTCATCTATGTGTGCCTCTGTGTCATTAATATTCCTTGAACAATCGATTGCATTATTATCGATTTGAGAATGACTCAGCTGTAACAATAAAGTATTTTGTTGTTCTTGGTCTGTTCTAATATGAATAAATTCGGTTTGTATATTTTCAATCAATGTATCATTCAAAATATTGTAACAATTGCCGATTTCTTTAGAAGTTTGAGGTTGAATGGTCTCATCCAAGTCCATATTAAATGAGTTATTTGTTATTGAACGTAAAGGCAATAAAGTTGTATCAGAATCTAAGCTTTGCTGATTACAAACTTTATAAACAACCGTAGAAGAAGCAACAAAATCGCTATCATCCAAAATTAATGATAGATTAGAAATAGTACCCGGAGTGTTTATTATATCTATTTTATCAAAACATTGGGAGTTCACACTTAGATCTGAAATAGAACTTGGAGTATAATTCCGTCCAACTCTTTCTGGAGTTGGAATGTACTCTGAATGATCTGATGAAAAAAGAGCGTCATCTGATTCAAGGTCATTTTCTACATAAACTGTTGTTATTGGTAATTCTGAAATGAAAATAATTTTAATTACTTATCATCTTCTTTGTCTTTGCAAAAATTATAATATTATTTACATCGCACCTACATAGGTACAATGTTAATAATATTATTATTTTTGTTTACACAAAATAAATATTTTTATACCTAAAAGTAATTAATGCATCACACCTACTTCTTTATCCGTCCTTACCTCGTAAATTATAACAACTTGTTGAACTAGTAGATGGTTTCACAGGCATACTTTCTTCTATATGTTTATAGTTTATTTTATTTGATAAATCATCATTGCCTGAAAATAAGACTATTATTAATTTATGTCAACTATATTTAACACTAATTGTTTGTTTTTTTTTAATGCGACATACAGGTGCAAAAATATATAATATTATTAACTTCAATACCTGTCATGAAAGTACTTAAACTAAAAATCTTGTTTTGAATATTTTAAAAACCTCACCTTGTAGTTTATTTTTCTCACTAGGCATTGCTACAGCTTCAGCTTGGTTATCTAAAATGGTACTTTTCGAATTTGCAGGTTCACCAGCTGGGGCTAAAATAACAATTAGAATTAATTATTATATTAATATAGGTACTTACTAGAAATAATAATTTATATTACCGATCCCATTCTAGATATTATATAAGAATCGTGCTTCGGCATAAATGTGCCCGTTGATGTTAGGATGGGTGGATGCTACTAAAATAGGTACCTACCTACCTATCTGTTATAAAACTAAAGCTACAAACCTAATAATAGATAAGGTAAGTATCTATTAGAATTATTATCATAATATAAAACCATTAACAAACAGATAGGTATAATTACTTAATAATAATTTTAAATAAAAATAAAAAGAAGGCACTTACTCGATACTCGTTCATCAACCATTATCAACATCCTTCTTACTCGACTATTTTTCAATCTTTTTGATTCCATCGGCACTGATTTCTCATAAAAATCGCAAACTCAAATAATATTTTATGCGCGCACTATCGAATCCAAACAGTGAATGTCATTACTAATTCTCATAACAAACGAGCCCACGTGCTTTATAATCTATCTCTGTCTATTCGCAAGCAAAGAAAGCAATGTAAAAGATATCGCGGGGAATACCTATGTCATTTATAGTACTGAATGCGCAATACAGGTCAAAACATGTCTGCGAAGAACAAGTTTACGCCAGTACACACGTTTTATCGTGTATTTCAATTCTTATGAATACTGTTACTAGCCTTTACCGAAAACACTCGCCTAATATTTCACAGCAATAATCTTGTAATGGCAGTAACCAAAACTCGATGTCAATTATTTTACAGTATTACTACAATACTGATTATGAGTCGTAAAATTGAAAAAGTAACAGTTTGATATTTAATTTTTGTCGTATAAAAATCAAACTGAGGTTCCGTGCAATAAAACTTTCCTTCGTCATAGTTTTATAAATAACCGTAGGAAAAATCTGCAAAAAATTACATACATAGATAATGGTCCACGGAATCTAAATTTGCAATAAAAAAAAAATCCAGTAATGTGCTATTACTGGGTTATTGCTTGGGGGCGTCGATATGTAGGTTAAGTAGGTTAAAAATAAAAGCTTCTGAAGCTATCTAAAGTTAAAACCCATTACTCCACTGTGATACGTCTCCATTACCAACTTCTTTCTCTCAATTTAAATAAACTAACCGCAAAAGAAAATGCTAAAGTTGTGTAGTGTGTACACTTGGATACAAAAATATTTATATTAAATATTATATTTATAGCGTTCTTAAAGAAGATTGTTTTAACATTAAAAGAACTGTGAAATTTTATTTAAGTTAATATCTAAGTTCCAAATATATCTTAGTGCAAAATCATAGCGTCAGGTTTAAGAAACGTACCTACACCAGATTTAAGTAATTAATAAGGTTTGTAAGTAGTATTCATTATTTACCTAGTACCACCAATAGTAATTATCTTGATGTACCTTAGAGTAGGAGTCCCATGCGAGATGTATCGATCGTAGTACATACCTGAAAGAAAAGAAAAAAACATTATGAGTATTAGATAACACATAACAGAAGTATTCATGCACACCGAATTACCAATTCTAACGAAAGTTCCGACGGGGATCGTAAATAATGTCTGATTCGCAACAAAATACAGGATGGCGCAAAAAGTGATACAAAGGCGAAGCATTCGATACCTTTTCGTAGAAGACGAGTAAAGAATTCAAATTTAAAAGACCGCGAAAAATTCTAAAAACAAAAGAAAGAGGACATGGATGTCGGGCGATCCGACCATGTTAACAGCGAAATAATTGCGAGATACAAGCGAACAGGGAAATCCTTTTAACAAGTTATTTGCGCGATTTATATTTGTACTTCATTCGATATTTCCGATCAGAAACATTGAAGAGTAATTAATAATAAAGTAATTAAAAACATAATAGAAAGTCTTTATACTAAACAAAATTATTTGAGTAGTGCTGAACTTAGAAATAATGGAATAAACATGCATGCTTCGTATAAAATTCCAACAAAATAAGCCCGCAAAATACGAATTGATGGCGGAGAACTAGGGCATGAAATTTAAATTAACGACTACAAACAATTCGGCTGCCATAATAGAAATGAATGCCTAACTTTAAAACTCCATTAAAACGGCGGCCAAACTTCCCATTCAGGAGCGAGAGAGCAAGTTAGTGTGTTGATGGCTGGCGAGGATATTTTATTCATCTTCCCTACATGCGGAGCCTCGGAGATGGCTACGAGATAAAAGCTAAAATAAACAAAACAAATAAGTGTACCTGTCACTCTGGCCTTGTTTTTATTTCTAAAATTTGTATAAAATATTCTGAGATGCGTCGCACCGCGTTGGGTTTTGTCGGTAACAAAAAAGCACAAAACTAAGCGACAGAATTATTCACAAGCTGTATTTTCTTTAACGGCTTCTTTCCCTCGACTATTTCACATCACGAGATGCGGGCATATTTTCTGATTAGTTCAAATTGAGCGACATTTCGTCGAAAGCCCCTTTTAGAAATTCCTCAAATGTACAAACACACCACGGTTCCTCGAACGCCGAATCGCGCGACGTGTCAGTCATTCCATTTATGTCCCGATTTTCTGAGACATTTGGATTTGTGTCCGCGAAGTATTTGACGCTTCGGCGTCAAGATCGGGATGTTCCGTCCATTGTACGGCGTGGGAACTGGAGTAGGAATTTTTTGTTCGAGGGTATAATGTTTAATTGATAAATTGCAGTAATGTAATAGCCGATGAAAATAAAAATGCGGTTGTCTATCGCGGCAGTGACGTCGCGATCGGCGGGCGGTGTACGCCGTCACAATAGCACAATTAAAATGCCAACAAGTCCGGTTGCCAGCCCAATCCAATTACAGTGGACAAGGATTCCAACGAGTAATTGGGACCCGGGTTGTACGGTAGCGTTTGTGAAAAACGTGGCTGGAAACACACCTAGCTAAATGTTGAATTCGTTTACGTCGTAGGAGGCATCAATACACAATTACCTAGTTATGTTACCTTGGGAAACGCGAAATAATTTATTATATAGCTACTTTAAGTAGATATAAATTATATTTGAATAATGAAACTGTTGCTGAAATAAATTTTTACATAATAATCATAACAATATTATAAATGACTTTATGAAATAATATTTAAATGTGACGTAAAATACTGTTCATATAATATTTGCTTCCAAATGAAATGAATGGAAAACCTTTCACAAAAAACACTTCAGCTTTATCACCACGTTACTATAAAGATATTTATAGCAGAGATCAGAATAAAGGGCGGATTAAGCTCTCGAAGCTACTCAATAGCACACTGTAAGTTCGTCAACATCACACCAGCAACGTATATTTCACTATTTGCCTTCATTAAATCTGCGTCCGCCACTACTGGATTTTCAGATTTATTACCTTCTTCAGACTTACTTTATATACGGGGCTTTTATTAAGCACACTTGGACTTGCTACACGACTAGTTTGAAATATTTTACTCCCTTTTTTTCGCGATTATGCTAGCGTAAAATTGTATTTCTGGCATACAAACTTTAAAATCATATCTATTCATTTTGAAAAATCTTTTCTTAGTGTGAATCTGGAACACAAATAAGAAATGTTAAGTTTCTAGCTCAATTAAGTAAGGTCTGTGCATTGATCTTTCAGTCAAATAACTTATACCCGGCTTATGCAATATCAGATTTTTAAAATATTTTTATTCTATTTCAGTTATTCGTTTACTCTACCTTAATTCATTGAACCTTAAACTCCAAATATAAGTATCAAAATGCAAGGTTCGAAAACTTCTTGTTTGCCAACCTCTTTGAAAGACATTATTTCATAAACAAGTTTGAAGTAGATAGTTACTAAAGAATCCTTTAAAAGCGAGTAAAATCTTGGCTGGGGAATAGATGTGGCCCCGAGCAGACGTTCACTTCGACTGATCGAAAAGAAAACATTGTTAAACTGTAAAACAAACTGCCTGAGGCGCTTTTAGCGAAAACAACCAATATGATTCTATAGAAATTTAGTGAAAGGTCCACGAAAGTTCCATGTAGAGAGCATCCTCGTTTAGTGAAACGGAAAAGATTGCTTGTTTACAAAGAGGACCTTTTCACATTACGGCGGTAAGGGGAAGTCGATCTGTGTTATGAAACACGATACATTTCTGCTTGGATTTGTAGAAGATTTTTTTTTTATGAAATAAGTGGGCAAACGAGCAAACGGGTCACCTGATGGAAAGCAACTTCCGTCGCTAATGGACACCCGCAGCACCAGAAGAGCTGCAGGTGCGTTGCCGGCCTTTTAAGAGGGAATAGGGTAAGGTAAGGGGAGGGGAGGGTAGGGATGGGAAGGGAAGGGAATAGGGAAGGGTAGGGAAGGGAATAGGGTAGGGGATTGGGCCTCCGGTAAACTAACTCACTCGGAGAAACGCAGCGCAAGCGCTGTTTCACGCCGGTTTTCTGTGAGGACGTGGTATTTCTCCGGTCGAGCCGGCCCATTCGTGCCGAAGCATGGCTCTCCCATGTCAAAAAGATTGTTACATTTCAATCATTAAATTACTTTAAACTGGTTTACAATATTTTATTACTTCATATTTAATTTTATTATTAATACTGACTGAAATAATGAAAACTTCTTACTACGAGTAATAAAAGCTTTTAATATTGTAAAATGTGTGACTGTGAAAGTACGTCTGTTACCTCTTTACGCTTAAACCGCTGAACGTATTTTGATGAAATTTGCTAAGGAGGTACTTTGAAAGATGAGAAAGGACACATGATAGTTTTTGTTGCAAAAGAAAATACGGTTACTGCGAACAGTTTTCGGCGCAATGCAAATGGAATAAGCTTTAGCTTACTCAAATACAGTTTCCTCTCCATAGGTAGAGCATCCACAGAATCCTCAATATTTCCTTCAATAAGTTATTCTAGAGATGCATTAATCCCTGCTTGTTGAACAAGCGAACTACAAACTGAACTAGTCCAGAAGTCTTGAACACTCTTACAGGATTAAACTTTGCTTTGTGAAAATAAAGACGACAGTATTTCATTGTACAATAGTCTTCGGTATCCGGTTAGCAGGCCAACTTAAATGAGAAAATTGTTGGTGATTGTCTAGTCACGGTCAACTCGGCTATCTTATAGTTATTAGCCTTTTTTCATTCCAGAATTCTTTATTAACGGTAATCATTATTAGGACAATATAATAAAATATGTATAACCATAATATGTTACAACTAGAGCTTAAGGCCGTCACAGACTTAGCTATAATATATATTAATATACCGTACTAAACACACTGAAACCAAAAATATAATAATAATACTCCCCACACCGATTTCGGTGACGGTGGCCGGCTTCATTGAAACCAAGCCAGGTACGCAGGAGTAATTTTATAGTGCCCAGGTGTGTGCGCACTACACAAGAGCACTCTCTATTCCTTTACTCTCATAACCCGACCCGACGGAAGACCGACACGACTGGCGAGAGATCAGGCGCAGGACCGACTTTTTACATGCCCCTCCGACGCATGGATCATCTCACTTGTCAGACAATCAGGTGATCAGCCTGCATTGTCCTAACCAAACTTGGAAATAACATGTTTCCAACGCGGGAATCGAACCCACGACCTCCGAGTCAAGAGCGACGCTCTAGACCACTGGACCACGGAGGCGTGGTCACGCGAAAATTGTATAGAAAATATATAGTAATATGCCTAGCTATAAACATATTAATATATATGTCGGATGGTCAGAGTTTAGATCAGAACCTTCAGATATTGTGGGCTTAGATGGGTATCGTACAAAAGAACAAAACTTGTAAAAATCAAGTCTTGTCTTCAAATCAGAGCACTAAATTATTATAACACTGTACACAATCACTATTCTCTCGACACTATACTCGAACACTTCACTGTACACTACACTACACTGACACAAAGCGAAACGTAGGACAGTTTCGTAAGCACTTGTTGACTGGTCGACGGCTGGAGCGAGAGTGAACGACGCTCCACCCCACCAGAGCTTTACGACTCTGTCGAAGCGCGCCATTTCTAAGTTGCACCAATTCGCCGCTTGGTGGCGCACTTGCGCTTCGTTTCGTGTCTGTATTCATGACCGGATACGACACGGCCTTCCTGCGACGACGTGCGTCCTCGCACGTTAATCTGAAACAGTATTGAAACAAGCACAGTACCTATGCGCTCGACCATTCCTGACGCTTCATAATGCTGTCAATGTATGTTGAAAGAAGTTCATAGTTTATCAATCAAACTTGTTTATTATAACCAACCATAAATTCTATTCGCAAAAGAACCTTAAAAACAAAAATTGACAGCATTAGTCTAAAGACATCATTTGATTCTTAACTAATACTAAAACTCAAGATTAAACCTCATAATTGAAAACGGCTCAAGTCTTAGAGCATTAAACCAGACGCTCAAGTACCATTGATGAGATGTATTCTCAAAAAAATCACATTTAACTTCGGTTACTCATTCGTGGTCAAGATTCACAACACACAAAGCGAGTCAGTCACATGACTCTATGGTCTTGGCTTCGAGGCTAGACCCGACCACAGCATCCAGAGCTACTGCCCTCCGCGTACCCACGGACAACCACAAGGGTCGATACCGATTTCTACTAGGCTACGGCTACAGTACAATGGTATGGTCTCCAAAGTCCGACCCGACGAACCGAGTATCCGAAAAACACCACTAAAACAAATGCACTAAACATCTTCAACAACATCAATAGGTACTTCGCACTCAGGCATTTTTCTAAGTGGATCATGAGCGAATTTGTAAGTACGTTTGTTCGTCAACGACTTTTAAAGATATCGGTCATCATCTAAAAGTTCTACAATTTGAAATGGACCTCTAAATTTGGCATGCAATTTGGTTTGGTTACGTTCTTCATTTTCCATCCAAACGTCCCAAACGAAATCACAACTATGGAGAGAGATGAAAACTGACTATTTACTGCTTTTAATTTATCTTAGCAATTAGATTTATTCAAAAAAAAGCATTAAAAATGGTTTAAACTAATCAACTCTTCTAATAGTAATTTACTAAGTTACGACTAACTAATCATGTACCTTTTGAGAATCATGAATTTTATCAAAATAAATTCAATGACAAATCAATGACAGCCTTAGGATCCACATTCTCAGTTCATAGGTTTGCACACCTGCGCACACACAGCAACTCATACAGAGTGCCCGAGTCACACCACGACTCAATGATCAATGCTACACGGCATGATCCAACTGTACCATCCAGGACTACCGCAATACCGCCTATCCACGGACTACCCATAGGGCAGATGCCGATTTCTACCGGACTACGGCTACAGTATCCTGGTACAGTCTCCACACTTTTGAATGTGAACCCTACACAGCTTTTGACTCTGGCAACATTTCTTAAGTCTCCACCTCATTATCCTCATCAATCTCAATAGGTACCTGACTTTCGGGCATCTTTGGAATACTAAAATAGCATTTTTGAGATCAAACGGCATTGTTAAAAATTCAAACTGTCCCTCTGGTGAAATGAATGCGGTACGCTCAATCGAGTCTGCCTGTTCAGGTATTAATGGAATCGACTGGCACAGTCTAATTTTCTGAAGTAATTGGCACCATATAACCTTGAAATTTGGTCAGTAATTAATTATAATCACTAATCACATTCACTGAAGATAATCACAGTCTTAAAGTAATTTTAAGATCCAATCACATAATCATTCCAGAGTATCAACTGACAATTTTGCTATCACAAGTCTGTTACAACTACACACAATAATTAAGTCTTACAATAATTGATTTCTGTCAACACACAGCCCTGTGGTCTGCAACCACATCTCATTACCCTAAACCTAGGGTTCCCTGGTTTCCAATGAAACCCGACCTCCACCAGAGTTGACTGCTTACCGCGTACTCACGGACAACTCAAAGTTGACACCGATTTCTATCGAGCTACGGCTACACGACAACCTCTGGTACAGTCTTATCAATTTGTAAACTTAATTATCAGTCTCTATGTCATCATTACTATTTAGTTCCTCAAAATCGTCAGTTACACTCTGATTTTCGGGCATTCTGCGTAATCTATCATGAGCGTACTTATATTTTCGGTTAGAATTCAACTCCCTATCATCAATACACATACGCTGTGAACCATCTTGTTTATTTACCAAGATGGCAGGGCTAGCAAATGAGGATTTACTAGGTCTTATTATGTTTGCACATTGCCTGAAGTAATTCACTAACCCTATCTCGCATAACTTGACGCTCGATTGGGGACAATCTATAAGGGCGTCTTTGGACGATACGGTTTGGGTCTATCAATCGTATTTCTAATTCACCAGTGTTAACTCGAGTGGTTGGAAAACCAGTTATAAAAGAGCAAGAATAATTTTGCAAAACATCTAAAAGCTCGATTTTTCTATTAGAAAGAATATCTGTGTCAATACAATTTAAATCATTTACACACGGTAGGTCAGTCGAGGAATATGAGTTAACAATAATTTTGTCTCGCGTCAAAACAGTCAGTTTCTCGAAAACCGTTATTAATTATTTCTTGTCCTAACAAAATATCACTGCGTATAAAATTTTTCAGGCACAACGTGAAATAATATTTCCATGGTTAAATCGTTGATTTGAACTGGACACAATAATTGAATCGTACTAAATGTTACTATTGCCAATACCAACTAAAGAAATTACGTTATTTAGTCGTTTACCTCGTTACTAGCAATATTTTCTTTAATTAATGTACACTCGGCACCAGAATCAAATTGAAAATTAAAACACTCACAAAGTGACTTACAGGTACTAGATGGGGTTGGAAGGGGACTTCACACAGGTCGACACGCTTCACTGTTGGGGTTGCAGCAGCGCTAGATCCACCCGCAGTACAGCGGCTGGCGATGTGGCCAAGGTTGCCACGCTTGTAGCAGGTGATAGCGTTGCTGCTGGCTGGAGAACGCTGTACCGCCCCTGACGCAGAAGAAGTAGACGCAGGCTTCTTAATATCATTCTTCTGCGTGCGACAGTGTGCTTGCTTATGTCCGAGCTCACCACACGCATGACATTTGATTTGCGGAAACGTTTCTTGCTTCATACGTTTCTCGTTCGTTACGTCATGTCGGGAATCCGAAACGAAAAGGCCTGCAGTTCTTGTTGCAGCTGACTGCGCGTTGTTAGCTCCGTTGTAAATGCGAGTCGTTACAGGCGGCTGTCAATTTGTGCCAAATAAGCGACCACAGTTGACACTGCAATTTGTTCTACGCTCACATTCTTCCATCGGCTGAGCAGCGATATCATGAGACGACTGGCGTAGGCGGAATAGGTCTCGTTTTCTTTTGGCTTTTCGTTATTCAAATTTATGAGGGTAGCCGCTGAAGTTTCAACGGTTACAAATCTAGACGTGAATAACCCTTTAAACTGAGGCCAAGTAATTCCTGGATAGGTAATTTGTGGCAGCCATGCCGATGCGGAGCCTTTTAACGCCTTACTTAGCATCATAATCAGTTGCCCGCCTTGGACAACATCACCGTACAAACAAAGATCGGCCGTTGCGCACCATGATCGCGCATCCGCGTCTTGCCTATCCGGATTAAATTCTGGCAAAATAACGTTATTACTCACAGCTGGGGTCCTCAATGTTTATCAAT
Organism: Plebejus argus; assembly: GCA_905404155.3. NCBI lineage: Eukaryota > Metazoa > Arthropoda > Insecta > Lepidoptera > Lycaenidae > Plebejus > Plebejus argus. The sequence goes on along the minus strand of FR989941.1, from coordinate 8,517,894 downwards.
TCACGGATTTGTTGATTCTGAATTTCAAAAAGTAACCGCCATTGATCTTCGTTTTTGTCAAGGTTATTTGCGTCTTTTGCACGATTTGATCCCAGTTCTGATGTCGGATGGTCAGAGTTTAGATCAGAACCTTCAGATATTGTGGGCTTAGATGGGTATCGTACAAAAGAACAAAACTTGTAAAAATCAAGTCTTGTCTTCAAATCAGAGCACTAAATTATTATAACACTGTACACAATCACTATTCTCTCGACACTATACTCGAACACTTCACTGTACACTACACTACACTGACACAAAGCGAAACGTAGGACAGTTTCGTAAGCACTTGTTGACTGGTCGACGGCTGGAGCGAGAGTGAACGACGCTCCACCCCACCAGAGCTTTACGACTCTGTCGAAGCGCGCCATTTCTAAGTTGCACCAATTCGCCGCTTGGTGGCGCACTTGCGCTTCGTTTCGTGTCTGTATTCATGACCGGATACGACATATATTATAGCTAAGTCTGTGACGGCCTTTATACTACGTAAACATAGGCAATACATCTGATATGTTCTGTCGACTAATTACGGCAAACATGTCCCTATTTTGTCAATACAATTTGTATCTAAAACTTGTAACTTGCAGATTTGTAGCACTTTTAAATAATAAAAAAGTTAATTTAAAATAGGAAAGTTCCGTTAAGTATTATGACTATTTATGACTCACTTCACTAAATATAAAGTGGAAAAATATTTGAACTGAACGCGCTAATGGTAAAAACATTGGCGGTACAATTTTATGCCCGAAGCTATGTCCTGATTTCTATCTAATAAGAGCTCATAAAACTTGTTTTCTATTGAAACATTTTAAGTGCGTCGTTATTACTGATAATATTAATTGTATATATCAGAGATTCGCTTAGAGACATCCTCGGAAAGACGGTGAAACGACAAAGAATTTACGACTGTCATAAAAAAGTTGTGCTCACGCGAATTTTCCTATATTATAATATGCCTCAGAAAAGTAAGCTAATTTGTAAGTTATTTATCCAACAGTAGGTAGCTGTAGGCAGATAAGGACATGAGAAGATAGAGATAAGAAAACGGAATGACGTACGTCAATGTTTGTACTTTTACCTCCTACCTAAAGGTAATTAAAATAAAAATCAATCATAAAAGATCCAACAAGTCCGTGATAGTAAACAATTTATTTTCTGTACAATAAAATATAACCCTAGGAAATTAAGTGGGTGTCCGATTATATTGTAAAACACTACGTGTGGGAGTCGCGTAACAGCCGCTTAAGTGGCATTTCCATCCATTAGGTTCTATCAGAATTATTAAGCGCTTTCAGATACTTAATCAGAAAACATTGCGACTTTATTTAGAGCTCTTATCGTAGTAATAACCCGAGCACCGGGGTATAGGTGCTAAGCTTCAATGGACTGACTCCCTGATTAGATTATCGTAAACGGCACTGACGTACATTTTACTTTACAGCTTTATTTTTAAAACACGAAACTCGCGTAACATTTTATATCTACTAGAAACATTCACTTTGGTTGATTGAATGTGAAAAGGAACTGCAGAGTTTTGGAAAAGGAAGTATTTTATACAGTAGGTGCAAGTAATTACATATTTATGTAGTTATATAATATTATAGTCAGAATTGTAATTTCTAATGCGTAACAAGCAGTATATATCTAAGTTAATTTGTGAGTTGTGACTAAGCCCACGGAATGGCCCATTTGGCATCTAGATATTGCATCATGTCTATTAAAAAATCGGCCAAGTGCGAGTCGGAATCGCGCAGGAAGGGTTCCGTACTATTATCGATCAGATATACATAATCTGTGAAAATATAATATCAAATCTCTAGCTATTATAGTTCTTGAGTTACAGCCTGGAGAAAGCAAAAAGGCCAAAAAATCACGTTTGTTGTATGGGTTCCGTACTATTATAGGGCAAAATTAGGCCATAAATTGTGTTTTTTTGTATGGGGGGCTCCCTTATTTTTTATTTTATTTTAATACTATTATTAAATATTAAAGTACACATATAACTAAGGATTTTGTAAAAATTCAAGTACCTACCTGTTGCCATTTTTGATATAGAGCAAAAAAGGCCAAAAAAATCACGTTTGTTGTTTGGGAGCCCCCCTTAAATATTCATTTTATTTTATTTTTAGTATTTGTTGTTATAGCGACAACAGATATACATAATCTGTGAAAATATAATATCAAATCTCTAGCTATTATAGTTCTTGAGTTACAGCCTGGAGAAAGCAAAAAGGCCAAAAAATCACGTTTGTTGTATGGGTTCCGTACTATTATAGGGCAAAATTAGGCCATAAATTGTGTTTTTTTGTATGGGGGGCTCCCTTATTTTTTATTTTATTTTAATACTATTATTAAATATTAAAGTACACATATAACTAAGGATTTTGTAAAAATTCAAGTACCTACCTGTTGCCATTTTTGATATAGAGCAAAAAAGGCCAAAAAAATCACGTTTGTTGTTTGGGAGCCCCCCTTAAATATTCATAATATCAAAATATCAAATCTCTAGCTATTACCGTTCTTGAGTTACAGCCTGGAGACAGACAGACAGACAGACAGACAGACAGACAGACAGACAGACAGACAGACAGACAGACAGATAGACGGACAGACAACGAAGTCTTAGTAATAGGGTCCCGTTTTTACCCTTTGGGTACGGAACCCTAAAAAGAGACATAATAAATAATATATAAGGTACAAAGTTATATATTTCATCCTCGTAAATCTACATTTACATACAGCGGTACCAACAAACAGTATACAAGTAAGCGCGTATGAATGCGAAATATATCAGTCAGATAAAAATGGAATTTTGAGAAAAATATAGAGTCTGAGGCGTTACTTTATATGTATTTGTGCATTGTTAGTTCCCTTGCGGCCTCTGTACCATAAAATATACCGTACACAGCTGTAGACGCCTGAATGAAATCGACAGTGTATAAATCCTCGCCCTCGAGTCTCGACCGATACGCGGTAAGTCCTAAAAATCTGCTAAGTCCGACTCGGGCTCCCACATAAAGAGTTCCGTGCCATTTATTGATATCGATAAAATCGCAAAATAGGCAAACAATTCGTTCCCTCGTTGTTTTTACTATTAAGTTATTATAGCAACAGAATATGTAATTTGTGAAATTTTTAACTAAGCAGTTGAATCTATGGCAGTTTTTGAGATACAATCTGGTGACGGATAGATGGTCGGAAAGACAGCGTCAGTGTTATGGCCGTTCCCTATATTCAATCTATCTCTAGTTTGACATACAACCGATCGCAGCTGACATAGAATTGACATAAAATATATGGAGCTAATGTCTAATGTGAGCTATTCCTATCTCAAGTAAGAGATAGATCAAATATTGGGAACGGCCGTTAGAGTCCCGTTTTTACCTTTTGGATAGGGAACCCTAAAAACCACGTGGACACCAATCATTCCGGTACGTCGCGATACGCTAAGTGGCCTATCGTGTTCAAAATTAAAATCCCTCAAGTCACATAAACATATTGTTCGGTTGGGAACATTAAATATACATCAAATGGGTATCATTGTTATCCACCGACCATACAGAAACGCAAACTGCTTTATCTTGGCCGCTCGATTTTCGTTATTTTTGTACAGTCGCTGGCCTACTACAAATTTTCACCACAGCTACTTCTGTAAGTAAGGATCGACAGCAAAAGCCACCTCCAAGGGAACCACCGTGGAAAACCCTCCGGTAAAATCAATCAGTGACATTTGATACATCATATTTCATGATCTTAGGGGTGCTCAAGGGATATGCTAAGCTGTATTGGGACCCACAACGAAATTAATTCACGATTTCCACTCTTGCTAAAATTTTCAAGGATATTATAATTTATTTTAATGAGGACTACACATTTTTCAACACTATGTCCCTCCAACACAGTAATTTCGAAGTCCCTACACTTATCCTGTTCTTGTCCCTTAATGAAGGGGTGAGAGACTTTGGCACCCTCAAAAGCCTTTCCGCATCTGCAACACCCTAGAGCCCTTAATCTTGTCCAGAAAAATAAATTTAGGGCCTAAACCACTAGTCTTAGATCATATTTATCGTAATCAACTATGCGAGTAAATTTTAATGAAAATTGTCTTTTTCTCCTGTTGCGATGTTTGTTTCCAAGTTAAGAAACGACTGGACCGATTATGTTGCAATTTTGTGTGCTTGATCTGTGGTTTTAAGAACTGATCAACATCTATTTTACATCCTCGAAATAACATTAAAGCATATGAAACACAGATCATATTCCTGATTCCTGAATCACGCTTATCAAAGTTTGTAAGATCATGAACGTGACAAACCAGCGCCGTCTCAATGATAACGTCTAAAATGGTAAGAAAAGTACGTTTTCCGGATCAGCAAGTGTACGTAATAAAAATAAGTTTTTATTAGGACTATAAGGAGCCTCTTCAATATAAATTACCATAAAGTAATTCCTCGTTAAAATGACAGCAGCAATTTTAATAAACAAAGCACGTTTGATATTTCATAATTTCGCAATCACGGAGCGCTACCTTTGAATAGAGGAAGTTTGTTGAGGTTACATGGAGGTTGCGGCGAACCTGAAAATTAACTTGTTTTACTCTATTGCTTTCGAATTAATCTAACCTATAGCATGTTAAACATTCGCCAGGCTCGACACGTTTATGTTAATGATTTATAATTTTGCTTTAAATTAATAGATTTAGTTTCGATAGGTTTAGTAAATTGGTTTATGTAAGTGCAGTATTTTTAAAATACCATAACATCCAGTATTTTAAAAACACCGTGTGGCTCTGCTAATGTTTGTAAGCAATTCTGCGGGAGCCATGCATTTTTCGAAAAAGTTGCACATTTGATGTCCTTTCCCTTGGTTTACTCTATATCTATGTTATAGTCAAAGTCCGATACACAGTCTCTTCGCGGAAGGACTGGTTTATCCTAGGTTTGGCCAAAGCCGTCAGGCGATCCCCGAAATACATTTCAATTTCGCCCTTTGCCTGAAGTATTTTTAGTCAAACCCAGGAGCTCCTAACTTTTCAGTCAAACGTCGAAAGTAAATTATTCTGTTTCGGTTTTGGCCTAGTCAATCCTAGAAGCGACTGCAAAACTCGGTCAAACGTTGATCTGAACATGTTTAAACAGGTTCATAATGTCTCTCGCGGTGTTCCGACCGATTGTTTTGTCATTTCATGTTCGTTCATTGAGCGTGCGGGCGTGTAATTGTGTAAAATTCATCTTTCATTCACCTTTTGTACACATCGTACAAAAGGCGGGCCTAATGCCACACGGCATTCTCTCAAAGCATCTCAAATATAAAAGTGAAAATCACGTAAGCTGACCAATCAGGTGTCAGAACTGGCAGAGTTAAGCGGTTAAGACTTGAAAGCTGCTTAAATGATAAAATGCTTCCAAATATACGAAGATAAGACACTTCATACCTATATCGGAGTTTGACTCGTCAAACCCCGATTTAATAAAATTGTGTTTTGACGTTTGCCTGACCAAATTAGTCCCTCCCAGGTTTGACGAAAATTGTTTAGTCAAAGGCCGAAAATTTACATTTGTTTGGGCTTTGACTAAGTCATTCAGTCTGACCTGAGGATTGACCAGTCCAACCTAGGAGCGCCGGAGCTTCGGAGTTTGCCTATAACATCTACACCAAATAACATTAACAATAAAAATAGCTCGTTCGTAGGGAGTTCAAAGAAACCAACTTCAGCTTTATAATTTTAGTAATGATTATATTCCCCTTCCTAATTTAGACAAAAAAACTAAAGGATACTCTCTAGGATAAGGATAAGCTCTATAAAAGGATGTTGTTTCACCGAACAATAACATTATTTCACGCCAAAGCAAAGGTTAACTCGACAGGTTCATCTGATTCATAAAGTTATGTAAAGCATAAAATATTGAGAGAATGATGCAATTATATTTAAATCAAGGCGCAACGATCGGTCAAGTGCGATACGAGGACCTCATCATCCGGGACTATATTACCTCTGAATTCCAACGAGATAGTTCTTTATCTCGTCGGCATAAAGGATGTTTAAAGGTAAAATATCTCCGAACGGTCAGTAGGTCGTAAATTCGACGCCACGTTGACGGCACACGGCCGGGGGCGCTTCGTGACCCGACTCGGTACATCGACTAAAAGATTTTTATTATGGCGTAAAAATGTACGAAATCGCGGACACGCCTCACACGCGTACCTGCCGTGAGTGTGACACAGGAAGAAACGTAGACCATCCCAACAAATCGATTATATATTTTAAACTATATAAGGTAGAGCACCCCAATATTGGTCTTACTTTAAGAGTTCATACTACTGAAAATCCTATTATATTAGCATTCCTTATATAAACAAAAAATTAAGGATAACTGCCAAATAAGCCAATACGATTGTGGTTGCTCCTTATATTACCAATTACTAGTTTGCCCAATTAAAAATCTACATTTTCGTTCCGTAGCTAGTAAGTAGTAATTATATTTTAGCCCCATTATATTCGAATCCATTGACATCTAGACCTAAGTTACTCACATATCTAGATTTGTAAGATTTAATTTCGTGGTAATGAATAAGAGTTAGCTTTATTCCAATACTAGTTTTACTTTTTTAGCTGCTGTAGCCTTCATAGTATAATATGCTTGTTTGGCGTTGCTACCGAGGGGTTAGTGCGAGTTTTATTCGATCATACGCCTCGAGCGCGTGAATGCGAATTTATATGGCATCAAAGCAGCGCCATCTACTGGCTAACGCGGATACTGCTTTGATCCCATACAATTTCGCGTTAACGCGCTCGATGCGTAATGCGTATGATCGAATAAAACTCGCACTAACCCCTCTGTTATTGGTACTTAGTTTAATCCACCACGTTAGGAAGTGAAAATTTCTGCGGGTGTTGGACATGTACAGGTAAACACGTTTCCACCTTATTTAGGTATTATTTTAATAAGTAAACACTAAAATTAGGTCAGATTATATTGAACTTTATTAACTACTTTGTCGAGTAGCAAATAGTACCTACGAAAATCGTACATTTTTCAAAATTGGTTCTTAAAGCTTAAAAAAATCGCCCAAGTGCGAGTTGGACTCGCGCACAAAGGGTTCCGTACCACAATAGAGCAAAAATAGGCTGAAAATTGTATTTTTTGTATGGGAACCCCCCTTAATTATTTAATTTATCAAAATTTTATTATTAATTATAACACACACACAGACAGACTGACAGACGGACAGACAACGAAGTCTTAGTAATAGAGTCCCGTTTTTACCCTTTGGGTACGAAACACTAAAAATGGCTGTCTATTACAGACAGTCAATCACGATCGCGTTTTTAAAACTTAGCATTAATTTATCGAAAAGAACCTTTAGTAGCACAACAGGCCACAAAATTTGACGCGATAATAGGTACACTTTTAGCGGCGTATTGTCCCCGTACAATAGTATTTTTAGTACAGTAAACTTCATTAACGCTTTCAAAGATACAGAACCCATTCGGAATTTAATTTAGCAAACGAACAAAGCTTTTACCCTGTCACAATTCATTGTGGCCGGCGTTCGCGTTCCCTACATTATTTTATTTGCGACAGTTATTTTGTTTGCTTCTGAATGGGTTTCGTCTACCGAAATAGACGAAATATAGAGCAGAAGACGACCATAAACTTAGAAGAGTTAGGAGACCAATATATAAGAACGCTGAAATATTCGCCTAATTTGGGTACAAAATGCAAAAACAAAATAATATAAAAGTAGAAATAATACAAATATAACAATTAGAAAATCCTAACTTGATAATGTAAAAATAAATCGGTCTGTCTGTAACCTCTTTACTCTTATGGCCGTTCCCTATATTCAATCTATCTCTAGTTTGACATACAACCGATCGCAGCTGACATAGAATTGACATTAAATATATGGTGCTAATGTCTAATGTGAGCTATTCCTATCTCAAGTAAGAGATAGATCAAATATTGGGAACGGCCGTTAATCGGACGTAGATACTTGAGTGATGGGAAAGGACAATAAAAGAAGATTCTGCTCAAAGGAGTTGCTTCATTAGTAAAAAAAAAATAAGTGTTTATATTATGTTGATGGCTTTATATTTCATAGATCCAATGCGCTAAACAGCCATCATGACAACAATGACAATATCATAGGACATCCGACATGAAAATAAAGTCAACTTCCCCGTTAAGATAGTTTGTATTGTTTATAATAGCTGCGGGTACATCGTGAGGGCCGTTTAGAAGCGGACCGATACGGGCAGGTCCCGTAAGTCCATCCTAAAAAGACCTTTGAAGGTACGCGCACGCTATGATGGGCCGCAGCGGGGCGGAGAGCAGCGCAAAATGTCATCCTAGCTGCGCTACCATAATATTGCTGAGGGCCGACAAGCCGGGCCACAGCAAGTTGTGACTTGTGGCGGGCGCAGTGCAGTGCATTGACAGATTTTTTGTTACAGTGTACTACCAGAATCCACTTACTGTGCACACTGTTGACGGGCGTAACAGCACGGGGTGGGCCGCATTGCAAATCGACCTCGCGATAATGCGAGCCGCTACGGACCAACACGCAATGATGCGACATAGCGAGCGATAAAAGTTATACAAATTATATTCAAGCGATTAAAGCGTATTTTTGCGCTCCGACACGCTGCGGCATTTCGGCATAGTGTGCGCGTTCTGTCTGCGGACTAAACAGGAGTGATCCGGGCCATGAAACGATAAGTAAAAGGTCTCCTGGAGCTAGCCACTTTATAACCTCTCTTTGCGGGGAAGTTTAGCTGAAATGCGTTACGGTATTCCATGTACAATTTTGCTATGAGCTTCTAGTGTCTATAAAATATGCCCCCAGGTATAATATCATCGTTCTTGGTTTTATGTTTATTTTTAACATGGCATACCGCAATATAGCGATCGATTAGGTATTCGAGAGACATGCTTTCAACACACATCTTACAAACTTGCACGGATCTGGGTTAAAGTTAACCCGATGTTAAACTATAAATGTCATATTATCTCTTTCATTGATACAAACTTTAAGAATGACAAAGTGGACATATTTAAGGCAAGGCTAACTTTTTACTGACCTCCTTGCAAGTGAGTCTAAATGATTAAAAAATTACACACAATTTTTTAAGTTATCATTAAAAAGTCAAATCAAATCAAGTAAAAAAACTTTATATACGTTGTGTTCACAACCATAAAGTCTAAAGATTACTTACATGCAAGCTTAAACGTAAAATCTTAAGTTCCCGCATTTTTCCGCAAAATTTACGTAATGAGCCCAAAATCTGATCTTTTCAGGACTAATGACTAACGTCGTAATCCCTAGAGATTAAAAATGGTCCACGGGCCACGTCTAAATAAATCTCGTGAGATGCCCTATAAAACGTGTTTCAAGTAATCTCGTTAAAATCCTTTGCGGGTAGTTTTAAAACAAACGAGAGCGGGGAGGCTGAGGGGAGAGCGGAGACTTTGACGGGGGAAAGTGGGGAGTTTGAGGGGAAAAGCGGGGGCAGGACGTGACGCAACTGACGTCGCGTCGCTGTGGTCGCATCTAATTAAATGGAACGCTCCCATTTTGTCCGCGACAATTTTATGCCCAGATTTAAGACTTAGCATAGCGAACCGCCGGGATTTACGATCCGAAGCTCGCCAGGATACTGAGTACACCTTTAATGACTGTCGGGCGTGTGTCCTGACGGTATTATGGACCGATATTTTACTTAGGTCAACCATGGTGATCCTTTTTGTCTCTACCAAAAGTCGTGAACTATATTTATGTGGTGTTATGATGATGTTTGGAAAGCGTTAGGAATTATAATGTGATGAATGAAATCGTGTAATTTGGATGAAGAAATTTAGAAACAACATAATAATGAATAATAATTTTTGTAAAGTTAAAAATTTAACTTTTGAATTCAGAAAACAATGCTTTGGCAGAAAGAAATAGGTTTTAATTAATTCAAACAAAAAGTCTACAGAAAAACTAACATAATATTAAGCGCTGCGCATCTGAGTTAAAAATAGGCCAAACCCCAGATATCCAGTTTAGGGACACTTTCCAAAGAATATAAAACTTTAGTCACAGGTTTTAGTAATTAAAAGTGAACAATGTAAAACGGTACATGGTACCAACGATACTAAATACGTAAGATGACGCCTAGTTACCGGGTAAATTAACAGATCCCGTGTCGATAATCTCGCTGGCCGTGTAAATTCCGCCGATAGCGCCTCCTAACGCTATTGTTTACAAATCTACCGCCACTTAATATTATGAACACATTATGTTCTTATGGCATAATTCACACGCATTGTATACGAGTTTTAAGTGCTTTAGTGCTAGTCTTTTGATGTAATCAAATTATGATAATGTGTCATTGTTTTATCTCTTAACACAATCATGAAACCTCAAATAAAGGACTCTTCAAATGTAATTGCAATCATGAAACGATCACAATTCCAAAAAACGCATTTCCACAAGCACGCTCCAATTTATAGCTCTTAGTTTTCCTTCAATGTAATTGACAGAAAGCAATAGAGTAATTTTTCAGTAGTTAACTGAAATCTCAACTGAAAAATCTCTCGAGAAACTAGATAATAAGTTAAGCTCAGCAAAAGCTGCAACACATTTCCGCGCTAATGCAATTTCATCCGGTCTTAACAATTTACAGAACAATCATGTCGATAAATTGAAAATGATTACATTCGCACAAACGAAAGTTGTACTTTCACACTACATATAAGGAGTCCGTAGATTTATAGAGCTAAATGTCACCTGCCAACCGCAACACTAGCTGCTTCTGTACACTCCCCAATTAAATTTCAACTGTAAGCTCGTATGCGAGAGTTCAAAATCCCTCGACGGTAATCGAGGGTACGAAGCAGGCACCGGAGACAACCGATACGACGGCCACCGTGACAGCAGTATTGTTTCAGTGCAATCCGACGCCAGCAGCTAATTTATATCGATAGCGGGCATCTTGTTCGCGACCGCTAGCCGACTCTAGTGCAGCCTTCAATCTTCATTGTGCGCACGATATTACTCACAATTCACACTGCGCTCAGCAATGTGTCATATGCATAACGACCGCAAGGCGAAAAGATTTATCGCTGTCAGTGACGCACTGAAACTGAACTGTGAAACTTGGTCGGCCTCGTGAAACTGAACGCCGTTACATGCCTAACACTAACCTAGTCTATAACACACTATTGAGTACAGATTAACATTGTTATTGTATAATAATTATGGTTACTTTTTTGACATAATATTATGTAATACTTATATTACGTTTTATTTATGCATACTGTCTCAAATCTACTTGACCTCAGTATTTTAAAAGGTATTGAGAGTCTATTTTGAAATACGCAAGTAACAATATAGCTTATCTGATTTTTTTCTCTGCTCAAGTATTATATACTGAACGTTAAAGACAAAAATTTCAGGATACGCGTAATTTATTACGCCACTGTGAAATAAACCTCTTATAACATGCAAAGAAACTAGCATTTTTAAAAGTTTTTTAAGCAACTAGAGATCACAATACGGTGATAGTGATGTTTACTAATCTACCTACACATGCGCGGGAGCGGGACTCAATTTCGAATACAACATTTCAAGTTTCCTTGAACGATGTGGGAAACATCGAAAAATTTATACGAGATGTTACTGAGTTGTGTTTACGTGCCTCGAATATAGCCGGCGTACGGATGACGTATGTAAGCAAATTTATAAGTTCTGATTAGATCAGGGAGGAGTAGGCATGACAGACAATTCTGTTATACTTTTACATTGCTCTCATTTTTAGTTTGTTAGGGTTCCGTACCCAAAGGGTAAAAACTAAAATCAGGACCCTATTAGGCTATTAGTGAGACTTCGATGTCTGTCCGTCTGTCTGTCTGTCTCCAGGCTGTAACTCAAGAACGGTAGTTAGAGAGTTGAAATTTTCACAGATTGTGTATATCTGTTGCCGTTATAACAACAAATACTAAAAATATAATAAAGTTATTATATTTGAAAGGGGGCTCCCCATTCAACAAACATGATTTTTCATGCTTTTTTTGCTCGTAATCCATAATGGCAACAGGTAGGCACTTTAAATATTACAAAATGTTTAATAATAAAATTAAAATGAATTAAATAATTAATTAAATAATTAATATACAAAAAAAAAACACTATTTTTTCGCTTTATAACGGTACGGAACACTTCGTGCGCGAGTTCGACTCGCACTTGGCCGATTTTTTTTTTAATTTTTACTAATAATATAAATGCGAAAGTGTGTCTGTCTGTCTGTTACCTCTTCACGAACAAACCGATTTTCTTGAAATTTGGTATGGAGATACTTTGAGTCCCGGGAAATGACTGTATAAAATACTTTTTATCCCGAAAAAATTTAGGGTTAATTAAACGAATTTTGGCGCAAGGGAGTTGCGAGCATCATCTAGATTCTAGTGTAAAATAGTTTGTTTTTAAAATTTTTTTTACATCTACAAAATTTGCTGTTTAAGATTACCTGGGGGGTGAGCCAAAATCTTTTCGTTTACGCTTCGTTATAGAATCGCCGATGAAAATGTATGGAATTGACATAAGCGTTCGTTAATATGACGTTGACGTTCGACTCGTCTTATGTCAATTCCATACATTTTGATCGGCGATTCTATAACGAAGCGAAAACTAAAAGATTTTAGCACACTCCCCAGTTGCTACTAAGTTACGTGGTAAACTGTAATTATATCGCAAAATTCTAATGACATTTAGGAATACTTTCCCAAGGTAAAACTTTTATCAATTTTATAAAATCTGAGTGGAACGTGAAATAGATTATGTGTGTATTTGCGTTGCTTTCAAGAGACAACTTTTCGAATGTAGGCTAACTAAAGCGTTTGACAGAGAGCCAACTAAAAGCTTCTGTCAATATTCATCGAGTGTTTCAACAGCGAAAAATAAATAAAAAAATCGTTTCATTTAGAACATGCTAGAGAATTTTAAGTTTAAACAGCCAATATCGTGGCTTGAAGTGTGGAAATATGTGTTATAGTTAGCATGACAGTAATTATGAAAGTTATTCTACTACAGTAGTATCTACAAGAAATCATTAACAATTAAAATTAAGTGTAACATATTATACGTTATTATTTTACTATATGAACTGCCAAACGATCCACTTAGCTTATGATGAATCATCAGAAAACGTGTAAGAAAAGGTCAATTGACTATAAAACATTTTACGACTATAAAATCATAAAAATGTACTGTATGAATATTTATAATGAATTAAATTGGATACAATTTATTGTAAATAATATGTATTATCATTTATCACATGTGTAGCTTTGTCATAATCAACCCTTTAAACACGTTTCGTAGTAAATTAAACACAGGATTATAAAATTATCATCAGTACCAACATGAATAAAACTGACGCTTACATTCTAATGCCAGACTTGTTTTACTCGCACAAAGGTAAATTTAAGTTAAACAAATTTTATGAAGTAATTTTGAAACAAATTAAACTCGTAGACAGTGTGGTAGCAGTGGCCTTGCGACTCGCAGAATTTCACACTTCCCAATGAAAGTTTTAACACAATTACCTTCCACGGCCGTTTCGCTTGGTCCTCCCCGAGCGGACAGGAAAAAACTTGGCAAAGAACAAACTAACCAGCGGTCCAATTTAGCTACATTCGTATAAAGTTTAATGTACCAAATCTGAAATGCAACCCGTTCTCGCATTTTAACTAAGTATATACGAAGCCACGGCATGTTGCAGACTTTTTTAAGCCTGTTTGTTTTGTTTATTACTTTGAGACTTATTTGTTATTCTGTGGTCTATTTGTTTCACTGTTATTTTTACAACCATGTTTTGTACAAAAATGCCAACGAAGAGTATATTAGCTATTAGCATCCTAAGAACATATTAAGTAATTAAACAGTTACCTGTAGACAATCCAAAGAGTACTTAGTTCAGATACGCGGTTCCTAATTAGGTCTACAGGGACAGTAATCAAATTCACATTAGTGTTGCTGATATTACTCTTATTAATTAAGTCTGTATCTTTTTATTTTCAATTGAACCTCCTACTTCCTCCCAAAAGGCTCAAAAAGTCATATTATAGACAAAAGTTTTTTCTTCTTTCTAATCAACCCACATTGCGTCGTTCACTTATATTCGCTTCATAAAGTCCCAACTTTTTCTGACCCAAACGAATTGTGTAAGATGTCTGTCCCATCAAGACAAATTGCCTCGTATCATTTATAACTTTATAAAAACTTAATTAAACACACGTATCACGGAATAACACGTAATTAAAAATGTAATCCATAATTCATCGCGCTATATTATTCTCGTCTGTCGCGCGCTGGCGTACAACATCGGCATACAAATTCCGACAAAGTACGAGAGCATAAGAACATGAATAAAGTAATTATTAGCTTCACGGGTTGAAATTTACATTATAATATTGTACTAGCGGAATCCTAACCAGATTTATTGGGTCTAAACATAGAGAAGGAAACGTGTTTCCGTTTAAAATTACCACTCGGTTAGCGTAAGCAGAAGCACGAGCTATTAAGACTTTACTCCTAGTTTTACCGCACATTAAAGTCTGGTATACAATAAATAAATCGATAAAAGCATAATTACAAATACGATAAGCGTGAACAAAACGCTTAATATCTCCCACTTTTTATGACACGTCTAAACGACCGGAGATAACAAACGCTCCCGCCCTATTAAGAGCCGGGCACTAACTGATAGCAACATATTAATTATCGAGCGATTAAAGCGCTTAATACATAAAGAGGCTGCGAACGCTTGATCATTTTTAAGCTTAACTAACAATAAGTATGTATGAATTATTGATGAAGCATTTACGGCGGCGGCTTATTACAAGGTATTATGAAACCGAGCAGGGAACATCCATTATCGCTGCATATTGAGGAGGTCTCGCCGCGAACTTGCCAGGACTAAGTTTTCCATCTCATGGGGTAATTGAAATAACTCGACTAGTGTCACGTACTCTAGTTGCTTAAGCTTTAATCAAAACATAGAGATTACTTACTTAGATGTATGTATAAACAAAGGAATCTTTTTGTAATGTATTTTCTACTTGGGAAGAAAAAAATAATACTTTACTGAATATCATACTAATGTCACACTTCACATTAATGTACTAAAGGCAAGAGTGTCTAAGTTTGTGAGTGTGAATGTTTGTTACACTTTGGCTAGAGCGATTTCGATAAAATTTTGCGTGGAGTTAGCTGACATCCTGGATTAACAATAAGCTACATGTAACTTCGGCAATACAATTCAAAATGACAAATTCTTTGTAATTTTAATAATGAAAATGAATTCGCAAAAAAACGTCTACTGTTAAAATCAAAACTCACTTTAACAAAAAATTCGCAAATAGCATCGCGGGGCACAGCTAGTTCCTAACTACAAGTTACAACAAACATGCACTGCAAGAGTCCCCAAACACTTGAAAGTCCATCAAAGTTTTGCGCACCGTCAATTTCACACCTTTAAACCCTGCACCGGCTACTTGGCATACAGAATTGACCAGTCCGATTCACAAAAGCTTAGAACTCAGTCACGCGTTCAGTTCAAAAGTACTCTCGGAAGTTGTGAGCGAAATGCCAAATCTCGCTGCTACCGTGTCAGGCCACGTCCACACCGACGGAAGTTGCTTTTACGTGAATATATGTAAATTATATGTTTACCGCAACTGGTCTCCGCAGTCTCGATTTTAGGGTTCTCGATGTCACAGTATCAGCCAGAAGACGGATACGGTACATTAATGTGTATTGTGTTCACTACTCTAAACTTAAATTTCGCGATAATTTTGTTTTGCAAGCAAGTGAGAAATGTTGTTGGCACAGTTACGGTAGGTTCTATAGTACCCGCAACTCTGTCTTAAGAGGGGAGTGAGCTTCCTGGAGTTTCACTGTGTAGAGCGTACGCCAGGGGAATCCCACATACCCCGGCCATTATTCACAATCCACCGGGGATGCGTAAAACATTTCCTCATGTAAATAGTAAAATAATAATAATAATAAGCCGGTGGTGTCCCACAGCGGGGCAAATCTTTTAGTCGTGACAAGAAAATAGCCAATTAGCCTATAAAAGTTTTCAAAAATCATCCACACACAAACTAGCTACTGAACCATACAACACTAACTCGGGCTTGTTCCCCCAGATCCCCGGGGGTTATCACTTTCGTGTTATTAAATGCCTTCATGGATAACATGTCGAATCTCAATCAAGCTCGCCGCCCGAGGTGTTGGGCTGAATGTGAATTAATTTCACACGACACACCAACACCAGCCGAGCACGCAAGATGCGCGCATTCAATTATTTGTATTCCACACCCGTGTTCTGATGAAACTTAATTATTTGTTGTTGTTCGCTCACCAAATTCTAAATTACTAGTAAACAGATAATATGCAGCTTAATAATCACGCCAGCAATAAGTGTTACATGTTTAAGACGCTATATTGAAAATAACGTCCTTTTTGAAGTAATACTATAATAGGACCCTCAGAAATTTTTCAAAACTGGTAATGGGATATACATATTTTCATAGCCTTATCTAGGTTTGAGAAGAACCAGAAACACGATTAATGTATTTTGCCTCGATACATTTCTCGATCGAAATAACCTCTTAAAATACGAAATTTGAAGATTATTTTTAAACGAGAATATTGTTATTATTATGTATTGTAGGAATTAGTCTAATTAATAGACACCTTTGCAACCCAAAATCGTATAGAAGCATTTTGCTTAAATGCTCCTAGTTATTGTTTAAATAAACAAAATTACTTTTTTCCGCATGTTTTCCGAGCGCGCCGATAGCTTCTGACCGCAGCGTATTCACGACTTTATAGTCATATAAATTAAGTATAAAATTGCCCTTGCGGTAAAATTACTTTTAATATAGCGTCTTAATGTAGAGTCCCACGAAAGAAATGAGATTTTTTGTAGATGTCCTTTTTCGGATTTTTGGCATCTGGACAAGGAATAGACTATTCTTACATTTTGTTTAGATCCTAAGTAACTAATATTATCAGGGAATCAAAGACATTAAATATAACTCCTATAAGAAAATCAAAGGGTACGTTAAACAATGAAATACATTCTAATTTATTTATATACTAGAACTGTTTAATGTAGTCCAACTACACCTGTTATTCCGAACTGGTCCCGACTTCTGCGAGAATCAAATGAGTGCTGCAAACAAATTATTCACTCTCCATGTAAGGTATGCATAAAGTGGTAATAGCCAAAGCGAGTAGTAGTAGTTTTTGCAGGGAGCCGTTTTATTAATAACGGTGGTCAAAGTTAGTCCGCTTACATAAATGGACTTATCCGTTTTTGCCTGACTCGTCGTTTCGTGTTATTGTACTTTAACATTAAGAATATGATACGAAATATGTTCCACATTTTAAATTGTCAACTAGAACTTTGTCACTTGCAGTTACCAGAAGTCCACGAGTTTTATTTTCCAGTGTACAAAAAAGGAAGATTACTGCAGAACAGCTTTTACTTTCATGTAAAGTTGTATTACCATTTATTACAAAAGTAATGAAATTAATTACTGCAGCGACACAAATAATAATTAATACTATAGGTAAAGGACTCATCCTTTACCTATAGTATTAATTATTTGTATGTACTAATTATAATAACTTTACCTATAGTATTAATTATTTGTAAGTAATTAAAAGATGAAAGTAGTTATTAAATCTATATCGTTTTGTCATTGCTGTATTTATAAAGAAGAAAAGCATTAGAATTCTAGAGGTTTAGAACTGTAGAGCATGGCTCTTGACTCTTGAGTCTCCGAGGTCACGAGATGGACGGATGGATGTGGATGGATATGGATGGATAAAACAATGAAGGCTTATGAACAGACAAGATCCATTTACGAGCATTTCAAAAATCGGTCCTGCCCCTGATGACGCTGATGATAAAACACAAGTTTAAGGCGATAAGTCGGTTTATTATCAAGTTTACAAGTATCCAGCAATAACATCGAGGCATGCGATGGGCTTGATTTACCGTCCGCAACAACATTAAATTACATCTAGATCCGAACATCGCTATAAATTATGGGTCGCATTGTAAATCTGCCTGTATCCTCGGTCAAATCATGTATCCAAACTATATCATCGATTGACATACCCCGAGGTTGAATCGCCTGGTGCAGCGATGAAACACAATGAAACGAGCGCAAACTGTTATAGCCCAGTTACCAAAACAATGAAATGTGATGAAGTGAAATATTGAGTTAGTGGTGATATACGATGAAAAGAGACCAAACGCTGGGCGAAATTCGATAATGTTGTGTACTAACGATAGTGCCGGCTGAGTTATTAGTGCATGTTTGCTTGTATTTAATAAATACCATTCATATTTGATATTTGCACTAAACAATGTTCAAGCGCCAAAAATATGGCTCTGATTTAGTAAAACCCTTCACTTGTTGGTCTAACCGCGGTGGTTAGTCTAACGTATAAAGGGTTTTCGATAGAAAATCTAATTAACAGTATTATTTGTCTAATATCTTGCTACGTTACCCTATAGCTTTGTTAACACTGTGCCTTTTTTGTTCATCAAGGGCATGCGTTATAGTGCAGTCAACAGCAAACGTAAGGCATGCCCGTGACGCGCGCTGAAATCGTAGCGCTCGCTATGACACTTTTCTTTCAACGCGGGTGGATTTTGACGCATTCAATTATTGAATATGCCAAACGGAAGTTGAATAAAAAGAAGATGACGAACAATGTCATAAACTTCTCTTCTCTTATCAAAAAACCCTACCTAGGAGCCGCCCACAAATACGTCATGAATAAGGACTTTCGGGAGTTTCGGGCCAACTATGAGGCAAGGAAGATCATTATTCATAATTAAGCGACACAGGATCGTCTCACAAGTGCTCCAGCAATAATTCCACTTTAGTCTGTAAGCAATTGTGTAATCCTGCTCAAATGACACGCTGATCTGAGATCTCACACGTACTTTGATGCAAACGCTTTGTCTCGGGCCTTTTGTCTGTCGCTTCTGTTCAAGACGCTGTGTTCATAAATTAGGTACAACTATAATAATTATGTGATACATAATATATTAGACTTGTACTTCTCAGTACTAGAAGCATCAGGTACTTTATGGACTAATAAATTAATTATGAACTCTACCTTTTTTTTTTTTTTTTTTCTTTTTTTTTTTTTTTTTTTTTCTGGAGGGGGAAATGCATTACGCATACCACCCAGGCGCAGGGGGCGACCCGAGCGGTGATGTGGGACTCCCGTAGCTGATGAGACCACGGTATACCCACTAAAACCCCCCCCCCATCTTCCGCCACGCCGCCTTTTGACGGGGCCACGGGAACGATACACACATCCGCGACCCCGCCAGCGGTCCGAAGACTCCACGATGGGCGCACGACACGTGCGCCCTCCTCCTCGGCCCCCACCAGGGCTGTAGCAGACGCCCCCCGAGTCTGCTACTTGGAGGCCATGTGGCAGATCAGGTCTGTGGCTCTGCCACCGACCACACCTCGGCCGCAGAGGATAGGGCAAGCGGCGCACCGCAATACCTACTTGCCTCTTCCTCTGCGGCCCCACCAATGCCGTTCAAACGGAACGGCCAGCTCGCAGGGGGGGTAGGGAAAGCGGCAACCTACCACAATGCCTCTCCCCCCCGCGATCCGTCCTCGGCCGCAGAGGATAGGGCAAGCGGCGCACCGTAATACCTACTTGCCTCCTCCTCTGCGGCCCCACCTCGGTGCGCATCCGCAGCGGACTCCTCCAGTCCGCTGGGAGCGCCCTCCTCGGGCCAGGCGGCGACACCGGCCGGCCCTGGTTGCCTCTTCGCTTCACCGCGGTTGTCCAAGCCGCGGTTACTGAGCCCCACCGCCACGACAAGGCGAGCAACCTTCGGGGGGATTATGAACTCTACCTAATGCTAGGAAACCTAACTGGGTTACTTTCTTCATAAACTGCTGTAGTAAAATATAGACAATATAACAATAAAGTGTAGTACTAGCGATTATTGAAAATTGACGATATTTTAAATTTGCTTAGTTATTTTATAGTTTTGAATGACCATAATGTGTAATGAACATATTTTTACCGAACAAAGACATAACCTAATTAACTAATGCACAATTATCAATAACAGCAGCAGTGGTAGCGGCAGTTAATACCAAATAATTTTAACTAACGAAAGTTTTAGACACATTAAAACCTTCGAACATAACCAAGCTTTGGGGAACAAAGCGAATATTTTGGAATCAATTTTTAGGGCATTCATAAAACGTGGATGCAAATATCGAAAGTATTTAACGATCAATCAGCCCCAGTCTCGGGCGGTTACGGGTTCGCCGTAGTGGATATAGTACGGCTACAAATCGGTGACCGTTAAAAATAAATTATAAATAACGAGCGGGCAATAAACGCGCTGTTCGCAGGTCGCCGATGCACTCAGATAAATCACGACCGGCCGAGTGCCGGACAATCTGATGGCTCATCTATTACATTTAAATATAGCGTTGTAATATTACATTTTAATACACCACCCAAATTAAAAGTCGTTAAAGATACAATCGTGGCGTCGATTATAAGCTGAGCTTGATTAGTCTGGCTCATGACGATAGAGCCGAGCTCCGAGCTATTTACATGTTCGGATAATGAACGGTGCCAAAATTTTGTGTTAGTCTACGCTGGCTTACAAAGCAAGCGAATATTATAAGGACGAGAAATCATAGACATTACGTTAACCATAATTAAGTAAAGTTAAACTAAGAAATTTAAAAACTAACCCCCCCCCCTCTCCAATTCAGCACTCTAATAAGTATGAAACAAATTAAACAAATCGGTCCTAACATTACGAAGCTACAATACACAGACAGCTAGACAGAAACATCAAGTTTACAACACCCTCTTTTTTCAAGGTTTAAAAACGAAGGTTTTTAATGAAACGCACAAAACTTTTTATCGTCCAACAGCGCACCGTGCACCTGTCTTCAGAGTAAACAGTTGTGTTTGTATTCCAACAAAACCGTGTTATTGCAAACAGGATAAGAAAATCACGCAGTCAAACACGGCAAAGGTGTTAACCACACAGTCGAGTGGTCTCAACTCTCAACACCTCCCAATTATCACTTCTCTGATATCTACATTTCCCTTCGAAAGAATAAACGGTTACTTCCGATGCCCGGCTTATAATTACGGTGATGTACTGGCAATTATTGCACGCCGTTCTGTTCGCGAAGGAGCTGGACTTAATAATAATCACATTAACTCTCTTACTATTATAAAAATTAAATGCCAGACTAACAAGCGAGCACTTAAAGCCCTTATATTCATTTAATCTTAGATTTTACAATTAGTAATTAATCCGCCTGCACTTTCATCAGGTGCTGTAATATATTTTTATTTGTATTCAATATAACAACACTCATAATCCATATTTATATCATGACTTTTTTGTTTAGTTTAGTGTTTCTCAAGATGAGATTTACCTAAGATGTCTGCAAAGTTCGGTTTTAGAGTTAAACAGTCTAAAGATTCCTTTACGTTTCCGAATCTGGTTTAATGGACTATATATTCTTTAGTAAAGGGTTTTAAAGCAACAAAGACAGAAGATTGTCAAACAACCTCACCTTAAGTTCCAAATTTGAATTATTTGATATCGTCGAATCGTTTGATCGAAATTCCGGTACAAGACTCGTCGTTTTGAGGCCTTTAAAACAAGTGCGCTCAACTTTATCGAAAGGCACTTTCATAAATTTTATAGTGAATATTATCTGAGACGGGGTTTTTCACTTGCGCGTATCTGAAATTGGGAGGCGTATAACAGTAAACAGATATTGCCCGTGAGCAATCAAAACTTATCAAATATTTATCAAAATGACTTTTAGTTCCAATAATTTATGAGTTAGTAGTTTATTACAAACGATTTGTAGTAAATACATAATATTATAGATGAATGATTACATAAACAAGTCGATTCTGCTTTTGTGTTGACTTTTTAAAGTATTACACTCATAAGCTAAGTAGTTAAGTACTCACATACAGTTTTGCTCAATCGAGCAATAACGTCGAGCAAAACCTCGGGCTTTCGTCCACATATTCAGCATTGCTCGATAGTTTTATTCTAAATCGATATATTTCATTCCATCAATCCGGCTCGATCCGGTTCCATCAATCCTTCGAGCGGCTCGATGCGAGCCTTCGAGCTGTCAGTTTTGTGGTCCACACAATAATTTTTACTCGATTTGGAGTAAAACTATCGAGCAAAACCGTATGTGAGTACGAGAGAACTTAGCATTCCACGAAGTGCTAAAACAATAATGTATGCAGGTATGATATCTAGAAATTATAACAAAAGTCGTTAGTTAAATTTTTACCCATTAGTATTTATTCAGAACATAATTCTTTTCTGATTACGTATATCAAAGCTAGGTTACATTATTTTAATGGTAAACGTCTTAATGGACACTAACTTTACAACTATTTCTCTTAACACAAGCAATTAAGGAGCATCATAGCTAACGGCGAAATAGTACCGAGCTTGCTACTTAATGTACATTTTATTGTCGTTAAATCTAATGTAATTTTCTAAATACCACTACACTACAAATCTACAGATAACTATCATTCGAATCTGCGTTCTATTCTGATGGTGCTAAAGCGGCATATCTCCTGCGGCTCTTGAATCCAATTAGCAATAATATGATCAGCGAAAACATTATAAAACTAATATAAGAGCCATAAAGTCAGCGGCAGGTACGAATTTATATGATTACAAGCGTGACAGTCTCAATCAACAGCCTAACCGACGCGAACATGATATTTTAATGGTAGGTTTTACATCGACATAAAATAGCCCGAGATACTTATACGGGATGATAGAGATAACGACTTTTTTGCGGATTGTTTTAATGTCCGACTAAAAACGAGTTTCAGACGTTTTATTGACGTTCTTTGTCATAACATAAAAACACGACAACTTGCTATAATTATTTTGTAAAACCTTTTTGTGGTGGTCTTTTTTGTCACACGACGACAAAGTGCCACAATAAAGCTTTTACTACCATACCCATAGGCGCCTTACACATTGGACCATGATGAATTGATTGTTGATTGTGAAGCTGTCTTTATAGTACGGGAGCCCTAGAACAATTTTTTTTGTGATTACTAACAAACTAATTTTTATTTGCGAAAAATCACGAAAGTAGTAGCTAACAGAGATAGAAAGGATTTCATACTTTGACTTGATGGTCCTAAAATATGGATTGTTTTATTTGTAGGACAAGGTTACTCTTAAATTATATAACTATTAACCTACCAATATACAACAAATCTGCTAGTTAGGGTTCCGTTTTAGGGTTCTGTAATCGACAAAACTTGGTTGACCTACTAACTAACTCCGCTGGCTCAGCGACCCGAAGTAGATCTTGGCCTCCGAAATGAGCTCGGATCGGTTTCTTGCTCTTTTCGTTTTCGTAACAATATATATTTTCTATGGGAGGGGCGTTAACCCGCCGCAAAACCCCCAAAATGCTGGAGGACCACATCTTACTTCGGTCCACGAGTCCTCGCCACCCGTAGGCCGCACCTCTTTGCCGTGAGGCCCGGCAAGGTTAATAGTTATATAATTTAAAAGTAACCTTGTCCTAAATAATAAAACAATCCATATTTTAGGACCATCAAGTCAACGAGAATTACGAAAAAAGGATTTGCAGAAAATTGCCATCCTGTATCTGTATTCTGTAGCGCTACGAGAAATATCATATACAGTACCATAATAATTATTATGGAACACACCCGCCTTATTATTTTGCATTAAATATGCAAAACAAATGTCATACTTCAGTATAACTGAGCTAGTATATCGACCGTAAACAGGTCCAGTTAGTAGAATAATCACTGATAATAATAGCTTTAGAGAGATGAGATTAGTCTAAAACTTTACGGCATGACCACCGTTACATATCGCTGCTACCGTATTGTTCAATACATTTTTAGGGTTCCATAGCCAAAATGGCAAAAAACGGAATCCTTATAGATTCGTCATATCTGTCTGTCTGTCCGTCCGTATGTCACAGCCACTTTTCTCCGAAACTATTAGAGCTATACTACTGAAACTTGGTAAGTAGATGTAGTCTGTGAACCGCATTAAGATTTTGATGCAAAAATGGAAAAAATATTAAAAATTTTAGGGGTCCCCATAGGTACAACTGAAACAAAAAAAAAATTTTCATCTAACCTATGCGTGTGGAGTATCTGTGGATAAGTCTCCAAAAATCATATTGAGGTTTCTCATATCATTTTTTTCTAACCTGAATAGTTTGCGAGAGAGACTCTTTCAAAGTGATAAAATGTGTGTCCCCTCCCCCTCAAATTTCTAAAGCAGGGGGCATGATAATTCTAAAAAAATATATTATGATGTAGATTACTATAAAAACTACCAACGAAAATTGGTTTGAACGAGATCTAGCCAGTAGTTTTTTTATACCTCATAAATAGTAAACCTTAATCTAAATTTCATTAAATCGACTGAAATATAAAAATAAATCAACAACCTTTTAATTTCATAAAAATAAACCATATTGCTGCTGCGGAACCCTTCATGGGCGAGTCCAACTCGCACTTGGCCGCTTTTTTTACTCGTATCTCTATTCTCTATATCAAAACCTAGCTCTACCAAAAAAATTAGGGCTTGAAGTGCATTATAAGTATTTAATATTTATTGATTGCTTTATAATAATATCATTATTCAACAAATTCTGCTGTATTTCATTACAGACTGCAAAACAAAATATCTAAGCGATCTTACAATACAGCGCTGCTATAAAAAATGCAATTAGTAACAATTTTTCTCACTTACTCGCAGCAGCGCAAATAAGAATGTTAGCGGGGTTAACTTATAATTTAGACTCATTTCGTATCCATGGACACGTATGGAAACAGGACCGCATTTAAATGCAGCTGGGAACGGGTAGTAATGAAAGTAACATCGGGAGTCGGGACGAGTCGCGAATGACGTAACATTGTAACAGCATGTTATGCTAAGCTGTGTTTTTTAGATAGAAATCTAAGGATTAACAAACTTAGTTTATTTACGTAAAAGTCAATGAGAAATGCAGAATCTCTTCAAAACTTAAAAATGATTCGGATGCGGTTGACGAAGAATAATAATAGATATTTAAGCATCGAAGTCATTAAAACTAAACTAAGTTAAAAAGGAATTAATCCGTCGTCGATCGGAGATTCTCGGAAATGCCATTGTATTCTATAATTGTTGTTGCGATCACCGGTGCTCGTGCGGGGCTTGATAGGTTAATAAATTAAAGTAAAAGGTCAAGAACTTCCTTCTCCATTTTAAAACAATTGACACCTAAACGGCATTTAATGTTTCGATACGACAAAACCTAAAGTCTAAACCCTCCCGCGAACAATATTACGAAACCGCACTTGATCACTTCCCAAAGCACGCGAGGGCCTCATATTTCTTATTTAACACAATATCGCCTTTTAAATTGTAAACGGACACCGACAAATGACACCTTATTATTACTCACGGGGTTCCTAATTGACATTTCCACAACTATAAATTTCCATCGTCCACGGGCCTACGAAATAATTTATTGGACCAAAAAATGAATTACCAAGCGGTGGTCGAAGCTGATTAATAGATCACACGCACTCGTTCGGAAGTAACTTATGGGGCTAGAACAAGATTTATACAAGCCTCGGTGTTGCCCTATATTTGCCTTTGCCTTAATTTGCCTTTATTTGTGCAGAAACTATACATTTGACTCAATAAAAAGTGATAATATCTATAAAGGTTATTTGGCCATATATTTGTCAATCAGATCAGGAGCTAAGGCGGTTGCGTTTCAAACAGAAAGAATACTAAGGGCCTGTTTCACCACTTCCTGATAAGTGCCGAATAGGCTATCAACCACATAACTTTACATGAAGTATGGAGTATCTGTCAAAAAAGTTGTGGATAGACTATTCGGCACTTTATCAGGAAGTGGAGAAACAGGCCCTAAGTATAACTTAGTAAGCAATTAAGAGCCAAAATAAAATATTTTAAGTGTAAGGAATTTTGTAAATTAAAGTGATACAACATATAGAAAGAGAACTGTCAGCTCTTTACGAAAAACTAATTAACGACGAGTACCTAGCAAATAAAGCCTTATAATACGTCAATAACATTTGTTTAACTAATTATTAACATAAATTCTTACTACTTATGCATACCTGACACCGCCATTATAAATTCAACTGATTACGAAAAAACGAAATCGATAAAAATGACTTCCGTATGGTAATAATTGGCGCAACAGGTGAAGAATAAATCTCTTACAGACTAGGCAGTGATTAAGAAGGTCGTATATCAAGTGCTAGGGGCGCGAAGATCAAAGAATCAAGGGGATGGATCATGCATGGCTTATAGAGAGAAGAATGTTTTATTGCTTACAATGTTCGATTCAATTTCGTATGGTTAGTTTTAAGTACAAATTTAGTTTTAGCTACAAATTCTTTGCAATAGTTAAATTGTATAATCTCTGTAAAATATAAAATATCCATCCCTAAATCAAGTTAAATCACGAGCAGCGGTTCATTTAATATAACTGAAAAGAAATTAAATATAACGTAACCAGACGCTCGCAAATAAAATTAAAGTGCGAAAAATTTCAAGAGGTCTTAAAAATTCGAACAACATTTTCCGAGCTTTGGAAGATATAAAAGAAAACCGACGTTATTTCCATTCCGAGCATCGGGGAGGCCAATGAGTCTTTGCTGACACGCCAATTAAATACCAATTGGTTGCAAGTTACAAATAAATTTATTTCACGCCTTCCCTTTTATCTTAAATCAGCTGGATTGTTCTTTCTTTAACAATCGACGCTGCTCGCATTTTACTGTCGAATGAGCTTACGTATTATTAGCACAGTCCATTTATACAAAACTCTATCTTCTTAATGTTTGATTAATCAAGTTTAAAAATACTACTTCGAAAAAGTTAATCAGCGCACCGAGGTTCAACGCTGCGTCAATTTAAATCCACGTCTCCCGAAACAAACGAAGGTCCTACGTGTCATAATATATAAGGGGACGCTAATACATGCGCGTTTAAATTTATTTGTATACGAATTGGAAATTGTATTTTCTGAGGAGGATACAATAAATAACAGAAGGTCGCGTTAACGAGTCGGCCCGACGCGAGATGCGAGGAACAATAAAGAGACTACGAGTGATAATATCTATAAAGGTTATTTGGCCATATATTTGTCAATCAGATCAGGAGCTAAGGCGGTTGCGTTTCAAACAGAAAGAATACTAAGGGCCTGTTTCACCACTTCCTGATAAGTGCCGAATAGGCTATCAACCACATAACTTTACATGAAGTATGGAGTATCTGTCAAAAAAGTTGTGGATAGACTATTCGGCACTTTATCAGGAAGTGGAGAAACAGGCCCTAAGTATAACTTAGTAAGCAATTAAGAGCCAAAATAAAATATTTTAAGTGTAAGGAATTTTGTAAATTAAAGTGATACAACATATAGAAAGAGAACTGTCAGCTCTTTACGAAAAACTAATTAACGACGAGTACCTAGCAAATAAAGCCTTATAATACGTCAATAACATTTGTTTAACTAATTATTAACATAAATTCTTACTACTTATGCATACCTGACACCGCCATTATAAATTCAACTGATTACGAAAAAACGAAATCGATAAAAATGACTTCCGTATGGTAATAATTGGCGCAACAGGTGAAGAATAAATCTCTTACAGACTAGGCAGTGATTAAGAAGGTCGTATATCAAGTGCTAGGGGCGCGAAGATCAAAGAATCAAGGGGATGGATCATGCATGGCTTATAGAGAGAAGAATGTTTTATTGCTTACAATGTTCGATTCAATTTCGTATGGTTAGTTTTAAGTACAAATTTAGTTTTAGCTACAAATTCTTTGCAATAGTTAAATTGTATAATCTCTGTAAAATATAAAATATCCATCCCTAAATCAAGTTAAATCACGAGCAGCGGTTCATTTAATATAACTGAAAAGAAATTAAATATAACGTAACCAGACGCTCGCAAATAAAATTAAAGTGCGAAAAATTTCAAGAGGTCTTAAAAATTCGAACAACATTTTCCGAGCTTTGGAAGATATAAAAGAAAACCGACGTTATTTCCATTCCGAGCATCGGGGAGGCCAATGAGTCTTTGCTGACACGCCAATTAAATACCAATTGGTTGCAAGTTACAAATAAATTTATTTCACGCCTTCCCTTTTATCTTAAATCAGCTGGATTGTTCTTTCTTTAACAATCGACGCTGCTCGCATTTTACTGTCGAATGAGCTTACGTATTATTAGCACAGTCCATTTATACAAAACTCTATCTTCTTAATGTTTGATTAATCAAGTTTAAAAATACTACTTCGAAAAAGTTAATCAGCGCACCGAGGTTCAACGCTGCGTCAATTTAAATCCACGTCTCCCGAAACAAACGAAGGTCCTACGTGTCATAATATATAAGGGGACGCTAATACATGCGCGTTTAAATTTATTTGTATACGAATTGGAAATTGTATTTTCTGAGGAGGATACAATAAATAACAGAAGGTCGCGTTAACGAGTCGGCCCGACGCGAGATGCGAGGAACAATAAAGAGACTACGAGTCGAAGGCGAAAGAATGTATAAAACGTTTAAAGAAAATAAAATCTGAAGGTAATTTCCATTGCAATTTTAAAGTGTACGGCAATCTCGTTGAAGATATTTAGAAGTTTGCTATTACGGAGCTGGCACTTTATCAAGAACAAAATAAGACGAGGCGAAATGAATCTCAAAATACCTGCGCGCACGTCGATCCGTTTGGAGAGCGCGCCGCATAATATTCAGCCTGGATATCTCCATAGATCTCGCAAAAAGCCGGCTCGACGCATACCTCGGCGGGTAATGATTGGCCCGCGTATCAAACCCAGGAATCCCTTGTAAAAATTACCGCCGCGGAGGTGCCCGCGTATTTTCGGCGAGATTTCCGATTTCTTATCGTGCCACCTCAATCTTCCGCTTATGACGCTGCGGACGTACCATCTCGAGGGGAGCAATTTACTCACCAGTTATCTTCGAAAGTTAACTGAGTTTAAACTTTTAAAGAGTACCCTGATTCTGTTACATATTTTAAAACCAAACATACCGCCTCGATAAAATGCGTTTCAAGCATTCAATATTAAAAGAGTTGTCATACAAATTACAATACGCCAAACAAACCTCAAACGCTTCATTTTGCTAGTTTTGACTTTTGACCATGTTGCATTACAATTGCAAGCAGAATGAGGGTATAATTTCTGGTAGTAACAGAATCAGAATCAGAATCAGAATTTATTTATTGCTACAATGAAGTTACAAAGGTCTTAAGATAATAATTATTTGGAGCTTTCATTCTACCACATAAACATGGTGTGCAATATAGTCTTAAATCTAAGTACTTAATAGTCATTTTTTAACAATTCATTTAAATTTCCTAAATAATACTATATCACAAAACATTTCACAAAACAATTCAATTAATACTCCTAAAATACATGATAATAAATAAAGAACAATTAATTTTATACATAACATGTCAATTTAAAATACTAAATGAAATATTGTATATAACAAACATAATATTATTACATACTTTATAACAAAAACAATAAATTACAAATTAATCTTATTCTATATCATTTAAAAAAAATATATAATAATTGTAAAGATATATCACAGGTAAGTTTACGACTCTAAGAATTCTTTTACACTGTAATAACACTTACTCATCAGCATTTTTTTCAGTTCTCTTACAGATCTATTGTATGTCAAACCTTTTAAATGTTCCGGGACCTTATTATAAATTTTAACACACATGGAGTGGCAATTTTTTAGAAAATTACTTGTTTTGGGTTTCCTGTCTATAATTAATCTGTGTTGATTACGAAAATATTTCGTGGGGTATTTATCTAACAATTGTGTAAAAGAATTCTTATTTTTGATGACAAATTTAAACACCTCTAGAATGTACATGCATGGTAAAGGCAGAATGTTAAATTTTTTAAACACAGGCTTACAGGATTCATACGGCGGTTTTTTAGCTATTGCTCTGAGGCATTTCTTTTGAGCTATAAATGCCTTGTCTATATGTGAGGAGTTTCCCCAAATAATAAGACCATAACTAAGAACAGTCGACACATAGCCGTGATAAGCCATTAGCGCTGCATGTTCGTTCACTGTTCTCGTAAGACTACTTAGAACAAACACAAATCTATTAATTTTATTACATACTCTATCTATGTGAGCCTGCCAATTACAATGTCTGTCTATCTGAATCCCTAAGAATAAGTTATCATGAACCTCTGTAATTTGTTGATTTTCGTAAGATAGTTGTAGTTTTAGTGGTTTTTTATTGTAATTTATGAATTGTATGTATTTCAAATGCTACATTTTATAATAATACCACTAATAAATATGGAACATGCATTAGTGCAGGCTAATTACATTTTGATTAACCCAAGGAATTAAGTAAACAGCATCTAGCGACTTAACATGCAATCATATTTAATACTTAATAAGGTGCGCGATGAAAACGAAATTACTGCGCCATATGTAATTGAAAACTGTCGGACATTAATTGCAATTATAGTAAACTTATTTCAGTTGTTCGCTTCGATAAACGTAAAGTATGGCAATTCATAAATTGCATTAAACGATAAAACATAACCTGATTAAGATGGCCTTTTCAACAATGCAGATATATTCAACTAGCTAATTTCTGATTTAGAATATGTTACATATACCTGAAAATCGGCTTATGCAATCTTGACATCCTTTAATTCATAAAAATACTTCAGTCTATATTGTTGTCCCAAATCCTGATTCCTGATACGATTGTAAAACCATTTGACTGAGATTAAGATAATAGTAAAGCTAAATGTGGAAAGCGTTTATTATGGTTCTAGGGTTCTACTTAGGGGGCGATACCGGTCCGTCCACGTCGTGTCCCTGGGCACCTCCCCCGTGCCATCGTGAGCTTTTTCACGGTGACACGGGAGGGGTGGCTGAACGCCGGTATGGGCGAGTGTTTGTGTGTGTGTTTGGCTGCGCCCGCAGTGTGACGAACGGGCCCGCGACCCGGGGTGTCGGAGTGAGTAATGATGGAAGATCGTAATAAGCCAAGTATTCTCCGGGTGGGTCCCGGCTCCTCAGGAGCCGGAGAATCCCATGCGCCGTCTTCGGACGGTGGCCGGCCCTCGTATACGGAGGGGCCACTTATTGCGAGGAAGGACGAAGGGGCCGCTAAGGCGGCGAAGAAGGAAGAGGAGGCCGCTAAGGCGGCCAGGCAGAGGGCCATTTTAGCCGCATTGAGCGGCGATGGCGGAATTAAGAAGACCGACAGCCCGAAGCCGGCGCCCATTACCGCGCCGGCGAAGGAGCTGCTTACTGATGAGGATGTGGACTTCAGCCAACCGCAGCCCAACGGGGTGGAGCGGAAGCTGAAGCTCCTGCAAAAGATGAAAGACAGGGGGGACAAGAATCTTCCGCGGGTTCTTTTGACCCGCGATGTGATCATGCCACCCCCAAATTCCGGACGAGGCAACTTTACTGGTAGAGACTCCCCTCGCGGTCGAGTCTCCCAGCACGGCTATGGCGCACATGGACGTGACAGCGAGGACTGGCTCTCGGACTCCAGTGAGATGTCCGGCATGTCGCTGGACTCCGGGGGCCTGCCCGCATTCCTGGACAGGACACGCCGAAAGAGGCGATCAGACGAGGACATGGCACCGCCCCTTGGTAAGGGAGCGATGCCGAAATCCAAAAGAGGACGCGGCCGCCCGCCAACGACTGGACAGTACGTCGGTCTGGCGAAGGCGCAGGCCGATTACAACCGGCAGAAGGAGGAGGCCCTTCGACCTCGGGTGGAGGAGGAGGTAGCCGAGGCGGCCAGGGCTGCCCGAGAGACGCGCTCTTCGCTCCTCGCAAGCTCTGCGCCTATGGAGAGTGACAAGCCGGAGCAGACAACCAACGCTCTGGCTCAATGCGTCGAGGCTTCGTTGGATTCGATCATTATGGTCGCAACGAAGTCCAGAAATTTGAAGGGGACGTTCCAATGTCTTCTCAAGGAGGCGGTCGGTGACATACGCGCGACCGTCGCCGAAATGAAGAACCGCGGAGCGACGGACGAAATAAGAGCCCTCGAAGCTCAAAATGCGCGGCTCCAACAGGAAGTGGAGTCCTTGCGCAGAGAAGTCGAGGGCCTACGTCGACAGATGTCGAAGCCGGCTGAGCAAGACATGCGCCAGCTGTTGTCTGAAGTCTCTCGTTCTAACGTGGAGACTTTCAGCAACATGCTGAACGCTCGGCTGGCCGGATTAGAGAGTCGGCTCTTACCGGAGCCACGACTCCGACCTCCTCTCGCGGCGGATAGAGCCCGGAGTGTTACTTCGGCCGCCGCTGAGAGCGTTGAGGCACTACCGGACGAGACGCTGGGACCCCCGAGGCCAAAAGCCAAGGGGAAACCGGCCCCGAAGACGCGGCAGCCAGTTGCCGCAGCGGCCCCGCAAGAGACCCCTGCCGCACCTACGGCGCCAAAGGCCAAAAAGGCCCGTAAGAAGAAGAAGCGGCCTTCAATGGCCGCTCAGGAGGCGGCACAAGGGGGAGCGAACACTAGCTCCCCCCGCACGGAGGCCCAATGGACCACAGTGGGCCCAAAGGGCAAGAGTAAGAAGAAAGGGGCGACTACTTCACCTAAAGCCGCCCCTAAAAGAAAGAAGAAGGCCAAACTCCGCGCCCCGGCCACCGCGGCAATCACCCTTACTTTGGGGGCGAGCGCCGCGGAAAAGGGCGTCACTTATCATGACGTCCTTCTAAAGGCTAAGGAAGCGGTGAAGACGAGCGGACTTTCGGATATGGACATCCATAATCTGAAGCTCCGCTTCCATCTGGCCCAGACCGGCGCGCGCGTCCTCACCATCCCTGGTGAGGGCGCCCAAGAGAAGGCGGACACCCTCGCTGCCAAAATGAGGGAAGTCCTGGACCCGGACGTGGTAAAAGTCGGCCGTCCGACGAAATGCGTGGAAATGCGCATCGCCGGGCTGGACGACTCAGCGACGGCTGCCGATGTTGTTGAGGCGGTGTCGAGAGAAGGAGGATGCCCGGCCAACTCCATCAGGTCGGGCCCAGTAAAGGTGGGAAGATGGGGCGACGGCTCCGTCTGGCTGAGCGTCCCGGTTGCGGCCGCCAAAAAGCTTATTAGCTTGAAGCGGCTTCATGTGGGCTGGGTGTCGGCTAAGGTAACGCTGCTGGCCGCGAGGCCCATGCGGTGTTACCGGTGCCTTGATACCGGACACCTTGCGACGTCGTGCCAGTGCCCGGTGGACCGCAGTCGGAATTGTTTCCGCTGTGGCAAACTGGGGCACAAGGCAGCCGAGTGCCAGGAGAAACAACCCAACTGCTTCTTCTGCGAGGCACTCGGCAAGGAGAGCGGGCACGTCCTTGGAAGCGGCGGCTGTCCAACAGCTAAAAAGCCGCCTCCCACCACGAAGCGCCGCAGGAGAGGAGCTCCCTCTGACAAGGCTCGGCCGCGTGAGCCTGGAGCTGGTGGTGCCGGGGTTAGTCAGCCCCAGCCCGCCATGGAGGTGGAGCAATAGGCCCGTGGGCTGTCGATCGGGGGATCACAGCCCGCACGAAGGGCCCCGAGAAGAAAGCTCCCTAGATGCCCGGGGAGCTCTCGGTGAAGAAAGCGGCGGCAGAACACCAGCCGCCGCAATGGAGATGTGCCGGACGTGGCAAGCGCCGTGAGGACGCGGAGTTTAACAACAGAGTTCCCGTATCCCACGGCTGGAAGGAGGGCATGGGGGGGTTTTAGTGGGTACACCTCTTGTAGGGAGTCCCACATACCCCCGCCCCTTTCCCCGAAGGGGTGGGGGATACGTAACGTATTTCCCCCCCTCAAAAAAAAAAAAAAAAAAAAAAAGGGTTCTACTTAACCCTATTCTTCTTTCAAAACATGTTGGTTCTGTACATGCAATATTTTGACGACTAGAGAGAACTATCATGACTCATAACCCGACTGGGCTGTACTTTATCATTCGAGTAGGTACTGCCCTTCAAGTAGTTATGATTTTCTCACACCGAGAAATCTAAATACGTAAGTACAAACTTCTGTGGCACTTCAGTTTTGTGACAAATCACCTCTATGGTTACTGTTCACATCTCTATGAGTTTTTGTAACGCACAGTATAAATAATATACAGTAGACAATCAATCTTCGAACTAGACCATAACATTCAATTTAGGCTCACACATAACCTTAATTTCAGATAATTAATTTAGAGAGCTGAATTATAGGGTTACTAGGAACATATTATTATGTACTCGTATTTACTACAGACTGACCAGTAGCTCTACCATGAGTTTAAAGCTATAGTATTTATCGATACTCGATACGGACTACGTAAATTTTTTGTATGGCGATTTTAGTTCTGCAAGCGACCGCTAGAGGCGCTGTAAAATTTTGCCATACTAAAAATTTACGTAGTCGGTATCGAGTATCGATAAAAACTATAGCTTTAAAATCATGGTAGAGCTACAGCTACCTTATATTTTAACGTTATTTTAATATCAAATGTACGAGTGCTGTTAAAGTTTTCGCACACACTTCTTTCAGATTCGGTCTCATCGACACTAATTAGGTATGTTCACCAAACAGTACAAGTACCCATCACGCCGCACGCTCGTGAATTTTCTCTCCATTATGCATTTAAGATCACGGGCCACGGCCAAGTTACACTACTATTTTTATTACTGTTATGACGTGTGCCGTGGGAGCGTGTTGTATGAATGTCCATCACACGACCTCAGAGTTGCGTAAGCTGATTGGGTGTTAAACTTTAAAGTGCATTGGCATTCTTCTAACGAGCCCGCCAATAGAATCTCTGAGTCAATTTGTATCAATGAAGAGAAAAATAATATGACCGGTCTTAGAATTGTTCAATTTAAATTAGTATAGCTACGTTTATATTTGTACACTTTGTGCACTCTTGTAGGAGGGATAGGAGGGATAAACAATAATATATCACTAAGAACTGCACTCGACTGGCTCGTGGATGATAGAACAAGAAGGGAATGTCGGTTGACTATCCCTTTATATCCCCACTATGACTAGTGACGTGCCTATCTTTATATTAATCAATACACTACAATATTATTATAGGCATAACGCATAGGTTAGATGAAAAAAATTTTTTTTTGTTTCAGTTGTACCTATGGGGACCCCTAAAATTTTTAATAATTTTTCCATTTTTGCATCAAAATCTTAATGCGGTTCACAGACTACATTTACTTACCAAGTTTCAATAGTATAGCTCTAATAGTTTCGGAGAAAAGTGGCTGTGACATACGGACGGACGGACAGACAGACAGACAGACAGACAGACAGACATGACGAATCTATAAGGGTTCCCTTTTTGCCATTTTGGCTACGGAACCCTAAAAATAGGATACCTACTAAAAATTCCTAGACTATTAAAATATTAAAACGACCTGGCCTTAAATTAATCTAAATCGAGAATTTAAAAATTCATGACACAGTATTTTGTCTTTTATAGTATTTTAATGGTACATAATTTAATTTAAAATATATACTTTATAATATTTTGATAAATGTTTTTTTCGGACACCGGTATTTTATGAAAAAGCGTAGTAAATAAAACTGTGAATCCAAAAATTACACAAAAAGATTTCGCCCAACGTGGGGCTCGAACCCACGACCCTGAGATTAAGAGTCTCATGCTCTACCGACTGAGCTAGCCGGGCTGTGAGTTTCAAGACGAAATACTAGAACAGAAGCTGATAGAAATAAAGGAACGAATTATTTGCTAGTTGCTACTGACTTTATTACTTTCAAGTTTCATAGCTGCTGACATCGACGTCAGTTTCAACCTTTCAACACTGTAGGTGGCAGCAACAACACTGTAACTTGCAGCACTAGACTATAAATGGTATGCAGGTTACGATTTGGCGACGCTAGTAGACAGCACCTTCCTTATGCCCCATACTTATTACTCATTCCTTGCTAATAAAACCTATGCTTAAAAATGTTATAATTATAAAAGTATTGTTCTTGTCTGATACGCTAGGAAAGTGTGTTGCTCTTGACATACAAGCACAAAACTAAGTAAGTTCGTGTCTCCCCAAAAAAAGAAATATAGGGTCCCAAAGGCCAAAACAGAGCCTTATAAGAAATTCCTATAAGAAAATTTTCCAATTGGACATTTTGCTGTTGAATAACAGAACGATAAGGTTAACCAATTTCTAGCTCTGCTCATTTATCGTAAGTGGATACTTCATTATTTTATTCGGATTTATATTTTCGTTTTCTACACTTTTCATATTTTAATGTAAGTATCAATAGCAATAGCTTGCTGCCTGCCTATATTAACTAGGCATATTCAGTAGGCCATCGTACAGTCGTAAACAAAATTCAAACCAACAATAACACACTGTCCACACCTGTACTTGTAATAAATTGACGACAATGTAGCAACTTGCGAGACGGGTGGAAATTACGTTGATATCTATTTGAATAGAAAACCCAACGTGTTTATCTTATTGGACCGCGTCAGGTAACCTGTCCGCGGAATCGGATTGATTGAGCCGTATTCACCCTTAAAGCCAGTCACGTTTGTACAGTCGTGTGCGAAAACGCCATAAAATTTATTTTTCTTCAATGTTCATCTTGCAGGCGTAGCATGGTCACCATAGAAACGGTTTCTTTCTATGGAAGAATAAACAAAGTTACAGACAATGGAAATCCGCCAATTTATCGATAAAATCTGTCAGTATGTCGATTCTTTCCCAGTTCTACTGTTGTTATGTTAAGCCTGCTGGTCAGCATAGAGTTTCTATCTACTGAGGAATAGAATTAATGGTAAAATATTTACAAAAATAACTTGAGAGGTGTCAGAGAACATCCAAATGGAACGAAAATATTTCTTATGTTCAAACAAGCTGTATAGTGACTAGTGAGTGTATACGTCATATCATACACTAAAAAATATTAAAAAACGCCATCTATTGACGTCCAGGAATACTAACAACGCGGCGCTATTTATTCTCAAAAAACGCCATCTAATTGACGCACAAGAATACTATCAAGTATCAACGCCCTCTGCCCCTACTATGCAGATTGCAGGTATCATAGACAGGTACTAATAAAAAAGTGTTGAGGTCAAATATCGTTCTGTCTAGCTTCCTTTACGCCGAAAGCGCCATAAGGAACTTCGTTCCAATAAATCCCTCATTTTGTTAAATCTTTTGCATAGCTAAGCAAATGTGTGTGTCCTATTCTGCATTTAAAGTTAAAAAAAAAATCAATATAAAACTGTGAAACAAAGAAGTTTAAATAATTTACGCGAAAGATATCTGGCTAAACCGACAAAAAACGGCAAAATACAAAATTATAATTATTATCTAGTTAGTAAATAATTATAATTATTATAGCTAATTAGCTAGTAATCTTCTTACCTAATTTTTTTCGTTGAACACGTTTTTCTCGACGCAAAAAGTAGACTTACCTGAAAAAGAACAAAGGTCATTAAAATTGAAATATCAATATCCGAACTTCTTACGTACTAATGAGAATGATTTTATAAGATTCCAATAAGAATTCGTGATTACTATAAGACATTTCTTATACGAAACACTAAATGATACGATATTTCTTGAAACAAAATGTTATATTGACTATACAACTACATTTTTAGCTAGAGAAGGTCTTCTGAATAGAGCAAATAAAAACTTGGAAGACACTATAAAGTGGACGTATAATGATCAATATCATTTCGTATCACTTGATCTCATCGTCAGCCCAACTCAGCTGAATCAACAGGAGCTCTATCCTCATGC
This sequence comes from Plebejus argus, assembly GCA_905404155.3. NCBI lineage: Eukaryota > Metazoa > Arthropoda > Insecta > Lepidoptera > Lycaenidae > Plebejus > Plebejus argus. Next base: position 8,479,884 of record FR989941.1, on the reverse strand, counting down.
TTCGAATTGATCTTCGATTACAGGCTATCAAGCAAGACAGTATGTATGTATGCTTGCAAGTGAAACAACCTGCGCTCGAAGTGAAATTCGAGTCATTAAAATAGATCCCCTGCAATGCAGCCGAGCTATTGAGTTTATTTGGTCGTAAAAACGCATCCGATATGTCATACGTCCGACCTATTGATAAGAGTTTGATGTGTAATTTATTAATCTTGTAAGCGAATTCTTATCTTCACAATTTGATTTATAATGAATTTTATGTGTGGGTTGCACCAGATAAAACGGTTCGATCAAATTGAAAGCTTTTATTGGTCAAGTCATTACTAAAATAATGTGTTATAAAAACAAACGATGATTCGATGCTACGCTTTTGATAACGATTAATAAATCTCACTTTAGGCGATGAAATAAGGCGTTGGGGATCATTCATCAATATCATTTAGTGATAGATCAGCCAGATAACAATCTACATTCTCAAATTTAAAATTTACCAATTTGTAAATCGTACATTAATACAGCGTCGGTATGGGGCCGCGCCGGGGCTGCCGTCACCCATGACATCGAGTCCCGGGTAGGCCACGATGCGCTAGGTGTTCCAGCGCATCGTCGCGGAGTAATGTGGAATGGTGTCCACGAGTTGAGCCTGAAGAGACGGAGGTGGTGGGGCTGCAGTCGTGTATCATGCGTTTCTCGAAGTCCCACCTTCAGGAGCAAGAACACCGTCGAAGGGTTTTAGTGGGTAGTCCCGGGTGCGTCTTGCCATCCGCCCCAGGGAGTCCCACATACCTCGGTGGTCCTCCCCAGGCCCCGGGTATGCGTAAACGCATTCCCCCAATGCAACAAATCTAAATTGTAGTTTCAGTAAAACAACTTACAAAGTAACCATGTTACAACAGCTTACAAAGTCCCTAACTAGCAATGAAAATCTATTCTTATTCAAATTTCTATTATAAAACACCACTAATACTAACGCTGCCATAAATTCTAACTAGATAAAGTGGACATGATCCGCAATTAATAACTCTATGAATATCCTATTATTAGCTCATAGAGAAAGCTGGCGATAATAAGGACGGTGCACGAATGTGCTCGGGAGTAAGCATATAAAGGGACACGCAATACCAATAAGTAATGGTCGGACTGCGGGCCTTATCTCAATAAAGTGCAACAGCCTGCGTTCATTAACACTTTGACAAGGCGCAATCATAAATTGTGGATCCCCGCCGCGACCCACACGCCGTACCTGGCCTCGCCCGCATTCTCCTTTTTGCCATTATCATTGTTTTTGGTAGGAACACCATAAACCGTAACGGTCCGATCTCAGATACGAGCGCAGGTGTCGCCCTTCACACATTTTCAACTTAATTATTTTCGTTTTTAACAATACGTGTGAATTGTATCAATTTGCCCGCGCGAGTCCCAGCTGCGACCGAGTGACTCAATAATTTCTCTAATTTGCTGCATTGTCGACCACCCTCGACAGTCTTATCTGGCCCGGCGATAATAACGAGGTAAAAACATAAAAAATGAATTTAGCAACACAGATAGTAGCCGACCATCGATCAACGAAGTTATATCCGAAGCACCTTAATGCTCGACCCATTGAAGAAACACAACATTCGGAAACTGTAGAAAGTTTTCGGAACGGTCCTAGCTAGCATGGGAAGTCATTAAAGCGACCGGCATGGCACTTAGCAAACTCCTATTGCCGTCTGGCCGAGCATAAAGATCAATATCTCGATGGACCAATGCCAAATCTTTTTAATATCGTCCCAGACGCATCTCGAGAGGAGTTACGAGAGATAACAACAAAACTATTACGTGAGCAGCCCGCCGGTCAGAGCCCAGAGGACGGTATCAATAGGTCTCAGTTATATCTTATCTGGGGGCACAATAGGGGACATTACTGCGGAGTGCTCACAGACATTCCGCTAACTTTTCGCTTCTTTTATACATACGGGCGCACTTGTGCGTGAGTTTTGTTAACAAATGACAAGTAAGTTTTAATTGGATTATGTTTTCTTAACATGAAATAAACATATAAGGTACTACAATTATTATGTAACTATTTTTAGTTTAAAATCTAATCAGGGCAGTGACAAACATACTAAGTAATAATTTTATTAATAAGCAAAAAATAAGAAGTAAAAATATACTATATTATGTACTACCATTTCTTTGCTAACCTATCGGCTAATAAGCAAAGGAATGAAGAAATATTCAAAAACACGACCGGCACGATCGTACATGTTCACGCCCATGCCTCTAAATTTTCACGAACATTTTTTCTGAAGTAACAACTCCTCGCTAAATTGCGATAATAAAGTCCGGGTGAATGGAAGCGTTAAGTTTCACACCGTGTCGCTCCCGAGGTGGGGCCGAACGCCTATTATTATCATAAACCAAACAACAATGTAGAAAACTAACAAATCCAGCCTCGAATGGATCAGTTGGCGAGATAAGAAACAGCTATTTCGTGATCACTTCAGGTGAATAACGTGATCCATAAAATACGAGTCTAGGTGGTTCACAGTTTTATAAAGCTAAGCTAGAACAGAATTTAGACAGCGATGATGAGAAGCCAGGAAATAAGTGACAAATGCAATAGGTAGAAAATAAAACCAAAAGCTAACTTTGACGCAATTCGCAAACCAAATTGGGACAAGACAGAAATATCGAACATTTCAGCTGACACGGATTTTTCCAATTAACACGAACGAGCTTGTGAAACGAAATTAATGACTCGAAAAACAATTAGCAACACAAACACACACTTCTATCAATTTAAATCGTTCTATGAATAATAAGATATCAGATTTATACATATATAATGATAATTACCAATCCGTCGGGATATACAAAACAAACTGGAGCGATATTCGACACCGGGTAAATATTTGTGTGGTCCCAACTCCCACCAACTGCTGTGGCCGTTAAAACGTTCCTATTCCGCGAAAAAAAAAATGCGCGTGCGTTTAAATCTTTTTAAGATGTATTTATATTAAGCTGTAAAAGTTGCTAATAATAGATTAAAAAAAAACTAAAAAAACTCTGTTTATAACGGTGATCAAGTGATAAAGGAGTACAAAAGTTCAACAGGTCTGTTTGGCAAATACAAACACATTATAGGAGCAATTTACATATTCAGTTTTTTTACCTGAAATTCAAGCATATTAAGGCGGATAAAGTTATTCAAAGCACACTTAGTGTTATTGCAATAGCATATAAATGGGCGATGATAACCCAACGCTGCTACCGTGCGACGGGGGACGTTCGTAAAAATATCACGACTCAATCCTGGGAGGGCAGACAAATGTTTTAATGTGTATTATGAATAAATTTACTTATCTACGTTCACATCTTCATGTTTTGATTTATTTTCTTTCTAGAAACCAGTAGTTGCGAGTTGCGACATTAACATAATATTTTGTCCGGAAACTTGTAAGTTTTTTTGCATGACAAATCCTTTTTTGGTCTCGTTATAAAACTTTATGCTAAAAACTCTAGGTTAAAGTTTAAAATATAATCTCTAGGTTAAAGTTTAAAATATAATAAATAAAGTTTAAATTAAAATAAAATCTTAGCTGTATCTTTGTAACACTTGCGTCTTTGATTTCAAACTTTAATATCACCTCCATTTGGTGCCCTCCCAAGCTGTTTAAATGTTTCTTTCTTTGGTAAATTCGATATTAATCTGCTTTGTATTTCCTGTAGATATATCTAAATTAGCCTTCGACGCAATCGAACGGATTTTAAGCGAACGTTTAAGCAAAATTTATTTAGCATTTGGTTAAAAAACCTTTGGGTTATTTGTGATGCGTGTACAGTTTTTGATGACAGCATAAAAAACGGAAAACATTGTACGCTTGTAGCGATCACAAGCACAACAACGACCAATTTAAATCCAAAATTTACGACACCTCCCAAAAGACATGATAAAACTGTTAAAACGTGAACAAAAACACATCCGCCTCACGGATTGAAAGATCACACTTTTTCGATGCGACAATTATCTCAGCCAGTAGAAAAGGGCAGTATCCTGATATTTATGATGGCGGCGAAATGTTATTATACAAACAATTCGCCCATTTGACGCGTCTTCGGACACAGGCCGAATAATTGATTCTTTCCGGGGGCGGGGCATTGTCGTCCCGGGTACGTCTGTTGACAAATAATATTCCCATTTCAAAAGGCTCCCTGGGAAATTCTTCCTCATTTCCGTTCCTGAACGAAACCTTACTCACCGACAATGGCCGCGACGTGGCTTCAAATTAAACAGAAATTGGATGTCGTGAAGTTATGACAGTGTGTCTCTACGGTCCGATGGAAATATCAAATTATAATAAGAACATCTATAACTAGCATAGTAGTTTATTTCGTCGCATTATTAAATGTTTTATATTTTAATATTGTAATATACGTACTTAGTAGGTAGTCAAAGAAGATATAATATACTTATATCCTCTTTGACTAATATAATAAATAATAACATGACTAACTAACCATGAATTAAAACCAGATTATTACCGTATTCTTGTAGCTCTATCAAATTTGTTTCACCTGCAAAGCATATAAATAATGTGATATTCTGCCAAAAAACACCAGTTACCATGCAATCAAGCTTTTAATTTGATAACGGACTCGGGAATCGAAACTACAGTTTACGAAAAGTTAGTCTAATTTATTGAAATAACAAATACTTTGGTAAACGAACGATCCCGAACGTTTACATCCCGTCATTATAAAATATTTAGCGATACATCTAATTTAGTGAATAGCATGATGTTAATTTAATAGAATGATCCATAATAACCGAGCCTCGGACCGACGTACGCCCAGAAGTTTTAGGTAATGACCACTTCCACCAGCCCCACGCGAGATTAATACGTTCGAGGGATTCCAAATTCGAATAATAACAATGGCGGCGACAAAAAACGAAAACGGCCGATAAACGCCTTTACCTGCTTTAGTCAAAAACGGTTAAGAACGGTCCGTTGCGTTGAGCAATCGAACTCGTAGATACCATCTTCCCCAAACACAATAAATCTACTAGATAAAAATTCTTCTCGAAAACAAAGAAGGCCCCGCCTAATTGCACCGTGAACCCCGTCATTAAAATCGACTTTGCCCGGAGTGTAGGCCGTTTCGAACTAAACCTGGGTTGTTATTTTACAATTTACAGTATTAATTATTAATTAATGGCTAGTATGGGAAACTAAGGTAAACATTGTTTACATAATATTGTAAACACACACTTATCAAACGCATGGAGGAGCTGGGTTTTGAAACATTAGTTTTAGCGATAATGCTATCAGCTATTTTCTTAAATAAAACACGTTATGTTTGAAGCAAACTAATCAATAAAAATCGTCCTGAGAGTACAATATCTAATTAAGATGAAAAAGAAAGAGAGATCTCTAACTTGGTTCCTGCAGCCTTATTTTAGCTGCCGCATTCACACAATACGATAAAAGTGAAAACAAAACAATAACAATTTCGTTTTCAACAATATTTATAAAAGATACCAATAATCCTTTAGCGTTGTTTAAAAAGCTATAACTTAATTATTCTATTGCTGTAATATTAAAATTCTGTGTCGGCAATGGTAACAAAAGAAGAAGTGAACGATCGAAGTCTTTGCATTTTAAACGAGACCTCACAATACAAAACAATAGATTTTTATTATTGGTAATAAAAAAAGTGAAAATGCTGCCAGAATAAATAGATTGGGCATGTAATGTATGCGGCGTTTTATTCTTTGGGAATACTTTTAACGTTGTCAACCTACCGCACGGTCTATTCCAGAAATCCTTTCCTTTTACTATTGTTACGAGGGCCGAGTGCTGACCATATTTTGGAAATACTCATTGTAGTTTAAATTTTTTTGGCTACCGTTCTGGTTATTCGTTTGATCGTTCCGCCTTTTAAAACTGCTGAGGCGCGAAAGAGCAACTTGTCGTTTTTTTGCTTTCGGAAATAAGTTTTGTAAGGATACTTGGATCCTTCTCCTTACATTCAATCGTCGGAGACCTACTTGTCATCGGCTACAAATAACTTACAATCAAAGTGATAAATAATAATAAATAATGTTGAAGTTATTCCGAATCATTGCGTGATTACAAGAAATATAACTTACCTAGGTACCCAATATACATATATTTGAAAATTGTTTTGTCCTGACTATATAATATTTAGTCTGTTGTTTAAGATACTTAAAAATCTTTCGTGAATAATTGTGATACGCACTTTAACCAGAAGCCTCTGACTCAACACAGCATATAAAAAAGAGACAAAAATAAAACAAACCTATTTTGTTTTATTATTCCGGATTCGGGCATAAACAATTTATGGTACTTGCCCAAAAATTCCTTGAACGCCTCATTTGCTCTACTTCGGTGAAGCCATAACTTTTTCACACAATTTGCACAAACAAAACTGGTCATTTTACAGTTAGCAATAAAAAGTGGGACCAAAAAGTGGAACACGTCATTGACAAGTCTATTTGCGACAAAAGACAAAAATAAAGTTGTACAAAATATTATGATTTCAACTTTTGTTCTATTGTGTAATCTGTATCGAATTGTCGGATTGTCTCAGGGTTCCGCAATAAACAAAAAAGATAAATTATGTTTCTCATAACTAAAACAAAAAATGCCACACGCGACAAAAGCTATATGACACTGTTTTTTTTTGCAAGATTTTGGGAATTACCGCTACCTAAGTTTCGGGTGCAAAAAATGGCCCATTTTTGCATTTTGAATGTTTTGACTTATTGGGGTAATAATATTAAATAACTTGATTTTTTGCAGGCTAAAGGTAGAGATGGTTAATGTTAATATTGATGGATTTGTAGTACCCATTTTTTGTGGACTACTTTTTTACACTTAGGAAGTTTTCAGAAAATAAAAAAAATTATAATAATAATATTACATTTTATCAACAATTTCAGATAAACGTCAGCCGAACGAAGCAACCACAAGGTATCATCATAGTATGTTGTAACAGGCGCCAAATTATAACAAGGCGGATTTGACCGCAAACAATTTTAATGGTCCCATTAAAAAGCTGATAGATACAAATTGTCGATGGCGATTATCACGTGCTAGCATCCGATCATTTGAACAGGAAATCTTTTTTTGTACGGCGATTACTCGGAGATACTTTTTAAATCAATCATGCCGGCTGAATGTAAATAGGGTTGCCAGATCACTAAAATCAAAGCCGAACATCATAATATGATGGCTAAGACATCTTGGGTGAAATAGAAATCTACATAATACCTAAAAATAGTGTTCTCTTGAAGTAAATCAATAAGAAGTCATAGTTTTTTTCCCTTAAAAGTTAAAACACTTTGAAATTAAACCCCACGGCCAAGATTTTGCAAAACTGATTCGGTGCTAGTTTTCAAAGTGTAAATAGTCTAAAAAAAATCCTTTGATTTTGTACAGTCAAGCCACTTTTTGGATAAGAAACCTAAAATACGCCTAGCAACCCTAAATATAGAAAAGCAATCACCAAAGCCGAAAGCGATGAAACATAAATTCACATTATTTGCTTAATATCATGACTGTATTGTGTAATAGTTGTTATTTCGTTACCTTGAATATATTTAATGTAACATCTCGATAATATGTTACCATTGTTACCATTTTACAATTTTGCAGAATATAATTAAACAAAAATTAAAATGTGTAATTTCGAATAAGCCCACATGTAAACGATTTCAAACATATTTAAACACTACAGTCTACAATAGTTAAAAGTAAGAACTTTAATTATGTCTTCCTTCCCACAAACTCACTTAAGACGTCACCAATGCTAGAGAAATCTACGTAATGAGCATCTTGGTGATGACGTTATTATTGTGACTGGTGTGAGGTCTGGGCGGGCGATTCCTGACAAATTGTTACCAAAACAGTGTCACGTTGAACAACGATTCATTATCGAACCCCCACGTGGTTAAGAGGCGGCGCCAGGCAAAGTGCAAAATGCACAACGCGGGTTTCATCCTAAAATAACATACTGTGTCGGCAACTTTGAGCAGGTTATGTGAAATCAATGACGTTTTTTCTTTTTCTTAGAAAGCCATTGCTCTATCCAATACTCGAGACAGTGAGAATAGTCAAATTTCTTATATTTTATTGATTCAGATCTGGATTCTACAAAATAATATTACAATCTGCAGTCATCATAACATTTTGTTTAAGTAGAAGATTAGTTCAATTTACTTCTCTAACCGTTTTAGGAATGAAACAAAATATTTGGTAAAAGGTTTTTTGAAAAAAATACTGTACCAAATTCAAAATAATTAGTAACTTGCCAACTTTTATATGCTTCACAACACAAGCGTAACTAAAAACACATGTTTGGAACAAATCGTCAAGATAATTGTTAAAAATGCACCACGTGTGACTGACTGCACTGTGACAAACCTATTTTACTATTATATTCACGTCAAAGTGCAGTCTTTATCTGTGACAAAAAATCACAGAGTTGATTTCGAACAATGATCTCTAGATAAGGTTTTGTAGACAGTAAAACGAGACATTTGGAAGAATAGTTTCAGCAGAATATGCAACTGTGTATAATTAATTTCTTTAACTTAAAAATACTTTAGTCGTGACTCATGAGTCATGACTGATCCTGATACTTAACTACGACTTACTCATAACTATATATTATGTAATACATAGTAAGTATATGATTTAAAAACTAAGAGAGAAAGGGTAGGTATTTTGGCTTTTGTAAGTTTATGTTTAATTTCAAAAAACAGTATTTTTTAATTATTGTAAAGTTCTAAAGTTGTTTTCCTATAGATTAAATGGATATGAAACGTAGCATAAATCATAGCGGGCATGGCGAATATATAAATCCTGTTATCTCCATCTTCTGCGGAACTATAAACCTCGCCTGACATGCCAGAGACCAGAAAAACGTCTTCTAGATCGCTCTGTGCTCTGATTTTATATAAATTATACATTTTCGAGGCCAACAATCGGCCATCTGTAATTATAATAAGGCCCCGAGTCACGTCCGATCGCCGATGCGATGTGCCGTTGAAGGATAAATACCCACTGAACTTGCGCTGGCCGATGACATTTCCATGTTCGATGCAATTTTAGAATGTACGTTTCGATACACAGTTTATTAAAGTTATTTCCTGTAAAGGAAATAATATAAAGTTTGTCTGCGACAAAACTCAAATGGTATTTGATCCCCTACTTGACCCTCTTATGGGTAGATTTTTTTTTAAATATAGGGCATTCGAAGAAACGAGGGCGAGAAATAAAAAAAATCTAGCTATGGGTTAAGTCTGTGTGTTGATTATTGGTCAACCAATCACTTAATATAACAAATAAAAACATAGTAAGTTTATCCCGCGTTTGATTTGTCTCAAATTTTGTATGGCTATCATTTGCCAGCAGCGGATATGTATACACAAAGTTATTTTAGACATTTTTTAAAGTTCGTGAAAACTCAAAAGAACCAGCGACTCAAAGAATATAAAGCTTATTCCACCCTAACTGAAATTTTTAAAAGATTTCGTGGAAACCTTTTCACGATACCCCACACGTAATTAACATGGCACGCCGACTTTTATGAAATAAAACTATACTTTGCAAGTTAATAATTCTTTATCTCCCGTGGGGGTAGAGTGGATACTCACCACCCCATAGCCCGGGAGAATTAAATCGTCTAGACTGGTTTTTATCTATGCACCACTCATTTCGATATGTGAAAAGTTAATATCGCCTAAATTAGCAGCTGCAGATTCGATGACGATGGATGACGGCTTCTAATAATAAATCAAATCTGCTTAGAAACATAATCAGGGTTACTCTCTATGTCTGATACCTGCAGGTATGTAAACTACTCGTATATTTCTTTTGGTCCCAAGTTTTTTAAAATGACCATGGAGAATCTGTTAGATGGTCAAGTTTATTATAATTTATAAGAAACTGATGCGAAACAACAGCGTTCTATTGTGTTGCATCACTCGCATGCTTAGAAAAGCATGTAAAATTTTGTCTATACATACTCTAAGTATAAAATAGAGCACATAGTAGAATAACTTTTTTAACCTAAGATATCGAGATCAAAAAAGTCCGTTATTAAAATTCTGAGACAATTTGTGACAAAAAATCGGTTCAAATCGATCACTACAGGCAATTCAAATCTTTTGTAGGTGCGCCGACATCAAAAAGGACCATTTTGATATGCACATTAATATTATTGTCTTGTTAATTTTAATATGATCCCTTTGTATATTTGTGACCTACCTCAACCGATAGTTATTAGTTGGCTGAGAATGCGCCGCGCACAAAAACCGTATCAAATCACAATGCGGTCCGGCGACGGCGGCACTCTCCTTAGGGTTGTCAAAACTCAGTTAGCTTCACTACTTTGCCGATAAAATTTCTTTAAAATTTGCGAAAATGGTGGTTTTAATGTGGTGTCAAAACTTAGTTAAATTTCTTTAATTTTTCGATAAAATTTACTACATATAAAAGAAAATCAATTCCAATTGTAAAATTATGCCAGTGTTTTATTTTTAGTTTTTGAGAAACTTAAAGTGGCAAAAAGAAAAATAATAACTTAACAATATCTGTGAAGTTAATCAAGGTTAAAGTTGGAATGAGTTGAATACATTCACACGCCTTTTTCTTCATCCATCATATCAAGTACGTGGCAACCCTACCCAAAAGATCATCAAAAACCATAGTTTTCTTTTATATGCCTTGTGTTATCCATATTTTTGTACCGTAAATTTCTCTAATTCGAAGCATTCACACACTCGACGCGTTGGGAGAGTCACATGTGTGTGAAGAGTGGAGACTGGAGAGACATGCCACCACTGTGTCGGCGCATGTGTGCTTGTATTATAGTTTTTACCCCCAAACTGTGGCATTTTTTCTCGTAAAAATAGCAAAGTTATTTTACTTTGAAGGTTATAATGATAACAGCCGTGCTCTACAGAAGCTGTATAAATTGTTGTAATCGTAGGTACACGATAAGAAACGATTTTGATAACCTTGGATGTCAACTGCTACCTGTTACCTATACATTTTTTTAAAGAGAAAAATATAATAGAAATATCCTTCAAATCTTTACCTAAGACCACTAAGAAGGATACGAGATATTATGTTTTTGACTAGCAAAAGAGCTATACATCAAACATCAGTATTGCAAAAACGCATAAAATCCTCACATTTCCACGTCAATTCTTGTAAGTCTGCATAAACACGTTTAATGTTTTATTGGCGTTCAAACTAATGTTCTCGATACACAATAAAAAGCATTTTCAATTCATACGAAAGGTCCCCAGAGTGGAGTTAGTATTTACATAAATATTGCCTCTATCTGACACTCCAATAACGCGAGGCAGTAAAAGATAATAGATTCAATCATACACAATCGTACGGCGGCCGATTCGATATCATTTTAGTAAATATGTTAGGCGTTCCCTGATAACTTTCAAGACTTACAGGTATTTTATTCAAATCATCAAACTTTAATTATAGAAATGTGAGAAATGAATGTCGTTTAGGCGACACTAGGGACGACTATTACCCGACACCTGCATAGACTACTATAGTAGTCTAAGAACCAATTAAGAAATATTATAGTAGGGTTTTTAAAGATTAACTTTGAATTTATAATTCGTCGTTCTGAGCTCAAAAACTTTTATGCAGGTACCTTACATTCGACATTCATTGTTTTCGAGTAAAGTTAAGACCGCACTAGAGCGGTACAACAGTTCTATAGAAGTCGCGTCGTACGCAGAACTCTTGTTATCGCATTTTTCGGATTGTTAATTTCGAAATCAGTGATGAGCAAAACAAGACCAACAGTCTTGGTTTTGGTATTGCTAGTACAATTTGTCTTGGTCAAATCTGCCTGGTCTCGGTGTTGGTCTTAGTTTTGCTAGTTTTGAATAGTCTTAGTCTCGGTCTTGCTTTTTTATAAAACTGCAAGACCAATTTTGCTCATCACTATTCAAAATAATCATAAGTCTCTACTCTCTACTCTCTACATCACTTTTCAACAAACTGAATATTATTACCAAACTTTTCTTTCACCAGTTATCACTTATCTGATATGAGATATCTAAATAATATAATCAAACCCAATGGTTCGATTAAACCTCTTTGTGAGTATAATCATAATTTCACGCGTACTTATACAAGAAACAAACACGTTAACGTGTTAGTCACGCCGGCTCTTTGTATACCTTCCACGCTCGCGTTTGGGACTCCGTATATCGTATGTGTGTTACTGATTATGGCGCTTGGTCAAATTTTCCGTGGCTGCTCCCATACATTGTAACGCCAGCAGGTACTTGAGCAGATCCTGAACCCCAATTAAGACTTTCAAGATAATATGAAAAATTGTGTTATTAATACTTAATATTATAAATGCGAAAGTGTGTATGTCTGTTTTCTCTTCACGCCCAAACCCCTGAACAGATTTTGTTGAAATTTGACATGAAGATACTCTGAATCCCGGGAAAGGACATAGGATACTTTTCATCCCGGAAAAATGTACACATCCCACGCGATAAACTAATTTTAGCGCAACGGAGTTGAATTATAAGTGAATCGTGTTGGGAAAATGATTTTTGTATTTTTCACCATGCACATTCAGGCGAAGCTGGCTGTAGGTATCAATCGACGTCGATAATGACAAATATGCCTCACAAGTCCGTTAATGCTTGTATTGACTATGTAGAGGCCTCCTAAGAGACAAGAGAAGATGACAAACCACAGAGTGAAATAAAAATAAAAAGTACTTTATTTGTATAGCAAAAAGCAGGACCTAAAATGTGTTTGATACGAGCACGCAGCGCCAAATGAACGCTCCGTGTAGTAATAAAACGAAGCCAGGGTAATTCTAAAGGACATCTATAAATTCTTTATTTTTATGATGTCGGCTATACAAGTGTATATTCAATTCTGAGGGTGCGCGCACTGTTTTTAGGGTTCCGTACCCAAAGGGTAAAAACGGGACCCTATTACTGAGACTTTGATGTCTGTCTGTCTGTCTGTATCCAGGCTGTAACTCAAGAACAGTAATAGCTAGGAGTTGAAATTTTCACAGCTTATGTATTTCTATGCGGCTATATTAACAAATACTAAAAACAAAATAAATTTAATATTTAAGGGGGGCTCCAACACAACAAACGTGTTTTTTTTTATGTTTTGCCCGATCACAACAGGTAGCCACCTGAAATGTTCACAAATTACTCAGTTTTATTTGTACTTTCATAATTCATAATAAAATTTATATAAAATTAATAATAAAGATGGGCTCCAATACAAAAAGTAAAAACACTCATTTTTTAAATTTTACTCTTTAGTGGTACCGGGTACGGAACCCTTCATGCACGAGTTCAACTCACACTTGGCCGATTTTTTATTTAGACTAGATGTTTTACGACTTGGAATTTAAATTTGAATGCCCTTATGTAATTACCCACAGGGAATACTGAGCCGGTAAAGGAATTTGTTCTCAACGCCATTTTCACCGATTTCTATTAAAAGAGTAAGTTATGTATTAATTAATTTCTTTCTCTACTAGTATTCTCTACCAGCTAACCTTAGAATATTAAAGACAAGCTAGAATAGACGCATTCCTTGAAAAGAAAATGTATTTAATGATACAAAAATAGTGAGTATACTGTATGGTATTTACACTATGTTGAATCATAAGCTCTAATGTGGCTCTAATACTATGAAAAGAAGATTTCATACACTAATTAAAACGTTCGCCTTTTACAGCACTCATAAACACTGAACAGTAGTCATAAATACGTACAATAGACCCGCGTAGGAGGGATTGTTGGTCGAATAACGAACAATATAATAATAAACTTTGGTCCCACCTTCGAATTTTTTACGATTCATTTTATGCGTGATGCTTGGATTTTACTTTTTTATATGAAAAGTATAAATAGAACTCCAGGTTATAAAAGAACAATAATAAACTAAATCACTTACCGAAAAAAGCACAAGCGTAATTCCATATAATTTAAAATATCAAAACGATGCAGCATCATGTCATCATCGTGCAAAATCATTGTACTGAATGATATTTATACTGTAATTCAGGATAATTTAGTGTTAAAATTTTATTAAGAACCAAAATTTAAAGGCAAGACAAAACAGTGAACAATAAAAATGTACAGTTAAAGAGGAAGCTTGTACTGTTTGTCCAAATTATCGTGTTGACTTTAAACAAGTTTTGTAGGTAAACTTGTTCAGTCGCTATAGTTATAAAAAGATGTATAACGCCTCCGTGGTCCAGTGGTCTAGACTCTAGACTCTAGAGCGTCGCTCTTGACTCGGAGGTCGTGGGTTCGATTCCCGCGTTGGAAACATGTTATTTCCAATTTTGGTTAGGACAATGCAGGCTGATCACCTGATTGTCTGACAAGTAAGATGATCCATGTGTCCGATGGGCATATAAAAAGTCGGTCCTGCGCCTGATCTCGATCTCGCCAGTCGAGTCGGTCGTCCGTCCCACTGGGGGCACAGGGTTATGAGAGTAAAGGAATAGAGAGTGCTCTTGCGTACTGCGCACACACTTGGGCACTATAAAATTACTCCTGCGTAACTGACCTGGGTTTCAATGAAATCGGCCACCGCCACCGAAACCGGTGTGGGGCAGTATTATTATTTAGTAGGTAAACTTGTTATACATAGGAAAGTAGGTTTAGCTAGATAAAGTATTGATATCCCGTAAAAACGCGAGGTATGATTTTAGCTCTATTAAATATTTTTATTTATTAATTATTATAATTATAGATCGGTTAAAGAAACATAGAAATTGGACATAAAATTAATTGACTATTGACGTTAATAGCATATATTTTTCTATAATCAAACAAATAAGCACCTTCCTTTACGTAATACGGCTCATAACCAGACGTGGGACGACGAAATGCATACTAAAGTAAACAACATTATGATCCTAGTCAACTATTGTCAAAGAAAGAAACGAAAATTATCGATACATATTGAATGGACGTTCGGTAGGCGTAGGTGCGACAAACGTCATATAGCAATAGGATTTGACCCATCTTGAAACTTTAAATTTTAATATGGGTTCAAACGGCCACAGTGATTGAAGAAATAAGGACGCACGACACCTGTTTTAAACTTTTAAGTTGTATGTTCTGTGATTTTGTTATTAGATTTTTTTGGTTTTCAAATCTTTCCGTATCCGTTGTTATAAATCTTAAAGTTTAAAATCTCATAATATCAATACGAACGCATTGAAATCCCCAACCACATAATACAATTTCCTGAAAAAGAGCAGTAAGAATAAAAGTATTAATTGTACAATACGTAATTGTAAATAATATAATGTTAATAATCGGCCAAGTGCGAGTTGGACTCACGCACGAGGGGTTCCGTACCGTTATAGAGCGAAAGTTGGCAAAAAATTGTATTTTTGTATGGCAACTCCTTAAATATTTATTTTATTTTAATGTTATTATTAATTAGTAAAGTATAATTAAGGATTTTGTGAACATTCCAAGTGTCTATAATGTTATGTTGCGATTATTGATTACGAGCCAAAAATAGCAAAAAAATTACGATTGTTGTATGGGAGTCCCCCTTAAATATTTAATTTATTTAGTTTTTAGTATTTTTTGCTTTAGCGGCAACAGATATACACAATCAGTGAAAATTTCAGAAGTCTAGCAATAGCTGTTCTTGAGTTACAGCCTGGAGACAGCTGACAGACAGATGGACAGACGGACAGACATCGAAGTCTTAGTAATAGGGTCCCGTTTTTACCCTTTGAGTATGGATAATGGAACCCTAAAAACGTTGTGAAAATCAAAAGTATCAAGATTTCCAATCGCTGCACAACTATCGATTTCAAATCAATGTTATAAAGTACAATAATAGGTTTGGGATATGGCCCATACCAAACCTACTGCATTCAGAGTTATTATACCCCAGAATGTACGCGATAATAATCTTTATATCATCGCCATAAGCCCCATTTAGGGATATACAGGTGTATAACCATACAAAAGCCCTACACGTCAGCGCCCATCATATTGAGCAGAAACACAAACATTCAGAATATCATCAGCGTTAACACACCACAAAAAACCCTGCTCCTCCACAATCACACAATGGGTCTCACAAAAGCAAACATCGGACCTTCGGCCGGTACAAAGAGGTACAAAAACGCTTTAGCATATGAAACTACCGTATAAAATTCGATGTTACTTGTTATACTGTTTAAATAATATTCGTGACGAAATATGCATTGGCTGTAATCATTGTACACGTTACAATATACATGAGTACAACTATGTACATAATTATTTTGACTTTTTTTTTATTAAGTTACCAATTATTACCAGTGTTGAGTGTAAGTATTTAAAAATTACTGTATTGCTAACATCGTAATAGATTTGACTCTACCCAAATTGTACTAATTGACGTCCTCATAGAGAACTGAGGAAAATCATCAGAAAATAACTTATTTCTGAAACTACACTTCAACATAATATAATTTCCTAATCTAAGACTAGTCTATTTGCATGCTAAATAACTAAGCCTAATACTCATACTAGTCTTATATATAAAAATGGATTTTCAAATGTGTTAGTCGCGCTAAAACTCGAAAACGGTTGAACGGATTAGGCTGATTTTAGTCTTAAAATATCCGTAGAAGTCCAGGGAAGGCTTTAAAGTGACACGAAGTTCACCGGGACAGCTAGTACGATTATAAAAATATACTTAAGTAACAATATGAGACACATTTCAAACACAAACTAAAATTTCAACGCATAATAAATCTCTACATTTCTGTTATTGAAGTAGCAGTAGAGAGCTCCAAGTACGTTCCAGTTTCTGTTAAAAATCACACGAATATTGCCATGTTATTTCAAACGTAGATAGATGTTAGTTCAGGTGGTATCATTTCGTATCGTTTACAATGGATATATTATGACGGGATCATTTTTCTGCAAATGCATTATGCAACTGTTGGTTTAGGACCAGGTCTGATGCTGGAATGACGTGCAGTTTTGATACTACACCATACGTTACGCCTTTGTTAAGATATGAAACTAAATAATGAGTATATTTACAATATCATTAATATTTATAGAGAACAGTAAACCAATTAATATAAACGTAAACTTGCTTCGGTTAAAAAGATACGTATATACCTAGTTGTTTATCCTTGAATTCTACAAAAATATGATCTGTAATTTCCACTTTAACTTTTGTAAAGAAAAGTACACAACATAATAATATTATATTCTTATTTTCAGTATAGTTTGATTACATAAAAACAAAAAATAAATCTATGTAAAATTTATTTAAAATGCTTTATTGGGCGGAATATTTTGGTCTTATTTTATATTGGACTTTATATTGCAGATATCCCTCCAAGTTTCATTGACGTGTTCTGGTTGTTGCGGTGATGTTATGACTTATTATGACAATAATTGTTTACTTTTACTATCCCACAAATTCTATTTGTTTTCACTTTTGACCCGTTTAAATGATTTCGAATTTCACTTTTTGATACCTTGCATCATTTAGAAAAGAAACCACAAGCGTTTCTAAGTAAAAGTATTGTTGGATCCATTTTAATTCTGTTTATTTCGATTTCTGATTGAATAACTATGAGAATCCGCCCACTACCAGTCTATGGTGACTGCGCACAATTAAACCCAATAAATAAATATATTCATCCAGTGGATCCCATTCTTGTGATGGAATGTGAACAATAAATATTGAACACAGATCAGGGGTTTTGTATTATTGTTTTGACACGACGCGATAGGAGACAACTCGGTAGACTTGTATGGAAATTAAATATGTGAATGCCCACTGTACATAATATTATTGTAGGCTTAGATAACCATACCATATTTTTGAAACATTATTTCATAATAAGGTCTCTCAATGCAGCAAAAGTATCATGAACAAAGAAAATTACCGAATAAAATTTCAAATCGCAAAAACGTTTGGTCAGTGTGATACTCTGTAATCTGTAATAGATTTTTACATAATATTATAATTATTTTTGTAGATAGAAGAAAAAAGAAGATAGAAGAGCAGAGAAATATTATTTGTATTTTTGCTATGCATCAAATTATTATAACAAATGTTATAACTTATAACATAAAAGAATCCATATTTTCATCGCACGATATATTCGTAGAAAGATTCGTAGCTTATCGCCTAATTTCCGTAGTGTATTGTTCACAGAATATATAATAGTACTGTATTGTGTCGGTTTTTATTGGCGGATCTGGCCAAAGGGCCAGCAGAAGACGCGATAAAGAAAAGATCTTGGCTAAAGAGCCAAGATCTTTCGATTATCGATTTTTTATAGAATTGCCGTTCAAATGTATGGAATTGACGTATTAGCGTTTGTTAATATTATGACGTTGACTTTCGACTCGTCTAATGTCAATTCCGTACATTTTGATCGGCGATTCTATAAAGACTTCCCGCTGACCTTTTAAACCAACGATTTACTTTATATCATCGATCGGTTATTACTTATTATAAACCAGCTCATTGCACGATACATTCGTAGATTATCGCCTATTTTCCGTAGTGTATTGTGTCGGTTTTTATTGGCGGATCAGTCAGGTCGGTCGGGCGTGCACGACCCGGCGGCGTCCGCAGGTGCGAGCGGTCACGTGCGGCTCCAACAGATAATGTTTTCAACGCGCTCCACTGTGCCGAAAATAGAAATGCCTCCATATTTTTTATACAAAAAGCTGACCGCGATATAGAAAACACCAACTGAATTAGACGGTCATGTTTTTAAAAAAGGTAAACGCGTGACGTTAAAAATGTTTGAAACAACTGGACTAGTAAAATAAAATAAAATAAAAATTGTATTATTTCTGAATAAAATTGAAACGATTATTTTCAGCTGTACGTCATATTAAGTGTTGCCTACCACCGGTTTGGGAACTAACCCGGCGAAAAGAACCGGCGGCGTTAGAAACTCGCGCAGGGCCACTTTTTACCAAAAAAGTGGTAGTAATTGCAAGTATTTTTCGAAACAATATTTATAGCAAAAATATAAGTATTAAAGTTATATACTGGCAACTTCAAAAACTAATATAAATGTAACAAAACTGTCTGAAAAATATTCAAAAGTCAAAACACACCAAAGAAATAGAGGTAGAATTAAAACGGATATTTTTACTGCACTATGGACTGGGGTATTCAATTTTAAATCTCTTTGTCCGGATAAAGCTGGCGGCTCATCTCGTTTGATACTTTTCTTTGAAAAAAAATTCACTCCCGAATCCCAAAGTTTGTTGAAAACCGTATTTCGTTAGTGGAACAATGCCTCGGAGTTTAGCTTAAGTTTAACCGATGCTTCGCTTACTGTAAACCTTTTGTCTTCCATTAGTTTTGCTTAAAACCAATCAAGCAAAAGCCTTTTTAGTATTTAGTTTCGAAGAGATTAAGATAACGTTATGGTTTCAACGAGTTATTAGCTTCTGTATTTATTCTTAAACGTTCAAAATTAATAATCCTTTTAAGTAGCAAGCAGACATATTAACAGTGATCCAGAATTCTTAGAATTTCAAATAAACAATTCTAACGAATGCAGAGGTACTGATGAGAGTTTTAGACATTTACCTACATAAGTATATTTTGTGTAAATCCCATGTAAAACCGGTGTCTGAAACGTTTTGTGTTCAGTGTATTCCATACAGCGAAACAAGAAAACTTTATACCTACTGAATATTGATTGATTGAAATTATTTACATGAAATCACAAAATCTTAAGTTTTACTTTTCTTTCAGTTAACTTTAGCAATATAACTAAAATAATTACATTCAAAGTTAAGATCATACTAATTCTAATCGGCCATTATGTTATGCTTTTTTTTCGAGTTGAACGAACGCTAACCATCTATTAATCAGCCACGAACAAGTCATAACTTTATACAAAATGTATACCTACATTGAAACTCCACCGCATTTATTTTATCACTTAACAACTTAACACATCAACAATTACTGATCGACGGACGAGGTATAAAAAATCCTATTATAAGATTATATATTTACCGAGCAAGTCATTCTTCTTGTATTATACGGGTATTAAAAAAGTTAACTTGCTTGCAACTTTTTTTGGTCAATAGATTATTTAGTTTTGACACACAATGACGCGACGTCTGGAACAAAGTAAAAAGTTTTAAGCGATAGATCTTCAATGACAAGTAATTTCTTAACAGATAATTCTCTTTTTATATAAGTAGACAAGTTTATCAAGAAAATATTAGAAATAGTGTTAAAATCAATTAATTCAGTGTATTAATTCAGCAGCTGAACTATTTAATTGTAAAAGCGTTTTTCTTACAATAAGAACAAAAACATAGCGCACGTTTGATTGAAAAAGTATTGACCAAAATTCCTGAACTAGTTTCATTACTTTTACGTCCACACAAAAACCAATTAGGCGTCTTTTTATATAATTGAATAATGAACACAGACGAGGCCAGACAGTCTTTCGCAGTCCCTAAGTTATTATATTAAGGTGACGCCTTGATGATTTGGCTGTAGCGATGTCCATTTTTCTCAGCAATGACTAAAGCTAAGAAATTAAAGTTCACTGTCAGTATTCATCATGTCTTTGTCTTTGAATTACCCATAGCATAACACGATTGGTCAACTTTTATAACACAGAATAATCAATCAAAAAGACCTCTGTAAAAAAAGGGATTCCTATTTTGCCAACAGAGGAGAGTGATATAAGCTTCCAAAATTTGTACATAAATTGGTTCTAGTATACACTTTAATTTGTCCATAGCTTATATGAAATGTATTTATGGTTTTTAAATTACGCGACAAAAACCATTTTGTCGCTACGCCCTTTCAATTTTTTGCTGTTCCATTGCTTGTTTTCTATGAGAAGCCTGGCCAGCCTCGCATAGAAAACAAGCAATCTCAAACATATCCAACACGGTTTTTTACTTTAACATGGCGTCACCTTAATAAGAAATTCCAAGAACACCTTTATTCTTGCGAATTCCTGACCATAATGCTTTTATTGATAATAGCATGGACCAATCATAGTGATAACTGATAAGTTATAAGGTTATAACTAAGTAATGGCCAAAACTATTTGATAAAGAAGAATAACAAAATAAAAAATTGTCAGTATTTGAAAATACTGTGCTTACTGCATATTTTTAGCATTCTCTGTTGTATTAAAATCGATAAAAGACAAGCAAAACTTTAAGAGTGGGTTGCGCCAACTTACTTTAAGGATGCTCCAACCGGAGAATTAGCAGGTCGGATGTCTGTCAGTACGAATATCGACGTTAATGACATTAAAATAAGATTCATATTAGCGCGCCTTGTACAGTGGCGGTTACGATGCTCGCCGCGTTCTTGATATGGCGAAAATGTATGAAAAATTTTGAGAAATTTTCTTATTTGTCTTATAACTGGAAAAGTTGTTTATTTTTATATAAAATTTTTAGCGGAATTTATAGAGGACTAAATAAGCAACAATCTTTTTGTATATTTATTTTCCTCAGTTCAGTGTATTTAGATATTAAGGTACCTAATCAGACCCCGTGTTTTTTATATTTTGCGATTATTGTGATGGTTAAAACGTATTTTATGTGAAAATTTTGTATGCGGCTATAGAATTTTTATGGTACAGTCGTGGAGATGAATATATTATTATCTTTCATTTGAAACCAAAATATCCTCGCAGTTTGACTCCTAATTCTTTAAAAT
Organism: Plebejus argus; assembly: GCA_905404155.3. Taxonomy (NCBI): domain Eukaryota; kingdom Metazoa; phylum Arthropoda; class Insecta; order Lepidoptera; family Lycaenidae; genus Plebejus; species Plebejus argus. The sequence goes on along the minus strand of FR989941.1, from coordinate 8,458,120 downwards.
GGTACCGGAAAATCGCTGATATTTGTAATAGCGTCCTTAACTATAACTTTAACTATAACAAAAAGTCAAATGAACTGTCAAATCCCTAGTAAAAGTCCATTATGGACGTCATATTTGACGTTAACCTTAACTATAACTAGGCCTCTGGTGAAAGTTTGCAACCCACCCTTGCATCACTTTCTTTCACAAAAAGTCATTATATTTTTTGCGAATTCAGTCAAAATATAATATAACGTGACGTTTAAGAACTCAAAAGTCATTTACTGATTGAGAAACCTTAACCTCAGTACAATAGAACTCTATAGAACAGTAGTATTTCGCCGACCAAAAGCTCTAATCAGTCATTTCACGGCAATAAGAGCAGGCAGGTGACTGGAGTCGTGATCAGTAGCCACATAGCCCGGACACTATTATTTTACCTCGAGTTTGATCCTTATGCCGTTTGAATTAAGGTGATATTAGCGATGAAAGATTTGCAGCTGTGTCGTGCGGTCACCGCGTGCTTACACAATAGTGTTGAACGTAAATTAACTAGGCGTCTATTGGAACCAGAGAATAATAATTGTTCTTTACCAATTTATTTAAAACTAAAAATGAAATAATTGTAAGCGATATCGTGGCTTATATTATTATGATTAACTATATCAACGTCTAATAATATATAAGCCTACCTACCCTAAAATATAGAGCTGTCTATACAAGATGTAACAAAAATAAAGTGTGTGATAATAATTATACTTTAGGGTGTATAAATGTTCCCTGTATAGAGTTCACTGTCAAAGTAGCAGCGCAGAAAGAGTTTTTATTTTTATTTTTTTATGGACAAGTTCATAAAGCTGATGCGCTTGCCAATACAAATCTAAAAAAAACTTTTTCAGCACGGCGATTTTCACAGTGAACTTTGTATAGCGTAATAAATACATTAAAGTATTAAATCTATTTGTTTTATTACATCCTGAATACCAAGTCTAGAAAAAAAAACAGTTTATTTTAGCTCTGTATTTTCCTTCTTAATAAAGCACACTGGCACTAAAACAAGCTTGTAAGTATCTTATTGATGGTAGGTATTAAGACTTCTTTCCAATCATTTAATATTACAAGAGAAATATACGTCTACAACATTAGCATACACTTAATCATGTATTGATGGATGATATTTTATAAATCCACTAGCGATGAAAAAAGTGTCCGTACGTTTCGGTAGTCGAAACAAGTCTCACTATTAATCGTCTACGCCTACAAGGCGGGGCCTGTGCTTATTAATTCGTGAGGAATTATAAATTCGAACAGTACAATGGCCCCGCGAACCACGAATAATAATTTGTCTTCTATCTTCGATCACACCTCCCGATACAGAATATTACTCAAGATATCCATCGGAGCATCGGTGCTTTTGAGGTGATTGACAAACGTTTGAGAAATTGTTTTGACGAACGAAAAATGCTCAGAGGTTCGTCGGCGTAACGGAATGATGGTAATTGATTTGGTTATCAATAGTCTTAAATAATACCGTTGGAACCTTGTGATAAAAACTTAATAAAAGTTACAGGACTCACGACCGAAAATGTTAATAATTATTTAAGGAGACACGTCTTAGTGAGTACATAATATTATTTACTAACTAATACTTTAACATAATAAGAAATATACATAATAAAACTATAAATCATATTCTATCAAAGACTTGATTAAATTACTACTTAAGTATCTTTAAGAGCGTTTACGTCGAACGCATAATGTCGAGTTTCATGTAATTCAGTGCAACTTTATTCACACAGAGGCAAGTGCGTCTGTGTGCGTGAGTTGGTTCACTATAGTCAAATCAAAAGATTTTGATCCGTGCGGAATGCGGATGCAATGTCGATGCGAGTCGGTTTATTATTATTGATTTACCACTACATTTTAGCATACTATTACCATCTATTACTATTAATCCTAAATCCACTAATGCATTAATATGTTGAATGTTTTATGTTACTTTATAAAACATAAAATGAGTAATATGAAATTTTGGGCAAAGTTGTAATTTTATGTAGGTACAATAAGGTGATTGTCATAGTGAGACACAATTATTATCAATAATTAATGTTTATAATGATTTTAATACAATGGTATTAAAATAAAAAAATCGAATTTATATTATTTATTCAAGTGTAACCCTATTAATATTATGTACGCAAAAGCTTGTAGGCATGGACATATTTTGTTACTCTTTCACGCAAAAACCACTGAATGGATTTTAATGGAACTTTACAACAATATAGCTTTAAATACATCAGAATAACACGCAACAATTTATAAACCACTGATCTCTACTATACAAGTACGCTGGATAGCTGATATCCTTTGAAATGACAGCTATTCCTTGTGCCTATTTGAAGCTGAATCAGCGCCCCCATTATTCGGGTAGAGAACTAAATCTGACGTAAAAATAATAAAAATATGGATATCAAATGAAAGGACTTGATTGGTAGAGAGGTAAAAAGCGGCCAAGTGCGAGTTGGACTCGCCCATGAAGGGTTCCGCAGTAGCAATAAGGTTTATTTTTATGAAATTAATAGGTGTTTGATTTATTTTTATATTTCAGTCGATTTTATGAATTTTATTAGATTAAGGTTTACCATTTATGACGTATAAACAAAAGCTACTGGCTAGATCTCGTTCAAACCAATTTTCGTTGGTAGTTTTTATAGTAATCTACATCATATATATTTTTTAGAATTATCATGCCCCTACTTTAGAAATTAGAGGGGGGGGGGACACACATGTTACCAATTTGGAAGTCTCTCTCGCAAACTATGCAGGTTAGAAAAAAAATGATACGAGAAACCTCAATATGATTTTTGGAGACTTATCCATAGATAACCCACACGCATAGGTTAGATGAAAAAAAAATTTTTTGTTTCAGTTGTACTTATGGGGAATTGGGGACCCCTAAAATTTTTAATAATTTTTCAATTTTTGCATCAAAATCTTAATGCGGTTCACAGACTACATCTACTTACCAAGTTTCAATAGTATAGCTCTAATAGTTTCGGAGAAAAGTGGCTGTGACATACGGACGGACAGACGGACAGACAGACAGACAGACACATGACGAATTTTGTTTTTGCCATTTTGGCTATGGAACCCTAAAAAAATTATAATATATTTTATTATTTCGCAACATAACTGAACGAAATGCAGGCAGAAATGAGTGTAACTGAAATGGTATAGAATAATTATTTAAAAATCAAAAGCACAACAGCTTTTCAATAGGTAAACTTTTTTATTTATGTTATCAGCTACATATTCCTATTTTTCTTTTCAATTTTCATCCAGTATTACGGTAATCGGAGGTTTGCATGATTTTTACGCTCTAGGCATTCCACTATAAGCCCAATAAAGAATTCTGAAAAAAAAGGGAATTTATTTGATATATTTTATTATGATTTATGACGGCATAGCAAAGAAAAAACTGCCATTAAAATTTAAAATACGTTCAATTCAAGGTACCTTTTCTTAGTGTTGGTTTTCACATTCATCTAATATTCGTATTGTTTTGACCTTGGAAGTCGGTTTAAATTTTTTGTTAAAAAAAATAATTTCACCCTTTTTGGTTTTTTAAATATTAAATAACATAAATGTCAGTTGCAGATAGATATAATTTAGGCATGAAACTAGCACCTATTAACTGTACTTAATTTCGGAAGTCGGAAGTCGGTCAAAAAAAAAATACTGCTATTCAAATACAATTCAAGGCACCTTTTCTTCGTGTTGGTTTTCACATTCATCTTTTTCCGTTGTTGTTTCTTCAGTTGATTTACTTTTATATTGCCTGAAATAAAAACACAAATAGAAAGCACACAAAACACGTTATTTCTAAGTAATTAAATGAAAAAATAAGTTGAAGTAAGGATAACAGTGATAATAGCAACCTTTTAGCCATTCTTGCCTTTTCCAAGCTTTCCAAATTTTCTACATTTTTGCGCTTTCTTTTCTTTCTTAAAAATATATTCGTTTTGTTTCCCATTAGTTCTGTAATGTAATGTGTTTTAATAGTAAAATTATTTTCCGCCATAAAAATACATACATAAAATGTATTATATTACTTACTAACAAAATAAAATATTTACTTACCAAACAATCAAGATTTTTCGATCACGCTATAAATGTTCACTACTCTAGTATGCGCGACAAAGGTCAACAGAGTTCATGCGCAGCAGGGAGCGATACGTCCACCCTCCAGCAAGCCTCGCGGCGGTCTGATTTCAATTGCTTTGCGCGCAGCGATTTATAGTAAGTTTTAAAATATTTGTAGAAAAAAAATAACAAAGTATTTGTTGATATTTAAAAAGTATACTTTTAATTAAAGTGTTCTTCTATCATATGAAGCTATTATTATATTGAAATAAGTAAGATAAATAGGTAAAAATAAGGTTTTAAATCCTTGATATTTCTCATTCTTTGAATTTAAATTACTTATAGTTAAATACCTAAATGAAATATTTTTTTCTGATAACTATTTGCTTAAGGATCTCATCAATAGGTTATTATTTTTTTCTAATTAGATCTGTCGCTGGTTTCGTAAATTTTAAGCTTCGAAACTGATACTATAACGGAATTTAAGAAAACCTCTTTTATGGTATCGAGATTTAATGTACAAATACTCTATAAATCGTATTTTTTTCTCTGATAACTATATATACAGTGAAATTTCCTATAAAAATAAGTTACCAACATTTTTATAAAGATAAGTGGTTAATGATTTTTTCAAGTTTGAAAAGTACAGTTTTAAGCCAAATTGAGCGTGAAAGGTGTAAACGCTCTTAAGTGAAACCAATAGTCTCACTTCTTCGGCTGAGCCTAAACTTGACAATCTAAAATATAATAGAAGTTTTAATCCCCCGATATTTCTATATTTAAAATTTCAAAAATATAAAAGTTTCAAAACATAACATAAAGTAACACCTTTATTAGATGTCCAACAGAATTAAAAACCTTTACATTATAATACCATGGCAACATAAACAGAATTAGTAGCATAAATCATCGGGTCCTATAATGAATTTCCGAGCGCAGGAGCAAATTGCTCGCAGCTTCCACACTTGCTACGAAACGGTTAATTATATCTGGCCACTAAGTGGCTCAGCAAGTGCGCTATTTATTGTGAACTAGCGAAGGCTGTGAACCACCTTCGAAATAAATTATACGCGACGACGTAGATAGATTCAGTTGACTAAATATTTTGCACTCTTACTCTTTTCATGTTTGAAATTAAATAGCAAATACAAAATCTTAAATCCTTAATTGATTTTGGTACTACTGTGCTTGAACCAAAAAATACAAAAGTATATCAATGTTAAAGTGTGTCTGTCTGTCTGTTACCTCTTCACGCTCAAACCGATTTTGCTGAAAATTGGTATGGAGATACTTTGAGTCTCGGGAAAGGACATAGGATTTTCATGACTTATGTCCCGGAAAAATGTACGGTTCCAGCGCGATAAACGAGTTTTGTGCGCAATGGAGTTGCGGGCGTCATCTAGTCTACACTACTATTATAAAGAGGAATGATTTGATTTTTTGTTTGTTTGTTTGTTTGTCCTGAATAGGCTCAGAAACTACTGGACCGATTTGAAAAATTCTTTCACCATTGGAATCCTACATTATTTCTGCTGAACATAGGCTAAATTTTACTTTGGAAAAAAATTGGGTTCCGTAAGATATTTGGGTTTTTCGGACGCAAGGTGTAAAAAATCAACCAGAAAAGTTACTTATTTTGCGTACGCTGCCTAAACTATAAAAGATAGAACCATAAAATGTTCAAAGTAATTGTAGATCTTATAAATATCTACAATAAAGTCCGCGACACACTATACCTATATATGTCGAGTGAGGCACAATAACCATTTTTTTATTTAAAAATCTTGAATTTTTTTGGACTATATATATAGTGGGCGTCACCAAGGCGGGGTGGTTTTTTCTTTAACACGAAAACTACTGATCCGATTTACATACGGTTTTCACAGATATATTTGTCTTCTTCCAACTCAACATCTGGTGTATAAAAATCCCCCCCCCCCCAACCCTCTCTGGGGACCAAAGAGGGGGTCGGATTTTGTATCCAACTTTTTTCTTTAATGGACTTCATATTATTAACTGTGTTTTCCAACTTAACAACTGGTTTATAACATTTTCCCCCTCCCCTCTTAACGGACAAAAGAGGGGGTAAGATATGTATCAACTGATGAAGTAGAAATACTTTAAATGGCAAAACAACGTTTGCCGGGACAGCTAGTTTTATAATAAAGGCAACATAAAAAAATATTAACATTGATAATTCCAAAAGCAAATGTTTAAAGAATTGCATGCCGTGTTTCACTCAATCTCAAGTAAATTAAACTACTTGCAGAATATAAAAATGCAATGTATAGTAAGCAACATGGCTCGAAAACGACTTAAGCTCGTGACTACCCAACAATAGCATCAATGCCTTAGGTCATTTACAATAAATATTAAATTTTATTTCCGTATGTAAATAGAGGAGCCGATGATCAGAGCAGCCGCTGTCTTAAGGTGACATCAATTGCATGCGTGGGATCAAATCTCGCTAAAGGCAAATATTTATTTGGCTTTATTATTTTCGTTCCGTTATCGTTCTCGTTGTGTATAACAGGATGTAGATATTGCAATAAATAAAGCCAGATGTCACATTGTTATCGGTCATTGTAGTATCGGACATAAAAATCCTAAAAAAAGTAGCTTTTTGTCCAAAAAATGCGGACTAAAATATGGTTATAGCTATTATTAATTTGATAGAGGTGTCCTATCCAATTGAATTATCGATAAAAAAATAAAAAAGAAGAAATTCAAGCAGTTCTAAATTGAGGAGTCTCAGATAGACATAATAAAGAAACACTAAATAAATAAAGTTTATTACTACAAGATAAAGTATTATTTTCATATAATATTCTATGTTCTTTTATTGTTTAAACCTAATTTATCTCGATTCTCTACATCTTGATGTTACAAAAAAAGATGGAAAAGTTGATGCAACTGATCAACCTGGTTTTTTACCAAAACCACAATCAAGAAAATTAACATAAACATAATTTTCAATTTGTCATAATAACACGCTGCCTTGAAAATACTTCATCATTTCCGACGAATAATTCTACCCAAACGAAGTATTGACTTGAGCTGTCCGAAGAGAGATTCGATCGAATCCATCACAGTCACATGCCTAAAATAATATTCCGTCGGCGGTGACCCCGCCGGTAACGTATGGAGATGAATTCCGCTTATACCCCGACAACACGCTGCGCCACAAACTAATACATCCTTTACAAATCATAAAATCACCTTTGTTTTACATATTAGATGACTGTCAACTTTTGGTGTACCAACAACAAAGTACACTAAAACTATGACACATAAAAATAGAGCATTATTTGATCGTCTATAATAATAATTATCATGTGTTTTAGAAACAGACATTTAGAGGCACTAGTACATAATATTTAAGCTAATTCAGGATAGAAATTACTTTGTAATAATCTCTTAATACTCTTCAATAATTCAGAACAGGTAATGATGCAACCTCTTAAATACTAAATGAGGATTAACAATAGGGGAAGCATTCAAAATCGAATTACCTTCACGGCCAAGTAACCTATGCATTCCCGTGGGTCATAAAATATTAATGTTAATTTCTTCGAACAAAATTGTATTTCAGCGTCCACGATGATTAATGCTAGACGGATTTTTTCACTCGGATGCCCCGTAACGAAATGATCAAACAAACGAGGATGCGATCGGTGAGCTCTCGACAAATGTCTGCTGGGAATTCATTAAGATCGGCGACGCTCCCGAAGAAAAAGGTGCTATCTGTGATTTCGCAATATTGTTTGGCTGACAAATAGAAATCGCTAAATTCTCTCGCATATATTAAAAGCTTTCAATCTCGAGCGATCGAAATCACAAATCTTCGAAAGGAATTTTGAGTCACGTAATAAAAAAGATAAAGTGGACGCTCAGTTTTTCATAAAAAATGACATCCTCCAAGGTTAAAAGCCTCTTTGAAATTAAGTTCATAATGAAGAATATATTATGGGATCGTGATTTGGAGACCTGCACTCGAGTGATATTTCCGACAGCGAGCGAGGGGCGCATGCGATTAATGAAATCAAAAGGATTAAGAGCATCTGCCCGCTTGTTATTCAAATCGATCGAGGGCTCGTTTATCATTTTAAATAAGCTACTACTTAGATAAATGCTGGGTGTGGTTTGAATGCACAAAGGAAGTGGTGTGCAGTAGCCCAATTAACTAAACCAGTTATATTCATGGATTGAAGAATGAGAACAAAATAAAATAGACGCTGTCATAAATTACCTGACAAAGGAAATTAGTTTTCTACTATACACATGAACGTTTTGTTTGTTTTATTAGATTTTATCGTGTTATCATTAGTTTTCATTAGTAGCTTGAATGCGCTGTGGAAGGGGTATGCATAGCCAAAACAGTTGCATCGATTAATATGCGACATCTGCTCATTGCTAAGTTTGGGCGAACCAAAATACATTCTTGAAGATGATTACATTGAAATACATTCTTGAAGATGTTGTGTCTTAAATACTATTTTTGTTTTTGGGTCTGAATGGCAAAATCTATTTGAAAATATTATAATTTTGTTACTTATACGCAATAAAATATTACACTTAAAACCCTTTGTATGTATTTTTATTCTGTAGGTTTTCCTTCTGCGTGGCAATTAATAAAGATGGTAATAAAAAATGTTTAGGTAATTAAAATGCAAAAAATTATTATGACATTAAACAAAGAGAAATACTGTGTAGGTATTATGTAAATGAGATAATTAATTTTATATTTTTAACCCCCGACCAAAAAGAGGGGTGTTATAAGTTTGACGTGTCTGTCTGTCTGTCTGTCTGTCTGTCTGTCTGTCTGTCTGTCTGTCTGTGGCATCGTAGCATCCAAACGGGTGGACCGATTTTGATCTAGTTTTTTTTGTTTGAAAGCTGACATGACGGTGAGTGTTCTTAGCTATAGTTCATCATCATCAGCCTGCTCATTGCTGAAATATCACGGTATATCTGGTTCGTGATAGGACAATTAGCAACTTGCAGTCGTTTGATGGGTTTTATATTTTGCATCCTGGTTCGAGACACTTATGAATATATACACATTATTGGAAAGTTGACCTGATGGTGCAGCATCACCTGGTAATCAATAGGATACCCAACTCCTCACCAACTTAGAGCAGAGGTTTCGTGTTTGGGCTCATTTTAATTGCGACAACCAGTAAGACGTAGATAAACAGTAAATATTTACATGCTGCTGCTGCAGCATCACCTGGATTCTATAGGAGCCAAGCTCCGTATGAACCTAAAGTGGAGGTTTCATGTTTGGGCTCATATTGATGGCCTCATCCAAGAGGACATATTTTATAGATGGTATTCATTGGGATATGATCCAGTTGATAGGAATTATTCTGCACAAGTTTAAAAAGCATAAAATAAAATTAAATTAAGAAATTTAAAAAAACCCCCGCCAAAAAACTTTAAAAAGTAATGAAATAACATTTCCTGACTTTAAGTTTAAATCATTCCTAAGAGTAAAGTAATATTTTAGTCCATAATTGTTGTCAAGGTGTGTCGGGGGACCGCTAATGTAGATGTTTGATTTCACAATATAACAATATAAATTAAGGGTCTGTTCACAGCGACCCGAATCGAGAGAATCAGCGACTATTATGGCGATACAAAATGCAAAAGTTGCTGTTGTGGTAGTTTACTTAGCGGTCCCCCGACACACCTTGACAACAATTATGGACTAAAATATTACTTTACTCTTAGGAATGATTTAATCTTAAAGTCAGGAAATGTTATTTCATTACTTTTTAAAGTTTTTTGGCGGGGGTTTTTTTAAATTTCTTAATTTAATTTTATATCATATTTTAATTGCAATAAGGTTTTTAATTTATTATAATCACTAGTCACTGCAATAAAAACTTTATTGCTTACGTGTCAAAATAATTAAAAAATAATAAAATAGTTTCAGAACCCGAATTTTAAGATGCATAAGATAAAAATGTTAAAAGGACGACATACTTTTAAAGTCCGACAATGCACCTGTATCTCTTCTGATGTAGCTAGTGTCCATGGGCGACGGTAGTTGCTTTCTTTCATGTGACCGGCTTGCTCGTTTGTCCCCTAATTTTATTAAAAAAGAACTACAAGGGGGACACCATGAAGTATCAGACAAACTTCAAAAGCCGAAAATATTGAACAGCCCAAACATAGCTGAGTTGGTTAGAAAATTGAGAATTGTCTTGCCTCCTGTTCTGTTGAATCTTTGATAGTGTCTCGGCGAAAGGAAGAATAAATCTGAGTTAATTGTACGTGTCGTGGTTGCGACAACATAATGTGTTCGTATTGCGGCTGACATTCCTTCAACGGGTTGTATGCAGCGAATCAAGATGGATCATGTCCGCACATACTTATTTATGTATGTTTACGAAGCATTTCGGATTCATTTATGCTGTTACGAAACAATGCTGGTGATAAAAGGAAACGAAGCAGTGAAAAAATCAAGAATTATGATTACTCCTTGATTCGTATTCTGTTTCAATGTAGTATTCATACAACAACATCCCTTATTCGAACCACTCTGTTTTACAGCAAACAACAAAATAGTATACGCCAAAAACAGATCAGACTATGGCTTTTGGAATTTTGAACAATAAAAAGAGTTTTAAGCTGATTTTACATTTCATCAAAACACCATTTCGTAGTTTGATAGAAAACGGATCGAACAAGAAATAAAATATCAACGTGACATCAAAACTAGTATCAGGGTTCAAGAATATACTAACATTGCAGAACATAAAGTAAGACCACGAGATATAGACTAACAGTCACATAAAACACGTTATCAAGTTTCTACAGACTCAAATAACCTATGGGACTATTTGCTAGGAAACTGCTCGACTTACGCGCTCGAAAACACTCACTGGTGGTAAACTACATGCGTTTTAAAATAAACGCAAGAAATTTTGCAAAAATATGCTGCAGCTAAGACATTAAGGATCATGCTAATAAAATATCAATACTGTATATACCCGTACAGATTAGCTTTAAGATGTAACATAAGTTAAAAAAAAACTTAAAAGGGAGACATACTTTTAAGGCCTGACCTGCAAGTCTCCTGATGAAGAGCTTAAGCACATTAGTACATAATAACTTTATGCTTAAACAGTGCATTTTCCTTTCCCGTGACGTTAGAAAAGAGATAACTATAAAACATACACAGTGTATTTCATAGTAGCTTTAAATATTGCGTTTAATTTCGATACTTTAATTTTGTTACTTAATCGTGAATCATGCAATTTGTAAACACAAAACGTTACAACGAGGAACTAATTAACAGGATGTAATATGTAAATAGAGACAGTAAAAATACGAGTCACTTATAAATAGAACCTATTTGTACTTGTTAGGAATGTGTAGCATTGAAGGGTTAAGAAAGAGATCGGGCGATAAGAGACCGCCTGGTATATGGCCGATACTAATAATTCAAGTCGCCACCAAAACCAAAAAACCCGCAGGACCAGCCATTGTTAAACGATCGTGGCCGTGAAAGCTAATATCGTTTGATTAATCTATTTTTCATTTAAATTAGACATCAAACACTTTACCTATGTAATTATTGTTACACCGCTTCAATAATGTAAACAATGGACAACCTTATTACGTTTATATTATGTACTACAGTATAAACAATAATACAGTAAGACTACTTCATAGCATGAAGTAGTTTTACTGTATATTATTCCGAGATGAGCATGAGATGACAGAGTATACAATTCTGAATACTTTAAAATCGCATGCTCGTTTTCTTAGGTTTTAGACAGTAGTTTATCAGTTTAATAGCGATGGCGATTGGTTAAAATTTTGACGTGACCCAATCAAAAGCGCTAGTCAATAGATAAATTTCAGCCTAAAAGCTTCAGAATATACCGGGCATAAATAGGACTTAAGGGCCCGGGTTACCCTCGAAATTTTCATACATTCTTAATACCAAAATCATTTTCTCATACGAAAATATTTAACATGTTTGAGTTATTTTTCAGCTTAAGATAGTAATAATAATAATAATAATAATAATAATAATATCAGTTTATTTCAGACCATAGACAGATCCATATAGAGTTAGTAAAAGTACAATATTTCTTATGACTATGTTAGTAAAATGCAATTAGTGATAATTACTATAAATATGTAGATTAGTCCAATGTCTCCATATCGGACTTTCAAGCTTGATAGCAATTTCCTTCAGATATCTGTTGGAACTGTCCCGCACTCTTCGCATCATAGACGCCGATCTTTTACGCAGTATTGCTGGAAAACTGTCTATACTGGCTGTGGCAAACATTCCAGATGCGCTACAGTACCGGGGGAGACGCATCAGATATCTGAAGGCATTGTTATACTGTACTCTGAGCGCGTTGACAGCTCGCTGCGTATGATTTGTCCACAGGCTGCATGTATAAAATGTTTGGGCGTAGGCTCGAAACAGTGTACATTTAACGCCAACAGAACATTTAGCAAACCTGCGGGCCAACATATTGCAACGAACTGCCATCCCTCGGCGCTCACGTTCAATGTCGGGATCATCGTTGAGGTTCTCGTCCACAATATGACCTAGATATTTAAACTGTGTCACCCTCTTTAGCGGTTGATTGTTTAGTGTCACCGGTGGTACAAAATCAGGATTCAAAGCTCTAGCTTTGAAAACCATCAGTTCACTTTTCCCGACATTGTACTTGAGCCCATGCTCACCCACATATCAGTAATTACCTAGGGTCCTGAACAATTTTTTTTTACAAAATATTTAAATACTAAAAAAAAAATTTTGCGTTCAAATATTTTTTTGTAAATTTTATTTACTACTAAATATTTAAACACCAAAAAATAGACAAAAATACTAAAAAATATATAAATAAATAGTAAATATACAACAAAATATTTAAACTTTAAAAAATATTTTTTATTATTTAAATATTTTGTAGTAAATTTACTATTTATTTATATATTTTTTAGTGTTTTTGTCTATTTTTTGGTGTTTAAATATTTAATAGTAAATTTACTAAAAAATATTTAAACACAAATTTTTTTTTTAGTATTTAAATATTTTGTAAAAAAAATTTGTTCAGGACCCTAGGTAATTACTATCTTAAGCTGAAAAATAACTCAAACATGTTAAATATTTTCGTATGAGAAAATGATTTTGGTATTAAGAATGTATGAAAATTTCGAGGGTAACCCGGGCCCTTAAGCGTGATTTCTTATAAGTGCTTTTAAAGACTTTAAAGATCTGAAAATTCATTATCACGTCGCGCAAACGTAAAACTGGTCTCTATATTGCACGAATTTCAAGAACACGGCCGAGTTACACTACTCTTTATATTTATATTGTGTTTATATAGAATACTTTTCTCACTTTTATTATCTTTCATCTTCAATGCATAATTTAGAAGCTATATCGTTTAGGGATTCATTAATAAAATGTTTTACAGAGGTACCAAAATGTAAAAACTCATTTTACGGTTATTTCGAAGTCCTTATCATAGAAGCATGAGATATTTTCAATCTTAATAGCGTAATTTAATTTCTCAATTTAGACAATAGTACCATTAAGACGTTTTTATTCTGATTGTCGGTAGAACTTTTATAAAGATTAGGAAGTCATAATGGTTAACGTATTTCATTTTATTTAATTAAACAAAAGGGCAGATAAGTATTCAATTATTTGAGGTAATAGAAAAATAGATAGTAAAACAATATTACGATAAGGCGCTAACTCAATTAACTATAGCTCTATTATTATTTTAATAGGAATGGTCTAATTAGTTTTATCTAGCACGTCTCATGCTCCGATGCTATAATAAATGATTAGATAATATCATAACGAGTATTTCCTTGCTGGTTATTATCTACACTAAAAGAATAGCCAGTTAGTTAGGTTAAATATAGAATCATCTTCCTATTTATTTTATTTAATTCAAGTTACTTTGAATTAAATATAAAATGACACGAATAAATAACACTAGTTGTGAAAAGTAGAGCTTTCGATGAATTTTAGAAAAGTGCATATATAACGCCAACGAACATTACTACTATTTTTTAACGAATAACTGATATTTTTGTCACTCTTTACAGCACCAATAAAACAATATTACAATCATAGAATCGATTAAATTGAAACCCATCAAAATTTTGATTCTCTGTTAAAGCACTAACAAGATTATTTTGCTGCTTGAGTTTCTTAGCAGCCGAATGATTTAAGAGCATATTTAAAAATATATATAAATGGTATAATTTCCATAGGTACCTGCATTTCACGGCCGATAAAAAATCCCATAAGCAGCAGGGGCGATGTGATACAATCGACATGCTGTTTTTATTTAATAAGCTCGCCTTTTTAAGGACGATTCGTATTACATAACCCTTTGTTATTTTTAAATCGATCGAGACCGTATGCGATTAAGCGTTCAATAGAAATAATATACCCGTTGATGTGGAGTCGTTACGTGTGCTTAAGCGATTTCGATTTGAAATACTTGTAATAGCAATGTATTTCACGGAGCGTGTATTATTATTTTACTGTATGATTGGGATTTAATGCATAATAAAATGTTAAAAGGATCGATCGAAAATAATATTTCCTTAGCAGCTTAAAACTATTGGCAAAGGCAATAAGTGCCACAATTGGTAGTAACAACATGAATGACCAATCAACAGCATCAGTAGTATTTCAATCAATAAAACTTGTCGTGAAATCTGATTCGATATCAGAATATCATAAGCCAAATCACTTCTCAAAACTTTATTCGACACCGTCTTTTATGCTCACAATTCGGCGGAATCGGCGAAGCGCCTTGATAAAAAATGCCGACAGCGCGAAGAATACAGAAGCCAATACCGAAATCGAAGATTCCATTCAATCCTTTGTCGCAGCCATTTGATTAAAGTAAGGACCCGCAATCACTGGCGGAAGTATCGCGTGTACTAAAGTCTCGCCGACTGCATTGTGACCGGGAGGATCCCCCATTCTCAGAGGATATAGGATCATGATATCGACGATCATCTGTAAATTGAAAACGGCGACATTTCAGCAGGTGAACGTCTATGGGCGTAAGTAAAGTGGCGTTTGTATTGAATGCACACAATACATTTCGATTTTCGCCTCCGACACACCTCCGACCTCCGTGGTCTAGTGAATTAGAGCGTGGCTCTTGATTCGGAGGTCGTGGGTTCGATCCCCGCGTTGGAAACGTGTTACGTCCAAGTTTGGTTAGGACTTAGGACAATACAGGCTGATCACCTGATTGACTGACAAGTAAGATTATCCATGCGTCGGATGGCCAAAGTCGGTCCTACGCGTCATCCGTCTCACTGGGTTATGAGAGCAAAAGGAATAGAGAGTGCTCTTGTGTACTGCGCACACACTTGGACACCATAAAATATACTCCTGCGTAACTGGTCTGGTTTGAATGAAACTGGCTACCGTCACCAAAACCGGTATGGGGGTAATGGGTATTATTATTATTGATATTTAGGTTGTAGGCGGGGAATCCGATAGGTTATATCTCCGAACCGGTCTCGTCACCCTCGTAAACTCCGACTGGATTCACTTCTGATGTAATTGTATGTCCACGTCGAATGGATGAAATTATGTATCCTGACAATATCAGCGATATCGTGTGTCGGTCGACCAGAAGTATCCATTACTATTGTCTATTGAGATACGATCTACTAGCGTTTGTGACATTCTCATTCATTTCTTCCAATTCATGCTTAACTATTTACAGCAGCCTTTATTTTAAAATATGATAAGTTTTATGAATATGATGCATGTAAATATAAATCATGCTACTACTGCATTACAGAGCTACCAAGTTATCTGTGAACCGGCCGCTATTGGAACTACGGTCTACGGCCACTAATACGGAAATGTCAAAATCCAGAACTGCTGCGATTGGTAGAAATACAATTTTGTATTACTGCTAGCGCCGCCGTTCATTTCGCAGATAAGTTGGTCGGTCTGTAACTATGTATATTAGAAATGCCGAATGTGGACGTGACAATGTTTCATCTTGACGCTTACACCTCTCAACCGATTTCAGGCTTAGGAAAGTACCTATACCTATATATCACCAATCACGATAACTATCTTCTACGTTAAAAACCGGCCAAGTGCGTGTCGGGCCACGTGCAATGTAGGGTTCCGTAGTACCGCTAGATTTTGAAAATTTTTGTATGGTCAATGAATGTACATTTATAACATGTTTTACACTACTAACAACATCATCTCAGTTACTTTCAAAGGAATTTGAACGAAAAGTTCCTTTATACTTCGCCGAATACATTTTTTTAAGTTGATCGACTATTACTCAATAACTTATGAAGTATTCTTAGCCGTGATAGTTTTCCTTTTAAATTCAGCATATTTCCTACTCCCGTGAATTTTTTCACATTTCCAAAAGCAACCGTTTAGCTGGTAGAACTGACAGACACTGGACTCTAACGATTTTTTCCACTTTAAAACTTAATAATCGGAAAATGATCTATGAATACTCATAATATTTTTTAAAAATCTATCCAACGACACCCCACACGATGGGGTGGGCGCGAAAAAAAAAAACAACCCCGCTTGATGTGTAGGGGAGGTACCATAAAAAAAATATTTTTGAAATATTTTATGTACCATTTTGTTGGCATTATTAATATGTGTATTCATGCCGAATTACAGCTTTGTAGGTCCTATAGTCTCTGAGCAAAACCGCGGACGGACAGACAGACAGACAGACAGACGGACAGACGGACGGACAGACCGAAACTATAAGGGTTCCTTGTTGACTACGGAACCCTAAAAATCAACACCTACCGTTTTAATGAAATAAAAAAACCTCGAAAAAATTAACCTCAAAACGCACGTAATGATCACGAAATTCGCGAGTCGACAAGCCTAAACGGTAAATTACGAGGAAACGGCAGATCATTAAGGAGAAACATTATTTACGATCACGTGAGGGGAGGTGCGAGCGAAACAGTGCAGAGGCATCGGATATGCAAGTAATTAAATCCTTAAACGAGTGTTTAACAAGAATGTGTTTTCGTTCACAGCGTGTTGCGCTCACTGATATATTTAGGAGAGTTCGCAGCCAAATTCAAAATGGAAATGTTTAACCAAAATTTAGTACTTTTGTTATTTGTCGTCAGGAGAGCAAGTTTAATAGCAAAACTGTTTAATTTTTGCATCATCCGATTTATTCAATTATTTAGAAAAGATTGTAAAAGTGTAAATTATATTGTAGCCACAAAATATGACTTCGGGCATGAATGATCAGACTTAAATGTTCTTGCATTTAGCCAAATATAAGATAGCCACACTATTTACATATAGGTTAGGACATACTACATATTCATAGAGGACTTTTTAGATTGTGGTACAAAAATGCTTCATGGAGATTGGAGGTCCTGGTCCAAGATTCGTCAGTAATTCAGCTGCATCTAGCTAAACATAATTATGTTCATGGCTCATGGCTGCGACTGATCGAAAGATCGCGACACCGTTTTCATTTAAAAGATGACCAATGTTTATCTAGGACTTTTAAGATTATATAGTAAAAAAAAATTGTTTTATTTTCCACACTAGATGTCGCCCGCAACTCCGTTGCGCCAAAATTCGTTTATCGCGCGTGGACCGTACATTTCTCCGGGATAAAAAGTATGCTATGTCCTCTCCCGGGACTCAAAGTAACTTCATGCCAAATTTCAGCAAAATCGGTTAAGCGGTTTGGGCGTGAAGAGGTAACAGACAGATAGACACACTCTCGCATTTTTAATATTAGTAAAGTATGTTTTTTCTTTTATCCAAGACCTATGAATTCAGCTGCATCTAGCTAAACATAGGTCTATGTCTGCGGCTGATCGGTTCACCGCGACAGTATTTACGGCGAGTCCTCTCCGCAGGAGGCTCAGCGCCTAATTTCTTGGCGCGACTCGCTCTCGCAATTTATTTAAAGTATTCTTTATCACACACCCCGCTGGGGAGCGCCGATAACTCACACGTTCCTAGATGTATGGGGAGATATCTTAATTTGGTTTAGATGTATTTGTGGCCTCAACCACTAGTCACTTAAGTTTAAAAGTTATGCCAAAATTCGTATATCGGGCTACCTTCGTAGTCCGAATTTCGATTGTAGTAACAAGTTTTTATGATATTTTAGTGTCTCAAAAGTATGAGTTTCATATTCTGGATTGTGTATAAAAAGCTACAAAAATGTCTAAGTCTTATTTCTCCATGGACTCTAAACAAAATTGTTGGACACAGCTACTTGAAATTACTCAAGCTCGGACTTTAGCAATAGGGGTGCCAAATCAAATTAGGTTTCTAATTTATTAGCAACGCAGTTTCGTACGGAACTTGCTGTCAATAAATAAGTAGTTTTGCTTTATTTATATTATGACAGTATGACAGAATTCATTATGGTAAGCGATAGAGCTTTGCGGTTCAATGGGAGTAATTACCGCCATCGCAACAATCCGGGGGAACCCTGTCAGAGTTAATCGATTCGTGTCACAGCGACGCCAGGTACAGTTACGTGGAGTATCCATCATGTGGTGCGGTGCGGGATTCCTAGAAAACATGTGTGCCAAACTAGGAACAGGGTGCATATACTGCATACTAACTATTACTAATACTACATAACTATTTCCAGTACAGTTATCAACTTGGTACAAAACTATTTCATTAGCGCACTAGGTCAGCCAATATTACAACGAAATATCATGAATATATTTTAGTCAAAAGCATTCCTAGTACAATAATTATTATTGTCATTTCAGTTAATCCTTGATTGACTCAAAATATGTAACTAACAAAGCTGTAAGTAAATTGAAAAAAATGCACCTTTACTTTTAAAAATAAAGACGTTAAAATTCTATAGAGTACTTACAAAACGTCAATTACAAATTGGATTGAGATATTTTAGATTACAATTATCATAAGATCGGACCTCTTGAGACGCGATAAAAGGCAGGTGTCCCTTTGAAAATAAAACACCTCAAACGTTATAATGAGACGACGCGACGGGTTAGATTGTGAGAATCCAATAGACGGGTAGCTTATCGCCCTTAGAAATCGAAAGGGTGTATTTTACTTTCGTTACAAAATAACACTTTGTAAATAATGACGAGGTAAAATTGGTCAAAGGTATTCAATCAAGGACGGGGAAACGTTTAAGCGTGGTATGGAAATGCTACGAGTCCCGAATAAGGATAAAGAATACTGTTTGTATCCTAGAAGAATGTGCGGTTCTAGCTCAACAGACGGAATTAAGTACCATCATTAAATTTAACGATCGAATTTTTCACGTTACCTCTCTTATGAATGAAATAG
Organism: Plebejus argus; assembly: GCA_905404155.3. Lineage (NCBI taxonomy): Eukaryota > Metazoa > Arthropoda > Insecta > Lepidoptera > Lycaenidae > Plebejus > Plebejus argus. The sequence goes on along the minus strand of FR989941.1, from coordinate 8,438,655 downwards.
AAGTTATGCCATTTTAACATGCTGTTAACACTAACAGATGTTGGTGAAATTGGAGCTTAGTATTTTGCACTCTCAACTCAATTTGAACAACCATTTTCTTCGAGCAACTACAAGCAATCACAGAGATGAAAGCTCTGATGATAAACAAATATCGGTGGGCCGCAAAACTCTGACCCGTGTAGGCGAGAAGGTGTCAAAACTGGGCCCAGCCTCGGCCACGCGTGAGAATATCTGAACAAACATCCCATAGTTTATTCTAGTGGTAATGAATCATTTCTTTAACGGTCACACCACCTGCGCTAAACACCGTTAAGCGACCATTAACCTTTATTATTTACATGCAATAATTCCTAGGAACTATAATTATTACTTAGCGTTACCTAAAATGAAACCTGCCTGCGTGCGCTTGCATATCTAGAGTTGATTACTACTAGGAAGTAAAGGATTTGAATATTTCAATTTAGCTAAATCAATTTCGAGTAGAATTTGGTAGTATTAACTACTATTCATAAAAGATTAGGTATAAGTATACTTACAAAATCGTAACAAATTATTAACGCGATAAAAATAAGAAGGTAAACTATAATTAAATTATAAAACATAATAAAATTGAATACGTTGCCAAATCAATCGTCTAGATACGAATTTGAAGTATCGAAAACTACGCTTTCAACTTTTATTGAATTCGATTCCGGCTCTATTGATTAAATTGAATAATTAAATAGAGTATAGACAAATATAACAAGTTCATTTACATCCGATGAGTCATAAAATCGGCAATGTTCGAATATGATTTACGATCTCCCGGCGAAATGGCATTCATTTAGACGTCTAAGATGGGTATTATGTTTTTATGGCCGATTAGAAGCTACTTATTGAGTTTTATTTTGGTTTTATAGATCGAATGATGTAACAGAAACATATGCGATTCAAAATGTTTTAACATAATATAATCCATACCAGAAAGAGCTAGAAAACGTAAAAGAAGACATTCTTAACAAAATTGAAAAAGAAATTGAATTCAAAAACAATGAAAACATCTTTAAGATTACTAGAGATTAATCATTCAAACCAGGCATTGATTTAGACGCGTAAGACAATATATTGGGCGGGCATTAAAAATATGACGGCCATAATAAGGTGTTGATTTAGCGCCATAAAAACCCGCCGGCCGTGTCCGACACTCGTAAACTATGAGATAGTGCGATGCCCGATGCCTCACACGACGGCGAGTGGCGCGCCGACATAAATCATACACTAGAACAGACAAATTAACCGCTGAATTTGTCTACTTGTACATATAACTCTGGAAGGTACTTTTTAGAAAATTCAAAAGCAGGTTAAAGATGAGACATTTTACAAGATAATGGCGCCATAAGACTCCTATAATACCTTGAATATTATTAGAATTAAGATGCAAACTCTCATTGAGCGAAAAAAAATCTAATTTTGTCCTATATATTAGGTGAAAGCACTATTAAAATTTTTTGATACATCTATCACCGTAACGTACCTAATTAGTAATTACTAATAAGTTATACTGTTTTAATTTCTTTCAGAAGATTCTTAAATTGACAATAATTGTTATCTTATTTCGCAAAAACAAAACGAGTAACATCAGAAAGTATTACCAGCACGTATAGAACTATAGACATCTCTTCTATAATTTATACAACATCCACTACATTTACACCTACTTTCATAAGGTTTAATTTTGACGACGCGGTTGTCGCTAGCTAACTTCATAATAACGAGTCCAAACATACAGTTTTACTACCCGTGGTAAACACCGGAACTCGGAAGACATATTACATTTTGTTGCAGGGTCAACTAATAGCAGTGTTGACTTATTTGTGTTGTTATTTAATTTTAACGATTTTGATCGTTATTTGCTTGTTCAATTACACATAGCACAGATTATTATTATTACAGAATATAGACTATCATTAAAACTTGGTTTCAACTGTCAACAATTATCAAATTGCTGTAAAAGTTTGATGATACATAAACATTGGATTATTAAGACTCAATTCGTAGGACTATTATACAAAGACATGTATTGAAAGATTCGACAAAACTTTTTAACGACTTCAATTATTGTAGTAGTCGTAGAGAAGACAAGAACACAATGTATGATTGAATAAAAATTATAAGCTATCTTTCTTCATAATACAAGAGTAGCAAGTTTTGCAAAAGTAACTCAACAGAAATGGACAAAATATGGTACCTACACATAATATATTATATTTAACGTCTGCATGCACAGCGTCGATATTTTTATTAATGACAGAAACTACTTTAATTTAAAATTTTATCTGCCAAATTGCTCCAAGCGAGAATATCAAAAATTATTCGAAATAGCTTGTCAATTAAATACAAACGAATATTTACATAAAATATGAGATGCAAGAGATTGTCGGAGCCAATTAAAACGTCGCAGTCGTGTTAAATTTATAAGAGGCAATTATACCCTTAATTTGACATTAACGTTGATCAATACCCAGATTTCATTAACGAGCCTACAATTTTAAAGCTGACCCAATTGAGCGGAGTCAATGAATTCATTTCGTAAAACAATGCTAAATATTTAAGGACGAAAGAAATTTCGTTAAAACAAATTGAACAAAATATATTCAGTAAACAAAGGTTTTTGAACTCAAATTGTTATGTTCAGTTTATTGTTATTTTGACGAACATACTCACTATTTATCGCTTTTTGAAGCCAACGCTTTGCTTAAATTGTTCAATACGTCCAGTCACGGAAAAAGCGTCCAAAAACTTCGGAACCCATTGTGCAAAAAAATCAGTTCGGTCTGGCGCAGTCAGGTGAAAAGATAAAACAATTCACTGAAAATGCGCACTTTAAAATTGTGTCAACGTGCCACTAAAATGGGAACAATTGTTGGAACGCGCCGCTTGACACTGGGAAACTCGGTTCACGGTTAGGGCGACAAATTTAACACACGGAAACAACAATGACATAACGCTAAGTGGCTCTTATACTTTAAAAATCGACCAAGTGCGAGTCGGACTTGTGCACAAAGGGTTCAGAGCAAAAATAGGAAAAAAAATGTTTTTGTGTGGGGGTGCCATACAAAACACAAATTATTTATTTTATTTTTATTTTATTATTAATCGTTAATTATTCAGCATAAACACAATAAATATAACTGAGTATTTTGTGAACATTTCAAGTGCCTAGTTGTTGCCATTATTGGTATCCAGTAAAATATAGCAAAAAATCACGTTTGTTGTATGGGAGGCACCCATAAATATTTAATATAGTAATATTTTGTTTTTAGTATTTGCAGTTGTTATAAGGCAACAGATATACACAATCTATGAAAATTTCAGAAGTTCTAGCTATAGCGGTTCTTGAGATATAGCCTGGAGACACACATACAGACGAACAAACAACGAAGTCTTATAGTAGGTCTCGTTTTTACCCTTTGGCTACGGAACCCTAAATGTTACCTCGGATAGGAAGCACGCTATGTCATTTATAATATCAGTGGGAACTACACACGGTGCTTTATAATGTACTCAAATGTCAACTTGTTAATGATACTGACATAACTATATTTGGACGACATTACTACTGTTGATTTTTATTCCAGAAACTATTCCTTCACTTGCTTTTACACTGCAATAAAAATATTTAATACTAACACTCCTGAAATAGTAACGTCGCGCGTCGTTTATTTTGCATAAGCTAATCATAACATTAAAAATTTTCCCAATCTTTTTTCCCATAACGAGCTAGTCTAGACAAAAATTAATGCACATAAACTAACAATAAATTATTTACATTCACACAGCTAAACATCCGGTTCACTTTGAAACTGCAGTCTCATTTCTGGCATCGTTGGCAGTCGATTCCGTCCATACAGGGCCGGGCGAAATAGAGCTCAATTTTAAAGAAAACAACGATAACTCAAGCTATACAGTCTGCGCTCCTTTCTTCCAGGCAATTTCTATTACCATATAGACACGCTACTTTTCAATTCTTTTCCATTAAACTTGGTGCATCGCCATTCGCCATGCGTTCGACTGGGGAACGTTGTCTCGCTGCTTTCAAAACACATTTGTAAATGCTCTTTAGTCATCCGCCGTCTTCAATAATAATTCTCAAAGTTTTGTCACAAAATATATAATATTTAGTCCACATATTATAAAATAACTAAATTGGGAAGTCGGTAGCCTTTACAATACATCTGTCATAACACAAAATCCTTCGCTTACCATATTATAAAGCAATTCCAAAACAATGACATGACGTGTGTCGCGGACCTCCCAATTTGTCAAAAGCATAATATTTCATAGCCAAAACACGAATCAACAACAGATAACCATTGTGCTCCCTAAATCCTCGAGCAATTTTTTCTGACAAAGACGATTCAATCGGTACTCGGTAGCCGTTGTGAATTATCTGTCATGTTTAACAAATAAATAAGATGGATTCCATCACAATAGGGCAAACCGTTTCTCAAACAACTCTATACAGAGTACGGGGCAGAATATATTTATAACTAAGATGGGTTTTAGAGATAAAAAAATCTCCCAACCCTTTGAAATGTAGTCTAAGCAAAATGATAATGCATAATAGAAATGTGTGATTATTGGGCTAGATATACTCGTATAAAAACCCACAGGTGCATTTGAAATCTCGGAGTATGTTGTGTCTTTGTTCGATCTTAATCGTATGTATGAATGTGAAATTTAATATTATTAAAACTAAAGCTTCTTTTGTATTGTTTCTTTGTATTGTAGAGTGCATAGATTTTTGTCTATCATCGAAAAATTATAAAGTGTTGTAAAGATAATGGAGCCTCTCCTAACTTTAACTTATTATGTTAAGTACATAATAATATAATAAACTTTTTACTCAGAACCATCAATTTTCATGTTTAAGTTAAACTTTCAAATGATTAATAAAAGTAAATCGTTGATATAATAATTATGTAACTGAATATTCAAGTTCTGACCAATTTACGTTCATTTGACAATAACGAAATTACCAATTTGATGTTTCACGCGATCGCCGATCCCAACAGAAAACTATATCATTGTAAGACTAAATAGCTGGATCGAAACTATAATACCTTTTACTTATATTTAACTGAATTGACCTTCAGGTCATTTAAGTTTTATTGTTTATAGATTTAACGCAGTTCCCTCTCGGCGTCGTTCCGTGGAGCTCTCTATTTGTTAATAGCTAGTACTAAATCCTTTATAGCTGGTCGATTCCACCTTGCGATAATGTCTCATCAGTAAAATAATTCATGTTCGGCGGGATCGCGCTGCACGAGTACACACTCACGATCGAACCCCGTGATCGAAACATATCGTTATGTATTACCATAAAAGATTTACCGTATGATGACTCTTTTAGTGCACGTGGAATATGAATTCGCTTGTACACGAAATTGCATACATTGTCATAACATTTGTTCCTTGCGGATTCCACCGTCGTTTTGTTTGCTCGAAAAAGCCTCGCGTATGTTTTTATTATTCCTGAATATTGCTCGGGGTCCATACTCAATAATATTGAATTTAGGTTCGTGCGCCTAAATAAATACAGCCCTAAACTTGGCAAATCGAATTGCGCCTACATTCTTTATGTAAACGCAAACAATTTTCTCTTACCAGTCGACTTAAAAGTTTCATCATTCAACAATTAAAGGTCAACCGTCAAGAATCAATCATCGAGTCAAAAAAATTGACACGTAAGGTAGAAATCAATACGATCGATTATTGTTCATCGTGCGTTGTAATCGCGGACGACATAAGTAGGCTTGCCGGCCAGGGGCACGCATCATTTGCCGGCCGTCCGCCTGATAACTGCTGCTCCTTGACATGGGTTAAAACTGGATGAGCGGGTACGCGAAAAGATGGGATACTTCGATAAACCTCCATTACCAATTGTCAGTCATCGCCTACGTTAATAAACAATTCAGCAGTTAAAAACGTCTTGTTTAAAATAAAATTCATGTAGAAAATTAAGGTTATTTATTCGTTTTATGATAACTTTTAAGACTTAGTATAAATCTATCACCACTTAATAATAAACACCATGTACATTATTTATCATATTATAGTAGAATATTTTAATTTTGATGTTAAGATTTTTTTTTATTTTTTTTTATTTATTTATATCAGGCTACATAGGCCCATACAATATATACCTTAATGACTAACATACATATAAAAATTATATAAACATAATAAATACATACACTTTATCACGAGTTATCGGCGACGGGACGCGCGCTTCATTCCGGAGTCTCTCCAGGAGCTTTCGGTAGACCACATAGCCTTACTATACTTACAACTACGTACAACCATATTAATATGGTTTAATTATGGTTATGGATTAATATATGATCTTCGTAAATCATTTAATAATAATAATTATTATTAAATGATTTACGAAGCTTTTAATATGAAGCTTTAGTGTGAATGGATCTAAAGATACGACTGTCTAAAGACAGACATACAAAACATTCGTTTGTATGTCATCTCTACGTGGTTTGTACAGCAGCTATAGCCTGTCTTCTGTCTTTCGTGTGTGACCTCAAGAGCGCTAGCCCCCCTAGAGTATTGATAACAATAGGCTAGCCCATTTGGCATTACCTATCACAGGACACAGCCACACCTCTACACCGTTACATACTCTTTAGCCCCGTAACCACGTGACCATGACGTATAATTAAAAGTCGACTTCCACTGCCCTTCGGCGGAGCGGATAAAGATCTTACGAACAGTTAACAAATGCCACGTACTCAAATTTATTGAACCGCGTTAATTTATTCGGGACAATTATTTAAACAATCGGTTAAATTCCATTGGAATCACTTATTTCGATGGCACCAGGCACGATCAGATATCGTATAATTATACTTGTAATTATGAAGTGCGCCTTGCATTTACATTTTATGTTTCAATTCGTAAATGTATGGGACTCATAAATAAAACGCCACCTCCAAATTATGATGTCTTTGACGTGCAAATTGGTGCTGTGTAGTGTGTTGTACAGTGTACAGTCATGATGAGAAAAAAAAAGACAGGCTATTTAGCCGAAACATTTTCGTTTTCGCTTCGTTATACGAGGAATTGCCGATCAAAATGTATGGAATTGACATAAGACGAGTCGTACGGCAACGTCATATTAACGAACGCTTATGTCAATTCCATACATTTTCATCGGCGATTCTTTAACGAAGCGAAAACGAAAACATTTTGGCACACCCCCCAGTTGTCAGTTTTCTGATGAATTCAATAATTGTGTTTACCAAAGATTTTTGTTGTTATTCTAATATTATTTTTCTTAATCATTTACCTTAAATTAAAAATGCGAAAGTACTTAATAAATAAAAAAAAAGAAACTCTTAAACTGGCAACTTTTTTTAGGTTTCTTTCCTTAAATTATTCTATGATCGTCAACAATATGGTAATAATTTTGATAAAAAGTGACAATCCATTCATAATAAAAGAATGCTCGTTAAATTTACGGGACTATAAATATCTTATTTTATGGTATATGTAGCTCTAATATGTGGTATTTATTAACTCTGTAACATCGATTAAAATTATATTGTGTTTGATATGATAATAAATATTATAACAACAAATCATCGTCCTAACGCTATTCATAGCGGGGCGCCAGATATCTGTTAAAACGACACATTTATTGTGGAGGGCCATAGATTTGAAAAATATAGATGTACCAACATGCGGTCTTGTCATGAGTCAAAAATGACTCTTTCTATGGTAGAATAGACGAAACATTAGATGGATAAAGGAGAAGATGCGTAATGTTTTGCTTAAAATCTGCGAGTAAAAAAGTAAAATCACTCTGGCAATAAAAAAAATTTTTGCCAGTAGGTGCACTCTTTCAACACATCCATCATTACATTGCCATGTCTGTTCCTTTTTAGGTTTTACACATTTTGAACTATAAAAACATATTTTGGGTAAAGAACGCCTTTGCTAGAAGAATAAGTCAACAACAACCCGACCGTAAGGCTCGCAGGGTGTATTTAGGGTCAATAGGCCATCTTTATTAATATTAAATACTATTAACTTAATTTGGTTTCTCAGTCCTCGAAACTCGTAAAAATTCATCTGTTATTTTTTTCAAGGAAAACTTAAAGCTCAGCCTTTCAGACTAAAAAAGTCAATGATGGCGGCGCAAAACAACTCTATTTGGTGAATATTTCAATAACACATCATTATAACAGAACAAAACAATCCAATATCATAGACTATAAGCACATACTAAAAATAATAATTAATATTATTTACAAAGAACTTTACTTTGTCTTCTTGTAGAACATGGAGGCTGTAAGAACCAATAGATTTTCATTATCACCCTAAATTAGTGCAGGAGGCACAAAGGAAGCCTTAAGCCCTTTAACAATGCCAACCACGTCCAGTCTAGGTGCCTCTATAATGTTATACTTCTAATAATTTAATTCTTGGTTCTTGATACGATTTTAAGATTCTACAAAGTGCGAGTAAGGAGAACCATGTAGAATTTCAAGCAGCTAAAGTTTTCTTTCTAATTATTTTAGAAACCATACCATTGAAGTTATTGACTTTTTTATTATAGTTGGCGGATCAACTTAATTTGGTCGGGTTACGTAAAGTCGTAATCTCTCGACTTAACACAACATAGGACGACAAAATTGCCTACTTAGTACTTACCTATAAGTATCCGCCTGAAATAAAACTTAACCTGTCTCACAATACCAAATGAATTAAAATATCACCGCTGAAAACTAATGAGGCCAATAAAGTTTGAAACATCTGAATTTATAGTACGGCTTTAAATCAAAGTCCATTTCCAGGCTTTCCGTAGGCCGACTCTATTGGTTTAAATAACCATAATAAAGGGAATACATGACGAGGCGTCGGGCTCTTAACAATCGGCGGTAACTGTAAATCGATCTGTGTGAGAAAACAATCGGATGCGGCCTCGCGCGGAATGGCCAATATTATCTCGCTATAAAACAATGCCAAAGTGCCTGTGAGTGCTCTCACCGTAGATTACTCAACGAAAATAATATAGATGGTAGTTGATGCCTACAACTCCGTTACATCTAAAATCTTTTACCGAGCGGGAACCGTACGTTCTTTCGGGATAAAGAGAATCATAATATTATGTCCATTCCTGGGATTTAAAGTATCTCAATACCAAAATTGTTTTCAATGGATACAAAGGTTTAAGCGTGAAGAGCTCACAATATACAGACTGACATACACATTTTGGCATTTATAATATGCGCAAGAATTCCTGTTTGTCTGTATGGCCTGTGCAGACATTTGCCTATTCTGTACCTAATTTATATCTTTTGGATGGTTCACAAAACACCTAGTTCTGAGCGTAATGTTAATTCATCTTCATACAGAAAATAGAAATTTTAGATCAATTTAATCTCTTCCTATCCCTTCAAAAATTTGAATTTTAATGTGCAGTAGCACTGCACATTTAATTCAACATCTGAAGTTCTGAGTTCATTACCAAGTTATTTCCCTTGGATATGCTTCTATATATTTTGTACCTCGCGTCCTCTTAAATTCCTTCATTACCTAGTAACAATTCACAGGCAATTCACGGGTGCCAACAATTGCACTAAATATTCCGGATTCGCCCCCTGTCACCATAAAACTGCCTTATTATTAGACGGGCGGTGGGTTTGTTTCGTCCCACACCTTTTATTTAGGCCCGACAAGTCGCGTTGTGGGTGTTATGGTGATTTTGGTGTTTGTCTGATTTTGTTGAATCCTGTTTCTGCGCTAACATTTAAACGTACTTAGACAAATAATGGTCCATACTAACCCTCTTACTAATAAAAACTTCATATACATGCGTTCAACGTGTGAACAGTTAAACAGGAGTTTTTAAGTTGCACACACGTTACACAGAGTCTATATGCAGAGAAATAAGTATGGAAATGACAGCATCGTTACAAACTACAGGTCTTATGTCAAAAAATTATTATTAGTAGAAAAAATCTTATGCACTCTGTGTAACTTTTTATTAGTAAGAGGGTAAATATACAATTAAAACCATACAATTTTTTCCGAAACAAAAACTATCGTGTACCATTTCTCATCTTACAAAGGATTTTCGTACCGAATTTAATCTAAATCGCCTCAGCCGTTTAATCATGAAGATACACAAATACACTTTCGCATTTATAATATTAGTTAGGATGCCAGACAGGCGATCATATCAACAACGTAACAGAAAAATCATCGCTCAATAAAAATGAATGCTAAAACAATGTTTGACTCACGACTGTGGAATGACTGATAGCTACATTGTTTTAATCCAAACGCGACAACAATGTTGGCACCGAAAGTGTTACGCGAAAACTATTATTGATGTCCGATGAGGCTATTACACCTAAAATAGCGAATATTTAAATAATTTATTTACTCGGGGACACATAACGGCCTACGCTTTCGTATTTTTCAGTCAGATTTGATCACGTTATAAATAATACCGGGGACCGTTGGTTGTCAAAAGTATGAGGTGTTTCACCTCGCGGGCGTCGGGATGCCCTGCTGCGAACGCACGGATCTCAGACTTTAATTTATCGCAAACGCAGACATATAGTTAAGGAGACCCGCATTTTTATTCCCTTAAGAACAGTGAAAGCACTTCAGGGAAAATTATGAAAAAGCCGTAGTAATTGCTTTGGTAAAATAAAGTTTGTCAGTCAAACCCACAATACAACTAGTCAACGCAAAATAAATTTTAATCGAACAGATATAATAAAGAAACCGTATCAGGCCAATTTCGAGGTTGTCGCAAACCATATGATGTGCAAGTATCACGTGCGGCATCTGCTAAAACATGTCTGCGAGCAAACACTCACATTACCATATCACTAACGTAACGCTGAATCTGCGTATGGATCTGCGTCCTTAAATGGTTTTTCGAGTCCTTTGTTGTCCGAAATTTATGAATGTTATACGTGCTTTTGTATCACCCCCTTGGATCCGTGGTTTTCGGGCCTCCGTGTAAACAATGTGTAGTTGTTTTTTGAACGATAAAACACGCACGACAATACGAACAGCGTGAATAATGGTACGGTAAACGGACAATGATAACTTCAGTATGATTTATAAACTAATCGATAGTAAATGTTTAATAGTGGATAATAAGAGGTTATAAAACAATAACTATAGTGTGTGAGACGCTCGGAGACGCACTACTCGTTATTCTTGTCTTTGGATCTCTAATAAATAAAACTAATGAGGTATTTCTACCTCATAAAACTGTAGATAAATCTCACGACCAAATATTTTGATTACAATATTTAGTAGCTATGTACGGAATTAATATTCAACGTTTTGAATAATATTTTACAGTGCCTGCTTTGATCATTTACGGTTGAACTTGGCATTGAAAAAAATAAAAATAGCACTTAAAACTTCAACTCACCCCTTTGATACGGGCAAGCTGACTGTGAATTATTATAGAAATCATGAGTGATGTTCATAGCTCTACCCCTGCGCTGGTTATATAGCTAATAATAAATGGTACAACCCATGTAACACAATCCTTGCCCCTTAACGAATATGTTCGCTCCGATACAGCTAATTATAATTCTAGTTATGGACCCCCATAATTATTTGTCTATGGCAAACGGGTCGCCGCGAGTTTAGTTAAATGCGGTCTCAAGTTCTATTTAATTGGCATTGAAAGGCGTTGCTTCCGAATGTACAACTTTAGAATTTATTTTAAACCGTTTTAGAAACTCTTTTCAAGAGTCAGGGTAAGATGCTTGACTGATAAGCGACATTTTGTGTTAAAATATTATTTGATTAAGACAATTAGGTATTGTGTGTATTATTTTATGAAATTCAGTTTTTTATTCCTCGCTACTTGTTCTATTATCAAAACTGTTGTTCCATACTGATTTTAATTAAAATCTACATCAAGGATCACCAACCCTCAATCGTCATTTAATTTTATAACACGTTATGGCTCTATCGTGGGGATTAAAGGTCCCATTTGCATTGTAAAAACCCATGCGATAGAGCCAATGAATAAAATAAAAAAATAGAATAACATCGCATCTCGCAGCTGAAGTAAGTCATGATTGACACACGATTGAGCTACGAGAATTTAAGGCAATTGTATTTTTTACACCACCTTTATTACATCATTGTATAGGTCGTACAAGCCGCAACAAAGCGGAAAATATTTAATAGAGAGTTAACGTGACAAAGGAATGGGGTTTTGGTGAACTTTTAATAGGGAGACGAAGGGACGGAGTCTATTTTATAATTCGGCAGTGGTTTGGAGTTTTCGATATTCAGATGTAGAGCGATGTTTGGTTTAATAGTTTGCGAAGAACTTTTAAAAATATAGTAATCTTTTTTATGAAATACAATTTGAGATAACTTCAAATACTTACCCAGAGCAAGCATTCAAAGAACACTTTAGTTTTCATAACCAAATTTCACAATTATTATGTACAACTATAATTATTATGATAATATGTAGAGACCTAACCTAACTTCATTAGATTTCCGTTTCACTATTATAGAATACAAGGCATATCAAATACGATCTTAATCGAATACACATTTGAATTGAATGAACAAATACAACGTTATATTTCGCGATATGAACTCGACCGCTAGTAATGTACGGTGACAGGGTAGGCGCATTTCCGTCAAGAACGCAAAACTCTACTTGTAATACAATTATATTCTCACGGTAAAATTAAAGTAGGTATGTCCGACAGTTTGACTGTCTGTAAGCGCTTTTGAGTGCCCTTTCTTTTAGGTGTTTCCCGTGGCACAATTAAGTCATAATCATCTAGAAGACAAAAACTTTTTGACACTAATTTATCTATGTATTTAACAGCCATTACGATTGGTTTATATTTTGACATTAGACAATCAAAAGCGCTAGACGCTAGTCAATAGATTGATTTCACTCAAAAACCTCGGAAACCGGAAAGGGCTCCGAAATGTTTTATAAGTCTTGAAGACTCTTGAGGATTGATACCATTAAGAAGTGTATCATACTATACTATTTGATAATATCATTTCACCTTCTATGTTTACCAGCACATTTTACATAATATTAAAAACTCGTGACTCTACTTTTTGAAAATTAACAAGGATAGGGCATTCTCACGGTATGATAAATAATTTAATACCATCTTCGAAAACATTCACATCATGAACTAATTTCTTTGCCAATTCAATGTCACAGTATAGAAGTCTAGTGTCTAGACAAAGAGCTAACATAGCAAAATACTAAGGGCTTGATACTTGGCAAACCATCCATGATGCTAATAGGTATGGCAAGGGACCAAAAATTAAACAATGGTAACATATTATTTCCCAAATACAACTTTATTGTGGCCACATATTTTGCGATCTAACGTTTCAATCCAGCATTATTGGGCACATCGATGACATTGTCAAGCGAAGCAACTGTCAATCTTAATGACACCTTCAATTTTCATTTGGGCCACACGCAAAATGATACATGGATGACATTGACAGGAGGGTGTGACTGTGAAACAGTCATGCTGCTGGCCCTTAAGTGACGTATATTATGGCGGCGCTAGTTTTGATATTGATACGCGCCAAAAAAGCCTTTTGAGTCTGCATTAAAAATGTGTACAAAGACTCTTATCTAAATGACTCATGAGTCATGTCTTAAGCATTTTGGAATGCTACTTCCAAAGAATAGAGATAAAGCATTCGTATAGATAAATACCCCAAATACTACGCATAAATCATTGGGTATTGGCCGGACTAATATAAGACAATATTATTTGTTCGTTATTTATGTGTGCAGGACAAATTCCAAGCACGAGTCCGCGCCTACACCTTATAGTACACTGCAATAAATATACCCGGAGATACAATGATAAACTATCTACAGATAACAAATTTTTATGCCGACAATGAAGTAGTCTTGTAGAGGTGTTGGTAATAATTTTATGTACATAAAATTATTTGCCCACACTACTATTGTTCTCGGTTGAATAGAGCTTTGTAACTCGTAGAGATCCGATTTCGATATAGAACAGTTTCTACACAGTTTAATAGACAAACTAAAGCGTTCAATCATCAATAGTTTACTATCAATTTCTTAATTAAAACAAGACATTTTGTTCCAAAACAGGAAAGGTTATTTTTATTTACTATAATTTAAAAAAACCACAACCGAAAATAGAACCTGGTTTTTTGAAAGTCGTATATTTTTTTCTCGTTTCGTCAGCGTAACGTAAAAAACTCGGCAATATTTCCTAAGTATTAATCGTCTATACTCACTTGCTTATTATTTATGAAACCATCAACAAGTTGCTTATTATTTATGAAACCATCAATCTACACAGGTTCTGACTTCTGAACTTAGCTAGATAGGCTCTAGAGCGATAGGCTCTAGATAGAGCGACAACTAGCAGAAACTAGAATATATCTATTGAAATATTAAACATAATATTATACGTGGCTTTACGTCAGTATGTTACGAGATTAAATAGAACATCGCAGTTCCGAGATTAATATAATATTTTAACGCGAACAATAACCGAGTGGATTAATGAAATATGTCAGCGTGTTTCTTCGCTGATAAAATTTCAACTGTCGGCGTTTTATTGCAACGTGAGTCGGATAATTCAAGCCGTGCACTCGAATAAATCACGGAGGTCCCTGTTTTAAAGCATTTTTATATAGACTACTAGCTCGTGCCTGGTAAGCGTTAAGTAGAGCGATTCTGGCGTATTATATTATGCGTGAGTTCCGAAATTTGAACCAGTATACTGGCCAGTGCTCGTGACGTGTTAAACCCGACTCTAGTACTGGTGTGCATATAAGGCGACACAGACACACACGGTGGCGGTGGCAGTACAAACAAACAACTGACCGCCGCCGCCGCCCGCGCCGCGACCGCCACCGCTGCCCGCGTCTGTCTGGGAGACGCCTTATGGTGTGTGACGTTGACGTACCTATCATAATGACATCAAATTACAGTCATTTCGAAACAAATTGACAATATTACTTGTCTCTTATCTCCGAACTGATCAGAGTAGTAGTTTTTTCGTGAACAAGTACCAAATATGCACACAAACTTAATATGCATTTACAAAGTTGGCGTGATCAATTATTGAGCACCTGAAAATCAATTTCATTTGCAAATATAAATCAAAGGCGCATCTCACTAAATACGTTCATTCAGTAGCATGAGCCACAGAGGCATTACAAACAAAAACAAACGTTTACCGTGGTACGCCATCGAAAAGAATTTAATCAGCCCTCGCCCCGCGAAGTATGCCGATGATATCGAGCGCTCATTGGCGGCATCGGCCGAACAAATTGTGACGGCGGCGGGGTAACAAAAGTAACAATTGAAATTTCCAGGATGCTTCCGACATTTTTCTAAGTGGAAGCACGTACGAAGCGGGGCGACCCTTTATACGAATTTCTACACAATAACGTTCCGTTTATAATTGTGCCGCGAATCTGATATTATCCGGGACGTGACGCAAAATCACAATGCTCGATAATGTTAGCTGAATACGACGAGGAATTTCGCAATCATATGTATCGGCCGCGCGGAGACTAGTCCGCGAGCCATGTACGGATAAAGCCCGATATACAGCCGTACATCCGATACGCAAATCTAATATACTTGGGTACTTAGTAAAGTTACAATTGTTAATAATTCAGACATCGAAGTTAGTGATCAAAAAGGCATCGCAAGCGCCATGTCAGTCTTAAAATAGCAACGCGTTATGTAAAATCCGTATAGTTTTAAGTTTTGATTTATAGCTTCGTTGACAAATTATCGAATGTAAACTGTTTAAGTGCTCTGAATTTTAGTATCGCTAAATAAAGTTCTTACTGAACTCGCGGGCCTTAAACAGAACGAGATATGAACATAGAGATGGACGCTGGGATAGGCTGAGTATTTACATGACTTAAATATTTTATTCCGAGTACGGACAGCGAAAGTATTTAAATGGCACGAATCACGTCACGCGCACCATTATAAGAGTCAGAAACTTCCATTTGGCATGCGTATTAATTTTGTAGGCGTTGAGGACTTTTTCTAATTTCTACCCTAGCAAGCAAGGTGACCTGCGTCAACATGAGTTAAAATATTATGCCTCTTTAAAAAAAAACTAAATAAATATCATAATTCATAATTTTACCCCTGGGTTGATTTTATTGAATATTGGCATAAGTGGGCATCAGAAGGTAAAATAATTCGTATGCCAGAAAACACCTGGATAAAGACGAAGAAAAAGCTAGTTACAAACATCGACTTCACAATGAAGCAATCGATAAAATAGTAACGCACATACCGATAGCCGCATGATGTATTCGAGTGAATGAATCGATCAATCATCGATCATTAGTCAGCGCCTACGTTCCGATTCATTCAGAGTAGACAAGCCGTATAATAGTCGCGGCTCGTCAATAAATTGCCGGTGTCCATTACGAGTATTGACATATTTTTTGTCTCGAACGGAACGTAATTAAAAAAATTAATGAAAGTAGTTAGAATAATAAGTCTGTGTACAGAGTACGAGCGTCACTGGAAGTAAAACTTATGTCCAAAATAGTGACGGTGTCTTTCCTTTTTTTCATGAGGCAGCCTTGAAATTTAACTTACAACGCGCCACTTTTCAACAGTTTCACTTCAAAAGTTAATAAAAGTACCTAATTAAGATGGTAAGGTAAATGACTAGTCATTGGACAGTACTAGCAGTGGTACTAGTAATTGGACAGAGTACAAAAAGACAATATTTAATAAGGTTTCTTTAAAAACTACCTGTTTTTCTTTAAAATCAGGCGTTCTATTACTTTAAAAATAGGCAATTTTTGAAGCAACCTTAATAAAATATATTGTGTTTTTCTGCTTTGTCCAATAGCTGGTACTGTCCAATCTACTAGTCAATTTACCCATGGTATTTTAAAAATATTAAAATCCATTCAATATTTCAACTTAAGCTTTTGGTTACTGAAAAAGTAACAGAACTAATTTTCGGTATTGTAAATACGTAAATAGGTATGAGATATGTCCCTTAACTGAAGGACAAAACTATATGATAACTAAACTCATAAAGAAAAAAATGTGTGAAACAAAGCACAACAATTTATAGTTAACTTCAATTAATTAAAAAAATAAGATCTTATTAACCTAAATACTTTAAAAAAATTGCAATTAACGGAAACGTCATTTACGCTTGCCCCAAAATGTTAAAACTTTTTTAATTAGGCCTTAAGATAATAAAGGAATTTAATCTTCAACTTTTAGTGCTAGATCTCTTCGAATTCTTAATATAATTATGTTTTTAATATATGCTCATTACCAAATCTCTATCATGGACAAAATTATAAAGTAAGCGTGAAAGCTACTGTAACGAAATAGAGCTAATTTCTAAACTGTAAAGTTTAAAATAATCCTAAAAAAAAAGTATAACAAATGGTACTCAAGTGAATACGCTACAATTAGCCGTAGCCATATATTTGCAACCTTTATCCAACTTTTACAAAGGTAGCGGGGCAGATGCGGCGATTGCAAATGACAAAGAGCGAAGTCTGGCCACATCGCTCTGATGCGTTGCGTCGTCGGAACGTAATAACACTGTATTTCGGTTGCACGCAGTCACATTTATTATGTTAATGACTACTATAATTTAATGAACAGTATGACAGAATATAATTGTATAAAACCACTTCACTAAATCAAAGTTAATTTAACATTAAAGTTACTGGATGCGGCAGTTAGCTACATAGTGATTTGTAGCGTCGTGCAACTCAACATCACATGAGTGCAAAAGCTATGTCCACATTGTGCCCTTTCATCTTCAATTTTCATAATCTTTTGACATTTCGAATGTCAAAAGATTATGAAAATTGAAGATGAAAGGGCACAATGTGGACATATCTAAAGAGAGTTATGCAGCTCATCATATTTTACCTTTCCAATTCATATATCCACAGTAATAAAACACACTTTTCTCGCACTTATTCCAATTTTATTAATTTATTTCACTACAATTATATCTCACACGACCGGTTTCGTTAACATCATCATCAGGTGTAGTGCAGGTAATTTTAAATTAAAAAAAATTGGTAAACATTGGTATTCTATCCGTCGTTCCGTCAAAACATCGTGTCCAACGACGCATGGCACCATATCAGAGACTATACATAGCAAAACCGCTGCATCAGCGACGCACCGCAACGGTCGAATGTGGCCATAAAGTTGTCGGGTGCGGGCCGACAGTTTCTAATTGTGCCACTACAATACGTAATCTAAACGGGCCCAATCGCGAGCACGTCGCGTCACTACTACCCAAAGGTGCAGTATTGTTAAAAATGTTAATAGCTGGCCTAAAAATCGTGTTGACGAAATATACAGGGTAAATTTTTGAAACGGATAATATTGTAGGTGAAGTATGTAAAGGAGACAACGAAAATGCTGGAATTTCAAAAAAGTTCATATACATATTATAATATCATGTAGATAACATGCTAAAATATTGTCTATTTCCTATATTTTGTATGTATGTAGATCACGTTTGAATATCTTTGAATTGTGATGAATCTTAGCGTCAAAATGGATTTAAACATGGTAACTAAACAGTAAATAGTGTGCAATTAAAAATATATTTGAATAAATCTTAAAATAGATTCACAAACGTGTTATTAGAAGCCCTAGGCAAAATGTACCATTTAATATTCTAATCAATTTCGATAGCCAAATAACTAACGTGTTAAAATGATAATCAAAATACCTTGTAGGCGTGATGAGATTTGATGAGATACAACTTACTACATGGCGTTGTAAATTACAATTTGTGAATAAAATATCAGCTCCGCTTCAAATAGAATGAAGTAGTAATTGGTTTTAATAACTCTGCGTATCTGATATTATATTGTTATTTATTTTATAAGATTATATTTTACAAACTTAGTTGCAATCCTTTGAGTTTTGAAGAGAGCAAAAATTTCTATTGCTTTTATTTACTTCACGACTAGGGTATTAGTAATACAAGTACTTATATTTTGTTTTAAATAAAAACAAGCAGTTTGTTATTTATCAACTAGACTCTAAAGTAAAATTATGTATGCTTACGTCTTATTCTCTTCATTAAAACATTAGCCCATGACACACTACCACCTAGTACTACTGTAAACCAGGATCTACCATAATCGAAATTTTCACACAATTATCTAAACGTAGGCTATAAATTGAAAACCAAAATAATATTACTGTATAAAACTACCTACTCTGTGGCCGGTGTGAACGCGCGAATAAGTGCATCACGGCTCGTTGGGTCGGGGGTTGGTTTACGGCGCACGGGGCAGACAGATTTAACGCGAGACCTTACTAGTGCACCAGACACGGCCAATTTCGGCCGAGTTGAACAAACACCTGGCGCCGATTGGTTAGGGGTATTTTAGGGTTGACTTGTTCCTAAAATCGTCCGATTTATTTTTATCTAAATGTAAACGAAGCTCTGTACAACCAATTTAAGCAAAGGGTGTAACAAAACTAAATAATATAACACAATAGGGTGTGTCCTCTATAATATAGACAAACTAATCAACTGTGAAAGTAGTAGCGCTGAAAGAGTTACCTACTTTTGTATTACTGTCTGGACATTTGGACAAATTCATGAAGTTAAGGCATTTGGCATAAAAACTTAAAAGTAATTTAGACGATACTCAGCAATAACAAAAAATTGTACATAATTTAGTAGAGCTTCAGTTTCTATTAAAATTTTGATTGTATTTCTATTAAAACGTTAAACGAATTGAAACGGAGTATGACAACTTCTTCACAAAAACGAATAACGCACAGCATTATCTACGTTTACCTTTATCGCAGACGAGCTTTTGCCCGCGGCTTCACTCGCGTTAAGAAGTATTATTATATTATACAAACTTTCATCCCCTATATTTTGAACCCCTTGGGGTGGGAATTTATGAAAATCCTTTCTTAGCGGATGCCTACGTCATAACATCTACCTGCATGCCAAATTTCAGCCCGATCCGTCCAGTGGTTTGGGCTGTGCGTTGATAGATCACCATGTCAGTCAGTCACCTTTGAGTTTTATTTATATAGATAGACTATAGATATAAGGTACTATGATATTAGCAGAGTATAAAGCTTTCGGAACATAGTTCAGACCCAACAAAACATGGAAGCATTGCACAATACCAATAAACTTACTCGTGTTAAATGGCAATTCGACTTAAAGGTTGTGTTGACATCAATTACCTGCAACAAAAACACCAAGTTATAGTCATTGCAATAAGCTTTAGCCACATTTCGTATTGGTATAGAAAAACCAACATTACTCAGGTAATACATGAATATTGTAATGTAAATTGCGATGTTAGCAAACATGTTCTTAGAAATTATGTTTAAGGTAAAGTTATGAAAGTTTTAGGTATTGTAGGAATTACAAGTAATAACTACTAATAACATTTAATAACTCATAAAAACTAGAAGTATCTCATTTATCCAATAACAGCTGACACAAAAATACGTATCTAAACAGATTTTAATAACTGTTATCAAAGCAATCAATTATCAAACCAAATAAGATCTATCGCCAGTTCTGTTTTACTTGAACTTGGCTTAACACGCTACCGCGTGTCTAGATTTGGAAAGGCGTACAAGAATTTCTTTACACAGCTCACAACTATACCTTTTTTTTTATATTGCGTGCCCAAAATCATAGCAGGAAAAGCCTCGGGCTGCTGAGGCTCTAAAGTCTAAACTAACATAATAAACGTCATAAAAATCTAAGCGAACAGGCCGTAAACTAGCAGGATGTTAATTAGAAAATTAGATGAGAATTTATTAATAGGTCGACAGTGTCCACGATTAGATAACAAACTAGTTCATTAGCAGTACTCGTCGGAGGTTCGATGCTAATCCGTCCATTGGATTATCTACTCTGTTCCATGAATATAAAGTTTAAATTTCATCGGGGGCCAAAAAGGACCTCACGATGATGTAGCGAGATAAAGCAGTAGCGAACAATACGGTGTCGGCTCGGGGGCGGTTTGACGCGTGGTTGAGGAATGATCATCGGCGTGGAAATGACGACTTAATGGATTATACGTGTCGGACGATAAGTGTCGTTAGTCGTATCGACCTGTCGCCGGAGATTAGCCACCTAAATTACAAAAATTAATAACACAATGGGAACCCATCCGGGAAATTGTGTACGGACCGATGCGTCTTCGGTTGAGCTTTTTATGTGACGGAAAGTCAACATTTAAAACGCACCCTTAATACATATTAGAATTTAGAAGGGACCAACTCAAAAACCCAACTTTCAAGAGAATGCGTTTAAAGTTGAGAAACTTTAATTTTTCATTAATTTACGTGTAGGTTATTTTATTTATATATTAGTTCCCAAAACTTTAAACGCCTTTTCCCGGAGTTGAGTTTTTTGAGTTGTGCCCTTCTAAGGGTGCGTAGAAATAAAAGTAGAGCGGGGTTTTAAAGGGTTCTAGCCAGTTACCTACACTCATGTTTTAGTATGAAATAAAAACTCAGTAATATTATATTTTTAACAATTACGTATGATGTTTTTTTTTTGATGCGCAGGGGAAACCCTCATGGGTCCCCCAGGTTGGGTATGTGCCTCAGCACCCCGGGGGTATGTGAGACTCCTACTCACTAAAACCACCTGCGGTTCGCCTTCAGCCGTATAAAGGAGGGATGTCCCGGATCTATCTAACACGGGACTCCCTCCACGACCGGCCGGTCTACCTCAAAAGGGCCCTTCCTAGCCAGTAGCTTCCTAGCTAGCCCTCCCTAGCCTGAAGCGAAAACGGTACCTATATTTAATGTGACTCTACAATAGCTACAGTTTACTTTATTCCTGAAAAGCAGGAAACTGTATTACCAATTTCACAAAATAAATAAAGGACGGTATAAAATTATGATGAAAAAAACGAGTCGTGTATACGAGCCACTCAATATGAATCGTACAATAACAATAAGAATTTTTAAGAATGTTCACCCAAACTTTATGAGACTGACCCACGCTACACTCGCGTGACGACACACGGCTATAAATTGAATATTATAAAAAAACATACAAGCCACGAATAATAGTTATTCAACTAACATTAAATTGTTCCACAATAACCTACAATTTACCGGCAATCTATTCTTTTATAGGGCACGCGGTACGCCTATCCACTCGTAACAAAAAGTCGAAGGATCTCCCGCTGGCCTTTTGTATTGGTAGGCGTGAGTCGGACAAACGACTCGTATGAAATATAAAGCTAAGCGCAAACGGACTACTGGATGACTGCGACAGTTCACCATATATAAGATTAATATGTCAAATGTTTTTAGTTATCACCAGTTACATTACATTGTCTGGCTTTTGGCTATCACAGAATATTATATTATAGGCTTAGTACACTGACTATCTTGAGCGTTGTTAGATTCGGTTGGCATCCCATTTTATCTTGTTTTTCATAATTATGTTATGTATTCTGTTTCGTTAGTTAAACTATTACTAAACCATTATAATAGAATAGAAATACCACTCTTTCAAAATTAATTAAAAATTATGACTTATATTATTGCTATTATTCTGTTATGTGATATTATATTTTATTAGAATTGCAGTAATTTGGTATATTGTCAGCTATGGTGATTGTGTTGTTATCTTCCTCGCCTTCTTTTTTATTTATGACTTATGTCCGTTTTTTTTTTTCCTTTCCTACACAAATGCAAAGGGTCTATTTAAGTAGTATGTTAATAATTGAATTATGATATTTTATAATTGATAGAGTAATGTTAATGCTTAATAATTTATTACCAATATGTACTAAT
The DNA here is from genome assembly GCA_905404155.3 of Plebejus argus. NCBI lineage: Eukaryota > Metazoa > Arthropoda > Insecta > Lepidoptera > Lycaenidae > Plebejus > Plebejus argus. Next base: position 8,415,782 of record FR989941.1, on the reverse strand, counting down.
GATTAATGAATTTTATTTAATATATTATAATATTGTTATTGAAATTAGATTAAGTACTTGATGATATTTCATGTTATTTAATGTTATGATATTATGTTAATGATATTATGTTGTTATAATTTTAGGTAAGTAATAGTAAATTTTGATAATTATTGCATGTTTAAGTATCTATTTTATTTTTTATTTTTTAAATAATATGTTTTGTTCAAATGGAGACTTGGGACGGCTGTGAGGTCACGGAATGGGTCAAGCGGAAGACCGGCGTTGGATACCTTAGGTGTGCCAACACTGCCGAGCTTGGTCCAATTTGCGGCTGATTTATTTAAGAATTTTTAATGTCTTTGTTTAGTTGTACTTACTTATTTATCAAAATTTAAGTTAATTTTTTTGTTGTTAGTATCTTATATATAGTAATAGCTGCAAATAAATAATTATTCTATTCTATTCTATTCTATTCAGTTATATACTACACGTTATTGTTTTCCTTTTTTCCGAAGGACTGTAATATGTTCATTCAGCAGAGCCCAACAGTGGGCACCTTCAAAGCAAGATTGAACAGTCACTATATGTCAACTATGAACATTTAATTGTATTATTATTAGTTTATGTAGGTTTATTTAATAATTATAGTATATATTATAGTATATTTTAATATAATATTTTATTATTAGTATATTTTTGTATTATTATTATGTAATATTATAATATATTTTAGTTAATATTTAATGTATGTATGATGTATGTACTTTGATATAATATTTCATGTCATTATCTTTTTTTTTTTTATAGTCAATAGTCATCCTTTCATCTTGTATATTAGAATTTTAGTGCACGTTTAGTTTTATTAAGTTTTCATTATTCTTTTGTGTACTATCTACAAATTCTCTATTTTTCTCAATGTCTTGTAGGTCTGCTGGCAGAGATCTCTTCTAGAGATAAGCACACCTATGTACTCTATTAATGTATGGTATATTTTAAGCTAGTTTTAGATAATTGTACATAAAGAATAAATAAATAAATAAATAAATAAATAAATATGTATTAAGTACCTAACGGCCGCAGGAATTTAATGATTATTTCACTTAAATATTTTTTTACATATTATGTAATTAACTTACATTTTATGAATTATTAACGTCTCTTAGAACTGAGCACTTAAGAATCATGATTGTGACAATTTACAATAGGTACTAGTGCTAAGTGCACACTTCAAGCGACAGTCGCGACGCAACCAACTGTAGCTCGTCTGCGCCGACCCTCATATGAAATACCGGTATTGGTGACCGTGTATAACTTTGTTTACATAGAGATGCAAATGTCGTGTGATTGCAAATTTTCTGCTCCTTGCGTGTCAAAGGAGATAATTTATTGCGATTGAGATATAGAGGGTGCCTCGGGACCGCAACACCTCACATAAATAGCGACGGACCTGACAGCACTATCACGCTGACACTAAATAAAATTATGATCACGACTATTAGCTACGTATGTATTGCCATAATTTATCTTTATTATAAACTTAAGACGTTTCCGTATTAGAGTCTATTTAAAGTAAAATGGCAATCCAATCATTGTTTGTATTATTATCTGTATTCAATATCATACTGAAGTATGCTAGGTATTTATTATTCGGCGCTTGTGCCCGATTTTTCAAACAATGCAAGGAATCTCTACATGAGCCACAGAAGTCATTGAACGCGGCATTCCTTGAGGTCGAACTCGACATTTCGTGCTTCATCTCGATCGGCTAACAAAAGAACAACATATTCGAAAGCCATTCTTTTATAATATCACGCCATAACCAAAACTGCCAACAAACGCCTAATAACGCTCAGGTAAACGCTAAGGTGCAGTTGCGGTCACGTATACTATTTTTTGCACTCCCATAATAAAAACCCTATTATCAAAAGGCAGAGATACAATAGGAGCATCTGCACGCCTGAAAGGTTAGCATCTTGAGGTTATTAATGACTCTACCGTATATCAAATACAAACTAATATGCGCCGAGTGTTATTCGCAATGTGGACGATTCTTTCACGTCCTGTCGACATAAATCTGTGTCAGTAATTTTAAAAAGTCATAGCTTATTATACAATAACACTTGTAATGAAAAAAAAACTAAAGTTATAGCCAGGAGAGACGAGAGATATAAGTTTGAAAATATAAATAAAGTTATGAAAGTCAAAACTATATTTAGTAAGTACTTGGTTTTTACATCTTGAAACTTAAAAAGTTCACGGAATAAACTAGAATACGATTAAAGATGATATTGTAGAAATTAAAAAAAATAATTAACGAATAATTTCGATGCAGTAAAAGTATAGTTTAAATTCGATCCAAACTACCAACCTGTTTCCAACCTAATTTCGATACAAAAACGCAACCCAATTATCTAATAATAGCTCGGAATCAAATTACCGCTTTCGCTAAATACATAAACGTTTTAGTTTTTTTGATGATGGGTTACCAGTAGATCGGTGAGAAATTATATCGAAAACGTTTAACCTAAAGGGCGATTAGGATCTGCATTCCGAGAACGTGCAATTTACTCCCGAAACACCTACCCCAATCCCCGTGCAACATTTAGTAATCCTACACTTTTACATGCATAGAAGTTCATATCACCAAAGTTCTTATTTCTGAGTCACCACCTTTTATTATTTTTGTAATTATTTGCCAAATTTCAGAATCACAGAAAATGGTAATACCTATGTAAAATTAATGAATTAAAAGTAATTTGGATTTGTAAATAACTGATTATTGTTGATAAGTTTACTAAAATATTATACTCTACATATTATGTACTTTAATTTCAAAACAAAAATCTGCCTTATAATTTCTTGGAAAGCTTGATTCTAGAAATTTCATAGTCAATAACGCTGCTTTTAATAATTTTAATTTCAATAATATGTACATGAATACACACAATGTATACGAATATTTATGTATTCGATAACACAAATAATGTATCACATAATCCATAAACTTCACCAAAATACATACATATTATCAAAACAATCAATTCTTAAAGTTCATTATTGAGGAATTTGTGTTTTATTGTCACGCCGAGTCATTGGAAATATCAGTGGCTACAATTTCTTACGCAACAGTGCAACACTAATTAAAACCAAAATAATACTAAACAGATTCAAAGAATTTCAAAACCGCCTAGACCGTTATACAAACATAAACGAGAATTTTACTATCTCTTTAATTTTATGGTATTTCAACATTATTTTAATGGTTTTACTTAAAATACTTTATTTAAGACTTTCAAACAAAGCATACACACCGCGTTATTTCGAATCATACGGCTACTTAACTTTAAAATTAAAAATAGACGGCAAAAATTTTCATCATAAACGCAAAAGTCAGCTGTCATAGAACGTTCGCAGTATAATTTTATCAACGGAGTGTTAACAAGCAGCGGCCGCGGCAATGCGCCTGCGCACTACCTGGGCAGCTGTCAAGAACCCCCACCAGCTCGCTCACAGCCTGCAACCATCCCTCCGTCTCGCTCTGGCCCAGTAAAGTAAACCTAGTCCGAGCGTCATAAAAAGCGGTTTCGTTTCGGTGTGTTAGTGTATATCGTGCCTGTGTGCGCGTGAAGTATTTTTCTGGCGAAGCTCGGACGGAACGGATAGAGCTTAACTCTACATACGAAGCTCGGCAGTTACGACCTTTCGTACGCGACGAGTTACCTGCTGGAACGCGTGAACCGGCGCGGCCTTGTGCGCGAGCGCAGCGCAGGTTTGATTCCAACTCAGTCCCACCCCAGACCTCGGCGCGGGCGCGCGCGTGTTATTCACCGCGAGCGCAGTACTCGATCGTATCCAATTATTAGTATAGCGTACAGTTAGTCGAGTGATCGATTAAACTCGTAAATATAAGACGCTTCTAGTTCGGGAATAATGAGTACAGTATACGATTACGGATCCGATAAAACTAAATAAAACTATGTGTGAGTGATGTTCAGTGAAAACAAAACAAAATGTGCTTAATGTGGTCGATAAGTGCTATCTTAGCGCTGAGCGCTATCCTGCCCGTGTGGACCGCATCCCTGTCAGCGATGACGGGGGCGCGATACCAGGCCCCGGATGAGTGTCGGTGGACGACGGACGATGATGATAACGGAGTGACATTGCAGTGTAGACTAAGGACAATAAATAGTGAGTTGGAGAATACGAATTTCAGTGCTATTCAACCCCACCTCACCGTGCGTTTGCGGCTCGAGTGTAGTGACGCTTTATTTTTCCAAAGTTCCTTAGCGCCGGGAAGTTTTCGTCAGTTGGTGGAGCTTCGGGAGCTCACGATCGAATACTGCAAAATTGGAAACCTGTCCGATGGGGCGTTCACGGGTCTTCGCGAACTGAGAAACCTGACAATAAGAACTCACAACACCGACTGGTCGACTATGTCGTTAGAGATAACACCCACCGCGTTTTCGCGGGACGTTCAGAACTTGGAGAGATTGGATCTCAGCGAAAATAATATGCTCATATTCCCCGAGGGAGCTTTCTGTTCCCTGAGAAATTTGGCTTATCTCAACATGACTGGAAATAGAATGCGAGACGTTAGTCATTTTCAATTTTCTACCGCTCATAGACATCCTACAGAGAAATGCGGTGACAATCTGTTAGTGCTGGACTTGTCGAGAAATATAATAGACACCATACCACCTGGACTGCTTTCCGGACTGAAAAGGCTACAAAAGTTGTACTTGCAAGATAACGGATTAAACTCCGTCGCAGATAGAGCTTTGGAAGGATTAATCTCCTTGACAACAATTAGATTCTCTGACAACCATTTGACGAGCTTACCTCCTGAGTTATTTAGCGATACAAAGGAGCTTAAGGAGATTTATCTTAATAATAATTCAATTACAGTCCTCGCGCCGGGTCTATTTAGTGATCTCTTCCAATTACTGGTTTTGGACTTATCAAATAACGAACTAACTTCTGATTGGATTAACACATCAACGTTTACCGGCTTGAAACGACTCGTTTACTTGGATTTTTCACACAACAGAGTTTCTAAGATGGAGATAGCGCTTTTTAGAGATTTACACAACTTACAAATCTTAAAAATGCACGACAACTTTATTGAACACATACCAGAAAATGTGTTTAGCTCCTTGAGTAACTTGCATACGCTAATTTTATCAAACAACCGATTGACAAATATAGAAAGTTACGCATTTCTGAATTTGCCGGTTTTGTCTGTTCTCTCTATAGACAGTAACCGCATATCTAAGATACATCCACACGCTTTGCGTAACTGTTCATCTCTACAAGATCTGCACATAAATGGAAATCGCCTGGATGAAGTTCCTATAGCCTTAAAAGAAATACCGCAATTAAAAACACTCGACTTAGGAGAAAACCTGATAGTGAGCGTAGAAAACGCATCTTTTATGTCGATGAACCAAATGTACGGATTGCGGCTTACCGAAAATAATATCGGAAACATAAGCAAAGGCGTATTCGATAAAATGACATCATTGAAAATATTGAATTTATCAAGAAATAAAATTCATAAAATCGAAGCCGGTTCTTTTGATGGAAACATTAATTTGCAAGCCATCAGATTGGACGGAAATTATTTAACCGATATCGGTGGTCTCTTTACTAAATTACCTAATCTAGTGTGGCTCAACATTTCGGATAACCGCCTAGAGTGGTTCGACTACGCAATGATTCCAACTGGATTGCAATGGCTGGACATTCACGCCAACAGAATAGCTGAACTTGGAAATTACTTTGAAATTGAATCGCAACTATCGCTCAGTACTTTCGACGCCAGCTCTAATAAGTTAACGGAGATAACAGGAAGCGCAATACCCAACTCCGTGGAGATGCTGTACCTAAACGACAATTTAATATCTAAAGTTCAGTCGTACACATTTTTCAAGAAGCCCAATTTGACGAGAGTGGATTTGTACGGCAATAAAATAACGAGCCTCGACCCTAATTCATTAAGGATATCGGCTGTGCCGCAAGATAAATCGGTACCTGAGTTTTTTATTGGTGGTAATCCGCTAGAATGTGACTGCACAATGGAGTGGCTGCAAAAAATTAATACCGGCAACCGAGCCCGTACGCAACCTAAATTGATGGACCTAGATAGCATACATTGCAAATTACTTTATAATCGAGGTAATGCCTTCGTCCCGCTAATAGAGGCAGCCTCGCACCAGTTCCTGTGTAAATATGAGTTCCACTGTTTCGCGCTATGTCACTGCTGCGATTTTGATGCTTGCGATTGTGAGATGACTTGCCCGAATAACTGCACTTGCTATCACGATCAGTCATGGTCGGCAAATGTTGTGGAATGCACTAACGCGGGCTACATCAGTACTTTACCGGAGAGAATACCGATGGAGGCGACCCAATTGTACTTGGACGGCAACAACTTTAAAATTCTTCCTAGTCACGCATTTATTGGCAGAAAAAGACTAAAGATTTTATACTTGAACGCTTCGAGTATCGAAACTATTCACAATAGAACGTTCAACGGTTTGAAGGAGCTAGAAGTTTTGCATTTGGATTACAATAGTTTAACAACTATAGAGGGACAAGAATTCGACGGATTGGATAATTTGCAAGAGCTCTACATTAATAATAACAAGATAAAATCAATTGGAAAGGAAATGTTCAATCATATGGCTCGGCTGAAGATATTACATCTACATCATAATCGACTTGTCACGCTGGCGGTTTGGCAGATAAATCCTACATTGACATCTGTCACACTGTCGTACAACCCGTGGTCTTGTGATTGTGAATACACAGAAATGTTCCGCGAGTGGACGAAGCGAGTGAACTCAATTACTGACTTGTCAAGTATCAAGTGCATTTACTCTAAAAATACGAACAGTTCTGAAATCACCATATACAATGTGAGCGTATTCGATGAGCCAAATTCTGGATTTAATATTGCCGAAGAAAATGGAACAATCTGTACGGGGCTGCCGAGCATAAATAACAGTATTAATGGAAACTTGACAGCAACAAAGACGATTATAATGAACGAAGAAGTGCCAGATTATATCCCCCTATTGATAGCTACTCTCGGGGCTTTCCTACTAGTTATATTCGCTATAATGTTAATATTTATATACCGACAAGAGATGCGTGTTTGGTTCCATTCCAAATACGGCGTGAGAATTTTTTACAAGGAGACCGACGTGGACAGAGACGACAGAGAAAAGGCCTACGATGTGTTTGTGAGTTACAGTTCGAAAGACGAAGCCTGGGTGATGGAAAAGCTAGCGCCGGAGTTGGAGCGCGGTAATCCGTCCTACAAACTTTATCTACCTTATCGTGATTTCCCCGTCGGTGGTTACATACCGGCAGATAACATACGGGAAGCTGTGGAATCGTCTCGGCGGACGATCATGGTGCTAAGTGAGAACTTTCTAAATTCCGAGTGGTGTCGTTACGATTTTAAAACCGCGCATCATCAAGTGTTGAGAGACAGACGAAAGAGACTAATAGTGGTGTTACTAGGTGATGTGCCTCAAAAGGACCTGGATCCGGATATAAGACTGTATTTAAAAACTAGTACGTATTTCCATTGGGGTGATAAACGGTTTTGGGAGAAGTTAAAGTTCGCTCTGCCCGATGTTTCTCATAAGCAGAGGTGTGGGGGGATGCCGAGTCCTGGTGCTGTGCCTATGCATCGTCATCATCATCCTAGAAGTCACTTGGGAGCTCTCCCACCCCCACCAGTCCACGGTGCCCATCCCGTGCTGCCTCCCCATCCATCTCACGTCCAACACCAAATACCACCAGGTATCCGTTCCTCTCCACGCAACCTGTCCGTCCATGTATAACGTCAAATTATTTCAAACAGTGATCATGTGTAAATTGTGATGGCTAGTCTGTTTAACTGTGTAAATATTATGTATTCCAAATTGAAATTATTGTAAATATGCTGTGTTATGTTTGTACTTAAACATTCCTTTTGCATTGTTTCATAAAACAGTGTTTGTAACACTAAACTTTACCCACTACAAAGACTTTTTATTATAATATCAATCTGTGTATTGTGTAAATTTTAGGCCTAAAAGCCTTGTATACCTGTAGTACTACTTGCCGTGTGCCTATGTTATTGTAAAGGCGGTGTCGCCACCATCTGTGATAAAGTAGATGTAATTTAGCTTTAGAAGTGTCCTATAATGTATATTTGTAATGTAGTCATGACAAAAGAATATTTATTGTAAAATATCTAAAACTGACTGTGTCAAAAAGTGATAAACAAAATTAAATATGAACTGATTTAAAACTGTTTTTCATTAATTTACTCAGCACATAAAAATTATACTAATTCTTTTACATTCTTATAAGGATTTGGTTTAGAAGTAAATAAGAAATATTACTCATACTTGTCAAAATATATTTCATATTTTGTGAACTTAATAAACTAAGTTCTATAGTAACAATAGTAAAAGTTTTAAATTAATATTTTATTTACAAGCAGATTTTTCAAATGATAATTATAAACATTTAAAAGGTCATATTTTTTCAGTGAAATTTTATAAAATAATAACTTAGCTTATTGAATCACATTAGAATGATGAAAATGCATTAAACTCCATTTCAGTAAGAAAATATTCTTATTGGAATATATTATACAGACACAATGAGTACAAGAGAACCTCAGTTTTACAAAACTCTAATAAGAATCTTAAAATGGCTAAAGTAGATAAATAATACAACACTATTATTTGCCTACTTATTCCTATAAGTTCTACTACTAAATACACTCCTTACAATTAATTTTGATCTAAATGTGAGCAAATAATAATGGTCGTATTATTTATTTATTGGTTACTTAGCTTTGTTTACATAATATTTTAATATTATTTCAAAGTGACTGGAAAAGGTGTAATTTTTAATAAGAAGTTAGAAGATTTTTAATATGATGATGTGTTCATTACTAATTAATGCTTTTCTGTTTCAAAACTCTATTCTCTTAACCTTACCTTATTGAAACAAGTAACAAACATTTTAAACTTGTAATAGTCTAGACTCTAGACTCTAGATAGAATCCTATTCTAGTTAGACTGTACATTAACGCTTAGAATAATTCCAGTTAGTCTCACGCAGGGTCCTCCGGCGCGTTGCATATCAGGTTTTTATGGTGGATCGGGCGTCGACCGGCGCTTCAAACCACAGTAACGAGCCCTAAGTAGGTGTGAAACGAGTAACAACAGCGATGTATTGTTTAGCCCAAGCTGCGGCTTCAGCCACCTTCAGCCAAAAATCGGCCTAGAATTATTGCCGAAATTGAAGGTTCCTTGATGAATATCAGAATTAAAATAATATTTTTTCTTGTCCACACACTATTGAAAGTATTATTCATTTGAAGTTTTTTTTTCTATACTTCTATTCTTAACAGTAAATATAAATACTAACCGCCTTACTAATTAAATATACAAAAGGAAGTCGGTTAATTAGGTAGGTACTCTTTGAAACATATTTTTGTCAAAAAAAATATCGCTAAAATTTTTATATGTATTTATCTATATAAAAATTGTGCATCTTACATAAAAATACATCAAAATAGTTGCACACTATTGTTAGTATGCAAGTCTTTCAAATAACATCTTCATAACATTTTTAAACATTAGTCTATCCAAAATTTTACCTTTAACAGCCACACATAGAGACTATTACTTATGACTACCTACTTACTTTTAATTTAATTAAGATTTTGTTATACTTACTGACAAAATCATTGTTTTACTAAATAAATTGTAAATACTAAATAATATGCAGATTAATAAAACTCTATATATTATTTTCAGTTAAGCGCTTCATTTAATTAATGCTAAGTAATAATAATTAGATTACAGATATCTCTGAGGGCAGATGAAAGACTCGTAAGAGATATTAAAAATCCATCGGCCTTGGCCGAAAATAGTGATGAAAACTTATTTCGGCTTCGGCTTAAGTCGGATTATATATATAGTATCCTATAGTATCCATATCAGTACTGCTTTTATTAGTTTCTCGCGGGGAAACAATCAGGTATGCTAGCGGTGAGAATTCGGTTTTGGTTGCGTGTAGGAAACACGTTCTTGTTATGTATAGAGAGATGTAGAGAGATTTAGAAAGAGTAGGTTAATGTAAATCAATACAAATCTGAATAAAATTTTCGTTTCGATTAACATTAGAAATAGGCAACTTATGGTAAGTGTAGTAGGTAGAAGTGTATTGTGCAGTGGTTAGCGGCATCCAAAAATTGATACATAATATTATATTTCTTTTTATACCTATCTGTTTGATAAATTATCTGATTGTATTTCTTTAAGGTAAAAATTATAATTGCTATGAAAGTCTTAAAGAATACATGAGAATGTATACAATGTAGGGGCAAAATAAAATTTTATTTTCTTTTTAGCCTCCTAACTTACATTTTCACATAATTTGAATTTTTAATTTTTATTATTTCTACCATAACGATAAATAAAAATAAAGTGGATCTGTGACAGTAATTTGTAAAATAATCTCAGAAAAGTTTATTTTTAAAATAACTGTTATCGCTAAGTTATTACTAAAATAAATTTTAATTAAACATTCGGTACAATGATAATAATATGTAATTAATTGTAATTATTCGTTACGGCTACAGCTATAGCTGGGTAAATAAAGCTTTAATATGAATAAGGAAAGGCCCGTTGCATATTATATTAACATTTAACATACACGAGTGATTTAAAATAGGTAGAGAGCATTACTTTTGCGTAATTATTTTACTAAGGATTTTTAAGAAAGTGCTGAAAAACTGCAGTAACAATCCATACTAAAAATACGAAAGTGTGTATGTCTGTCTGTAACTTCTTCACGCCCAAACCGCTAAACCGATTTTGCTGAAATTTGATACAGAGATACTTTGAGTCCAGGGAAAGGACATAGGATACTTTTCATCCCGGAAAATGTACGGTTCCTGCGCGAAAATCGAATTGAAACAGGCGTCATCTAGTTTTTAATAAATTTGACAGTGACCATGTTGACAATGAGGCAAACACTCTTCTTTTCAAGGCTTCTTCTTTTCAACTATCGGCTCTAGTTGGACACTCTACATCTTATACACTATAACAAAAACACAATGACGTGGTGTGAAGCGTCCATAGATATTATTATTATTATTATTCGCATTACATACATAGACATACAACATTGTGCAGTATCTGAACTTTTTAATATTTTAATAGTACAGCATAATATAAGTAATCAGTACAACAGCTATAACAAATGTAAAATCTCTCAGGCCATAAACAAAATCATACTTAAGATTCTTCGCACCATCGTCGGAACGACTCGCTCGGAGCCACCATTCATCGCGAGGGTAACGCTCTACGCCCGGAGTGCGGTCAGGAACCACAGTAATACACGGCGCGGATGGATGGATGGATATTATCCTAGATGGACGGTATTGTTGAGGGCATTTTGAACTTTCTAGCGATGCTGGTTAACATATAGAGTACAGCAAAAGAAAGTGATGATAGTTCAGGGTACGTTTCCCTTATATTAAGTTCACTGTGAAAGTAGTAATTAGTGTTACTTACTTTATATTTTTTTCTATGAGAAATATCCCACTTCATGAATTAACCCATACAATAATTAAAATTTTCACAGTGAGCTCTATGTAAGAGACAATTACTGAGTATTATTGACACTTAGGGCCTGTTTCAACACTTCCTGATAAAGTGCCGAATAGGCTATTCACAACTAATTTTTTTGACAGATTCTCCAGATTTCAACGTCATATAGGAAATTTAATATAGATAATTAATGTAGAAGTCACTAACGAAATATTATAAATAATTTTCTCTTCCTTCAGCCTCCGACCCCAACTTCCTCTAGTCAATCAAATTATTATAAATATAACAAAACGGAGATGACTAGGTTAAGCAAATAACAGTTTCATATAGTCAGTTGCAGAAAGTTTTATTAAAGTTAAAGTTTCTTTAAATCTATTGCTGACTCTTTCTTTGTCAACAAGATAAAAAAGGGTCAGCAATAAAAGAAGAAGCTTTATTTTTAATGCATCTTTCTGCAACCATTCTGCAATCGACGGTCAATGAATAAAAACCTTTTTTTTTAATATTGCTTTATTGCATTCATTTGACGATACCAAAAACGTTGCGTCTCTCAGCCGGCCTTGCAGCAAATTCCCATTTAAATCTAAACAAATTAATGTTTCAGCCTTATGCACGTGCAGTATTGCTAGATAAGTAGGTAAGTCTTCTCTGCTTCATTGGTACTCGTAGTCGGAGGAATGTTCCGACTTCCGAGTTCCGATGCGTTGAAGGGTTCTTAGCGAGTAGAGACCTTTCGTCAATGCAACTAACAATAAAACGGTCCGAACGCGAAAAAAAATATTGCACATTTGTTGGCCATATGTAAGGTTGGGACTTGGGTCGACCGTGTTTTAAGTTGCAATACTTACAAAGTTTTTAACGTTTTAAATGAATATAATGCTTTTTGGGATTCTTATTTTAACAAGCTAATAATCCTGTTTTAACTTTTTATGAATGAGACTGTCAGTTTTTCTTAAATTTAAAAGTGTGTGTACTACCCGGGTAGTAAAATTGGAGGGGGCGCGGCACCCCCTATTTGATTTTAGGGGGGGGGGCATTTGGCCCCCTCTGCACCCCACTTCCGCGGTCCCTGTCAAAATGAATGAAAACGTCATATAAATTCTTACGAGTTATCGTTAAATCAACAGTACGAGGTACTGCGGAAAGTAAGTATCGTAAAACGTCAATTGTATGTAAACATATCAACTGTACGGCACATACTTAGAGACGAGTATGCGTTAGACTGTAAACATTCAAATGCATTGTAAATAACGCAGGAACAAAACCGTTCAGACAAATAGGAAACAGTTACCGAAGTACGGTCGAGGAAATATAGCGTTTTACTTGGTTTTTAACCCCCGACAAAAACAGAGGTGTTATTAAAAGTTGTGTCTGTCTGTGAATGAGCATGGCTACCATCTAAACAGGTGGAATGATTTTAATCTTATATATAAAATGGATTTTCAAATGTGTTAGTCGCGCTAAAACTCGAAAACGGCTGAACGGATTGGGCTGATGTTAGTCTTAAAATATTCGTAGAAATCCAGGGAAGGTTTTGAAGTGACACGAAGTTCACCGGGAGAGCTAGCATTTTAGGGTTCCGTACCCAAAGGGTGAAAACGGGACCCTATTCATGAGACTTCGATGTCTGTCCGTCTGTCCGTCTGTCTGTCTCCAGGCTGTAAGTCAAGAATAGTAATAGCTAGAGACTTGAAATTTTCACAGATTGTGTATATCAGTTGCCGCTATAACAACAAAATAAAATTAATATTTAAGGGGGGCTCCCATACAACAAACGTGATTTTTTAGCCTTTTTTGCTCTATATCAATATGGCAAAATCTAGGCCCTTGAATTTTCCACAAAATCCTTAGTTTTACTTTAATATTTAATATTTAATAATAATATTTAAATAAAATAAAAAATTCAATTTTTGGTCTAATTTTGCTCTATAATGGTACGAAACCCTTCGTGCGCGAGTCCGACTCGCACTTGGCCGATTCTTTATTTAATAAAGCTGACATGATCGAGAATGTTTTTCAACTGTTTAGCTCGCTCACTGCTAGAAAAAATTGTTTTTATTCGTTAATACTTAGGGTCAATTCAGACTGGAACACGACGCGAAGATACAATAATATTATAATTTGTGGACGCTTGTATTGAATTGACAGACTTCAATCGCGTGAGACGTCATGCAAGTCTGTCAATTCAACACAAAAAAATGCATCGACGCGTTGCGTTGCGGTCTGAATTGACCCTTACTGCATACGATATGTTATAGTTCGGCCGTTCAGAGAATGCGTTCCTGACACGTCGCGATTAAACTGACGACGTAACTTTGTAATGGCGTTGCAGATACGATAAAAATATTTTTGCTGGTTGTTTACCGTTTTAACAATTGATGAGCATTAAAACAACATTATTATATCAATAATCAATGAATGTTATAATTTTGTGACGTGACTAATTGATAGGTGTCAGGAACGCATTCTCTGAACGGCCGAACTTTAACATTATATAACCAATTTTGAGAACGGTCAAACTGCTAAACATTAATTTCCTCAACTGTACATAGGCGTGTCACCACCGAAGTTCATAAATTAATCCAATGAACAAAACACAGGGGAACGCATTACGGACAACATTAATCAGAGCTAAGAAGGCGGATAGAATTTATTCTACGATTGTTACACTGTCGATGAAACGTTAAAAATGCTGTTGGCTTTGTAACGAAAGATTCGATGCTATTGTTCATACCGATTTGAGGCCGATAACGCACCGGGTATTAGGGTTGCCAACCGCACGAAAACTTTTATAAATCTATTTGTATTTCCGGTCAGAAAAAACTATTTTGTGTCAGCCCTAGCTCGTTTTGGACTTCACACCGACCTTGTTGACTTACCAACGTAAACCATCGACGCCGTAACTAGTTTCTTTTTTATTAGTACTGGTTTAGTGCGGGGCTGTGTCGATGGACCGATTATGCCCGAGATATCATAATCACCGGCTAGCGTTTATCGAACGCATAATCGGAGAGAGGCAATAAATATGTCTCATTTTAATATCCTAGAGCGAAGATTTTTGGACTATTATAAAGCCTGGTAGCCTACGGATAGATAAGGATAAGATAAGATGAACATGAAACATTGTAGACAATAATTATCAATAATATTATAATTTTCTCAGAAGAAATATTTCTACGAAATTTTTAACCAATTTAATAAAGTATAAAATATAAATTAATCAATATTTTGTAGTATGCAGAATAAAGCCATTAAAGTTTTAAATTATTGAATTCTAATATTATAATAACAACATAAAGAAATGTTTAGCGAAATCTACGCTCACGCCTCGTGCTAGCCGCTGAGCCGACGCTTCATATAAAAGAGTTCAACGAGCCAACAGTCAAACCAACTATATTCTTACTTTACTGATATTAGCATACCTTTTTGACGTTTTAATATATTTTTTCAGTTAAGAATTTTTATTTCATTCGTTAAAATAAATAGCAAAAAAATTGTTTGACTACGAATTTTCTCTACATATACAATAAATATTTGGAAGCAAAAAGTTTTAAAATTTTATGACGTGAAGGAAAATATTTTAAAATGTATAGTAAAAGTATAGACTTATACAAACTATTTGTTCAATACCGTTTAGACACAAATTGTTTGAAACAAGTAGTCACAAGAATTCCCGTTGAGAACTCGGTACTCGAGAACTGAACAATACTCCAAGTAAACCAAAGCCGAGTTAAATTCCGATGTTTCTTTTCACTTATCCTTTACGGTGAAAGATTTTGAAGACTTGAAAGTGTATATAGTGCTAGAAGTTAGGTAACCTAAGGTGCATAATAATCTTATAATAAGGTTTCAGTGCAGCTATGGAAACAAGTATTTCTATAAAATAACAAACATATATCACTCTTTTTTTAAACAATTTCCTACTTAATTAACTTATTGTTCATCTAACTAACAGAAAATGTTGTTAACAACAAATTGATACTCTTAAACTTAAAACAATGTAAATTAGGAACAAAAACTATTTCAATACGAAAAAGTAAAGAGTTAATTTGTCTAAAAAAATAAAATTGTGATGAAAAGCAATTTAAAATTACACTTTACACTGTCAACGAGATTTAAAATACATCTGTATATTAATTGACATCATTTATAAGTTATAACATTTTTAATCCATAATATATTCAACAACAATAATAATATATTTATAGGTATGGAACAAAGGATTACTAAATGTTATGTAATTTTACTCTCGAATTATTCTAATAGTGAAATATTCATTAAATCTGATACATGCAAAGAATTAAAAAAAAGCCAAGTGCAAGTCACATTTCAGTACCATTATTAAGCAAAGATAGAAAATAGTGTTTTTGTATGGGAGCCCCCCAAAATATTTAATTTATTTTGTTTTTAGTATTTGTTGTTAGAACGGCAACATAAATACATAATTATTAATATGTGGAAAATTTTAACTCTTTGACTAATACCGTTACCGTACCTACCTGGAGACAAACATACAGACAGGAAGACAGACCGACAGACAGCGAAGTCTTAGTAATTATAGGTTCCCGTTTTTACCCTTTCAGTACAGAACCTTAAAAAGAGATAGAAACAGTAATAAAGGGAGAGAGAAAGCATTAATTACAACATGTCATGTCATAGGTCGCCAGTTAGAAACGTAACGAGAATAATTAGTACGAATTAAAATGTAATTAGCGCTGTAGACGTTTAAAAAGCACCCGTGAAAAGTAGACTAATGCCGTGTCGGCCATTTGTATACGCCGATACAAGCGTTATTTAAATTTGGGTAATTAATTGACGAGTATCATTTAGATATTAGATGAGATTTAGAAACAAAATAGTTTCATATTTAAGTAATTATAGTGAATAATAAAAACATATTTGAATATAAAGGACCAGGGGTAGATAAAGTAACCCTCGATCGCAGATTCTTGGAAATCTATTGTTATTCTTTTGTTATCGCTGGGGCTTGAGAGGCTAATACATTTTCTATTACATTTTTCATTATATCTAACAATATAATTATATAATATGAGAAAATTTAAATCCATACTTAATACTTATAATAAGATAAATGTGAAAGTGTATCTGACTGTCTCGTGTCACGCCCAAACCGCTGAACTGATTTTGCTGAAAATCGGTACGAAGATACTTTGTGTCCCATGAAAGGACTTAGAATACTTTTCATCCCAAAAAAATGTACGGTTCCCGACAATTAAAGTTGCGATCGTCATCCTGTAAGGATATAAAGTACACTTTAAAAATTATCTAACACCAACACTTCTACTGCAGCACATTTCAAATCTACACACACACGGTCTAATAGACCTCACAAACACAAACAACCGCTGGTAATAAATTCCTCGTGATGACCGGATGTTGCGACAAGAATCACACGATGATGTATGTGTGATCACAGTTACGAAAGTGACAGACAAACGGTAGCTGTACGGAGTGTCAGTGAAAAAATGAACGGTACCGTAAGCAGATTTTAGATAAATTTACTATATTATGATACTCTTTGATAATAATCTGTTGGAAATATAGTCGCAAACATTTCATACTTATATGTATTACTAAGGGTGGGTTGCACAGAGGCGTAGTTAAAGTTAAGGTTATCGTCAAATATGGCGTCCATAATGGACTTTTACTAGGGATTTGACAGTTCATTTGACTTTTTGTTATGGTTAAATTTATAGTAAAAATAAGTTGGCGCAATTCACTCTTATAATAATTGCAAAAGTGAGTATGTGTGTCTGTCTGTTAATACTCTCCAACTATATAATTATACATGAGAAAATTTAACTCTATACTAATATGATAAATGCGAAAGTGTGTTTGTCTGTCTGTCACCTCTTTACGCTGAAACCGCTGATCCGTTTTCACTGAGATTTGTTATGGAGATATTTTCAGTCCCGAGAAAGGACATATGATACAATATTTCATCACGGAAAAATGTAAGGTTACGGCGCGGGCGCGATAAACGAATTCTCGCCCAACGGAATTGCGGGTTTCATCTAGTGATTTACAATTTACATGTTTTAATTTACTTCATACTTAGATAGTAGTTAGAATAATTAGAACTACAGGCATACATGTTAACTGTATGCTTACAGTAAGTTAAAATGTCACTACTACAAGCATACATATTTTAATACTCCTTGAACTTGAATAAAATAGACTACCAACGACGACGGATTTGTACACAGTAGTCTATACTCTGCAGTAGCAAAGACAATATTAGTTTTTTTAATTATGTGGAATTAAGCTCCAAATGCAGACATTTACCCAAAACAAATCATTACCGAGAAAATCTATGACGCAGTATCATAGTACAAGAGAATGATATTAACTGGATGTAGAATAAAACCTATTAACTAGATGACGCTTGCAACTGCGCCAAAATTCCCCCGGGAACCCTACATTTTTCCGGGATAAATAGTATCCTTTCCCGAGACTCAATGTATCTCTCTCTATATCAAATTTCAGGAAAATAGATTCAGCAGTTTGGGCGTGAAGATGTAACAGACAGACAGAGAGACACACTTTCGCATTTATAATATTGAGATGGATATATAATTAGGTGTACAAGACTACAAGGCGTATAATTTTTAAGTCATAAAAATAATCCCGCCTACACCAAATACTGAGAACGATCTCATTTCTTTACCGCATATTATTAATCACAATTTTATACAAACAACCGGACCTTGTTAATCATGTTACTTTATATTGCGATCTTGATCTGCCATAAACCATTTAATCAAGATAAAAAGTCGTAAAAACGGCATAAAAACATATATAAAACTAATGTTTTAATATAAATTACACGACACACACACACACATACTTTTTTGTATCTCTCTTTACTATGAAGATACAATAGTTGGTAGAGGAATACATGATTGCTAGCTTAAGGAGGCTTATTTCATAGAAAGTCATAAAAACTGACATTGTGACTCCTACATATCGTTTGCTGAAGCTACAGTCTGCAACCAATTTATGACCTGTAGGTCATAAATTGGTTGCAGACTGTAGGAAACTAGGCATATCTAACATTCTTGTAATATGTATAATGTCAGAGAGCTTATTCACATTTATTTTTAACATTTATTTTTAGTTTTTTCGGACACCTTTAAAATATGAAGATTAATTTCAAAAGTAAACAATCTCTCAATATCCCAAAAGTTCTAATTAACCTGAGGGTTACTTTAATGGTACTACCACACAAAATACATTATTTTACCTTGACTTGAATAGCGTGAAAACGACAATTAACAAAATTAATTGGCAAGTAAAGATTCTGACATTCAAAATATTATCCAATATTTTTACACTTTAAGACCAAAGTTGAATACCAAAAAGCCGGTTTGCAAATGTCATGCGAGATAGTCTAGATAGCTTAGATCATTTTGTTAGATCTGAGATCATAATACACAAAAACGCTTAAAATCATAGACCAAATATTATGTTTATGCCGCGACTTCTAATCCAGGACAGTTAACGACGCGAAGGCTATATTTACGGGGCTATTATAAAGCCAAACAATATCACGTGCTGTTACCACAATAAATACACATACAGTAACGTAGGTCAACCAAGTTCTTGCAGAAATCTTTAACACAGACACAAGACATGCACGAGTGACGGTGTATTATTCTGCTCTCTTAAAAACTGATAGCAGAATATAATCGACAACGAAATGCCCATATCGAGAACATAATTATTATAGTCCCTAGGCATCTATAATTGCCCATGATAGACGAAGATTGTGCTTAATCTAGACAGCAAAATTATTGTGGATTCATGGACATGCCTAAAAGCGCACATAAACAAACCCATAATATTACCTAAAACTCGCTTATGCGTGCGAATCGGACGGTCTAAATCAGATATGAATATATTCTACTGTTTATACTTATACTGTGCTATAACCGAGGCGGCTCATCTAACAATCTTATTGAGCGCGGAACAATTTCGACCCAAATTATACACTGCCCTCCATAATAATTAACTCGCTCGCCCTGATTAATTTGATTATCAAATATCTATTTCAATTATGTTAACAGGGCATTATTATTCTAACAGCACTATTTATACTACCACGATACAATCTCAAAGTACACGCAACGATTCCATTCCAATTATGAATTCGGACGTTTTGTTTATGATTATATTAATAAAATTCCGCTCGTTATTCGTGCCTCTCACTCCCATGGTAAACAAATTACTCACAATTAATAGCACACAAGAGAATAAATAATGTGAATAGATTTTTTAGAATCGATGATTACTATGGTGTCGACGGTTCGATGATATTCCTCCAACACGAGGAACTTAATTTAATAGATAAATTAAGTTCCTCGTGTTTAAGTACATAAACGTGATCGTTTATCATCGACAGTTGAAAAATTTGTATTACTTAATAAGCGGAGCCATTTGTTATTTTTCTACAAATCATAATTACTGTGGAATTCATTGTGAAGATATTTCCAGTAATTCTTACGTAACGTAAAATTAAACGTAATTACTAATTAGTAATATCACAAGTTCTATCAGAGAAGTTGATCCTTAGGCAGTTGGGGGACTTACGTAGTATGGTCGTATTACGTCAAATCCAGCCATTTCATCACAATTAACATTGAATTCACATGATCCGACCAAATGACTTTGGTCTTTCAACTGCCTAGGAATCAATTTCCTCGACGGTACATGAGAATTATAGACTCAAAGATTGAAAAGAACGGAAGATCAAAAACACATTTTAGTAATTATAATCTCAATAAAAAGTATGTAATGAATACATAAAGAAATAGCATGAGCAAGACTCACGTCCAGACGGCCAACAAGAATTAAAATGTCCCAAATACTAACAAGGCAAAAACAACCGCTAGCTTAAGTGAGGCGCTCGATATTCTATAATAGACGGTTAAAGTATTTAACGGTGAGATAAAATCTTAACAAAGGCGATTTGGTTGGCCGTCTTGTTTTTGTATTACATTCACATATACACTAATCTACGAACCACGTAACCAGACTAGTAGGAGCTTTAATACGAATCAAAGTTTCTGTAAATAGCTTCTAATAGGAGGAATATAGAAAGAATGAGAGATCATTTAAAGCTGGCGCAGCGTTAAATGTATTGACCCCGGGTGCGAGCCGGCCGGCGCGGTATGTCGGTTCCTCGTCTATGATATGTAAATGATAATTGGTTTCCGAATAGAAAACGTTCCTGCTAATGCCGCTAGACATTGCCACAGTATTTCGAGTTGACGCGTTTATGTTGCAGTTTTACTTTACGGTTTTAAATAACACAAATCAAAAGCGTGGTGTTATAAATACAGATAAATTACGTATCTAGCTATAAAAACCGATCGTTGAAGTCGGCTATAAACTCTCGTTTTCAATTAAGAAACATCATAAAATGTTAATCTTACGACACTAAAAAAGTTGTAAATAAAAGTAAGGCAAATTACTTGTGCAACGAAAATTGATTACGTTTGATGATCGTCGAGCAAATTACAATCAAAAAGTCCGAGGGGAAAACAAAAGGAGCAAAATCTATCGGTCACAGAGCGACAATAGATTAAAAAACAAGAATTTTGAAATGCAATCATCACCCAGCGGAGACGGTGCTTTGTCCGGCGTCACACGAATCCGACCCGCTCATTAATGGCGCGTTTTATTTGCTCCTATTTAATTTGGCATTTATTTAATCTGGTGGCGCGATATTGTGCCCGTGGTCTTATTTCTCATCTTTTGTGACAGGGCTCATTGAGGGCGAGGTGTCGGGATGTGTTCTCCGCTTACACGCTCCGCGCTGCTGCCTTTCATCGTTCACAAAGCGTAATTGAATCCCACAGAATCCTACGCAGTCTGTAAGATTTAATAGGGCATTAAAACACTCGCATTGGCCATTGTGCATCGGTTTTGTGCGCGATTATTCATCGCGCACCGCAATGCAGCTAGCTTTTACGAACAACACTTTTTAGGCCGGCCCCGTCGACCGCAGCGTGCGGTTCCTCATTTACAGCACTAAAATAATTGAAAATAAACAGATAATAAATTTTACACTCCGCTTTATTTTTCTACTCCTTTTGTATGTTAAATATAAAACTTGGGTTGTAAAAACAAACACAGCTCTCGGAAAATCAACATACGCGTTTACCACTGTCTACCCGTATTTGATACTTCGATATGCGCAATAACTTTCACCCGTAACAATTCTTCGAAGCATGCAGCGAATTATGTTAAAGCATCATAGTCGATATAAGTGGGCACGTCAGGCGGCTCATAAAATTGAAAATGGTTCCTTGTAAATCGAAGGTATAGAGCGCGCGGCAAATTGTCGGACGAGAGCGGGCATTCATTTGATCACTGTACTTGTCGAATCCGCCTCGTCTTTTTGCGATGCGTGTTTGGTCGATATTTACACCTTTAAGGCCTGCCATTACATACTTCGGCTGATTAGTACCTAATTAGTTCAGCACGCTAATGAGAGCGATGGGATGATTGGGGATACGATATACGGTTGAAATATTTAAACTGACAAAAATTTGCCGCTGTTAAATACTGATACTTATTAAGCTACAATTACATTCGGTCGGTGTTATTGTAAACTTAGATAATAATTGATATTTTATTGCATACTCTTCGAGTAACTTGGTAAAATGCAAACGAAGATATCCTAGAGTAAATTGAAGGAGTTTAATAATTCTAATGATATTCATATAATTACAACTTGTGCAAATTCAAAATTGTTCGAATCGGGCCTTAAGCAAGTATGTTGTGAGTTGTGACAAGCAGGCTCGTTATCCTTTATCTGAAAATTGGAAGTTCTGAAAAGAGTTGTCATTACACCGTCTCTAATATATCTGCTCGCATGGTCGAAGGATCTTCTTTACAGCCCGGCCGCACATTGTCCGAATTCTGATCAGAAACATTTGAATTCCGCCGGATCGCCACCCCGCACATTATCCGAAATATCCTTCCGGCGAGTTGGAGCTCACTCGGCTCAGTCATGTAAGCAGTAAGAGACAGCGCGGACGTTCAACTGATTCTGATCAGAAATGTCGTACAATGTGCGGCCGGACTTACGGTTCTTCAGCATATTCTTACGTAAATGGCAACACAATGTTCGCTAAAAAGTAAGGTTTTTTAATGTGAATGAAAAATGACCGATTGGTTCTTGGGTCAAGTGTTAGAAACAACAACACTCAACAGTATCAGATTTTTTGTCTATCACCATTACTTTGCTTCTAATGGAATCATCTTCATGATTCGTCGGTCACGATGATTTAAGACACTGTCAAGCATTTATCCACTCATGTTCACACTTAAAGTATTATGTTTGTTACAATGATTTATTCAACTAATGACTGAATTCTTCTTCTCAAATTGGGATGCACTCAAGTCGCATTGATGTTCTTGCGTTTTTTAACATCAATCAATCAAATCAGCCTATATTCGTCCACTGCTGGACATAGGCCTCTCTCAATGAACGCCAAGATGGACGATCTCCTGCATCTTTTTAACATAAACGGCTCGAAATGAACGGTATCCTTGTCGTGCCTATCTATCTAGCCTATCTTAACCTCTCTATCAAGATAGAGTTTTTACCTTGTGGGTTTTGATTTTCACGTGTTTTTCTTCTCTCCGAAACAAATTTCATGGCAGTACAGTAGAAGTTGTTTTCAAAATACAAGATTAAGGGCCTGTTTCACCACTTCCTGATAAGATAAAGTATGGAGAATCTGTCAAAAAGTTGTGAATAGCCTATCCAGCACTTTATCAGGAAGTGGTGAAACAGGTCCTAACTTATTCAAAAGATACTTGTAAGATAACTGGTGACTTTTAAGTTGCTTCAAGTAGTCTTTAAAATCGGGTATTTATAAGGAAAACGACTCGGTAGTCATAATTTCGCTTACAATGTAACTAAAGTACCTGTCGTCACAACTGCTCCAGGTGAAACACAAAATTTCACAAGATATAGCGTCAATTCACGTTTCTTACAAAATTTTAATTGGCCGATCAATTTTGTCCTTACTTGGTAGTGCTGAGCATTGATACTTTCAAAAGCTATGCAAAACATGATATAACTAGGAATAAATGTAATGAAATGTTGAAATAATTTTATTTAATTATAACTGTCCTAGATACGATCGTAATATTATTAGCTATTACGACTGTGGTCTGTGATTAAGTTTTCATTGCGTTCTAATAAATTTATTTACTGCTTACTTTATAATAACTATTTATTTTATCTAAGTAAGTGCGGTAAGAAATAATTGAATTGACTATCGTCATAATATTTTATATATCCTGTACAATCTAACACGAACAAATAGTTTAAATTAATTAACCAAAGGATATCAATAGTTTTGCATAATAATAAAGTAGACACAATGAATCTTTGAACATTAAAATCAAACCATGAGTCTACATACATAAGTCTGGATCTTAATAATTTTTATCACTTTTTAACGTTCCATTTAAAATCAAAAGTTATAATGACAAACATTTGCATCTATTGCATGTATTCGATTTGCAAATTGATTAAATGGGAGGTCAAGCATTTTATTATAAAGCATGGATGATGGAACTCTGAACACGGAATGTTCTCGGAGCTAAAATCTAAAATTATTTACGGTAGAACATAAAATCGTTAAACCCGATAATATTTCAAACTTTATACTTCACAGGCGATGTAAACTCAGCTTTTCTCCTTCATTGAATCTTTCAGGACCGCGTCGAAGGCCGGACGCGTGTTCGACGCGTGTGAATGACGCTTAAAGGCTCGCGCACACTATACTGGGCCACAGTGTAGCGGGTCGCAGCGCAAATTGCTTGCACATTGGTGCTGGGCTGGGCGGTGGGCCGCAGTGTGGCACGGTAGAGAGAAAAGCTTTGGCAGATAGTGACTACAGTTTACTATGGTAGTGAAGCGAGTTAGAATAATAATAATAATTATTATTGTGCACACTATTCACGAGGCGCAGCGAGGCATTGCGGGCCGCATCAATGCAAATCCATCTCGTATAATATGTCTGTTTGCTGCAACCCGTTCCAATATGCGATAATTCACAAAAACCAAAATATGCTTCAAGTGGGCTTTTGCGCACCGGCCCGACATGCAGTGTCTCGACAGAGTGTGCGCAAATTTTAACTCGTAAATCAGTAATGGCCGGGACATATATGTCTATAAAAACGCCATATCACCATCGATCAGCCGCGGACGTCCAACAATAGTCCACCATTGTGCCCTGCTATCTAATCGTAATGAATATAAATTTTCAGATGACATTTACGATGGGTGCGCGCCGTGATATCGCCTATATAAATGTGCTAGATGCTTTACGAACCTACATGGAATAGATTCGTCGATAATTTCAAAATTTAGTTTCATCTACTCTCTTTACTATGTGGAGTAACTTTAACCATAAACTAACAATGCTTGAAGCAGCCAAAGCACACAAACCTTAAATTCAAAGTCATAAACTATAAAGTACTCTATAATTGACCTAAGGCATTCTACAGAGAAAAATGTTCTAACAGCCGAAAATGTTTGCGCATCAATCAATCGGAAAATGATAAGAAATCGTATAAAATAACAACTCTGAAATGTACAGAGACACAGAATAGATAACAGTTGGAGTGTTGGACCGAGGACGTTGGTACTCCATACTACTAGCAATTTTAAAGCAAGAGAAAGTGACAAATAACTTATTACATAATCCTTAATTAGCTCTACATCTGTTAAAGTACAACCTTAAATATTATAACATTATATTATAATTCTCTAATCAAATAAAGTTAGCTGACTTAATACTGGCAAATCATCGTATCATCGCCACAAGTGTTAAAATATCACGTTACTTAAAATTTTTATGTCATATTCTTCACGTCGCAATCGTTCGAATCTATTTAATTTTATGTTGTCTCAAGTTACCATTATAGCGTTATACGTTATCATTGTCATAAATTAACATTTCCCGGAGTAGCGATACGTTTGTGGGAGTTTTATCGCTGATTTGACTTTAAAGAGAGACTTTTTATTAACCCTCAGATGCCCACTGCTAGGCTCTTGCTAAAGTAACGTTATTTAGCGCATAACGTAATGAACGCTTTCAAATCATTGATTTCGATGTGATTTATAAACGAAAATTTAAGAGATAAATTTAGTAGAGACGCCTCAAAAAAGCTTACTTTAAACTCCACATAACAAATATTATAATTTTACGTAATAGGTATTATAAAACCTAATATTATTACATAATATTATGTAAAACTTAATATTTTCATTAAACCGAAATATTTCGATTAATAATAATCATCTTAAGAATTTACAGGTGATTTTATAGTTTCCATTTTGTAATGAAATTCACTTCATTAAACGTGTACATTGTTGATTACAATGTACACGTTTAATGAAGTGAATTTCAGAATGAAGTGAAAGTCATTAAAACGATGAGTTTACTTTATAACTATCAACAGAAACAAAGACGAAGCTCAATGTTATGAAGACATATAATAATACACAATTTACTCATTATTAACACATTTTAAAGATCAAATAACTTTTTTTTACTCGCAGGTGAAACACTCTATAAATGCCATGGGTTGGGGATGTGCCTCAGTTAACCTGAAGCACCCCGAGGGTATGTGAGACTGGCCGACGAGAAGCGCAGGCCGCAGCCGACCCACCAAAACCTGCGGTTTGCCATCAGCCGTATGAACGGAGAGTGTCACGGATCTGTCTACTTCAGTCTTTCCCAAGCGCGATAAAGCCCCTTTAAGGGACCGGACCCTAAGGGAACACTACACTACACAACAACCGAAAAATAAGGGAACACTTAGGCAAACTGAAGCGTTCCCCTAGGCGCATTTTGTGAAGAGTTTTGTCAGTCAACGGAGGGAGTTTATGTCAAAAACGTCATGAAATGAATGTCATGTGAATTGTGATCATTCATTCTCTCTGAGGTAAAAAAGAAAAAAAAATCCACGTTTCTCTAAGGTTAAGTTAAGATTTCTCTGAGGTAGCGCCGTTAAGGTGAGACCGCACTGAGCGTCACTACGCGGCAGCAACTCAACGCGACATTTCACGTTCCATACAGTGACGTTTAAGGTGACGCCATGTTAAAGTAAAAAACCGTGTTGGATGTGTTTTAGATTGCTTGTTTTCTATGCGAGGCTGGCCCGGCCTCTCATAGAAAACAAGCAATGGAACAGCAAAAAATTGAAAGGGCGTAGGGACAAAATGGTTTTTGTCGCGTAATTAACCAACCATAAATACATTTCATATAAGCTATGGACAAATTAAAGTGTATACTAGAACCAATTTATGTACAAATTTTGGAAGCGTATATCACTCTCCTCTGTTGGCAAAATAGGAATCCCTTTTTTTACAGAGGTCTTTTTGATTGATTATTCTGTGTTATAAAAGTTGACCAATCGTGTTATGCTATGGGTAATTCAAAGACAAAGACATGATGAATACTGACAGTGAACTTTAATTTCTTAGCTTTAGTCATTGCTAAGAAAAATGTACATCGCTACAGCTAAATTATTAAGGCGTCACCTTAATAATTGTGATGCAACTGCCGCGTACTACGGCTCATGAGATTTCATACAAAGAATATTCGGCCGTAAAGTGTCACGTCGCTTCGCGGCAGTTTTAGAGCGGTCTTGCCTTTACAGTCATATATTTTGACGCTCTGACGCACTTTTTCCCAATTTCCATGTGCATCGACGTTTACCGAGCAATGAAACGCCGAGTTATTTATCACAATGACGTCGGGCGGACATATAATTTGCCATGTACGCGGCTGCCCGCCCATTATGTTGTTCGGCAATTCATTCGATATAATGAAAGCCGCTACCGGCCACAATAGAGCCTCCACCGCGGACTTACATATTGTCAATTTCCATCGTGAAAAGTGTTAATTATTGTTTTATGTTCTCAATACTCTATGTTGTTGAGTGACGCTTTTACATATAATCACAATAGCATCTTGAATCATCAAAATGGTTAACATATACAATATACTAATTGGATTGTGGGCCACATACAATCCTACTAACATTATAATATTTTATAAGTGATTGTCGATCGGTAGATCTTTTACTTCTTGAAACTCAAACTATTCAACCGATTTAGACAAAATATTAGAATGGAGATATTTCTCGGGAAAAGACAGAAGGCATGTTACCTTTTTAGGGTCAAACCGCATAACCGAATTAGACGACACTTTGAAATGGAGATAATTCTCGGGAATAGACATAGCATATAATTTTATCAAACACGTAGAATTTTGCGCGTATGTGCTTGTGAGCAACATCTAGTAGATATTATAACAAAGTCAATTGCATATTTTACCGTCTTAACTATCATAAACACAATATAATGTAACCGCTTGTAGTTAACATGAGATGTACCTTGTATTAATGGAAAGTTATATAATAACTTATAGGTTATAAATATCGTAAAATCTAATAGATTTCTTGAAGCCTAGAGGGTTTTGTACAATAAGGTTCATTGTCTTACGGGCTACGGCTCACATGCAAATTAATTGTAACCTGAACTATTTACGACTTGGCATACCGCACTAAACTGTAAAATTTGTGGCCGATCGTTCCTCTCAATCTATATTCAAAGTTGGAAAAGTATCTAATACTTAAACCACAGTATAAGTAATTTACAGTAGACCGTCTTCATACTTGACTGTCTAAATCAGGCGCACGCACGCATTAGCTTGATTTCAAATGATAAAACTTAACCCTGTGTTAATATCAAGAAAACGTCAGAGTTAGGGCACAAGGTACTAAATAGTTACTTCGTTATTTAGGATCAAATCACATGACGAGGCGATACAATGCGATGCATTTTAAAATAAGCCATTCAAAATTTTATTTACTATACAAGAAATTTACATTGTATCAATGGACCTTCCTTCTTTTCTTTTTCAGACCTTGAATTCGCGTCGCAGGGCTGATTATTTCAAATTTGAATAACTTATTTAAAAATGCATCGTATCGCGTTCGTCGCAAAGTCAACAAACCTTACACTACTATATACATTTGTACTATGCTTTAAAACGTAACAGACTATATATTTCGGAATCTTTGTTGCTAACGTGACTTTTAGTTAGCAATAACAATTTTACGGCCTGTGTCTTTAGCCGGCTACTCCGGCAGTTCAGATAAGATTTTACGATACTCGGAATATAGACAAGCTTGTTGAGGCTGCATATTATTCTTCCTTACATTTAGTCCGTACTGTAGACTGTAGAGCAATACAAATCGAGTCATATTTGAGTTTCATTTTTATGTGGGCTTCCATAATTTAAGTGAGACGTTTCTGATGATTTTATGACTCGTATTTATCGTAAAAAAAATGAGAGATTCGCCTCGATTCATCCGCATCAACTACCTAACATCGCGTGAGATTTTTAAAACATAATATTATAGTATTTAAAAAGTAATAATATTATATTACAAATACTTAAAAATGTATTGGACAAAAGACCAACCCTTGCGCGCTTCGCTTGGCTTATCTTGGCGGGGGCACTCCCGTGCACCCAGATACACTATTTTCGCAAAGCGATTGTATTTAACGAACGTTGTCTACGTTGTCGGTAGCTGACCGACATGACATAATATTAGATACTATACTAGCCGTCCCGGTGAACTTCTTGTCACTTTAAAACCTTCCCTGGACTTCTACGAATATTTTAAGACTAAAATCAGCCCAATCCATTCAGCTGTTTTCGAGTTTTAGCGTTACTAACACATTTGAAGAACCATTTATACATTTATAGATATTATACTATGTAGTGAGTAGTGACTAGTCACACATTTAAGTGGAAGTATTAATCCAATTCTTATTGACTGTTTACATATAAAGAAATGCATATTACACATTCTTCGCCTGACAAAATACACACAAAAGTCAGTCATAATTTCCATAAGTAGTTATAAGCTTGTCCACACAATATTAAGGGTCCACCAGTCGGCTTCTGCTCCATACAAACGCTTGTGATTTTATCTGAAGAAAAACATTGTAGAGCATTTAGTTACAAATTACAATTAAAATTAAGCATAATATTTCCAAAATTTCTTACTTTACTAACACATATTAATATCAAGATATTGGGTTTTTATTACTTCAAGCGTCATTTCGCTTTTAATTAAAACAAGTGAAACAGTGCCACAATTTGTTGGACAATTAAATTATTTCCCACAATTATTTCGTTTTTTTCGTCAGTTTGGCCTGCGGTCAATCTGACCGGATTCGATCGGTCTCCTTAAGTTCGATACGTCTTGCGTTCTCTTAATACGCCGATTTAGGACCCAAGACGTTTACAGTTATAATTTGCATGCAAACGACCAAAAGAAATAGAGATAAGTCGTGATTGGCTATTACTTAAACAATATTTTATGACCATGAATCTTATTCTTTAACGAAATATGTCTTATCTCGATAAATAAATTAAACTTCTTATCGCCAGGTTAAATAAGCATAAACAAAATGCGGTTTTCTTTCGCGATCGTATTAAAATTTTACTTAT
The DNA here is from genome assembly GCA_905404155.3 of Plebejus argus. Classification (NCBI taxonomy): domain Eukaryota; kingdom Metazoa; phylum Arthropoda; class Insecta; order Lepidoptera; family Lycaenidae; genus Plebejus; species Plebejus argus. Next base: position 8,385,586 of record FR989941.1, on the reverse strand, counting down.
CGTCGAAGGTTATCGAATATTTACATAATATATTTCGGTATTAACATTTATTAATAGAAAGTTATTTTAAATTAAGTACTTTAAAGTTATTTTTCGGTAAAACACCAGCGACGTTTGTTTTCCCCAAAAACAACTTAAAATAACAGTGTTTTATATGAGCATGGCTTATTCAATCCTTACACGAGAAGAATATTCGACTGTAGCGCCGTATAGCTTTGTTGCTTCTGTGAGTGTTTAAAGAATGAAATATTTAATGTTAAAATTAAAGTATATCATATTACCAATTAATATGTCCTTTCCCGGCTCTAAAAATATAATATACTTACTCATAGTCCATCACAATTTCCACAGACTATAACAATTTATAATATACTAGCGACCTGCCCCGGCAGCGCACGGGTATAAAATATATAGCCACTGAAAAAATAATTAAAATCGATAGCCTATGATCCTTTACATGGTCTACTTCTTGTCTGTGCCAAATAACATAAAAATTGCTACAGTAGTTCGCGAGATAAGCCCTTTCAAATAATTTCCCCCGTTTTCTCCACATTCTCCTATTAGTCTTAGCGTGATAAAATATAGCCTATAGCCTTCCTCAATAAATGGGCTATCTAACACTGAAAGAATTTTTCTAATCGGACCAGTAGTTCCTGAGACTAGCGCGTTCAAGTTAGTCCTTTCAAATAATTTTTCCCGTTTTTTTCCACATTTTCCTCAATTTCTTTACTCCAATTAGTCTTAGCGTGATAAAATATAGCCTATAGCCTTCCTCGATAAATGGGCTATCTAACACTGAAAGAATCATCAAAATCCGTTGCGTAGTTTTAAAGATTAAAGGGAACAAAGGGACGGACATGAGGGAAAAAAAGGAACTTTGTTTTATAATATGTATAGATAGCATAAAATCACCACAGTAATCCAGCGGCCAATAAGGTGGTCACTTGACGTATGAGTTTCCATTAGGTCGGCGCGCGGATACATCAGGCGAGCCTTAAACGCGAAGGAACTAGCCGGAGATTAATACGCGCCAAAAGAAGGGAGAATTAGGAGTCGGATACAAATGTGCCGGATGACTGGGAAAAAGTGGCGCTGATATTGCGTTAGTTTCTTATATTGCCGACTCCCAAATCACAATACAGATGTGTGGTGATGAAGTATCATCGTGTGCAGAAGTAATAAGAGGCTCGTAGTTGTTAAGTACTACCCATGAAGAACTAATAAAGAATATGTTGTGTCGTCTTTCTTCTAATATGTTACTTTTTAATTGTTTTTGTGTGCAATAAATAAATAAAAGATTAGATATTACAAGATGACGCTCGCAACTCCGTTGCTCGAAAATTCGTTTATATAGCGCGGGAACCGAATTTTTTTTTCGGGGTAATATAATATGTGTCCTAGTACGAGTATGTCCTTTCTCGAGACGGGATAAAAGGATCTCCAATATTATACCAAATTTAAAAAACAAATTGGTCCGGCAGTTAAGGCGTGTATAGGTAACAGACAGACAGACAGACACCGGCACATTCGCATTTTTAATATTAGTAAGGATTGTAAGGCCCTTCCTAAAAATATATTATCCACACTGGATACCGACCTTAAACAGTGTTTTGTTTTGAATGCGATGTGTACAATGTTAAGCAATTATTTGCTTCCAGGAACTATAACGCATTATGCAGAAAAGAAAATCTTAATTATAATCCGTGTAACTTGTTTCTTCTAACAAACATCTTAAAGCTTTTTCATCAAACTTTTTTCTCAGTAAAATCCGACTTTGGACTGATTTGGATTATACAAATTAGTTCCAAAGATTCTTTAGCGAATTCGGTATCCATAATTAAATCAATTAAATTTAGATAACGCTCGGATCTACATTCCGCGAGTTTCGAACAGAATCCAGCTGAATAAAGTTGAAAAATAATGGTCACCCACAAACGAAATGTCGAAAATTCTTTAATATCATTACAAACTGGCGTCCGCGTTTTCTTTAATTAAAATTAACGACGCAAAACTCTGACAGTAAAACGAATTATTAGTACAGAAGCAAACTTTTAATTAGTTCTACTCCAAACGTTACTTCTGTGCATTCCGCTAGTTAAGTTATTTCAATTACACAATTGTTACAGTGACGTATCTGCGTCGCGTTATAGTCACACCACACGTTTTGCAGATCAAAATGGCCGGTTTAATCAAAGACGACGACGAAAGGTACGGCAATAGTTATCATAGAGGCTATCCATGTCAATGTCAAAACTCAAAGTCAAAATGGTGTCAACAAACCCTAAATAGGTAGACAAATTTTGACATTTAATGTAAATTTTTGTGCCACGATTTGCAGTTTGGGTTTTATAACCTAACATAATATGCAGCCGCCATTCTATTCAAATTAAGGTAGATATTCATTAATTTGAGGTGCTAGTGATAGATTTAAAAATGACTGTGGTTTACAAAATCGATAAAAACTAGACATTAAATAGTTAATCAAAAGAGTAACAGTAGATTGAGACGTGGGATACCGACAAAAGCATAACATAAACACTTTTGAAGATTAAAAACATTTTGCATAAATAAAGTGAATTAAAACGTTATATAGCAGCAATCAATAATTTATATAAATCAAATATCAATCTTTTATATTAATTTATAAAAACTTCTATTTTCTATGTATAATTGATCAAATTATAGATGCCGCGTCTATTCATTTATTGTAGTTTCATTATTAGGATGTAATATCCATAATCTGTCTAGATATATATCTATATTTACACCTACAGTGACAAAAAACATTTAATAACACCTTCAAACTGGCAGTCATGATTATAACGTGTCAAATATTTAAGTGGATTTTAACAAACTGTTTTGAATATAATGTTTGTTTTGAATTTATGTTGAATAACAAAATTGTGTTCACTATTATTTCGCTTTATTTTGGATTGTCTGTCACAATGGCAAAATTCTCCGTTTTTTTTGCATTAATTACAATCATTCGCTATGTCTTACTGTAATATTTTCAAATTGACTTTTAGGTGCAGCCATCGACAGACCCGCTCTAAAGATTTTGAACTTGTTGCTGTGTCTAAATGCACCCTGTAGTGACTCTATAATATTTATGTATTATGTATGTACCACGTATATGACGTATGTCTTGTTCTTTGTTATTTCTAAACAATTCTTCGTTCATTTCTTGTTTACTCTTATTTGCAATTAAATAATTTTTACGTTTAGAAATTGCCGTATGATAATTGATAACTTAAGTTTTAGGTTTTCAGAACCCACAACTGTCAAAAACCTCACACCACGTAACCAGTTCACTTTCACTAGACGTCTAATGAGGCATGAAACAGTATGGTAATGACGATTTTAATAAATCGCCTAATTAAAGTTGTCGTGTAGGAAATGGAGAGCAAGATTCACACCTAATAAAGCCGCGGGGTGCACGGACCGGTCGCGGACCCTCGACGCCTTGTACCGCGTACGATTTGTCTTACGCGTAGGCGTACGACAAATCGTGATACGATACCAATGAATAATTTTCATATTAAGAAGACGATTGGAGATAATTAGCTCTTATGCAGGTCTGGTATGGAATGTCTACCGTGAAATGCGTTAAGTTTCTTCTAAATAAAGGCCGACCAATGTATTTTGCAACGATGTGAGTTTTGGAACAAAATATGCATCCTAATAAATGGTCACAATTTCACATTAAAGAAGTGACCTGTGGTCATAAAAACTTGAGACACCCATGACAAAATTATTGTAAAATTGCAAATATTATATGTATTCATCCAATCGCAATCACGTTAAAATTTTAATGGCAAACTTTTCGCAACTCCAAAGAAAAACCACTAATTAGCGCTAAATGTTTAAATGAGAGTTTCATTCTGTTATTTTTTAAATATATAAATAGTATTAAGCCTAATCAATAAGTAATGCAGTATAAGCTCTGCAGGTATAATGATATACATGAATTAAAAAATTCGAACTCGTAAATAACTTGATTCGACGCCATAAATTGTCGTACGAGATGTCGGATGAGTTTTGCGCGTTGTATTTTAATGGAAAATAAATGAATCATATCGAGTAAATGTATCAATAAATGAAAAAAACGCCGAATAAAACCTCCCATAAATAAATTACGGACATCGAAACAAATTGAGATAAATGCGATACTGAGCGAATTCTTTGTGTTGTGTTATTTGGAATAAAAAATCGGCCAAGTGCGAGTCAAACTCGCCCACAAAGGGTGCCGTACCATTATGGAGCGAAAATGTGTTTTACGGAAAAAAATGTGTTTACTGCAATTGTTTACTGTTTTTTGTATGGGAGCCCCCTTTAAATATTTATTTTATTTTAATTTCATTATTAATTATTGCAGTGCAAATATAATGAAGCCTAAAAACAATACCAACGTATTGTGAAAATTCCAAGTGCCTAGCTGTTGCTATTACTGATGACGTGCAAAAAAATAACGTTTGTTGTATGGGAGTCCCCCTAAAAATTTTAATTTCAGCCTGGAGACAGACGGACAGACGAACAGACGGAGAGACATCGAAGTCTTAGTAATAGGGTCCCGTTTTTACCCTTTGGGTACGGAACCCTAAAAAACAGATCAATTTAATTTAGTATCGTTACAAACGGTCCCCGGTGTCATCATTGTATCGTCATTACGCGGTCGTTTGCCAGCAATCTGATTGATGGACAACACCGAACTTTTATATCTATTTCTATTCACATTTTTTTCTTTAACTGTAGTAAAAGTAAAACACTAGAACGGAAATCTGTTTACAATATACGGGTGGTTCAATTAAATACGTATCAATATTTAGTAATACCGTTAACTAGTTAACTATATTAAAAAGTTCTTCTTCTTCTTCTTCTTTTTAAAAATTGGCTCCTTAGTGAATCGCCAATGTCAGAGAAAGTTTTTCTGTCTGTCACCTCTTTAAACTTTTAATTCGTTATTGTGCGATAAACGAAATTTGGAGAACGAAGTCGCAAGCAACAAATAGTTAATTAATATCCATATTTAATATTAAAAATGCGAAAGTCTGTCTGTCAGATACCTGTTTACGCCCAAACCGCTGAACCGATTTTGCTGGTTATGGAGATACTTTCGGTCCCGGATAAGGACATAGACTACTTTTTATCCTAGAAAAATGTAAGTACATTTTCCACGCGATATATAAATTTTGGCGCAACGGTATTGCGGGCGTGATCTAGTTAATTCATCATTCATTGGATCAATAATTTCTCATACATCAAGTAATAATAACAACTAGTAATATTTCATTGCTATTTCAAACAAGCTTTAAAAAGCTACTTTTACAGTTACCATGTGAGTAAGATCATCAAAACTTAACGATTAGCTGATAAAATAATAACTTTCTACCGCACACTTTTTTGTTGACCGTACGAGATGGTTGATAAACCGATTAGGGCATTTACATGTTCCGACCCGATATCGGTACGATATAGGGGCAAGTATTTAAAATCATGTTACAAACGAAATATGTTAAGTGCATTTTAATTTCACAAATATTTTTTATTCAACTTATTTAATTATTTTGTATTGAACGCCAAGATTCTACCCCGTCCTTAAGCCTTACCTAGGAGGATAGAAATTTTCGAAATACTAAATCTGAGGATTAAAATATACTCACTCCGATATCGATCAACCGATATCTGATCGCATAGAGTGCGCACACCTTAGTGACCTCCGATATATACGTATGAGCGAACGCGGTACCGTTAACAAAACGTACATCGAACTTGACAAATTGCTTACGCTCCCAAAATCCGGACACCTCGACGTACGAGATGAGAGATACGCGATGTTGAGATAGTAGATGATTAGATACGTAAAATATGTTACTGACTCTACCGCCACAGTATAAGTAACATACAGTAGACCTATAGAGACAGAACCGAGGCAGGCCTTATGGAGAATGTCATTATAGAGAGCTAAAACTTCTAAAGAAAGAAGGGGGGTAATGGCGGAAGCTATACATAGAGAGACCTCAAATAAAAATAAGAATAAGACATTATTAGTACTAGTATTAGAACACAAAAATCGGTTCGTACTAAAAAACGCAAGAAACTTGAAAATGCACTAATTGCAGTTATAAGTAGGATATCATATTGTAAAAACTTGACCCCAGACTTATTCTACTGAATTTAATATTTATACTGTGCTAGCATAACAGACCCGTCCAGACTTATTTTGAACGGGACCTTTATACCGAGGATATAAGGTTCAATCTCAAAGAAACTTAGAGGTAAAATAATCCCGAACAATACTAATATTATGTATCTATTTATCTAAACACTCGTATATTAATGAGCAAACCAACTTGCGCTTGGTAAGTGTATGTAAAGGTGGTTTACAAATATATAGCAAATACGGATTGTAAGTATTGTATTTAATATGCTATCATAACTTACTCATACGACACTTAATAATGATCACTTATGAATATTTTGATTTCTTTTCAGTGTCGATAGAGAAGAAATTTAACTTCGTTGAAATCACGCAACCAAATACAAGACATAACAAATGTTACGAATAAATAACTAATTATTATATAAATATTATTAGAAATTATCATATACAAATACATATTAGAAATTATTATGTTCATATTATAGTAAGTATATACGTTGACGGTTGAACATAGAAGTATAAAACTTTTAAATAAAATTTAATTTTGTAACAAATACGTTATGTCTCGGTAACTTTAAGACGGCTACAATAATTAAGTACCGGGTTCATAATTTATGAATCTATTGAGTATTAATTATTTTCGTTACCTTTCTATAAATCTCTTTCTAGCTTCCCTTCACATTTTATCCTACTGTGAAATAATAATCAATATGTAGGAGATACCGACAGTCTCTACCGACAAGAATGGCCGCATGCCCGAGATATGATCGAACAATATCGCCTGTACAATCGATGACCGACAGATAAACTTAATTTATCAGCATGCAAATATATTTTTGTGCGGTAGCCGACATTACGATGTAGCGCACTGATATTATAATACTGGTCACTGAAGATGTAGAAACAATTAGAACTACCTTTAGCCTAAATAAATATCTAATTAATAATTATATATTTCTATTCTTAATAGGATAGAAAACAAAAAAAAGTAAGCGGACTGAAAATTTCAATAAATGGAAAAATTAAAAAATAAACAATACTTTTTTAAAAAAATACAAATATGCCTATCTAGGATACTACGATACAAAAAGTGAAATAAATATAGTGAAATATATTTATTTCACTTTTAACTTAGAACCGAATGTTATGAAGAACTACAGATTTGTTCTACCAATATAAAAATATGAGCTACAAGGAAGACACGACACACGAAATTACACCGAATATTTTCCAATATTCGCATCGAAATTGATAAGGCTCCTGTGTGGTATTTTCGAAAAACGTACAATAATTAAAAAGCCAACAGCGCACCGTAAAATCGTGATTGGCTCCAAGTGAAAACTCGTTAGGGGCGATCGTAAAAGTCGACAATAATTAGGCGGGCAGGCGAGCGCCGATATGAGCTGATTACGAAAGAAATACACTCGTACGCCGTTGATTTATAGCGGCCGGCCCGCGCTCATCGCCTGCTAGCCGCGGAGACCGAGAGATGAGTAGGTACAACCGACTCCAAAAACCTCTTTTTTGAAGTCGGTTGTACCTACTCATGCGGTTTTAACTATGTTACAACATTTAGGGCCTGTTTCACTACTTCCTGATAAAGTGTTGAATAGGCTATTCACGACTTTTTTGACAGATTCTCTATAATACTCGATCTGTCAAGTTAATTGGTGGAAAGCCTATTCGGCACTTATCAGGAGGTGGTGAAACAGACTTTAACAGACGCTTTGTTAAATATAGTTATTAGTTTTCTTATGTCAAGCTTATGCTTATGCTCAAGGCTTTCTACTGTTTAAATTTTCGCTGTCAATGAACTTTGATTTGTCCACGTTTTGATCAATATTATAATAATTATGACACTCTTATTTTTTTAAATACTGATTCTAAACTGTACTTAACTTATTAAATTTCCAATTTTAATAAAACTTTCATATATCATCTTTTTAAATTTTTTAATCACATAACTTGTAAAACTCTACCAGAAACAATACTTATGCCTTATCTAATCAATTTCTTATATCTCTGGCTTACTTATTGCATTTACTATTGCATTTTCTTCTACATAACTTTTATGCTCATAACTATTTTTGATATGAGTCCTATTATATTCTAAATTCGATATTATGATGATTGTTGATTCTCAGCACTGAGTCATCTTAAAAATAAAAACATATTTTCTCAAGCTCCCTTTTTTCAGTAACCGCTTTTTCCCTCGTTTTTTGCCGTGTTATTGGTCCCAATTAATGAATTCACGAGCATTAAGCATGTTATTAATTTTTCACCAGTCCGATATTCTTGGAGTTATGCGCGGATCGCCGCATGAGGCTGTTTAAGGCAACGCTGTACGTTTTTACATCTCCAACTAGGTGATAAGCATTGCCATATTACTAATGAACATTTAAATAGCTTGGATGACAAACCTGTTAGTTTTACTATATGCCTAGATCTCGATTAAATGGAATATGGATGAAATCGATTCATAGACTTTCATAAACCAAGCTTATTTTCCTGGTATGAGCCTCAATTTAGTTTCTTACGATCGCACTTAGAGGCATTTCATGATTATTTAACTTTATAGAATAGTTGGACAGTAAACGTCATGTGGAATTTATGTTAAAATCTTTATTAAATTAATTAATCATTAAAGTCTAGTCTCTGACTTGGCTGAGTTCAGCCGAGAGACTTTTTTTTGTGCGTAAACATGGGAATTCATTATATCTATGGACATAGCTTTCTAACGTTGCATGTACTATCAGAGAAATTGATTCATAGTACTTGTACTATTATCTATTGTGTTCATAGGCAGATGGTGGACCTACGCGATTTGGTCGCACTATATCAAACTCACCTGACATCAAGACTAACATTGAATTGGCATAATCCGACCAAATGACGTAGGTCTGTCAACTGTCTATGTACTTATCAATTTCTTCGATGGTACTTTGGGTGCCTTTACACATACGTCACGCTGATAATGATGTTGGTACTGTAATCAACTAATCAACACTAGTAATGGTGCAAAAATCGGTTTAATGGCTGCTCGAGTGAAATCGATTTGTTCTAGACGGCAATTAGGTTTAGAAGTTTACTACCTTCAGCGCAAGAGCTAATTCTTAATTAAATTAGTCAGGTTGTTTCAGCGTGTTTTAATGTTATTTTAAATCTGTGATTATTGTAATGTAGAGCAGTTAACAGCACTACATTAAAATAATCACAGATTTTCAGAGAGAATTTCACTGGAAACTTATGTTAAAACACAGTATAAGTAATATACAGTAGAATATCATCTTAATGAAGGGCTGCCCAAATCGGACACACTCATACAGAAGCGTGAATTTAGATAACGTCTAGAGGGCAGAACAACGCAGTATCTGAAAAATTGTCTCTATGTAGCACACATTTGATTTCGATGTCACGGCATAGTTACTGTCTGTCTTACTGTCTTTCTGCCTGTCTATTACTAATGCTCAATTCGGTAAGCCGATTCAGTTAAAATTGAGCTTAGAAATACTTTGAGTTAGCAAATAGCATTTAAAGTATTTCCGATCGTTTCCTGGCAGAAAGGATATAGGACACATTTTCGGCTAAACGTTTCCAAACTTAGGGTCAATTCAGACCGCAACGCGACGAGGCGAGGCGAGGCGCGGCATGGCAATATAATGGATTACATGGACATGGATTTGACAGATTCGCAAGACGTCTCACGCATTAGAAATCTGTCAAATCCATACAAATTAATGCCGCGTCGCGCCTCGCCTCGCCTCGCCGCGTTGCGGTCTGAATTGACCCTTAGGCGAAATCTACACGAACGTATTCGTAGCTGCGGGCGCCATGTAGTTAAACTTCAAACAGTTGAGCAATATTTCCACAGTTTATAAAATTATCTTAAACGGACTATCAGTCCAACCAATCGAACGGGATCGACCAACTATGATTATTGAAATTAACAAAAACCAGCCACCGTTATCGCCACCACAAATCAAATCTGACTCACATTGAGTGTCTCATTAAGTAGAAAATTTACAAGGCAGTCGTTCTCATAGTATAAGACTATAAATTACCTACTTGCTCACTTAGGTGTTAAGAATCGCACGTCTATGAGTAATGGCGCTACGTACAAAGATATTGTATTTCATGTTGATTTTGCGCAAAACGAAATCGGATTCGGATCGGATGTAGATTGTAGTGCGAAACCGCTCTAAAGTTCCGATCAATGCGACAAAAATGCTACTTCATGAACTAGGCCAGGGGTTCCCAATCTTTTTCAGCCTGCGGCGCAGTTACACGTGAAATATTTTGTCACGGTGCCCTACTCTACCTAGCTATTACAAAAGATTTATAAATAAATACCTTTAATGATTATAGTTAGATTTAGCAGGTAAATAGTAATAAACAAATATGTATTTAATCATCTACCTGCTTTACATAATTAATATTATAATTTAATTTATTATTATATTATATTAAATATTATATGTTATTATATTTGTGGTTATTGATAATGATGGAGGATCGACTCGCGGCGCCCCTCTTGCCTTTCCACGGCGCACCCCTTTTGGGAACCCCTAAACTAGGCTAAGGGTTACATTTTCTACTTTTCTAACGACCTATGCCGCCGCTGCTTTTTAGTGGCGTAAAGCAAAATGAAACCTATAGCCCAGGTCATAAAGTGGCATTTTATTTGAATTTATGTCCTTGCAGCAAGGAATTGGAATTGGAATCGGAAAGCCACCTTACCTATGAAACTGCCATCACCAACACGAGTGTTATTTTCTTCTCAACTTAACAGCACATACCTGAAACAAATATAAAGCACTATTAGTTTTATGTAATGTACTAAGCAAGCCTATAAAACAAACACTCCTTTTAATCTATTGGAATTATTCTGTTTGCAGTGAAACAGTATATCTGCCATTAGATATTTTGAAAACCGCTTTTGCGTTTACTGGTATGTTTTAACGTATTTACAGTTATTGTTATCATAATATGTAAATGCTGTATGCTGTTCAATATTAGGGTCATCAGCCATAATTACAACGTAAAATAAATAAATGAAAAGTTAGTATCTTTTGGATCCGTTACTATAGTTACGATATTAACACGGAACCACCTAATTCCTCTATGTTTAGACTTAAGACAATAGATTTTGTCTCCCGCTATAAAAGGCACCAATACCCAAGTATGAGGTAACAAAATGGCGAAAGTATATGCACTTTGGACTGTTCTAGAAAGCTAAATGTCGCCTACATCCGTCTGCACACGACTGCGACCCCGGGTTCGTGCATGATCCTCTTAATCATTGCCGCTCCGTCAGGCATGATCAGGTAAATTTTTTTGTAGGTGCAAGTTGCAGAAGGTCGGAATTTCGGAAGGAAGGAAGAAGTTCGGAATCATCGAACAATTCCTCAGAGCAACTCCCCGTGATACAGCCGATAGAGGATGCAGAGTGAAGCTACATCTCGGCGTTATTCCAAGGTGGACGCCTTGTTGTACTGTTTGAAACACTATGGCAGTCAATATTTCATCAAAATCAGTTCAGCAGTTTGAACGTGAAGAGGATACAAACATACAGACGGTTAGATATACAGACGCTTTGGCGGTCAACATATTTGTAGGTACTGGATGTCACCCGCAATTTATTAGCGCCAAAACTTTTAAAGCACGATTACCTATCGTACGTTTTCGGTAATAAAATTTTCCGGCATCCAAGGTATCTTCACACCAAATCTCATCTATATCGGTTCAGTGAGATAAGTGAGAAGTGGCAAAGTCTGAGAGACAGACAAAATTTCCCATGTAACGGATAAAATATATAAAATATAAATATTTGGATTTTATATTAATTCTTAATATAGCTTGAGACAGATATAATGAGTATGTTAATATGCTCTCAATATAAACTGCTCTCAAAATGTTGTAATTAGTAACACACAGTAGTGGTCATAAAACAAATATAGCTCGATAACATTCTTGAGCATTTAAAAGAATCATTTCATGTAATCATGAACACATTTTATTGCTACTGCATAGGAAAACACATTAATTTTATGTGTTACCATTTATCAAATGACATTACTCAACGGCTTCACCACAATATATACATAGTATACAGTAAGACCAACAGCATCCAAAATACATTTTTGGACGTCCGGGCGACGACTAATCGTATGAGAATGTCGCACAGTTTTATCACCGCGATCTTCAAGTCAAAGAATAGCCAGAAATGGTGCAAGACGCAAACGTGACGCAAACTCCGCACTGCGAATTTTAATTGCGCGAATTATTCATATAAATAATTTATCGCGAAATTTTCATCGCATTAGTGCGGATACTCTCATAAGATTCAATGCGTTACAGAAGTGTGAAAAAAATTCACGCGGTTCAAATTGCCTGCCGTGCCGACAGGCACTGCGAATTTGCGAATGTCTCTAATTCGTCGTACTTAGTAAATATTAATTCAGCAAAGTAAGACCACTGCTCAGTTACTCTATTGTATGATATCTATACTGTGGCTTCACGTTTTAAGTGCGACCGCACACCTGAGACACGACTGTAGTTAGACAGACTATCGCTTAGCAAAATGCACTAGATGCGCACATCTGAGACAAGACGTCTAATAGACAAAGTTGACTAATGCGAATCGCGACAAGTCTGACTAACGACTGTCGGCTTCCCTTTGAAATGTATGCAAGCGCGCACATCTACGACAAAACTGTCTAACCACAATAGACATAACTACCAGTAGTTCAACTGCAAAGCAAAGAGACGGACGGGACAGGTTTCAATATATTATATCAAATTCGTCGGGTTTCACTAAGATTATGAATGGAATGTGCCTCGCGCTGGCTGACATAATTCTGACAATTTTAATCACATGTGTCAAAACATAAACAATAATACGACCAAAAAGAGGAACTCGACCAGCGATCCAAGTACTATACTATACTATCTTTCCCGTCGAGTCTTTCCCGTTTATTAGGGTTCCGTAAGCAAAATGGCAAAAAAGGAACCCTTATAGATTCGTCATGTCTATCTGTCTGTCTGTCCGTCCGTCCGTATGTCACAGCCACTTTTCTCCGAAACTATTAGAGCTATACTATTGAAACTTGGTGAGTAGATGTAGTCTGTGAACCGCATTAAGATTTTGATGCAAAAATGGAAAAATTATTAAAAATTTTAGGGGTCCCTATAGATACAACTGAAACAAAAAAAAATTTTTTTCATCTAATCTATGCGTGTGGGGTATTTATGAATAGGTCTCCAAAAATCATATTGAGGTTTCTCATATCATTTTTTCTAACCTGAATAGTTTGCGAGAGAGACTCTTCCAAAGTGGTAAAATGTGTGGCCCCCCCCCCCCCCTCTAATTTCTAAAGTAGGGGCATGATAATTCTAAAAAAAATATATGATGTAGATTACTATAAAAACTACCAACGAAAATTGTTTTGAACGAGATCTAGCCAGTAGTTTTTTTATACGTCATAAATGGTAGACCTTAATCTAAATTTCATTAAATCGACTGAAATATAAAAATAAATCAAAAACATTTTAATTTTATAAAAATAAACCTTATTGCTGCTGCGGAACCCTTCATGGGCGAGTCCAACTCGCACTTGGCCGCTTTTTTTTTGAAGTTATTTTTATCCAAATGAGAACTTTTCTATCTATATCTATAAAATCTTTTAGAACTGCTCGCAATTTTAGTAAGTATTACGTAATACAACATTTTTTGTGCTTTTTAACAAACTTAAAAAAAGATTTCACGTCAATGCTAGTCGTTCAGAAGCCGGTATAGCTTTGCGAAAATGAGTGTATGATGTGATACTTAAGTAATGTAAGGTTGCAACAATTTCAACAAATTATCAAAGGTACATTCATTCGAAAGTACTTGAAAAACTTTCGGGGATAAAGCCTTAGTTGATCAAACAATAAATAGAACTTTCCTTTTAACAATCTTTCACTGTATATGGGGTGTACCCAATATTTCCGTTGTCTGCGCCGTTTTGCACGCATTACTAGGATGCTTATCACAGCAGCTTCGGTGAACTCCATTCTGCTACTGAATGAATATACAATTGTATGCATTGCGTCATCATAGTCAAGACAGTCTTGACTTAGGTGTGCGCCACATGCTAGACACAACTGTCTTTAGACTGTAGTTAGACTGACTTGTCTATGTGAAACAAGATTGTCTAACTTCAGTCGTGTCTCAGATGTGCGCTCTCTCTTAGAATTTAAATTAAGAAACTTATAGTCAGTGAAACGTAAATTTACTAGTAATAAGATAGACTCTACGTATATACTTATAATCATAGACAAGTGTATAAACCTGATGAATAGACAAAACTAGCACCAGATAGGGAATAGGTTCGACGACGCGTTGTGCGTGCTGCGTGTATCAAAATTTTCTGAATGACAAAATAGCTACTACTTACAATACTCGAAACTATGTAGAGCAGATATAGCGGGATCCTCCAAATCGTTTATCGCGCGAGAACCGTACATTTTTCCAGGACGAAAAGTATCATATTATGTCCTTTCCCGGGACTCAAAGTATACCCATACCAAATTTCAGCCAAATCGGTTGAGCGGTTTGGGCGTGAAGAGGTAACAGTCAGACAGACACACTTTCGTATTTATAATATTAAAGTATGGATAAATGCACATCAATAGAGGTGAGGCCCAAGCCCCCGTTGTTACATATTTATTATAATTTAACATTATTAACGCAAAACGTGGTTTGCAAATGAATACATCATCCGTTGATCGGGTGATAAAAAATTCTTCATAACACTTTAATATGCTTAAAACGGGCACCTTGCGGCGAATATTAATTAAACGTATATTAATAAGCTACTTAAGATATCTACAGCGCGTATAAAATTTATATTTTATGCATCATTTAATAAGACTGACGTCACTTTGACCTGTACATTAATCCACGTTTGATATGAAACTAATTTAGCTGACTCTAAAATAAATTAGTTGCTTTGAACGAAAACGCTGATATTTTGTAGTAGTAAAGTGGTATACCTAGAAGCTACTAACTAATACGCTACAAAGTACAAAGCGGTTATAGTCCAAGAGCCCAACACAAACAAGTAACAAGTGTACAACATCAGGGAGCTCACGTAATCAGTACACACTACACATGATCAATAACTTAGTTGCGTTATAAATCGATATAATCTGTTGGTGGTGATATCGCCAGCGCCACCGCTACTTGTGGTTCACTTAACTATCACCATGTGTTAGTAGTAGGAAGATACGTCTAAGCCTACTAATAAAATTGAAAAAAATATATAGAAAAGTGTTTCATAAAAGTGCTTAGTCAAAATGCATGGGATTTGACATCAAACTTCGCTACTGATATTGGCGAATGCATTTTGACTAGACGGCGAGTTATTTTACTTAACTGTAATTAAATGAAGAGTTTACATAGGTACGTGATACGTCCCATATTATATCATCTATCTTTTCATTAAATTAAAGTTTAATCGTCGTTAAATGTCTCTGATTGCGGCTGCAAGACGTGATCAAAGAACTTGCAATGCACTTGGTCTATTGCATTGTCTGAACGTAGTTTCACCATCGTCATGTCTACAGTTTCAAAGGTCTACGAACACGACGACAGCCACTCGCCGTAACTAAGCAACTACGCGTGAACGTAGGTGTTTACCTCCAGAGTAATAGAGTAAGCGGGATCTATATTATGCCATTAAAATTTCATCACACGCTCCCCGACTAACTGAACTTAACAGATTGCTGGGAAATAACAATCTTTTGGCACAATTTCAAAGTTTAAACACTCCATTAGACAAACTAGAGATTACGTAATGGTGGATTAGTTGAGTCGCTACTAGTTACAAAGCGAGTATCTTATTTAGTAGCATCTAACAGTAGCACCAAACAAGTACAAAGTCTAGCGAATGGCAATACAAAGTCTAGCTTTATAATATCATGCTGCTATTTAAATAAGACAAATTAGAGCCAACATTAACTCAATCACAACTATGACGTCTACGTCCATCTTAATAACGCTTAATTGTGGCATTCATGAAATATAGGCCGGAACGTTTAACGAGAGTCGGAGAGGACTCGACTCGAGTGCAAAAAGGTCTGTCGGGGCTCGCGGAGCGGGCAAACCGCCGCGCTTTTTGTCGCGGCAAAGCTCGGTGTCGCGACGACTACTTAAGTACGGCCTTCTCTAATTGGACGCCTACCTGTTGCTTTCCCCGCTTTTTTCATTTGCACTCTCGTCGACTTTTACGTGAACCGCTTTCTGATACAGTTTTTCTGTCGCAATAGAGGGAATTAACACCTTCACGAAATGTGGTAGTCGGACGCCAAAAAGGTATCCCTTTTGAATGGAATTTAAAATATTCCTTGGGACACGTTCGCGTGTTTCTCTCGCCGCAGAATGTCATTACATATTTGGCTTCGTATGCACGGACATGAGCAATATGATGAGTGATGAAAAAGTATTCAGACGAAACCTAAGTCGATTATTAAGCTTTTGTCAGCTTAGTCCTGACAGTTTAGCCAAAATAAATTAGTGAGAAAATGTTTTGTCCTTCGTTCTCCTATTCTTCGTAGTATATGGCAAGCTCTGCTAAGCTGCAGGAGTCATTACACTAATACACATACAATAAGAATATTACTATCAGCTATTGGAATAGGTATTGACCTATATCAAAAGTACATTTCCCATACCGAATGTGAAATTACAAATAATTTGGGTGAATTTAAGGGACAGGGACCCACACAATGGGTAATCTGGCAGGTCACCGTACACCATGGTGATCGGTTATTTCGGAACGTCTTTCAAATCATTACCGCTCAGTAGAGCGTGACGCAGTGCGCGCGATCAAGTGCGCGACACGAAAACTGAGAGGCGACAATATCCGAGTAGAAGCGACACGGATAACTAACTCTACACAGACATAATATAATTTCTGTGTAACTCTACATTGCTGCAGAACATAATACATTCGTGTTTTTTTTTTTTTTTATCTATTTATTAAGGGGTTTTGTCGGTGACCGACTATGCCACCCCCATGAAACAAAACAACATAAAATCACAACATCAGATACTTAAATACTACTTACAATAAAATCAAAATAAATGTCAAGCAAAATTCGGGCCTCTCTTGAATGAGGTGAGGATAACAAACTATTGCAAACTCCTATGTTACCCAAAAGATCACGACTAAGACTACTACGTCGAGATCACATTCGTGTTTGAATATGAGAGATTTATCCATTTTTTTCCAGAAAGCTTTGCCTCTCAAAGTGAGGCAAATCTTTCTGAAAAATTGAGATCAGTATTTTAGAGATGTTGAGTCATGAAAAAAAAACTGCAATATACTTAAATACTGAAGATGACAATATGAGTAAACTCAACACTTAACTACTAATTAAAATACCGTTTTTGGTTTTACAACTTCTCTACACGTCTTCTTCTCGACGGCTGTCCTTAGTGATCACGGGCAATCAAATACGAATATAGTTACAAGTTTGTGGTCGCCTGTATTAGTCCATCATAGGCCAAAGGCCGCATCAGACCTACTAATATTAGAAACGTCCCATCTACAGTATCTACTCTTCGGCCGGGACGGTCCGACGCGTACGGCGATTCTCCACGCGCCTCCGTGCGACCGATACGGCCGGAAACCCAGTGACAACACAACAAAAACTCACATTCATTCATGCTTTTTTCCCACAACCACTTGACTACGAACAGGTTCCCGATACTCATTACGATCGGATTGTTTAAAATCTTCGGGCTTAGGACGGTGAAATTCGAACCGATTTCTTGGGCTTTGACTCATGCTGCATGCTTTGTTATGATGCAAGCTGTAACAGTTACGTAAAGTCTTAAGTTATTTAGGTTTTCTGCTTAATGTAGAGACTTAATTAAAGTTTTAGTTTAAGATAAAAGTCGTAATTTTGTACCTAGTACGTAGTCAACTAGTACTTCTTTTAACAAGACAAATAAGAAAGCTATTGAAAACATTGACAGTTTCTGCTTACCAAGATTTTGCCATTGCATAGAGATTCTTCAAAATATTTTAACATACACTGAACTGGAGTTGACTGTTACAACAGCTGCAGATCTAATTTAACTACGCATTTATAGGTGAATATGCTCACGCACGTTTCATCAGCTGACATGCTAAGCCATTTTCATGATATAATAATAATAATAATATCTATGGACGCTTCACACAACGTCAGTCTGGCCCCGTGGTAAGTACCTGAAGGACTTGTGTTACGGGTACCAGACAACGGAAATATATTTAATACTTTTATACTATACATATATTTAAGATTTTTATTATATGATAAATATATTTAATACACATCCATGACCAAGGAACTTTGAAAACTTTTTGTTCCGTCGGCGGGATTCGAACCTCCGGCTTAAGCTAACGTGCTATCCACTGAGCCACAGAGGTCGTCAAATTTTCATGATATTAATATTCCTGGTCAATATTGTTTGACTTTGACGATAAATACCACTAGGTCATATACGAGGCTTGTAAAGGGTCATAAATGCTCTCTAAATAAAGAAAGCCTCCATTTTCCAGCTCTCAAGACATTCCATACTTTCAACTTTCACATTAATAAAGGACACTCGAACGTCAAATCTGTTATTTGTAGACAACGGAGCATGATATACGCCATCGACGTTTAGATTTAGATGATTACAGTACACGATAGAGTCCTGTTATACAGCCAGAACAAAACGTATGATGTATGCAGTCGGAGATCCGATCTATAGGAAAGTGGGTCGCGCTGCATCGTCAGAGCACGCCGCCGCAGGATAGTTACAGTTCGCACGAAATTAATAGTAAATAGGTTGAGGAAATGTTAGGTATATCTAAGTGTTTATTTTAAAAATAGGTCTTTTATGAGTAAAAATATACACAATCCAATGTAAATACCCATGCCATTGGGTAGAAACTGTAGAATAAGTCACAGATATAGATCAAGTCATGTTTCTATTATCTTTTTAGGGTTCCGTAGCCAAAATGGCAAAAAAGGAACCCTTATAGATTCGTCATGTCTGTCTGTCTGTCCGTCCGTCCGTCCGTATGTCACAGCCACTTTTCTCCGAAACTATTAGAGCTATACTATTGAAACTTGGTAAGTAGATGTAGTCTGTGAACCGCATTAAGATTTTGATGCAAAAATGGAAAAAATATTAAAAATTTTAGGGGTCCCCATAGGTACAACTGAAACAAAAAAATTTTTTTTTCATCTAACCTATGCGTGTGGGGTATCTATGGATAGGTCTCCAAAAATCATATTGAGGTTTCTCATATCATTTTTTTCTAACCTGAATAGTTTGCGAGAGAGACTCTTCCAAAGTGGAAAAATGTGTGTCCCCCCCCCTCTAATTTCTAAAGTAGAGGCATGATAATTCTAAAAAAAAATATATGATGTAGATTACTATAAAAACTACCAACGAAAATTGGTTTGAACGAGATCTAGCCAGTAGTTTTTTTTATACGTCATAAATAGTAAACCTTAATCTAAATTTCATTAAATCGACTGAAATATAAAAATAAATCAAAAATATTTTAATTTCATAAAAATGAACCTTATTGCTGCTGCGGAACCCTCCATGGGCGAGTCCAACTCGCACTTGGCCGCTTTTTTTCTGAGGTATAAGGGCATACAATCTTTCCCGAAAAAACTGACAATGTAAATGTAAAAGTCAAAACTATTCCCAAATTAATTCAAACCCCTAACTGACCTACACGTCGCCTTCATAACCTTTCATTACCCAATTCATTTAATATCAATTATTGTGAACCTTTCGTCCGTCCTAGGGGATCCTTGGAAAACGTTGGAATATTCCGGCATACCGACATGCAAGTCGGTCGTTAGGACGTTGCATGTCTACGTGAAGTTTGGTCGTTGCTTAACTTTTCGTTGTTTGATCAAGGTACTCGCTGTAGCTACATCTACGAGTGTTTTGTCGCAAAATAGTAAATAATTTTAAGAAGCAATGGAAAAGGCTTTCTGCATTTTATATCATTATCCTGACTATCATAAAAGTCAATGAGTGGAGAGCAATAACTTCTTTGGAGAGCCATTATTTAATTTTTCCCCCGCATTACTTCGTTGCGTTGCGAATTGCGATGCGTCGTGTAGTGTACCGCAACGCTCTGGGGAGTTGTAGACTAATATTAAGACAGTAATTCCTCCTATCAACAAGAGGCAACATAATCACAATGTTTACTATATAGGGTACCGCTGTATGACAAGCTACATTCTGTCTGAGTCTACCAAATACCCTGGCGACTGGATTGCTCGTGCCACACCGTCCAGATTAATTCCACCTTGAAGTTCCATCACGGGTGACCCTATTGCCGTTAGCATAAAAGTGATCTTAGAGGCAAAATAACTATGAGCGTTGTGAACAAGATAAGCAACAGGAGGCACGATCGCCCCCGCAGCCTGCGCCGTTTTGACGTGGCATGATTTGTGCCACGATCAATCTGCACTTTATTACCTAGCGGGACTAGTGAATTAGAGCTTGTAAACGCGAGGTGCAATGTGAAACAGATATGATGAGCAGACAGGAACTATTAATTAGCGATGAAACAGTTATGTTCTAACTTTTATTACATGATACTTTCCGCAAGATTTTTTAACTAGGATAGTTCCGAACCGACGCGGCGTCGCGGAGCCTTGGTAGGTCGTAAGCATGTATACGGAATCATCCAAATGAGTTACTTACTATTGTGGAACTTTAAATTTGATAAGGGGCAGTAAACATAATATATTTATAGTAACCATCGAATTTTATATAAAAGTAAGAAG
The DNA here is from genome assembly GCA_905404155.3 of Plebejus argus. Lineage (NCBI taxonomy): Eukaryota > Metazoa > Arthropoda > Insecta > Lepidoptera > Lycaenidae > Plebejus > Plebejus argus. The sequence goes on along the minus strand of FR989941.1, from coordinate 8,364,591 downwards.
TATTATTATTCTTTCACCCAGCTTCATATTGGGTTGTTAACGCGAATTACCTCAGTGTATTTCATTGTTAATTTATTTATTACAAATTTCAACGCAGTATCAAAATATTAATCTCAATCTTCGCTTCAAATAACTCAATTCTCGAACCAATTCATTCTCGGATATACAGACGTGCTACTAGTATTTCTTAAGCTTTATAAAACTTCACGATCTATTAATCATAGCGACAAGATGAATCTGAAAGCGACCTATTCGTCGCTCCGCTGTCCCTTTGGGCTCTGATACCATTTCACTCCACCACTAACCCACTTACGTTTTTACGTTTATAAGACAAATGTACGTGATTAATAAAAATTATAACGGTGCTGAGTTGAAATCAAAATGTTTTATGATTCTTCATTTTCACATTTCGCAAAAAAATACCATTTTAACAGTGGTTAAGTATATAATATAATAAACGTATATAATAAACTTGCACTTCCAAAAGTTAGAAATATGAGGCATAAAATCTAAAAGAATCTAGACAAAATCATTTGTTTAACTGTTTGTATAACGGTCTCATGAACATGAATAATTATACTGTCAATACAAAGACGAACAGTACACTGTTGGGACTGCAATATTTCGTATAACAAATGTAAAACAAATGCGAAAAGACAGAATCACAGATACCAGTTACTGCCGATCAATTGCTACCACAGACATAGGGATAAGAGAAAGGATTGAAAAATAGCGTCAAAGAGAAAATATTAACAGTGGCTAGGATATGGGATACAATTCTCTTGAAAGAAGGAAAACTATAGAGAAAAGATTGAGAGATAGCGTCATGGAGCTAATAATTCTCTTTAAAGAAAAACTATCTAGGTACACCGTACAATTCATCGACAAGCATCAGCTCTGAACTAAAATAGACAAAAATGGCTATATAATTTTATTTTATTTTATTTTATTTTATTTTATTTTATTTTATTTTATTTTATTTTATTTTATTTTATTTTATTTTATTTTATTTTATTTTATTTTATTTTATAATATTTGGGTGGCTTACAGCTAACTACAGTGAAATAAACTATATGTGATGGTTTACAAAAAGCCAATTAAAAGCCTCCACAAGTAGCTCGTTAATTAAAACTAATAACAAAAGAAGCAAGGTTAGTAAAAACTTAGGTACTAGTTCATAACGGTGATGGATGGAGTTAGTGATACACCATGCAGAATAATTCACAATAGGCGCTAACGTTATATTTCTATGTTATAACTAGTTTTATTATTCGTAGGTTAAAACGATAATACATACAACGACCACTCTAGGTATTGCCAACGATTTGTGACTATAATATAACTGTAGTAATACTAATGTAATATAAAAGTATAGTATAATAGCGACTCCCAGCTACGACTACACTTACAGTCAACACATAGCTGGAACCGTCACTGATGTTTTTTCAGAAAAGCGGTATTAATAGATGCTAGGCTGCTATTAAAGAGATCAATGTTAGGATCCGATTTTATGAGCTGATTAAGCACCTTTGATGATCTGAGTAGGAACGAATTTTGTCGATATCTAGTGTGAGCGTATGAAATGTGTAGAATATTTCTGATACGAGAGTGACGTGACGGAACATTTAATTCGAGCTTGGATAACAGTAATAATGCGATAGCCTTGTCTATTTCTAGAGAATGATTTTATAGAACAGTCTGTCTTTTCTCTATATATCTTTAATTGCAATAGTTCGCAGCGGCATTCTCTACAGCAGCAGTACAGGTTCCCCGGCCTACAAATTCTTTAACTTGAAATATACTTTATTTGATTCAGACGAACGCAGGAAGTTATGGATATTTTATTGTTGATAGTACTATACGTAAATCTTTCCGCTGCTACCGATTTAACTGTAACTATCAATAATATTTTATTTGCTACAATATTTATTAGTTTATTTTACTTTACTAGATTATATTTCTCCTCTATAAGCGATGGTAAACTATTTCCGCCTTAGTTTTAATTTCATTACGTCCAGAAATTATTGCCTATCTGCCTAACGATTGAAAATTTGTCAATGTATTTGTTACTTCTTTATGATGAAATTTGGTATGGAGTTGAAACTAATTTATTTATAAAAGTTTTCTGAAATTATGTAAAGCATTGGTATAAGTCCCATTCCTCGGGTGATGATTCATAAATCCACATGGCGATATATTGTTCGGAACAAAAATTAAAACTGCGATTAATCACACGACGCGGTAAAGGTAACGCTATAAAAGTACGTACTACACTAATTATTAATGTTGCATACGTTTATTTAGTACTGGTATTGTCGAAGCGAACAACACGCCGGTAATCAAGCATTCGATTAGCTCAGTACAAACGTTTTATGGCGTACACAATAACCCTGTTTCCATTACTTTTGTCTAGGGTTGCCAACCTTCTCAAATTTTAACAAACTTATCCGAAAACAACCTAAAAATAACAACGCAGTCTAACAAGAAACTTACTAGATATTTACTATGTGTGTAAAACTTTTATGTCCTCAGCAACTTAATATTAATACAGTGCAGAGGAGAACATTATTAACAAAGTTCCGCCAGCCCTAGTTGTATGTTCTGAGACTAACAAACAGTTCCTCTTGGGTCAACATTAACTATACTGAGCTAAAGTTGGAGTCCAGTGTAAATAAATACATAAAGTTAGACAAGACAGGTGTAGGCAATTAAACAAGTTGTAGGATTACCCCGGTGCTGAAGATTTCTTAGCCAACTGTTTTATGAGACGATTTAATAGGTAGGTTGCAGTTTTAAAATCTTTGCTGTTGCTAAGTTAATTATTAGAATTACATTTTATTCTGCTTTACTACATAATATGAAGAAAAGTTGCCGGCCATTATCTTCTTCAGTTTAAGGCAGACATTCTAGATCTATAAGATGATTTAATACATGCATTTAATAATATAGTAGATAATCTATACATATAATAAAACTGTAGAAATGTGAATTCTGTACATTAAAGATATTCAAAAAATAATAAGCAGGGGGTGTTACTACATCGCTATAGAAGCCAAAACTGTGGTTAGTTTTTTGTCTGTCTGTCTGTCTGTCTGTCTGTGTGTTTGTTCCACTATCACACGAAAACTACTGATCCGATTTGAATGCGGTTTTCGCAAATATATTTGTCTTCTTCCAACTTAACATCTGGTGTATAAAAATTCCCCCCCCCCCCCACCCCTCTAAGGGGACGAAAGAGGGGGTTAGATTTTGTATCAAACTTTTGCTTTAACACGAAAACTACTGATCCGATTTGCATACGGTTTTCGCAGATATATTTGCCTTCTTCCAACTCAACATCTGGTGTATAAACTTTCCCCCCTACCCCTCTAAGGGGACCCAAAAGGGGGTCAGATTTTGTATCAAATTTTTTTTAATGGACTTACGTCATATTATTAACTGTATTTTCCAACTTAACATCAGTTTCCCCCCCTTCCCCTCTTAGGGGACAAAAGTGGGGGGGTAAGATTTTGTATCAATTACTGATGAAGTAGAAATACTTTAAATGGCAAAACAACGTTTGCCGGGTCAACTAGTTAAATAATATAGTAGAGAATTATCAACAATTTTATTTTAGTGCTATTGTTGAGTATCAGCTTAGTGCGAGGTCGGGGCGTTTCGGTAGTGGGTGAAAAAAAAAATACCTAGATCCAACCAGCCCCACCAATCCCACTAAAACATGCCAAGAAATATGCATACTTTATACGCAAAACATAGAGCTGCATAGAACATCCAAAATGCAATTCACCCTTATTTATTATGAAAGCGCCTCCGAGGATTATCAGGCGATTCGTGTACTCGCTATCCATAACAGATGCGATTGAAAACCGTAAATATCTGGTGCACACGTGACAGATCGCACCCGTGTTGCTGCACAACGATAACACAGGCATAAGTTAGTTTGTCTAGGTAAATAAAGTAGTAGGCATCCATCAATTAATAACAAATCGCCAATTGATTATGTATGGTTTATTATGGAACTTTGCGACTGCTTTGAACTATTTTCAATGGGCACAGTATTAAAAGTTGTACACAACGACCTCTGACAAAGTATTACTACGAATGTAAATTGTTTTCGAGATTCACTGAAACCAATTCACGGGATCTGCAATAAAAATCCTCATTCCGCGAATCGACCACGTTCGATTGTTTGACTATAACATATAAACTACGTCACCGATCCAATTTCGGTGAAATTTAATGTAAATGCATGAGTTTTCCGCTGCCACTCGTACAATCAGTGTCGAGAGCTGACATTTGCATATGCGACCGTATTAGCGACTAGCGGGTTCGACAAAAGTAAACGCGACTAAATACTCGATAATTTTGAATCGATATTCGACACCACGCTCGGAGAGTCTCACTCTACAGCGAAAACTTCTTCAGCTTAGCCTGTACTTTAAATCTCACCAAAAACATACCTGTTAAAACGGGGCCAAGTTCCTATTCACTAATTGTTCGCCTTAAAAAAGAGTTGAAATCCAATTCAATGCCAAGTTTAGATGCACTTCCAAATCGATCATAATCATCTTCATCAACAGCCTGATCCTAAATACTTCTAAATTTGAACTTGGCAGGTTAATTTAATCACATAGATATCTTATATTTAAATTTAAAAATTATACATTATCAAGTGCTACTAGCATGAATACCTGCCAAGTTCAAATTTAGAAGTATTTAGGATCAGGCTGTTGATGAAGATGATTATGATCGATTTGGAAGTGCATCTAAACTTGGCATTGAATTGGATTTCAACTCTTTTTTAAGGCGAACAATTAGTGAATAGGAACTTGGCCCCGTTTTAACAGGTATGTTTTTGGTGAGATTTCAATACTTTTTTTAAGGAATCATACCAATTTGTTTCTTTCCTCCTCATCTTATTTCAGTGTACTTACTTGTACATATTAATTTTTATCTCAAATTCATAGATGAGCCGACTCACGCTTGACCAATTACTCAAATTTCTTAAATTTTTGTTAATCTACATATAACAAACAACCTGTGTGCCAAATTTCATAACGCTACGACAACTGGAAGTGGCCTAGAGGTTTTGATTACCGATTTTTATCTCAAATTCATAGATGAGCCGACTCACGCTTGACCAATTTCTCAAATTTCTAAATTTTTTGTTAATCTACATATAACAAACAACCTGTGTGCCAAATTTCATAACGCTACGACAACTGGAAGTGGCCTAGAGGTTTTGATTACCGATTTTTATCTCAAATTCATAGATGAGCCGACTCACGCTTGACCAATTTCTCAAATTTCTTAATTTTTTGTTAATCTACATATAACAAACAACCTGTGTGCCAAATTTCATAACGCTACGACAACTGGAAGTGGCCTAGAGGTTTTGATTACCGATTTTTATCTCAAATTCATAGATGAGCATACTCACGCTTGACCAATTTCTCGAATTTCTTAATTTTTTGTTAATCTACATATAACAAACAACCTGTGTGCCAAATTTCATAACGCTACGACAACTGGAAGTGGCCTAGAGGTTTTGAAGCCGACTCACGCTTGACCAATTTCTCAAATTTCTTAATTTTTTGTTAATCTACATATAACAAACAACCTGTGTGCCAAATTTCATAACGCTACGACAACTGGAAGTGGCCTAGAGGTTTTGATTACCGATTTTTATCTCAAATTCATAGATGAGCCGGCTCACGCTTGACCAATTTCTCGAATTTCTTAATTTTTTGTTAATCTACATATAACAAACAACCTGTGTGCCAAATTTCATAACGCTACGACAACTGGAAGTGGCCTAGAGGTTTTGAAGCCGACTCACGCTTGACCAATTTCTCAAATTTCTTAATTTTTTGTTAATCTACATATAACAAACAACCTGTGTGCCAAATTTCATAACGCTACGACAACTGGAAGTGGCCTAGAGGTTTTGATTACCGATTTTTATCTCAAATTCATAGATGAGCCGACTCACGCTTGACCAATTTCTCAAATTTCTTAATTTTTTGTTAATCTACATATAACACCTTCGACGACCTCTGTGGCTCAGTGGATAGCACGTTGGTAGCTAAAGCCGGAGGTCGCGGGTTCGAATCCCGCCGACGGAACAAAAAGTTTTCAATGTTCCTGGGTCATGGATGTGTATTAAATATATTTATCATATAATAAAAATCTTAAATATATGTATAGTATAAAAGTATTAAATATATTTCCGTTGTCTGGTACCTGTAACACAAGTCCATCAGGTACTTACCATGGGGCCAGACTGACGTGGTGTGAAGCGTCCATAGATATTATTATATTATTATTAACAAACAACCTGTGTGCCAAATTTCATAACGCTACGACAACTGGAAGTGGCCTAGGAATTTTGATTATCGGTCAGTGAGTCAGTGCCAAAATTAGCTATTTTTACAAGGAAATATTTCAGGATCTAACAAATCTATATGTATGAAATTTGGTATATTGCGTAAGTACTAGTATATAATTAGGTAGGTAAAATTTTATCTTTGCTCTCGCAATAGGCACTGAGATACAAGGGGGTCAAAAGTGCGTCGAAACCGTTCGTGTAAATAGTGCACGGCATGCGCGCGGCCTGCTGGAACTTGGCCGCGCACTCCGTGCGCTTTGATAAGTTAAAATTCACAGACATAGGTCATGAGCTATGTCTGTGGTAAAATTGTATATCTATAAATCTATTTTTCGGCTATGGGTGAGAGTGCTTTAATTAAATTTAGAACATAGTCTTTTGAGAAAAAAAAAACGAACGTGATGCCAAAACAGGTAAACACAAACATTTCCTTTTAAAATTAACTATTAAGATGTAGTAGCAGTTATGTATATTCGTTTATTAGCTATCAAAACTAGTTTAAGGAAATATTAACCAATTATTTTTTACAATACCTACACCTAACAAGACCCACTATTCATAGCTAATTAGTTTGTAGACCATAAACAAATGCCAGTTACGCCAAAAACTATAAAAATATCATCATTAGAACAAGGCCTCAATTACTTGGTCAAAACTAATTGCTTCAATAAAATGATGATAAAGCCACTAAGGCCAATTAACAGGTCCATTATAATATCAACTTCCTACCATCATTTATTATTATTACTATATTACTAGATGACCTGGTGAACTTTGTATCACTTACCTCCTAAATATAAATCGATTTACCTGTTATAATTTTTAGCAAGACTAACAAAATTTTGAATTCATTTTTTTTAAGATCGAATTGACATAGTTCATTTTTATCTTTAGATCAGATGAACAATCAATAATCATGATTGCCACCATGATTACGATTCTGTCAATCGCATGCAAAACGACGATCATGCGTTCAATATAGATTTTGGTCCATCATGTACCAAAAAGGCAGCAGCTAATAATATAAAAATTCTCGTGTCACTGGCCACAGGCCACAGTGTTTGTATGCGAAGTTGCGAACTCCTCCAAAATGGCTCAACCGAGTATGTACTAAGATGTTGATTCCTAGGAAGATGGCGAACCTAAGTAATTTGCTCGTGTTAAGTCAAACCCATCCCACCGATCACAGCTAACATTGAATTGACATAAGCCGACCAAACGACGTAGGTGTGTCAACTGTCTAGGAACCAATTTCCTCGGTGGTACATTCATCAGGCCAGACTCCTGAGAAATAGGATTTATCTACTTTTTATATTGATACTAGAAATAATTGACATGGCAAAACAACGTTTACTGGGTAAGCTAGTCATATTAATATAAAGTAAATGTAAACATCATTGCATTGGGAAGCTCAACGCAACATGCGATTTATTGGCTTAACATTTAAATGACAAGATTTATTTCGAATTAATTCTGATTTAAAATTCTACACACATATTTTAGAATGTTACTTTGTATACAACTTTAGTAGCCTCAAATTTTTATATTTTACAACTGTCTTCTTTCGATTTATCAATACTAATATTAAATCAATACGCTTAACAAAGTTACTGGATGTAAAACTTTTAGATACAAATACTTTTAACTAAGTATTTAGGATGCGTTTGATGTTCTACTTACATTCCATGATTAACTTTTATTTAGCAGAATCAACCCTACTACTTATTACTATTTACTTATTTTTTTGGAACAAATAAGATACTCTTCTGCAAATAAAAATATCCTTATCCTCATTTCAAGGTCCTTGAGTAACCAATTAAGTTATCGCCAGGAGTTATGCTCTGACATGGTAGTTAAGAGTGTTTTATCTTTATGCCTCGGCCTACTCATTAGCGTTATCTCGAGATAAACTACTACAGCTCTATTAGCTCGGCAAAAACTTACTCCTGTGTATGTTATCATGCGACTAAATTGGCTCACGAGAGTATCGATTTTGCTCCAATTTGTTACCAATTTGATGTTTGGCGTTCGAATATTTCTAAACGTCTTGGAATTATAATATTATATTTTTCTGATAATGTGTTACGACACGTAAAAATATTATGTAGGATAATCTGAGCGAACTAATAATGCGAGATTTATTCGTTTCAATTATTATTCGTTGTATAAATAATGCTTGTTATGAATCACGTCAGCTCTAGCTATTATCTTTTCTGATTTTTTCAAGCCTTATTATTAGATTAAAAAAGCTAATTAATAATTATTATCAGCTTTTTAGGGATTATAGTTTCGGTCTGTCCGTCCGTCTGTCCGTCTGTCCGTCTGTCTGTCTGTCCGCGGTTTTGCTCAGAGACTATAGGACCTACAAAGCTGTAATTTGGCACGAATACACATATTAATAATGCCGACAAAATGGTACATAAAATATTTAAAAAATATTTTTTTTTATGGTACCTCCCCTACACATCAAGCGGGGTTGAATTTTTTTTTTCGCGCCCACCCCATCGTGTGGGGTGTCGTTGGATAGGTTTTTTAAAAATATTATGAGTATTCATAGATCATTTTCCGATTTAGGGATCTATTTGTGAAATATTAAGTTTTAAAGTGGAAAAAATCGTTAGAGTCTAGTGTCCCCCCCTTCTACCAGCTAAACGGTTGCTTCTGAAAATGTGAAAAAATTCACGGGAGTAGGAAATATGCTGAATTTAAAAGGAAAACTATCACGGCTAAGAAGACTTCATAAGTTATTGAGTAATAGTCGATCAACTAAAAAAAATGTATTCGGCGAAGTTTAAAGGAACTTTTCGTTCAAAGTCCTTTGAAAGTAACTGAGATGATGTTGTTAGTAGTATAAAACATGTTATGAATGTACATTCATTGACTATACAAAAATTTTCAAATACTAGCGGTACTACGGAACACTATATTGCGCGTGGCCCGACACGCACTTGGCCGGTTTTTTTTAAAGTAAAACCTATTGAAATTTTTTTACTACAACAGCCTGTTAATACATCACGTCATATTCAGAATCCTTTGACGCGTTACCGACATGTACTAATTAGTCGCTAACTATCCAGATGCTGCATGGTAGCTTATGATCTTGGATGTCATCTGGTATAGCAAATGTTTGAGTGCGTGCCGGCTATCACGACTTGCAGTGCTTCACTCTTATGTTACAGCATCTGCTCTCACACGCTCTCAACTTTTTACGCAGTAATTCGAGTATGCAAAAACTTTTTTGGGGCGACTTAAAAAAATAGTTTTTCAATCTTTATGAACTCGCCGATGAAATATAATGTGCATCTTATTTTGTCTTTTGGGTTTTGTCAGTGAAAATATTAATTTTACCCCCTGCATATTATCAAGTGCAGGGTGGAGGTTTTAGGGGAAAAGAGAACGAAATAGTTCCTTCCCCGAAAAACCACACTGAATAATATATTTGTGCTATGTATACTTTAAAGAACTTCGAGCTTAGCTTTACAAAGCTAAGCTCGAAGTTCTTTAAAGTAAAAGTAATAATAATCTTTAAAGTAAAATAAAGTCTCCTAGATACATTTATATTATAAATCCAGAAAATTATAATATTCTAAACCAGTTCGTTTACATTTAATAGCAGTAAAATAAATGATTTATAAGCGTCCGAAGATAAAACAGGCCGCATACGCGACCAATCACATATCAATTTAATTTGATTAGTTTAAGGAGCACTTACTGTCGCTTGTTAGTTGTTACGTCGATCATTGAAAGCCTGATATGAGAGTAGCCCTAATTGATTCTATGAATGTTATGAATTGTATGAACGAGCAGCCGTTGGATTATGCAATGTTAGACACGCATTACTTGAGAGATAGCAAGAAATTTAACCCAGGGTTAACTTTTCTCAGTCTGCGGAAGCAGGCCAACATAAAATAAGCAATTCAGCCTTTTGGTCAAATGCTTAAATAATATACCGTACGCTGGCGATGCTCGCCCTCTAGTTGGCTGGCAGCGCTCGGATCGGTTACTCGACGTCACTCGGTATACGTGAGCCATTTTGTTTTCAATTTCGTTTTTCCTAATTGTCTAGAAACTGTGACCTAATTTAAGTTGTTTGAGAATTTACTTGCCATTAATTGTAAGATTTAACGTTAAGATGTTCTTGTTCTAACTGAATTTGATAATTATGTGAATAAAGATAAGTTTTTGTATTTTTGGTATATTGGTTTCATTTATTTCCGCTTTTAATTGCTAAAATCAGAAGTGGGATAAAGGATTCATTGCCCACATGCTTAGTGGAATTGTATTTTCTTTGTATCGCGAACAGCAAGTAATTCTCAAACTACCTTCATTTTTATTTTTTTGTCTTTTCTTTCTTTGTTTTGCTTATTTGTGTAGTGCATTAAAGTGTATTGTGTTAATACCGGTCTAATGCCGTGAAATGCGTGTCGTTCGCTAAATCAAAGTGGCTCGCGTAATCGAGATTCTTTCGGTCCTCGCGAGAAGCGCGTACGTAAGCGTCGCGGTAGTTGCAATAAATTGTGTTCGTATTCCTGTACAAGTAGCGATGATCGTTCACCGTAAGTGCAGTTCGCCGCTCGCGTAGTATTTTACGACGAGATAGATCGCCTCGGAAATCCCGTCGCTCATGTCGAAGTATAGGTCTCGTAGGGAGTCTAAAAGCCGTGACCGTTCGCACGAGACGCCGTCGCTCCGTCGAGTACAAAACAATCACGGCCCGCCGCGATTAGGCACAGCGATGATAGGAACGGTACAACAAAATACGCTTGTTGACGACGCTCGTAATACCGCGGACTCGGTTTTATGCTGTTCAGAAGCTAGTAGCCTCACGCAAGCGATTGTATCTACGCTAGGCTGTGCGTCCGCCGCACTCGCATAATTATTTTGCGTTCGCCGAAGCCAGGTAACCATGATAGGGAAATTAAATGCTTTACTTGTAACCAACGGGGACATATTATTTGTGCGCCATTATAGTTGTATGCGACGTATCGAATTTTGATAGATAGTGGAGCGCTCAACGTTTCGTTAATTTGAGCCGCCATACAAAAACAGATTCCGTACCAACCTACATTTTGGTATAGCGTACTTAAAGGTATCGGTAATAAGGAATTTCCACCTTGTATTTTAGTTACAATGTAGGAGATGGCATTGAGCTAGTCCGCAAAGTGCTTAGAACTTTAACTAATGCGGGGTTCTCTATAAATTCGCGCAAATGCTAATTTTTTTTGTTACTGAGGTAGAATACCTTGGTAGGATTGTAAATGTCGTATAATTAAGGTCAGGTAAGGCCGAGCCCACGAAAATTTGGGGCTTTCGTCAACACAAAACCTCCAGAGAATGTGAAACAACTGCGGCAACTGCTAACTTTGGCCGCAACTCCGCTTCTCATCAGGTAAATATTATTCAGGAACCTCGTAACTGGGCCCACCTCTCTACAAAGTGACGAGGAAACCTTGAACTTACCCCAGAAGTTGCAGTACGGCGCTCTGGATACGAATAGGTATGTTGCTCGTGATGATCCGGGTGGAAACCAACCACAGGAAAACTTCATGGGCGGATACACTGCGGAAGCTGCAGCTTGTCATTAACGTGACAAAACACAAAACTACCCAGACATCACTAATCTTCTTATAGGAATCGAAGCAGCTACCCCAGCCATGTCCTGGTCCGGGACGTTACTGTTGAGGGCCAGTCACTAAACAGGGAGGCGCTCTGGGAACTCTCCAGAAGCAGAGCTCGAACTTCTGGAAAGAAATCAAACTGAACAAGATGGGCGTGACAATCAACAGTGAAAAGCAACACGCGAGTTTCGAATTGATGACCTTGTGTGCGTAATTAAAACTTCTCGGTATACTCCACAGGAAAGCTAGTCTCTGGGATGCGAGAACCCTACTGTTCGCTGTTGGCGCCTTCTATGCGTGCGCCTGCGCAACTGCAAAGTTGCGAAACGTCGCGACTACAGCGCCACGCGGTGGCGACACGTCGCAGCGCCACGCGGTGGCGACACATCGCGACTACAGCGCCACGCGGTGGCGACACGTCGCGACTGCAGCGCCACGCGGTGGCGACACGTCGCAGCGCCACGCGGTGGCGACACATTGCGACTGCAGCGCCACGCGGTGGCGATACATCGCGACTGCGGCGCCACGGGATGGCGACACGTCGCGACCACAGCGCCACGCGGTGGCGACACGTCGCAGCGCCACGCGGTGGCGACACATCGCGACTACAGCGCCACGCGGTGGCGACACGTCGCGACTGCAGCGCCACGCGGTGGCGACACGTCGCAGCGCCACGCGGTGGCGACACATTGCGACTGCAGCGCCACGCGGTGGCGATACATCGCGACTGCGGCGCCACGGGATAGCGACACGTCGCGACCACAGCGCCACGCGGTGGCGACACGTCGCAGCGCCACGCGGTGGCGACACATTGCGACTGCAGCGCCACGGGATGGCGACACGTCGCGACCACAGCGCCACGCGGTGGCGACACGTCGCAGCGCCACGCGGTGGCGACACATTGCGACTGCAGCGCCACGGGATGGCGACACGTCGCGACCACAGCGCCACGCGGTGGCGACACGTCGCAGCGCCACGCGGTGGCGACACATTGCGACTGCAGCGCCACGCGGTGGCGACACATCGCGACTGCAGTGATACGTGGTGGCACGTCGCGACTGCAACGCCGGCGGCGATACCTCGCTGCCGCTTTCTTTGAAAGTGTGGTTTTTCTTTTTTTATTATGACATGCGAACGTCGTGCCTCTGTCATGGGATTAAGCGAACGTCGTGCCTCTGATCCATTTGTACTGAGATAGACATGCGAACGTCGTGCCTCTGTCATGGGATTAAGCTAACGTCGTGCCTCTGTTCCATTTGTATTGAGATAGCTAACGGCGTGCTTCCTCTCTTTACTAGTTTAAAATTTAGTGTAAAGCAACCGAGATGATGCAATTGAATTGACTGCAGCGATTCTGTTATATCATCACGGATTTATTAGACGCAGACCTGGCGGTCGCAGTGCTGGTTTACCTTCACGAGGAAAACTTGTACAAGTTAAAGTGTTTATGATTGGGACATTTCGCATGAGATGTACGCACGTTTGTTGAAAGAGAAGTGTCTTAGCTAATGTTGTGTTAGTTTGATGAACGAGGGCCTCGCAAGAGTGATGAATGGAAGAATAGGCACTATCATGCATGTTATGGCTATTTAACATTCGTGTGTTTAACAATTACAGATGACTGTGACAATAACCCCGAGGATTCCGGTGCATCGACGAGTGCCCTCGCTGACCCTGCTACACTCCCGAGAGTTGAAGAGTCACGTAGCAGGCGGTGACAACACGTCACAGCGCCACGCGGTGGCGATACATCGCGACTGCAGCGCCACGCGGTGGCGACACGTCGCGTCTACAGCGCCACGCGGTGGCGATACATCGCGTCTACAGCGCCACGCGGTGGCGACACATCGCGACTGCAGCGCCACGCAGTGGCGACACATCGCGACTGCAGCGCCACGCGGTGACGACACGTCGCGACTGCAACGCCAGTGGCGATACCTCGCTGCTGCAGCGCCAGTGGCGATACCTCGCTGCTGTAGCGCCGGTGGCGAAACCTCGCCACTGTAGCGCCAGCGGCAACACTGCACAACACCGGTGCGACTCAGCGTGCATCGCGAGCATCGCGGGGAAGCGGACCGCGCAGTCACCGCGGCGCCGTCCCAGCACCCCTCTCACTGATTGAAGCTTGTCAGTGGCGACGACGACGTGGGAGGATGACGCGGCGCGGACAAATGGTCCCCTGGAGTGTATGCTACTTACTTTGAGGTTTAATGGTCTGTCTCGATTAAGATATTGCTTCACGTATTGCCTTTATCTTAAATGTACCCTAAGTAAGCTTCATGTTGTGCCTCTGATTAGTTGTTATTTTTTTTCGACTATCATTATCTGGTAGTAACAAAGTTCAAAAATGGCAGTATTCTGCGTTATGCATTTACGATAATCTCGTCGTACTGCTGTGTGTTTTTTTTTTCTTTTCGCCAGATGCAGACTCTGAAGATGAGGGGTCTACCTTCGCAGCTATTGATTTGTCCTTGGTTCAACCACGAGCTGCCGCCAGTCCACAGTCTACTGCTATCGAAGCACCTCTCGATGCCGTTACAACACTACCAGCGGCCGAGTCATCATCAGGGCCAGACGTACTGCTGCCACCCGCAGATCCTCCTGCCACCTGGAGAGGCGCTGTCATCGTCTCCGATGGACCTAATTGCTGTGTCAGGCCGGGCTGCCTGCATCCGACCGCCAGACACGGAGCTCAGAAAATCGGAAGCAGAAATGGGGGAGCCCGAGGACGGTCTCCTGTCAGGAGAGGCCGTGTTAGATGTATGTTTAATAAACCTTTGCCTATTTTTGACGTTACCTGTCAAATACGTCAACCAAGTGACAGTCGACGGTATAAAAACCGTACGCTGGCGATGCTCGCCCTCTAGTTGGCTGGCAGCGCTCGGATCGGTTACTCGACGTCACTCGGTATACGTGAGCCATTTTGTTTTCAATTTCGTTTTTCCTAATTGTCTAGAAACTGTGACCTAATTTAAGTTGTTTGAGAATTTACTTGCCATTAATTGTAAGATTTAACGTTAAGATGTTCTTGTTCTAACTGAATTTGATAATTATGTGAATAAAGATAAGTTTTTGTATTTTTGGTATATTGGTTTCATTTATTTCCGCTTTTAATTGCTAAAAATAGTCATTTTATCCAACATACTATGGGAAGTCAAATCTCAAGAAGTTATGGCTGCCAAAAAATCCCTAGTTCAATACAAAGTCACCCACATCTGTATGTATATTTTACACGCGCATAAAAAGACGTATTTCACAAGCACATCGACAACATTGTATTTCTTGAGTGTGCGCTGTAAATTATGTATATCTTGTACGATATAAAACACGTTCGTCGGATTCATAAAAACAGAACCAACTCGAATTCAGCACTAACACGTAAACGCTTACATTATTCAAACATGTCTACGGTTGGGACTCGATGTGAGGACCAATAAATTTTGACTCTCTCGCATGTTTTTAACAAGTTTTGGAATATGACAAATAAGATTTTTAAGCTATTGCAAAGCTTAAATATAAATATTAAATAAGCTTAAATAATTTCGCGATAAAGTATAAATATTTAAATATGCTTCATTGTGAATCAAGAAATTCCGTAACGAAAAAAAACCTGACACACTCCACTCCACATGCGGCGTTGCCAAATTTCGGCACGGTGTTGGTGTGCGCGCGACTAGAAGTATGCTAATTATAATTGCATAAATAGATAAAAAATGCGATAGCTTTACAACGGCAATTCCCGAGTGTTCAGGTACTTTATTTTAAAAGGCTAGTCTTTCGTCTTGATAGAAATTATTCCTAATTTCTATCAAGACGAAAGACTATACTTATATTCAGGAATAAACCGTCAGAACATGATGGATTAACAAGCGCAAAACATACAAAACGTCGGCTTTAATCGTGATCCATTGTAATTCTCACCTACTTCACGTCGCACGCATAAATAAACGGGGAACATTGCGTATTTATATAAACGAGGCTCCGACGCTCACATACCTGATGAGTCATGTATGCGTCGGCGTCTGGCCGGTCGCTTACACAACCAGAGAATCCGAACTTGAACTCCGCTTGGTCAAGTTGACTACGATCGCCTTGACAGACCACAATTTGTAAGTATTACCACAGATTACTAAATAGTTACTATGGTATTACGACTCGGTTATATTATGTAACGAGAATAAAGCTTCATCATTTTCCACAAAATCCGAGGTGCCCCCGACCGGAAATTGTTAAACCAAATTTCACACAATGGGTGATAATCATGATAAAAATTCGTCGCTTATTTAAATAAAAAAGCCACCGAAATATTTTCACGGTACAGTGTCGTCTGACATCATCGCGTTAGAAAATTGTGACAAAAACCTCGTCTCTCAGCGTCGGATCAGTGGGAAAGATTGATAAAAACAAATAATTCAATTCGTTATACGTCGATAAGACGATCACCGATTATCTGGCGCAGGCTTAAGATGCAGACCGTTGGTTACGGGGAAAAACTTAATTACACTTTTGACGGTAAAGCAGTCAAGTAGATCTTAATAGGAATAGAAAGTGCAGTAGATAATAACTCGACGCTCATGAATAGCAGACGTACATTTGACTAATTTGAGAAAATTAGCTCATTCGGAGCGTTTTGTACAACTTGCGTAAGCGTCTGGGAAAATTGTATAAAATAATGAGTTGTTGTATAACAATGACTGTTCTTGTTGATGAGCACTTCTGCTACATTTACAATTAAGCAATTTCAAGTGCTTTAATACGTCTGCTAACTATTTTTTTTAACGGGCTTTGCCCCACCATACATTCCCACCACTGCACACTGTATCTCCTGTGTCGCTAGGATGCTAAATATTAACAACTAGTTGATGCCCACAATACTATAACTATATAACTCAATACATACACAGTATAGTAGGTAATTTTTTTCAGAATAAAAAATATCATATCTTTCCCGGGACTCAAAGTATCTCCATTCCAAATTTCAACAAAATCGGTCCAGCGGTTTGGACGTGAAGATGTAACAGACAGACAGACACACTTTCGCAGTTATAACAATATTAGTATGGATTCTGTTGTCGTATCTATTCTCTTTAAATCCTCTATGCCGTCACCGTCTTTTTAATGGACTAATACCCTACGACTTTCTTACAAGTTTTACATCTATTCTGTGGTTTTACTCAATTTTCCTTAGTTCCTCCGTGAACTTAACTTTCGTGAGAAATTCTTTCCTTACCTGTCAAACTTTGGCTAAACGGGTAAGAAGAGGTAAATTGAAAGGGTTAACTATGTTAACGTTGTTCGTCTGTTAACAATTTTCCTTTTAGTTAGTTGATAATGGCATCAACTTTTTAATATGGCACCTTTTTCTTTCTGAACGGAAACAAGTCGGATTAATATTATTATAAGTCTTCACGCAAACATTACTGTTCCTTTTGATATTTAGCAAAATAGTAGCTTTAAGGCTGTGGATGCTACTGTTTTCTAGAATCTAGAACATACAAGCTATTTAGACCCTTTTGTGGGACGTTCTAATAACATGGATTTTTTAACCGACTTCCATTAAGGATTCTCAATTTGACCATATATTATAAGTTCTTTTTTTTACTAAAAACTACTTAACTCCCAGAACGACAATATCAATAAACGAAGTACGACGACATCTGAAAACTAAAACGACGTAATTGTGCAACGAGAGATCAGACTTTAGAGTGCTCCTCACATCACAGTTAAGCGCGGAAAACGTATTACCGACGCGCCAAGTACCGTAAATACGTTTCAGACGTGGATCACGTACATCACTCGCAACTAACTGGATATCTATACTTCCATACTAATAATATAAATGCGAAAGTGTGTCTGTCTATTTGACTGTCTCTTACCTCTTCATGCCTAAACCGCTGAACCAATTTTGCTGATCCGTACTATTATTTTTGTGTCTGTCTGTCACCTCTTCACGCCCAAACCGTTCAACCGATTTTGCTGAAATTTGGTATGGAGATACTTTGAGTCTCGGGAAAGGACATCGAATATTTTATATCACGAGTAAATGTACGGTTCCCGCGCGATTAACGAATTTTTACGCAACGGGCGCCATCTTGTCTTATAAATATGTCAATGACATACCAATACGTTACGTAAAGCACCCTAAGACATGTATTATGTACGTAAACAAGCCTCTGATAAAGAACTTTGTTTATTCTTCTGCTTCTAATTTCTGCTGTAGTTCCTTTATTGCTTGTTTTATTGCCATAATCAAATCAAAGCTTACTGCTACAAATGTGAAGTATTTCCACAAGTAACTGATTGATAAAATAAATTGAGAATTCCCAAAACAACAATTATGATTGTGATAGAAATATAAAATTTAACGCTATTCCTTCCACTCTTCCTTAATTCTAATCCTTCTGTATTTTATTCCTTTAAAATAGTTTGAATCCTGGTTAGGGCGCTAACATCAATTTCAGTGGTTTTTTAATCTTTACATAATATAAGCTGACAGTACATTCATCTCGTGCAATCTTCCTGTCAATTCACCACTCAGTAACATAGTACATCCTCGAAGCATGCTGTTTCCGGCCTCCCTCTTACGCTATCTTGATCAATTTATACATTTGCATTAAATCTGTACACTAAGTCCCGATTTTCCTATTTTAATCCAACGTCAGTATAGCTTCGATGTAGTGTAGATGCAGTGTCGGTATTACAGTACTTACTACAAAAGGTAAAATTCATAAACCTGTCAAATCATCATCATTAAAATCTGTCGTTTGACTATTTTTTTGGCGTATATTATGAGAATACTATGTAGCCGTTAAATATTATGATCCGGACCGGATCGAAGCTGTATTAAGGTCGGATTAAAAGCAGAATCGGAGTACAGGTAACAGAACAAGTTAAACAATAACTATTTTGAAGTATAATTTATGGATAATACTATCTACTTACTGATGCAGGTCAGGCTCCGGAGAATATGCATTATGCATATTCGCATTTACTAGCCTCGTAAGATTTAATATAAGTTAGATGAAATACATTTCTTGTATTGATAAAGTTTGATGTTGAGGAAACAGGCGGAATATTTACATAATTCTTGGGTTATTCGCAATATACTATACGTCGTAACCTACTCGTAATATATTTAGCTATTCCTTATGAAATAAATTAGTAAACAAGAAAACGGATCACCTGGTGGTAGACGATAGCTGTTACTGTGATAATTCCAATACCAGATTCATCTAGTATTTAATATGAGAGTTGCGAGGATTTAAAACTCTTACTAGGTTAGCTCTTTCTCGCCAAAATGGGCTCTAACACATTTAAAGCTCTATAAATTCCAACATATAGGGCAAACTACCCAATCGTTGGCAGTCATACCTATTATTATTAGCAATGCAAATTTCACTTTGGAATGGAATATTAGGAATGCTTATAGTAGGATAATCTGTTCTGTTCTCTAGCACAGTGTTCCTCAAAGGGTGTGTGCGACCGCTGAGCACCCCCATACACGCTGACTAATTTCTGGTGTACGTTCAAAAATTGTCATTTTTCTAGATGTACCTTGAACACAAAAAGTTTGTGGAACACTGCCCTAGCTTATACTTTAAATTAAGCTCTCAAGTGATTTCGGAAGTCCTAAACTTTGAGAGGGTTCTGTCGATAGTGAAATAACAATTAACGGAGGCATTTCTGGCGCAGGTCGCGGCAGGTGGCAATTAGTCTATGGGAAGTGCGGCCGTGCGCGTCCGGATTGTACCGAGACTAATCTAACGTGACCATATTTTCTTACCAAAGCGGGACATCTAAGTAATCGCACACCAAAATGTCATCTATTAAGAGAAATGTCATCTATTAGGACACAGAATTCTAACTAAAAAGATTGTACAATTAATTAGTAGTTTGTCAAAAGACAACATCGATTTCGCAAGACACGAAACCGAAGGAGTCGAAAAAAGTGTTCCTCTGGCAAAATATTTCGCTGAGCGGCCTCTACCTCTATATTACTATCGAAAACGCGATTATAAAGGAAATTTAATTATATATTACGGTTTTATAGCAAAAATTGGGACATTTTCGGTCTTGCGGGGGACAGTGGGACAAACGGTCTGAAAGCGGGACTGTCCCGCCGAAATAGGGACGGATGGTCACGTAAGACTAATCGCGACTAATTGTGACCGTGGATATAGATTCCCGTTCGACAAGAATACGTTATTCAATAACAGGTGTACTATGAGTACGAATTAGGGCTACAAGTTGATAATTTTTTTAGTAGCAACTAGCAACCAGTAACGGTAGATCAAGGTCAGGGCGCGTTCATAAATAATGTGAGGCGTTTTTGGCCATCGGAGATAGTTGAGGCTTTTGATTTGATGAATTGGCGGTAATCTTCAATAAGATATTGAAGATTTGAATTTAAAGATTCTTTCTTATAATAATTTTCTGATTCAACTTTCTATTAGAAGAAAATGTATTAGTTACTTTATGACAATACCTGCTTTTTATCAAAAATTAAGAGTAAATAATTGTGTGTGATTATAATTTTGAACTGGACAATATTGTGTTGGACAACTAATGTTCAATTATTCATCTGCAAGTGTGTAATACACTTTCGCCATTATTTCTATATTGACTGTCAAAGGCTCTATATACAGCCCTACATTTATATAGGGCTTGTGACAGCTGTAAGTGCGTTTGTGTTTGCCTGTTCAAAATCCAACCCGTTTGTCACTTACTTTATTGCTGTGAACTCAACAACAACAGAGCCCATGCTTAGGACTAGAGTAAACAGGAATCAATAGAAACGACATTTTAACGGTGGCAATAAAAATAATGAGATGCCTGACAAGCCACTTGTTACTATTGTTACGCGCTCGCTTCACTAATTTGAGACCGTACGATTTCCCACAGTTAAGGATATTTTGGTATTCAAAAGCAAGGATCATTTTAAGAGGTTACTATGTGAATACTAATAGATTTCGGTATCGATAAAAATTGAAAGTTTACTTTAACTATATTTCTTTGGGTGTGCCATACCTGCTTTTGAAATCGGGTATTTTACAACATATGAGGAAATACAATAATATTATGACTCATGAATCATGACTTCCTAATGTTCGTCAGCCAAATCATGGTGCGGATTTTCTCTATCATCGAAACAAAATATGAATTAAGGACAGTGAACTTTCAAAAATTTGGAATTTAAAATAATTCATGACATATTATATTTTATTACATTACGACGTGCAAAACTTTTTAGTCGGGTAATAAATTAAGTGTAATATGATATGTGGCTTTAGAGAGCAAAATCAAGTGATCTTTAGATGAGGCGACAATATAAATTGCCACCTATTAAAAATTTTATCACTTCATTTTATCTTTAAAACACAAAATTTACAACTATTACCTAACTTTTATACAAGTTTTTGGCAGTTGTAATATTCATGAATTAGCCCCATAAATTTTGATAAATTCAATAAAATATAGGACATCACGATTTCAGACCGGGAAACTTAATATATTTTAGATTTCCTGTGAACAAGTTGCTGTAATATTATTATTTGTGACTTGGCAGATAAAGCTAGCGTGTGTACTATTAAAATCTCTCATGTATAGGAGTGCTATGGAAAAAGCTATGGTGGGAGTATCCCTGGTGGACAAAATTCCTAACATAGTAATACGCCAGGGAACTATAGTCACCGACATCGCTCATAGAATTAGCACGCTGAAGTGGAAGTTTGCTGGTCATGTCTGCAGACGGGAAGACGGTAGATGGAGCAGACAAGTGTTAGAGTGTAGACCACGCTTAGTCAAACGTAGTGTAGGACGTCCCGCAGCGAGGTGGACCGACGATTTGAAGAAAGTGGCTGGTAGCGAATGGATAAGGGCTGCCCAAGATCGGGATATTTGGCGCTCATTGTCTTTGTCCACATTGTGCCTTTTTCTGTTCGTCAAGGGCATGCGTTATAGCGCAGTCAACAGCGAACGTGAGGCATGCCCGTGACGCGCGTTGAAATCGTAGCGCTCGCTATGACACTTTTCTTTCAACGCGGGTGGATTTTGATGCATTCTATTATTAAATATGCCAACCGAAAGTTAAATAAAAAGATGACGAAAATAATTGAAGATGAAATTGCATAAAGGCCGCACAGACTTAGCTATAATATATATATTAAATATTAATATACCGTACTAAATACACTGAGACCAGAAATATTATATATTATAGCTGAGTGTATGGTCACGCGAAAATTGTATAGAAAATATATAGTAATATGCCTAGCTGTAAACATATTAATATATATTATAGCTAAGTCTGTGACGGCCTTAATGTGGACATAGCTAATGGGGGAGGCCTACGTTCAGCAGTGAACGGCAATAGGCTGATGATGATAATGATGTATAGGAGTAGTCTAAAATATTTATGTATTTATGGCCGCATTCACATATAGTTTGAACGTACCTATTCAACTTTAAATCATACTTAAAGTTAATGACAAGTTTTACAGAACAACGCATATTATTATCTCACAACATTGGTATAATAATATAAGGAGAATCTTGCGTATAAGACGACATTGGTTTAAAACTTGTATAAATCAGGTTTACCTAAACAAGCTCCTAAATAACAAAGTACGTTGTATTTATTAATTCCTCAAAATTCCTCATAATTCGTCAAAGAGAATAATTAATAATCGTTAATTATAGCAACTATTTTAATATACCGTTCTTTGGTCACTCGTCGGCCTCAAGCCTGATCAATGGGACGGTGGGCGTGATATTTCATTAAACATTTTACTACAAGTTACAACATAAAAACTACCCGAACTGATTAGTTCACGAGAGCGAACCGTGTTTATGTTCTTATACCTTTGTGGCATTGACGCATAAACAGAACACCTACGTTCACATAAATAATGGAAATACATATAAAAAGAGATTCGTATTGATATCTGTGAGTAATGCGTGCAGTGCGTTCAGGGTTTTACGACTTTTAAAATTCCAGGGAAGTGTCTTTATGTCGATGGGATATAGCTTCTGTCAGAGTTAAAATAACTCCGAAAGTCACAATATAAAGATATATAGCTGAGTAACTTAGCCGTGTCCTTTAAACTTCCACAATGTCTTTGCTGTGCGAGTTCCAGGGTCACGGCTTTTGATGATTTAAGTTTGATGCGCGTGGGATAATATGAAATTAATTGGTGATATGCATTATATTATGCGTTACTAAAGCTATTTAAAATCACATTAAAGTGCGCGTGCAACCGATCCTTAAGACTGGTATGAAGATGGTCCACTAGTAACTTAGATGTGTCCTTGATCAAATTTCCCCAACATAGACAAGTTTTATGAAGCTTGATTCTGCATATTTTTGCAATTAAAGGTATCTGATATCACGCATAAAGCGTGCGCTTGATTCGAGCGGTCCAGACTCTAGGGTAAAGATGGTCTACTGTTTATAATTTATAATGCTAAAGGCTGCACCGCGAGCATAATGGCGGTAGACACACGTTCACCCGGTAGCGGCGCCTTATCTGATAATAAATATTATAGACCATTCTTTTAGACGAGTCGGTCATTAATCGAGGAGTCGATAGCGCGCGTATCGCTTTACGACGGCATTGTTGGCCAACAGATGTCCGTATTTATCACGACGCCACTAATATTGTTCTGAGGCTGCGGAGCAACATTTTACGTCGCTCCAGCAACGCGGATGCCTTTGTATTCTGACAGCTGACATCAATATTAATTGTTTAGACGTCGGCCGAGTCGGAATTTTTGGCCTTATCTCGCAAAAATGTGTTCCCAATCATCAGCTATCATATCTAGTTTGTAATGCTGTCTGATCGCAAGCAAGCGTTTTTAGATAGAGAATCTCTATTAGCCATACTCAGGCATTTTTTGCAATGAGAATCGGTGTTAGATTACATATTTTACAGCTGGTAGAGCTATTAGATTCGAAAAAACAAGTTTAACACGACGAACGAATTTTCTCAAAGTTTTTTAATAAGTTTCAATCTAGAAATGCAAATGCTATAAAACAAGGAAGCAGAAATTATTCCCAACTCTACGGTTATCCAACACTATCGGCACAGCTCGCTTATTTATTGTCCAGCATTCCTCATCTTTATCTTTATGCATAACTTATAACAATATTGTAAAGCTCGTACTCGACGCGCGTCTGTCAGCTATTTAACATTAACTCTCATACGATGATAGGCGTATTAAGTCAACATTTCATAAATTCGAAGCGATTTGCATATAAATTACTTTTGTCGACGCCACGTGTTGCTTCGTGTCGAGATTATGTCTCTGCGGCTCTGACGGACAGCTTAAGCCAACGACCGGCGTCCGTCAACGATATATAATCGACGAATCAAAGATCGATGTTAAGCTCGGCTTACCAAACTGTGTTCTATCGGACAAACCAGTTCCCCAGGTCTATCCTGGACTTATCGCTTAAATCTGACAGCGTTCGGTTCATTTGACTTTCATATTTGCGTTTGATCCTTCGCTTCTGCTCGTACGTAGTGCAACGCTAGTTTTTCTGGAAAGCATTCGAATATTATACGATTTCGTTATTCTCGTTTTCTATTGCGAATGTCGATTCTAAAAACGTCTCAGACGTGAAAGGAATTCAAGGATAACATTAGTACAAATAATATGTCTGGAGGGTATAAAATTATTTATATCCCAGACATTAATGTGAAAAGTTCTTCTAGCTTTTCTCTTCGATATAGAATTAGTTTCGTAAATATACATAGGACCTAATAAATGTAGTCTATATTTGTAACAAACAGCAAAATAGTATTCTCATAATATTATACTTCAAACAATTGATATTCTAGAGCATTGATTCCCAAAGTAGTCCAGTTGGACCCCCAAGGATCCACGGGAGCCCGACAGGGGTCTACGCTTGCGTGGAAGAAAAATGGGGGTCCACGAGTCGTTAACGGGGATCTATTAAAATAAGTGACCCGACTTGATTTTTCCTATGAATAAGGTAGACAATATTATAATATTAGCAGATGAAATATTTTAGAGCGAGCCGCGAGGAGATTTACGGTTATTACTTCTGCCAAATATTGATATTGCTGTCGGTTCACCAAGTATATCCCTCAAATTAAAAATTTAATTCTATTGCGACTTTTACCACTCCGAAGTGGAAGCTTATTGGTTAGCTGCGGGGGTCCACAGGATCCAGCAAAATGTTTAAAGTGGTCTGACGAAAAAAAGTTTGGGAACCTCTGTTCTAGAGCTTGTAACATACAAAACGTGTTGGTTTGTTATTTTATTTAGAAATCATTTACTTCGTATTCCTTCCATATTACAGTAATTTTACTAAGCCGATACTGCATCGAAACCATATCGAATCTGTCTCAACATTGGATTAAAACAGCAGAATCCACATACCATTAATTAGTAATTACATCGTAAAATGAGTCCAATATTAACGTTTCGCTGACGGTGTAGTTTTTAAGCTGGAATCGTTTTTCTTCCGCCAGGCCCTGTCCCCATAGGGTCGTCAAAGCACAAGTGGCTATCAAATTTTACGACAGCCACTGGCCCGCTCGTAACACTAGCTTTGGGTGCTTTTCCCAATTATTTTACGAGTCCACCACCATCTGATGTCACCGCAAATTAAATGTTTCTACGTTGGCTACGCTCATTTACGCTAAAATATATGGTGCCTCGCTGACTGCGTTAAATTTTATAAAGGACATAATTCTGACGAAACTTATGACAATATATTTACTTTTATTGAGAGTATCTAGCTTAAGCGTTACTGTCTAACCTAGTACCTACCTTTAGTTCAAAATAGGTTTAACGCTTTAAAATCTAAGTGCAGAGAAAAACTAAATCAATTGGCGCTTAGAGATGAGAAGATTTTATCTAACCATTCACCAAAGTTAAGTAATTATTAAGTCTCTATAAGTGTGGCTTTAAATCTATACAGCGCACAAGTCCTTCTGGACAATATTTTGCCAAAGTAAAACTGCAGAAGCCCCACTAAATAAATTAAAAAGTTAATCACGACGACAATAATTACAGATAAGATATAACCGGACTCAAAATTAAAGTGAAATTAATTTTATTGTTATTAATGAATAAATCTCGTTAAGACATTGCACCAAAACAATTTCGAAAGGACGTCGCGTCGCTGACATTTGTAATATGGTAACCCAACTCTCCATCGCAATAAAATATATAACAAGTATTATCAAGATTAACATTCTTTAATTCTTCGAATGCAACAAATTTGAGTATAAAGAATCATAAAAATTAATGGAAGGCTTTTGATGAAAACACCGACGATATGTATCACGTCGTGCTTTACTAATTATTCCCAAATGAGAACTCACTACCGGTTTCATTTCGAATTCTGTCATCCGAATCTAAATACAGATGATTAAAACCATAAAGTATGTCTTCGTTCATTAGCATTTAACACAAAGCATTGTAAACTGAATATGAACCTACTTCAAAATGTTTTTCTGTACTTTTGCCGCATCCCACGGCCCACCGTATGTAACAAGACTTTTGAAATAACTTTAATTGCTAAATATAACGTCCTTTAGTTTTGATCAATCAAGGTACGTTTGAAACTTGGAAAGCTACTTGGGAACATTTTATGACGAAATATACTTTTCTTGTTTCTTCGTAAAACATCGAGACTGTGCCGAAACTATATCAAAACTAAATCGATCTATTGTTTTTAACAAATCGAACACTGTCAAACTAGCATTTGTCTCGTAAAGGCACTAAACAAGCAAATATAAACGTACCAAATATACCAAAAAACATCAATAATGTCGGGGCAAATTGTGTTTGTAATAGGTGCCCCTCGAACAAGGGGCGTATTTATTGTATTTGGCGAACGTGCCCCGGCTTGGGCCCCGCTGTTTGGCGATGTAAATTTATCGCGTCGCTTAATAAAACGCTCACCTTGTGCATTGATTCGCAGATGCTCCTCATTACTAGGCCAAGGAACGCGGTCGGCGCTTGAAAGGCCTATAGCGTTATAGATGGGAATAACTTACAAATTACTGCGCGTAGAAGCAATTTGTAAATCCATACTATCCATAGTAATATATGCAAAGCAGTGACAGTCTTGTCTTAACTGCAGATTGATTAAATTATGATGTCCCATTCACAATAAAACCAAGTGCGCCAATTTTAATTTTGGTATGGACATACTTTGAGCTCTGCGAAAAAAATATAGATTAGACTTTTTCCCAAAAAAATATAAAGTAATCGCAGGATACCTCAAAATTCAAGGTATAGAAACACCAGGAGTTAGTATCATAACTCATAATATTATCAAAACAGCGATATCAAATTTTAATGCACCCATATCATATAGACAATAATAATGAATACCAGATATGTACGTTAAAGTGATTAATCTCAAGCAAATTGGATCCTGGAATGTTTATAATGAACGGCAAGCGAAACATTAAATGATATTGAATTCAATTAAGAGCTACAAATCATACGTAGCATAGGAATTCATTAGCGCTTGTAAACGTAAATATACTGTGTAAACTCTAAACTGCAGGCGAGTTAACGCGATATTTGCGAAGCCAAGGAGAAGTCCCTACAAACGTATAAAGGTTTCACATTGGGCCATGGTGAATAACCTAGATTGCCATCATGAATGATGTGCTGTTTACAGCATGTTCAATCGACGTCGATATAGGCAATCATAGACGAATAATGAATATGCCTATCCACTTCTTCATAATTGAAGACGTGAGTGGAAGAATCGAATAAGTAACATTTCGTAACATCCGGACAATAACTCATTTCCCTAATTATTTCAATAAAACTTGTAACTTATCTACTTCATAACCTAGCTAATATATCTGGCTACACATACAACCCATAGTTTTCTTTTTGAAATAACTTTTCCCGCCCTAAAGTCTCCATTCAAGCAAAAAAACAGGAAGTTTTTTCATGTTACTTACCTTATTCTTCCACTCACGTCTTGAATTATTGTCT
Organism: Plebejus argus; assembly: GCA_905404155.3. NCBI lineage: Eukaryota > Metazoa > Arthropoda > Insecta > Lepidoptera > Lycaenidae > Plebejus > Plebejus argus. The sequence continues at coordinate 8,336,592 of FR989941.1, read as the reverse complement.
TGGCTAATCATCGGCCAATGCGACGAAGAAGATCACAATATTATGCCATAATATGCCATGCCCACTCTGGTCTTAATACTTTTGTAATCGTTTGAATCATAATAGGTCACAGTGGAAAGACGGCAACAGACATTATTTTTTTACTCAAAAATACATAAAATAGCTTTCTTCTTGTGTTAATGTGAATGACCCATTGGGGCACTTATTCTGGGTACGTTGTACAAGAACCTGTACTTACTTACGTTAACATTTTAGCACGAAACACGAGTTAACACCGGCTGGTGCAAATCAGGTGTAATGCAGCCTCTCAAGTGATACTCACATTACGACGCCGTCTCAACTCCCTCGGAGGTAAACGGTGAACATTGTTAATAACTTTAACAATGTTAAGTATTTAGCGAACGCTATGTAAGTCTATGTTTTAGAATTTATTTTTTATGAAAAGGACTTCTGCGATATTAAAATACTTTTTAAGCGACGCAAAACGTGCGTATTTTCAAGCAAACAAACCTCTTTCCACGTGTCTAATTATATTTTCTGACGATTTTTTTCAAAATCCACAAATATGCAACTATACAAACCTTCTTAAAATATTTGTTTGAAGTATATTAAAGAAAATCGAAAATGTAGCGCCAGACTTTTCTTTGACTCTACGACAGCAAAATACGTGACATTGTAGTATTGTTAATGTGCAAAAAGATAATGTGTGAAATATTTGTTTAGTAGGAAGTTCCTATGTTTGCATTGTTTGTTGAGGCACCTTTGAGTTTTATGGTCTAAAGTAAAGGCCAAAGTTTTTCTTAACACTTGTTGCATGCGGAAAAGCATCTAACTCATATACAACATGACTGGTGAGACAGTACCGATACTTAAGGAGAGTATTCAGTACTCGATTCTCATTATGATTATGTAATAAAATTAGGTACTTAATTTTTTTCCGAATTTCCCAAAAATAAATGAATCATGGATACTAAGTAAATTACGCGGCTAGGCAAGTAGGCATACTATGCGGCCGGTGCAGAGGTGTGCGCTACCAAAGAAACACCACACAACTACCCTTCCCGCGCACGGTGTCCATGCGTTGGGTAAATAATTATTTAAGTTTAAGCTACGTTTACTCAGTGATCAATTGATATTATTTTTTTATATTATTTTTTTTTTCAACTAATATAATAGCCAAATATCACGTCCTCGAGTATTGAAAATGTCTCACCAGTCACGCAGTATATCAGTCATCTATGAACTATCCTAAATATTTACTTCTTCGCCTTTGAAATGTCTCTTTCATCTTTATGTTAAAATTTGGTGCTTACAAAATGAATGAATTCTCAGTTTTTGACTTACATAGATTTTACTTTTGGCTTTAATGTATACGGTATACCTACTTTGATAAAGTAATCCAAAAAATGATTTTGTATTCTCAGTTTTCGACTTACAAACTTACAAAGCTTAATTTACTTTTGACTTTAATGTGTACTTTGATAAATTAGTAATCAAAGTACAATCTTATACAAAGTAGTTCATACGTAGGGATACCATTAAACCTACTTCTTTCGATAACAATAAAATGGATGCGGTTGCACACAATCAATAACCTAGATATATCATCAACGATTACTGCATTAAAAAAGAAAAAAAAACTCGAGCTGGTTTTATTTTTTCCCCGAGTCAAGTGTTTATGGATGTGAGCTTGCCGGGGTGTTCCGATAACTTTATGATAAATAGCCTTAAACTTGTCCCTCACTTATTTCTTTTTACATCGCACCATTACTGCCCGCATAATTTATCATCGACGTGATTAGGAGTATCGGGTTTGACGTAATACGATTTATATTTGCCAATAACGATTTGTTATTATTGTTTCGAGGTTTTAAATATAAAGCCTAGACTTTATGGTCATCGCTATTAGTAGTTAAGTAGTGCTAATATTATAAATGCGAAGGTCCGTTTGTTTGTTTTCACGCCCAAACCGCTGAATCGATTTTGCTGAAATTTTTCATGGCGATACTTTGAGTCCCGAAAAAGGACATAGGATACTTTTTATCCCGGAAAAATGTACGGTTCCCGCGCGAAAAACGACTTTTGTCGCAACGGAGTTGCGGGCATCATCAAGTAATAATAGAAAGTAGTCGCTTCCTAAGTTCCTACAGAACGTTCCAACGTATATTATATTACTATACATATATCCAATAGAATGACTTAAGAGGCAGGTATATTATATTCCAATTATAATACAGTAGAGAAACATTTAAGAAGTCTGTATAGTTTATTTCGTATTGAACCCGAGCAAAGCCGGGACGGGTCGTTTGTATAATATTTAACTACACAATTTAATGATACGACACCGTACGTTTTTGCAATAACTTCATACTACATACTAGGTAAATCGACAAATCCATATTATACATATTATAAATTCTTTTATTTTCACACGAACCACAATAATTATTAACAACGCTTTGTTTAGTCAATTCTACACAATCACAAACCGTAAGTGCCAAAGTCATAAGCGATATAAACTACAATACAACGGTCATATCCCAGTGAGTGACAAGTCTCACGAATAATTGTGAAACCTCACACCCACAAATCACAATAGACATTAAACATCGGCCAGAAAACATCCTTAATTGTGAAACCGGATATCCTATGCACGAAAAACGTTTTTCTATATAAGTATATAAAACTCAAAGGTGACTGACTGACATGGTGATCTATCAACGCACAGCCCAAACAACTGGACGAATCGGGCTGAAATTTGGAATGCAGGTAGATGTTATGAAAGGATTTTGATAAATTCCCACCCCAAGGGGTTCAAATAGGGGATGAAAGTTTGTATATATAATAATACTTCTTAGCGCGAGCGAAGCCGCGGGCATAAGCTCGTAGTTTATAATATGCTTTTAAATAGCTTACTTTTTTTTAGGTCATAATATACAAGGTGAAACGAAAGTAAGTGATAATACTTTAGTATGGGTTCCCTATACGGAGTTCACTGTGAAAGTAGCAGCGCTGAAAGAGTTACTTTTCTTTCACCTTTGTATGGAAACATTTATTACCTGCGCTTGTCCATACAAATCACAAAAAAACCCTTTTCAGCGCTGCTACTTTCACAGTGAACTCTATACTGCGTGACTGGTGAGACATGTTCAATACTTGAGGACGTGATATTTGGCTATTATATTAGTTGGAAAAAAATAATATAAAAAAATAATATCAATTGATCACTGAGTAAATGTAGCTTAAAGTTAAATAATTATTTACCCAACGCATGGACACCGCGAGCGGGAGGGGTAGTTGTGTGGTGTTTCTTTGGTAGCGCACGCCTCTGCACCGGCCGCATAGTATGCCTACTTGCCTAGCCGCGTAATTTACTTAGTATCCATGATTCATAAATTTTTGGGAAATTAAAAAAAAAATTAAGAACCTAATTTTATTACATATTTATAATGAGAATCGAGTACTGAATACTCTCCTTAAATATCGGTATTGACCCACCAGTCATGCTGTATAAGGGACACTTACACAGTACACACCCTAAAGTATTATCACTTAGTTTTGTTACACCCTGTAGATAAAATATGAAGAATACAATCGAAATGTTGATTACTACCATGTACTAAGTAACTATAATAAATACTAAGGAAATAAAGGAGCAGATATTAGAATGCTAAGGGCCTGTTTCACCACTTCCTGATAAAGTGTCGAATAGGCTATTCACAACTTTTTTGACACATTCTCCAATACTCGATCTATCAAGTTAATTGGTGGATAGCCTATTCGGCACTTATCAGGAAGTGGTGAAACAGGCCCTTAGTTATAGAAGAAATGAAGAATCTGTCGTATGGACTATAGACATTTTTGTGCCTTATAGATTACAAATCATTTTTCCTTACAAGAAAAGCACTATCAGTAAAATTAAATTGTAATGTTATATGAATTATGACAATGATAAAATATGAAGCGATAATTGCTTGACGAAACATAAGAACAAATTAACATAAGTAATTACATTTACTGTTAACAAAATCCTATCTGTGATCAATACAGTGCAAAAACCACTGCTAACGCTTAACAAGAAACAAAAGCGCAATTATAAAAAGAACGGTTCTTGAACACGTGCGTGGGCTACATCTCAATCTTTTATAATTATCGTACATTTATTATCAAGTACAATACCAAAGGCCTACTCATTTCATTGTACGGTTGAGCTTGCAAAATAAATTGCATCATGTGCTACATATTATGCAACCGAGCGCGATATGGGTAGCACTGAAGGACAGCAAACAGGGTACAAACATATCTAACTAGATGAGCCACGCCACTCCGTTGCGCCAAAATTCGTTTATCGCGCGGGAACCGTACATTTCCGGGATAAAAAGTATCCTATGTCCTTTCCCGGGACTCATGGTATCTCCATGCCAAATTTCAGCGAAATCAGTTCGGCGGTTTGGGCGTGAAGAGGTAACAGACAAAGACACTTTCGCATTTATAATATTAGTATGGATATGAATAAATTAAGACAAAAACAGGATGCAAAATGCTTTAAAAATTCTTGTTAACACAAAAAAAAATTGTACAGCAAAAAGATGTTCACTGCTCAGCGCATTAATATTTGCTAAAAGAACATACAGAAGCGAGGTTATGAAACCTGATATCGAAAAAAAGAACCAAACAAAACGAAACCAGATAAACGTAAAATTTGGCAACTCCGACTCAATAATTTTACACATGCTTGTGCGAGGATTTTTCATTAAAAGCGCGACCTGGGGCACGATTCTCGAGCCTCGAATTTCGATCGCAGGCCATCTTATTCTCGTATGCATAATGCACATATTGTCTAACGCGCGAGTGAGACAATCTGCGATCGAATCAACTAATTCGAGGGTAAAGAATCGAGACCCGGGGGCACAAATGAGTGATCGTACACGGTCCGCCGCTCCACGGTTCCATGTATGACAGCCGCGCCCGCCGGGAAGCGCGACAAATATGACACTACCCGCACCGCAGACATAGTCTAGGAGACGCCGCTAACCTATTGCCTCAAATTTTTTTAAATATATTTTTATAAGTTTCCGATAGAATATTAATTATTATGTTAGACTAGACGTTGCCCCATAATACTGCGATATAATTCGTTTGTCGTGCGGCGAGTGGCGACCGAATATATTTTTTGTAGGAAAAAAAACTATCCTATTTTCGAAAACTCTAAGTATTATCTATACCGAATTTCATCAAAAAAGATGACCGACACCAACAGACACACTGGCATTTACAATATTAAACGTATATATAATACAATATATAATATTATACACAGATAAATTATTACTTTGTAGCTACCACTAGAGCCGTTTTTCCATACAAACTTTTTTCCTCCCTGGATAGTGCCGGTTGGGTTATAGTTTTTTTCTTGAATATCTATGGCCACTATCAGAATATCCTGTGTTTTCTTTTTTTTTTCATAATTTAATTATTAAAAAAGATAAGAACGTTCAAAAACACCAAAAAAGGCCAGATTTTCCTCTGTGTTCATACAACCAGAAAACAAAACTAGCTAGAATATACAAAAAAAATGCTTTAAATTCTTAATGAAAAACCCTAAAAAGTACTTAAATCGGTTAAGTTTTGTAGAAGAAATCAGAGGACAACGAATCGATGATTTTCTGTTCTTTTATTTGAACTTTTGTCGTGTTGTCTCTATCGCGCTCTGCTGGGGGAGATTTGAGATTAGTAAGACAGCAATACTCAATAGATTTCACAAATACTTGTATTCAATTTCCCTAGCCCTTGGTGTATCCTCTTAAAACTTGAGTTTATACTTTTTACACTTATACACACCATAACATATACACCAAGTGTTTGCAATATTACTCAGATGTGGGGTCTTCTCGCCATGTCTGCGTACCGTCAATGCCTTCGTCTACAATGATAGATTACCGGGATCTGGGTCAGATCGGTTCATAAAGGCCTGAACGTCATGTTTCGCTCACGTACGCGAGCTCGACGATAAAAAATTATCTCGTACACAATTAATTCGAGCATGTTTAGCAGGTTTTTTTTCATTGCGAAGCTCTTGTGGCGTGACAATTGTTTTGAATTACAATGAATTACGTGTTACACACGGGAGTATATTGCACAAATTATATTAAAGTAATGTTAACATTACCGAAACATAGCTTTTATGTGTAAGGTTCAGAAATAAGACCTAGCTAAATTTTTTTCTAATAAAGCTTCTTTCATAATGATTCGTATCGAGAATCCAAAATAAATAAATTTATTTGTTTTTACTGTATTTATACAGTGTTATCTCGTTCTTTGTATGAGATGCGTCCTCTTCATGACTACTTTATATTAGGACCAAATTGCAATTAATCTTACTTTAAAAACGGAACCTATATTTGGATTGAAATAAAAACAAAATTATTTACCAATACTGTTCCATAATGAAGTCAATATAAGCTGCACGTTAATTGCACAACATATTAAACTTTGACCGGCTAAAGCAAACCACTGGTAGAGATCGAAACTCAGATATTTCGGAGCGAATTTTCTGCAGGAACCTTTTGGGAAGCGAGCGGTTCTGGCCGCAAATTGCTGGCATTCCCAAAGTAATCATCGTATTTAGTAATATGTTCAGGTAAAACATTCTCCAACTAATCTGCACACTAAATAGCATTCTCTATACAGTTAGCTTTCAGCTTCTATTAGCTCTTTCTAATACTGGAGCAAAGTTCAAATTGTGTTTGTTTCTAGAAGAACTTTACATAAAGATAGGTATATTAATACCTTATTATACGATATCCGTAATATTTTATTTTGGATTGGACGTGTCATTCAGATAAAACATACCACACCAAAAACTTTCCAGGTAAAATGAGGCTAAGGCGACCACATGAGGTTTTCCCTGTGAAAAAGATATCAGATCTCATGTAGAGCCAAGCTTCTGAGTCTACACAGCCTAACTCTATAAACCCTAACTTCAACCAAATCTACATATCAGTAAATATGCATGAATATCAGTAACTAATATAAAGGCCAACGCACCAGCAGCTTTTCTAATGTCGCAACTTGCAAGTGTCCATGGACGACGGTAGTTGCTTTCCATCAGGTGACCCGTTTGCTCGTTTGCCCCCTTATAAAAAATATTAAAACTTACGTCAACCGTATCTGATCAAAAGTCGTAAAGAATTTTAACCTTCAGTCTGATTGTTCTAATAGATAACCTAAACTTGCTGCCAAGTTACCAACTATCGATAAAAGGCCTCAATATGATATTGAGTGAATTAGCGCAGCCGGTTGACACGTTGCACAATCTATTCGGTGGCCCTGTCTAAGCTTGAGCGAGAAATTTGCAAATGCATTGCATAATTCCTTGATATAGGGCAAGTCACACTGATCTCTATTATACAAGTACGCTGGATAGATGATACACACCTGCTTTTTGTGCCTATTTGAAGCGGAATCAGCGCCCCCATTATTCGGGTAGAGAAATAAATTTGACGTAACCACAACCAATAACAACAGCTGTTGTCATCACTAGTATTAGTTCCAAGTACTCTCACTACTGCTATCGGCGCCAATATGGCGGCTTTCAAACGTCATTTTTACGTGAGATTTAGTTCTCTACCCGAATAATGGGGGCGCTGATTCCGCTTCAAATAGGCACAAGAAATAGCTGTCATTTCAAAGGGTATCAGCTAGGTATCCAGCGTACTTGTATAATAGAGATCAGTGACATGTCATACGAACATTGAACAGTGACACACTACAATACTAGATGTTGTCCGCAACTCCGTTGTCCATAAATTGATTTATAGCGCGGGGAAAGCATATTAAGCTAGTATATAACTAACCTGGCTCCTATCCCCCGGGAAATTTAAGACCCGTCTTAAATTATATCCATACAAAACTTCATCAGAAACAGTTCAACCGGTAAAATATGTGTAAAGACGTAACAGACAGACTCATTTTAGTATTTACAATATTAGAGCTAATACCTTCCTAAAAGTCTTTTTTTTTTTTTTTGAGACGGGGAATGCTGTTGCGCATGCCGGAGGGTTTGGGGACAACTCCCCCGGGTATGTAGGACTCGCTGCGGCCGTAAAGATGGTGAATTGACCGCAGCCCTACCCACTAAAAACCCGTCTATACCCTTCCACTCATCGCACGCAGGATTGCGAGAACGCGTGAGCTTTCTTTCCGCGGCTCTGCGTTCGCGTGCCTGCTTATCACCAGCAGGCCCTCCTCGAGCCCATGCGGGCTCCGTGGCCAGACAGAGGCCCTTCCAGGGCTTGTGTAGGCCTGACACTTTGGTGTCGCGATGCGCGAAGGGTACCCAGCGCATCGCGACCCTCTCGGGGACTCGGTGCAATGGGCGACGGCATCCCCATACCGCCGCTCCGAGCCCCCTGGACCTTCCTAAAAGCCTAAAGAACTTAGTAAAACAATTTAGTTAAACAAATAACTGATTTTAAATACACATCTATAACGCTACTAAACAAAAAACCAACCATAAACTTGAAACGTATAAAAAAGCAATCGTGCCTCGACTCTTGGGGATAGCGTAACAAAGGGTAGCTTCGTCTACTCGCGTGACCACGCTCAAGATTCCTCCACACTCATTTAGAGGATCAACTTACCCCGGCATTCCTCGGAGTCAGCGCCGAGATTTTATTAGCCATTGACTCCACCGCTGCTACCCTTTGTTTATCGGCTCGACTTAGCGAAACAACCTGTCCGGACGATAATTTCACAGAGATACATGCGATTACAAACTAGTTTTTGTATCGCCGTTCAAACATTAAATATGGGGATTGGGGAGTATTCGATATCAAAAACTTTATCGATAACACATTCTTCAAACCTTACGTGTGTCACATAATTACACCATACAAGGCAGCTACGTCATTTGTTACAAGTTGGCAAAACTGCATTATATACGGTTCGTTAATTATTGCATCTGCGATCGAACTGTGCGATATTTCATTAAATTGTGCAACATCTATTGAGATTTGGCAATATTTATCACACATCATACTTTCTGTTTACCCTCTCCTTGATAGTTTAATTAAGCACGCACGATGGAACAACAACAATGAGGCGAATTAATCCGAAGCTCACCGTTGATAATTTGTGGTCGCGCAAATTAGCGTCCGCTCGGCTACACCGGGTTACGCAACCAGCTACCAGCGTAACCGTTCTATAATGGTGGTCGTAGATCATAATCCAGATAGCGACCAGCTATGCCGAGCGTTATGCGCTCGTAGGCCGAGAGGCGCACGATTGCCATCGAAAGTGAATTGTCGTGCGACCTATAAATATATCCTTATGGCCTGATTACACGTGCCGAGTAGAGTGGCAAGACAGTGAATAAGCCGAGCACTCGGTACTGTGTTTATGTAACATACCGAGTGCTCAGCCTGTGGCACTGTTTCGCCTCTCTCCAGTCTCCTCGGTAGGTGTAATCTCTTATATCGAGATTCGAGACCGCATTAATCTTAATTTGAGTCGTGGTTTTTCAGGCATCGTGATACGAACGGGATCCGTAATGCGATAGTTCGGTATAGGTCGAGACTCCAGCGCTATCAACACTGTGCCATCTGCGACGAGGAGCGATGTTTTCACTCGACGACTCCGTGTTACCTTTCGAAAGCGTCGACTCATAAACAAAGCGACCTCTGAACTTAATAACAATGTGAGGCGAGCGTGCGAAACGGGAGATGGCCCGCGACCGGCCATAATTCTTTCGGGGCCCATCGAACGCCACTTAAAACACGCGCTATAATTTCCACCTGCAACCATGGCTAATTCTGCCGTGGGTGTTCCTTAAGTCATGATTGTAGCTTCAGATATTTTAATTGCTAGAGCTCTGCGAATAGTTGTGCATCATCTATGCCTGGATTTTGGAGTTTTCTGACAGGAGTTTTCTAGAGTCTTTTAAATAACGTTGTTTATTGGTCAATGCTTTGACGTTAGCCAACCAAAAGGGCTAGTAAATAGATAATTTTTGAAAAAAAAAACTCAGAAAACAAACAAGAACGTCGTAATTCTAGTGCATATTTTAAATAACTTTAGACAATAACCAACTCTATCAAATCACCGATAGAGCTTAACTCGTTACCACAGATTTCCATCAACCTTCAAATATTATTGAAACGTTGGTACGCCAACAAAAGGCTTGGGCGTTTGTATACTTTTATCCGCAGGTCAAGTTCAAGTATCGAGCACAATCGCCGGACAAATTACTATCACCATCTGATATGAGACTCGTGACCTAACACGGATTCCCATTAAAACAGATTTGACATTTAAAAGGCCTTGTGCCAGTATACAGAAAGACTATACTAATTTGCTTATCTCGATATATTGATCGATATTTGAATAAGCCCGTTCCTTAAACAAGGACAATACCTGGCTCGAGCTAGAAGTACTGTAAATACCTAAATGTATAGGATTTAAGGCGGTGTCACTTTACATAAAGGAATTGGTTGAATGTGCATTTGGTCAAATAAAATAGACGAAAGTTTTACGAATCAAAAAATGTATTTATTATCAAAGTAATATCAGCACGACATTTTTGTCATAAATACTACTGGAAACAATCGAACATAAGTTTGCCATTATAAATAAATGTAATTTGTATAAAGTAGGCGTATTGTATTAAGTTTAATTTAATTTTTCCCGTGGTGCTTCCCCCTTTGTTCGGACGTCAATGTCATTACAATTTGGCTGTCTCCCGCTTTGCTTGGGGAGGGAAATTGGATATCTCCTACTCCTCCGCCTTTCTTCTGATTAATTTCGTTGCGGGTCCCAAGACAGATTTAGCTTGTCCCTCGGGCATCCCTGAGATCATATCAAAGGGTTTTTCGTGGTTGGTTACCACTGTTGATCCTGGCGACACAGGAGTTGCAGTGGTGGGAATGTGTGGTGGGCCTTTTGCCTTTTGCCCGTTTATTTATTTATTTATCAAAGTAATATAGTAAATGAATATAACAAAAGAGAAAGTGAAAATAAATCTTATAAATCATTGGAAATCTTACCTAAGCCGCGAAGGTTTTAGATCAAATCCTTTTTCAGGCTTCTGGCAAAATCTAGATTAAATGGCTTAAGTCTTAAACCTAACTAAGATTCATTGAATGATAAAAGCAATTATAAATAACAAAACACAAATGCGTTATGTAGAGAGTAGAGACTCTTGGGCCGGTATAAATAGTCAGTACTCAAGATACATCTCGGTCTCAAGACACGGTTCAGGCTCTGTGATTGGTTGGCTGTCAAAATTTGGACCAATCACAGAGCCGAACCGCGTCTTGAGAGCGGGTCGCATCTTAAATACTGACTATTTATACCGGCCATAGTTTAAGCTTTTTTACTCACAGCACTAAGTTTATTTAAACATATAACCTGAACATAACAACATGTAAATTTTAAAAAGTTCCAAAAATTAAGACGTAATTTATAGGGCTTTTAGTTTTTCCCAATAACAATTAAATCAATCAAACCAAATGCAGCCGCCACTTCGTCCCCTTTTGTATAAACTTTGCATACATTTTCATAAAAACCACCGAATTATTATATTGAAAAATATCGTCGACTTTATTTACAGTAGCTAATGACTTATTTAGATAACACTTTGGTCCCAAAAGCCTAATGGATTTACCATTAAATTCCGCCGTATATAGCCCGGCATTATGAAGATAATACGCATCAATTAATAACACTAAAATATTCAAATAAAATTTTGCAAAAAAAATATCAATGTATTCAATAATATGCTAATATTATGTCCATCGCCGTATACATTAATTTCGTATGACAGAATTAATATATTTAAAACAGTTTCTTTTTTGTAATTTACTCGCATTTTTGCAGTAAAATAGATGAGTTAGTTATACTTTTCATATGCAAATTCTCATTTGTGACGAAGCTGTGCAGGCGTAGCATGGTCACCATAGAAACGGTTTCTTTCTACGGAAGAATAGACAAAGTGACAGTTCGATAATACAAAGTGACCGTTAGACAATGGAAATCCGCCATTTTGTCGATAAAATCTGTCACAGTATGTCGATTCTTTCCCATGTCTACTGTTGTTATGCTAGCCCTACTGTTATGCTTTAAAATTGACTTTATGGGTAAGGACATAAACGTCTGTGTGTATAGTATGTATAATAATATTTTATTAGTAATACTAAACAACTCAAGGAAAAGAAATTGTATACGGAGTGAACAAAACAAGCAATCCTTACGACACACGTATTAAGCAAGTTATCGTTAAAGGGTAAATGTTTGTTCACTAAGACACGACTTACACTTTTACCGATTACACTTTCAATACACTTCGGTAAAGTGAATTCTTACAACGTTACATAAACACTACGAGATTGTAGAGTTTGCTTCACCCTTTGAAATACTAGATTTTATCCCGGAGTCGTGTTGATCTTTTTAAGGCATTACTTATTTTGTAGCAACTATACATTAAATTTGATACACAAATCTATACATATTATAAAACAAAGTAGCTTTTTTTCCATTTGTTCCCTTTAATCTTTAAAACTACGCAACGGACTTTGATGATTCTTTCAGTGTTAGATAGCCCATTTATCGAGGAAGGCTATAGGTTATATTTTATCACGCTAAGGCGAAGAAATAGAGGAAAATGTGGCAAAAACGGGAAAAAATATTTGAAAGGGCTAACTTGAACGCGCTAATCTCAGGAACTACTGGTCCGATTTGAAAAATTATTTCAGTGTTAGATATCCCATTAATTGAGGAAAGCTATAAGCTATATTTTATCACGCTAAGAATAATATGAGAATGTGAAAAAAACATGGGGAAATTATTTGAAAGGACTTTTCTCGCGAACTACTGGGACAATTTTTATGTTATTTGCCACAGATAAGAAGTAGACCACGTTAAGGATCATAGGATATCGATTTTAATCATTTTTCTGTGGCTATATATTTTATACCTGTGCGACGCCGGGTAGGGTCGCTAGTTTTTCAATAAAATATATAACAGGAGCAAGAAGAACTCTAAATTACGTAAACGACTATAATACGTAGGTCCACAATCTGCCTATGAATCAACTTCTCTGATAGTACATAATTTTCTGGGGAGTTTATTACTCCAATCAGGATAACGATTCCTATTATTTATAACACTGAGAAATAAAAATAAATAGAAATAAAAATAAATCAGTAAATCTTTTAAAGGTCAATGTATACGCCTTTTCAATAAAATCCCAGAAAACGTTCAAAATCTTTCCATTAATAAATTTAAGAAAGTAGTCAAAGAGCGTTTGTGTGCCAAAGCCTATTATAAGGTCAATGATTTCATAAATGATGGCACATCTTGGGAGTAGGATGGCTGCTTGCAAGGCTACTTCTACACTATTGTATGACTTAAACAATTATGTATGTATCTTGACATTGTATATTTTAAGTTACAGCATTGTAAATATTATTTTAAAAGATTAATTTTTTTCTCACTTTTTTTGGTAAAAAAGTGGGCCCCGTGCGAGTTTCTTACGCCGGTTCTTCTCGCCGGGTTAGTTCCCGAACCGGTGGTAGGCACCAGTAGTATCAACGTTCTGAAAGCATTTTTTTAAAATCTACTCAGAAATAAAATAATTTTTTTTTTTTTTTTTTTTTTAAAGCATCATTGACCACAAACAGATAATACAAGGAAACAATTGAATGCTCCAAATGCGATAAAGACGTATTCCCACAAGCACAAATTATTAGAAGTGATAATATGTACAAAACGGAAACCGAAATTAAATAAACACGCAAACCGCGTTTCGGGGTAATTGGGATAATTTACAACTCAGACGCCTTGGGGCTAAAAAAATCTCAGACAAAAGGGATTGCGCAGGAACTGTAGGCCGTAGCTCGATATAATGAATTTTAAGTTTCGGATTCGTTTTGCCAGTGGGCAGCATTTTCTATATGTAAAGAACATACACGAACTAGGTATATGTGGTAGGGCACTTTAAGTAAGTAATCAATTTTAAGCTGCAAAGATTAACTGATTCTAAAAAAAGCGGCCAAGTGCGAGTTGGACTCGCCCATGGAGGGTTCCGCAGCAGCAATAAGGTTTATTTTTATGAAATTAAAATATTTTTGATTTATTTTTATATTTCAGTCGATTTAATGAAATTTAGATTAAGGTTTACTATTTATGACGTATAAAAAAAACTACTGGCTAGATCTCGTTCAAACCAATTTTCGTTGGTAGTTTTTGTAGTAATCTACATCATATATTTTTTTTAGAATTATCATGCCTCTACTTTAGAAATTAGAGGGGGGGGGACACACATTTTTCCACTTTGGAAGAGTCTCTCTCGCAAACTATTCAGGTTAGAAAAAAATGATATGAGAAACCTCAATATGATTTTTGGAGACCTGTCCATAGATACCCCACACGCATAGGTTAGATGAAAAAAAAAATTTTTTGTTTCAGTTGTACTTTACTATTTATGACGTATAAAAAAACTACTGGCTAGATCTCGTTCAAACCAATTTTCGTTGGTAGTTTTTATAGTAATCTACATCATATATTTTTTTTAGAATTATCATGCCTCTACTTTAGAAATTAGAGGGGGGGGGACACACATTTTTCCACTTTGGAAGAGTCTCTCTCGCAAACTATTCAGGTTAGAAAAAAATGATATGAGAAACCTCAATATGATTTTTGGAGACCTATCCATAGATACCCCACACGCATAGGTTAGATGAAAAAAAAATTTTTTTGTTTCAGTTGTACCTATGGGGACCCCTAAAATTTTTAATATTTTTTCCATTTTTGCATCAAAATCTTAATGCGGTTTACAGACTACATCTGCTTACCAAGTTTCAATAGTATAGCTCTAATAGTTTCGGAGAAAAGTGGCTGTGACATACGGACGGACGGACAGACAGACAGACAGACAGACATGACGAATCTATAAGGGTTCCTTTTTTGCCATTTTGGCTACGGAACCCTAAAAATGGTACCACGAAACGTCATCTTAATGCACACCTAGGCTTTGAAATGTACTTTGTTTCTCATACTCGCTCGGTAAACGATTTTCATTGCATATACCTACATTTTTAAGACAGTAACGAGCCATATTGGAGCGATTCAATATATGAGGCTATATAATATCTACAATTATTCTACACTGTAAAATACAGTGTAGAATATATTATTTTGATAATTTTAAGTTTGGCCGTTTGGGATTGGCGAACCCAGCTCGCAGCACCTATGTTCCGCACGTTCCCTATCGGCGGCGATCGTATCACACACGCATCCATCACCACGCAACGGGAACACTAATTATTTGTTACGAACAGGAATAATTTGTTACTAATTATTAAGGATTACTGTCCCACTCGTATTGTTAAAACTACAAAACGCTTTCTTTACTGGAATTTGGCTCTTTAGGGTGTGTTTTGTCAGTGATTTCAAAGTACGATGTTTAAGCCAATAATGTGTATGGCTAAATTACTTTGAAAACAGCATCGGAATTCGCCTACTATTCCAAAAACTTAATCATTTTTGTAGAGCTAAGAGCATTAAAGCAGTATCTGAAAATTTATTTTAAGAATATAGAGGATATAGTCCTCAATAAATGGACGGTACGACTCAATCATAAAAATAACATTCATACAGTCACTTAAGAAATGTAAATAATTTATGACATGACAGCTACTCTTTTTCTCTATCTCGAAACACAGAACTTCCTGCTAACTATTTCCGTTGCCTGTCACGAATAAAATCCTAACAAGTAGCACGAGGTATAAATATGACGTTAATCTTGCCACTTCCATCACAGCTAACAGTACCTAAGATTTGCAAAGGTAGAATTACAATTAGGTGATCATTTACACAAAGCTTTAAACTTATTCTTTAACTCATAAAAATATTAGCAACACAGCAAGCAACCAAACAACTTTAACTTGTCTTTGTCTGGCATGTTAGAACGCCATATGAAAAGAAAAGGGAAAGAAAATTGAATGATAATAAATGTAATTTTACTAGTTATTATTAGTGAGAAGCAAAAATGTATGTAAAATGGCACAGAAAAGATAAATCGCTCTTAGAACAAAATGGTTAAATAGCCAAGATAACGGCTATGAAGCAATATAATTTGCAGTTGCCCATCAATAAAAGTGATTCAATAAAGAAGACGTAGATTGGCTGCCAAGACAATACATTCAAATGCGCGAACCAAAAACAAATACAAGTCAATATCCCAATGGATTCCAAGTAGGAATGTGAGGCAATATCTTTGACCAAAGTAGTGACCTTCGGGGGTCATCACCTGAATACAAAACGGCGTAATAAGCGGAGACGAAGTAAATCGTCGGGACTTGGGGACCATCCATAAAGTACGTCACACGAATTTCATAATTTTTTAAAACCCCTTCCTTGTCACTGGGAGGGTCACATCACATTCGACCCCGCCATAGAGTCACAAACTTACAATTTTATATAGTGGCTCTTAGCGTATCAAACTACATTTGATTTTGTAGAGAATGCACTCTTGTTCTTAATGATCTAAAGAACTTGACTGCATTCATAACTCAATACGTATTTTTTGTGGTTTGTGGATGATACACAATTCTTTAACGGTAATCATATATTGTATGAAACTACCTCAACATCCTCAACATTTCAAATTTCGCGAATCAATATATTAAATTTGTGATGTCACAAAACTTTCAGAAACCCCTCCCCCCACTCCATGTCACACTTCGTCAACCCCCTCCTCCCCTTTACGTGTGTCATGGACGACCCCTTTTCGTATGCAAAAAGCGTTAAAGTGTTAGCCGACGCGGTTGTACGGGCCGAACATTAAACAAGCGTTTGCGAGCTGAAATAGAAATGGGTTGTTTGAGTGGGGTTCTTTCGCGAACGCAATTGTACTCGAACGTGTCTTGTTAACGAATGCGCCATGCAAATTGCGGTTGCCGATATTAAAATCGATATTTTCTATTAATGTACGACAAACATACAGAGTTGTACCGGACGTAAGTGCCTTGCGTGGGCACTCACGTCTTTTTTCATACTAGTAAATTATAGTGCTATTTATAATGTTTTACCATATTCTAAATTATTGCTTTACCTGTAGAAAAAGATTGTCTTGACTATGGTAGTTACCTGTAGTAAGTTCGTCAAGAACTTAGCACAGGGGGGCTATTACGAGCTCTTATATCCAGCCAGTTTCCAGCCAGTTTACAGGCCGTGTCTATGCAACGGCCTGTAAACTGGCCTGTAAACTGGCTGGATATAAGAGCTCGTAATAGCCCCCCAGGGCCGAAGCCGCAGGAACTGACGCGTGATGTAAAGCGTCCGTAGATATTATATTAATCCATATTAATGCGAAAGTGCGTCTGTTTGTTACCTCTTCACGTCTAAACCATGGGAGAGCCATGCTTCGGCACGAATGGGCCGGCTCGACCGGAGAAATACCACGTCGTGTTTCGCCGAGTGAGTGAGTTTACCAGAGGCCCAATCCCCTACCCTATTCCCTTCCCTACCCTCCCCTATTCCCTTCCCTTCCCATCCCTACCCTCCCCTATTACCCAATTCCCTCTTAAAAGGCCGGCAACGCACCTGCAGCTCTTCTGATGCTGCGAGTGTCCATGGGCGACGGAAGTTGCTTTCCATCAGGTGACCCGTATGCTCGTTTGCCCCCTTATGTCATAAAAAAACCCACTGAACCGATTGTACTGAAAATTGGTATGGAGATATTTAGGCCGGTATAAATAGTCAGTACTCAAGATGCATCTCGGTCTCAAGTCGCGGTTCGGCTCTGTGATTGGTCTAAATTTTGACAGCCAACCAATCACAGAGCCTGAACCATGTCTTGAGACCGAGATGCATCTTGAGTGCTGACTATCTATACCGGCCTTAGAGTCCCGAGAAAGGACATAGGATACTTTAAATCTCGGGAAATGCAATAATCGAGTTTTGGCGCAACGAGTTTGCGAGTATCATCTAGTAAAATATAAGTGTAAGCTGTGACCTGTGACGCGTATAAGGCATATCTAACAATAACAATACAAATTACTTAAGATGACGGTAACTAGGTACATTTCGTGAATTATTCAGTCTACGTAATGTAGTTTAAACATATTTATAACTAGCTGTCCCGACTAACGTTGTTTGCCATATAAGGTATTTCTACTTCATTAATTAATACAAAATCTTACCCCCTCTTTTGTCTCCTAAGAGGGGGGGGGGGGGGGCATTTTATACACCAGATATATTAAGCTGGAAAACACAGTAAATAATATGAAGTAAGTCCGTTAAAGAAAAATGTTTGATACAAAATCTGACCACCTCTTTGGTCCCCTTAGAGGGGGGGAGGGATTTTATACACCAGATGTTAAGTTGGAAGTAGACGAATATATCTTTGAAAACCGTATGCAAATCAGATCAGTAGTTTTCGTGTTATATAAAAAAGTTTGATACAAAATCTAACCCCTCTTTTCCCCTTAGAGAGGTGGGGGGAAAAATTTTTATGACACCAGATGTTAAGTTGGATGAAGACAAATGTATCTGCGAAAACCGCATTAAAATCGAATCAGTAGTTTTCGTGTGATGCCCCGACAAAATCATCAGGTCCACCGTATTTCCTATGAATCAATTACCTCTGACGTCTTTTTAGATGTTTGAGTTCTTTACCGATACTTTATCCCACATATCTGCAAATATCATAAAGACATCATCATCAGGACTTTTCCAATGAAGCCAGTACTAGCCGGGGTCAATACATCGGCTCATTATTCGAAAGTCGTACCGCTGCAGAGCAAACACGATCCCCCGTCCCATTGTAGCTCACGACACAGACGTTGACTGAATAATATGTAACTTATATTGTGTAGAAACCTTTTACCCGATAGCAATAGGAGGGTTATGCTTTTCTAGATAACGTAGGTAATAATAATTGTTTGAGACACTCTGCTAAACG
Source organism: Plebejus argus (assembly GCA_905404155.3). Lineage (NCBI taxonomy): Eukaryota > Metazoa > Arthropoda > Insecta > Lepidoptera > Lycaenidae > Plebejus > Plebejus argus. Next base: position 8,317,631 of record FR989941.1, on the reverse strand, counting down.
GACGGCTTGATGGATTTGTCGTTAGAAAGATAGAATCAGCTTAAAAGTGACACTGGGAATATTAAAATAAAAAATGCGTTTTTTTTCGAAAATCAAACACAAACGTTCTATATTTTAAGCTTTATTCATTAGCGCTTCTTGTTAAGGCAAAATTATTATTATAAAGCTAGCAAAATTCGTACCGAATGAAATTTTTTTGATATACCATGGCAGCAAAACATACGTTACTATGTTAACTTGTGCAAAGATATCAAAAAGCTTGAAAAGCTATTCAAATTTTATTTCAAACATCTTATGTAAAATTATACAACATTAAAATATTAAAACTAGCCTTTGCAGTGTTAAAACATATTTGTATCTTTTACATTTCGGTATTTCTAAAGCCTGCAGTATTTCCATTACTATTTATTTGTTGAAACTTGGATATACTTACGAGAAGTTCATTCAATACTCACCACAAAATCAATTTTCACACCGCACTGGCGCAAATTCATTTCAGCGAAGCATAGTCTAAATTGCTACCATGGTAACTGCCTTCTGTGTGCAGAGCTTTATTAGCAATTTCTTTTTGCAGTAAACAAAAAAAATAATCGATTACAGCAAAGCAGTGTTTTCGCAATGCCCGTTAAACAAAACTAACGGTACCGTCTTTTTAGATACTTGAAACTCTCTCGATTTTTAGAAAAATAGGTATAGTTTTTTAACAGTTTATCCGTCGATTGACCGCGTTGTGGGTGATCCGAGTTATTTACTTATTTATGTAATTTAACAATGTCATTACCCAATAACAGACTAACGAGTCCATTAAAGCTTATATTCTAAAATCAAAACTACAGCGTATAATATATTAAACTGATAATATAATGGTTACGTCTAAATGAATAGATTATGTTCTAAGTACGGCCGAATGAATAATTCTTCAAAAGTGATAAAACGATTTTAACTGTAGAAACCAGTAGCATAAGACCAGTTGGACCAGCGCGAAACATTACTGTAATCATTTCGGACCATTAAAATGTTTGATGACTTAATAATTAAGGCTTATCATTTAATTTTTTTCTTGATTATAATATTATGTTTTCATTATAATTTGTGGTTAATTGAACTTACCTTAAGTGAACTTCAACCAAAATTATACGAGTTGCTGCATCCGTAGAGATTTAATAAACCTGTAGTCCGAATTTTGTGGTACTGCATCATCACACGCCATTTAGATATTATTTATTTAATTTAAAACTGAAAAAAGACAATCAATTGGTTTTATAGTACTTCCGCCTTGCTTTCCTAGATGGCGGTGTTAGTTCGTCCGTCATTCTTTTTAGAGAGGATAATTCATAACATTTTATCATTCCGCAAGTAAAGAATAGGGGCAACAAACTAAGAGAAGTGGGTGGGGTGGGATTTTAAATCTCTACGGATGCAGCAACTCGTATAATTTTGGTTGAAGTTCACTTAAGGTAAGTTCAATTAACCACAAATTATACTTCGTTGCTGCATCCTATGAGATTTAATAAACCTGTAGATGTTCAGCGCGTAATTGCGGAATGATAAAATACCAGATTAATTACATTAAGTTAATTAATTACGGAATTTAAAATGATAGGTATAACATTATAGACATCATAACAATTTTTATTTAATAAAGTATTGTACTTCTAAATAATAATACTACTTAATTAGTTTGGATATGCTATGAATCAGAATTTACATTAAAAATAGCTTCTGCGAAAGCTCTGTCTTGTGCTAAATCTGGTAAAGGTAAGTTATAAAACTTAGCAAAACAAAGTGATGAGCCGGCCCAGCCAGCGCATCGCTTGATAATGTCGACGGAGACTCCCGCGCGGCGCGCCGCCGACGTGGAGGCGTGTCGCGTGCTGTGCGCTGAATAAACGCCAATCTCTATGCCACTGTCCTTGAGGACACTCTTTATCCAGCGACTTATAGATTGGGAACTGGCATTATGAAAAGGCTTTCTAGTTGTTAAAATGAGCTTATCAGTAGCTGGGCCATTTCTCAGCTCTTTTGTCTTATCTAGGTACACAGATAAAGCTTTAGCTGGGGCTTGATACGTGAATTTTCGGAATGAACGTCTTCTGTTCTTATGAGTGATAACGTCTGCACCCGTTGTCCCGTCGACAACGAGTTGAATTATTATATATAATTATTATAATATTAGAATGAGAGTTACCATTTTTTTTTTTTTTTTTTTTTAATTTCTAATGATAATAAGTATCGAATCTTACGGATAAAATTTAGATACGTACTCCAAAAGTTTATAAGGTTCCCTTAAAAATGAATACTTTAGGAAGCTGGGCTTACTCCTAAAAACTCCTTTAAAAAATCTTAGGATCGTTATTGCAACGGGATTTACCAATGATTAGAGACAAACTAGAGTCTAGACCTATAACAATTTAACATTCCGCAACTTGCTTTTTCATTAAGTTTTTCTGTTAAAATTTAAGAATTCGTAATAATATTATATCAGCTACGGATCCTTAATACAAATCAATATTATTACTTTGACAAAAATTAAACCAATGTTTTAATCCTGTATCATACTGATTAATTGTACCTCCCGATAACGGTTTTAGTATGATATTGTCAATAGACATCTCCGGTATTCAGCGTCTTAGGTAGACTTTCCGCACAATACTGCGCACGCCAGAAGGTTTTATCTGGCCTAAAATAAATCTCGTCAGATTTGAGAAGCGATCAAAACAGTGGAAAACACGGCCGAGACACGATGGCCAGTACGGAACGACTAATTTACCAGTCGCTTCCTCTTCTATAATTTTCCTAAGACAGTATGAGCGCGAATGGCGGAAAGGCATAGAAAAAATAATCGTGCCATGAAATTGTAAAAGCAAGGATGATGAAGGCACCTGGGTCTTGTTTCCAAGAGACATAATATCTTAGCAGATAATAATATAGCACTTATTATTAAAGCACAACGCGAGTAAGTACGGTATCAGCCATCAGATTGTCAGGTTGACCGAAGCTCAATAAGATCTTTAGTAAGTTCCTATCGTTACGTTACGTAAGTACCTAGACGCCTGGTCAGCATCTGTGTTTTTATATAAATAAGAAGCAAATAAATTATATATGCGTTGTTTCTCGCACTACTGCCATATATCTCTCGCGATTTCATTGAGATGATGAAATTGAATACTTCACATTATAATATTAATATAAGATAATATAATTATGGCAGTAGTATTATTTATTCTTAGTAAGACATTTAAAATATTATCACAACGATGAAATGAAAAATGATTTCAATCCCTAGGCAGCCAATAATTCAAGATAATTGATATGATGGCGAGCTTCATCCGCGGACCAATGGCATCTAGTTACTACTCCGTCGCACGCGGCGCCCCAGCCGGTGAGTGACGAGTCTGTGAAGATCTCCAGCTCGTATAAACTTGTGTTTATTCTAATAAAAAGCTTACTTTATTAAAAATAATATTGCACCACCAACTGGTGGTACACATAAGGTTTTACAGGCATGATGGAATCAAAATTATTATTACATTTTTGTGAAGCTAAAAACTTATCTCGTTCAAAGTATTTAGTACGCGGCCAGTTGTATCAAAGAATATACAACTACACATACATATGCTATTGCTGGTCATGCTGAAATTAAAGTGCCAATGAACTTCGCGAAATCGCGCTTTGTTATGGATTTCGTTGGCTAGTTAGAAAATTTCTGGAGTAACTGCATGACTTGAGTATTTAATATTATGTCAAAGCTAATATAATATCATTGGTCAAAGCCAATAAATCTACAAAGTTGTGAAGGCGTCATACTAGTTTTCTCAAAGTTGATAATAAAACCTAATTGTTTCAATTTTGACCTTAATATATTATATAGTAGCATAATCTTTAGATTTCGATTCGAATTTCGACCACTAGATGGCCCTGCTTTCTTGACCACATAAAAAGAGGCTTTTGAAGCTTTACAAATATAAATGGCACAGAACTTAAGCCGTACAGGAAGGCAGTTAAATTCACAAAGATTATCATGAAATCGAAATCTCAAAAAATAATAATAATAATAATAATAATAAATTTATGTAATGTATGAATCGGCACACCGCACAAGCAATTCCTTGAGATCGATTGAGATTTGAGATTGAGATATGAGGAATATACATTTGGAAAGACCAATTTTATAGCAGTGCGAATATCTTCCATTTTAAAAGTTGATTACGTGCAAATTAAAAATGTATTTAAGTAATTTTGAGTTGAATATAAATCTTGACCCACCGATACTTTTCGGTGTAAGAAAAATGTATGAAATAAATTGGTCTGGCAAATTTTCATTACATACTGAAATAGCACCTAATTGTTTGAGTTCACTTATTGCTTTGCTCATCTGACTCTTTGTAAAAGGTGGATTACTTGGTTCCACACGTTGGTAAGGTGGCTTACAGGAGGGACTTATAACTCAATGCAGAAGGGTATTTTATAATATCCTTTAGCATAAGACAGCACTGCACCGTGCTATCGGAGGTTATTAGAAGCCAATTGCGTAAAAAGAATTGGATGCGGCCAGCGTGAGGTACCTCTAGTAGCGGCGTCTCCTGTCGTTGCTCGGTCTGGCGCTCGCGTAGGGGCGGCCGCGGCGCGGGGGCTGCTGGGCCCTCCTCGCCGACGTGTCGACGGCTGCGGCTCGTGCGGGCGGGCCGGCACTGCTGGCGCTGGCCTCGCGTACTGCTGACGAGGAGGAGCTCGGGAGTTGCCCGGCAGTGCTTGTTGCTAGCGCTTTTCACCGAAAAGGTAGACGTCGCTTTTTACGCCTTGGATTGTATTATGAAAAAAAATTTATCGGTTTTTGCAGCCTGCTGTAGAACTGCGGCTACCTCTTGATTGAGTTTAGGCGCTTGTGCCAGCGAAAAGTTAGTCGGTATAAGAATCTTCGCCACAAGCGACTCCTTGTATTCCTTAGCCAAACCATCGACCAAGATTTTACCCCAACGTTCAGAGAGTTCGGTGGGAATGCGTTCGCCTAGGGCTTTCTGTTTTATTGGCCTTGCCAAGAATATTTAGTATTTCAAGTGGTAACCTGGGAGTAGATTCTTGGTTAGGATCTACTGGCACGGTGGCTTCTGGTTGGCTCAGCGGTGCTGATGTCGGCGGTGCGGCCTGCGGCGACGCCGGTGCAGGCGCGGCCGACTCCATATAATCCACGTCTTCGACGTCGGCTAAAGATTGTGGAGTTCCACAGCAAGATTGAGCCTCCCGCGCGTCGATGTCTTCATCGCGCCTTTTGTCGTCGGATGAGTGCTCGTTATCGCAGCGGCCTTCCCGGGAGGAAGACGCTGATGACTCGGATCTTGTCCGGTGTGAATAAGCAAAAGCATAAAGTTGCTTTCAGGATGATATCACGTATCATCACGACTCAGTTTGTAACCTGGATAATATCGCGTATTACCCCATTAAGGTACAAAAGGTTGACTATCTAGTTAATATCACGTATTAACCCTTAAGATAGTCTTTTTTTAACGTATCGTTACCATGCCATAGTTTCCAATCGCCGTATTTTGCGGCGAATATGTTCGTAATCATCCTTATTCTTCCTTTTTCCAATATTATTCGGCGATTTACACTAATTATAACACTTTAACACTGTAGAAATTAATTTAAAAAGGATAACGTGTTGACGATGCCGCACACGAAAAACGAATGACGGACGAACTAACACCGCCATCTAGGAAAGCAAGGCGGAAGTACTATAAAACCAATTGATTGTCTTTTTTCAGTTTTAAATTAAATAAATAATATCTAAATGGCGTGTGATGATGCAGTACCACAAAATTCGGACTACAGGTTTATTAAATCTCATAGGATGCAGCAACGAAGTATAACTAGACTATCGATGGATATGGAGGATGATACTTTATTTGCCTTTGATATTTACTATCAAAGGCAAATAAAGTATCATCCTTCGATTCGGTCGTAAACATAATGTTTTTGTTCCCTTATTCCGTAAATTCATCAAGCCCCATACGGTCACCGGTGACCGAGACACAATAGCTGATATTCTATTGTGTCTCGTTTTTCCACGATCGACGGGTTAAATTGTCACAGTAAATAATTTTGCTCCAGTCCAGTCGCATGAAATACAATGTAAAACCTCACAAATTATATAAAAGCACCCGCAACAACTCACTTAAAATCACCGGGTAATGACGACGCAGATCTCTTAATAATTTATCAGCGTATCGACCCGCAATAACTCTTATTTAAAGTCACGAGCATACGATTCGCCAAATCGATGTGCGTAAATCGCCGATTAAGACGGCACTTATGCGAAGTACAAAAGCCGAACGGTTGTCGCACCGGTGTTGCCATAAATCTAACAATTAATTTTAATTTTATTATAGCGACCGCTGCTGCTGTCGACTTAAAGGGAGATTTGCGAGTCGCCGAGCGCCTTATCATTAAACGTTTGCGATCCTTTTTCAACCACCTTTAATGCGACATAATTGTTTACGAATAAAAAAGAACACGGACCAAAGAAGTTTTACCGCGGGAGACGAGCGGGACTCAAAAGTCGCCATTATGGCGTTTTCCTTCCCGGGTGCGAGCCGCCGAAGTACAAAAACTAACTTATTTTCAAAGGAACGTAATGAGAATCTAACTTGGCGGAAAACGGGGCAAAGAGCATCCATTATAAGCGAAAAAAGTAAAACATTTTTATATTATTTGCATACCCCAGTCGAGTCTGATACAGTGCAAGCCAGCTACTACAAAAGATCTCGGTCTTGCCGCTGTCGCCTTACTCCCTATTATAAACATAATGCGAAATAACTACGACTTTAATGCGAGTTTATAGTAACGAGGCTAACAGCCGAGGTGGAATTATGGTCGGTGTATGAAATCATAGTTTTTGCACGCGACGCAGTGGCTATTTAGCGTGAAGATTTCGCAGCATATTCGCTAGGATATGCATTAAATAATATTCCACCAAATAAGCGTTTGATTGTTGGGTCGCTAGCGGAGACCTTTGCTTCGTTAACACCATAAGCGATGACAGCGTCCGCTGCAAAAGGTAATTTAACAAACGTGACTGACTCTCTTCGAGCCTTTAGCTCTACCGTTTACTTGGTCATGGCGACAAATGTGTATAAAATATATTAGTATTATATAATTATATAAACCGTAGATGCCTTTTGTGAAATTGTGAAATCTATGTCGAAATTTCACCAGAAAATTCTACTTTCGTATTGTTTAAAGTTGACGGGTTGACCTGACATGGAACACATTATTTTAGACGAATGGGCTTATGGGATGATGTCATGGAACTTTCGAGTGGAGTGCGTGATATATAGAGTGAATACGTAAAAGGTAGAAATCTCATTCCGATAGCATAACAAGATAAAGAGCGTGGCGCGGAGCGGCGAAGTCGGATATAACAAGCCTACGCACATACGTGTTTACTTGAAGCCTGCATTAGCTGCCTCTGAAGTCGATGCACACATCGATTTCCACTTGAAAGATACGAATTACGAAAGCCGCTACTTTAGCACCGATGTGCTACAGGAAGTTGTATCGCCAGCAGTAGATAAATGTTTTAGTTTAAAATTTTAGTTCATGAAGAATCCTTCCCATTTCATTTCGACTAAGATCTATTATGTATTGCATATTTTGTTGATTTCATTCTACTTATAATTTGTACGCATTTACAATTACTACGCTATTACAAAATTACAAAATACATTTTCCTTTTTAATTTCCTTTCTTGCCACATATCAGACTTATATCAGATACGTCAAAGCCTATTGGATAAACTAAAGTCTAAACTCAAGAATCAAAACTCTACTCAGCTCTCTAGACTCTGAAATTGACGTCATAAGTCAACTTAGTATGCAAGCCGCAAGACCTAGAAAAGAGTACTCATCACTGGCGCCTAATTTAATCAGCACTAGGCGTGAAACAATGTTCAGCATGTTGAGCATTTAAATACTTGACGCCTTAATTATACATAAACAAACGATTCTCAGTAACAGCTGTCTGCAATCTAGACGATGGCAACGATTTAATAGCACTAATTTATTGTGATTTATGCAACCATTACAATAACTATCAAAAACAACTTAAAGTTTGGTTTAACTTTAGAAATTAAGCTGTGCATCAATAGTTTTTAACTTATTCCAAAGTTTGTCGAGAACCCTCAACATTGTTTTCATAATTTGGAATTAATTATGCATAACATAACAAAATCAATTTCACCATTTCTCTCCAAATACATAATAATAAAAATAACTCCCACACCGGTTTCGGTGACGGTGGCCGGCTTCATTGAAACCAGGCCAGTTACGCAGGAGTAATTACAAAGTGCCCAAGTGTGTGCGCAGTACACAAGAGCAATCCCTATTCCTTTCAAAAAACGAAAAAATACTGCTAAGTTTAACATCATAGATTTCAAACCTCTAAAGCGCGTCATAACTCATCCGAATTTGTCTCGTGATGGTAAATCAGCAATATGTTATTCTAGACAAGCCTGAGATGTTAACATATTGTTATCTTCATCAGAGATGGTGTCATTACACGTTCCTGCCCACGGACACTTTGATGTCAGATTGTCACACGACGTGCCACATCTCCGTCTATGAGAACCCGCGAAATAACGAAATAATACCGAGAAGCTGACTCATCTTGCATTAACTTTGAAAGTTTTGTCTTAAGCTTCATTTTACTAATCATTAAAAAGAAGAAATTTTTAAATCCATACTAATATTATAAATTCGAAAAGGTGTCTGTCTCTCTGTCTATTACCTCTTCACGCCCTAACCGCTGAACCGACTTTGCTGAAATTTGGTATGGAGATAGTTGAGTCCCGGAAAAGGACATAGGATACATTCCATTATTTTCATTTATTCATTACATACCATCCCAAAAAAATCGGCCAAGTGCGAGTCGGACTCGCGCACGAACGGTTCCGTACCGTTATAGAGCTAAGATAGGCCAAAAATTGTGTTTTTTGTATGTGAGCCCCCCTTAATTTTTTATTTTATTTTAATATTATTATTAGTTATTAAAGTACAATTATTATCTTTAAGGCCTTTGTGAAAGTTTCAAGTTCTTACCTCTTATCATTATTGATTACGAGCAAAAAAGGCCAAAAAAATCACGTTTGTTGTATGGGAGCCCCCCTTAAATATTAATTTTATTTTTATTTTAGTATTTGTTGTTATAGCGGCACCGGAAATACACAATCTGTGAAAATTTCAGAACTCTAGCTATAGCGGTTCTTTAGTTACAGCCTCAAGACATACAGACAGACAGACAGATGGACAGACATCGAAGTCTTAGTAATAGGGTCCCGTTTTTACCCTTTGGGTACGGAACCCTAAAAATACTTAAACGGTTCCCGCGCGATAAATGAATTTTGGCGCAACGGAGTTGCGGGCCTCATCTATAGTGACATACAATTTAATTTTGTGAGTAGTTTTCAAAACACCAGAAGGCTTCTACTACATACTTACAAACAAAGCTTAAACGACAAAAGAAAATATTTCCAATAACATACTACTTGTATGTGAATTATGAATTGCTTGTATTCCTATGTTCAAACGCCTCCACAATCCACATGCGTTTTGTTCGAGTGTTGAACTAGATAGAGCACTATAATTGTCCCCGCCTACTCACACTAAAATTTGTCGCATACAAGAAATTTTACTACGAGATAATTAACAAAACATGTAAGACCGCATAGACAAACACGCAAACACACGTGAACAAGTAAAACAACAAATATATGCGCAAGAATAACACGGCTATGTAAAATAGTAAGCAAGGAAGAGAAGCGGATGAAACATTTTTGTAATGTCATTAAAAGTTCCCACTTCTCAACTAACAAGTCCCATTAAACTTTTAGACTTTTACATAGTACATCGCTTTTAACTTAAACCCGCGAGAAATTCTGAATCACAATCGTTTTTGAAGTTAGTATCTGATGCGGCATGAGAACTCACAGATAAAAAGTACGCGAGATAACAGATTGGAATTTCACGTAAAAATGTAGTTTTCCGTTTTAAAAAGGGTAAATTATGATTTGTATGGTATTAACATAAAATTGTATCAAAAGACATTTTTACTGTACCAGTGGTGAGTATTTAATAATGCAGTTATTACTTCGTAATGTACGCAAAAATAACTTCATTATATCATAATCATCTATTTAGCAAATCTTATAACTTATCTACCCTCCTTTTCCTTTAATATAATGCATAAAAATCCCCACGTAAGCAGTCATCCAATTAGCAGCTCTAAATGATAAAATAAAAGGCACGCAGCCAACAATAGTTAATGCGGAGGTGAGAACGAAGCATATATATTACTTTAATGGAATATGAACAATTAGGGCCAGCGATCGTGGTGCTGACAAGGTGCAAACGAGAGTGGTTAGACCGGACGCATCAGCATAACACCATAAAAATAAAACAATGCCGATGAATTACCATAAAGAATGAGCGGAACGAAGGGATTAAGTGAAATACAATCAAACCACGAGACGTGAGGGGAATTAAGAATATATTCATTAATAGAGTGAGAGATAAAGCAGACGGATTGAAGATTTAAACGCCCTTAACGAAATCAAAATACTGTACGCTGGTTTAAGAATTTATTTATACAATTATAATATGAGAACCGTAGAAGGCGTATAAATGATTAAGTTCATGTCGTTACCATAATACAATGTACGCATGAACGAATAAATAGGTTTAGTGCTTCAATAAATAATGGGCACTTTTATTAACTTATCAATTCTTTATTGGCTATAAAAGATTAATTAAAAACTCCTGTCAATGAAGATGTAAAGAAACAATAAGCCTCGAAAGTTAAACGTAACCACAATATGCATTATAATATGACCTTTGTTCGGGGGCATACAAAATATGAATATGCCAATCACAATATTATAATCAAATACAATAGATATTTTAGTTACATACATAAGTTGTACCTTTGTTACAAAATTTGAGCTACAAAGAGAAATCAAAATCACTTGACCGGAACTTTAAAACCATCGAAAATTCTAGAATCAAACTCGTATAAATAGTTCAAAAACGCCGCTCCATTTGAGCGTCAAGACAAAGGTGGTAAAGGTAATATTGGGACATTAGAAGGCGCCAAACATCGTTCATCTGAGCTGACTCAGCACCGTTGCACTACCGCCATTACTATGACGTATTATTATGGGGCACGCACTTCGCAGAACCGACTCGAAAACAACCAGTCATCTCCTTCTTAGCAATTAACGCCACCTGCAATTTGTAGATAAAAAACAACCGTGACTAGATGTCGATACGTCCTTGTTAACTACTGTGAGTTTTAACAAAGTTCGAAAATAATGACACACCATAATATTATTTTAATGTGCTCCTTATATTACTGGAGGCCTCGGAATATATTAAGTGGATAGTGTCCAGTTAAGATTCTCCGAAGGATGTTGTAAGGTTTAAAATATTGTCTTTAGAAATTATTGTCTGTTGCTATATAGACATATTAAAAATAATACTGTCACATTAGCGGTTGTTACTGCAAAATGTCAGAACTATTACCACCGACTTAAATTAATTATAGTCTTAAAGAGCTCTATTTTTTAAGGACGCTCATTCATATATCTTTGTGTGGACGTGTGGTAGCCGGTAGGAATAAGATAATTTTATAACTCATTTTTGGCAAGTTGGCAATAGGATGGAAACTTCCTAAACAAGTAACCTTAAATACAAGATAAATCATTTCAAAATTCAACCTGAACATGCCTTTATCCTATCACCTAAATGAATACATTATGAGCGTTGGTGGCTTTCATTGCCTCAGTAAATAGTTCTGCCAAACGTGATGGACGTCAAAAAACCGAATCCTCATTGTACTGTCACCGCATTAACTGACAGTACCAAAATAATCCACTACTCATTATATATGCGCATTTAACCTCCGAGCTGATGCTCCTAATAATAGTGCCATTTCTCATAGACAACGCCACAATTCATTTAGTTCACATGATTAATTAGATGGCCACAATAAACGATGACTAATGATCTCGGACGCCCGATGGAGATGTTAAATATTATTTTACTGCTTAATCCTACTATAATTAAATAATTAAGCATAGACATTATTCACACGGAGAAGGAAATAGTGAAAGCTAAGAGACTAGAGACATGACAAACACAGCAGGGCTCCCACACAAAACTGCGAATTCGCATCGCATCGCATCGCATCGTAATGTCATTTTTATTACGAATTTTGTCGCAGATTTTTGCGATGCGATGCGAATTCGCGGTTATGTGTGGAAGCTCTTACTCCGAGAAAGCCAATTTAGATTCCTACCGTCTGCTTAGTAAGAAAATAAAATGTGCTATACTCAATTCGAGTCAGAGCGGAGTTAATTGATAGGTGGTACTAACAACGTGTAGAGGCGCGCGGCACGAAGCATTCAATTTGCCCTAAATCAACGTGGGAGCCTCCGAGCCGCAATTAAAACCTCGCTCTCGACGCTGCAGGATATATGTAATCTAAGTCAAGTGTCAATAATCATCCAATTTTAAAACTCGCACAAGTAACCGCCGAAAGCTTAATTGGTACTGTTTAACTCTACATTTTTTAACAGCAATCGTTTATACCAGAACGAACCGATTAAAATATTTTAAGATTTCACAACCAATAATTTCACATGTGACTATGTCTTCCGGGACTAAATTGTTTGAGCCTAAAACAACTGACTTTACAATCTGCACTTAAGGGCTCCTTCCTCGGAAGCTTTAGGTATTTTACGCGCCAAGGCGGCTTGCATCCGCGGTACGCGGGAGCCGTTTGAATATGAACTCCCGCGACCTTTGGTGGCAAACGAGAGCGCCACAGTATAGAATAATGCAGAAGGCAAGGTAAGTTTAGTAATATTAGACTATTTTTATTTAGTACTTAAATTTAAACGACAGTTTAGTAAGCTTATACACCGTAAACATAATATATCTTACTACACTTTTTGATATATAGAGAAATGAAAATGATGATGATTAGTGATTACGTAGGTATAGGAGATTTAGTGGTAGCTAAATATAATTATTATGTATACAGGGTGTAACAAAAATAAGTGATAATACTTTAGGGTGTGTACGTGTTCCTTGTAGAGAGTTCACTGTGAAAGTAGCAGCGCTGAAAGTCCAAATATTTTCACTTTTGTATGGGGAAACTCGTGACGCTCGGGCCCTTGCCCATACAAAAGTGAAAAACATTGGTCTTTCAGCGCTACTACTTTCACAGTGAATTCTTTACAAGGGACACATACACACCCTAAAGTATTATTACTTAGTTTTGTTACACCTTGCATATGTCACCGTAAGATTGTAAATACCAGTAGATTATAAACTATCTCGCGAAATTGTGAACGGTCGAAATATTGTGAACCACAACCTACTGCTTACAATTTAACGTATTATTATACAGTAGATTGTAATCTATCGAAGTGAAACCGTCAAATCACAATCTTAAAATCACCTTAAAACTGTCAAATTGTCAACTGTCCCAAGGCTGTCCCTGATTGGTTATTTAATGGGAAAGGTCGTTGGACATTTAACAACAAACCAATAAGGCGGCACGGGGCATATACCGTTCAACCAATCAGGGCCCGAGGTGCGTTCCGCTTCATAATTTGACGGTTTCACTTCGATAGATTACAATCTACTGGATAATAATACGTTAAATTGTAAGCAGTATGTTGCGGTTCACTATCTTTCGACCGTTCACAATCTCGCGTGATAGATTATAATCTAACGGTATTTACAATCTTACGGTGACATATACATAATATTACATGTATATGTTACCGTTAATGTGCGTAAACCAGTTAGACTGCAGATTAACAAGGTATGTTGCAGATCATCTGGGTGAGTCAGTTAAAGTGCAAAAAGTTTATTCTGTTCTCATTAAATTTCATAAAACAGGTTATTGTTTGAAATAAAACATGTTATTTATTTGTAGAGAATAATTTAATACAATTTTTTTGACATAAACAAAGGAATAAATTATTACATTTTAAGAAAAATGTTACTCCAGAGTCCAGTAATAAAAATAACAGATCGTATCAACTGAAAAAACAACAAGTAATTTATATCAATAATGCGTCTTCCTGATACTGGTCGAAACTCGTGTTCTTGATTTTCAGACTCTACGATAAGTCGATGCTCATCTTGACTTGTTTTTCTGCAACAATAATAGACTTAAGCTTTTTTTTGTAACACATAAATTTATTGGGTTCAGCTATACAGTACTCCCAAATTAATAATGCGCATGAATGACCGTGAATAATGACCGTGTTACAAAAGCTACAGAAATATCACGACGAACTTTGACTAATACATGTATCTTAAACACAATGCAATTAGAAAATGCAATACCGTCTACTGTCGCTCGGGAAATACGACCGTTACCGAACATTTACGAAAATTTCTATGCGCATTATTACTTTGGGAGCACTGTACGTAATACGGACCATAATAATTGAACATCGCACCGCACATGAAACTTACCCATTATCTTCAAATCCACTTGCTAGGTTGACAGTATCATGGTCCACAATAGAATTTGATTTATCGCCATATCTCATTCCTCTAAAAAAACATAATATTTTTAAATTCTATGCCAATAAAGCGTTTCATTGAGAAGTATCTTTTAAGCTGGTTTCATGTATAACATCAAATAGTATATATGTCGCAGGGAAAAGAGGATATCAGGGATTTCACGATATCCCTAGGGATATCACGAACTCCCGGTAGATGCCGAATATTCTTGTTTGTTACGTCTTCTTACTAATTTTTAGTAAGAAGACGATCTAGTGATATTATGTCATTTCAGTTAGTTACCAGACAACGGAAATATACTTAATACTTTTATACTATACATATATATTTAAGATTTTTATTATATTAAATAAATAAATATATTGAATACACATCCATGACCCAGAACTTTGAAAACTTTTTTGTTCTGTCGGCGGATATCCTCTTTTCCCTGCGACATAGCTCATATCGCGCACCATACATTATTATAATATAATATAGTACAATATAGTGTGAACGAAACGAAATGAGCTATATACTATATTTTGCTACTATTTAGCTCTTACTATTTTATTTTATATTATTGCTATCATATTATAGCGTAGTCTGAAACCAGCTTTATGACTATGGCAGTTTTTGTTAAGCTATATTATACAGGATATAACAAAAGTAAGTGATAATACTTTACGGTGTGTAAGTACTCCTTGTAGAGAGTTCACTGTGAAAGTAGCAGCGCTGAAAGATCAATTTTTCGCTTTTGTATGGGTAAACTCGTTACGCTCGGGCGTTTTCCCTTCGCTTCTTGAGTTCCGACAGCCTTGCCTTCTTGATTTTATTTTTTTATTTGCCATTTCAAATATTATATTAATTACACCAATTAAATTTACTATAACCTTAATTCCTATCTATACAAACTATTTTATACACATATAATACACAAAGACAATATTAATAATAATCAGCGGTGACAATGTAGTGACGAGCAAAAGTGGCACAGGTCCGGCCTCGATGACGTCCGACAGGACACTGATGCGACGTGGATTCAAGCGTGGTGCGCGTAAACCGTATTTGTCGTTGATATTGAATCGAAAAATAATAAAACTAAACATCTATCCTATCAATGCCCTGTTAAATTTTATTAGTAATCGAACTATCCAAATTATTTTTCGATTGGGTCCCTGTAAGTCCTATAAAACTCAAAATGCTTTTAAAATCGATGTTGTTTCGGATTTTTTTTCTATCGAGCCAAATTATCTGTATTGTGTTTCTATCCTATGAAAGCACTAGTTAAAAGATGCATCTATACATGTATATATTTTTCAGTTTTTTTTAATGACGCTTTCTATCAAAAAAACTCATTCTAGAAACATGAATTTGCAAGAACCGGCCCTTAAATCTTTTGAAATCATTACAAACTGTAAAAACGCTTTTTTGTAAACTCAACATTATAACAATATGCAAACAATCAAAACGATATTACTCCACACACAATCCGAGTTGAGCACACGTAATTTCTATTTTATGCAGACTGATATTTGAGCAGACAACAGTCGGAGATGGCCGAGAGCCGAGACAATTGGAAGCGTTGCGGCGTCAAATGAGATGTTACCGGAGCCAATCTCACTTCAATTTGCTTTAAATCAGTGCTCCGATTCTGCTTTCTGAGTGCAACATTAATACCGCATCGCTCCTTGTTTGAGTGACCAACGAAATAATAATATAATTGAAGACGTGAGTGGAAGAATCGAACAAGTAACATTTCGTAACATACGGACAATAACTCATTTTTTCCCTAATTATTTCAATAAAACTTGTAACTTATCTACTTCATAACCTAGCTAATATATCTGGCTACACATACAATCCATAGTTTTTCTATTTCAAATAACTTTTCCGGCCCTAAAGCCTCCATTTAAGCAAAAAAACCGGAAGTTTTTTTCATGTTACTTACCTTATTCTTCCACTCACGTCTTGAATTATAGTTGCTAAACGCGTTCTGTAATTGATTGTACTGTCGGTTCTTGGTAGAAATTCATGTTGAACATAATTTTTCGTGCACTTTTCTACGGTTTCGAAACAAGACGTGATGAATTTCTGCTTCCAAATATTCAAATTCTATTCTTGTCATTAATTTATCAATATATGGTTAAGACATCCGGCATCTAGTCTGAATGTAGTTTGGAATCAATCTCAGTTTCTTACATTGTGTAGTAAATGTTCTGTATAGTCAAAGATCCAAAAATGTGTTGTCTGGACTCTGGCGTATAGGAGAATACTGCTTTGCTGTTTCACTGTTAAAATGGATTGGATCCAAGAAAGAAAAGAAGCTGCATTAGTGTCGGTTTAAAATAATAAAATCGGGGTACAGGAGTTTGCATCGTATTATTCTCAACTGTAATTATGTTAAGCTTTGCGATATTGTTTACATAAAGGCGCCTCTAGAAAACACCGATTATTATCTGTTGATAAATGGAGAATCGCCTATATCTTGGAAGAACAAGTTTGTGGCGGTACCCACAATTCACCTAACAATCCTGCATCGCGCTATCGAAGTTTCGGAGAACGGCAAGATATATACAACGTCTGAAATGACGTCAGTGGGCTTCGGCCTGACCGAGCATGCTATCCCGCTCGGTCGGAAGATCTTCCTTTTCCGCCGCCACTAACATCGCTAAATTGGTGACCACCGACAAGAACACGCATCCTTCATCATGGACATCAATCATCAACACTCCCCGCCCCTCCGCACCACGTCAGCAGACATCAAGCATAAACGGGTCGCCTCGACCATAAGCCGCGTTGGGCGTCCGCGCCGGTCGAACCCGGTCTGGCCTGAACGGGGCAGCCATAGGCTACAACGACCGGTCAGCAAGCAGAGCACGGGGTCCCTCTCCTGGTCATTGCACGCGTAGCTTCGGCCCACACCTGACAACACAAGCGCATCGAAGAATACCACAGGTCTTCGGGGGGGAGTGGTGTGGCGGTACCCACAATTCACCTAACAATCCTGCATCGCGCTATCGAAGTTTCGGAGAACGGCAAGATATATACAACGTCTGAAATGACGTCAGTGGGCTTCGGCCTGACCGAGCATGCTATCCCGCTCGGTCGGAAGATCTTCCTTTTCCGCCGCCACTAACATCGCTAAAAGTTTAAAGTAATGTTATGAATAGCAATCAGCCAAACTAGAATTCTGAAACCGTGTTATTTGTTCTTAAGTAAAATGTTCCACATTTTTGTTGGATTAAAAATCGGCCAAGTGCGAGTTGGACTCGCCCATGAAGGGTTCCGCAGCAGCAATAAGGTTTATTTTTATGAAATTAAAAGGTTTTTTTATTTATTTTTACAGACAGACAGATACTTACAGACAGACAGACAGACAGACAGACAGACAGACAGACAGACAGACAGACAGACAGACAGACAGACAGACAGACAGACAGACAGACAGACAGACAGACAGACAGACATGACGAATCTATAAGGGTTCCTTTTTTGCCATTTTGGCTACGGAACCCTAAAAAGCAGCAACTTTTTGCTGTTAGAAAACCGATACGTACATAAAGTAATCAATCTAAAATTCCTTATTCGGTGTGATATTATAGTGTGTGCAAAGGTAATACAGGTTCAATAAAGTATGGCCTGTCGATCTCGTCCTCGCGTCGGAATGTCACCAGATTCTCTCATTATGGTTTTGTGTTAGTTGGCGACTATCGCAAGAAAGGGAATGTATAAATGAGAATACCGTTTAACTCTGTTGCATTCGCAGTCGACTGATACAATGGATCGGGGAGCTATTATGGTAATTTTGAATTTTAACACCAAAGTGCCGACTTCCGTTATTTAATAAAGGAACGTAATTGTAACGCGGCGGCCATTTTGACCGCGGGTGGGGTCAAAACGACCCCGCCTCGCGTTTCCGCCGGGGACAATTAATACCCCACTACGAGCTATCCTCGACCATTGTGAGTACATCTGTTCGATTACTCGCCCTCCTTTAAAACGCGCAAAGTACAAATTACACGCACATAATTTACTTTATGTGGACGCCATTTTGTTTCCCGAGTTTTATAATAAGGCTTATTACTTTCTCCAAGTAAATAAACTTTATTGTTGGCGGAGTTGTTTAAATAAATTGTGGTGTTGTATAATTTCGCTCGAGTTTTATTTTAACTGTAAAAGTTACAGATATTCATCTACATTATTTGTAATTGTAAATTAACAGAAGCCCCTTTGATGAGTATTTGCTGTAGCAGAGTTAAATCGATATTTCACTGATTTTCTCTAGTTTGAGCGTGGAAGTAGGTAATTTTAGTTTTACGTGTAATTTCCGTTCGTGCCCACACGCATGTCAAGCTCTTGCCCTTTGTTTCCAAAGTAATTTAAATTGCACGTCTTTGAGTTACCATCATAGTTACTTGACTGTCAATCAATGTGAATGTAATTAGTTTTAACCTGCTTTCTGTACTAGAAACGTTGTGTCAAAGTACTTCACCTCTGATTGGGTTCTGTAGTTTATCTCCACACTCGAGTCGGATCAAATTTATGTTCTTGGCATTAATAACATCCGCAGAGGTACCCATAAAACTAGTAATAATTTCACCCAATAAAATTTTGCACCTGGCTCTTAAAATTTCTTAGCAGTTTGTCATTGTAATTAAAATTACGTCAATTAAGAGCACATGAAATAACAGCATGTAAACAAGTGACATTTAAATAACAACTTTATATTATGTCCGAATTTGTAGCTAACATGAAAAAGCGGCCAAGTGCGAGTTGGACTCGCCCATGAAGGGTTCCGCAGCAGCAATAAGGTTTATTTTTATGAAATTAAAAGGTTTTTGATTTATTTTTATATTTCAGTCGATTTAATGAAATTTAGATTAAGGTTTACCATTTATGACGTATAAAAAAATCACTGTATGGTAACTTATATTATATTTTTATAGTGCAAAATATTGATAATATTTTCCTTTTATTGACAAGTTTTCTGAGTATATCATCGTCTTAAAAATTCAACAATTTTGACCTCGAATGACTTTAAGCAGAAAAATGGGACAAACAGGGACTTTTGAAGTCTTCTTTCTGCATTTTTAAGTAAATCTAAAATTAACGAAGTTAATGTACAATAGGGGTGATGACAAGGTCAAAGATTAGCAAATTTCGTTATTAAAATAAAGAAATAACGGTTAAAAATAAGTGTTTCCAAAATTTCAGCTTGATAGCTTTTGTATTTTTGTTTGCTATGCGCCTTCAAAGTTGGATATTCAAGTCGAATTTTTTTTCGATTAAATTTCATAATATTTGTATACCATTCCATAACTTATGTAATTAAAGCAACTTTTGTTATGAAACCACTTTCATAAACGCAATTATTAATATAGCTATCGAACAAAATTTTCCCGCGATGCCTACAAATAACTCTAATGTGACGTCATAATCGAGTAGCATTAGCAATAGCATTATGGAGCGTTTCGGGCAGATCTATTTTATGAGATGTTTGAATTGTCATATCTTGGTGAATTTTTAAGTTATCAGAGTCATTATTTTACCAATGTTTCTAATTTTTAAAGGTCTTTCAATTACCAAGAAAAAAAATTAGTCATCATGCCTATTTACCGTGTAACTTTTTCAACGTTCTTAGAAATTAGCACGTTTCACATTTCAACAAGTTTTATAATTAGCTTTATACTTACCCTGGTTTATTTTCTTACTTGATTTAATAAAACTCAATTAGCATTTTAAAACGCTCTTAATATGTAGACTGTAGAGTATTTACTCAGAGAAAAAGCTCGCATATTTATAACTGTAACAGAAACACATTAAAAGCTTTTAAATTGGTACATTTTGTATAAATCTCTACTTGAAGACATGAGTGGGAAAAAGTGGGTAATATAACTTTTTTTTTTTTTCCATTACAGTTTGAACAAAACTCGTAACTTACCAACTTCATCATGTAGCTGATATAT
Organism: Plebejus argus; assembly: GCA_905404155.3. Lineage (NCBI taxonomy): Eukaryota > Metazoa > Arthropoda > Insecta > Lepidoptera > Lycaenidae > Plebejus > Plebejus argus. The sequence continues at coordinate 8,297,089 of FR989941.1, read as the reverse complement.
CTAGATTAGGTATACAAAGAATCTACATTTTTTATTTTAAAACATTTGCCTGGTCCAAGCCTTTTATGCAAAAAACGAGTTCCCAATTTGTTAGTTACCCAATTCATCCACATGTCTTCTATCTTAATTAATTCAGAGGCAGGGGACGAATGAAATAAATTAGTGTATTAAGAGTGCATGAGATATTTAATTATAGTCGATTCCGATTAAGTGCTCGCGTGACACACAAAAGAATTGCACCGAAAAGTCAATCGAATGTACACGCTCGACAAAAAATGTTACCCAAAATTTACTAAAAAAAATCAGATTGCGAACCACAAAATATATTGTAACAAAAATTTACTAAAAAAGGCGGGATGCAGTCCGGGAGTGCCGGCAGAAGTGAAAACTTGATTATTAACCCATTTTTTATGAAAATAGATTTAAAAAAATCGATATTTTAATTCATCGAAACCCACCGATTAAAAAATATCGACAATCGAAAAAAACAATCTATTGTTCGATTAATCGATTTCGATGTTACAACACTACTTCACGTCTTACGGATTTTCGATCAGCACACGTGACCTGACGCGAGTTTCACAATTTTTACCCATCCCACAAAAGTGCTCAACAGCGCTAAAGAAGTTTTCACTTCAAAAATCAGATGGCGAACAGGTGTTGTTATTTGGTTGGGCTGTAACCCGTGAAATCAATATTTTTGAAATCTGTTGTCTAAAAATTACAAAAATATTGATTTCACATAGCGCGACCAAATTACGAAGTTCTGCCTTTTAATCAATTTGTCTGTCGGTACATAATGTATTTTAAATAGATGACGTAAAAACCCGCTTAATATTATACCAAGCAATAATATTCTAACAGCGCAACTATAACAAAGATCGTACTTACAAAAACTTTCCTGAAAATTTCATCAAGAGTACATATTAAATTAGCCTCGAAAGCATACTGTATTTCTAGAGTAAAATTTCACAGGTAAGAAACTTAATATTATACGGTGGAAACGTGAACATTGACGGCGCTTATATTTGTTCTGTACACAAAGTTTTCAACGTTATAATTGTTTGTATTGTATAAAGGAGAGCAATTAATTTTATTAAAGCCACTTTCACGGCTTATTCTGAAATTGTATGTAAATAGAGCGTAATTTGTTGCTAGTTTTTGAATTGCTAAAAGTTAAGCCTTATTCAATTTAGCTATGAGTTTATAATTTTACCAAAGATATGGCAGCCAATTATCACACTGTCTTATACTTAGCTATTAGATTTAAGTCCTGTCAATCCTACTATTTTCTACTACGTCTCATCTACAAACCCCCTTACCACTAAAGATATTTTAATTACAAGCAGTGTGTATGTCACTCAAAGTCCGGTACTGTTTTCTGTCATGTGACTTTATAATATGCCAGACAAATACAAGGAGACCTCGTACAGTTGCAACAATTGCAGTATTTGCTGTGAAACATATTTAACAATAAGAAAGTATATATCCTGATATTATAGATGCGAAATTGTGTAATATGTCTGTCTGTCTGTCTGTCTGTAACCTCTTCGCACTCAAACCACTGAACCGATTTTGCTGTTTGGTATAGTCATACTTTGAGTCCGAGTTTTGTATAGTCATACTTTGTGTCCACAGGATACTTTTTATCCCGGAAAATGTAGGGTTCCCGCGCGATAGAGGAATTTTGGCAGAACGGAGTTACGGGCATCATCTAGTCCTTTAGATTCATTTATACTCGCATAATATCTCTAATTCTTACGTATTACGTCTGCGACTGTACATGGCCTTATACCGCACATATATGCAGGCGTCGGACGGACGACAGATTAAGCGACGGACCGAAGCGTGTAATGACGCGAGATAAATCAACACCATCACACGCACCCGCCTATGTGACTCATGACCGCGACTATACCTATGTCTGTAGTCTATACCGATGTCCTATTCACATACGGTCGCATTCAGACAGATAGTTAATAGTTACTTAACTTTAATTTAATAAAGAATAAGACTTGAATTTTTAAATTTAATACAGTTAAACAGACAGACACACTTTCGCATTTATAATATTAGTATGGAAGCATGGATGTCTCTGAGTGCGGCAATCACACTCGGACATCCCTCCTAGACTCCCTACAACTGAATGTAGAGTATGGTATTGACAAAAGGCATAGCATGAACGTAGAAAAAAGGCGGACTGAGTCTTATTATACACAGAACTGTGTCTTCAGAGTCGGCCACGTACACATTCTTTACGCCTGTCAAATGGTATGGACTAGCGTAAGAATGTGTGCGTGCGGACCGTGTACATGCAGTCAGCCTGGCCGACTCTGAGGACACAGTTCTGTATAACTCCGTCCGCCTTTTTTCTACGTTCATGACGCATAGACGAAATGTTGCATAATGAAACCTAGCTAAATCCTATTTCTAAAAATTGCAGAGATTCGATCAAGCAACTGCAGGTAAATAAACAAGATAAAGATTGTGAAACTTACAAAATAACTCAATAAGGGTGGGTTGCACCAGAGGCGTAGTTAAAGTTAAGGTTATCATCAAATGTGGCGTCCATAATGGACTTTTACTAGGGATTTGACAGTTCATTTGACATTTTGTTATGGTTAAAGTTAAAGTTAAAGTTGGTGCAACCCATTCTAAAAGTAAAATCTGCATCAATCCGCTGATTCGTTTTAAGAAGCTTTTTAATGCACGACCAAAACATCCGTGCCAACTGAAATACATCAGATTTTTAACCCCAAAATCGCAGTAACCGATGACATTAAAGATGAATATTCCCAGCGCTTCCATCGGTGAGTTGTGAGTTGTGACCTAATTCAAAGCCCAGTAGACGTGAACATTCGCCTCCATTGTATGAGTTGTGCAAGCCGGGGCTAACGCCATTGTCTCGAGCACATTCGACTCTCGAGATTTACATACATCTCGCCGAGCTATGTAAATTAAAACGAGTCAATCAATGCTCTCATTACCATAATATCTTAGACTCTACTCTGATCCGCATTGTTTGAGCTTCGATGAGTTTCTTAAGAAGCGAAGATCTCATTTCGCTTACATCTCAATTAGGATCAGATTGCGCAAGACAATTTTTAAGCTTGCAATAGCTTTTATCGTGGGGTTTGAGCGCGGCGACCGAATCAAGAAATTCCGTAACAAAAATACCTAACACCCCACTTCGAACGGAATAGCGGTGCAGCGTTGCAAGACTTCGGTACGGTGTTTGCGTGCGTGCAACTAGACGTATGCGAATTATAATTGCATAAGTTGATAAAAAATGCTATGCAATAGCTTTACCGCGGCAGTCCCTGAGTGGAACACGTATTTTTTAGGGTTCCCTACCCAAAGGGTAAAAACGGGACCCTATTACTAAGACTTCGTTGTCTGTCCGTCTGTCCGTCTGTCCGTCTGTCCATCTGTCTGTCTGTCTGTCTGTGTCCAGGCTGTAACTCAAGAACCGCTATAGCTAGACTTCTGAAATTTTCACAGATTGTGTATATCTGTTGCCGCTATAACAACAAAAAATAAAATAAAGTTAATATTTTAAGGGTTAATACAAGATACGTTATTTTTTGGCCTTTTTTGCTTGTAATCAATAATGGTAACAGCTAGGCACTTGAAATTTTCACAAAATCTTCAATTGTATGTGTACTTTAATATTAAATAATAAAATTAAAATAAAATAAATAACGAAGGGGAGCTCCCATACAAAAACACAATTTTTTTCCCTATTTTCACTCTACAACGGTACGGAACCCTTCGTGCGCGAGTCCAACTCGCACTTGGTCCATTATTTCCAATATATTTTCACTCGTAAGGCAAATATATGTGGTCAGAATGTTATGTAATGTCTATACGAAGCAAATGAATGTAGCACAAATAAATTTGTGGACTCTTCTAGCTAGTTAAGAAACTAATAAGTTCAATCTAAAGATGCATCGACCCGACTGGAGCCACTTAAACTCCATTCACAATCAATTGACAATTAAATGTAAAAGAAACGAAAAAGTGTCACCAAAGATTAAGCACTGACACGGCCCTCCTACGTTTAAGTAGAAACAATAAATTCATCGACACTAATTGGTGGTTTTCTCCCATTTATCAGCTCATTACATCACAGTAGCGCGAATAAAATATGTGCGGCGGGCGCGCAGGCCGTGCGCCTTGGGCCGATGATTCGCATGCGATAAGCGTCGGTCAGCCACATCGTAAATTCAAAGAGCAGCCTTTGCCGAACTACAGACCTGATTATGCACCTTAATCAGTTCTGCCTACGAGACCTGCAGGCTTTCGAACTCGGATCCCAGTTCAAATTCGTTCACTGATGTTTATGTTGTGCGCAAACCTTGGCGTACGCTTTTCATTATTGTTTTTTTCTTCATGTTTTTTTAAGCTATTGCATAGCTTTTGTCGCGGGATTCAAAAATCAAGAAATTCCGTAACGAAAAACCTAACAGCCTCCCATTCCGACCGGTCGCACTGCTGTGCGGTGTGCCGGTTGGTGTGGCGTTGCCAGACTTCGGCACGGTGTTTGTGTGCGTGTGACTAGACGTATGCGAATTATAATTGCATAAGTTGATGAAAAATACTATGCAATAGCTTTACCGCGGCACTCTCCGAGTGCCACACGTTTTTTTTTTAATTCATCAATGGCACTCAGTAGGTACCTACAAATTGCAATAGAAACTTAGAACAGTTTACTTCATTAATTATCTACTTTCCATTATTATTTTTAATCTAAATAGACAAAATAATATTTAAATAACATTAGTAATTTTGTATTTCTGTGCATTTAAGTACAATATGAGAACTCAGACGGACCGAGCTTAATCGTATAATGGAGATCAGAGATCGAATTAATTTATCAGATTGAATGTTAATTTTCTATTGCACAAGACAATCCACCGTACCTCACAATAATTAACTTTTACTTTTAGCACAGGTAGAATTTGCATCTTGCATTGTTAAGTTTTATACGATACCGATCCAAGCATTTACATTACGATAGTAAACTTTATAGAAATAAACAGCAAATTCTCCGTAAGTACATAATTTTAGAATTTAACTTAAAATTACCAGCTCAATAGAAGAGTAACGAGAACCGAGCATCAATAAAATACTATTTAACAACTACGTTCCTATCGATAACAATTACTTAAGCCACAATTGAGGGTGAACTTTGAACCGCATAAAATCAATCGACAACTTTCGTTACTCAACTGAAGAGAGTGGATGAAGCGGGTAAATAAAATTTTACAACATAACAGCAATTACTCATTTTTAACCGACTTCATAAAAGGAGGTTATCAATTTGACGCGTATGTATGTAATATTTACAGAACTGCCCAATTTTCGTATATGTTAGTCTATATCAGGGTCTGAACAATTGTCGAATTTCAAAAGTGTATGTATGTATGTATAGTAAGTATGTATGTATGTATGTATGTATGTATGTATGTTTTTAAGTTTGTGTTCGCATATCTCTGGAACTACCATACCGATTTCAGTAATTCATCAAAATCGGTTCAGTAGTTTCGGAGATAGGGAGTTTTCATTCTCAATTTCATACAATTTTGAAGTCGGTTTTTATCTTTTTAAAATACAGTTATTTCCCTTATAATTTGAACAAACCTAGTAACTTACCTACTTCATCCTGTGGCTAATATATCTGGCTATACATATAATCCACATTCTGTGATTTAAAATCATTTCCCCAGTTTTAAAGCCTCCATTCATGCAAAAAACTACAGTTTTCAATTTGTTACTTACCCACTTCATCCACTCATGTACTCTGTAGCATACCGAAGGGAGCATTGTGTTTGTAACATTCTGTTCGATTAAAACAAAAGGTCTCAAATTTACATAGCCCGTGTGCATCTCTGAAATCATGACGTCCCTTTTTATCGTGATTACATTAGACATTTAATCTGAGAGGGAAAGGGAGTATGGACGTGACATGGTCTATGCAGGCAAATGTCACGATATAACGTCATGCAGTAGAGTAACTTAGAGGTGTCTTTAAAATCAAACTCGCAACATACAAAGAACCGGACCTGACGACCTGCAAACCTTCAAAATGAGAGCGCTTTACCTTTTAAAAGGCCGGCTACAAACCTGTAACTCTTCTAATATTGGGAGTGTCTATAGGCGATGGTAATTGTTTTCCATCAGGTGGCCCGTTTGTCTTTTGTCCTTGATTAAAAAAAATTAAGGCAAGTCTGCATGACGTGCTACTGCATACATAAAACAATTATGCTACTTAAAGTTATCTAAAATGACGCTTATATGTGCGTGCGCCCGACTCGCCTTATTTTAAACATTCGAGAATAAAGGCCGTCACAGACTTAGCTATAATATATATTAATATATTTATAGCTAGGCATATTACTATATATTTTCTATACAATTTTCGCGTGACCACACACTCAGCTATAATATATATTTCTGGTCTCAGTGTGTTTAGTACGGTATATTAATATATATTATAGCTAAGTCTGTGACGGCCTTAAAGCTTGACTGTCTACTGTATATACTTACACTGTGCAAATGTCATGCAGAACAGAATTCAGTTTCGTTTTCTAGATTGCCGTGCGCCTTGGGCCGATGATTCGCATGCGATAAGCGTCGGTCAGCCACATCGTAAATTCAAAGAGCAGCCTTTGCCGAACTACAGACCTGATTATGCACCTTAATCAGTTCTGCCTACGAGACCTGCAGGCTTTCGAACTCCGATCCCAGTTCAAATTCGTTCACTGATATTTATGTTGTGCGCAAACTTTGGCGTACGCTTTTCATTATTGTTTTTTTCTTCATGTTTTTTAAAGCTATTGCATAGCTTTTGTCGCGGGATTCAAAAATCAAGAAATTCCGTAACGAAAAACCTAACAGCCTCCCATTCCGACCTGTCGCGCTGCTGTGCCGGTTGGTGTGGCGTTGCCAGACTTCGGCACGGTGTTTGTGTGCGTGCGACTAGACGTATGCGAATTATAATTGCATAAGTTGATGAAAAATGCTATGCTACAACTTTACCGCGGCACTCCCCGAGTGCCACACGTATTTTTTTTAATTAATCAATGGCATTCAGTATGTACAAATTGCAATAGAAACTTAGAACAGTTTACTTCATTAATTTATTTTTAAGCTACAGTTGATTCCTTTGTTTCTTTTTATCTACTTTCCATTATTATTTTTAATCTAAATAGACAAAATAATATTTAGTCTATATCAGGGTCTGAACAATTGTCGAATTTCAAAAGTGTATGTATGTATGTATAGTAAGTATGTATGTATGTATGTATGTATGTATGTATGTTTTTAAGTTTGTGTTCGCATATCTCTGGAACTACCATACCGATTTCAGTAATTCATCAAAATCGGTTCAGTAGTTTCGGAGATAGGGAGTTTTCATTCTCAATTTCATACAATTTTGAAGTCGGTTTTTATCTTTTTAAAATACAGTTATTTCCCTTATAATTTGAACAAACCTAGTAACTTACCTACTTCATCCTGTGGCTAATATATCTGGCTATACATATAATCCACATTCTGTGATTTAAAATCATTTCCCCAGTTTTAAAGCCTCCATTCATGCAAAAAACTACAGTTTTCAATTTGTTACTTACCCACTTCATCCACTCATGTACTCTGTAGCATACCGAAGGGAGCATTGTGTTTGTAACATTCTGTTCGATTAAAACAAAAGGTCTCAAATTTACATAGCCCGTGTGCATCTCTGAAATCATGACGTCCCTTTTTATCGTGATTACATTAGACATTTAATCTGAGAGGGAAAGGGAGTATGGACGTGACATGGTCTATGCAGGCAAATGTCACGATATAACGTCATGCAGTAGAGTAACTTAGAGGTGTCTTTAAAATCAAACTCGCAACATACAAAGAACCGGACCTGACGACCTGCAAACCTTCAAAATGAGAGCGCTTTACCTTTTAAAAGGCCGGCTACAAACCTGTAACTCTTCTAATATTGGGAGTGTCTATAGGCGATGGTAATTGTTTTCCATCAGGTGGCCCGTTTGTCTTTTGTCCTTGATTAAAAAAAATTAAGGCAAGTCTGCATGACGTGCTACTGCATACATAAAACAATTATGCTACTTAAAGTTATCTAAAATGACGCTTATATGTGCGTGCGCCCGACTCGCCTTATTTTAAACATTCGAGAATAAAGGCCGTCACAGACTTAGCTATAATATATATTAATATATTTATAGCTAGGCATATTACTATATATTTTCTATACAATTTTCGCGTGACCACACACTCAGCTATAATATATATTTCTGGTCTCAGTGTGTTTAGTACGGTATATTAATATATATTATAGCTAAGTCTGTGACGGCCTTAAAGCTTGACTGTCTACTGTATATACTTACACTGTGCAAATGTCATGCAGAACAGAATTCAGTTTCGTTTTCTAGATTCCTGCGCGTGAGTAACAATGCTCGTGCCTTCTTCTATTTGCACCATAATATTAGCATTTATACCCAATAATGGACATGTAAGATGTCAATTAGCATCATATAACATTTAATTGTGTATTTTGTTTGTTAGTTTAATAAATCGTGTATTTTTATGTTGTTTACATGTACTTATACAAATCACAATTATTATGAAGCTGAAGAGTTTATTTGCTTGTGTGTTTCAACACGCTAATCTCACGAGTCACGAACTACTGGATTCTATCTATTCTACTACTGGATCTATTTTTATATAATTTGGCACAGATATAGAGTAGACCACGGGTAAGTACATAAGCTACTTTTTTGCAAAAAATTGTATGGTTTCTTTGGAAATTCTTATTAACGTCAGCGGAGCAATCGTCTAGTGCAGTATACACCCTCTCCTTTACCTGCCCAAGAAAATGTAACTTTAAAGAAGCCTTCTTTACTGTTTAGTCTAGACACTTTCCACTTTCTAAATACTATATTTTGAGAAGACACAACACAACAAACTAACACTGGGTCATGTCTTCTATTCACCTCAACTCAATTCCATAGAACTCGGCCTTACCTCAGGATATTGTCTATTATACTTTAATATTGGATCCGAAAGTGAAACAGACATTTCGGAATAGAGACGCAAATTGTTATTGAAGCCTGGGCTGAGCTCGTGTCGCAACTTCGGAACTGGAGCAAACGCAATGTTTATGTAAAATACTTTAGGCGTGGTTGATATTATATCATTGTAGTGCATACTAAAAATATGGTTATCGATATTACTCTATTTGCAATTTTATTGTTATGTGTTCGGATTTTCTACGAAATAAGTCAAAATATGTAATATCTCCTTTCTTCACAATCTTTTTAAAGTAAGGATAGAACACTGAGCCATGTAGGCGTAAACAGGGTTACGAAAACAAAGTGAAAATAATTTTATTGAGAGTTCACTGTGAATGTAGCAGTAGTAGCGCTGAAACTTGAAAGTGTAATTTTTTTTATTTGGATAAACGACTCAGTAACTTGAATTTGCTCATACAATTAAAAAAGAGCTACTTAGCGCTACGCTGTTACTTTCACAGTAATACTTATACTCGGAACTCATACACATCCTAAAGTATCCACTTTGTTTTTTTATACGGTTGTATATTACGCCACTTTATATACACTTCTTTAAATTATTTTAGAACAGATTTTAGACATAATGAGTAAATAATTATAATATGCTTTAAATGATGCAATTTTTATATTTACGACTTATGATTCAAACTCACGCAAACAAGTAGATGTAAAACAACCAGTTAACATAATTAACAAACAAAACGATTTATTAAGTGATTTGAATATAGATTAAGATTTAAATTCTAGAACACCTACTGTGCTCGTATAATTTATATTCCATTTTACAACTTTTAGTCGACATTTACATTAACTGTCTGCAACCGAGAAACGCATATTGCCTATTATTTCGAAAGTGAGAACAAACACTTTACATTTTTTACATTTATTAAAGTAATATAAAAGTCATATTTCACAGTAGCTTAAAATCTACAATTTGCTTAATGCAGTGCATGTAATGTTAAATAAGTTTTATTTTTTATATTATTATCAAAAATAGTGCGAAAAAAATCTACTTTGGGCCAAACAAGTGGCAATAGAAATTGTATCGCTCGAACAGGACCTGTCCTTACGGAAGTAATATTTAAGTCAATGCATGTTGCATTTAATGAACGTCAAGGGACGCGATTCTATATTCAATTAAAGGACCCAACGACCGCCGTTGAAGGTCAAAGGAACAGCCTCTAGTTTACATACAGCAAAATGCTACCAGATGTAAAATTATAGAGTGTGACACTGTGACAATGCAAGGGGCACTTAAATGCAGAGTCGAGATTTTACAGGTAGAGTTTTATACCTAACAAACTGACAAACTGATGAATATTATTTCGCATGTTGACATAGATATTAATAAAAATTAGATACATTACATTATACTTCAGGCATTTTATGTTGCAATTTTCTACACGAGAATGAGAAATTATAAAGTCCACATACCAATTAAAAGTTTATAACGTTCACAAAAACGAGGTCTCGTTATTAATATTACCTAACCGATCAACTCTGGGAAAATATCGCAACATTTTATGATTATAATTCGAGTTATTCTAGAAAAACTTTAATAACAACTATCCATTGCCATTTATATTTAGAAGTAATAAATGTTATCTAATCCTATCCCGAAACGGATCACGCCGAGGAATTCGACACCAATCCTGCGCACCCGGAAAATGCAAACATAAATAAATCACATTCATATTAATGCAACCATTCCTAATCGTCGAAATGCGTTTCCGCTACTTTAATCTTGTAAAACATTCAATATTTTAATGTGTTGAAAATTATAAGACGGCTCGTTCGGTTGACAGTTCGCATTAATTGCGGCGGCGACATCTGGTGGCGTTGTTTCATTTGATTTACTTTAATTCAATGGAAACGACCGAAATAAACGATGTTAAAAATTATTAAAACAAACTTCTGATGTGACGGTCTGTGGCTCTGTGGTTGAGCACTCAAATCCGGAGGTCACGAGTTAAAATCCAGTCGAGGAAACAAAAGTTTTCAGTCTAGGTCACACATAATATGTTAAATAAAAGTATCCGTAATACAAGTCCTTCGGGTACTTTATTTAGGGTCAGACGAAGTGTGAATCGCCTGTAAAGATTTTCATAACATCTGTATATTCTTCATCTTATGATGTGCAAAATAAAATAATTAACACAATAATTTTAAGTCAAAATTAATCAAAATCGTAACTATGCAAAAAGCTTTTGTATTTTTAAGTAAAGACTATAAAGCTTCATAATGGAGTAAAACCGCAAAAACTTTGACGCGTTAAATAAAATCAAGTTACCTCAAATCATATTTTGAAAGAGCTTATATCTGTCGCAGACGTTTAGGATTTTAATTTAAATCTAGGCTTTAGGTCGTCTGACCTTCGTTATAAGCCTTAAGCAAAACTAGATTTGTAACATCAAAAATATTTATACTTATATTCACAAAACCTAATACACGTGTTTTTTTATTCTTTATTTTATAAGGGCATACATCAATAAGATTAAGCCGGCCTTAACAAAAATTAAATTAAATTTAGGCGACATACATAACATTATTATCTAATTCTCTTAGATATAGGGAATGTATAACAAAACTGTGTATATCAATCCTTTATTTGATGCACACATTAACGCCTCCGTGGTCCAGTGTCGCTCTTGACTCGAAGGTAGCGGGTTTGATTCCCGCGGCGTTGGAAACATGTTATTTCCAAGTAAGTTTCCAAGTTAGGACAATGCTGGCTGATCACCTGATTGTCTGACAAGTAAGATGATCTATGCGTCGGATGGACATGTAAAAAGTCGGACCTGCGCCTGAGCTCTCGCCAATCGTGTCGGTCTTCCGTAACGTCCCACTGGGTTATGAGAGAAAAGGAATAGAGAGTGCTCTTGTGTACTGCGCACACACCTGGGCACTATAAAATTACTCCTGCGTACCTGGCCTGGTTTCAATGAAACCGGTCAAGGTCACCGAAACCGGTGTTGGGAGTATTAATTTATTGTTAATTTATTTATTTATTTGATGCACAAAAAGCTTGTGTTATAATTTAATACAGACACGTGCACAATCCGTCGCATCGTAGAAGAACTCACAGAAGAACAAACCAATTTCGATGTAGATTTTATGCTTGATATTTGACGTACTTACAGAAAAGAAATGAGTGCTATATTTCTCCTGCCTGTTTCATAGAGCCAAAAAGTTTTCTTTGTCGCTTTTTTGTAGAGTCGCCGACCAAAAATGAATGTGATTGACATTAGCGTTCGTTAATATGAACTCGGCTCCCATACCTATATTTTGATCGGTGATTCTACAAAGAAGCAATAAAAAAATGTGTTGGCTAGTGGTACAGGACAAAAGGTTGAACCGGTCGCAGCAAAACGCTTTCTGGCGACAGAACTTCTGAACAGAAGTCGCTTGCAAGTTGCAACATCTAGTCGTCATTATTTGTCATACACAAAGGGCAAAATTATCTCGATGCATTACGCGCAGCAGGCAGCTTTGTAACAGTTAAATGAGACCGGTCCGGCCGCAATTAGTACTTAGTTCGGTGAGCGACGGCATGGCTAAAGCGATTATATCTAGCCCTATCGCACTGGTTCCAACCAGTGGTCCGTGAACCACCAGTTGTCAGCAGGAGCCGAAACGTGGTCCGCGAACATAATAATTTAATCAATGTTTAGTCCAATGGCCAATCTCGTGAAGATGATGGAAGCTCAGAAATCACATTTTATCACGCTAAGACTAATAGGAGAATGTGGAAAAAACGGGAGAAAGTATTTGAAAGGGCTTATCTCGCGAAATACAAATCGAGCAATTTTTATGTTATTTGGCACAGATAAGAAGTACTTACCTAGACCACGTGAAGGATCATAGGCTATCGATTTTAATCACTTTTTCAGTGGCTATATATTTTATACCCGTGAGACGCCGGGGCGGGTCGCTAGTTAACACTAAAATATCAACGTTTTGTAATATCGTATTGATTTTTGTAATTTCATATTGATAGTTTTTATTCCCTTTATAGTGGTCCCTGCAGTTAACAATAAAAATAAAATGGTTCCTGACACCAAGAGCAGCTTGGGAGCCCCTGCTCTATCGCCGACAATACTGGATGGATTCCAATGTCATGACAGTCGACGCTTGGCCTGATATGACGTATAATATGGCCTATGAACGTTGGGTCACGATGGACAATTAGAGACGAACACGATGATATTATAGAGATAGACTGTAGAGACTAGAGGAATATATTCGTCTAAGATCGCCCATATATTATTTTGACGTCGATGTAGTATAAAGTCTACACTGTGCAGACATTTAACCAATAGTGATGGCCAATAGGGGACATTCTGTGATTATGTGAGTGTAGAGCAGTGTAAATGTCAACGCTATAAACCGATCTTCAATTGATTTTCTCAGCAAGTACCAGTAGAGGCAAGATTGTATAATATAGACTATTAGAGGTATCAAAATTGTATACAATGTATATTGTATACTACTTAAAATTTTTACCGCTTTTTGAATTACGTAGTTCATTAGATGCCAAGAAGATTAACATCGTCGTCGCGCTAGGGACGTTAGTAATATATTCATCTAACAAGTGCAGTAAATAAGGTAAAATACAACATAGTAAAATTTATAATGTACGAGTAACAAGAGCCTCACTGCATAGTTGAAACTTGAAGGCTGAAGCATACATCACGTAAGACAATGTCTTACTAGAGACTTACCTACCTTAAAGCAGCAATGATTGAAGCATACTTACAGTTTTGGTTTAGATTATCATACCTGAAACAAAAAATAGAGATGTAATAATTTTTTTTCAGTTAGAAACAATAAACAGACATTGACTTTTTAAAGGTCACAACAGTTTTTGTGTTAAAAATCTTAAAAACATTGAAGTCCAATGGCAATATAATATTATTATACTATCTAATGTAAGACAGTATTTTTAAATTCAACTATGGAGTATGGAGCACAGCATAAAGACATAATATTTAATATTCATTTGAAAAACAAAATTTAGTAAAAATTCCGTCGCTAGTCGCTACGAACGACAGTGAAAAATGAGTTTCGAGCCAACGGCGCGGCGTCGTCGGCAAGATCTCTCGATAGTTCCTAATGTATCGCTGTCAATCGCGCGTTTTGACGTGCGAAATCACTTCTCACCGTAGCGCGTTAGGCGTAGCAGTCGGCCTCTTTGCTGAGCCTCACTTATTGTCGAAGAGTTAGCGGCAGCCAGATCTTCGTCATTTCTTATTACTTCTGCGACAGGACATGACAAAAAAACTGAAGTTCTTCTGTACATGTCCCTTGTGGATGTAAGAACGACCAGCAACTATGTAGTTTGGGGCACGGTCACTAGACATTCCTAAGTTTAAGGGAGTCTGGAAGTGGAAAGCAACAGTCATAAGTGTTCGGCGATGGTAGACGATATTTCTAGAATCTAGACCTATCCCGAATAAAATAAGACAAAAAATAAACTTTATACTTTAACGAAAGCTAGGTAGACCTTCACCACTTGATACCTCCTTAATTAACCGGTAACTGCGACCCAAACTACATAATTTGTTCGTTCTTACCTCTAATACAGACTAAACTTTCAGCTTTTGTCGAAGGTCTGGCTGCACCTGGCTCTTACTCTAGTAGTAGACAGGCTCTTTACTGAGCGAACCTCACTTCACTCGAGAGTCGGCACAAGTCGGCTCTACTGAGTATTCATTGCGGTCAATAAAAGCACCGTCGCATCACGTTCGCAATTTAATTCTCTAAAGTCACATCCGTTCAGACACATCCATTTAGCAATCCGTTACTTTATATTGGAACTAGTCACCCGCGGCCGCATCAATGTGATTAGAAAACATCAGTTACGAATAGCGTTTCGAAAACTTTATTCCCATAGGCTTCCTTATACTTCTTAAATATCGTCATCCAAATCGCTAACTATTATAGACGCTGTAGCTTCCATTTGAGAATGAACCGGCATTTGTCACCGATAGATGAGTAGTAGACTATTTGGGGCACAGGAATAGAAAATACACAATCTAAAGCTGATTATTTAACAAGAGTCGCACCTCAAATATTCCGAAGCAAACAAATTGAGATGTCGAATGACATGTTTGGGTTGTAACTGGAATATCTGCCTCGAAGGTTACATTAAACCAGTAGACGCATAAACTGAACTGCACAACCACATGCAAATCAAGTCACGGTCCAACCTAAATAACAAGTCACATCTAGCGCCGAATGACTCAGACCAAATAATGAGCCAATTATGTCCATCAGACAACGACACCAAGCAATCATACCGCAATTTGTGGTAGGTAACTTCAAAATGCCCAAAAACCCAACGATTATAAACGCATTTTCCGCCGAAACGGGTTACTAATGTTAGATGAAGTAACGTTTTCTAAGAAGTACGTTTTGCAATTGTAAATGCGAGGAAATAATCTTTGTATCATAAAGTAATATTTAATAGTTTTTCTGAAAAATAAACAATGGGGTTGTTAACACCAGTGATTGTGATAAAATCATACAACTGCTGATGTATAATGCGAAAGTTAGTCTTTCTGCGGGGCTAAAATGGTCGCTTTGTTGAATCACGAGATGAATCATAATACGATTCATTTCTTAAATATCGCAAAATGCAACTCTGCTTACAATTCATTTTTGTATTTTTGTACTGATTTGACATTTTGTCAGTTTGACAGTTTTGACAATTGATTGAGAGGAATTGCTAAATATTACCATTTTAGCCCCGCTGTTACCTTTTTACGGTTAAACTGCGGAAAAATGTGTTTCCACGTAGGTTTCCACGAAAATGTTTTGCGTGCCGCGAAAGGACATAGAATAGTTTATACGCCGAAAAAATATAGAGTTGCTGCATGCATGCATGATACACAAATATCGTCATAAGATACAGGCGACATCCAGTTTAAAGACAAGAATGCTTATTTTTTTATATTTCATATAAGGGGGCAAACGATCGAACGGGTCACCTAATGGAAAGCAACTACCGTGGCCCATGGACACTCGCAATATTAGAATACCTGCATGTGCATTGCCGGCCTTTTAAGAGGGAATATACGCTCCCTTCTTGAAGGTTTGCAGGTCGTTTTACTCCGATATCCGATATCCGAAAATACTGCTGGTGACAGTTCATTCCAGAGTTATAATAGCAACCTGATGATGGTGATAATTCGCAAAAACGTTCACAATTCAAGGCGCAAGCGTTATTAGTTATCACAATGCTAAAAACTTATACCTAGAACAAAATTGAGACACTTTGATAGTATCCAGAATAGAATTAATGTCCTAATGTTTCGAAACTTTCCATTCTCGCGTGAACAACAGTTGTTCAGCACTTTGTCACGAACTTGTCTCAATATAATTTTATGTCATTCAAATGTTATCTTTATTTAAGGTCAATAGTAAATTAATTGACAATACCGATGACATTTTCGTAGCTAGAATTTATAGGTCTACCAGAATATGATGGCAAATTTTGACAGCAGATTTTCGTATAAATTTATATATTTGCATGATTCCCACAGAGAAACAGCCGCTATAAGGAAAAGATAGGATCAAAATGTTTTATTCCATTTACCCCGGTATTGCTAGAGTCAATTTACTTTCTTCCTTTTTCCCATCAGATTCTGGTAGACCTATAGTTACATGCACTATGCTAGTTGCTAGGGGCAGATGTGAGTTGAGTTGGAATATAATCTACTGTGCTTATTCTGCAAATGACACACATACTATAAAATTGTAAGATTTTAAGCTTCATACTAGATGGATGACTCGGTAAATTTCGTTTCAGTTTACTTATTCCTAATTCAAACCCCTGGACTTCCACAAATATTTCAAGACAAAAATTAGCCAAATCGGTTTAGTCATTTTCAAATTTTAGCGAGATTAAATTTGACATAAATTTTTAATTATGTGCATTTTTGCACATAAAAATATTTTCCTACCACAACATTAATGCTATGAGCAATAAAAGAACATTTAGCTCCTAAGGAGGCATTTATAACAAACACAACTAAATTAACTTCAAGTTTCATTTAAAGTCAAAGTGGGTAAAGGCAATTTCATGCGAACTTGCGGCCGCCATTTTCTAATATCAAGTAGCTCATTAGCGGAAAACGAGGCTTATAATGTTCTAAAACGAACCGGTGAAAACTTAAAAGGATCGAAAGCTGTTAAATTTGTTATAGTTCGTTCGAGAGGTTAACCTGCATACGTTCTAAGTAATCGATTCAGAGATTAACCTATAAGGAGGGACGAGAGATAAGCGACGAAGATGCCGAGTCACGATAAACAACCGGAGACAAATTGTACACAAATTGTAACTGGCAAGAGTGATGACTCTTTTTATGCATAATCTGTTTACGGATGATATACAAAATTATCTCCCCAACATATGAAGTTTGCTCGATAGCGATCAATCATACCCGAAGGAAGCTGTAAGCCTGCACTGTTTCCGATGGAAGGAACTCTTTGGGAGGCGCCGAATATCACGAATCAATCATAGATTTTCGTGACGATCCATCATGCAGTTTCAATGAAAAATAAAACATTATCAAAAGAATTATTGATGTGCCACTTAATGAATATTTCACATGATGGAAATGAACGCGCAAATCCTTTAACGTTGTAGATAAAAAAGCACCAGACATACTAAAGTGTCGATAGATGATTGGGAATTAGATTAAATCGAGAAGTAATCGTGTCCTTTACTATCGATGGAATTGATCTTTCTTCCACGAAAGACTTACCTACTATGGGAGTCATAAACTAAGACATGTGTACAAAGGAGGTCGGGGCTTGTAAAGTGAATAGAAATAAGTTCCTTTACGTACGTCATTTAAGTTAATGCATTCATTATAAATAATGTTTTTCGCAACCCTCCTGCATTCAGTTTAAATGCTCCTGAAGAGTTTGTTTTGAAGTCGTTAGGTGAAAATTATGAACTGCAAATATTTGTTTATGTTAAATTTAAAATACGACTAACAACATTCTTTCACCTGCTTTTTAAAATGAGACGTATAATGTATTTAAAGGATAGGCTGAAATTGGTTCATGGATAACAAAAGTAATGTGCGATTGTATTTAAATTCGAATTTTTCGGAAACCCAACACATACCGCATCGAAAACACATTTGAATCACAGACACATTTGCATTAATCGAACAACATTTTTTCTCTATAATCCGTTCCAATTTAATATCTATTAGCATTAAATGCGAATCCATTTAGGCAGCGTAAAAAGTGCTTTTCAAATATCATTACTCACATTTCGGATACACTTTACACATGCGTAAATGCCGGCCTATAAAATTGGGCCATGTATTTTTTGAGGCCACAAAATGGAAGTCTTCCAGTAGACCGGTTTTATTAGTTTATCCGAGGCAAATGGCCCTTTGTGCCAAGTTTTTGTTACGTCTTCAGAAATTGTTACAAATACGTTGTTAAATAGGCTTAAGGTTCTCATCTTTTCGAAGAGTTAGCAAAAAAACGTTCGGTAAGGTACTTTAAAAATACTAACAAGGCAAGATGAATATTAACTCTACACTTATTATGTAGTTTAAAAGGAAAGATGACTGGCAAATGTTCAATCAAAATTATACTCGTTGCTTAGATCATGAATACAATATTTGAAGCATACTAAAACATTAGTAGTATTATAAATGACAATGTAGATACTCATAAAGTTTTATAGCCATGAGCCAACTCCTTGATACAAGTTCCTCGATACTGATCTCTTGAACTTGCAGCAGGTTCATTATATATTATAATATTAAACACAAGCGAAATCATTGATAAAATTTAATATACATCCCGGTGTGGTTGAACACGACTTATGAGTAGCCGGAGATCTGCCGATTAGATGCTCATTGAGTAAATTTATAAACGCAGTAGCAATAAATTTCAAAAATAGTATACGCAATATTCTGCAGGTGTACATTCGGATTCTAGAATAACTTATAGTGGTTATTTACACTACACTTACTCTTTAACTTAACTCATTAAGACACTAACCCTTACCAAAACAAATATTTACACAATACACATTTATATGCAAGGTCTTTGGACTTTGTCTGACATAATATAGGAAAAGCTTCTTGGTGGAAAAAGATGATTCAATTAAAATATTAAGGTTGGGTAAAATTTGGAGAAAGGGGAACAATAAGCTCAGAGCTGTAAAATAAGGTTACAAATATATCAGACATAAAAAGAAATCTAGGAATAAATAATTTATGAAAGCAAAGTCAAATTTGCATGTACGCCTCAATTATGCAGTTTTTGAATTTGAACATTGAACAAAAATTGAAGAAAATCAAATTAGACAAATTCCGAAACACGTTCACGAAAATCCATGATGAAATATCATACAATTAAACAGGACAAACTAGCCAGTGCAAAACTATCGAGTTACTCGAGCCGGCTAATTTATCCGCTATTTAGCCAGTGGTAAACGTGAGATCCATATCACAAGAAGTCGGGGTTCGGCGCATCGCGGCAGGCAACGAGACGAGAGTCCGCACGAAACTGTAAAACAATTATTTATTACATCGCCGATTATTATCGACCATCTTACTTTATTAACGAAAAATGTTTAAATTATTTGTGGTAACTACACGATTTTTTGAGGTTATTTTTTCGGACTCAGTAATTTATTCACCGAATTTATTTAACTAAGTAAATAAGTGAAACAAACGGTAGGTACTATACAGTACACAATTATTGAATGCTCCTAGACATTTTTAAGATTTGAGAAAATTTCAATAATGAGCTGTAGACTGTATCACTGTAGAATTCAAAACAACAGTTCGGACGCTCAATTCAGAAGACACAATTACCAACAAACAAAAGAAACATCAGCGTACAAATATAAATTAAGAAACATAATAAGTTCACAAATTCAATTACAACATTCAGAGGCGGCCGTTAAAATCCATTAGCTATAAATAAATCAACGGCGCACTTGAAACAGCCTACGTCCTGTCCACGTTAACACAGGAACGCCCAAGATGCATTGTGCCGAATGAAATTTCATAGGTAATAAATGAAATAAGGCATTTAAAGTCGACTTATAATTTCGCTATGCACGGCAAGATATTGCCCTTTCGTACTCAGAGATCAGGAACGACGCGTGCTGAGTTACTGACATAATGCTTTTTGGCGCATGATATTCCGTTGAAGTCTGGTGAAGGCAAAGGTATGACGTTACAATTTAATGATATTATACATGGTACTAATAGGATGTAAAGTGATCATTATAAAATATGATAAGTAGAGTTCTGTATTACAAACAAAAGGCAGAACAATAGAAGAAAAAGAAGCAGATGTAAGTAATGTAGGAACTTAAACTATAGTAGGTAACCATAATAAACTTCTAGTTTCAATTTCTTGTAAGTAGCAATGCATAAAACAGTTTTAATTAATTCCATAAGACAAACATAATTATTATCATAATCCTTGTAAACCCGACCATAACTGGAAATCATGGGAACAATCACAGCATCGCGGGCCGACGCTGCGGGAACATTTAAATTATCATCAAGTTAGATCCTCGGCCATAATCATAGCGTTCATTTGTAAAGCACCCGGCTAACAGTACCACGGTATATCTCCATCAGATAGTGGACGCTCAGGCTCAATATTATTCAGAACTGAGAAAAACAATCGTGCCTCGTTAAATTCCGATAAAACCTATGCGATTGCTCGCATGCGGGGCCCGCTCTTATCTTTAATTCAACTTTATTGTATTTATATGCGTTTAGGACTAACTATTACTTTTGTAAAGCTCGTCGATAATGGGATATAATTTAACGCTTTATAGTTTTGTATAGAATAAAGAGTACGAAACGGCGAAATAATACTGTATGAATATAAAAGACAATTCCTTTTTATGGTAAGTGCCTTCTGCACGGTTACCTACGGATTTTATAAAGCATAAATGTTCGACAATAACGGCAGTAAAAGCTAGACATAACTTCAATTTCATTTGCGCAATACACAGAAATCAGCGCTCCTCAAAGGATGCCATTTTCTGTGAAACTGCTCGGTCATTAATGTCATGCTGCATAATTTATATGAAAGTAATAGTTATCGTGCATACTGAAGCAATATTTTATTTATTTTCAACTGACAAAACATTCATAATAATAAAAGGTATGATTATAAAATATGTTATTCAATAGCCAATTGCTTTTACTTAAATGGCATTAAGAAAACTTAAATAAGAAACGATTAAATAGCAAAAGCTTTAATACTAATAAAAGACTTACAAACGATAAATTTTAGAAGTAAATCTGCTAAACAACGCGATTCCCCAAACCATCATTCTTACAAACCGATGCACGAAGACCGTTGCATCCGAGGATGATACCGTATTTTGACGAAGTAACTCACAAAAACCCAGGGGCCAGGACAGTAAACCACTAATTAAATGTAAAAAAGGCGTCCAAGTGACGTATCAATCGGATGAGAAGGTCGCGGGTATCACGGCCGCTAATGAGACCGGTTAAGGGTCTAGCTGAAAGCTCCTTTGAGACGCTAAACATTCCTAGAACGACGTTGATTAATCGCCTCCCCACTCTGTTACTGTGCTACTGTGTTGAGGATTCGATGGGAACATTGATGTTGACGTAAGGACCGGCTATGTCGTACAGAAAATGCCTCCAATATAAGCGCGATTGGGGCACTCATGCTGAAGAGCACGATATACCATCTATAAATATCTGTGAAACTTATGGAATGGCAGTGCCCGAAGAATGTCGTAAGATGAAATGTAAAAAAAAAATTAACATCACAAAACAGTTCGTAAAGGCTCAGCTTTAGCTCCGAAATCATTGAATTGAAAATTCAAATCGGTGATCCGAGGCGTGTTCTTCGAGGTAAATCATTAGGCTGTCTAATGAACTGAAGGTACAACAAATAGGTAAAGTTAGACGGTTCGTTTACATCAATTTCCTGGTAATAAACATTAAACAAATAGTCGTGTACGGGCGTCGGGGTTGCGCAAGGCAATTAGATCGACATTTGGCGGGTGACAGCGCGCCGGGGGTTACGTACAACGTTGCCAAACAACCTCGATACTCGATCGCTTTGTAGATAATCCTGTTGGATATTTTGATGTGTCGATAATGTAGGTTACCTATACTGTGTACAGCATAATCGTTATTCGCTTCTAACAGGGAACCTTGGTTGGTGAAGCTTTCATGTTTATACTTCCTCTGAAAAAGAAACGATCAATCTATTTTGATTATTCATCAGCGGCAGCATCCGTATCATAAATAATTCCGTCCAAAATGGATATAATGTAGAGCTCTTTGTCCGACATAAATCTGAAACAAAATTCATAATGTTTCCGAAACAATAATATACGTAGTATCGTAAAAAATAAAAGCGTAGATCGCGAAGGATTTCCCTGAGGCACTGTTCATAATGCTGAAATGAAAATACGGAGAAATTTAATTATTGAATTAAAATAAAATTTCCCCAGTTAGGTCAGCTTTGAACGTGTTGTTCCGAGTTATTTAAACGAGCGTTTTTCAAAAACGAACAAAGCGACTCTCGTACGAATCAATAAAACGAATAGTAATATAACACTTGGTTCAATAAATCTACTGCCTAGTATCGAAGCCGAGGCGTACAAATGCGAAATTGATTGCTTCGTGTGGCGAGTGACATTTTAGTATCTGCACGGAGCGCGAGGAGTGCGGGGCGCCTGCCGTTTCACGGTGACATTTGAATGGGTCCGTCGCGGCGTTTACTGGCACCAGCGACGGGCTACAGAGGCGACAATGTCCCGGCCAACAACGTGGCCATTGAAAAGAAAATTTATTTTATTCAGATCCCCAACAATGAGCGAATATTTAGCGTCTTGATTGTGCAAGGACGCGCCGTCAGGGGTACACGCGAAATTTCCATAACATTCGCGATACAATGTCGATATCGATTCCCAAGGAATAATCCCAAAAAAATCTCCTATAGAGACTTAAGAACTTATGATGATACCATTAAAAAGGCAAATTAGTACTAAAAGTTTTTTAAAGATACATACAGTCACAAACAATAATTTGGTACGTTACGACTTACGAGTACGAGTGTGTTACTAATATGAATAAAGTACCTGCTTATTATAATAACTGATCAGATTTTGTTCTCAATTGCAACATATTACTTAATAGTTATAGATAGCAGATAATATAAACTTTCGTCACCAATAAAACCTACACGACGACCTCAAAATATTTAAACAACTATCACTAGAACACTTATTGATAAGAAACATTTTATTTTAGTACGTAATACTTAGTTAGGTACTTTTGATAAAATATGACATAGAGTTGCAGCCACAAACTTTTTAGGAGAAGAAAATCCAATAAAGGTAATTGAAATAAAGAAAATTACGATGCAACAAAATCAATAAGTATACTTAACCAGTTTTGCCTATAAACCAACCAATCGTAACATAATATGATATTGTATTAAACAAAATATAAAATCCCACTTCCTTTGCAGATAACACCAGTCATGTCATCTTCGCGTATTATAAAGCGCATATCCTTACAACCTGTCCTGTAGAATTAAATTTAATATAATGCAAATCGCATAGTATACTTCAAACAATAAATGCATCATAACGTTGCTGCATTAGATTATCTATACGTGATACGTGTCTTGAAATAATATTATTGCTTTTAGCGCTTTCGCTTTGTTGTACATTGGCCCGCAAGAATTTAAAAGTATTGTTATCTTTATTCTTTATCTTATCGATGATAGAAGTTCGATATATAAAAATGTAGAGAACGGTTTGAGGGAAGATAAGAATAGTGCAATGCAGACGTGCCTTTGTTATACGTCACTAATTACCATACCAACACCGTGGGTAAGAATTAAAACAAAATTGTTAGCAAAAACCCTTCGGGCGTCATAAATGAATTAAAAAACATAATCGCATGTCATCAACATATGCCGCACTTTCCATTAGACGTGGCGTGACGGCTGTTGGTTTTACAAACACCACATGTTCCCATTGTGGCACAAAAAAAGAAAAAAAGAAAATGTCTCTGGCATGCGCGAGTCCAGCATGTCGTGAAAATGAGCTCCTACCACGTGGCACGAGAATTTGTAAAAAATTGACGCCAACTGCACCTACCTCAACAACCTTTTTTATACGTTATGTTTTAAATCTAAATTAATATCAGATAAAATATAAAGCTTACAGGGAAACCGCGTTTCTTTTCATGGAAAATATATTAAATGAGAGATTGGCAAACAGAATAATGCACAAAGTGACAGATTATGAAAGAAAACCTGTGATTTCATATTTCTACTGTGGTCATGCAAATCCTGCTTGTAAATATAAACTAATTGAAACTATTATGAACAAACAATAACTAGAGCTTTCGTATCATCAATTTCTGAACACAAGCTAAAATACACTCGTAAATACGCAAGGCTAAAGCCATTGGTAAACCAATAACCCTGCTGATAAACATAATATTATACTAATAAACGATTATAGGCAATAAAATGTAGATTCTATAGATCTATCTCAATCATTTTTGCAAACACCAGCTAAAATACACCCGTAAATACGCACGGTTTTTGCGAGAGCACCACATTTTTATTTCTCCCTTCGACGGATTCGAAAAACCCGAGTCTATTAAAATTTGAACGGCACTCTACCGCACCTCAGGAAATGTGGAAATGGTGCCGCTGTATCCTATCCTCATTCAAAATAATCCCGCAAACGAATTACTAATTCACGTCCACTAGAATCCTGTACAGCATTTAATTGTGCTCAGTGTGTTACAGGAGTTTACACGACATAATATATTATATGCTTGAAAGAGAAAGCTTGCAAAAATGCGTTAAAAATATACCAGGGGGCCTACCATGTCACATAGTAGTATTTCTTTAATGTCACGTTTGGATTTCGTATTATATCTTACTAAAAACATGATCTTCATGATATATCTTCCTAAAATCATGATCTCTATTTACATAAACAAAACTACGTTTTTTGTTTTTGCGAAATCTGAAAGTAACATTAAAGTAATACTCTCAGGGGTAGATCTTAGTTGTAACTTAGGACAAAACATGAGTATCCCAAACACTACAATGTTATTGCTCATAACATTAACTGTGTTAATTAACTCGAAAGTGGCTTTAATAGCCGTCTGCCTCGCGTATTGTCTTAAGCGCGTGTCAGAGAACCTGAAATTGAAGTGACATAATATGTGGTACAAGAATAGTAACAAATTGGTCATCCAAGATTTTGGTGTCGGAGTTACGATCCACTACTAACTAACACGACGAAATAAAGTCGCCACTAATCTACTACATTACGTACAACGAGAGCACCTGATACAATTTAAGTCGTCGGCTTTGTCCCTGCATTGTCCCGGTCAAGGAAGCGTGGTGGTAATAAATATGCAAATCCGTGCGAGTCCCATCCCGCGGGGCAGCCCGGGCCCATTCAACACCTGCACCGCTAATTGCCGCGCCTCCTCCGACAATGAACAGTTAAGTTACGAGCACAGTATGAAGAGCTGCAGCGTGCCGGGGCGGAGCGCAGCACAAAACAATCTAACACAATGGCCAACAGCAATCTAGCGCGACAGGCCACAGCGTCGAGACGCTACGAGCCCTAAGGAGCGGAGAGGAAAAAATCGCTCGTTTCGGTTAAAAACAAAAAAAAGTGAAATATAGCATACTGTGAAATGTAACATCTCATTATTGAGAGGTCAACAGTGTGTTGACGGGCAATGAAGCAACATGTAGCAACCGGTAGCAACCAAATTCGGACAGAACACTGTACCTACTCAAAATCTGTGTATACACTGCAGCACACTCTATCCGACACGTTGCAGCTAGGCCTGGCCCATCACCAATGTTTGTTACCAGTGCTAGGTAAGCATTTGGCTCTGCGCTCCGCCCCATTGCAACCCGGCATGGTGTACTTCTACCTCTACCCAGCCTCCCCACACAATACCACAATACATTACTTCGCGCTATGATCCGATCCTTTGAAATGTTCGGACTATTATTCAAACGCTTATTCAATTTATGTAATTCAAAGGGCAGATGAAATAGGCGCGTAAAATTGCTGTATTATTCAACAATTATAGTAGCGCCTCGCCAGGTTGCTATAATTTCGCTTGGCGTTAAAATCGATTGTATGCCTTATTTATTGTGTTTAATATGAGTATTTATGGGTACTACAACTCGAACCTACATCATAATTCATAGGTTTAATTTATCAGACTAGACTCTAGAATAATAATTAAAGACCAAAACCTACATACTTTAAATTAGAGGCTTTTCTTTTTATTTGATTATCCAGTTACAAAACAGTTTACTTCAAATTTCAATATGAAATAAATTTTCATTCCTTAGAACTTACTTATTATTTTAAACTTTAACTGCAGGGTTCTAAAATACCTAGCAATTTTATTCTTATTTAACACTTTTAGTACTAAAATGTATACATATTCATCAAGTAGGTACCTTTTGGTTTGTCACGACAATATATGACTATATCTTGGTCACGATTGGCCATAGTACCACATCATAATAATATGCCTACGAGTGAAGCGTTCCTGTATTCAATACACAAATACATTATTTTGATGTGGCACTTCATGGTTTCCTGTCACGCTGTGTGTGTGTGTGTTAGTGTGTGTGCAGACAGCCATCAGTCTCAATACACTAACTATAGGACACTTCCTAACCTAGGCTAATCTAGACTACTACACAGGATTGCTTCCTTCTTCCTTTCATCTTGCTATACTATGTAACATTTTACCACTAACTGCTAGCAGTCACAAAAAACTCTAAAACAAGCTGAAGGATGATCTATCGTTAGTTTGCCAGTAAAACTCACGATAGAATCATCCAAAATTATGGAAACATTGAACACAGTAAAGGAATATTCTGTGTGTAGTATAAATAAAAATAATCAAAAAGTAAAAAAGAAGATTTCATTCTAAAAAGAAATATGCAGAATTAAATAAGTTACTTCAAACACATGCAAATTTTTCCGCAAACATAAGAGTCAAGAAATAGGGAGGAAACATTAAATTTAGCATCACCATATTTTAGTGTTAACTGGGAAAAGAAGGGAGATTGCGACCGAAAGAATTATTATACGTCCTACTTTATTCCGTAATAGAATACGAATAACATTATATTCAGTTACTTTATTTCAAAGAGCTCTACTAGTAGAGTAATTTGGCTCAAAGATGGCTGTTAGCTTTTAGAATGTTTTCCAAGTAAAACAACATTCATTCACTTTATTGCTACCATAATCTTCTCATCTTATCATTAAAATGTGACAAAACGAGATTGAATAACTTATTCTGCACTGAAAGTAGAGTTCACACAAATGGGCAGCGAACAAAAAATCAGCCTATGCCTTAAACATACAAATATTATAAATTGTCAGTCTGTTTCTTGCGTACTTCTGCCCAGTTAAACTATAATTTGGTATGGATGAAGAAAGAAAGTAGAAAAAGAAAAGAAAGGATGAGTAGGTACTTGAAATTAGAATGGACACACCATACTTTTTATAACAAAAATATTGAGCCTGAACCAACGAAATACCAGACGAGCGGAGTTGCGGTCACTCTAAAATCGATTAAATAGAGTTCAAAATTTAGCACCACAAAAACTCGTAATTAGAGCCGAATATCTTGTTTACCGACAAAAACTTAAAGCTTCCTCACGCTTCGATAGACAAATAGTTCGTTTACTCCGCGCCGCTTGGTTAGTCATCGAGATTGGGATGACTAAACAATTAGGCCCGTCAACCTAATCGCGATTTGACTGCCAAGTGCTAAGTAATTTAGGCATTTCAAGTTTCCAACAGCTGCGGCTAAGCCTTGAAATGTTTCAACGATTTTAGAGAATCAGAAATTGTGTTTAGATTTACCGTTGTTGTTAGATTTACTGGAGT
Source organism: Plebejus argus (assembly GCA_905404155.3). Lineage (NCBI taxonomy): Eukaryota > Metazoa > Arthropoda > Insecta > Lepidoptera > Lycaenidae > Plebejus > Plebejus argus. Next base: position 8,269,039 of record FR989941.1, on the reverse strand, counting down.
ACTTCATGTTAAAATAATTCGTATTTATCATAAGACGAAAATTATTAAGGAAATGCCTTCGTAATCTAGTGATTTAAGAGCTCGACTCTCGATCGTCGGTTCGACTTCTACGTTGAAGGTGGTTGAAGCAACTAAAAATACCGTTTCCAAGTTTTATTGAAACAACGAAGGCTGACCACCTGATTGTCTGACAAGAAAGATGATCCACGCGTCGTATAGGCATATGAAAAAGTCGTTCTCGCCTTGCGGTCTGATCTGTTAATTCATCCATTCCACCGGGTCATGAAAGTTACCAAACAGATCATCTTTTTTCATACAATTGCACACTATTAAATAGGAAACTTGGGTAGCTACTAGCTAGCCTGGTTTCTTATCAACCGGTCATTATAATGTTGACAAAAATCGCGACGAATCAATGATGAACTTGGATATTTTTTATTAAATGAGAATGTGACTTTTACTATGTGAATCTACCTTAGATTACTATTTATTTATGCGTAACTTCTCGAGAATCTCTTATCTCCGCTTTTTATGCTATAAAGAATAAACAGTAATTCTCATGGCTTGTTCAGATAGTTTATTGTTTCTCCGGCGAAGCTTACATCGTATAAACCATACATGCTATTGAAAGGTTACGATTAGAGTAACCAGGCAATTACCATTTACCATCCATAAGAGAGTTTAGCATAGCGACGACTCGACGAGTAACAATTTCAACGTCCGAGGTTTTGAGTTACGACGCACCGGTGATGTTTATTATCGGGTTCACATCTTCCGCCCTTGTACCGCGATTTTGTGTCGCCGAGCGGTACTCCACGTCCGCATTATTAATCTCACCATTGTATTAGGCCCGTCAAAACTTGTACGCGCTGATAACATTAATGGAAACACTCATTGATGCAATCAATAACTTCAATTACAGTTACTGGACACCTCCTATCGGATATCTCCGAAGGGGAACACCTGTATTACTCGGAAGAATCTCGCCCGTGAGTAATTGAATGGACGGTGTAGATAAGATAGTTGCAGTATTTCGCCTCCGATGTTATGACACCAACACTTATTATTAATTACAACTGTAGAGTCCGATTTGTACTCACATTTGTCAGCAGTGTGAGGTGCAACGAGAGATGAAGCAATTGCAAATTGTGTTATAAAACAAGTCAATTTTCAATAAAGTAAAAACTTCGAAGCGACTGTTTGATTAGGTCAAGGATATTTTTAATGAGGTTAAAAGTGTGCAAACTGCTTATGTTATTGGCAATTTATTAAAGCTAGTTAATAGACATTAGTTAGTACTATAGTTGAAATACTTGTTAAGTTACCGAATTGCTCTACAATTTTCCCCCACAATTAGTTAAAGGAAGTAACATTAAACGGGCTTAAAAAACTACGTGATGGAAATGATTCGTCGCGTGCCCACGCCCATAGCCATCTCCCAGGCGGCGCGTTTTGTGCACCTACCCTCTCTCCAATTATGATAACTATCACTCAAGGCGAGCGGAACGAAAGGGGGCAGGTACCGGTTAAAACGTAAAATTACACTTCAATTTTTACTCAACAGCGGGCGCACAATAAAAAACAAATATTCTCATGGTGTGTATCGACGAAACGTGACCGGCCCTCGTCAAAATAGTCGGGTCGCGGGGCGGCGCCGCGCCGCACCGAAGTGCTAAAGTGTAAAAAGCTGCGGTGAAATTTATAAGCAGTACGTCACGATTATTGAATAATGACTTCACAAATTAGCGTCCGCCCGATTCAACTCGTAATCTAACGTGGGATCGTAAATCTGAAATAATAACCTGCGGTAATTTATCGGTCGGTCTCTCATTAAGATTTGGCGGACGGGATGCTTTATACGGGGCCGCGAATCGCAATGCGCACAATGTTTGCGAACGATCATACTAAACTTTAAAATATTAAGAGCTCGTTATTTATTCGGATGCTCGTTAAGTTAATCGCCGGGGGGAGCGGCCGTCTGTTGTGCGTCGTCGAAGTTCGAACTGTGTTTTTACGAGAGCGGCGTATTACAAGCAAATTCAACAAACGACGAGGCGTCATCTATCAAAAACGTTAACGAGCTCGGATGCCACCGCGCCCGATCACCACGCATCAATAATACGGGATGATGTCGATGAAATATTTAATGTAGCTATGTAATTTACTTTCGAATGGCGTCAAAACAGTGACACTCTCTAATCCCGTTCACGGGTCGGCTATTACGATTCAGAGAACAGATTCATCGATCGGAATTGTAAATACGCGAGCAAATAGGCGAATCAACACTACAGAATATTTAGGGCTTATCTGCGATTCGAGAATTACGTTGTGAATAGGATCTCCAAATATTGAATATGCTCACAATATGTCTCCGATATTTATTATTGACAGACCCAATCACATAACGAATAAATATTTCAAAGGATGCTAATATTATGTACTTTCATTCGGAGGAGATAACGAAAAGGGTTTGATATGTAATCCGTAATCCGGTACGCCTGCTCTCTTCGGATTGGATCGTTAATAATAAATTTTCTTCAACACATGCAGATTTCCGCACATTTATTTTTCATATGAAAAAAACGCATTTTCTCAGGAGGAGCCATTTTGAATTGAAACTTAATACTATTCGTATAAAGCATTATTCTATCTATAATCTGACTATAATCACTCTTATAAGGATATTTACTATTTAGAGATTCATTATAAAATTTATAATAGAAAAATGTTCCGAAGTTAATAAGCGTTTACTAAGAATTTGAGTAAGTATAATTGTGTAGCCAAAGCAAACACTGCTTAATATCAGTCAATATCAGAGGGAAGATTAATTCACGGAATTTAAACCCGAATGAATACTTTATTTTTCTTTTATTCCATGTTCACACAATGATGTGGAAAAGGATTTTAATGTTTATTTTAATCATCGAATTAAAACTTAGGACTCTATTTCACAGGAAACAAGAAAAAATGTTCGTACCCCAAAAATAATAATGAAATTCAGTAATGAATCCAGCAGGTACGTTAATATTCCATTTTAATTCAGATACGTCACTTGGATTGGAATATTCAATAACAAAGAGGAAAATGATCAACAAAATAACCCGTCTGTCGCTAGCAAATAAAAAATACTTGAGGATAATACCGAGGATAATTCCGAATAATAGGATAACAAATAAAACTTACATTGTACTTGTCTTGTCATAATTAGTTTCTTATATTTATATTCGAGCGTTTGAAAAGCAACCTACGGGGTAGGAAACTTTATTATGACAAATATCGACCCGTATCAAATGTCAATTTATTATTACCTTTGGGAACTAATCGCTGGCCTGCGCGGCGGTTTCAACTTTCAAGTCATTACTACCGTGCCTATTTAAGTAATGATGTGTCAATATAAAGCGCCATTTAATATTGTGCTTAATTACTTTATTAATTTTATCCAAAATTAAATGATGTCACCATTAACGAATGTTCGTACTTAAGAAAAATTATGTCATCAATAAATAATGATAAATCAATATTCGTAATTAATCAGAGAAGATTCGAACTTGGAACTTCTATTATTTTAATTTACATATTTATGATTTCTGCCAAACTTTGGGTCACGTAATAAGTGCGTATAATATTATTTCAAATTACATTTTACTTGGTAATTGCAATACTTAGCCTCACGTTCTGATGCTTCATTATATTTTTAGTAATTTCCTACATTAACATAATATTATTATCTAGTTATTATTATAAGGGTAAATTCAGACCGCAACGCAACGCGTAGATGCATTTCTAAATTTGTATGGATTTGACAGATTTTCAAGACGTCTGCAATAATTGAAGTCCGTCAAATCCATGCAGAAAGGCATAGATGCATCGCGTAGATCTACGCCGTCGTGATCTGAATTGACTCTCAGAGTTTTATTTCTTACTTAAACGTTAACTTTTTTACTAAATAAAAATTTCATTTCAACGCCTTTATTATCCCATACAATTCAACACATGCCGCGGGGTGGTGTTTTTTGCTGAAATAATTAAAGAAACGTTTTTTCAAACCATATGGTAAAGCCATTGTTAAAAGAGAACTTGAGGGTAGATTTAATAGTTTAATCTATTAACAACCGTTACTATCGTTTTCTTGCGGGCTTAACGGTAACATTTGTGGCACTTTTTAGGTAAAAACTTTCTGACGATAGAACTTTTTAATTGGGGACTTTGAAGATCGTTAACTTCATGGTTTTAACATTCAAATTGTGGCCATAAATGCAGTTAATTCTTTCTTAATCATCATAAGGGCAGTTTATAAAGCAATTATTTTTTAAGTCGATAAGAAACATTGTTTCTATGAATGTGTATTTGGTGCTTAAATGTTGTTATGCTGAAATGTTAGAAAAAGGGAAAACATAGTTGTGAAGTCATACTAAAATTGCACTGGAAGCTACAAACAATAAAAAGTGAGAGGAAGAGTGCAGGGAGATAACATAAAACACATGAATATACAAACAATACAGTTGAAAACGATAGCTAGATAACAATCAAAATAAAAACTTCTCTGGTAGTCAAAACTCAAATGCAATAGCACTCTCGAAGTGCGTTACATAAATATCTCTGGTTCAAGTGTGGTGGCATAAAGAACAAACGACATCTACAATAGCGATCACTCCTAAACACCCGGGTGGTCCCAGCGGGGATTCCCCGGACATATTTCAGTGATTCGCGCTTCCCCTCTATCTGCCGCGACATCCAATACCTTATCCCTATCTAGGAAGCACTAAGTCAACTTATCCGTGATAAATATGAGGAGGAAATAATAATAATTTTATAGTATAAGATACGATATGTCGACCTTCACCGAGTAGATGGCTTAGTCAAATTGCATTCGCTAGTTTCGATGGCAAATTTAGATGTCAAAAATGTATGAGATTTGACATAACGCATCGTAAGTGTCATGGAGCTAGTGATGCGCTATGTTAAAGTATGCCAGTAAATAGACTGCATATTGCTATAAAATTTCAGTCCAGAATATAATTATTATTTAACAAGTAAAGCCTGACCAGAGAAATAAAAAACCTGCGCTGAGGGCGCTAAATGAACTATGAATATTATGGCAACATATAGTACAGTCATACACTTACGAATTGGCTAGTGTACAATTTTTTGCTGGTGTTCAATTTAATAATTTAGACATATTTTAATATAGAATATTGCAGAAATAATTTGACAAAAGCATAGCACTTATGTATAGTTTTAAAATATCACGAAATAAACTCCCTTAATAGTAAAACTATAGGCATTCATTTCATTACTTCATGATCTTCGTGGTCAGATTGTAGTGGTTCAATGTCATAATATCTCATTTCTGAGTTCTGACTCATTCTTCTTTCATTATTCTTAGGTGTTATAGAAAATAAAACTGAGGTCTGACCTTCTCTTCGTATTTTCATTACAAATGATCAGTATACACCTAAAAAACAGAAGTCTTAAATTAAATTAGTCAGAAACACAGCACAAATTAGCCAATTTACATTGCACACACTATATGAGGTACCTACCTGTCATGTTGACAACAAAGTCCGTGATGTTATTTACAGGAATAGAGTCGATCCCTTCAGACCTTCTTTCCGACACGTAATTATTCATATTATAAATAAATTTTTATAACTGGCTTTAAATAGTTTTCGACATTTTAACGCTTAAACAACTCACTTGTCCAAGAAATATATCACACACAATCGAAAACACACTTTGTCAGATGACAATTATGACATCTCATAAAGATCGTTGCCAGTTGAAGAAATTAGTTCCAACTGTAGTAGTAGTAGTAGTGTAGTAGGTCGAGCTTTAAAATATTTATTTAAACATTACAGCGGTTTGTTTACTAGACAAATTCATACCAATCGAAGTCTGAACTATGAAGCCTACCTTTAGAGTTTAGACAATTGCCATGGTAACGTTAGGTTGACTAATTCATATTATAATATTATAAAGGTGTAATACTCGTAGCTAAAAGATTGTGTGACGGTAAATAAAATGAGTTTGCGGTTGGCTTCAATTTGCGAACTGCTCGTTAGTATGAGCTTACTGAGACGGTATTATATCATACGGCGTACTTAATACTTGTAAGTATGCGAACATTTTATAAGTACTAACACGCTTCGAACTTTGCATACGCGACCGCAACATTTTCAAGATTTTGTTTTGCGTTCGTATAACTACGACATTTTTATGTTCACTTCATAGTTTTTAATGAGACGTTGTTCTACTAACAGGATTTAAAAGTGACTCATAATTTAGAAGGAAATTGTGGTAATAGGGTTTTACATTTTACTGACTTACACGTTTTACGTACTATAAGTACATTTCTAAATGTGTATAAATTGCTTAAGATTTTTAAAATCTAATAATGTTAAGTAAGTTATTTTAAAATGTTGTTTTGACATAATTTTAAACATAATATCTAAACACATGAAACAATGACAAAAATCTTTAAGCAGCCTCTTTACCGGTTCATAAAAGACCCAAACTTAAAATTAAATCCCTGATAATGCTTAAACGATTTCTTAATTAAAACCACGTTTCAAACACTCGAAACATCAGATGAAACTTTTGTAATCGCATATCGGCGCAGACTAAGAGTAAATATAATCTTAGAAAGTCAATTTAGTTCGCTAACGAGATTGGATGAAAGGCGGGCGGCTGATTAAGTTCCATTAGGCGAGACTGCAGCGGCGACACTACACAAACGAACCGCAGCAAACCGCAACGTCACGCGGCAAACAAGCCACAGACATAGTACATTCTGCTAGAACGGCGTTTGCTGACACATTTTCTTTCATGTAACTACTCTCTTCTTCTACTCTCGTCTTCCCTATTTCTGAAAAATAAGAACCATTATAAAACACAATAACATACTGAGAATAATAACAATAAAGAAAATAAAACTTAGAAATAAAAAAAATATTCTAAAACAAACAAAATATCCATACTAATATTATAAATGCGAAAGTGTGTCCGTCTGTCTGTCTGTCCGTCTGTCTGTCTGTTACCTCTTCACGCACACACCGCTGAACCGATTTTGCCGAAATTTGGCATGGAGATACTTTGAGTCCCGGGAAAGGACATAGGATACTTTTTTTTCCGGAAAAATGTACGGTTCCCGCGCGATAAACGAGTTTTGGCGCAACGGAGTTGCGGGCGTCATCTAGTGTTATAAAAAAATGTGCAAGAATATTGTAGAGCATTGCCAGTTGCCACATTTGAAGACGATATACACATTACACAATACTCATCAATCACATCGTCTTCTAGTGCTTCTTTGTATAATTGGGGTTCGATGGTCAACAGGACCATTTCAGAGACAGGAGCAATTTGGAGACGACATACTCATCTAGTGCCCTCTTCAAATTCGAAATCGATGGTCAGTAGAAAGAGTTTTTCTGATCTTGGGGTAACTTCTTTATCTTTCGATAGCTCTACATTTGCCATTCCTATACGACAACACTGAAACTCTACCAAACTATACACGACTATTCCAATCTAAAATTATAATAGCTTTACAAAATATTTCTCCAATTCATCAAGCAAACGCCAAATAACCGATTTTCAGAGTTATGAGTTCTGACTTACTTCTGAGGTTCTGACCCATTAAAACATGCAGCTGGTTTGACAATTCTCGAGAAAGTAATTTGAATTTTGATAGAAAACGGAGTGGATTGAACAAGGAGCAAATAACAAAACAGTTATGGCTATATACTATCTAGTATCTTGATCACCTAATAATGTTATCAATTATTATCATCGATCAAAATTTAAGTTTAAATTCTCAAACTTTGCACCATCTATTGAAATGTACGTCTATGGCTGGTCTGGCCATAAGCACCCTTAGGCATTTATAAGCTTTCCACTTTGCGAAGCTCTCACTATACATACAATAATAGCACCGCAATTGTAAGGTTGGTTGGCTTTGACGTGATTACTCGGCACTTTGCGAGTACACTTGGCATATTAAAATGTTTTAGCACAACATTTTAAAGTCAATTATCGTCATAGTGAAGGACAACTTGAAACATCCTCTAAGATCGGACTCCTAGGTCTTTTGCCAGAGAAAAAAACTCTTTCCTACAAGTTTCTTGGTTATGGTTCTACGTCATTTTTAGGGTTCCGTAGCCAAAATGGCAAAAAAGGAACCCTTATAGATTCGTCATGTCTGTCTGTCTGTCTGTCTGTCTGTCTGTCTGTCTGTCTGTCTGTCCGTCCGTCCGTATGTCACAGCCACTTTTCTCCGAAACTATTAGAGCTATACTATTGAAACTTGGTAAGTAGGTGTAGTCTGTGAACCGCATTAAGATTTTGATGCAAAAATGGAAAAATTATTAAAAATTTTAGGGGTCCCCATAGTTACAACTGAAACAAAAAAATTTTTTTTTCATCTAACCTATGCGTGTGGGGTATCTATGGATAGGTCTCCAAAAATCATAGTGAGGTTTCTCATATCATTTTTTTCTAACCCGAATAGTTTGCGAGAGAGACTCTTCCAAAGTGGTAAAATGTGTGTCCCCCCCCCCTCTAATTTCTAAAGTATTGGCATGATAATTCTAAAAAAATATATATGATGTCTATTACTATAAAAACTACCAACGAAAATTGGTTTGAACGAGATCTAGCCAGTAGTTTTTTTATACGTCATAAATGGTAAACCTTAATCAAAATTTCATTAAATCGACTGAAATATAATAATAAATCAAAAACCTTTAAATTTCATAAAAATAAACCTTATTGCTGCTGTGGAACCCTTCATGGGCGAGTCCAACTCGCACTTGGCCGCTTTTTTCACAAAATAGTCTTCTGTGATCTGTCACACTTTTCTATAAAAGTTTTAGTGTTACAACGCCTAGTGGTCTAGTCTGACTCAGACTGTCTGAGCTACCTTTGTACATGCCATTATTTAGTACCTACTGATTACTACTACTTATATCCCTAAGTGCTTGGTAGATATCAAAGACAAATAATAAATATTTATTTACGACTAACATAAATCGTTTAGCTAGAATACTAGTTAGAAACGTAATACAACATAACTTCTCAGACATATTAAGTTATACCGCCGTATATCATTTTGTAGTTGCAAATAATTTTCTTATAGTCACGCGACATGGTTAAGAGTGCTTTTGCACTATGTCCGATTTGATTCCGATCCGGGTAAGTGAAAATATTACGTTTCAGAGTAAATGAACTATTTTCATGAGAGCTAGCACGGTGAATCGGGCCCCTTAGTAGAAACGCAATCGCTAATTTCGATAATGAAATTTGATGTCAAAAATGTGTGGGACTTGACATAACGCATCAGTAAGTGTCATAGCCCTTGCGATGCGTTCTGTCAAATCCTACACATTTTTGACATATAACTTCGCTATCGAAGCTAGCCAATGCATTTTGACTAAGGGTGGATTGCACCAGAAGCGTAGTTAAGGTTAAGGTTATCGTCAAATATGGCGTCCATTATGGACTTTTACTAGGGATTTGACAGTTCATCTGACATTTTGTTATGGTTATAGTTAAAGTAAGTTGGTGCAACCCACCCTAAGGAGCATGGCTTCGGATACTCTCATCTTTCTCCGCTATCCCAAATATCGGGTTAGGTACGAGTTCGGATGTTCAGATCGGGTTTGGATTGGATTCGGATCAGTTTCGGATCGGTCACGGATCGGACGTAGTGCGAAACCGCTGTAAGGGATCACCGAGTATAATTGTTTAATTTGCATCCATAATGGCGGATAACGAGTAAGATCGCGAGCCAGTTCGCGCCACCTCGACAAGTTGATTGCGTCGTCACAACCCTATCATAGAGATGTTGAGTTATCGATACAAATTAGAACATGTTTCAGTCATATACAACAGACTGGTTCGGTAAGCATCGATATAAATAAATAAAAATTACTCGACATTGTAACCAGATTAAATATGTTTATCCTTAAATTTCCAATTATGTAATATTAATATGATTGATAAATGTCTCATTATTGCTTATATTCATCTAAAAAATCGGCCCTTAGTAATGCTGAAGTCGATAAGTCAAGCATAGATGATCGATGGCAAATGAGTGGTCATTACGCTAGATTTTAAGAAAAATACATCTCATTATTTTTTGGTATTTGTGAGCAATAAAGTGTTTTATTATTATTATTATTATCTAAAACTTGGGGTACTTGCATTATATACAAAAATAAAGAAGTTCTCTACAACGATCCCTAGAAGCACCTAAAATATAATATGAACATACAAACTTCGTTTACTCAAATAGGATTGGAAACGAATGTATATCGACGTTTTATCGACATCGCACACGCGAGCACTAATCGCAGCTAGTATAGCTAGGGATGGGCCGCTAATTACAGTTATTAGGAGTCGCCAGTCCCACAGGAGCCGAGCCAAGTTTATTTGAATCAAGCGTGTAGCGTCTGCAAAATACTAGGAGTAAAATATTTAATATAGCAGGCATGCAGTATTTTATGTAGAACTTATTCTGTTCTTAACTCAAGCTGACTTGCTGACTGCATGCTTGCTAACTGCTTGCTTGCTGCCTGCTTAACTGTTAACTCAAGCCAAAACATTAGTAATCAAAAAGCAGTAACGTTGTAGTTAGTTAAAGAGACTGTTGCTGCAGTCAAACTGCGTAAGCAGTTTTGTTGGACATGTTTAAAAGAAACGTATAAATAGATGTATGAATAAAGAATGACATAGCTCGAGTTTGCCACTGCAGACTATGTAGATATGTGGGGTGAAGAATCAATACTTATATATTTTATTCCCATTTATGGTAATGTGTAGATGTTTGTCATGTCAAGTGAAGAGGCAACAATTCTTTACTTCTAAACCACTGAAACAATTTTCCTAACATTTTGTGTGAAGTTACTTTCAGTTCCGTGAAGGACGTAGGATAACGTTTCCCGGAAAATTACTTTACTACAATTTTCATACTTTTACTTGGGGAATCCAATATTGTTACTTATTAAAGATTCCTTTTTTTTATTCAATATTTTAATTTTAACAATGAAATTACGGTGAAAATTATGCGCTAAAAATCGTTAATCGCGCGGGAACCGTATCTTTTTCCGGGATAAAAAGTATCCTATGTAAAGGACAGAGGAAACTTTTTATTCCGGAATATATATGTCGCAGTCATCTGGTTCAATCTGTGATTCGATTGAATGACTAACGTATTCATTGAATGACACCGTTCTATTGAATGACTGAAGGACAACTAGGCAAGACGCTGACTGTAACGTTTAACGTCTTGACTAAACGTCATCATAGTGAAGTCGTTAAATGGAATGCTATGATTTTTTAAAAGTATTTGTTGGTGGCGTAATAATAGGTTATCTAGAAACTGACTTCAATTATGAGGCGACGGCTACTTCTGGGTGGTTTACAAAAAAATAACCACGATGGCTAAGGCGGGAGCTTCGCTGCGCTACGCTCCCGCCTTGCCATCTAACCTAACCAAATCCAATCGTATTGGACAGACGGAGTAATAAATACATTGCTATTAATTACCTAAGAATTATATACTGTTCTTATAATTCCCTATTCCGTTAAAAATAAATACATTCAATTACCTGACTGATTTCAAATCCGCTCTCTTCAAAGGGCTATGTTAAAAATCGCTAACTAGTTGAACGTTCAGTGACGATTGTTCAATCAACGTTCGGCCGAGTCATTCAATTGAACGGAGTCATTCAATGAATGCGCTAGTCATTCAATCGAAGCGCAGATTGAACTACATGACTGCGACATATATATCCTATGTCCTTTCTCGGGACTCAAAATATCTCCATACCAAATTTCAGCAAAATCGGTTCAGCGGTTTGGGCGTTAAGAGGCAACTAACAGACAGACACATTTTCGCATTTTAATTCATAATTCATATCCTTTATTTCCAAGAAATTGATTAGGTACAATGATGTTCTTAGGTCTATAATGGGTTTTACAATTTCTACCTCAATGAGGTGTGGAAATGTTAGTTTATGCTGTTAACATAACTAATTACATAAATTACTAAAATTTTTTACTTAATTTAAATTTACTTAATCATTTCTATAAATCAGTTTGCAAATAATACAATAAAATAATCGAACAACTTCCTTGAAATTACTTAGTAATTTAGTCAATTTACTTAAATATTGAAATTACTTGTTAAATTGTGTATTCTGACGAGGTATATAACATTTATTGCAATCCCTACTCGCATACTTATTTGCTTTTTGATTGTTGATAGTCTCAAATAGATGGCTGTGTTTTTTGACGAACATGCACGTATCGAGTACAGTTTAGTATTTAGTACAGATGTACATACATGATCAGAGTTTTAGTACTTTCGATCAATATCCCAAAGATTTTACTATGGATTTCTTTGCTCACTATACATTCGATGTACGTACACATGATTAATAACAAACTCCAATTAAAGTATTTTATTGCGAACCACTTCATTACACATGTTCACGCTTGTTAGTCTTTTCAATACGACTAGTAAATGAAAATGCTGTTACCATTTATTGCGATGCTATTTTTAAACATCCACAAAACCTATAGATGCAAAATTAAAATTTCAAAACCTTAGACTGCAATTATTTTTTACTTCTCGACTGCAACGCTATTTTCATCCCCAACATAATCTACGAAACCTTAATTTACAAAATTGAAAATTAACACATAATGTCACCATTCCAGCAAAATAAAACCTCAGGCAGACAGAACGCAATTCATTATTTTTGTACACCACCCATTTAAAATTAGTAACAAAATTCCAAACTTGATGAATACGGTGTTTGTTCTGTATAATATTTCAATAACATGTATGTTTATTGTTTACGCATATTTTTGTACATGAAAACGGTAATTAAAATTCCAGCAGCCTCGCCTTCCAAATTTTTAATGAGTCTGAATAATGCAACGCGTTAATACCGGCGCGATACAGTGTTATTTAAATGTAAACGAGCATCAGGATGGCTTACAAAGAATAAAATAATATCGACATTCTGCCGTTTGAGTCGATAACATCGATAATTTCAACTTTACCGATATGCAGTTCGTCTTCACTAAAAATGGGACTCTCTGGTTTGAAATGTTTTTAACATAGATGAAGGTTTTTAATCATTCCCTATTGCCTAATATTAGTCGAATGGAATTTGATGGATGTTTTAGAAAAAATATTAGAATACATCCTTGCTAATCCATACTAATATTATAAATGCGAAAGTGTGTCTGTCTGTCTGTTACCTCTTCACGCTCAAACCGCTGAGCCGATTTCGCTGAAATTTGGCATGGAGATACTTTGAGTCCCGGGAAAGGACATAGGATACTTTTTGTCCCGGGAAAATGTACGGTTCCTGCGCGATAGACGAGGTTTGGCGCAAGGAAGTTGCGGGCGTCATCTAGTATTATTATAAACGCGAGTGTGTCTGAAACCAATTTGTATAAATTTTTGTGTGGAAATATTTTGTGTTCCGGGAAAGACATAGGAAAAATATATTTAAATTTTAAGCAAAATTCGTATACCTATTAGCTCGAAAGCCTTCACTAACTATGATTAGACACAGATGATGAAACCGCCCTTATTTTACTATCCCAACATTTAAATAGCCTATGAAAAATGCAGGGGTTACTTACAGAAAACCTTAAACGAGCATCCCCAAGTCTCGGTAAAAAATGAAAAAGGGACACCCGACTCGGGCCAGATATGGGGAAGGCTGTTATTATATCAAACCTAATACCTATATCAGGGAAAAGGGCATAATTAAACGAAAACACCGCCGCCGCTTTTTATGTTGCCATTTCATTTTCTTTAACGTCTCGTGAAAAGTGAAAATTTAAAGTGAGCAAATATTTCAATTCATTTTTGCTAAATTTTTAGGGCTTACTCAGACGATATCAATAATGATAACAGATAGGCACTTGAAATGTATACAAAATGCTCAGTTTACATGTAGTTTGTAAAAAAAAGTCTTATTTTTGACAGTTAAAATGCGCTATAGTTATGACTAGGCGACACTATGCGATACATTTTTAAATTGGTCAGGTAGTTCATTAACTATAGAATAAGATTTACCTTTGATTGACAGCCTTGCTGCCCGCGGTGTTGGGCTGCCTATTCCAATTTCCAATTTTGAATTTGAAAGAGCTGATTTAAAAATGCATCGCATCGCCTCGTCGCGTTACAATGTAAACTGACCCTTATCCGTTAAAAGGCCGTTAAAAGGCCATTATTAAAAGGCCGACAATGCACCTGCAGCTCTTTTAAAGTTACGAGTGTCCATAGGCGACGGTAGTTGCTTTCCATCAGGTGACCCGTTTCATCGTTTGCCTCTGTATTTTATTTAAAAAAACCCTTATTTATTTCCATGAGATTGCTACGGCATCATTGCAATTGGCTTTGTCCACATTGTGCCTTTTTCTGTTCATCAAGGGCATGCGTTATACCGCAGTCAACAGCGAACGTGAGGCATGCCCGTGACGCGCGTTGAAATCGTAGCGTTCGCTATGACACTTTTCTTTCAACGCGGGTGGATTTTGACGTAAGTATTCAATTATTGAATATGCCATACGAAAGTTGAATAAAAAGAAGATGACGAAAATTTACGAAATCAGCGCTCAGTGCGAAAAGTCCTCCTTTCCCTTGATATCCAAAAGTCGAGTGGGCCTGACGGAGTACCTCCTATTGTGTTGAAAAAGTGTGCTCCAGAGTTGGCTCTGGTCTTGACGCATCTTTTTCGGCTCTCCTATTCCACTGGCATAGTCCCGGCTTCTTGGAAGACAGCCTTGGTGCACCCGATCCCCAAAAAAGGTAACCGCTCAAATCCTTCCAACTACAGACCAATCGCTATAACCTCTCTCTTCTCGAAGATAATGGAATCCATTATCAATAGCCAGCTTCTTCGATACTTGGACGGCCAGGGATTACTAAGCGACAAACAATACGGGTTCCGTAAGGGTCGCTCGGCTGGTGATCTCTTGGCGTACCTGACTCATCGTTGGGCTCAGGCAATTGAGTCGAAGGGAGAGGCATTGGCTGTTAGTTTGGACATTGCGAAGGCCTTTGATCGGGTTTGGAGCGTATTCCCTCTTAAAAGGCCGGCAACGCACCTGCAGCTCTTCGGGTGTTGCGAGTGTCCATGGGCGACAGTAGCTGCTTACCATCAGGTGACCCGTTTGCTAGTTTGCCCCCTTATTTAATAAAAAAAAATTGAAGATGAAATTGCATAATGTGGTCATAGCTATTAGAGAGCTTTATACAACACTAGGGCCCACTTGCGCCAATCTGGGTTAAAGTTAACTCTGAGTTAAACATCATGTCATATCTGTCACTCACCAAGTCAGTGATAGAGATGACATGTTTAACTCAGAGTTAACTTTAACCCAGATTGGCGCAAGTGGGCCTAGGACTTTTAACAATGCGCGGGGATTAATTTTGCATTCTACATATAACATAATATATCAGAGTGCACACCCACAGCCGAATTACGAACTGGGTCGCGTTAAGCACATTCTATACTAAAGCCAGAACATAATAAGACTTATCTCGAGTTTACTACTGGTCATGTAGATATACGGTGATGAATGCATACTAATATTAAGAAATATGAATACGAAAGTGTGTTTGACCTTTGTGTTTGACCTTGTTCACGTTCAAACCGATGAAATGATTTTAATAGGTTTAGAGTTGCTTTCAGTCCCGGGGAAGAATACAGTGTAACTATTAACCGTGTCCCGCAAAAATGTGCATTTCCAACGCGATATAATAAATTGGGTGAAAGAATTCGAGTCAAAACAATACTAAGATTTACGTGCGGTAAATACATACCTACACAATGCAAATTTTCATAATGAATAAAGCATGTGATGTCTTTTAAACTTTAAAGTAGCTAATCGAAATTCCCTGCTACGAATATACTACGTTAACTACGAGATAATTCTCAATCTCTACATTCGTATATCGCGTTTGAAACATTGTTGGTTCAAATTCCGAACAATAGCTCGTCTAAATTTCCAACGGCTCGAACGGCTGTGGAATAGCGCGGGAAAAAGTTGCTAAAATTGGATCACGTTTAAAAGGCCGTGAAAACTAAAAGCTAACGACTCTTTATATTGGTTTCACTCGTTAGCCGCCTGTCTATTACAAGAGTTTACGCGAAAAATTAAAATTTTCAAAAATGGAATTTACAATGCAGTTTCTTTACGAGTCGAGCCCGCAAAAAGACGCTATCGATTTCACCGGATTCACAATAATTATTCCTGTTTGATTGGAATTCGGAAACTTATTATATGCTTGTTGGTCGACGGTAGACGCGAAGCGTTTATTGGCTGTCGCACAAGGAAGTTTTCGAATCCTAGACCTCAGGTTGCTATTTCCATAAGTTCTAATAGTGAATAGATACAATATAATATTACAAGTATGGAGAATGGAGATACATCAAGGTACCTACGCAAATATGTTTTTTAATCCAAGCCAGCATATATTTTAATTGGTCAAAATAAAGACACAATATAAAAGATACGAAAATTGTAAGGGTCTCAATTCCCAACGCGTACCATATGTGTTTAATAACTGATGTAAAATCAGCGGGGCCCAATTATAATCCTTAAACAGATGGCGCAACGTACGAGCAAATAAAATTTGTACATTAGCAATATGGGGGCCAAAATTTTTTTGCCATCATCCAAATACTTCGTCCTCATAAGCAGCTAAATTGCCATATTATACTTTTATAAACGTATCCCAAGATTAAAGGCCTCGGTATAAAATGATGTATGTAAATAAGGTTTTTACTGTAACAAGGTTAACTGTGATTCGTATTTTGCTACAAATGTTTACAACCATACTAATATTATAAATGCGAGAGTATATCTGCTTGTAACCTCTTCATGCTTACAGCCCTAAGTGTTAAGTGATGAAATTTTGTATTTTAAATCGTGCAACAAGGAACCGTTCTTCCACCATATAAGTTGCATGCAACATCTAGTCATTAAAAGAAATAAAAAGGAATATTCTAGTGTACCTAGTAGAAGAGAAAAACTTTCTATACAAGATTGAAATTTAAGCCATGTACACAGGCTTCTATACAAAAACTGAAAGTCGAAAAGCAAACGTAAAATATTCAAGAGTTCTACTCAAAAAGTAGCCTTCTCTTTGAAATTTATGAATCACTCGTGTAAAGACACCACCAAATAGGGTTATCAAATAGGAATAAAAATATTTTCTATGAAGAAAATTTTAAAGAAAATTATATAATATAGATACAAAATAACTAGGTTAAATCTGAATTACAACTTTGAATCCATAGTAGATAGAGGTAATAAAATATATTAAAGGAAATAACTAAATTCTGATATCTGAGTGACTAGTGACCAGCCGGCCTAGCATACGCCAACGAGATATCTCTCTCTACATGTTTCTCGATGTTTGATAGTTTGTATCTTCATCTCTATTAACCCTAGCATGACAAACATTTTTTCTCGCGTAGATCTATCATCGAAATAACACATTTTTATAGAGTTTTGTCGAGATAATGTCGATATTT
Source organism: Plebejus argus (assembly GCA_905404155.3). Classification (NCBI taxonomy): domain Eukaryota; kingdom Metazoa; phylum Arthropoda; class Insecta; order Lepidoptera; family Lycaenidae; genus Plebejus; species Plebejus argus. Next base: position 8,251,472 of record FR989941.1, on the reverse strand, counting down.
TGACATTATGAGACAAATAGGTTTTAATTATCTCGAGAGTGAGATACCTCGTTGGCGTATGCTAGCCCGGCTGACTCGCACACAGTGCACACACACGGATCATCAGTTTGTCCTCTGACTGAATTCGAGCGACCTCCCGCATATGGGGCTTGAAGACTAGTCAGTGACGGGAAGTCTGTTTTTTAATTAAATTAATAAACTCTGAAGCAGACTTTTGGTAATCTGACAGCCCTGACCAAATAACCCTAAAGAAGGCCGGTTCCGTCGCATGCGTGTTGCGTTATCGCATCCACAACTGGCCAAATTAAGTGACTTTATGAAGACGTACGACGATCTGTGTGCATTCGTTATGGGATTTATATTCACGGCACCATGTAGAGTCAGCAAGTTATGTAATTCTATATTAAAAAGGTTTGAAAAAAATGAGTGTGTGTACAGGGTACGTATGAAGTTTTTGACGTAGGAGAGCCATGCTTCGACACGAATGGGTCGGCTCGACCGGAGAAATACCACGTCCTACCAGAAAACCGGCGTGAAACAGCGCTTGCGCTGTTTTTCGCCGAGTGAGTGAGTTTACCGGAGGCCCAATCCCCTACCCTCACCTATTAACCTATTCCCTCTTAAAAGGCCGGCAACGCACCTGCAGCTCTTCTGATGCTGCGAGTGTCCATGAGCGATGGAAGTTGCTTTCCATCAGGTGACCCGTTTACTCGTTTGCCCCCTTATTTCATAAAAAAGAAGTTAAAATTCTGTGTAAAATCGTGACGACATCATGACTTATTTTGACTTTATACCCTCTTTTTCATGACGCGTTCCTTGAAAAACTCTCAACGCGCCTAAAGAAACTCTTCAAAAATATATCCTTCCAAGTATGAATTCAATTTTAAAAATATCAATACTTATAACACAACCAGACTTTTTCGCTCCTTTGGGTGACAGTACAAATTACAATGTACTTTCACAGAAATTGATTCATAGGCAGATGGCGGTAATTTGGTACTTGTGCCAAGCCGAGGCTTATAGTTACTCATTATCTATCGTTAGCGACTAACATTGACTTTACATAATCCGAAAAAACGACGTCGTAATAAATTTCCCCGACTGTACATATTTGTAAAGAAGCTTCCTTACATAATGTCTCATATTTAATTAAACGAAAAACTCGAGATTAAAGCGACATCGAAGCTAACGTTATTCTATTTGCCTCGTTCACTCGTTTCTTACTTTAACGAGAAATTGTGTACCGACAAGACAAGAATTTTAGTAAAATTCCATTTTATATTCAGTAGCTGAATTATATTATCCACTGTAGATAATGTATAAGCCTTTATTTTTCTCTGAATAGAAAACATTTTCATCAAAGTGAACAACTATATTATTATACTTACAGCAATACCGTTAAAGTACTTTATTTTACTTGGACCTAAAAGGTAACAATATTATTCCATAAAAACGTAGCATTATAGGACTTACTTGGTATTAGGGTCAGCTTTATCATACATAAAAGAAACATTATAATAGAAGCAAAGAAAAGTAATAAGTAATTAAGTAGTATGTTATTTAAAAAGTGTCTAGTGTTATATTATAACATTATCTAGGGGACATTTTTATTCTTTCATATTATGCAAATGTAGAGTCACAGTTTCCTCCAAAACAAAAATAGGCATTTTAAATATGTAAAGGCTGTCAATATATTGGTTCACACCCCATCATTCCGTCTTCGCGATCCGAGCCAACGCACAATGAATACGAAATAAGAAATCAAGGCAACCGCACTTTCCCTAAGCAATTTTCTTTCATGGCCAATATTTTAGCGACGCCGGCGAAAATACGCTCCGAGTGAAACATGGGACTGGCTCCTGAATTTTTGTTTGCAATGTACCCAGTAAGTATATCAGGGATTTCGTTACCATAACGTTACTAACCGGCACGATAAATCTGCGAGACCGATATAAAAGAAAATCGATTAAACTCGATAGCGATCATTCGAATGAAGCTATATATTTTCATGATCGAGCGGATCTAAGATCGCGGACGACTGACAGGAGGCTCGTGAGAAAATTGAATTGAACATTTTCTTATTTTAACAGCATTACCCCTGATTGAAGGATCATTTGTTTGGATTTCATGTGGCCCGTGCGAACTCGGCAAGGTCACACGTTTTATTATCTCAGTATCTTTCTTAGTACCTATGAGCAAAGAGCAGCAAATTTTTAAGGTATACCTACCCGTTGTAATAGAAATTAGAAGTGGTAGTAGTTCTTGAGTTAACGTCTTTTACTGGAGAGTTGTAGTAATGTGGCTCCCTGATTTTGAATTCTGATCCCGGTTTGGGTTCTTATAACACTGGCTTTCCGTTGTAGCAGTCAGAAGGTTAAAAGTTGGATGACATGGCCTTTAATAAGTGCTAAATCCTTACCCTAAACATATTATCTGAGTAGACACTTAAGTGCTTTTAAAAGCATTAATCTTATTTTCTCTTACATTTAACTTTTGTTTCTCTAAAATACTTTCGTTATTGCTTTTCACATTCAAGCAGCGGGGAAAATAATTGAGTGCTAATTCTGAGAATTGCTGTCATGAAGATCGATTTATTTTGAGTGTTACAATTTAATATAACTAATAATAGTCCAGTTATTACGTCGGAAAAAATAGGGTTAGAAATGCATGTCAACAAAAAGAGCCAAATTTTAGTTAGACTTACTAGATAAACGATTTTTGCACGAACTAATTTGCGGAACATAGAGCAAAAATCGTTTATCGCATGGGACAAAGCTATTATTTGTGTTTCTAGCAACTACATTCAGCTACTTTTTTTCAGTATCTCCATAAAGAATTTTATTCAAATCAGTTGAGTGGTTTAAAAATGATAATCTTACATACAGAGAGACACACTGTTGCTTATTGTTAGTATGGATGACACACATAACTAAATTGACAGACAACCACAGACATAACTAAATTGACAGATAATAAAATACTGATGGTAACGGTAATCGAAAACAATTAAAACACAATTTCTCATAAAATTTAATCTCCTCCGACACAAATGAACAAACAATGAACTCCATTAGTAACTCCATACCTCTGGAATAACAATTATTTGCTCGAAATTTGCATAAAGAGTCGAAACAAGTGAACTACGTGAAGTGAAGTACACTTAGCAATTGAAGACATGAGTGAAAGAACCAGATAACTAACATTTTATGACATGTGAACAATTAGTAATTACTCATTTTTTTTCCCTTATAATTTGAACAAACCTGGTTGCACATAAAATCCTCAGTTTTTTAATTCAAATCATTCTTCCAGCACCAAGGGCCAACGCTAAAACTCGCGCGGGCGCACACTCGCGTGTGTATAAATGAAAAATAGTATGGACAGCGTCGTCGCTACTCGCCCGCGTCCACGTTCCTTCGCACGCGTCCGCACTGCCCATACTATTTTTCGAGCGTGCGCCCGCGCCATTTTAGCGCTGGCCCTAAAGGCTCCATTTAAGCCCAAGTTTTTTTATTTTTATTTTTACTTACCTGGTTCTTCCGCTCACGTCTTAAATTGACTTCGCCGAGACACGCCACTTTAATCAAGCACCATCGTCAGCCAAACCGCGTAATTATGTTCGGAGGGCCCGTTTTTGTTTGCAATTATCAGCGTGTTCCTTTGACGAACCTTTGTTGCGCGTTTTGTTTTAGACGTGAGGCTTTTGTTTTTTATGTTATTGTGACGTGTACAAATTATATGAGCAGAGTAACTTCTATATTGGGTACAAAACTACCTTTATACAGGAACAAAGTGGGTTGTGGGTCCTAAGTCCCAACATTGGAAAAAGTTTTTCTTACAATAATTGGTATCATGTCTATAGTTTGAGGCTTATTAAGTACGTCTGAAATATTTTTTTCAAGAATATTTTACAAAAAAAGCCTAAGAATATTTTATATTTTAATTGTATGGATTGCGCTCCTTTATTTTTTTGATAATTTGTTAACAATTACTATTTGACATAATTTGAAAAATTACCGCGTTGTTAGTCAACGCTGGTCGAAGCGCGCATTATTTGGCTCACATGGAAATTGTAGAATCCATTCAAATTACGCATTGTGAATCAAACCCCTGTAATATGAAAATTTCCAAGAAAGTAAATAATATTACCTTTACACTCTACAATCTACATACATAGAATCGTTATAAGTTAAACACAGCTTAACTTATACGTGTAAATTATTACTTACATAAACATGTCAGCTAACAGCTACGTTATTATTTATTTAAATTACGCCTCATGTCAATCCACCGCAATTATGTCAGTTATTTCACTGTGACAAAAATAACGAACGTTAATAATACAATACAATAATAATATACAGTAGAGAACTCAGCCGTGATTAAGAAATCAAACTTGTGGCACACACACATGACACAAATGCACGCGCTTGGCGAGCACAGCCTGGTTACAAAGCAACTAAATACTACATCGCTGTTTGATAGGAAAGGGGTGACAAGGAATGAGGTTGCAATAAAATTGTAAAGTCAGCGTATAGTCCACTCAAAGAATTATAGTCCAAAAGAAGGTGTAGAGCGCAGTGAAGTCGCAGTGCAGTTGCAGCTCACTCACTCTAAAGTACCTGCTTTATTAGTTTTACTCTTTTCTTAAGATATCCAAAATCATTGTGCTCATATTGTGTGCGTGCGCCCGATCCAAGCACTCTAATATGAAGATGTTATGCTGTATATAACTTATACTGTGGTAATAAAGACATTTCCAAGGATACGAAGGAATCACTTGGCCGTCAACGCGACAACAATAAAGCGTGGTCACGCACTGCTTTTTCTGGCAATTCATCAACTTTCGCCACAAAAGACGGAAATAAAATTACATTTTGTCGTATTTTTGCCGTCAAGTTTCTTAGAATATGAAGGTATATGAAAGATGATGATATCTTTACAACAATATCGGTTTTACAGAACTTTAGAAAAAACAACACAATAATACTATGATGTAATATTATCATAATATTATATTTTATGCGTTTGATTGCGACCTATTCTATACAAGGCTTTAAGTATATCTGTATTTACTATGTTATAAAGTTACAAAACACATTTTTTTTACCTTTATGAAACGTTTTCTTATACTCAAAACGAGACAATCTTATACTTATTTTTAATGGAGACAAATCTAGATAGCTCTATCCCGTAGATTCTGAGCATTTTAGAAAATTACTTCTAAAACTACGACCTCCAGTAGCCTAAAATAGGCGTAAAAATCCATCAACAATATCCAGCACAAAATGTACGAAAGTGACATTTTCTCACGTCCGTTTCGCACTTGTCGCGAGTGAGCTCTTGTCAGTGTTACGGCAATTACATTTTTCACGTCTAATCAATTCGTTGCCGTTAACCAGCGACGTATCATAGCTATAGAGACATCGCATTCGTGTAATTGTTCCCTGGCCTCTGTATTACAGAGCAGTTGGACAATTTTAACGAAGGAAACAGTTGGACTGCGTTGTACTTTAATTACTTGTACTATTATCTATTCTGTGCTTTAATACCTTTCTTTGCAAGGGCTAGGAAGGCTGAAACTTTGCCTAAAGGCCGTCACAGACTTAGCTATAATATATATCAATATATTTATAGCTAGGCATATTACTATATATTTTCTAAACAATTTTCGCATGACCACACACTCAGCTATAATATATATATTTCTGGTCTCAGTGTGTTTAGCTACTATAATATATATTATGGTACGGTATATTAACAGTTTGTTCAAAGTCGAAAAAATAAAAGCAAAAGGATTAAAGGGGTGGTTAAGGCGTTGATTATATAGTACTTTTTGAAAAATGCTAGTTGTAAATTGTGCTGAGACATGAACGACCTCATAGCGGTTTAAAATTTAAATCCTCGACGTAACCTAGGAGCGTAGTAAGCGAGGATTAAAACTTATTTTATCTCTACATATTCTCTATAATCTACATCCATAAGTTTTAACTGTCTGCATCAAGGAGGTATTGCAAATGTGGCACATCAATGCCGTTGCTACGGATTTTCAAACTTTTTTTTTGCGGCCGTTGGCACTAATATTACAATGATTTTCTTTTGAGGTCCGGAATCTTTTACAATATCAGCTCGTTGCAGAAATATTAAGATCTTGGTTTTTCTTTTTGGAAACCAAAGTCTTTTTTTTTCTTCTACATACTACATATTACTTACTATATACTCAAATCAAATTATACCAAAAAGAGAAAATGTACTTCATCAGACGAGCAAGATTTTTCGCCATTTACCTGGGAGACCGTAGTATTTTTTCGAGACAACCTAACTCTGCCGAAGCATGGCTAACCTACGATCTATGGCGGCTTCGCAGGCTTTAAAAATCATTATACTTAAATATAGGCTTCGCTATTTAGTATGTTGTAACAACTAACAAATAAAATATGTTTACACTATGGTTATAATTACTTTTGATGTGATGAAAATGTACCTATGTGGGTTGATGAAGACATCAAACGTTCATAAAACAAATGCTATGCTATGCCTATAATTATCTCAACTGAACTTATTACATGACTTGAGTTGCCTTTTAAAGACAGCCTCAAAACGACATACAGGGTTACAAGTATAATTTTTTTATCAACGTTTAATTTAAAGGGCTCTTAACGTTAATTTTTTTTATCAACTTTTAAAGAATACATAGAAGGGCCCTGTTCAGCCTTGGTTAATACCCAGAATTGCGAAGCTGATATTTACAGACAAATAGCTCCCCCTACACATTCTAGATCGCTTGTATTGGCCATCAAAGTCAACGTGGAGTGGCTACATAAAGCTTTGTTGTAAGTTGAAATAATAGAAAAAGGGTGTATAATATGATTAGATAACGTCCGCAACTCTATTGCGCGAAAATTCGTTTATTGCGCAGGAACCGTACATTTTCCCGGAACTCAAAGAATCTACATAACAATTTCATTAAAATAGGTTCAGCAGTTTAAGCGTGAATATGTACCAGACAGACAGAGAGACAGACAGAAATAAACACTTTCGCATTTATGATATTAGTATAGATAAATGTGTAGCACTTTTGAATTCTCAAACCTACTCAACTCAACGGGGGCCAAAAGGAATCGCCTTTATTATCTAAGACAATGCTGAACAACCACCTCATAAATACAGAACAATTAAACGATAAATTGCCACTTAAATTAGTATTTTTATTTGCGTCTCACGTCCGCTATTCTTCGCAGCAATTTATGTTTGGAGGCTTGAAACTTAGCAGTACAAAGAACGTAATGGCGTGCTCCCCGACTACAATTGTGAACAATTTATACAGTGGAGATATGCAATAAAAATTATTGTGCCACGACTCCCGCTACTACCTTATGAAATTTAAAATTTATCATTTTAATAAAGTTCCATATAATTTCCTTTAAACAGAGAAAGAATAAGTAAAGAATGTGCGAGCTAGTAAATGTGTAGTTTAAATTTTATTAAAGAATTGTGTTTAAAAAAGACACATTGATAAACGTTACTTCTTGTTTAAATGCTGCATATATTATGAGCGTCACTTTAGTCATATTAAATGTAACTATAATGTGTGAATAGTATTTAAATTAAAATTAGCTTTAATCTTCAAGTTGTGCCAAGATGGATGACCATTGACCATGATTGCGAAAGAGTGTATAGCAATGACAATGAATTCATAGGCGAATTAATCGTAGTCCTCTGTCCTGCGAGTCCATCAATGAATTCATAGGCGAATTAATCGTAGTCCTCTGTCCTGCGAGTCCATCATAGACCAAAGTAGAGAGGCTGTATATTCTCTATCATAATGCACAAAAGGCCAACCGATCAATGATTATGAAAAATACTCGAGCGTGACAGAGAGTGCGATAAGACGCAAAACGAACAAGGAGCTATGGCCGCCCGCGAGTTATTAAATATTAAAATAAACTCGCATTCCGACACGACGCGATACCAGATTACAGCACAATGAGCCCAGACCCTTATCGTAGCCAGCAGCACCCATTTACATACTGATACTGTTTACTTTATTGCCAATTTCTTACGATCGCCATCTTTAATTTTAAAAAGCTCATCGGGCTTAACTTTTCTCGTACAAGTGTCATGAATATTATTAATACTACGGATGGTAAATATCAACTCGTTGAATAACTATAATCAACAGCTTTAGTTTTACAGATAAATTCATGTCAAAAACTTAATAAAAAATATTTCAACCAGAAAACTTTAGATCTGCTTAGCTAAAAGCATTGGACTGTATATAATGTAAATTGTACGGTTTTAATTACATAGTTAAATAATAAATGTAATTAATTTGCAAAATAGCAGCTACTTCACAAGTACAAATGTAAAGAGTCAAACCTACTTGTATACCTTGTTAAAAAACAAAAGATTAACACTTACAGATGATGCCATTACGCGACAAAAGTTGCCCAAGATTCACTCTGCCCACTTACCTGAAACAATGCATCATTATAATATCATGAATATTAAATAAAATTACGTTGAATGACATCATATTTTATACAAATGAATTTATTATCGCGATTAGAATTTGAATACATGAGACGGGAATGAAAACACTAAAGCTGTACACCAATTTAGTAAAACAGTTAAGATAATGATTTCATAGGTCGGGATATACTGCGACGTACATTCTACAGGGTGCAATTTAAACATTCCTGCCAAATTTTGATATATTGATCCTTGTTAAAAATAAAAATACACGCTCGACTTCGCGGGGGCACTGCCATGCCCCAAGATAAACTTATAATATTATTATAGTCTCTTTCACCTTGATAATATCCTCAACTACCTAAGTTTCATAGTTATATTTTTACAATTTCCGTAGCTGATACTCTTTAAGTTTCTGTACTGTTATAATTATTACATTATTGCGGTTTAACTATCACGAGTGCCCATTAAATCAATCTACGGTGATCATTTTATTTTCCTCATTCTGTATTTTAAGTATTGCTTCCCGATGCCACTTAGTGAAAGGTTCCTGATTTAGAATTATAAGCAGGAAATAGCGAGCTATATACATTTACAGTAAATTAAAGCTCCTCTATCGAACAGTAAATAAAACTATTGGTCTCACCGATAAAAGTCATTCCTAGAAAGTCTCTAGTTACTAGTTAGCTTTCAGACTGTTTCTAAACTTAACGCTCTACCTTTATACCAAGCTTAGTAACAAGTGATTTTAGATTCTACAAGTTTACATAATATACCAGATTGTGGTACATTAAGTGTAATGTACATGGTTCGCGAATTGAGTTTAAACACAGCAACAAAACAATTTGGGATATATGAAAGAAACCTAAGATTAGAGTAATTGATACTCTATCTCTCAGATAATATTTGCCTGGAAGCAGTAAACAAAATCGCGCACATGGTAAATAGATATGACTAAGGAATTCCGACGGACAAGCTTAGCTCTACTAACGTACTAACTCTACTGTTGGGACCAGCACCAAATAAATCTGAAGATAGGAAAAACCTGAAGAAGGGGTAGTATTCAAATTTCCCTCTTTCAAAAGCACAAGGTGGCAATGAAAACAACACTATGTCTAAGAATTCAAAAAATTTGGAAGCTCCTGGATAATTGCCAGTAATTTAGTCAATGCCCTTAGACCTACAGCTCACTTAACAAAGGGCCCACGTTCGAGCTATCGCGGTCCCGATCTGTCGTCGTGTGCAGGCGCCGATGTTCGCTAATGTAGCTTAATTAACTCGTATTCATTACAGGGGGATGCTACGGACCACCGACCGCCTTACGAATATAAAGCCATTGTTAGCACACTTTAAATATATTTTAAGTAGGTACAAAGAATATAAATACCACAGACATAAATCAAGATAGAACGGATAAGCGGGTGGAGTACGCGTGTTTCAATCTTGCACAAGTGTGCAAGATTCGTTGAACGTTCATTCAGTCAGCGCGCACGTCTCGACTTGATTACACCGGAGCGATTGTACAAAAATGCCTCATTGTGCCTAATTATTGTAAAAACTGAAGTACGAAAGTGAATCTGTCAAAAGGAGGTATTTCTTTCCACGGGTAAGTTATTTGTTCTAACTAAAAGCAAAGCAAAAATTGACACGAGCGATTCCTTAGCAAAGCACTCGCGTCGCCGTTCTATCTTGATTTATTTCTGTGATAAATACTGACTAAATAAGTTAGTAGGATTACGTCAAGTCAATATTCGTAAATGGCGATCAACAACTTGAACCTAACATAGAGCGGCCAAGTTATCTGAATACCTTTAAATTGATTTCTTTGAATGAATTCAACTTAAAATATTCTTAGAACGTCGCTGTCGTTGATGCTTATTGCTTACATGACTTTGGTTGCGCTGAAAAAAGCAAGAAGGTAGGGACAAAGCACATAATAAAATCGGCCAAGCCGAGTCGGACTCGCGCACGAAGGGTTCCGTGCCATTATAGAGCAAAATTAGGCCAATTTTTTTTTTTTTTTATTAAATAAGGAGGCAAACGAGCAAACGGGTCACCTGATGGTAAGCAACTACCGTCGCCCATGGACACTCGCAACATCCGAAGAGCTGCAGGTGCGTTGCCGGCCTTTTAAGAGGGAATACGCTCTTTTCTTGAAGGTTTTCAGGTCTTGCATAAATTGTGTTTTTTGTATGAGAGCCCCCCTTAATTTTCTATTTTATTATAATATTATTATTGAATATTAAAGTACACATATAACCAAGGACCTTAAAAAAAATTAAGTACCTACCGTTTGCCATTATTGATATAGAGCAAATAAGGTAAAAAAAAGCGGCCAAGTGCGAGTTGGACTCGCCCATGGAGGGTTCCGCAGCAGCAATAAGGTTAATTTTTATGAAATTATATTATTTTTGATTTATTTTTATATTTCAGTCGATTTAATGAAATTTAGATTAAGGTTTACTATTTATGACGTATAAAAAAAACTACTAGCTAGATCTCGTTCAAACCAATTTTCGTTGGTAGTTTTTATAGTAATATACATCATATATTTTTTTTAGAATTATCATGCCTCTACTTTAGAAATTAGAGGGGGGGGGACACAAATTTTTCCACTTTGGAAGAGTCTCTCTCGCAAACTATTCAGGTTAGAAAAAAATGATATGAGAAACCTCAATATGATTTTTGGAGACCTATCCATAGATACCACACACGCATAGGTTAGATGAAAAAAAAATTTTTTTGTTTCATTAAGGTTTACTATTTATGACGTATAAAAAAAACTACTGGCTAGATCTCGTTCAAACCAATTTTCGTTGGTAGTTTTTATAGTAATATACATCATATATTTTTTTTAGAATTATCATGCCTCTACTTTAGAAATTAGAGGGGGGGGGACACAAATTTTTCCACTTTGGAAGAGTCTCTCTCGCAAACTATTCAGGTTAGAAAAAAATGATAAGAGAAACCTCAATATGATTTTTGGAGACCTATCCATAGATACCACACACGCATAGGTTAGATGAAAAAAAAATTTTTTTGTTTCATTAAGGTTTACTATTTATGACGTATAAAAAAAACTACTGGCTAGATCTCGTTCAAACCAATTTTCGTTGGTAGTTTTTATAGTAATATACATCATATATTTTTTTTAGAATTATCATGCCTCTACTTTAGAAATTAGAGGGGGGGGGACACACATTTTTCCACTTTGGAAGAGTCTCTCTCGCAAACTATTCAGGTTAGAAAAAAATGATATGAGAAACCTCAATATGATTTTTGGAGACCTATCCATAGATACCACACACGCATAGGTTAGATGAAAAAAAATTTTTTTTGTTTCAGTTGTACCTATGGGGACCCCTAAAATTTTTAATATTTTTTCCATTTTTGCATCAACATCTTAATGCGGTTTACAGACTACATCTACTTACCAAGTTTCAATAGTATAGCTCTAATAGTTTCGGAGAAAAGTGGCTGTGACATACGGACGGACGGACAGACAGACAGACAGACAGACAGACAGACAGACAGACAGACAGACAGACAGACAGACAGACAGACAGACAGACAGACAGACATGACGAATCTATAAGGGTTCCTTTTTTGCCATTTTGGCTACGGAACCCTAAAAATGACGTTTGTTGTATGGGAGCCCCCCTTAAATATTAATTTTATTTTGTTTTTAGTATTTGTTGTTATAGCGGCAACAGACATACATAATCTGTGAAAATTTCAACTCTCTAGCTATTACCGTTCTTGAGTTACAGCCTGGAGACAGACAGACGGACAGACATCGAAGTCTTAGTAATAGGGTCCCGTTTTTACCCTTTGGGTACGGAACCCTAAAAAGTAAGCCCATCACATTCAAATAAGTTTATATTGCAGACCTGATACAGATGATACTTTAGTCCGGTCGCACGATAACATTAAAGTATTCGAGCGTAAGTTCGTGTCGTTTGAGTCAGAGAAATATAAAGGTTATTAATATTCGGCGGGTGCTCAGTAGAGATAGCCGGAGTCAGGTGACCGTCATCCGTTCAGCTTTATTGCGGTACCGTTGTACGAAATATTTAAATGATAACTAGGGTAAAATTTACCTTCCCGCCGAGCGTTGCCATAAAATGGTGCTTTATTTCATCTGACTCCACTTAGTTTAGAATTTAGACTTAATTTTTATGCGACCGTTGAGTATATGCGGAGTTTATTTTCCCCGTTCGCCATAAAATATACAAGTTTTCCAGGCCGATGTGTACTTTATGTGGAGCCCGAAGGAGAGTCGTATATTATTAATAAAGTATAATTCTCCGACGTCGTTGGCAGACAAATGAGGGAATATTTTACAATCACCCGGCTGCAACGATATATCAGGAAAATGCCAAAAAGATTCAAATATTGAGCTCTCAGGCGCTGCATTATGAAAATTGCAAACAAATAAATTGTCATTACGAACTAGTAAGGGAAATAATATCGCAAGCGTTAATGGCTACCCGGCTCTACAATTCATTATTTATTATTGCACTGTAATATTTTAATATTGAACATTATTCACAGTTGGTAATTATCATACTTGTACTTCTATATGCAAGTGCATGTTTAATAGTCCTTTTCTTTATCACAATTGCATATTAGAAAATTGCTATGATAGGTCATACTAGGGTAGTACGTAGAAAATTAATTGTAACAATAATTCAAGAAGAACTTTTACTCACAGCTTTATTTATCATTACTTTAAGTTTTAACTTAAAGCAATGCTTTCCTTAAGTCTTCAAAAGCATCCGTATAGTACTTATACAGAAACAACTCATATAAAACAAGGAGTCATTGCATTAAATATTAGCACCATGCAATCAATTAACAAAAAATTAACAAAAAATCTCATGTTACATTATAAACTCATATTTATTGATTGGTTATAGCACACTTAACTTTCTATTTGGGTAATTGATTTTGCTAAAGTAACATGACGTAAGTGAACTTAGAAATGTTACGGGGCCAAGCGAAATTAGCATCCAATGGTCTGAGATTGACTGCCAAAATTTCGATATTTGGCCCATGACAGTAGGAGTGGTTGGCCTCGTTGAGGTAACCGACTTAATAAAAAGTGTCAAGTGATATAAGCTTGATAATATATTATAGCACCCCGATTCTGCTGGTAATCCAAGATTTAGGGCCTGTTTCACCACATCCTGATAGGTGCCGGATAGTCTATCCACAACTTAACTTGACAGATAAAGTATGGAGAATCTGTCAAATAAGTTGTGGAAAGCCTATCCGGCACTTTATCAGGAAGTGGTGAAACAGGCCATAATACATCTTTAATCCAGTCTAGATACCATCAAACGGACTAGACGACACCCGTAACTCCGTTGCGTAGAAATTCGTTTATCGTGAGGCTGCTGCTTTAACGAAATAGAACGTGTTCTACTAAGAATTAAGAAAACTTTTTTTGAGTTATATGTAAAGGACGTAAACCATATCATAGCCTAATTAATGTTAAGTTAATTTGAAAATAATTAATGTTAAGTTAATTAGTAATATCTAATATGATACATAATATCCTTATTATGATACTAATGAAAAATATTTAACAATAAATAAAATAAAACATTTTGAAGTAAGTACCAACAGCCAATGAGTAAGGAACTTAAAAACTCGCGTACATTTTCTAGTGAATAATTAATATCAGATGCCTAATAATGGCGAGTTACAAGAACCTCCTTTCTTTGAAGTCAGTAAAATATTCTTCTTTAAAACTGGTCAGCTAGTAATTTATACGGTATTCATTAGTATAATTTATAATCTTAATGCATTTTCCTAATTTAGGCGAGAAAACATGAAATATTTCATTTAAATGGTGATAAAAATGAATGGGAAAACAATGTAAATAGTAGAAAAAATGTGGCATAAATTTTTTATCACTTTAATGAATTAATTATACATTAAAATTGTACCAACAAGTAATATCACATTGTAACGTAATGCAAATGTATGTAAAATATTATTTAATCGCAGTAGAGAAGATGTTTTCAGTCATTAATTACTACAGCTATCAGCCTTATCTTAGATACAAAGATATCTCTAACTTTTTTAAATTCAAATGTTTTCCATCTTAGAAACCATGATAGATGTTTTCCTAATGTTTAGCTAGCACCAATCTCTAAAGGAATGTTCTCATTGAAATACACTTTTATTGAAATTGATCTTATAGATTCAGTGCTATTGCGTTGCCTTAATGTTAAAATTCTCAAATGTAACGCCAGGCAAGTAAAAGACAACGCTGTAAAATGAACTCTGAAACAATTTAAAGGTAGAGCCATATTTTCAACCCCAATTCAACTTATAGTCACCACTGACGAAGATTTACTGTACATTTCAATTTAAATTTCAATTGTGTGCCGTGTATTCAGGCTCAATAAAATATATATCCAACGAAAAAAAATCTTGGATACCATGTGGATACCCAAATCTGGGTATTTTTATCTTTCGACCATAAAAAATTTAAAAACATTTTTAGGGACAGACAATTTGGCTAAAACAATCGCGATCGCGGTCAACGGTAAAAATAATACCGTGTACAACTGTCAATAATTTTCAGCTGTCAGAAGTAAGCCGTAACGTGCCGTAACTTTTGACGTTTGACATGATTGGAGAGCTTAATAAAGTTATCCACAGTTCCGACACATTGCTACACTGGTCTGGCTTTGAATGATATTTTTAAAATAAAGCAACAAAAATGTTTAGATTTTTTTTCAGTTTAGTCATTAAGGATGAGCCTCTTTCTTACAAGAAGATCTACACAGTTTACTGACGTGATATACATTGCCTATAAAGCCACTTTTCTAACAAAAAACAAAACTACGCTCTTATTACACACTACACAGTGTATTTTTTATCATGCAGTAACGGGCATAATAGTGTCCAATTACGATCGATTTTAAAACCATCAGATCAGCAACCTTTTTAATTTATTCGGAATCAAATCAAGACCGTTGCGACAGGATATAAAGCAAATAAAAGTTTAGATTCTTATTCAAATCGACAATCGTCAAGAGATATTTCAAGTGTTGGTATTGATAATATAAATAAAATTCATTGAATTAATGTCGTCTTAAAAGCGGGTAGGTGATAAATTAACAGCTACTTTATGAGTTTCGATCGGCCTGATTGGCATTTAAAAGCTTTAAACCGTGGAAATGTTTGTACTCACTGGTCATAAAATTAAATAGCAGGTGTCAATATAACGCCAGAGATAGTTTTCATTCTGGGCACATGCAAAATTTTACTTGGATGACATTGACTGGGCCTGAATGTGAAGCAGCTATCTTTCAAGTGACATTTTACAAATGAAAAAAAAAGTTTTATGAATATTCAGATTATTAGGTACCACTTGCACTGTACCTTGTTAACCAGACCTATTATATAGAGCAAAGTCTACAACACGAAGTCACTTTGACATTGCCAACTCACTAGGCCGCCATAATAAAAAGAAGGAGAAAAAGTTTGAAGTCCAAATAAAACCTTATGCTCTCAGAATAATCTACCAACGGTAACGGAGAAGAGCCGACGAAACAAACTCGGTCGGCGATAATAGGCTATTGATTACACGATTGAGTAAGCTTGTAGATATTTTGTCGGGATGTTTGCCGGAAAATTGGTTCGTTATTGACGAATGGCTACTTAGCAGTTAGCTGTACGGATATGCCTCGTTCATTTGGTTGATTGATTGCTCTTAATTACAGCTAGATAAATCTGCCGATACTGTGTATTTGATTCTAATAAATGTAATCTTACAATTTCGATGCCGCTTTAGTTTTTTATTTAACTACAAAATGGTATTCCTACAAAATGTCCAACTAACGTCGAATGCTCTTCTTCTTAGCTCTTTCCCGCTTTACGTATGCTTTTCTGATTGGTTTAAACTCTAAAAGTCCTTTAGTGTTGACTTGACGCATATAAAAATAACATTATACTGCTTGGAACTTATTGGATAGAAAATAATATAAAAGCTTTTAGGTATGCTAAGAATCCATACGGGTATTAGAGGTTAAGTACTTAAAGTCTGAAACCAACAAGGCACAGTTTCCTAACTCGTTATAAGTGTAACAACTAACATGCAACAACGCAATTTTTAACCCAGTTACTGTACCACTTTCTAGCTACCTCATCAAAACTTAATGTTATGTGCAAGCTAACCAAGTGCCTTGTCATGAGATAAAATTTTATTGATACTGTTACAAGAGGCAGCGCCAAGAAAGGTGGTTTTTAAATCGGTAACTTTTTGCACACTTCGCCTTATATTCACTGAAATCGTTTCATAAGAGTAAATGTTGGATATAAATAAAATATTGGTGAAAAATATGTAACCATAAGTGAAGTAACAAAATAATTGACAAAAATTGAAAGCACTTGGAGCTGTTGCCGAAGAAACGATTACATCCATAGAAGATTGTCTTGTATAAATCCATAACTCCATACTAATATAATAAATGCGAAAATGTGTCTGCCTGTCTGTCCTCCTCACGCCTCACGCCCAAACCACTGAACCTATTGCTGAAATTTAGTATGGAGAAATTTTGGGTTCCGGGAAAGGATAATATTGGATACTTTATACCCGAAAAATAAACGGTTCCTCCGCGATAAGTGAATAATGGCGTAACGGAGTTGCGGGCGTCATCTAGTATTGCCAAGTGCAATATGAACTTACGAAGTAATATTAATGTCAAATGTGTATTTCGTTACTGGCGGGTGAGACATGATTGTTTCATTTTCGCTTCGTTATAGAATCGCCGATCAAAATGTATGGAATTGACATAAGCGTTCGTTAATTAAATATAATGTTGACGTTCGACTCGTCTTATGTCAATTCCATACATTTTGATCGGCGATTCTATAACGAAGCGAAAACGAAAAAGTTTCGGCTAAATGGCCAGAGGAGTGTGCCAAAATGTTTTCGTTTTCGCTTCGTTATAGAATCGTCGATCAAAATGTACGGAATTGACATAAGACGAGTCGAACGTCAACGTCATATCAACGAACGCTTATGTCAATTCCATACATTTTGATCGGCGATTCCATAACGAAGCTAAAACGAAAACATTTTGGCACACCCCCTGTTCCATTAAAAAATCGCGTTCTTTGTTCTAGATGTGGAGGAAGTGACGTAATAGTGCGACATTATGGCATTTCGTGCGACTTAATCGCGTGATCTTTACGGAAAGTACAATCGGTGTGTTACAAGAGCGCGATCCGTCAATCAGTTGTGCAATAGGGAAAGTAACGAGACTTATGGTCGCAACAGTACCTAATGCAGGTCGGTGGTATGTAGCCTACTTAGGCCCACTTGCGCCAATCTGGGTTAAAGTTAACTCTGAGTTAAGCATCATGTCATATCTGTCACTCACCAAGTCAGTGATAGAGATGACATGATGTTGACGCCTCCGTGGTCTAGTGGTACAGAGCGCGGCTCTTGACTCGGAGGTCGTGGGTTCGATTCCCGCGTTGGAAACATGTTATTTCCAAGTTTGGTTAGGACAATGCAGGCTGATCACCTGATTGTCTGACAAGTAAGATGATCCATGCGTCGGATGGGCATGTAAAAAGTCGGTCCTGCGCCTGATCTCTCGCCGGTCGTGTCGGTCTGCCGTCCCACTGGGTTATGAGAGTAAAGGAATAGAGAGTGCTCTTGTGTACTGCGCACGCACTTGGGCACTATAAAAATACTCCTGCGTAGCTGGCCTGGTTTCAATGAAACCGGCCACCGTCACCGAAACCGGTGTGGGAGCTATTATGATGTTTAACTCAGAGTTAACTTTAACCCAGATTGGCGCAAGTGGGCCTTAATGTGTATTTCAGTAGAGTATAGACTATAGACTATAGGTACTCTAGTATAGAATAGGCTTTGTACTTTTTTTGGCTTTGTAGTTTGTAAATGGGGAAATGCTATACGCAACCCCGACGGATTGGCCGGGGTGTGTGGGACTCCTTTGGCGTGGGTCTACCCTGCTACCCACTAAAACCCCATGGTGCTCCACTCCCTGCTTAAGGCAGAGTTGTGGGTACGATAGAACCTACAGCTGTACCTACCAGGCTTTGTACTAGTAAAATAGGACTAAAGTCCACATCTTGAAATCGAAACCACGCATCAGAATAAAGACAAATGGAACACGCTTGACTGAAAGTACATAAGTTATAATTTATAAGGTTCTTGAAAGTGATATTTTAGGAATTAAATATAATATTATTATACGAAGGCATAAACGCAACATTTACAATGTACGTTGTACGCCTCCAGTAAGAATACACAACTAAAAAACTAATTTTTCTATTCTTTGGTTACTATGGTGTAAGCCTTGAGAGCTGTTTTAAACAGGGCACATATCAATTGATTTTTATTTAAATAAATTATACATTATGACCAAAATAGGACATTCATAATATGTTACTAATTAGTATGTAATCTATATCTGTATAGGTGTAAATATTCATCGTGTAGTGCGGCGTAGGTCGGCGGGGTGCGGTCGGCACGCATTAGACACAATGAGATTTGCATCCACTGTGCTGTACGGATTTACACATTTCGTCATCATCAACATCATCATCATCGTCATTATCACCATCATCATTATTATTATCATCGTCGTCTGCACTAACGTCGTCAGAATCATCGGCTTTGATGATCTCTGTGACGATTTTACATAGATGTTACTGTCATCCGAAAGGCTTACCTCACCTTTGGTTAGTTATTGAATACTGCATGAGCTTCTGATAGATTTTGTTCTCATACAAACTTTAAACTGTTTTCTTCCAGCGTTTGAAATGTACGTATTAGACAGAGGAGGTAATAGTAATAATAATTATGTATTATGCTCAAAAATCCAAAATCAAAATAGCAATCGAGCTAAACTTAACGATTCTACCCTAAAACTTAACGCTCTGAAATTTTATATTACGCTTTGAAGCAAAATTTCACGTCGTAAAATACAAACTAGTACCAAAATTATGATCTTTAATAGAAAATAGCTTGCCGGAGCTCGCTTACACTAATTAAAACTTAATTGAAACGCCAAACTATAGGACCATCTCGACTTTGAATCTTCGCTATAAACTACGTAATGAAGTGTACGACTAAACTTAATAAAATTAGCTGCCCAATTTGTAAGCACAGTTTTAAGGTCGCTCGCAAACCGATTAAGGGAGCAAAATACCAATGTGTACACAGTACAATATCAACCAGTAACCTACACACACCGGTAACGTGTCACTGTCTGACTGCGATTTACAATAGAGTCTTAATTAATTTTTTGATGTAATGATCAAAAACATAATTCATTATTATGACCATCGCGTATAGGCTATTGATAGCGATGGGAAAGGTGGACTGTATGTATGAAAACGAGTATAACTGTAACTACTAAATGATACACCATGTGAAGCGACAACTATAATGTTCCAAGATAGACTGGAGTATAAAATACATCAAAAATATAAATTGTCAATAGGAAAAAATGTGATATAGAAAAGTAAATAAATATTCAAAAACAGAACTATTAGCTCTGGTCTGTCCAGCCAGTCGCCAACAGCTATTATTCATAATCGTCATTACAAGTAAAATATATTAGTAAGTTTTAACACGCAAAGAAATAGTCCTGAGCCCAACAGTACTGCCTATTGCAAGCCATCTCTGAAAATACATCAAAAGGGAACCAGCAATAAAAATTACATAGTTGTCGAAACAGCCATCAAATCCCACACTACTCGTACCCTTATACGGGCTATAAGAAACGCCAGTGCATACTTACACCGACTTCCCCTCATGCATGATAATTTTCTAACAAAAGTAGGTCGCATCTGAATAAGGCCCAAAAGGCAATGTTCATTTCCAGCGGAGCACTTACACCGAAAATACAGTTTGGAGCTTAAGGGGCATTGTACATTCTAGAGTCGTGCCTCGCCGCGAGCCGCCAACCACCGCCTTGCTATAATGCGCTTACAGGGCTGCCGCGGTTCCCAAACTGGAGAGCGCCCTTGTGTGAAAAGTGTAGCTTTGTATGCAATTAGGGCTCGTGGAAATTCAGATAGCGTTAATTTGCTAGCCGAAATTAGGAGGTCGTTTAGCGCAAGATAATGCGCTTTTCGGTAAGCTAAATCAAGGAAGTAGGTACTAAGCAATTGAAAAGTAAACACGATTGTGTAGTGGATGATAATGATAACGTGTGCAATGGAAAATAAAATGATTTTTTTTTAACAATTCAAGCACAACATTTAGAGTTAAAGCTATATATAAGTTCCCAGACAGCGTTTTAGTATGTTCTTCTAAAAATGTGATACCTGTTATCCGTAAACTATCTACGTTTGAAAGCCACTGGCTCATACTCGAGTGGTTGGGCGCCCTTATAATTCCATTCTTTGGTACAGTGACTGGGGCTAAGTCAAAACCCGTGTTGCTTTTGAAACGCTTAATATATTATAG
The DNA here is from genome assembly GCA_905404155.3 of Plebejus argus. Lineage (NCBI taxonomy): Eukaryota > Metazoa > Arthropoda > Insecta > Lepidoptera > Lycaenidae > Plebejus > Plebejus argus. The sequence continues at coordinate 8,230,528 of FR989941.1, read as the reverse complement.
TTCCACGATAAAATATATTGTATCACACAAATATTAAGTTTTGTAATCGGGTCTTTAGTTATAGCAATTGTAGCTACCGAACGTTAATTATTATAAATCTTACTTTATTTACTATCCAATCACAAATCGCAAGAATTTAGTTTGCTTTATGCGGAACGAAATAGCTTAGATATAAAATACATGGTAAGTAATCAAATTCAGCTATACTGCTTATTTGATCCAATCAAAATAATCCATACTAATATATCATAATATGTGAAAGTGTGTCTGTCTGTAACCTATTCACGCCCAAAAAACAAAATCGATTTTGCTGAAATTTGGTACGGGGATACTTTGAGCCCCGGGAAAGGACATAGGAAACTTTTTATTCCGGAAAAATGTACGGCTCCCGCGCGATAAACGAGTTTTGGCGCAACGGAATGCAGGCGTCATCTAATATTTCAAAGTTCAAACGAATGTTTTGACCAAAGAACGCGTTTTGCGTTGATTCATCATTCCACATAGTAAACGAAGTAATTAGTAAATCGAAGAAGAAACGAAGCAGCAATAAAATAATAATGGAATTTAATTCAACGTGCTGCTAAAAAAACATTCTTACAAAGCTATGCCAACAAACGATATGCAACTTGACAGAATAAAGATTCAATCGCATAAACAAATAAAAAAATACTAACAGCATACAGCGGCATTAACCGCCCTGATAACAAATAGAAATGGACCGCATCTGAGATCCTCGCTCCTCTATTTCTTCTTTAATGTCTTAAGGAAACTTAAACAAGTTTTATCAGGAGGACAATTAACCCCTGCCGACTCATTAGCTAAACGTAGCTCCAATAAAAGCGAAACATTACTGGATAACATTGAATTGAGACGAAACTATTCTTAATCTAAATGGCATACAGGTTTTATGGTGGGGTTACTATCGTACCGTTGGTTTGTTTTAGCACAGATAGGCTTATTATCGCCGATAAACCTTGGGTTGGCGAGTTTTAAATGTATTAGTTTTTAAGTTTCTTAAAAAAAAAATATAAAAAAAAATTGCTATGCTGTCTGTGAAAACTTTAAAAAAACCTCTTTACATATTGTGTTCATCAACGATATCTAAATACTTAGATACGACGTGTGCCGTCAAAACTATAGCAATGTTTTTGCATGTGTGCGTTAGATAAATAGCGACGCGCGCCACACTAATGTGTGTGTGCGTGGTACGGTCAGCAAAAAAGGGTGGTCGTTATTTCACGTCACTAGTTACCAGGGACTGTAATGCCGGTATATTTTTTATACCGATATTGATTATCGGTACAAATATCGATAATATGGGAGCGAGCAACCAGTACAGGGCCTATAGCCGAAACTTTTTCGTTATCGCTTCGTTATAGAATCGCCGATCAAAATGTATGGAATTGACATAAGACGAGTCGAACGTCAACGTCATATTAACGAACGCTTATGTCAATTCCATACATTTTCATCGGCGATTCTATTACGAAGCGAAAACGAAAACATTTTGGCTATAGGCCCTGTACTTGGCTTTGGCTAAACCCCCTATGTACTGAAAATCCAATAATATATATATATATATATATATATATATATATATACAGTGTGAAATTTAAATGGTTGTTTTCCCGCAGTAAAATGATTCTATCTTAGTAGTACAATAGATTTGTAAAGTTTTTTTTGTTCAAATCAAAAAAAAAAAATCGGTCGGGTCCATAGTAACTCGCGCCTATCGGCATAAAGTTTCCATAGTACGTCATACAAAATATTTTTTATTTTCAAAAAATAACATGCATGGTTCGATAGTACTACTATAGGTAAATTTCCCTCGATTACATAGATCCCATCATGGTCACAACTTTAATGAACGTGGTACCAAATTCGAGTTAAGCACTATAGAACAAAAAAAGAATTTTGAAAATCGAGCAACAAACGAGTGATCCAGTTTTAAGAGTCCGTATACGAAATTTGCCGATTTCGCTGATTTTACAGACGTGATTTAACAGTTAAAATACAGTATTTCTATAAGTTTTAATGCTAAACATGTAAGATCATTTCAATTATAATCTAATATTGGAGCTAGATTTTTTTAAGTATTTTTAAATAATCCAACTCAAACCCGCGACAGTTTTATAATTTTTGCTGTAAAAGATTTAGGATATCACCTGTTTATTGATTGTATTGACGTCTTAACGGTATGAAAAAAATACAATGTACTGTTGAGAAAGTCGTCTATACAATGTTGGAATTACTTTTTACCACTTTAATATGAAATAGTTGAGTAAAAAAATATGTAACTCGGCAAAATTTTAGAGAAAATGGGCAAAAATTGCTGTTAATTTCGGCAACTTAGAGCTGTAACTCATAAAAAGAAAACGACAGAAATAATCTATAGATAAAATTCTATCCAATTCGATAAAAAAAAAAAAAAAACCTTTGCAATTTCATATTCATCGGCAAAATTTCGTATACGGACTCTTAAGTAATCGGATTCGTAACATTTCAAAAAAAGTACTCTTGTGAAAAGTGAAAAAAAAAATTGGTCTTTCAGCGCTGCTACTTTCACAGCGAACTCTTTACAAGAAACACGTACACATCCTAAAGTATTATCACTTAGTTTTGTTGTATATTTATTACGTATTATTACGTGATTTTCAAGAAATTTAACGAATACGGTAACTTAAAACTTTACATAAATACGTAAATAAAATCGTTACAAAAATCACTACTCGTAACGTAACGGTATTCGGTTGCATGCTGAAATAACTTTCGAGTATGCTGACGGTACCTAAGTTTACCCGTTTTGATGTCCACTGTAAAATGATCCCTATTAGTATGAGCGTTGATACAACCGGGGGTCACAAGATATTGGTCATAGCCCATTGAACGTTAAAGCAAAATGTGTATCGAGAAAATATTGTCGTCCTTTTTTGACTTACAGTAATAGCATATACTACTTTCTCTTTCGTTCATTTTACGCTTTGCTAAAATTTTTCTCTTAAAATGGCCGACAATAAATTAAATCATAGTACTAACGTGTGAAATGTTACACCTTTGGCTTTATTTGTGTTTCTGGTGTTATTATTACAATTTCGGAAGGCACACGACGGCATTCTGAAGCGAAATGTGGTGAAAAACAACGCAGTAAACAATTAATTGAGCATGTCTGACTGTCACCGCGTCCTAAGGCTCACTGGTCACAGATGAGTGAGCTCACTCATCTCGAGAGTGACACATTTTCGCGCTGACGATTGTATGGAATGCCTTTTCTAACGTTATAGTTCTTTGGTGTTCATGGAGAATACGTATAAAGATATTATGCAAAGTGTAACAAAACTAGGTGATAATATTTTAGGGTATGTATTTATTTCTTATATTTTAGAGAATCTGCGCTGAAAGAGACACTTTTGACGCAAAATATGTAGAGATCCCGTCTTTATTTGCGTGGCATAAAAGGTGATAGAATAATAATATAATTAATACATGATATTATGCTGCTTTCAACAAATTCTACCATACAATAGGTAGGTAACGATTTCGAAGACATCCCTGCCCGTAAAAGGAATTTTGTCAAATCCTTAAAAGTTCAACGATCGCTAATTTAACAAGGTTTTATTTAAAAGATAAAAGATACCGATTGAACCAGAAACGGACCATCTTTAACACGTAATGGCACTTTGTTCGGCAATTTATTGTAATTTACAAAAGACAAGTTAAGAGAATTCGGTCTCGTTCGACAAATTTGAAACAATATAATATCGAACGTTTAACATAATTTTGTTCTCTTTCTTTTAAACGGAAAATTAAATTAAATTGTTTACAATATGTTAAGTAATTTTATGGTTCGTACAATAAATATACGTAACAGCATACACTTATATTGTAGGCATACAATATGGCGCAAGTCGCAACAAATACTTATTCATTCAGGGTTTAAAATTCACAAAATAAATCTTCAAAAACATATTTTTGTTTTTAACACAAAATTCCCTAGCAGTCTCCCAAAAGACGAGGAATAAAATAAACAATTTGGATGATATTGATAAACGCAGACTTTACTCACGCAAAGTTGTAAAGATATCATTATGTGGAGTGATAAAATGGCTGAGCCGCGAGGCAAACGCCGGCCGACGGAAGTGAGGCTGAGGCGCGTTTCACAGAAACTGGGCCTTCTGTATATCAAACGGGAGCGCTCGTTATATTTGTCCCATTGTCCGCAATCATTATGAAACGTTTCCTTTATTTCAAAAATTAACTTGCGGCCTTTTGTTCCAATGAATGGGATGGGGAAATCTATTGGGGAAAATATCTGTGATGATATTATAGATGTGGCGTAAGAAGTAAGGACTAAGGAGGAATTGTAAATAACATTTAAAACGTGGTAAGAGAAAGTTGAAATCATAGATCTGAAAAGTACTAACGTAAAGGTATAACTCTAATATACCTACTACTAAAATATAAAGAATGCGAATGTCTTTTTGTCAGTCTATTCGTTCATGATTAAGCCGCTGAACCGATTTGGATGTTTTCCACTTCCTGATAAGTGCTGAATAGGCTATCCACTAATTAAATTGACAGATCGAGTATGGAGAATCTGTCGAAAAAGTTGTAAATAGCCTATTCGGCACTTTATCAGGAAGTGGTGAAACAGGCCCTAATTATAGGGAAAGTACAGAAGATAGTTTTATCTCCAAAGAAATGAATACTGCAACAAAGAGGACAGAAAAATAAATAGCTACAAGGAAAACGTTATTGCGATGTCTCAAAATATCCCGACCGCGAAGCAAAAAAAGGAAAAACACAAAATTACCAAAAACGAGTCCGCATTCAAATTGAACAGCCAACCCTATTCGAAGGACGTAATCCAGAGAATATACGAGAAATAATAAATTCGCAAACCAAATAAATATATCAGACAATAAAGTTTATGACTAACACAGCGTATATGCATTTGGAACCTTTATGGTGCTCATAATGATACTTCCCACAAAAATACGACCGCTTAATGCCGATGCCGAATTGCAATAAACCCGCATCAAGAGGAAATTTTAATAATTCTCGTGATAATCTGTATACTACGTTGCAGCAAATGTAGAATGAATGTGACACGATTGAGTCTTAATATTATGTGATCCCATTTGTTTATATTAAATGCTTCCGTCGCATCACAATAGTAGTTCGATTTTAGAGAATCCTTTAGTAAGATGTTTGAAGCACCATAAAGCATTATTGTTAACAAAATAATATGTACTATCAGAGAACTTGATTCCTAGGCAGATGGGGGACCTACGTAGTTTGGTCGCGTTACGTCAAGCCCAGCCGACTCCGACCAAATGACGTTGGTCTGTCAACTGCCTAGGAATCAAGTTCCTCGATGGTACATACGATAGTACCTATGTCTAGAATGGTTTACGTAGTAATGCTCAATCAAAAGGCTTCAACTGCAGATTCTAATTTGCAGCACAGACGAAAACAAATGCCGATAGAAAACATAGTTAACTAAGGTAAAGCGTAAATGCTACGTAGAGAAATAAGTATAGTCCTTCAAACTTCAAAGTCCTTCAGACGCGCCAAATCCCCGCGCGATAATACGAAATAAACCGCTTAAACGACAATTACAGTTTCTCGTTAAAAATTATAAGCAAACAAAATTAGTTAAGTTCCAAAGTATCATTAAAGAAAACTGTATCCGAAGTGAATAGAGCTATATCGAATGCATTTCCAGCAGACGAGATTAAAACTTCGACACTTGAAAGTGTAGTGGCCGCGCTTGGAGTGAAATTTACTCTGGCAAAAGTTAATATAAGCGAAATTTGTCGTGCGGCGAACAGTTTGCTGCCCAACCCACAAACTTGGCGCTTCAGCTAACTAACTCTAGCGTTTTGCCACCTGCGCTTATTTTGCGACCTTTCTTTTTAGACGAAGTTTTTGTGGGGGACATAAAATAGTTTGCAACTGTAAATCGACGTCGCGTCGTAGAGGAAAAACTTCGGAATCATCTTTTTTTATCTAAGCTTTACATTATATTCTGTTCTAACAAGACTATCAATTTAATAACAGAAGATTTTCCTACGGTTTTCTTAACATAACCAACAGGCGTTATATGGAATATCTTGCAATTCGATACTACACCACATAACCAGCACTATATTTTTTAACATTTTAATGCAACATAAAAATTAACACGTAATCACACAGACCGTATCAGATCCATAAGTATTTCTGCATTTATAACATAAACTCTCGTTAAAATATGCGGTGATAATTAATTTATTTTCTTACTCATAAACTGTTATCGTGACTTTATAAAACCATACGAGGAGAATTGTGAATTTAATTAAAGCTTCTCCCGTGGTTTCACATTTTCTTATCAGATCGCCCGACCATCGGTAATTACATCGGTTGCCGTTTAAAAATATGCCGCGGTATAATTCATCTGTCAGCCATTTGTTTGATTAATTCCCGATGTCCCCTCTAATTTGAATTAGGGACCCATTAGGGTTTAAATTAATATTGACCTTTGCAGTGAATAATCGCGAGTCGGAGATATGTGAAGCTTTAATTGCGCTGCGATTCTTGAAGCCGCGCTACCAGTTTTTAATGCCGCTGCACAGCAAAAATTTCATTTAATTAGCAGAAATAGAAAAGTTAAGTAACTTATGGCCTCGTTAACTGTGCGATTTCTCAAGATACGAGATGATAATAAAAGCCTAACCATTAAAAGAGTACCAACTGCAATGTACCCAGTCTTACACGGCTAAGACCAATCTGATGATGCCCCGCAAGCTCAAAAGCGACTATGCTATTTTGGGCCTTGATGTTGCCAAAGAGATATACTCACATCCGAGATACAATTCAGGCACAGTCAGTTTATACTATCCTTATCATTAGCATATAGATATTAATTTAAAATTTCGAGTATGCTTTAACATTGTCTACTAGATCTTTGTTCTCGTATGCGTCATGTAACTCAACCAGTTTAGTAAGACCTCCTAATTTAAATTGCTTGCACTCAATCGTGGATCAAGATTAATGTTTTGAATATTTGATGGTAGATTTAAGTTTTAACATAACCGAGATGTGACTCACTTAGTTCAGCCTATGCGTACTGTTTTCACATGTTAACCAATTAAGATATATTACCAAGTTTAGATCGAGTCTACATTGCTCTTGTGTGTTGCCACTTAACGGACGTTATATCATCGTAAAGGAATAACACATTGTTTGGTCGCATTATCTCATCTGCATTGCGACGATCGATGGGCATTAATGCATACAAGACAGAGAAAGTGCAATGCATCATTCACCCTCACACACACCTTCCATTTGTCATTGCGTCGAAACAACGCATCCAAACTCCAATAACGCAACGCACATCAAGATGTCTATCAAACGTCGGAGCCGCACCATTGCGGCGCTGTTGCGGCAATACAACGGAGAAGTATGGCATCGTTTTAGAACCACTTAAGGGAACTTCTTGCCTATTTTCCCAGCTAGCGAGTTGTGATGACTGATGATCATTCCAATTTCCAGTAATAAACAAATTAGTTTGTAGCAAACATAACTCGTTTAGGGTTTATTTAGTTTAGTTTGTGGTTTAAACTTAAATGTGGCGTTCACACAACACCGAACATCCTAATTGAGTTGTAACCAGGGGACATAACATGTTATGAGCAATATCAAAGCTCAAAGTTGATTACCATGCGCGAAATAGCCAGTGGCTCGCCTCGGAAAATGTTCACAAATTGACTTCTTATCCGAGCCATGAGGGGAACACATTGCGAGGATTACGAAATCACTGGAAAATGTGGAAAATTTTGCCATCGCGCCCGATCTAAAATAGACGTGAAAGAGGAAAAATATCTGAAAGAAGCTCGTAATAATAAGCTGAGAAACAAAGATGGAAATTCAATACGCGTTTTACACATAACAAAGAGAAAAATGGGATACATTATTGAAGGCGGTGCCTTTGTGAACGCTCCTTTGTTCGCACCAAATAAGCTGTTTTAAATGTAACGCTGCATAAACAGCATCAGTGCTAGATAGCTCAGATACTCGGAAGTTGGTGTGTGCATAAATTAAAACGAGTGTCTCGACAAAAAGTTGACAAATGGCCTTCCACAGCCGCCGGGACAAAAAGGGGAACTAGCGTCAAGCGCCGACGTTGTTTCATTTTGCACCCGCGCCATCTGCGATTTTATTACGGTCAAATTTATAAACAGTATGCAATCGTGCGCACATTTCCCGAGTTCGTAAAGTTTCGCTTCACTGGCACCGTTGAAAAAGGACATAATAGTGAACTTTCACAAAATTTACGCGTTGTAAAATCGCTTAATTTTTAAGTTATTGATCATAGAATAATTATTGTAGCGTTAATTTTTTGACTACTTCAGGAAATAATATTTAATGTATACCCGAGGAAATTGATTCCTAGGCAGTTGACGGACCTACATCAAGTGGTCGGCTTATGTCAATTCAATGTTAAATTGTGATCTGTTGGCCGGGTTTGACGTAACACGACCAAACTACGTAGATCCCCCATCTGTCTAGGAATCAACTTCTCTGATAGTACATACGATTTTGTTCGCTCTAAAAGACAAAATGAGAGAACACAAAGTAGAAGGATGAAGAAGAGTCATGTCACGTAGATTTGATTAGATGTATCATTGCAAAATTGATACACGTTTAATTTAACTATTGAAGTATTAAGGGCCTTCCCTTATCCCTACGGAGAATCCGTAATTTACCGTATTTAGAACCTTATAAACTCATAATTTGAAAGCTACAAAGTTATAATATAAATACAACAATAATCTTCAGTATATCAACATTCCTTTCCTCGTTTTAAATTTTCTATTTTCGTTTATTATACTCATGATATCAGCTTCCAAAGTAAAGCCAATTTATTAAAATTCAAGCATACATTCAGCATCTCCTTAGTATTTACAAATTACTTTTATTTGAAACACAACACACGCCAATAGATCTACAATAAATCATAAACTACATATTCCCCGTTTTAAATTTTTAGGTCAAATTTGAACTAAGATAAGTAAAAAAATACGGTTTTGGTGCGAGGTCGTTTGCTCGGGGGACGGCCTTAAAGTTGAATAAAATTAAATGACAAGAGCACGTTGCACGATCACATTTAAATATCGCAGCCAAAACCAACACAGACGTGAGTAATATCACAAACGTATGTCGCAACTTCTTCGCGTGCACAGATGCATGTATTGTTGGGAATTTCAATTTGTCTTTAAACATTTGTTGGGACCACAGAGCAAGACGTCGTGGAATGTAATACAGGTCGCTACAGCGTTTATAAAACCGCAATACTCCGCCATTAGACTCTAAGGCAGAATGTTAAGCGCTCCGAAACGCAATAAAGCGACATATGCACCGCAGCTCTGTTTGAGTCCGCACAAAAGAAATTATAATCCTGGTGCCCGAATCGCGAGCATCGAATGTCGTTTCGATCGCAGGCTGTCTGGCGGGTGTTCTGTAATGCGCGAGTAAGACAACCTTCGATCATAAATAAAGCGACATATGCACGGCAACTCTGTTTGAGTCCGCACAGTAGAAATTATAATCCTGTGGACAAATTTCCAAGCGTCGAATGTCGTTTAGATCGCAGGCTGTCTCGCAGGCACGTGAGACAATAATATTTTGATCATAAATAAAGCGACATGTTATTATGCACCACAACTCCGGACAAAATTATAAATTATAATATTAGGGCACAATGCTCAAGTTACGAATGATATTTCGATGGCCGGTTGACCCACTCGCATGCGCACTGTATGTTTTCTCACGCTAGAGCGAGACAGTCAGCAATCGAAACAGGGCTTGTACCACGAAACCGTTTTGAGACTCAAACAATCGATCGAGAATGCCGCATCCTACTCTAACAAACGTGAAATGACGTTGTAAGAGAAGGACGCGGTATTCTCGTCCGATTGTTTGAGTCTCAAAACGGTTTCGTAGTAGGCGTACAGGATTCGATCCTTGAGAATCAGGTCCCAGATCCTGCAGATATTAAAATGAATGTTAACGTTGAAATATCTTTTTCAGTGCGGATTCGGCAGAGCATTCCGTAATCCGCTTAATTTTTGGCACTTTGTAAACGATGGATTTCGTGATTTTTATAAACATTTTATTGACAGTATCTACAAATTATGGATACAAACCCTAAAAATATGGATTTTTATATAATATTATGTTAGATTCGTATGAGACAAAAAGAATATCACAAAAGGTTAACTATCAAATAAGTTAATCGAAGTTTTACGTACTATCAGCTGCAGTATCAAATAAAATAGTAAACAAATTACAAAGCCAAATACCAATTATGCTTCTATCTCTATCGCAATCTCTAGCTAAAATTCCCTGAAAAAGTTTCAGGTCAGATTCAAACAGATAATCTCCGGAATGTATGTACCACTTAACCACTAAGCGGCAAAGAGTTAATTGGATCAGACCCCATTAACGAAATAAGATGGGAAATCAGAGTATTAGCATAACAGTGGATTCAATTAGAGCTCACAAAGAGGATTACAACTTTAACAATGAGAAGTCAAAACGGAGGCCCAATAAACTAACGCTGAGTAATCAAAATTTGTATGAAAGCGATTATCAAGTTAGAATATAATGAATTCCGTACCCGGCTCGCTCTAGAGCAGCTATACTCAACCTGCGGCCCGCTGGGACCTTATCAGTAGCCCGCGAGAAGTTAAACCATTTTAAAATTCACGCCTACCGGCAAAACAGTGCAATATCGACATAAAAATCGCGAAAATTTTTCAACTTTTAAATCGACACCGAGACCAAAACATGTTTGTGGCCAGCGTAAAAAAGGTTGAGTACCACTGCTCTAGAGAAATTTCTCATTATGCACCCACACTCCGCGGTAAATAACGAAATGGAACGCGTAAACAAACATCTAGATTCTAGATCAAATAAGAATAAAATTGCTTTTAAGAGATTTATTATTTCAAGTCTTTGCATTCTCTACAGCAATTAGATTAAAGCTATGTACTTCGCTTAAATACGTTTATATGTATTGTTCAAATTAAATAGATGTACAGAATACACGCAACCTGCAAACTTCTGATGTGGATGGTTGTGGATGAATGATAAGTTGTACAGAATGATATTTCTGAACCTATCAAATTAATTTTTCTGCAGTGCTGTAATACAAATAACTAAATAGCAACAGTACCAAAGGCTTCTAGTAAATCAACACTTCTATAAACTTTTAACTGTTTAAAATTTTTTCAGATCGCGAGCAGAACATATTAAAAGATCTACCATATACGGCAGTACGGGATCAATGTCGATACAGCGACACCATAGCCAATTTGCGGTGTACCTCAATGCTTCGTGGAATTCGAAGTGTCCGCGTTAATTCTAGAATTTATTTAGCCTCGTTAGCTAAGTGTGAGTCTTGTCAATTAGAAGTACAAAGCGCCGCCAATGGAAACATCGCACCAATAAATCTCGCACGAAACTGCGCACCCTCTATCGCGATGGACTACTTTGAAGACCGTTCCTCGCCTAACTGCCTCCGGATAGGTCTAACCTAATAAATTGTTTAGGTGAGACGAGATAAAAATCTTTAATTTAACCCTGGTGATTCGCCACCTATTCTGGTATTTAATGAACATAATGCAGCTTCGTCCCTCGAATGACTTTTGTATCACATGAGCCATGATTCAAGACAATTTTGCAATGGCAAAAAAAAACTCAAAAGGTTTAACGTCTGACTTTTGAAGTCTTGACCTGATTAGTTCCTGGAGCACCTGGAACTCGTTTGTATCGACTGTAACGAGAATATCATTTTGTAAAAGATAGTAGACCGAACAAAACAGCAACAAAGTAGGCTCTGCATTAAAACTACTTGAGCAGAATCAGTGTACAAACGGTGTTCAGATGCAAATTGCTTTAGATTAAACATCGCATGGCTCTTGTGAAAGCGAACAATGCGCTTGGGCAACATCACGGGGAACAAAGGCGGATTAATAGAGCCATTTCGTCTCATCGCGCATGCGTCCCGCCCCCGACACCTTAAGCAACTCCTAACGCTCCTAAATAACGTGCGTACGCGCAATGAACTTTATGAATTGCTGAACCAAATCTAGATGACTGTTGCGCGAACAATAGACAACATTATAGTAGAATTTGAAAATAGTAGAGATAAATATTGAGAAAATGAAAATTGATTTTTTGATAAAGTAGGTACTTTCCGCTGCTGCTGAGTAGAGATTACTCAAAATACATGTTACGTCGTTATTTATTATATATGCGTAAGCGCAATCATCTTTATGAATTGCAGAACCACATCTTGATGAATGTAAAGCGAACAATAGGCATCATTACGGTAAGATTAGAATAAGAGATGCTAGAGAAATGGAAATGGAGAAAATAATAATGGAATTGTTGGTTATTTATGAAACTGTTTGGTTTTAAATGGTTTTATTACGGCCTGCTCTACTATATTATAGAGCTTTCAGCTGACGAAAATTTCCTGGGAATGTTTTTTTTATATTTTTTTTATTTGGCTTCAAAAACAGTGGCAGTATCAAAAAAACTTGCGTACATGGTGATGATGTGATCATTCACCAGAAACTTCTACCAAACTTAAATACAATTAAATTATATGTAAGAACAGGACCTTTGGCCACGAAAGTAACATGATATCGATACGAACAATGATAATTTTTACAATAAATCAGAGACACGCCATAAACCCCGTGTTACCCTACTCAATTTGAGATTATAATCGTTACCAACCCGGTGTAAGCGCGTCAGGATATTTTATTCATAGGCTCGTGATAAATGAGCAAGGCTCCTCTCTACCACATTCATTACCTCACGCGTGGCCTTATCAAAAACTTGTTGCGCGAGCCAGCCTATAAAACTATCATTCGAGCCACCACGGGGACTAGTCGCACAATATAAAATACAGTAGAGTGCAGTAGACCTGCAGGGGTCGGCAAGTAATTTTAGATGGGGTCCGGATACTGTCGGATTTTTTACGAGGTCCAGAAAAAAACACACTTGTTCCATGTAGCTTAAAAATTATTATTTTAACTATCAAAGGTATTACGTATACCTTATGTATTGATTAGTATTTAGTATAAAATACTTTACAATGTTTCGCGGTCCGAGATTCGACCTTTCGCGGTCCGCATACGGACCGCGGTCCGCCTGTTGCCTACCGCTGGTATAGACCATCGAAGAATACAGTATACTGTATAAATTTTCATACATCGGGTCACTCAAATATGGCTCTAGTTACCGTCATATAAACGGGTCAAGAAAATTATATTAACGACCAGAGATAGACAACCAACGTAGATGTGCATCTTCAGATTTTAGGTGAGCATAGAGATTAGATTCATATTTATTGGAGAGCCAATTTTTTAAGACTCAGTAGAGACTGAGTCTTAAAAAATAAGAGTTACTACTCTTTCGTAGTGTTTATTATACAAAGCAGTAGACAGTATTCTTTCTAGACCGCCTAAAAGCCGCACGCACTCATTAATTGTGTGATTTCAGATACATAACTTGAAGTACTATCAGAGAAGTTGATTCCTATGCAGATGGGGGACCTACGTAGTTTGGTCGCGTTACGTCAAACTCAGCCGACCGATCACAATTAACATTCAATTAACATGATCCGACCAAATGACGTTGGTCTGTCAACTGGCTAGGAATCAATTTCCTCGATGGTACAATACAGTAAGTAGCCCACACGTATAACTTTGTCAAGGTCACGCCTGCTCTACTGTATTACATTTATACTATGCCAGTATCTCATTGGTCAGTTTACCATTGGTAAACAGTAACGAAACGTATAACTCACATTCAACGTTATTAGAAATAAAGTGATAATCAATGATGTATTTCGCCTAAAACGTTAAATATTGCCGTGCGAGGCTCGGAAATAAATCTTGCCGTTGGACGTTTTCGTGCAGTAGCCGCCTTAATATGACAGACGAATAAATTATAACAATAAGAAATTTAGACAAACGGGCCCTGGGACTTCCACGGAAATGAACAAGTAACGTAGAATATACGCTTTAATTTTTGTAGAGCGGTATATATAGAGTGTATACTTCTCAAATGAAATAAAATAGTTTGAGAATATTTCCATAAAGATATTATTATAATGAGTTTTAAGTACTTCTAAAACTTTCCAGGGCAGTAATTTAAAGGTAGGATATAGGCACATCTATGGATGGTGAGATACAAATCTCTGCGTAGAAATTAGTTATACCGCGCGAGAACCGCACACTTATGCGGACAAAAATATCCTATGTCCTTTCCTGGGAGCTGGGACCCACATTATCAAGCCACCCAATATTGCTAATATTAACATGGGACGCAGATTATTCCAAATCTTTTATTTTAGTCGTTTCCAATTTTTCATACTCTCGACTATTTCGAAATGGTATTTCCGAGTTGTGTTTCCGTGACACCGACGTTATAATGATGAGTTATTTTATAGCGGTGATAAATATAATGCACTGACTAGATTCACACCGATGCCCACACACTAAACAAATTTTATTACAATAGCCACGTAGCCAGATAACATCGTACAACAAAAAAGCGGCCAAGTGCGAGTTGGACTCGTCCATGAAGGGTTCCGCAGCAGCAATAAGGTTTATTTTTATGAAATTAAAAGGTTTTCGATTTATTTTTATATTTCAGTCGATTTAATGAAATTTATATTAAGGTTTACCATTTATGACGTATAAAAAAAACTACTGGCTAGATCTCGTTCAAACCAATTTTCGTTGGTAGTTTTTATAGTAATCTACATCATATATATTTTTTAGAATTATCATGGCCCTACTTTAGAAATTAGAGGGGGGGGACACACATTTTACCACTTTGGAAGAGTCTCTCTCGCAAACTATTCAGGTTAGAAAAAAATGATATAAGAAACCTCAATATGATTTTTGAAGACCTATATACCCCACACGCATAGGTTAGATGAAATTTTTTTTTTGTTTCAGTTGTACCTATGGGGACCCCTAAAATTTTTAATAATTTTTCCATTTTTGCATCAAAATCTTAATGCGGTTCACAGACTACATCTACTTACCAAGTTTCAATAGTATAGCTCTAATAGTTTCGGAGAAAAGTGGCTGTGACATGCGGACGGACGGACAGACAGACAGACAGACATATGTAATTGATTGTACTGTCGGTTCTTGGTGGAAATTCATTTTAGACACAAATAAAACACAGTAATACTTGCACTTTTTCCACTACAGACAGACAGACAGACAGACAGACAGACAGACAGACAGACAGACAAACAGACATGACGAATCTATAAGGGTTCCTTTTTTGCCATTTTGGCTACGGAACCCTAAAAAACGTCTACGAATAAATTTCGATTCGAAAAAAGTTAGGAGCCCGTAAAGCAAAAATAGTATATCTGTCCTTTATTGACTAGTTATGAGACAAATCATAGCCACAGAATAGATAATAGTTGTCATAGCCAAAGATTTTTCTTTATCCGTATCTCTACTTTCTTTGGAAATACTCTAGCAGCTTCAACACATCGTTGACTAACAGAAAAAGAGTATGCCTAACTAGAGGACGCCTGCAACTTCGTTGCGCCAAAGCTCGTTCATCACGCAGGAACCGTACATTTTCCCGGGATAAAAAGTATCCTATGTCCTCTCCCGGGACTCAAAGTCAAAGTCTCAATACCTAATATCAGCAAAATCGGTTTAGCGGTTTGGGCGTGAAGAGGTAACAGGCAGACAGACACACTTTCGCATTTATAATATTAGTATGGATTTAACTACTACTTATTGATTATAGTTGCCGTTAATTGATGATGTTATTATTTTCTATTTATGTGAGCAGAGCTCCCGGGAAACGCTATAGAATTGAAAACAGACTGAACATTAATGAATCATGTCTCAAATGTATTTCAAGGATCCCGTTACATAGAAACATCCACCGAGCCTGTTGAATGGCGAAATTAATCCTTATTAATAAAATACTGATCTAACGTCCGTAATAGTTTAAAGATCTCAATTCAATTCAAAGTTTGAACTCGAACGCTGATATATTTAACGTCGGGCGACACGACGCAACTGCCAAGTATGGCTCCCATGCATAGGGGCTTAAAATACGTTATCCCAGTAAATATAATAATTCTGCGACAGCGATAGCGGTTCCAGGGAACGGGTTAACAATCGGTCAATTTGTAGGGCCCGCGGGCTGCACAATGCTACAGGCCCGATTGTGGGTTGCGTTAGCGCAACGTCCTTTGTGCGTTGTTGCTCATATTTTTGAAATAAATCTGATTTGTATACTCTTGTAACCGATTGTGAGCAGAGTAAAATATTCATAAATGTTAATAAATTCCTAGTCATTTTCCCATCTCTATAAATTGATAAACGTCCATAAATACCTCAAATACAAGCGTTTACCCAGATGGGTAAATAGGGTCTTTACACATTGATATATGACGGACGGAAGAGAGGAATAACGAGGTTGGAAAGGCAGCTGTGTAAAAACGACAGAGCAACAAGGCAGTTTATTCCTCTGCCTTTACGATGCGACGTCGGATATAGCTGCGTCGACGCAACGCTCATGCCGTCTGCGTTGTAATTGCGTTGCGACAACACAACGCAGTATTACTTGTTACTTGTCCCAATAGCACACGCTGCTCATACCTACGTATACAATCAAGATGTCATTTTTCAACTACCCACGCCGGGGTACTGCGAGAAATATGGCGGACACGCACCGGCCCACAAAAGCGTCCCGCGACGTCCCGATACATATCTAGCCGCAGCTTCGGTTGTTGTTTCATTCGACAGAGTTATGACGAGATTTCTGGCCGATAGATTAGTGAATTTTTGAAAATAGAATTTTTGAAATTTCATGTTTGTGATACCCCATGCATCTAAATGCACATTGCCCACAAATCCCGCTAAAATAGTACAATTGGTACGGACCTTAATGACTCTCGTAAAGCGTTTTCCTAAAGTAAAGATTTAGATTATCGTAAGGTCGAGCGTATTCATTAATCGAAAAGCAGAGCTATTCGTTAGTAGCAGTATTTGACAAAATATGCATTCTGCAAAGTATAACTTCGTTTTTGTTTATTCTCATAGTTTTGTAACGTATGATAACATTACAAAATCGTGGTGTGCTCTATAGCTATACCAGCTATATGACCAAACCAGGGAAACAAAATTGACTTACGTTTACGTAAGTGTTAAAACAAGTACCACGTTTTGCCACGCTCATTACAGTTCACAGAAGTCAGTACAATTCATCGGAGAAAATGGAAATAATAGTAATTATTGACACGAACCAACGCGAACGGCCTCACAAAAAAGGCACTAACTCGAAAATTCCACATAACGGCGAAAACCCCTTAGGGCACTTAGGGCGAGACTCGTTTGGGAAACTATTGAATGCATGGTTTCGGAATTCGGATGATAACATTCACAGACTAGGTACCATCGAAGAAATTGATTTATAGGCAAACGACAGACCTGCGTCTATGGGTCGGTGTATGTCAGTTTAATGTTGGTTGTGATTTGCCAGGTGGGTTTGACACAATGAAATCCGGTCCCTTTTGAGGTAGACCGGCCGGTCGTGGAGGGAGTCTTGTGTTAGACAGATCCAGGACATCCCTCCGTATACGGCTGAAGGCAAATCGCAGGTGGTTTTAGTGGGTAAGAGTCCCACATACCCCCAAGGTGCTTCAGCTAACTGAGGCACATCCCCAACCCGGGGCACCCATGATGGGTTTCCCCTGCGCATAAAAAAAAGGGTTTGACACAATAAGACCAAATTACGTAGATCCGCCATTTGCTCATGAATCTAATTCTGTGAACACGGCACATCGACCAATTTACAATGATCTATCAATGCCTAGTTTTTTTGCCTCCCATATAGATTTTGGTGACGGTGGCTGGTTCCGTTAAAACAAGACCAAGCTACGAAGTTATCATTTTTAAGGCGCCCACTTAGTGTGTGAGCAGCACACAAAACTTCCCTCTTCTTTTACACTCGTAACCCGATGGAACCTGACCGGGAGAAGAAGAGAAACTACTTTTTTCATGCCCAACTGACCACTGTCAGATGATCAGATGATCAGCCTGCATTATCCCAAACAAACTTGGAAGCATTTTTCTATCATGAGATTTGAACTTTAGAAAATGGAAGCATTAAGTACTTATTGGATTGACTACATTTTTGCTGTCTGTGTTGCCCGCCGTACACATCTGGTGCTATAAATTAAATCTAAATAGAATGGAATAGCTAACAAATTATTCGCGATGTTTATAGATGTTTAAGGACGTACAATATTATCGATGTAGGAAGGATTAAGTGACGCTTGCGATTATAGTTGGATATGTCTGTAACTTTATACGTGATGTATTATCTTGATTTAGAGATAAATCGTACCGTAAAATACGTGGAAGTAATTTTTTAAAATAAATAGGTACTAATTTGGATTGTTACTAAAGCTTGTAATTTATTCGGAAAATCATCCACCAACGGCAGCACTCTAAAGGCCGTACTTAGAAATATTTAATGATTACTTAAATGTAATTTGATAAAAGTAATGTAGGTTGTAATTTGGTCGGGTTACGTCCCGTCGACAAATCATTACAATCATTTACTTGACAAAGACCGATCAAATAACGTAGACTTTCTACGAGCCAATTTCTCAAATGATACTATACTCGAATCTAACCCGATAAGTAGGTACATTTTGAAAACAAACACTAACGCAATATACAGCGGACATTCGCTATAACTTCAATTAGAAGCGACTCGTTAGCAGCCACCATTGTATGCGACACAAAAGATGCCACCGAATAGAAATAGTTTCCCTTAAACGGCGTATTCACATCTCATTTGTTACGTTTCCTTATCCACGTATGCATTTTCATACGTTATAGCGCTTCTAACAGTCTATAGATGTTATCTGATTTTTACGATACTGGATGGTAGAATTTCTGCTAGACGGAGAAAACATTTTTAGCTTTTATTGTGATGAGCCTTTTATCAAATTGTGTACATAAAAAAATAGAGAGCTACTAAACGATAGTAAATAATTAATATTATTATAGAGCCACAAGGATTATTACTATTAACACCGTCTTATATAATCTAAAATTGACAGAGCTTTTATCTTTTTCCATGTAGCCAAAAGTTAACTAGGGCTAAGATAACCTTTTACATCTAACATCTTTATTAAATTAAAGTTAAGTGTCTCGTCGTCGTCGTTTTTTGTGAGTACACGTCAAATAGCGATGTGTTATGTTCAGGGCCGGATTTATATTTTAAATTTTTTATGAGTATAGGCCACTTTAATTTCGCCGGATAACTAATCTGCCGCCCTCCCTAGGACGCCATATTATGACGCTGCAACATAGGCCATGGCCTATATACTGCCTATAAATCCATCCAATATATATGTTACATCTTGCACATTTAGAAAAAAAAGCTTGAGAGGTGTCAAGGGACACCCGGATGGAACAACGTTATAAAATAAAAAAAAATAATGAAGAGTACCGCCACCCCACCCAGCTAAAACTACTTCGCAGGTACTAAAAAAGTGTCGTTACAACTTTTTCCGTCTAGCCCCCTTTCGCAACACGCGATAAGGAACTTCGTTCCAACATTATTGCTTTTTAAAATAGAAAGTACCTGTGAGATGGTTGCCGGTGAACTCGAAGTCGTCGTCTTGGTCCCAGTGTTTGAGCGACAGGTTGCCGAGCGGCGTCGCGTTAGCGAACTCCAGGTTCGCGAAGTGCCAGTCCAGGATCTGGCGGTCGCGGACTGATAGGTACACCGAGCTGTGAATACAAATAAATATCAGAGGGGTTAGTGCGAGTTTTATTCGATCATACGCATCGAGCACGTTAACGCGAATTTGTATGGGATCAAAGCAGCGCCATCTACTGGCTAACGTGGATACCGCTTTGATCCCATACAAATTCGCGTTAACGTGCTCGATGCGTATGATCGAATAAAACTCGCACTAACCCCTCAGCTGTCTAGTCTTAGGGCATGTTTCAGCACTTCCCGATAAGTGCCGGACAGGCTATCCACTACTTAACTTAACAGATGAAGTATGGAGAATCTATCAATAAAGTTGTGGATAGCCTATCCGGCACTTATCAGGAAGTGGTGAAACAGGCCCTAAATATCATTTACCTGGGCGGGTTAGCCTCTAACTGCGTGGTTTTATCCTCTATGGTGGCGTTCTGTGACCTCCAAGTTTCGTACTCGTTACACAGCTGCGTCATTTCTCGGTTCAATCTCCTCATATTGAACTTGTTTACCTTTATATTACTAGTTTTACCTACATTTACTACTTTAAATAGCATTTACCTGGGCGGGTTAGCCTCCAACTGCGTGATCTTATCCTCTATAGTTGCATTCTGTGATGTCAGAGTCTCGTATTCGTTACACAGCTGCGTCATTTCTCGGTTCAATCTCCTCATATTGAACTCGTGGAGTATACCGTCAGTCACCGCTCCGTTCTCTTTCTCTAGGATTAAAGCGTCTTTCTCCGCCTTCATTGAATGTAGGAGCTCTTTGATGTCGGACATTCTGTAAATTAATGAGTTTCATTATAAAGTTACAGTTGATAATCTATAATAATGTAATGTTTTGTGTTTTTTGTGTTTTGAGAAAATTTTTCAATACAGTATTAGACAAAGCATTGTATATAGCTAGTGTGCTTGTTTTGTGTTTAATTTACACTGATAACAGTATCACCCGCTAGAGAGCGGGTGCCAGTTTTTCAGCTTTAGGCAATGAATTACCTAAGGGCCTGTTTCACCACTTCCTGATAAGTTCCGGATAGGCTATCTACCACTTAACTTGACAGATAGAGTTACATGGAGAATCTGCCAAAAAAGTTGTGGATAGTCTATCCGGTACTTTATCAGGAAGTGGTGAAGCAGGCCCAAAATATTGTTCAATTTAAACATAATATCAGTACTCTTCGGTCTTCACGCCTAAACCGTTGCATTTTGATGAAAATCGATTTTTGCTTTGAGACGCGGCAAAGACAATGGCAAAGGCAATGGTTTTTATGGTTTAAAAATGTAAGGTTCCCGCGCAAAAAAAGTGCCTAGCAATTATGAAAATATTTAGTGACGTCAGATTTATATCATAGAAAATATTACCACACATAGAAATTACTCACTTGTTAATGTTTGCTTTCAGCTTTTCCTGAAGTGTTAAAAGCGCTTTCAGGTGTTGAATCTGTAAAAAAAATGTTTAAATAAATACATAAACTAGATTTTTATCGGCACAGAGAAAATCACGTTTTTTGTGAAAATAAAACTGTATGGAAAAGGTATTTCAGTTTACAAACATTATACACTGATTAGGAACTATTTCTTGCGTATATTAGGCAGTAAAGTGAGCGATGAAACTCAAAACAGTAGTGCGAAAGGTATTTTCTACTTAAATTTTATTAAAACATCCTATATTTTATTTTGTTATACCACGTTACAAAAAAAATGTAAGAGCCGAGTCCTACTAATATTGTATAATCTGTGTTGCGACAAAAACCGACGCTTTTTACACTTGCGTCATTAAAATATCTAAAAAAAACAACTAAAAACATTTTTTTTATTCCAGCTGCTGATTCTTCTACAGCTAACAAGCGTAATGCCGAAAAGACTGATGCCAACCGATTTAGAAAGTGGCGAAACCGTGTTCTATTTCAAAGACAGCAAGGAAAACAATAGGATGCAGCCCAACAGCCCTAACCATAAAGGAGGTAGATCCGACATAGAAGATTTGGACGAAGACGATAAAGTAAAACCACCTATACCCACGCCGAGAAGAGTATATACGCAGGAGTGTAAAATATGTGTGACTGTGTGCTGCGGATCAGATTGTCAGTGTGCGGACCAGCTGTTGCCATCGCTTTTGA
This sequence comes from Plebejus argus, assembly GCA_905404155.3. Classification (NCBI taxonomy): domain Eukaryota; kingdom Metazoa; phylum Arthropoda; class Insecta; order Lepidoptera; family Lycaenidae; genus Plebejus; species Plebejus argus. Next base: position 8,208,573 of record FR989941.1, on the reverse strand, counting down.
GGGCTGGTTTGCCAACCACCACAAAGAATCCAATGGCATTACCGATAGAAGAAACAAGAAGAGGTTTTAGCAACCGAGACTATATAAAAAGTGTCCTAACCAACGATGGAGATATCAGTTCCGTGCTGAACAATTTAGTCAAAATCACCTTGCAGAAGGTCGATATGATGAAGAAAATGGATAATATGAACGTCGAAGGCTCGGAAAATTTAGCATAAACCACTCTTACCGCTGAGATATGCTGTTGTAATAAATCCCACTCCTATCATTTTAATGTATTAAAATCACTAAAATACTCTAAGTTTCTCCTGTACAATGTACCATCGAGAAAATTGATTTCTAGGCAGTTGACAGACCAGTCTTTTGGTCAGATTATGTCAATTCAATGTTAATTGTGATCTGTCTGCTGGGCTTGACATAACGCGACCAAACCACGTAGCTTAGGTACCCCATCTGCCTAGCAATCAACTTCTCTGATAGTTCATAGTACCTACATCATAAGAGCGAACAAACGCTTATTAGTTATTAACTTATTACCTATTTCGCCGCTTTGTCGCAGAAATAACATATTATTGACGTTATTTGATACTAGGTGGCGCTTTATTTTATTAACATATTCCTTATTTCTTTTCATAAACTCCATGTACCATAGAGGAAATTGATTCCTAGGCAGTTGACGGTCCTACGTCATGTGGTCGGCAATTCAATGTTAGCTGTGATCGGTCGGATGGGTTTGACTTAACGCGACCAAATAACTTAGGTCCGCCATCTACCTAGGAATCAACTTCTCTGATAGTACTGACATGATCATGGTTAAGTTGTTTTTAATCCTACGATTGTGGATATACGTCATACAAAATATTTTTTATTTTCATAAAATAACATGCATGGTTCGATAGTACTACTATAGGTAAATCGTTCTGCTGGGGGAAAACAACTAAGTACTAAAATTTCACGTTGTATATTACCTGCTTATGCTTTACATTCTTCTGCTGTAACTTTATAACCCACTCTAGGGCTTGTCCGAGAGAGACGGGTGTATCGTTGTAGTAGTTGAAATCGACTTGATGAGACAAATAAGATGTAGCATCCAACAGACGATTGAATTCTCTCTCCACCTGAAAACATCGCATATTTTCATCATCCCTGATTTCAGACAAAAAAAAATTTAAACCAAATATTATACACTCCGTAAAAAGTTACCAAAATATTATAAGGGCACCTGCACATGTTAAATTTCGTAAAAATACAAATATAGAAGCTTAATAAATGTACCATCAAGGAAATTGATTCCTAGGCAGTTGACAGACCTACGTGTCATGTGGTCGGCAGTCGGCTTATACCAATTTAATGTTAGCTGTGATCTATTATATTATTGTATGTAATATATAATTAAAATTAAATATATGTATTAGTCGGCTGGCCCGGCTGGGTTTGACTTAACATGACCAAATTACTTAGGTCCGCCATCTTCACGGAATCAACTTCTTGGATATCAGAGAAGCTGATTCCCTCGCAGATGGGGGACCTACATAGTTTGGTCGCGTTACATCAAACCAATCCCGACATCCTACAGATCACAATTATTATCAACTTGACATGATTATATTTCAATTGACATGATCAGACCAAATGACGTTGGTCTGTCAACTGCCAAGGAATCAATTTCCTCGGATATACATGATACAAGATAGTCTTGCTTCAAGTACAAGATAATTGAAATTATTAAATAAATTACAAACCATCTCATCTTTATGCTTGGGTACTTGATGTCCAGCGGCCTCATACAACGGGCATTTCTGTTTGATTTTGTGAAGCTCCATATTCATTTGTACTGATAATGTAGTCACGGGATTTCCTCCCAAGCCAGTTACAACCATCGCACCTAAAGCATAGATTTATTATTTTATTAGATTTTGGTTGCTTAATATATTGCTTTTAAATTATCATGATCCTAGCTTTTTCGTTTCTTAAACACATTTCTCATAAAAAACGTTTCTTTAAAAACTGAGCAATAAATAAAATATCACGCAGTTGTCCAAAATTATGTAAAGCACTGCCACAGTGTAATAGTAGATAATTCTTGTTTCTTACTTGTGCATAAAATTAAAACAATGTAGTTTTTTGTCTTCAACAAAGACTCCCTTGCTAATAAAAATATTAAGAATGCTCCAACCGGAGAATTAGCAGGTCGGATGTCTGTCAGTACGAATATCGACGTTAATGACATTAAAATAAGATTCATATTAGCGCGCCTTGTACAGTGGCGGTTACGACGCTCGCCGCGTTCTTGAATTAAATTAAAGTTAAGTTAAATTTTTAGCGGACTTTATAGAGGACTAAATAAGCAACAATTTTTTTTGTATATTTATTTTCTTCAGTTCAGTGTATTTAGATATTAAGATACTAATCAGACCCCATTTTTTTCATATTTTGCGATTATTGTGATGGTTAAAACGTATTTTATGTGAAAATGTTGTATGCGGCTATAGAATTTTTATGGTACAGTCGTGGAGATGAATATATTATCTTTCATTTGAAACCAAAATATCCTCGCAGTTTGTCTCCTAATTCTTTAATAGGGTACCGGAAAATCGCTGATATTTGTAATAGCGTCCTTAACTCTGTGAATAAATGGTCTGATTTATTGAAAACATCACATGTGAGGTGTGACATGACAAAGATAATGAACCCTTAACTAAGTGACTAAATACTGTAAAAAGAATTTTATTAGTAAGGGAGAAAATGTTACTGTATACATAATATATGTTTTAGCATTTCTATGTGTAAAATAACAAAAGATATTTTTGATTCTTACCTAAATCAGCCACATACGGACCCTTTCTGTAGGTTACAATTCTACCCCCAACTCTGTCACGTCCCTCCAATATAACTACTTCACAACCAAATGACTGCAGTTGTCTCGCTGCAGTCAAACCAGACACACCTGAAATGAAAAATATGGTAACTTATTTAAAAATTGGTCAGAAAATATATCTTTTAGAAACATCTTACAACCCAGGAAAATAACCCAGGAAGTTAACCACAAAAGTGACTTATACAAGAAATTAACCATCAAGCCCCAAGCAGCCCCCGGGTGCCGCATAACAATTGAATATTGAATAATGTCTGTGATTCCCACGATCAAAAACAAATTATGTAATACCTTTTACATAATTTGTTACCTCCAATTAAGAAGGATGTTGTACAATTGGTAATATTATTTGTTTCTAATCTTATCTAATTTGAAATTTCAGAACATGCATTAAAATTATAATATTTGACATAGTACCTGCTCCAATGATAATAACTTTCGGTCTCTGTTTCCCTTTAGGTGGTGCTGGTATGGGAGTGATGCGTTCATATATTCCATAGTTTATAAATCCATGACGCTCCAGAAACGCATGGCTTCTCATTACCAGAGCTGGATCACCATTGTATGGAGGCTGTTAAAAATTATGAGATGATTTTAAAAAAGGAAAAAGAATTATGAGGCAGATCAACTAGCAAAATGATATAAGCTTTCCGAGTCAGTAGCTATATAAATCTCAGCTGACAACTAAAATGTTTGGCTTAGACCTGACCTGACGAGTTTTATTCGATCATACGCATCGAATACGTTAACGCAAATTTGTATGGGATCAAAGCAGCGCCACCTACTGGCTTACGTGGATACCGCTTTGATCCCATACAAATTCGCGTTAACGTTCTCGATGAGTATGATCGAATAAAACTCGCACTACGCACTCAGTTCATCACTGCTCCATCGACAGATATCTTCTAAGATTCCTACTCATTACAATTACTTTTTCATCCCTAAAATTGGTAGTTATCAAGAAGCAAAATATTACCTCCATTTTCTGCACAGCATGTTCTTGAGTTAACTGCTTTTTGGGGTCTTCAAACCACAGTTTTAATATGCGGTTCCTTATTTGAATGAATGCATGGCTCGAAGGACCTTGCAGATCAGAAAAACATTCAGCTTCTAAAGAAGACATCTTGTCGAAAGGCAATCTTGACTGAAATGCTGCTCCTTCCAAACTGTAAATTTGAATAAAATTAGCTTTAGTTTACTTCTGTGGTGTGTGTGTTATTATTTCAATAGTTTATACATAAATATAAAACATACAGAAAGTTTCAGTAACAGTAGTACTTGTTTTACGGTAAGAGTAGAATAAAACAACTAATATACTTTCTAAATAATAAGTTGAGAAGAATAAACAGTCATGTCGTTTATATTACCTGTTTAGCATCTCTTTATAATTAATTTCTTCGATGTCTTCATGTTTGGTCTCTTCGATGATGATGGGTTTATCATCTTTCTTAGAATCGGTAGTACGGCTCGATGATGACTCGCGACGGCTGTTAACTGGTAGGGGACTACCGGCAGTAATCTTACTTCGTTCCGATTGATCAGATTCGGAGTCTTCTTGTTTTAATTTATCATCCAGTTCCCGGTTTTCTACCTACAATCGATCAACATAACCTATAATGTTTAATACTAGAATTACGAGTGAAAAGTAACGTTTACAAGGTGTTTATTTTAATCATACCTTCGCGCGTTTTCTACGACTCATTTTGATGATCTTTCTACCGATATATCTAAGTAAAAATAAGCGAAATAAAACCCAAACACAAAGGTAAACAATAGCAATGAATTAATTGTCAAAATATGTCAATTGTCAAAACAAAATGTCAAAAGTCAATAGGGACCGTGCAGAAACTATAGAGGGCGTCGTAATTCGACAGCAGCGACGCGATGCGAGTAAAAGACGTAACTTGTGAGTGACTTTGACTTCGCATTCTCCTTGACCCTGGCTAGTTTATGAGTGTTTTTATGTTTTAAACTATAAAATGATATAATACTTACACTCCCAAGTGGCCACATGCGGCCGCGAGAACAACGACAGATTTCCAAGAATCCGCGTTCGAAATATTAAAGTTAAAGACTAGATGACGCCCGCAACTCCGTTGCGCCAAAAATCATTTATCGCGCGAGAACCGTACATTTTCCCGGGATAAAAAGTATCCTATGTCCTTTCCCGGGGCTCAAAGTAAATCCATACCAAATTTCAGCAAAATTGATTCAGCGGTTTGGTCGTGAAGTGCTAACAGACAGACACACTTTCGCATTTATAATATTAAGTGTATTTTTATAATATTAAATATAATATTAAGGGTTTCTACTTTCTACCCGTAAACAAAGAATGGAAGAGTGAATAAAAATGCATAAAGCTTATCTAGTTAACTAAGAAAATATCTGAAAAAGTAATTAATAGCATCCATCAGCATAGAAAGTAAAAACTTGATAAATATTGCAATAAAATAATGAAGCTATGCAAAAATACTTAATATATTAATTGCTGAAAATTGCTTGTGGACTAATAAAATAAAACAAGTTCACTAAAATAAATGCTTTTATTTCAACCTTCTGCGATTCGATCGACGACGACGATACCATCTTCACAACTTTTGTCTGTCACTATTTTTAACTAATTTCAGTCTGGATCTCATAAGTGTAAACACCATTTAGGTATGTATTCTTTAAATAACACACAAAGACTGCACTACTAATCTTTTTCTTACTTGAAGAATCATCCTTTTGAGAACCAACACTTTGACAAGATGGTTCAAGTTCAATACTATCCTCAGTGTTGAATTCCTGGCAGGACTTCTCCAAATTATCCTTACTTTTGATGCAACTTTATGGCAATTAAATGAGCGGTGCCTATGTATGTATATCAATTAAGATGGAAGCCAGTTTGGATGTTTACTGAAAGAAAGCAATGGTTATAGGTTATGTTCATATTGTGTTCATAAAAAATGAATTTACGGTTATAATCTACAAAATTTAGTGTTTTTATTAATCTACACTTAACACTCATGGAACATTTTAAATACTTACGTATATTTTTACCGCCTTTTATCCATTTCTTTCGTTTTTCAATAAGCAAAGCCATGTGAATATTTTGGCAGAAAAATAGTAAAATTTTACATCGTTCGATTTGCCTTTATATTTCTTTTACATCCGGGAATACAACAATACATTTCAATTCTTGAAAATACTCAGAATATGTTAATGAAATCTTCTAATTTTCCGTAGCTTCACTAGAGCTTGACAGTAAAATTTTCGTAAAAGTTTCGGCTATTCGCCACTTGTGGCAGTGTCGTCGCTCTGCACTGATCATATAACAGATCATATAACCTCATTGGTCCCTATAAGTATTATTACCTCAATGGTCCCTATATTATTCCCTATATTATGTCCCTATATTATGTTCGTCTGTGTCACAGATTAAGTATTATTACCTCCACAGATTAAGTATATTATTATTACCTCAAGTATTATTACCTCAATGATTACCTTATTACCTCAATGATTACCTCAATGGTCTGTGTGTTCGGCTGTGGATATTTTTTTTATTATGGCGCTCGACTTTTTAACCATGGCCAGTGTCAAGTAAAATATGGCGGGAAAATTTTTTTTCGTAAAAAGTTTACAAAATTTAAAGTCGTTTTTCTAGATTATTGTCAAGTCAAAGGTCTAGAAAGTAGTCATTAAAGTCAACGAGTCAAGTCAGTTGTTTTAGTAAAGTGGTAGACCATAAATCATAATATTTTACTAAAACTTTCGATTGAGTTTCGGAGGGCACACACATTTTAAAGTTGGCACACATCTCCAACTCGCACTTAGCCGATTTTTATTTACTTTCTAATATGGAAACATATTTTACACACATCAATTTTTATTAGGACCAAATTAAGTTTACCAGAAGACTACCTTACTGCTTCAGCAGAACTTCCTTCCTTATCAAGTCTTAAATAACTTTCAAAAACGTAGTTAAGTTAGGTAATACTATAAAGAAATACGTTAGGGCTATTGAATTCAAAAGCGATAATATTAGTAACTTTTATTATTATAAACATTAGTCATTTTGTAAAACAGTCACATTATCATAATGAGGCCACTTATTCACGATTCGAATCACGATGATTCGTGAAGAGTAGTGCAAAGTAGAAGTGGGTCGTAATATTAACTTTATGAACTTTTCCTGAAGTGGCTTCGCACGTAACTATCGTCAGAATATCCAGCAATTTCTTGGGGTATGATTGAGCTTTCTTCTATTGTGCTGCAAGGCCGGCACAGACATTCCAATGGTGCTTTTGTTGACACCTTTAAGTAAAATATTATATTATTCAATAATAATTTTCAAGACATACTAAGAATTAAGATGCGAAACATGCTACAAAATATTCAGACTCAAATCGAAGTGTTTAATATGATCAAGGATGCATCATGCAACATCAAAACCATTGATATAAAATAAAAAATAGATATTACAAAATTCCAAATGCCTGGTGAACTGTGGTTAAGTGTAGTTTAAAATAAGTGCTATTATTATAATGTATCTAAGAGACTGAAAACTTGTAAGTTACTAGCTGTCCCGGCAAAGTTGTTTTGCCATTCAAAGTATTTCTACTTCATCAGTTAATACAAAATCTTACCCCCTCTTTTGTCCCCTAAGGGGAGGGGGGGGCTTATACACCAAATGTTGAGTTGGAAAATACAGTAAATAATATGAAGTAAGTCCATTAAAGAAAAAAGTTTGATACGAAATCTTACCCCCTCTTTGGTCCCCTTAGAGGGGTGGGGGGTAAAATTTTATATACCAGATGTTGAGTTTAAGGAAGTAATATATCTGCGAAAACCGTTTGCAAATCGGATCAGTAGTTTTTGTATTCAAGAAAAAAGTTTCAAAAAATCTGACCCCCTCTTTTGTCCCCTTAGGGTGGGGGGAAAAATTTTTATACACCAGATGTTAAGTTGGAAGAAGACCAATATATCTGCGAAAACCGCATTCAAATCGGCTCTGTAGTTTTCGTGTGATGCTGGAACAAACATACAGACAGACAGACAGACAGACAGACAAAAAACGTGGTTAACATTTTTGGCTTCTATAGCGATGTAGTAACATATTATTTTTTTGAATATCTTTAATGTACAGAATTTTCATTTCTACAGTTTTATTATATGTATAAATAATAATATTATTGTGACTTATTTTACCTTTCGGTATCTTTTTTCTTCACTTTTTGCTTTTGGGCAAAATAAGACAACCGTTGCTTCGCGTTCGCCTGACTCTTGACAACAACTGCACGACCTCTCCATTTGCCATATTTTACTTCCCGAGACCTACAAAAAATGATGATTGATGATGATGACGACTATGATGATGATAGTTTATTAGTTGATTAATATTATATACTTTATTAGAAATTATTTGAAAACAAACCTGTACATAACTGGAGCATTTTCCAATACATGCATATGAAGGAATAGGCTTGGGGACGCAGCCTGGATGTTGCAAGACGTGGATTACTGGTGTCATTTGGCACTCTTGTCCTGCAAATAAAATATAAAAATTTATGATATAGGTTTCGGCATCACGAGTATTATTCATCAGTAGTATTCAACATCAATATTTTTACGTTTTAGGGAACATAATATTATGATTTTCGTTAAATTCAAATTATAATGAATATTTTAGGTACCTGGTGGCAACTGAACTTCTTGTCCTTTTACTTCCTGCTTACCAAAGTAAGAAACCACTGCTATTATTACAAAAACAAAATACATTCTAAACATTTTAATTAAATTATCCTTGACTTCTGTACACGGTCCTTGGCACAGACCATGTGTGGACCACGGTGAAGGATTTCCGCTTATAAAGGACGAAATGCTATGATACTAAAATCAAAAGCTTGTATTTTCTACACAACATTAATATCGTTTTAGTAAACTTGTCTGAAACCACATGAAGTGATCACGCTGGGTGGCGACAGCTGGCGACGACGACGTCGCACCGCGCCATGATACAGCAAATTAATAGTCTTTGTAGGTTGTGCGTGGTATAAGCCTATGAAGTACTAGATGTAGCTGAAAGCTATAAGATAATATTATGTCTCATTTTAAATATTATATTATAAATTGTGTAGTAGTGTTTGGTGCATCTTAAGGGAGGACCGAACAAAATGGAAGTAATTGTAGGTCTTCCAGAATCTGATGGTAAGTAATCAATTTTTGACAGAAGATTTTCAAAAAATATCCTTGGTTGGAGAAATTTTTATATTTGCATGTACTTATAAGTTATAACACACATAATCACCTGCTATAAGAAGAAAAAAGCCCCCGGTATTGCTAGAGTCAATTCATTTTCTCACTTTTTGCCATCAGATTCTGGTAGACCTATAACAACCGGAGTAAGGGTCGAAATTTTCCAGGTGCGACTTTCAGTTTTATTGAAAACTACCTATTTTTTTAATTATGGGTCAATCATGTTGATGGAAAGCAACCACCGTCACCCATAAACACCGGCAACATCAGAATAGTTGCAAGGGCGTAGCCGGCTTTGTAAGAAATATTAATAATATGCTCTCTTCTTGAAAGTTTGTAGGTTTTATTGATAAGGATTCAGTAAATACTGCTGGCGACAGTTCATACTTCATTCCAGATTTAGCAGAAGACTTGTCTCAGAGAAGTCAGAGATCGTGGACTCGATTCCATTTATTATCAAGATTTTTATTGGTAAACGGGTACATAGGCTGCTATTTATGTATCCGGAACTGGCCACTTACAAGAACAATATTTAAAAAGTAATTACAACATTTGAAAATAGAACTCTTTGGTTGAAGAATACCTACATTTTGTTTCATGTGACTGTCAATTATTTTTCCATTGTGGCGTCATTTTGAAAATTGCGTGTCTTCATTTGCCATGGATTTAACGCGTGAACATTTTCGTGCAATGATTTACTACGATTTTCGGCGTGGGCTAAATCAACAACAGTGCTTTATTCAACTCACCGCAACTTTTGGAGATGAAGCACCATCAAAAACCACTGTTTATCACTGGTACAGTGAGTTTAATCGTGGGCGGTCTATGCTCACGGATGAAAATAAAGAAGGTCGCCCAAAAACAGCTGTTGTCCCACAAAATATAGATGCTGTGCGGGAACTAATAATGCGTGATCGTCATGTTACATATCGCGAGATAGAGGCGTCCTTAGGCATAAGTATGACGAGCATACATAAGATATTACACGAACATTTGGCTGTAAAAAAAATATGTTCGCGTTGGATTCCGCACAACTTGACAATCGATCAAAAACGGGCTCGTGTCGATTGGTGCAAAAAAATGATAAAAAAATACAACCGTGGTACGTCAAAAGCCGTTTATAATATCTACACAGGTGATGAATCTTGGATCTATGCATATGACCCCGAAACTAAACAACAGTCAACGGTGTGGGTGTTCCAAGATGAGCCGAAACCAACAAAAGTTACTCGTGCAAAAAGTACTTTGAAGCAAATGGTCGCCTGTTTTTTTGGAATTAATGGACATGTGGCTACAGTGCCATTAGAGAATCGTAAAACGGTTAATTCTGAATGGTATACGACCATTTGCTTACCAGAAGTCTTTGAAGAAATAAGAAAGGACAACCGACAACGCAGAATCATATTACATCACGACAATGCTAGCTGTCACACCTCAGCTGAAACAACTCAGTTTTTGGAGGGTCAAAAGATCGAATTGACTGGTCATCCGCCGTACAGCCCTGATTTGGCACCTAACGATTTCTTTTTATTTCCATACGCGAAGAACAAATTACGTGGTCAACGTTTTTCGAGCCGCGAAGAGGCTGTTGATGCGTTCAAAATGCACGTTTTGGAGATACCTCAATCAGAATGGAAAAAGTGCTATGAAAATTGGTTCCAGCGTATGCAAAAGTGTGTCGATCATCGCGGCGAATATTTTGAAAAGCAATAAAACCATATTAAATGATATATGTTTGTTTCTTTTTTTAATTCCGGATACATAAATAGCAGCCCTCGTAACTACCTACTTTATATGAGAGGGTTAATATCTATTTTTCAAGAAAAATACTTAGATGTTATTTTCAAATTTATCAAATCGTCACACAGAGACGGAAATATTGTATAGTTAGCACATAGTTTTACAAACTGTGCATCGTAACACTTTAGCATACTTAGAACTTTACCTACCTACTTGCATTTCGGACTGAGATTTCAGAATAGCTAATTCGTCGTGTGATTATTTATTTGTTCTACGAGTACTTACAATAAATGTATTTTGTACATACTCGTAGTAAATCAATCCCATTTTGTCAGGCGTTAATTTTCCTACTACGTTGTTTAAGTAAAAGATCTTCACCGAAACGGCTCGACCGATTTGTAGAAATTTTTGCAGGTGTATTCGACATAATATTATGTTTTAGAATGACATTTATTAGTTCTAGAGGTGAGCCACCTTATTTTTTCACATAGTAATTGTTGTGATTTCTCAAATTTGCAATAGGTATGAAATATATTATCATCTCTACGTAGAGCTTATAAAAGGTTTTCTCGCTGGATTCATCGCTATACAGGTTATAACAAAACTAAGTGATAAGTTGATAACTGATAAAATATGATAATACTAGATGTGTATGAATTGACTCCCTTGTAAAGGTTCACCGTGAAAGTAGCAGCGCTAAAAGAGCAATTTTTTGTGATTTATATGGGCAACCGCCCCAGCGTCCTGATCCATTTGCCCATACAAAAGTTGGAAAAAATTTACTCTTTCAGCGCTGCTACTTTTCATTGAGCTCTATACAGAAGACTTACGTAAGTACGTACGTAGGTACAGTCGTACACCCGTATTGTCACATGTTTTGTTACACCCGGTATAGTAGCTATATAAAAAGAGGTATTTTGTTTTTCCCTACGTAGGTATAATACTAAATTTATACCTATTTTTAAACTATTCAACGACTTACCTATGATGCGGTTTTGTATAACAAAAAAGTCATACTTACTATTCAAAAATTGGTTGAAAGGCGATTTGAAAAGGAGGATGAAAGTTTTTAATAATAATAATATAATATTAATAGTTTGTATGAATGTGCTTAAAATTAAATTTTTAAAGAGCTAGACTTATTTTTGGACTATTGTTTTGAAATAAATACATAAGACATTAAAATTTTCACAAAACGTTAAAGGGGTAAAAAGTAGGGCATGAAAGTTTATTTAGCGATTTTTCCGCCGTCTGTGAACCGCTTTTCAAAAAACTTAATTGATGTAGTGTTTGTTTCAAAATCAAGCTTTTCAATATTTTAAAGACACGTTCACAATTCACATGGGCGATGCCACGCGGGTCAGCTAGTAACAAATCAATAACATAAAGCTACGCCATAATATTGTAGTTGGCTTTACTTGAGTCAGTACGTAAAATTATTTTAGTATTATGAACGGATAGATAATAGGAACGCTCGTATTTTGTACATAATATACTTAATCTTATTTCAAACATTTTAGATTTTAAGGATAAAAAACAAAAATACATTTCTTGTAATAATTTATTATCAAGTTATGAAAATCACAATGTTACCAAAACTTTAAACATTTCAGGAAATTCATTAAAAATTCAAGTCATTTAGTCGTTAAAATCGAATCATCAATATTTTTCACCGGCTGTAGTCTCCACATTTGTGGCACTTGCAATCTACAGGTTCCCTTATACGAATTTCCATGGTGGCTCGCTCTTCATCTTCTAGTCTTAATCCGTCTGTATTATAGCAGTGTGTCAGTGTGATATATCTATCTTTTAACTGCTTTTCTCGGCAGCAGTAGCATTCCTGAAAATATAATCCGTATTAGAAAAATAAAATTACGTAGGTAGGTACCATAGACCAATTATTGGTCTATGATGGTACCTTCTTAGTATAGACTTTGTCGAGTAAAGTTATTCATCTATCTTGTTATTTCGTACTAATGAGATCAATAATTATTAATTAATTATTAAAGGTTAAGTCACTAATTTCGATTCTCGAGTATATTTAAAGTTCTCTACTAGATTACCTACTAACTTTTAAAAATCCTGTAGCTGTTACAACAGATGGTTGGATTTGACTTTTACAGGCACCTTCGCACTTATTAACGCTTATATCGCCACTACATGATCTGACTATGCTTCCCATATCGTCGTATTCATCTAAAAATAAAATATTTTAATGTAAGTATTAACGAAGCTTTTTATGTGTAATAAGTATTAATTAAAAAAACTAAAAACGCGCTTTTTATAAGGGTTACAAACAAACATAAAAACATACAAATTGAAAAATTGAATAATTATATCAAATTAGTGTATTGTCATCGGTCCTCGATAAATCTACAAAGTTTGAACGAAATCTGGCCGTTTAAAGTGGGTCAAAATCGCGCCCAAAGAAGTCGGTTACAAACATGTTACAAACAATTAATATACAGGTGAAGCTAATAAAAAGCATATAAAAAATAGCTATGTATAAAGACTATAAACACAATAAGTATAAAATATGTTAATTATTTTACATATTTATTCAAAATGTATCAATATTTTTATCGTATAAACTACAAAGACTATTTTTTAACCTTTGGTAATATGGATTTCTGATGGTAAAGTTTCACAATAATTGTCCTCAGCGTAGCATTGTATTAAATAAATAAATAATGCTAAGGCGAATAATACAATACGTCTCGAACGAAAGACCATTTTATAAAATAGTGCTTCCTGGTCAATATACTGAAAGGAACTAAGGTTGCTCGTACAATTTTCTCCTTATATATGATTTTATTTTCAGCTTTAATATAACAGAAACATGCTACCCAGCGCAACCCCACTGCGCTTACATGCAGCTGTAAAGTGTAATGCCTTGTTAGCACAAATAAACTGTAGGAAAATGGAAAAAACTTTTAATGTTTTAACTTACATTTTAGTATTTTTATTATCTATAAAATAGATTTAAGTATGAATTTCATTTAGATTGGTCTTTATAATAAATCAAGAACTTAGGTCTTTTTTTTTTTCCCGGAGGGGGAAATGCATTACGCATACCACCCAGGCGCAGGGGGCGACCCGAGCGGTGATGTGGGACTCCCGTGGCTAATAAGACCACGGTATACCCACTAAAACCCATCTTCCGCCACGCCGCCTTTTGACGGGGCCACGGGAACGATACACACATCCGCGACCCCGCCAGCGGTCCGAAGACTCCACGATGGGCGCACAACACGTGCGCCCTCCTCCTCGGCCCCCACCAGGGCTGTAGCAGACGCCCCCCGAGTCTGCTACTTGGAGGCCATGTGGCAGATCAGGTCTGTGGCTCTGCCACCGACCACACCTCGGCCGCAGAGGATAGGGCAAGCGGCGCACCGCAATACCTACTTGCCTCTTCCTCTACGGCCCCACCAATGCCGTTCAAACGGAACGGCCAGCTCGCAGGGGGGGGTAGGGAAAGTGGCAACCTACCACAATGCCTCTCCCCCCCGCGATCCGTCCTCGGCCGCAGAGTATAGGGCAAGCGGCGCACCGTAACACCTACTTGCCTCGTCCTCTGCGGCCCCACCCCGGTGCGCATCCGCAGCGGACTCCTCCAGTCCGCTGGGAGCGCCCTCCTCGGGCCAGGCGGCGACACCGGCCGGCCCTGGTTGCCTCTTCGCTTCACCGCGGTTGTCCAAGCCGCGGTTACTAGAGCCCCACCGCCACGACAAGGCGAGCAACCATCGGGGGGAAGAACTTAGGTCTAGTGCAGCTTTGGCTATTTACAATTTATTAAGTACTGGAAGTTGATGAGTGAATTTATAAGGCGGATACGATATGGGGTTGGCATGCCTTATTGGCAAAAACCCCGATTAAAAACTAGATTAAAAAAAGAAAAAAAAACGTGAATCTATATTACATTTTATATCGATGGACAATGGTCGACGGAATCATAGCTATAGAAGATGTTTTTTTAGGGTTCCGTACCCAAAGGGTAAAAACGGGACCCTATTACTAAGACTTCGTTGTCTGTCCGTCTGTCTGTCTGTCTCCAGGCTGTAACTCAAGAACGGTAATAGCTAGAGAGTTGAAATTTTCACAGATTATGTATATCTGTTGCCGCTATAACAACCAATAGGTACTAAAAACAAAATAAAATTAATATTTAAGGGGGCTCCCATACGACAAACATAATATTTTTTGCCTTTTTTGCTCTATATCAATAACGGCAACAGGTAGACACTTCAAATTTTCACAAAATTCTCAATTATGTGTGTACATTAATATTTAAAAATAATATTAAAATAAAATAAAAATTAAGGGGGGCTCCCATACAAAAAACACAATTTTTGGCCTAATTTTGCTCTATAATAGTACGGAACCCTTCGTGCGCGAGTCCGACTCACACTTAGCCGATTATCTTACTTTAATTTTCAGAAGAGATAAGAATTTATCTATTTACTAACTTTTTTTATAATAATATATTATTATATTAATAATTATGCTAGATGACGCCCGCAACTCCGTTGCGCTAAAACTCGTTTATCGCGCTTGAACCGTACATTTTTCCGGGACAAAAAGTACCTACCCTATGTCCTTTCCCGGGACTCAAATATCTCCATGCCTCAGCAAAATTGGTTCAGCGGTTTGGGCGTGAAGAGGTAACAGACAGACAGACAGACACACTTTCGCATTTATAATATTAGTAAGTAAGTATGGACTATAATAATAATAATAATAATAATATTAATCTATCTTCTTATATAATAATAATAATATCTATAGACGCTTCACACCACGTCAGTCTTTCCCCGTGCTAAGTACCTAAAGGACTTGTGTTACAGGTACCAGACAACGGAAACATATTTAATACTTTTATACTATACATATATTTAAGATTTTTATTATATCATACACATATTTAATACACATCCAGACCCGGGAACATTGAAAATTTTTGTTCCGTCGGCGGGATTCGAACCCGCGACCCCCGGCTTGAGCTACCGACGCGCTCACCACTGAGCCACAGAGGTCGTCATACCTTAGCAGCTGAAAAGTGCGTCAAGCGCCGCCGACCGCAGCCGCGACCGCCACCGCAGGCCGCGTCTGTTTGGGAGACGCCTTACTGAATCGATCGACTTGACTTTCTGACCGTAATGACTTTTACTTAGACTTAGACTAGACTTTAGACCTGACAATCCTACTTCCTACTAATATTATAAAGGCGAAAGTATGTGAGTTTGTGAGTTTGTGCGTTTGTGAGTTTGTGAGTTTGTGAGTTTGTATGTTTGTTACTTCTTCACGCTTAAACGGCTGAAGCGATTTCGACAAAATTTTACATGGAGGTAGCTGACATCCTGGATTAACACATAGGCTACTTTTTTAACTGACTTTCAAAATGGAGGATATGTTATTTTCGTTTTTATTATTTTTTTATGTTCAACGATAACTCCGCTGTTTGTAAACCGATTTCGACAAAATTTTACAAGCTTACATCCGACTTCCGGTATGGAGGAGGTGTTTTGTTCATTTTTTAAATTTTTTATGTTCAGCGATTACTCTGCCGTTTCTGAATCGATATTCAAAATCTTTGAGCTGTCAGTGACAGCGACAGATACCATAAAATATATTTGATTAGGTTATTAGATATTTAAAAGAAGAAGAAGAAGATTAGGTTATTAGGCTTTCGTCCCGTCTTCTACTTTTCACAATCGACAAAATATTAATTTATCATCAAAAGTCACATCTGAACATTAAATATTTTTTTTATCTCTTTCGTTTTGGAAATCGGTTAAAAAAATAAATAGCATCAGAGCATAAACAACTTCCATCTCTTATTCATCAAAATTGTTGTTTCCGACGATCAAACTCAATTCATTTTGTCTATAAACCAATAGCTATTTACCGAATTAAACACAATTTAGTTTAGCTGATAAATCGCGGGTAACACCGCGGGGCACAGCTAGTATAGAATAACTATGCTGAAAATGGGTTGTTTTCTTTTTTTAATCTCCACCAGATAGCGCGACGATAGACACTTCTAGATTTTCTATTGGTTCCCTACCGATCTGAAATTATCTGCAGGTTGGCACTACTGACTACATATGGGTTGTGTTTCCAAAAAATATCAGTGTACTGCCAAGTGTGACATAAATCAAAATATCTTAAACCTAGCTTTCATTAGCATAATATTAACATAAAACTGTATGTATTTATACATTTCCATATATTACTATGTTTTTTTGCTTCGTCTCTCTAGTTTAAATTTCACGAAGAGCATACGCCTAAGCGATCATTGGCCTAAGCGATTAGGCCAGTATACTGGTAACGGCTTAGGAACACGCTAACATTATTGAATACTTGTCAAACTGAAAACTGACAACTGAAAGAGTTTTGGCGGGCATGTCATTTTCAAACTTCTTCTTCTTGTTATTATTGGTGTGGTTTTTATTATTTTTTCCCAAATTGTGTTATTAGGGTTTTTGATGTTCATTATTGGTAAAATATCAGCCATTAAATATCCGTTATCTTGCAGAAGTGCAGGCAAAGTTGTTGTCAAAACCTAAATGTATAATTCCTGTGACATTTGGTGTGAATATCGGTAAATAGGGCTATTTCTTCCGTGAGTTATAATTAAAACATCGTTATAATAACTGTATTATCCTATTCATTGGAATATTATTGCGTCTTTATCAAATTGAAATGTATCAAGTTTTACATTCTTTTGCCCAGTTTTGTAGCAATTATTGATGGTATTACCTGGTATTACCGATAGTTGTCTACCCATACGCCATCTAGTTATTAAAATGGAAACTGTTTGACAATCAAATTAAAAAAATAAGAAAACGCCTCATTGTATTATAAAATATTGTTTTCCCGCTATAATATTATATAGTATAGGGACCGTGCAGAGCGACGACACTGCCACAAGTGGCGAATAGCCGAAACTTTTACTAAAATTTTACTGTCAAGCCCTAGTGAAGCTACGGAAAATTAGAAGATTTCTTAAGAAATTCTGAGTATTTTCAAGAATTGAAATGTATTGTTGTATTCCCGGATGATGTATTAGAACAAGAAATATAAAGGCAAATCGAACGATGTAAAATTTTACTATTTTTCTGTCAAAATATTCAAATAGCTTTGCTTATTGAAAAACGAAAGAAATGGATAAAAGGCGGTAAAAATATACGTAAGTATTTAAAAAGTTCCATGAGTGTTATGTGTAGACAAGTAAAAACACTAAATTTTGTAGATTATAACCGTAAATTCATTTTTTATGAACACTATGAACATAACCTATAACCATTGCTTTCTTTCAGTAAACATCCAAACTGGCTTCCATCTTAATTGATATACATACATAGGCACCGCTCATTTAATTGGCATAAAGTTGCATCAAAAGGAAGGATAACTTAGAGAAGTCCTGCCAGGAATTCAACACTGAGGATAGTATTGAACTTGAACCATTTTGTCAAAGTGTTGGTTCTCAAAAGGATGATTCTTGAAGTAAGAAAAAGATTAGTAGTGCAGTCTTTGTGTGTTATTTAAAGAATACATACCTAAATGGTGTTTACACTTATGAGATCCAGACTGAAATTAGTTAAAAATAGTGACAGACAAAAGTTGTGAAGATGGTATCGATCGAATCGCAGAAGGTTGAAATAAAAGCATTTATTTTAGTGAACTTGTTTTATTTTATTAACCACAAGCATTTTTAGTAATTAATAATATAAGAGTTTTTTCATAGCTTCATTATTTTATTGCAATATTTATAAAGTTTTTACTTTCTATGCTGATGGATGCTATTAATTACTTTTTCAGATTTTTTCTTAGTTAACTAGATAAGCTTTATACATTTTTATTCACTCTTCCATTCTTTGTTTACGGGTAGAAAGTAGAAACCCTTAATATTATATTTAATATTATAAAAATATACTTAATATTATAAATGCGAAAGTGTGTCTGTCTGTTAGCACTTCACGCCCAAACCGGTAAACCAATTTTGCTGAAATTTGGTATGGATTTACTTTGAGCCCCGGGAAAGTACATAGGATACTTTTTATCCCGGGAAAATGTACGGTTCTCGCGCGATAAATGATTTTTGGCGCAACGGAGTTGCGGGCGTTATCTAGTCTTTAACTTTAATATTTCGATCGCGGATTCTTGGAAATCTGTCGTTGTTCTCGCGGCCGCATGTGGCCACTTGAGAGTGTAAGTATTATATCATTTTATAGTGTAAAACATAAAAAAACACTCATAAACTAGCCAGGGTCAAGAAGAATGCGAAGTCAAAGTCACTCACAAGTTACGTCTTTTACTCGCATCGTGGCGCTGCTGTCGAATTACGACGCCCTCTATAGTTTCTGCACGGTCCCTATATACTCGACACTGGCCATGGTTAAAGCCGAAGTGCCATTATTTAAAAAAAAAAGAAAAAAATCTGAAGTGACAGTTCTTTTCTGTAGAGTTTTGTCGGGAATGTGAAAGTGTGATGTTGTGATTTTGTATTATTTTCCTAAAATTGTGTTAAGTTGGGTTTTTAATGTGCAATATTGGTAGAATATTAACCATTAGATATTCGTTATCGTGCACAAGTGTGGGAAAGTGATGCATTATCCAGAAACGTGCTATTTTGTGTTCCCTCCAAAACTCCATCAAAAGTTTCAGTAAAGCGTCTACCACTTTACTGAATCAACCGACTTGACTTTCTGACTGTAATGACTTTTACTTAGACTTTGACTAGACTTTAGACCTGACGAAATAGAATAACGATGCTGAAAATTATATTATAAAATATTGTTTTCCCGCCATAATATTATATACTCGACACTGGCCATGGTTAAAGCCGAAGTGCCATTATAAGAAAAAAAAAAAAAAAAAAAAAAAGTTCTTTTCTGTCACTGACACTTGTCAATTGTCATTTGTCAAACGATTTCGAGCGGGCTGCGGTTGGCGATCGGCCGCGTTTTCAATTTCATGAGAAAATACAGTGAAAATCAAATAAATTAATGATGAACTTCGACGAGAATATGCTATTAACGTTAATATTGGTATTCTCATGGCTGGAATACATATGGGAACTTTATCTATCTATACGACAGGTATTTACATTCAGTAATAATTGTTGTGACGTGTTGTTTTACTTCAGTTTGATAATATGGTTTGATAAATTGTATTTGGATCAAAATGGTTTTGTTCTGCCTTTAACTTTAATTTCCGATTATGAGAAATG
This sequence comes from Plebejus argus, assembly GCA_905404155.3. Taxonomy (NCBI): domain Eukaryota; kingdom Metazoa; phylum Arthropoda; class Insecta; order Lepidoptera; family Lycaenidae; genus Plebejus; species Plebejus argus. Next base: position 8,188,486 of record FR989941.1, on the reverse strand, counting down.
AATCTTTTTTCAATTAACTTTGCATCAACCAGTTGTTGCAAATGTTAAATTAAATACATAATCATTTATGTTTCGTGTTTCTTATTAATAATTTTATTATTTTTCTTATTTCAGTTAAATATTTACAAAACAAACAACACCATTCCCGATGACTTGAAAGAAATGCTAAATGAAGAGTCGTTTAAAAAGGCAAGATTATATGGGATTGATAAATCACAGTTCAAAATAGTAAAGGAGTTCTACAGCATAAGTTTGACATCAATAATACTTTATAACAGATGGGTTTCTGCAGCATGGATCAAGTCAGAAGAAATAGCGGCCATTTTTAATATATCACCCTCACAGGAGATCCTTATCAGTTGTGTGTTCATGACTTTGGTCACACTCTTCAACATGGTTGTAAATATGCCATTCACCATCTATGGCACATTTGTGCTCGAGGAGAAGCATGGATTCAACAAGCAAACAATAGGATTCTTTATCAAAGACCAACTTAAGTCATTAGCTTTAAATCTAGTCATAACTTTGCCAATAGTGTCTATTGCAATTTACATTATAATGCTAGGTGGCAACATGTTTGTTGTCTGGTTGTGGCTTTTCACAACTGTAGCGACGCTGTTGCTATTAACTATTTACCCATCAGTTATTGCTCCATTGTTTGATAAATTTGTCCCACTGCCGGAAGGTTCACTTAGAAAAGGTATTGAGAATTTGGCATCAAAGCTCAATTTTTCACTTTCTCAAATATACATCGTAGAAGGTTCAAAGAGATCAGCACACAGCAATGCATATTTCAGTGGCTTGTTTGGTGCAAAGAGAATTGTACTGTTTGATACATTACTTGAAAAATATGATGAAACTAAGAAAGTGACCACTGGATGTACTGAAAGTGAAATCTTGGGTGTGTTGGCGCATGAACTTGGTCACTGGAAGTGCAGCCACATTTACAAGTCAATTGCATTGACAGAAGTTAACTTGCTGCTCCTATTCTCTGCCTTTGGATTTCTTTTTAAGTACTCCTTATTGTATACTACATTAGGTTTCCCATCTGGCCAGGAACCAGTTATCATTGGTTTGATTGTAGTGTTACAGTTGATTCTTGCTCCATACAATTCCTTATTATCATTCTTTGCTACTGCATTATCCAGGAAATTTGAATTTGAAGCTGATAACTTTGCTGTTGGCTTGGATTATCCCCAGGAATTGAGATCAGCTCTTATTAAGCTAGGCAAAGATAATTTGGACTACCCAATTTATGATAAATTATATTCTGCTTGGTATCATTCACATCCTACACTCTTGCATAGAATTGAAAATATTAAAAACCAAATCTCAAATGAGAAGAGAGACTAAATTTATAAGTTATGTTTAATATTATATTGTGTATTGTTTTCATAACATACTGTGTAATGTGTTAAAATAATAGTTCATGCAGAATGAAATAATACAACACAACAAATATTTTTGTATATTAAACTGGAATATTTTATAACTTGTGTGCATCAGAACCATCCTGCAGACAGTGCTCAACAATCTTTGTTTTTCTATGGAAACAGATGATTTTCAAATGTTTTGCTGAGCATTATATTATTGAAAAGATGGCTGCACAGCTGTTATTATCTATTATAGTTTATAATACATGCATTTATATTGAATGAATAATAATTTAAAGGCAGTGAACTCTGCACAAATAATATTGTTTTATAATCTTTTGATTAATGTAAAATAATATGACTTGTACTTTATGTGCAAGTTTATTAATACCTCAATCGTGGGAATCGCAGAAACAATAGATTTTCAATTGTTATGCAACAGTCGGGTGCCACTTGGGGATTGATGGATTAATTGAACTATTATAGGAACATTAAATTTTTTAAAATTATATCTAAAATACAGCCTAGGAGTGCTAGTTTATTTTTATACAGATTAATGTAAATATTTTGAAATGTGTAATGCAACATTTTTATGTTAAATATGTTTGTTTTGTTATTTGTAAACTACCAAAATACCAACCTATAAGTTACCTTTTTTGTAATAATTTCTAAAATAATGTTACGAAGTACTAAACCAAGTAAATATAGTTCTTATGGTTAATAAAATGTGGCATTTATTTGGGAAATTATGATTATTTATTTCACATTAATTTTGCGTCCTCAAGTCAACCGTAGGATCAGTATTTTTACGAACACCAGGTTTCATCAACATTATTAAAATTGAGTTGACCGAGCTCCGTAACAATCTTTCCTATAACAGCTGTTCCATGCTTATGGTGAAGCATATTATTAAAACAATATGAAGGGGTATAAGAATTCGCATTTTTATTTAGTATCACCATGGGCCACAAAATAAATTAATAACAAGTCAAGGAAGAGTCTAGAGCAGCCTTTCCCAAAATGGGCGATAACGCCCTATTGTGGGCGCTTAAATGAATAAAAGCGGCCAAGTGCGAGTTAGACTCGCCCATGAAGTCCAACCCTTCGAGATGCAGCAGCAATAAGGTTTATTTTTATGAAATTAAAAGGTTTTTGATTTATTTTTATATTTCAGTCGATTTCATGAAATTTAGATTAAGGTTTTGCAATTAGGTCGGTAGTACTTAGTGGTTAAAATAATATGGTTTTATGAAAGTAGGTGAAACAATGGGGGCCGGGCGGTAAAAATATTTTTTCTCAAAGTTGACAGTAGACAAAATGTTTGGGAGCCTCTGGTCTAGACTCTGCCTATAATTATAGTCGACCTTAGTTCTCTAAACTCTAGACTAAAGTCGACTATAATCACAGAATATATATTATTAGTAGTGCTATAACTTAGGTATATCTACCTCGGGGCTCCGGGCAGGGATGGGAACCTGTCCGGCTTAGCTAGTCCCGGCGCCGAGGGGAACGCTTTAGTTTGCCTAAGCGTTCCCTAACTTTGGTGGAAGTCCGGTCCCTATTGAGGTAGACCGGCCGGTCGTGGAGGGGGTCATGTGTTAGATAGATCCAGGACATACCTCCGTATACGGCTGAAGGCGAACCGCAGGTGGTTTTAGTGGGTAGGAGTCCCACATATCCCCGGGGTGCTTCAGCTTATCTGAGGCACATCCCCGACCCGGGGAACCCATGACGGGTTTCCCCTGCGCATCAAAAAAAAAAAAGGTATATCTACCTGCCCCTGGCCTTGGTATGCTATGCTTTGATGCAAATATTATAATTCTGAAGTCAGCTCGACAATAAAATATGAAGGCTGACGGCTGTATTACATTATAGATCCCCAATATTATATAAAACCTTGTAAGATTTGATCTTGATAATAGTATACTCAGTAAAGGGAAACGGAATGGCCGGACATTGGACCAGCAAGCAGCATTGAAAATCGCGGGAATCGGGATGGATCATGGATGATGGAAGACCGAAGACCAAAGGGGTCTATTGTTAATGGTACCTAAATAGTTCAAAATTAATTTAAACTAGCAACACTGTTTCCTACTTCCATTTTCTGCGAGTTTTCTCATTTCTGTCAAAAAAATTGATTGACGTTTTTAGTTTTTGGTACCTAGGTGAAGGTTCACAAATGACGATTTTAATTATTGTATGTTGATTATTTATAAATTAAACTGTTTTATTTGTTTGATATTAGTTTTTGCTGAATGTGTATATTTGGAAGCTAACAAGTATGCCTTTGGCAAACGCCGTCGACCCATGGCGAATGCAAAATGTTGGAGATGTCACGGTATGTTTGTAAAATATTCTGTTTGTTTTCCTGGATATTACTCATCTTTGCATTACCACGTAATATTTAAACAGATCTGGTTTCCCTAATCGTGTAAAATCAAAGTAGGTATATAAATCTATGCTGATTAATCTGGTTAACGTAGTTTTATCTGAACAATACCTAGTCAATTATCTTTTAATTAATCTGTATGTCGTTACGACGACCGTAAAATATTAGTTATTTGTGACCACTCGCTGCTACATTTACCTCTCAATTTATGGGCTATTGTAATAGTTATTTCTACAAGTTTCATTGGTTGATAATTAATTAATACTTATTTACAGCGTGGTGCGGGAATACAGGCTACAAACAGTCTTCCAATGGTCGTTGAAAACTTAGCAGAATCTAGGCAGACCTCTACGACCGAAAGCCTAGAATCATGTACATCAAATGACAGCTTTGAGAGAGAGGTTGAACTGCAAGAGGTCGTTAAGGAGGGCCATGAGAAAGCTGATCCATCCCAGTTTGAGCTACTCAAAGTACTCGGAGAAGGGTCATTTGGAAAAGTATTCCTGGTCAGAAAAGTGAGTGGCTTAGATGCCGGAACACTCTATGCAATGAAGGTATGCAATTTCTTGGAATATTGAAAATTGCTTGGACTGTAAAAAAAATTACTTTATTGTTTATGAAAAAAAAAATTGTATTATTGTAAACACTATATCAATTGATTTGAATTGCAATTATTTCAAGATAAAAACTCAATTTTGTCCCCAAACAAAATGAAAATATTTAAAACATACTGTACTTATATTTTAACTAGATGATGCCCGCAACTATGTTGCGCCAAAATTCGTTGATCGTGCGGGAACCGTACATTTTTCCGGAATAAAAAGTAACATGTCCTTTCCCGGGACTCAAAGTATGTCCATGCCAAATTTTAGCAAAATCGGTACAGCGGTTTGAGTGTGAAGAGGTAACAGACAGACAGACACACTTTCGCATTTATAATATTAGTATGGATTTTAGGTACTTAAAAAAGCTACATTAAAAGTAAGAGACAGAGAACGTACAAAGATGGAGAGAAATATTTTGGTTGAAATGGGTCATCCGTTCATTGTGAAGTTACACTATGCATTTCAAACAGCTGGCAAACTGTATTTAATATTGGACTTTCTACGTGGTGGTGACTTGTTTTCACGTTTGAGTAAAGAGGTAAGAATTTGTACTATAGTTTATCTCCACTACTATTGTAAAGAGGGACTATTTGTATTTTTATATTGAGATGCTGTATTATCACAGTTGCAGTAGTGTAGAACATCAATGCAAAATGTTTGTAATGAATCACATGGGTTATTTATAAACATTTTCTAACAATTTCATGCTGAAAACACTGTTGTAATAATTCAGTTTGTAGCAAGTATGCAATTTTGTTCACAAATGAGTTTGATTCACAAAAATATTTGACTTATAGGTAATGTTCACGGAGGAAGATGTGAAGTTTTATTTAGCCGAATTAGCGTTAGCTTTAGAGCATGTGCACAAATTGGGAATCATATACAGGGATTTAAAGCCGGAGAATATATTGTTAGATGCCGACGGTCATATAGCACTCACTGACTTTGGACTGTCCAAGCTTCCACCCAGTAGTGATAAAGCTTATAGTTTTTGTGGCACCGTGGAGTACATGGCACCAGAAGTGGTCAACAGGAAAGGACACACGATGGCCGCTGATTGGTGGTCATTTGGAGTTCTGATGGTGAGAAATATATTTTTATATTTTCTTATATTGCGAGCATTAAAACTCCCCTGGATAAGTTTTTATAGGATTAGGTTTCAAAGGTTATAATATAAGGCACCAAATATAATTTAAAAATTCATTATGTATCAAATAATCGTAGAAATTAGTACAAATATGTACATGTTTTTTATCTCTAATAGTCTCAATATTTATTTCAGTTTGAGATGCTAACAGGCAACCTTCCATTTCATGGTTCAACCAGACATGAGACCATGACTCAAATATTGAAGGCTAAGCTTGGTATGCCCTCGAATTTGAGTGAAGAAGCTCAATCATTGCTGCGCGCGCTCTTTAAAAGAAATCCACAGAACAGGTAAATGGAATTATTGATTTGTTATTAATATTATATATTGTGTATAGATGACAATATGTTGCATAGCAAGAGGGGGCAAATTCAAAATATCACATTGGTCTTAATGACAAAGATATTTTTTTAGGGATCCGTAGTCAACAAGGAACCCTTATATTTTCGGTCCGTCCGTCCGTCTGTCCGTCTGTCCGTCCGCGGTTTTGCTCGGAGACTATAGGACCTACAAAGCTGTAATTTGGCATGAATATACATATTAATAATGCCGACAAAATGGTACATAAAACATTTAAAAAATATTTTTTTATGGTACCTCCCCTACACATCAAGCGGGGTTGAATTTTTTTTTTCGCGCCCACCCCATCGTGTGGGGTGTCGTTGGATAGGTTTTTTAAAAATATTATGAGTATTCATAGATCATTTTCCGGTTTAGGGATCCATTTGTGAAATATTAAGTTTTAAAGTGGAAAAAATCGTTAGAGTCCAGTGTCCCCCCCTTCTACCAGCTAAACGGTTGCTTCTGGAAATGTGAAAAAATTCACGGGAGTAGGAAATATGCTGAATTTAAAAGGAAAACTATCACGGCTAAGTTGACTTCATAAGTTATTGAGTAATAGTCGATCAACTAAAAAAAATGTATTCGGCGAAGTATAAAGGAACTTGTCGTTCAAATTCCTTTGAGATGATGTTGTTAGTAGTGTAAAACATGTTATAAATGCACAATCATTGACCATACAGAAATTTTCAAAAACTAGCGGTGCTACGGAACCCTACATTGCGCGTGGCCCGACACGCATTTGGCCGGTTTTTATGAGAATAACTCTTGTCATACTGCAATGTTTTGATTTTTTGTAATAAGTACACTATTTTGTTTCAGACTTGGGGCTGGCCCCAATGGTATCGAAGATATAAAGAAGCATGAATTCTTCAGCAATATAGAATGGGATGCTTTACTTAAGAAAGAGGTATGTTATAAACTATAATCTTTATTTTATTGAAAGCATTATTAGTGATTACTGAAAACATTTTTGGTGCAAGTAAGCTCGCTTTTGTACGTCTTAACAACCTTATCAATCCATATCCATACTAATATTATAAATGCAAAGTGTGTTTGCCTGTCTGTCTGCTATTTTGTCACGCTTAAACCGTCGAACCGTTTTTGATGAAATTCGGTATGTAGATACTTGAGAGGTTGTAAAACGAATTTCGGTGCGGAGTTGTAAACTATAAAGTGTTATCTAAACTGTAACACTAAGGCCCACTTGCGCCAATCTGGGTTAAAGTTAACTCTGAGTTAAACATCATGTCATCTCTATCACTGACTTGGTGAGTGACAGATATGACATGATGTTTAACTCAGAGTTAACTTTAACCCAGATTGGCGCAAGTGGGCCTATATTTATTTTTAGTTTGTACACTATAATAATTAATTAATTATTATAGCTTCCATAAAGCTGATTGCTGATAGCAAAAAAGGAAAAAAAACTGTAATACTATAATGCTACTGCTCCACCTGCGTTAGCGTTAACTTTATGCCAAACTTCGCGCGTCGCTTAATGCATTAACATTGCGCGTTGGCTACATTTAGGCATTAACGCTCCAAAAATTTTGGCATTAACATTCCAAAGGTATGGTTCTAATTATTGATGCAATTCTAAAAATTCCAACGATTTCTCATTGGACCATTCCATTGTGGTATATCTTTCGCGCCAAAATAAAGCAAACACGTCGTTCCTCTACGCATGCGTTGTGCGAAATGAGCTGGCATTTAATGCCCTTTCGGCTCAGCGCGAGAATTCCCTTTGATGTGTTCAAAAACCGACACCCGAGTTATCGCTTAGCGTTTAATGGCATTAGTAGTGACGCTAGTACGTTAAAACGTTATAACGTTGGCTACATTTGCGTACCATCCTGATTAACGTGCTAATTAACGCCTATACACGCCGATGGAGCAGGGGCTTAATAATATAATTCCTCCAAAATTAATAATGCGCATGCAAATCTTCGCAAATTGTCGTGGTGTCACGGAAACACCCGAAACTATGAAAAATGAGAGCTCCAAATAATGCTTTTGCATTTTGCACCTTTTTCGAAAGAAATAGAAGTAAATATCAAATTATGAATTGTCTCTATTTTAGCGCATGCGCCTTTTAATGCGCATGTCATGCCATGGCAACGCCACCAAAAAGTTGCTTATTATACAGTTGGCGTAACCATGGGATGACATGATTTGGACATGCGCAATAAGAGGTTTTTTCCGACGCTCGGGAAAAACGACCGTTGCCGAACAATGACGAAAATTCCTATGCGCATTATCACTTTTGGAGCACTGTACAGGGAAACTACGACTCGAGAAACTCTGACGGATCTTGGTCAGAGAACACCATTATTATCGGACGGATATAAAGTGTTCCGGGTGTAACGAGTATAAGTAGCCTGCCCTTTGCCTTGGTACAGTGCACATAGTTTAGTTTTGAATAAAAGGTAATAAATCGAAGTGTCTTAGTAACAGTGATTTAATTAGAGTTATCGAAGCCCAAATATAGATATATAAATATCAACAAAAATCATACAGTCCACAATATTGTCCTGAACTCGTACGATAATATTGTGCTTACACAGATAGTGCCGCCGTTCCGTCCGGCGGTGTCTCGCGCGGACGACGCGTTCTACTTCGACTCGGAGTTCACGTGCCGCACGCCGCGTGACTCGCCCGGCGTGCCGGCCTCCGCGAACGCCCACGAGCTCTTCAGGTAATGATTAACTTTCATACGCTAGTTTGAACGAAGTTCCTTATGGCGCGTTCGGCGTTGCGAAAGGAGGCTAGACTGAATGACACTTGACCTCGACTTTTTTATTAGTACCTGCATAGTAGGGGCAGAGGGCGTTGATAGTATTCCTGTGCGTCAACTAGATGGCGTTTTTGAGACACTTGACCTCGACACTTTTTTATTAGTACCTTCATAATAGGGGCAGAGGGCGTTGATAGTATTCCTGTGCGTCAACTAGATGGCGTTTTTGAGACACTTGACCTCGACACTTTTTTTATTAGTACCTGCATAGTAAGGGCAGAAGGCGTTGTTAGCATTCCTGGGCGTGAATAGATGGTGCAAAAGCACCATTCGTTCCAAAAAAAATTTTGGAACGAATTTTTTATATAATTTTATAACTTCCATCCGGGTGTCCCTTGACACCTCTCAAGTTTTTTATTGGTAAACTGTACTATTTTTTTTCTTATTGATAAAAAAACTCAAAATAGAAACATCGGTGTAAGAATGACTCTGATATCTTAAAAACTCTCCAAGATATAACAATTTAAAAATCACACAAAATAAACCTTCCCAAAACGCTCCATACAAAATGATAGCGGGCTATGACGTCACTGCCCACTGACCGATAGCTTGCAACGATAGCATAGTAAAAGGAGATAGCATCGCGGGAGAACATTGTTCGAAAGCTATGTTAAATATTGCGTTTATATGATAGTGATTAGTGGTGTCATAAGAAAAGTTGTTATAAATTGCATAACTTATCGAATAGTATACAAATATTTAGAAATTTAAAAAAATCGACTTGACTATACTTTTAAAGCTCATAATAAAAAAAAAGTTATAAAGCTGTACAAATGCTTATTTTTTACCATTACATCTTTATTTTATTTAAAAAAAACTTCATAAAGATTTTGACGAAAGCCCATAATATCCGATTTTCTTTATTCGACTCAACCTTAATCCTCAAAAATTATGTCATTTGTTTAAACTTTAAAAACTTTAAAAAAGAAACGAGTAGTCGTGGGTCCTAAAGTAAGAATGTTGCTTGAATGCTTCTAACTTCTAAGTCCTGATCACGTTCTCTTTACTTACAATAATTTTTCGCCCAAAACATTAATTATAAAAAGTTATTGTAAAAATGAAATATATAATATATATTATATTTCTGTTCACAGAGGTTTCAGTTTTGTTGCGCCATGTCTTCTTAACGATGAGGGTGACAAAACTCTCACTAGTCAAACCCAAAACCACACGGCGCAACCCAAAACGTCTACGGAGGACTTTTGGGCCGGCTTCGTCAACAGAAACAATTTCTTTGATGAGTACAGGTTAGTTCAAACTTCTCTATGAATTTATAGATATAGAAATGTATTTAATCTAATATATAAAATTCTCGTATCACGGTGTACGTGGTTGAACTCCTCTGAAATCTTAGCGAGCATATCGGCTAGGGTTGAGAATCTGATAACATCTACTTTTTTATATTGATAAGTGCCTTTGTTGAATAAATAATAGTAAATTATTACAACTCCAGACTGACGGCGACCATTGTTTGTGCATAATATGCATGCACGGGATAGCAATGGACGTTGCCATGGTGCCATACTTATTTAGTCACTTCAATAAAAATATAATATGGGCGAACCGCGAAATACTTTATGATGGCAAAACAACGTTTGCCGGGACAGCTAGTGAAGATATAATATCTGCATAGCTAGAAAATAAGGCTATTTAAAAACTATATTTTGACATCTCCAAAACAAATCTAATTGTATAGGTTAAACGCTAGATAAGACATTTAAATGACAACGACCGCCACATGGAATAACTATCTGAGCATAAATAAATATTTTTAATCAATTAAATCTTTTGCAGATTAATGGGTGAATTGGGCACGGGCTCATTCTCAGTAGTTCGACTCTGCGAGCACAAAGCTTCAAAGACTCAGTATGCAGTCAAGATTATGGACAAACTACAGTACGATCCGCGGGAAGAGGTTGAGATTTTACTGAGGTAACATGCAATAATATATTTTTTAAATTTGAAAGAGAAGTCGGAAATAGTCAAAAAGTCGTTTTCTCTCTCTCTCTCCAACTCTAAAAATTGTTTTACTCGCTGGAACCAGGATAAGATTATCCTGTGTTCTTTTCTGGGACCTAAAGTATCTCCTTACCAAATTTCAGGAAAGTCGTTCGGAAAGGGGTAAAAGACAGACACACAGACACACTTTCGCATTTGTTATGTTGGTGTAAATACAGAGATGCGTTTATTACTTTTACTCATCGCACACTTTTTCAGTACTGTACGCGCCGAACGCACCTTATAGTACACGAAATGCGGCGCTTACGGTGCGGACGAATGTGCGAGGTTTTATAAAAATTCATACAACGAATTCTATAATGCGGCGCGTTCGGCACGTGCGTGCTAATAAATGTACGATCAATGATCACCTTAAAATGGACAAATATACTGAACATTTTGTAATACACAGATACAGCCAACACCCGCACATAATCACGCTGCGCGGCGTGTACGCGGAGTGCGGGCGCATACTGGCGGTGACGGAGCTGTGTCGCGGCGGCGAGCTGCTGGACCACATCACGTCGCGCCGCTACCTGCCGGAGCGGGAGGCGGCGCCGCTGCTGCGGAACGTGCTGCAGGCGGTGCACTATCTACACGCGCACACCGTGGTGCACAGGTAATAGCTTGCAGTGAAGCAAAGCGGCAATAAGAGAGTTTACTTCGCACGGGTATAATATACAGTTCACAAAAAGCTTACGATAAACGGACGATAAAAGAGGTTTACGTCGTGATTGGCTAAAATGAGAAAACGCATGAACGTATTTATGCGTTGTTGGTACGTAAGTTGGTACGTAAATACGTATACGTGTGCAATAGGACCATTTTACTAATGATTTGATTTCGCCGTTTGTCATACATTAGTTGTTAGGGTTACTTCCCGAACTGGTGGTAGGCATCTTAGTTTCTTCGTTCTTTCTATGACGTTCAAAAAGAGTATTTGTGATACCTATTTAGAATAAAAAGATATTTTATTATAATTTTATTATCTGTCAAATGTAGTTAAAATGCTGAGTTCTACTTACTGATACAGGATACTGGAAAAGACACAGGCTTTTATTACTATTTTCTTTTTAGAGACATCAAACCGTCGAACATTCTGTTCGCGACGGCCGAGCGGACTCCAGCCGATATTCGTCTGGTCGACTTCGGCCTGGCGAAACAACTGCGGGCGGAGAACGGGCTGTTGATGACGCCGTGCTATACCGCCAACTTCGTAGCACCTGAAGTGCTCAAGCGAGCTGGTTACGACGCCGCTTGTGATATATGGAGCTTAGGTGAGTAGGATAGCGCTATTATAGAACAGTGACAAGATGCCAAAGACGATGACGTTATTTTTTTTTATATTGCTAGAAAGGTAAATGCGTTTTTTAAGACAGCTAAAATCTCAATTAATATCCAGAGTGATCCAGGGGCGAGCTTTTTTTTTCAAGATCAAGAGTAACATAATAAAACTATAACTTCTTTACCATAGAATAACTAATAATCTAGAACTGAGAAGTTAGTAGACAGTAAGTACTGCCATATACAGGTTGTAACAAAACTAAGTGTACTTTAGGGGGTGTTTCCTTGTAGAGAGTTCACTGTGAAAGTAGCAGCGCTGAAAGACCAAAAATTTTTTTGTATGGGCATGTCACCAGTTTCTCCATAGAAAAGTGAAAAAAAAAATTGTTCTTTCAGACTTTCTTTGACTCAGACATACCCTAAAGTATTATCACTTAGTTTTGTTACACACTGTATATGGCAGGACTTTCTGTCTACTAATTTCTAGTTACACAATGAGATCCATTATACTACTAGTGAAATATGAATGTAATATTATATAGAAACTAACTGTCCCGGCAAACGTTGTTTTGCCATATAAAGTATTTCGTCTATATTAGAAGTGACTAAATAAGTATGTCACCAATCACCATGGCAACGTCCATCGCTATTCCGAAGCATGTAAGCAATGGTCGCCGTCAGTCTCGAGTTGTAATAATTTACTATTATTTATTCAACAAATGCACTTATCAATATAATGAGTACCCAATAGCCGATTCTCAGACCCACTGAATATGCATATAAATTTTTTTTTAATCAGTAAAGCCGTTTCGGAGGAGTCAGCGGTCTAACATTGTGACACGAGAATTTTATATACAGCATGACTGGTGAGACATGTTCATTGTTCAATACTCGAGGACGTGATATTAGGCTATTATAGTAGTTGAAAAAAATAATAAAAAATAATATCAATTGATCACTTTAACCCAACGCACGGTCACCGCGTGCGGGAGGGGTAGCGCGAGGCGCACGTCGCCGCGCCGGCCGCATAGTAATTTATTAAGTGTCCATGATTCATTTATTTATTTAAAGGCAAATTTGGTAAAAATTAAGTACCTAATTTTATTACATAATTATAATGAGAATCGACTACCGAGTACTCTCCATAAGTATCGGTAATGTCTCACCAGCCATGCTGTATAAGATATAATAACGTTTTATTTCTTTTGTATCTGTAGCTGTATTAAGTTTTCCGTGTATCTTAAAATTAAATTATACGTTCAGGTGTTCTGGCGTACATAATGTTGTCGGGGCGGACGCCGTTCGCGTCGACCGGTGATGACACGCCAGAAGCTATACTCGCTAGGATCGAGTCCGGCAAGGTATGTAAAGTGTAAACCAACAATATCTAAAGTACAGTTTACACTTACTAGTAAAAATCTACAGTATTGTACAGTATTGACGTTGTTAGATACGTTAAATTTTGTTTGACAGACAAGAAAAAATTGATTCTGTGTATGCAGTGTGGCATTTATAAGACAAAAATTTAAGTAAGCTCCTTTTATAAAAACATTGTGTAATTCTTTTTATTAAAAAGGGGTTAAAAAAAGTGGAAAGTTACGGTGGTATGAATAAAAAAATCTTAGTGAAGGTTTTAACAGTTTTCTAGAAAAACTGTTCGCTAAAGTTAAAAACCGTCTTATAACACTCCATATGAATAAACGCTTGCTAAGCCTTCGCTAGCTTGAATACTGTTAGATGACGTTTTATAGTATTCTTTTTTTGGTAATGTTGGTAGTGTGCCAATTTATTGTGTTCAATCATCAATATTGTGTCAAATTCAATGAAATTCAATGAGTATTTTGTAGAAAAAAATACTTCAAAGGACACCCGAAAGGAATAGAGTTATTTCATGAGTTAAAAAATCTACTCAAAAAAAAATATTTAAAAAACACCATCTATTGACCAACAGGAATACTATCAACGCGCAGCGCCCTCTGCCCCTAACATGCAGGTACTAATAAAAATATTTTAAGTCGTTAAATGGATTTATTATTATCTTATTATATGTATACTTTTTGTCGACGAGGGCGGCTAGAAATTCCTTCAAAAATTGCAATAATGTCAGAAATCGCGATAATACTCGATATTTCGTCCATTTCAATCTCTTAAAATGGTCTTAAAGTAGGTCCGAGGCTTCACTAAAGTTAGCGAACTCCTATTTGACGTTTCGAGCCTAAACAACTGTTAGCAAACGTTTATTCATAACGATTATGCTTAAAATAGGTTTATATCAGGCTTATTAAACATGCGCTAATTTTTGACAGCTGTCACCTTAAAAAGGTGTTAGAGCACTGTTAAAGAACGTTTATTCATATTAAATTTTACAACAGGCTGATAAAGCTGTTGTAAACCTTCGCTAAGTTTTTATTCATACGACCGTTAGTGTTTGGGTCGACAATTATTGTTACATATCATTCATTCAGAAAATGATTTTTTATAAAACAGGTGGATCTAGAGACAGGGGCGTGGCGTTCCGTATCCGTGGAGGCTCGGTCGTGCGTCCGCCGCATGCTCCAACTGGAACCGAACCGGCGTCCCCGCGCAGCCGCGCTGCTTCGAGAGGCGTGGCTAAGTCGCCCCGCCCCCGCCGCGCCTGCGCCCTCCCCGTCTGAAGACGCCCCTGCACCCGCCGACCTTCGCAGAGCCGTGGATCTCACATTCCAGGTAATGCTGTCCTTGTCACACATTAGCATGTCAGATATTGCTGTCTCTCTCACATTATAAAGGCGCATTCCAGGTAATGATGTCCTTGTCACACATCAGTATATCAGATATCACTGTCTCTCTCTTGAGATTCTGATACTCCTGCGCTCTGCGATCGTGCCACTCGATAACGCGCCCGTACACATTCCAAGTATCGCTGTCCTTGTCACACATTATAATGCCAAACAATAGTAACAAAAACAACCCACACGTCGAATATTATGTAACCTGCTCCTTTTTTGGAAGTCGGTTAAAAGTAGTATAAATAACAACTGTATCGTGCAGTTAAATAAAGACTTTTTTTATTGAAGACTGTTCGAGTTTGTCATGATAAAAAAAACTTGAAAGGTGTCAAGGGACACCCGGGTGGAACGAAGATGACCGGCTTGCTTTCTATGAGAGAGAGAGAGAGACAGAGAAACACGCGCACGCCGCACGGCTTACAACTATAGCAAAAACTGTCGTTATAACTTTGATCTTAATTTTTTCCGTCTAGCCCCCTTTCGCAACGCGCGATAAGGAACTTCATTTGAATAACGATGTTGTTAAAAATTATACATCTTTTCCAGGCAATGACCTCCGCCCCAATGACTCCACACGTGCTCGGTCCGGTCACTCAGTCGACGCTCGCGCAGCGGCGTATCAAACCACAACGTCGATTTCCGCCCACACAAGTCTAAACGTGATATACTAAATGCGTTGCCAACTGAAGGTTTTGCCACTAAGACCCGTAATAAACCAGCTAGGATTGCTGCTCAATTCTTTGGATGCTGCTTTGTATTAATGAAAGGTGTTATCCATTAATCACGTGAGACTTGATGGGAAATGGGGGGTCTGACAAAAATCACGTAAGTATAAATCCCGCAGTCTTAAACCTTACTACGTATCATCAGGGGGAGGGGGGATTAAAGATTGTAAAACATCTTAAAAGTGCTTAAAGAAGATCACGTGAATAATGGAAGGCCCTAAACGTATGCAAATGTTGATAATATACGAAACTCCGCACTCAACTATACCGAAAATCTTTAAGGCTATTTATCTGTGGTCAAACTTTGACTTAAGCGCTAATCATGAGATGAAATTAGTAAACTAAGGCCCGTATTAATAGTCTGCTCTTATCTCTCAAGAGCAAAGAGAATATAAATTATAAACTACGTAACAGGTGGGCGAAATCTCCGTACAAAAAAAGGGGTTTCAAATTTAAACTAGGCGTATAAATAATAGTGATATCTGTGCAAATTTTTAAGCAAGATCGGCTGTGATTGGCTAATTTTTAAGCAAGATCAACACTGTGATTGACCAATTTTAAATCAAGATCGACTGTATTTGGCTGTTCAAAACGGATTTTTTTTCGTAGTCCGACCTCTTTTTATATTCTCGACTATTAATATGGGCCTAAGACCATCTTACGACGCTAAGAGCGTATCAGCCAAGATTGGTACTGAGTAGTATGAGAATGGATTATTATACGGGTCTAAATGGTCTTGATTCGCCGTATGGTGAAAATTGGTGAAAACCAATAGTCGAGTCGTTTATCTTGCCTTTTTGCGGATATGGACTTGTGGTTTTCTATTTTGTTATTAATATGTTGGCAACACTGTAACCTCTACGCGCCTAACCGTAGGCATCGATGGTAAGCCTAAAACTATCTTATTCAGTTCGTGAGTGTTGTCTTTCCGTCTGGAAGTATCCAGTAATGTCAACAAGTATTTCTAGGTACTAAGGTGTTCTTGTGACTCTCCTATTTTACAAAATATTTCGACTAACGCAATTATTTAATCGTTAATGTTAAGACATTCCATACTTCTATCGTATATAATTTTTTTATGATACGAATTATTATAGTTTTTCTACGATTGTCTTCCGGGACGATTTTATTCCTAAGTTTTAACTTACGGGTGCACTTGACATATTTGACTATTATTACTTATGTCTTTATAATAAAAACCTAATTAAAACGTTGCTAACTAATAATAAAAATGATAAAAACAAATAATGACTTATATATGCATTTATAAAGCCAGTGCTACGCCCACCGAGTGATTTTTTTCACTAGCGCCATCTATAAATTATTGCTGGTAAAGTTATTCGCATTTTAGGGTGAATTGCACCAGAAGCGTAGTTAAAGTAAGGTTAAGGTTATCGTCAAATATGGCGACTTTTGCTACTTCACATTTTGTTATGGTTAAAGTTAAAGTTATAGTTAAGGTAAGCCGGTGCAACCCACTCATAAAGTATTAGAGGTTTTTTTTTAAGTTGAGTTTTTAAGTGTGCTCGTAAGTTGTAATGTAAGTCTATCTGTGCCATTATGCCTACGAATTGATTTTACTATTGTGCAATTGCTAGAAAGGTAGGTAGTGGTCATGTGTTTTGAAGCTTTATTTTTTACAGTATTACATTGAACATTGCTCTGTTGTATATATTATATACTCTACCCATGAAATCGTTCTATTTTTATACCATTTATATTAAATATGGGACTTTTAATTGTATGTAACTTGTGGTCGATTGCTAAATAACACATTCTCTCACAATGAAAGTCAACCCCACCAAAATAATTTTAAGATGTTTATCATGTTTAACAACCAAATTTGATTCCAATTAGCATTTGACAAATGTTTAAGTTTCTTAAAGTGTTCTCATTTTTAAAGATTTTGCAATTAATCGATCACATGTTTTCAATACCGTGTCAAAATTCATCAAATTCAAGCATTTCATAGGGCCATATTATGTAATAAAATTCCAGTCAAGTATTGTTTGAACGTGTATTTCTAATATTTATAAGATAGCTATAAATTATGAGTGTTTATTAGTGTGTAAGGCCCAAAATTTTAAGTCAAACTTTGCATTCGCTTATTTTATAAAGCTAGAATATTTATGACAAATTACGATTTTCGGCTCGAACGTAAGACATTGTTGTAATTATTATTTAGGTGAATAAAATGGCCTATAATCATGCTTAATAATTTTAATTTATTATTATAAGTATATTTGTATGTCGTCATAACATAATTATATTATATTATGAAATTCTGATTAATTTTGGTAATATTTGGTTCTATAATTCCACGATATTTATAATTAGTTAGTAAAATAAAAATTTAGGAAACAAAACTTTCATGTTAAAATAACTAGGCTAAATAAAATAAAAAAAACAAGTGGGTAATATTATGTTTCGCTTAAATATTTGAATGTGTGTAACTGTAATTATTCAAAGGATTATAAAATTTTAATTATAATGAAAGTCATATTTTTAATACAATATTGTTAAACGACACAAAGTATATTTTTATATGTGCACAAAATTTGTACCTCATGAAAATAGAAAATGATGGCCCAAGAAACAGGGCACCTCTCGGTCGCACAAAATGTTATATTATAATGTAGAGTTTATTAATTTTTCAATACCCAAATTATTTTTAAAAATAAAGCTATAAAGTAAGTTTTAATTATATAACCAGTGTTAAAGTTTAAATACTAAGGCTAAGAACTCACGGAGCGGAAAAAATTAAAGCAAAACTCACGGCGCGTTTTTCGCCCGCGGCGGGCGCGGTTGTTTGCGGCTCCCGCTGTATCGGCGGCGGGCGGCGGTCGCCGGTCGCCCGCCGGCAGATTGCGCCCGCGCGCTCTGCGAGAGTTTAGAGGGCGATCGCAGTAGCCGTAGTAGGTGATCGTAGTAGAAACCATCCGTCTTGCGATCATCGCGAACGCAGCGGTTGCGGGCACGCACAAGTGAGCGGTCTCTGAAATAAAACCGCGGCGGTCGCAGGAGAAAACCGCTCCGTGAGCTATTACCGTTAATAATTAGAAAAGGGTTTGAAAAAACTCAAGACTTTATGCCAACATGGTAAAATATTTTCGATTTTAAAAATCATAGAATGCACTTTTGAGAATAAATATTGTAAATTTGTAACAATAAGTTATTTTGCTTGCCAACCACTATGAATATAATAATATTTATTTTCCTAAATTGCATTAAGGGCCCGGGTTACCCTCGAAATTTTCATACATTCTTAATACCAAAATCATTTTCTCATGCGAAAATATTTAACATGTTTGAGTTATTTTTCAGCTTAAGATAGTAATTACCTAGGGTCCTGAACAAATTTTTTTTACAAAATATTTAAATACTAAAAAAAAATTTTTTGTGTTTAAATATTTTTTAGTAAATCTGCTACTAAATATTTAAACACCAAAAAATAGACAAAAACACTAAAAAATATATAAATAAATAGTAAATTTACTACAAAATATTTAAACTTTAAAAAATATTTTTTATTATTTAAATATTTTGTAGTAAATTTACTATTTATTCATATATTTTTTAGTGTTTTGTCTATTTTTTGGTGTTTAAATATTTAGTAGTAAATTTACTAAAAAATATTTAAACACAAATTTTTTTTTAGTATTTAAATATTTTGTAAAAAAAAATTGTTCAGGACCCTAGGTAATTACTATCTTAAGCTGAAAAATAACTCAAACATGTTAAATATTTTCGTATGAGAAAATGATTTTGGTATTAAGAATGTATGAAAATTTCGAGGGTAACCCGGGCCCTTAATAACATGAATTAAAATAATTTTGATGCATTTTAAACATAAAGCTTTTTGTCTAATATTTTCAAATTACCGTAACATTAGTCTTAGTAAATAAATACTGTGTAATGTTGTTAAACAGATTATAAAATATTTCCGTAATGGCCTAGGATCCCACCATAGAAGGACCCTCACCTAGCTGGTTAATGAATAAAAATTGTAAAGTATTTTTTATATAATTACTAATTATTACGTATGTCTATAAATTTATTGGGTTGCCTAAAATATTTCAGTCCGGAATAAAAAAAAACAATTAACTTTTTTTCACATTTCTCTGGTTTGGATAATAGACAAATTCCATACCAATCAAAAGTATGAAGCCCGTAAAACATGCATTAAGCATTAACCAGACCGGTACTAATATCGATTTATCTGCCTACCCAAGAGTTGTGACAGGAAAAAAATAGACAACCTAACGTTTTCATATTCTACGGGCTCCATACTTTCAATTGGTATAGAATTTGTCTATTAACCAGACCAGTGAAAATATGTTAAAAAAACATTTTTTTTATTCTGGACTGAAATTTTTTAGGCAACCCACTTGCAATATATTGGTTACACACGTAATTGAACATAAAATAAAATACTTTTCATCCAGCCAGCTTGGTGAAGGTCCTTCTATGAAGGGATGCTAGGCCATAATGTATATCTGGTATTTTGTGTATTAATATTATTCTGTATCTTTATTGCCAAAGATGTAATTTAGTCAATATTCATATTGAAATGCATATTATGTAAATTTTTTAAGTTCATCAAATGTAACAATGTATTTTTAATTGGCTTGTGTACTTAGGATTATGATATTTTGGAATTTTTTTATAGTTTGGTAAGAGATTTTGGATTTTTTTCCGTTATAACCAGAAATATAAAACCGGGTAAAATAGAACTTATATACAAAAAAGAAAACCAGTTTTTTGTCCATGGCCAAGAAGATGTATACTGCGTGACTGGTGAGACATGTTCAATACTCGAGGACGTGATATTTGGATATTATATTAGATGAAAAAAAATAATATAAAAAAAAATATCAATTGATCACTGAGTAAATGTAGCATAAAGTTAAATAATTATTTACCCAACGCATTGACACCGCGCGCGGGAGGGGTAGTTGTGTGGTGTTTCTTTCGTAGCGCACGCCTCTGCACCGACCGCATAGTATGCCTATTTGCCAAGCCGCGTAATTTACTTAGTATCCATGATTCATTTATTTTTGGGAAATTCGGAAAAAAATTAAGTACCTAATTTTATTACATAATTATAATGAGAATCGAGTACAGAGTACTCTCCATAAGTATCGGTAATGTCTCACCAGTCATGCTGTATTATACTAGATGCTTTCGCTCAATCAGTGTTCATTTTTATCTAATCAATAATCTTTAAATTCATAATCTAGTCATGGATGTCTTTTTTTTTTCAAAATTGTATCCCACGCGGGCTGTCCAGTTCTATCTTTCTTATATTATATTGGTCACTTTTAGATCCATTGACTAAACCCTTATATTTAACGAACATCTTAACTGAAGCCCATCTATTCACAACTCTCAATTTTGTAACTAAACTGTTTAATATTTCTTGTAAGTGCATAAAAGTTTAATATTATAATGAAAATGTCATGGAATTGAAAATATTATAATTAGGGTATTTTCATTCAAGATACCGATGCACGATGCAACTATGTTATATAATAAAAAACTGCATTAAATCAAATATAGTGCTAATTCATTAGGTATTCAAATTTTATCAGAGGAGTAAAGTTATAATTAATACTTTTTTAAGAACTTTTGTTTATTGAAATTTAAGAATTAGGGTCATTTAACTAATAAATATTCAAAAACATAATAGGTATTACTGATATAGATTTAAAAATTGCACTTTCTATGTAACAAACTTCGTAACAAATTAACAACATTACAAGAAACATCTGATACAGACATATCTATTGAACATTTGTCATTGTGTATCATATCATTAATAGATCTATTAGTAAATATAACGTAAATACAATAATTTGGAACTCGAGTGTTAGTTAAATTATAAGGACATACAGAAATTTTGGAAACATTTCTTCATCAAGTACAAATCATGTGATTTAGAGATTTCAAGTAATACAGTGTATCTTACAACATGATACCTATTATTATTGTCATCAATTATTATATTATATGTACGTAGTTATTGTGTGTTAAAATATGTTATTTTTGTCTCATATATTTTATCTCATATTGTAGAAAAGCATAATATTCATAGCAGATAGAAAAATTGGCGTTTTTGTGATAAGCACAGATAGTGCATAGTTGAAGATTTAAAAATGTGTTAGAGGCACTTCCAGAACTGTATTCTGAGTTTCAGAAAAAGCTTTGGCCTTTGTAAAATTACTTGGCTCATTCTAAATTGTTCCGCTTTATACAGTAGTATCATGGCACAAACTTAAATGCTTTATATATCACAAAAAAATTAGTAGAAACATGTCATCTAAGATGTAAAATGTTGAAGAATATATATAATATTTTCACAATAAATATTCTTGTACAGTGCACTTGTGCTAGTAGAGAAAATATTATGTAATATCTTTATGTAACCAATTTTTCTGGTAGGCTGTTTTCTAAGCCGCTGTTGTAAGTGTTAAACACAGATATTTTTAATACAGTTTCCTGTGTATACAATATTTACAGTGTATGCTAACAGTCAAGTTAC
This sequence comes from Plebejus argus, assembly GCA_905404155.3. Lineage (NCBI taxonomy): Eukaryota > Metazoa > Arthropoda > Insecta > Lepidoptera > Lycaenidae > Plebejus > Plebejus argus. Next base: position 8,166,520 of record FR989941.1, on the reverse strand, counting down.
TCGGGAGTGTTGATGTTTAAAGTTACTTTATCACATCTATCTATTTTTCTAACTTTGAATTAGGTGACAACTTACTATTAGTAAATTGTTAAATGTAGAGATTATAAGTAATTACAAATATATATTGTTGACATTGCTTTACTTGTTGTTTTATTTTCATTTTAGATAATTTCACTATTAAAATTGGGATTAGTTATCAAGAGAAACCTCAAATTTTGTTTAGTGTAAATATATTAACTTATTTAACATGTACACATTTAAGTGTTGGTGCAACAATGGGTCCTTTGCCTAGCACTACAAGTGGGCTGTCCTTGTAACATGCAACCCGATCATCGTTTGTTTTGAGGTCAGGGGCGCAGGTTTCGAAAATTTTCTTTTTAGGGTTGAGCTGTGGTTCCGGCTCTCGTGGGTATCCTTCACATGAGACAAGGTCACCAGGCGCTGCTCCCTGTGGTGGGATCAGAACTTCCACCTTCTCAGGTGAGGATGCACACATAACCATTGCCTCAGAAGTGACTCCTCGCATCTGTAAAGAAATTAACGAATTTGCATATAAAAGTATCTCACACTTAGGGTCAATTTATACTACCGCAGAGTCGAAGCGCATCGAAGCGAATTACCAAAACTGAACATAACAAATTCAACCTTAACTCCAAAGCGTTAACTTACACTTCTGAGAATTTAAAAATTCATTCGCGCGCACTCCCTCGAATCCGCTCGACCAACGCGTTGATTGGTATCGCAGAAGTAATTTGTGCGTTACGCTCTGGAGTTAAGGTTGAATTTTCTATGTTCAGTTTATGGGAATTCGCTTTGACTCTGCGCTAGTATAAATTGTCCCATAGCTTGGACACCTGCAACAAAAATAACAAATCATACATTTTTTAGCTTTCAAAAAATCATCTTACCTTAACTGGTTTCAAGTTACATAGAACCAAGACAATTCTGTCTCTCATTTCATCAATTGGCACATGATTTACGAGTCCAGAAACAACAGTTCTAGGGTTCTCTTCACCACAATCAATTTTCTCAACATACAGGGAATCTGCATCTGGATGTTTGTTAATTTCTATGATTTTACCGATTCGAAGATCTAATTTCCTGACATCAACAACTGAATCTACAGGCGCCGTGGTTTGTTCCTTGTTTTTCATAGCTGGTTCCTTTTCTTTTTTAGCTTTTTTTTGTACTTGTTCAATAGGAACTTCTACAGGTATTTCGGTGGTTTGAATAGGTACATTTGAATTACTCTTGCTAGGCAAGGAGTATTGCTTTTTGCCGTTTAACACTTCTTGCTTAATTAAATCAGCTTTTGCTTTTTCTACTTTGGCAAGTAGTATTTTGTTTTCATTGGTTAGTTCTCTAATTTTTTCTTCTATTTTAACCTTCTTTATTTCCTCTAGCTGAAATAGCAAGAACAATTTGCTTATATTGTAATGAAAATAATTTACTTTTACTAAAATATATAAATAGATATGGTTTTTGTGCTACAACAAAAAAATTCTACATTGCAATAGGAACGCAGGAAGTAATAAACAGATTTAACAATTGTATAGGATGTAGAAGCTAGTATTGTTTGAGTAAAGGTAGTAATAATATAGTATAGTTTAGGAAAGTAATGCTTTTGTTAAGTAACCTTTTTTCTTAGCTCTACAACCCGTTTCTCCGCTATTTCAGCATTTTGATAAAGTTTTGTAGTCATATTTGTAGATAAACTTCTAGCAATAACACGAGGAAACATGAACTTTTGTTACTTTTATCAATTTTACTAAGAAAATTAAATAAAATAATAATATCGGAAAGATAACCTAAAATTTTCGAATATTGGCAACGTCAAATGTCTAATTCAAAATGACATTGACAATGACATTATTACTTCTTCTACTATGTCGAAATTAAGTGGAACGTTTTGCCTATCTCCCTGTAAAAAAAATTGGTCACATTGAAAATTTGAAATCCGGCTGAAACACCGAATACACGGTCGTCAACGGCGGTCGTCAACAACAAAAAATAGTATGCGCGTTGCCAGCCCCACAGCTGTTGTCAACGTATCAAGTCAACCAGTTTTTCATTAAGGGTGAAGCCAAACGAGCGTAATTTGTGAGTCGTGAGCCGCAGAATTTCTGCCGGGCAGAATTTCTTGTCATACAAAATATGACAACTCATTTTGAGTCGCCGTGTGAATCAAACATAACTTTTGTATGAAACTGAATGTAGCAGAATAATTCTGCCCGGCAGAAATTCTGCGGCTCACGCACGAGTCACGGAGTCACGAGTGTGAAAGTTTGACGTTTGACCATCGACATATTATGTGTGTATTATGCTATGTCAAATTAAAAAAAAAGGTTGAAAATAACATGGCTGCTGAAATGGCGTCATAAATAGTTTCTGACGTTGTTTATATTTGTGCGAAAGTTCTGCCGTATTAATACTACCAAGCTTTTCACGTTAATAGGAAAAAATGTGAAGAGGATATCGTTTGTCGATTTACAATAATGTTAAAGAGATTTCGCCTGGAAAAGATGTCAAATAACACTGTTGGCTCTTCGGGGCATGCTCCCGGCAAATTACGTGGACCTGGAAGACCTCCAAAACGCACTTGTACGTGGTGTGCTGAAAGTAAAACGCCTCTCAAATATGTTTTGCCGACAGAAAATGGCAAAAAAGAGTTCTGTTCCGAAACCTGCTTGTCGGAATTCCGACAAGCGTATAGCAAAGGTGCTTGCCTCAATTGTGATAATGTCATACGTGCAAATGCTCCGCCGAACAAAAACTTCTGTTCAACCTATTGTTTGGAGAAGTACCAGAGGACTAAAGACAAACGCACCTCATCTCCGCAGTCCGGAAATGGAGCTAATGGCTCAGAAACTCATACTAATAACAATTCAACCGCTTCCTACTACGATCCTTATCAAGCTTTTGATTGGACCGAGTATATGAAAGAAACTAATAGCACGGCGGCACCTCAGGAATGCTTCAAGCAAGCCCCGGCTCCACCGGTTAACGATTTTAAGGTAAACATGAAATTAGAAGCGCTAGATCCAAGAAACCTGACATCCACTTGTATTGCCACAGTAGTCGGTGTCCTGGGGCCGCGATTGAGGCTAAGACTCGATGGAAGTGACAATAAAAATGATTTCTGGCGACTTGTTGATGCTGGAGACATTCATCCCATTGGTCATTGTGAGAAAAACAATGACATGTTGCAACCACCTCTGGGATTCCGTATGAATGCAAGTAGCTGGCCTATGTTTTTGCTCAAAACTCTAAACGGTGCGGAGATGGCTCCCGCTAAGGTATTTCAGGCCGAACCGCCGACTCCTAAAACAAATTTATTTACTGTCGGCCAAAAGCTGGAAGCAGTAGATAAGAAGAATCCACAGCTTATTTGCTGTGCAACAGTGGGTGCGGTTAAAAATGATCAGATTCATGTGACCTTCGATGGATGGAGAGGCGCATTCGACTACTGGTGTAAATATGACTCGAGAGACATATTCCCTGTGGGCTGGTGTGCCAGAGCTGGTCATCCTCTGCAGCCACCTGGTCAGAAGAGTGCTATTACTCCATCCAGGTTAGTACTAAGTGCATATTTAAATAGTTTATTTTTTGTTTTATTTGAGAAAATTATCTAATATCAACATCTAATCCTGATACTGTAATTATGTAACATAGACACGATAATTATTATCATATTTAATGATAAATTTATGTAATTTCTCTGAGCAAATAGGTTTCTAAATAAACTATTGTACCACACTATACTAAGTAGAATGAATCCGTAAGCAGTAATAAACAATTTTAACAAATTAATTGAGCCCCCCTTAAATATTAACTTAATTTTATTTTCAGTATTTGTTCTTATGGCGGCAACAGATAAACACAATCTATGAAAATTTCAGAAGTCTAGCTGCAGCGGTTCTTGAGTTACAGCCTGGAGACAGACAGACAGACGGATGGACAGGCAGACAGACAACGAAGTCTTAGTAATAGGGTCCCGTTTTTACCCTTTTACCAAATTAAGAATTGTAGAGTTAATTAGTAGATTTGATCAAGATCTTGTTTATAGTTGTATAATATTCAAAATATAATCAAGAGTTTTATTTTCTCTAAATCTTTTCAATCAGATTTCTTTCCCCTACTCTTTGATTTGCTTTTTCTATTAAAGTTTTCTTATTTTTATTTTATATTGGACTAAGATGAAGACAAGTAGTACCAAATTTAGTAAAGCAGAAAGTTTTCTCCATTCAGCTGTTGAACACTCATGGGTCAATTAAGACCTTCATTATGTCAATCAATTTATTATAGTGTGTCATGCTTGAATTAACATAGCAACCAGATTTTTAGGTTACAAGATGTTCAGTCCACAGGTTTTATTTATTTATTATGTAACATTTTAACACCTTGTTTTAAATCTGTAGTTTTTTATTAGTTTCTCTTACGATTGGGTCTGTTTATGTGAATCTGTTAAATGGTGATGTTGGATATAGCTAAACCTGTATAGTAGTGACTGGACAAGTAGCAGTCAAAGTGTGAACTATTCAATGTTTGTGATTATATTGTGTGTTGATAACTCATAACTTAATCTCTCAATGTTAATTAAATTAAACTACAAAGCTTACATGCATTTCTTTTTTTAGATTCAAGATGCGCCCAAGTGGAATACCTAATCCGGCTTTGCCTGAAGGTGGGGCAACAGGAACGGGAACTACAAATGGGACGGCCACGGCTACACAGGCAGCTAACATCAGCTTGATAATACGAAGCAGCTGTAACGGTGGGCACAGTGCCATGCCCAACTCGGTAACGGGCATCGGATTTGCAGGTGCAGCTGAGGCTCTTGTTAAGGAATTGATTAGTGTGCATCCTGATGCACAGAAGTTGACCAGGGCAGTCCTGAACGCTTCCAGTAGCTATTCAAACATAACTAATGTACAGGTATGTTTATATTTTAGACATTTTACGTAATATCACTGTTTGCCTTCCATTTGGTATTGTAATTTGTAAACAATGTGACATTTTTAATTCATCAAGCCCTAAGCGGTTGCATGCAACCGCGATAACAATAGATAAGTTGTTTTTCTCACGATCGACAGGTTAAGATAAACAGTACACAAATTTCCTAACATGTCTACTATATTAATTTATTAAAATAACTTGTGAGTTGATGCTAATCATTAATTTTATAGTAAACTAGCTGTACCGGCAAACATTGTTTTGCCATATAAAGTATTTTGCCCATTTCATCAAAATAGATTGAATAGTTTAGGTGAAAATCATAAAAGTTTATTGTAGGGGAACCATGCATTTTCCGGGATAAAAAGTATCCCTTGTCCTTTCCCGTGGCTCAAAGTATCTGCTAACCAAATTTCATCAAAATGAATTGAATAGTTTATGTGAAAATCATAAAAGTTTATTGTGCGCGAACCATACATTTTTCCGGGACAAAATGTATCCTATGACCTTCCCCGGGACTCAAAGTATCTCCATACCAAATTTTAGCAAAATTGGTCCAGCCGTTTACACATGATGTTGTAACCAAGGGATTTATGGATTCATTTTTATTTATATAGATGTGCAATAATAACTTTAACCATTACAATTTCAGGTGACAGCTGGAAACAAAAGCTATGCTGTGAAAGTTCCCTCGGAATTAACAAAGAATGAATTGAAGAATTGGCTCAAATTGCTATGTACGGGCATAGGATGCCCGCGCATGATAGAAATAGACTCCGGCGAAGCTGCCGGTAAACCATGCACCCTGTGCGGAGAGTCTACCTCAGATTCCACATCAGCCTTGAAGAGACCACAGAATGTAAGCGTTCACTTTATTTTTTAAATAACAATCGAAAATTCAGATTTATTATGATATAAAACGATAATAAATATATTCATTGCCTTTAACAATAACAGGGTTTTTCCAGAAAGATAAAATAAGAAAATCAAAAGGTTAAAATCTTCTAGATCTAGACTCTCATTTTTTTTTTATTGATCCAATGCTAATTATAAAGCTATTTAAGTTTAATACAGAGCTGCCTTACTGAAACTTGCTACTTGAACTTATAAGTAACTCTCAAGTAGGGGGGAAGATTCCTATATTATAGATTAATATTTTGTCCTGCATCTAGCAAGTAGCAGCGCCACTGTTACAGTAGCACTGCAACTTACATTCTGACCACAAAGTCCCTCTACTAAACATAAATAAGATAACATAAGCCTTTATTCACAACAAGTATTTTACATTTACAAATTACACTAAAATTTTATTTCGTTGTTGCTTGTCTTAACACTAGAAGGGCCGGGCTTCATGCTATACCTTCAAAGACCGCAAATCTGGCTTAATCTCTAGTACCGTCAAATTGACGGTACTAGAGATTAACGGCCGTTCCCAATATTTGATCTATCTCTTACTTGAGATAGGAATAGCTCACATTAGACATTAGCTCCATATATTTTATGTCAATTCTATGTCAGCTGCGATAGGTTGTATGTCAAACTAGAGATAGATTGAATATAGGGAACGGCCATAAGCCTTTAAACATTTAACATTTCAGGAGCCAGAACCACCGAAAGCCGAGCCGTCTACCAAGTTGGCCCGAGTGTCTTCTCCGGAGGTGGCATCGTCAACCACTAGCGCGCCGCCGCCGCCGCCCGCCGCGGCGCCCGCGGACTGGTCCGTGGAGGACGTGATCGGCTTCATAGCGGCCGCGGACACCGCGCTCGCAGCACACGCTGATCTGTTTAGGAAACATGTGAGTGGATACTAAAGTCAATGTAAAGTTATGTAAGCCGGCCCCTAGAAGATCAATTATATTGTGCAATATAAGAGCCAGTCTACACGGCGCGTTTCGTCAACGTTGCGTCGACGCAGCGCTGCCGTTGCGCTGTTTTACATACAAATAACCAAGGTGTTCACACGACGCGCTGCGTCGTGACAGCAGCGCGCAACGCACACATGATGCAGCAGCCCCCGAGACGAAGCGGGAGGGGGTGTTGACGTTAACAACGCTGCGATGACGCAGCACCCGTGTGGCCGGCTATGCGTCAAACGGCAACGCTGCGTCGACGCAACGCTCGTGTGGACAGTATCTCACGTCTCAATTTTATTGAACTGTTTATTTTACAATTATATTGAAATCGCGCGATGTTCAATATCAACACTAGACGGTCAATAATATTACGCAATACGTGATATTGCGCAATAAAATTGCTCATCTAGAGGCCCGCTAACTAAACACCAATACACTTCATTTATATTTTATAATATTATATGGAAGTATGGATAAGAGATGTATTGACATTTTGTATTTAACCAAAAATTTTTACTGTCTTTCCAGGAAATAGACGGAAAAGCATTGCTGCTGCTCAATTCTGATATGATGATGAAGTACATGGGACTGAAACTTGGACCGGCTCTCAAGATTTGCAACTTAGTATCGAAAATTAAGAACCGTAGACACTACAGCACCTAAGTTTTGCACCACACTTAATACACTACGAATAACACCAATATACACCAATATACTGAATCTCACGTACATAATGAGAACATACAAGGTTTATAACAGATATAAAGCATAGATTTTTGTATTTGGATTGATGATAATTGCATTTATCTTAGATAGTTAAATACAAACCAAGTTTTGATAACTTGACATTACATATGAAGTGGTAAGTGTATATTTACATAGATTTTGGCTAGTCGAGAGTAAAATTAGGGATTTAAATGTAAAGAAATATATCTTTGGAAGCAATGCGTATTTAACGAGGTTAAAATCAATGTTGTATAATGATAAAAAGTCCAAAAGTGTATGAAATCAATGTAAGTTCTAATAAGGCATAATAATTTACTTAAGTTTTAAAAAGACTTTACTTTTCATTAATATACTTAGTTCAACGTGACTGTTACTTCAGCATTAGAAGTTTCAATTTTTTTTCTAATTTTTTTGTATAGTCAAGAAAATATTTGCTACTTTTGAGTAGATTTAATAAGTATAGAAGTCAAATCTTTCAGTAAGTCAGGCCAATCTTTCCTGTCATACGTTTTTGCCTAACTGATTATGGAGTAAAAAACTGCAATAAACTATTAATCATTAAACCAGTTTAATATGAACTGAAACTATGACTTGAAAAGGTTTATATTATTAAAATTATTTCCTTTTGTCAGTTACATTAAAATATACCAAGTATTCTAATTACATCCCAAAACTGTTGAAACGTTTCATACACATATAAAGTAATATGTGCATAATAATTAAGAATTAATGTCATTTAACTTTTTAAAAAGCACTTACAATATGCTGGATATATTTTTACAGCTTACTAACTTATCGTTTAACAGCAGCTCTTAGTCTAAATTTGTTAAAACCTAACCTTTAAATGGTGTCTTCACGCTTAGCATGGCAACCATAGAAATGTCTTTTTCAGTATAACAGAGAAAGTGACAGATTGACAAAATATTAATTAATTTATTTGTCCGTAAAACCTGTCAGTGTTGCTATTCTGTCGCATTTTTTATATAGGCCATGCTAAGCATGCAGGTTATTGAAAAATATAATGCCTTTTTTCCTGATAATATTAGAGATGAAAAAATATGAATTTGTACAAAATATTGCATACAAATTCGGTGTTGTGTACAGAAATTCTATAGTAGACTAGGTGTTAGTGCCTTCCAATATTTAGGTGTACTTAATACATGTCTTAGTTTAGTCCTCAACAAACCTAAACATGTAAAAATTCGTATAATATACAGTCCTTGTCGTTATATAATTTTAAACATAGCAATAATATTTTTCACTTTTTTGCCATTTAACTTTAGAAACTGTGTTTTAGTTTATCTTTTGGTGGTGTATTATTTTTCTAGTGTTTATCATTCTGGCTATGACTAATGATTCAAGTTCCATTTTAATCATTTTATTTTGCCTCTGAATTATCGTGAAGATCAAGTTTTCTACAAACAAGTATAGCTTCGGTATTTTTGTTTAGCATAAAATTGTCAAAAATGAAGATCATTAATTGAAAATACAATCTAGTAGGAGATAAAAATAAGCGTCAATGTAATCTTGGACTGGAGTTTGAAGAATGGATCTCTTAACAAGGTAGACTTTTCCTATTTGTAGTCAATTGAAAAATTGTATTTTTTTATGTTCCTTGTGTTTAATTTTGAGAGTACGCTAAGTTCGGCTTATGTTTTCAATTTAGTGATGTATGGTGTTTAAACATTTCATAATGTGATATTTGTATGTTATTTGTTATCATGATAGATGAATAATATAAAGAATATGTTGGTTTATTAGGTAGAGTTAGAGTTTAAGTTTGTCATGACACGTGTTTGAAGTGAGGAGTTAGTTAGACTTGCCCAAGATTGTTAGGCTTTTTATGAATACATATTATATAACAAATATCAATTACCAACTTTCAGATAATAATTAGATTTATGTAATATCTGAATGTTGGTATGTAAAGATAGTTTAATTCAGGTGATTATTTATTCTAATTTTTTTCTTAGAAAGAATAAGTAGAAGAAATGTTTCGCATTTGTTTTATTTATTCCTAAAGTTTTAAGAGAAACATCTTAAGAATATTGTGTTGGATGTTGAATCATAGTTTCATTAATATTCACCGAAACTTGCAAGTTGCATTTTTAAGCCTGCTCTAGACTGACATGCAGTGATTATTACGTAGTATTGTACGGAATGTATGATTCTAAATCACGTCAGTCAACAAAACTCCTCACTTTACCTAGGTTAGTGCCGCTTTGCCGATGTATTGCTGTATATAATTATTAATTATATTAAGTCCCTAGGAACCAGTCGGTCGAGTATATTTATATAATATCGTATATTTGAAATGCTTATATACAGTTTTGCACTACTTTTAGTGATTATTAAAACAGTAGTGTAAGTATTGTTTTGTAAAGTTTGCTACAAAGGAAGTGAAGTGAAGGCAATAAGAGGTACGTAGAAGTTACGGTCTGTATACAGCATGACTGGTGAGTCAATACCGATATTTTAGGAGAGTATTCAGTACTCGATTCTCATTATAAATATGTAATAAAATTAGGTACTTAATTTTTGACCAAATTTCCCTTCAAACAAATGAATCACGGACACTGTAAATTACTATGCGGCCACGCGTCATGCGCCCCCCGCGCCGGCGCGCTACCCCTTTCGCGCGCGGTGTCCATGCGTTGGGTAAATAATTATTTAACTTTAAGCTACATTTACTCAGTGATCAATTGATATTATTTTTTTATAGTATTTTTTTTCAACTACTATAATAGCCAAATATCACATCCTCGATTATTGAACATGTCTCACCAGTCATGCTGTATATACAAAGTCGGCGATTTGTTCATTGCAAATCTATTATTTTATTACAGTGTAGAGTTGAAATAATTTCATGTAAATATGAATATTTGAACAGATGTGTATAAGTAAAAATTCAAGTATTACAATGTCTTTTTTATTATCTTTTGTTCCTTTTAGAATATACCTATACCACAGAATATATTACATTAATAGTACCAACCGATAGGCTATACCTACTTAGAATTTTAAAATGATAATAATATGATGAGTGATGACCAATGTAACCATGAACCGCATGATTACATTATTAGTCTCAGTAAATGAATAAACATGTTGATCATTTTTTTATGTTTCAACTTTCAACTAAAGTCAAATCTTATCGCGTAGCATGTGAAATCTCGTATCTGTTAAATTTTTTTTTATTCTTATATCAAATATTATAAAAATATGCTACGAAAACCAGAAGTACCGGCATCAAGTTACCTACATGAGACAAATAATTATGGGCCAACAATACTGTATGGTCAACACTCAATGTACGACATTCTACGTGCTCTGCGACCGAACTACGTAGCTACTTTCATGTATCAGGTACAAACAATATTATCTACGCGTAGGTATTAGGCGTATGTAGGTAACGCGAATATTTTACAATAACTATAATACCATTTTCCTCAGTGTACCTACTTACTGTGTAATAGTCAAACATTGAAAACGTAGGGTACTATTATATATCTGTGGCCCTAGTGAAAAGGGGTTTAAGTCTAAAATTACAACTTTACAGGAGAGGCAAAAAACATTCAGCGCGCAGAAATTTCGTGTTTGTCCTCGTGTAGCTTCTTTAAACTGCTAGCTAAATAATACATGTGATATTTTTATTGGTAAACAAAGTATGCTCTTTATTATCATTAAGTTGTTTTTTATGTAAATTTAATATTTTTCGAGATAATGACTTATACCCACGAAAAAATAAATTCCTCAAGGGTATAAAATAACTTATACCCTTTATCACATAAGTAAATTGTGAATTCTGTTATGTGAAAAGGAATACGCATTTGGAATAACTTTTATGATTAGTAAGTAATTAAAAAAAATATTTAATGGCTCACTTAATAAAAAGTATACAGTGTTTGACTGTGTACTTTAATTCGACTCAAAAAAAGTCAAAATTATGAAAAAAATATCTTAGCGTCTTTTTCACAATGATTTTATTCGTGGCGTGTGGTATATCTAGACTTATATGAACTACTTTGTGCAACTTATATCCATGATTTTAACAAAAAGAAAAGAAAAGAATACAAAATTAATATACTTACTTATATTTTGATATTTCACAAAATAATTAACTTAAGATAACGTAGTTAAGTAAGTCTCTTTTGTAGTACAATACAAAAATAATTTGAGAGTAACTCGCATTTCTCTCAACTAAAAATAAAATCAATGTTATTTAAATTAATGGCCTGTTTCACCACTTCCTGATAAAGTGCCGGATAGGCTTATTTGACAGATTCTCCATACTCTATGTGTCAAGTTAAGTGGTGGATAGCCTTATCAGGAAGTGGTAAAACAGGCCCTTACACTCACAAAATCACAAATTGAGTTGAAAACAAAAGAAAAAATGCTCCTGAAAATGTTTTTATAGTACTCATCTATAACCGCTTAGTGTAGAAACGACGGATAGTGTCTGAAATTATGGAAAAAGCTAAATAATTCCGTAATTTACCGTATTTAAAGCCTTACAAACTCATTATTTGAAAGCTACAAAGTTATAATAAAAATACATCAATAATCTTCAGTATATCAACATTCCTTTCCCCGTTTTATTTTTTATATTTTTGTTTATTATAGGTACTCATGATAATATGAGCTTCCAAAGTAAAACCAATTTATTAAAATTTAAGCATACATTCAGCATCCCCTTAGGATTTACAAATTACTTTTAATTGAAACACACGCCAATAGATCGACAATATCATAAACTACACATTCCCTGTTTTTTTTAGGACAATTTTGAACTAAGATGAATAAAAAAATAGGGTTTTGGTGCGATCTCGGCAACGCGGCAAATGTATGGCCAAGGTCGTTTGCTCGGGGGACGGCCTTAAGTTACAACAGTCAAAAGAGTTTTCATATTGATTAAGTTTATATGGAAAATTATTTTGGTATAGCAAGTTAACTAAATAAAAATATTAGGAAATCTCATCTGAACAGTCATCATTAAGAAGAGGATGCTGATCATCGTTATCATCACTTATGTCTTATTAGATTTAGTAAGTATAAAAAGATCTGACACTCATGGGCTTATTAATGGAAGAAGACTAAGGCCCGTATAAATAGTCAGTACTTAAGATGCGACCCGGTCTCAAGACACTGTTCGGCTCTGTGATTGGTCCAAATTTTGACAGCCAACCAATCACAGAGCCTGAACCGTGTCTTGAGACCGAGATGCATCTTGAGTGCTGACTATTTATACGGGCCCGAGTCTCGCTTTTCTCATTAGAAATTGCAAACGACCCATCATAAGCGGTGACTTTCCACATTTTCAATAAAATACTGACTAAGAAATGACCAATATAGAATTGAATGACATATCAATTTCTTCCTGTTCTATCATTGTATGTGGAAAAGAGACCTACCTGTATAGCACTGTATTTGTTACAGGAAATCCCCTGAAAGACTTCGCACCTTTCTGTGTTGCCAGTTTTGAGTTCTGTAGGACCCAAGAGGTTTTTTATGGCCTTGATACTTGCATTTTGGATTATCATGTAAGACTGTTCCATAATACCGATTTTCTACCGAAATCTACTAAATGATTTTACACTACTAAATCAGTTCAATTTGCCTCCAATCAAAAAAAGTAGAAATCTACTAAAAGTTGTCACGCTGGCGCGGGCGCACCGCGCAATGCACCCTCCACACACCCGGTGCGGACCAGTCCCCCACATCGACGATTTATATCGTTTTACACGTAAAATGAATACCATTCGTAGGATAGCGTATAGTGAATACTGATCTAAACTGAGTTATACTGGACTTTTGTCATTTATTTTGGTGAAAACAGATTGATGTCCAGTAACATCATTACTCACTAAGTCATTTTTAAGGACCAACTCTTGTTGTATTGGTAAACACCAAATTTTATAAAAAGGAAGGTAGTTTATGTTAATTTAGATCAAAAAACACATATTTTTTTTATTTCTTTCAGTTTAAAACAATACAGATGTACTTGGATCCAACTTATGTAGTTTTTTTTGTGTTAGTTAGACCCATATACACCAAGAAACTTTTTTGTTTTTAAAGATAGCTTAGATCCGTTTACACCAATCGATAGAGCATTTATTTCTCATCATTTTGGTATAAAAAACTCATTTTCGACAAAATCGGACTTGTACCCCTTTTCACTAGGGCCACAGATATATTCTGTGACGTACCTATCTTTCGGGAAGATAGTTTTATCATTTATCAATGTAATAATTTTACTGATACTTATGTAAAGAGGACATCCTACTGCTATCTCCGGATAATATTATGTAACATTCGCTGAAAGATCCGGTACTCCATAATATGAACATGGACTAAAAGTAATATGTTGTACCTACCTACTACCTAGTACCTACGGATAATAATTGTACGTAGTACATAATAACTCTATGTTAATAATATAATTTGTCGACATTTCATGTGCGGCCGTTTACATTACCTCGACTTATGCAAGCAACTACGAACCTGTAGATGGGCTTGTCTTAATGTACATGATTGACATCGTGCATGGTTTAGAAGGCTTCGCATCACGCATGGTTATTGGTTATCTATCCTATCCATCATTGGCTTCATTGTTCAACGTGGATAGGAGCCTTCCTGAAGTTTACTCAATACTTATGTGAATTCTATACCTACATACTTACCTACCTATTATAAAACAAAGTCGCTTTTTTCCCTCATGTCCCTTTCTTCCCTATAACCTTTAAAACTATGCAACGGATTTTGACGATTCTTTCAGTGTTAGATAGACGATTTATCGAGGAAGGCTATAGACTATATTTTATCACGCTAAGACTAATAGGAGCGAAGAAATAGAGGAAAATGTGGAAAAAACGGGGGAAATGATTTGAAAGGCCTTATATCGCGAACTACTGGAGCAATTTTTATGTTATTTGGCACAGATAGGAAGTAGACTACGTGAAGGATCGTAGGCTATCGATTTTAACCATATTTTTTTCAGTGGCTATATATAATATTTTTATACCCGTGCGACGCCAGGCGGGTCGCTAGTACCTGATAAGTCTGTTAATAATATGGAAAGGTGGAACGCCTGAACAAAATTAATGATTATAAATGTGACTTAGGTACTTAATAAATATGAGCAACTATAAAATATAAATGCTATGACTTCATGGGTCAATTTAGTCCTAAATTGACAGGAAATTATCTACAATAATTGTTTATTATGTTTCATTAAGGCCACTTAAGTATGACGATAATTTAAATTACCAAATGAGTGTGTCATTTCATCAGTTAGCATAGGTACTTACTACATGTAATTATATTGTGTTTATCTAAATGACCTGACCTAGCGATAAATAATATTTAGTTACTCCCATGGCTATTATTCATTTGAATCTACAAGCCATATGAATTTTTTTATGAAAAAAATGGGACAAACGAGCAAATTACGGGTCACCTGATGGAAAGCAACTTCCGTTGCCCATGGACACTCGCAGCATAAGAAGAGCTGCAGGTACGTTGCCGGCCTTTTACGAGGGAATAGGGTAATAGGGTAGGGGAGGGTAGGGAAGGGAATAGGGGAGGGTAGGGAAGGAAATAAGGGAGGGTAGGGAAGGGAAAAGGGTAGGGGATTGGGCCTCCGGTAAACTCACTCACTAGGCGAAACACAGCGCAAGCGCTGTTTCACGCCGGTTTTCTGTGAGCCCGTGGTATTTCTCCGGTCGAGCCGGCCCATTCGTGCCGAAGCATGGTTCTCCCACACTGATCTCTAAACAAGTTTTTTGTGCCTATTTGAAGCGGAATCAGCGCCCCCATTATTCGGGTAGAGAACTAAATTTGACGTAACCACAACCAATAACAACAGTTGTCATCACTAGTATTAGTTCCAAGTACTCTCATTACTGCTATCAGCGCCAATATGGCGGCTGAATTTTGTCGGGAATGTGAAAGAGTGATGTTGTGATTTTGTATTATTTTCCGTAAATTGTGTTAAATTGGGTTTTTAATGTGTAATATTGGTAGAATATTAACCATTAGATATTCGATATCGTGCACAAGTGTGGGAAAGTGATGCATTATCCAGAAACGTGCTATTTTGTGTTCCCTCCAAAACTCCATCAAAAGTTTCAGTAAAGCGACTACCACTTTACTGAATCGACCGACTTGACTTTCTGACTGTAATGACTTTTACTTAGACTTTGACTAGACTTTAGACCTGACAATATAGAATAACGATGCTGAAAATTGTATTATAAAATGTTGTTTTCCCGCCATAATATATACTCGACACTGGCCATGGTTAAAGCCGAAGTGCCATTACAAGAAAAAAAAAAAAAATGGCGGCTTTCAAACGTCATTTTTACGTCAGATTTAGTTCTCTACCGTGTCTCTACCCGAATAATAGGAGCGCTGATTCCGCTTCAAATAGGCACAAAAAATAGCTGTCATTTCAAAGGCTATCAGCACTATATAATATAATACCCTAATCTGTGCTATCAGCTATCCAGCGTACTTGTATAAAGATCAGTGCTCTCCCATAATTCAAACAAATCCTGTTTTATTTTGGTAAATGTCGATACTTTTTCGGTGATCGGTCAGAGATAAAATACCAAAACGAATGCCGCGCGCAAGTAGAGTTGGAAAATTATATTAATATTATTATACTAGGCTACTAGCTATCCCGGCAATGCCATTTTAGTGTGATGCTGGAACAAACATACAGACAGACAGACAAAAAACTAATCACATTTTTGGCTTTTATAGCGATGTAGTGACACCCCCCCAGTATTTTCATTTCTACAGTCTTATTAAAATATTATGTACTTATGTACGTATAGATATTTCAAATTCAAATATTTATTAAGTCCCGGGCCCCGGCGCGCGCCGCGGTCCGCGGGTTGGGGATAGCTGTTCTAGGTAGGGGCCCGTTTAGGCAAGGACTAAGGATGCAGTAAACAAAAAAATTAATCGACCTAATGAACGTGCCGTTCTATCTAAGTATTTATATTGTACGGTTAATAATTTGACGTCTATTCGAAGTGTTTACATTTAGATCAAAATGAATTAAAACTGAGAACCTAAGTAGGTGGCTGGTACACCGTACAGTAGGTACAGGCAGAAACAGAATACGCTTTTTAGGGTTCCGTAGTCAACAAGGAACCCTTATAGTTTCGGTCTGTTCGTCCGTCTGTCCGTCTGTCCGTCTGTCTGTCTGTCCGCGGTTTTGCTCAGAGACTATAGGACCTACAAAGCTGTAATTTTGCATGAATATACATATTAATAATGTCTACAAAATGGTACATAAAAGATTTAATTTTTTACACATCAAGCGGGGTTGAATTTTTTTTTTCGCGCCCACCCTATCGTTGGATAGGTTTTTCAAAAATATTATGAGTATTCATAGATCATCTTCCGGTTAAGGGATCCATTTGTGAAATATTAAGTTTTAAAGTGGAAAAAATCGTTAGAGTCCAGTGTCTACCAGCTAAACGGTTGCTTCTGGAAATGTGAAAAAATTCACGGGAGTAGGAAATACGCTGAATTTAAAAGGAAAACTATCACGGCTAAGTTGACTTCATAAGTTATTGAGTAATAGTCGATCAACTAAAAAAAATGTATTCGGCGAAGTATAAAGGAACTTTTCGTTCAAATTCCTTTGAGATGATGTTGTTAGTAGTGTAAAACATGTTATAAATGTACATTCATTGACCATACAAAAATTTTCAAAAACTAGCGGTGCTACGGAACCCTACATTGCGCGTGGCCCGACACGCACTTGGCCGGCTCTGTTACCAAATGAGTCCCGCTGTTAAGGCCGGTTTTGAGATTCCCTAATGAGCTTTATGATTTGCCAAAAAATAATACCTAAGGCCAGGATATGTGCCTTTCTTAAACGTACTTACATAATATAAAACTACATGATTACCATTTACCCGTGTGGAGGCGCGCTATGCGCATTTATTTATCTCACTGAAAATAAAAAAATATCAAATTTTGTTCTTTTATTTTTGTTCTCCTCCTATCAATTCATATTAGGATTATTAAGTAGGTATGTATGTCTTATATCAGCTGTTTCAAGTATTTTCAAATAAAGTCCGGTCGCAGGATATACTATAGAAATTCGTCCAATGACTTCTAGCTGCTTCTATTTTATACACGCCTGGCCTGGAACCATGATTAGTACGTCTTATACCTATCTCGCTTCGAAAAGAACTTATTGACCGTATATTTTAATAGACAACATTCTGTGTATCACGCGGCCAGACTATCAGAATTCAGAATCACAGACTAGGTACTAAGGGATAGGTACTCAGAATATTAAACACTAAAGATGTAATTGAACTTGTTGTGATCTAATAAGAATGGTGACGCCTTGATAATTTGGCTGTAGCGATGTCCATTTTTCTCAGCAATGACTAAGGCTAAGAAATTAAAGTTCACTGTCGGTATTTATCATGTCTTTGTCTTTGAATTACCCATAGCATAACACGATTGGTCAACTTTTATAACACAGAATAATCAATCAAAAAGACGTCTGTAAAAAAAGGAATTCCTATTTTGCCAACAGAGGAGAGTGATATAAGCTTCCAAAATTTGTACATAAATTGGTTCTAGTATACACTTTAATTTGTCCATAGCTTATATGAAATTTATTTATGGTTTTTAAATTACGCGACAAAAACCATTTTGTCACTACGCCCTTTCAATTTTTTGCTGTTCCATTGCTTGTTTTCTATGAGAGGCCGGGCCAGCCTCGCATAGAAAACAAGCAATCTAAAACACATCCAACACGGTTTTTTACTTTAACATGGCGTCACCTTATGTACAATCTTACATCTAGGTAAATGATTTTTCTGAATGACTAATGCAATGGAGTTAACAACGGTGAACGTCACGCGACACGGTTAGTTAGACATAGCATCAGCGAGGTTGGACGAACATTGTATTTGAACGGTGCAATGCTAAAATTAAGGTCACGTGTTTGAAACTCCGAAGGTTTTCTAACTGAGACTTATATAATATAGGTAATATCTACGCCCCTCGGATTGTCTAGAGTCTAGACTCTTGACCAGTGTCCCGCAAAAGGTGTGCCGCGGCAAATTAGTGGCCAGACTGGTGTGCCTCAAAAAATGTAATTTTATCTACATATTCCCAGTTTATAAGAATCATAAAATTGATGAAAGGAATGGAATTTGAGCAGGAGCACCACTATAATTAAGTTACTTTATGAGGAGCACCCCGTACACACGATTAATTTGTGGCGTAGTGCAGACTGTAGGTACCTTGAACACAAAAAGTTTGCAGAACACTGGTCTAGACACTGCGGACTTGGACATAGAACAACAGATTGTGGGGTTCCATGAAATATGAGGTATGTTTTACTTGAAGTTCCGTTGTGTAAAAAGTTTGGAAACCTCTGATATACAGGTTAAGCAATCAACAATAACAACATAATATTATGTACAGACTATAAGCGTTAAGTATTTGACAACAAACTTAGGCCGGTATAAATAGTCAGTACTCAAGATGCATCTCGGTCTCAAGACGCGGTTCGGCTCTGTGATTGGTCCAAATTTTGACAGCCAACCAATCACAGAGCCTGAACCGTGTCTTGAGACCGAGATGCATCTTGAGTGCTGACTATTTATACCGGCCTTATTGCACTTGTACCTTAAAGTTCATTGTAACCGAACAAGGTCGGAAAGAACCAGTACACCATGCCACGCACCGTATAGATTTGCAACGACGTCAGTCGACCGCAAACTTACATCATTAGCTTACCAAAATCGGTACTTACTACATTACACAGCTCATTTCATACAATGCTTTTATCTGTTGCATATTTTTATCGTAACGATTGTGAGAGCAACGCTCAGTGCGCGCAGTAACTCAGTCAGTCTGTACCCAGAGGTCTGACAGGCGGCTGTGTAAGGATGGAAGGCAAAAATAACGGCAAGTAAAACACGTAGAAGTTAAAGAGGCACCTCGTTCTAAGGAAACTCTATGGATGGAGCTGCCAAGTTAATTTCTGCGTGCTGTCTAGTGAAAGTGGGTGTCCTCGATCACGCGAATTGTTTGGAATGTATTGATTGTTTATAGTAAAATGTAACAAGTGATCTTCTGGTAAAAACCTATATTGGATAGTTAAAGTGATAGTGTTTGTGTTGGATCATGGATGTTTCACACCACGTTAATGCAGTCTCTTGGTATCGTTATGACTTATGGAGCAATAAATAAATATTATGTATTAATTTGTGCAGATCGTCTTGTCGACATGTAATGAACAAAAGATGTCGCCCGCAACTCCGTTGCGTTGAAATTCGTTTATTTCGGGGGAACCGTACATTTTTCGCAACAAAAACGATTATAACAAGTCCTTTTCCGTCTTTTAAAGTATCTCAACTTCTGCATAATAAATTTCATAAAAATCGATTCGGCGGTTTAAGCGTGAAGAAAGAAAGACACACAGACCCATATTATTTGCGTTTATTTTATTAGTATGAACTATGAACATACAGAGGTCAGAGAGCAAGGAAATGTGCTTGGGTCTTACAAAGATGTTTGATGTTACCTTTACAATGTTTAGAGTGATTTAAGACGCGACAGTAACATTTGACCACGATTTAGTGTAGACTCTAGCTGTTTAGTTTGTTAGCTTTAAAAAATAAACTTTATCGTCCATCACACGACTCCTTCTTGGTCTGTTTACCTTATAAAATATTTTCTTAAACACTGTAAGAAAATTTCAAATGCGACAGAAATTATCATGACACTTTGAATAAATATAAAATTCTCAATAAATTCGCGCCAAAACTTACCTACCTATGTCATATAGGCATTAGAAGTAGAGTTATTAGTCCAACTTCCAAGAAGCAAATGGAAATTTTAAACGCGACAGAAATGTTTATATGACACAAAAATGGTATAAATACCCAAACCTCAATGCGCCAAAACTTACCTATGTCATATTAGTAGATATTAAGAAGTAGAGTCATAAGGCCAAGAAGCAAATGAGAGCAAAACACTAGCCTAGGTGTTTAAAAAATGTTGATTTGCCTCACTTTTATAAACAAAAACCGTGCAAAAATGTTTAACTAGTGCTCCAGCCTGCAAGTATCTAGTAAATAACCTAGTTTTTTGTGATTAATTATCTTATAGTTTTAACTTTCAAATGACACCTAAAAATTACATTAATAATAGATTTCTAGGCAACGGCAGCAAGTATTTCCACGAAATTTTGTATATATTTTGTTGCATAAACCATAGATAATCAATGATCGAGCTCTACGAGTAGGTAATATTATTATAATTCAATTCATACAACATATCATAAACAATTATTCTAATTAATGATTGAGGACAAACAGGCGAATAAAATACCTACCTAAGGTTTTCTTATTTTTACGTCATTTTCGGGGAATAAGATCAAGAATAATTAATTAATTATCTAATTAATTTGGTAGGACCTACGAGTAGGTACGTCCATTTAAGTACATTGTTTTCTTCTTAATAAAATATTGCATTGTTGTTCTATTTGCATGAGAACTTGCCTGATACCAGTTTTTAAAATGTTCCCGAAAAGAAGAAGTATAATTACCTTATGGTATGCTATAGGCAGTGTACCAACATTCAACATCCATGATCAACAACCTACGACTTGGTCGAGTTAAGTCCGTACCTGGCGGCCGTATACATAATATTATAATATAGTATGGCCGCCAGGTACGGAGTTAGCTCGACCGAGTTGTAGGTAGGTATAAAATTTCATGACAGATTATAAAGTAAAGATAAAAGCGCTAAAGAAACCGGAATAAGTTGCTTTTAAGATTTTTTTTTCACGTGCTAGGTACGTATCACGAAAGGATCAAAGCTATAGTATCAGCTTCTGACTACTACGTAAATAGTAAAAATACGGTCTAATGTCTATATTATGGCAGAGCACTGTACTTAAGCAATCTGTCACCTCTCTTGGACGCTGCCGCCCCCTAAATAAAAAATATAATTTACCATCACAAAATGTACCTATATATTATATGTGTGTCAAAAAGTGAAGAAACTTAAAAGTGGCAACATCGTAGTGTCATTCCTTTCAAATCAATCTAAGAAAAAAGGGATGACACTTTTTCACTTTTTTGACAGACTAATACGTGCTCGAAAAATTTTTTTTTAAACAATATTAGTAAGGCGATAATTGTTTTAAAACAATCTAGTTATCTCTGTTGGTCAAACAATTGTCGTATTTTATCACTGTGTCGTTAACTGTGATATGTTTCTGTATGTTTGTTCAGTATAGTATCAATGTTAACTTGGAGTTAGTATCTACTATCTATGCCATTATATTATCAAAATCATAACATTACCAATAGCCAATAATATTATCCAAACGCAGATCACGTTTAAAGATCACTACAGTATGCTGCATTCAAATTTCAAGCTACTTACATCTAGTCTAGCAGTGTTTAAAATTTACTAATACGTCTATTTAGACCAGTGGTCCCCAACCTTTTTTTCACACGGGCCACTAGCATGTCTTGATCTTGGTATTGCGGGCCGCGACAAAAATTTTTTAGGGTTAATAAATAAGTAATAACATTCTTTAAAATTAACGAGTTAAAAGTGGAAAAAATTCACGACTTTAACGATTACTTTACATTATTTTTCCGGTGGGCGTGAATTTCAGGGCCACAGATAAAGTCCCGGCGGCGGGCTGCGGGTTGGGGATTGCTGATTTAGACCGTTAAAAATTAAATATGTGTTTGAAAAACTGAAGAAAGATATGGTGAATCAAGCACAATAATTAGCCATAGTTTATTTATTCACAATACTTATTCATAATTCAAAATAATTTCATACGTTCCTCATGATTGACTGGCTTCGTAGCGCGAAGTCTACACAATTCTGGCTAATAAATTGTCTTCTCCAACAGATGCGGAAGCAAAGAAAGAGCCGCCAACTCAAGACCTAATCCAGCACATAATCGGCTCGTTCGGTAGATATCAGCTATGTCTGTGCATATTGATATTCCTCTCGAAATTCCCTATCGCCTGGCACCAAATGGCGATCATATTTTTAAGCCCAAAAGTAGATCACACGTGTGCCGGGGGAAACGCGACCTGCCCGTGTCCGGAACCCGAGTTCGACACGTCCATGTTCACGAATACCATCGAGATGGAGTGGAACCTCATCTGCGAGAATAAGTGGCTGAACAGTTTCAACCAAACCCTGTTCCAACTGGGGACTTTGATTGGCAGCGTACTGTTTGGAGCGGCTTCGGACAGGTATGAATCGTTTGGTAGCCTGTCTAAAATAATTATATTATTATCTACTAAAAAAAATACTTGAAATTATTATTTACTTACTTGAAATACAATTTGTATTTACTTTTCAACTACGTAGTATTGTGGATTCTTGAATAGACTATTAAAACTGTATAAAAATGTATCTACCTGTTATAGTCTGTAGGTATCACGCTGATACCTACAGACTACATGTATTGAGACATAATATAAATAAAAATTGAAACAAGTTTTGGCGTATGGGGCTCCATTTTTTGGCCTTTGTTGCTAAAATATATCTTTAGCGACTTAAAACCTTGACACTAAACTAAAAACTTGAGCCTCAAAGCCAGATAAAATCCTCGTAAATAACTCATATTATTAGGATCACAACATATTCAATGCGATGAAATAAGCTTATCATCCCACCTGCAACTTTTCGCCATCGTTCCACGCGAAAAACTTACCATCCTCATCACCTTGATGAGTGGCAGTCTTCCACAGTGCGTTTTTCGCGTAACTTTCTGGTTCAGGTGACCTGTTTGCTCGTTTGCCCCCTTATTTAATAAAAAAAACCTAAATTAAGGTCTTCTGTTACAGATTTGGTAGAAAGAAGCCATTGCTTCTGGCGGTGGTGGTCCAAATAGCGATGGGCATTGGAGCCGCGTACATGCCGGACTACTGGAGCTTCACTTTCGCGAGGTTCATCATCGGAATGACGGTCGGAGGGACCATGGTCATCGGATTTGTGATTGCCATGGAGTTTGTAGGGACTCAATACCGAGATATCGTCTCAGCTCTCTACCAAACGCCGTTCAACTTGGGCCACATGAC
Organism: Plebejus argus; assembly: GCA_905404155.3. Lineage (NCBI taxonomy): Eukaryota > Metazoa > Arthropoda > Insecta > Lepidoptera > Lycaenidae > Plebejus > Plebejus argus. Next base: position 8,142,879 of record FR989941.1, on the reverse strand, counting down.
GCTACCTTTGTTCGCTTACTTCTTCAGGAACTATAGTACGTTTCAGATGGCTATATCGGTTCCAGTGCTCGTCCTCCTAATATACTTCTGGCTAGTCCCCGAGACGCCGAGATGGTTGATCGCAGTGAAGAGGACGGAAGAAGCCATTTTGATTTTGGAGGGCGTGGCTAAAAAGTTCGTATACTTCGAAATCCATTCTGTGACCTAGTTCTTGTCAGTTTCATCAATATTCATTTCTATTCGAGCAAACTTATAGCCGTTATGTAATACCAATAAAAAGATCTCTGGTAATATTTATCGGAGAATCGTAAATCAACAAACAGTAAACGACTTTTTTAATGCTTACTAAACATTTCCAGGAACAATCGTCCGACGGAGAACATTCGCTCGAGCGTGGAGGCATATCAAGAGTCGATCAAAAAGGATCAGCTTAAGAAAGGAAACCTCTTCGATCTGTTCCGAACTCCCAACCTGCGGAAGAACATTCTTGCGATGTCCTTCAACTGGCTCGCTTGCAGCTACTGCTTCTACGGAGTGTCCCAGTACGTGGGACAGCTGAGTGGAAATGTGTTTATCAACGTAGCAGCTACTGGCTCCGTCACCTTAGTCGGTACACTCGTGTCCATACCTCTCATCAGATCTGTGGGTAGAAAGACAATTCTAATAGTGTTCAACGCGATATGTGCTATGTGTTTGATAGTGTTGTGTTTTGTGCCCGAAGGCGTTGGTTCCGTGGTATGTGCCATCATAGGTGTGGTAAGCAGTTTCATTGTTTTCGTGACTGTATATTTGTACTGCACAGAACTGTTTCCGACTGTAGTTCGGAACGCTGCTCTTGGGTTTTCGTCAATGATGGCGCGCGTTGGCTCGATGGTGGCTCCATTTGTGATAGAGTTAGGGGATAAAGCAAGATGGGCGCCACCTCTAGTCTTTGGATTAGTACCGCTGGTGGCTGTCTTCGTTGCCTTGTTTCTGCCTGAAACGAAAGGCTGTGAATTAATGACGACTTTGGAGGAAGGAGAGCTATTCGGAAAGAGAGAAGAAACAAAGACGGAAACAAAAACGTAACACTGTGATGTTAAAATAGGTTATAGTAGTTAAATATAACTTTTCATGAAATGGCTGGCTACAAAAGGTAACAAAATCGAACTGCTTCGCGCAAATTACAGATGTAAGTCAGTTCACACTTCACGGGTGATAAGACGACACAATAAATGAGTGTTTACTTGTCAAATCTTACATGTTTTTAGCGTAGGATTGTACCTAATCTCGGTTTATTTACCTTCTTATTTAAATAAATTATATTACAGACAATAGACATATTTTTGCATAGAATATTTGTGTGTTATAGACACTGAGCTTAGCCAGTCGTGACGTCTGTTATCTATCCCACAGGGACCAGGGTTATAGGAGTACCTAAAAGAAAAATAAAGTGCTCTCGTGTAATTACGATAATTTTTTTAAAAGTTTAAATTTTTTTATTTGCAACCAAGTACATATTATATAAATCAACATACAAATACGGATGAGTTTCAATTTTTCTTTAATATCTAAATACATTTCATTGATGGATGGATTGTTGAATTTCCTGAAGTGGTGAGACTCTGTCTTGTCTAATGTGCCAGACTAGGTCAAATTGTGTGATTAATCTCAGGCATTCATATGCAGGCAAAACGTTGCAGGCATGGCATTTATGTTGTAATGAAATAAGAAAATATAATCATTTTAAGCATATTTTATTACTTATCTTATAATTACATACCTATTACATAAATCATTGTTCGTAACTATTAATTATACAATAATAATTATTGTTGATACGTGCATAATCTCGTTAACAATAAAATGTAAGAAATACGTATTTGATTTGAAATTATTGTATAATTTTTGTAAATATGAAATACAATTTTGTTAATAAAATTGCAGTACCATTATATTTTTTATTTGCCATTTACATTCAAGTGTTTATAGTCAGAAAAGCTTTTATATATGTCCAAAAGAACGTAGTAAAGATTGCAAAGCTATTTGTGAAAGTCGTATTGTGCTAAGGACTTGTACCTAGTGCTGGTCGCCATATTTTGTCAAGGCTATCAACATGTTGAAAAGATTTCGTATTTAGTCTAAGAAAATTAGTTTCAAAATCGTACGGGGTATTCATTTTTTGCAATTTTTTTGGGGTCATATTTTTAATTTTAGAATAAAATGTAATGTAGAGGCATGCTTTAACAGATTCCAATATTATATAAAAAATTATTTGTCTAGACGCATTGTCCAGGGAGTAAATTGGGGATCTCGTTTGTATGGCAAAACAGTGCTAGCGTACCCTATTAATACTCTGTATTTCCTAAAGTAATAATCGTACAGTAAAAATGTGTAGACGTAATTAATAGGAAATTTAATGTAGATAAATGTAGAAGTCACTAAAGAGATATAATAATAATAGCTCCCACACCGGTTTCGGTGACGGTGGCCGGTTTCTATGAAACCAGGCCAGCTACGCAGGAGTATTTTCATAGTGCCCAAGTGTGTGCGCAGTACACAAGAGCACTCTCTATTCCTTTACTCTCATAACCCAGTGGGACGGCAGACCGACACGACCGGCGAGAGATCAGGCGCAGGACCGACTTTTTACATGCCCATTCGACGCATGGATCATCTTACTTGTCAGACAATCAGGTGATCAGCCTGCATTGTCCTAACCAAACTTGGAAATTCCAACGCGGGAATCGAACCCACGACCTCCGAGTCAAGAGCCGCGCTCTGTAGAGATATAAAAAGAGATATAATAAATACTTTTCGAGTCACAAGAAAAACCTTGAAAAGGAGACCTTTTCTCCCCTCCCCCACCGCCGGCTCGTGTCACACCCTCGGGGACTTTTTAGTATATTCATCTGGGCACCTTTAGGAATAACTGTACCAACTTTCAAAACTACACGAATTATTCGGTCTGAATTCCTTAATTTTCTCAGGCTAATTTCAGAAACGGAAAAGTATATGAAAGTTATTGAGCTAAACATTTTCAGTTTATTGACCTACGACTTAATCATAATCAGTCCAGACTCTAGACGTTAATTTGAAATGTCTGTACTCTGCTAACAATTCTGTCTGACCTAGGCTAAACGAAAATTCAATGTAAAATATTTCCAGGAAGTTTCATAATATTTGCTATTGTACAATTGTTAACGCCGTCTATAGTACTGTCATGATTTTCTTAATTTAAAATTTAAACTATAATCTTCTATATTTGGAAATATTTATGTAGAAGATTATAGTTTTATGCCGCGATGATGCTAATTGCTAGGCAACTCAACTGAGCACAATCCTATCCCTGACATTCAGTAGTGTATCATGATACCTATTTTGAATAAAAAAGATTTCATTTCATTTCATTTCATTCAATTTTTATGTCAAGACCCGTAAAAAAACATTTTGACTTTGGGGACATGATGTTATCGCGTGGTAATTAAGATAAGTTAATAAACAGTGCATAAGTATTATTAACTTATTATTGATCTTTAGCCCCAATTTAACCAACGTCTGTTAGTCAGCTTGTTAAAATGTCTTCTCTTTCATCATAAGAAAAAACGAAATAGGTAACGCGATACTAATCCGAGCGTCAACTTTAACAGTCGTTGGTGAAATTGGGGCTTAGAATTCAGATCTGAACACGACTATTGATTAGTAAAGACTCAAGAGACGCGGTCCTTGGTCGACCACTTAATTTAATCTGTGTCTAATGTCTCACTTCCATCTCCTGTGCCATTTCGAATAATGCTGGACTTGGGGTCCAATTTTCATGTATCTACGAACTTCGATTCACTGTCCCACTTGTTCTGCACGATATTGAGGAAGTATGAGTGAGACGGCCTTATAATCAGCCGTGATGTTTAACCATTACTTAACTTTAATTTAATGAACGTATAGCTTTAAGTTCCATGAATTTTCTGTCAAAATCTTTATTTAACCGAATGTTAGCATTTATTAAATATCTTGTAAATGCGGCCGTGACATCAGTATTAGATATACAGGGTGTATCGAAACTAAGTGATAATATTTTAGGGTGTGTATGGGGCGGTGGCCCTATATAGAGTTGTCTGTGAAAGTAGCAGCGTTAAAAGAGTAACTTTTAAATGTGTTTTACAAGGTTAATAGCCGTTAAGTATTAATTCACAATATCTGGGTATTGCACGTGTCAATATACTTGACCTAAGAAAATTTCTTAGGTTATAATTTGTATAGTTCGTTAGTTTTTTTGGGGCTAACTCTCTAACTTTTAGTTTGAAATAATAATTTAAATGTCTTAATAGTAAAGTTGTTGTTATATTACCTAACCAATAACCATACAAGTAAAAATACACATAAAAACTAGATTAGATTGTAGATTGTAGGTGCAAGTATTCTATTATTTTGTGGCTTAACTTCATATTGTAGAGGGGATGACAACTTTTTGCACAACAGACAAATCCGCGCGAATTAGGTCGTATAATGCAAATTATGTAAGTACATTAAGTCGTAGGGGCTCTAATCTGTAGCTGGGTAAGGCTTCCACTCAGTGTGTCCTCGGTCCAGCCATGGCGATAGGCTTTGTTGTCTGTGTCGCTTGGTACTTCACAATATTGGCTGGTAAGTTTTTTCCTCTTTTATTGGGCTATGAACTAAAAGTTTTTAGTCATTTGGAGGCTAAGAGCTGTAGTGTTCCTCAAGTATAAATATTAATTTATTAATTATTAGCAGGAAGTGTATGAAGCTGACTCTACTTTTGCAAAGATCAGTCCTCTTTATTCTTGTAGGAAAGGGTGGTTTTTATCCCTGAAAAATCTAGTGTTTCCTTATTATTGAACACTACATTTTTCAGATAAACGATTTTTTGCTAATGATATTGTTGGCGGAACGTTACTCTAAAATCTAAATAATATTACTTTGCAGTTCTACTAGCTTATATAAATTATATGCACTTATTTGCATTTTTAAAGAATAAACAGGATAAACCATGTGGTTTTTCAAGTGATAATAAACATGTTTTTTCAATAAAATTGTTTTTCGCTTTAAAGAAGACGTAATAACAGCTGCTGCTACATTTTAGAGTAGCAACTGTTGTGTGTTAAACTCAGATAATCTTTTTATCAACCTGCCTTGGCAGTTTATTATCATTATTTTATCTCAAAGTAATTGAAGTACAGTCGTTTGAAGATGAATCTGGCTGATCTTATCGTAGTACATATTTATTATGTAATATTAAGATAAGGAGATAAAAAAATATATATATGTATATATATATATATAATATACGAGATGTGACGACTATCCAACTGTAAAACTAACTATCCACTATACGTGTAGGTATCTAGTGCCTACCACAGAATTTACTTGTTTCTATTGTATATTTTTAACTAGATGACGCCGTAACTCCGTTGCGCAAAAATTCTTTTATCCCGGAAAAATATACGGTAGGTATATTTTTCCGGGATAAAAGTATCCTATGTCCCTGTCCCGGGACTCAAAGTATCTCCATACCAAATATCAGCTAAATCAGTTCAGCGGTTTAGGCCTGAAGAGGTAACAGACAGACACACTTTCGCATTTATAATATTAGTATGGATCCGTAATTTTCAGGTTTCTACGTGCTATACTGCCCAGTTTTGTATTTGCTGTTCATCAACCATGCCATCTACAGAAAGGCAGTTGACGTCCTCTTTGCTCTATGGGAGTTGTACCCGACGGTAAAGTATTATGAATATAATTTATGAGATAAGTTCAGTATATTTTTAAAAATTAAAATAACGTTTATCCCTCAAAGCCTTTAGTCAAATTACATTCTTAATCTGACTAAAGGCATGACGGGATTGTAAGAAATAGAAAAATATTATAACATAAGGGCCTATAGCCGAAACTTTTTCGTTTTCGCTTCGTTATAGAATCGCCGATCAAAATGTATGGAATTGACATAAGACGAGTCGAACGTCAACGTCATATTAACGAACGCTTATGTCAATTCCATACATTTTCATCGGCGATTCTATAACGAAACGAAAACGAAAACATTTTGGCTCACCCCCAAGGCATCGCAAGCTCTACGTTTACCACGTTACTTAACGACGACGTATCAAATATTTAGGAAATTGAAATCCAAAATATTTGATTTATAACTTTGTTGTGTAAATCATCAAATACAAGTAGGTCGAAAGCATAAAATAATATGGGATTCCTATTACATCACAAATCAAACTTGTCATGTTTCACATACATAGCACTTACGTCTTACGTAAGTAACGATTGATAGCATGAAAACAATCTACTTAGTACTTACCACTTATTTTATGTTAGCGTATGCTACAAAACTGCTAAATTGTCGCTGATAACCTTGCTGTTCTAAGCGACCTTATTTAAGGTCGCTTATAAAAAGAAATAAAATCGGCCAAGTGCGAGTCGGAGTCGCCGAAGGGTTCCGTACCGTAATAGAGCAATAACAGGCCAAAAATTCTGTTTTTTTTGTATGGCAGCCCCCCTCAAATTTTTATTTTATTTTAATATTATTATTAATTATTAAAGTACTTACATATTCAATCAAGGATTTTGTGAAAGTTTCAAGTATCTACTTGTTACCATTATTGAAATCGAGCAAAAAAAGGCCAAAAAATCACGTTTTTGTATGAGAAAATTATTTTGTTTTTAGTATTTGTTGTTATAGCGGCAACAGAAATACACAATCGGTGAAAATTTCAGAAGTCTAGCTATAGCGGTTCTTGAGATAAAGCCTGCTGACAGACAGACAGACAGACATCGAAGTCTTAGTAATAGGGTCCCGTTTTTACCCTTTGCGTACGGAACCCTAAAAAAGCTGCTAAATTACAGGCGTTATTCCAATGGTGCTGTAACACCGAGCTTCATCATTACGGTGACTATGTGGACCCCGACGAAACCACCATCATCTTCATGAACCATCGCACCAGGCTCGACTGGAACTACGTATGGATAGCTCTCTACCATGCTACACAAAAACCCGACTACTTCGAATGCATATGCAAGGGCAACGCCAAAGCTAGCACCGCGGAAAAAGGTTTCCTCAACGCAATCTCAAGAGGAAAATCAAAGATTAAGTATGTCTTAAAAGATGAGATAAAATGTATTCCTGGGATGGGTAATACCACTTTCCTTCTTGAGTATTGCTATTCGTTTGTTTGAGTTATTATTTAATGCTCAAGTTGTTTTCAACGTTCTCTTTACTGAGCTAGTTTTAATATCCTACCTATCTTATATTTTATTAAACTACTTTAAAAAATATAAGGAAAAGCTTAGCTACAATATTAACAAAACAAATATAATTCTCCTTAGTCGCTTATATTATAGCGTAGATTGTTTGCTTCTTTCTTTGCGTTTTTTTACAGATTTTAATGGGATTTTCCTTAATTCAGGTTGGATAATGCAACTAAACTACTTTCTGTATGTGAAGAGGAACTGGCAGGAGGACCAGCTAAGTCTCTCCCAGTTTGTAGACTACTACAGCAAACTTCGGTACAACGTCCGTGTGGTGCTGTTTCCCGAGGGAACAGACTTGAGTGAGGAGAACAAGCGACGCAGTGAGAAGTTTGCGGCATCTAAGCAGCTCCCGGTTTGTATTGAACTTGACCTACCGGTTTGTTTGAATTGATAGAGAACAAAACATGTAGTAGTTTTTTGATACTTATTGATGTTAGGTATAAATTCGGTCACCCAGCACATGGGGACTCATTAAACATTCACCAATGTTGCAGTTGTCGCGATCTTCTTGGAAATGCCTGCGGAATTGCCATAGCAATTCTTGTGATGAATGCCTAAAAATACTTAGGCATTCATCCATGTAAGAACGTATGACTAAATTATTATTGTCTTGTTTTACTTTCTTAATGAAATCACTGACAAGTATAAAATCTCTCTTTTACTCAACTTTTTGGCTTTCTATAAATTAATTGTTAAAAACCCAAGAATAATACTTATTGCTTAAATGGTACGATTAACTATAGTAATAGGAAAATTTAATGTTTATTTTAAGACTTAACAAAAAATTATTAACGGTAATGAAATGAAATGAAATGAAATGAAATGATGTTTATTTGGATAAAATATGGTTATAAGAGATGTTACATTTCAGTAGATCGCATACTTTGTCGTAGTTGACGACGTCCAAATAATATTAAAATATAAGTGAAGTTATTGACACATTTTTATGGCAGGCAATTTATAAGTAGTTACATCATTCATTAGTCATAATAATTATTAGTATAAAAAGTTATAATTTCTCATTAGGTAATTGTTATTATCGTTACAGATGTCAAAATTAAGTTAAAATGAAAAAATGTCAAAATAATCTAAATGTCAAAGTTATTTATGACTAAATTTTGCGAATTGTCTATATTATTATAATCTTAAAACTACACAACTAGCAGTTACACATTAGAGAAAAAAAAAACATTTATACTATACAATAATTATTTAGATCATTTTATATTATGTAGGTATGTCAGTTTCATAAGTCATCACAAGGCAATATTAATTACAATAGTCAATACATGTCAAAATACAATAAGCAAAATATCAATGCAAAATATAATGTCAAAGAAATTCAATTATGTATGGCTTTAAATGTCACAAAATAAAATTTAATTAGTCACATTATTACTACTTTATTTATTAATTATTATTGTTAAGAAATTCTTTGATGTCATAATATGCCTTCTGTATTAGTATTTTTTTTAATTCCCTAATTGAACGAGTTGTTGTCATTGATTTTATGTGTGCAGGTACTTTATTATAAATCTTTACACACATTGCATATGCATTATTTAAGAACATACTTGTCTTTGGTTTTTTGTCTATAATTAACCTATTCGAGTTTCTAAAAAATTTTGTGGGTACTTGATCTATTAATTGGGTAAAGACATGTTTATTGTTACTCACAAATTTAAATATTTCTAATATATACATACTTGGTAAGAAAAAATCAGTTTTTATGACAAGTTGTCGATCTGTTTGTAAAATTAATGTATTTGAGATAAGAACTTCACTTGAGAAGGCACGTGCTTGGTAATATCTCTACATGAAATACAAACGTAAATATAATATATTGCACGTAGATTTAACATTATTTAATAGTGGTGGTAAAAAAAGGTGTCAATATATTATTTTAATGAACGTAGGTATCAAATAAATTGAATTGTATTTGATAGGTTTAATATTTAATTTTTCCGCATAATAATTAATTAGTGTATCATATTTTAATATTAAAATGAAATGATCGGGAATTCTGGATACAATATTAAATTCCTGTAGACAGCGCGTAGAAGGTCTACGAGCCGCTACGGCGGCGCTACGCGAGCGGATCTGAATTACACTGCACAAAAACATGCAAAAACTAATTTTCTTATGATGATATTAATAAGATTTTGTTTATCTACTGAATTCTTGGTATTAGGTTAATCGTATATAGGTACCTATATTATGGTTAAGCGTGGTCGCAGAACAGCTAAAAATTCGTACAGATATTCAACATGCCTCTTCGCGACAAATATTTGTGTGTTAGAAACATTTACGATGGGTTTTCAGTTGACGAATTTCTACCTGCTGTACCAAACTTTTTACCCTGGAGTATAACATCTAAAGTATAGCATATATCTGCATAACGACTTGCAGATTCTGCGAGGACGAGGACGAGACGCCTATTCCCCTTTTCCTCAACTACTACAGAGCAGAACCAGGCACCTTGGTCGCTATGAATACTCATCCACAGAGGAAATTCGTGGCACCAACCCAAACTACATCGTTCAATTTATGAGAAGCATTGGGTTGGGGTCGGTACTCTAATGCGAAGGAGTCACAATAGATCCTCAAGGTTCGCAGAGACCTCAGGGCTACAATGACCTGCGTTCAAGACAAGAAATAGCATATTATATCAAGTTTTCAAGAGTATAACATATATCACGTTTGACACGTTTTTTTTTTCAGACATACGAGTACGTCCTCCACCCGCGTACAACCGGCTATGTGGCGCTGGTGTCGCGGCTCCGCGCGGCCGGCCTGGCCTCGGTATATGACGTCACCGTGGCCTACGACAAACCGGCGCAGACGGAAATGGACTTGCTCCGTGGTAGGATGCCGAAGCGAGTGTTCTTCTATTTCAAAAGGTAATGAATGTTAAGGTTAAGAAAGTTAACCAGTGTCAAAATCGTTTGGAAACTGGCTTTGAATCGTGTGCAAACTCACGAGTTTATACAAAAAATAATTATATATTGTTAGATACTAGACGTTGCTGCAGTTTCTTTTTTTAACCCCCGACCAAAAAGAGGGGTCTGTCTGTCTGTCTGTCTGTCTGTGGCATCGTAGCATCCAAACGGGTGGACCGATTTTGATCTAGTTTTTTTGTTTGAAAGCTGACATGACGGTGAGTGTTCTTAGCTATAGTTCATCATCATCAGCCTGCTCATTGCTGAAATATCACGGTATATCTGGTTCGTGATAGGACGATTAGCAACTTGCAGTCGTTTGATGGGTTTTATATTTTGCATCCTGGTTCGAGACACTTATGAATATATACACACTAGATGTCCCGTGCGGCTTCGCCCGCGTAAATTAGGAATTTTACGAAAACCGTACATTTTCCCGCAAAAAGTTCTGTCCCTTCACGTGGTCTATTCTATATCTGTGAGTTGTGACAAATAATATCAAAAATGCTCTAGTACTTCGTGAGATAAACCCTTTCTAGTTTCTAATAATTTTCCCGGGTTTTTCCACATTTTATTCTGATTCTTCGGTCATATATATTTTAGTCTTAGCGTAAGTAATAATAAATAGCCTTCCTCGATAAATAAGCTATTTAACACTGAATTTTTTTTTAATCGGACCAGAAAGTACTTCCTGAGATAAGCATGTTCGAGCAAACAGACAAACTCTTCAGGTTTTAAATAATATTAGTAGATATACATTTTTTTTAATCGATTGACAAACTCGAGTCTCGATCTAAAAGACTATGAAACGTATCATGGGACGATACCGTGGGAGAGCCATGCTTCGGCACGAATGGGCCGGCTCGACCGGAGAAATACCACGGGCTCACAGAAAACCGGCGTGAAACAGCGCTTGCGCTGTGTTTCGCCGAGTGGTGAGTTGACCGGAGGTTCGCGTAGTGTATATTTTCTTTGCCGGAGGCCCAATCTCCTACCTTTTTCCCTTCCCTACCCTCCTTTATTTCCTTCCCTACCCTCCCCTATTCCCTTCCCTATCCTCCCCTACCCTATTACGCTATTCCCTCGTAAAAGGCCGGCAACGCACCTGCAGCTCTTCTGATGCTGCGAGTGTCCATTGGCGACGGAAGTTGCTTTTCCTCAGGTGACCCGTTTGCTCGTTTGCCTCCTTTTTTCATAAAAAAATGGTACTTGGTAGTGATGATGATGATGATGACGAATGTAATTTGCATAGTAGAATCTGCTTTCCGATCTTAAATCAACACCGAAACTCTCAAACGTATATCTATGAAGAGTCAGGAGTTCTCTCAGCAGCTCCCGAACCATGGGTGGGTGTTGCCGGGTCCAAAATCTTACTTGTTGTTAGCATATACTCGGAATACTTCTCATGAAACCAAAGTCACCACATGTTTCCATATAAATTTTGAGGAGTTCCCTCGATTACCCATGGATTCCTTCATCAGATCACCATTTTTGTGAACATGATATTAAATTGGGATAATGCCCTATACACCAAAAGAAAAATTTTGAAAATCGGTTCACAAACGGCGGAGTAATCGTTGAGCATAAAAAAACGAACATAACACCTCCTCCATTTTGAAAGTTGGTTAAGATTATAGCCTATGTGTTATTCTGATGCATAAGCTATATTGTTGTAAAGTTTCATTAAAATCCGTTCAGTAGTTTTTGCGTGAAAGAGTAACAAACATCCATACATCCATACATCCATACATCTATACATCCAAACTTTCGCCTTTATAATATTAGTAGGATTATTGGAAAGTTGACCTGGTGGTGCAGCATAACCTGGTAATCAATAGGATACCAAACTCCTCACCAACTTAGAGCAGAGGTTTCGTGTTTGGGCTCATTTTAATTGCGACAACCAGTAAGACGTAGATAAACAGTAAATATTTGCATGCTGCTGCTGCAGCATCACCTGGATTCTATAGGAGCCAAGCTCCGTATGAACCTAAAGTGGAGGTTTCATGTTTGGGCTCATATTGATGGCCTCATCCAAGAGGACATATTTTATAGATGGTATTCATTGGGATATGATCCAGTTGATAGGAATTATTCTGCACAAGTTTAAAAAGCATAAAATAAAATTAAATTAAGAAATTTAAAAAAACCCCCGCCAGAAAACTTTAAAAAGTAATGAAATAACATTTCCTGACTTTAAGTTTAAATCATTCCTAAGAGTTAAGTAATATTTTAGTCCATAATTGTTGTCAAGATGACGTGTCGGGGGACCGCTAATGTAGATGTTTGATTTCACATAACAATTTAAATTAAGGGTCTGTTCACAGCGACCCGAATCGAGAGAATCAGCGACTATTATGGCGATACAAAATGCAAAAGTCGCTGTTGTGGTAGTTTACTTAGCGGTCCCCCGACACACCTTGACAACAATTATGGACTAAAATATTACTTTACTCTTAGGAATGATTTAAACTTAAAGTCAGGAAATGTTATTTCATTACTTTTTAAAGTTTTCTGGCGGGGGTTTTTTTAAATTTCTTAATTTAATTTTATGTCTTCATATATTTTAAGGCATCTTGGAACGAAGTTTTGTAACTAAATACCGATTAGATCATTCTTCGTCGATTTTATCAGACATTCAGTCATGAAACATGATGTCTCACGACTCATGATTCCGCTTCTCTGATAACCCTGTATTTACCCGATTATTTGTAAACTTTGATAAAAAAATTTGAAACTGTTAATTTGCTATATTATTATGTATGTTTTGTAAACAATTACATTTTTGTATGATAACAGTAAAATTACAAGAATTGATAATTCCTACTTAAACTGCTTAAGCAAATATTTTGTAGGCATGCATAGGTTTACATGAAATTGTCTCTCTGCCTGTTATCTCTTCACCCTAAAACCATAAACCGATTTTAATAAAATTTTGACCCGGAAAAGAACATAGAACAGTTTTTATTGCAGTATAACGTATACAAATTTCTGAGCAAAAAATTGAGGGCAACATCTAGTAGAAACTAATAGTACGTAATACCGTATAAACTCGAGAGACATTAAACATGGATTATTATTTTTTTATAAAATATGGGGGCAAACGAGCAAACAGCACACCTGATGGAAAGCAACTACCGTCGCCCATGGACACTCGCAACATTAGAAGGGCTGCAGGTGCGTTGCCAGCCTTAAAAGGCGGAATACGCTCTCTTCTTGAAGGTTTGCAGGTTGTATTGGTTCGGAAACACTGCTGGTTTGCTACCAGCGTAAGCCTAGAGTATTTTTGAATTTAATATATTTAAATAAGGAATAATAGTCGGCTGCTATGATTGACTTTCAGGTACGCCATCGAAGATCTACCGCACGAGGAGAACGACCTACGGCTGTGGCTTCAGGATAGATGGAGTGAAAAAAATAGAAGTCTCCAGAGGTTTCATGAAGAAGGTAGCTTATAAACTTTCTTTAAAACCTTGTATATTTATTTGTAAGGATGTAGCAGATTAAGTAGAGTTCTTAGTAAGACGCATAGACAAGTGGCAAATAACTCTATCCAATAGTCCGAGTTGAACTTTACTAAAAGTCAAGAAAATCAAATAAAAATAATGTAATAATATCATCATCTTAAAACTAATTATGTTTTCGAATTGCTAAAATAAACTGCTAATTTATCACAAATTTTCCTGCACATTTATCATCATATTTATCAGCATTTTTAGAGTTTTCTTTGCCAGCAAACCAATAAAAACATATATAATTTTATATAAACTTTATGGTGCTAACATGTACCATCGAAGAAATTGATTCATAGACAGGTGACAGTCGTCGTTTGGTCGGATTATGTCAATTCAATATTCGTCACGATCTGTCGGCAGTGTTTGACATCACGCGATCAAATTATGTAGGAGCGGTCTATGCATCAACTTGTCTGATAGTACTATCAGAGAAGTTGATTCCTAGGCAAATAGCGGACCTTAGTAATTTGGCCGCATTGGTCAAACCCATCCGACCGATAACAGCTAAAATTGAATTGACATAAGCCAACCAGATGACGTAGGTATGTCAACTGCCAGGCCTAGGAATCAATTTCCTCGATGGTACCTGATTATTTTGTTTCAGGTCTCTTCATCGACCCAGCGACTAACCACAGTCCAGCACGAAGACTGCCCCGGTCACTAGATGTTGCCAAGTACGGGTTCGCGTTTTGGACTCTCGTTGACATTTTCTTCATCTACTCCTTCTGTTACAGTAACGTTTTCAAATTCTGGGTCATCTATCACAGCTTACTGTTTATATTTGTGACTAAATACTTTGGTGGATTTCAAAATATACAGAGTAGATTATTAAACAAGTAGTTCAAAGTGTGCCTCAAAGTTTAGTCTTAGCTGTAAATTAGTATTCAACAAAATAAATGAAATTGTATAAAGTTTATCATATTCAGTTTTATGTGCTTAAAAAGTATTCCTTCAAAACCCTGTGCAATGTGCATATTAATTCATTTTCTATTTACCTTGTTTTATAACGAATGAGTTTATACTAAATAAATACATATTATTTAGTTTAATTTACCTTTAAACTATATTATTCTTCAACTTCAACTTCTAAATTAAGTAATAATATCAGATTTTACAATATCTTTTTCAGATTTTTCTCTTTGTTCGATCGAGTTTAATAATACAATGCCTTTCGTTTCTGGCAAGAAGCAACATAAAACTGCAGCTAAAAATGCCAGCGAACTGAATATAGTCAATGAAGCCCATTCTATACCAATATTTACAACAAATGGTGCTATGAAGCCACCGAATCTTGCAAACACTGATGCAAAACCCATCGCAGAATTTCTGATAACTGTTGGAAATACTTCCGAACAATACAAATATATTAAAACAAAAGCTGTATAAGAACCAGTTAATCCTATAAATGCTACTAAGCGTCTAGCTACATTGTAATTTGACGGTATGAATATAAAACACAACAACGATAAACCTGTTAAACAGAAAGTAAATACTGTCGAAGTTTTCCTTCGGAAATATAAAGTAGCTATGACAACTAATATTACACTAGGAGATAGAATCAAGCCAGATAACATAACGTTGAGGTAAATATTCCCTTCCAACCGTCCAATGTATTGGTTGACTCCGAAGAAAGTGTGAGCACAGCACAGCCAAACGAATGCACATATCAGGGCATACACTCTCAATTTACGTGATCTTATTATGTCCATGTATGTTCCATACTGCTGATCATTGTTTCTCACTGTTTCTTCGTAAACTTTATCAATGACCGCTCGAATGTTATCAGTAGGCCGACGATTTCTGAAAAGACGATCGTTACGCTTTATTTGATACCTGTTTACATTTGCAAAGAGTGTAAATAAAAGAAAAGCCATTTCGGAACGAACGGAACGACTCAACCAGATCAATATCATGACCTCACAGAAAACCGGTGTTGATTATAGAGCGTTCTATCTATCTGAAAGATATCTTTAATAAGCTATTACTACAATGTAGGACTTTGGTCTTCTCATAACGCTAAAGACTATAGAGCTATGTCAAAGTATGATCAATAGGTATGCCTTATTTTAAAAAGGTTTCATTTACCTCTTAGCGATAGCCGTGAGAATAGTCACTGCTTCGTCTTTCCTTCCCACTGTAATTAACCACCTCGGAGATTCTGGTAATATAAAGCTATAGGCAATAACGAATATCCAGGGCAAAGATGTAACAAGCTGTAGGTATCTCCACTCTCTGAAGATATAGGCCAATCCAGGTAGAGATACATAGGCGACCATGAAGGAAATCTCTTGAAGTCCAGTGATGTAAGGCCTGAAGGACTTTCCAGTGAGTTCTATGATCATGATGTAGCAGCATAACATGGTGCCACCGACGCCTGTGCCCATCAGGAATCTGGCGACGACGAACATCCATAGCTCGCTGACTCCTGCCGATATTGCGACGAACAGGACCACAGAATGCAGCGCCAAGAGACACGCAAGTTTGCGACCGAACCTGAAAATTATTTGTTGGATTCATTGTTTTTTAAATATGCAGTTATTTTTATAGCTCTCTCATATTATAAGAATGTAAGTAAACCTGCAAAATAATTGCTTGTGTCTTAAATTTTCCAGTTAGAACATTTCTTAGATATAAGACATAATAGTATTATGATCGCAGACGTAAAGTAACATATTACATATTATAGATAAATAAGACAATGCATTATCTGAGATTAACACAATCTCAGAAGCGACTGAGGGTTAACAGTAGGTATTTCTGATGGCTGCTACAAGGAAAAACTAAAAGTATCTAACATCTTGAAATGGACTAGTTTTGAGAAAAACGTCTTATAAGAACCTTGAACTAGAAAATTGATTATTATTATCAACGTCGGTAAAAAATAATATATTTGAAATATCCACATGAAAAACAGCATTTTTAACACATTTGGGTAAAAATACGAACCTGTCCGAAATATATCCGTAGAAGATGCTGCCCGCTAGAATACCGACTTGGAGAAAGGACTGCGCTAAACTAGCCAACTGCGTTCTATCACAGATGAGGTTCCATGTGCTAGTCACTGAGCTTACTATAGTACTGGTATCATATACAGGATTCTTGCAGGGGCAATGGTTCGTCAAGTTGTAGGCTCCATCGTCCATACAAACATATTCCACACTCGGCAGTATAAACACGACATTGGACAGCTGGTAGTCTGTAGGCAACCGTCCCACGGAAATCAATATCAGTATCCATGTCTGATATCTACCGAAGCTGCCTATTACTCCTTCTATGTGGTCTATTTGTGTCATTCTTGTGTTAACCGACTCCCAAAAACTGGAAGTACACTTCTATCTCACTGTATATATTTATAGTAAAATACCACTTTCTGTTTTTTTTTTATTAAATTTTCACTAACACTTACGTCGCACTAACACAGCACTAGTACAACTAAATCTTCTTCTAAATAATTGTGTTTATATCAATACTCTACAGATTAAATAGTTACGTTATCTATCCTTTCAGTGATGTGACTACTCACGATCGTTAGCATCGTAAAGTCTTAGGCCGCGTCCCCATCAGACACGGCGCGGCACGGCACGGCACGCCACGGCACGACGCCGCCACCGCGCACGGTACGGCGCCGCACCGTGTCACGGTGCCGCGTACGGTACGTCCCTATTCAGTCGATATTTGCGCTCGAACGAGAGTGCTTGTCTGAATATGGATCGCGAAAGAAAAATTCTCTTACCCAAAATTTCCTCTGTTTCTGTTTCTTTTTCAATCTTCGTCTTGGTAACAACAAGAGAATAATTCTTTCGCGATCCATATCCAGACAAGCACTCTCGTTCGAGCGCAAATATCGACTGAATAGGGACGTACCGTACGCGGCACCGTGACACGGTGCGGCGCCATACCGTGCACTGCACGGTGGCGGCGTCGTGCCGTGCCGTGCCGCGTCGTGTCTGATGGGGACGAGGCCTTACATGTTAAAGGAAGGCCACAATGCTACGTTGCGTCGCGTAGTCGCAACAGGAAAACGCATTGCCATAATATCTGTGTTGTGTTAACGCTGCGCAGACGCGATATAACAACACACTAGTGCTAGTTACCACATCAATAGCTGCACGCCCACAACAGTATCGTTTAGTTAGAGAACGTTTTTACAAGTGCTAATATAAAGCTTCGTTTCGTTTCCGTCGATCGTTGAAATTCTGCATCAAAAGACGCAACACATAATTGCGGCATATTATCATAAAATAGTCATGATATTATGCTATGCTGCGTTAATTCTGCGACAACGCAACGCAACGCACAAGCATACATTACTTCCTCTCATTGTGTTGTAAATATGCAGTAAATCATAGGTATGCCGTCCATCAATGCAAATAATTATTTTGTACATCTAGAATATTGTATATTTTACAGGATATGACGGCGATGATGATACATACACCTGCATACACTTTGCTTCGTCTACTTGAATAATAAAAAAAACCATATAAAAAGTATTTCGTACTTCGTCCATCAATATAGTATACTGTATACCTTATTTTAGGTTAACTAAGCAGATTTAGGTGTTGTCAACCACAATATAATAATACTTATAGAACGATAGAAAGGTGCTTATCGGTACTTAACTCATCATCACCATGACTGTTTATTTGAGCTATCAAAGCAGTCGGTGTTACTCAAGCCGTTTCGGTAGATTTGGTAGCTTTAATACCGAGAAAAAAATGTTTAAAAAATCAAGTTTGTTTTATGGGAGCCCCCCCTTGAATATTTAATTTACTTATTTTGTTTTTTAGTATTTTTGAAATTTTTAGTATTTTTTAGTATTTAGAAATACATAATCTGTGAAAATTTCAACTCTGTAGCTATTATTGTATTATTGTTCTTGACTTACAGCCTGGAGACATACGGAAAGACAGACAGAAAGACAGACAGACAGATAGACAGACAGACGGACAGACATCAAAGTCTTAGTAATAGTCTTAGTAATAGGGTCCCGTTTTTACTCTTTGGGTACGGAACCCTAAAAATGGAATATTTATCAATAATTACTTTTTATCAAACAAAAATGCTTTGTTCATTAAACAGGTTTATTAGTTTACGACAGCTGATAGTTAAACCAACAGATAAGTTATTAAGAATAAGACAGACAGACTTACTAATAAATTTCTTTTGTTTCATAATGTGTTCAAAATATTATGATGTTTTAGTGGAGCCAGAGTGGAGCCATATAATTATTGGATAACTCGGAAGTGAAAAAAAAAAAAAATTCAACCAGTAAGAGTAAATGAAGTAAGTAAACTAATAACTTTAGTCAAATAAAATTAAACAATAGTACGAAGTTAATATTTTATTTTTACAAAAAATACCTATTTAATACACAATGTATCTTACATCTATCACAGCCTAAAACAATAGACTCAAGAAATAATATCATTTTTGGTTTAGCAATTTTCAGACGTCACATTTAGAATTTGAGAACATTTTTATCACAATCTGAATAGAGCAGACTGAGTGTCCTATGCAATAATAGTTGTGTAACTAAATATAAAAATACAGTTTTTCATATTTTATTAAACATACGTTTTTAATTTTATAAAAGTACTGCCTACTTCGAAGGCGACTCTACAAGAAGAGGAAAGTCTGAAAATGTTACATGTTAGTATT
The DNA here is from genome assembly GCA_905404155.3 of Plebejus argus. Classification (NCBI taxonomy): domain Eukaryota; kingdom Metazoa; phylum Arthropoda; class Insecta; order Lepidoptera; family Lycaenidae; genus Plebejus; species Plebejus argus. Next base: position 8,123,507 of record FR989941.1, on the reverse strand, counting down.
TTGCACTTTATCAACTTAGCATGATGTTCTTTACATGCATGGAATTATAATCTTATATTGTAAACGTCGTTTTATAATTACTTATTAATACATAAATAAAATCTTTTAATAAAACTAATAGCAATTCACAATACTTATTATTCATGATATTTTAACGTCAACAGACCAAGACATAATTTTATACAGGCACTATATAATTTTAATTGGTACTAAAATACTTCTACATTTTAGATAAAATAACGGTGCCCGTGTATAATATTTTCATTAATAATAATTTAAATAATCGCAATTTTGAAATCAGAAATGATAAACATGCTACTGTTAACTTACATCACACACTCAAAGCTCCCAATAATGCGTAATTGTACTACAAAACATATTATTATTGTGTCTACTAGACACGATATTTTAGTATTAATCAAGTAGTCTACATACTTGTTAGAATACAGCGCAATTTTGCTAATTGCAAATTGCAGTAAACGAGATTCAACTACAATAGACTAATCTGGGGGCACTGTTAAACACGTGCCAAGTCCGCAATACATATAAATATATTACGACTGTAAGATCCTCCAGATAATCATGACTACATATAATTTACATTTTCTTTAAATACTTCATTGTACTCCGAGAGTAATAAATCTTTCTCAAGCCTCCCCCTCTTCTAACGTATCAGGTAATTTCTTACCTCTGGTATCCGGTAAGAATATACAAAGACAGGAACCCACTAGGGGTACACAACCGAACAATATTGGGGGAAGCCACGGAATGTTATGCGCAAGGGTGGCTACGAAAGGCGCGACCATAGATCCTACTCTCGCAAGAGTCGATGATAGTCCTACGCCGGTATTTCTGACGACAGTCGGGAACAGTTCCCCAGCGTACAAATACACTGTGGCGAAGGATATGCTCATACCGAACAGTCCTACGCATCCCAGGGTCAGATGTCCAACGCTGGACTGAACGAATATGATGAGGAGGCAACTCAGTCCAGTGAGGCAGTTCGACGATATCAAAGTTACCTTGCGACCAAGAAACTGGTTTGCGTAGATTGACATAACTGTACCCGGAACCTGAAACACAATTTAATAATTCATTAGAATTGTTGTTATTATTTACATTTTGCAATAATGTTGTATATTTGCCATAATAAATACTACTTAATACAAGTAACATCTATATATTTTCTATAATACCAATTATAGCTATCTACCTAGTCGTGATTTTGTAGTTACTATTATGCCATAATTTTTTAACACCTAAAAATTAATACGTTAAGTACTATAAAAATACATAATAATATGCTTTTTGTTCTATGTATTGCCGTATTCAAATTAACGGTCATACGGAAGTTTGACAGCCAAGTTCACATTCTAGTTAATATCCTTGATTGTGCTCCTACTTACCAATATGGCGGCCGATATTGCGACATTAGAGAATATGTTGCCGGAGACATGGCCGATGTATTGTGACACGCCAAAGAAGCAGAATCCGCAGACGAACCAGTTGAAGCAAATGGCGATGGTGCGCACGCGCAGCTTGGGCGTTCGGAACAAGTCCAAAACCGATGCACGCTCATGCGTCTGTCCATTATTCATCTCCACTACCAGTTTCTGAATCGACGACGATATGTCCTCCGTGGGCCGCCCGTTCCTAAAATAAAATTTGAATAAATTAGATCTTAGGATTATTTATAACGCAGATTTGAAAGGCGATTAAACTTGTTTATTTTATTGTTCTTGGACGTGGCATTTATTATGTAGATTACAAGCGTCTCATATCTAGTCTGAACAACCTAATTAACTTTGCGTGTAACTTGTAATTCAGGTCACTGATACCTAACTTTGATCCCTGACATTTTGCGCTCGACTTTTTGATATTCACATAAAGTATACGAGATAAAGTTTCAGAATACTTACATTTGGGCAGCTTTTTTCAAAATCTTGACAGCTTGCTCTGATCTACCGGCGGTAATCATCCATCTTGGCGATTCTGGTAGCAAATAGTAGTAGCTGAGGAACAATATGGATGGGAGAGATATTGCCAGCTGGAATTTATCCCAGCTTCTCAGGAAGTATCCAAAAACTGGAAGCGTGAGATGTCCCAAGTTGAAGGGTATCTGGTAGAGGATCCCAACAGTGTCCCTGTACTTTGTCCCGATCAGTTCCATGGTCAAGACGAAGCTGGTGACCATAGTGCCTCCAGTTGCCACGGCCAGGAAGAACCGGAGGGTTGTGAACATGTACCAATTGACTGAGTACGCTGTGGTCACACCGGCTATCAGCTGGAGGAATACTGCTGATAGAAAAGGTAAACGGCGCCCGAACCTGAAATGAAATGATTTTGTAATTAAAATATACAGTGCTTTTATCATGATACTAAAGTATTTCCGTTATAAGAATGTTATGAGTCTGCAGACAAGATACCATTGCTAATTATTGCGATGCTTATGCCAAAGCACTTTTTTAATTAGTTTATAACTTTGTCGTCGTAATATTTTACGATGGCAACATAGCTAATGTGCTTTTGGTTTATAGCTAAGAGTAGCTACAAATTTGATTGCCTTTTTAACCGACTTCCAAAAAGGAGGAGGTTATATGTTCGTCTGTTTATATATATTTTTTTGTTTTCAATATTCACTGCTGTAAAGTTTCTTAGTCTGAAACTAAATCAGAACAGGATTTTTATGGTAATCGTACAAAAATTTCGAAAGTAATTAAATATAAAATAGACTTATCAATTTAAAAGGTTATCAATAACGGTTGAAAAGATGATAACTTCCACTCCTTGTGTGATCATGACTGCATGATATTCCATGACCGATGAATGAGGACAAAGTCTTTCACAAAGTCCCCAAAGATAAACTACAAAGCGTAGATAAAAATATTCGTTTGTATATTTCTGCTTCATATGCATTGTATAGCATTAATAACTTGTCTCAAGTGGGTGAGTGAGAGCCCTTATGAGCGAAATTGCATCCCACGAATAAAGTGACATTTAATAAAGTAATCTCATTCGGAACCCAAGCGTGAATTCACTTTGACTCGTTCAGGAAATGTCAATTTAGTTAAGTGCCAGTAAATTTGCGATATGTGAGCCTAACTAAAAGTCTCATGAACGTCTATTTTAGTAATGCGACGATTTCGTACAAATGAATGTTATAACTTATGGCCGCATTCAAAGACATAATAAGCGAGTGAAAAGTGTGACAGAAAATATTATTGTATTTACTTTATGTCAAATCTTCATTACATTAAAGTTAATTTGCTATTAAATGTACGCTGTGAGAGCAGCTGCTAGGCGCTACGTAATATTATTTGATACATAAGCACGCTCATGATGAGGATTACGTTGATAGTATGTATGTAATTCAAACTGATATGTCTCCTAACTGAATTGAACATTCACCCAATAAACGAGAAAAATGAAACGCACCTGTCAGAAAGATGTCCAAACATCATGTTGCCGACGAGAATGCCCAGCATGAATATCGTCTGTGTCAGGTTTTTCATCCAGTGTCTGTCGCAGACCAGGTCCCATTGTGACACTATGGTCTCCTTGAAGACGCTATGGTCAAACTTGTAGTCGGAGCAGTTGCCATGGCACTGGTTGTCAAACACGTCACTGGTTCCGCAGGTGAAGTTCATGGGTGGAGCGAGGAAGATGATGCTCATCTGATGCCAGGCCACGGGGAATTTCACCAGGAACACGATAAAGCAGACCCATATTTGCCACTTGCCGATCGCTCCGATCGCTTTCGTCAGCGGATCTACAGCTGGCTTCTGTGCGTTCTCCACGTCCTTTACCTCGGTCTCCAACACTGAAAAGAAGAATTGTAGATTTAGCAAATATATAAAAAATATTTTGATTTACCATACACAAAAACTTTTACAACAATCAAGTTTCCGAACTCTTTTTTACAAAAACTTATGAAGTAGGTATTTTGTTGCATCTGAATTTTTTATTTAAAATTATTTTTTTAAAACTAACACTAAAAGAATTCCTATGTTATTAATTTTCAAACGCACTTACTAGTAGTTTTCTCGTTCATGGTTAAAACTGGTTTAAGTTATTCAATACAAGTTGTTTATGTTACTTTATGGCCGTCGTCGCGACTGGCGACCAATACACTCAAGCGATGGCCACACAATGATATTTAAATGTTACAAAATCAATCTCATTTAAATAACTAATTAAATATGCTCTGCCAAGCTGTTCTGTGTTGACAAACTCGCAAAGATTAAAGCTCTTGCAATTTTAAATACAATATATACATACTGAGAGTTCATAATACAATATAATATTATGTTCTTCAGTTTTTAAATTTGTTAAAAAGCCCTTACTTAGGAGAGGTGAATTCCAGATTAAGTTAAGAGTTCTAGATTTCTTTACCTAATTTAAACGGTATTCTTGTGATGTTTATTAAAATATTTGTTACTAATACGTATAAATTTAGTGTTTACTTTTTATTGTTGTAAATATTTCTAATGTTGTGCTAAGATTTAAAAGTTGAAACGCGTAGGAATTTTAGCAAATTATATAGCTTATCTTTTGATCTAAGTATATTTAAAAGACAAAAGATAAAATAAAGTATTATAATAGCTTAGTAAAATATATTAACGTTTAAAAGAAACATATTTCAATTTTTAGATTGGACCGCTCCCGCTTGGCAAAAAGCTGTGACTGAATAAAACAAAATTAATTTATTTTGTCCTTAAAGTATTAATATATTTAACGACTATCCTTGTACCAATTACTCGCATTTTACATTTATGAGTTGATTTAAAATAAGTTTTAAGCCTATCATTTAAAAGGTTATAAAATAAATATAATTTGTTACTTCTAGTAATGAAAGCCTGTCTGCTGTCGGAAGCCTCCGCGTATGCAATAGGTAGAGAAGTGTGTAGATTGTAAGAGATAAAATAAGTAATAGTCAAAATAAGTAATAGTTAAAAAAACTAAAAACACGCTTTTTATATAAAGGGTTACAAACAAACATACACACATACAAATTGAAAAATGGAATAATTATATCAAATTAGTGTATTGTCATCGGTCCTCGATAAATCTACAAAGTTTGAACGAAATCTGGCCTTTTAAAGTGGGTCAAAATCGCGCCCAAAGAAGTCGGTTACAAACATGTTACAAACAAATATACAGGTGAAGCTAATAAAAAGCGTATAAAAAGAGATAAAGCCTAACTCAAACTCTTCATTAATTGCCTCTGAGTGCGGCAGATAGAGTTATAGAGACTAGACATAGACATAGTAATTATAAGAAAATGGATTCATAGGCAAATCACCTACATAATTCGATCGGGTTTAGTCAAGCCCAGCCAACACAGTAATCCTAAGTACTCATACGGTTTTGCTCGATCGAGCAATCACGTAGATTAAAAACCACGGCTCGGGCTTTCGTCAACAGTCAACACATTCAGTATTGCTCCATAGTTTTACCCCAAATCGAATAGATGTATTTAATTCCATCGAGCCGGTTCGATGCGAGCCTTCGAGCTGTGAGTTTTGTGGTCCACACTGTGGTTTTTGCTCGATTTAGAATAAAACTATCGAGTAAAACCGTATATGAGTACTTAGCATAACATTAACCGACCAAATACTAGACTATGAATTTCTCTGATGGTACATGTGTATGAATATTGTGATAAGAGTTGCGTCATGCGTGAGTCCTGAGCCTGACACTGTTATCTAGATAGGTCTTGACGGAACTGCGCAGGTCATTGCTGCCGACCTAGACTTTCATTGTTTACTTATGGAATATTAGTACTTACTTTATGATTATGACATTCTAAGACAGTTATTGGATGTCGTTAAAAAATAACTTAACAATACTAACTAAATACATTCCTGTATGCCCGTGGCTTTGTGTGCGTAAAAAATCTCCGTACAGTCTTCTAACCAACCTTATATCTTATAATCAAAATCGGTGTACTTGTTTCCAAAGTCTATACATATAATAAAACTGTAGAAATGAAAATTCTGTACATTAAAGATATTCAAAAAATAATGAGCGGCGGGTGTCACTCTATGTAGTGACACCCGCCGCTCATTATTTTTTGAATATCTTGATCAATAGAACCCAAAAATGTGGTTAGTTTTTTGTCTGTCTGTCTGTATGTTTGTTCCACTATCACACGAAAACTGCTGATCCGATTTGAATGCGGTTTTCACAGATATATTTGTCTTCTTCCAACTTAACATCTGGTGCATAAAAATTTTTCCCCCCACCCCTCTAAGGGGACAAAAGAGGGGGTCAGATTTTGTATTAAACTTTTTTCTTTTACACGAAAACTACCGATCCGATTTGCATACGGTTTTCGCAGATAATATATTTGTCTTCTTCCAACTCAGCATCTGGTGTATAAAAATCCCCCCCCCCTCACCCCTCACCCCTCTAAGGGGACCAAAGAGGGGGTCAGATTTTGTATCAAACTTTTTTCTTTAATGGACTTACTTCATATTATTAACTGTGTTTTCCAACTTAACATCAGTTCTGGTGTATAAAATCTTTCCCCCCACCCCTCTTAGGGGACAAAAGAGAGGGTAAGATTTTGTATCACCTGATGAAGTAGTAATACTTTAAATGGTGAAACAACGTTTGCCGGGAGAGCTAGTTATTCAATAAATTAATCTGGGGGCACGGGAGTGCCCCCGCCAAGATGAGCCAAGCGAAGCGCGCACGGGCACTACCTACCTTTTCTCGAAACGTTTCGCCGTATTTTTGCACCCTCGTAACTTTGGTTTGGATAATGCCAGATAGTTGAAATTTTCAAGATATTATGACATGAGCATAATAATTAAATGCGCAAAGTTTGAATATTGTTACTATTATACTTTAGATTTTATAGGGGTCCAAAAACCCCACAATAATGGACTGACTCACCGATCATCAAAATTGTTAGGGTACTTCCTGAAGTCATAGAAAGCTGAAATTTGGTATGTGACATACTGTTAGTACAGAAACAACAAAAAAATTATCAAACCCAACCTAACCTATCCCATCCCCTTGATATAGAGAGGGGATGTTAGTATGAGATACCCCCGTTTCTTGTGCTAGATACAAAATTAAAAATAGAGTATAAAATAATTCTTGTGCCAAAAAAAATACGTATTAGACATGAGAGACCATAGACTCACAGAAAACCGGCGTGAAACAGCGCTCTCACAGAAAACCGGCGTGAAACCGCGCTTGCCCTGTGTTTCGCTTAGTGAGTGAGTTAAGCGGAGGCCCAACTGCACCCTAAACCTTATTCCCTATCCCTGTTCTCTTCTGCTGATTCCCTTAGCCTATTCCTTCATAAAAAGACCGAAAACGCACTTGCAACACTTCTGATGTTAGTGTCTAATGTCTATAGACGACGGTAGAACTTACTTTCCATCAGGTGACCTGTTTGCTCATTTGTCTCCTAATTTTATATAACAGATCCCCTCTTAAAGGCTGGCAAAGCACTTGCAACTTTTCTAATATTGCGAGTGCACATCCTCGTTAATTGCTCCTTAATTTCATAAAAACGTAATAATTTATGTGGTAATTTTTCCATCATTCAAAGAATCATTCCGTACCTCTAATATTATAAATGCGAATTGTAAGGGGGTGAAAATGCGTAAAGTTCAAATAAAGTTAGTTCCAAAAATTCATAATAGATGGCGCCGCGCCGCCGCCGCGCGTCTTCTACATCGCACTATCGCTTACCCAAACGTGTTTCTATAAGAGGTGGTAAGGATGAACATACTGTTTTCGATTAATTTGATGTTTCACATAATATTTGAAATATATTGTATTAAGAAGAGTTGATGTTCGACTTCGACCCCACTCCCCAGCTGTTAATAACCCCTATGCAAAAATCTATAATACGTATTAGACATGAGAGACCATAGACTCACAGAAAACCGGCGGGAAACAGCGCTCTCACAGAAAACCGGTGTGAACTTACTTTCCATCAGGTGACCTGTTTGCTCATTTGTCTCCTAATTTTATATGACAGATCCCCTCTTAAAGGCACGCAAAGCACTTGCAACTTTTCTAATATTGCGAGTGCACATCGTCGTTAATTGTCCCATAATTTCATAAAAACGTAATAATTTATGTGGTAATTTTTCCATCATCCAAAGAATCACCTGTAACTCCTTTTAAATAATATTATATCTATACTAATATTATTATAAATGCGAATTGTAAGGGGGTGAAAATGCGTAAATGTGTTCAAATAAAGTTAGTTCCAAAAATTCATAATAGATGGCGCCGCGCCGCCGCCGCGCGTCTTCTACATCGCACTATCGCTTACCCAAACGTGTTTCTATAAGAGGTGGTAAGGATGAACAAACCCTTTTCGATTAATTTGATGTTACACATATTTGAAATATATTGTATTAAGAAGAGTTGATGTTCGACTTCGACCCCACTCCCCAGCTGTTAATAACCCCCTATGCAAAAATCTTCTATACATATAATAAAACTGTAGTAATGAAAATTCTGTACAATAAAGATAATATTAAAAAAAGAATAAGCGGGGGGTGTCACTACAATATCGCTATAGAAGCCAAAAATGTGGTTAGTTTTTTTGTCTGTCTGTCTGTATGTTTGTTCCACTATCACACGAAAACTACTGATCCGATTTGAATGCGGTTTTCACAGATGTATTTGTCTTCTTCCAACTTAACATCTGGTGATAAAAAAATTCTCCCCACCCCTCAAAGGGGACGAAAAAGGGAGTCAGATTTTGTATCAAACTTTTTTCTTTAACACGAAAACTACTGATCCGATTTGCATACAGTTTTCGCAGATATATTTGTCTTCTTCCAACTCAACATCTGGTGTATAAAAATCCCACCCTCCCACCCTTCTAAGGGGACCAAAGAGGGGGTCAGATTTTGTATCAAACTTTTTTCTTGGACTTACTTCATAATATTATTAACTGTGTTTTCTAACTTAACATCTGTTGATAAAAAATTTCCCCCACCCCTCTTAGGGGACAAAAGAGGGGGTAATATTTTATATCAACTGATGAAGTAGAAATACTTTAAATGGGAAAACAACGTTTGCCGGGACAGCTAGTTTAAAATATGTAAGAAATGTTTTCTGTCTGTCTGTAATTAACATTGAAGTTTGAAGTAAGCGTCCCCCGGAAGCACCTGTAGTCTGTCGTATGTCTGTCGTGCAAATGCAATTTGCAGTAATGTAGCAACGAGAACTACTTACCATATAATATTATTATATTATAATAGAAGTTGCTTTATGACGGGTACTACCGCGCGCTATTTAAAGCTGAAGTCCACGCGGACGGAGTCGCGGGCTCGCGGGCAACAGCTTGTATATTATAATTGTATCTTCCTTAAGTATATTATTAATAACTTTACTTTGCAGACTCTAGACCTTAAATCATTTTAAAAATATGTAAGTTCAAAGTATAGTCGTAGTCTCAGCATTTCTTTGCAAATATTTAATTGTAGGATGTAAACAACATCGGTTAGTTCAAAGAAAAAACCTGTGCCTAAAAGTTAAACGGCTAAAACATAATCACGTCAAACAATAGTGCGATGTAGATACCTAACAGTGAAATCTCTTATTGACTAGAGTACATTTACAAGTATTATGCGATGTAGACGACCAGCAGCGACATCTATTATTTATTAATTATTATCAAATATCAATAGGAAAAAATAAAACCACGTTTGTTGTATGAGAGCCCCGCAAAATATTAAATTTATTTTGTTGAAATACATGATCGATGAAAATTTCAACTCTCCAGCTACTACCGTTCTTGAGATACTTCCAAGAGACAGATAGACAGACAGACAGACGGGCAGCTGACAGACACTGAAGTCTAGGAATAGGGTTCCATTTTTACCCTCTGGGTACTGAAACCTAAAAGAAATACACCAAAAAAAAGAACGAAAAAATTAACTAAAAAAAAAACAACGTAAACCAACTTACAAAAAGAAATGAAATCCCACAAAAAACATTTTCATGTAAAAATGTTGCCAAGATGAGAACATAATATTATTATAGTTCGTGGTGTCAAAAAGTAGTGAAATCTCATGTAGAGCCAAGTTTCTAACCTTACATACTTAGCCCTAAATCTAAAAACCTTAATTTTACACCAAAGCGCGGCAAAATATTTGATAATAATATAATGTGTCAGCCGAACGAGAAGAATCTAAAAACTCTACACATTAGTCAAAATCGGTGGCTTGGCCATTTTGTTATTCGGCAGGGCTTTGAACTTAATATACCCTAACTAAAGAAAAATGGCCAGGCTATCGATTTTGACTAATGTGTAGAGTTTTTAGATTCTTCTCGTTCGGCTGACACATTATATTATTATCAAATATTTTGCCGCGCTTTGGTGTAAAATTAAGGTTTTTAGATTTAGGGCTAAGTATGTAAGGTTAGAAACTTGGCTCTACATGAGATTTCACTACTTTTTGACACCACGAACTATAATAATATTATGTTCTCATCTTGGCAACATTTTTACATGAAAATGTTTTTTGTGGGATATAATATACAAAATAGTAAAACAGAGATTTGTCTCTTTAACGTTTTGGTAGGCGTCAGAACTCAGAAGCATTGATAGAGTGTGACTCAAATTTTAACTGGTTTCCACGGGCAAAATTAAATGTGCTTAATACATTTTATTAAACATACGTGCTATTTATTGACATTCACAAGAATTTTATCATAAGGTTAATATTACAAAATTTTGAGTGTTAACCCTTTAGAGGTCTTTTTAAAACGTGTGTGAGTGTGTGTCCTTATGCTGATAACAAAATAATGTAAATTTATTATATTATTTCATCACATCTCGTGTCTGCAATATCCAATAATATTTAAAGTTATCATCGCTATTTTGTAAACTCAGTTAAGGTTAACATGTGTACTTACCATAAAGTTGTGTAATAGAGATACGTAAAAACTTATGTAATTCAATCATAAAGTCAATGAGTATGATCAACTTAAAATATCTACCTATAGAATATAAATAAAAGTCAAGCTTTATGCTATAACACACTCACAGGCAGGCTTTACCGTTGTTCGTGGGCTCTACAAATTATTATAAGTCAAGCTTTATGCTATAACACAGGTGACAGGCAGGCTTTACCGTGGGCTCTACAAATTATGCTCTACAATCTACATATTATAGCGAGTAGCTACGCAGCATTGCGTCCGCATCGTCGAAACAGAATCATCGTATGCTACATGTGCGTCGTTGCGCTGACGCACGTCAACATAATAAAAGGTTGTGACAACGCAACGCGTCATTCCTGCTTCATCTTGTGTTTGCCTTTCTGTCAAAACTTCCGACGATTTTTATACAACGAATCCCTGTGACAATAATATAATCACCTCAATAATCACTAAAAACGTCGTCGTTTCGTCGTCACGTCGAAACGGCGCTGCTACGCTGCGGCGAAGCAGTACAGCAACGCATTAGGCAATGTGAGTTGCTGTTACACTTTGGGAGTATTTACCCCTAAACTTAAGAGCAACAGTACAGCGTTTCATTTAGTAATTACTTATTTGTAATTTGAGTAATGACTAGATGAAACACTGTAGAACCAAACTTTAGGTACGTGAAACGTTGACAGTGTCCATCCATACTAATAATATAATTGCGACACACTTGTGTCTCTTCAGTCTTCACGTCAAAACCGCTGAACCGATTTTGGTGAATTTGGTGAAATTTAGTACGACATACGATACTTTTTATCCCGGAAGCATGTACCTACGATTCCCGCGCGATATACAAATTTGGCGCAACGGAGTTGCGGGCGTCATCTAGCTAGTAGTTATCCATAATATTATATTCCCTTCATTCCGCAAAAAATTGACCCGAGTCTTTTCCGTGTGCTCTTTATTTCGCATTACCGGTATCTACGCGGCACTCATAAATCTTAAAAAATAAACACTTCTGGGAATTCGCACTTTGGTCTGTCGATAAGTCTGGTGCCGTGACCTGAGATTGCACGATCAGTCGGCACGGCGCGACGCGCGACGTGATAGCCAAGCCTCCGAACCAGATAAAACTCATAACAATTAGTTATAACTTATAACTAATAACAATATTATGTCAACGTCATCGGACTAAAGTATCGATGATGTATGATGGTAGAATGGTGACATCCTGGGAGTTAACAGACTTTAATGGCAGCTTATGTACCGCCCGCGCCGACTACAAACCCTCGATCTCAGTATTAAGGCAATACTAGCTGACCCGGCAAATATTGTTTTGACATATAAATTGTTTCTAGTATCAATAAAAAGTAGATAAGAATTAAAAACCTATATTCTCAGGCCTAATGAATGTACATAATTATACAAAATTTCATTAAAATCGTTTGAGCCGTTTTGGAGGAGTTCGCGCACAAACACTGTGGTCTGTGACATAAGAATTTTATATAGGTAATAAGAAAGAAGGTAGCAAACTCCGATTAGTTACATGACAACAAACCTGTAGCGCACGTTGGTCACGTCGCGCGTCGTGGCGAAGGAGCTAAAATCAAGATTTCTGCAAAACACATAATATGAGGCAGGAGGCTAGCCGCTCGACGCGCTGGTCAGACTGCACCTCGATGAGCTACGGAAACACTGCACTTGTAATGAAACTACGCCTTAAGCGCAATACACACTGAGCCCGCCGGGCTGCCGACAAAGCCCGGCGACACAACCCGGCGCGCGCGGGCGGCGGTCTTTACGAAAAGATGATCATTTCATACAGGCCGCCGCGCCGCCCGCCGAGTTGTGTCGCCGGGCTTTGTCGGCGGCCCGGCGCGGCGGGCTCAGTGTGTATTGCGCTTTACTTTATCTCGGCAATTATGACCTGTCTACTCTGCTATGACATACTCTTAAATTCTGTGTAAGGTTTTTTCTACTCCAGTAAAAGTGCATACTAATAATTTCCTTATCCGGAACTGCAATTATAATCGGAAGCACCTTGGTATTTAATTTTACATATAACATGCAGTTGTCATAAGCTGTGTTGGTAGTTATATACGAGATACATTGTAATTTGTAAATTTTGTTCCTGTCACCTGCTACCGGAAAAAATAACTTCTTGATATGAAAGCATCAACAGCCATTTTGAAAAAGATGGCTAATATGAAATAACGGCATTATATTATATTAATATTACACTAGATGACGCCCGCAACTCCGTTGCGAAAAAATTCTTTTATCACACGGGAACCGTTCATTTTTCCGTGATTAGAAGTAACCTATGTCCTTTCCCGGGGGTCGGGACTCAAAGTATCTCCATACTTTCAGCAAAATTGATTCAGCAGTTTAGGCATGAAGAGGTGACCGATAGACATACAGACAGATACGGACAGACACATTTTCGCATTTATAATATTATTATGGATATATCAAGAGTTAAATTCATAATATCGTTAATCGTTATTATAATTCGAAGTATTTTCAAATAACAAACCTAAGGTAACTATCGATGGGGTCGTTCTAAGGTTCAGCGGTTTCCGAAAACCGATCACGGATTAACGGATGTGGAAAGTCTCACACTTTTTTGTTCAGTATACCAATCTTTTGTTTACGAATAAAATAAATATTATTACAATGATGTGAATATATAAATCCCAACATTTTACTTGTTGTTATTAAAAGTCGCTCAGCCAAGACGAATCAAACGCGTAACTCTATAATATTAAGCGTCAAGCTTGGCTTCTTGTAGGCAATGCGATATTAATTGCCTAAATGTCTTTTTTAATTGGCTAAAAATAATAATATTATTATAATGAAAATAATATGTAAACACCTAAGAATTTAATTTCTGTGCTATTTTAGTTTTTAGAGTTCCGTACCCAAAGGGTAAAAACGGGACCCTATTACTAAGACTTCGATGTCTGTCCGTCTGTCTGTCTGTCCGTCTGTCTGTCTCCAAGCTGTAGCTCAAGAACGGTAAAAGCTAGAGAGTTGAAATTTTCACAGATCATGTATTTCTGTTGCATCTATAACAACAAATACTAAAAACAAAATAATTTTTTTAACATTTTTTGCTCGGTATCAATGACGCGACAACAGGACTTGAAGTGTTCACAAAATACTCAGTTTTATTTATAAGTACCTACTGTAATAATTAATAATAAAATTTAAATAAAATTAATAGTTAATGGGCGCTCCTATACAAAAAACACATTTTTTTCCTATTTTTGCTCTACTTATAGTGGTTCCGACCCTTCGTGCGCGAGTCCAACTCGCACTTGGCCGGTTTTTTTTGTTCGTAGCCTCTACAGCCTGTCTACAAAATTTTCTCTTTTAAAACTTGTAACAAAAACTTACTAATTTAATAAAATGTGTATTTTAAGAATTGACTAAGATAACAACATTGTTATGTTTTTAGATCACACGATTTTTAAGTCGAGAAGGACATATAGGTACGTCTATAACCTGTTACCTAGCTACGCTACGTAAGGACATGCCTAGGTATTAAGTTTGTCTAAATAAATAAACACAGTATTTACTATTTTCGTTACAAAAAGTCAGACTATTCAGTAAGATAATACTAACTATTTAGTGACGTGGTAAAATTACAATTATTGTGGATATACTTCACAAATCACCAAAACTATTCAATAATAATATAAGTACTCCGAATAGGTATAAAAATATACAAAGTTATCCATAGCAGGTTGTAAACTAAATTACATAATTTATTAATTTGAACGTTACTTCAGCAACAATTTTTGAAATGGTTTTTATTTTAACCAAAACATTCAGCAAACAAAAACATAGAGTTTGCTCTACTTATAAATTATAATATGTATTTGGTATATATATGTCTGTCATTATAGTTATTATCTTTTTTACAAAATACCTTCTTTTAAGGCCGTCACAGACCTAGCTATAATATATATTAATATATTTATAGCTAGGCATATTAATATATATTTTCTATACAATTTTCGCGTGACCACACACTTAGCTATAATATATATTTCTGGTCTCAGTGTGTTTAGTACGATATATTAAGGTATATTAATATATATTATAGCTAGGTCTGTGACGGCCTTAAAAGAAGGTATTTTAGGCCTTTAATAGCCTTTAATAGCGCCGCAGTGCGCACTAAAGTTTCAGCAACACAATTTTTTAAAAGAACTGTTATGAAGAAGTAGAGTCAGGTACCAACTTTTCTCTACTTACTTCATCTACTAGAGTCCTTTACTTTTCGCTACACATTATAACTATTTTCTACACACATTTTTAACACACTTATAAGCTTGCTAAAAAAATGTGTTCAAACTAAAAAAAAGTATGTAACGGAAACTTTGAGCACGATCTTTACCTACCTCCAGTAGTCAAATTAATTCGAAACTGCACACGTATTAAGAGCCGATGACAATGCAACAACTTGTTAAATTGTTATGTTATAAATTAAAAAAAAAAGAGTTTAAAAAAGCGTGATTTTTTAATTTTTTAAAACTACTTATTATTATATCAATACAATAACCACTTACTTTTGTGAGTATCCTGTATTCACAAACGGCGAGAACCGTGCGCCCGCGCCTCAGAAGCACTACGTTCAGCGTATGAGCGCCTCGGACTTCGTAGTTGGTTCATATACCTACATTACGTTCACAGTTATTTTGCATCTCACAGGACTTTTATTGTCACGTCATAAGGATCACTCTCACAGGAATTTACGGGTAAAAAAGGTCTGGACAGATTGAATGGAGTTAATGGATTATCATGCAGGTTATTAGGGCTTCGTTTTCCACGTCTCCGAAGTCCGAACTGTTACTCCCTTGGCCCTTATTAATAAATAATTAAACATATTTCCTCAGCGTATAACTAGGTATTCAGTATTGAATCGTTTTTAATAATATAATATAGGACAAAGAAAAGCAGACTATGTTATTCGCTGTGTAAATATTATTGTTAATAGTAGGGGTGTTACTAGGTTGATATTTTTGTCCGTCTGTTCGCATAATATATCCCTTTGGCTTAGTAGTTAGTAAAGGTTAGGGCTGGAGAGATAAAATTACGTGTATCTGTCTACAAGCTACAAAGTGCTAACATAAAATCATAAAAAAGTATCTTTTGGGGTACCTAATTGTCTCACATTTTTCTATTTTTTGACCCCTGGGCCCTGCTGTATGAAATATGGCACACTATCAGTTCATACATAATAATATTATATTTTGTCGTAGTTTAGAACTAAGAAGTTAGATGAACCAATTTAGGGGGAAGCAAATAATTATAATAATATTGCCCTGCAATTTATAAATTACAGTCATTTCTTTTTTCAGTCATTTCTTTCATTCGTAGCTCACGAGTCATAAGATTCTTTATTTTTAGTAGTTAGGTATGTTATTGAAGATTCCGGCTGTGTCTTGGCAGATTCTTTGCTACATCCGTAGGTACTTAATGAAAATAAAGAAAAATAAAATGTTTTTGTCACTTATCTTTCATGAAAATGTAGAGAAATAGCTAAATTCCATTTTTGAAGCTACATTTTTTCTAACCTTTCCGTAGAAAAGTCAATTCTGTACATTGAATATTTTTGAAAATAATACTTCCAGGGACGTGATCTACAATCGATAACTATGTCCGGGATAAACTCAGAAAGTACTGAATGGAATACTAATTTTTAGGAACAAACTAAATCATCTATATTATACATTATTATAATGAAATCGTAGGAAAGTCAAGTCTGTACATTGAATATTTTTGAAAAATAATACTTGGGACGCGATCTACTATTAACTATGCTAACGCGGACGAAGTCGCGGGCAACAGCTAGTAGATAATAATATTAGTACTTACCACAGACTGATCATGATCTATGTCTGTGGTACTTACTTATAGAATATAAGTAGATGGAGACTGGAGTCGATCACGGGAAAACACTAATTTACGTTTATTGATCAAAAATCAAATTAATGCACAGTCCCAGAGATTCCCTTGTATGTTTACCACGCAATATTTTCTACAGTTCACTGATATTCCAGTAGGTCTTTCTGGTTTTTCTTTTCCTAATAATTAAACCTCTGTTAATTTTAAGAATGACGTTTGGAATAACAAGTTCGCAAGCAATCATTAAAATTACTATTAAAATTATACATCAAACCGGTTTCGGAAAATGTTAGTCTTATTGACTTAGACTGTGAGGTCGTGGATGGATTAAATAAAAGAAAATCACTTTTATATTGCGCTTTATTTAGGTTAAGCGCATTCGGTAAGGCACGTCTTTACTCCAAGGAGGAAAGGAGAGTAGTAGTATAATATTTAACATTAAAATAAACTGTGACCTGCAGAGTCAACAAAAACGTTCCCATGCCAAATGTGAGCCTGACCATTTAAACTGAAAGGTCCCAACAATAAATTATTGTTTTATAGCTTTGGTAACATTGACTACCCTTGTTTTAAGAATTAGAAGTCGTTTATTATACTTCATTCAATATCTTGACAGCAAGGTTAACATGTGGCATGCGAGACCCAAATGGTACTTGAGTTTCTCAGATCCTAAATCTTTCAATACATTAACAAAAGACAGGAATTTTTGTATTCGAATTTAAGTAAATTCGACACGCCCCCTCAAAAATTAATGTCTTTGGAATCAAACTCAAAAGTAACATAAACCTAAAATAAAATTTCCTAAATATCAAAACAAAAAAAATTAAATTAAGTACAATTAAAATTTACATTAAGTAATACCTAATTGACGTACCTTCCGTGCACTTCAACCTTCCGGGGAGATACAATATGATCCAACATTTGTTGCTAGGATGAGGGAAACCCCAGAAAAACCTCACCAGATCATTAAATAGTTAATTTCTACTAAGTATTTATTAAAACAATTTAAAATAAAAACATTATTCTTCTAAGTTTATTTTCTCTCGTAGCTCGCGGAACCTGGCTGCTGGCAGCGGCTTGGTCAGCATGTCCGCGATCTGGTTATCTGTTGAAATATATTTCAAAGTTATTGTCTTATTCACATATTGTTCTCGGGAGAAGTGATACTTAATGTCAATATGTTTGGATCTCTTGTGACTCGATGGATTATTTGCGATACTAATACAACCATTATTATCTTCATATATTAAGATAGGTTCTTTAATTTCAATATTAATACTAGTAGTTAAAGTCCTTAACCACAAAGCCTCTTTAACAGCTTCATACAGAGCCATATATTCGGCTTCTGTCGACGAGGCTGCTACTGAAACTTGCCTCTTAGAGTTCCAACATATTGTACATTTATCATACAACATAAATAAATAACCTGTTGTACTTTTTCTGTCGGAAGTATCACTTCCTCCCCAATTTGAATCGACATATCCCGTAAATAAATTATCATAACTTCCCTGTACATATTTTAATTTCAAATTAATTGTACCTTTTAAATATCTAAGTACTCTTTTTAAACAAGTCCAAAGTTCTTTGTTATTCTTATTCATGTATCTACTCAAAATATTTACAGTTATGGATAAATCGGGTCTAGTACATACCATTAAGTACATAAGGCAGCCAATAAGACTTCGACATGGCGCATCATATATCTCATTAGATTCCAATGCCTCAAAATTTAGTTTAATTTCTAAAGGTGTGCTAATTGGATTATAATCCATCATATTAAACTTGTTTAATATTGCCTTTATGTATGTACTTTGATCTAATATAATAATATTGTTGTTTCGGGTTATTCTGATACCTAAGAAAAGTCTTATTTCTTTTAAGTCAACCATCGAAAATTTGTTCATCAAATATTGTTTAAAGGCGTTCATAGTATTTTTATTTGCAGTGCAAATAACTAAATCATCAACATACAAAATGACATAAATATTCTGGGACACATATCCCTTATTTAGTATGTACATACAACGATCTCCCATAGAATTTTTAAAACCTATTTCTAAAAGGGTGTTTTCAAATTTTTTCGAACCAGCATCTAGCGGCTTGTTTTAGGCCATATAGAGCTTTATTAAGTTTACAGACTTCATTTTGCTTGCTCTGTACTCCCTCGGGAATTTCATGAATATTTCTTCCTTTAAATCACCATTTAAAAATGCAGTTTTAACATCCATATGGTGAATCAATAAACTATGTTGATTTGCAAATGCTAATATGAATCTAAAAGTTGAAATTCTCGCCACCGGAGCATAGGTTTCATTATAGTCTTCAAGGTATTTTTGACTAAATCCCCTGGCAACTAATCGGGCTTTATATTTTAAAGGTTTCCCAAATTCGTCGTTTTTAATAGTAAATACCCATTTGCTATCTACAATATTTTTGCCTATTGGTCTAGGTACAAGTGTCCAAGTATTATTTATAGAAAGTGAATTTAATTCATCATTGATTGCCTTTTCCCATTGGCAAGAATCTAATCTGTCTTTTATTTCCTTATAAGAATTTGGAATAGACGATATAAAATATTGAGCTGATAACAAATAGTCACTAGGTAAATTTTCAGAATAAGAAATTGGATTTAGATTTTTAATTCGTTCACTTCTCCTCAGTTTATTATTGTTGTTATTCTGAGGAGAAATATTACAATTATCAATTTGTTCACTATTTCTATTTAATTCTGTATCATAATAGGTAAGTGACCGCTCCTGGATTGTATTGTTTTCCAAATTACAATTGTTTTCATTGTTATCATTAAAAGGGGCACTTGAAGAACTAGGGAGGGACGTTTCTTTACCTGAATGTACATTTATTGAATTTGATTTTAATGGCCTGGACTTAAGAAAGCTTTTTTCATCTACAATAATATCTCTCACTACCAAGTACTTGTAATTTTCCACATCATAAACTCTATACCCATTTGGTTCATACCCCAATAATATGGCTTTAGATGATTTTTCATCGAATTTATTTCTACCGGTTTTTACATGCACATATACTGTTGAACCAAACACTTTTAGGTATTTAATTTGGGGTTTCTTATTGTGCCACATTTCATAAGGTGTTTTATTTACCTTCAATGATTTTGTTGGTGTCATATTTATAAGAGACGTTGCAGTTAACACAGCATCGCCCCAAAACACTTTATCTAATTGGGCACCAGATATCATTGTTCGCGCCTTTTCTGTAATGGTTCTTACCATTCTTTCAGATATGCCATTTAACTGTGGAGTTCGTGGTATTGTGAGATGATAACTTATACCCTTTGAAACACAATAACTTTTCATTTCATTCGATAAATATTCTCTACCATTATCGCAATATAAATTAACTATTTTGAAGTTAAATCTAGCTTCACCTTTTGCAACAAAATCTTTAAACATTGCAAACATATCTGATTTGTGTTTTATAAGATATGTTACACAATAATGAGTGAATTCATCTACAAATAGTACAAAATAATTATCGTTATTTACAGAAGGTGGTGTGATTGGCCCACAAATGTCAGAATGAACATTAAATAGCGGCCGGTTTAGATATTCTTTGTTTTTAATTTGATTAAATGGTAGTCGGGCTTGTTTGCCATAAATGCATGCTTCACACATGTCATCATCAGGCATAATATTTTCTAATTGGTTTATGTCATCGACAAGTTGTTTATTTTTGAGTTCGATAAATTTTGATTTGCCCATATGACCTAATCGTTGATGCCATAATTTATAATCAAGATTAGAGGCATTACTAGCACAATAATTAAACATATTTTTACGTACCTTGAACTCCAAAGTAAACAGGTTGTTTACAGTCTTACCGGACATCACGGGCTTACCGTTATAGTACACCATTACCCCTTCTTCACCAAAGGTTATAGAGTATCCTGCTTGTTGCATCTTGATTACGGACAGCAAGTTGTACGGGACATCAGGACTGTACAGCACGTTTTCTATCTTCCCCTCGATGCCCAAGTTGCTCGTAACAGAGAATGATCCAATCTTCGACGCAGAGATAAATGTGCCATTTTTCGCCACTGATATTTGAATTGGTGTTTTCAGTGTGCGAAAACAGCTTGCTATATCCTCTCGATTCGTGATATGATCGGATGCTCCAGAGTCCAACAAGAATATAATCATATCTTGTTTATAATCTGTTTGTATTGTGGCTCCTGCCATGAAAGCAAAACTCGTCGTAGTCGGCGATGATTGAATTGTGTTAACGCTCGGTGTATAATAATTAGCAGTGTTGATAGTTTTGATCTTCTTATTGTTTAGTTTGTACTTCATACCCTCTAGATAATAGCGACATTCGTATCTGTAGTGTCCTTTTCTTCCACAGTGATGACATTTTATATGATTTTTCTTATTGGATTTCTTGTTGTAGTTGGATTTCGGCTTCTTATTTATTCTTCGAGAATTCTTAATAATTGATGGTATTCGTTGGAAATTTTCGTGTTGCAGATGATTGTTTTTACTTTCAGCATGAAGAATTTTTCCGCTTGTATCTAGTTTCTCGTCGTTTAGTTTAACTTCGTGGTCGAGGAGTCGCATCTTCACGAAGTTCAGTGTAATATCGTCTTCTGAGAGTGTTTCGATTGCAGTGACAATACCGTCATAGGCAGGCGGCAGAGTCAGCAATAGTTGAGATACTTTATCTGCCTCCTTCACAGTTGCACCAGAAGTCGCTAGCTGGGATATTAAAATATCAAACTGCATAAAATGTTGATTCAAGGTGGTATCTCCTTGGAGTTTCATATTCAATAATTTCTTTCTGGTTGCGAGCTGTTTAGCCGTACTTTTTCTCTCGAAAATGTTGTCTAGCACATAAAGTATTTCCTTCGATGTTGACTCTGGTCCCACGTGACTGATATAAGCATCAGACAGGTATTCTATGATTACGTTTTTAGTTGTTTGTTCGGCTTTCTTCCACTTGTTGTCAGGTATTACCGGAACTGGCTTCTCAATAACGTGAATCACATCTAGTTCACTTAAAAGGCTTCGGATTCTGAATTTCCAGATGTTGTAGTTTTCTCCCATGAAAATCGGAATATTTCTCTTGGTCTTCTGTTTCTCCATATTGTTATTTTAAAAGTTCAAATTTTTACAATCACTTTGAGTTCAAAAACTATTTTAACTTTTATTTAATCACTGCGTTGACTGGGCCCATAACCTGTTAGTCTTATTGACTTAGACTGTGAGGTCGTGGATGGATTAAATAAAAGAAAATCACTTTTATATTGCGCTTTATTTAGGTTAAGCGCATTCGGTAAGGCACGTCTTTACTCCAAGGAGGAAAGGAGAGTAGTAGTATAATATTTAACATTAAAATAAACTGTGACCTGCAGAGTCAACAAAAACGTTCCCATGCCAAATGTGAGCCTGACCATTTAAACTGAAAGGTCCCAACAATAAATTATTGTTTTATAGCTTTGGTAACATTGACTACCCTTGTTTTAAGAATTAGAAGTCGTTTATTATACTTCATTCAATATCTTGACAGCAAGGTTAACATGTGGCATGCGAGACCCAAATGGTACTTGAGTTTCTCAGATCCTAAATCTTTCAATACATTAACAAAAGACAGGAATTTTTGTATTCGAATTTAAGTAAATTCGACAGAAAATGTAAAAACAATGTAGTGGTCTTCAGTAGTTTCCCTGATGCGACGGTTTTTCTTGTGTTTTAACTTTTAATAGATTTTTAGGCCGCAATACATGAACGTTTTCCGTATTCGATTTCGGAATTCGTCTGGACCAATATTTTTAAATCCGAAATCCGAATGCATGGAAAATGGAATCAGTAGAAAATACAAACGTTCGCTTTTTTTGAACGGAACGAAGACGCGATCGCGCGTGAAAAAAACGAGTACTTTTGCGTTAGTCTCACAGAATTCCAAATAATCGTAATTCCACATTAGGAAATCGAATACGAAAAACGTGGGTATGCGGCCAGCCTTAGGGCTCATAACTGTATTTTAAAAAGATAAAACCGACTTCAAAATTGTACGTAATTGAGAATTAAAACTACCTATCTCCAAAACTACTGAACCGATTTTGATGAAACTTGCACTATTCCCTAAGTTGTACAATAAAAAAAGTATACATAGTACAATAAAAAAAGAATCACTTAAATCGGACTTGTAGTTCCGGAGATATGCGCGAACAAACATAAAAACATACATACATACATACATACACTTTTGAAATTTGGCACATATTTTGTTCAGAAGCTGTTATAGATTAACATACTTATATAAAAACTGGGCAGTTCTGGAAATATTACATACATACGCGTCGAATTGATAACCTCTTTTTTTTTTAAGTCGGTTAAAAAGTTGAAAGATGACGACACCACAGAGTGGGTTGCACCGGCTTACTTTACCTAACTCCATAACAAAATGTGAAGTGAACTGTCAAATCCCTAGCAAAAGTCGCAATATTTGATGATAACCTTAACCTTAACTTTAACTACGCTTCTGGTGCAGTTCACCCTAATACTGGTTATTTGCATGTGCTGTGAATATCCATAGCCGACATTTTTAGTTTTCATCAGGTGAATGGTGATTCGTCTACACCTACTAATTTGCCACTTATATACCTATTTTTGTATATTATTTATTCTATGTAATTTTATTCGTATTGCGTAGGTATGTTATGTGGTGCGGTTTTAATTAATTCATTAGATGCTATCTTAGTATTGCTACAATTTTAATTGAAAAAATTACAAACTATTTCAGACATGTTTGATAAAATAGGTATAATCAAGGTATAATAATAAGGTTTGAGGTAGACCGGCCGGTCGTGGAGGGAGTCCCGTGTTAGATAGATCCGGGACATACCTCCTTTATACGGCTGAAGGCGAACCGCAGGTGGTTTTAGTGAGTAGGAGTCTCACATACCCCCGGAGTGCTGAGGCACATACCCAACCCGGGGGACCCATGAGGGTTTCCCCTGCGCATGAAAAAAAAGGTATAATAATAATATACCTAGGTATATTTTGCATATTGTTGTTGGATTGGTTGTTGGTAGGAAAATTTCGTTGGACATTTTAGGTCTCTACTTGGTACATTACTGATTATAAACATTTATAATCTTAATTATTATACACATTACAATAATTAGAATTTAGACAATGAGAAATGTGTGTCTTTAAAATTATATTCATTCGGTATAACCTTATATTATTAACTATTACCATTCATTACCAGTAATATTTTGTTTGTTTATCTAAATCACAGTTTAATCTAAATATGTATTTACAAAGTATTTACATTAAACAACTTTCTAATGCTGGTTGCAATCAGTGCAAAACGCACGAGCAATGCGCTGGGCGAGTATGGAGATTAGGGGGTTAGTATTATTTTGTTTTCCTTATAGTTTTCCTGTAATTAAAGTTCAAATTAAAATTATTTACCTCTGGCCGTTTAAACTGGCCGTATTGAGCAAGAAGATACATTATTATTATTAGTAAGTTGTGCTACTTGCTCAAAATGTAAGTGCAAGTGCTGCGTTTATTTATTGCTATGTGGATATTTCAGGCACATCAAAATAAATAAAGATATTAATAAGTTTCAGGATGGTACAAATCGTTTGACGAAAAAGAAAAAAATTACACCTTTGCAGTGGTATGGCGGCCATAATAGGGATGATGACAAGGTCAAAGATTAGCAAATTTTGTTATTAAAATAAAGAAATCACGGTAAAAAATATGTGTTCCCAAAATTTCAGCTCGATAGCATTTGTATTTTTTTTGTTATGCGCTTTCAAAGTTGGATAATTAAGTCGATTTTTTTTTCAATAAAATTTCTTAATATTTTTATACCATTCGATAACCTATGCAATTAAAATCAACTTTTGTTATGAAACCACTTTCATAAACGCAATATTTAATATTCCTATCGAACAAAGTTCTCTCCCGATGCGTACAAACTAAGAAAGAGTGACGTCAGTCTTTCGTACTCACTTTGTATGGAGCGTTTCGGGCCAGGTCTATTTTATGAGATCTTTGAATTGTCATATCTTGGTGAATTTTTGAGCTATCAGAGTCAAGCCTGGTACAAATGGTTCAATTTTTTTAATTAAAATTAACGTATTCGCGTCGGTATGGCGGGCTTTAAGCCGCACCCGACAAGTATGGCATTACGATTTACGACTCGACTATCTGAAAATACAAGCATTTTTGTGGAAAAAAATCGTTCGACACTCGTTATTTATCCGACACGTTCGATTAACGCCCACGCGTTTGGGCTGTCGGTGCGAGCGCTATGACCATCATTTTCCTTTTTGCCTTTACGTAATTATTATTATACCCCTGTAGAACCGCCATACTGGTACAAATGACCAAGAATTTTGTGTCAGTATCTCCAGACCTATTAATAATATCTGTGCCCGCTAAAACAAGAAAAAAAAGCTGTCAATTGTAAATTGTCAACTGTCAATAATTTGACGTTGACATTTTAAGAAGTAGGGAAACGTCAAAATAAAACCACGTTTTTGGATCACGAAAACACAGTATTTCACAAGTTGAATTAATTATTTTGTTTTTATATTATAAATATGGGTGTTATACAAAGAATAAAGTAAGGACCGCACAATATTACCAATCTTTTGTATTTCTTTTAATTTTGTTTACATACTTTTTGCTATTTTATAGGAAACCTACAACACGTAAGGGTAAGAAGGTTCTTCTTTCTAAGGAGCCAAAGGCTATTGAAGGAGCAAAGCAGTGTTTATTTCTACAAGCTCGCAATCCTTCTGAGCGTGCGAGAAAAGTATTGAAAGACATTTACGATCTCAAAAAACCAGACGCCGCCTATCTTAGTCGGAAAAATGACTTCGTACCTTTCGAGGACGCATCTCTGATAGAAAAGTAAGTGGAGGAAACTATTTTTCTAACATTAATTAAAACTAAAATTCTTTATCTTTCTTTTTATAATGTGGTTGTAGCAGTTATGTGTTATGATTATCAATGTCAGCCATTTAACCGACACAATTTGTATTTATCAAATCTCACTTTGAAGTCAACATATTCACAAATTTTAGTCAAATTACGATTTCAGGTTATGTTACAAAAAGGAGGCATCATTATTTGGCGTCAGTTCTCACAGCAAAAAGAGACCTCACAATATAGTACTGGGGAGAACATTCAATTATAATATACTTGACATGATAGAGCTTGGAGCGGAGAACTTTAAAGCTATGCAAGATTTCCACAACATGAAGGTGTTGACGGGCATTAAGCCGTGTCTTCTGTTCAACGGCCCAGCGTGGGATTTGAATCAAGAATTAAAACGGTTGAAAAATCTCTTCACAGACTTCTTTCATAGGGAAAAGGTAACTTATACAGACATTATAGGTATATTATATTTATAATATAGAATATGGTTTTCCAATTTATGAAAAAAAATTAAGTACAGATAACTAAGAAGTTGTTCAACAATAAGGATAGTTGTCTAGTTAGGTGATTCATTAAGTTAAGGCCATAAGCAATTTAGTCTTACTGTCTATTATTATTTCTTATAGTAATTTCCATACCAATAAAAAACCTCACATGTTTGTATTTGCTGGTGTCTGGCACATTGGGAAAGTCACATGACTAATAAAGGAAGTGGACCGTCAATACACTGCATAAAAATACTTGGGGATTAATCTATACTTACCACAAATGTGATTTCAGGTGGAAACTATAAGGCTGCAAGGATTAGAACATGTAATAAGTTTTACCGCCACAGATGAAGGTGTTATATATCTGCGCTCCTATAGAATTTTGCTCAAGAAGAGTGGTCAGAGGACTCCTAGAATTGAATTGGAGGAAATTGGTTAGTTTTTTAATGCACAACGCAAATAAGATTTATAAAACTGTTATTATTTCTTGAAACTAGTAATAACAATTTCTATTTTACCCATAAAGTTATTATACCTAGCGGAATAGAGCAACAATCTCTCAAATTGGTTTTCATCTGTGTGTAAAAATATGTGTACGTATACACTTACACAAGCATGATTGAACATGAATTCTATGAGATTAAATTGTCAATATGCCGATATGTGCTGACTGGACGTCAAAAAAAGATTTCTGCTGTCATGTTACATGTATCACACGTCTCTTTTTACTATGCAGTGTTACTGATAGTGACATCTCGCTTGCTCAGGCCTTTGTTTCTCTATTCCGCTAGTTATATTAACTTTAAGATTTTACCTAGTTTCAGAGCAACTGTTACCATTAAATGACTAGGTAATTAAATTTATTTTTTCTCTTCTTAGGACCATCCATAGACTTCAAACTACGAAGGACAAAGCTTGCTTCAGATGATCTATACAAAGAAGCCTGCAGGGTTCCCAAGGAAATTAAGGCAGTGGCTAAGAAGAACATTTCTAAGGATGCATTCGGTACCAAGTTTGGTCGCATTCACATGGGCAAACAAAACATCAACAGACTACAAACGAGAAAGATGAAGGGGTTGAGAAAAACACCAGAGGAAAAGAAGAAGTTCTTACAAAAGAAGAAATTGGCGAAAAAACAACAGCGTACACAAACTGCATAAGTGTCAATAAACATTCTCAAAATAATTTGTTTCTTAATTATTATGGAGGTAGTAGAGGAAATATAGTGTCATCTTTGCCCAAAATAAAAAGGTCAATATTCTTAAGGGCATCACACACGGCGAAGATACTATAATATTTCATGTTAAGATACAATATAAAAAAAAAAGATAAAAATAAATATATTATCTTCCATTACCTTTAAATTAAATATTCATTAGTTAGTAGGTATATTTTCCACTTTTCCTTCCCGCAACTGTGAGTATCTTAAGGGGAAATCCACAAAATGTACTTCATATCGTGTTTCAAACCACAATCTATTTATGCAAATCAGTTTAAGTATTGTTCAGATTCTAGAAAATTTTTAAGGAAAAAAAGTTGAAATGCAAAAACAATTAAAATAGATTGTCCTAGTCCTGGTGTCAAGTTTAAGTCGGACGCACATCAAGGGATCCGTACAAAAGCGTAAATGAAGTAAAATCAAGATTTCTGTTTGGACTTTGGACGCGGTCACAGAATATATAATAGTGACGCGGTGGACTCATTATTATTAAATACAGGGTGCTACCTTCCTGCCAAATTTTCTCCAGGGCTTAGGTATCATTAGGAGAGTCCAAATAACAATAAAAATTGGGTGTTTATTTTTTTTTGATGACGTCATATTATATTTTATTTTATGAAATTAAAAGGTTTTTGATTTATTTTTATATTTCAGTAGATTTAATGAAATTTAGATTAAGGTTTAGTCTAGCCAGTAGTTTTTTTTATGACGTATAAAAAAAACTACTGGCTAGATCTCGTTCAAACCAATTTTCGTTGGTAGTTTTTATAGTAATCTACATCATATATTTTTTTAGAACATTATTATCATGCCCTACTTTAGAAATTAGAGGGGAGGGACACATTTTACCACTTTGGAAGAGTCTCTATCTCGCAAACTATTCAGGTTAGAAAAAAATTATATGAGAAACCCGAATATGATTTTTGGAGACTTATCCATAGATACCCCACAGTAACCACACGCATAGGTTAGATGAAAATTTTTTTTTGTTTTAGTTGTACAACCTATGGGGACCCCTAAAATTTTTAATATTTTTTCCATTTTTGCATCAAAATTTTAATGCGGTTCACAGACTACATCTACTTACCAAGTTTCAAAAGTGGCTGTGACATACGGACGGACAGACAGACAGACAGATAGACAGACAGACAGACAGATATGACAAATCTATAAGGGTTCCGTTTATTGCCATTTTTGCTACGGAACCCTAAAAATACGTCAAGGATCAATATTAAAATTTGGCAGGACATGTAGGTACACTCGATCCAGTGTACATCATTTAAAATCTTAGTAAGTAGGTACTTACTAAAAAAATATAAAAAAGATTTTTATTTATTTCCAAAACGTTTAGGGTTACACCTAATTCTGCGGTTCGAATCGGTAGGTACCTAATATTATGGATTGGAATACACAATTATGCAAATCTTGAATTAATTTGAGTCATAAATCATAATATTATAATAATATCTATGTAATATCAGTAATAAATCCACCAAGATACCTACCTACCTAATAGCGAAATAGTTGAGACAATTTAACAGGAAATTATTATTACGGATTACCTACTTAGAAGAAAGCCTTTCTTATAAACATTACAGATACCTCCGCGATTGTTAGCTGAAATTATCTACCTACCTAATTGCTCTTGGTTATTTAGGTCAAGATTAAAAACCTTTTTCTAGCCTCCTACTTTTTTATAACTAAGTACTGGCCAGTGCACTTGGTACCTTGACGTAAACAGCGTAATAGTTCTAACGGAAATTATTAATGATAACTGCGTACCTACAGTTCGGGAAAACAAATTTTCCTAAAAAATTGCATGTTACAGGTATCAATTTCACACGCGATGAAACGTACAGTTTGGAATATATTTTTAACTAGATGAAGCCTGCAGTTCTCCGTTGCGCCAAAATTTATTTATCGTGAGAGAACCATACATTTTTTCGGGGTTAAAACTATCCTATGTCGGTTCAGCGGTTTGAGCGTAGAGGTAACAGACAAACAGACAAACAGACAGACAGACGGACAGACAGATGGACAGTCAGACACACTTTCGCATTTATAATATTAGTATAGATTTTTATCCATGATCTTTGCTATAAATCTTAGGTAGTTATTAGGTAAAGTATTTTTAGTACCTACAGTTTAAATCTGATGTTGCTCACAGTCATAGCTCATAAGTCATAACCTACTAATAGTAGTTAATATTCAGTGTCATAACTCATAATCTTAATGCTTGTTTAAGATTGTTTCACTGAAAAGTCCTCCAGAATCTACGTTCTGCCTCCATGAAAATTTGCTTTTTAATCCGTGTCTTAAATTCTAGAATATCATGTACTAAATCGGCTCTGAAGTTTCAACTTTGGTCTCATTGTAACTTGTAATATGTCTACAGTACAAATTAATTCAACTTCGTTTCGGCAGATAATCATAATAATTATTATTGTGAGCTGTGGCCTGTGAGCAGTCTCAATTTGACGTTGCACTGATGATTCACTGCAAAGTGCTTGAACTAAACGCTAATAGACAATAACAATTGAGGAGCTGGCGAACAAAACCAGATTAGTCCGCGAGAAAAAAAATTACACAGTGGCTAAAAAACTAGTAAGTAATTCTAACTACTAAGTTACTACAAAACTAATCCGGTTTTCTTTGAAAATGGACTTTTTGAATCCAATTTTGATAGAAAATATTAACAGGATTGACGCAGATGGGCTAAGATAAGACGATAAAAAAAAATACATTTGATTCTGGTGGACTTGTCCGGTTTTGTTTGCCAGCTCCTCAATTATTAACATCGTGGTCTGCGAATATCAACGTTACTGGTTACTGCGACTCTTGACTCGATTCGATGTCACTACAATATCGTTTCATCGGACTGATGAAATAAAGATGTTACATAATGTTGGTTTATTTATGAACATAATATTTATCCTTAAACGGGCCACAGACGATAAAATTTAAATTACAAAAGAATTCTACTACGTCATGAAGCGTCGGACGTCACGTAGGCTTGGGACAGGTTTCGGGGTATTTACCTGGACGTGTCAACTTGTCATCATTCATCTCTGACACACTTCGGTACTAAACCTCAGAATATTCAGAGTCATATTATTATTATCTTTAACAGAACCCTTTTGCAGTATGGGGGCGACGCTGGGCGGCCGCCCAGGGCGCCAGATAAGAAGGGCGCTGAAGGCAAACAAAAGGGGCGCCAATTTTTTTAGCATTACCAACACCCTGGGCGCCGAAGAAATCTCGCCCAGGGCGCCGGTAGTGCTAAAACCAGCCCTGCCCTTATGCCAAGGACATAAGGATCACTGTAAAAGAAACTCACAGAGAATGTACTGATGTACCCAGTACCGGATATTGAGTATAGGAAGAATTATGGGGAAGTTGCAATCTCAACCCTCAAAAGTAAAAACATATTCATTATTCACTGTATTTCTAGTGAAGTTTAAAGTTTTAAACCTTAAATCAGTAGTTGTAAGTAATTATAGTCAGCCCGTGAATCATAATATATCGTAACTCGTACTTATAGGTGCATGTATCAAATCGAGTAGGTAAGTATTAGGATAATTATATAAAATCTATACATATAATAAAACTGTAGAAATGAAAATTCTGTACATTAAAGATATTCAAAAAATAATAAGCAGGGGGTGTTACTACATCGCTATAGAAGCCAAAACTGTGGTTAGTTTTTTGTCTGTCTGTCTGTCTGTATGTTTGTTCCAGCATCACACGAAAACTACTGATCCGATTTGAATGCGGTTTTCGCAGATATATTTGTCTTCTTCCAACTTAACATCTGGTGTATAAAAAATTTCCGCCCATCCCTCTAAGGGGACAAAAGAGGGGTCAGAATTTTGTATATAACTCGAATATATAATAAGGGGTCAAACTTTTGTATATAACTCGAAAACTACTGATCCGATTTGCATACGGTTTTCGGAGATTTGCATTCGGCTTCCAACTTAACATCTGGTATAAAAAATTCCCTGCCCCCACCCCTCTAGGGGACCAAGGGGGTCAGATTTTGTATCAAGCATTTTTCTTTGGACTTACTTCATATTATTTACTGTGTTTTTAAACTTAACATCTGGTGTATAAAACTCCCCCTCCCCTTCCCCCCACCCCACCCCTCTTAGGGGACAAAAGAGGGGGTAAGATTTTGGATCAACTGATGAAGTAGAAATACTTTATATGGCAAAACAACTTTGCCGGGACAGCTAGTATATTATATCAAAGCGCACGGAGTGCGCGGCCAAGTTCCAGCAGGCCGCGCGCATGCCGTGCACTATTTACACGAACGGTTTCGACGCACTTTTGACCCCCTTGTATCTCAGTGCCTATTGCGAGAGCAAAGATAAAATTTTACCTACCTAATTATATACTAGTATTTACGCAATATACCAAATTTCATACATATAGATTTGTTAGATCCTGAAATATTTCCTTGTAAAAATAGCTAATTTTGGCACTGACTCACTGACCGATAATCAAAATTCCTAGGCCACTTCCAGTTGTCGTAGCGTTATGAAATTTGGCACACAGGTTGTTTGTTATATGTAGATTAACAAAAAATTAAGAAATTTGAGAAATTGGTCAAGCGTGAGTCGGCTCATCTATGAATTTGAGATAAAAATCGGTAATCAAAACCTCTAGGCCACTTCCAGTTGTCGTAGCGTTATGAAATTTGGCACACAGGTTGTTTGTTATATGTAGATTAACAAAAAATTAAGAAATTTGAGAAATTGGTCAAGCGTGAGTCGGCTTCAAAACCTCTAGGCCACTTCCAGTTGTCGTAGCGTTATGAAATTTGGCACACAGGTTGTTTGTTATATGTAGATTAACAAAAAATTAAGAAATTCGAGAAATTGGTCAAGCGTGAGCCGGCTCATCTATGAATTTGAGATAAAAATCGGTAATCAAAACCTCTAGGCCACTTCCAGTTGTCGTAGCGTTATGAAATTTGGCACACAGGTTGTTTGTTATATGTAGATTAACAAAAAATTAAGAAATTTGAGAAATTGGTCAAGCGTGAGTCGGCTTCAAAACCTCTAGGCCACTTCCAGTTGTCGTAGCGTTATGAAATTTGGCACACAGGTTGTTTGTTATATGTAGATTAACAAAAAATTAAGAAATTCGAGAAATTGGTCAAGCGTGAGTATGCTCATCTATGAATTTGAGATAAAAATCGGTAATCAAAACCTCTAGGCCACTTCCAGTTGTCGTAGCGTTATGAAATTTGGCACACAGGTTGTTTGTTATATGTAGATTAACAAAAAATTAAGAAATTTGAGAAATTGGTCAAGCGTGAGTCGGCTCATCTATGAATTTGAGATAAAAATCGGTAATCAAAACCTCTAGGCCACTTCCAGTTGTCGTAGCGTTATGAAATTTGGCACACAGGTTGTTTGTTATATGTAGATTAACAAAAAATTAAGAAATTTGAGAAATTGGTCAAGCGTGAGTCGGCTCATCTATGAATTTGAGATAAAAATCGGTAATCAAAACCTCTAGGCCACTTCCAGTTGTCGTAGCGTTATGAAATTTGGCACACAGGTTGTTTGTTATATGTAGATTAACAAAAAATTAAGAAATTTGAGAAATTGGTCAAGCGTGAGTCGGCTTCAAAACCTCTAGGCCACTTCCAGTTGTCGTAGCGTTATGAAATTTGGCACACAGGTTGTTTGTTATATGTAGATTAACAAAAAATTAAGAAATTCGAGAAATTGGTCAAGCGTGAGTATGCTCATCTATGAATTTGAGATAAAAATCGGTAATCAAAACCTCTAGGCCACTTCCAGCTGTCGTAGCGTTATGAAATTTGGCACACAGGTTGTTTGTTATATGTAGATTAACAAAAAATTAAGAAATTTGAGAAATTGGTCAAGCGTGAGTCGGCTTCAAAACCTCTAGGCCACTTCCAGTTGTCGTAGCGTTATGAAATTTGGCACACAGGTTGTTTGTTATATGTAGATTAACAAAAAATTAAGAAATTCGAGAAATTGGTCAAGCGTGAGTATGCTCATCTATGAATTTGAGATAAAAATCGGTAATCAAAACCTCTAGGCCACTTCCAGTTGTCGTAGCGTTATGAAATTTGGCACACAGGTTGTTTGTTATATGTAGATTAACAAAAAATTAAGAAATTTGAGAAATTGGTCAAGCGTGAGTCGGCTCATCTATGAATTTGAGATAAAAATCGGTAATCAAAACCTCTAGGCCACTTCCAGTTGTCGTAGCGTTATGAAATTTGGCACACAGGTTGTTTGTTATATGTAGATTAACAAAAAATTAAGAAATTTGAGAAATTGGTCAAGCGTGAGTCGGCTCATCTATGAATTTGAGATAAAAATCGGTAATCAAAACCTCTAGGCCACTTCCAGTTGTCGTAGCGTTATGAAATTTGGCACACAGGTTGTTTGTTATATGTAGATTAACAAAAAATTAAGAAATTTGAGAAATTGGTCAAGCGTGAGTCGGCTTCAAAACCTCTAGGCCACTTCCAGTTGTCGTAGCGTTATGAAATTTGGCACACAGGTTGTTTGTTATATGTAGATTAACAAAAAATTAAGAAATTCGAGAAATTGGTCAAGCGTGAGTATGCTCATCTATGAATTTGAGATAAAAATCGGTAATCAAAACCTCTAGGCCACTTCCAGTTGTCGTAGCGTTATGAAATTTGGCACACAGGTTGTTTGTTATATGTAGATTAACAAAAAATTAAGAAATTTGAGAAATTGGTCAAGCGTGAGTCGGCTCATCTATGAATTTGAGATAAAAATCGGTAATCAAAACCTCTAGGCCACTTCCAGTTGTCGTAGCGTTATGAAATTTGGCACACAGGTTGTTTGTTATATGTAGATTAACAAAAAATTAAGAAATTTGAGAAATTGGTCAAGCGTGAGTCGGCTTCAAAACCTCTAGGCCACTTCCAGTTGTCGTAGCGTTATGAAATTTGGCACACAGGTTGTTTGTTATATGTAGATTAACAAAAAATTAAGAAATTCGAGAAATTGGTCAAGCGTGAGCCGGCTCATCTATGAATTTGAGATAAAAATCGGTAATCAAAACCTCTAGGCCACTTCCAGTTGTCGTAGCGTTATGAAATTTGGCACACAGGTTGTTTGTTATATGTAGATTAACAAAAAATTAAGAAATTTGAGAAATTGGTCAAGCGTGAGTCGGCTTCAAAACCTCTAGGCCACTTCCAGTTGTCGTAGCGTTATGAAATTTGGCACACAGGTTGTTTGTTATATGTAGATTAACAAAAAATTAAGAAATTCGAGAAATTGGTCAAGCGTGAGTATGCTCATCTATGAATTTGAGATAAAAATCGGTAATCAAAACCTCTAGGCCACTTCCAGTTGTCGTAGCGTTATGAAATTTGGCACACAGGTTGTTTGTTATATGTAGATTAACAAAAAATTAAGAAATTTGAGAAATTGGTCAAGCGTGAGTCGGCTCATCTATGAATTTGAGATAAAAATCGGTAATCAAAACCTCTAGGCCACTTCGAGTTGTCGTAGCGTTATGAAATTTGGCACACAGGTTGTTTGTTATATGTAGATTAACAAAAAATTAAGAAATTTGAGTAATTGGTCAAGCGTGAGTCGGCTCATCTATGAATTTGAGATAAAAATTAATATGTACAAGTAAATACACTGAAATAAGATGAGGAGGAAAGAAACAAATTGGTATGATTCCTTAAAAAAAGTATTGAAATCTCACCAAAAACATACCTGTTAAAACGGGGCCAAGTTCCTATTCACTAATTGTTCGCCTTAAAAAAGAGTTGAAATCCAATTCAATGCCAAGTTTAGATGCACTTCCAAATCGATCATAATCATCTTCATCAACAGCCTGATCCTAAATACTTCTAAATTTGAACTTGGCAGGTATTCATGCTAGTAGCACTTGATAATGTATAATTTTTAAATTTAAATATAAGATATCTATGTGATTAAATTAACCTGCCAAGTTCAAATTTAGAAGTATTTAGGATCAGGCTGTTGATGAAGATGATTATGATCGATTTGGAAGTGCATCTAAACTTGGCATTGAATTGGATTTCAACTCTTTTTTAAGGCGAACAATTAGTGAATAGGAACTTGGCCCCGTTTTAACAGGTATGTTTTTGGTGAGATTATTATTATAACACTTGATTAGCCATGTGGGCAACCAGTAACCACGGGATCAGTCATAAAAAAGCGGCCAAGTGCGAGTTGGACTCGCCCATGGAGGGTTCCGCAGCAGCAATAAGGTTTATTTTTATGAAATTAAAATATTTTTGATTTATTTTTATATTTCAGTCGATTTAATGAAATTTAGATTAAGGTTTACTATTTATGACGTATAAAAAAACTACTGGCTAGATCTCGTTCAAACCAATTTTCGTTGGTAGTTTTTATAGTAATCTACATCATATATTTTTTTTTAGAATTATCATGCCTCTACTTTAGAAATTAGAGGGGGGGGGGACACACATTTTTCCACTTTGGAAGAGTCTCTCTCGCAAACTATTCAGGTTAGAAAAAAATGATATGAGAAACCTCGATATGATTTTTGGAGACCTATCCATAAATACCCCACACGCATAGGTTAGATGAAAAAAAATATTTTTTGTTTCAGTTGTACTTTACTATTTATGACGTATAAAAAAAACTACTGGCTAGATCTCGTTCAAACCAATTTTTGTTGGTAGTTTTTATAGTAATCTACATCATATATTTTGTTTTAGAATTATCATGCCTCTACTTTAGAAATTAGAGGGGGGGACACACATTTTTCCACTTTGGAAGAGTCTCTCTCGCAAACTATTCAGGTTAGAAAAAAATGATATGAGAAACCTCAATATGATTTTTGGAGACCTATCCATAAATACCCCACACGCATAGGTTAGATGAAAAAAATAATTTTTTGTTTCAGTTGTACCTATGGGGACCCCTAAAATTTTTAATATTTTTTCCATTTTTGCATCAAAATCTTAATGCGGTTTACAGACTACATCTGCTTACCAAGTTTCAATAGTATAGCTCTAATAGTTTCGGAGAAAAGTGGCTGTGACATACGGACGGACGGACGGACGGACGGACGGACGGACGGACGGACGGACGGACGGACGGACGGACGGACGGACGGACGGACGGACAGACAGACAGACAGACAGACAGACAGACAGACAGACAGACAGACATGACGAATCTATAAGGGTTCCTTTTTTGCCATTTTGGCTACGGAACCCTAAAAAGGCATATTATAAGTCTACTTATGAATTGCTCCTACACTTATGAGACATTATAATATTATCTTGTCTTAAGCAAGAAATCATCAGTTTCTGTTTTAAAAACGTGCACAGTTAACAAAGGCATCGCGGCGTCCAAATAGGTAGGTGACTCGTTAAGGTTAATCGTTATCTAAACGCGGGCGCGGGTAAAACCACAGCCCACGGAGAATTTCTACTAATAAATCAACACTTATAAGTGCGAAAGTGTGTCTGTCTGTCACTAATTTCACGCTAAAGGTGCAGAACCGATTTCGATGAAATTTGGTGTGAACATACTTTGAGACCCGGAAAAGGACACAGGATATTTTCTGTCCCGGAAAAATGTACGGTTAATAATAATTTCTACACAATGGAGTTGCGGGCATTAACTAGTTGATACTTAAGAGCCCGGGTTACCCTCGAAATTTTCATACATTCTTAATACCAAAATCATTTTCTCATACGAAAATATTTAACATGTTTGAGTTATTTTTCAGCTTAAGATAGTAATTACCTAGGGTGCTGAACAAATTTTTTTTACAAAATATTTAAATACTAAAAAAAAATTTTTGTGTTTAAATATTTTTTAGTAAATTTACTACTAAATATTTAAACACCAAAAAATAGACAAAAACACTAAAAAATATATAAATAAATAGTAAGTTTACTACAAAATATTTAAATAATAAAAAATATTTTTTAAAGTTTAAATATTTTGTAGTAAATTTACTTTTATTTATATATTTTTTAGTGTTTTTGTCTATTTTTGGTGTTTAAATATTTAGTAGTAAATTTACTAAAAAACATTTAAACACAAAAAATTTTTTTTTAGTATTTAAATATTTTGTAAAAAAAATTTGTTCAGGACCCTAGGTAATTACTATCTTAAGCTGAAAAATAACTCAAACATGTTAAATATTTTCGCATGAGAAAATGATTTTGGTATTAAGAATGTATGAAAATTTCGAGGGTAACCCGGGCCCTTAAGTAGGTAAGTATTTTTGATTGTATATTTTCATATGTTATTTAATACTAGCTGCGCCCCGCGATTTATCAGCTATACTAAATTGTGTTTTATTCGGTAAATAGCTATTGGTATAGAGACAAAATGAATTGAGTTTGATCGTCGGAAACAACAATTTTGATGACTAAGAGATGGAAGTTGTTTGTGCTCTGATGCTATTTATTATTTTTAACCGATTTCCAAAACGAAGGAGATAAAAACATTCTTTTGATGATGAATTAATATTTTGTCGATTGAGAAAAGAAGACGGGACGAAAGCCTATTAATCAAATATGATACTCGAAATCTGTATGTTTAGTTTGGGTTAGAATAAATTCACATTTATGATCAATAACTTACTTTGTTCCTAAAAAGGAGAATTTAAACTCAGCGCTGACGACGCGACACCATTTCGTAAAAAGCAACATTTCCAGGGTGGGGGTGCGCCCCCCGGCCCCCCAAGTAGAAGGCGTTACGAAAGCCTATTAATCAAATGACACTCAAAATCGGTATGTTTGGCTTTTCAGGGGGGGGGGTGATTGGATGGGGGGGGGGATGGAGCCCCCCAAAACGATTTGGATGAAAAGATTTTGAATATCGATTCACAAACGGCAGAGTAATCGCTAAACATAAAAAAATTAAAAAATTAACAAAACACCTCCATACCATACCGAAAGTCGGTTAA
This sequence comes from Plebejus argus, assembly GCA_905404155.3. NCBI lineage: Eukaryota > Metazoa > Arthropoda > Insecta > Lepidoptera > Lycaenidae > Plebejus > Plebejus argus. The sequence goes on along the minus strand of FR989941.1, from coordinate 8,085,078 downwards.
AAATGTAAACTATGTTTTGATCCAGGATGTAAGCTACCTGCTTGTAAAATTTTGTCGAAATCGGTTCACAAACAGCGGAGTTATCGTTGAACATAAAAACATAATAAAAACGAAAATAACATATCCTCAATTTTGAAAGTCGGTTAAAAAAGTAGCCTATGTGTTAATCCAGGATGTCAGCTACCTCCATGTAAAATTTTGTCGAAATCGCTCCAGCCGTTTAAGCGTGAAGAAGTAACAAACATACAAACTCACAAACTCACATACTTTCGCTTTTATAATATTAGTAGGATAGGATAATTATTATTATTGTTTTGGGTTTTTAATACCCATATGGAATATTTGTACAAAAATATTGTAGGGTTTTCCCAGGATTTTCATTTGTGACGTAAACTAAACACTAAAAATTTCCTGTGAATAATTATAGCTTCATTATTTTGAGGTATAATAATAATACTCCCCACACCGGTTTCGGTGACGGTGGCCGGTTTCATTGAAACCAGGGGTACGCGAGAGTAATTTTATAGTGCCCAAGTGTGTGCGCAGTACACAAGAGCACTCTCTATTCCTTCACTCTCATAACCCAGTGGGACGGAAGACCGACACGACTGGCGAGAGATCAGGCGCAGGTCCGACTTTTTACATGCCCATTCGACGCATGGATCATCTTACTTGTCAGACAATCACGTGATCAGCCTGAATTGTCAGGTATACCGTATACCTAATGTACCTACCAACGTTTTTATGTAAGCATAATCAAGATAATATTATGATAATATTATATACATACTACATAGGGTCTTTAATAGCTAATACCTGCCTATAAATCATCTTCTTACCACTTCCTATAGGTAAGGCAGGCCGCAGGCATGATAGACCGACCGTGATTCCATTGCCATATTGAGTTCTGTCTATTAAACAAACAAAATGAATAATCAAGGTTTTGTTTTAACAAATTTATTATTTAGAATTTTTTACATGTAGGTAACCTAGTTACATTTTGAAGTGATTTGGAGGTAACACAAAGTAATGTTTGGATTGTGAATAGTTCTAGAAATTATTGTTCTTACCCATTTGCGTTTATTTAGTTATCTGATTCGCTATTCCTATCCCTATACCGTCTGGCGAGGTTCGAAAATAAAATAGTCTAGAAAAAAATAACGTAATTAGTTGTTAAATCAGTGTTGTTCAACCTTTTTTATGACGTGACCCCCTTGACTCGAAGAAATGTTTCGCGACCCCCGTTTCATCAAGTATGTCAATTGTCAATCTTTCTAATAGGTATTTTTTGTTGTTTTTTAATCTGAAATAGTTTCTCCACCTCTGGTGACTAGTACAGAATCTACACGAGTCACATGTTGAAAAACACTAAGTTAATTTTTAGTTTTTTACCAATTACTGTGATAGCATCGCTTTTTGGTGCTTAGGTGGTTAGGATTGTTGATTTATAGCAAAACAATGTTATCAAAAGCAGTAGTAATAGCAGTAACTGTAGCTCCTAATGCAGTGCAATACTTTGTTATTTTCTAGAAAATAGTTTATTGTGTATGTCAATTGTTATTGTAGTTTTCCAGCGGTTCGTATGCCCCTAATTAGGTAGCTATATATTAAGGTACCTACTTATGGTGCCTATTGCAATCATTAGCGCCAGATAGGTATTTATATTTTACTTGTCACAAAAACCCATGCACATTACACATATTAAGTCTTACTAAAATTATATTGAAAATTGTTTACCTGTCTATACATACCCATACTAATATTATAAATGCGACAGTTTGTTTGTATGTCTGTCTGTCTGTTACCTCTTCATGCCCAAACCACTGAATCTATTTTGCTGAAATTCTGTATGGAGATACATAATGAGCCCCGGGAAAGGACATAGGATACTTTTTGTCCCGGGAAAATGTACGGTTCCCGCACGATCAACGACTTTTGGCGCAACGAAGTTGCGGGCGTCATCTAGTATTCTATAGATCTATTAAAATCGTCGGAAAGTCTAAAGTGCATAATATATATTATTGAATATTTAAAAAAAGAATACTTGGGGCGTGAATCGTTATCTACAATCGATATCAAACCCAAAAATATAGTTTAGAATTTTTATCTGTTTCTATAATTATTACTAGCTGTTGCCCGCGACTTCGTCCGCGTTAGTATAGTAGATCACGTCCCAAGTATTATTTTTCAAAAATGTTCAATGTACAGAATTGACTTTCCTACGATTTTATTACAATATGTATAGATTTGTTCCTAAAAAGGATAATTAAGACGCAATACAAACTCCACGATACCTTTTAATTATGAACAAAAGTGTCATGAGGAATAAGGGGGGGGGGGTTTCAAACGACACTGGAAAACCGTATGTGTAGTTTAGTTTTTAACTTTGTTCTTAAAAAAGATGTATAACGCCGCAACACCGCTTTGTTTGAAGCAAAATTTGGGGAGGTGTGGGGGGGGGGATTGGGGGGGTGTAGCCCCCCCCCCCCAAGAAAAGACCGATGCCAAAGCTCCCAGCATGTTAATCAAACGACACTCGAAATTTGTATAGAAAAGATAGACAAAAGCTCATAGCATGGCAAGGAGTGAAGATAGATACAAAGTGTGAAGGAGAAATTTGTAGGAAATTTTATGGGCTTTCGTTACGTACAGGACATTTTTTCTCTACAACGCACCGTTTTAGCGATATGAGCAAAAAACTAAAAATATTGAAACTTGAGCCCCTCCCCCCGCCCTAGGTGATATCGTCATAATATATAGCCTATGTGTTGACCCGACCTCTATATAATATTCGTGCAAAATTTGAAGTAAATCCATTCAGTACTTTCTGAGTTTATCCCGGACATACATACAGACAAACAGACAAACCGACAAAGAGACAAACAGACAAACAGACAAAAATTCTAAAAACTATATTTTTGGCTTCCATATCGATTGTAGATCACGTCCCAAGTATTATTTTTCAAAAATATTCAATGTACAGAATTGACTTTCCTACGATTTTATTATATGTATAGATTTGTTCCTACAAAGGATAATTAAGACGCAATACAAACTCCACGATACCTTTTAATTATGAACAAAAGTGTCATGAGGAATAAGGGGGGGGGGGTTTGGGGGGGCGCAGCCCCCCCAAAACAAACGACACTGAAAAACCGTATGTGTAGTTTAGTTTTTAACTTTGTTCTTAAAAAAGATGTATAACGCCGCAACACCGCTTTGTTTGAAGCAAAATTTGGGGAGGTGGGGGGGGGGGGGATTGGGGGGGTGGAGCCCCCCCCCCCAAGAAAAGACCGATGCCAAAGCTCCCAGCATGTTAATCAAACGACACTCGAAATTTGTATAGAAAAGATAGACAAAAGCTCATAGCATGGCAAGGAGTGAAAATAGATACAAAGTGTGAAGGAGAAATTTGTAGGAAATTTTATGGGCTTTCGTTACGTACAGGACATTTTTTCTCTACAACGCACCGTTTTAGCGATATGAGCAAAAAACTAAAAATATTGAAACTTGAGCCCCTCCCCCCGCCCTAGGTGATATCGTCATAATATATAGCCTATGTGTTGACCCGACCTCTATATAATATTCGTGCAAAATTTAAAGTAAATCCATTCAGTACTTTCTGAGTTTATCCCGGACATACATACAGACAAACAGACAAACAGACACACAAACAGACAAACAGACAAAAATTCTAAAAACTATATTTTTGGCTTCCATATCGATTGTAGATCACGTCCCAAGTATTATTTTTCAAAAATATTCAATGTACAGAATTGACTTTCCTACGATTTTATTATATGTATAGATTTGTTCCTACAAAGGATAATTAAGACGCAATACAAACTCCACGATACCTTTTAATTATGAACAAAAGTGTCATGAGGAATAAGGGGGGGGGGGGGGGTTTCAAACGACACTGGAAAACCGTATGTGTAGTTTAGTTTTTAACTTTGTTCTTAAAAAAGATGTATAACGCCGCAACACCGCTTTGTTTGAAGCAAAATTTGGGGAGGTGTGGGGGGGGGATTGGGGGGGTGGAGCCCCCCCCCCCCCCCCCAAAGAAAAGACCGATGCCAAAGCTCCCAGCATGTTAATCAACGACACTCGAAATTTGTATAGAAAAGATAGACAAAAGCTCATAGCATGGCAAGGAGTGAAGATAGATACAAAGTGTGAAGAAGAAATTTGTAGGAAATTTTATGGGCTTTCATTACGTACGGGACATTTTTTCTCTACAACGCACCGTTTTAGCGATATGAGCAAAAAACTAAAAATATTGAAACTTGAGCCCCTCCCCCCGCCCTAGGTGATATCGTCATAATATATAGCCTATGTGTTGACCCGACCTCTATATAATATTCGTGCAAAATTTGAAGTAAATCCATTCAGTACTTTCTGAGTTTATCCCGGACATACATACAGACAAACAGACAAACCGACAAACAGACAAACAGACAAAAATTCTAAAAACTATATTTTTGGCTTCCATATCGATTGTAGATCACGTCCCAAGTATTATTTTTCAAAAATATTCAATGTACAGAATTGACTTTCCTACGATTTTATTATATGTATAGATGTATGTCCGGGCTAGGAATTCAAAAAGTACTGTATGGATGGATTTACTTCAAAATTTGCAAGAATATTATTATACTAAGAGGTCGTGTCAATATAATTATAGGCTACATAACATGCTATCACCTACTTTTGGTGCGGTAGAGCCTTCACACAGACGACGTCGCGGGCAACAGCTAGTAAATAAAGTTATTGCCATTAGCTACATGTTTTTCCAGTACCGATTTTTTCCGCTTCCTGAAAATAAATATACTCATTCTACTAATATTTACCAAGATTTAGACCTAATAACTTAATTTTATTACAATATTTAAAACGATTTCCTGATTTCTAGAAGAAATATATTATTATGTAGGTATTCAAATATCTCTTCTCACACATGCAACAAGTCAACAGACAAATTACAGAATGCAGATACATAGGAATAGGAAGCACCTGCCACCTGCATAGCTTACACTACACGGACATTAGCACAATGTCAACAATAAATGCATTAAACATAATAATTAAATCCGAAGATAATTCGAAGTGTAATTAATTATATAATATCGGAACCTTGGGACCGGACAATATTAAGTGAAGGCGTTAGAAGAGCGTTACCCTTGAGGCAGCCGGTAGCTTGCAGTCCGCGCGCGTCTGCCTTGCTAACCCCTCGCGTCGTATAAAGGCCTCCTATAGTTTCCCATGCCCAGTTCCAAGCGATGCGACACCGGTGGAAGCACGTCGCACTTCACACACCTCGGATACCGTAGTGCCTAGGATTTTTGGACTCTGTGTCGAAATGGATACCCAGCCCGAACTTCAGGAGCTGCTGCAGAAGCGGGAGAGACCGACAAGTGAGTTCCGATTCGTTCCACAACACGACATCTCCGATACGGTCATCGGTTTCGAAGCATTGACAGAAGGTCGTAACAAAAACACTTTTTCAGTTTGATGAGCACGCTCGTATTACACTAATTTGGATAAAAAATTATTTATGTTTGTACGAAATTAGTCTGATGTTTACACGTTTTAAATTATTGTAATTTAGGTGTTATTAATTTTAGTTGCCATTTTTGTAAATTAAGTTACTATCTGAGCGAAGATAAAATCGCTTGCACTTTAAAATTGTATTTGAATTTATTATGTGGTTTCACAGAAGGCTAATTATATTTAGAGGTAAACATATTCATTACTTAAATTTAAATATATACTCAAAGGTGACTGACTGACATGGTGATCTATCAACGCACAGCCGCTAAGAAAGGATTTTGATCAATTCCACCCCCAAGGGGTTAAACAGGGGATGAAAGTTTGTATATAATAATACTTCTTAACGCGAGCGAAGCCGCGGGCAATAGCTCGTTATTAATAAAACTAATAAATCTCGTTGACTTAAAATTAACAATCATCAATCAATTTAGACGCACAGTATACTCAATTATTTTGTAAATAGTTTACAAATATTTTTTATTTTTTCCGGCAAAATAAAATGTTGGTAATAAGGACTAAGACTAAATAAAATTATTAAAAACACAATGTTACACAATCAAAGCTGTAGGTTTTAAAAACTTTAAAATAAGGTATTGTTTAATTTGCAGTAAAATATTCTTAACAAGACCTAAATCACAGCATAAACTTAGGTCTTGCATGTCAATGAACTTGAGCAAACGGTAGGGCGTAAGCTAAATTGTGGTCACTTAGACCTTATACTGGTTTGGTTGTGTTTATGATTTAATGTTTATCTGTTTTAGCGTATTGTCCTAAATCTTATTGTAAAGTATACAACCGTTACTATATAATAATAATATTTTTTACGTTCATACATTTTAAATCGACTGTTAAAAAGTTCAAAATTCTGGCCATATGCAATAAAGTACAATATGTTCATCAAAGTTGCATAATATTTAGAGGGGGGACATTTTACGCATGATGCGTAGACCGATGTAGAGCTTCGTAGCACGGCGTAGCGCAACGTAACGCATCGTTACAAAACTGTACACTGCCACAGATTTTTAACAGACTTCCGAAAAGTTAAGTTAGACTTCTTTTGTAGTAATACGTTTCTTCACGTGACCCAAACCAAATCAAAGGCATCAAAATTGTTGCCAATTGAAGTCAAAAGATTTATTTAAACTATGTAACTGACTTTTTCATACCAATAATAATATTCTTCTAGTAAGCCGCTACCGGCTATAATTATGGGTCGAATAAATTTTAATAAAACGCGAGTCAAAAATTATGAAAATGTGTGTGAGTGCGTGTCTTAGTTTAGTGTTTGACGGAATTTTAATAAACATACACAATGACCAACTCTCACGGGTTATAAATTGTTGCCGCTTGGGAAGGTAATTGAATTTGTATTTTACACGTATGTACAGCTAAATTTACATAACTCCGAAACGTAATCCTCGTCGGCTATTTTAATGTAAGATTACGCTCAAATCTTCCCCCGTTCTTAGGGTTCATTCTTAGGGTCGCATTAAGATTTTGATGCAAAAATGGAAAAATTGTTAAAAATTTTAGGGGTTTCCATAGGTACAACTGAAACAAAAAAATTTTGTTTTCACCTAACCTATGGGTGTAGGGTACCTATGGATAAGTCTCCAAAAATCATATTGAGGTTTCTCATATCATATTTTTAACCGACTTCAAAAAAAGGAGATTATCAATTCGACGCGTATGTATGTAATATTTCCAGAACTGCCCAGTTTTTGTATATGTTAATCTATAACAGCTTCTGAACAAATGTGCCAAATTTCAAAAGTGTATGTATGTATGTATGCATGTTTTTATGTTTGTTCACGCATATCTCCGGAACTACAAGTCCGATTTGAGTGATTCTTTTTTTATTGTACTAGGTATTGTTCAACTTAGGGAAAGGAGCAAGTTTCATCAAAATCGGTTCAGTAGTTTTGGAGATAGGAAGTTTTCATTCTCAATTACGTACAATTTTGAAGTCGGTTTTATCTTTTTAAAATACAGTTATTATTCTAACCTGAATAGTTTGCGAGAGAGACTCTTCCAAAGTGGTAAAATGTGTGTGCCCCCCCCCCTCTTATTTCTAAAGTAGGGGCATGATAATTCTAAAAAAAATTATGATGCCTACTATAAAAACTACCAACGAAAATTGGTTTGAACGAGATCTAGCCAGTAGTTTTTTATACGTCATAAATGGTAAACCTTAATCTAAATTTCATTAAATCGACTGAAATATAAAAATAAATCAAAAACCTTTTAATTTCATAAAAATAAACCTTATTGCTGCTGCGGAACTCTTCATGGGCGAGTCCAACTCGCACTTGGCCGCTTTTATTTTTGTACTGTAGGTATGGAAATTATCGTTAATATTGTCCGTATTTTTTACCTCATCGTATTCCTATGGCTGTCTTAACGTAAAAGTTTTTTTTTATATTTCATAGAATCAAAAGCCTTGGCCTGTAATATATTTAGTTGGTATTAATTTTGATGACGATATTCGAAACACAGGAAGAAAGAAGTACGACGAAGCCGATAAGAATGGAATTATTATACGTAGAGAGCCAACAACAACGCCAGTTGAATTTGTTCTTCATATTATAATATTTTGTAGTTTCAAAGTTTTTACTTAAATCTTTATTTCATTTTGATATTATTATCAATTGCAAAAGTACACATTTAGGGCTTTGTGAATATTTCAAGTGCCTACCAGTTGCCATTATTGATTACGATTTACGAGCAAAAACGGCAAAAAATTACGTTTGTTGTATTAGAGCCCCCCGTAAATATTAATTTTGTTTTATTTTTAGTATTTGTTGTTATAGCGGCAACAGAAATACACAGTCTGTGAAAATTTCAGAAGTCTAGCTATATCGGAGATACAGCCTGGACCGACCGACAGACGGACAGACGGACAAACAACGAAGTCTCAGTAATAGGGTCGCCGTTTTTACCCTTTGGGTACGGAACCAACATTGTCTACCGTTATCCCTTGCAATAAAATAATATTGTTAATGTAAATTGAGATGAATAATGATAATAATAATATAATAAATAGCAAAAATCAATTTTAAGACTATTCGAGAATCAGACAATGTTGGTCCGGTCCTTTTGAAACGAGTTTTCATCTTTATTTTGTCAAAAAATTTTTAAACACTTGCATAACATTCTGATTAAATATTGCGTTCATTTTCGGTGCAGAATGCTGCGATATAATTATTATTAGGTATGTACCTAGGTACTTTTAGAAAACTGTTGTACTACCGATGCAGTTATTATGTATATAACTAAATATGTTATTTTTTGTTGAACACAACATTTTCTGTTAGTAGAATTGTGATAATACAGTCTATAGTATACAAACACAGTAATGCAGCTAAAGACATTGCTGTGGCATGTGTCGTGTCAGCAAAAGTAGGAAACTCTAAAATGAAGGTTGACTACTGTCCATGATTTGTATTATTTTATCTTATCAATCACTACTATCATTACACCGTTCTTTGTTTTACAATGATTTTTCACAACTGCAAAATAAATTTATTTCCGCGTCGGCTAAAGAAAAAAACTAAGCAAGAGCTTTTTAACAGGAAGTCAATTGAGTGTCGTGACGGAAGTTAGAGCTTTGAAGTTTTAAATGATCAATAGATGTAAATTATAATGTAGCAATCAATCTTCTGATAAAATATATAAACCGAATGAAAAAATGACACAGCTGGTATGGTACGTAGTACATACTAACTCTATGCAGGTATGAATATTATTATTATTATTATGGTGATTTATAATGCCTACAAATAAAAGAATTTTAATCTGTACTGACACCTAAAGACATTTTTTTCAAGCGACTTTATGTTCAAGGAAAAAAGACGAAAAAGTAAAAACCCTATAGGTATATTAATAATCTGCTGAAGGCACCACTCAGAGACATGACAGATTATTGTATGGGGCTTATGTCAAATTTTCATTTCATTACAGATTAATAAGTATTAAGTATCTATCCTAATATTCGTCCCCGAGTGCGAAATCTTAGTAATGTTATCATTGTATGCCCGAGGAAATTGATTCCTAGATAGTTGACAGACCTACGTCGTTAGGTCGGCTTATGTCAATCAATTATGTCAAACCAAATTACTTAGGTCAGCCATCTGCCTAGGAATCAACTTCTCTGATAGTACATAGAATTTTCATAGATACGGCTCATTTTGGCAGTGTCGATTAGAAAAACTTAAAGTGAAATTTTACTAGCTAGAGGAGGCTCTGACAATAGTGACAGAAATATCCAATGCTCTCATGGCACTCAAAGAACCTCCCCACCTTTCATTAGTATAATTTTTATTTTTATTTTATTTTATCACCCCTAATACACTTTATTACGTGCGTCCAGGGAAGGCTCGTTTCTCTCGCAGCTCATCCCAGTGTTCGACCCAGAACTTGGGGCAGAGAGTTTCGAAGTATTTCCTGAAGATCTGGCAGTCATCGACTTCCCCTATTATTGGACATTTATTTATTTATTTATTCCCATACTTATTTCTACCATTACAGGTTTATCCCAATGCGATAGAAACATACAAATAAAAACTTACCACTAAATAATATTCACAAAATATGATTCACCGAACAGTAACTTATTTTATACATAGCAATCCTTGTGAGTTCACTCTGAGCACAGCAGAAAACGTCGGTTTCCGACGCAACTAAATTTTTTATTTTATTTATTTATTTATTTACTTCATGCGACATAGGTAACAGATTTCTGTTTGAAAGACAAACACACTTTCGAGTTTCTGATAATATTATGTATCTGTCTGCGATTAATTTTGGTGTTTTACCGACTTGTTATTAAAGCGGGGTGCCGTGTTTTCAATGATCTCTGGCGACAATTACTGGCTAAGCGGCGCGTGCACATCGCATGACAGGTGGTATTTAAAGTCATATTGTTCTTGTAACACTTTTGTGCTGACTTTGGTGTGCTTTGGTGGTCAATTAGGCACAAAAAACCGGCCATGTTCGAGCTTAACTCAGCAAGGAGGGTTCCGTATAATTAGTCTTTGGCACTTACGTTAGCACTCAGAGCAATTAATTACTCGAAGGTTTTGACGTAAACTTTATGCCTATAATATTATATCTGCCTACCTGGATAAATGCTACGCTAAATGCGAAAGGCAGACTAAGACGGAGACGCTAATATAAAAATGATCTAATAAGGACCTTTTTTCCTTTTGACTTGTGGAATCCAAAAAATCGCCATTACACGGTCAAACAATTGATATATTATTTGACCCATATTATGTACGTAAGTGTTTATGACTGTATGTCTTCTTGAATATTTTTTTTTCACATAATCCTACATGATGAAGGTTTATTGACCTTTTATCATTTAAAATGATCAAATCATTTTAATATATTCTTTGTACGATTGCACTGCTTTATAAAGGTTCTTTGTCGGTCTGTCTTTCTAAACACAGAAGCTATTGTTACAGAACACAGAATCCAGTATCTTATATCTTTAAACGAGCAATTCATGTATATATAATTATATATAATAGGCTACTTGACCTAATTTTTTTCTTCATGCTAATCGCTTCTTAATCAATTTTCACGAAATAAACTAATATTTTATTATTTTACACAGTAAAAACCTATAAAAATGTTGATTGAAAAATACGCCTTATAAATGGCGCCGAAAACACTGTCCGCCATAGTGTGACGTCATACTGTTTGTATTTTAGAGTCTCTTTATTTAACATTTTTTTATGTGCTAAATGTACGAGTCTTAAGGTGCCCAAAAATTATAAAAGAATTAAATAAGAAATTAGAAATCATTTGTAATGTTGAAAACTTTTGGAGAAAAGTTTTGGCCATTTCATTTCCCGTCTACAATAAATGGAGATAATATATAAAACTGGTGTTTTATTTGATTTACTCAAGAAAATATATTTTGCAAATCTTTCTAGGCTTATTATTATTATTTATGTACAAATAAACTTACACATAACGAGCGCGATAAATAAAAGATATTAAATTACGAACATGATGACGTTACATCCAAATCGGAAGTACTGCAAAAGCGTTTTAGTCAGTACAAATCATATTTTCATAAAATCATATTTTCAAATCGACTTTATTTATCAATCATAAGCTTTTATTTGATGATAAGGGTGAAATACGGTTTCCTACGCCAAGTTCTACTAGAAATATGCATTTGTTCAATGAAATTGAATATAGGTCAAGTAGCCTATTGGAATCTCGGAATCGGCTCCAACGATTTTCATGAAATTTTGTATATAGGGGGTTTTGGGGGCGATAAATCGATCTTGCTAGGAATCAATTTTAGAAAATGTAATTTTATGTGTGTGTTTTATCGAATACCGAGCAAAGCTCGGTCAAATAGCTAGTAAGTATTTAAGTTGTTCAACTTTTTCTTATATTGTTTCATAATTTTTATTACTATATGACGCCAGCAACTCCGTTGCGCCAAAATTCGTTTATCGCGCGGGAACCGTACATTTTTCCGGGACAAAAAGTATCCTATGTCCTATCATGGATGACGGGAGTCAAAGTATCTTCTTGCCAAATTTTAGAAAAATCGGGTCAGCGTGGGTGTTTAGGCGTCAAGGGGTAACAGTCCAACAGACAGAGAGACACCCTTTTGCATTTATAATAATATTAGGATGGATAGATATTGGAAATGAATGTTGATAGTATGGTCTAATGGATAATAATTTTTGCGAAATAGTGTTATTGTGTTTGCGCACATGTATAGAAGTAGGAACAGACTTAGAACTACTAAAATGTTGTGGTATTGACTATAATTGATGACCTAAAAGATAAAATTATGACTAACTGCCTCGCAGTATACAACCAAATAACGATTACATTTTGTATCATTACATACTTAGATTGGCCTTATTCATTTCATACTAAACTTGTGTAAACATACCTAGCTAGCTAATTCGGATTGCAGTGATTGGTAAACTGATTGGTAAAAAAATCTGAAAAGCTGCAATCATGCCCATGGTTATACTTTTTTTATATCATATTATTATAAAAGGTAGTTCATGGTATTTAGTATGAGAAATATTTATTTTAGGAACGAAATAAAATTTGTTTATAGTTCGAGGAATTTAAGGAAGTGTTTAAAAACCCACCAGTTTCATTGGAAGATAAGATACTAACAGGTTTTGAAGCTTTGTTTGTCGCACAAATACTTCGTTTATTCAAATAAAGGTTTACCCATAAGTTCTCTACAATATTCAAATTTTCAAACTTAAGCATATAATATACCCGAGTACCAGAGTAAACACAACTAACGAGTTAAGCCGACTCAAAAGAGATCTCGAATATATTGTCACAACAATGTTCGGACCAATCGGACTAAGGCACACTAAGGCTACGCACATGGTGCGACTTGCGACCAATTACCGCGACGTGACAAAGCAGATGACGCGATTCGCGCCTCATAATTTACATGTCTCTTTCATAAGATTTTATTAAACGTTATTAAAACATCCATATTATAACAAAATAATAATTTAATTACCAAGTACATTTCATAAAACAACAATTATAATATCAAACGAACAGTGTTTATTTAAAATGATTTGCAAGATAATATCGCTAATACCAACTTCCTATATATAAAAAATTACTTAGTAAGTACTTGTAAATTAATAATTTCAGGAAAACGCTATTCAGGTTTTTTATTGCGTTTGCGATTAAATATCTAAAATATCTTACTTTAAAATAACCGAAGAGCTTATTATGTACTCGTAAACTTTATCATTCACTTAACTTTTGCTGGACGTGTCAGAACGAATATTGACGTTAATGACATTAAAATAAGATTCATATTAGCGTGCCTTGTACAGTGGCGGTTACGATGCTCGCCGCGTTATTGATATGGCGAAAATGTATGAAAAAAATTGAGAAACTTTCTTATTTTTCTTATAACTGGAAAAGTTGTTTATTTTTATATAAAATTTTTAGCGGACTTTATAGAGGACTAAATAAGCAACAATTTTTTGTATATTTATTTTCCTCGGTTCAGTGTATTTAGATATTAAGGTACCTAATCAGACCCCAATTTTTTCATATTTTGCGATTATTGTGATGGTTAAAACGTATTTTATGTGAAAATTTTGTATGCGGCTACAGAATTTTTATGGTACAGTCGTGGAGATGAATATATTATCTTTCATTTGAAACCAAAACATCCTCGCAGTTTGACTCCTAATTCTTTAAAATGGTACCGGAAAATCGCTGATATTTGTAATAGCGTCCTTAAGTCGTCGCGGCGAAAGTAGTCGGTCGCAACTCGTATGTAGCTAAATGTACGATAACCCTTAATGTGTTTGAGCTTCCGTTTTTCCACTTAATATTATAATAACAGGTAGATAAGAATGCGTAATCGGCGTCATATACTTAGATTAATTTACCTGTCACTTATTAATCTGTAATTAATATGTCATAGTTCAGTGATTGAGCACCTCGGTATTATAATAGTTCCGTAGTAGGTGGTAGTAGTGTAAATGTGACGGAAGTGACCTAGCCAAGCGCGAGAGGTCACGCGCGAAGTCGATGTTCTGTAGCTGTTGCACTTTGATAAATATCTTATAGTAAAATTATTAAGTGTGTAGTCACTTTTGTTCTAAAAGAAGGATTAAGACAGAATCAGTCTATGGTCCAGGTTGCTCATGAGTCATGACTTTTACAACGTCTCAAACCAATACAACATAGATTAGTAAGTTTCGTTTATTAAGTTTTGTTATTCATAAAGCCTAATGGCTGCCATACACGCTACGGTCTACCGGAGAGGTCACCTGTGCAGGTATGCCTGCGCAGGTCCAAAAAACTGCACAGGTCTATTCCCACACACATTCCGGTCTACCTGCGCAGGCATATCTGTACAGGTGGACCTCTCCGGTAGACCGTAGAGTGTATGGTTTACATAAGAAATACTCTAATGACAATGAAATAATTTCGCGATATTGCGGTTAAGCCGCACATTCAAACGGACGCAAAAATCCAGCCTAGTGTCTGCAGCACTATAGTTAGCCTATAATGTCTGCAGTACTATACAAGGTGTAGCAAAAATAAGTGATAATACTTTAGGGTGTGTACGTGTTCCTTGTAGAGAGTTCACACTTCACTCTGAAAGTAGCAGGGCCGAAAGACGATTTTTTTTCACTTTTGTATGGGCAAGGGCCCGAGTGTCACGCGTTTCCCCATACAAATGTGAAAAAAAACTTTTGGTCTTTCAGCGCTGCTACTTTCACAGTGAACTCTCTACAAGGAACACGTACACACCCTAAAGTTTTATCACTTATTTTTATTACGCCCTGTATATGTATAAGTAGTTGTTGTACCAAACTATTATAGCGCCTTTGACGTAAAATGAAAAGCGGCCAAGTGCGAGTTGGACTCGCCCATGGAGGCTTCCGCAGCAGCAATAAGGTTAATTTTTATGAAATTATATTATTTTTGATTTATTTTTATATTTCAGTCGATTTAATGAAATTTAGATTAAGGTTTACTATTTATGACGTATAAAAAAAACTACTGGCTAGATCTCGTTCAAACCAATTTTCGTTGGTAGTTTTTATAATAATATACATCATATATTTTTTTTAGAATTATCATACCTCTACTTTAGAAATTAGAGGGGGGGGGCACACATTTTTCCACTTTGGAAGAGTCTCTCTCGCAAACTATTCAGCTTAGAAAAAAATGATATGAGAAACCTCAATATGATTTTTGGAGACCTATCCATAGATACCACACACGCATAGGTTAGATGAAAAAAAATTTTTTTTGTTTCATTAAGTTTTACTATTTATGACGTATAAAAAAAAACTACTGGTTAGATCTCGTTCAAACCAATTTTCGTTGGTAGTTTTTATAGTAATATACATCATATATTTTTTTTAGAATTATCATGCCTCTACTTTAGAAATTAGAGGGGGGGGGGGACACACATTTTTCCACTTTGGAAGAGTCTCTCTCGCAAACTATTCAGGTTAGATTAAATGATATGAGAAACCTCAATATGATTTTTAGAGACCTATCCATAGATACCACACACGCATAGGTTAGATGAAAAAAAATTTTTTTTGTTTCAGTTGTACCTATGGGGACCCCTAAAATTTTTAATACTTTTTCCATTTTTGCATCAAAATCTTAATGCGGTTCACAGACTACATCTACTTACCAAGTTTCAATAGTATAGCTCTAATAGTTTCGGAGAAAAGTGGCTGTGACATACGGACGGACAGACAGACAGACAGACAGACAGACAGACAGACAGACAGACAGACAGACAGACAGACAGACATGACGAATCTATAAGGGTTCCTTTTTTGCCATTTTGGCTACGGAACCCTAAAAAGTGCGGAAAATATGAAATCATTCTTGGTTGCGGAGTTTTATGTCTTCGGAATGTAAAGCTATTAGTTGTGGGATTCTATGATCTTCCTCAATGCTATATAATAAATGATCAAACGAACTTACCAAGTGAAGTTCGATCATTATTATATGAGTCGCTTCATTCAAAGATATATTAACCAAGTAGATTATATCTTTGAATGAAGCGACTCATATAATAATGATCGAACTTCACTTGGTAAGTTCGTTTGATCATTTATTATATTTCTTCGCTTCATTCTTCGATATATTAACCAAGTAGTCCTTTGTCTATCTGCTAGGCAATCGCGTTTTTTAAAGACGTATGTAGGTAGTTGAAAAAATACCCACTTCGGTTACTCGCTCCTCGAGGCGCCTCATTATGTTTAGAGAGAGGTAATGCAAAAAATCTTTCTTTCTTTCTTTGGGTACTGCAGCAAACATAGTTTCTTGCAGACTGGGTGGGAGGGAGATTATATCTTTGAATGAAGCGACTCATATAATAATGATCGAACTTCACTTGGTAAGTTCGTTTGATCATTTATTATATTTCTTCGCTTCATTCTTCGATATATTAACCAAGTAGATTTTCAGAGTAACGAAAGAAAGATTTTTTACAAAATACTTAGAATTTATATATACTTATATTATACACTATGAAATCATTATATTCGAGAAAAATTTTTAACATTATGCCCATAAATAATAATAATTTAGTCGAAACAAAACTTAAGAGACCTCTATGGTTTTGTGATTCAAATGATAACGTACTGGGATCATGGTGATTAAGATTATATAACTGATTCAGCGAAACTTTGTTCGTCGATAAAATTATGGCTTAGGAAAATAGCGAAAGTATTGGAGTCACTAGTCCTGCCTGTCGACTGTCGTCTTACTAATAGGTCCAGTATCAATCCCCGTGTCGGCGCTCGACGTGTCGACGCCGCGCCGCTCTCGCACAGCACCTGCTTTATCCAGCGGCTATTACCGAATGGGAGGTGGCTGTTCTGTGCAGAGCGTTAAACCCGTACTGTAGCATTATCCTATTTAATAGAATCTTGAATAACCATCGCAGGGCGTAATAACTTAAATATTATAACTTCTTCTTCTCTTTTTTTTTTTTTTTTTTTGTTTTTATAAAAGAGTTACATAATTTAAGAACATCCGATCACGCTCAGGAGTTTGTCTTTGTAATATAAATTTCGAATAATTTAAACCGTATTTTTTATTTTGCCGAGTTTTATTATTAGGCAGAAAGTTTTAAGTCAATGATCAGTATTCAGTAGGTACAGAGTGCAAGAAAAAACAAATAATTTATAAGTGGATCCTGGGTACTACACTAGGTACTCAGGTATGGGCTAGGAATTAGAATGCTTACCGGAAAGCTTCTTTCAAAAGACACTTTAAACATTCATCTAAGCCAATGTCACCATCCAATAATATCAACATTGTTCATAAACAATGACAGTGCACAGTGACATGGCTGTAGAAGATATCGTTTTACAGTCATTGTCAAATTGTTTGGCAAGGTTCTGATGAAGCAGACGAAGATCTCTGTAATAAGTCTATTAACTAATGAGATTGAAGAGAGTATTTACCTAAAATCTAAGTTGAAGTAGAGAATTTAAGAATAAATTTTAAGGCGTCTACTGTTATAACTCATAACTGTGTCCGGCCCTGTGGTCGTCGACTCGTCGATAGTGTGATTATTGCATATTACAAATTACAATTACAATATGATTGAAATTAGAGAATATTGTGTTCTCGGTCCAGCAGGATAAATATTTATACTTACACTTATATTATTCAAGGTTAAGTGTCATTATGTTATCGTATTTATCATTGCATTTATTTAGCATTAAAAATTTTAATCGCTGAAAACCAGTTGCATTCCGCGACGGGGGTCAGAAATCAGGTGTCAGAACACCTATCAGTTGAGGTAGCTCACGAATAGTACACTGATTTAACTGTTCTATATTATTTCGTTTTTAATAGGCTTATATTATTATTATATAATATATCTAATATGTAGGTACATAAAATTCTCGTATCACGGTGTGCGTAGTTGAACTCCTCTGAAACGGCTCGACCGATTTTCGTGAATCTTAGCGAGCATATCGGCTAGGGTTGAGAATCGGACAACGTCTAATTATTTTTATATTGATGAGTGTATTTTTGAATAAATAATAGTAAAATGTTACAACTCGAGACTGACGGCGACCATTGTTTGTACGATGGGATAGCAATCATAGACGTCATGGTGACATACTAAGTCACTTCAATAAAATAATATGGGCAAAATACTTTATATGGTAAAACAACATTTGCCGAGACATCTAGTTATGTTATAATAATATGTGTTGTAAGCGTTAAGACTTAAATATTTACATATTTGTTGTGGATTTAATACACCCATGGCACTGTTAACAATAAAACTTAAACAAAAAAGGGTGCCTGAGGCTGCGCCTAGAACACTGGTATTGCGAAAGCGTGGTAAGGCTAGTAGTGATAAAGCCTACTACGCCTGATCTGGTTTCCTTCTTTATATTTTTTGTGAGAATAAATGTAAGCGCATCTGATAGTCTGTACGTCAAGACTTGAGGCTTTAAATCTTTCAATCGAATAGTGAGTTAATAGGAACCAACAAGTAGCTGGCTTTTAAATCTATTTTTGACAGATATCCACTTTTGGATATTGCCTTGAAAGCCGTACGGTAATTTTCCAAATTAACATGTAAAATAATTATTTAGAAATAAACTTACGAAGTGGATTCAAATTGAAAATAATTTTTAAAAAATTGTATTTAAAATATAATACAATATTTAATAGTTTGAAGAAAGGAAAATCTTTGAAATAAGGTAATCTTCGGTGGAGTTACACGAAGATATAGTTTTAAATTCTAATAATAATTTATTGATGTCATGATGTTGTATAATACATTAAGCCAGTGGCCCCCAACCTGTTGTTGTTTTTGGAACGAAGTTCCCTATTTATTTATTTTTTAAGCGGGCCACAAACTTGTTTTGGTCTTGGTGTCATGGGCCGCAACAAACATTTTTAGGTTTAAAAATAACGTTCAAAATCAATGATTTACTAGTGAACAAAAATAATTTACGAGTTACGACTTTCACGATTACTGCTGGTGGGCGTGAATTTCAAAATGCTTTAACATCACGCGGGCCACAAATAAAGTTCCGGTGGGCCGCAGGTTGGGAATAATAATTATAATAGTAACATCTATAAAATATGTATAAAAATAACTGTTAGCACTACGGCTGCGGTGTTGAGCATTTGTTCGCCTCAACGTTCTTCGAACTCGAAGGGGGTTGATTGTAGCGTTACAATACTAGTGGCGCCAGCCGACGGTTACCACAGTCCACATCTCTCCCCCCCCCCCCCTCCTTGACGGGTAACGGGAAGGGTTTGTCAGAGCCCGAAAAGTACCCGATTGATGATGGAATGTACTAATTTGTCTCTGAGAACAAATACTGGAATTATCCAGCGAAACCATAATAATCTCGGTCTGATATAACAAGGCTTAGAATCTTGTCTTGTCTCATAGTATATTATCTGATAAGTCTGATAATAATTAATATCGAGATAAGTTAGATACTGGCGATAACTGATAGGTCTTATAATTTCGAGACATTGTCAGGTGAAATCTATAATGATAATAATCGATCGAAATAGAATCGAGCTGCAACACTTATTAGCAGGAATGTTTTATAAGCAATAGCTTATCTTAATCGTCTTTATGATCCTTTAAAATCATAATCTGGCGAACCCAACAAGGGTTCACCTAACGTCAGTAGAAGCTCTGGATCTATCCGGATCTGGTCCGGTGCCGGTGGGTCAGAATCGACCGTTGGCACCTGGTTTAGGAGTGGGAAAACTTCTGGTTTATTCGCAACCTGATCGACCCGTATATCGGTCACTTCTAGTTATATTTCCCCGATAGTCTGGTCTTAGTGACCTAAAAAAATTATTGGGGTAGTTATATTGTTCGTTATAATCGACTTATTTGTCGTATAAATTAATATTATGTTACAAATAATATTGAGGGTAGTAACTATCACGTTACGAAGATATTAAGTAAGTTTCGTTATACACTCGCGGTGTATCCCGAATCCCAACATTGGTGCAAAATTTATTTAATAATAATAGTTACATACCGTCAGACATAATAAATTATAATCGTACTATAGTATTCGTAGTTCTATATTTAGAACAAAAGGTGTGCGGGACGCGCATTGGTTGTTAACTGATAAGACTCGCAGTCAATGTAGTTATTAGCTCGAAATATTTTTGTATAAAATGGTAAAGATAATATTATAATAACTATGTAGTTCTATTTATAGAACAAAGAGCGCGGCGGAACGCGCGGTAGTTGCTCATTTTTATTTTTAAACATTGTCGGAGACTACCAGTTAATCCATACTTTATGTTGATTTAAAGAATAACAATATATTTTAAATTTAACTAGTCATTAACTCGCAGTTAATCATCTCAAACCAGCCAACATATATTATAGTTCTATTTTTAGATATAACATCGTCAGAGACTCGCAGTCAATTCCGATGCATAAGAATTGCGTTTAGAGACTCGCAGTCAATCCACACATTATGGCGGTTTATAAAATAACTCGCAGTTGATTCCGACAAACCGGCCAATATATAGCTATTTTTATAGAAAAGCTGAAAAAAAAAACATCGTCAGAGACTCGCAGTCAATTCCGATGCATATAAATTGTGTTTAGAGACTCGCAGTCAATCCACACATTATGGCAGTTTATAAAATAACTTAATATAATTAAGTACTTGCAGTAATTAACTTGCACTTATTTCCCCCAATCGGGCAAACGTATAGTTCTATTTATAGAATAGGTAAAACATCGTCAGAGACTCGCAGTCAATTCCGATGCATATAGATACAGATTGTGTAAAAGGACTCGCGGTCCAAACACACTGTACTTATTGACTCACAGTCGCAGTACATGCCGGTTAATTAAATAATTGCAGATGTTTCCCCCAATCCGGCAAACATATAGTTCTATAATAATTATTATATTTATAGAACAGATGAAGCATACATAATATTATAGATTGTGTATAAAGACTCTCAGTCCAAACACATTGTACGTTTATTGACTCGCGGTCGCAGTACATGCCGGTTAGTATTGAATATAATTGGCTCGTCTTGGCCTCGGTAGTGCCTGCCGTTTATTTAAGTATTTAATAGTACTTACATGTATTTTCTTGTTACACGATAAAATAACACTGATTTTAATTACTTACAACACTGACTCAATCATCTTAAAAAAATAACCAATTTTCGTCTGAGCGCTGCGCTTTGGCATGGTTACTTAGTATACGTGCACGCGTTGCCTCGCGTTAACAAAGAATGAGGCGCCTCGAGGAGCGAGTAACCGAAGTGGGTATTTTTTCAACTACCTACATACGTCTTTAAAAAACGCGATTGCCTAGCAGATAGACAAAGGACTACTTGGTTAATATATCGAAGAATGAAGCGAAGAAATATAATAAATGATCAAACGAACTTACCAAGTGAAGTTCGATCATTATTATATGAGTCGCTTCATTCAAAGATATAATCTACTTGGTTAATATATCGAAGAATGAAGCGAAGAAATATAATTGTACATAATTGCATATTATATCGTATAATGGCGTTCGATATTGATACTCCAATATCTCATCGTCGTTAAACAAGTTAGGTACCAATTAAGCGTAAAATGATTGCGATGCAAGAGTAATTGAAAATCGTGGTACCTAAATGCAGGTACCACAATTATTAATATAGCTAATTGTATGTACCATCGAGGAAATCGATTCCTAGGCAGACGACAGACCGACGACATTTGGTCGGATCATGTCAATTCAATTGTGATCTGTCGCCTGCCATTTAAAGTAACGCGACCAAACTAGGTAGATCCCCCATTTGCCTAGGAATCAACTTCTCTGATAGAACAATCCGATCCAGTGATAGCTTGGCTTATTTTTAGTTGGAGGTGGTTTAGCTATAAACCTTACAACTGACGCACCCTAGTCCCAATTGAATTCTCGTTAACAATTTACACTAACATGCGATGAGAAGGGGTTTCTTATTGACTATTTCTTATTAAAAACGCTAATTTAAAATAAGAAAAAAAATTGCGACCACTATGTTTTTGCCACGGCACTTGAAATAAAATTATAATCGATCTATACTGTACAACAGAAGTTTGTTTCGGTGCACAAGTGCTGCACTAATATCTAGAATCAAAATTAAACGGTATTCATTATCTATGTGCGTGTAAATAACATAGAATTATGATTACTATGTTGTTATAAATAATAGTCCTTATTTATTGTGACTGCGTTCGTTTAAACCTGAACTATTTACGTCTTGTTTGTGATAACCAGTTGAAATAAACATCATAACAACATGAGCTTATGTTTTGTTGTATTTATGTAGTAAAGTCAGTAGGTACGTACCAAATATTCCGGTTAACGAATGACTCAAAAGAGGGTATAGAGTGCGTGAGCGGGAACCTAAGCGATTTCTGCTGGAACTTATTCAGGGTGATTAGGGACAAAACATACTAAAAGTCCTGACGTCTAGGAGGTGAGCCGGCGCAGCGGGAGGGGGGGGGCGACAAAGGTCAAAATTTTTGGTTTTTCGTCAATAACTAAAATACTATGCGTTGTAGCAAAAAATGTTCTATGATGACATTAAAGCTTATTAAATTTTCTATAAATTATATTCTATGTACAGTTTTTCCAAATTCTCATCCGTTTTCGAACTACACGCTCAGGAAAAGTAAAAATTCAAAAAGCTTTATTTTAAATATGTAGGTATTCCTTTCTAATTCTGTTTGCAGCGACTCGCAATACATACCCTAAGTAGGTAGGCTCCTAGATAGAGATAAGAGACCATAATATAGTAGAGCGCCAGTAGATTAAGTCCTTCTCCAGGAGGAAGTCTCTATACCACATCAAATTCGGTTTAGTGGCTTTTAGGTAACCGACGGACACACTAGAACTAGATGTAACCCGCAACATCGCTCGCACAGGGACTCGACATAATTGTTTATTTTCGAAACGTACATTTTTCAGTTATAAAAACTATAACATACCTTCTAATTATTAATGAAAAATGATATTAAACCAAAATTAGTTTTATTTACACCTCGACAGTTGCTAAGCAAAACTTCCAAATTCAATTACAATATTATGTTTATCAATTCAAAACGTAGGTTTATAATTAAATAAGAAATCAAAATTAACAGAATAAAGTAAGTACATCCGTTAGTTTAAATTTATGGTTTGCTACTAAATCCTCTAAGGAAAAGGATATGCCGTCATCTCATTTGACTTTGAGTTTGGTTTAAAGTTTTTGGCTTTCGGAAAGGGAAATATTTAAACGGGTCTATGATACTCGTTTTTGTAGGACATCCCTTTCCAGAAACAATTGAAAATACCATTATAATAATTATTATCATGAGTCATGCCCTATTAAGGTGACGCCATGTTAAAGTGAAAAACCGTGTTGGATGTGTTTGAGATTGCTTGTTTTCTATGCGAGGCTGGCCCGGCCTCTCATAGAAAACAAGCAATGGAACAGCAAAAAAATTGAAAGAGCGTAGCGACAAAATGGTTTTTGTCGCGTAATTTAAAAACCATAAATACATTTCATATAAGCTATGGACAAATTAAAGTGTATACTAGAACCAATTTATGTACAAATTTTGGAAGCTTATATCACTCTCCTCTGTTGGCAAAATAGGAATCCCCTTTTTTACAGAGGTCTTTTTGATTGATTATTCTGTGTTATAAAAGTTGACCAATCGTGTTATGCTATGGGTAATTCAAAGACAAAGACATGATGAATACTGACAATGAACTTTAATTTCTTAGCTTTAGTCATTGCTGAGAAAAATGGACATCGCTACAGCCAAATTATCAAGGCGTCATCTTAATGTATAGTATTTGGTTATTTAGGTTGTCCAATTAAGGGCCTGTTTCACCACCTCCTGATAAGTGATAGATATAAGCTATCCACAACTTATCTGATAGATGGAGTCTGGAGTATCTATCAGATAAGTTGTAGATAGCCCACCCGGAACCAGGGCCCCCGCTACCATATGTGCAATATGTGCAATGCACACGGGCGCCATCCTCTAGGAGCGCCAAATCGCCATCTTTAGGGGCGCCAAAACCAAGGACCCAAAAAATTTGCCTAAAGGGGCGCCAAAATCCCTTTTTTGTACACAGGCGCCCCTTACGGGGGCCTTGGCCGGAACTTATCAGGAAGAGATGAATCCGCCCCTAAGTATAAAAATTATACAAGAAAACCAGGTCACAGACGAATAATTATTGTAGCATCTTGACCACATCTTGACCGTTGACGCACTTGTAGACACCA
Organism: Plebejus argus; assembly: GCA_905404155.3. Lineage (NCBI taxonomy): Eukaryota > Metazoa > Arthropoda > Insecta > Lepidoptera > Lycaenidae > Plebejus > Plebejus argus. Next base: position 8,060,721 of record FR989941.1, on the reverse strand, counting down.
GCCAAGAATGTAGACTGAGCGTTGTAGTCTTAAAAACTGCCCTAAGGCCTTAGCAGTTGTACTAGTGGGTGGTCACAAGGTTTTCTACGTTAACTTGAAATGATTGTAGCAAATAACTATTTAAAATAAGATATAGAGTAGGACGCAGTAGGACATGATTTAACTACTTAATTAGTATTCTGGTGCAGCATTTTCAAGGTTGAATGAATATTATAAATCTACTCCGAAAAGCTACCTAAGATTTTTAAGGAATTACCATACCTATCTCAAATATTCTATAGAACTGTACCTAACTTCTATAATAAGCTGTAAGTTTTCTGCTCGTTTTCTGGGCCCGCGGATTCAGCGGGCGTCGCGTGTTGTCAAAAACGGCATAGCAGTACGCTGTTCTATGCTTGTCACTAGCTGTCCCGGCAATCGTTTTTTCATTTCTACCGTTTTATTATAATATAATAAAACGGTAGATTTATACATATTATGTATAGAATATAGATTACATAAAGCTTATTTTCTTACATTTCCACAAAAAACCGCGTACGCGCAGAAAATGCGCACGTCCGAACGCGCCCGTAAAGAAAGACACCAATCGTCCCGAACGCTATGGGTGATGGGTTTCTAATCTAATGGCACTTTTAGGGTCATATTATCTCAATTCTAAGGACAAAAAAATAAGACATACAAACAAACAAACAAATAAAAGTTAGGTTTGAGACGACGAGCACAAAGTCTGAGTGTAGGCACGAGTTACAGCAGCTTTACTTCGGAATATACAGGTGTAACAAAAATAAGTGATGATACTTTAGGGTGTGTATGTGTTCCTTGTAAAGGGCTCACTGTGAAAGTAGCAGCGCTGAAAGACCAATTTTTTTTTCACGTTTTTATGGGCAAGCGCCCCAGCGCGGCGTCACGAATTTCCCCACACAAAAGGAAAAAAAGGTCTTTCAGCGCTGCTACTTTCACAGTGAACTCTTTACAAGGAACACATACACACCCAAAAGTATTATCACTTATTTTGGTTACACCTTGTATATTATAAAACGTATGGATTATGAAATGATAATTTGATCTTTATAAAATAACAATTAATTATATATAATATCTTTATCAGTGACATATTCAAAATTTATATATTGTGGCAACCTCACTACATCACTGTCAGGACAACTTAGGATTCAACTTGATTACAATGTTTTTTGTTTGGACTACTTTTTAGGGTTCCGTACCCAAAGGGTAAAAACGGGACCCTATAGTAATAGGGTCCCGTTTTTACCCTCTTAGTAAAGACTTCGTTGTCTGTCCGTCTGTCTGTCTGTCTGTCTGTCTCCACGCGTTAACTCAAGAACGGTAATAGCTAGAGATTTGATATTTTCACAGATTATGTATATCTGTTGTTGCTATAACAACAGATACTAAAAATAAAATAAAATGAATATTTAAGGGGGGCTCCCATACAACAAACGTGATTTTTTTGGCCTCTTTTGCTCTATATCAAAAATGGTAACAGGTAGGTACTTGAATTTTTCACAAAATCCTTAGTTATATGTGTACTTTAATATTTAATAATAATATTAAAATAAAATAAAAAATAAGGGGGGCTCCCATACAAAAAACACAATTTATGGCCTAATTTTGCTCTATAATGGTACGGAACCCTTCGTGCGCGATTCCGACTCGCACTTGGCTGATTATTATAATCCTTTTGTGACTTAACTTGCACAAAAAACCCTACCAAATCAGTTTCATAATATGTTATCAGCTAATAGATTAATTGAAGCAATATTTATATGAACTAACTTTTGAATACGGTTTCGCCCGCAAGAAATAAGAAATAAGTAGATAAGGTAGAATCTAAAAAACCTTCATAATGAACTAAAATCAAATTATTGATAAGTCCGTGAAATCTATAACCAAATTGATGCATACCTACTAAATACTAATATCTTAGAAGCACTATTTTAGAGTTTAGACTATTTTGTTACGGGTTTGAAGGTGATTGAAATTATCTACGGTAGCATGGCAGCATTGGTTAAATCACCGCTATTACTTTTTTGTGCGTCATGTTTTGATTATAATAATGAATTAATCATATTTTTAGGGCATTAGTTTCGGTTATTTCCTACTGACAATTATAGGGTTTCGAGATTAATCTATTTCATTAGTCAACGCTGGGTCGAGTTTGTTCGAGAGAGCAAGAGATACGCGGTGAAATTTATAGAAATGTTACATAGAATCGACATCGAATCAGTTTTGGGAATTGGGAGTGAGACCCCAACCTCGTAATGTAACCTAATGTTATCCGATCATATAATATTATGTATAAAAACTGTAAAAAATATCGTAAAACATATATTTTTCGATACCTAACGTAACTTCGCTACAACATATCAGTGCAACTCAAAGTAGAGTACCTAGTAAAGTAGTGCTTTTTATCTTACTACAGGTTTTTTAACATTTAATCCTATCACATCAGGTTCCGCAAATTACGTTTTTCTGTACCTACTATTCTCTGTATCTACCTACTGTTTTGCTATTAATAATTTTACATCATCATAACAGACATGTGAACTGTAATTCTTTGAAACAATAAAAAATTAATTTAATTTATAGTTATCTAATTGCTGAATAAATAAAGAGATGAGGTGTGCGGCTTGAAACCTTCTCTTTTTATCTTTTGTATTCTTACCATCAGGTGGATGACCTCTTAGGTTTGCAATAAAATAAAGTCGTTATTGGCTAACTATATCCAATAATACATAGCGAATAGTGCAGTATATAATAATATACATACATAATATTATACTAATAAAACATAAAATGTACAAGAAAGGAATTTCATTTCATTTTACACGTATACTCTGCATCAATCAATTTTGATCTGAAAAAAAAACAAAACACAATTATGGACTAAAATGCTACCGATTTAGCAGTCACGCATTTGATACGCTGTTTCTAAAGATATTTAAAACAATTTAACTATATTCACTAGCGCTTTTAATTGGCTATCAAACACGTCAACCAATCAACAACGTTATTAAAAAGTTATAAGCCCCTAAGTCCTGACCAGTGCCGGATTTATATTTTTTATAAGTGTAGGCCGTTTTAAATTTTAATTACGTTGTCCCATAATATACGAAATCTGACACACCCCTAGGACGCTGCCGCCCTTAGGGCCGCGCCACACCGGAATGGCAGCGACGAGGCCACTGAAAGTGTTCGCCTCGCCGCTGCCATTCCGGTGTATATACACGGAATTATAAATTGGCCGTTTAAAAAACTAGCCATTACTCCATATTCAATTCGTAGAGTCGAATTAAAACGAAGTAATAATGTAGCAGAGTGTATGTTTACTGTTTAGTCTGTAGGCGAATACATAATGAGATCTCAATGAGTTGTTTAAATGTAAACTGTGTTTTATAATATTGATACTAGTCAGGGTGCCCTAGAACAAATTTTTTTGTGATTACTAACAAGCTAATTTTTTGTGAGTAGCTACATTTTGATAAGACGAACAACATTTTTATTTTCGGAAAATCTCGAAAGTGGTAGCTAACAGAGATAGAAAGGATTTCATACTTTGACTTGATGGTCTTAAAATATGGATTGTTTTATTTGTAGGACAAGGCTACTCTTTTTTTTTTTTTTTTTTTTTATTAAATAAGGGGGCAAACGAGCAAACGGGTCACCTGATGGTAAGCAACTACCGTCGCCCATGGACACTCGCAACATCCGAAGAGCTGCAGGTGCGTTGCCGGCCTTTTAAGAGGGAATACGCTCTTTTCTTGAAGGTTTGCAGGTCATATAGGTCCGGAAATACTGCTGGTGACAGTTCGTTCCAGAGTTTTACAGTGCGCGGCAGAAAGTTACGCGAAAATCGCACTGTGGAAGACTGCCACTCATCAAGGTGATGAGGATGGTATGTTTTTCGCGTGGGACGATGGCGAAAAGTTGCAGGTGGTATGATTCCGAACAATTCCTCAGAGCACTCCCCGTAATACAACCGATAGAGGATGCAGAGTGAAGCTACATCTCGGCGTAATTCCAAGGGGTCCAAGCTGTTCGAAACACTATGGCAGTCAACAATTCGAGCGGCCCTTCGTTGGATACGATCCAGAGGGAGCAGTTGGTATTTTGGCGCCCCTGCCCAGAGATGAGAACAATATTCCATGTGAGGCCGAACCTGCGCCTTGTAGAGTTGTAGGCGTTGGTCCGGACTGAAGTACTGTCTCGCTCTACTCTTAAAGAATATAACTAATAACCTACCAATATACAAAAAATCAACTGGGTAGGGTTCCGGTTTTAGAGTACAGTAATCAACCAAGTTTTGTTGATTACAGAACCCTAAAACGGAACCCTAACCAGCTGATTTTTTGTATATTGGTAGGTTAGTATTTATATTATTTAAGAATAACCTTGTCCTACAAATAAAACAATCCATATTTTAGGACCATCAAGTCAAAGTATGAAATCCTTTCTATCTCTGTTAGCTACCACTTTCGAGATTTTTCGAAAATAAAAATGTTGTTCGTCTTATCAAAATGTAGCTACTCACAAAAAATTAGCTTGTTAGTAATCACAAAAAAATTTGTTCTAGGGCACCCGTACTATACGTGGTGCTCGCGGTAGTGCGCAGTGAAAAACAAATATTATAGACTTCATACTATTATGTTAATGTTCACATACCATCAAAAACTTGCCAGACACAATTTACATAAAACAATATTTGATAGGCGCTTGGATAAATATATAAAAACCTTAAAAGTCTCGTTTTCCTATAGACATGACTGTCGACTGATGATATTGAATTACTACCATGCCCGAAAACCATTCCAAACTTAGTTGCACAAATTTGGTTTTTTTGAAGTGAAAACTTCTTTAGCGGCGTTGAGCACTTTTGTGGGATGCAATGGGTAAAAACTGTGAAACTCGCGTCAGGTCACGTGTGCTGATCGAAAACCGTAAGACGGTTGGAGAGTAGTGTTGTAACATCGAAATCTATCAATCGAACAATCGATTGTTTGTTAAAAATCTATTTTCATAAAAAATGGGTAAATAAAATTACAACGCTAATAATCAAGTTTTCACTTCTGCCGGCACTCCCGGAGTGCAACCCGTCTTTTTTTTTTCAATTATTCGTACTTATACACTAGACATCATTAAAATATATAATGATCGCCTATCAAAATGTTTGATGCTTTACATATTGCAAGTTTGCTTTATTTTATTGCATTATTAATATATAGCAAAATTGCAATGTGTAAAGCATCAAATGTTTTATTTTTAAATGCATTTCAAAAATAAAACAAGGTTAGGCCAAAAGTTTTAGTCAAGTTTTAGCAAAAAATACATTAGAAATATAAATGTTTTTTTATAATATTTAAGCTGATAACTTACAAGTGTCCCACTAGTCGTAGCATTTCTATAAAGAGTGCTCAAAACATGTCCGCAGCACTCAATGGTCGGTTGCTATTTTAACATGCAGGTGACAAACCTTCTTTAATGTTATTTATACTTGCTAGTTGAAAATGTTAAATGCATTAAAAATTGTTGTTAAAAATCAACTTGCAAATAATATCTATTATTCAAAGAGTTATTATAAATTATTATCAACAAAAATCAGGCGAATTTAGTATTAGCCGTTAACATAAACTTTATGGTGCCTTATTTTATTAAATAGCAAATTGTATTACTAGTATTGCATCCTTAAATATTTTTACAGTAGGTTGAACACATTGAGGTAATAATGTTGAACATAAAAGTGTTGGACTTCGTATAAAATAGTTTAAACTTTAAAGTATACAGTTCAAAATATTTTCTTCGAAGGAATAAAACCTTTAACATAGCATTGTAGTTAGACTTTCCATATTTTAGTTTTTTATGAAAATAATATTATTTACATAAATAGTAGATAATAAGTAGATGACAACATGACTTTTAAATAGCAACAACACAATTGAAAACAAGTTGTTTTAAAGACTATATTAATAAAAGGAATGTAGATAAATAAAAAAATGTGTTTCATCAAACAATAAATTTTACTTTCCATTCAGTTCCAACATCGGCACTTTTCACATCAATTAACGGTTTTCTTCTGTCGGATCAAAGTCGATATAAAATACGGGTCGTTCAAAAAATAATTCGGTCCCAATTCTGATTCAGACTGAAGTGTGTCGTACTCCTTATTTTCATTCTTTATTTCCTCCTTGGGACTTTCAGTAGTTTCAACTTTGGGTGGATCAGTACACTTTTCATCCTCGTTCACAAGCTCCGCGACGCCATCGAACAAACACCGGATGACGTCACTAATAGTGTACTTCCCGATTTTATTGAAGAGTTTTATTTTATACACTCGTAGGATTTGTTTGACGAGACCCCAGATTTCCATAGAGATGTCAACTAGTATATCTTTGATTTGCGTTTTCACGAACGTCAGGATAGGTTCAACATTGTTTAGACAGTCGAGTATGAGAGAGGCGATGCCGGGGTATCCATCTGGCGTACTCAAGAGCGATCTTATTTCCCGCGTGAGATTCTCGTCTACGGCGGCTTTGACCTGAGTGCTCGCGAGAAGCATAAGGACGACTAGAGTGCCTCGCATCTGAAACAGTACACATTCATCTTCAATTTGTTTACTTAGTTTCTCGTACTTTGATACTGTTATGCCGCGGCCGGAGGAGGCATTGGAATAATACGGTATAACACAAGTGTATTTCCAACTAATAACTATAGTGTACAACTTATTGTGCGGAAGTGTAGCTATTATTATAGCTATCTAACAGAGAGATAGACAGATGGACGGATGGACGGACAGACGGTCAGACAGACGGTGAGACGTACAGACGTATTAAAAGAATTCTATGTCTATTCCCAGGACTCAAGCTATATCTCCATATCAAATTTAAGAACAATCGGTACAAGCAGTTTGGGCGTGAAGAGGTAACAGTAAACATACAGACACAATTCATAAAGTCACCTTCTATTCATTTCCTAAAGTTTTTCACTTTACAAATAAAATATATTTACGGGGAGCTCCCATACAATAAACGTGATTTTTTGGCCTTTTTTTGCTCAAAATCAATAATGGCAGCCGGTAGGTACTTGAAATATTCACAAAATCTTTAATTATATTTTCCCTTTCATAATATTATATAATAAAAGTAAAATAAAATAAATATTTAAGGGGGGTCTCCATACAAAAAAAACACAATTTTTGCCTAGTTTCGCTCTGTCCAACTCGCACTTGACCGATTTTTTTTTCTGATTTTTCCCTACGCTTACACACAATTATCGAGCTGGATTCCAAATTTCAGCCTTCTAGGTCATCTGGAAGTGGGTTAGAATCTATAGGTCAGTCAGTCAGTCAGTGATAAAAATGTAGATTTTCGGGCGTTAATATCTGTTTGAGCTGTGCTCATGAAATTTAGAGCATATATTTATCTCGCAAGTCTCATTATATGAGCGAAATTTGAAACGTTTAAATGTGAAATAGTTTCTGAATTATGAGGGGGTCAAAAGTAGCTGCAAATGGTTCGTGTAATATTACACACGGTGCTGCTCGCCATTCTGTTATGCTGGAACTTGGCTTGACACGCTACCGCACGTCTAGATAAAAGTCTATGTTCAAATATTATATAATATAACTGGAACTTTACATTAAAGTCAAATTTTTTGCTTACTATATGAAAAAAATAATTAAAGGACTTACCATTTTTGAGGTTTCAGCCTCTAGAATACCTTTAACTACAAGTGCTACTATCGACTAATAAAATATAATACATTTTGGATCTTTAATACATTCTGTTACACCTTAATTATTATAATTTCCCAACATCAATTAGCTAATGAGTAATGGGCATTGGGCAGATGGTTTTCGTAACCTTAGTAAGTTGTTTTTGATGACAATGACAATAAATAATTTTACTTACCCCGGCCGAACATTATACCTAATGTTTTCGGATCAGAAAAATTCGGACGACAGCCGGAACGCACTGCTCATTTACAAATTCTTATAATGTACTCGTAGATACTACCATAGTATAATGTCGGTAATTTTATTGCTAGTAGTAAGCATACTGAGGGCCTGTTTCACCACTTCCTGATAAAGTGCCGGATAGGCTAACCACAACTTTTTTGGCAGATTCTGGTAGGTAGCCTATATCCGGCACTTATCAGGAAGTGGTGAAACAGGCTCTGACTTCTGAGTGTTTCTATTACAGGTTTTAATACACAAAGTTTGCTCAGATGACTTTAACAGGCGCACACAATATTATAATGAGAAAATTTTCAAACGCTCAGACTGCACAATTTTACCAGGCGCATTTTAAATTAATTCCAACCAACTACACGTGCTTAAGTTATTCGTTGCCTGTTTTTCCTTCAATTTTCCTTTTTATTTTGAATGGAAATCGTGAGAAGTGTACATTAGTTATATGTGAGAATATAAACCTGCGTCATAGAGTCACATCTCACCGCAATCTCACGATGATCTCACAATTACAGATGATTGGTGACGGAATAAACGTCATTACTTCGAACCGTCATTGATAGTATCATAATGATCACGACTTTATCATTACTTCGAATCGTCCAGTGGATTATCACAACTTCACAAGTTTTTGTGCTAAGTTTATAAGGTACAGTGTATTTTCCTTACTGTCTTTAATTCCTGCTTGCAAATTTTTTTATGAAAATTATGCAACAAATTCATATTTAAAACGTAATGGGAATAACTTATTTTAATACGATTTCATACTTAGGAACCTTTTACAAGATCTACAACGCGGTCGAGTTAACTCCGTACCGAGTTTAAACTCGACCGAGTTGTACCTACAACATTTTTTCTAAGGTTTTATGTATGAAATTAGATTTTACTCGCGGCTCTATTGTGTACGTATAGTTATAATACTCCCCCACACCGGTTTCGGTGACGGTGGCCGGTTTTCATTGAAACCAGACCAGGTACGCAGGAGTAATTTTATAGTGCCCAAGTGTGTGCGCAGTACACAAGGGCACTCTCTATTCCTTTACTCTCATAACCCAGTGGGACGGCAGACCGACACGACCGGCGAGAGATCAGGCGCAGGACCGACTTTTTACATGCCCATCCGACGCATGGATCATCTTACTTGTCAGACAATCAGGTGATCAGCCTGCATTGTCCTAACCAAACTTGGAAATAACATGTTTCCAACGCGGGAATCGAACCCGCGACCTCCGAGTCAAGAGCGACGCTCTAGACCACTGGACCACGGAGGCGTTATACGTATAGTTACTGTATCAATATACCTATTCTAACTACTATATCCCACGGGAGCACCGTACTTTTTGGGGTTTAAATAGAACTTTTATTTTGTATTAACAGATAAGAAAAAGTAGTGGTAACTGGTACTAGTGAAGGCTGGATAAGTAATACTAGGTCGGCTATTAAGATTTATTTGCGTAGAAAAGTTAAACAACATATCAATTTTTTTTGTTTTGTTGTAAGTATAATATTAATCTGAAAACGTTATTCGTTTTTTAAAGTAGAATATTTTTTATAATAAAAAAAAATAGATAAAGAACCGCAAACTAAAGGGATGCTGATAATGATTTTGGAAGTCTGTGAATATTATTATTGTTTCATCGCATATTATTTTGTGGTAAAACAGGCATTCTCATAAAATAGTATTTGATGCATAAATTACTATGATCATAAATCACCTTCTAATTACCGTAAAGAATTCAATTATTAAGTGTCGCAATACGACTACACAGTACATAGTTCGTTCGTTGCTATGCAACTTAGTTTGTAATGCAGAATTTTTAGGTTCCGTACCTTACGTTATACGGACCTACGAAGGAAAAAACGTAACCTTATGGGATTTATCTGCGGTCATTTGTCCGTTCGTCTGTTTGTCTGTCAAGACACTTTTTTATTTCAAATCTACAGGGTGCAACAAAACTAAGTGTATAAGGTGTGTAAGTGTTCCTCATAAAGAGTTCACTGTGAAAGTAGTAGCGCTGAAAGACCAATTTTTTTGTGCATTGTATGGGCAAGCGCTCCAGCGTCACAAGTTTTCCCATACAAAAGTGAAAAAAATTGCTCTTTCAGCGCTGCAACTTTTACAGTGAACTCTACACAAGGAGCACATACATACCCTAAGGTATTATCACTTAGTTTTGTTACACCCTGTATATTCTGATTCTGCTATTTAAATTAACTAAAATAAAATTTCTTTGCAAGCTATTCATATTAAGCTCTACTTATATGTAGCGCGAGTAGAGTTCTTAAAAAAGTGAAATAATTTATTTACTAATAATTCATGCATTTTATTTAAAAAATCCTCAACTATAAATACATTATGTTTGTCGTGCGACTTTTCTAACACGGTCGTTTGATGTGTGATGTGGATTGTGGATATTGAAACGAAGTTCCTTATCGCGCATTGCGCCTTGCGGGGCTAGACGGAAAAAGTTGCAACGACACTTTTTTATTAGTACCTGTATTGTAGGGGCAAAGGGCGTTGATAGTTTAGTTTTTATATTGTAAGTAAAAATACTGTCAGACAAATATTACACGGCCAGTCTGTCATCATTAACTGACTTAATTAATCTGAGACTGTCGCAGGAATTTAGTCTAAAAAATATTAAAGTCAATATTTTGACAATAGAATACATATCAATAGAACAGCGTTGAGATATATATTTTTTTATTTGAGGTCGAATTTCGACCATTGGGAGATCTCTAGTAATCCTATTTATTATAACTTCGTTCCATCCGGGTGCCCCTTGACACCTCTCAGGTTTTTTTTATTATTATGGAGGGAATCTACCATTATAATAATACTATTTTTCATTTAGTTACCTCTAGCAGCAGCCTACAGCTCTAGTTTTAAATTAAACCTAAATCAATAAGATTAATGACAGATAGTAAACTTTATCACTGCTCTACTAATAAATAATTGTTTACGCGCAGCTTAGATTATATCTTAAAATCCATTAATTGGAAATAGATAGTCGAGGTTAGACTGAGTGCGTTGTTGCAATACTAAGTATTAGTTGATAGTTGTGCAATAATATCTATTTGTTCTGATTGTTACTTGTCGAAAGGAGAATGTGTTTTTTATTCTATAAAGCTATAGAAGCGGTTCACATTGCCTATTTCTGTTTATCGAAATTTTAACTAGATTTGTACTGTAGTTTTTACCCGACTACGGCGAAGCAAAAAGAGGGGCTATGATTTTGACCTGTATTTGCCTTGCAGAGTTACATTAAATATTCATCTATCTTATTTCTAGAACTTATTTCGTTAGAACAGAATTATAAAAAAAAATTAAGGAGACAGAGTAAATGTTAGTATAAAAGATGTAACAAAACAAAATAATTAATAATTTAGACCGTCTATGTGTCTCTTAAAATATCGAGTTATATTAAGTATAAAATATATAATCGAGTTGAAAATAGCAATTTGTATGAAAAATGTCAACGTCATGAATTTGCCCAGAAAATTAACAAACAAATAAAACTCCTTTAGCCCTTCTCTTTTAGCGCTACTTCTATCACAGTAAACTTTTTTAAGAGCGCAAACACATCTCAAGTGTATTCTATATAATTATTGTTTCCCCTATTATTATTATTTTAAGTGATAAGATAAAATATAAGCTGCCAGCAGCGTTAATTCCTTTGTCTTCTTTAATGTGCTGGCAACAAGATGACATAGTTTTATGATATATGTGACATCAAAAAAAGAATAGATAATAAAATGTGTGATAGTGTATGTGTGTTAAGTTATAGAGATCACTTAAATTGGAGTAAGCTATTTTTGTTGCTTTTACCCTATCATAATATTACGATTGTGCTATTTATTAAATTAAGTTTTAGCACTTTCGTGCTAGAGCACGAATAGCATAGAACATTATAATTCTGAATTAGGTAAAAGGTTCCTAGCTTATTTGAAGTGTATTATACTCACTTACATACTAATGAATTGGAGTTAGAAAATAGTTTTTTGTCATTACTAATTATTATGAACAAGAATTTATTTATCTATGTACACGAATTTTTAATAACAACGATCAGTAAGTTTATAAATAACAACATCGTAAGATCTAACCCAGAATAAAGCCTCGTGAGAGCAGTTTTGCGATTATAGTAATTATATGTAAGCCAAAATTTTGGTTCTACACGTCAACTCTACCTGTAGTACCTAATTCTACCATTCACTATCGACAACATCGATCGTCAAGACGACGCGAGATCTAGCATATTTTTGGCGATATCGATAGAACGAGATTGTATTTCCTAATCTTGCCAATTCCAAAATAGCCAGCCTTTACTAACATACCGCTACGATTTACAAAAAATACAAATTAATATGCTGATAAAACCATTTTTATTACAACAATAAGAGTCGTCTACTCTTTGTTACATTTTGTTCTGAATACCAATTGGTATACAGTTTTTAATTTACTTTAAATCCATCATAATTCATGCCTCAGGACTTTAATTAAACCAGGTTACTATTATTAAAAAAGAATACTTAACATTATTCCAAACCTTTTTTTGGAAAAAAAGGTTTAGACTATATGTTTTCTCGTTGCTGTTGATTGTTTATATCGTAAACTGTAAAGCAATCTTCGCGGTGATAGGCTGAATGCATTATAATATGTATATCCTACGTGGTGATAACGTAGATCCTAAATCCGTGGATAGTTAGTGTTGGCAATGAGCTCGAGCGTGCGCGCCGCACTCGCACTTCAGTACAACTCTACCGTAGTGTACGTTCGCTCGCCCGCGATACAGTGTCTGAAAATCTGATGGGAGATAAAAAAAACTTCTCCGACGCAATGTTGAAGTGTTTTAAGATGGGATTGTTCAAAAGTAAGTCGTTTTCATTAGTCTTGAAAAAGGGAACAAAAGTTTTGCCGGGTTTAGTGTAGGGGTTGAAACCGGTAAGTCTGATATTTTGAAAATCCGTTTTGTTTAAATTTTATGTTTTCTCTTTGTGTTTAGTTACTAGTAATCTAATATCTATTAGTTAATCGGTGATTGTGATAATTCGATTAATAAAAGGGTCATTGGTAAAATAGATATAATTGGTTTCACAATAAAATAACTACGACTAAACACGCATATTTCTGTGTTCCGTATTCAAAAATATTGCCATGAATATGTAATGTTAAAATATGCTTTAAACAAATAATCGGCCAAGTGCGAGTCGGACTCGCGCACGAAGGTTTCCGTACCATTATAGAGCAAAATTAGACCAAAAAATGTGTTTTTGTATGGGAGCCCCCTAAAGGGGCTAAAGCGGCAACAGAATATATTATACATAATCTGTGAAAATTTCAACCCACTAGCTATTACCGTTCTTGAGTTACAGCCTGGAGACAGACAGACAGACAGACGGACAGACAACGAAGTCTTAGTAATAGGGTCCCGTTTTTACCCTTTGGGTACGGAACCCTAAAAAGGAGACTACTTCTAATTTAAACAGTTATTGACATGCAAATTAGTATCCAAATTAGTAACAATGTAACAATGTTTGAATATAGAGTGTTAAAAAGAATAAAGATAAATAATACCGGCAAGTATTGTCTTGAAGATACGTTGTCTAGTCGAAAAAAAACAAAGCATCTGCTACAAAGTTAATTAAAATGTATAATTGTTGTAGTTTAACATCTGATTAATATTGTTACTATTCGTTTTTTTTTTATGAAAAAGGGGGCAAACGAGCAAACGGTTTACCTGATGGAAAGCAACTTCCGTCGCCCATGGACACTCGCAGCATCAGAAGAGCTGCAGGTGCGTTGTCGGCCTTTTACGAGGGAATAGGGTAATAGGGTAGGGGAGTAGGGAAGGGAATAGGGGAGGGTAGGGAAGGGAAAAAGGTAGGGGATTGGGCCTCCGGTAAACTCACTCACTCGGCGAAACAGCGCAAGCGCTGTTTCACGCCGGTTTTCTGTGAGCCCATGGTATTGCCTCCGGTCGAGCCGGTCTATTCGTGCCGAAACATGGCTCTCCCACCCGTGCATTGAGTTGATGTTATAAATATTTTAACAGTGAAATAAAACCTTCCATAGTAGGGGAGGTAGTGCTAGTGATTTCCAAGTCATTTCATACCAGCCAAATTTTTGTCCAGTAGTAGAGTAAAATTTTTTAATCAATATAATGAGCGTCAGTCGTCGCACCCGTGGTGGGTTAAAATTTGAGAGTATCTCAAAGTTGTAAAAAAAATAATTGCGAAAAGTAATTTTATACCGAATGAAAATTTTATAGATGATTATTGAGATCATGCTTAGCCAAAAAAGCACCGTCAGCCGTTTCGCAGACGAGGGATTCAACGTCAGTCGCGTTATTGAACTATGTAAAAAAATTTAAAAAATAAAGTCATTTCATACCTTACGAAATTTATACAGGTGAATATTGATACCTTTTTATTAATAAAGACCACCGTCAGTCGTTAATATGAGGGTGGAAAACCCGTCAGCTAGCGATATAACTAATAACCCATTAGTAGGAGTCCTTAACTTAAAATACGCTACCATCCTGAAGAAAGCATGAAACTTGGCATGAATGTAGCTATCATATATGTGCTTAAATTTAAATATGGAAGCACGTCCAGAAATAATGTTTTCCCCCCCTCCCCACCCTTTTTATCTCCCTCATTCCGGTTTTTTGAATTTTCTACGAAAACGATAAGACTGAGGAGTTTACTTTTAGAGAACTAATTATCGTCGATAAATTACCTACAAAACGATACTATATTATATAGTGGTAAGATAAATATATTTCTGTTTACAGCCACCAACGTCTTATGAAATTGTAAAAACAGGCTAACTTTTTTTTATTCTTGCTCCATTTATAGGAAAACGACAAGAGTGGTGATAAAATATACAAAAAAAGTTAGATACCTTATACATTGAGCTACAAAATGACACCTATTTCATAGTCGTAGAGGCATTACTTCCAGAGTTACAGTTTACAGCGTCTGACTCAAGTACTCGTTTTTTTACCTTTTTACAATTTCTTAGATTTAGAGCTAAGGGTTTTAAGAAATTTATTAAAAACACAGTAAAATACAGTAAAACTTATGAAATTGTCATATATGTGCTTTAATGTGGATATAGAAGCATGTCGACAAATTATTTTTACCTCCATTCCATCGCCTTCGTATGTATGTATCGTATGCTAAATCGTGGTTTTTTTTATTTTTTATGAAACCAGGTACAGCTATCAGAAAAGTGTCAAAGAACAATATGTTGTTTATTAAATTCTCTACAACATTGTTTTTAGACGTATGTTGATAGAACTTGACTCGGAGGTCGTGGGTTCGATTCCCGCGTTGGAAACATGTTATTTCCAAGTTTGGTTAGGACAATGCAGGCTGATCACCTGATTGTCTGACAAGTAAGATGATCCATGCGTCGGATGGGCATGTAAAAAGTCAGTCCTGCGCCTGATCTCTCGCCGGTCGTGTCGGTCTGCCGATGCCGTCCCACTGGGTTATGAGAGTAAAGGAATAGAGAGTGCTCTTGTGTACTGCGCACACACTTGGGCACTATAAAAATACTCCTGCGTAGCTGGCCTGATTTCAATGAAACCGGCCACCGTCACCGAAACCGGTGTGGGAGCTATTATTATTATTATGTAGCTATATAAAAAGTTCACTGTAACTCTTCAGCTTTTCAAATACAGCCATTTCTTTAGTACATAGGTATTAGGTATATTGTATTTTCATTATATTTTAGGTGCGTCCTGTACTTTCATGCGCGCAAATCGAACTTAAGCTAAAGGTTTTTGGCGAAGCAATTTGGCGTCATATCATATTATGTGCCTCCACGTGTAGCAATAATCAAAATCAGTCTAACAAAACCTAATAATCTAAACATACAGTCTCTCTTCTCAAGAACAAGAAATAATATTTGTACAAGTTGCTGGTTAGTAAATCCAATAAATCTAGATAGATAGCCAGTTATAGAAAACCAGAGTGATGCAATTCCAGCAACTATTTAGTGCATACTCTATTAATATTTCATAAACTGAATACCTATCTATAAAGTGGAGTAAGGAAAACGCATTTTAGTTTGCATACCAAAGATATATGTAATAGAATTGTTTTGTATATACAGCATGACTGGTGAGACATGTTTAATACTCGAGGACGTGATATTTGGCTATTATATTAGTTGAAAAAAAATAATATAAACAAATAATATCAATTGATCACTGAGTAAATGTAGCTTAAAGTTAAATAATTATTTACCCAACGCATGGACATAATTATAATGAGAATCGAGTACTGAATACTCTCCTTAAGTATCGGTATTGTCTCACCAGTCATGCTGTATAGTACTATTATAGTTATACATAAAGTTTTTACCGATTTATTTTAAATTATGCAAAAGACTATTTTTTGTGTCAAAGAATTGCTGGGCTGATTTTAATAATATTAGCAATAGTATAGAGAAGACAAAAGAAAAAAAAAGGATAATTATCCTTTTTTTTGTTTAATTACTATCGTAAAGGATTTCGTACCAAGTGGTTTCTTCTAATTAATATGATCTAATTTACATCCATACTATTAGTAGGTAGTGTTTGTTTCGGCTACATGCAAAGTATTGTCCACTATTATAAGTAGTGATGATAGGATAGTGTAGTTTATGATAGACATTTTACTATGTGCATTCACACCTGTTCCCTACACACTTCCCCAGTGCGGAAATATTGCTGTGGCCCCGGGAAGCTAACTAGCAGCGAATTGAAAGATTTTACTAAACAGCTTTATTAAACAGCCCTGAAACGCCAAAGTCATTGGTAAGGTCCAGAAAATTAGTAAGAGATATTAAAGCCAAATTTGATGAAGTGAAATGTTGAAATGCTAGCTAAAGTCATTGTTAAAATCTAAAAGCTTTATAATAGTAAGATACTAAACCCTGATTTGATGTATTAGAAGTATTAAAACCCTGAAATGCTAGCTTAAAAAAGCGGCCAAGTGCGAGTTGGACTCGCCCATGGAGGGTTCCGCAGCAGCAATAAGGTTAATTTTTATGAAATTATATTATTTTTGATTTATTTTTATTAACCCCCGACCAAAAAGAGGGGTGTTATAAGTTTGACGTGTCTGTCTGTCTGTCTGTCTGTCTGTCTGTCTGTCTGTGGCATCGTAGCATCCAAACGGGTGGACCGATTTTGATCTAGTTTTTTTTTTTTGAAAGCTGACATGACGGAGAGTGTTCTTAGCTATAGTTCATCATCATCAGCCTGCTCATTGCTGAAATATCACGGTATATCTGGTTCGTGATAGGACGATTAGCAACTTGCAGTCGTTTGATTGGTTTTATATTTTGTATCCTAGTTCGTGACACTTATGAATATATACACATTACTGGAAAGTTGACCTGGTGGTGCAGCATCACCTGGTAATCAAAAGGATACCCAACTCCTCACCAACTTAGAGCAGAGGTTTCGTGTTTGGGCTCATTTTAATTGCGACAACCAGTAAGACGTAGATAAACAGTAAATATTTGCATGCTGCTGCTGCAGCATCACCTGGATTCTATAGGAGCCAAGCTCCGTATGAACCTAAAGTGGAGGTTTCATGTTTAGGCTCATATTGACGGCCTCATCCAAGAGGACATATTTTATAGATGGTATTCATTGGGATATGATCCAGTTGATAGGAATTATTCTGCACAAGTTTAAAAAGCATAAAATAAAATTAAATTAAGAAATTTAAAAAAACCCCCGCCAAAAAACTTTAAAAAGTAATGAAATAACATTTCCTGACTTTAAGTTTAAATCATTCCTAAGAGTAAAGTAATATTTTAGTCCATAATTGTTGTCAAGGTGTGTCGGGGGACCGCTATTGTAGATGTTTGATTTCACATAACAATATAAATTAAGGGTATGTTCACAGCGACCCGAATCGAGAGAATCAGCGACTATTATGGCGATACAAAATGCAAAAGTCGCTGTAGTGGTTTACTTAGCGGTCCCCCGACACACCTTGACAACAATTATGGACTAAAATATTACTTTACTCTTAGTAATGATTTAAACTTAAAGTCAGGAAATGTTATTTCATTACTTTTTAAAGTTTTTTGGCGGGGGTTTTTTTAAATTTCTTAATTTATATTTCAGTCGATTTAATGAAATTTAGATTAAGGTTTACTATTTATGACGTATAAAAAAAACTACTGGCTAGATCTCATTCAAACCAATTTTCGTTGGTAGTTTTTATAGTAATATACATCATATATTTTTTTTTAGAATTATCATGCCTCTACTTTAGAAATTATAGGGGGGGCGACACACATTTTTCCACTTTGGAAGAGTCTCTCTCGCAAACTATTCAGCTTAGAAAAAAATGATATGAGAAACCTCAATATGATTTTTGGAGACCTATCCATAGATACCACACACGCATAGGTTAGATGAAAAAATTTTTTTTTTGTTTCATTAAGTTTTACTATTTATGACGTATAAAAAAAAACTACTGGCTAGATCTCGTTCAAACCAATTTTCGTTGGTAGTTTTTATAGTAATATACATCATATATTTTTTTTAGAATTATCATGCCTCTACTTTAGAAATTAGAGGGGGGGGGGACACACATTTTTCCACTTTGGAAGAGTCTCTCTCGCAAACTATTCAGGTTAGAAAAAAATGATATGAGAAACCTCAATATGATTTTTAGAGACCTATCCATAGATACCACACACGCATAGGTTAGATGAAAAAAAATTTTTTTTGTTTCAGTTGTACCTATGGGGACCCCTAAAATTTTTAATACTTTTTCCATTTTTGCATCAAAATCTTAATGCGGTTCACAGACTACATCTACTTACCAAGTTTCAATAGTATAGCTCTAATAGTTTCGGAGAAAAGTGGCTGTGACATACGGACGGACAGACAGACAGACAGACAGACAGACAGACAGACAGACATGACGAATCTATAAGGGTTCCTTTTTTGCCATTTTGGCTACGGAACCCTAAAAAGGGTTTCAGAGTTTCAGGGATTTAAGTCCGTATAGAATCATACAAGGTTCGAAATCAGAAATTATGGACGTTTCTGTATATTTTGTTACATTCATAAATAAAATATAATAATAATCAACTAAAAACAAATTCCTTCACCTACACGACCTCTCGAACTTGAACCAAGTGTAATATTGCGTAGTCCAACGTCCTTCGTCCTTAAACTTCCCGGTCGCAATTCGATAACCCAAAACGCAACTTCTTCTGATAAAGCATCCATGGTCAATGCTATCGTAACAGCCGGAAGGTTAGCTTCAGATCAAGGCTCAAAAACTTGTACGCGATAATTGCATAGCAACCACAATGTTGGTAAACAAGCAGTAATTAGTAAATCAATGAACTGCGGTACAATTTATTTACCGCGTAAAGTATGAAACTAGATGTTGCAAAAATTGTCATTTTCCCGTGTAAAATTCTTGTGCCCTTTGCGGAAGTTAAAGTATCTGTGTAGCAAAATTACATCGAATGTATTAAAATTATCCGTCCGTCCGTCCGTCCGATTTGAATGCGAAAGCTACTGATCCGATTTGAATGCGGTTTTCGCAGATATATTTGTCTTCATCCAACCAAACACAGGTGTATACAATTTTCCCCCCCAGCCCTCTTAGGGGACAAAAGAGGGGGTAAGATTTTGTATCAACGGATGAAGTAGAAATACTTTAAATGGCAAAACAACGTTTGCCGGGACAGCTAGTAATAAATAAATGACTCGATGCTATATTGCTTGTAAACGAATCTTTTATCCGAAAAGTCGGAAATCAGAATGTGTAATGGGTACGCATTCTTGTTGATGTGAATGTGATAATTCAAGAGTGTTGTCAACCGCACTCAAATTAAAAGCGTTTAGGTACTTACTATCAATGTTATCGATTACTTACATCTTCAACAAACTTGATATAAGTACTTTGAGTGAATAGAGTTCAACACACCGTAGACTATAGTGGCAAGACTTTTGTACTTTTCATTTCTCGTGTTCTACTTAGGCTTTCAAATTACTTTCAATGGATTATTAATGACATCTTATGGTAATTCCATCTTGTAGTTTTAGTATATCGAGACTGCATCGAACATTACTTAGCAGAATCAAGACTACTTAATATACCTTTGAGTTTTTAACCGACTTCCAAAAACGAGGAGGTTATACGTTCGTCTGTGGATATTTTTTTTTTTTATAACCTTTAACTTGAACTAGTTACATACATTGAATTAAAGAAACATTTGGCACCTAGACATGGCTTCAATGCCTTGGTCTAGACCAGACTAGATTGAGTATTGAATTCGTTGTGCTCGGCTGCCTCTTAGAACGGTCTATTACAAAATTTAATTGAAAGGCATAAGCCATTTGCTACCGTCTATTTTTCATATCGATTATTTTTTATTGATTCGTTAATCTGGACTATAAAGTTTAGTTTATATGTTACAAGGGTATCTTAATAACGTTTAATAGTTATGCAAATGATAAACTGCATAATTAAAATATTATTATGTTGTTAAAATAATATTTTAGCAACATAATACTAAAATACATATTTTTTTATCTATATTTTATTAATCGCTTCACGCCTCTTATGGCTTTGAATATTTGCATATTTTGTACTAACCATAACAAAATATTATTTTTGTTACGTCGAGTACCTTTTGAACGTTAGTGTTCAAGCAAGTTTAGAGATAATTAATTTTAATTTATTAAGGAGTATGACCCCTAATATGAGGGGTGACCCTCTGAGGTATGACAGAAAATGTCTCTAAGTGCCCGTAATTTTGCTTATCTCAACATACATTATACTTGAATAACGTTAAGGCCCTATAGACCCAATTTTACATGACTTTGAATCAATAATAAACAAGTAAATAGTGACTTTTAAAAGCCAAAAAAAAAAATACACATTGTTGTTTACTTATTGTACTTTGACAATTTGTGGTTCGAAACATAATATCGAAAACTTCACTCGATCGAAAATAACTCCAAAGAGGAGTTATTTTCTGATTTGAATGCTAATGAATTGCACCAGAGGCGTAGTTAAAGTTAAGGTTATCGTCAAATATGGCGTCCATAATGGACTTTTACTAGGGATTTGAAAGTTCATTTTACTTATTATTATGGTTAAAATTAAAGTTATAGCTGTTAAAGTAAGCTGATGCAACCCACTATTACATAAGCAAATCAGCCTTATTTTGATTTGTCTATAAGTAATTCACATAATAAATGTCTAGACATGACATATATTTTACCATATCGTAGAACTGACGGCAAGAATTATCATAGCTATATTACTTGCAATTGTTGACAACAACACCTATATTAAGTTTCACAAACAGAAAATATCCAATGTTCCATACCCACGTTGATTATCTTGATATATTTGTTCTTTATATGGCTAACTTTAGATAAACAACAAAAGACCTTTTAGTGTTTATTATTTAGTTGCCACGAAATAGTTACAGAGCAACATTTGCTACACTCAGTAACAGCAAAAATACCTCCATGCCAGATTGCATCTAAATTGGTATATCGATTTGGACGTGAATAAGTTAAGATTTTAGTTACTGTAAAAGTATTTACATATAAAAGGATTAATAAAAATTAAAAAGTAAACCTTATTAGTTATTAGTGTACAACAAAATACATGATAAGCTTTTGTTTCTTTAGCAGAGTGCATAAAGTGTTATTTTGGAAGCAATAAAATGTAATTTTAACCAACTTCCATGTAGGAGGAGGCTTTATATTCTATAGGCTGTAAAATATACGTTGTTTTTATGTTCATTCGCTGATTACTTCGGCGTTTGTGAACTAACTCTTTGAAGTTTTTTTGTTTAAATTATTTTATTAATAATTTCTTTTTCTCTAGAGAACAAAATGAATTGGACGCGAATAGAGATATAAGTTCTAATACTGTGTCGTATTCTACCACATATTGTTTCTTGGAGTAGTTTAGTAGTAATTTCGTTATATTGACTTCTGTGGCGGCTGCTTGTGGTTCTATGTGACCATAAAAATACATTCCATTTATGTAAACTGACTATGAGCCTCAAACTTTATTATGACATAATAATGTTGTTCAGTTCCAATTTATTAACAAACAAAAGACAACAAGACTCACACTCACTCATCTTTATTCTTTACGATAATATTTACTCTAATCTAATTTGTAAAAATTTATACGGTCGTCTACTTATATAGAAATAAATACTTAAGTAGAAGTTGATTTAAAGTTCAATTTCTACTTATTATTTCTTATATAATATAATTAATGATTACTGTATATAATTCTGAGTCTATAACGTGTTATAGGTATTAAATAAATTTAATATTTTACATACAAGATTTTAACGCAGAAGTATCGTACATACATTAATTTACCGCTATAAAAAACGTCACAACATTATTATGTATATCGGCATTTGTAGTCTACTGTAGTCTGTATGTCTATGGCTTTCATCAAAATCCTGATTCAAAATGATATGACGACCTCTGTGGCTCAGTGGATAGCACGTTGGTAGCTTAAGCCGGGGGTCGCGGGTTCGAGTCCCGCCGACGGAACAAAAAGTTTTCAAAAAAAGTTCCTGGGTCATGGATGTGTATTAAATATATTTATTATATAATAAAAATCTTAAATATATGTATAGTATAAAAGTATTAAATATATTTCCGTTGTCTGGTACCCGTAACACAAGTCCTTCAGGTACTTACCACGGGGCCAGATTGACGTGGTGTGAAGCGTCCATAGATATTATTAAAAAACAATTAAATATTTTTTCCTCTTATTAGGAGATAATTTCATTAATTTATTCTGTAGGTAAGGCGTTAAAACTGACCTATGGAGATGAAAATTATTATCATTATAAGATCGCGTTATTTATGTTAAAAGAGCCACTATTCAATAATTATAATTTGTCCTAGAGACGTAAAACGATCCAGTTATTCATAACAATTGGTATAGAAAAGTATTCAGTCTCGACTTTAAACGATTTTTAATTAATATAATCGCTCATAATTACATTTCGAAATAATTTACTGGTGTCATTTTTAGCCTGAGACTATTATCCTGTTTGCAAAACCTTTTAAATAATAGTAGATAGATTATAAACAACTAGCTTGTTGTGGTGTACCTACCTAGATCTTTCATCCTTAATTTTTGAGTAACAGCGTACCTGACTACAACAATAATTACCAAAAAAAATAATTTAAGGATTCTGTTAAGGCGAACTGACGAAGCTAATTACGCTCAAAAAAATAGAGTTAGCTAGTACACTAATTAGGTAAAGTTCTTATCTATACATATAATAAAATCGTAGGAAAGTCAATTCTGTACATTGAATATTTTTGAAAAATAATACTTGGGACGTGATCTACAATCGATATGGAAGCCAAAAATATAGTTTTTAGAATTTTTGTCTGTTTGTCTGTTTGTCTGTTTGTCTGATTGTTTGTTTGTCTGTATGTATGTCCGGGATAAACTCAGAAAGTACTGAATGGATTTACTTCAAATTTTGCACGAATATTATATAGAGGTCGGGTCAACACATAGGCTATATATTATGACGATATCACCTAGGGCGGGGGGAGGGGCTCAAGTTTCAATATTTTTAGTTTTTTGCTCATATCGCTAAAACGGTGCGTTGTAGAGAGAAAATGTCCGGTACGTAATGAAAGCCCATAAAATTTCCTACAAATTTCTCCTTCACACTTTGTATCTATCTTCACTCCTTGCCATGCTATGAGCTTTTGTCTATCTTTTCTATACAAATTTCGAGTGTCGTTTGATTAACATACTGGGAGCTTTGGCATCGGTCTTTTCTTGGGGGGGGGGCTTCGCCCCCCCCCAAGAAAACACCTCCCCAAATTTTGCTTCAAACAAAGCGGTATTGCGGCGTTATACATCTCTTTTAAGAACAGAGTTTAAAACTAAACTACACATACGGTTTTCCAGTGTCGTTTGTTTTGGGGGGGCTGCGCCCCCCCAAACCCCCCCCCCCCTTATTCCTCATGAACCTTTTGTTCATAATTAAAAGGTATCGTGGAGTTTGTATTGCGACTTAATTATCCTTTGTAGGAACAAACTAAGTCATCTATACATATTGTAATAAAATCGTAAGAAAGTCAATTCTGTACATTGAATATGTTTGAAAAATAATAGTTGGGACGTGATCTACTATACTAACGCGGACGAAGTCGCGGGCAACAGCTAGTACTTTATAATAATTAAAAACATGCAATTATTTCCCCGGAAAATATTTATTGTAAATTATATTTGCATATCAACAAACAAAGAAGCCAGATCAGACTCTTTTCAAAACCTACAATAATCGTTGGTTTCAAGAGCCTTCAAAATTTATTATATTTCTTCGCTTCATTCTTCGATATATTAACCAAGTAGTCCTTTGTCTATCTGCTAGGCAATCGCGTTTTTTAAAGACGTTTGTAGGTAGTTGAAAAAATAACTTCCCATCCCGGCCACTCGCTCCTGGACGCGCCTCATTCTTTGTTAACGCGAGGCAACGCGTGCACGTATACTAAGTAACCATGCCAAAGCGCAGCGCTCAGACGAAAATTGGTTATTTTTTTAAGATGATTGAGTCAGTGTTGTAATTAAAATCAGTGTTATTTTATCGTGTAACAAGAAAATACATGTAAGTACTATTAAATACTTAAATAAACGGTAGGCACTACCGAGGCCAAGACGAGCCAATTATATTCAATACTAACCGGCATGTACTGCGACCGCGAGTCAATAAACGTACAATGTGTTTGGACTGAGAGTCTTTATACACAATCTATAATATTATGTATGCTTCATCTGTTCTATAAATATAATAATTATTATAGAACTATATGTTTGCCGGATTGGGGGAAACATCTGCAATTATTTAATTAACCGGCATGTACTGCGACTGTGAGTCAATAAGTACAGTGTGTTTGGACCGCGAGTCCTTTTACACAATCTATATCTATATGCATCGGAATTGACTGCGAGTCTCTGACGATGTTTTACCTATTCTATAAATAGAACTATACGTTTGTCCGATTGGGGGAAATAAGTGCAAGTTAATTACTGCAAGTACTTAATTATATTAAGTTATTTTATAAACTGCCATAATGTGTGGATTGACTGCGAGTCTCTAAACACAATTTATATGCATCGGAATTGACTGCGAGTCTCTGACGATGTTTTTTTTTTTTTCAGCTTTTCTATAAAAATAGCTATATATTGGCCGGTTTGTCTGAATCAACTGCGAGTTATTTTATAAACCGCCATAATGTGTGGATTGACTGCGAGTCTCTAAACGCAATTCTTATGCATCGGAATTGACTGCGAGTCTCTGACGATGTTATATCTAAAAATAGAACTATAATATATGTTGGCTGGTTTGAGATGATTAACTGCGAGTTAATTACTAGTTAAATTTAAAATATATTCTTATTCTTTAAATCAACATAAAGTATGGATTAACTGGGAGTCTCCGACAATGTTTAAAAATAAAAATGAGCAACTACCGCGCGTTCCCCCGCGCTCTTTGTTCTATAAATAGAACTACATAATTATTATAATATTATCTTTACCATTTTATACAAAAATATTTCGAGCTAATAACTACATTGACTGCGAGTCTTATCAGTTAACAACCAATGCGCGTCCCGCACACCTTTTGTTCTAAATATAGAACTACGATTATAATTTATTATGTCTGACGGTATGTAACTATTATTATTAAATAAATTTTGCACCAATGTTGGGATTCGGGATACACCGTGAGTGTATAACGAAACTTATTTAATATCTTCGTAACGTGATAGTTACTACCCTCAATATTTTTTGTAACATAATATTAATTTATATGACAAATAAGTCGATTATAACGAACAATATAACTACCCCAATAATTTTTTTAGGTCACTAAGACCAGACTATCGGGGAAATATAATTTGAAGTGACCGATATACGGGTCGATCAGGTTTAAGAATAAACCAGAAGTTTTCCCACTCCTAAACCAGGTGCCAACGGTCGATTCTGACCCACCGGCACCGGACCAGATCCGGATAGATCCAGAGCTTCTACTGACGTTAGGTGAACCCTTGTTGGGTTCGCCAGATTATGATTTTAAAGGATCACAAAGACGATTAAGATAAGCTATTGCTTATAAAACATTCCTGCTAATAAGTGTTGCAGCTCGATTCTATTTCGATCGATTATTATCATTATAGATTTCACCTGACAATGTCTCGAAATTATAAGACCTATCAGTTATCGCCAGTATCTAACTTATCTCGATATTAATTATTATCAGACTTATCAGATAATATACTATCAGACAAGACAAGATTATAAGCCTTGTTATATCAGACCGAGATTATTATGGTTTCGCTGGATAATTCCAGTATTTGTTCTCAGAGACAAATTAGTACATTCCATCATCAATCGGGTACTTTTCGGGCTCTGACAAACCCTTCCCGTTACCCGTCAAGGAGGGGGGGGGGAGAGAGATGTGGACTGTGGTAACCGTCGGCTGGCGCCACTAGTATTGTAACGCTACAATCAACCCCCTTCGAGTTCGAAGAACGTTGAGACGAACAAATGCTCAACACCGCAGCCGTAGTGCAGCTAACAGTCATTTTTATACATATTTTATAGATGTTACTATTATAATTATTATTCCCAACCTGCGGCCCACCGGAACTTTATTTGTGGCCCGCGTGATGTTAAAACATTTTGAAATTCACGCCCACCAGCAGTAATCGTGAAAGTCGTAACTCGTAAATTATTTTTGTTCACTAGTAAATCGTTGATTTTGAACGTTATTTTTAAACCTAAAAATGTTTGTTGCGGCCCACGACACCAAGACCAAAACAAGTTTGTGGCCCGCTTAAAAAATAAATAAATAGGGAACTTCGTTCCAAAAACAACAACAGGTTGGGGGCCACTGGCTTAATGTATTATACATCATGACATCAATAAATTATTATTAGAATTTAAAACTATATCTTCGTGTAACTCCACCGAAGATTACCTTATTTCAAAGATTTTCCTTTCTTCAAACTATTGAATATTGTATTATATTTTAAATACAATTTTTTAAAAATTATTTTCAATTTGAATCCACTTCGTAAATTTATTTCTAAATAATTATTTTACATGTTAATTTGGAAAAT
Source organism: Plebejus argus (assembly GCA_905404155.3). Lineage (NCBI taxonomy): Eukaryota > Metazoa > Arthropoda > Insecta > Lepidoptera > Lycaenidae > Plebejus > Plebejus argus. The sequence continues at coordinate 8,033,556 of FR989941.1, read as the reverse complement.
TACCGTATGGCTTTCAAGGCAATATCCAAAAGTGGATATCTGTCAAAAATAGATTTAAAAGCCAGCTACTTGTTGGTTCCTATTAACTCACTATTCGATTGAAAGATTTAAAGCCTCAAGTCTTGACGTACAGACTATCAGATGCGCAGTGCGCTTACATTTATTCTCACAAAAAATATAAAGAAGGAAACCAGATCAGGCGTAGAAGGCTTTATCACTACTAGCCTTACCACGCTTTCGCAATACCAGTGTTCTAGGCGCAGCCTCAGGCGCCCCTTTTTTGTTTAAGTTTTATTGTTAATAGTGCCATGGGTGTATTAAATCCACAACAAATATGTAAATATTTAAGTCTTAACGCTTACAATACATATTATTATAACATAACTAGATGTCTCGGCAAATGTTGTTTTACCATATAAAGTATTTTGCCCATATTATTTTATTGAAGTGACTTAGTAAGTATGTCACCATGACGTCTATGATTGCTATCCCATCGTACAAACAATGGTCGCCGTCAGTCTCGAGTTGTAACATTTTACTATTATTTATTCAAAAATACACTCATCAATATAAAAATAATTAGACGTTGTCCGATTCTCAACCCTAGCCGATATGCTCGCTAAGATTCACGAAAATCGGTCGAGCCGTTTCAGACGAGTTCAACTACGCACACCGTGATACGAGAATTTTATGTACCTACATATTAGATATATTATATAATAATAATATAAGCCTATTAAAAACGAAATAATATAGAACAGTTAAATCAGTGTACTATTCGTGAGCTACCTCAACTGATAGGTGTTCTGACACCTGATTTCTGACCCCCGTCGCGGAATGCAACTGGTTTTCAGCGATTAAAGTTATTAATGCTAAATAAATGCAATGATAAATACGATAACATAATGACACTCAATCTTGAATAATATAAGTGTAAGTATAAATATTTATCCTGCTGGACCGAGAACACAATATTCTCTAATTTCAATCATATTGTAATTGTAATTTGTAATATGCAATAATCACACTATCGACGAGTCGACGACCACAGGGCCGGACACAGTTATGAGTTATAACAGTAGACGCCTTAAAATTTATTCTAAAATGCTAGACTCGACTTAGATTTTAGGTAAATACTCTCTTCAATCTCATTAGTTAATAGACTTATTACAGAGATCTTCGTCTGCTTTATCAGAACCTTGCCAAACAATTTGACAATGGCTGTAATAACGATATCTTCTACAGCCATGTCACTGTGCACTGTCATTGTTTATGAACAATGTTGATATTATTGGATGGTGACATTGGCTTACATGAATGTTTAAAGTGTCTTTTGAAAGAAGCTTTCCGGTAAACATTCTAATTCCTAGCCCATACCTGAGTACCTAGTGTAGTACCCAGGATCCACTTATAAATTATTTGTTTTTTCTTGCACTCTGTACCTACTGAATACTGATCATTGACTTAAAACTTTCTGCCAAATAATAAAACTCGGCAAAATAAAAAATACTTACGGTTTTAACTTTTAAATTATTCGAAATTTATATTACAAAGACAAACTCCTGAGCGTAATCGGATGTTCTTAAATTATGTAACTCTTTTATAAAAAAATAAAAAAAGAAGAAGAAGTTATAATATTTAAGTTATTACGCCCTGCGATGGTTATTCAAGATTATACTAAATAGGATAATGCTACAGTACGGGTTTAACGCTCTGCACAGAACAGCCACCTCCCATTCGGTAATAGCCGCTGGATAAAGCAGGTGCTGTGCGAGAGCGGCGCGGCGTCGACACGTCGAGCGCCGACACGGGGATTGATACTGGACCTATTAGTAAGACGACAGTCGACAGGCAGAACTAGTGACTCCAATCCTTTCGCTATTTTCCTAAGCCATAATTTTATCGACGAACAAAGTTTCGCTGAATCAGTTATATAATCTTAATCACCATGATCCCAGTACGTTATCATTTGAATCACAAAACCATAGAGGTCTCTTAAGTTTTGTTTCGACTATTATTATTATTTATGGGCATAATGTTAAAAAAAAAAAAAAAAATCTCGAATATAATGATTACTATTCATAATGTATAATATAAACTGTATATATAAATTCTAAGTATTTTGTAAAAAATCTTTCTTTCGTTACTCTGAAAATCTACTTGGTTAATATATCGAAGAATGAAGCGAAGAAATATAATAAATGATCAAACGAACTTACCAAGTGAAGTTCGATCATTATTATATGAGTCGCTTCATTCAAAGATATAATCTCCCTCCCACCCAGTCTGCAAGAAACTATGTTTGCTGCAGTACCCAAAGAAAGAAAGAAAGATTTTTTGCATTACCTCTCTCTAAACATAATGAGGCGCGTCCAGGAGCGAGTGGCCGGGATGGGAAGTTATTTTTTCAACTACCTACAAACGTCTTTAAAAAACGCGATTGCCTAGCAGATAGACAAAGGACTACTTGGTTAATATATCTTTGAATGAAGCGACTCATATAATAATGATCGAACTTCACTTGGTAAGTTCGTTTGATCATTTATTATACCTATCTAAAGTGACTGAAAAACCTTGTAAAGGTGGAGTGATTATCTCTTCATGATCTCTGTGTTATGAGTATAACAAAAAACATTTTGTATTTATCAAATAATTATATTCTGTTAAAAAAATCTAAAGTTAAAAAAATATTCAATGAGTCTCGAAATTTTTTTTTGTTTACTAAGTGAATAACAATTTCGTAGGAACAGTTTATAAAATTTTACTAGATATGTTGCTCGCAAACGTAAGAAACGAATTCGTTTTTCACGAAGGAAATTTGTTTCTTACGTAGAAACTGGAAATATTCCTGATATAAGACGTTACATACACATGAAATAATAAAAAATAGCTCTACTATAATATTAAACATATTACTTTAATTCTGTTTGTCAGTGTTAACTGTTACCTCTTCATGCTAAAATCACTTAACTTATTTAAATTAAATTATTTATCTTGCGTTCTAAAAAGGACACAAAATTGTTTTAATTATAAAAAAGTTTTTCGGCGAGATTGAAAATTTGACTTAAAGAAGTCAGGTGCAACATCATAGCGCCTCAATTATATTCGTAACACATAGGACCTCAAGCATATCTCAGTTTCCGCCGTTTTGAATATTCGTATTTCGAACATCCTTCCACACAGGAAACTTCTTCTATCTTAACAATCATGCTCTCGTCGCGTGCTCAGCCTTATTAACTCTGATTATAGTAATAGTCTTTTACCGCATATATTAGCAAGACATATGCCGGATTTAATTTTAATTTGATCATGCATAAACTAATAAAACTAGATATTATATTCTTAAATAAAAAAAAACTTAACGGCTCTGTGAACTTCGTAAATATTCCCTGGACTTCCATGAATATTTAAAACTAAAATTAGTCAAAAACCTAGTTCTTTACTCTTCTTGTTTGTCTTAGCTATTATCAAAAATTATATTTTTACGAGATCCATTTAATTTTTGTTGTATGGCACGAATTTTCTATGAACTGTCCAAATGAAAGGCTACTTCAGACTGCACACGTGCATCCGGTGCGCCAGAGGGTGGCAAATATTTAAATTAATTATTTCCTTCTAGTTTAAGAATTTTTCTATGGGTTATTACCTGAAATAAACGTATTTTATTTTTATTTATTTATTTAACACTATACTTCAGATATTTCAACCTGAAAATAAGCTGTAGCTTTATGAAGATTCTTTGCTACTCATCTACTCCATTACAAACGGATTATAGCAGGTAATCTGGTCCGACATAGTCGTTATCTCATAATTACTGTACAATCTCACTCTGTATTTACATGCGGTGTTGACATTGTCTGAAAATTCTTGGGAACGGTATTGCGATTAAGATAATTTTTGCAAGAGATTTCCTGTTGGAATAATTATTGTTAATTTGTTTAATTCTGTGTCTTGTCCATAACTTTGTTTAATTAATTATAAAAAGTGCTAAGTAATAAATCTATATATAAATAAAAATGAATCCATATTTCCCTTTGTTACGACATCACGCGTAAACGGCTGGACTGATTTTACTGAACTTTGGTATGAAGATACTTTGAGTCCCAGGGAAGGACATAGCATACATTTTGTCCCGGAAAAATGTACAGTTACTGCAAAATACACTTTTATGATTTGTGCGTAAACTATAATTCAATCGATTTTGATGAAATTTGGCATGGAGATACTTTGAGTCTCGGCACAGAATATATAATGGTCTCGGGAAAGGACAAGGGATACTTTTTGTCACGGAAAATGTACGGTTCCCGCACAATAAACTTATGATTTTCGCCTAAACTATTTTGATGAAATTTGCCATGGAGATACTAATTTTAATCTTTATTTTTCTTAACTAAACCAATTCGAATTAAATAATCATCGTTAAGACAGGACAACATCTCTCGGGTCAGCTAGTTCAAAATATTTTACTTTAACTTTTAAGCAACAATAATAATAATACCTATATCTACACCCCGTTGATAGCGAGTCATTAATAAGTATATTAAGATACATATCTATGTTAAACAATATACGATTTTACAAGGATTAATGCTATCAAAATAAGTGATTTCAAATTTTGCTGATTAATTATTTTAAATACACCGTATAAAAACAAAATATATTTTCAAGCCTATTTTAAGACAAAGGCAAATACTGTTTACAATGCTATAATCAAAAGATCTTTAAGGTGACGACGCGTTAAAGTAAAAATCGGCCAAGTGCGAGTCGGACTCGCGCACGAAGTGTTCCGTACCGTTATAATAGAGCAATAATACAAAAATTGTGTTTTTTGTATGGGAGCCCCCCTTATTTTTTATTTTATTTAAATATTATTATTAATTATTAAAATACAATTATATTTAAGGCCTTCGTGAAAGTTTCAAGTGCTTACCTCTTATCATTATTGATTACGAGCAAAAAAGGCAAAAAAATCACGTTTGTTGTATGGGAGCCCCCCTTAAATATTATTTTTATTTTTATTTTAGTATTTGTTGTTATAGCGGCACCGGAAATACACAATCTGTAAAAAATTCAGAACTCTAGCTATAGCGGTTCTTGAGTTACAGCCTCAAGACATACAGACAGACAGACAGACAGACGGACAGACGGACAGACATCGAAGTCTTAGTAATAGGATCCCGTTTTGATCGTTTTTAACGCTAAATGGAACGCGGGGCATATAAATACTGACAATGAACTTTAATTTCTTAGCTTTAGTCATTCCTGAGAAAATTTGATATCGCTACAGCCAAATTATCAAGGCGTCGCCTTAAAACCAACTTAATGCAAATATGCAACCTCTCATGAGTTAATGGTAATATAATAAATTCCTAATGTATGTGAATGTGTATATTTGTTACTTCTTCACGCAAAAAGTAGTGAACAAATTTTGATCTAATGCCGATTTCCGAATAGCAAAAGACTAGCCTTATTGACACGACGTCCTAGGCTGTTTCGTGATAAAGTAAAAGGCAAAAGCGATTGGTTCTTTACCTCGAGTTACAGCTGGTTATTAATATTCAGAGAATGTTATTGTATGAAGTAGGGCACACGCTCAGCGCTGCAGTTCGTGATTTGCGCATCTCTAAGTCGTGCAGAGTCAATCAAGGTTTCAAATTTGTATAGAGATGTTTCACTAACACAATTTTTCGTCCTTAACCCATCAATCCCCAAGCGGCACCCGGCTGTCGCGTAACAATTGAAAATCTATTGTGTCTGCTATTCCCACGATCGAGGTATTCATCATATTAATACATCAAAAAATAGCTTGATAAACTAGAAGAAAATATTGTGTAGTTCTAGAACAACTGCAATATAATAATATCGATCTAAGTAATTTAAAGGAATTTTAAATTATAAGTATTTGCTTTCATAGGTCATTATAGAATGAACTATAAATGCAAATTAAAAAGCTATCACCTTAATATCCTTTTAGTAAACACAGTTTAGTAAAGTTTCCTACTGCTAATTATTTATAAGTACCAACTGAAATAACATGGTTTTCCCTGTCTAATTAGTAATTACAAATGCAGAATTTGAAAACGTTTAAAAGTTCAAGGTCTCATTACTATTGTCTCAAGAAACTATTTAGTTATTCACAGATAGCCTACAAAACTTTAGCTTTTGTGTGATGCAGTTCCCGTATTAATTTAGAAAATCATGTTTTCACAAGGCCGAAGATCTGTGAAAAAGTTGAAGGTATTATTTCGTTTTTCATCCAAGCGGATATTCCAATCCTATTACTTGACTCTATTTTTCCGTTTTTTATTGCGCACACTATTCCTTGTCGCAAAGGTTAAATGAAATCTTACATCAACTTTACAATGTCGTAGATCCTTACAATAATACGTGATTCGCGTGTAGCTTTCGATTCTGGGGACAATACGAGAAGCCGGAAGCATGTTTTTCCTCATATCTGATTATTTTGGATCTTACCTTGAATTTTGAAAGTTGAAACAAAATTCCGCACGCTTAAGAACATAGACAGTATGTAAATTGAAACTTGTAGAGATGAGCTGGATCGCGTTTAAGCCATTAGACAGTTCGCATCAGATGCTTCGTTTGATCAATGTTTACTTAGGTTTTACGTGTTCTGTAAACATAGGTTATAAGAAAATTAGCAGGTAAATATTATCACCACTAGCTACCAATATTGGCTCTCCTATCGCAACTACAATAATTGAAATAAAGTTAATATTTTTTTAAAGATTTTCCAAAATTTTCGACGCTGATCTGATTACAAACAGCTTAAAAGTTCTCAAATCCTCGAGCTTAAATGAGACAACGGAACGAAAATTTATTGTATTATAACACTATTTAAAAGAGAATATTTAGAATGTCATTTATAAAATTGTTTTCAAAAGACCGCAAAAATGAAAGCGGACCAATCTGAAAGAAAACTGAACTGAAATATTATGTAAGAGTAGCTCAAACAAAATATGCTTTTATTACATTCGCAAATTATTCATCTCGGATAGAGTTCTACGCAGATTTTTTTGGATTGCCTTTTGAAGCTGAAAACGTATAGCTATTGTTTTAATTTTTCAATCTTTAACAAACATACTACACGATATCCTAGTTAAGAACTAAAGATTTTCACTTCTCTCTATTGAAATTTTATGCCATAAGAAGCGGCAATAATTATTATAGATATACTATATTTTTATTATACTATATTTATTATACTATTTTTATCATTACACATTACAAAACAAAGTCGCTTTTTTCCCTCATGTTCCATTGTTCCCTTTAATCTTTAAAACTACGCAACGGATTTTGACGCGGTTTTCTTTAATAGATAGAATGATTAAAGAGGAAGGTCTATAAGTATAAAAGCATTCATTAAATAGTAAGAAATACTGTTATTTTTGGGGTTTGTAATATGATGTCGTAAATAATTACATTTTTTCCGCTTACATTGCAAACGCAGGTTGAACTCTACGAGATTAATCAAAATAATGTACTAAGTATTGTACACAATAAAAAGGTCTACAGAAAACTTTGCGATGGTATGTCTATCTCTTAGTCTTATGGATATCCCACAATAACATTTTTGTCATTTACTTTTAACCACAAATAATGGCTAATTTTCGAAGCGATTTTAACCAATACCGCATTAATTCTTATCCAATTATATACTTTAAATACATTATTGATTTAATATAGTGCGAAGCCGGGGCGGGTCGCTAGTTATACTATATGTAGTATTTTACCAACTTCAAAAATTTAAGAACTTTATCCATTGCTCAGAATTACTTTATATTAATAGATCAGTATAATATATTAGATGACCCGGTGAACTTCGTAATGATAACCGAGTCATCTAGCATATTAATATAGTTTATTATATAGCCGTTGGTTATTTAATGTACAACAATACGGGTGCAAGTAACCAGCACAGTGACCGCGCGCTCACATCGGACCAATTTCGTTCAGCAGATTTGCTTCCGGAGATCTCCCCCACTAGGGTCACCAAATTTTCTTTATTTTCCTCGTTATAAATGTTATCTTTTACCTCCGTGATAAAAACATTAAAAACTTGTATAAGCTACAGGCATATGTACGAGTTTAGTGAAAGAAAAAAATTTACAACACCCTTCCTTCCTTCTGAACCGCGGCAATTTGCAATTTTAGGTAGCAACAGTTTTAATATCAAGAACGTACGTTGCTCTCTTGATGTCAAGATTTGACTGTTCGTCCCTCCATCTAGAGTAGTTCGGAGTTTCAATGAGAGTAATTAAACTGAGGAGTTTATATTACTAGAATTTATATTGTTAATTGGCATAAAAATTCAGTTAAAATTGTTGTAAAATTACTAAATAACTTGTAGTTATAAGCAGACAGTAACTCGCAATCTGCTTCCTATATCGCATGTCATATTTTTCGGACATAATAGTTATTATGTACCTCTACTGTACTAATCGGGACAGTCCGAAGTAATAAGGACAGATGTGGCCACAGTTGTGACACAGCGGCACCTCTGTAAACACTAACAAGAATACACCTATTAAACAATTGTTTATACGATTTTCACCATTATGTCACCTGTTTATAATACCAGCTGATCATAGATTGGCATGCATGTAGGTTGATGATAATGATTCTTCCGGATTCGTTTATGAGTCACAAGTATCGGTAACTGTAGATTACATACCGGTAACTGTTGGTTACTGATATATGTAATACATATATATCAGTAACCTTAACCTTCTTTTTGAAATATAGAAAGAAAAAGGATATTGCTGATTTTAGAAAGTATTTGTTTTCCTTTTTTCACAAGAATTTTTGAATTTACAGCATCGCATAAACAGTCCCAACACTTCCGCGAACTTTATTCTCTTACTCATAAAATAAAATTGGACAAGTGCGAGTCGGACTCGCGCACGAAGGGTTCCGTACCGTTATATTATTAGAGCAGAAATAGGCTAAAAGTTGTGTTTTTGTATGGGAGCCCCCCTTAAAATTTTATTTTATTTAAATATTATTATTAATTATTAAAGTACACATATATATATGGCATCTGTGAAAATTTCAAGTTTCCTGTTGCCATTATTGATATCGAGCAAAAAAGGCTGAAAAAATCACGTTTGTTGTACGGCAGCCCCCCTTAAATATTAATATTATTTTGTTTTTAGTATTTGTTGATATAGCGGCAACAGATATACACAATCTGTGAAAATTTCAGAAGTCTAGCTATAGCGGTTCTTGAGATACAGCCTGGAGACATACAGACAGACGGACAGACGGACAGACGGACAGACATCGAAGTCTTAGTAATAGGGTCCCGTTTTTACCCTTTGGGTACGGAACCCTAAAAATAGGCTGATATGTAACATTAATTAAAATTCCTAAGCTTACAGCATCGCTAGCATTTTTTGGCACTGAATAGGAAAAAGATCATTGAACTAACACCGTCACCGCGGTCACAGCTGATTTCAAAAGTACGCTTTTTGTAGAAAAGGATTTGATGTGGAAAAATTAGCTGTGAAGCCGGGGTTAGTGACCTTAAAGGCCTCGCCCTTCAATTCAATTCATACCGTATACTGCGTGACTGGTGAGACATGTTCAATACTCGAGGACGTGATATTTGGCTATTATATTAGTTGGAAAAAAATAATATAAAAAATATAATATCAATTGATCACTGAGTAAATGTAGCTTAAAGTTAAATAATTATTTACCCAACACATGGACACCGCGAACGGGAAGGGTAGTTGTGTGGTGTTTCTTTGGTAGCACACGCCTCTGCACCGGCCGCACAGTATGCCTACTTGCCTAGCCTCGTAAAATACTTAGTATCCAAGATTCTTTTTTTTTTGGGAAATTCGGAAAAAAATTAAGAACCTAATTTTATTACATAATTATAATGAGAATCGAGTACAGAGTACTCTCCATAAGTATCGGTATTGTCTCACCAGTCATGTTGTATACTCAATGTTTTTTTGAATGCAAACAGTTTTCTATACTTAATTCAAGAGAGTTAGAGTGTACATAGAGTTTATTCTAAAAGAATGATTGTCTCCAATGATCTACTGCTCCAAATTGTCTCAACATTTGCTTATGTGTGTCATACGTATTTCATTACATAAATAGAGGAAGCCCTCATAGAGTACTACGCATGTAGAGACTGGCCGTTAAGACTCGTAACTGAAAACAATACGATTTAAACTAAACAGATTACTCGCTAATTTTCATTTTTGTTCGACCGCATTATATAAGACGTGAGTGGAAGAATCACATAAGTGACATTTTATAACTGGACAATTACTTTTTTCCCTTATAATTTGAACAAACTTGTAAGTTGTAACTTATCGTCTTCATTATCTAGCTAATATATCTGGCTACACATAAAATCCAGAGTTTTTTTATTTCAAATAATTTTCCGGCTCTAAAGCCTCCATTTATGCAAAAAACCGCATTTTTTTAACTATTACTTACTTGGTTCTTCCACTCACGTCTTCAATTATTGGGTAGCAATCAATATAATATTATTATGTTGTTTTTTACTTTAGATAATCTTCCAATATAATATACTATTTATTATTTGAGACGACTTTTTGTTTTTACATAATAATTTTTAAGTAAAAAGCCTAAATTTATAATTTTTATATTAGTATTTAGTATGACGAATTTTATATTATTTTAGCTCAGAGCAAAGCTTAATCTTTCTCAAGGTACTGTTTGTAATAATATGAATATAATTTTTCGCATGTCTTTTCTACCTAGACTCTACGTAAAAGTTAAATATATTCTTTCGTCTAGTTCTAATTTTAGAATCTGTCTAGGCTTCTAATTTTAATAAAATATTTAATCCAGAATCAGATTATCTAGTTTTCATTATATAAATACCATTAGTCGTAACATGCTATTTTTATTTATTAAATGCGTAAAAGTTACTTAATTAAATTCTGTAAATGACTGAACTGATTTATTTCAATGATATATAATTTTTTTATTATATCTTTTGCACACAATATCGAGGTACAGAGGCGGGCTTAATGCCTTTAGGCATTTTCTTCCAGCAAACCTTTGGGTGATGTAGAGACGAATAGAGGTAGATGCAAATTACATGACGTATAATTTTAGTATAATTATTCATTTTTAACATCAAATTGAAGCCAAATATAGAAAAACTTCTTATGAAAGTAGCTAAAGTTTTCTTAAATAAATTATGTGGAAGTAAACCAGATTTTTATTACTCAGATGGAAAATATGTTATTAAAAATAAAATTTTCAGACCTACCTGCGTAAGATCAAATTTTTTTTATTAATCAAAGGACGGCATCTAATAAACTAATATCTAGCAACGTCAACCTTGTTATTACATATTCGGTAATAACTTTTAGACCTACCTCAACACGTTGCGCATTATATAAAATTTACATGTCCTATTCCTATAGCAAGCAAAAATGAATATAAAAATATACGGACATTTTAATTAGCTTTATCACCTAAGTGGCTAGCGATTTCCTATGCCGATTGTTTTGAACACCAGATAAATACTCAAACGCGTCATAAATTAGTGACTCTAAAATAATAAGCATTCCTTCGTCTTGAGCATAATAATTAAGATATACCCCGCGTTCCATTTGATGTTAAAAACGATCAAAACGCTCAAAATAGGAGGCATTTGAGCGTTTCGGTCGTTTTTAACATCAAATGGAACGCGGGGATAATGCTACCTGAAGCTACATGAAGCGTTTGAATATTCGGTCCTTAGCTTTCGTGTGGTATGAGTCTTACCTCCTTAGTAATAAAAATATTCATATTATTGACGACCTCTGTGGTTCAGTGGATAGCACGTTGGTAGCTTAAGCCGGGGGTCGCGGGTTCGAATCCCGCCGACGGAACAAAAAGTTTTCAAAGTTCCTGGGTCATGGATGTGTATTAAATATATTTATCATATAATAAAAATCTTAAATATATGTATAGTATAAAAGTATTAAATATATTTCCGTTGTCTGGTACCCGTAACACAAGTCCTTCAGGTACTTACCACGGGGCCAGATTGACGTGGTGTGAAGCGTCCATAGATATTATTATTATATTATTCATATTATTTTTAGATACAATATGTAGCTACTACTATAACTGTATGTCTAGCAAGTAACTTTTGATTGATCGATATTTTTATTAAGTAGTAGGGGTTACTCAGTCCCGTCATTGTGTATTTTTATGACCCACGATTGCAGCGCACGTACGCTACTGCGTACTGCATGAGTCAAAGTATAAAGAGGAGAAACGAGAAACAACCTAATTAGATCAGTGGTATAGCTAGGGAGCCAAGAACCTCGGGACAAAAAATAATGTAGTGTTATGTAGGGTAGTGTTATGGATTTTGGATTTTTATACACTAGATGTTGAGTTGGAAGAAAACAAATATATCTGCAAAAATGTGCAAATGCAAATCGGATCAGTAGTTTTCGTGTTAAAGAAAAAAATTGGATACAAAATCTGATCCTCTCTTATGTCCCCTTAGAAGGTTGGGGGGAAATTTTTTTACACACCAGATGTTAAGTTGGAAGAAGACAAATATTATATTTGTGAAAATCGCATTCAAATCGGATCAGTAGTTTTCGTGTGCTGCTGGAACAAACATACAGACAGACAGACAAAAAACTAACCACATTTTTGGCCTCTATAGCGATGTAGTGACACCCTCCGCTTATTATTTTTTGAATATCTTTCTACAGTTTTATTATATTATGTATGTATAGATAAGAGTCTATTCTATATCTAAGAATAGACTAGATATCTGAGAGAAAGCTTAGAAAAAAATGGCATCTAAAATTTATAGATTGTAGATCAGACTTTGAGGGCCTTCCTAAGCTTGGGGGGCCTAGTCCATGGTCTCAACATACCTCTTTGTAGCTACGCCACTGAATAAGATGAGTCAAAGGTATAAAGTTGATTCTAGTGGACATCTCATTCGAATTTCCTTCCTATGAGGCAATTTAACGGGTCGTTAGAGATGGCTCGCGCCTCGCAGTAGGACACAGACTACCGAAAAAGTAATTACACTTTTTGTACAAATTAGTATGCAGGTGTAATTGATTTCTTTTGTAGCTTATTAGCAGTTAGCAACGATTTTGACAGTTTCTGGTGTTGCAGTCAGAGCGACAGTGATTTTTCATCGTTAATTGCGAAGCGTTTTCTGCTTAGTAAAATGACACCGATTTAGTTAAAATTTCGGCCATTAAAAATATTATTCTATTGAAAGTGATTGTGAAATACACAGCTGTCTCTCAAGCTACGAATAATAAAAACTGGAAGAGTAAAGGCCGTCACAGACTTAGCTATAATATACTGCGTGACTGCTGAGACATGTTCAATACTCGAGGACGTGATATTTGGCTATTATATTAGTTGGAAAAAAATAATATAAAAAATAATATCAATTGATCACTGAGTAAATGTAGCTTATAGTTAAATAATTATTTACCCAACGCATGGACACCGCGCGCGGGAGGGGTAGTTGTGTGGTGTTTCTTTGGTAGCGCTCGCCTCTGCACTGACCGCATAGTATGCCTACTTGCCCAGCCGCGTAATTTACTTTGTATCCATGATTCATTTATTTTTGGGAAATTCGGAAAAAAATTAAGAACTTAATTTTATTACATAATTATAATGAGAATCGAGTACACAGTACTCTCCATAAGTATCGGTATTGTCTCACCAGTCATGTTGTACTTATATTAATATACCGTACTAAATACACTGAGACCAGAAATATATATTATAGCTGAGTGTGTGGTCACGCGAAAATTGTATAGAAAATATATAGTAATATGCCTAGCTATAAACAGATTAATATATATTATAGCTAAGTCTGTGACGGCCTTAACTGTGTCAAAAATTTTGTTCCACGAGTCTACAAAATGAGTACCGAATACATGCATATTTTTGCATGTATTCGGTACCACAATTTTGTGTATTGGCAATAATTATTGTCAATGGCTTTACTTCGTTTTGAGTGTTAGTGTCTTGTTGCTATTGCCATATTTTAGTGTGCAAAAAGGAACCAAATTCAAAACGGTTGAAGTATGGGAGTTACGTTTCTAGTTTTCATTATTCGTAGCACTCAAGTGACAATTTATATGGCGACGCTAGTTAATTTTTTCCAGTGTTAAAATAGCTGGCTTGTAGGTTTTTAAAAATCAATACAAAATAATTTTAAAATGTTTTTCTTGCTCCCAGTAAATCTGTTATGAATACTGTTTAATACAACTTCGAATTGTATCTGAGACATGCAATGCTATAATTATTTGCAGTTAATTATCTGGCTAGGTGCTAATGCTCAAACGCAATATTATCATTATAAATCAACTATTATTATCATTTGCCCCGTATTATGCCAATATTATGCCACTTCATTGTACCTTGTAATTATGTATACCACGTGGCATAAGCGATTTATGATAGCGAATCTTAGGGAAAGTAATTTTTTGAAGTATTAAGTTTGGGTTTTCGTAGAGCCAACCGCTACCAAGCAAGTACATAATGTATTATGTAAATAAGGTATACATTTGTACAATTAAGTAGCCCGAGCCTGAAGGTCCACGTAATAAGTATATTTAGGTCAAGATACTGTTTACATTGTTAGGATAGGTTATAATATCCTCATCATCATGAGGAAGCTAAAATTGAATTAAGGAAAAACAAGACATCCGAATTCCCGAGTTAACGACATTAATTGAGATCAAAAAGAACGTTTTATGATACTCTAATAGTTAATTTATATATCAATTTTTATGTAATTTCGTGAATAAGCCTTGCAGTTTTCACTTTAGAATTCACCTATTTCAGACTAAATACTTCGTTAAACAGCAACCAGTTGAAGAGCTAGTTAGCAGCTACTGAAAAAACCTTTAACTAACTCCAAACTATTACTAACGATGCCATTGTAAACACGAATTTCCATCGAAACATTGCACCGACAAAAACTGCGTTTATGCGAAAGCGGGTCAGTGTCGGTCAAACAATTCTAATAGTCTAATGTTGCGAACCCAAGTACAATGAACAGATTTCAATTATTATTATATACAAAATCATATTCCACAGACTAATATTATGCTGACTATTTTAAAAGAAAAAGTACATTAAGAATAAGGTATTTATTGCCCGCTCCTCATACACTATTCCAGAAAACTAATACGCACGGCCTATACCCTATAGATTGGCTATAAGTCCACGTTTACTCTAATATACAATATCCTGTTGTATTATAGAATACATACAGTGTGAAATTTTAATGGTTGTTTTCCCGCAGTAAAATGATTCTATCATAGTAGTACAATAGATTTGTAAAGTTTTTTTGTTCAAATCAAAAAAAAAATCGGTCGGGTCCATAGTAACTCGCGCCTATCGGCATAAAGTTTCCATAGTACGTCATATAAAATATTTTTTATTATCTAATTCATATAAAGATTGTAGAATAAATTGAACATGCTCAAAATAAATAAAGAGGCACTTTACCATAACTCTTGAAGGCCTTTCCGCAAAGCCGAGGTTATAGGTTCCTAGTTTTTAATAATTTTGAAGCCTAAGGGCAGCTGTTTCACCACTTCCTGAAAAAGTGGCGGATAGGCTATCCACAACATTTTTGACAGATTCTGCATACTCTATCTGTCAAGTTACTTTGGTGGATAGCGATAGTCTATCCAGCACTTATCAGAAAGTGGTGAAACAGGCCCTAATAATTTTAAAATTATACACTGTAACTTATAAACATACAATACTAATTTGGTATGCTATAAAACAATTTCAAAAGGCAAGTTTAACTGTCCAGAATAAATAGTAAGGTGGAGTAAATAATGCAAATAACGAAGAGACTTGAAGTGCGGCTAATGGAAGTGATTCTTGTATTAATTGTTTCATATGAGTCTGTAATTGAGAGCTACACCTAATTAAGCAGTCGCTATTAATAAATAACCTTCATATAGAAACTTCCTAGTTTCTAGATAAGGTCTGGAGTCTAGACTCTAGGTTATAGAACTCTGAGAAGACAGGTGAGACTGTCAGGGCCAGCGCAGCGAGCCCTAGTATATCCCACAACCTGAGAACTTTTGTGGTACACCTTACGGAAAAACTATCACGCCTATTGATTTGTGCTTGAACATAGTCATTTTCATTTATATGTGTGTATGTGTTATTATCAGTCAGTCAAGGTTTGGTTACTATTGAAATATAAAAAAACGGCCTTAAATATTATTACCACACAGTAAAACGACGCGAGCCCTCACATAGCTCGGTTTTTTGCTAATTTAAAGATTTTTCAAAGAACAGTATATTGGTGCATTCAATCTAAACTGATGATTGGAACATCTAACCAAACAAGGATTTGTGTTATATTATTATGTTAAGTAGATCGTACGTAAATAAAAAATGCTCGAACTATTATGTTTCAATTTTGTGTGGTATCAGATAATGCACAATCGATTTAAAAACAAAACTTTAAATTATTAAGGACTTTATAAAATTGTATACTTATTTTTAATTTGAATTATATTGTTATATAATTTTTATAAAGTTACGATTAGAATGTCACTATTGACAATATTTATTCAAATTCATATTAATACGATCGCAATTTTTTGAGATATTGAAGGCAAGCGACCTCTTATATTTTTTGCATATCCGTTATCGGTTTCTATAAATATCAAAAATTGATCCAAAAATAGACATTTTATGCCAAAAATAGACTAAGGTCTTGAATGAATTAGCAAAAATAGACACAGGAAATAGGAAGTAATATAAATGTCTATATTAAGGTGACGCCATGTTAAAGTAAAAAACCGTGTTGGATGTGTTATAGATTGCTTGTTTTCTATGCGAGGCTGGCCCGGCCTCTCATAGAAAACAAGCAATGGAACAGCAAAAAATGGAAAGAGCGTAGCGACAAAATGGTTTTTGTCGCGTAATTTAAAAACCATAAATACATTTCATATAAGCTATGGGCAAATTAAAGTGTATACTAGAACCAATTTATGTACAAATTTTGGAAGCTTATATCACTCTCCTCTGTTGGCAAAATAGGAATCCCTTTTTTACAGAGCTATTTTTGATTTATTATTCTTTGTTATAAAAGTTGACAAATCGTGTTATGCTATGGGTAATTCAAAGACAAAGACATGATGAATACTGACAGTTAACTTTTATTTCTCAGCTTTGGTCATTGCTGAGAAAAATGGACATCGCTACAGCCAAATTATCAAGGCGTCACCTTAATACATTTATATTATAATCCGTCCGTACTCTACGAGTATCTGTCTGATTATCTGTATGTCTGTGTGTTACCTCTTTATGCCTATTTCTTGCCATTCTAAAACGACTTTGATAAGTATAAATATATTGAGCCCCATAACTGAATATTATCAGCAAATTGAATGATGTAAATTTATACTGTAGTATCCAATGTAGTTTATGTAGTATCAAAGATTTAAATAATATTGATTTTAATAAAACAAGCCAACACGTATTACTTTCTTCTTGATAAATTACCATATTTAAATTGTAGCAGAATATTTATTTTGCAAACAGAAAGGAGCACGTTTTTTGACACGAGTAAGATTTTTCCATCTTTCACATCCTTTTTGAATTGAACATTATTATGTAATTTCTTAACATTGTTATGTAATTACAACAATTTAGAATTATAAAGCAATTGTAATAACTACATTATTTGATAATTGATAAAATGGGTGTTTGCTTATTGGCGTTAAAATATATAAAATATATTATTTACGCACAAATATGTCATAGTAATGATAAAACGCAGACTTAATAATTACTTTTTAAGCTAATCAGTAATCACACTAGTCCGTAGCCTCAGACGTTATCAATAACCTCTAATACTAGGTCATGATAATCTTTACACATGTTATAATTTCCTTCTACAAGAGGTCGACTATCCCTTATAATAATATTATTGCTTGTTATTACAACAAACTTCTCATTTAAAACATAATATTATTAATTTTTATTATTATCTTGAAAACGATATGAAAATATACCAATCGTAGTTATCGTCGTCAGCATAAGTATTATAAAGGAGAGGTCCTACTACAATGTCCCTGAGTAACTCCTCACCAAAAATTAAATAAATAAATAAATAAATAAATAAATAAATAAATAAATATCTTTATTTCACACATCATAAAACATCCAAAAGTAGTTTATATCGCTTATTAGCTGACTTTTATTGTTATTACCCAAATGCCACAACTTGTATATATAAATTAGGTAAATATATTACGTGCATTTATTCTATAGGAAGCGCATGAGTTATTTTATCCAAAGCCTTTGTGTAATCCGTTTTTATTCGCTCTACTTAATATTAGAAATCGCAATGACCTTTATCTGAAAACGGTGTTTAAGACATATAATCATAATAATAACTTCAATTAATATATAAATATTTTATTTTCAGTTATACCAATACAAGGACTCAGTAAGGACAAACCGAAGGTTCCAGAACATGATGACGGAGAACAAGATGTCGTCTCCAAGATCATCGGGGACTACGGGCCCTGGCAGTTGATGATCACCTTCCTGCTCTCACTCTTCTCTTTCCCTTGCACATTCCACATTTACCTGCCTACTTTTACGGTAAGAATGTAAAGGATAAATATTATCGGAATTAGAGCATAAAAATAATTTTAATTTAAGTACTAACAATTTATTTTATTTAATTTTAATTATATTATTATTATTAGATTTGGTTGAGCTGCATTCAAATGGGTATTAGTTATTGTACTTGGCTAAAGTTAGATACAAATTATTATTTATATTCACTAAGTAATAAAAAGATGGTTGTTTGTTTTATCTTCAGCTGATTTCATACATATATAGCAAAACAAAGATCCAATAATTGCTCCTCTATATGATGAACCATCGGTGGGTCATCAAATGGCGCATGCGATGGCTATACAATGGTTGCAACGCCTCTACATGATAGCCGCATTCAGTTGTGATCGAAAAGGCCGACTTAATCTTACGATGGGCCTTTAAATAATGACGCCGCCATCCCACGACCATCGCTGGCGCCATCAGCCATCCTACACCACTAAGTCCTCCCCACGCTGGACCATCTTGTAGAGGCGCTATAAGAGAAAATACTGAACTTACAGTGATAGAGTATTTTGTAACCTTGGTGTCAGCAATACACTTAAGGTCAAACACCGCCTAAGAATTTATTAAGGAACCCATTATGAAATAACAGCTAATTTTCATAAACTTTAGTTTAGAAGGTACAATTGAATTATGTTTCCTTTAAATTGTCTACAGCAATCTTTACGACAAAAGGGATACAAAACATTACCTTATTATACCTGCCCAATTATACAATTCGACAGCGCGGCTACTACATACAAAATGTATGTCTATTTTCCTTTATGCCTAGGTCTTTTGTCAATATTTAGCCAGCCAACTAAGTATCTGGTAAATCTTCAATGGCTCTTGTTCGATTCCAGGCAACACAAACGAAGTTTTGGTGCGCAAGGCCGGAAAACTTATCAAGTGTACCTCTTGACATATGGCTCAACTACAGCCAACCTACCGATGCCTGCCACGTCCGTGCGATACCGTCCTACGTCACCGTGGAAGATATCATGAACTACACAGCGCCTCTGACGTCACTAGTGAAGTGCACAGAATGGGAATTCGACAGATCTGACGTTGGCAACACCATCATATCAGAATGGAGTTTAGTATGCGACCGATCGGGACTCACAAATTTGGCGGAAGTGGTGTTCCTTGTTGGAATCGGTGTGGGAGGTGTTGTTGGCGGCTGGATATCTGATAAGTAAGTTATTATTCTACATATATTTTTAATGAATTATACTGTACACGCAACTTTGAATTCTTGTTTAACTATTTTACATAATAAGTACCTTAATCGTTGCTTGGACTTAAACTTAAGCATTTTTGTTTCAGCGATAGTAGATAAGTATCTACTCTCACTGAAACGAAAATGTTTAAAAAGGATACTTGTATAGACGAAGTCTTTTAATTTTTTTTCAAATACTCTAATATTTTATGATAGCATAAACTTTGGCAAGTTTTAAAAATGATTTCTTAACTTTTCCAGGTTTGGACGAAAGAGGATACTTATTAGTATGATCGTAGCGCAGAGCGCGCTCGCCATACTCTCTCTGCTAGTCAACACGTACGTCCAGTACGTGGGAGTTCGTATGGTGATGGGTCTGGTCTCCGTGTCCGTGGTATACGCTGCCTTCGTCTTGAGTGTGGAGCTGGTGGGCGGGAAGTGGGTCACCATTGCGGGCGTCTGCAATTTCTTTCCGCTGCCACTTGCTTACGTCATCGTGTCCCTAGTCTCGCTGGTGCTGCCAAACTGGAGGGATTTGCAGCTAGCTCTGTCGATACCTGGATGTTTCCTGATATTCTTGGGGTAAGTTTGGCAGTCCCCAACTTAAGTAAAATAATTATTCGTTGTAATCAACTCTCATGCGTAAATAGCAAGTGACAATATAATCATTAATGGTACCATAAATAGCCCAAGCATGTCAGAGCAGAAACTATTCTAGAAATTTCGCGATAAGAACAATGTTCCGTACCTATCATACAACTATGTTCACAATGTCATGGTTTTATCGTTATCGACATATTATAATTAACCGTTTAACGGCATTGTTTTCAGACTTGTTCTCCCCGAATCACCTCGATGGTTATTAAGCATGGGCAGGACGCAGGAAGCCAAAGTAATATTGGAAAAAGTTGCCAGATTCAACAAGAGAGACACAGCCGAAATCGACAAGCTATTGAGCACACAGAAGAAAGAAAACTCGAACGGAAACTCAAACGTTGTGTTGCTGTTCAAAGGGTACCTCTTCAAACGCACGACATGCTTATTCCTTGCCTGGTTCTCCATGACAATCGCTTACTATGGCCTTTTACTGAACATTGGCAATTTCAATCTAGGAAACTTACATTTGACATCAATCATATTAGCGCTAGTCGAGATACCTGCAATCGCTCTAAGCATACCCATCCTTCTGAAGGCTGGTAGACGGATACCTATATTTATCACCATGATGGTGTGCGGCCTGTCTTGCGTCGCGAGCGAGCTGTTCTCCATTTCGTTCGAGGATGATTGGATAATGATCATATGTTTGATGGTGGGGAAATTTGCTATCGGAGCCACGAATATGATGTTGCCCATATTTACGGCGGAACTGTACCCCACGTTGCTGAGAAACCTCGGAGTCGGGGCCAGTCAGCTGGCAGCGGGTCTGGCGCTGATGTGTATTCCATATTTGTGGAACTTGGTAAGTGTATATTAACTTCAATTTTATAAAAAGTTTAGCGATAATGAAATGGGGCTTACATCAAAATAATATTTATTATACCACCTGCAACTTTTCGCCATCGTCCCACGCGAAAAACATACCATCCTCATCACCTTGATGAGTGGCAGTCTTCCACCGTGCGTTTTTCGCGTAACTTTCTGCCGCGCCCTGTAAAACTCTGGAACGAACTGTCACCAGCAGTATTTCCGGACCTATACGACCTGCAATCATTCAAGAAGAGAGCGTATTCCCTCTTAAAAGGCCGGCAACGCACCTGCAGCTCTTCTGATGTTGCAAGTGTCCATGGGCGACGGTAGTTGCTTACCATCAGGTGACCCGTTTGCTCGTTTGCCCCCTTATTTAATAAAAAAATCTTCTTTTATTTACAGTTAAGGTATTAAAATCCGTCTTTTAAGTGCGGCAGTTAGACACTAAAATAACTTATTAAATAGCTAGATTATGCAAATCGTTTGTTTCACACGTATTGTGTGAAAACACATTTTCATTTAAATGCATTCTCATTAAACAAGTTTAGAAAAAAATATCAAATACTTAGATAAGATTTCGTATGAAATATAAAATTACAAACCCGTTTAAAAATTAACAATATAAAAATAATTTATCTAAACTTTAATTTTTATCATTACAGACAAAAATAAATCTACATTTGCCGATGGCGACGATTGCCGTTCTGAGTGCGATAGGCGGTGGCATCATACTCCTACTGCCTGATACAGTTGACCATAAAACGTAAGTATTTTTGCTAACTTAACAAAAATAATATATACTTAATACGTTTCAACCCAGCTACAGTTTTACTCTAGAAGGGCCGGACTTCATGCTTTACCGTAGCGGTAAATTCGACGGTACTACTACCGTACCGACGGACCGTACTATAGAGATTACTTAAGTCAGAATACATATGAAATTATTGCATCTTTTGCACTAAACATAACACAAAAATTCATAATGCAAGCAGTTGTGACCATAGGTCCATTTGCATCTGGTTTGTCAAAGTCTGAATGACTAAGATAGCTACTTTGAAATTCATTAATAATTACACAGTTATTAATATAAGTTTAACCCACACTAGCATTACTAATTTTTTGGCACTTTTTAAATTTCCACTAAGTAAAATGAACTGATGAAAATGATTCAAAGCTCTAAATGTGTTTTTCAGGCAAGCTCCGGAAAACGCTCCAGCGGCGTGTAACGGAACGTTTACAGCCACTGACGATAGAGGGCGCTAAACATTGTGTGCCAAAGTGACAGTGACATTTACAAGTGTACATAGAACTACCCTCAGGAATTAGTACTAAGTTATTCTAGTATTTTTGATAAAATGTGTGATACGTGTTTTGTTTTGAAAGACAATGGTTTACTTTGTTTTTAACTACGAATTAATAAAATGTAATGTTCAATAATTTACCAAATGTACGTCTGAAAATTATGCATATCTAGATATTACGACATTCTTGAATCGCCCTCAGGCCTGAATATAATATTAAAACCGAATGAATGAGAAATTTCAGGGAATAGGAAAAAAAACCTTAAACTTTATAAAAAGTCTAACAATATTCATAATCTTTCAGGGCTAAATTTGTGATTTTTAGTTTTATAATAATTAAAGCAGATTTTACTGTTTCGAATGTGCGAGAAAAGGAGTCACTCGAATGTGTTGGTTTCATTGTACTGTATTAATGATCAAAATATTTTGTAGTTTTAAAGAGATTCAAAATTTTAAATAGGCATATTATAATATCTAAGTTTTGCCACCGACTTCTATTATTATTTATTATTATTTCTGAACTAATTCGAACTTCCAACCTTGAAGGCCCCATGTACTTATAGCAAGGTAATAGTACGGGTGCCTAGAACAAATTTTTTGTGATTACTAACAAGCTAATTTTTTGTGAGTAGCTATATTTTGATAAGACGAACAACATTTTTATTTCCGAAAAATCTTGAAAGTGGTAGCTAACAGAGATAGAAAGGATTTCATACTTTGACTTGATGGTCCTAAAATATATTATGGATTGTTTTATTTGTAGGACAAGGTTACTCCTAAATAATATAACTATTAACCTACCAATATACAAAAAATCAGCTGGTTAGGGTTCCGTTTTAGGGTTCTGTAATCAACAAAACTTGGTTGATTACTGTACCCTAAAACGGAACCCTAACCAGCTGATTTTTTGTATATTGGTAGGTTAATAGTTATATTATTTAGGAGTAACCTTGTCCTACAAATAAAACAATCCATATTTTAGGACTATCAAGTCAAAGTATGAAAGCCTTTCTATCTCTGTTACCTACCACTTTCAAGATTTTTCGAAAATAAAAATGTTGTTCGTCTTATCAAAATGTAGCTACTCACAAAAAATTAGCTTGTTAGTAATCACAAAAAAATTGTTCTAGGGCACCCTGACTATAAGATTAAACGATTTACAGCTCGACAAGGCTGTTTATGAACGTGGCGATAAAAGGAACTAACGCTGCTACCATACAAAAATGACATTTTTGACAGTTCTCCGTTACCAGCAGCACCCATTGATATATTCATTTAAAGCCTTGGAGCACCTTATTTCACTTAAAATACAATAATTATTCAGTCACTGCTAGTAGTAGTAACACACCGTAGAAAACGATGTGTTATTTCTTAGTTTCAATTCAGACCGCAACGCGACCGGCGACGCTTAGATGCATTTCTTTTGTATGGATTTGACAGATTTGCAAGACGTTGCTAAGCAAGATAAAATATAAAACAAGTAAATTATTTAAATCTGTGATACAATTTATCGGGATCAAGATAAGCCAGATTTAGCAAGTACATTCTAATTTGAACTATGTAATCGACTACGTATTTAATACAGTCATAGTATACGAGTTAGGAATACAGAATTATTACAAGTACAATTATAGAATCATCTTGTTCGGATTACCCATTATATTGTAAGAGGTGCCTTAGATAACGTAATTACGTGTAGTGATTGTAGTCAATTATTATTATTGTTAAAGATTGTTTCCACTGCATAACTGTCTATCTATAATATTGAATGTACTGTAACTTCTTGGTGAAAATTCATGTTCAATATTTAATAATTATACACTTTACTTGTACATAATTTATTCCAATTTATAATATTAGATTTATTACAAAATTATTACTCACACGACCGGTTTTGTTAAAATCATCATCACCTGAGTATGATTTGAACAAAGAAAGTGTATAATTATTTAATTGTGCTGTCTATCTTGCTACTATACTGAAGTACAGTGGTCAGTGTATTATCAAAAATTTGGCAAAATTATATTTAAAATTAATATTTTCTAATCATGACAATATTTTAAAACGATTGTTTCTTCTGTATGCCCAGTTAAGCTCTATATTTTTGTAATATAAATTTGATTGTAATTAGTAGTGGATAAGCACGTTATTAGGAATAAGTCTAATTAAGTACAAATTAGTAACTTATTATATAAAATATGAAACATTATTTGCAGCTTTTTATTTACTAACTTTCGTTCAAGTTATTAGGGTAATTTTTTGCGATAAAAATCTACGGTTCCTATGCAAAAAACAAATTTTGACGCAACGAAGCTCATGTAACACCTACCTAAATATTACTATATAATTATAATTTATAATGCAGGTGTCAGGACATTGACTCGTCTAGTGTAGGGCACTGTGGGCTCTTTGTCGGTTACGGAATATCGGTAACGGTGACAGACGGACAGACGTGGCTAATAATAATAATGTTTGACCCACTGACCCAATAGAAGGGTTACGTACTATGTTAGTGAGTTAAAATTTTGAATCACCACCACAGCTTTTTATAAAAACAAAAACCCTAATTTAGATTCATATTTAAAGGTTTTGTTGTAGACCTTGTGTCAAAACATGGCTATGGAATTCATAATTATATCAATCTATTAGACGAGAAACAATAAGAAACTAGACACCAGTTAATTTTCCTTGTTGTAACAGTAAAAACTTGATATTTGATAAACACTTTTTTAAATCTATTTCATGGCTATGACGAAAACTATTCACTTTAACCATAGTTTACAAATAACATAATTATTATTGTAAAATTAAATAACAATTGGTAATACTCAAGACATCTGCTAATGCTAGTGGTGATGACCAAACTAGTGGTTATCATTATTCGATAGTTTAGTAACTATAAAATTAATTTTAAAATTAAAATATCCCTTATTTTCCTATCTTTACCTATTTATTATTATTACTTAATACTTTATTCAGACGTATTAGTAAGTTTAAGAGCTGAGCAAGAAAAAAAATTTGAAGAGCGCCTATAAATTTTAATTAGCAATTTTCATGTGACATTTCTCAATTCTTGCAGGCGAATAGTATTGCGCCTGCATGTTTGCATCAAGCAAACATACAGGCATAAACGTTTCATACACTTGTTGAATAATAGCAAGTATAAAAAACGTTTGTGTCTGTAATAAATAATGAAATCCTTTAAAAATGTAAGCTTAAGGTTTTAACCGTATTCAGTTCAAGTAGATTGGCACTTTTGAATAGTTACTTGCATGCGCAAAGATAAGAATCTCGCGCACTGAAATCAAAATTCAAATAAGTATAGACTATGTAGTAATGTAATGCAGAAAGACCGTACAGGAAACTACTATTAGGGTGAGAACATACATACGAAGCGTTAAAACCGGAGACGCTAGAGGCGTCAGTCCACACGTGACTTGACTTGTAATGACTGGTAAGTGGTAACCATCGAGTTTAAAAAGTCGTATGTAGATCAGTTGCATGTTAATTACGTAATTCTTTTGAAATGCACATACTTTGATATTGTTATAGTGCACTCGGACGAGGTGGATTTCGAAGCTTATACATATACACGTCCGTCGTCATGATTATCAAATTCGACTAGACATAGCAATATTATAGTCTGAGGGGGCCCACCCCTCAGACTAGCGAATCGTCCCAGTCCCACCCCAGTGATGGTGGTGGCCATTTTTACCTCAAAACGCGTCTCTCAACCGATTAATCATTAGATCTTATATATAAAAATGGATTTTCAAATGTGTTAGTCGCGCTAAAACTCGAAAACGGCTAAACGGATTGGGCTGATAATAGTATAATTATTAGTCTTAAAATATTCGTAGAAGTCCTGGGAAGGTTTTAAAGTGACACGAAGTTCACCGGGACAGCTAGTAAATAAAAAAAGTCTGCCTTTAAATTTTGTACTTAAATTCAGGTGACCTTTTGTAGGAGGTAAAAGAAATAGTGTCAAGTAAAATGAGTACGTTTGGCAAAGTGTCTGTTCTTAAACACAATAAATAAAAGAAAACAAGGATCTTCAAAACATCTGTAATTGAAAAACATAATGTATACGATGCTGTAGGCGAAGGCATGTAAATCAAGTTCAATAAATAATTAAAAAGTACAAAAATTCAACGTCTGACCTCGCGAGTCTTGTTGCGAGCCCTTGATCATATTCGAGTGATTCATATTGGTCATTTCGTGCGGGTAACTGTACGTTAAAAAAAAGAAAAGTCTGTATTTCACTCTGGTCATTAACCTTCCTGACACAAATGCATGACACTTAAGCATTACGACCCCGAAACATGTCCCATTGTTGCCACTGTATGTGTCGAATTAAATGAACCGTAGAATAAGGTTATACAGGACACGTAACGGAGCACCGTCCTTGTCCGAGCACTATTTATTATACTTTATAGGGTTCCGTACCCTAAGGGTAAAAACGGGACCCTATTACTAAGACTTCGTTGTCTGTCCGTCTGTCCGTCTGTCCGTCCGTCTGTCTGTCTGTCTCCAGGCTGTAACTCAAGAACCGCTATAGCTAGACTTCTGAAATTTTCACAGATTGTGTATATCTGTTGCCGCTATAACAACAAATACAGAAAATAAAATAAAGTAAATATTTAAGGGGGGCTCCCATACAAATAACGTGATTTTTTTGGCCTTTTTTGCTCGTAATCAATAATGGTAACAGCTAGGCACTTGAAATTTTCACAAAATCCTTAGTTATATTTGTACTTTAGTAAATAATAATAAAATTAAAATAAAATAAATATTTAAGGGGGGCTCCCATACAAAAACACAATTTTTTGTCTACTTTCGCTCTATACCGCGACCGGTACGGAACCCTTCGTACGCAAGTCCGACTCGCACTTGGCCGATTATTAATATTGAACTTTATACTAACCAGAACTACACTGTCTTATGTATCTGATGTAGATTAAAAAAACATAATATAGAACGCAATCCTTTAAATTTATACAAAAACTCAGGAGCTCAGGAGTATTAAGTAGATCCCTTTAAATATTATTTGATTATCTTAGACCTGCTGAAATTGAATAGTTGATTTTTAAAATACAATTCACTTTAAACAAGGTGTACAAAACTAAGTGAATGTTCGCTGTGAAGGAAGCAGCGCTGTAAGAGTAACTTTTTTTTTGTGTGAAAATATTCATGACGCTGGGGCGCTCGTTCATGATGACAATGATAAATGACGAAAAATCACTCTTTTAGCGTTGCTACTTTTACAGTGTATTCTACATGAGGTACTCATGCACAACCTAAAGTATTATCACTTCGTTTTGTTGCACTCTGTATATAACATGGCCATTTCAAACTGGCAGCTTAGAAAACTCCTCAAATACCTATATTCCTCACCATTAAGTATCTAATATTTTTATGAGTGTCCTATTTTTTACATTGCATTACTATTAAACACATTTCCAGTGTTTTTCACTCTCACTTGTTGCAATGTCGATCCACTTGTCTGACGTGAGCCGCACGCGAAACATCTGATGTAACTCCCCAATTGTTATATCCTTACTCGACGGGTAGCCCACATGCTTTCCATTTCTGCCAAAACGCAGCAATTACATACATTATCTAATACCCTCCAAAGTTATCCACTAATATTATAAATATCAATGTCTGTCTGTCCGTTACCTCTTCACATCCACACCGCTGAACCGATTTTGCTGGGTATGAAGATACTTTGAGTCCCGGGAAAGGACATAGGATAGTTTTTATCTCGGAAAAATTTACGGTTCCCGTGTGATAAAAGGGTTTGACGCAGCGGAGTTGCAGGCATCTAGTATATCATTATATTTCATTGCAAAAATGTCCACTAAAGTTATGTCTCCTTGGTGTCGAAATACGATAATTATAAATATTATCTAATATTGTCTCCAAAGGTTCTCCTGGTATTTATGTTATATAATAGTTGTTACATCTGACACCACATAATTATTATTAGTAAATAAATCGGCCAAGTACGAGTTGGACTCGCGCACGAAGGGTTCCGTACCGTTATAGAGCAAAAATAGGCCAAAAAAATATGTTTTTTGTATGGGAGCCCCCTTAAATTTTTATTTTATTCAAATAATTATTGTTATTAATTATTAAAGTACACATATACCTATTTAAGGCCTTTGTGAAAATTTCAAGTGCCGAAAAGATCACATTTGTTGTATGGCAGCCCCCCTTAAATGTGAATATTATTTTGTTTTTAGTATTTGTTGTTATAGCGGCAGCTGATATTATACACAATCTGTGAAAATTTCAGAAGTCTAGCTATAGCGGTTCTTAAGATACAGCCTGGCGACAGACAGACAGACAGACAGACAGACGGACAGACGGACAGACATCGAAGTCTTAGTAATAGGGTCCCGTTTTTACCCTTTGGGTACGGAACCCTAAAAAGAACAAAATACATAATAATATACAGGCTATATTGTAAGTATTAAAAATGTCACTACTACCAGGCACCAGCATACATATTGCACTCATGTCAATATTACGCCAAGAACGCTAAGTACTAGCACATGTACGGCATGTACCACACATGTACAGTAAATAAAGGCCGTCACAGACCTAGCTATAATATATATTAATATACCGTACTAAACACACTGAGACCAGAAATATATATTATAGCTGAGTGTGTGGTCACGCGAAAATTGTATAGAAAATATATATTAATATGCCTAGCTATAAACATATTAATATATATTATAGCTAAGTCTGTGACGGCCTTTATCTGACCAAAACCCGACAATATGTTGCACACGTCATAATTATCAGAATATTGACAGAAACGTTATCAAACGCCAAATATTAAAACTTTTTGTTTACTGTCAATGCATGATGCTGCCTCTAGCGTGATTGCAGCAATATATCCAGTTGACTTGGCACAATAACGGAGTTTACATGATTGGAGGAGACATGTGCACAGATATTGTAGCAGTGCAAATTTAAAACTGCTCACTATAATATAGCTTGATATTACATGCTATTGAATTACGAATTGATCTCTTAATTGATACAAGATGTATATCGAGTGTTACGTCACTCCTACCTATTGTTATACTTGTGACATATTCTTAACTAAATGGAGGCATCATTGAATGACAATGGTTCCTCCAATGATGCTGCAGAAAGAAGATTGTGACATCGACCCAAATGCCTTGACTCTATTTGACGAAGGAGGCTAAAAGTATTTTGATTGACATAATTTTTGTAAATGAATAGGACTAACAATGGATACGTGGGCTTTAATGAGTATATTTCCGGTAATATCGATATAATTGAGGACGCAGACGCACTGTCCTTCTAGGAGGACACCATGCAATTACAACTTGTTGTTCTAGTTTATATTGTAACAAATAATGCTTAGTACATACAACATTAACAGTGGAATACACCAAAATAATAAACAAAGATACTTATATTATATAAATAAATTGATAAAAAAATTGCCTACCACTGTTGTAAAAAACTGTATCTTCCAAACACATTCTCTTTGTTGCTAGTGTTTTAAAAACTGCACTTAGATATTGTATTTTCTTTAAGTGGCTTATGATAGGAAATTGATGCGCTTATTAGTTGTTTAACACCAATTTCCTTAATGATTTCTTCCAGTATTACGTGCTGCAATGGGATTTATTTATAATCTCCTTTCTTTACTTTCTTATTACGGTTCAGATAAACTTATCTTTCGCTTAGGCCGATTGGTATCAGGCAGGCCGCAAAAGCTCACTTGATTTTTATTTTATTGAATGCCATAAGGGGTTACAAGATAAACTTTACCATGATTATTTAACTAAAGGCTTTTTTAAACCATCAAACATTAAAGTTAAAAGATAGCGGTTACATAACTCGAATACTTTTTATTTTTAGGCATTCAAAATTAAATAAAATTTGAAGCGACAACAATTATATTACTTTGGGCGTAATGATACAATTTGCACTCAATTGCCACTACTCTTTAAATTAATTATAGGCACTTTTTCGTTGTAATTAAACATTAATTGCATAATATAAATGTCATAGGAAATCGATATCCTTATAACTATTTCGATGGAAAAAATGGTTCATGTAGCGGTATCGTGTATAGGCCGACTGATTTGAGAGTGTTGCGTTTAATTGTTTAATGTTTGAGTGGTGGTGGCTACTTGTGTTGGTCGAGTTGCACTCCGTATGGTTGTCGCGTAGGGGCTCGGAGTGGGCGCCCTCTTATAGGCTGCGCGGGAGGCGCCTCCTTTATTTGTCGGTTGTGCGCTACGCGGTAGTGCCGTCAGGACATCATGCGTTCTTTAGTGGTGAGTGTCAGTGCATCTAATTTTTTAAGAAAAAAAAGTGATGTTCGTCATTTAAAATGATTGCGTAGTGATGTTTATTAATTTTCATATTTTTTTTAATGCGTAAAAATTAATTAAGTATAAAATTCCTTAATTATTTTACCCGATTTCGAAAGTGTTTTCAAATAACGGAACAAAAACTTTTTGAACACAATATATGGACCTGCAACTATTCGTTATTACACTTACAATTTACATAATTACAATACCCATAACTAAGTGACAAAATAAACTTATTTCAGTCATACTCTCAAATACTGCAACTGTACCTAATGTAAAAATAAAATCAAATAAAATAACAGACTATGCACACCCATAAGGCATAAACACAGATCAGTGTATAAAATCAGTACGCACACAATTTATATTTTTAGGTCAGTGATATGCATAGCTATCGATTTCGTTTTGCAGCCTTGAATAAAACGAGAGGGCGGTAATCTATTTACCTTTCATCACTAAATAATAAAAGTGCAGTACGCGGAACTAATGGTGCGATTTGAACATATAAGTTGTCATAATTGTGATTTAAATTACGTAAAGCGATAGATAACGAGTTACCACACTGTCCTACTCCGAACCAGAAGTTGACTGTTATACTTAAACTGCTCCATTCACTGCGAAAGACCGGTTCAGAAAAGTACATAGAATAATTAATATTGCAATAGTTATGCCCTTAATACTACGCTACGCACTTTAGCTATCAATCTCTCTCCATTTTAAAATACTGCTGTCCTATCCATAACATTCTTCATCCAAAACACAGTTTTATAAATAAGGCTAAGGTCCTGTTTCACCACTACCTGATAAAATTCCGGATAGGCTATCCACAAGTTTTTTGACAGATCCTCTTTACTTCATCTGTCAAGTTATGACGTGGTGGATAGCCTAACCGGCTCTTATCAGGAAGTAGTGAAACAGGCCCTAAATATTACAAATAACTCTTTTGAATTAGATATATACTATATAATCATGTCAAAACTACTTGACTTTATAAGAAAGCATAGAAGCTAGATTTTAGGTTCTTAGCTCAATCGCAGCCGGATCTAAGGCGAGTCAGTACTGCCAAAGTATGGGTAATAGAATTAATAATAGGCTAATACTATTCTTTGGCGTGAGTCTTGCATAACAATATTCAGCTGAATAGTTGTACACCACAATAGAATTCCTTGGCATTCAACGCCTAGAGCCTATGTGGAAAGAGGTGTATCGAAATCATAATTTCAGCTATCAAAATCTAGTGTCTCAAGATCAAACCGCAAACGGCTTTACATATATTTTAAAACAAGTATATTTGTAGCCTGATATAATACTTAAATAATATATTATGAAGTAATTGGAAAATGGCAATTATAGCTAATTATTGGCTACAAGGCGTTGCCCAAAACTTCTTGCGTGTAAAAGGAACTTCCGCTAGAAACG
Organism: Plebejus argus; assembly: GCA_905404155.3. Classification (NCBI taxonomy): domain Eukaryota; kingdom Metazoa; phylum Arthropoda; class Insecta; order Lepidoptera; family Lycaenidae; genus Plebejus; species Plebejus argus. The sequence continues at coordinate 8,001,133 of FR989941.1, read as the reverse complement.
TACATTTAGCGCAATAGTAGAGAGTAGTCCTTCAACAAGACGTGTTTTTCCTCATGGGAAAGGCTACTAATATATCGATGGCAAAAAAGACAGCCTAACAAAGCAATAACCTATTCAATATAACAAAAAAGATAATTTTGCATTATCGTGCAAAGCTTCTTAACTACGATTTGAAATTTGGTTTCAAATCGTAACTTAAACGAAAATCTTAACTATTATATTTTAATCGTTATAAATATCGAGATAAGAACAAACAAAAAGAAAGTACTAAAGTAACTTAACGTATAACCGTCCTCTACAAATAGACATACAACACTTTACAACCTTGACAGTTACATAAGCATAAATTAAGTCAATGCAAAAACGTAAAAGTATCATTCCTCACATCTGTAGCGTTCAACACTTTAACAGCTATGAGCTAATAGGCCTAGTATGTGGTATTTAACCTAGTTCTCGGGTGTTAATATAATAGTATTAACTCCTCTACCTTGCAAAACTCTATATCCTAAAGTAACTTTATTTTTCTGTGAACCTCCGGTTTCATTATTATGTTTCATCACTTACGGATTTTGTCGCGGAGCACTTTTCTTATTCCTGACGTTTCAACTTTTTTCCAGCGGTGGACTGTTGGTGACGGTTTCATTATTCTAATTTTTTTTCTTCTAAACAAAGTAACATTTTCATGAATATCTGCCTATTTTTTTATCTTATTAAATATATTTTATACTACTATAATTAAACGTAAATACTGTACTGTCTTACGCTATCGCCTAATTTTTAGCCATTCAAGATAATAATAATTATCACAATGTTATTCCCTTTTTTAGTTTATCAGTGAAATTTCCAGTAATACTTACAAAGTAACGATTTAAAAAAATCGAATAGCCTAGATTCTAGATAAATCTAAATACTTCCTTTCTATTTACCATAAAAATATACTTAACTATTTAAAATCAAGGGCAAAGAGATCTTTGTATCTACCACCGTGATCATTATAATTGTGTTAGCATTTAAAAGATTAATCGTTATGTCGGCTATTATATTGTTTTACGCATACTTTATTCAAAGTTTAAACCCTACAATAATATCAGGTTTGAGAACAGGCTGCAAATATTTGAGCTGCAAACTTTTTTGTAAGCATATTTTCTGTCTTGAGTTTTTATTTGAATTGCATTGTAATTAATTTATTAGTTTTTAATTAACAACATAAGGTGACCGGCAAACGGAATTTAATGAGCAGCCACTTCTGAGTGCAAGTTACTCTTAAAAATTTCAGGCCCGACAAGAACACGCAATTAGAGAATGTTTCGGAGTTTATTCGTAACAAAACCACTTTTTATATACAACTTAACGAAAAACTTGTAGTTGTACGACTAATATCATACTGCTCTAGTTAGTATAATATTATCAGTAGTATTGATATCCGTATTCGGTAATCAACATAATCTTATTAGAAAGTAGTTGTCCAATATTTAGTTGGCATCTCAATTCTTTTATAGCACACTAGCTCTACATCTTGCCACAATAAAAACTATCCTAGTATGTTCTATCTGTATATATTGAGCTATATTTTACCCGGGAAGATTATGCTATTATGATCATTTAAGATGAACTTAAAGAAAATAGGTAGGTATAACAAACACGCGACTAAAGTTGGAAAATTTTAAATTATGTATTTTGCATTTAAAATCGCTTCTATATTTTCACCAGTAACTTTTGTATTTTAATATTGCCTTGACGCGTCTTCGTTAGCGCAGAAATTCGTTTATTAGTCAGCCAGACAGACAAACAGATATATTTTTGTATTTATTTTATTAGTCAGAGTACAAGAAACTAGGCTGTATTTCGACATAGGCTGCTTAGTCACAGGGTGGTCACGGGTATTGTATCTATGGAGTATCATTACTTATCACAAATTATACTGTAGGTACTATTTATTACACCGCTGTAATTTCTTGTATAGAGTGTTCATAGAGTACTTAAGAATCTAATAAATTGCAAAAAAATATTCTCTTCTTGGTGGAACTTCATGTTTCACAGTAATAATCCTCAATAATAATAAATAATCATCATAATAATAAATCATCATCAGGTGATGATGTTTTTATTGAAACCGGTCGTGTGAAACATATTATTATTGTAATAAAATAAATTAATAAAAGTGGAATAAGTGCATGAAAAGTGTATATTATTACTGCGAACATATTTAACATACATTTACAACTGTCAACTTGGTATTGTAAACTCGATCTTAAACAGGTTCAAAATCTCGCAAGCTCTGAAGGTTGCGTGAAGAAAGCTCAATAAAAGCTCACAATACATCGTCAGTTTTATGCAGAGTGTTGAAATTCTCTATACGACCTTTATATTTAGGACGATAGCGTTTGTAACATTAAATGTTTATAATTGTTATATTGTTATATAAAAATGGAAGTAAAAAAGTCAACGAAAATTGTTATAATTACAGTATTACAGAAGATCTTATTGTATAACTTATTGTGTAAATTACACAATATTTCTAATTATATTTATTGATTATTTGGTTGAATAATAGTAGAAAACTTAAACGATTTACTTATTAAATATAATAATATATCTTTTTGTTTTTCGTTATAAATACATGTATATAAAATTAACCTTATTCTTAACTAGCTGTTGCCCGCGACTTCGTCCACGTTAGAATAGTAGATCACGACCCAAGTATTATTTTTCAAAAATATTCAATGTACAGAATTGACTTCCCTACGATTTTATTATATGTAAAGATAGATAGATGACTTAGTTTGTTCCTAAAAAGGATAATTAAGACGCAATACAAACTCCACGACACCTTTTAATTATGAGCAAAAGTTTCATGAGGAATAAGGTGGGGGGGGTTTCAACTTTGTTCTTAAAAAAGATGTATAACGCCGCAACACCGCTTTGTTTGAAGCAATAATAGCTCTATATAATATTCGTGCAATTTTTCTCTACAATGCACCGTTTTAGCGATATGAGCAAAAAATATTGAAACTTGAGCCCTTCCCCCCACCCTAGGTGATATCGTCATAATATATAGCCTATGTGTTGACCCGACCTCTATATAATATTCGTGCAAAATTTGAAGTGAATCCATTCAGTACTTTCTGAGTTTATCCCGGACATACATACAGACAAACAGACAAAAATTCTAAAAACTATATTTTTGGCTTCCATGTCGATTGTAGATCACATCCCAAGTATTATTTTTCAAAAATATTCAATGTTCAGAATTGACTTTCCTACGATTTTATTATATGTATAGATTCGAACCCTTATTATTTTGGGATTCGAATTAACATTTAGGTATTTATCGTAATGAAAATGTTTTTTTTGTTTCGCTAAAACCTTAGAACGGTTGAACCGATTTGACTAATTTTAGTCTTGAAATGTTTGTGGTAAGTCCAGGAAAGGTTTATAAGTATTAGGAGGAAAGTACTTTCCTCCTAATACTTATAAACCTTCCCTGGACTTACCTTCGTATACCTACTAGTGATAAGAAAGTTCACCGGGTTATCTAGTTTATAACTAAACTCACTTTGAATAGCGTTATTTCGTTAGCTTCACCACTCACCAGTACTGACAGTAACAAGTTAATATTATATTGATAGCTCGTCTGTGACAGTATAATAAACATTATTAATGATGATAATGATGCACAATGCATAAGGCTTTTGTATGGGATGTCTGATGCTCGTTAGCTTAAAGATTTGATAACTAGTTTTCATACTCTATTATCGGAAAGAGATATTGCGAAATCTAAATATAGTGCAGTTAATTTTTTTCAAAATTATTTGCTATTCACCTACCTAAGCTATTGCATTTTTATTTGCAAAAAATATCAATTTAAAATATGATGTTCAAAAACCGCTATCACAGTGTCTTGTATTTTACAAAAAGTAAGATCGTAAAAACCTTAGAATAGGTATAAAATCATAAAATTATAATGGGCGCATTTAATTTGTTTCCAATTTAGTAGTAACTCTCAATTACTCAGTACCAAATACATTAAATCAATGTAGAGGTATTTTATTGTATGAGCAGTAACTATATGAGTGCAGTACTTACTAGTGACATCAGCGGAGCGGAACTGCAGGTAACCGGACCCGCAATACGTCCCGTCACCTTGCGGCTCGAATGACAAGGATATGTCCTTGTCGATTTATTTTGGCGTTATACTCGAAAAATTAAAAATTATTATACAAGTTTTTACTCTACGTCTGCATTTCCTCGGAATAACTTGCATATACATGTAGCCTACTTTAATTCCAGTGTTAAACTAATCCTAAACTATTCATTAAAACCTATATAATGTGTTTTATTCCAAAGGTAAAATATTACTTTTCATCTAAATTCGTCCAGAACAAACCTAGTAGATACGATTTAAACTAAACATCTTTCTTACTATATGAGTGTACTAAAATTAATATGAACTAAAATTAAAACTATAGATATAGTTACTTTATATTATTATCTTAATAGAATAAAGTTACATGATGTAAGTTGTAAGCAGTAAAGTAAACGAAAGTTCGGTACAAAAGACATCAACGCGCGCGAGGGGCTACGAATTAATACCGTTTTGCTTTCTGCCTCATAACTGTTGGTCCGAAAAGATTTATTGGCTGAACCAGAAGGTTAAAGGAACTTAAATATCCCTGTATTTCCTAATTAGTAGGTAACTAATTTATAGAAATATATACAAACATAGATAGGGTTAGTAAATTTTAAAGTAACTGTTAATTGTGATAATAAAAAACACAATTAAATCCAAAAAGTTAAAAATTACTCGTCAAAGACCTTAAAATAATTGAATAGTTTTCGTCATGAAATGCTGAGTTTATTGCATTTCATGACGAAAACTATTCAATTATTTTTTAGCTTTTGTAATGATATGCAAATGTATGTGCAAGGAAATATTGTAACTTTGATAGTAACACTTAAGAGGATACACCAAGGTCTAGACTCTAGAAAAATCGAAAACAAGTATTTGTAAAATCTATTGCTGTCTCACTAATCTCAAGTCTCCCCCCGCAGAGCGTGATAGAGCAAACACGACAGAAAGTTCTAATAAAAAAACAGAAAATCATCGATTCGTTGTCCTCTGATTTCTTCTCCGAAACTTAACCGATTTAAATACTTTTTTTATTAAAAATTAAAGCAAGGCTTGAGCTGTGTTTGTATGTTTTTTTTGTATATTTTAGCCAGTTTTGTTTTCTGGTTGTTTGAACACAAAGCAAAATCTGGCCATTTTTTTTGGGTTTTTGAACATTCTTATCTTTTTTAATAATTAAATTATAAAAAAAAAGAAAACATAGGGACATGCTAATAGTGGCCATAGAAAAAAATTATAACTCTACCGTCATTATCCAGGGAGGATTCCATACAACAGGGGACAACGTTTGTATGGAAAAAGGGCTCTAGTAGTAGCTCTTAAAGATTCTTGCGATGAAAATACCTCGAAGTAAACCAAGCACGGGACCTGCTGTAATGGTACCTACATGGTAAATACATATTAAACACAATATCGAAACTGATTTTACCGCCTGTCTTAATATTTGTCCTAGTGGCTTACTACAAACTTGACGCGATATGATCACATTAATATTAAAAATTCGAAAGTTAATGTGCATTTTAGTTCATTCCCAATATCATACATCTAACATACGAATATGTAAAACTAAGTGTCGAAACACACTAGGCCGAATTACGCCGGCGTAAATTCCGCCGCGTTTACGCCGCGTTTCAAACGCATACAAAATACGGACGGAACGCGAGGGATGACACACTATTCAGTCGCGTTACGTCCGTATTTTGTATGCGTTTGACATTTACTGCGGAATTTACGCCGGCGTAACGAATCACGCCGGCGTCCGTAAGTAAGTCCGTAATAACGTAAACTAGGCCGAAGCCTGCCGAAGCCGAAGTGTTTAGACACTAACTTTTAATTTTTAATTTTTCGATTTTCACACGTCGCCTAAAAGTCATTCTGTCATAGACAATATAGCCTTTGTGTTCACTAACAGTAGGCGTTTGTTGTCATTGTCAGAGTTCTTGTAGCTTTTTGCTTTGCTAATATTACCTACGTTACCATGAACGTAGAAAACACCTTTCTTTCTACGTTCACGTATGTTACTATGTTTTTCTTTTTCACTTGTCGCTATCCTTACCTGCATGTGTATAATAAAAAACATTCTGCTAGATTCGTTATTTTTTGCAAATGTACTACTCGTATATCAGTCTTATCTAGACGAATATTAAAAAAACAAAAGCGTGACTTTGCATATTGTCTTCACAGTCAACCTTTGAATCGATTTAGTTGCAAGTTTGTACAGAAATATATTTTAGGCCTTTTTGTCCTAAAAATAAATCTGATAGTTTTCCGATTGAGGAAAAATGTGCCTAAGTCTCAAGCATTATCTAGTAAGGGGATAAACTATAGGTACTTACATGAACTTACATTCCAACAATTCATTTCTAATCTACAATAGACTTGTAAATCTGTTTAACTTGAAGCTACTCCCTGTTCACAAAGGAAAAAAGATACTTACTCAATCACTGCTGTCCTGGTCGTACGACGAATCCGAAAATCTACTAAAAGTGTACAAATAGCACATAACACACACACACACACACACACACTCACACACACACACACACACACACACACACACACACACACACACACACACACACACACACACACACACACACACACACACACACACACACACACACACACACACACACACGATCCCCATACATATTTTTATTCATCTATATTTTAATTTAATAAGGATTTTTTGTTATTTTATTTGTTTTCTCTATGTAAATAATTCTTTTTTTTTTTGTTTCTGTTGTGTTAGCCGCATTTCTTACACCCTGTACTTTTTAAATTCCCCCATAGGACAGGCCTCGCCTAGTTTGGGGGACCATCACTCTTGAAAATTGTAAATTCTTATCTACGTTAAATAAAGTATTTGTATTTGTATTTGTATTTTGTAATTAAAATATTTGCTAACTTTCTAATGATAGCTGGTAGATTAATAATTGTTATGCATAATATGATATTGGTCTATGTACTTCAGCATAATATAGTGGTCAATCAAAACTACAGATAATATACCACAAACAAAAGTATTCCTTAGAAAATATAACACTAGAGTGCATTGCACTAAAGTACCCACTTTGAATTCGTTGCATAATCTCCACTTGAGACGAATAACAAAACCGATATAATTTCGCTTTCAACTGCACATTATGTAAACAGATGCTTTCTGCGTTCAATCTGCATTTCATTAGAAATGTAATCGCTATCAACACGCTACATACTCAAATACCTACTTCGAAATCCAACATCGTATATAAAATAAAAGAGGCTCTAACCAAGACGTTTTCTATATCGCTTATATTTTATAGAATCTAGGCACACAATGCAAAAACTTGCGGGTAATATTAGTAGGGTAGTATATTTAGTATTGGGACTGTTTCACCACTTCCTGATAAAGTGCCGAATAGGCTATTCACAACTTTTTTGACAGATTCTCTATACTCGATCTGTCAAGTTAATTAAAAAAAATAGCCTATCAGGAAGTGGTGAAACAGGCCCTAAATATTACGTATTTAGTACACAGGAAGAAAAGAGGAAGATCACTTAAACATCTGGTCACATATCGCTCGATACCGCCACAACCTTGCCAGCGGAGCCGTTGTCCTTACACTGTACTTTCATGTACACTATAGCTATATTACTACGAAAGTGGCCATTATATCGTTGATCTTAAGAATACATCAGAGGTAATATAAGTCTGAACGGCCACGGCTGTCTCGGCCTCACCTCGCACATTCCGCCATGTCTAATTCTTTCACTTGATGTGTTATTTATAAGGTTTGTAGGTATTTTGTGTAATAATCCATAGTAATAATCTATTGGCTGGAAGTATATAAACATTTATATACTCCGTTTCTAAATGAAAGAAAGCTATGTATGAGGCGAAATGCTGCAACGAAATTAAATTTCGCGATATACTTTTACGATCTAATAAGTATTAAGTACCAAAGAGTACAAATAATTAACTTTATGATGATTGGCATCATATAATATCTAATACATTCTGAGAATTAAGTATCTAATAATATGTTAAGTTTTTCACGAGCTATCTAGTTAAGCACGTATGCGGTATAACTAATATGTTGGCCTTTAATTCACGTTTAGGTAATGTTTATTTATTATCGTGTGAAAAACATAATTTGATAGTTTCAACACCGGATGTATTGGAGAAACTCCACGCATTACAAGAAAATCCGCTATAAAATTGGTTCAATTTGTCATTATTGCAGTAATTCGACCAATCTTTCAATTATCCAATCCAACATTGTATCTATCGCCTTGAATACAGAAACCTATAATTGCTTGGTTTTTGTGTTATAAGGGTGTATCTACTTACAATACCTATTCATCGTAGATGATTTATCTTAACGCACATTAATATCTTAATATTATCTAGCTCTAAACATCTAGACAGACTTTATCTTTAGACAGATTAAGTATTATTCTGTCGAGATATTTTTTCTAATTTCTATTGTTTCTATCTTTTGATCCTGGATGATGATTGATGAGAACATTTTGTTTTTAAGTAGAATTTAGAATTCTATTAACTAGATATCTATATTATTAACTATCTGTCCCGGCAAACGTTGTTTTGCCATTTAAAGTATTTCTACATCATCAGTTGATACATGTTTTACCCCCTCTTTTGTCCCCTAAGAGGGTGTGGGGGGGGAAGGTCATACACCAGATGTTAAGTTGAAAAACACAGTTAATACCTAATATGAAGTAAGTCCACTAAAGAAAAAAGTTGTATACAAAATCTGACCCCTCTTTGGTCCCCAGAGAGGGTTGAGAGGGGAGGGGGGGAGGATTTTTATACACCAGATGTTGAGTTGGAAGAAGACAAATATAATATATCTGTGAAAACCGTATGCAAATCTGTGAAAACCGTATGCAAATCGGATCAGTAGTTTTCGTGTTAAAGAAAAAAGTTTGATACAAAATCTGACCCCCTCTTTTGTCCCCTTAGAGGGGTGGGGGGAAAAAATTTTATACACCAGATGTTAAGTTGGAAGAAGATAAATATATCTGCGAAAACCACATTCAAATCGGATCAGTATTTTTCGTGTGATGCTGGAACAAACATACAGACAGACAGAAAGAGTGACAGACAGACAGACAGACAAAAAACTAACCACATTTTTGGCTTCTATAGCGATGTAGTGACAAAGGTGTAATTTCGGGTGTCATTTCATATCTTTTATGTACAGAATTTTCATTTCTACAACAGAATATTGTCTTCCTCCCGCACGCGCTTTGGTGACGCCCACTATCGTAACATTTCAATTTCGCCATAATTTCAAAACCAAACGTCCAATTTTAATCATTTAAAGACCAAATAATATTATCTACATAAACTGTACTTAGTGATAAAATAATTTATTTTGATAAGGATTAATAGCGTAAGTAAAATATATCCGTTTAAATGTAGTCCAAAAAAAATTCAGGATTTTTAAATAAATAAATGGTTATTGCGCCTCACTCGACATAGATAGGTATAGTGTGTCGCGGACTTTTTTGTAGATATTTATAAGATCTACAATTACTTACAACATTTTATGGTTCTATCTTTTATAGTTTAGGCAGCGTACGCAAAATAAGTAACTTTTCTAGCTGATTTTTTACACCTTGCGTCCGAAAAACTCAAATATCTTACGGAACCCTACTTTTTTCCAAAATAAAATGTAGCCTATGTTCAGCAGAAATAATGTAAGATTCCAATAGCAAAAGAATTTTTCAAATCGGTCCAGTAGTTTCGGAGCCTATTCGACTCAAACAAACAAACAAACAAACAAACAAAAACTCAAATCTTTCCTCTTTATAATAGTAGTGTAGATGTGATTTTGTTTTAAATCAAAATATGAAGAAGAACGCTAGTTTATTTATTACTCGAACGTTAATCGCCCTTAGATAATAAATAAACACGTGATCTACTATTCTAACGCGGACGAAGACGCGGGCTAGTAGATAATAAATAAACACGTACGTAAGTATGAAAAAAATAAATAGGTACCGCCGGTATTAGGCGTGTCTTGCCGTCATTGTAGTCAGTTTTTATGTTCAATAATCGTAACAGTGATGTTGTCAATCACATTTTTGCATGATTGTTGTGTTGCACGCAGGTTAGGCAGTAAAGGCCAAATGGTCGAAAGTATGCCGATTGCTCGGCGCGGGCCGCGGCACGCATTCCGTAAAATTGATATTGCACTATAGCTGAATAGTTTAATACATCAAACGCCTTGTACCTACACTGCTTTATTAGTCATCATAACAGTTTTGATACAAAGAATGAAAATTCCTAGATATGAGATATCATAACAAAGAGTTTAAAAACCTTGAATTAGGTATGGTTTTAATTTGAGTCAGTCAGTGATTTCAATAACTTAAGATAGCCATCAAATTTTCACCTACATTCAGTTATTTAAATTTTAATTGTCTGTTTTCTTCGTTCCAGATATGCCTGCTGTCGATAGTGACAGTATACGCACAGTTTGATGGGCCCGCACCGCCGCGGCTTCAGATCCCCGGGGCTATCCCCGTAGGTGGTCCCCCGCGGGGAGGCTTCCGGCAGGGCAGACTCCAGGCAGCTCCGGTCCAGGGCCCCACAGTCGCCAGGATCCGCCGACCCGGCCTGTCGCGCCCGTCCTTCAAGTCGGTCGACCCTCCCCGACCCAACCTGCAGCTGCTAGACGAGCCCGCCAAGCCCGTCACGGAGGAGCCCGAGGACGATATCGAAATCAACACCCCCACCGCGTACGCCCCCAACTACTCCACGCAGGATTCGCAGAACGACTTCTTCGACTTCACCACGACCTCCCAGCCGAAGCCGCCGAGCGCCTACAATTCGTACCCCCAAACGACCCCCAGCCCGCCGAAGCCAGAGCCGATCCGACCGACCCAGTACAGGCCCCTGCTGCCGCAGTCCTTCAGCCCGATAAGAAACGAGGTCTCCGCTAGACCCCAGCCGGCGAGGATTCAGCCGCTGTCGAGCAGGCCGCAGCGCCCGTCCTTCCGGCCCGAGCCTAAGCCTTTCGTCGACGACGAGGAGGACTACCCGGCCCAGCCCGTCAGACAGAGGCCGCAGGAGCCGGCCCGCGCGCCCGTCAAGAACGCCGCACCCCAGAGATACGTGCCATCACACAACAGGGAAAAGAAACCGGTGGCGCAGATCATCAGGAAGTACAGGGAGGAAAACGAGGACGGAACGATCGTGTGGGGTTTTGAGAACGACGACGGCTCCTTCAAGGAGGAAACTATCGGCGTCGACTGCATCGTGCGAGGCAAGTACGGCTACATCGACCCTGACGGTCTGAAGAGAGAGTACAACTACGAGACCGGAATTGTCTGCGATAAAACGAAAGAGACGCCCGAGCAGAAGGGCTACGTAGATTACCAGGAAAACAAGGCCGTGCTCCCCAACGGTATCACCATAGATCTTGCCGCTATGGGCAAAAACAAATCGAAGAGGCCATTCAGAGCAGCGAGTCACCAGTAATTTTTAAGTAAATATTTATTTTAGGAGCCTAATGTTAAGACAGGTAAGTACGCGTCGTGTGGCGCGTATCAAATGTATTTGTTATTGAGCTGATCTACTTGATCATGCAATAATAAATATGATTTTAAAACTGGTCTGTTGTTTTACTTTTTTTTGTTTTGAAAAATCGGCCAAGAGCGAGTTGGACTCGCGTACGAAGGGTTCCGTACCATTATAGAGCAAAATTAGACCAAAAATGTGTTTTTGTATGGAAGCCCCCCTTAATTTTTTATTTTATTTTAATATTATTATAAAATATGAAAGTAAAAGTATAACTAAGGATTTTGTGGAAAATTCAAGTACCTACCTGTTGCCATTATTAATATAGGTAGAGCAGAGGTTCCCTAACTTTTTTTGTCATAGACCACTTTAAAGTTTAAAGATTTTGCTCCCGCAGCTACCCGCCCCCCCAATCCACAGTACCAATAAGAGCGGCAACAGATTACACAATTTGTGAAAATTTCAACTCTCTAGCTATTACCGTTCTTGAGTTACAGCCTGGAGACAGACAGACGGACAGACATCGAAGTCTTAGTAACAGGGTCCCGTTTTTACCCTTTGGGTACAGAACCCTAAAAAGTACCACAAGCCCAAAAATGGGCAGCTTTATCCTATAATTAAGCTTTTAAAAAAATATTTCTGTAATGTTCTCTCTGTATGGCATGCACTAACATAATTAAAATTTTAATAATGTACTTAAAATTTATATTAATGTTGAAAAATAACATAAAACTCAAGTCAAGTTGTTTATTATTAAAAGAGCACAATGATGTTTGAAAAAGTTTGAAAAACTGTACTACTATCTCCTATTAATATGGCCTATTATTCATGTATGGTTGTTGTCTTCTCATTTGTGGTGGCATTCTGTTCGGAGGAGTAATAGATATATCCAGATAATGGCCAATCTGAAATTTGAGTTGAGAGAGTGTTTTGTTATCATCCCCACCTCTTTGTCCAGAACAAGTCACACCGATTTCTCTCATTCGGTAAGTCGGAGTTCTTTGATCGGGATATACTATGGCGAAGTCAAAATATGTTCCTTTGCGTCGGGTTTCAGGATTGACTTCTTTCACTAAGCCCGTTAGTTCTCTGAGAGTTGCATCCATCCATGTGTATATTTGGAGCTCATTTTGTGGAACATTTCCTCGCACATAGTCTCCAGGAGAGTTGTGTCTGCCGGTGGAACAAAATACACGAAGCAAAAGAGGGCAAGTCTGAAATAGAAGATTATGGTCAGAAAATTAACTTGAATATAACTAGTAAGTAGATAAGCTTCAAGGACAAAAATTACCAACCTAAAAATGTCTACGTAGGTAGTAGGTACCTACATTTTTTAGATAACTGTCCCCACGTTCCATTAAGCGTTGAAAACGCTCAAAATGCCTTCAATTCTGAGCGTTTTGATCGTTTTTAACACTTAATGGAACGCGGGGTGTATATTATATTATACCTACAGTATTGTGTATAATATGTATATACAGACTACATTATAACAAGGTACATTATAGGTAACATAGCCTTATAATGATTTAAAAGTTTAATTAAGTTACCAATTAAGACATTATGCTAATAAAATGCGAAAATAAACAGAATAACTGGCGATCGTTGATTCTAAACTAAATTGTTTACCTTCTCTCTATCGACTGGCTTTTCTACCGGTTTAACTTCTTCTACTACCATCGACTCTAGTCCCGCCATTTTCATTATTTTCCAGACGATATTTATTTCTTGATACTTTGCTGAATATTAATCACACCCAGAACGAATGTTTATTTTGTTATATGAGGTAAATATTTCTAAAATATTATGTTCGGGCACTAACCTAAAACCACGGAGATTTAGGGATTCTTCTGTCAACTCACAAGCACTCAACTGTCAAAATTATTAAAATGTCAAAATGACAAGGTGTTTTTTATTCTAAAGCAGACAATATGCTTTTGCTTTCTACACTCTACAGTCTACAGTCCGCTAGGAGTTAGGACTGAGTAAATGTGTTCTATGGTCTACATTGCTGCAGCTGTTGCTCATAAACGGTAATCATTACCTTTGAAAGTTTTTTTTAATATTTATTAAAAAATATATTATAGATTTAAAGAAAACATTAATATTATCAATGATTTAAAAATAGAAGTTAAGTATCCAAAAATTAAAATTAAAAAAAAAGTAATGACTTTTGAGTGATTTGACATTTGACTTGTGATCGTCAATCGATTTGTTTGAAAAATATTTGCGACAAAAGTGCTTTTGTGATGTTTAGTGATCGATAATTTTAATAAAAGTGAATCCGAAAATTCAAAAACTTTAGCGTTTTACGTACCTAACTAGTACAATGGAGAACAAGGAGGAGGATGAAACATTCAAGGAAGACGAAGTTTACATCAATTCCGAAGATGGGATGCCCAACATCCATCCAAATATACCTGATTTAGAACAAGAAAGTGATTGCCAAAATGAATTAAACGAACTCGACGACCTCCCTAAGTCGGTAATCGTTACCAATATTCCCAGTCATGTCTTCGGCGACGAGAAACTGAAGCGAGAAATGGAAGATCTATTTCGTACATTCTCTGACAATACGACGTTTCAGTGGCTAAGGAGTTTTAGACGGTTGCGTGTTAATTACGACAGTCCGCTGGCGGCGGCGAGCGCCCGAATACAACTGCATCAGTATCAGTTTTACAACTCGTGCATCAATTGTTATTTCGCACAACCTGTGACTCCAATATCTTTAAAAAACCTGAGGCCCCCGAAGCCCTTTAAACAATTCCTCATATCGCCGCCGGCCAGTCCGCCTATAGGATGGGAGCCGCGCGAGGAAGGTGAGCCACTTGTGAATCATGATCTGCTAGCGGCCCTCGCCACATTAGCCCCAGGGGAGAGCCACGAGTTACACGCGCCAACACCGACTCAGCCTGCTATAGTGGTGCATACCGCACTATCCGCAGACAATGGTGTACCAAAACATGTCAGCTGTCAAATACCACATACACGATGTCCCGAATATTGATATTTTTCCGACTCAAACATAGAGTAGCCGTTGGATGCTTTTCACTCAGTCTTGTCAATTTATACATGCCAAAGAAGTGATTGTTTTACAATGCAGTATGAAACACAATTACATTCTGTTACATTATTTTGTTTTTTTTAGTTTAGTTATGGTCAGATGGATTAGTGACACTAATTAAGTGTACAATTTTAGTTTATTATTTTGGTGTGGTGCTAATACTAATTATAATAAAAATATTATGTTATTACCTAAGCTACACTTTTGTACTTAGAATGCTTGGGCACCTATAATAATATAGTGTATTGGATTATACTGTTATGACAATATTATAATATTTTATGCAACATAGCATATCCTATTAGAAGTATTATAATCTACACTACTATTATAAAAAGGAAAGATTTGATTTTTTGTTTGTTTGTCCTGAATAGGCTCCAAAACTACTGGACCGATTCTGCTGAACATAGGCTAAATTTTACTTTGGAAAAAAATAGGGTTCCGTAAGATATTTGGGTTTTTCGGACGCAAGGTATAAAAAATCAACCAGAAAAGTTACTTATTTTGCATACGCTGCCTAAACTATAAAAGATAGAACTATAAAATGTTCTCAGTAATTGTAGATCTTATAAATATCTACAAAAAAGTCCGCAACACACTATACCTATCTATGTCGAGTGAGGCACAATAACCAGTTTTTTATTTAAAAATCTTGAATTTTTTTTGGACTACATTTAAACGCGTTTATTTTACTTATGCTATTAATCCTTATCAAACTAAATTATTTCATTACCAAGTACAGTTAATGTAGATAATATTTGGTCTTTGAATGATTAAAATTGGACGTTTGGTTTTGAAATTATGGCAAAATTAAAATATTACAATAGTGGGCATTACCAAGGCGGGGCGGTTTTTTCTTTAACACGAAAACTACTGATCCGATTTGCATACGGTTTTCACAGATATATTTGTCTTCTCTTCCAACTCATTATCTGGTGTATGAAAATCCCCCCCCCCCCAAACCCTCTCTGGGGACCAAAGAGGGGGTCAGATTTTGTATCCAACTTTTTTCTTTAGTGGACTAACTTCATATTATTAACTGTGTTTTCCAACTTAACATTTTCCCCCTCCCCTCTTAGGGGACAAAAGAGGGGGTAAGATATGTATCAACTGATGAAGTAGAAATACTTTAAATGGCAAAACGTTTGCCGGGACAGCTAGTTAATTTATAATAACACTTTATTATAACAGGTTACATATAACAATAATTGATCTACTTTCCTCTAATACCGTTGTATTTGCTATAAATAACTTTTTTCATAATATGTTTAATATTATACTTTGTTTTAAAAATAAATGCTATTGAGAAATATCAGGTTTGTACTATTTATGAAATAATTTTAAAGCAACTGCAGAAATTGTTACAGCAATTAATTGTTTTTTGCATTATTGTAGTTAATTTTCATGAAAATGTCTGGCCTTCCTATTTTACCATCTTGTATAATATTATACTAATAATTTACAGTTTCAATACCACATTATGATAATTATTTTTACTATCTTGAAACATTGAAAATGTATGTCCTTGCAAAACTATTTTCTCAGATAAACTGTTGTTTTAAAATATTTGAACAATTTATGTTTTTTTCTGTCTAATAATAAGTAAGGAATGATGTGATATGAATACCATGTAACCAGTTTGGCTTCTAGTTCAGATGAATGGCATAGGTAAGAGATTAGAACTAGGACAAACCTAGTATAATAGTCTGCCTAAGTTTGTTAGTTTACAATTAATATCAGCACATTTTAATGAATGCAGGGTTCGCTTCAAAATTAAACATTAAAAAATCTGAAAATGTATGGCGCTCAACAACTGCGCTCATACATTTTAGTTTTTATGGATATTTTACAAGTTAAAGAGTCCTATTTTTGGAACGAATGTAGTCTAGTGCTATGGGGTAGCTCAGTGAGATATTTGTAATATTAAAAGGTGTAATTCTGTTTGTCATTAGGTATTTAAATTTGTGTACTGTAGGTATGGTTACTCCAGATAAATTATAATTACTAGAAATATGTTACCAAATGCAATCCTTATTCTACTGCATCACTATTATTTATGAATAGAATCAACAAATTCCAGTATGCAAGGGATTGGATTGCGCTTGTCAACATATTATTTCTAGCTCAACTATTACACTGGCCTACACATTCTGCTCTGTGTTTACATTACTAGATGCTAATATTATGTTTAGGCTATGCAAAACACTTCGACTTAGCAGCTGTAGTAAAAAAAATACTAAGCCATACCTATCTATTTTGTATTAATTTATATAAAATGTTTATATACAAATTACAGTCATGGTAGAATAATTTTTAAGCGACAGTTAAGTTTTATGTAACAAAATGTGAGAAAAATGCGAGACTGCCTAAGTCTGTCATGACACCAATGTTTAAAATATCTAGGCAAAATAATAATGCTGGTAAAGTACAAGAATCTCAAATCTTTACAAAATTTTTATTCTATCAGAATTAAAAATTGAAATTATTTATATTATTATGTTTAAATGTTATTGGAATTTTAATTTTTTTTGGACATTTATAATTTTATTGTATAATTTTTTTTTGTATAAAATTGATTCTACTATACTATTATTGTTGGACTGTCGCTCCGTCCAAAAAATTTAAGTAAATTATAATTTCATTATATTATAAAGTCAAAGTAATTTAATCATAAATAATTAGTTTTGGTTGCACATTACAGTTTGATTTTTTAAATTAATTACAATTTAAGTCTGTCATAATATTATTATCCGCTGCAAGTAGTCAGTAGAATAGTTCCTCAAAATCTTTAAATTACCGAAATCTACTTATTGTTAAAATGTATGTAAACTGTGTCTAATTCTTACTGGGTCATGTCAAGAAAAGTTCTTAGAAACTGTTTTATTCACCATATCTTTACAGACATTTTTACAAATAACGGTCCCACAAACTAGACGAGGCATGTCCTATGGGGGAGGTTAATAGAGTACTATCTGTATGATATAAGATATTATCTAAGAAATAGTAAAGCCAATCAAATAATAGTAAGAAATTTTGATTTATATGCGTTATACAGACAAAATGTGTTACAGAAATGTGATGTCATTACTAAAACTTGTAATTTTACATAAGCCATATTGAATACAATGTACAATAATGTTACTAATTGTGAGATATATTCGTGAATATTATGTTAAAACTGGCATAATATATCATCATATTCGTATTTGAATGTCGTTTTAATCTCACTGTGATTTCAATGTTTATTGTTTTGTGTAAATATAATATTATTGAGTTTATATAAGCAGTTTCATTTTCACTTACCCAGTACCCACCAACATTATGATTGATGACTGTCATACCTACACGCTACGGTCTATCGGAGAGGTCCACCTGTGCAGGCATGCCTGCGCAGGTGTCAGTTGAAAGAATTGATTTTCAATTTTGTGCCGGTTGGTAAGCCATACACGCTACGGTCTACCGGAGAGATCCACCTGTGCAGGTATGCCTGCGCAGGTAGACCGGAATGTGTGTGGGAAGAGACTTGTGCAGTTTTTTGGACCTGCGCAGGCGACCGGAGCAAAATCGAAAATAAATTCTTTCGACTGACACCTGTGCAGGGATACCTGCACAGGTGGACCTCTCCGATAGACCGTAGCGTGTACCTATGACAGCCAACATATTTAGTGACGCTAAGTTCGGTACGTCGGTAAATTAAGACTATTGGTGTGATAGTCATAATTGAAGAGACCATTGAAGTGATATATATTTGACATCTGCTCAGATAATTCACTAGAAATAGCTGTGTGAAACACTTATTTTACATTCCAGAATCAGTAAGTAGTAGGTACAGGCTACTATCTGCACTGAAATTCTGCGTGACTCTGGAATGGAGAGTCTGAACTCTGGACCCACGAACATTGGAAACACACGTGTGAGCTTACGAATTGATTAAATTATATTAATTATAATTAGATCATCCATACTCAACCTGCGGCCCGCTGGAACTTTATCAGTATTCAGTGGCCCGCGTGAAGTTTTTTTCTTTATATTTTAAAGGCCTTACATCGTAAGGTTAAGTCGGCCTATCCCGCGTGAAGTTAAACCATTTTAAAATTCACGCCTACCGGTAAAATAGAGCAGTCGTCGTGAACGTCGTTTCCACTACGTTTATTTTGAAGAAAATTATTTTCTAACCTTAATTTTGGTTGCGGCCCGCGACACCAAGACCAAAACGTGTTTGTGGCCCGTAAAAAAAAAGTTGAGTAACACTAAACTAGATGACCCCCGCAACACCGGTTGCGCCAAAATTCGCTTATGGCGCGGGAACCGTACATTTATATATACGGTTATGGATAAAAAGTATCCTATGTCCTTTCCGGAACACAAAGTATCTCCAAACCAAATTTCAGCAAAATCGGTTCAGTGGTTTGGGCGTGAAGAGGTAACAAAGAGACTGACACTTTTGCATATTTTAGGTATTACATTAGTATCGAATTGGTGCTGCGTGCAAAGCGCATTGTAGTATCGTGAAGATAAAGAAACATTAACTTATTGCGGATGGTAACTAATAAGGTTAGATACATACCTATCGTAAAATGTATCCACAGCAAAGCCTTTTTCCTTTTAGTCTGCATTTTATTGTCGCTGGTACCATAAAAAAGTACTCTGTGCTGGCACCGCACTATCTGCAGAGAAATAAGCTGTAAAAGCTTCGACCCATTGGCCATTACAGTTTGTACTAAGTACATATTTTTAATTTTACTTACCTCTTCAATCTTCATTCCGATTAAGTATTAACTATATAGAAGTACCAGTGGCGGCCTTACCCATTGCGAGGCCCCGGGCGGAGAGTCTTTACGAGGCCCTTTGCCTTACGAACTAAACATTGCTAAAAAGTTACAATCACGACGAAAGTTAATATAAAATCAAAGGCACGAAATAACATAGTCATATAATCATATATTGTACTCATATCTGGCATACAGAAGTCAATATTGGACACAAAATTCACATCACCCTGCTCGAACAAGTACATAGGTAAGCTACGCTTTGTTGGTTGGTAATTCTACTTAACATACAATTCACTATAAATATATATTTTGGTAAATATAATTTATTTTAATATAACAATACACACAATATAATATTCCTAACCCGATTAAAATATCTGTAGACTCGGCTGGTACATACTAATTAATGACGGTAATAAAGGTCTACAGGTATTTTAATGGGACTTAGGTACTTTACAATAAAATATTCCACAATCTGTATCAATTGCTAACAACAAGCTCATAATTTATCAAATTGTAGGTATACGAAGCTCGTTTTGTGCTCTTTAGCTACCTACCTATGTATCTAGATAATATACACTATAAATTTATTATAAAGCACTGATAAAGGCATATTATTCTAAGCCACAATTTTCTTCAAATACTACATCCACTGGCCGGTGGGTTTTTACGATTTGGCAGTTCAAAGTTTATTTTAAATGCCATATTATCTTGAAATGCCTTTAGAAAAGCTTTTTCATGGAATTTTTAAATAGTGAGGTGTTATAGGCACGTGCTAAGTTACTTGAAGTTACACTTGGCTAAATAAAAGAGCAGATGGTAAAAGTAAAGACAACACTTCTGAGCACGTCATTCAGGCGATTCTTGTTTCTGCCAGCCTACCCAGGGCCGGTTTTAGCACTACCAGCGACCTGGGCGAGATTTCTTCGGCACCTAGGGTGCTGATAGTGCTGAAAAAATTCGGCGCCCCTTTGCCTTCAGCCTTGCTTTCAGCGTCCCATTTTATCCGGCGCCCTGGGCGGTCGCCCAGCGTCGCCCGCCCTAACGCCGCTACTGTGTATACCTACTTGATAGGTTTACCAACACATTCAAATATGACTCTATGCAGATACCTATATTAGCTTGACCACTGACCAGCTAACTTATACTATTTTATATCTTGGAAAATTTTTTATTTTTAACATTATTTACTTATAAAAATATTTGAATTATTGATATGAACAATAATTACTTTATAATATTATAGATAAGTATAACAATTTCATAATATTTCACAACATTTTTTTAGATAAAAAATATACAGACGAACATAATATGACCTCCTCCTTTTTGGAAGTCGGTTAAAAATATTCAACAATTTTATTACTAGGTAGGTAACAAATTTACTCCACAGCCAAGCAATGATATGTTTTATACCTACTTACAGTAATTCATAGGAAGCCTTAAAATTGTACGAAATGATAACTCGACTGTGATGCATGAGTGCAATTCACATTTTCACATTATTTAAATAAGAAATAAGAATATAATAATTTTATTATAATCCTTACTTCATTTAACATTACTTACATTTTACAATATTCATAACTTTGGTAAATAATATTTAAGGCAAATTTAAATGGAGAATGTTATTATTGGATATAACTAGAAGATGTATATATTATGCTTACAAAAATGTAGAACGATTTGCTAAATAATTAAATCAATTTCAGACGAGGTAGGTACTCATTAATCGTTTAATGAACACATATTTCTAAAGCAAATTATTTTAATTACAAATTAATAAAAATCATAACAACGTCTTAGAAAATTTAAATTTATGACAATGTAATTAATAATAATAATTGGCAATGAGCATTATTATAAAAGTATTTTCAGGTCATTCCTAATTTTCAATGGTGGACGGACTATCCGAATTTCGCAAAAGTTTAATAAACTAAACCTTTTTGGCCATATCTTGTAATGGAAGCATAGATTCTGCCGCTTTCTCGTCTGGGTCCTCGTGTTTCCTCTTCTTACCCAAGCAGCTGGTGAAACAAGTGTCGCCCTTCCCAAAGTTCTCTCCGTCCGCCAGCGATTGCGGCATAGGTTGGTTCATTGTCTCGGGAAGGAAGCAGCATAAGAAGCCCGAAACGAGAGCGACGAGGCCGAAGGTTACGGCTGGTATCTTCGGATCGAATGAATCCAGCAAGGTTATCAAGGGAGTCAAAGCGCCTGACAATCTGGCGCACATGGAACCTAAACCCATTGCGGAGTTGCGAACTACAGTTGGGAACAGCTCAGCTGAGTAGTTGTAAATTATGGCGAAAGATCCAGCAATAAACAGCTTACCAGCGACCACTATCACTGTTGATAATATCGTGCCGGGAGCTATGAAAGCGGCGGCGATGCACGCCGTTCCTCCAATTAACATCATGGAGCTGATCAGCAACCGCCGGCCCCAGATGTCTAGGAAATAAATAACGGCTCCGTAGCTGGGCAGTTCGACTAAACCGAACACTGCCGTTATGAGGTACGGGTTGCCTTCTAATTTGCCCGTACTCAAAGTCAGCCCGTAATATACCAGGGAATTCGCAAACCAAGACAAGCAAACGATGAGCGTCTTGTTCCGAAGATTGGGCGTCTTGAACAGATCGCCGGTACTCGCCGACGGCTCGTCCGATGATTTTGTGGTCGATAATTTTCCTCTAGCTATCAAGTCTGCCTTATCTAAGGTTTCATTGGATTTGTTGAACTTTAAAGCTTTTTGTACTATCTCTACGGCTTCCTTACATTTACCTTGGGCCCACAACCACCGGGGAGATTCGTCCATTATCCAAATATGGGGGAAGAGGAGGAGACCGTGTAAACCATAAACCACTTGCAAGATTTGTCTATTGTCTATTATGGCTCCCCAACCGGCTACTAACATAATACCGAATGCGAAGAGACATTGGAAAGTGACTCCACAGGCTGTACGTTTGCTGGCTCCGACGAGCTCCATCGTCAACACGAAGGCCGGGATATACGCTCCCGCCGAGCCAAAGATTCCATAAAAGAACATTACAACTAAAAAGCTCCAGTATTCGGGTATGAATGCAGCCGCTACACCGAGCGCACACTGCAAGACCCCTGACCAGCAGAACACAGTTTTGCGTCCAATTTTGTCAGCCAAGCCTCCCAAAAAGATGGCTCCGGTGAAGACTCCTAACATATATCCGGTTTGCGCGATGGCTCCTCGCCATCTTTGGTCGCACACGAGATTCCATTCGATCGCTCGAGATGAGGTCCTGTACCGAGTGTCGAAGACCCATTTCGAACAGGATATGGTTTCGTTGTCTTCGGAATACATGTGGCAGCTGTCTAGAGCTCCGGCTGGTGTGAGGGGTATGGCAGCGAGGATTTCTGGTGAGTTCCACGCTGCAGTGGTGTTGCTGGTGTCTACGCCGTCAATCCAGCATCTGTAACATTAAAATTTCTTGCGTTAATGTTGTGTACTTATATCAACAACCAAGATTAGGAAAAAGATAATTTGAATTTGAATTTAAAGATTTTTTCTTTATAGCTTCCACAGATTAATATTTATGTAGCAAGCTAATCGCTTCCTTATAGAATCGCCGATCAAAATATATGGAATTGACATAATACCAGTCGAACGTCAACGTCATAGCTTATGTCAATTCCATACATTTTGATTTTATTTGGCGATTCTATTGAGTCTATAACGAAGCGATAACGAAAAATTTTTGGCTAATGGCGAGTCTTGATCTTTATCGCCGTGGTAGCGTTCCTTTGCAGCCTGTACGGTATACCAACCTCTTAAATAGGTATTGTTTCTGTCAACAAAATAAACTAGATGGCATTTTGAATTTGATTATTATAGGATACAAGTAGGTAGGTAGATTGGTAAATTTAAAATAATACTTACAACTTTTCTTATACTTGAATTCATGTATTACACTGCTTATTGCTCATAATCTAGACTTATCATTCTAGAGATACTTCATGTTAGCAAACATGAAGTAAAATTATGCTCTACTTATTTTACTTCATTGTTATTAAATTATTTATAAACATTTTGTATAGTTCGTTATAATAATTCGACACTTTCAACTATAAAATATATTTATTAATTACGTAATAAAATTACTACTTGGGAATAGGAATGTAATAAATAAAGTTATGTATTAGATATTAACGTTTATTAAGTAAAAAACTTAAGTCACACAAAAATGATTTTAATAGTATTAGGTATAATATCTATAGCACTCAGATGTGATTTTATAAGAAATGCGTAAAAGAATAATTTAAAATACAAAATAACAATATGAAAAAAAAGTTGTAAGAGAAATAAAAACTACCAGGCCGCGCCGTTAAGGCCGTCACAGACCTAGCTATAATATATATACCGTACTAAACACACTGAGACCAGAAATATATATTATAGCTGAGTGTGTGGTCACGCGAAAATTGTATAGAAAATATATATTAATATGCCTAGCTATAAACATATTAATACATATTATAGCTAAGTCTGTGACGGCCTTTATGCTCTACGCAGGCATAGAGCATAACGGCCCGGCCGCATCTGCGTGTATCGTCCGAAGCTTCGTGCAATGAGACGATACTATTGAACGATACACGCAGATCGTCCAATAGTATCGGCTTTAGCGCGAAGCACTACGCATATGCGGCCGCGGCATTATTTACATACAATTCACATTGTTTCACGCAGACAGCTAACAAAGTAGGTACTAGGTGCATTATATGGCAGCACAAAATCTGCGCAACAGAATTTTTAAAGACTAGCCATAACTACTTAGCTACCACACATTTTTAGGGTTCCGTAGCCAAAATGGCAAAAAAGGAACCCTTATAGATTCGTCATGTCTGTCTGTCTGTCTGTCTGTCTGTCTGTCCGTCCGTCCGTATGTCACAGCCACTTTTCTCCGAAACTATTAGAGCTATACTATTGAAACTTGGTAAGCAGATGTAGTCTGTAAACCGCATTAAGATTTTGATGCAAAAATGGAAAAAATATTAAAAATTTTAGGGGTCCCCATAGGTACAACTGAAACAAAAAATTTTTTTTTTCATCTAACCTATGCGTGTGGGGTATCTATGGATAGGTCTCCAAAAATCATATTGAGGTTTCTCATATCATTTTTTTCTAACCTGAATAGTTTGCGAGAGAGACTCTTCCAAAGTGGAAAAATGTGTGTCCCCCCCCTCTAATTTCTAAAGTAGAGGCATGATAATTCTAAAAAAAATATATGATGTAGATTACTATAAAAACTACCAACGAAAATTGGTTTGAACGAGATCTAGCCAGTTGTTTTTCTTATACGTCATAAATAGTAAAGTACAACTGAAACAAAAAATTTTTTTTTTCATCTAACCTATGCGTGTGGGGTATCTATGGATAGGTCTCCAAAAATCATATTGAGGTTTCTCATATCATTTTTTTCTAACCTGAATAGTTTGCGAGAGAGACTCTTCCAAAGTGGAAAAATGTGTGTCCCCCCCCTCTAATTTCTAAAGTAGAGGCATGATAATTCTAAAAAAAATATATAATGTAGATTACTATAAAAACTACCAACGAAAATTGGTTTGAACGAGATCTAGCCAGTAGTTTTTTTTATACGTCATAAATAGTAAACCATAATCTAAATTTCATTAAATCGACTGAAATATAAAAATGAATCAAAAATATTTTAATTTCATAAAAATAAACCTTATTGCTGCTGCGGAACCCTCCATGGGCGAGTCCAACTCGCACTTGGCCACTTTTTTTCAAAATGTCGTGTATATCTGTTTAGTTTTTAACATTTTGTTAATACTAACTAAGAACTTATCAATATTTGTCCAATTTTAGTTTTAGCAATTTTGGTTAATTTAGTAACTGCCTCATTAGTTCTCACAAAATTCTTTGTAAATCCTTAAAAATATTGTAATATATTATAAATTATTATTAAAACAGCCTTAGCATTGAAGGCTTGCAATGGTTAAAAAAATACTCGGACATTCTATTTTATAAATGAAATAGTAGAAATTGTAGTACTTACAGTTAACTATTTTTGTAGCATTTAGATACAGTATGAAACATGTCTAAGTATTAATATCGTTATACTAAAAACATAAAGAAACACAAATGTGTATATTAAGGCAAAGCGTCTGGTAATTTACTGAGGTATTTAAATTTGTAAAATATTTAAAAAATTAAAAATGATCTAGCTATAACGTTGTTCGTCTAGGTATATGATCTACAGGATACCTTTAAGTTTAGAAATCTAAATAAACGAATTTACAGACTTCGGGAAAAATAATTATACTTAATTTACAAGTTACAACACTTACAATTTCCAAACACTGTGAGATTTGAAAAATTAGCTAATGTATTTATTGTTTTATACTAGGAAGATATTCTAAAATCCAGTCTAATGATTCATAATATGGAATCTGACTAGACATCATAAGCATAATTGGCACTAACCAATATTAAGTCTTAATTTAATTTGATTCATAACTGGGATAGAGTATTGACGAGAAATTATTGATGTTATTGATAATGATAATATTCCTCTATACCTATGTATATTTCCATTATGAGGTACAAAATTTATATTTTTATGATTAGGTACAGATATAATATGTACCTACCATATAACATGCAACAAAAAAAAACAGTAAACATTATAAAAATCCTGATCAACTTGATAAAAAATGTTAAACAAGTAGATAATAATATGAAACGTAAAAATATGGAAATTGATACTCATCTTTACGAACTTAAATATCTATATTATATCTATGTAATATAATTTACTGGATAGAACTCACTGGCATAGTTTGACATTCTCTATTAAAATGCTAATTTCTATAATCTAAACATACATCGAAAAATTTTAAATGCAGGCACTCATATTTATTGTCGAGTACAATAACATTGTTCCCTTAAAATGTAGGTAATGCACAAAGTTTTAGGATGCTGCTTCACAAAAATAAAAAAAATTCATTATCTGACAAAGATTTGATTTAGCACAAAAACCTTCAAATATACAAGACTCTCCTGAACATATTGTGCAAAGCTTACAAAGTCTACGCTTTTTAGGTCTAAATTTGGACTTAGACAAAATTCCTTAAGAAACACAATAATATTTTAGATCTTGCAAGACTTTGTAAAGTTAACAATAAACTTAACAGGTCAGAAGGTAGGCAACCTACAGCTAATGACATTTGTTAGTATAATTAAGTACGCCCTTTCTTACTTTATATTATGCAGTTGTAACTAGAAATATCATGTAGTTAAAAGTGGGTCTGTTTTCTACGCTTTCTTCTCGTTCAAATCGAGAGGTATCATAGTTTCGGGCACGTCTATCGAGCTGTCGCTAATTCGCCGCCCGCTACAGTTTGTGAAGCAGGTGTCACCGATTCCAAACTTTTCACCGTCTTCAATAGATTGAGGCAAGTTACGGCCGATGGTTTCAGGGAGCAGGAACGTGGAGAAACCCGAGAACAGGGCGAGAAATCCGAAAATAATTGTCGGTATCTTTGGATCGAGGGTATCCAACAGAGTTATCAAAGGAGTAAAGGCACCAGACACACTTGCGCACATACTTCCTAAACCCACGCCAGAACTACGCACCACCGTCGGGAATAGTTCAGCTGAATACTTGTAAATTATCGAGTACGAGCCCGATATAAATAGTTTTCCGATCATAACGACTCCGGTAGCTGAAGTAGACCCGTGCGGTAGGGCCACTACTACTAAACACGACACACCTCCCAACAGCATCATTGTACTTATCAGTGCTCTGTGCCCGATGCGATCCAGGCAGTATATAATTATTACGTAGCTTGGGAGCTCGACGATGCCCATCAAAAACATAATAAAGTAAGGGTTGCCGTTAAGTTTCCCCGTGTTCAGTGAGAGCCCATAATACACGACGGAGTTAGCGAACCAGCAGCCGCAAATGATTAGGGTCTTCTTGAGCAAGTTGGGAGTTTTGAAAAGGTCACCGGTACTCGCCATTTCATCGTCCGAATACTTGGCGCAGGTAGCTTTGCAATGCGACACCAGGGTGGGCGTATCGATGATCTCATTCGATCTGTTCATTTTTAAAGCTTTCTCGATTATCGCGACAGATTCTCTCGCTCGGCCTTGGGACCAGAGCCACCGGGGAGACTCGTCCATTAAAAACCAATGAGGAAGCAGTATAACCGCGTGCAACGCATAAAGGATCTGCAAATAGAACCTATTGTCTATCAAGTATCCCCATGCGGCCAGCAGCATGATTCCCAGGGCGAACATGACTTGGAACGCGACACCGCAAATCGTTCGTCTGCCCGGTCCGACCAACTCCATCGTGAGTACGAATCCGGCGATGTACGATCCGGACCCGAATATACCGTACAAGAATCTTAGGGCGATAAATGTATAGTAATCCGACGAAAAGGCGACCGAAGCTCCGAACAACAGTTGGAGAACTCCCGCCCAAACGAATACGGTTTTTCTTCCGAATTTGTCGCACAGTCTTCCCAGTACTATGGAGCCGACTAGGACACCGATCATGTACGCGGTCTGTGCCGCGGCTCCCATCCATCGCCTGCTGCAAACGAAGTCCCATTCTATGCCTCGCGAGGACGAATAGTATTGGGTGTCGTAGACCCACGAGTTGCAGGTCTCGATCGTATTATTCTCCCCGTAAATGCTGCAAGAATCCAGTTTTCCGTGGGCGTTTAAAGGTATCGCCTTCTCCAGAAGCGTGGAGTTCCATGGTTCCGTAAAATTGGCGGTGTCGATGCCGTCAACAGCACATCTGAAAATTATAAGTAGACACGTTAATACCTTCGCTTCGTATGTAAACATAAAATATTTAAAGCACATAAAGTGAACAAAACAATAAGAACGAAATTGTGTAAAGCTTCATAATTAATATTGTGAAGAGCTAAAATATTCAGTGCTGTAATTTCTTATTGTTATTTAAATAATTATTTAAAACTATGTTGTCGATTTACATGATTTTGATGATTCAAATGTTTTAGTGTCGATGATGTCGTAAAGAAAAATGTACCTAATAATTACTTTTATTCATGCATGCACTCCAAAACCCATGCAACGTCACAGAATATAATTTGTTAGTACGTAATAATAATATATTTTCCTAGTAATAAAAAGGTTAAAAGCGTCAGAAAAAACAAGATAGAGACAATGAGATACATAAAAATAAGCGATTAGTTATATAACAGCCATATCCATAAATATCTTTTGCCAGGAATAATACTTACTTTCCAAATTTTACACCGTTGGAAAAACACTCGAAGCTGATAAGTTGTCTCATTTATTAATTAAGAAGTAAATCCTTAGACCCATAAAGCAGTTTAAAATAGCAGAGTCAGAAAAATTCATAGGCTGCAGACCCAAGCATTAAAAAAACTAAGGGAACTTAAGGATTCCTAAAAAGGTTTGTTAGGATCAGTTGCAATTCCTTAAAATAATAAGTAGCAATTTCTGGTCTGCGTAGCCTGCATAATAGTTTTCTTGTCACACCCTGTTAGTGGAATTAGTGATAAAACAATATCTGCCACTTAGGATAACCTAAGAGATAGATGTTATTTTCAAATATTTTTGTGTATTGGAACTGTGTTGATTTGTATGCACATATTTTTATTGTTTGTTACCAAAGATTTATTAAGTCAACATTAGGTTTGCTGCAACGTTTTACATTTTTAGTATCAAAATTTATTAAAGCAAATCCAAACAGCATAGCAGCAAAAGTTAATAACAAAATAAAGCATGACACACATAATTTTCGATATGTTAAACTTAATACCATAGTACCATATTCTTAGCAAATAAATAAAATTGAATTGAATTGAATTAATATTGTGTAGGACGATCGTATTTTTTTGTAAACTAAAATAACTATATACTATATTCTATTATGAAAAGATTTTTAGGTCATTCGTTACACCTTTAACTTATGCAATAAATAATGTACCTATTGACATTCTGATACTATAATATAATGTGCATTTGGCAGTTCTCCTTAAGTGCGCACACAGCTTAAACCCATTTACTGAAAAGTGAAAAACCAATGCATCTCCTTTCCATGCGCATGCATTTTTCTTAAGGAGATGGGGTATAAATTTTGAAAGGAAGTGTTTATAAGGTAAACTCCCAACTTTATTGATAGTTCAACGGATCTAACGATTCACATGCGACGAATTTTTTTAGTAGGTACAAATGTCGTTTATAATCATAGTTATTACGTTTGTGTGGATAGTGGATACCAGTAGATGTGGATTATAGACGTTAGTTTTCGTAGCATTGGCAATATATTGTATTTACATCCGATGTATGTGACACCATGTCGATTATTGTCGACGCTTATGCTATTTGCTGGCGCTTTAAAGTAATGCCTTGATTACACAAACCAAAATTACGAAACAATGCTCTCTGACGAGCAGTAGCCTGCAGTATGATATTATAAATTATTGGTACTACGTACCTACTCGTATATACAGGTATAACGTATAATAATCTACGTATCTACTGGCTAATAACAGTTATGCATTTCGCAAATTGATTTATCTGGTTCTTTTGAGATAAAGCAGAGAGTAGATATAACAGATAAAGTATAGAGTAAGGTAACAATAATTCTCTTCTAGAAAAAAAGTCGAGCATTATTATTTTTCTCGTTTGCCTGCTAGATGTAACAAAGGCATAAGTTTTTAAAGCCAGTATAGTGGGTATACCAATATTAAGGCGCCTCACCTTGCTGCATTAATTTTATTATTTAAGGCTAAATATAGAGGAGAATATACCTAAGGTGTGAATCACGACAGAGGTCGCATTGTCTTATATGAATTTGTTCACGTTTATTGAAGTTTTCATTAGTACCTACCAAGAGCACACATGTAAAGTTCTGATATCTGTAAGGAAAATCTTATGCAACATCGGTAATAGTTAAATACTTACGTGTGTTGTTTGTGAACTGTGACGATATTTCTTTTCTGAATAAATGATATCATGATATTACTCCGTATAGTATCCATTTTTTAAATCTACTACTTATTAGAATATAATAAAAATGCAGCTTCGTTTCTTGTTGGATCCATTTTTTGTAAAAAAAAAACGAAATCAAAACATTTTTGCTTCGAATGAAAATAGCGTTTTGTAGTTTGATAGCAAATGAAGAACAAGGAATGTAGAGCTACATTATATGTATTCTTATGGGTTTTTCTTTTGTCTTTCCAAGAAACTGTTTTATACCAATTATCAACGTGCAATAGATCAAAACAATCGATCGTAAATGAGTGGCCACTCTTGATGTTGCTCTCATCTTTGAGGACAATAATGAGAATATTGTCTCTTTCCTCATTTAACATTTTCCCTAAACAGTTCAATTCTTAGGGTCAATTCAGACCGCAAAACAACAAGGCGAGGCGAGGCGCGGCGCGGCATAAATTTTTATGGCTTTGAAAGATTGGCGGGACGACATGCCAATCTGTGAATTCAGTACAAATTTAGAAATGCATCTACGCGTTGCGTTGCGGTCTGAATCAAGGTATTGAGCACAATATATTGAGCAGAGTATTTACACTTGTTTAAATAAAATATTATTTCCTTCAAACAAGTTTAAATACTTTGTTTGATTATAAGTTTTGTCGCAATCATTTTATACTAAACTTATTTTCGGCATGCTCTTCCATGTATTTTAACAATTGAGAGGTAAACTCTACAAAAAAATATATAGTACTCCTCTGAATTGTTTATGTCCACCAATTTAAGAGATTTACAATTATTATTTTTCAATGAATTGGTAATTTCACTCGTTGTAATATTATATTTACTTCCAATAATTGTTAAGAGTTCTTTTCACTTGAGAAGTAGGTCTACAGGGCACAGGCACGTTGCTTTCAGCGGGTCACTGAAAATAGAACTAGTAACATTTTTAGGGTTCCGTACCCAAAGGGTAAAAACGGGACCCTATTACTAAGACTTCGTTGTCTGTCCGTCTGTCCGTCTGTCTGTCTGTCTGTCTGTCTGTCTGTCTGTCTGTCTGTCTGTCGGTCTGTCTCCAGGCTGTAACTCAAGAATGGTAATAGCTAGAGATTTGATATTTTCACAGATTATGTATATCTGTTGCCGCTATAAGAACAAATACTAAAAATAAAATAAAATGAATATTTAAGGGGGCTCTCATACAACAAACGTGATTTCTTTGGCCTTTTTTGCTCTATATCAAAAATGGCAACAGGTAGGTACTTGAATTTTTCACAAAATCCTTAGTTATATGTGTACTTTAATATTTAATAAATTATATTAAAATAAATTAAAAAAATAAGGGGGCTCCCATACAAAAAACACAATTTATGGCCTAAGTTTGCTCTATAATGGTACGGAACCCTTGGTGCGCGATTCCAACTCGCACTTGGCCGATTTTTCAATGACCTTTTCGCCGTAAGTAATTTCAACCTCTCTACGTTGGGCTATGATGAAACATGAATGCCACCATGATTGTGAAGATATTATAGCTTGTACCATCGAAAAATTGTTTCATACGCAGATGGCGGATCCCTACTTTATTTGATGAGTTATCTCCAGACAATGTTACATCAGATAACGCGAACAAATCACGTAGGTCCAGCATCTGCTAAATAATTCTTTGACACCAATCATGGGCAATCATGGACGAATATGCCGCTCTCATTGCTTTTCATGTCTTGGACCAACCTGGAGGTGAATAGCATGGTCAATATAAAACATACCTATGTTCAGGTACTGCGGCTACCGTGACCAGGGACAGCATGTGAAGGCCGGCTGTCATGGCGGCGAGGATATGGAGGAAGAACTGAAACCCCTGGTACCGCCCGAAGTCACCTGGAAATGGTAGTTTAGTTCATTATTTATGTGTTGAAAAATTAAGACGTTGGCATGGGCCGCTGCCCGTTCTAGATTATCTAGTCTAGAATTCATATAACTTTGAAACAGACATTTCATTGCTAAAAAAGGTAATGTGGTAATTTTACCATTTTTAAAGGTGTTTATATGGAAAGTTTACTACAGTAAAACTAGTTTAAACTCTACGCTTTTTCATAAAAAATGTTTTGAAATAAAATATTGCTTTAGATTTTGTCGCCTTTATAAAACAACAAACAGCCAACTCATAAACTTCGTAACTCCATAAACATTAATGCTGATAATTTTATTATACCAATCAGATTGCAATTATCACGCTATTTCGTCAATCAATAACACTTTTTAATGCAAATACTTCATCGTTTATTATTTTTATTGTTTTTAATAATATAATTATTAATTATAGTTCCTTTAGTGAGGCCTAGAATAATAGTAGTAGAGCTCAGGTAAACTAGCTTCTACGAACATAAAGGCCGATTAGTTAATTCGCGGTAATCATCCACTTGAATCGCTAATGTCGTTTCGTGACAAACGCGTTTAACGTTTCTAGCCTACTTCTGTATGTTAATAAATGGATAAATAATATGTAAATATTCATGTAAATAATAAACTGAACGCTCAAATTATCTTAATTGTTGCTAGCCGTATTGCGAAATCAAATGAAATAATACAGTATAGAAAATTACCAGATTTTGTGTTTCTTTTGAGTTTTCATTATTTCATGTACAGTCCAATGTATGAATTTTGAACCTTTTTCTTGTAATTAAGTCGAGAAGTGATTGATGATATGAAGAGAATATAATTTGGTTAATCGTTTAATTTGTAAAGTTTGGGTAAATAAAAACAAAATATAAATGAACAATTATTATTGTCGTGCTATTCAAAATATACATATTATTGATAATATAAGTTATATCATAAAACTGAATCAGTTACGTCTGTGGTTATGTGATCCATTCATTATTAAATCGTAAAATTTTTAATTACGTAATTATAGAGGCGCTCTAATCTCTCAGAAGCAACTACTGAATTACATATTATAGATAGAGCACGCTCTACGCCTTTCAGGCAGTTGTTAGTACAAAGATCAGAAATTATAATTGTAGATACTGCTTATAATAAAATTTTATCAGTATGTTATTATTTATTAGGTTTTCTCTATGTACTATAGGCACTTGACATGAGTATACAGGGTGCAATTAAATCTTCCTGCCAAATTTTGATATATTGATTTGTTAAAAATAAATATACACGTATTTTTTCTTTTATGATCACTCAGTACTAAAATGTTAAGAAATAGCTCCCGAAAGTTATCCTAAAAAAATGGACACTACTCGTCGCCAGCGCGTTCACGTACCCCCGCGGGTAATAAGTAGGTAATAACTTTGTTATAAGTTATTACCTACTTATTAAATATAGAATATAGATAATAGAGGGTTATCAATCAGCACAGTACGTACACCGGCGTTTACATAAACCAATTATTATAATTATCTTACCGGCCACCGCATTATCTTTCATTTCCTCTAACATAACATTAACTTGCGCGTAATATACTCCCCATTAAGAAAGTAGAAGTAGAGTTTGGATTTCGGGCCTGTTTAGTGTTTCACCACTTCTCGATAAGTGCTGGATAGGCTATCCACCACTTAACTTGACAGAATATAGAGTATGGAGACTGAATCTGTGAAGAAATAGTTGTGGATATCCTATCTG
The DNA here is from genome assembly GCA_905404155.3 of Plebejus argus. NCBI lineage: Eukaryota > Metazoa > Arthropoda > Insecta > Lepidoptera > Lycaenidae > Plebejus > Plebejus argus. The sequence goes on along the minus strand of FR989941.1, from coordinate 7,967,017 downwards.
GTACTTTATCAGGAAGTGGTAAAACAGGCCCTTATTCTATTTACTACTTTTAATCAAGAGTAAGTAAAGGATTGTTACTTCCTAATCTTGCTCTGAGATCTTAGATATCTTTATCACAGTTAAAAATATTATAGGTATCAACAGAACATAGAAAAAAAAAACGTTTTTCAAACAACAACAACAACACTTTTGCAAGCTTAGTAAATGATAGAGTCAATAATAGAGGCAAATATTAATGGATTCATTGCGAACTAAATTTTATTTATATTATTTTTTCTAAAATTCATTAATTATAGCGCGGAAAACGTACAGTTTTTCTATAAAAAATAATGAGCCAAGTGCGAGTTGGACTCGCGCACGAAGGGTTCCATTATAGAGCAAAATTAGACCAAAAATTGTGTTTTTGTATGGGAGCCCCCCTTAATTTTTAACCCCCGACCAAAAAGAGGGGTGTTATAAGTTTGACGTGTCTGTCTGTCTGTCTGTCTGTCTGTCTGTCTGTCTGTCTGTCTGTCTGTCTGTGGCATCGTAGCATCCAAACGGGTGGACCGATTTTGATCTAGTTTTTTTTGTTTGAAAGCTGACATGACGGTGAGTGTTCTTAGCTATAGTTCATCATCATCAGCCTGCTCATTGCTGAAATATCACGGAATATCTGGTTCGTGATAGGACGATTAGCAACTTGCAGTCGTTTGATGGGTTTTATATTTTGCATCCTGGTTTGAGACACTTATGAATATATACACATTATTGGAAAGTTGATCTGGTGGTGCAGCATCACCTGGTAATCAATAGGATACCCAACTCCTCACCAACTTAGAGCAGAGGTTTCGTGTTTGGGCTCATTTTAATTGCGACAGCCAGTAAGACGTAGATAAACAGTAAATATTTGCATGCTGCTGCTGCAGCATCACCTGGATTCTATAGCAGCCAAGCTCCGTATGAACCTAAAGTGGAGGTTTCATGTTTGGGCTCATATTGATGGCCTCATCCAAGAGGACATATTTTATAGACGGTATTCATTGGGATATGATCCAGTTGATAGGAATTATTCTGCACAAGTTTAAAAAGCATAAAATAAAATTAAATTAAGAAATTTAAAAAAACCCCCGCCAAAAAACTTTAAAAAGTAATGAAATAACATTTCCTGACTTTAAGTTTAAATCATTCCTAAGAGTAAAGTAATATTTTAGTCCATAATTGTTGTCAAGGTGTGTCGGGGGACCGCTAAGTAAACTACCACAACAGCGACTTTTGCATTTTGTATCGCCATAATAGTCGCTGATTCTCTCGATTCGGGTCGCTGTGAACAGACCCTTAATTTATATTGTTATGTGAAATCAAACATCTACATTAGCGGTCCCCCGACACACCTTGACAACAATTATGGACTAAAATATTACTTTACTCTTAGGAATGATTTAAACTTAAAGTCAGGAAATGTTATTTCATTACTTTTTAAAGTTTTTTGGCGGGGGTTTTTTTAAATTTCTTAATTTAATTTTATTTATTTTATTTTTAGTATTAATTTGTTATTATAGCGGCAACAGATATACACAATCTGTGAAAATTTCAATTCTCTAGCTATTACCGTTCTTGATTTACAGCCTGGAGACAGACAGACGGACAGACGGACAGACATCGAAGTCTTAGTAATAGGGTCCCGTTTTTACCCTTTGGGTACGGAACCCTAAAAACGATTCTGTTTACGAGACTTGGAAGTTGGAAGTATAACATCTGTTTAGTAATTTAAACGCGAAGAGCTAACAGACATAATATATACACTATTGCATTTATAATATAAGTATACATAATACATTGGCCAGGTTTCAGAAAACAGTTATATTTAAACATGCAAATAAATTTGTAGATATAATTGACCGATTGCGACACGAAAGCTAAATTCAAGATGCATCGAGGTTCTTGACCTGTGGATTATTTTTACACGCGCACTCAGTGCAAAAGCTAACAGTTGTCTGCGGTGAATGTGTATTTAATGCGAGAGCCGTCGGCCACACTAAAATTTAATGATTACTTAAATTTAATTTATTAAGATTACTTAGCTAGATTATATTATCAAGCGAGAACAAACATTAAATTTTCTGTAATGCTATATTTTAGTAAAGTTAAGTAATATAATAAAGTTAAGGCGTCTCGCTTGTAAGAAAGGTAGAGGGAATTTGGCTTGCCGTTTCAGGCTTTAGGCAGCATTTGATCAGATTTTCTATCAAAAATCGAGAAATAACTCTATAATCTGCATTATTACATATTTAGTCGGTACTAGCTGTCCCGGCGTACTTCGTGTCACTTTAAAACCTTCCCTGGACTTCTACGAATATTTTAAGACTAAAATCAGCCCAATCAGTTGAGCCGTTTTCGGTTTTAGCGCGACTAACACATTTGAAAATCCATTTTTATATATAAGATTACTGGGATTACCTACATAATAATTTTGAATCGCTCGACAATAACATTTTTTAGAATAATGCAATTCACCTAGTTAGTTTTCCGTGGGAAAACTCTGGAAAGCGAGGTACGGCTGTTCGCATTCCCTACTAGGTTTCTCAATGTTTAAAGTGATTTGTAAGAATGCAGTGCTATAAACAGCTATCAGCGAGTGAACGTCCTCTGTGAGAACACTATTGGCCAATCACGTGATCACTTATTAATATAATAATTATCAGTTACGTGTAGGTTATGACTGTAAGTCACGATAAAAATTATATCAGTTGTAAAAATAATTTGCTGTATCTGCAAGTAAAAAAGCTAATCATCTTCCTTAATACAAATTAAATGATGTTGAAAACGTATTTCTAATTACTGTAAATTGTAATTTTATTAATTCACAATATTATCGTTTATTTGTAATATAAAAATCCTAGCTTAGTTAAGCCGTTATCTCGCCACAAAGTGAATTTCAGTTTCTTTCTGGTGAGAGTGCCGACTCAAGTTTTATCCATCTTCGAGGTGGAGGAGTTCTGGCCCGCCGGTGTAGTTTACCGGAGGTTTCGGGGGAGGCTCCCGAACGAAGCGGGCATCACGTCGCCGAAAGAAACTTTACCGTGATAAAGTGTAGTGTGATGGTGTGTGTGAATGTGTAAATAATATATTATATTAGGATAAAATTGTTCGGCGTGCATCCGTTGTCTGATTGCCATAACACAAGGTTTTACTTAGCATGGGATTAGACGAAGTGAGGTACGCTACCTCTCTTTTATACTATTGTTAGTTGTTGTTGTTATATTATTGTATGTTAAATAAAGAATTTGAATTTGAATCTACCTTTTTCTGCAAATTGCGAAAAACATTTTTCTCACCTCCGGGCGGAAAACGTCAACTTTATTCCCGCTGCGCTTACCAATGTTGCCGTTTTCCGCCTCCGTCGATGAGAAAAATAGTATACGCACCATGGGCAGTAAATAAGAAAGCCTCAGATCACATGTTTGTCGACCTCGGCTTCGCCTCGGCCAACAATTACATGTGATCTGAGACATTTCTTATTTTCCTGCCCTAGGTGCGTAATGTCCTAACAGACCGGTGGTATCTAGGTATCATAGACATTACAGAAAGAGTTATCTTTTTACCTATTCAGAAATTAAACCATTTATGTTATAAAATGTATCTTGTATTTCTACTGCGTGAATGGAAACATTTGCAGAGAGTAACAACAAACAAGTTAATATAGGACTTGCGAATAGGGGTCAATAGTTTATCAGTTTTACGAGCGTATATTATAATTGCTAACTGTAAGTCGTTACGTTTTATCGGAGTACTATTATATATTCTGTGGTTTTATACATCACGTTGCTATATCGCATTGTTTGGCCTTTCCACCTTTTTTATGACGCGACCCCCCTGGTATGAAACATATTAATATATTTGAACTTTGCTTTGATATCATGCATGTATATAATATTGTATATTGTATACAATATGTACCAGGGGGTTGCGACCCACAGATTAAAAAACCTCTTTTATCGTTTCAAAGTTATATTACGTTTCAATATAATATTTCGGCCTAACACAAAAGCGCCAACATTTCTTAGGCATATTCTTATCCAGCATAGCTAGAAGAAAGAGCTTCATTTTATGTGTCTATTATAATATGTATGTCTATTGTATGTTTGTTTCATTATAGCGCCTTTTATTACCTGTTAACATAAGCGACATAATTTACGCAATGAAATTTTTTTTATATTATTTTGCAAATAAATACTTTAAAAAATCTGCCAAGTGCGAGTTGGACTCGCGCACGAAGGGTTCCGCATAGAGCGAAAGTAGACAATAATTGTGTATTTGTATGGGAACCCCCTTAAATATATATTTTATTTTAATTTTATTATTAATTATTAAAGTTAATATACAATTTAGAATTTTGTGAAAATTTCAAGCGCCTAGCTGTTACCATTATTGATTACGAGCAAAAAATAGCAAAAAAATCACGTTTGTTGTATGGGAGCCCTCAGCCCCCCTAAAATATTTTATTTATTTTGTTTTTAGTATAATATGTTGTTATAGCGGCAATAGATATACACAATCTGTGAAAATTTCAAAAGTCTAGCTATAGCGGTTCTTGAGTTACAGCCTTTTTTTTTTCGCAGTGAAATTCTGAGACGAATTCGACGCAGGGGATGGGGACTCCCGCTGCGGATATGTGGGGCTCGCCGCGACGGGTGGAGCCCTATACCCACTAAAACACTGCGATGTTCCCTCGACACGCTGGACCGAGTGCGACCGGTAACTGCAACATGGCTTCCGGGACTCGGTCGGCGACACCTGCTGTACGGCGCAGGCCCTTACACTGAGGGGGCTTATGGCCCCTCAGGCCCAACAAAGGGGGCTTGCACAGGCCGTTCCTCTTCGTATGTCGCGATGCGCGGGAACATGTTGCGCATCGCGTCCCTCTCGGGGACTTGGTGCAATGGGCAGCGGCATCCCCACACCGCTGCCCCGAGCTCCCTCTTGAGTTACAGCCTGGAGACATACAGACAGACGGACAGACATCGAAGTCTTAGATTACTAAGTACTACTTCTTAGGGTCCCGTTTTCACCCTTTGGGTACGGAACCCTAAAAAATAAGTCGTTATTAGGAATGAGTAGGTATACGGTAGAGTACGCAGTACAGACTAATAATTACCCTTTAGCTGCATCAATTAGCAAATTGTCTGCATGATGATACACAATTATAGTAGGTACACAGTTGATGATCTTAAATCTACGCATAATGTGACTGTTCTTATCACTTACAGACAATACTTAGGTACTACATGATATGAGGTGTAATATGACTTGAGACAAAGAGGAAACAGTAGCGTTTAGCCAAGTTATTAGCGCTAATTACAATTATTTACAATGATAAAGTACTAATTCAAATGCAAAAAAAATTTGACAGCAAGCATTTAAGTTTACGGTTTACGGAATCGTTGCATTTGGCGACCGAAACGACTGCAGATGTGGATAAACTAAGTCTTATAAGTGAGATATTTGCGCGATATTTAACAGTGCTGTTAGGTGATTTTTGAGGAGAAACGCCAAGTTAATTGATAACACTAATTAGTTTAAATGAGTGCTTTAAAAAAAGAAATATCATTAGGTGCTATATTATAATTCATAAGAGAATAATTACTATTTATTATCCACTCCCATGTCATTGATAAAATCTTACAAGTTATAACAATTAACTGACTATAGAACACAATATAATAATATACTAGAAACGTGTTTGTATATAATCCTCGGCCGATCAAGGACTTATATTAATAGTGACGGTAACCACATAACATATAATTATGAGACAATATAGCTAAGCAAATATCTAAGAATAAAACTTTAGTAAATACGGTATTATCTTTAAAAGTATTTGCGCAAATACCATGCTCTACAATCACTGCTGTATGAGAATTTAAATTACTGGTCACTATCTAGAAAGAAAGGTAGGCAGGGTCTAAAGGTAGAAACCTAGGTATGAGTCGTCGACTGACAAGTGATAAGTGATAACAGATTTTTACAAAGTTAGCTAGTTGTTTAGTCGATATCTGATTATTAGAATTTATTATGTAAAGTACGTCAAACGACTGCTTATCTCTACATCCCAAAAATGTGTCGACCAAGTAACATAATCTATTTAGATTAAATTATTTTAATTGATTACGAGTTTGTGCCACATTGTAAAGTAGTCTTATCTATTTATCATAATATAATTAACCCTTAATAAGGCAAGGGGATAATATTTCCCACCTGGTAATAGATTCAAAAACATTGTTTTTTACCTAACTTATGTCACACTGAATGCCACCTTATAGTAAAATCTACTCTATGGTAAATTGTTTTTTTTTACTGGCAATACGCGCGGCTGTAAACGTCACCTTGAGTTGATATGTCAATGTCAAAGTGGAGTGACGAGTTGAAGTGAGGTAAAAAGTGCGAAATAACGGTCGTTACAGCGAAAAATCTAAAATATTGTTCCACAGAAAATACTGTAAGTAAAATATGGTGTCTATATTATATAAAGTGACTATCCTAGCGCTATTGTATATGGTTTTGATTACCATTGCAGTGATATTTCTCCTCAAAATATTCAAATTACAAAGTGGGAAAATAATTCCCTTTGCCTGATTGTGCAGTACTCTATTTTTACTTATTATGTTGTAAGAAAGTAAGTGTGTCTGTCACACTTTCACTTTATTTTGTATGTAGATAGTTTGAGCCTGAAGAATTATATTATTGCTAGGCTAAATTCCGTGCGCTAGTTAGGCCCGTATAAATTAGTCAGTACTCAAGATGCATCTTTTCTATAGAATAACTTTCTATAGAAAAAAGTTATTCTTGTGGTACCTCACTTTGCCTATATTTTATTAATTAAAACTTCTTTTGCTTACATATCGTTTTTTTATTTATCTTTCAATAATATAAATGCACTATAATGTATACAGCATGACTGGTGAGTCAATACCGATATTTAAGGAGAGTATTCAGTACTCGATTCTCATTATAAATATGTAATAAAATTAGGTTCTTAATTTTTTTTTGAATTTCCCAAAAATTAATGAATCGTGGATACTAAGTAAATTACGCGGCTAGGCAAGTAGGCATACTATGCGGCCGGTGCAGAGGCGTGCGCTACCAAAGAAACACCACACAACTACCCCTCCCGCTCGCGGTGTCCATGCGTTGGGTAAATAATTATTTAACTTTAAGCTACATTTACTCAGTGATCAATTGATATTATTTTTTTAAATTATTTTTTTCCAACTAATATAATAGCCAAATATCACGTCCTCAAGTATTGAACATGTCTCACCAGTCACGCAGTATATATATATGTACTTTGAAAAAAATATTTTGACTCATAAAAATTAATATCACAACCGAAGTCGGGTGGTCAGTACTATAATTGAATCAATAAAAATGACTGCAAAACGAGGTAACCTAAACGGGCAAAGGGAATTATTTTCCCACTTTTTGAAACCCTGCCAAGCGTAATCAGGCAAAGGGAATTATTTTCCCACCGAAAAAAGGGGGGTTTGGCACCCTCTCACCCCCTTTTAAAAATATTTTTTTGAATCTCCAGTATTAAAATGCCCTAAACACACATTTAGTTCTCAGCCAACTTGTACATAGGCTTGTGCCTTATTAAGGGTTAAATATTACTAAATGCTACTTGCTCGCAACTTGGTTCGCGCAAAAAATGATTTAAGGTTTAAAAAATTTATTCTCAGAAGACATACAGTCACTTATATGAGAACCTAAAACTAAAGTTACATTTTTACAGTGGTCATATTACAGTGATATAAATAAACAGTAGTATGAATTGTTTTGGTTTGTGTTTCACCAACAATTTTAATATATTTTATATTTGCTTAAGTAAGTTTAACAGTTTTTATTTTATAAATGAACTAGCGGGCACGAGTCATGGCCTCGTCCCGATCCATTACGTTACTTACAAAAAGAATTATCAAAATCTGTTTAGGTGTTTCAAAGATTTGCTTAAACAATAATAAAATAAAAAGTTCTTTTGAATTAAAAAAAAATAGGTTTCGGCACGATTGCCGGAACCTAAATTTTTCTGTGTGTAGAACAAATTATGGAACTTAAGTACCATACTTTGGTTCTTTAGCAGGACTTCAAGTTGCGCAGCTTCAGCGTGAAAAACTGAAGAGGTAACTAATAGAAAGTATTACAAATACTAATAGAAAATATAACAAAAATTGGAAAAAATATAAGTAAGTATATAAATATTATTTACAAAAATACATATTAGGGTACATAAAATGGTACAATGTGAATGAGTGCTCATGAAATTTTGAAAACATAAATTTAAAGCCAGGCGGTCAGACAGACTCGCTGTTCCATTGATAATAAAATATATTATAATAATGTTAACAATTGTTACATGGTAAATTTTCATTATCTGTTTTATCCTTTTTTATCATGGGGAAATGCTTTACGCATCCCCGGCAAATTGGGGATATCGGCCGGGGTATGTGCCATGTGGGACTCCTGCCCACTACACACCACTACTAGACACTAGTCTACCCACTAAAACCCCATGGTGCTCCACTCATCGCTTAAGGCAGAGTAGCGGGTAAGATAGAACCTATTACCTACCGCAACTCTACCAGCGATCATCTACATTGTGCAGACCCGACACGACCCCGAACATCTGTTTTATCCCTAGTGGGTAGTATAGTGTATAGTATTATAATGAAATAAAACAGATAATGAAATGCGATTGACCAAATCAGTACCATGTAATGCCTTCTGTAGCTCTATTTATAAACGGCTAACTGCGTCAGTCGGCCAGCCCTACAAGTAAACACAATAAACTAGCATTTTTACCCCACGGCCACGGTCCACACTAAATCTACGATTGTTTGATATTGGGGCATGTGTTAGGTTTTATATGACTTGACAATGCCTTATTATTTGCTCATAATTTGGAAGTTGGAACAAAAAACGTCGTAGACTTGCAATAATAGGGTTGAGAATTTTTCAGTGAGTAATTTTACTGTCAATTATTCTGAGTCCATGGAGTTAAGCATTTTGCATTTTGTTATAATATTATCACTTATTTTATATTATTATTTGTTACATTTTGTCCTGAATAACAGGAAAAATATTCACATGCCATATTGGCATATTATACTTGTAAATAGTTATTTTATTTACAACTGCAGATACAATTACATACGTAATTATTACTTTATTATCTACTCGTTTTACGTGCATACTACTAAAACCTTGAAAATATGGTCTCTCTCGCAAGAAAGCAATTGAATAAACAGATAAAATAAACTTCGAAAACAGCAAAAACTACTGTACAAAGTCACTACGTCTTTCCGAAGTCGTGAAAGTGAAAGTGAAATAAAATGAACGAGTCCAAAAGAAGTACTCGAGCGTAACCTTCGTTTTTTTTTTTAAATTGCTTCTTTACTTTATTATAAATGCGTAACATTAAATGTTATTTCACTTTTCAAGTTAAATTTCTTTGTCAGTTTTCTAATGGAAAAAGTGACTGCAGTAACACAAAGCGATATCGCTTTGTGTAATTACAATCGCAGGAGAGATCACAGGATAGAAAGGAGTATTGTATATAAATTATTGTTTAATCTTTGAGGAAACCTTCTTTCGATAGTTCCTTAAAATCTTTGTATTGTTGTATACTTTAATCGATTAATTTTATCGATGTTTTCCAGGGCATCCCTATAGTCAACCCTTCAGACGGCATTATCGATTTACTAACATATTAAAAATAGCCTCAAGGTAGACAGTAAATGACACTCATACATATTCATTACCACCGACTGGGATTCCTTTGTTTTGTCCATACAAAGTGTTATGAAATCATGAAAAAGTCGAAGCAACTAATAAACCGCGTAATTGTCAACTGAAAAAGGCGGTGAGGAATTTTAATTGATCGCATTTTGTAACTGTTTGACGTGCACGAATATTATGTATTATTGAAGCGATAAAATAGGGGTTTTCAATTACTTAGAAGTTACGGTAATAATGTGCAAAAAAAACTTACGCAAATATGTACATTTAAAAAAAACTAGATGTCTCCCGCAACTCCGTTACGCCAAAATTTGTTTATAGCGCGGAAACCGTGCATTTTTTCGGCATAAAAACTATCTTATGTCCTTTTCCGAGACTCAAAGTATCTCCATGCCAAATTTCAGCAAAATCGGTTCAGTTGTTTGGGCGTGAAGAGGTAACAGATAGACAGACGGGCAGACGGAGACAGATACACTTTCGCATATACAACGTGAAACTTTAGTGGTTGTTTTCCCGCAGCAGAACGATTTACCTATACTAGTACTCTATCGAACCATGCATGTTATTTTTTGAAAATACAAAATATTTTTTATGACGTACTATGGAAACTTTATGCCGATTGGCGCGAGTTACTATGGACCCGACCGATTTTTTTTTGATTTGAACAAAAACTTGGCAATGCCTTATTTAATTATAAAATTTAAAAACTTTACAAATCTATTGTACTACTAAGATAGAATCATTTTACTGCGGGAAAACAACCATTAAAATTTAACACTGTATAATATTAGTATGGAATGGATAACATCGAAACTTATTCCAATTCTACCTAATTTTTAAACATAACCTACGTTCGATGACCTCTTTGGCTTACATTTTTTATCGGATCTTTCTTTTTTCGCAACACATTTTTATAAGAATTCATAAACATCTTCTGGGAATTTTCCAAAGATATTTAATAAATGACTAGAGATTATATTATAGGAAATAATTATAAGAGAAACTGTTCCGCATTTTAGCATAATTTGTTAAAAGATTCGCTTTCCTTGACATTTAGTGCAGACAATAATTAACTACACAATAATAAAGCGACGACAACAAGCCACCAAATGACATTTTCATTGTAAGGATGTTTTGGAGCGTTAAATAAAGAAATATGAATAGGTATATAAAATAGTTGTCAACGGTCAACCAAATCTGTTGCCGCCAGTGACAAGGCTTATAGATCAGTATAAGTTTTCCCGACTTTATGATTCCCCGCGATTAAAAGTATCCAAGACACAGGAGTCTATTATTTTTGGCATAGACAGAGTAGACGGAAGAACGTCTAATTTATCTATGTCAAGCTCAAGAATCTAAATCGGGTGTTTAGTTTCGGAGCCTATTCGATGCAAAGGAACAAACATACGTGTTCTATAATAATTAGTACACAACAATGGCATTCCTACAATAAAATACATAATATATAATTATTTTTTATCTCAATATATTGGCTAAATAGGACAAACGATATAAAAGTAGTTATTTCAAGTATAAACTCAATTGTAAATGATAATTACTGACTTTGTCCGTTCTTAATTATTATTACCTGGTCGTGGAATTAAATTGGATAAGTAGCACGAGATGCAAAATCAGTACCTTGCAGCTAATATTTAAATGAAATTACTAGTTGAACCTGGTAGCTGGTAGGAACGATTAAAAATGGCCAATGTGAGTGTGACCCGAGTACGAAGGGTTCTGCATAATTAAATAGATGGTTATTGGCGAATATTTATTCCGTTTTGGATATAATATGAAGATGACGAAATCCAATTTTTTAATGGAAACAAAAAAAAATTGTGAAAATATCGCCTGGTTTGCAAAGACCACACAGAAGAAATATTTATCCTACATTTTTTCTGTTTTGACATTGAGTTATAAGAATCTGTTTTGAGTATTTTATCGTAAAGTATTAAGTAGCAACAAAAATACGTCGTGGAAAAGTCTACACCAATAACAGTCTCATTAATATCTATTTTCGGGTTAACCCTAAGACAAAAATAGACACCCTAAAATCAGAAATTATGATAATTTGAGCATAAAACGTGCTCATGTTTTTTTAATTTAAAATTCAATGACCTCACACTAGGTAGTTATAGCTATTATATATTCTGCGGTAGTAGGTAAAGATTAGAATAAGGTTAGTCAAACATCGTCAATAAGGTCCTTGAACTCAATGGTACAATATTTTACGATAAAATCAACCATGTGCCATGCATACACTATTACGCCTGGTAGTGCGTGCTATTTAGTTTGTTCCTGTCATTTACTAGATGTTGCTCGCGAATACCTACTACCTAGTGCCATAAAATATCATTAATCGCACGGGAACTGTACATTTTTAAGATAAATACTGACTTATACTTTAATGGAAATTAACGTATCCTCAAGCCAAATTTCATTTCCAAGCCAGATTCACCTGAATATTTACAGACTTTTATTACTATAGAATATAGATACTAGGTTTTGCTCGCGAATCTCTTGCACCAAAAATTATTTGTCAGGCGGGAACCGTACCTTTTTCCAGAATAAATACCTAATTATTTTGGAATTAAATGTATCCTCAGGACAAATTTCATCCAAATTGTTTCAGCTGATTAAGCGTGAAGATTCATCAGAGTTTCATACACATTTATAACCTTAGTATAATAACACGTAAACATAGTAGGTTACGTTTAAAATTAGCTAAACATTATCCTTTAGAATAGCAGTAATTGACACTCGACAACAACTTAATATGTCGCGTAATTTGTTATTGACTCTCGTCTCATATGACCTCATTAACATAACATATTTTTAGTTTTTCAGAACGTAAATACTGCATATCTCAAAAAAGTACATTAGTTTGGCACCACACAGTCTATGATTCCACGTCGCATTGCAGTTAGATGCATTCATTTTAAAACAGTCACAACAAAAGTTAACCTTCTGATATGTTTATAATCTCTTCTGACATAAATTTAAGGACTTTTTTATTGGGATTGGTACATTTTGTCCTAAAATGACTCTTCTATCAGACTATGGTACTAGATGACGACCAATTCACTACCAGCTTTTAACCGCTGTGGTTTCCTATTACAGTATCCCGTCGAAAAAAGGTAAAAAGTAGTTAAATAGTAAAGCAGAAAAATAGGATAATAAGACGTATTAATTACTTATTTAGGTAATCTTAACTACTGCATGCCATCTCTACAGTGTGTAACAAAAATAAGTGATAATACTTTCACAGTGAACTCTCTACAAGGAACACGTACACACCCTAAAGTATTATCACGTCTTATTTTTGTTACACACTGTATAATATAATCCGTTCCATATTTTTTTAATGCATAATGTGTTACAAACATACGAACTAACGCCATGTGATTTTGTTACTAACCCTGTATAAGACCTTGTGTTTAATTTTGTATATTATAGTGTTATCAACATTCATTATTTTCCGTCACATTTTCGTGTACTTTCGTCGAGCGAGCACCGCTACGGGGCGTTTCATACATATTAATCATGAATTACATTACACTACTGTGACACTGTATAGCAAAATATGTCAAAGCGAGAACATGCTGCAATAAACGGGTTAAGTAAAAAAATGTTTTTTTTTAATTTATTTTTTATAAATAGTTTATAGGTATTTCGATCATATTTTTTGTAGCAAAATTATAATTCTATATTGAAATTTAAACAGCAAGTACCAAATTTGTGTACATATTGCTTATCGTGTTATCGGCAAGTTGTTATAATATATTAAGATAACACAAAAATGTGAACGATCAATATTAAAAAATTACAATTAATTATATGTTTCCCGCTCAAAACATTGTTCAGAACAATACATTATTTAGTTGGATTAATAATTATTTATTTTTTTAGTTAAATTTGAAATTATCAAACCAAAATTCACATATCATTTCTATTAAAAAACTTAAGGCAGTACCGTGTACTTTATTAAATATTTCATTTTATAGTGATTTTATGTAAAACTTTTTCATTTTTCATAACCTTGAGACAAAAGTTTTTAACGACGCTCCAGCGCTTAAAGCTCATAAAATTCAGGCTAGATTTGCAGTCGACCTTACGTGACCGGTTTGCGAAGTTACTTTCGATGTTCACAATGATCGATTCAAAATAATTATTACCCAATACTCGCAATTAAAAATGAAAGCTCCGTGCCAATTAGAGCTTACGACACGTGTTATACCCGTGACCGCATAGCACGCGGCCCGAATACCACGCCTGGTTTAGATTTATAGGAAAACGGTAGTTATGTGCCAATATAAAAATTGTAAAAAAAAATGCACGTATCAATTTTCTTTTACAACATTTTTTATACTTAATTTTTTATTGAAATAGCAGCGGTAATGGTAGTGTTAAGACGTACCCAGCTTCCCCATCATCTCCTCGAGTGCGTGGTCTTTATCCATGGTGTTTAGTTGTTTTCTGTGTCACTTATAACATGGATAATGGATATAATATAATATTTGAGGAGCGCGCAGTCACATGCGCCAGGCGTGCGCGCCGGCGACTGGCCGAATGAGTTTGCCGCCGACTACCGACTACCGACTTGCCGACACCGCGTCGTGCTCGTGGCTAATCACCTCACTGTACCTTATCATGAAGCCCACCTTTCAATTTCCTTAGCGCCAACATCAAATTATGCAGCCGCGCTTACAGCCTAAAGTGCCTGATAGACGTACGCATTTAAAGTACGCGAGTTTTAAGTTCGCGAACTTACTCGACTCGCGTCGGTGACAGACGCACGAACTTTAAGTACGCGGGTTTTAAGTCCGCGAACTTACTCGGCTCGCGTCGAAAAAAGGGCGGCTAGCGGCTGGCACTAGTGTTGCCAATTTAGCATAATATTTTATAGATTTGGCATATTTTTAGGTAGTTTACCATATTATTTATTTGTTGCTTAGCATAATATAGCATACTTTTAGCATATTATAATTATTTAATGCATAATAATAATAATTATAATGGACATAGCTTCAGGGCTTCATAACGTTATCGAATAGCAGAAAAAATATCGGAAAATATCGTTACGTACCGTTATTTTCATAATGGTAGCCAGATAAAGGTAATTTTTTTAACGTTATCTAGAAACATAACGAAAAAATATCGTTATAATATAAAATTTACCGTTATTAATATCGTGATTTCCTAATATCGTTATTTTTTCATAACGTTATCTTAGCCCTTGAAGCAGTAACGTTATGAAAAAATAACGATATTTAAAGCCCTGCATAGCTTATAGGTACCAATCATAAAGTTAATATACCCAGCGGGATAGAGAAACAAAGGCCTGAGCAAGAGAGATGAAACATAAAATAAATTGAGATTTTGTTGATTGTTAAAGATTTAAAATTAAAAAACGTTTTATTTGTAAAATGTTAGCATAATTTTTAGCATTAATTACAGTAAATTTTAACAGTAAGTAGTTTAGCAAATTTTGTATTAGTCGTAATGGCAACACTGCCTGATGGCTCGCGGCTCGCACACAGGAGGCTCGCGGCTCGCAGGGCTGCCAGACGTATGAGATACAATTAGTAAAATTCCAAGACCGCGAACTTGCGCGGCAATCTTTAAGTACGCGAACTTTAGGTGACACACAGGCGAGCCGCGAGCCGCGAGCCGTAAATCCGCGTACTTACTCGCGTGTCTGTCACCTCTTTAACATCATTTTTTTTCTTATTTATTAGGCTTGTGTCGAAACCGATAATGCCAGCCTCATAAATTACATCAAAAATATAAACTTCATTACTAACAATTTGCAAACAGATACTAATTAGCTCTACACTTAATAAAATTTAGGTAAATACAAATTCACTAGCCCCCAGCAAACAGGATCTTTCGGCTGAGTTCGCTCAGCCTAACATCATAATATAGCCTCTCTAAAGTATTAAATGACTATTTAACTACTTAGTTTAATGAAGCAAATTTTCTGTCAAACTCATCATAATATTATTAGTACTACACACATACCAACCATGATCTCTGATGCAATGCCTGGTTACTGTAATGAGGTTTTTTATAGGAACTGCTTTGTTGATTGCTTTTTGACATTAGCCAATAAAAAGAGATAATTCATTCAGAATTGAGATTCAAAGAGTACTAACATAAGTACTAACCACAGATTTTAGAAGTACAAACCTACGTACAAAGTAAAAACTCCGTACATTTTCCACTAAACATTTTACAACATTCCATAAAATGTATGGAGCGCACTTCGCAACCCATATTTTTGCAAACGGGCTTTGGCCCACCACACATTCCCACCACTGTATCTCCTGTGTCGCCAGGATCGACAGCGGTATCCAACCACGAAAACCTTTTGATATGATCTCAGGGAGCCCGAGGAACATGCTAAAGCTATCTTAGGGGTTGGGATCCGCAAAATTTTTATCAGAAGAAGTAGGAAGTATTCCAATTTTCTTTTCCTCTACGAATTGCATTACAAATTAATTCAGTATTCTGGTAATTAATTAGGCCGATGGTGGCGGAAAGTTTTAAGACTTTTTTAAATTACTTACTACAAGTCTACAACAGGCAGATTCTTTATGATGAATCTTCGAAAGTATGATAAAAAATTGTTTCGTCATTTGATGCTGACGCGGACGTGTGGTGCATTTAAATTTCAAGGTCACGTAGTAAGTTGTACGTGATATTTAGTGATAATACGTTGTCAGATTCAAGTTATCTTCAAATTGTATAACATCTAGTCATTATAATATTTGTAATTTAATTTAGATAACATGTTATTTGTTATAGATACTTAATAGATTATATAATATTTGCATATGCTAATATATTCTGATAACATTGAGGTGGCATTTACGACTGTTTTGACTGTTCTTGATAGAGAATAGGCGAGCCATGAAAAATTTACAACACCTCCCGGCACAAGCGTAAATGTGAAAGAGATTCAGCAAAATTTTGTCAAGACTCTAAGGCTGGATCTAGACGACAAGCACCAGAAATATGATGGCAATTGTCGGCGGAAAAATTCACAGTACTGAAACAAAATCCATACGCTAAAACAATTTAGGTATAGTCACAATAGCAAAGCAGAATACTAACATGGCATTTTATATTATAAAGTTTCGTACCTCGATTCGCCGGACTCTAGACATCGCAATTCGCATGTGTCCGATGTTCGAATTTTCAGCTCTATTGTAAAAATTAGCGCAGTGTTGTGAGTTATCGGTACTTAAATCCGAAAATCCGGCACGTTCAAGCTACTAAAGGTTAACGTGACTGAAAACTTATTTTTGTTACCATGTGCAAAAACACCTAAAACCTATAATTTTCTATTGATGTTATGTATTTATTTATTTGTATACTATATTATAGTATATAGGTACTTATTATATCTTCCATTGATGAAAATAAAATATAAGTAAACTTTATAGAATAAAAGGATATATTATTAATTTCTTCGGAAATATATTGATGAAAAAATAATTTAAACGTATATTATTATGTGAATAATAGGGACTAGATAATTTGTGTAAGTAATAATTATCCCAAGTTATACCTATATCATAATATTTGAAATCATATGTCACACTATCATACCCGTGACCTACGCTATTGATAATAACTTTTATGTCCTTCCGCTTATGTCTATGCTTATATTGTATTGTACCGTATCAGTTGGTATTAGATGTTTATTTACCGAATTAATATTTTGTCAAGATTGGCATATGACTTGATACAATTAAGTATAAATAAGTATATTTCTGTTTGCCGAATTAATATCTTTAAAACAATATACCACAAATACAATAAATTTAACTGTTTGCGGAAATGATAAGATTTTGATTTCTGTAGACATAAGAATTACAACTAAAAGTCGGGATAAAATATTAATATGTATATGTCGCAGTCATCTGGTTCAATCTGTGATTCGATTGAATGACTAGCGTATTCATTGAATGACACCGTTCTATTGAATGACTGAAGGACAACTAGTCAAGACGCTGACTGTAACGTTTAACGTCTTGACTAAACGTCATCATAGTGAAGTCGTTAAATGGAATGCTATGATTTTTTTTAAGTATTTGTTGGTGGCGTAATAATAGGTTAATCTAAAAACTGACTTCAATTATGAGGCGACGGCTACTTCTGGGTGGTTTACAAAAAAATAACCACGATGGCTAAGGCGAGAGCTTCGCTGCGCTACGCTCCCGCCTTGCCATCTAACCTAACCAAATCCGATCGTATTGGACAGACGGAGTAATAAATACATTGCTATTAATTACCTAAGAATTATATACTGTTCCTACAATTTCCTATTCCGTTAAAAATAAATACATTCAATTACCTGACTGATGGTGCTATCCGCTCTCTTCAAAGGGCTATGTTAAAAATCGCTAACTAGTTGAACGTTGAGTGACGATTGTTCAATCAACGTTCGGCCGAGTCATTCAATTGAATGGAGTCATTCAATGAATGCGCTAGTCATTCAATCGAACCGCAGATTGAACTAGATGACTGCGACATATATATTATACATGTAGGTACTAGTTATCACCTGCGGCTTGGATAAATCCTTATAGTAACAGTATTCTTTGGTAGGAACAGCTGTTCTACTTAGTTGTTCAGTTCGGAATTGTATAGAAATGTAAAGCGGTATAATATTAATTACTTTTGAGTAGTTGGATCGGTGGGAAGAATTGCTTGTACTGAGCCGATCGGAACAACTAGTTGATCCGTTTAGTTGGTCCGACTTCCGAGTGGAAAAACAGTATCCCACGGGTAATCCATAGCCTCTACTCCCATGCCTAATAAAAATCAAAGTATTTTTCCGGAAGGAAGTAATAAAACACAAAAAAACTTTTCTCTTTTTATTATATTAAATGGGACAATGTGCCTAATTAATAAGTTATTCAATTTCTTAACTTCCCTAAAAATGATGAAAGTTGCGATTCGTAGCACAAACGTAGCACCTCGTAGCACTAAAAACTTTATACTCGTAGAGGGTAAAGAATCATGGCCAAATTTGTATAGGAGCTGGACTCGACTTTTATTTTTGATGTCCCAAAATAAATTGTAGTTAGATTTGGTTGTTCTTATGCTCTAAACATAATTCCGTTTGAGAATTATGTCTAAATAGCCACGATTTTTTATAATTATTATTAACGTTAACAATAATTATTTTGAGGTTAGACTTAAGATCTGCCTTTTTTCCGACGGTGTAGCCTACAAGTGTATATTCGGCGATCTCGTTTCTAATTATTTCAATTTTTCCTAGCGTTATTACCCAAAAAATAGAACAAATGCGAATGATCGCCGGCTGTCAGAACATATGAAAGACAACAACGAAACTGATCTTTTTTTTGTGGCTATTTATAGACACATTTCTAATGTTTTTCGATGCCTTAAAATATTAGAGAATTTTTGCTACCAATGGCATATCCGGACGCCACCGCCCACTTGGTACGATTTGGCCATTGTTCTTTATATAACATTGGACATCAATGTTTTGGTTTGATTATGGAGTTATTTAACTATTAAGATGGAGTGAACTTAAAAATATAAGTACCTAAATCAAGATGGTCGAGCCATGCAAATATTTGACGACAAATTTATTTGGATATGTCTAGGTAAGTTTTCCTTTATTTTCTTTTTTAATCAAAGTTTAAACTAGCATTATAGCTGCAATTATGTTTTCAGGATTGGCACGATTCATGAAGACATTACGTCAGATGTAATTGGAGTGATAGGACCCTGGCAGTGGATTGTTACCATCATGTGTACCATCTGCATGGTCATCCCAGCCATGAACCAGTACGCAGACGCCTACCTCCTGCAACCGACAGCAGAATGTATAGAACCACAGAGTAACGCCTCGCTATGTGAGTTTGGGAACAAAACTACTAGAGAGAAGTGTAAGAGGTGGCAAATTAATTTCCTAGAACTCGTTTGGATTAGGAAGTCGGTTGGTGATTTTATTTCTTTGTTAGGTTAGGTTAGTGATATAGGAGTAGGACTTTTTTTCTAGTAGTATAGTTTAAACTTTAAAGTTTTCCCATAAAGTTTTCCTTTTACATAATCTGGACAAATGAGTTCTTATTTTAATAATGTCAGGCTATTGAATCTGTCTCTAAAATAAATAACTTTTTCTCATCTCCGGGCGGAAAGCGTCAACTTTCTTCCCGCTGCGCTTACCGATGTTGCCGTTTTCCGCCTCCGTCGATGAGAAAAATAGTATACGCACCATGGGCAGTAAATAAGAAAGCCTCAGATCACATGTTAGTTGACCTTGGCTTCGCCTCGGCCAACAATTACATGTGATCTGAGACATTTCTTATTTTCCTGTCCTTGGTGCGTAATGTACTATTACGAGCACCTGTGACAAAAATGCGATTTTATGGAAAAGAAAAATCTAACACCGTCAAAACTTATTCTTTCTCTACCTTCGCTATATAAAGAAGCTACAATTAAACATTTCATCTTAAAAGCTTCTTCTATTTATAAACAAAAACTATATGGGCGGTAGCTTTGGACTTTAGACTAAGTGTCTAAGCACACTAGGTCGAATTACGCCGGCGTAAATTCCGCCGCGTTTACGCCGCGTTTCAAACGCATTCAAAATACGGACGGAACGCGAGGGATGCCGGATGACACACTATTCCGTCGCGTTCCGTCCGTATTTTGTATGCGTTTGACATTTGCGGCGGAATTTACGCCGGCGTAATTCGGCCTACTGTGTTTAGACACATAACGCCAAAATTTGGCGTTATGTGTCTAAATAATAAATAAGGGTATTATAATTACTAGGGTAATGCCTTGTATAAGCGTTGTGTTATTTTGTATGGAAGTTACAACAGCGTTATACACACGTTATACAGGCCTTATGTCAAAAAAATGATTATTAGGGCCTCTTTCACCATCTCCAAGTAAAGTGTTGAGTAGTTACTTGTCAAGTAACGTTAATTGGCAAGTAAAACTTACAAGTATCTTTTGTCAATTTCACAAGCAAAAATAAAGCTCTGAGTAACTACTTGCCCGTTAAGTGAATGACATAACAAATCGTACATTACATTCGTTCAAAATGGCGTCAAATCGTCAAATCAATCGCCCGACATTGTCATTGGCGGTGAAGAAGAAGAAAAAAATATACCTTTCTTTTGTGTTGTTACTTGTTAGTTGTTTGAGTATTTTGTTGTGATTGCCTTTGTTGTATTTGGTTTATTAGAAAAAATGGAGAAAGTGAACATCGTATTCAATATATTATTTTACTTGTAACATGTAAAAAGGATTAATGGTAGCCAGTAGGTACTAGAATATAGGTACTGTGTCATTACTCATTAGTCATTACCTATTTGATTGAGTAAACTCATTATTGATTATTTAATGATAAAAATATAATGACCTTTGCGTTTTAGGCATTAATACCTCGATCGTGGGAATCGCAGACACAATAGATTTTCAATTGTACGCGACAGCCGGGTGCCGCTTGGGGATTGAAGAGTTATTTTATGTTTTCTTAAGTTATGCACTTGGTTCGCTGTACACTTCTATAGACGAAATCTAGCCAAAAAATCTCTTTCATTTAGGTCTCGATGTCCGTTGCAACGTATTATCTATAGTCCAATTCATCTAATTGGTGATCAATTAAGTCAAATAAATCGATTTTTGACAAGAGATAAAGAAATTTAAACTCTGTGATTGTATAAAACCGTCAAGTAAACTCGGTAATTGGCAGATGATGTGGCAAGTAAGTTACTTGACAGTTTAATCAACGATTAGTGCTACTTGAGGGTCGTGAAATCGACACATGTAGTTACGGGTGACTTTATATGGCGAGTAGTCTACTCGACACTTTACTCGAAGGTGGTGAAAGAGGCCCTTAGTAGAAAAAATCTTACGCAGCCTCTATACACCCTGAGTAACTTTTTATTAGTAAGACCGTTAGTGTTTTATGATATTTAATATCATAAAACACTAAATTTATTAGTCTATTTGGAATACTGCTCTCATCGTTATTATAATTTTATCGCCATTAATAATATTTAAGTCAGGCTGTGTCAAGGTTAGTCTTCTATATCTTTATAAAAATATCTTATTTGTGAGGCAGAATACTTCCGGGTCCTAGATGTTTTTAGAAATTTAATTTTGTTTAAAAAAAATGTAGCACCTCCATCGTGGGTATCGCAGACACAATATATTTTCAATTGTTATGCGGCAGCCGGCTGCCGCTTGGTGATTGATGGGTCAAATATTACTTAGCACCTAAACAATAATAATTATATGTCAAACGACTATTTGATGTTTCAGTGGCTTATGTTTTGCGACCCCAAAGTAAAAATAGTCTCCACAAGCGTCATATCGAGACTAGGATCAATATTCGGCTGCGTTATTTTCGGACTCATTTCGGACAGGTACAAAAATGCTCCTTATAACCTAAACACGTCCAATTAGTGTTATTTTAAAATGCTTTCCAAACCAACCAAAGAAATTATGTTAGCGACTATAACCGCATAGTACGTTACGTAGAATTAAAGTGTCTCACTTTTTAAGTCCTTTATTATTATATCTTTAATTGCCTTCTTTTATACGATATACCCTTCTTTCACCTAGCACTGTTAAATCTGAAATATAGAGCCTATTTTACTTCCCACCTTTACTTCACGGCAATTTTTTAAAACTAAATTTTACAATAGCGAAGTTCAAAAACAAAAAAATACTAATGAGCAATTCCTATTTTCAAATCGTCATCATAACTTTTACACGACGGGATTCTTGTCGTTGTTGAGTAAGGGCACTGGGCAACTTATCTTACGCACTGATTTTCTAGTATGCTTATGTATTTCAGCTTCGGAAGGAAGTGCAGTATGTGGATAAGCTACGTGGCGGAGGTGGGTTTCCGGTTGGTGATGGTATTCTGTGACTCCGACGTGTGGTTTCAGTTGCTGGTTTTCTTGAGGACACTGTTCTCTCAGGCCAATACATTTATGGCATTGATTTTAGGTATTTCAAATTCTTACTTTAAAATTAAATATTATTTATTATAATGTCTTCTAATAAAGCTAGTTTTAATTAGTTTACTTCTAGTTATAACTAGCCCGGCGACAAGAGCTGGTGCGGCTTCTCGACCAATTTTTGCGTTGTCATATTTTGTCATGACGGGGCCATCTATTAAAAATTTTGACCCCTTCATTTTCATCTCCCGTCTAACATAACGTGAAGCCTCGTGTTGAAAATGTAGGACTTAGGCGTATTTGAAGCTATCAATAACGTTGTATAATATACTATGTATAATAATATAGTAAATAATAAGTAGTAACCCTACCTATTACTTAGTATACATACTTTTATTATTTCATATTTATATATCATATATGTAACTGATTGTACTGTCGGTTCTTGGTGGAAAATCATGTTAAACACCAATGAAACACAATTTTAAAAAAATACGCGGATATTCGCATTCGCGAATATCCGCGCATTTTTCAATATTCGCATTCGCAAAAATTATGCGAATATTTAGCGAATGTTTTTAATAATCATGAAGGAAGTAAAATGTTGCCGACTTTTTAAATTATATGAAGGGCATACTTGGTTAATCAATCTCACAAATCCAAGACATTCCACAAAACTAAATGGTAAGTCCTCCAGTGCGATCATTTCGCCAATCAAATTATCCAGCACCAAAGACTTGGTGTTGTTGCTATCACACTCTTAATTTTTTTCAACGCAATCACTCAAAGACATTTGCTTAAGGTCACTTTTGGTACATTGTCACGAAGAAGACGCCAAAGAATTAATTTTAGCAGCACCTTGCTTTTCATGTTCTCTTTTTTTCAATTCTTCATATTCATTTTTGTGTTCCAGGTGATTTCTCATAGCACTAGTGGTCCTTTTGAAACTTTGCGCCACTCACTCACGAAATTAAAGGAACCAATAATAATTGCATTATAGTCTTTAAGCTAGTTTATTTTTTATTGTAAGCAATATGTATAGGACACCTAGATATAAGTTTTCCAGGATTCTTGTATCAAAATTTTGGTTTTCAGTATGTGAAATAGCGAGTAACGAGTGGCGGACGCGGTTAAACACGATCGTGATACTGCCGCAAACTCTCGCTGCAGTATGTCTGGTTTCCGTGGCCAATCTTGTACCCAATGAGACGTTCGACTTTATAGTGGCTGTGTGCAGTGTGCTGGTACTAATATTACTCAGGTAATAGAACCTTGTGTCTAACGACGAGCTTCATTGCTACGGATTTGAACTCTTTAATACTTAATTTTATTTGTAATTGACGAAGGGTTTTTCTGAACATGGACTGTTTATTTTTATTAATCTTAGAAACAATAAAATGGTGCTTGCATTGAAAATGAATAATAATGGTAAACGCCTGTAAAATATTTTAAGCAATAACGTTTATGTTGTTACGTTGTATTTTCTTTTAAGTATTATTAAAATTAAAAACACCGTTAGGTATAAATATTTTAACGTTTAGTGATATTACATAGAGATGGTTCCAGATGGATCCCTGAATCGCCTGCATGGCTTTTGTTCGAGGGTAAAGTTTCGAAAGCCGAGAGGATTTTGTCGAAAGCAGCACAGATGAATAGAAAATACCTGGATAGCAATTTTCAAATAAAACCTGTTGACCAAGAGGTATTTTGATACAGTATTTTTGAAAAGGATGTAGATATATACGTCATGTAGGTACATTCTGATATTTATATTATCTATATTGCATTATACAGAAATGGAGCAATAGACTTTTTCCTTATTTCCTGTCACAATTAGTTAACAATTATTATTAAAGTAATTTTAATTATGGTATTAGCCAAAGACTCGTTACAAAATTACATTGAAAAATGTTAACTGAATATAAAGTTTCGTGAGTCTTAACAGCCTAGACAGTAGACCACGATAGGACATAAACACCGTTCAGAATTTTAAATAAGTGGCCTAATTTCACAGACAAGTTGACTATCATTTGCGATGTTACGCTCAAATATTTCCGGGATAGATCATTTTAGGTTCGGCCTCTGACCTAGGTCATCCACGTTCCCATGTTTTACAATTTCTCGGATTGAGCTAATGAGCCGAAGTCGGGAGACCTCACCGAGAATTCTCGCTAAAACCACCAATTTTCCTATCAACAGTAATGAATGAGTAACGTGGATATGACCTAGTTCCAACCCAACTTGTGCTAATCATTTTATCGACAGTTGAAGTCATTATTCTATTAACTAGTCCAAATTAAACTATATTGTGTACCTAGCTACTACTTAAAATTAAAAATAATATATATAAGTACCTATCTACTATACATAATAATTATAATTTATAATTATACTTGCCTGTTAATTCATAAATTTATTATAATGTTACACAAGGTATACCTACTACATACTTACATAATGTTAAGTAATATAGATTGTCTCTACTACCTTTGAACTACAAATCTAAAATAGCCTTCTTCTCTATTACGAAAAAACATTTCAGGTACACTTACCTACAATTTGTAGGTAGGTAAGTTGTTAAGTTGTGACTTAGTAGCAATTTATTTTGTCCTTTCAGGCTTACATTGTGTTGGAGGAAACCCGCGACTGCATGAAACTTTGTACAAAATATAACGTGCGATCTTTAGTCATTGTAACTATAGCATTTTGGTGTCTCTACTATTTCATTTGGAACAGTCTGTACATCCGAGTGTTTTGTAACAAAAAAGACCATAATATCATATTAAAAGTATTGTGTTTAGTATTAGGAATGATGTTCCTAAATATAAGTTTAATGAAGAAACTTAATTTAAGGAAATTGCTTGTTATGAATCTGGTTATAATTGTGTTCTTGGAAACTTTTCTTCTACTGGTTCATCTCAGTATTTACCAAGTAAGTCTTGTATTCCTAATCCCAATGGATTAATTAAAGTCCTAATTAATACTTAATCATTAAGTATTAATTAGGACTTTAATTAATCCATTGGGATTTAGGAAGTCTTAATGTATTTACCTAAGAAAAAAAGTAATTCCATAAATAGGAACTTAGCACTGTAACAAATTGTTGAATCTCTATATTTATTTCACTGATAACATTTTAAGAAAAACATCCTAAGTACCAATTTAATCAACGTCTGTTAAAGTTAATGCTTGAATTAGTATCACGTTGCCTCTCTTAAAAATAAGACTTTTAACGAGCCATTAACACTAACAGACGTTAGTGAAATTGGGGCTTAGGTTAATGTAGAGTTCCGGCCTCCTTTAATTTCCCTGCTCGACTAAATTTTTTCAGAATAGCGATCTAAACGAATTTCCTCTAACCACTTATCACATGACTCACATCCAGATGGCCACTTATCAATTCCAGGAAACCACGGTCGATATAATGCTGTGGACGGCGCTATCTTGCGGTGCGATGGTGCAAGCGATAATACTGAACATCACACCTCGACTGCTGGCCACTCACGTCCGAGCCACACTCCTCGGGTTTTGTCATACGGCTGGTCACCTCGGCGCCATTTTGTCCTCCATTGTTATACTATTGAATGCCATTGACAATATTTCTCTGATGATCGCGAATATTGTGCTGAACATCGTCCTGCTATGCCTGTGCTGTTTGCTCCCAGACGTCGACGGGAGAGAGTTGCCTGACGTCATACAAGACATGGATTACTTTTCGGAGTATTGGTTTCGTTATTTATTTCGGATTAAGTAGCTTTGATTAGATTTAGCAGCTTGGAACTCAAACCTAGCAAGCTTCTTTAGTTTTAATTTTAATGATCCCTAATTACTATTCTACCAAGCTATTTCTAGAATTTGCAAAACGAAATATCGAAAATGCGAAAGTGTCTGTCTACCTGTCCGTTAACTCTTTACGCTGATAACACAGAGCTGATTTTGATGAAATTTGGTATCGAGTTATCACGATCACCGGGAAAGCCTCTAGGCAAGTTTCGAAAATGCATACGGTATCGGCGGCGCGGCGGCGCCATGATCTATTTCGGTAAAAATATAAATAAAATAAAAATTGTTTTATTTCTGAATAAATTTGAATCAAATACCTACTTTCAGAACGTACGTTTCTATTGGTGCCTACCACCGGTTTGGGAACTAACCTGGCGAGAAGGTTCTTCTCGCGTAAAAAACTCGCACGGGGTCAACTTTTAACCTAAACATACCTAATATTACCTACATTTGGTTTCAACATAATCTAACAATTCAGGTTATCCAAACCATTGCGGTGGGCGGCTCATAAGAACTCTTCCTCATCACACGAGGAGATACAAATTCGAGTTTATTCCTACCCTAGCACCAACCGTAACTCCTCTGCAGAGAGTCGGCCTCGCAGACTGCCGCCCAGAAGAATTGGGAACATACTGAGAGCGATTTCCGATCTGATGTGGTGGTTACGAAATTAAAATGCGATCTAAAATTTGAGCTTTTGTTTTATGTGTTCATCGTCATATTTGAAGACGTGATTGGATGAAATGGATATCAATGATGAATGACTGAAATGATGACTGAATGATGAATGAGATGAAAAGGTAATGAACAAACCTTGTAGGCTGTAGCTTAACGACTGGCTGTACAGGTTGTTCGGGTGAACACCGTTATCCTTAAAACCATCAATTAATGAGCCCGTCAAAATGAACAACTTTTTCTATGAGAACAATGCTGGGAACTCAAAATATCCGTCGTCATACCCATACAAATTGCCCGGATCGGACTTTGTATGTACATGTATTATAATATATACTAATCTATATTTTTTATTTGAAATAATTTTTCCGGTTCTAAAGCTTCCATTTATGCAAAAAAAATGTATTTTTTTAAATTGTTAGTTACCCGCTTCATCCACTTACGTCTGCAATTATCTGATCATCATCAGCCTATCACTATCTTCTCTGCTGGACCTTCTAATCAAAATATGAGTTGTAATAACATAATGAGATAATAATAATTCCTAAATAGTGTATGTAGCGCTTACCTACATAGATTCCCCGACACATCCTTTTAATCAATCTATGTATTGTTATCGCGGCCCACTTGGGGGGTTATTCTGTTTTATAATGGTTACATAATAATTATTATTACTAAAGTTACTTACTACGTAAGTTTAAGACTAAGTGGGTAATAAAACATGGTGTTTTATAACATGACGAGAAATTTCGGGATTATGTAAAATACCTATTTTCATTCATATTCATCTTCATATTTACATAATTGCGATTTGCGATTATTCAGGGTTGGTCATTGTTAGTAACAAAGACTAATTTCTTTGCCTTGTTTTGATTTTGTTATGTTGTAGGTGTAAATTGTATTGTTTATATACAAATAAAGAAGTATTAAATAAATAAAAGTAATCAAGATATCTAGGAAGTCTAATAGTGTTGCGTTGTATCTTAACGAAATATTTGAGAACCAACACTAATGGTCCGGGGGCTGTCAATCTCAAAAATGCCCTCATAGTGAGCATGAAATTTTTTGATGAAAATAGATAGTTTAGAACTATAGCTACTCGAAACGCTCGGTTTGCGTGGATTTACAAAGCCAAGAGGGAATAGCGTAATAGGGTGGGAGAGGGTAGGGGAAGGGAATAGGGTACGGGATTGGGTCTCCGACAAACTCGGCGAAAAACAGCGTAAGCGCTGTTGCACGCCGGTTTTCTGTAAACGCGTGGTATTTTTCCGGTCGAGCCTGCCCACTCGTGCCGAAGCATGGCTCTCCCACGGTAAAAAATGATTTATTCACTATACTTTATAGAAAACAAGTTCAGAGTCAACTAACTTTAAGGTGGTTTGCTGAACATTTCCGGCCGTTTGTGAGCCCGCAAACCAACATAATCTTAAAGTAGACATTGCTAGGAACAAATTACAAAAAAAATCATGACACGTAATGAGGGCAAAATGACCTCCCTCACCACACACTTAAAGAGGCTTGCCTGACTCACTTCCGGCTAAAAAAATTGGTTTGCGTATTTTTTTCCTGAAAGGTAAGGAAATGTTCAATTGAATACACTTAAGGCAAACCAGTAGGTACACATGGTGAGAGCAAAACATTTATCAAAAAAATTTTTTCAAAAATTTTTTTACCTACTTCCGGCTTTGTAAATCCACGCAAACCGAGCGTTTCGAGTAGCTATAGTTCTAAACTATCTATTTTCATCAAAAAATTTCATGCACACTATGAGGGCATTTTTGTGATTGACAGCCCCCGGACCATAAATCCTTCTTTTGAGCAAAAGAAAAACGTTTATATTAAGTAGAACACTTTTGTTTCCCTTCACAAATAGAAATTACTCAGCACAAGATTGTCTAATGTTATTTATCTACTGTAATAAGATTCTACTGAAAATTTATGGGTGCATAAAAATGTATCCTTTTACATATTTCAAAATAACTTTATTACATTTCAAGTGTATAAAATATAATTTACAATATTTTTGAATAGTTTAAGATTTACATTGTTTCACAACAGATGCCCGTCATACATATTCTACTTCTAATTGACACAGTATCAAAATATAAATAAATAAGTACTAAAACGTTATTTATTTTGCTAGGGAGTGATACTGGATACACGTTAAATTACATAGTATACCTTAGCAAACCAAAAATTTAAAATAATCGCCAATTATATATTATTACAAGAACAACATATAATATTATATTACTCTTTATTATAGCACCACCTCTTGTACTCAAAAAAATAACGAACAAGTCAGTCACGAGCGCGAGCGTTACAATTGTACGAACGTATCACCAGACTTTCGGTGACATGGATACGATAATATTACAAGTAAAAACAAAACACCAAACATAATATTTTGACAAACTTTGCGTTACAGAATTCGCGCAGAGCACACATAGCCCTCGCAGACACGAGACTTTTAATCAGCCGATATAAATTTAGTTTGACTCTTGATCAGTATGAAACTGTATGTAAGTGCCAAGTGGGCATATTACAACGATACCGAGTCAACCGATAATTAAGAGTCGATTGGCTATAGTATAGCCGCTAATCGCTATACGATTGCCTTCAAACTTAACTATCGGCAAACTGTCGGTCGATGCATAATCAGTACGCTGTAGGTACGACGTTCTTCCACGCGCACACACGACGCCGATTGTTTGTTCGGCCGACTTAAATTTTAGTGGTTGTTTTCCTGCCGCAGGACGATACCAAATCATATCTATATATATATCGAATATCTAAATATATAAAACTCAAAGGTGATCTATCAACGCACAGCCCAAACCACTGGACGGATCGGGCTGAAATTTGGCATGCAGGTAGATGTTATGACGTAGGCATCCGCTAAGAAAGGATTTTGATAAATTCCCACCCCAAGGGGTTCAAATAGGGTATGAAAGTTTTTTTATAAAAATACTTATTAACGCGAGCGAAGCCGCTGGAAAAAGCTCGTCTATATATATATCGAATCATGCAAGTTATTTTTTGAAAATACAAAATATTTTGCATGACGTACTATGGCAACTTTATGCCGATAGGCGCGAGCGGCTATGGACCCAGCCGAATTTTTTTTTATGATTTGAACAAAAGAACTTCACAAATCTATTGTACTACTAAGATAGATATTTTGTATGACGTACTATGGCAACTTTATGCCGATAGGCGCGAGCGGCTATGGACCCAGCCGAATTTTTTTTTATGATTTGAACAAAAAAACTTCACAAATCTATTGTACTACTAAAATAGATATTTTGTATGACGTACAATGGCAACTTTATGCCGATAGGCGCGAGCGGCTATGGACCCAGCCGAATTTGTTTTTATGATTTGAACAAAAAAACTTCACAAATCTATTGTACTACTAAGATAGAATCATTTTACTGCGGGAAAACAACCATTAAAATTTCACGCAGTTTATTATATGTAAAATTTTCCATTTAAAATTTATCGCTATTCATGAATGGAATTGGAATCATGCGAGAACAATCGGCCGACTATGTTGTCTAGTCTGCGCACTCACTACCAACCCAACTGTTTAGTTGGTGTAGTGTGCGCGCTAACAGCTCAACCCGGCCAAACTATCGGCCGATAGAAAGTCTGCAGTCTGCGGGGGCTCATCGTGACAAGTTGACAACTCCTTAATCTAACAATTTATTTTAAAATATATTATATTCGATCATAATATAAAGAAATATATTATTATTTCATAGAAACTACAACATAATTATTCGATCGTGTAAGGAACTAATGTTATAAATTGGACAAAATAGACAATTAGGTACAATAAAGACAATCACTTCATCAAAATGATTTTCGTCTAATTGATAAGAAGTGTTAAACACTGAGAGTGGGCTCATAACTCTTATCAAAATATCCCAATAAATATTTTTATTTAACAAAAAAATGTAGGAACTACATATAACACAAAATTGCAGGTTACCAATTAAAAAATAAAATGCAATATTATTTAAAATGCAATATTTAGGCACGTTATACAATTAACCAATTTATTTAGGAAATAAAATGAACACCAACGAAATGCAAATATTTTATCAAAAAGGTACGTATCAACTTATAAGTTGATAACAAACATTAACATTAACATTAACTATTGTAATAGTTTGTACTATTTCAAAGCCATTTTGATACAGTTATGAAAATAATATTGAAATTTATGGATGCTTCATAAAATGTAAATTAAAATCAACCATTTTACTAGCCATACATATACACATTTTGATTTGTTTGCCTGCACCATTACAGGAGTCCGGGAAGTTTTAAATTATACTTCAATTTAAATTATATTACAAAAAATAAATTTGTTTACTAGTAAAACTCAAACTTACAAGCAAATTTGTCTAGGTGTACTTAATTATAAGCATCCATTTGGCATCCGAAGACCGAATAGGACAATTAGGTATGTCTATAGCTAGTAGAGATAATAATTTGAGACAATTAATAAATATGTGCATTGTGCACACTGCACACACAAATCTTAGGCCACATTTGGCACTTCGTTTAGTATAATGTAGTGAGCTGGCTGCATACAATTTTGAATAAAGGCCACAATTTCGTATTAACCTAGGTGTTTTCAGGATATGTCGGAAGCGATAAGTTTTATCACACAGTTAGGCACTTCAGTTATCAGAGCAAACATATCTACATGAAGAGCCGCGATTTTGCCGGCTTATTTGCCTTTGCTTTTTAATCACGTTTTAGGTTACAAAATCAACAAGTCAGTATCGATAACATAATATAAATACAATTTCTTAAATAAAAGTAATAATAGTAATTTCTTGAATAAAGTTACTTACTAAACAATCTTTAAAAAAAACTTTTAAAAATAGGAATTCATTTGGGTATAATAGTTGTAGAGTAAAGCAATCAACTTGCAAGAATATAGAATACTTAGATTTAAATTAACTCCAATAAATAAAACCTAACACTGCACTCTTATCATAACAATTTGCCACGATTATTGCCATTTACGATAAATAAGCGAAATAACGCATTAATTGCGTTGCGTTTTTGTTAGTGTGACCCCAGCATTATAAGCTCCACATTTTAATTTATCTATAAAAATACAAAAAATTATTTATCTATATTATTCGAAAATTAAAAATAATCTAATATACCTAATTTATAAGAAAATATTCTATCTAAATGTTTAATAAAAGATTTGGTTCATAGTATATTATTATTATCATATTATTATTATTATTATTTAATTATTGTTGGTAAAATTAGGTATGTAACATCATTATTCAGAATTGTCATGAAAAACAAACATGCTTTAACGTAAAACCGTCTACTGGAACATTTTACTATGTATCAGTAAGCATATCTACTTGCTACTGAATTCAGAAAATATTATAATAAACTATTCACAATAATATAAATATTAATTATATCTGGTAGAATTTTGTTTTCACTTCTCTATGGACGCTTCACACCACGTCAGTCTGGCCCCGTGCTAAGTACCTGAAGGACTTGTGTTACGGGTACCAGACAACGGAAATATATTTAATACTTTTATACTATACATATATTAAAGATTTTTATTATATGATACACAAAAATACACATCCATGACCCAGGAACTTTGAAAACTTTTTGTTCCGTCAGCGGGATTCGAACCCGCGACCCCCGGCTTGAGCTACCAATAGCCCACCAACTGAGCCACAGAGCTCTATTGATAAACTTTGACATTTCTTTGTTTAGATAACGTTTTACTAAATATTATGTTAATAACGATGTTTTAACCTATCTAAATGACGTTAGTAGAATATTTACAAATGAATTGTTTTTAAACAACGACGTAGGAACTTGAATGAGTACAAAACTATGTTAATCACTTTGGGTGATATGTGCTTATTTGCAATCGAGGCGGAAAAACTTGGTAAAAATATCGGATTATGGCAAAATATACGTCTTGTACTTTTTGGCGCTATTATTATAAGAAGTTAAACATTTATTTGTCTTTACTTAACATAAGCAGATCCAACTAAAACTCATTGAGTAATTAGCAAAAATTTTAAAAATTACTACATTATGCAATATACATAATTATACTCTATAGCAACGGCGCAGCGTAACCTGAGGGGTTGAAGGGTTGTTTATATTATAAACAACCCTTTATAATATTTACTTTATAATATTATATGATATATTGCATTAAATCATTTAAATAATAATATTAAATACAGTTTTAAGCCCTCCCCGAAATCAAAACTTCGTAGGCGATTTTTGATCACCGTGAAGTACTTACGGTATATTTATAATGCAGGAAAATCATTATAATATAGCAAGCAGAATGTTTGATAAGTTAACAGTTTAACCTCGATTATATATTGTTTATTATGTACCTAGTGCACCACACAGCCATATCTACATATTATTGTGCTATATTATGCCAACGATACACAATACTGGGGCGTCGATAACAAATACATACTATTTATAATATTAACAGTTGACGTGCGGTGAAAAGATAAAATATGTATTATTAACATTAACCAACTAGATAGCACTCACATACGGTTTTGCTCGATCGAGCAATAACGTCGAGCAAAACCCGCGGCTCGGGATTTCGTCCACACATTCAACATTGCTCGATAGTTTTATTCTAAATCGATATATCATTTAATTAAATCTAAATTCCATCGAGCCGGCTCGACGCAGGCCTTCGAGCGGCTCGATGCGAGCTTTCGTGAGTTTTGCGGTCCACGCAGTAATTATTACTCGATTTGGAGTAAAGTTAAAATTTCTAGCGACGGTGTAAAGTGGCGAAACGGACTCTTAACTTTCCAATTTTCACGATGGCAAACCTCAAGGCAATTGTCCTGACAGCGTTGTACCGACCCTCAAATGCTAAAGGTGGTCCGATGGTAGAAGTTATCAATTATAAAATTGATTCGATCTAACCACGACATTCATTAACCGATTATTATATTATAATTTATAAAGGAGATGGAAATTTCATTCCCCTTATTAACTCCAGGTTACTATATAACTTAGTTGAAAAACGAACAATTTATGCTGGTAGCTACACCCCACATCCTCACAGTAATGATTATAAAAATCCCTTCAAGCGTACATCAGATAATGACGAAGTTGTTAGGCGCATTAGCGTCAGCAACATAGAAACTGTAAATGCTCCAGTGCATGCTAGATTTAACTCAGCTAGCAATGAAGATGACCTAAAGGACTTATTCAAATGCGAGCCTGTTAACTTAGATAGAAGATTTAAAGCTGTTCAACGAACTGAACCCAATATAGATAGAGAAAGAAAGGAGGGTAAGTTTGCCGAGAGTAAAAAGGATTCAAAGAAAGGAATGGAAAGAAGGGACACCGAATACGATCTCAAACCGGCATTCAAAACTCTCCCTAAAGAGTTTACTTCCAAAAATAGTAATGGGCCAAAAGTAGGCAAGAAAGATACTTTGCTCAAAACTTGTAAGACATTATGCAACCAAAGTAGCGCCATTTATGATGCTGCCATCTTTGATATGCAAACTGATGCAAACAAAGCGATGACGATGCTCGAGAAGGCCCTAAACGTTATGAGCCTCAATTATATCGCCGAACTAAAAATCGAAACTGTTGGCGGAGACTGCTGTAATGATGATAAAGGACAAAACAATTGTTGGTTATTGCTCAATGGTACAAAGAAGAAGTCGTTGCAAAGAAGTGATATTGAATGACGATCTTGCCCTCTTGCTATTGGACGGCTCTGGAGTCTAAGTGGGCGTACAGTGAGCGTGTCATTACACGTAAGCTCAGCCCACATCGCTTATACTAGGTACAGACAGGTACAGACTTACTACACTACAAGTAAAACTATCGAGCAAAACCGCGTGCGAGTACTTAGCATTATGCTATACCTATTGATTTCATCTGGGTCAGATTTTGTCTAAACAGTTTGATTGATTAAGATTTCGCCTGAAGTCACTCAAAGATAAGAACATATTCATGCCACTGATAACTTTTATATTAAAGAATATAGGATAAGATAATATCTGATAAAATAGAATAACAAATAACTTAAATATTAATAGGAGATTCTGCGATATACTTAAATTGTTAGGTTCAGGCGGCTGTGTTGTCTGGTCAAGAATATTTCTTGAATTTCTTCTTGCGCTTTCGGATATTGTCATTAAATATTGGTATTCGAGTTCCTGGAATGAAAAGAAAATAATATGATTTTGAATGTCTCATAATGCGTACGCTGTACACGTTTAAGTACATATCTGCTAAAGTTTTATAAAATTTTGTAAAAATTAAGTACCATATTTATGGTTCAAGGTGGTGTAATCTTTTAAATTGCCTTGCCTTGGAGGCGAGCACTACCAGTTTTTCAATAAAAAAAAAACTAAATTACCTGTCATAATTTTCTCCTTAGAAGGCTTCTACCCTTTCTTCTGGAACCTAATAGCGAACATCAAGCTAGCACCGACTATAGGCGAAATACCCGCAAGAACGAAAGGTATAGAGAAGTCATGTGTCATAGTAAATATTTGGGCCGCGATAGGGGGGCCTATGGACAGCGGGACGGCGGCCAGACCGAGCATGCCGCCTATAGCCTGAGCGGCGTAAGCGCTGCCACAGAACTGAATAGCGATCGGGCCAATCAGGGATATAAAAGCACCATCGAACAATCCCATGCACAAGCTGATAACGATCAGGAGAGCGAAGTTGCTAACGAACGGCAGCAGGATAGTGAAGCAGCCGATGCAATAGAATGAGATCTGCTGCAACATCACTCTGTCGATGCCGTTTCGGTCCCCCAGAAAGCCGAACACCAGTCTCCCCACCCCGGACGCGGCGCCGATACACTGAATCGCTATATTGTCGTTCTTACCGGGGAAGTTCAGACTCATGAATTGTTTCAACTTGACGTACGGAACAAAGTAGCCGAACAACGCGATGGGCATCGACAGAGCCCAGTATCTGTACTTTTTGACCTTCCAGATGTGAATATCAAAAACCTTTTTCACGACCGTTTTGAAATCTTTCGTGTCCCTCGATTTATCTATGACGACCACCGGGATGGGTTTGTACAGGAGGCCGCAGAGGGCGATACCGAAGGTGATCACGGCCAGCACCCTGAACAGACCTTCTAGGCCGTAATTTCTCACCGCGAAGTCCATCAGAGGAGGGATGATGACGGTGAAGACGGAGCTACCTATGGTGACAATACCGTTCACGAGACCTAAACGCCGTTTGAAATAGTGCCCTAGAATGGCCAAGGAGGGCGTGTAGGCAAGAGAGGCACCCAGTCCGTAGAGGAAACCGTAGGTCAAACACAGAGCATCGACATAATTGACTACGAAAGACGAAATTAGTAAGCTCGCGGCTGCCACGCTGCCTCCCAGCACAGCGGTCATTCTGAGGCCTATGATCGCCGTTAGCACTCCAGAAAGCGGCGACAGCAGGAATGTCGTTCCCATAGTCAAGGATCCAACCAGAGCTGAAACAAACAGATAAAAATAATTCGTATACAGAACCACTTAACATCTTGAAAATAATAATTGTCGGGGTTGTCCTAAGATAATATTATCTATTGGCCATGACTCTAATGACGGGAAATTTTACACTGGTAAATTGATTATTTTAAATTTTATCAAACACTAAATGACCCGGTGCTCTTTGTTTCACTTTCCTCCTATTTTTTTCCCTAGACTTAGCAGGATAATGTCTACCTAGTTAGATCTACCTAGGAGATTATTTGCTTCCTTAGCTCCCTGGACCCTGCATACTCATGAATTAATTTCATTCATTTTCGTTATTTATTCAACCATTAACCATAAATGTAAAGACCATTTCGTGGCTCTGATTACCTATTCTTGGTTGAAGACTGACATATGAAATTAAAAGATTTCAATTTTTTTTAATGCGTCAGAGACTGTGAGTCTGTGACCCAATCAATCAAACACTGAGCCACCATTAATCGATTAGACCGGCATTATACATATTAAAATTGAATTGCTATAACGACTAACGAGCGATGGTCAAAGTCATTGCAATGATTGCGCATCAGACGCAAAACCATATTGTAATGAAATTGATACAATACTTAGTATAGATTGGTATAGTTGAGCACGTGCTCAAATGACTGGCGCCAGTCACTCGCCAGATAAAGAATTGACAAGCAAACACTCCATTTACGCTGAGATTCGAATGAATATTATGGTTTAAATTAGAAGTATAAGAGTATGTACACATAGAAATTAGAATGTCCCAAAATGCGGTTTGATAGCACGGTTTAAGACGGCCGAAATAGCAGTTTCTAGTATTTTCACTACAACTCTCTTTTTCTAACAAGTGCGTCAGCAAAACGCGGATTGGTTCGGGTATATATAGTATATATTTATTTCATAAATAATTAAATACAGTATATAATATTTACTTATTGGGTATCCCCAAGTATACATCAGATGACAAGCGCTCAACGCGCGCGGACAGTCGAAATCTGTATTTAATTATTTATGAAATAAATTATGTAACAGTAATCGCGCGTTATATCTCTGTTATATGAATATTCAACATACGCTTTTAGTGTCAGGAACTTTTGCTTCTATTTTTAAAGGACCGTGAATATATTTTTACCTAAAATACTCATCTTGTTTATCAGCTCTATAAAATCGTAGAAAGTGATACACGTGTTAGGTAAGCGATTGTTTCAAGACGCGCGTTTCTAAATCGCCCAAATATTGTGTACTAGGTCTTATGTAGGTAACTGTGCAATAGACTAGGTGTACAATATCAGAATGTAAACAAAGCCGACTCATGCAATTTAAATCAGGCGTGCATCGCATATTTAATTGCTCTATAATGGCAACCTGTAGGGTACTTGAATTTTTCACAAAATCCTTATGTGTTCTTTAATATTTAATAACAATATTAAAATAAAATTAAAAAATAAGGGGGGCTCATATATAAGTCTATGGGGGGCTCGCATACAAAAATCAAAATGTATTTAAACCTAATTTGGCTCTATAATGGTACGGAACCCTTCGTGCGCGAGTCCGACTTGCACTTGGCCGATTTTTAATATAACTGCGTATTATAATACATTTGTACAATATGTGCATCGCAAGTGCGCAGTACGGAAATTGCATCGGTATTCGGTTGGCAACATAAAAATCCTTATCTTTTAATGAAAGACACGCTAAAATACCACCATGGAATGGGGCGATACAAGTAATAAGGAAAAGTATAACCCGACATGAAAAATATAATAAATATAGAGGTACATTATGCTATAATAGCCTTTGCCTCCCACGGCTCCATTTAAATTTTTATTGAAACATTGTAAAAATTGACCCAACATTAAAATCGGACCAGTAGTTTAGCCGCTGCGAAGACATACACACAGGACTGCCGAAAACATTACCCTTCTTTAGACTTCGCCGTAGTTGGGAAAAAATATTGATATGTATATTTACCTATTATTTAAAGAAATACTCCGACTATTTCATCAATTATTTCGAGGATCGTCTGTCGATTCCCAGAATAGACATTGTAGGGAATTCAAAGCCAACATTGTCCATTCAATAAATTTTCGCAAGCGTCTCCAATTGTATCGAGATTTATATACAGTAGGCCTGTCCGTCTGTTAGTCTACCACAATATAAATAATATACTTACAGTAGACCATCCATACTATACTTAATATTATAAATGCGAAAGTGTGT
This sequence comes from Plebejus argus, assembly GCA_905404155.3. NCBI lineage: Eukaryota > Metazoa > Arthropoda > Insecta > Lepidoptera > Lycaenidae > Plebejus > Plebejus argus. Next base: position 7,928,070 of record FR989941.1, on the reverse strand, counting down.
CTGTCATCAAGTATTATCAATAACTTTATGAAAAAATTGATGTTCTATTTTTCTATTTACAAATATATTTATGTTTTCCCTTACACTTAAATTTTTGAAACACATCCTATTGCTGACTAAGCTAAATTCAACTAAAAACAAAGTATGATGTAATTGACATAGTTGCTTACACCATTATTATTTACATTGAAAACTAGTGCATTTACTTTGATGTTAATAAATAAAAGATAACCTTATGAACTCATAGAGTTATATAATATCATAAATTATAATAAATTATACTGAACTGACCAGACACTTAGCCTAATATGCTAAGGATCAATCATGTATTTTTTTGGTACACAACTGTAAAAAGAGAATAATTGTTTCTTCTTCATTTAAAAGAGAGTACCTACTTACAAAGAGTAGTAGTCAAATAAAGACAGTTTCAACTTTAAAAACAACAGTCTATACCATATGTACAAGTTTTTATGTATCATGTAATAACATGATACAATTTTAAGAACTGGAATTAATTTTAATTAGATAATAGATTAAAAATTTAAGAAACACAATATGGAAAAAATATAGTACAATTAATTAATCTTAAAAGTTGGAATTTAAATGGGGTTATGTTACGCTTAATAGCTCATTAAGAGGCAACTGATTTATCTATGGTCCAAAACTAAAATGTGAGTGAAATATCAAATAAACCTGTTTTCTAATTTATCTTGAAAGGTAATAAAATTACTTACTTGAATGCATAAATTCTGAACATAAAAAATACAATAATGCATAAATTCTGGACATAAAAATATTTTTCATTAAAGATTAAAGAAAGGCTTCAGCTGTGTTCCTGTTTTATTTATTTATATATATTATATTCTATCCAAATCTGTTTTCTGGATGTTTGAACACAGCGGAAAATCTGGCCATTTTTTAGGGTTTTTGAATGTTCATATCTTTTTTAATAACTAAATTATGAAAAAAAAGAAAACATAGGGACAGAGTATTAGTGGCTATTTCAGGAAAAAAAATTATAACTCTACCGGCATTATCCAGGGAGGAAACATGGGGGAATGTTTGTATGGAAAAATGGCTGTGTGGACTCCCCATAAAGCTTGTAAAATAGAAAAAAATATTAATTGTTACCCAAATTTAAATACAGATTTTAAAAACATAATATATACATGTACAGTAAGTAATAAAATAATAAATATTAAAACTGTACCTGATCTGGTGTCATAGTTGGTCACATTCTGAACTTGCAGTCTCTTGGAAAGCTCATCACCTATAACACTGTATGAGTTGATCACTCCAAACAATAAGCCATTCGTCAAAAACGACCCGATAATTATAGAATAAGCTCTGATACCACCATCTGGAGGCTCATGTGTATAATTGCTAGTTGTTTTTCCGTTAATCTCAGGTTTTACTCCATTGCTTGTCCTATTTGCTTCCAGCAAATCACTATCTTCCATTGGTACTGTTTCCCTCATTTTTGTGCAATTTCTAGGTTTCTTTTAATTAAAAAATCCTTCGGGTTTCGATCACATGCCTCGGCAAAAATTATGAAATCACATCACTTATTGTCTCCTTTATACGTCTAATACGAAGCCGGTAATGTATGTATTACTTTATTAGTCTTTTTAAAAGGATTTAGTGCATATTTCATTTAAAATTTGTAAAGTTTTCGTAAAATTTTTGAACTATCGTGAAGTGACGAAACAAATAACACAACGAGTAGGTTAGAAATCTAAAGAACTGAGCGGCGCGCAAGCGTGAGTCTAATAACACGAATGAATATTTTCTGAAAGATCAAAGAGCTAGGCAGGCCAGTTTCATTTTAAATTAAAATAATTTTTAAATCGAGGCACAAACGTGAAATGTGAGTTGACAATTTGACATTACTTTGACATTGATATAAAAATGACAAATGACAATCAAGAATGACAGTTTTTTTATAAAAAAAAAACAATCAAAGCAAGGGAACTATGGAGTGTAGATGGAGGAGAACTATCGCTGAAATGCGTTATATTAGGGTAGCACTACAGTACTAACAGGGTAAATAAATCATTTAGCAGCTTTTATTTCAGCTAGTTTAGGTTATATTTTTCAAAATATATTGGTATTATTTATTTTGTTACTTATTTTATTTATTTATTAAGTATTTTGTCACCAACGGCTACCTACATTCATTCCATACCCTTTGCTGCAGCTATACTATGGCCGTTCAGAGAATGCTAACCCCTTGGACGCCGATAAATTTCGCCCAGGGCGCTAGGTCGTAGTGCTACAACTGGCAATGCCCGATATAATATTAATTTTCCTCTATTTACGATCAACCTACATATTATTTTTAGATTTCTTTCCAATAAATATCAGTGAATACTTAGGTACTTTTTCTTAACTATTAAAAGTCGTTGAAGAAACATTGCTACGTTTTGCTTAGCCCGAGAAGTATAATTTTCCAAAGTTCCATCTTTAGCTAAATAATAATAATAATAATATAATGATTGTGATATAACTTGATATAAGTCAAAACTAAGTTTTTACTGTTTTACCCATAGAACTGTTTCAACTGGGTTTTTAGGCTAGACATTGAAAATTTTTGGATTGTTAAAAACATAAAATATATTTCTAATTTCTAAAACGCCTGTATTATTAAAATAATAATGCAAATAACAATATAATACATATTACATATTATATTTTAAAATAATATTTTGCTTAGTTCATTTTACTACATAAATTCGTCATATTATTTTATAGATATTTTATTGTAGTTATTTGTACTTTTTCACTTCTTGGACAAGATTTTTTATTTCAGGTAGATCTTCTTTAAGTTTTTCTTCAATTTCTTCTTTATCTTCATCCTTGGCTATCAAATATTTCGTAACTAGTTCTGAAAGTTATTTAAAAAATTTACCAATAATATGTATGTTACTTAATTACTTTATAAAATAAACTTGATTCTTGCATTAATGATAGCAGTCTATATTGTACAATATTTAAGTAAGAGTTACGCAAATTTTTACCATGAAACTTCTGAAGTTTTTGGAAGTCCTCATCTTTTAACTGTGATTTCAGTTGAACTATAATTGAAGGTACTTGTCTGCCAGAGGCATGCAACATATTTTGATTTAGCAGGGTAAACAGCGCCAAAACCACAAAGTGGAGTGCCAATGCTGGATCATTACAGTTTTCTAGCTCAGAAATGAGCTTCTCCCTATGGTTTTGTATGAGGAGTCTGGAAATAACAAACTAAAATTAATAATACTCTTGTGCAGTGGTCCCCAGTCTTTTTTTTTATAAGGGCCACAACAAAAACATTAACTTTCAAGACCACTTTACATTATTTTGCCGGTGGGCGTGAATTTCAAAATGGTTCAACATCACGCGGGCCACAGATAGAGTCCCGGAGGGCCGCATACGGCCCGCGAGTCGTGGGTTGGGGATAGCTGCTTTTATGTAACAATTGCTTTTTTATGCAAGAGATAGTACTCACACCAGTACACAACAAAAAACTTGTTTATCTCTGTTGACCACATTAGAAAGAAACAAATATTATTAATAAGGAAATATTATTGAATGTCAATCACAGTTTGGACACATTAATTACACTTACTTGTCCTTCTTCTTATCCACTTTCTTCAAAATCATGCCACATTCAGCTAAGCATGTGTCGACCGCCTGGTAAAATTGTTCCATAGTTTGTTCGGACAATGTGGCATTGAGAGATTTCAGCGGTTTCATATATTCATCAGAAACATCATTTAATATTTTATTCCTCTGCTCCACTGTTATAGTGTCCGTCTGTATGGGAAGATTGCATTGATTTGCCGCATACTTACAGAACTCTGATAGTATGTCCCCACCCAAAGTTTTCAACAGATACTTAATGAAACTAGGCTGCTGATCACTGGGGAATAACTTCAATCCCTTTTCATACAACTTTATGTCATTAACAAGGACGTTAATGCGATCTTGGGCAGATGAGTGAGTCTGTTTTCTATTTTGGTTAGCATCTTGAAGTAATTTGTCAGCCATTTCCTTGGCCATATTGAGGGCCTCTTGATTAAGCTGCCTAAAAAATGTAATACCAATGTAATCAAAAAATTATAAGCTGTGTGCATAATATGAATAAGACACAAAACTAAATTACCCTTGAATATATTCAGCTATTTGAGTAGTAAGATCTTCCAAACCCTCATTATCTAAGGCCTCCTTGATAACTTTCTCCACATCTTGGACGGACACAATTTCTAAATTAGCTTGACTCTTTTTTACAACATTTGACGATTCATCTGAGTCGGAGTCTTGAGCTGCTGCCTGTTTGGACCTGGGATGCTTTTTAACTGCTTTAGTCTTTGTCTCACGCCCTTGAGTTCCACCCCCTCCTTTACCTGAGCTGGCTTTCCTTCTTCTTTCCTCCCGCCTTTCAGCTTTATGGTCTACATGAGAGTCTTTCTGCATATCTGATTTGCTCATCTGCTTTTCAAGATAAAACTGCTGATATTTTCCTGATTTCACAACAGCATCAACATTCTTTTGTGCCATAGGTAGGCAAGACTTCTTAAGGTTATCAATAAAATGGTTGCTAAATACTGAAAACAACAATAAAATTCAAGATATAATAATATAGTGTCTAAAGAAATTATTAAACTGTATGTAAAACTCAAAAGTAACAAGAATTAGAACAAAATATTTTACCTGTGTTATCAAATAGCGTAGTTGATTTTGAATTATTCTTTAACATCGATTCTAAAACATTCTCAATATCTTCATCTGACAAAACGGACGGAAGCAGTGAAACAACATCCAAATAGCTCTTAGAGGCTATGCATTCTTCTAAAGCTGTCTCCAACTGTTGTTTGATTTGAGCTCCTATGACACAGCTGCTTAAATATGTGTTATTTTCATTTGACAATATCCTTTTAATATAACCCTTAGGATCAGAAATGCCCAAGCGAGTCAGAGCATCATATTCAAGGTAATTGTTTTGTTTATAGAAGTTTATGACCCATTCATTTTGTGACTTTGTATAACATGAAGGGACGTACAGAGACCCAGATTGACGACCAGTGAGTACTCCTGGAGCATTAATCTGATCAAATAGATACATAAAGAGTCTCTCCGTTAAATTACAATGGCTAATTATGAAATTAACAGGTGTAGGCTTCAGTAAACCCATTAAGGCACCTCTTATCTTAGCTTTAGTCCTCATAAGATACTCTTCAGTGTAAAATATTCTGTTGTCAGATGGATCTTGCCTTCCAATAATTAATTTGCCCAAATACTTGTCCAGAACATTGTGCAGAAGTAACTCAGCAGGTAGATCATATTGTAATGTAAGATCACCAACTGAAATCTGGCCCAAAAGCTGTAACTTTTCATTTATCTCCCTAGCAATTTTTTCTAAATAGTAATTTGTGATCAATGACCCGGAGACCAGTTGAACCTCCTTGCCCTTTACAATTTCAGCTACATTTAAGTTTATTTGATTTAGGTCAACATTCAGTTCTTTAGCTAATTCTACTGTGTTGACTCTGCCTCCACGAACATAGATCTCATCTTTTATCTCTCTGATCAACTGCTGTGATGTCAAATACTCTTTTCCATCATTAGTGAATATCACATCAATTAGTTTCAGCTCTATTAGTTTTGAAACTATTTCTATACAGTTTCTTTCAGAAAGCCTGAAAAGAATGGTAAAGTATATATGGTTCACAAAAGGTGCAGTGGCAAGGTTAAAACATTATTAAGCAATTCAATAAGCATCATAATTATGCATTATAAAATTTTTATTCATATTGTAACATACCTTTGAGAAGTTGAACTCAATTGAGCCTTTTGGAAGTCAGCTGCCAATCTTTTAATTTCATCCCAATCCGTGGAGGGCGCCATTTCTTGAAAAAGGACAATTGAAGTGAAATTTTATTTTAGGACAAAATCGTACTAAAGTAAAAACATAAATAAAATGAATACAAAATACAAGACAAATAATTAATATTGTAAAATACAGAGTACAGACGTGAAGTGTAAATAACATCTGCAGTAGGTGTACGGCTTTAATTTACTAAAAGTGTAGATAAAATAAATGTTTGTGGATAGATACCGCAGCTTTTTAATCAATTAAATGTAGGTAAATATTTTTATATTTTATTCAAATATTTCCATTTAATGCTACAAAATTAGAATTACAACCAAAACTCACCAAAACAAATTACAAAAGTCCAAATTCCAAAACACGTTTGGCTCTACGTGTCAAGCTGTCAAGTGTCAACAGTCATGAGTCAAGTGACACAATATGTCACTGTCAATAAACTTTTTTTTCTTCTTAATAAACTACAGATTTGCCACTCTGACATTGGCAGTTCACTGAGGCCGCCATAATTAAAGAAGAAGAAGGAGAACTACAGATTACATATTATGGATTACATAATCCACAGATTAAGTATTATTACCTCAATGACATAATCCATGTCTTATGAGTTGTCCAATAATAATAAAATTGTATTTATTAAAGATATTGTTCTATTGTTAGTAAAAGGCCGTATAGACGATCGGTTCCAACCACCAACAGAGGTCACCTTGGTAGGGTTGGAACAAAAATCAACCGTGTAGACGTTTGTTTTTGGTTGACCAACCAAATAACCTTCAATTACCTTGGTAGGGAGTGCATCCCTCACTACCAATGTCAAATAGAGAACATTGAGTTGAAACGCGACCGTGTAGACGCTTGTTGGCGCTCTCGCACATTGATCCATAGATTATATTTCACGGTAACTGTACTAAATCTGAGATCTTTATATTCCCTCCCAGTAGCCAAAAATCTTAACGTTGCTATTAAACGTTCTTCCGCAGACACAGCTTTTCGCATCACTGTGTCTTGTTTTGTAATTAAGGGTCGCACCATTTCTAATACTTCGTTGAAAGTATTTTCGTCCATTCTGAGATAATTGAGAAAATCATCAGAGTCCAATATTTTTAAATATAGTAGTGATTATACTCTTTTTGCTGACGAGTTGATTACGTGTAGACAGAGATTCAACTTTGTTGACCCAACCAAGGTGACCTCTGTTGGTGGTTGGAACCGATCGTCTATACGGCCTTTAAGTTTATTACGTAGGTACCGTACCCACGTCATAAACGAATTACTGGCTAATGTAAACTTTCACACAGAAATTACTGTCATTTATGAACGCCGTACTTATACTTTACGATTTGTGAAATCACAGCCCAAGATTAGCAACTATTTCCTTTGATAATAATTAATTATTAATTATTAATATCATTTTTTTGAATACAGATAGATAGCGATAGAAATTGGTATTACTCTGGTATTACCAACCCAATATTGATGCTTACAGCTGCAGATGCAAGAGTAAAACATAAGAGATATTGTTACGAATGCGGACACGTAGTGTCATCTAGCGGCAATCCGGCGAAACTATCGTGGATACACAGACAGCGTAAATCCCCTATTCAATACCAGATGCCGCTAGTTGTCTGCTTTTATTTACACTTACCTGCGCGCAGGCAGGTACGCGTACATGCTCGAACTTTCCCACGGTTGTTTACGTGTTTATGCGAATCGTGGAATGTTCTTGTACGGTCTAGGGCTCGCCTCGAACCGTATAAATAGTCGCAGGTAAACACGCCGGCTATGCAGTTTCGAATGAGCAATCATCAAGACAACTTCGAAGTGAGAAACAAGTGATCAATAGTGACTTAGTGAGTGAACCAGTGATAGTGCTTAGTGTTTGGACTTAGTGCTTAGTGTTTGGACTTAGTGCTTAGTGTTTGGACTTAGTGCTTAGTGTTTGGACTTAGTGCGTAGTGTTTGGACCTAGTGAGTTGTGGGACCTAAGTGTAGTGTAAATAAAGTCTTCAAGAGAGTCATCAGGTCTTTCTCTCCGAATTATCGAACCCTAGCACGTAACAATATTTTGTTTTAAATAAATGCAAATATTTTTTATTGTTAAGTCATTCGTGAAAGCATAAATAAAAGCAGCTTTTAAGTTACAGAGTAAAGAAAATTTTCATAGTATATTAGAATTTAAATGTTAAAAAATGTAGCGAGATCTTAATATTGAAGATGAGTTATTATAATACATGAGTTATTACAATTTCTTCTTCAGCAATAATATTAAGTAAAACTGTATGGTACCTAATTACAATTTAATTGCATTTAAGTTCTAACTAATAATGATAGTAAAAACTAAAATGTTAAAACAGTAACACAATAATATTATTTGATGTTACTTTAGATTTTAAAGAAAGCAACAATTTTTACAGTATGTTTTAAATACATTGTGACTTTATGCTTGTATTATTAATATAATTATTTGACAAACCATTAATATTTTAAATATTGCTATGAATACAGGGTAAAATTGAGTCATTAACTAGAGGCTCTTGCAGCTTGACGTCTCTTTACATCCCAGTTGTACACTCTAGCCATGTTCACTTCAGTAGTTGTCCATTGATCTCTGTAATTAAAATTCTATTAATTTCAAACATCCTAAATATATTTCAATAAGTAATAATGATACTTGTTTCAAAATCAACTAATCTCTCTCACAATAGATAAATCCTATATATTGTGAAAGATTAGTTGATTTTATCTCTTAATTAAAATCAAAACACATAGATCTGTGTCTCTCACAATAGCTGAAAATGAATCTAGGGATCTCAAGCACAGAAGACTACTCCTTGTAATTTGTACCTAGCAATTTTATATTGTATCCCTTTCATAGGATACAAAAGTTGTAGGCATTATCAGCTTATTATAATTAATAATTTACTGATTCAATAACTACAAGTATAATAGTACGTTAACAAAATTGAGAGTAACCTTAAAAAGTCCAAATCATGCTCAACACATGACAAGTTTTTCTTAGCTGTAGCCATATTGGTTGTTAGTAGTTTTTCAGCATCTTCTAAAGTATACTCCAACATAACATTTGCTCCTAGCCACAAACAAACTGATTTTGTTGGCTGGATATTAGCCTAGAACAATAAAAAAAAAACAAAAAAGAAATATAAGCTACACTTACATTATCAAATACAGTTAAATATAAGTTTGATTATAATACAAACCTTTACAAATACTTGATCACTTAGTAGAAATTGTGTCTCAGTGTCCTCAGTTTGAGTTTTTAATTTTTCAATCATTTCGAGAGATCTCGCCAGGTCTGGTATTTGCTGACGTAAGCGCCTCCGTTTAGTATTTAAGGTGTACTCCATAAATTTGTATTTTCCATGCTGCTCATCCAGTTTTCTCAACACTTTTTCCACTCCACCCGAGTTTTCTGGTAAATTCATGAATTCATCTACATTGTCCTAAAATAAAAACATACAATAAATTATTTTTATCTCTAAATACACGCTTTCGCAACTTTGTATAATCTAGTATAGACCTAGTCGTCGAATATTGATGCTAAAAATATCAGATGGTTGATCCTAACCTATCAAATGCAGGTTACATCTTTGTTTACATGTTATGTTTGACTTTTATGATCATGTTGAATAAAATAGTAACAATTAAATTAGAATCTATTTCATTTCATACTCACGACAAATGTAGCTTCTGGTATTCCCGAAAAGGATTTTGAATTTTCAGCAGCGTCGCCTTCCATGGTACTTTTCGTAAATTTTGTAATTTAAATGCCTGTACAAAGTAAGAACTAAAAATGCCTTGCATAGATGAAATTAGGAATAAAGAAAAATTGAAATCTTACCGTCTATCACAAAACTAATAATTATTAAATAAATAATTCTATACTAATTATCAGGGGGGTGACAGCTTTAGTTCCCACTAAGTAGTTTTGGCGCTAGTGTCGATACGGAAGTGTTTTTATCTGTGGGCATAATCCGTCAATGTCGTTTTCTCCATGTAGATCGTACTATAATCGTTGGTCGGTTTTGTCAATGTCATTAAACGCGCCGCCGTTGTTTGTTTGGTTATTTCGAATTGAGTGCCGATTATTAATTAATCTTGTGTTCTCCTGCAGTCTCCTCCTTTCGGGTTGAGTTGAGATATTTGTGAAGCCATTCGCCTCTGTCCTTAGTGCAATATTCAACGTGTAATCACGTGTGTCGCGTGCTATGGCAATAAAACTAAAGTGTTGTTTTGGTGGTTGTGATTAAACGAATCACAATGAAAAACTATTTTGCAAGACAGTCTTCGCAATTTATGGATGTAGTTTTTAGTCCCGACTAATCTGGCTTTGCTTGGACTTAAGAAGAGCCAGTTGTTGAACTACCGTGTTTGTGCCAAACATTTTGACCGTACCTACCTAGTGGCTAGTACACAATTTGATGAAGCTGGTTCTAGGATCCTGTATTCGTATCCTTGCCTGTTTACCGCATCGGAGAAAGTTCATGGTGTGCCACTTAATAATGAAGGTAAGTTACCTTCTCACTTTAATTAAAATAGACAGTATTCAGTACATATTGTGTGTGTATTTATTGAAAAGCCATAATATCAAAGTTGTCTAATGTATGGCTTGTGTATACATACTTCCATAGGTAATATGTAATAAATCTATACTTTCATACTATAAATTAGTAATTACTTTATCTTCTTTTATGTAAATAAAATTCTCTCGTTGCAATGTTGTTACCTTAGAAATAATTTATATTGTATGTTCTACAATATAAATTATTTCTATTTTGTCGGGTCAGCTATGCGAAGGTATGTCTGTCTGTTAACTCTTCATGGTCAATCCACTGAACCGATGTTGCTGATATTTGGTATAGAGATACTTGGAGTTCCGACTTCCGGGAAAGAACATAGGAATTGTTTGAATTCGTAATTATTTACAAAATATTTACATGTAGGAAGACATTTTACTTGAAGTTGTGTTTTATTTTATTTCAGATATTTTACCTTGATAGCTCATCAAACCATGACACCATGAAAAATACTGCAGAGGAAGTAGAATTATTTGAAGACCTGTTTGACAGCATGAATGTCAGGAGGGACAAAAGGCAAGCTGAGGTGTGCCGTGAAACCCAACTCAGTTCACCGAGAATCCTGGCTCATCTCAATACAAGTCTTACGAAACATCAAATTTATAGATGCAAAAACCAAACATGCTATACAATCGGGGGCACCCAGTGACATTTGAGAGTTTCTTGGGCTTATCTGAATTATTGTTTAAAGAATATGGGGTAGATTACTTTCACCCCAGATACATAAATCAGGATCCCCTTGAAAATTTGGGGGTATAGGGTTTGATGAATTAATATTGCGACTCCAATGTCACAATAATTGCTGCAAAATTATAAATTATTTATTACACTTTAGAAGGTAAAATTCTACGAATAACAAAAACTAAGGAAGAGTAACTGTGTCAAAAATTAGTTCCGATTCTACAAAATGTGACCCGAATACATGCATACTTTATCAAAAAGAGACCCAAATGCATGCAAAAATTTTGTGTAATTAATATTATAGAAGTAACAATCATTGTCAACGGCTTTATTTATTTTGTCAATTTGAATGTAGTGTTTCGTAGCTATTGCCATATTTTTTTATTTTTTAGTATGGAAGTCACGTTTCCTTCGTTTTTATTGTTCGTAGGTAAAATTGATGAGAAATATTGTAATAGGTGCAATGCAATTAAAAGCCCTACAGAAATATAAAAAAAATTAGGTTAAGAAAATCAAAGATAAATAAATGATATATTAATAATGTGTTGTTTTATTAATTTTTGTAATTTTCGACTTGAAATATCAAAATCTATCGGTTCTGAATATGTTCCATATATATCGATTTCATGGCCTCACTTTTTTTTTTTCATTTATAATCTATGTCAAAAACTATGCACTACTTATTTTTTATCTGTGCTTCTCATTTTGACAGTTGTTGACACCTTTGATAAAAACGGCGATCGCAGCGCCAAAACTACTTTTTTGGAACTACGCAAAACAAGCGTCAAGCTGTCCTATCTGTAGCTTGCTACATATATTAATCTGTGCTAATTATTTACGATGAGCAATTCGTAGGAAATTCGGCTGTCAATTATAAGTTAGCTGTCAGTTGTCACTTGTCACTAGACTTTTTTTCTTTCTTATTATGCATTGACCTCCATTATACAAGTACGCTGGACCGATGATACCCACCTGCTTTTTGTGCCTATTTGAAGCGGAAACAGCGCCCCCACTGCGAGGGAAGAGAACTAAATCTGACGTAATTTGCAAATGGCCGCTTGCTATTGGTTGTAGAAACTAGTATTAGTTCCAAGTCCTCCCACTACTGTTAGACTCCGCGCACGATAAGAGCGTTTTCACACGAGACACGACACGACACGACAAGAAGCGGTGACGATTCAGCGCGCCATACATTTCTATGCACCGTTTTCACACGGCACAGCACGACACACGTTTTTGAGACGACAATCCGCTATGTCGTCACGTTTTTTAGCATAGATAAAAAATTTACAAAGATATTATGACAGTTATCTGTGGGTCATTTGTTTACTTTTAATTTTGTTTTGAAATTTAAAATTTGTATGGCGGTGTGCTGCTAATAATGGAAAAGTTTAAATATTATTATATTTATACCTTAATCACAGAATATATAATAGTACTCCGTACAGAAGTTTATCTTAGAAAATGTATCCAACGAAATGTCTTCTTTAAATCTATAAACATATGGTACCATTTAGAATGACTCAGAGTTCAGCGTCTGTTCGTTTAAGTACCTACAAAAATTTATTAAAAGCCAATTTCATTCTTATGCCTACGGATAACGATCCATATTACACTGAACCTATACATTGAGCGGCCCGCTCGAATGTACTATTGTGCCGCTAGGGCAGCTAGGGCTGAATGTACCAAAAAAATACCTGCGCGCGGTGCGCTATTAATATTATCATTTAAGGGCCCGGGTTACCCTCGAAATTTTCATACATTCTTAATACCAAAATCATTTTCTCATACGAAAATATTTAACATGTTTGAGTTATTTTTCAGCCTAAGATAGTAATTACCTAGGGTCCTGAACAAATTTTTTTTACAAAATATTTAAATACAAAAAAAAAAATTTTTGTGTTAAAATATTTTTTAGTAAATTTACTACTAAATATTTAAACACCAAAAAATAGACAAAAACACTAAAAAATATATAAATAATCAGTAAATTAACTACAAAATATTTTAATAATAAAAAATATTTTTTAAAGTTTAAATATTTTGTAGTAAATTTACTATTTATTTATATATTTTTTAGTGTTTTTGTCTATTTTTTGGTGTTTAAATATTTAGTAGTAAATTTACTAAAAAATATTTTAACACAAAAAATTTTTTTTAGTATTTAAATATTTTGTAAAAAAAATTTGTTCAGGACCCTAGGTAATTACTATCTTAAGCTGAAAAATAACTCAAGCATGTTAAATATTTTCGTATGAGAAAATGATTTTGGTATTAAGAATGTATGAAAATTTCGAGGGTAACCCGGGCCCTTAATTATAAACCATAAACAACTTTTTGTGATGATTAATGGAAATTTCTTTAGATACTTATTATATTCAGTTTAATGAGAGTAATTAAGTAAAAAAAACGAAAATGGCGTAACAGACGTGCCAATAGAGCAACCAAAAAGATACGGGCGAAATACTTAAAGGCCGTCACAGACTTAGCTATAATATATATTAATATACCGTACTAAACACACTGAGACCAGAAATATATTATATTATATTATAGCTGAGTGTGTGGTCACGCGAAAATTGTATAGAAAATATATAGTAATATGCCTATCTATAAATATATTAATATATATTATAGCTAAGTCTGTGACGGCCTTTATTGGCATTTAAGTATATTATTTTATGGAAGTGACTAAATAAGTATGTCACCATGGCAACGTCCATCGCGTATACGGCAAAACAACGGGACAGTATTATATTATTATGATTTATGTTTAATGTATTACCTATATAATGTAATAAAAGGTACCTATTCAAAGTACAAATAATACTTTGCAGAGTCATATTATATTACTTACTTTTCAGCGTCCTTAGGTAGGTAACCAAAAAAAATATAAATTTGTATCGCAATCAGTTTTTAAACAATTGAATACAGCACCATACTTTTTAGGGTGTTCCTTTTTATTTTCCATTTTAATAAAAACAGTTCAAAACTTAAAAAGTATGTCCGTCGCTGCTCGCTCGCGCGCGGCGCAGCCCCACTGAATTATACCCTGCGCAAGGGCAGCCGCGCGTAGGTATATTTTCGATACCTACGCGCGGAGTGAGACAGGACAGGCCTGCCTTAATAGAGGTAGTGGAAAATAATCCGTGTTTATGGGACAAAAGTAGTGAACATATTATAAAGATAACATAATGAGGAAAAATGCGTGGCGCTTAGTCTGCACTCTGCAGTATTTTGGAGCCGGTGTTTGAAAATTTTGAAATAAAAAGTCAGGAAGAAAGAAGTGTTTTATTTATTTAATAATTTATAATTTTAACTTGCTACTAAATTTTGTGTTTACATGCAATTAACAACTTAAAATAAGTTAAAATTTAGTCAACTACTTATCAACCAATACGTGTAAGCCAGCCATATTATGTGTAAGCCAGCCATAAGTGGTGTCGTCGCAGCAGAAATCTCTAATCTGTGGGGGCTGCGGTGTCGTCGCGAAATCGTCGCTCGTGTGAAAACGTGCAAACGACAGCCTGTGTGACGTCTGTCGTGCAGTTCCTAAATCGTCTCGTGTCGTGTCTCGTGTGAAAGCGCTGTAACTCTGCGCGCGACAGCGTAGGGATTCATTAAAAAAATGGGTAATCCCAATGATATTTTATTGGTAGTTTTACTTTAATATCCTTAAGAATACTCATTTAAAGTATGTATAGGAATAGACGTATTTAATAATATTATGTAAATATGGCGGCCCGACGAAAAGTTTCGTTCAGCCGCGCGCAGAGTTATCGTGCGCGGATTCTATCAGCTTATTCAGCGCTAATATTATGGCGACTTTCAAACGTCATTTTTATGTCAAATTTAGTTTGTGGTTCTTTTCTTGTTCTTTTCCCCGCATGGGGGGCGCTGATTCCGCTTCAAATATGTAGGCTCATAGGCACAAGAAATAGCTGTCATTTCAAAGGGTATCATCAATAAACACCGGTCGTCAATGACGGTCGTCAACAGCAAAAAATAATTGTATTATGCGCGTTGCCAGCTACACGGTTCTCAACGTGTTGTCAGTTGTCACTTGTCAACCAGTTTTTCATTACAGATTTTGCGTGGTCGTCAAGTGTCAACCGCCGTTAACGACCGTGTATTTCTTTCTAGCTTTAGGTCTGTCTGTGTAATGGAGGTCAGTGCCGCGGCGGCCGCATAATATGCGTGGTGCTTCGCGCTAAAGCCGATACTATTGGACGATCTGCGTGTGATGTCCAATAGTATCGTCTCATTGCACGAAGCTTCGGACGATAGACGCAGATGCGGCCGGGACGTGAAAATATTATGACACTTCGGGCTTCGGCTATAATTTATAAAACCATAGCTGTTGTACCGTACAACAGCTATTATTTAAAGTATCTCAGATTAGAAATTACCGTACAATACAACTTGTACTAATCTGAGATAGGTACTTTTAGATAATGGTGAACACAGATCAGTTAATAGTTACTACGTAAATGGTGAATGGTCTGTGCGTATCACAATTCGCCATATTCTTAAAAATATAACTGTCAAATTGACGTTAGTCAAAGTTTGAGAATCCATTTTGCAATTTGCTGTCAAAAAATTTTAATGATTAAAAATCGAGAAAATAACTTTCTAGTTCTTGATCTAATATTTTTATTAGCTCTAAAGTTGCTTTTGACGCAGTAAGTAGTTTGTTTCTCTTTTGTAATATTTCCATACAATACAGCTATATCTTGCTTCATAATGAATTTATTGATTCCAGGAACAAACAAACAAGGCTACGCCCTTACGATATTTCTTCTGCGTTGTAAATTTTTTGTTTCCAACATAGGCCTCTCAGACACTGCCGTTATGGATATGATGGTATCAACGTTACAACAGCAACGCGCTGTAACTGAACAACTGCGGAGGGAGGCCGCTATAAAGCGCGTGCCGGTTTCTGTAGCGGTTTCAGATATTGTGAGATACATCAACGAACACGAACAGGAAGATTGCCTCCTGGTTGGCTTTTCTAGTCAAAAAGTTAACCCCTTCAGGGAAAAGAGCTCGTGTACTGTCCTCTAAATGCTAATATTTACATTCGACAGTTTTATTTATTGCTGTAACGGTTTTCTGAAAGATGTGTACGCTTTCCTTCATGAACCTATCTATACCTTTCATGTGATTGTGTTTCTAAAATATTTTACCAGCCTGTATGACTTATGTATTTCTGTGAATAAAAATATGTGAAGAGAACAGCAGTTTTATTTCAAAATATTGTTTACAACCATGCAACTTGTACTTTTTGTTTTAATGAATGAATTTCAAAGTAAGGCTTATTTTTACAAATATAAAATTAATTATGCTACAATAAGCAGTTGGTATTCTAGTAATCTTATAAAATATCTTGAAATTACATTGAAGTGAAAATAAGCATAAATGTTTTTTAATTTTCAACTACATGTAACACAAGTTATAAATTATGATTTAACTTATTTTAATATGCTTATGTTGTGTTTTATAATATGAATGAGAAATAAATAATGAAAGATCTAAAATTTGCTAAACACTTTAATTGTGCACAGTAAAAAAACTTAAAACTAAGCATACATCAATTCCAGTACTTTGAAATTGCAATAGGTATTTCTAAGATGTTGATGTGATATTTTAGTAACTTTTATAACTAACACGTACACAGTTTCTCACAAAGTACTATCAGATCATCTAGTCTAGCAGTGACCAACATCATTATTTGTTTCTATCAACTAATTAGATTGATAATGGTCAACCTGCTAAAGATTAAATTTCCTGACAGTACACAGTGGATATGACCATACTTTCTATCAGGCATTCAATTCAAAGGCTACATTAAATTTTCTATTATGAGATTATAAATTATAATTAAATGTAAGAGAGCTAATGGTTTGGGTGTGCTAGTGATATTGTTTTGTAAAATAGTAGGATGTTTGTGCGGTGTGTCAATAAATGTTCACTTTGAGCTATATGTGTCCCTATCATAAATGCAATGTTATTTACTTCTGCAAGCATATTATTGTAAATGCAATTCCTAATCAAGCCTTTACAGTAACAACTGCTTTGTGCGACCAGCTTGTAATGATTATTCTCTAAAATACCTACCTATAACATACAGTACTAAAGAAGATTACAATACACGGGACACAAAAGCAGTAGGTACCATAAAGACTTAATTTCTAATTTGATGAACAATGTCTTGGCAGTGGAATTAAAAATAGATAAAACTTATAAATATATTATTATTTATAAATTGTTTGAGCAAATTTGGAATAAATGAAGTAATCTTATACTAGGGGTAAAACTATATAAAAAAAATAATTTTACCAACTATCAGTCTTTTAAATTGATGTTGATTGTCAACCTTGTAGCAATTTGCTTCTCAAAAGTTTACAAAAGCAAATAAACAAAGTTACACCTTAAACCTGAAAAGTAAAGGCCTATCCGCTAGCATCCCTATTGTCATATTTATTATTACAGGTATAAAATTCCTTCTACTAGCATAGGTATACAACATTTACAAATAATTGTTTTATTGAGATTAAATTTTGAAAACAAAATACTTAGTAGATATTATATTATGCTTTCTACAGTTTTAACAACTTCTCCAGGTTGTCAGGCTTTTGCGCCTAGTCGGAATAGATTAAAAGAATATTATATATTTCCAAACTCCATTAGGCCATACTGTAGATGTTACATGGCCCTACCATAACTAATTAACCATGTTTACAAAGCATACATTTTATTCATTACTAAGGCCGCGTTTCTACTGACGCGGAGCGGAGAGGAGCTTAGTGGTGCCGAATTGACCAATCACCATGCTCGATATCTTCGCCTCGCTTCGCCTTCTCCTTCGCCTCGGTCTACACAGGTGGACCTCTCCGGTAAACCGTAGCGTGTATGGCATCCATTATACTGTTCCATATTCTGTCAAGTGGCTTTCTCAATGTATCAGACAAAATATAAATTAGTGGTAGCTTGGTGTGATATTAAAAACTAAAACAGATCGGATACAGCTTCTAAGAACTCTAAAATACACATACATATTACAATACTAAACATATTGGTTATATTATGTCTCATTCTATCACCTTACAGTTTAATATTCTAACATACTCAATTATATAAAAGGACATTTTTGTAATACTACTTAAGGTAAAGTGCACAGCGATTATTAAAATACATCAATGGGAGGGTTTATCAATGATAAGTACAATATCGATTAACACTAAGTATTACATGATACTATCATGATTACATGATTTCAGCTCATACTCATAAGAACTGCTTACCACACCTAAGATTACCTATGACGGTTCAACTTCCCCGTAGCAACTTTTTAAAGGAGTTTAATAAAATATTACTGTACAGACTCGTATTTTTAGCGAATGTAACTAAATCTACTAGAGTACTTTCTATATATTGTTATATAAACATAAATTATAGTGAGACTATGCATCAAATAAAGTTATATATAAATTCAGATTTCTAGTAAAAAAAGGCCTCATTTACTTGGTGTATACTATTAAATAATTTTAAAAATTATGATATTACAGGATGAATCATACCCAGTGTGTCTTTGTTTACATACTTGTCAGAAGAGTTCTTTTGTTATTATAAGATCTATCTATCTACTTCTTAGTATGTAATCAATACAAATACATAAAACCATCACATTACACTGACAAGTAAGTCTATAAATATAATAGTACTACATAAATTAAAGCCCCTTTCAAGGCATAATTAGTATTGCACTGGACTGTATACTATTTTGCGTCTGCTCTATTTAAAAATTTCAAATTACTGCAAAAGACATGTAGTTTTGTGGCAAAGTAAGTCAGGTCACAACTTAACAATTTTTTTTATCTTTGTAGTACTATTATAGACACAAATGTCTCGCAAGCAGCTTCTTCTAAGCAAATGCTTTGTAAACTTTTGAGACATGTCCACCCTTAAACAAATACTCGAGGTTAGACAGAGGTTCCAATTAGACATGCTGGTAGTTCTTACACCCTTTCTTGACTAGGAGTAGAAACATCTTCATTCCCGTTTGCAACACTTTGATGGTAAAGTTTCAGTAGCTCCATGGCGTCTTGAGCTTGGCGTTTCTCCAGCAAAATTCTGGAAAGAGAAACAATTTTTATGGGTAATCCATTTGTAACCATACATCCACAACCTTGTAACAAGTACTCAAAAGCAATTTTAGTTTCTTTGTTTAATATTTAATCTAAAATTCTAGAAATATCGTAAAAAATATTCAGTAAACCCTCGATCACAGATTCTTGGAAATCTTTTGTTCTACTTTTGTTATCACGGTTGCATGCGACCGCTTGGGGCTTGAAAGGTTAAAATCTAATATTAAGTTTTATTTCAATATTACAAATCACTCCTTTTTTAATTCATAATACATTCAGAATAATACAAAGAGAAATACTGATAAAATATGCCACAAGTTATGTTTATGTGTTGTACCACTCAACTGTTAAAATTGAAATATGATCAATAAATTTTCATAAAAATGGACCCAGGCTAGGGAAAGATATAGACTTTTAACTCCTAAAGCCAAAACAGGTATGATTTATGTAATTAAAGTAAAATATAAGCTGTAAAGCCTATCATTCTTGACAAAAGACTTTTGTTATGTTTTAGTGAAAACTTATAGTTAAAGAAAATACTAGTTATCTATAAACTTACCTTCCAGAGGCTTCCTTGATGTGTTCAAGTATTATCCTGTTGTCCCTATCAGTCACAATATCAGCAAGACTGTCAGGGTCCATATCAGACAGCAGTTCCAAATCTTGACCTCCAAGCAAGGAAATATGACAGAGGTTGTGCTGCAGGCGGCCCACTAGGTTCGCCACTTGACCTTTTTCACCCAACGCAACATCGTCCGTTTGATCCAAAGAAACTTGGCACTTCGGCATGTTCGGTGCCCATTTTTCGTTACCGTGTAAAATCATGAGAGCAGTGTCCGGATCTAAAGTTGAAAAATACTCTTCGTCGTCCACTTCGGTTCCGTCGATCTCCAGAACAACCGTGAGGTTTTCGGAAGGCAATCCCAATTTTTCGGGCACTTTATTTATAAGATCTTCTAATGACGACGCCACGATGCCCTTCTTCTTTTCTCGATTCACATCACAAATTTTATAAGGCTTGTTAATGTCGTCTTCCATTGTCTTAAGTGTTCACGAGAGTAAATATTATGATTGGAATAAATTAGAACCCTCTTTATTACGTTTAGCACTAATTGTAAATACAACCGACCTACATCCTCGCTTTCTATTCGCAAACTGAAAAAGGAAAATTCATTTTTCAATTTTCAAGTTTGACATTTGACGCAATTGACGTTTGAGTTTTTTTTTCATAATATGGCACTTCGGCTATAAAACCATGGCCAGTGTCAAGTAATGGCGGGAAAACAATATTCTTGTATATAATTTTCGGCGTCGTTTTTCTATTTCGTCAGGTCCAAAGTCTAAGTTAATAAAGTCAACACAGTCAAAAAGTTCAAGTCTGTCGGTTCAGTAAAGTGGTAGACGCTTTACTGAAACTTTCGATGGAGTTTTGGAAGGAGCACAAATATAGTAATACCCCGCTTTACACGACCCCGTTTTACGCGGTTTCACTATAACGCGAAATTTAAAACTCGCACTCATATCATAGCGTTACTCGAAAAAGTGCGTATAAACAATTAATGTAGTCATCAGTATTATGATAACTGTATCTTGACCGTGTGTCAGAACTCAGACAATTAAAAACAGTGTTGGGTGTGGTCGTAATTTACAAGGACGTAAAAAAACGCTACCCAAAAGACGTATTGTCTTCCTAAAAATCATTACTTATAGTATGTACTGCATAAGGTGCCTTTAGAATTAAAATGATTACTTTAGAAATGATTCGTACTTTTTTCTATTAAATTTTGACTAGTTTATTCATAAACCCCGATATACGCGAATTTCAGATAACGCGATTTTTTCCGGAACGTATCCCTCGCGTAAAGCGGGGTATTACTGTAGCACGTTTCTGGATATTGCATCACACAGAGTTACGAAAGTCATCTAACTAGTATTATAATAATAATTATTATTATAGTTTACTCTCGCATGAGTTATGGAATGTTGTAAGGGGTAGGTGCAGGGTCTTCGTCATTTTGCCATAGTTGAACCGTAAAGTTAATGTACCTAGCGGAATAGAGCAACAAACTCGAGCTGTCAAACGTAACCGAAATTGGTTTTTATCTGTGTGAAAAATATGTGTACGTATACACTTACACAAGCATGATTGAACATGAATTCTATGAGATTAAATTGTCAACGGGGCTGATCCGGGCTGATGGACGTCAAAAAAAGAGTTCTGCTGTCATGTATCACGCGTCTCTTTTTACCATGCAGTGTTACTGATAGTGACATCTCGCTTGCTCAGGCCTTTGCTTCTCTATTCCGCTAGGTATATTAGCTTTATGAGTTGAACAGAGTTCGCGGGTGAACTACCAACCCAAAACACCTAATATATTTTCATGAAATAAAAATATTCTTATTCTATATGTATCAGGATACTGTGCAAGGTGATTTTTTATTGTTCTTTGTTATTATATTTTTAAGAAAACACCTAGGTATCCTACATCATAATTCATAAGCCAACCAAATACCTATTAGTCTATACTAAATAATTTATTACCTACGATAGAAGTGGGTAAAGCCTACTTAACTGAATGTAAAACTCGGAGCAAAGTTATCGCTGTGAAGCTAAGCTGGTATCTACATAATTTATTTATGCTCTTAATACGTGTAAGCACACATTTTCACTTTTAAGTGTCGTCTCAGTCGTTAGCGCTGTTTCAAAATTCATGCACGTCTCCCTTGAAAGGAATAGTTTTGTATGAACTGGCGGACAGTGGCGGGGCAAGATCTAAAGATGAGGGTAAGATACTAATATATTTTGCGGGGCTCCTAACTTTCTTAAAGTTTTTGCATTTTTTTTTAACCATAACTTTATGAAAATTGCCAGCCGATTTTTATTATGTAAAATCTAAATGAGTATACGGGTCTTCGAGGCGCGAGGTTCCTTTGACCACGAGGCTGTAAGCGGTGGCCCACGTCGCCCACGCCTCACGCCGCGCCGCGCCGCCTCTACTCGCGGAGGTACAGGTACCTAATATTGATCTGAATTTGTCGCGTCACGGTTTGACCGTGTATAACCTTTAGGAGTCGGAGGGCTAAGGAGACGCGGTTGTCTGTACCTACGATTTAGTACTAAGCTCGGAGCAAACGATTTTCTAAGGTTCTAAATTGCTTCACGGGTGCTTACGCGTCTTGGAGGTATGTTATATAGGTACGTACTACGTAGGTATACTGAGTATTGAATTATTATTAAGTTAATGATTTAACGTGTCACAAAAATTATGGTACAGGTATCTTAAATTATATAATTTTATGGTAGGTAAAGAAAAGTAAAGGTAAATAAAATAACTAAGTAAATAGTCACCTAATTTATGTTAAAATACGGAACCCTAAAAAAGATAATTATTTGGTACTAAGAAAATCAATTAAGTAGCTAATTGCAAGTATAATTTAGGTTAGTTACTATAAAACCCTATCTCATATTTAAATAGGCTATCTATATTCGACTTAAGAACAGAAAATTATACTATCGAAGCATAAACGAGGCGCAAGGAAAACTAATTACCAAAACCGAGTTTCCTGTTTCATGCAAGACAGTTTGATAGCGCGGCATAAAAGCTTGTTACAATTTCTGGGCTACAGGTAATAACAATAGCTAAGGCTGAATTATAAATAAGACTGCACACGTGCTGTATATCTTGGGGTCAGGTCACACGCCGACGGGAGGTGACGCGGCGCTGCATGATTAACTGCCGCACTCGGAGACGAATATTTTATTTTATTAAGATACATGGAAAACTTACAGCTACTGATACAGTGACATTTAAAAACAGAATACATAATAAATGAGCTGATTAAAAGTAGCGTGATAAATTTATTAGTTAACCGTAATGAAATCAAATTTTTACATACATACATACCCCATACATTACCTGCCAAACTTAAAGTTTAAGTTTAATCACAATTAAATATCTCTGAGTGCAGCAGTTAAATTGAAAGTCCAGTACGTATTTACGTGGGACTGATACACATTATATTTTACTGCCAGAGATTAAATTTCGAACTACATACTGCGTAGCATGACGATGTTGCTTTAAAACATTGTCATTTGTCGTATAGTTTTAAAAATGTTTACTTTTAATTCCCTTTAAGAATGACGCACAGTGTCGCGTTTTTTATGTGACCTTACCTTAAGGTAGAGCGGGCATTATGAATTAAGTTTATGCCTATAGAAAGTAGTAGGTCTTTTGCAGGTAAAGTTTTTGCGTCATACAATATACTTTGTACTTTATTGAGCACAATTTTGCTACAAGATACTTTACTTGTTTTAGGCGTAGATTTACTATAACTACTAGGTGTTATAGTAGTATATAAAGTTTTTGACTATAAGTATGATTGCCAGGAATCAAAGCGTGATGTAATATAGGGTGTATCAAAACAAAGTGATAATACTTTAGGGTGTGTACTGTGTGTGGGTTCCCTATAGCGAGTTCGCTGTGAAAGTAGCAGTGCTTGAACAGTAACTATTTTTAAAGATTTGTATGGTCAAATTCATGACGCTGGAGCGCTTGTCCAAACAAATCACAAGAAAAAAAATTCCTCTTTCAGGGCTGTTTCGTTCACAATTAACTCTAATCAGGGGACTCATTATATCACAGCAAAACAACATTACACGCTTAGATAAATGATTGGTCTCGCGCTCGGGCGCTACGACCGTAGCGCCCGAGTGCGAGACCAATCATTTATCTGAGATTACACGCCCTAAAGTAGTTTTGTTACATCCTGCATTGATTGATGATTGAAAAATAACGGATGTCTTTGCCACTTTTTAGACTTAATTCTGGATCATCATTACGAGTAATGTTTTCTTAATTCCACACGAAGTGGGTAGTTCTTAATAATATATGATCATTATTTTACATTTTATACAAGGACAGCATTGTCATTTTACGATAAATACTTGGTGAAAATACATACTTTTTTATTCCTGTGACTAATCAGCACCATGTCTCTAGCTACTGATTAATTTCTTTCATATTTATGATTCACTCATAACTTTGTGTTATTAAAATTTTTATGTATGTCGGACTTTTTTAGTTCATTTTATTACTTTCCTTGTGCTGGCGAGAAGAGCAATAAAGCCATTATTAAATAAAAAGTTACAGGTATTTACTTTGTATTCATGTATTAATTGGATGATGGTATAATATTTCAATGAATAAAAAAGATGTAAATTATTAATTTATTTTTAAACTGTTTATTTCTAATCCAATCCATAAATGCAAAATGCGACTTTTTGTTACATTTTACACTTAGCCGTTTTTTGGTAAGTATTTACATATACTTTCCGGCAGCAAAATGTATGGTTCTCGTGCTTAATTACTTTCGTCTTAATGACAAGCAACATTTTGTAACGTAGTCAATATAAATTAATACAGAAGAGACATTAGTAAAAACCATCAATAATGTAAACCCGCTATAATCGCCCATATATTATACACATGTAAAGAAAGTGTCCCTTTTGGTACGGTGCCCACTTTAGGCACTTCTCCCCTACATTCCAGTGCAGTACCCGTTTACATTATTTTACTGGCAATCCAGCGACCAGCAGTGTATTCGATCACTGGAATAATGTAAGCCCGCTATTAGTCTGTTAATAATAAACCACAACCAATGCTAGCTAATCATAAAGAGCTAATAATACCTATTCAGTATTCATCCCCTGAACATCCCTAAGGAGAGGGGAAAACAGGCTCATAATAAATTGGACTTAATAACGAGTCCACACAGTAATAAGCTTGTATACACAACGGATTTCGTCGCTGTGTTAATGTGCCTACATTTTTAAATTCACAGCCTTTTGAACTCTTTATTTTCATTTTATTTTCCTCATTAAAGGACAAAGGAAGGAAGGAGAATTCGTAAATGTACATACCTAGCGGATGCCTAGTTATATATAATACCTAGATGCGTTACAAAACAGTCTGTTTTGTATCGCATCTATAGTTAAAACAGTACTTTAAACAAAGGAGAATGATTTAAGTGGTCCAAATTTCCACCACTAACAAGACATAGCGAAACGATCATGCGTGCATGTCATGCAAGTTGTCAATCAATATACAGCACGTAGTTTGCATGTCATTCGCATCAATCACAATAATCGATCATCGTGCATGACAGCACGTATGACGTAACGCATGTCATGCTGCATGATCGTCTAGACTCTAGACTCTAGGGTCCCTATTACAGAAGCTTCGCTGTCTGTCTACATGTCCGTCAGTTTGTCTGTCTTGTCGTGGTCTTGCTATGTCTTCTAAACAATGACATACAAATGACTTCTATTATATTTGTAGTTGACCATATTTTTGCACATGTATCGTATATTTAATTAAGCATTTAACGAAGAATAATTATGATTGTATTCGGGTTTTAATTTCAGTTTTCATCATATTGTTTCGATGCGGACTTTATTGAAACTGGCTCACTAAAATGAATTCGTATTGAACTTGTGCACCGAAGTGCTCTTTAAAAATCCATAAAAGCGTAAATCGTATTTTGCAAAGATTTATTTTTCCTTCCACGTTTTAGGCCCGTTTTAGACTTTAGTAAACGGCTCTGATAAGATTTGATGTCAAAAGTGATTTAGATTATTCGTTCGGACCATAGATTTTTACTTACTAATAATGGATATGTATTAGGTAACAACATCTCCTTTCTATTGCGATAAGTTCAAGTACCAATTTCACCAACGCCAGTCAAGTTAATCGTTTGGCAAAATATCTCATTTACAAATACCTAAAACGAAAGAGATAACATTCTAAATCAACGTACAACACAAACGAACGTTTAATTGGCACTTATACAATCCTCAAACCGCAATTTAACCTTGGCTTCCCCGGGATAACTTTTGATACAAATCACACAAGACATTAGCATTCACTTGGGTGTTAATTAAGTATGAAATATGTATGTGAGAGCGAGCGAAACCTCGCGGGGTTATCCATTAATTACCATTGCAGCCGGAGTCCGCGGTCAATTATGCACCACTCCATTCAACTCAACTACCGAAACATTAACAACGGCCTTTGTTACAAAAATAATTAAAAACTTGAGATTTTTTTTCTATAGGTACCATTACAGAAATTAATACAAAGGTAGTGGACGTGCGGGGCTTAGTCGGATCATGTCAAGCCCAGCGTTACTAATAAGTAGTAATACAATATTAACACACCCGAACAAATTACGTAATGTTCGCCATCTGCATATTAATAATAATAATAATAATATAATATATCTATGGACGCTTCACATCACGTCAGTCTGGCCCCATGCTAAGTACCTGAAGGACTTGTGTTACAGGTACCAGACCACGGAAATATATTTAATACTTTTATACTATACATATATTTAAGATTTTTATTATATGATAAATATATTTAATACACATCCATGACCCAGGAACTTTGAAAACTGTTTGTTCCGTCGGCGGGATTCGAACCCGCGACCTCCAGCTTAAGCTACCAACGTGCTATCCACTGAGCCACAGAGGTCGTCAAATATTATGAATCGATTTCCATGATAGTACATTATCAGAATCGGCTAAAGTTGAAACCGAGCGACACGCGACAACTGCAGGCGACGTGTCGTCGCGACACTACTCGTTTGTATTTCTATGAATAAGTGTCGCTAGTTTCGTGTCGCTAGTTTTTTTTTAAAGTCGGGAAATACCATTCTGCATCCCCGGCGGCGTTAGGGAGAGACTACCAGGGTATGTGGGACTCGCTACGGCCGATGAGATGGTAAGTGGCCGCAGCTCTACCCACTAAAACCCGACCGTGTTCGAGACTTCCGCGCTGGACGGAGACGCGAGAGTCTATGACACGCCTTCCGTGGCTTCCGTCCGCGCTTACCTGCTATCACCCACAGCAGGCCCACGCTGTTGGGGTTCTTTGAAGACCCCCTAGGCCAAACAGAGACCCCACATGGGGGATTGTTTAAGCCGTTCGTCTTCTTGGTATTCGTGTCGCTATAGCTGCGGAGGGTATTTCATAGAAATACCTTAGAGCATTAAACCAGGTCTGGTTTAATGCTCTAAGAGAAATACATACAAACCAGTAGTGTCGCGACGACACGTCGCGTCGTCTGCAGTTATCGCGTGTCGCTCGGTTCCAACTTGTACCTTTAAAGGTTAAGAGCGTCCATAGGTATTACCACCTCAACGGCACAGGATACCGTCTAACATACTAATAACTACAACTTTAGTTATTAACTAGTTGACCCACCAAACGTTGTTTTGCCATTTAAAGTATTTCTACTTCATCAGTAATTGATACAAAATCTCCCCCCCCCCCTTTGTCCCCTAAGAGGGGTGGGGGGGAAACTGATGTTAAGTTGGAAAAACAGTTAATAATATGACGTGAGTCCATTAAAGAAAAAAATTAATACAAAATCTGACCCCCTTTTGGGTCCCCTTATAGGGGTTTGGGGGAAAGCTTAAACACCAGATGTTGAGTTGAAAGAAGGCAAATATATCTGCGAAAACCGTATGCAAATCGGATCAGTAGTTTTCGTGTTAAAGCAAAAGTTTGATACAAAATCTAACCCCCTCTGTCGTCCCCTTAGAGGGGTGGGGGGGGGACAATTTTTATACACCAGATGTTAAGTTGGACAAAGACAAATATATTTGCGAAAACCGCATTCAAATCGGATCAGTAGTTTTCGTGTGATAGTGGAACAAACATACAGACAGACAGACAGACAGACAGACAGACAAAAAACTAACCACATTTTTGGCTTCTATAGCGATGTAGTAACACCTCCTGCTTATTATTTTTTGAATATCTTTAATGTACAGAATTCACATTTCTACAGTTTTATTATATATATAGATTATTATTATTGCATCTACCGCATCAGGAATGCGACGAAGAAAAATGTGATGGATAGAGGTGCGTATAACGGACTGTAAAATTTTTTTCATTACAATGTCTGGTTTACATGATTCCTATGTTTTAATGTAAGGGATTAATGCTCTAAATTAAATCTACAAGTATATTCGATGGTGTATAGGTATACATAATATAGAATGTATTATTATTGTGTTGCACACCTTAGCAAGAGAAGCGTAACACGCCAAAAAAGCGTACATAATATATTCCTGCGGCTTACTAACGTATTTTTGTGGTAAATTTATAATATACTCTCTGAGACTGCTTGGAGACTGTAGATTGTAGAGAGAAGCTGTGTTAAAACTTAAACAACTGTGCCATCAGGTGAAGAAAATGTTGAGTGTGGCTGATTGAGGCCAGTCGGTCAATAAGGCTCACGAAATGAGGACAAGATCCGAAAGACAAGTGACGATCTCCAGTCAATTTAAACTCAACGAGCAATTAATTGATAGTGAAATATTAATTCAATGCGCATTTACTCCTAGATTGATAAGCATTGGCAACGGAGGCTAATGCAGTTTCTGAGTAGAATTTCAATTCTAAAAGAAAATTTACTTTAGAAGACTATTGAGAAATAAAACGTACTTGTATGAAATTGACAGATTCTATACTTTAAAATTCCATATCTAATTACGATAGAATTACGTAGATGTCTACGAGGACTCATGCTCATCTTATCAAAGGTCACATAAAAGCAAAGCATTTATGTTTTTAATAGATTGAGAGTTGAACACCAAACTTGTAGCTTGAATTCATCCAGCTGTCGAAACTAGGACAAAACGAAAAGTTTAAAAGAGAAATACAGTATTTCAGTGACAAAATGTTACTAAGAGCATCAACATAATCTAAGATCTTACACTAAGTACTTTGACCTAAACTCAGACAATTTTAAATATAGAAATCCGATAGATTTTATCCATACTTATGAAAGTGTAATCCCCAAGAACAGCTTAAAGGCTTTAGGTTTCTCTTCTACAGAATTTTCAACAATGGATTTTTAGAATCAAATAGTTAATGCGCCATAATTCATTGGAAACGTAGCGATTACATCAAGTGATTGAGTAATACGAAGCTGTATTACATAATGTAATAATCACATTAGTTAGATCATTACAGATATTAAGTGTTGATACTTAAAACCGAGTCAACACAAATCCAACTCGGGTTTTCTGACACATGATATTATTTAGTCAGTTACCTCCTTAAGGCCTGTGTTCATTTTGATTAGTGATAAATGCAGGTGATTAGTGATAAGGAGAAAGTAAAGGACTTGCACTAATCTGTCGCTGTCCACACTTACTTTCTCCTTATGATAATAATTACACAACAGATAACTATCAAGATCTTTGTCAGTCAGGGTCTGTCAAGTGTAATAAATATTAACTAATATTTTAGATCTTTTTTGCATTCTTATTAATATGGTTAAAATTATTATCTTATTATCGTTGGGTATTCTTTAATGAGAAAACTAGACAAACTGTCGATATACTCATAGTTTGCCTAGTTTTCTTCTAGGTTATCGATATCGAGAATTTACTTTCTTTTTCGATATTTAATTTACGACCTTTTAAATTAATTATACACACAACCTAGTTGATCACGTACCAAAACTCTAGTCGACAGTATAGAGTCTAGACATTGTGTATAGGATGTAGGTATAAAAAATTATACAGACTACAAACTTGAATTTGGCCTGCTTGTCTACAAAGTTAGATTGGCAGTAATATAAAAAGATGGAGATATGACGTTATATCTACGGACTATATTTAAGTAGATTTCTGATTATTATTATTAATAAAATAGCTTGTGCTTGTAAGATTTGTTAAAAACCGCACCTTTACGCTATATATTTTATTACCTTAAGCCCACTTGCGCCAATCTGGGTTAAAGATAACTCTGAGTTAAACATCATGTCATCTCTATCACTGACTTGGTGAGTGACAGATATGACATGATGTTTAACTCAGAGTTAACTTTAACCCAGACTGGCGCAAGTGGGCCTTAGATATCATTTTATGTCTGACAAAGACAGATCACAAAAAAAAGTTGCTTGAAAGACCAAGATGGAAAATTATGTAGGTTATTCTTTGTAGCTTTTTGTTATTAGATAGGGTGTTTTAATTTGAACAGAAACGTCGTGATCCACGAATCACTTGACCTACTGTACAGTGCAGTTCTAATGATTTTTTATAATGGTTTGGCAGTCAGTGACCTGTCATTGACAGGTTCAATAGCTAGTGACTTGCCCATTTTAAGAAAATACAAACAAGTATATAAAAATATAAATACTGAATATATATTAAGATTAGTATATGAAAAATACATAAAAATCTAGATAATTGACATTATTTATATTTTATACAAATAGTAAGCCTAAACATCTATCTTCTATACATATAATAAAACTGTAGAAATGTGAATTCTGTACATTAAAGATATTCAAAAATAATAAGCAGGGAGTGTTACTACATCGCTATAGAAGCCAAAACTGTGGTTAGTTTTTTTTCCGTCTGTCTGTCTGTATGTTTGTTCCACTATTACACGAAAACTACTGATCCGATTTGAATGCGGTTTTCGCAAATATATTTGTCTTCGTCCAACTTAACATCTGGTGTATAAAAATTGTCCCCTCTACCCCTCTAAGGGGACGAAAGAGGGGGTTAGATTTTGTATCAAACTTTTGCTTTAACACGAAAACTACTGATCCGATTTGCATACGGTTTTCGCAGATATATTTGCCTTCTTCCAACTCAACATCTGGTGTTTAAGCTTTCCCCCCACCCCTCTCAGGGGACCCAAAAGGGGGTCAGATTTTGTATTAATTTTTTTCTTTAATGGACTTACGTCATATTATTAACTGTTTTTCCGACTTAACATCAGTTTCCCCCCCACCCCTCTTAGGGGACAAAATGGGGGGGGGGTAAGATTTTGTATCAATTACTGATGAAGTAGAAATATTTTAAATGGCAAAACAACGTTTGCCGGGTCAAATATATATAAAACTCAATGGTGACTGACTGACATGGTGATCTATCAACGCACAGCCCTAACTACTGGATGGATCTGGCTGAAATTTGGCATGCAGGTAGATGTTATGACGTAGGCATCCGCTAAGAAAGGAATTTGATAAATTCCAACCCCAAGGGGTTGAAATAGGGGATGAAAGATTTCATATAATTATACTTCTTAACGCGAGCGAAGCCGCGGGCAAAGCTCGTTTTCATATAAAACTCGTAGAAGATATGTGTTGCGTCACATATAAAAGGACAGAATTTTTTTTCACAAGCTCAGTTGCAAACAATTCTAGTATTAAATAATTCCAGAAATAAAATATTCGCCTCTCTTCAATGGTATTCGTTCACAGAAGATTAAATTCATTCAACTGTAAAAAGGTATTCTTAAAATACTTTATCCCCGTTTAATTGGGAACGATTTCACATTACAATTTAAAAGTCCATTTCAAGCAGAAACAGAATGCTGTACATTCATTGGAGAAATCTTTAGTATAAAGCATAAAGACACAAGTGGAAAAGAATATTTTATTTCCAGGACCTGGGAAGAAATCTCAAACAGTTCTCGACTGAAAAAATGTTATAATGACGGCAGAGAACGAGTTCACAAAAGGAATGCGAGCACAGCTCGGAATACTAGTTGAAATACAGCCATCGCGGGTTTTATTATGGGCTTGTAATATTTCATTACATAATAAATAACCTCCTCCTTTTTGGAAGTCGGTTAAAAAGTAACCATATTTATATAAGTTACTAGAATTACCATGTTTAATAAAGCAATTTTTGATATTTTCGTTCATCTGAAAAATTCAACACTTATAACACTTGTAAAATAGCATTAAACTATCTTTAAGAAAGGGTTGTGATGTAGCAAAGCTCGTGAAAAACGTACATCGACTTATAGCCAGGTGGCTAATTCTACGTGCTCAGCAACCACGTATTACTAAGTTGTAAATTATAGCCTTGGAGGTATAACAATTTTGTCGATAAATCAATAAAGCCTTAGTGAATGTAATCAGGGAGACATCTGCCCCAGGTGATCTTAGCGGCGCAAATTGATATTTTAATAAAATTATTCTTCTTCGTACTTTAGTGTCATTTATTAAAGTTTCAATATACCTAACAAAAATGATAATGGGCAAAAATGTATGGGCTCTGGTATAGGGCTCAACAACAATAATTTATTATATATTTTTTGGAAGGTATAGGTTACCAGGAACATTAATGACCAATAGGGCGCTCGTCTAGATTCGTTGTATATTTTGAGTACAACTCGGTCGAGTTGACGCCGTACCTGGCGGCCATACTATATAATATATGTCCGCCAGGTACGGAGTTAATTCGACAAAATCTACGTTAAAACTTAAAAGTGACATCAGCGCTTGTATATTTCATGCTGATAACATCACGTTACACTACGGCATGATTATTCGTTACCTTTGTTACCTTTCCAAGCTCATAAAAACCTTACCACATAGACGATAAAACCTACGTCGGTAACGCCAGCCTTGTACGTTGACCGTACATTATTTTAAAAAGTACAGTTGCTAGGGGCTGGGATAACTTTTTAACCTACTCACTAAGAGCTATCTAATGGTATTTATTTTATCTCTGTTGAGATTAATACCAAAATGCCCATGATTCTTTAATAATTGTAATTTTCAGTCAACTAACATGATCCTTATGCGTTAAATTCTTCGATAAATTATATCTCTAGTAAAATTAGATAATAAAACGCCATTCACGGTCAATCATGTTTTATTCGAATGTGTAAACTATGTTTCTGATAGACAGATGTTTAACCTTTGTAGTGACAGATATTTAATTTTAAGTGATCCTGATATGTGTTGTAATGTTCTAAGTTTCCTCGAATATTGTAATATTTATAATTTTATGTAATTATTGTGTATGTGGTCGCTGATAACCTCGTTGTTCAAAGCGACCTTAAATAAAAGGAAAAAAATAAAAATAAATGTTATATCTTCACGCTTTGCCAAAAAACCGATTTAGATTGAACTTATAGTATGTAGATACTCTGAGTTTACACTGTGTAGTACACAGTTCCTGTGCCTACAAATATTTATGTAAACAATGATGCGAGCAACGTCTAGCTTCATAAAACTCGTTAGAAGCTACATAAATAAGGTTTTATTAAATTTTATGCAAAATATGATACAATAAGCTTTTCAACGGCTATGCGGTAGCGTTGAAAGTTTTAAATTAATGCATCTACTTAACATAAAAGTACTGGCTAAGTGAAAAGTGTTTCACACGTAACATGAGGTAATGGATTGCTACAAATGAAACATCCGCCTGCGATAGTAATACATTTAAAATATTCTAGCAGACACTAGCTGTGACATTGGAGGTCCCAAGAGAATTGGGGCTATTACGTAGTAGCAATTAATTTTGGTTTTAAAATATTTTTGTTATATTACATGATAATTAATGTTACTGACGAGTCCAGTGTATTTTACTGAAATAATGGTCAAATGATAATTGTTATAGATGTAGATTATAGAGAGACTGTGTTAAGTGTTTTATTTCTTATTTTTAAGCATACTGTTAAATGGTAATAACTAAAGAACTCCTACTCACCGTATCAAGGGGTCACAATTTTTTATTGTTACTAAACTTTGAGAAGTATCAATTACTATTTAAAGCTGAATCAATTTTAGTTTCGTGTCTAAAAATATGCCTACAAAAATGGTGGAGTTAATTTCGAACAAATTAAAAATATATCAAATAAAAAGATTTCGATAGGCTAATTAATACCGATCGCTATCGTTACATAATAACCGGCGTGACCTTTACGGTTAGTATGTCGAGGTCGCGACTCGTGCAGGTATATTGTGCTGCAGATGTAATTTGTCCTGCCCCCGCCCCCGACCGCCCACAGCCGGAGTCAGTCTGGAACATTCGATACCCACTACCCCGATAATTGGGAGATTAACTTCATCGGGATTTTCCTTTGATTCCGATGATGGAATTTTTGATGATGTCGTTAGTAATCTAGACTTCGAACTTTTTAAAAGTTTATTAGAGTTCAGGCATTTAGGTAAAGGTTACAGCTGATTTTTCTACGTACATACCTAAAAAATAATATTATGTAAGATGAAATTTTCTGTCTTCTAAATAATTTTAGAATGTTATGAATATAACATTTTAAAACCATGTTCTAATTCTAATTTCTAACGTGCTACGAATTACGATCTGCTACGTAGAGCTACGAGAAGCTACGCCACGCTATGAACTGCTACCGCATGTGCTACGAACTGCTACGCCGCGCGCCGTGCTACGAACTGCTACGCCGCGCGCCGTGCTACGAACTGCTACGCCGCGCGCTGTGCTACGAACTGCTACGCTGCTGACGCATATTTTCATCGAAATTATAGTGCTTTTATTTTTAATACCTCTTATATTATAATATTGAACATTGTATGGCCAATGTTCTTTTTTATGTTAAAGAGTAGGCTCTTAGATGAGTGACTCTAAGCATTTATTATAGAATTTGACACTGTAAGCCACCTCACTTTCGCTGTATTTTAAGGGAGTATTTTTTACCTCACTTACATTGTAAGTCTATCGTTTGTCATGAGGCGTGCACGGGCGCGGTGACCCGTGTGTGTATTATGCAGGAGACATTCCACGTGCCGCTCGCTACAGATATACCTTTCATATCATATTCCTCCTTTATCAACTCGTCGACTTTTCTATTTTATGATGTCGGATGCATCATGCTAAACAATTTTCCTTGAAAACCGGAACGTAAATAACAATTAGTTATTGATAAATTATTATTCTTATCATATCACTTTTAATGTTTAGAATTTCAACAGTTTTCGAGATTAAAAAACCTTACTTACTAGGGCAAACATAAAAACCCACTCCTTACCTCTTTAATCCATCTTTACAAACTTTTACATTTAAAAAAGTCGGATAGTATGATTTTACTCTAATGAAACTTTACAGCTCGTTGTAAAATTGGACAAACTGTATGAGGTCGATGTTCAGTGGAACTTACAAAGCGCTTCCCACAATTGTTGCTAAAGAAATCGTTTCAGGAAATTATTGCCATTGTATGTTGCTCGTAAGTTGACTTTGTGACATAAATGCTATATTGTCATGAAAATTTTAGTCTCTTTGTGCCTTTTAAATGCTTTTTAACAACAGTAGGTAGTTTATTTCACAATCTTTTTTGTTTTTTTTTTCAGTTTGAAACATGCGTAGTCTTTTTGAAAATTAAACATATTTTTTGTCGTTGTTAAATAATCTAAATCATTCTAGGATACTTACTGCTGCGCTAAAACTCAAGTATGTTATTTCTTTTAATTTCAATTTCAAATGCATTTTATATATCATCTTTGATATACATATTTTTAGAATTGCAATTTGAGTGTTAATGTTTGGGGTCTCCTTAAAATGCACCACGAAATTTGATAGAGTGCCAAGAGCGCGATTTCATATTGAAAAATTAATAACTTAGCGGAATAATTGCTTTTCGAAATTCCCACCACTTACGAAGTTACCTCCTCAAACGCTTAATGACTTATTGAAATTTGTTCTGTACTTTTATTTCATTTGATTCTATTGTTTCGTTGTGAATAGATTTTTATTAATTAATCGCCATTCAGATTTTCCAATTCATTTTTATTCACTTTTTATTGATTAAAATTATATTTGGTTAAGCAAGATATTGTATAAAATATATATTGCAAACATATTTGGTTATAGAAGATACTTGGTAGGTGTATAAATCATTCAAATACACCATTCGAGACAAACATTGGGAAATCGTTTTGGGATTGTTTCGTGCAGGAAAATCTACATCTAAAATATTCGTCTACGAAATGAGAAACAATGTTATTTTAAGGATATGTAATAAAGGTTCGATTAAGCAAATAAGAGGATTTCTATTTTCACTACTAGAATATGAGTTTTAATGTAGTATACTTATATTATACCATATTATATTATACCATATATGTATAATTATATTATACCATCTTTTTACTAGGAGTAAACCGTCTGAATTGGACACACCACACAGTCCAGATTTTGAGTAGGAAAACAATGCTGCGTCACGCCAAACGTACGTTACACGTCAGCAGGATTGACTTCTAGGACAGGAGTCAGGACCGAGTAAGACTTTTACGTACAATACTTCTAACTATCTATTGCCTGCAGTTCCTTGAAGCTCACATTCACATAATTATTATTGATGATTGGTAATTTCAAGAATACATGTTTTCACTGTCGTGTCACGTATGTGTAAAAGAGATTACAACATTTGTACATGCAATTAAATTATGCTAACGCAGCCAACGACAGTGGTCAAAATTAGCTGCGACCACCGTACAACCGCAGCGTTGGCTCACACATTTTGTCCGAATAATTCCGATCATGAGGCATACCAACCTATTTCATCTGGAATGTTAATTGTGACATACATAATGTACATAGGCTGCACGCATAACTGGAATCTCAAAATGCCAGAGGAAAGGTAATGATTTCACAATATATCTACACTTAATATAATAAAAGGTAGAGATATTTTTTTTGTATGTAGGGGGTAATCTGGTCAGATTGCAAAAATATTAACACCGATAGAAAGCAGGTATATTCCAGAGTCATAGGTTGTATTTTATGTATAAAAAGTATGTAAAGATGATGATATAAATATTATAAATTAAGTCGTTACTTACACTGACTCTGTTGTTCATGTTCAAGAAAAATAGCAGAGCTAGTCTAGATAATCTAACACCTAGCGATCTATCATCCCACGACAAATAATTTAATTAAAAAATGTTTCTTAATCTTTGATCATACATGGACAATGCAAGGAAAATAATAATGTTACTATGCGAATATTACCAGGAAATATTTTTTAAAACTAGATAGAAACGTAATTAACTGTATTGATATTGTTTTTAGAACATAATTATATTTTTTAAATAAATTAATAGATAAAAGTTTAGATTACAAGCTTAGTGAAAAAGGACGACGAGTCAAATTCAGTTCGAAATTCGGTAATTAAATTATACCAGCTACGTAGAGTTTCTTGTT
Source organism: Plebejus argus (assembly GCA_905404155.3). Classification (NCBI taxonomy): domain Eukaryota; kingdom Metazoa; phylum Arthropoda; class Insecta; order Lepidoptera; family Lycaenidae; genus Plebejus; species Plebejus argus. The sequence continues at coordinate 7,890,771 of FR989941.1, read as the reverse complement.
ATTTTCGCGCTGATTTTGCGAGTTCTTGAAAGTTAATTTGCGAGCCTCATTGGCATTTTTGGTAGGTTCAGAGTTACCGGCATACTAATTTTATATTAATTTCTCATCATGAGTATAAATTCTGCCCTAATTGAAGAAAAATTGTCGTTTTTATGCATAAATGGAGGCTTTTGGACTAGGACAGTGAATTAAAATTAAAAAAATAATATTCTATAATATATAGCTAGATAGCGAATCAGGGGGGGTGTGCCAAAATGTTTTCGTTTTCGCTTCGTTATAGAATCGCCGATTAAAATGTATGGAATTGACATAAGACAAGTCGAACGTCAACTTCATATTAACGAACGCTTATGTCGATTCCATACATTTTGATCGGCGATTCTATAACGAAGCGGAAACGAAAACATTTTGCCCCCCCCCCCCCCGGTAAGTTACAAGGTTATTTAAAATTATTGGAAAATAATGAGTAATTTTGCTCTTTCGTTATAAAATTTTAGTTAAGTTAACTTTATCCACTCATGTCTTTTTCAATTTTGACTCACGTTATACCTTGACGTATCGAAGAATGTATCTTTTTGTTTCAGAGGCATTTAAGGTGCTAGATGTTTTAATATAAGCAGGTATTATTACTTTTGCTATTCTAGTTTATTTTTCAATTATTTTCACGTTGAATTTAGGCCTTTAATAAAATTTTAAGCCTTGTATAAAGTTTTTGTTTTATCTAAATATTATTTTAAAATACTTGCCCTTACTTAAGCAGTTGAGGCAAGAAATTAAAAAAATACCGGCTGTTCTAGATTTGAAACTATTTCGCATTGTACAGCTTAGTAGTTAAAATTGAGGTCATTAAGTGCAGAGATTTCTTTTGTTGGTTACAAAAGTATATTCTAATAGTATAACAATTAGCAATATCTCTTTTATACTTATGAGTGTTATGTACAGGGTTGTAAGGGTAGATGTTGTTCTTGCGAATTAAACGTCTTTTAGCTTAGTAATAGTGTAAATAAATACTTATAAAATGTGATAAAGCTAAGGACACACACATTTCACGAGGAAATAAGATACATTTTATTTGTATACATGATGTAGCAAAATAATATGATAATACTTTAGGGCAGGGGTGGCCAACCGACAACCGGTCGATCGCGACTGTTAGTCCGGTCGATCGCGGCCAGGCAAAGAATATAAATAATTAGATCAGACTGCGCAATGACTAATAAGCTAAACCATGCTGTTTTTAGGGTGTATATTGTATAAGTTACTCCTTCAGCGCTGCTTCTTTCACAGTAAACTCTATATAATAGGGCACAAGACTCATACACACCGTTATGATTATATTTTATAACTTTGCCTTGTTACACCCTGTATAGAAACTTAAGTCAGACGCTTAAGTTTATAGCACTATTAGATGATAACCTAATAGTTTAAATCGCACAAGCGTTCGTCGTTTGTATTTCCTGTTCTAGAACATTCTGCACAATACTCTCCTTGCCCGCGGTTATTCCGGTATTTGCGAAAATACAAATCGATATTCAATATAGCTTAAAACTGATAGTATTGGAGATATTCTTGTTCATCGCAAATGCTATTAAAACTTTTGACCCTTGGTTTATATGCAAAATTGACACAATTTATCATCCACACTAATATAAAATAATGTCTACCTGTTGAGTGCTTGTTACCTCTTCATGCTTTAAGCTAAATCAATTTTCATCTTTTTGGAAGATAATTTAAGTCCCGGAAATGTACTTTAATTCAGAAAATATAATTTTATCGGTAGTGATACAGCATGTTCTCGTATAGAATAAGACCTAGCCTACGAAATTACAAAACTATCGTCACTTATGGAATTAGGTAGAGATATTTTACTCCTAACGAGATTAACGAAGTAAGCCTCCAAATGGTCAGTATAGGCTTTTCCGAGCTAGAGACCCGATTCTTAAGCCTCAAAATTCGAATATCATGTCGATCGCAAGTCGTCTCACTCGCGCATGAGACAGCTTGTATGCACACGAGTGAGAGACAGTTCACTCGGCGCGTTGCGTCGTCGCAACGCAAATATTTTGACACAATATAGCCACACGGGCGCTGCGCCATCGCAGCGTTATTACGAAGCAGTCTTAAGGTGCATTTCCACTGACGCGGAGCGGAGTGGAGAGGGCCTTAGCGGTGCCGAATTGAACAATCACCATGCTCGAAATCTTTGCTCCGCTTCAATGAAACAACACGATTGGTCAATTCGGGCACCGCTAAGCACCTCTCCACCCCACTTTGCGTCAGTGGAAACGCACCCTTAACGTCAACACTCCCTCCCGCTTCGTCTCGGGGGCAGCTGTCCGTCATGTGTGCGTCACGACGACGCGGCGCGTCGTGTGAACACCTTGGTTTTTTGTATGTAAAACAACGCAACGGCAGCGCTGCCTCGACGCAACAACGCTGACGCAACGCGCCGTGTGGACTGGCTCTGAGAAAGCAGCTGCGATCGAAACGATACTCAACGCTCCTCAACTCCAACGGACCTCAGGTCAAAACAGCGTTATATTTGCAAGTGGAATAAGAAATATCAAGGTTTTCTAACAACCTTAATGGAATAACGTTGTTAAATCCTGTTGGAACAAACAACACTTGCAAAGTTGGATCAAACATAGATTTTCTATTATTTTTAGTTTTAAATTCTTCAGGTTACCTTATATTTAAATTGTTTTCCTATTACTGTGGTTGTGCTATCTTAAAGAAATGAATAAATAATAGTATTTCCAGACCAACACAACCTGCAAACATTCAAGAAGAGAATTGAAATTGAAGAAAAAAAACAAAAAGAAGAAAAGATTCTTAGAAGCCGGCCACGCACCTGCAACTCTTCTGATGTTGCTACTTGCTAGGGGCGACTACAGAATATGCTATCCAACAGGTGTCTCATATGCTCGTTTGTTCTCTAATTTTGTTAAAAAACCTATGACAAACTCCTAAAGTCACCATACTACTTCGGTTAGGTTTTTTTGCCAAGAGATATTAAAATCCTTCAGGAATGTTTATAAGTCATGTCTGTATTAAACAAACTTTAACTTTTCCATTATAATAACGAAATGTTCCAAGAAATATTTTCTGTAAATATTAAAGTATCAGAATTACTTGTTTTGTGACCTCTTTTCGTACTTCTTTTATATAAGTCAATTATTTCTTTTGATCAGAAACGGAACAAAAATACAACGAAATTAAAGTAGATTTTGCTGAAACTATGCGCCATGTTTGAAGTTGAAAATTGTTACACGTTGCAAACTTTTTAAATATTAACCCAAACGCAAGGCTATCTTCATTATATTTCCTCACAGGCGAGCTCTCAATAAAAACAAAAGGCGCACTACCTTAAAGTTTAAAGCACTTGGTAATGCACAGAGGTCCATCTCGGCTTTTCTTTTTTCGAATTTGATCAGAAAAAGACATGAAAAAGAGAACATAGATCGCTTGAATAATAAACAACCTCGCTTAGCATTAGAAACCTCATTTGGCAAAACACACATTTAGCGTTATTTTACACTACTATCTGTAAAACCATGGTAGTCTTCAGCCGCCCCAGCCTCTGCAACTTTACTTTTAAACACACAGCCAGACAAACAGACGGACAGACCCCACACAGACTAACAGAGATTTTAATAAGCTTGATAACTTGTCTGTCTGTCTCTCTCTCTCTCTCAGTGTGAGTCTTTCATTGGTTTCTTACATTTCTCTATTTATACATAATAATATGACAGAGGTAAATAAAACATTATTTTTTATTTTACGTTTATTTAATAAAGCATAATATAAACATCGTCACACGTAAATACAGAGTTTCGATACATTTGCTACCGTAAATGCACGTTGACTGCCGAGCGGCACTAGATGTAACTCGTCCTATATTACCTGATGCATTTTTAAACATCATCCCAATGGCACCTTGTATACTCTATTTCAATTAAGTTTTTTCCTAATGTTAATATTTGGAACGTAATAAAATAAAAATGTCGTTGTTTTTATTTATTGCGTGGGTATCATTATCATAATATACCCATATTAGGTGACTTTAAAATTTGTAACATTATAACAGTCTATAATAACCTTTATATACTTTTAGATAATAATGAATATTTGAAACAGAGTAATAATTTACCTTACTTTATTAAAACTCACTTAACGCTTTCAAAGAAAATGAAAAACGTTTAGTTAGAAAATGTAACTTTTCATGGTATATGACTAAACCATGAACTTTATAATTTACTATTATAATATCGAGATATTTTTACGGTGAATATAGGAAACAAAATACACATTCAGTAAAGTCTTAAGCCGGGTCCAGACGAGTGTAACGTGTAATGTAATTCACCGTGTAATGTAACACGAATTTTACGTATGGACGGCACTACGAGCGTTACATGTAATGCTCGTAGTGCCGTCCACACGTAAAATTCTTGTTGCATTACACGGTGAATTACATTACACGTTACACTCGTCTGGACCCGGCTTTACAGGCTTACTGTTAATTTTAGATTGTAGATATTATTTAAACGACACAGATTACTTCATTGACATTGTCTCCAAACTAAAAACTACGCTACATTACATTTTATATTTTAAGTAATAAATATAATATATAGCAAAAGGTATTAACTAAATTGCACCCTAAATAAAAATAAGCTGCGTACATTTTACGACCACTCAAACGTAAAGTTCAATTCAAAATTAAGGGAAAACATCTTAAAGTTAACAAGTGGGGTAACGAATTAAGATAAAGGTATTTCTAAACTTTAGAGTTTATTGTTATAAGTATAACCTTTGTCTTAACATGTTACAATTATTTTAACTCGTAAAACGTATAAAATATTACTTAATTATTATTTAACAAGTATACAAATAGTTGTTTGTGGTTGCTCATATATTTGATGGTTAAAACATAATGAATTTTAAACAGTAGGTTAATGTATGTTGTTTTTCGTTTATCCGTTAAAGCGGTAATGCGGTTCTCATAAACGATGCATTAATTTATTAAAAGCTTAAACAGCTTTCATTGTTTATATCAGAAATAACAATTTCATAGCACCTAATTTCACTAAACATTTGGTGAAACAACATCAGATTGGTTGTTAACTTTGCATCTGCTAATAGTTTGTACGTGATGAATCTTATGCTAAGTTATAGAATATTAATTTTCCCTTTCTTTGTCCTTCTCCAGATCAGACAGATCTTATAAATTTATGGCTTATTAGAATATGGATATGGCTACATTAGAAGTGCATTTTGATAAACCAAGTTTTAGATTATCTTTACAAACTCTAATGGTACGTCCAGATCATGTTAATGTATGGATGGATCGCTTGGAAATTGTACACCGTGACATAATATTATAATATCTATATATACGATGAATATATTATACTGTACACTTCTAAAATATCACGGTCAAAATCAAATCTTCTAGAATCTATAGTTATGCTTATATATTTTTTATACTTTATCTCTCATTGATTTATCTATGTAAATGTCCACTGGCTATGTTCCCGATTAAAATCATGTTACACATGGCTAGGCTGATCGCGGAACATATCAGTCACATGACTAACACGTGCTAGCGACATGTTCATTTGCCAGCTGAATAATTGGTTTTAGTTCCAGTTTTTTTTTATTTCGAAATGAAAACCTTTGTCAAAGAGAGATTTTGAAACATTTTCATTTGAAGATGATACGCTCTAGATTTTTCTATTTGTTTTTATTTTGGCTTTATTTGTTTTTATCGTAGCTTAAAACACACAAGTTTCATTACTAAAATATCTCAGAAGAGTGCAGAGCTTTAGCATAATAATATGAATAAAATATATGAGTGTGTTTTTAAAATGCAACCAGTGTAACTAAAAATGAATTAACAAAAACTTACGCTGTCACTCGGCGACATGAAAATACACTTAGCCTTTCATTTCAGCACACTTTATAATTATATAATTATTATTTTTATAATTAAAAACTACCTGCACAGCGCTTCATCTTTGTGCGAAACTGGAGCGTGGGCTGAAACTGCAGTCTAATGATAATCGTATAAAACAAAATACTTTACTTTTAAAACCATAATATTATAAACAACTGGACGATACCCGCAAGACAGACAGACAGACACAATTTTGCATTTATAATATTAGTATGGATTACTCGTAATTAATAGAACGTTATAAATAAAACATGTTAATGATGCTCTTATTTAATCATTACGCAATAAAAATAGGAGTCGCAGATACTTGAAGTTACTTCTAATAAGTAATAAGCCTAAACCCTGGGATTTACGCAGAAAAAGATTTTGCACTGACACCAGCGTAGAAATGATGCCATGCTTTACAAAGCCAAAATTACATTTTGACCTTAATAGCTATGTCCACGTTATGAAATTTCATCTTCAATTTTCGTCATTTTCTTTTTATTCAACTTTCGTTTGACAATATTCAATAACTAGCTGTTGCCCGCGACTTCGTCCGCGTTAGTATAGTAGATCACGTCCCAAGTATTATTTTTCAAAAATATTCAATGTACAGAATTGACTTTCCTACGATTTTATTATAATATGTATAGATATGTATAGATGACTTAGTTTGTTCCTACAAAGGATAATTAAGACGCAATACAAAGTCCACGATACCTTTTAATTATGAACAAAAGTTTCATGAGGAATAAGGGGGCGCAGCCCCCTCAAAACCAACGACACTGGAAAACCGTATGTGTAGTTTAGTTTTTAACTTTGTTCTTAAAAAAGATGTATAACGCCGCAACACCGCTTTGTTTGAAGCAAAATTTGGGGAGGTGGGGGGGGGGGTTTAGGGAGCGGAGCCCCCCCCAAGAAAAGACCGATGCCAAAGCACCCAGCATGTTAATCAAACGACACTCGAAATTTGTATAGAAAAGATAGACAAAAGCTCATAGCATGGCAAGGAGTGAAGATAGATACAAAGTGTGAAGAAGAAATTTGTAGGAAATTTTATGGGCTTTCGTTACGTACGGGACATTTTTTCTCTACAACGCACCGTTTTAGCGATATGAGCAAAAAACTAAAAATATTGAAACTGGAGCCCCTCCCCCCGCCCTAGGTGATATCGTCATAATATATAGCCTATGTGTTGACCCGACCTCTATATTATATTCGTGCAAAATTTGAAGTAAATCCATTCAGTACTTTCTGAGTTTATCCCGGACATACAAACAGACAAACAGACAAAAATTCTAAAAACTATATTTTTGGCTTCCATATCGATTGTAGATCACGTCCCAAGTATTATTTTTCAAAAATATTCAATGTACAGAATTGACTTTCCTACGATTTTATTATATGTATAGATTGAATGCGTCAAAATCCACCCGCGTTGAAAGAAAAGTGTCATAGCGAGCGCTACGATTTCAACGCGCGTCACGGGCATGCCTCACGTTCGCTGTTGACTGCGCTATAACGCATGCCCTTGACGAAAAGAAAAAGGCACAGTGTGGACAAAGCCAATAGCTATGTCCACATTGTGCCCTTTCATCTTCAATTTTCATAATCTTTTGACATATGAAAGGGCACAATGTGGACATAGTTATTAGGATTCAAAAGTGTGTCAATAAGCTGATGAGATGTCAAAATGTAGCGAAATTTAGTAACAAAGCGTAATTGGTGAAATAAAACATTAAAATTTGAATGAGCGCTACAAAGGCCTATAAAATTTGTTATCGTTAAAAAGCAGTTAACCGAATAAAAGGCGGCTGTGACGGCCATCGCAGCCTTAATTTCTGCGGGTGACTTTCATATTACGTCATAACCGCTTTAAAGTAGATCAAAGAATTAATTTTACTTTGTTTGTTTAGATTTTACCAAAGTTATCACTATACTTTTAAATCGAATAATTATACTTAGGCCCACTTGCGCCAATCTGGGTTAAAGTTAACTTTAAGTTAAACATCATGTCATCTCTATCACTGACTTGGTGAGTGACAGATATGACATGATGTTTAACTCAGAGTTAACTTTAACCCAGATTGGCGCAAGTGGGCCTTAGTACTAAATAAAATAGTAGGTACTCTAAGCATCAAAGTGAAAACTTTTTTTGCTAACGCAATAAATAGTTCCACGCTCATAATAATTCCTATCAGAGAACAAATTATAATGCTGAATGTTTATTTCTATGTTTTCCGATTTTATGATATAATTCTCTACATAAGGTTACGTAAATCATGAGCTTTCTATTAAGCTTTCAGACACGCATATTGCTCTAAGCCGGCAACGTGATCAAGTGCGGAACTTGCATAAATGATCAGCAAACTTACTAGACCTTAAAAGCTCGTGTAATTTACGCGAGCTTCGGGAAAAGCTGCTGGCCTCATTTGGTAAGCAACTAACCTATTATATGATGTACAACATACAGGGCTTTTGCGGGCCTTGTTTTGGATCTATGCGTTGTAGAATGTATTCTCTAGGTTGAATAGGAACAGTACTAAAAATATGTAATGTCATTATTTTTACAATTGACGCTGCATAAAATATTAGGATAAATTAATATAAATATTTTGAATAACAAGATTACGTTCTTTTAAGTTATTTTTAGAAGAAGGTACCTATTGCCAAAACATTATTGTCATTTCTATTAACTTTTTTAATTACCTTTATTATCACGTAATTAAACAATTGAACGATCCATTTAATTGAAATCGAAATTTATACGAGGAAAGACAAAAGTAGATACGAGCATAAACCTATAATGCATAGACGAACAAAGAGTGCGAGAGAGAAGAAAATCCTTTATGGAATTATAACAAGATGAAAAGAGAGAGGCAGTTTAATGTGAACTGTAACCACTTTTATTTGACAGGTCGTCACAAGTCGACACGCGTTTTTGTGCCCTTTCAGTATTTGAAATTTCTTGTTTAAATCGTTTGTTATTTTTAACAAATACTATTATATATAGCAATGATAACTTGTTCTGTGAGTGATTGCAGTGTAAACCATAGGAATAATCCTGAAAAATATACATTTCACAGGTAATTAATCTTCATGTCCTAATTGCTACGATGTGTTTATTTTTGCTATATTCTGTCTTTAGTTCTGTATTTCAAATAAAATAATATCAATCCTCCCTTTTACTTTCATATTTTGCGTAACTAAAGGTACTATTGTTCTTAAATTACACAATTTTTTCATAAAAATTTTTTATAAATTTTTTTTACATATACGCTAGTGCTTGAATCAAATTTATCGATATACTTATCGGTATTTAACAATAACATAAAACCAATCTAAAAAATATGTAATAGGTGTGTAAGAGTATTATGATATGTATTTAATTTAAGAATAAATAAAATACTAAGTGTGTTGTTTACTTTCAACATTATATTTGCATTTCTAATAATGTAAGGGCTGATTTTTCAGATAGCTTTTACCTGAGTAATAAATAAGTAACTTTATAATGTGTATATTATTTACCCTTATAAGAACTTCATGTCATAACATATCCGACGATTGAAAAATCACCCCAAACGACAATGTGTGTCTTAGATACTTTTCAATCGTCACCTTTTTTTCTGCCAAATAAAATATATGGTACCTAATTTGAAATAGAAAATCTGCCAAAGTTGTATATTATTTATTTCTCATAGAAACTCAGGTAAACTAACTCGAACGCACAGTGTATTTTTTGTCCAAAAAATTGGCCATGCCATTTTTATTACTTAATTTTATAGGATTTGTGATTATAAATGCAGGACGAGAGTACCTGACTGCCCAATTCCTATAGAAGAATGCAAATTAGTACTTGAAAAAAAATTCTATGATTTCCAGAAAAAAACATAGAAACAGTTATAGCTCAAAAGTTTAATATTCTTTTAAGAATTTATTAATTGGTCTAAATAGTGTCTTAAAAGCCCTACGATAGCGAAAAACATCCAGGCTTTATTTGTTCAAGATAACGTATTTATGACTGACTTTATAAATTTGTTTTAATTTTTTTAACGTCATGTCTTTTCATATTTGGATTTGAAACTAAGACTGAAATATTCTTTTTATTGATACTTATAACCCAAAAAAATGGGATCCAAATGAGGCGGGGCATCGGAGTTATTCAATTTTATATAATTTTGGATAGGGTTGTCACCGCATAGTTCACATAGTTTAATAATATTTGAAGTAGGTTTTTATATGCTCAAAAAAAAACAAAGTTCAAATGAGTAAAAAATGTTGGTACAGAAATATTGACAACCCTAAAACCATAGTTACCAAGAAAACTTTAGAAGCCTTTAACTTCAGTGCCCTTTATTATTTGGATCTAAATTTTTTTACACGAATTCTTGTACATTTAAGTAGCAATTCTGTAAAATCCAAATAATTAGAAATACGTTCATTATAAATTAAAGAAAAAAAAAAAAACATAAATCGTAAGTAAATCTTTAAACACTTATTTAAGAAATATGTAAATCAGGTTAAATTGTGTGTTTTTTTTTTATTATTGTCGATCAGAATAATCAAGAAGACGATTATGTAAATATTTAAAAAGTTATGGCAGTTTTTAATTTTATTGAAAAAAAATTAAAAGTTTTTTTTATTGTTCATAATAAGAAATTAACACATGTAAATACTAATAAATTACTTACATAACATTTCTGTTCAAGATTTCCAAAAAAAAAAGGCATGGCCAATTTTTTGGACAAAAAATACACTGTGGAACGGACTATACTATCGATAGTAAAAGATACATCACTAGCACACGCACACATTTACAGATCGAAAATCGTCACGCATTTTCGGGTTGTCAGGTGGTCTATACGTCAGTATATTATAAGTCTATGGATACGAGGATAATGGATATCTTATAAATGAGATTCATCTATATATATAAAAATGGATCTTCCATTGTGTTAGTAACGCTATAACTCGATAACGGCTGAACCGATTTGGCTAATTTTAGTCTTAAAATAATCCTTGAAGTCCAATAAAGGTTGTAAAGTGAAACGAAGTTCACCGGGACAGATAGTTAATAATAAAATTAGCACGTGAGACGAGCCCTAAAATTTCGGTCCTATTTATTCCCGGAGCAATTACTTAAGACAACTGTATTCACTAGCTTATAATTAGCTAAATTAATAGCCGAAACGTCATTGAGCATGCTGCAGCTGCTTGTTATTTCCAGCTTCAAAAAGGTCAGATATTTTCATTTATTACTTCGAACTTTGGTGCTGAGTTCTGGGTAAAGTGGGAACTGATATTTTGACGCTGACACTTGAGATTTCATGTCAATATGGATGCTTTTAAGACTTCCACATTACTTCTACGTTTCTACATAAGTATGATACCTTGTCATCTCATGTTTCGTTGAATGTAAGCTCAATATTCTTTGGCATCATTTGATAAAAGTACAATTTCTGAACATAGTATTACATTGTTATTTCAGTAACATTTAATACATTATTTTTGTTTTATTATTATGTAATGCAAATGTTTCACTTCAAAAATTTTTGATTAATGAACAGTAAAATATTTTATGAAATTTTTGTATTTTGTACGGTCTACATAAATAATTATCTAGAAAATTTCGTACCCAAATCTACTCGTAGTATAAAAGTCGCCAATGATTCGTGATTATAGTGCGGATGACTAGTTTTAATCGTTGTAGAGTCCCTCGTAGAGCGAGCGGGGCATGTGTTCGGCGAGCAGAGACTTGAGCTTCTCGCGCGGAGAGACGGGCGTGTAGCGGGACAGCGGGAAGGTGCGTGTCACGCCGTCGCTGAGCGCGCGCGTCACGGCAGTCAGATCAGCGTCCTGGGGGCAAATTGGCACATCACTACGAGTATAATAGTTGGCCGCTGTTAAGTATTTGTGTACGAACCCACAAATGTTTTTTTTTTGTTGACTTATGCATGCAGTCTTGTTCTAAATGATCGAACATGACTGCATTAATAACTCAATACGTAATTTTTTGTGGGTTACGCAAATGCTTAACAGCTTCCAGTTATGGTTCAAAAAAAGCTTGTGAAGATTGTCGTAATAACCAGTGACGACCTTGTGACCTTGTCCATAGTAATTATATTCACCAAAAAAATATTAGTAGCACGAATCGGTCCATTTTAACATTTCGCTGATGAGCTACTCGCTAAAAGATGGAAGCGACGCCATGCCATAAACTTCTACTACTATATCTCTATCTCTTTACTATATCTCTATAAATATTTTGACACATTGTGAGTTACGAATTATAAAATATACAAAACTTATATCGACATGAACTTATAGATACAATTTTAAAGTTAAATGTTTGAAGTTTTTGCGCCTGTCAATATTTATGTAACAAGATATTATAGTAAGCTCACTTTATTTCATACAGGAATTGAGCGAGCCTAATATTATGTGTATATTTAAACCTTTGGGTACCTTCATAAAAGTTACTTAAAGGTAACGTTGCTTATGAAATAAGGTTCATTTCTGTCGTAGCATTGTAAACGTCGCATCTTTAAAAATAGACGAGTGCACTGACCCAGGTCCTTCGGATACGTGATCTCGGGGACAATAGAACTTGGAGAGCTAACGTCCGTCGGTGCACCTCGGAGCATCTTCGAAACTGATACTTATGTGCTTGGCATACAGGCCTTGGTAGGGGTAAAATAAATCTGAACGAACTGTAGTTACGGTTTACACGAAACATAAAATGCAAGCTCGCTGACTTGGAGTCTGATTCTCATATCTCGATGTAGTTTCGATCATAGAATCACTGGCACGCACACATGTATGACGCGTAAGTAAGACAGAATAAGATCGAAGTGAGTGTTTAAATATAAAAACACTAGGCCGAAAATACGCGGCCGAAGTTCGGCATGATTACACTTGCAATGTGCTACGCATACAATATAACACTAACGTATTAGAATTCCGATTTCTACATTACCGGTAATTTGTAAACGTACACTATATTGTGTTTAAGCGATTTAACTAAGCTAAGTTTTTTTACTTCTCTACGACGCAGGACTAAGGACACGGTAAACATATTAATACTGAAAGCAAAGTCAACATACATAAACTGCGTTGAAACTGTGTAAGAATTAAATTTTTACCATGCTTTTTCTTTCATCATGAGGTCTAAGCTGCTTTCTGTTAATAGATTCGTAATAATTAATTATGCCCCAGAAACATGAGGCTCCATAATTTGTATCATGCTATACCTTTTAATGTTTGATTATTAGTTATGTTGCTTTAAATAAACAGCATAGATTTAAATTTTTATATTACTAATCTTTAACAAAAAACCAAAATTATTGAACTTTTCAATATCTGACCATCTACGCAGGTGATTCGAATAAAAGGCGCATTCTGCTTTTAAATATCTACGTCCTCTATTCATCACCGGATGTGTGACAGCCAATAACGTTTTTACGTTTGTACGGGTCAAGAGCCGGATACGTCGGAATTTCTGTTAAACCTTTTTTTATCCCCTGCCATGTGAATTATTTTCGTGGGATTAAAATAGGGTGACCGTAGCCGTGTTGTCTATTTTTAACCCCCGACGAAGAAGAGGGGTGTTTGACGCGTCTGTCTATCTGTCAGTGTGTGTCCATGGCATCGTAGCAACCAAACGGGTAGATCGATCGATTTTTTTTTGTTTAAAAGTTCATCATCCTCAGCCCGCTTGGGGGTGAAAATTTTGGGTTCATTTACTTCATGAAACAACTTCCAGTGATTTGATCGATTCAATTTTATTGTTTTTTGATTCCTAACACTTATTAAATTCAATGTGGGGTTGTTTTTTAGCTTTTGACATTATATCCCCAGCCATGTGAATTATTTCCGTTGGATTAAAACAGGTTGGCCGTGGCCTACTGTCTATTTTTGTATCCATTCGAGTGAACAAATGAAGCGCCATTCATGAACGTAAAAAAAGGTGGATGGAGTCTTAACTCTTATTATACACAGCACTGTGTCTTCAAAGTTGGCCAGGCTGACTGCATGTACTGTGTACACGGTCCGCACGCACACATTCTGACGCTAGTCCGGCCATTTGACAGGCAAAAGAATGTGTGCGTGGCCGACTTTCAAGACATAGTGCTGTGCATAATAAATTAATAAGACTCCGTCCGCCTTTTTTTCTACGTTCATGGCGCCCTCAAGAATTATGTGCCTCCCTTGTTCTTTTAAAATAATGGCCTGCAATCAACTAATTTCTCAGTTTCATTTTAAAAAGGAGGTTTTTATACGAGAAATATAAAGTGGAAGTAGGTAAATCGGATAAAATGGAAACATAATATTTCTTTTAAAAGATACTTCAAGATTCCAGCTGCAAAATGCAAGGACATGTATTATAATTTAAAATATACTCTGCCTGTCATTAAAACCATTTCTAATAGAAAATTATAATGTTTACTATAAGTGTAGATTGTCATTAAAGTTTGTTAGCTACGAGTTTCAAATTGGAAAACGAAATTCATACTATCCTGAAAATGTAGAGGCAGTTAAATTGAGTTCCGAGATCTCCTAATAAATACTGCGATACGATGAAATGGTAACAACATGAAAATAGAAACGAGAGAGTGAAAAATTCAGATCTCTTTGTCCAACAGAAATAAAAGGTTTCATTGAACACACAGTGTTTGAAAAACTTTGCAGGCTGCGCGGGAATGAAAAAAACTTTTGCGTTGGACATGAGCATAAAAATTTTAAACTAAATAATTAATATGTGAAAATTCAGTTTTAAATTGAATTAGGTATATTATATTAAAATTATTCATCAATAACGTAATTTTTTGAAATGTAAGCTTTATATGAATATTGCTGATTTTATGTGATTTATTTATTTAAAAATATTTTTACATTAAAAAAACTTAGCATTCCTTGTGATCTAAACATTCATGACACTGGGGCGCTTATCCATACAAATCACAAAAAATGCTCTTTCAGAGCTGCTACTTTTACGGTGACCTCTATACAAGGAACACATTATTTACACTCCCTAAACTGCAGAGGTTCAAAAACTTATTTTGTCTACTGCCAAATTAAGTTACCCCAGTGTAAATATGTAGTTAAGTATACATACAGCGCCCTTAGTGTACTTCTCGAGGCTGCGCAGCGCCTGCTCAAAGTATTCCTCTCCGTAAGCGCCCTTCTGTTCATCGCTCAATCTCTTCCACATGTCTCTCGCCTGTTCTAGAAGTTTCTCCTCCGATAGCCATGCGCTACCGGTCGTGTACTCGCCGGCTGCTACCACTACCTGGAAATTAATCATCATCGTCATTATCATTATGGTCCTGGGGGGTGAGCCAAGATTTTTCCTTTTCGCTTCTTTATAGAATCGCCGATCAAAATGTATGGAATTGATATAAGTCGAGTCGAACGTCAACGTCATATTAACGAACTATTATGTCAATTCCATACATTTTGGTTGGCGATTCTATAACGAAGCGATAACGAAGAAGTTTTGGCTAAATTGCCGGGAATGCATCATCATCATCATCGTAATTATCGTCAGCTACTAATATACGAGACTTTTTAATGTGGGAGGGTTTGTAACAAGGTCACTTTTTAACTCATGAATCAAATACATAATTTTTCAGAAGATATAGGTTCGCTTTGATTTAGATGAAACTTAAATTTAATGCAGTTTAAAGCCCCAGTATAGTTAAAGAGGTGCTTCAATAATTTTGTTCTCTACTTAGGTGAAGTTCAGCCTAAAATGCTGTGGATTTCATAGCTTAATAATTCTTCGGCTTAAAATTTGATCGCACAAATTTAAGTTTTTATTTCCTCTGAAATACGAATCTACTTTAATTTAAAAGTTAAAAATAATTATAAGATCAAACGTACTGCCTTGATAATCTCACATAATCGGCGAAACACAACGTACTTAAACGTTATTTCCAATTTTTGTAAGCCGTAATTATTTTGGCGGTCAAGCTAGCCCATTCTTGCAAGCTTACAAGCTTCAATCTGTTTAACTACCTATGTCTTTTAAACAAAAACATTTTTAAACAAGTCCCTTACTAAACTTACGGTTACTAATAAGTAGTTTGCTTATTTATCTGTCTTATTAGAAAACATTTTCGATCGACAGACAGTGAAACTTGAATTACGTATACACGTCGCGAGTAAAATATTATCTTTAGTAAGGGCGTTAACTTATGTGAAATACAATTCATATCGTAGAATAATTTCCCATCCCTACAGTGAACGACAGGCATTGAGTTTCGCTGCGGCAGAGGCAATCGCGGTGAAGGGCCCTAGTTAATGAAGAAACTTAAGCCGTACCAGCCGCGAGGATAGTACCTACTGGAAATTAAAAAAAAAACTTTCAAGTTTCGTTTTTCAATGAGTAAATAGAAACGAAAATTTTCCTTTCGAAATCTCGCTACTGCCAGTATTATTTTCTCACTTAAATTACTAGAACCAAGTATCTTTAAATAAAAATGTTTTCTTTTGTTGTAGTCTCGCTTAAATTGGAGAATGGCTGGACCGATTTGCCTAATTTCAGTCTTGAAATATTCGTGGAACCGGACTTCCACGAATATTTGAAGACTAAAATTAGAAAACATTTATGTAGGAAAGAAGAGATACGAAGTTCACCGGTCTTCTAATTTATTATATTTTTGTAGCAAGTATTATTTGAATACTGCTACGAAATTGTACGATTACGATCCAAAGAATTACGACCGTGAAATTGTATCGCAGTAAAATGTAGAACACAAACATACACCAAATGTCACCAATGAATAACACCAGTTCGAATAGGCACTAAAATTCGTTTAATTTATTGGATCATGTTGAGTAATATTTGGGTCGCAACAGGCCGACACGACGACTCGATAGCTCGAATTTAAATTCGATACGAATTTATCGCAAATGTAATTTTCATGAAGATGACAGCAAATGAATTTCTACTTTCTGAAATAGGTTAACTAGAAAGTAGATTTTTGTTTAGGTTTAATGTCGATGACGTGAAAAATGGTTTAGTTTAAAAACAGAGCGATCTAATACTTATTATCATAATTAAAGCAATCTTGGAAGGGCTATAGTAACTTATTGCAACTTGCAGTGCAGGCAGACTAACCACTTAGAATTTATTATAATCAGGGCGAGCGAAGTGAGCCCTAGTATATCCCACAACCTGTACATTTTGTGGTACACTTTACGGAAAAACTATCACGCCTATTTATTTGTGCTTTAACATAGTAATTTTTATTTATCTGTAGATGTGTAATCAGTCAGTCAAGGTGTGACGACGCGAGCCCTCACAAAGCTCGGCTTTTAGCTAGTTAGAAATAACTACAGCAAATAAAAATAAAAATTTGCTAACTGAAAGCAAATAAAAATTTGCTCACTCGTCTGATGATTACGCCATGAAGAAGCTACATTTAATTTAAATGTAATTTCCAGAAATAAATATCTCGGAGAAAGGTTTTAAACACCGATTATGAAAGGTCTCTCTTAACGAAATTGAAACGTCATTCTGGGAAAGTATTAAGCCTGAGATGATATAATGTGAAAGGAAGAAGTAAAAAAGATTTATAAAACAAAAGAAAAATAGCACTTTACTATTTATGTTGTGAAACACGGTAAATTCATCATTATAATAATATAAACTACCAAGACAAGTTAGAGATACAACTGAATATTATTAACTAAATACTCATGAGTAATTAATGCATGATCAGTGAAGTTTGCCTGTGAATAGAAAAAAATATTATTATTTTCTTTATTTTAACACTGTATTTAACCTATTTAGGCTGGCCACATACACACGTTTTCTGCATACGTATATTCCGAATACGTTTGCCGTATACGGAAATCCGAATAAATAGAATCAGTTTACAACGGATCGAAATCCGCACGTACGTTTCAAAGCTAGTCTCATTATTACGGAATTTTGAATACTGAAAACGGACTTACAGTAGATTAAGAGGAAATGTAATCTTGGTACGCGACCATACTATAACAATGAGACAAATAAAGGATATGGGCGACTAGCCCATAGACGACCCTAATTATTATAATAAAAAAAAAATACTGAAAACGAATTCCGAAATCGAATTCGGGAAACGTGCGTATGCGGCCAGCCTTACATAATTATCACAAGGCGTCAAATGAAAAACATAACTATATTCTACAATTTCCAAAGCGTGATACTAGATAGCATCAACATCACAGATGCGATGCGTTACACAGTAGTTAGTAATGTATTAGTGTTATGTATGTAGATGGTTTGCGGGATCTCGATTAGACGCGATAACTGACTCGCTGTGGCCTGTGGTGCATTTAATCAGCAGCTGCCAGTCTAATATAATTACACAAGCAATAAGCAGCGAACGACGGAAATAGATGAGCTTAATTAATAAGCTAATGGTAAGCGATATAGGAATTTGGGTAGCGATAGAGTATTGCTCTAATGGAGTCGCTTTAAAGTAAAGGTAAAGTTTGTAGTTCTGATGTAATTGGTCTGACTCGGTATCGCAAACATCAAATCTATTTACAGGGTGTAACAAAATTAAGTGATAATACTTTAGGGTGTGTACGTGTTCCTTGTAGAGAGTTCACTGTGAAAGTAACAGCGCTGAAAGACCAAAATTTTTTTTCACTTGTATGGGCAGGCACCCCAGCGACACGAGTTTCCCTTTTCCTAAAGTACTATCACTTATTTTTGTTACATCCTGTATATAAAACTCAAAGGTGACTGACTGACATGGTGATCTATCAACGCACAGCCCAAACCACTGGATGAATCGGGCTGAAATTTGGCATGCAGGTAGATGTTACGACGTAGGCATCAGCTAAGAAAGGATTTTGATAAATTCCCACCCCAAGGGGTTAAAATAGGGGATGAAAGTTTGTATATATTAATACTTCTAAGCGCGAGCGAAGCCGCGGGCAAAAGCTCGTTGTAAATAATATAAGAGCATTTGTAAATTAGTATATCTATACATTTACAGTGTAACTAAGTATGAATTTTCAGTCCATACTTTGAGCCTAGATTATCTTTAAAGATTCGAGACATCTTGCCTTAGGTACTTGTACTATTATCTATTCTGTGCCTTAGGATCAGTAAAGATTGTGACACGAAGATAACACGATTCAATCGCTGAAAGTCTACTACTAATCAGTAATACTTGTCCTTGTAGTTTTTCAAAGTTAGAGGCATTATAGATATAAAAAGGAAGATTTTCCCCTATTTTCTAGGGAATACCGGTCCACCTACTACATCGACTACTCGTAGCTTGAGCTTTCTACGCTGGCAGGCGGCACGCGCGTCGAGCCAAGCAACTGCATGCCACGCACCAGAGCGGCCATAACGTGAGGATAAAGGATACCAGTGCCATGTTCCCCCATAATGACGTCATAAAACTGGTCCAGATACTCCGTATACATACCACGTCAACTCCACGTGGCTTGAGCTCCCTTCGCAGGCAGGCAGCAAGCGCGTCGAGCGCGGCAAGCGAAGCCGCATGCACACCGCGGACCGGAGCGGCCACGTGAGTGAGGATAGACGAGGCAAGCACGACACGGCCTCGTGCACGACGAACTAGCGGCAGCATCACTTGAACCAGCCTAGCCGGACCTGCGGAACCGTTATACGAGATTAAACATGCCCTTTAACCAAGAAGTTTTCTATATCTCGTCTTTGCCGATCAAAATATTGTATGGAATTGACATAATAGTTCGATAATAATAAGAGTTGAGTTGAGGTTTGACTCGTGTAATGTCAATTCCATACATTTTTATTGGCGATTCTATAAATAAGCGATAAAGAAAACGTCTTGGGCTCTGGAGTAACTAATATAATGTAGCGTATATTATTGTGAGGCAGTAATGTTGATGATAATTGATGTGTTTATTGACGAGGACACAAAACAGCAGCTGTTCTACTATCTTGTAATACAATGTGTTATTAAGTTACAGTCGCTTTTTCGCCGTTTTTTCACGGTGCATCACCGGAGTGCCAACGGAGTTTATATTTGCAAAATGTCGTATCAACAATGTTATCATATTCTGTCTTAGTGTCTAAACACACTAGACCGAAGTTACGCAGCGTAAATTCCGCATGATTACGCCCGCAATGTATTTTAAATTACCGATGACACACTATTCCGTCGCGTTCCGTCCGTATTTTGTATCCGTTTGACATTGCGGACGTAATCATGCGGAATTTAAGCCGCGTAACTTCGGTCTAGTGTGTTTAGATACTTGGTGAATGTTGTATTGTACGTTGAGTTGAAATGAGCAGTAAGTGGTAAAAGTTCCACATTTTCTTTCATGTGATCACAACTACAAAAACATAGTATGTGTTTAACTCTATCTTGAGTACACAGTGATTTGAATAGATTTAATCTGTATTGTGTTCTCTTAAAATAAACACTTCGCGGAAAAGCGATGTTTGGATCCGATAAAGCCAAATGTAGGAATTAGACACGACATGAAACAACAACGAGATATGCTCAATATACGGAGTTTAAAAACCAGTCAAGTGATAGTCTGACTCGGGTACGTTGGGTTCCGTACCCTATTATAATGAAGTTGTTTGTATGGAAGAAGAAATCACTATTTTATTTTTAGTACTTATTTGTTATATCGGCAACAGAAATACTTAATTTATGAGAACTGTTTAGCTGTCGCGGTTTTTTGAGATATTGCCTGGTGACGAGCAGACAGCTAAGTTTTCCTAATAGAGTCAAGATTTTACTCTTTGGGTACAGAATTCTGAAAATAAATACTCGTAGTTGCGATAATGGCTACGTATGCAAATAGCGAGCACTCAGAGGCAGCCAGATTCACGGCTTAATGTATTAAAGTTATGTAAATATTGGATGCGAGCTGTTTTATTTATTTTAAGAGATTTAATCCCATAGATTGGTACTTTCTACATAATTAGCTTGGGTATATTGGAATAAAACTACG
This sequence comes from Plebejus argus, assembly GCA_905404155.3. Classification (NCBI taxonomy): domain Eukaryota; kingdom Metazoa; phylum Arthropoda; class Insecta; order Lepidoptera; family Lycaenidae; genus Plebejus; species Plebejus argus. The sequence continues at coordinate 7,869,872 of FR989941.1, read as the reverse complement.
CTGAGACAATGTAAATTTGGGTGAACCTAAGAGATAACAATACCTGAGAGACAAAGACAAAGACAATGTAACTAGGAGTTGAAATAAAAAAAAAAAACTAAATTAATTTAAAAAATATTGTCCTCGTCCCTAGACCTATCTACCTCGTTTCTCCCACAAAGTTTCTTACGTATTTTATTAGAAGTAGTGAAAACGATGTCGAGACATCAATTAGATTATATTCACATGAAATATTATCGCGTTTCGAGTAGAATTATGTGAGTTTACAAGGATATAAGATAGCAATGCTTATGGCATACCTGTCAGTTTTTACGGCCTATACGCAGAGCCCTTGAGAAGGTTTCTTAGGCGATTTCTCGAGGGATTTGCTAGTGTATTATAACGAGCCGCTCACGGTCTGACACTTGTGGTAGATTATACCTACATCACACGAACTACCTACACCTGAGGTGTAGCTAGGTGTAATGGGTATTCATAATAATATGATAAATAAATTGTGCGTCTGTCTGTCTTACCTAAGCCTAAACCAATTGGTTAGTCTACTTTGAGTAAAGCAAAGGACAAAATTTGCGTGTCGTTCTTGTTAGATGTAATGAACAATATGCATGAAAAAATTTATAGGTAGAGTGATTCTCTAAAATTTAAAATAAGGTATACGTCTTGTAAACCTTCCTCTAGGTAGGTTTTCTAGACGTATATCTTATTTTAAAGATCATGCTAGCGAAGCCACGCGGGTGACGCGGCTTTGCGAGTATAATAAAATCTATTAATTAGACTATACTGTAACAGCGTTAATCAAAATTTATAATTAATATGTATTACAAATAGTATGTATTACACAAAATACATTGAAACCGATGTTAATTTAAACTACAATCTTTTATCAGCTACGTATGAATTAAAACACACACGTTTTGCAGATTAATAATTATTGAAATTGATGATGAATGCTTTGATAACTATACTTGTATGATGCCATTGGATTTACGGAAATAATAAAACTATGATAGTGTACAATTATACGTATTGATATAATATTACCTTTCTTGCTTTTTAACATAATTTCATTAGCTTGGACTATATGTATGTAACGGAATCTTTGAGCACGATTTTTACCTATCTCCAGCCAGTAGTCTAATTAATTCGAATCTTTGCATGCCTACAATGCAAGAATTTGTTAAAATTAAACAAAAGCGTGGTTTAATAGTTTTGTTAAACTACGAGCTTTTGCCCGCGGCTTCGCTTTAAGAAGTGTTATTTTATACAAACTTTCATCCCCTATTTTAACCCCTTGGGGTTGGAATTTATCAAAATCCTTTCTTAGGGGATGCCTACGTCATAACATCTACCTGCATGCCAAATTTCAGTCTGATCCGTTCAGTGGTTTGGGCTGTGCGTTGATAGATCACCATGTCAGTCAGTCACCTTTGAGTTTTATATATATAGATTATAATCTACATAATAATATATTAAACAAACAGCAAAAGCTTTGTAAATTTAAAACTATCAAAATAATCTACTTGTACGAATAATCAAATGAAAACAAAGTGCCTATAGTTAATTAATAATTTTTATGAGTTTACATTTTTAATAAAATAGGCTAAAATTAACGAGAAACATAATCCTGTTATGAACGTTAAATGAACGTTGTGAATGCTAATGCCTTGTAAGTCCTTGTTCACAAGCGGCGTAATTGCGGGATTTATACATACCTACACGGTGTATTTGCCGGTGCTATAATGGTCTCCATGGTATTTAGAAAACTTCAGACAGTGAAGTTAGAAAAATCAAAACTGTATGAGATTTGACGTAGGGCATTGCAAGCGTCAAGACGCTTAGCTCAATGACTCAATAATAATATTATGTCAAATCTCAAACATTTTTGATTTTTAACGTCATTGCCGGAAGTTTTATATGCATTCAGATTTTCATCTAACACTTATAACAATAAAATCCCACCAAAAACATGAAATGTACAAAAGACAGCCAACATAAACCTACGTCAGTATATTATAAGTCTATGGCCAAGACAAAATGTGATATTTGTATCGTAAAAAGCTTCAGCTTATTTTGTAATCCTTCAATATTTTGCTTTATTTTGTATCAACAGTTTGCTTTACTCTATTGTTATTATCTAAAGTGACTTGAAAATATTTTCGCGCGAAGAAAACCGCGCTTTCTGAACGAGATTTAACGGTAATAGGTTTAGAAATCTACATGCTATTTTATACAGAAGTAAAAATGTGTGTACATCAAAGCCCCAGATTTAGATTTTAATTGCCATAATATTTTTATCTATGCAAATATTATGAAGGAAGTATGATTTCTCGTTTGTTTGTATATTTTAATAGGCTCCAAAACTATTGACTGGAATGATCATCGACTACAAAAATATTGGGTAAGGATAAACAACTTTTTGTGGTTTCTCTAATTAGTTTAATACAAAATTGAAATTTCGTTTGTATGAGGAAGGCCGATGGATTATGGAGCCATCTAGCTTTAAACAAAACAACATTTCCCCATAAATTTCACAGTGAAGTGAAGTCCCGCAATACATGACTATAAACAGATACGTGGAATGGCAAATGTTCTAAAATTTTAATGACATGCGAACATTCCAATTTGTAGTGAAAATGTTTCTCACAGGCTATTTTCCACTATGTCTATGATGCATTAAGTACCTAAGTATCTAATAATTGAGCTATAAAACTTCGTTTAAGATTAGATCAAGATTGTATTTATATTACTTGTATCAGAATTAACATAAAAAAATTAATATAAAACTACTTTGTGACTCCTAGCGCCATCTGCGTTTATTGCAATGAACTGAAACGACAGTTTCAGCGCTTACCTAAAAGATTAACGTCCATCGCTCGTCGGACTACGGAGAAGGGCACCCATTCTAGTTCGCCAAGCGCACACCAGGATTCGCAGTTGACGATCGCCCACAACCCCTGCGCGCCCTCTGGCAGGTGATCAACAATGTACAGCGACGCCGACAGAATCTGGAAAAAACATGACTTCAGTACCCAAATTATGATGTTTCAGATTCGATCCAGTCCGTATGGAAAATTATTATTGCAGTTTCAAATATTCTGACAAACAGATGACTTAAAACGATTAATTTCACGAGCTTTGTCTAGTACCATTTCGTTTGTAGGCCCCCTTTCACACAGGGTCATGAATAAGATAGTTAACCATAATATTGCTTAAGTCCAAAGCTATTTGTATCGTGCACAATCGACGTTGACGACTCTACACGATTGTATTGTTAGTGAACGTAGACACAGGCCACTGGACAGGCCGCATTATTCAGAGAATACCAGTTAAGGTGACGCCTTGATAATTTGGCTGTAGCGATGTTCATTTTTCTCAGCAATGACTAAAGCTAAGAAATTAAAGTTCACTGTCAGTATTCATCATGTCTTTGTCTTTGAATTACCCATAGCATAACACGATTGGTCAACCTTTATAACACAGAATAATCAATCAAAAAGACTTCTGTAAAAAAAGGGATTCCTATTTTGCCAACAGAGGAGAGTGATATAAGCTTCCAAAATTTGTACATAAATTGGTTCTAGTATTCTTTTTAATTTGCCCATAGCTTATATGAAATGTATTTATGGTTTTTAAATTACGCGACAAAAACCATTTTGTCGCTACGCCCTTTCCATTTTTTGCTGTTCCATTGCTTGTTTTCTATGAGAGGCCGGGCCAGCCTCGTATAGAAAACAAGCAATCTAAAACACATCCAACGCGGTTTTTTACTTTAACATGGCGTCACCTTAATTGTGATATTTACACAACGAGTTTCTTACTAGACTTAAGTAAGTAATGCGATTGTTGCATTGCGCGTCATATATTCCGACCGCGTAATGTAGCATTACACATGACGACCAAATTAAGCATGGCACATGACATTCAAACATGACGCGCGGCGCGCTGTTCGGTCTTCGGAAACTTCGTATTATCTCGGTAATTTTCGCTGTTTTTTGCAAGTGAGAAGGAGCATGCACCGGTCAGGTGGCTGCGAAATAAGTGAACTATTATAATATAGAACCGTATTGTTGACGCAACCGTATGGTTTACTTTTAATTGACATCGCGGACTGCCTACGTGATGTTTAAAATCATGACATGACTCGCACTTTACTACTGTTTTACTACTGTAGGAGTAAAACAGTAGTAAAGCGCGACGAAAGCAGTAGGACTCTGAATCATAATGTAGTACCTCATGAAATGATATAATATATCTTCTACAACGCGAGCATTTCATTACAATAGCCATTGCGTGTGGCGCGTCATTTCGCGTCATGTTTGGAGTCATGGTGTAATGCAACATTCCTCGGTACGAAATGTAATGTCATATAACATCACCTTAAAACGCAATGTTTTGCGCATCTCTATTTCTTACGCCCGTGCTGTCCGTGCGAGTTTCTAGCTCCGGCTCTTCTCGCCGGGCTAGTTCCCGAACCGGTGGTAGGCACCAGACAATAGTTAGTGCCGAAACGATATCGAAACTATATTATTATTGCAAGACTATTTAGCAGAATCGACCTACAGTTTTTATACCGCCAAACGCGCTCAAAATATCTGATGTCTGATGTCAGTAGTTTGATATTATGGGACATGGTAAATTGTTTAAGAGAAAAAGAATTTAGTGTAACACAAAGACTTCATTGACTGTCTAAGAATAAAGCGTGATCGTCAGTAATATTTGGGGCCATTTCGACATTTGAAGGGAGAAATTGACACAAATTAAAGTATATTTTGTATACAGATATATTCTGTCAAATATACGCCTTCGTTCTATGTTTTGAAATCTAGTTTAATACTTAATTTAAGTAGTGCCTATGATTTACATCTTTTAAATTGTTGTTAATTTCATATCTTCAATGGTAAATTACTAAATAGTAATCTATGTCCTAATATTATGCAAGTTATCAGAGCCATTTTCACTACTAGGCACACATTGAGTAGAACATTGTCGTACTATTGCCTAATTTGGCCGATTCCGACATTTATTTGTCTAAATTCAATTATTAGTCTATCTAATTTCACTAAGAAGCTTCTACTAATTATTACTTAAATTAGCAATTGGTGGGAGTTAAGAAGAGATAGCCGGGTATTTAATGGAAGCAATTTATTTCACTTCAGTAAGAAAAGTTTTCGTATTTAAGTATTTGATGACTTGATTTACATTTTTAATTATCATTTTAGCCAGGGCCCTTAAAAGATATTTATAAAATACCTAATCAATGGTAGAGCATGGAAAATTATTATTCTTGTTAATTTTATTATCGCACTAACAGACAACTTTCACGCAAAAAATGTGAAACGAATCTTTATTCGCATTGTAATAATAATATTACGTAGTTGAAGTTCTTGGTTTACACAGAAATATCCCAAAAAAGTAAAAAGTTCCCATAGATTTTATTAATGGCAATTATATTGGTAATAATAATTTGATTAATTAACAAAATCAGTTAATCCAAATGACAAAATATATGCCATACAACATTACCAATCTATTTACATTGTTAAATTAAATTGACATTTCCCATAATAAACACAATGTGGATTCAAGTTACTGAAACATCCTATGCTACTCGCATTTTGTAGTTGATTTTAGTTTAATATTAACAAGAACCTTGTAATACAACTCCGTGAAGCAGGGTATGAATGAGGCAAATCTGAGAATATTTAAATACGCACCTCCAACCTTAGTATGTATAACACCCATATTATTTTTAAATTATACTTCTCATTAAATCTTTTTAGTGTTAATTTCTTTGAAAAGAAATTTCAGTGCTTAGATTTTAAAACATACTATAACAATGTTTTGCAACTGTATATTTTGTAATTATTATAATATAGAAAAAACTCCTGTTTTATGTTTCTACTTTGGATTGATTTTGTAAAAGTTTAACAGATGTAGTAGATCAATAGGAAATACATAAGATATTTTTAAGTTGTAAAAATTCATAATGCTTTATTTACTATTAAAATACATTATGCTATATTTACTTAGGACTAGTAGCAAAAACTAGATAGAACTGTCCTCCTGTCTGTACAATCTATTGTTGTTTATAAAATAAGTACGATACTTATATCTATAAAATCTGAATTTTACTAATAATATATTTTATGCTCACAAGTTTTGAAATATTGGGTGAGAGAAATAGGGTGAGCTTCTCATAAATACTACTACTACTTTCAAGAGTCGTGTTCACGTTATATTATTAGTGTAATTTTGTTCACTAATAAACGTCTTTAACAGGCGTACCTCGAGCTAACTTTCATCAAATTACATTAATAAGGAATGTTTTCATTTAAGCGTTCGCTTACGGGCTTTGAAATAATATGTCTAATAGTACGGGAGACATAGAACAACTTTTTTTGTGATTACTAACAAGCTTTTAACCTACCAATATACAAAAAATCTGCTGGTTAGGGTTCCGTTTTAGAGTACAGTAGTCAACCAAGTTTTGTTGATTACAGAACCCTAAAACGGAACCCTCACCAGCTGTTTTTTTGTATATTGGTAGGTTAATTAATAGTTATATAGTTTAAGAGTAACCTTTTCCTACAAATAAAACAATCCATATTTTAGGACCATCAAGTCAAAGTATGAAATCCTTTCTATCTCTGTTAGCTACCACTTTTGAGATTTTTCGAAAATAAAAATGTTGTTGGTCTTATCAAAATAAAGCTACTCACAAAAAATTAGCTTGTTAGTAATTACAAAAAAATTTGTTCTAGGGCTCCCTGACCATAATATAAAGATAGAATAATCTCCAACGTTACTAAATTCGTTTTGTGTTGCGTAATTTAGGTCTACATTTTTTCTTTTATTATAACATGGAAAATAAAGGCATGAGTGGCATAACAAGATAACTAACATTTTGAAACATCAAGAAAATTACTCATATTTTGTTCCTTGTAATTTAAACAAACCTTGTAACTTACTTATTTCATTATCTGGCTAATACATCTGGCTATACATAAAATCCACAAATTTTATTTCAAATCATTTCCTGGCCTTAGAGCCTCCATTTATGCAAAAAATGGCAATTTTTTAACTGTTACTTACCTGCTTCTTCGACTTACGTCTTCAATTATTATCAATATTTATTACCCAATGCTCATATTATATAGACTTTGAAAGAGATATTAAAATTTAACTTTTTTTTCGTATCTCTACAAAAATCTACCACTTTACCAGCTCCACCCTAAATAATTGTTTAAATACGGATAAGATCACATTATAATTATTTTTGTAGAATTATCTCTCATTTGTTACTGTTTATATTTACAGTTAGTTCACAACAGTAGAACAAAGAGATACGAAAGTACATCGAGCTATAAATCATCAGAGTTGTAAGCTTCACGAGCTAGTAAGCCGTCAAAGTTTTAAATTCAGGACTGCGGATCCAAAAGAACGCGAGGGGTGAATAAATTACTATCTGTATTAAAAATCTTAAAATAGAGAATCGATCAAACCGAATTAAAATTCAAAGTCATCGTGATCTTTATTACTGATCCACGAAGTAATAATGGTACCCTTTCGCAAAAATACCCTCTGGGATTCGAACAGAGAAATTACCTCAATAGACTTTACCTTAAGTTGGTAGGGAGTCATAATATTTTGTACAAATTTTTAAGTAGATTATCCTAATTGAATATAATGTACATTGATGATTGATGATTGAGATGCTTACTTCTTAACCTAACGTAGATTATCATGAAACTAGCTGTATCCACTAGTAATGGCAATTGATGCTATTTTCTATTAATTTCATTAATATGCCAATTTTGTTGACACAGCATGCTAAGTATTATTGCTTTGTTATTTGCTAAAAACGCGGCATCGAGAATTATTGGTTCGCATCGCACCGCTCGCGTCGAGTAATATTTCGCATCGAGTGAAAAATAGCAATTATTCGTTATCAGTTAGCTAGTACCGCGGTGCGAAACAGCGCGGACGTGATTTTTATCATAATCGCAGACTATTGCTACGCGCGACAATATTAGCAATTGTATTTTTTAGCAAGTACGATTAATTTAATTATTGCTAATGGGCATTTAATTATTGCTAATGCTATTTGTACCAACACTAGTATCCACCACGCGAACCTACTATGGAAGTTACACCTACGAAGTTTAGTAGTTTACTCCAACAATAACTGTTACCTATAAAATTCCTAATGGTAAATGGCAGGTCACAATGCCATTACTTATTAATGATTTGATTTCTGAACAGTAATTGAAACTTTCACAAGAAAAACGATTTAGAGAATTGTATTGAGACAAACGGCGAAATAATAAAAAAATGAATGTGTGCACCTTTTCCTTTTAGCGGCTAGTCTGGCTTATATGTACGTTTAATTTTTATACAATATTTTGAAAAAACATTTAAAGGCAATAAACTAATAGCATGAGAAACGCAAGTCAATAAGACTCGAAAAAGCATTAAAATGGTTTTCTTTAGTTTGATTTGAGACATAATAGCCACATGTAATATCATACCCAAATCTACCTGTTGCATTTGTAATTATTACTAGGAATGTGGTACCGGTGGGGTAAGGTTACCGGTGGTAGGCAACGTAGACTTTTGACGTTCAAAAAGTGTATTCATGATACCTATTTTGAATAAAAAAGATATTTCATTTCATTAAAAGAAGCTGCTGCTGCTTAGGCTGAACTTTAGTTGTTGTTAATGAAAATGCATCGCCGGGTTGGGATAACTTAATTGCAATAGTTTACATATTCTACGTCTTACATAGGTTTTTTTTATGAAAAAGGGGGTAAACGAGCAAACAGGTCATGGAAAGCAACTTCCATCGCCCATAATCACTCGCAGCATCAGAAGAGCTGCAGGTGCGTTGCCGGCCTTTTACGAGGGAATAGGGTAATAGGGTAGGCGAGGGTAGGGAAGGGAATAGAGGAGGGTAGGGAAGGAAATAAGGGAGGGTAGGGAAGGGAAAAGGGTTAGGGAATTGGGCCTCCGGTAAACTCACACACCCGGCGAAACACAGCGCAAGCGCTGTTTGACGCCAGTTTTCTGTGAGCCCGTGGTATTCCTCCGGTCAATAGCCGGCCCATTCATGCCGAAGCATGGCTCTCCCATGGTAGTAGTAGGTACAAAATTTACGATATCCTATAGCATAATAAGTTGATATGACTTCAGCGCGGGCGAATAACTCGTTGAGCTTTCTTTTAGGTTGGATAAATAATTATGTGGCATCGCGATCGATTCGGCCGCTACACTGAGAGATCACAAGCAAATGCATGTAACGATTTATTTAAATAGCGGCGTGGTCGCGCTGTTATTTACATTTGCTTGTCATCTCACGATGTACCCGCCAAATCACGCGTTTGGGCGGACCCGTATAAATCCAGCCTTATTGTGTTGAGCATTAATTGTTGCAGCAACGCAGCTGTGTCATTCTGACGACGCAACGCAATGTTACCTATAGGGTTGTTGAAATTATATTTGCCACCAGCAGGCTTAGCATGACAACTGTAGACATGGGAAAGAATCTATATACTGACAGATTTTATCGACAAAATGGCGGATTTCCATTGTCTAACTGTCACTTTGTCTATTCTTACGCCATTCTTCTTCACGCCATCATCACACCATCTTCGTGCCACGATGTAGCCTTCGGGTCTATCGTGTCAAATAGATATATTATCGTGACACATGACAGCTATATCGTGATATATGACAGCAGTTTGACACGATAGACTCGAAGGCTACATCGCGACTGGTGGCAAATAGAATATCAACAACCCTCATTACCTGTGTTTCAGAAGTTACATCCAGCTGTAACGTGTGCAGGCGGCCAGAGCAGTCCTCCTTCAGCATGTCCGCGTCAATGTTGCCGGCCTTGGACTGAAAGCCGGCGAACACGTGGTACCCGAGGTCATCCAGTCTCCGAGCAAGGGCGTTCCCGAGCACGTTGTCGCATCCCGTCACCAACACCGCCTTACCCGCCGCTGTCACCTAGTGAGGAAAATAAATAAGGTATGTTATTATAATTTATGATTATTGGTATTAATGCGAAGTTGTCTATTTGTCTATCAATCACATTTTCACGCCTAAATCGATCGTAATAAAAAATGTGTATTCGCAGAACCTACATTGAGAATACAACCTTATTAATAAAGTAGCTAATTGTGAATATTTTAGAATATTATAATATTACCATTGCATAGATCAATTACAGACTGTACTTTTCACGTGACAAATATACACAATCACATACTTTTCCTTTATTTTTATGGGGTAACTTAAAAAAAATCCAATTTATATAGAGTAATTCAAATTCGATAATGCTATTTACAAATCGGTTCGAATCTGTAGGTCACATTATCGAATTTGGTCACCTTTCCAAACCGACCTTTCACAACAGGTACTTTTATTTCCAGGGCACGTAACCCCTTAACCCAAAGGCCAAATAGTATTGTTTTGACTTTCGCCCTTATACAAATATAGAATCATTATTTATCCGATAACAAAATAATTTATCCTATTACCCTAACGAGCCATTCTTGTACGAACATAAGGCTTTACAGAAAATATATTTTTCCCTTTGATCAGAATTACTACTGATTCATGTTCGTAATATTATGTGTTTCAAGGCAGAATGAAAGGGAGTAGTAATTAATGTATTGAGATGTGATAGACGAGCCGTGTTTGTTACCAAAGGCATTTAAATTCCTTATAGAAATCTAATGTAGTATGTATAAAACTGGGTATCTATTAAGCAGTATTGCATGTAACGTTTCAGATACTGTATCAAGCTGCAAATTAGTTGTGTAAGCTGTACAAGTGCACTCGTGTCTACCTACTCATTTGATACCATATTGTGTTACATTACATACTTCACTGCCAGAGTACTGAATGATGTTGAGTTATACTAACTACGCGCTATATAATTTTATGAAGCTGCGAAAAAAACTAGTTTAAAAGTTGTTCCTTTTTTAAAACATCTTAAACTATCACTAAAACGCTAGTCGTTTCGCTTCTCAGAAATACTTTTTCTTTTCACTCGTAAACTTGTGATTCCAATTTTAAATGTATTTTTAACAGTAATGTTCTTTTGTATAACAGTTTGACTCGCTAACAAAGATTGGGGTTTCGCGTGGGTGGCACATTGTGCTATCTTCCCGTTATAAAAATATGGGTGTTTTACCTCATAAAGCCAGAGTATACGACTGCTTAATTCGAATTGAATCGACTAAGATTAATGTGATTTATGTAAATTGCTGAGAACAAAAATAACTCACATTCTAGATAGCTTTCACAAGGTCACGCTTTCAGATGTAGAGCTTGAAATAGGAAATGCTGAAGCTTACGAATAAGCTGAAGTATAAACATTAAACATATTTAAAATGTACGTACCTACGTCAATATCACGTTTGATAAAATTGAATTAAATCTTATTAGCTATGTCCACATTATGCACTTTCATCTTCAATTTTCATCATCTTTTGACATTCAACTTTCATATTGGCGCATTCAATAATTGAATGCGTCAACGAACGCAACGCTAACATTGTCATTAAAGAACAAAGCGAAAGTTTTGGATACGGTCAGAGGGCATGCGTCGCAGGCATGCCTCACGTGCTCTGTTGACTGCGCTATGATGCATGCCCTTAATGAACAAAAAAAGGCACAGTGTCAACATAGCTATTTAGCATTTCTGTGGTCAAGTGGTTTAGAGTGTGGCTCTCGACTGGTCGACGTGGATGTGGGTTCGATTCACGCTTTTAAGGTATGTAAACATGTACATACACCTTGTCTACTGTCTTGTATACATACTTGGATAAAACACGAGTAAAAGCTTAACGCCCGCGCAAAATATATTAGGAACGTGTGAGTCATATTATATTTCATTACATTAATAAAATACGATAAAAAATTAAACGTCGTAATAAAACTCACGAAACTGATAGAGAATGTTAAATATCTTTATCGGTTATTTCCATTAATTAGTTTTCGTATAAAGTTTTCGTTGAAAATATACGATGACAGGTTGATTGATGTAAGCTATTATGTATTCAGCATCAAAACTATTATACGGTCTGCACAATATAAAAATATAGAGTAGATCGGTTCTCGTACAGTAGGATGTGACCTCTTTATATTTTTTTTTATCCCCAAAAGAAGATTTTCTGACCAAGCGAAACGTGATCGGTCAGATCAAAGCCCAGTAGCAGTATTTTAGACGTTTTGTATGACCTGTCAAAGTTAGAAAATTTAATAGCGCGATTTAGGATTGTCTGATATTTCAATATTCAATCGCCCAAATCACACACGCACACACTAGCGTGAATCCAGTCAATTTGAAGAGCGTAATTACTAATTATATAACGTCATGTACGCGTCCTACTTGTGTTAAGCGACCATGGTCTCAAGAACACAACGTTACTCAACTGTATACCTCTATAATAGTATTTATGTTGAGCTCACACCAACTGAACCATTTTCGAACTTATACCTACTATAGTAAGGTTTTTAGATGATAAACTCAATGTGTTCACAACTGTACAATAACGTGCGTGGTGTGATGACGCTCAGACTATTTCAGGGAGTCACTTCGTACATTTTTAATGGAATCATCCTCTACCGGGGTCATTTTTGATTGGTCCTTGATCCTGCATACATAGCTTCAATCCTTGTAGGCTACCAGGTTTTAAAAGATTGAGAGATTAAATGGACTGTATTAAAGTTGCAATTTTACAATTAGGTATAAGTACTGGTCGCCTACGATTACAATGTAAGAGTGATGAATATAGTCGTCAAAACTATAGTATAGCTATAGCTAGCTGTGTAGTGTGCGCTCGCGCTTAAGGCTATAGCTAGCTGTGTAGTGTGCGCTCGCGCTTAAGGCGCATGCGCCGGCGCAGCTAAGTGAACGCGCCCCGCACGCCCCGTTGCGGTGTAGCCGCAACACCTGAATCACTGAATATATTATTATATACCTACTCAGTCATCTAAGTATGCCGTCGACTGTATCAAAATTTACGGAAGATATAAAATAGATTTTCAATTGTGAAGGGTACAGGGGAAAAAGGATCATTGTCAAAAGTGAATCATTGTGAGAAAATGGAAAAAACTTAATTTACTTTGCATCATTATTTATTAAACAATTTACTACAGCAGCAATTAAAACTTTTTATTATAGCATATACTATAATTTAGTTTTAAAGTCTTTATTATTTATTTACTTGTAATTAACTTAAGGATAAAGAAAATTTTGAAAATATTACTTGTAACAAAGATCATAGTCAACTGACATTGATCTTTCTTTCCAAGTTTAGTATTTATTTATTTTAATTGTAGCACAATTTAATCAAAATATTCTAGTTATTTTTTTTCTAGTTTATTTTATACACATGAAATAAATTTAATTAACTCTAATAATTGCATAAAGTTCTATAAATACCGCGAAAACAATGTACTTACGAAACCACATACGATACAAACAGCCACTGACAGCCAGCTGTCAAACTAAAAAAGATCAATGTCCATAGACAGTGATCTTTCTTTCTGCAACTAGGGTGACATTGATCTTTCTATGATACGGCCATACAATCTTTTTTTGAGTCCCTTGTGTACGATGATCGTTTTATGCGTTTTTCGTTAATATGGACAGAAAGGTTTTTTCATTTTGCACTAGATGGCATTATTAGTTTGTTTTTATCGAAAAGTTGATTATGATCCTTCTTCCCCTGTACCCTTTTTGTGTTAGTAACGCTAAAACTCGAAAACGGCTTAACAGATTGAGCTAATTTTAGTCTCAAAATATTCGCAGAAGTCCAGGAAAGGTTTTTAAGTGACATGAAGTTCGCCGTGACAGCTAGTTATAAATAAATAGATAATTTTTTTTAATAAAAATAATAATAACAGCATTATCCAATGCTTTTAACGTACGATAATGTATAGGTATATAGGTATAAGGTTCATGATAAACTAAAGCATTTCTTTAGTAAATAATTTATGTTAAGTAATAAAAATCGAATGTAAGATTGCAATGACTAAGAAGTTGGAGGAAGTTGTTCGAACGTTCTTCGTGTAAAGTTTTTTAAGACTCCGAGAACTGCAGATCTTATTGCAGAAAAAAACAAGATGTAAAAGCAGGAACAACTAATAGCTATTTGCAACGTTATCGAAGGATCATGTTAAAAATACTACATGAAAACATTTTGTATTTGGAATGATAATACGATACTGTCAATGCCTTCAGCGAAGTCTACTGATAAAGTAACTAAATAGTTTAAGTGACGTAAAATACTATTAAGTATTTATACAATGTGTCCCAATACAGGTGTCCGATCCTTTAATGTCGTAGATAAAAAATGGCATATTTCATAACATTAAAGGATCGATCCTGCAACCAAACCAGCTCCACACGTAGCGACTCATCGTTCCTGTGGAGTAGCTGGTAAGGTCGAGAGGGAAGTGTAGGCAATGGGAAAACCTATACATCCTAATTTTTTGTCCCAGGCACGGTAGGGAGGTGCCGAACAAAAGTGGAGAGGACACTTCGCCACTGCTTTTAAGGGCAGCGAAACAAACACGGGAAATAACAGTTACCAGTTATAAGTCTGCGCGTATGGGCGTAAGCGCGGGCGCTAGGGGTTATTTCCGACAGTGGGAGGATCCATCGTAGGTCCACTGATCAGTTACCGCCCGCTCAAGCTGGGCAGCCCCCGGCCAATAAGGTACTGATCCGCCTCAGCACTGACCTGTTTCCATTGGGTGTAGGACACACTAGGTAAAACTAGCCAGTTGGTGCTGTAAATTACTTACACCTGCTCATGGGAAAAAGATTGACTCTTCAAAACGCTTGTCCATGCGTATTTCGACATGGAACGTTCGAACCATGAGAACGGGCCTTCCGGACACCTGTGGAGGCTTAGGTTGTGTGCAACAAGATCTGCGCAAAACGTCTATCATTGATATAGAATTAAAAAGATTGAACATCGCAATCTCAGCTCTGCAGGAGACTAGGTTACCTGATACAGGATCTATTAGAGAAGCAAATTACACCTTTTACTGGGTAGGCAAGGATCAAAATGATGTACGTGAGCATGGCGTTGGTTTTGCAGTAAGAAACGACCTTCTGACCTGTATAGAACCACCACAAGGTATCTCTGAGCGCATAATGGTATTGCGCCTATTTACTAACTGCGGCTATGTTACTCTGATCTCCGCATACGCACCAACGCTAGCCTCATCTTCTCACGCGAAAGACGCGTTTTACGACCAGCTGACCCAAGTAACGAGAGGGATACCTGTGGGCGATCACCTTTACATTCTCGGTGACTTTAATGCCCGAGTTGGTCAGGATAACAACGCCTGGCCGGAATGCCTTGGAAAACATGGCATTGGTAGATTAAATGAAAATGGTCAACGTGTGCTTGAATTTTGTTCTCTTCATCATCTCTGTGTAACAAACACTTATTTCCGGGGCAAGCCTTCACATAAAGTTTCATGGAAACACCCTCGTTCTGGACATTGGCATCAGCTCGACATGATCCTGACTCGAAAAAGATACTTTCGCCATGTGCTCCACACACGTTCGTATCAGAGTGCTGATTGCAACACGGACCATTCATTAGTCGTTACAAGCGTTGCCATATCTCGAAAGAAAATTCACTCTTCGAAGCCCCCCGGGAGGAAGAAAATTGATATTGCTCAGACCAGGGTTCGCGCGAAGGTCGAGTTGTATAGAGAGGCTGTATATGGTGATGTTCAATCATGGGACAGTAACCCTTCACTTGAGAAAGCTTGGGAACGCATCAAAAAAACCCTTACAGATACTGCATGCTCTGCTTTCGGCTGTAAAAAAGCTAAAACTGAGGACTGGTTTGCCCAAAATATCGAGCACTTACAACCGCTCATTGATTCGAAGCGGTCAGCCAGCTTGAATCACCGCCTTAATCCGTCTCCAGCAACACGTCAAAAACTAAAGGAAGCTAAATCGGCTCTGCAACGCAGTTCGCGTTATTTTTAACCCCCGACCAAAAAGAGGGGTGTTATAAGTTTGACGTGTCTGTCTGTCTGTCTGTCTGTCTGTCTGTTTGTCTGTCTGTCTGTCTGTGGCATCGTAGCATCCAAACGGGTGGACCGATTTTGATCTAGTTTTTTTTGTTTGAAAGCTGACATGACGGTGAGTGTTCTTAGCTATAGTTCATCATCATCAGCCTGCTCATTGCTGAAATATCACGGTATATCTGGTTCGTGATAGGACGATTAGCAACTTGCAGTCGTTTGATGGGTTTTATATTTTGCATCCTGGTTCGAGACACTTATGAATATATACACATTATTGGAAAGTTGACCTGGTGGTGCAGCATCACCTGGTAATCAATAGGATACCCAACTCCTCACCAACTTAGAGCAGAGGTTTCGTGTTTGGGCTCATTTTAATTGCGACAACCAGTAAGACGTAGATAAACAGTAAATATTTGCATGCTGCTGCTGCAGCATCACCTGGATTCTATAGGAGCCAAGCTCCGTATGAACCTAAAGTGGAGGTTTCATGTTTGGGCTCATATTGATGGCCTCATCCAAGAGGACATATTTTATAGATGGTATTCATTGGGATATGATCCAGTTGATAGGAATTATTCTGCACAAGTTTAAAAAGCATAAAATTAAATTAAATTAAGAAATTTAAAAAAACCCCCGCCAAAAAACTTTAAAAAGTAATGAAATAACATTTCCTGACTTTAAGTTTAAATCATTCCTAAGAGTAAAGTAATATTTTAGTCCATAATTGTTGTCAAGGTGTGTCGGGGGACCGCTAATGTAGATGTTTGATTTCACATAACAATATAAATTAAGGGTCTGTTCACAGCGACCCGAATCGAGAGAATCAGCGACTTACTTAGCGGTCCCCCGACACACCTTGACAACAATTATGGACTAAAATATTACTTTACTCTTAGGAATGATTTAAACTTAAAGTCAGGAAATGTTATTTCATTACTTTTTAAAGTTTTTTGGCGGGGGTTTTTTTAAATTTCTTAATTTAATTTAATTCCAACAGATACTGGCTTGACTTGTGCCAGTATATCCAACATTGTGCTGACACAGGAAACCTTAATGGTTTTTACTCAGGTATCAAGCAAGCGATCGG
This sequence comes from Plebejus argus, assembly GCA_905404155.3. NCBI lineage: Eukaryota > Metazoa > Arthropoda > Insecta > Lepidoptera > Lycaenidae > Plebejus > Plebejus argus. The sequence goes on along the minus strand of FR989941.1, from coordinate 7,852,714 downwards.
CCCTATTCCTAAAAAGGCTTCATTGTTGAAAGAACTAGATGGCACCGTCATCAATGACAGCAAACGTCAATTGCAAAGATGGGCTGAACACTACGCTGGTCTCTTCTCCAAGCCAGCTAATATTCAAGCCGAGGCAGAGCACTTGCTTCCCAGAGTGGAAACTATGTTCGGGCTGGACGATGTGCCTTCAGTGGAGGAGTTCAATAACGCCGTCAAGCAAACAAAATGTGGCAAGAGCCCTGGCGGTGATGGGATTTATCCTGAGCTGCTAAAACTAAATTTTATCACTCCTCTCCTTTACGACCTCTTGGTCAAATGCTGGTCTGAAGGCACTGTACCACAGGATATGCGCGACGCTAATATCATCACCCTCTACAAAGGAAAAGGTGATCGGGGTGATTGCAATTCCTATCGTGGTATATCTCTCTTGAGTGTTGTTGGTGGACTTGTAGGTCGTGTAGTTCTTAACAAGCTACAATGTCTCGCGGACCGTATTTACCCAGAGTCTCAGTGTGGTTTCCGAGTAGGGCGATCGACAATTGACATGGTTTTCACTTTGCGACAAGTTCAGGAGAAATGCAGAGAGCAGCAGACCCCTGTTTTTATAGCTTTTGTGGACCTTAATAAAGCTTTCGATTCGGTAAGCAGGGAGGGACTTTATAAAGCGCTCGAGCTGATAGGCTGCCCACCGAAACTTCTTGAACTAATCAAGGCTTTCCACGATAATATGAAAGGATCTGTTATATTTGACGGCAGCACTTCTGATCCGTTTGATATGCGCAGAGGTGTGCGGCAAGGTTGTGTTCTAGCTCCTACCCTATTTGGAATCTTCTTCGCATTATTACTAAAGGTAGCATTTGGCGACAAACCTCAAGGCGTGCACATGTACACTAGACAAGACGGTAAACTTTACAATATTTCTCTCTTACGATCAAAACGAAACCGTGAAAATTTGTTCGTTGATAATCTTTTATTCGCCGACGATGCCGCTTCTGTTGCCACATCACCTCACGAACTCCAAGCTATTATGGATCAATTTTCTCGTGCTTGTAGGCTCTTCAACATGAGTATCAACGCTAGGAAAACTGTAGTACTTGCGCAGGGGTCATCAGAAAAACCAGTGATATCATTAGACGGATCCCCTTTAGAAGTTGTTGACAAGTTTTGCTATCTTGGTTCGACGGTCACAAGCAATCTTTCACTTGATGCAGAAATTGAGATACGCATTGGTAAAGCAGCGACCTTGTTTGGAAAGCTTCGTGCAAGAGTATGGGACAACAATAACCTCACGGTCCGAACGAAAATATTAGTATATCAGGCCTGTATTCTCAGTGTACTCTTGTACGGAGCTGAAACATGGACTACGTATGCAAAACAAGAGCGACGACTTAATACATTTCACATGCGTTGCGTACGTGGCATTCTTGGAATTAAGTGGGAGGATAGAGTCACGAACGAGGACGTCCTTGCTAAGGCACGGTTAGCAAGTGTAGCGGCTATACTCAAGCAGCGAAGACTGCGTTGGCTTGGACATGTGCATCGCATGCCGACTTACAGGCTGCCGAGACAGGTCATGTTGGGGGTGGTAGCGGATGCAAAGAGGGGCATTGGGCGTCCGAAACTACGTTTCAAAGACTGTATTAAACGTGACCTTGCCTCCTTCAACATCAAGCAGAATGCGTGGGACGAGCTCGCCGAAGACAGAAACCGATGGAGACAAAGTATAGCTCAGGGAGTCCGTTACCATGATCGAAAATGGTTTGACAGATTGGCTGAAAGGCGTGTCAAGGCTAGCTCTAGCGATAATTCACAACCTCATCCATCAAACAACGCTCTCGTGTGCACAAATTGCGGACGGTCTTGTCGATCGAGAATTGGACTCTATAGTCATCAAAAGAAGTGTCTGAAACAGAAGCTTGCAATCTGCACCCATATGACCCCTACCTAAATCATCAGTAATTGATGAAGAGGCCAATGATGATGAAAGGATCGGACACCGGTGTTGGGACACATTGTATATATGTTCAGTTTATGTTTAACGCATACATAAGCTGAAAAAGTACGCATAACAGATTCTTTTCTTCTCGTCCGAGCCTTTAGCATTTATTATAAATAGCCTTAAAAAGGTGAAATTGCACATTCCGTCGCAATGTGGGAATGAATAAGATATATTTAAAAGTGTCTATTTTGTGAAAACTGCCATTAACCCATTTTTATCGGACTTTCGAAGTGAGTGGATGACGCAAGTGTATACAGAGCCACTAGCCAACAAGTTTTCTTTATGGCTTCTTTATAGAATCACCGATCAAAATGTATAGATCGATATGACACGAGACGAATGTTGACTTCATATTATCGAACGCTGTCAATTTCATACATTTTTGATTGTCGATTCTATAAAGAAGCGATAAAGAAAACGTGCTGGCTAGGGGCCCTGAGGTTTGGCACACGAAGTAATGTGCTATGTACAAGTGTTTACATAATTTGTATTAATCAGAGTAAGGCCTTGCTCACACGAGACGCAACAGTTTAAAGACAGATAATTTTAATTGTTTGTCTGTCTGTCCTAAAAAGTCGTATTTCAGTGAGCGCTCGCTTTAAGGGTCAATTCATATTGCAACGTCGGGACGAGGCGTTGATGCCCTTTTAAATGAGCTATTCAAATCAAAACAGACAGACACTGCGATCTATCATTATAAAGTGCCACTTGTTATGTAAAAAATTAAGTGTAAGTGTAAATGGAACTTTATAAAATCTCCGCGCAATGTGAACTGACCCTAAGGCATAATTCCTGAGCAGTTGCCATAATAATTGTAGTGTCGAGTGGTTTGATGCAATTTGGATATTGCTCAAGGAGTGGCGATTGAATCTAAAATAACACGGTGACCTTACTGAACCATTTCAAGCTATTATAAGGTATTGCATTAATAATTTCAGATACCGAATAGCACAGTCACAAATCCACGGAATTTTTAAAGCCGGACCGTGAATCTACACTATTCTCAAACCCCCTTGAATACACACAAAAATTTCATCATAATCGGGCCAGCCGTTTAGAATATTATATTAATATATTAATTATAAATTACACACGTACAGAAGATTTATATAACATTAAGATATCGTAAAGAACTTAGAATGATGTAACATTTAGGGCCTGTTTCAGCACTTCCTGAGAAGTACCGAATAGGCTATCCACCAATTAATTTGACAGATGAAGTCGTCAGAGGTATTTCCAAACCATTACGACTTTTACATACAAACCTTTGAGATAGAAGCGTATTTCCAGTCAAAAAGCCGGCAATGCACTTTTAAATTTTTTGATTGTAGGAGTCCTTATGCATGGTAGACTCTTTCCATCAGGTAATACGTTTGCAAACGGATATATTCATAAATACCTATAACTTACAATTCGATTATGTCACATGTTCTGGCGCGAGTTTTTTACCTTTCCCAAAAAAAGTCGACAAAACCGCTACAAAGTTTGAATCGCTGTAAAACTTAAAAAAAACGAATGAAAATATTGGAGTTGTGTGCCTGAACTCATGGTTTTGACTATAATAGTTTAACAAGTAAGTCACGTCTAGATTGCGTCGTTTTAATAGAGGTCGAACGTCGTAGCGGCGTAGCACCATCTACGTAAGTGCTACGAGATTCGAGACGCTACGCAGATGTCGTAGCAAACTACGCACTGTCACTGTCGTAATAAAGTTGATGTCTATCCATACTAACATTATAAAAGCGTAAGTGTGTCTGTCTGTTACCTCTTCACGCCCAAACCGCTGAAGCGATTTCGCTGAAATTTGGGATGGAGATATTTTGAGCCCCGAGAAAGGACATAAGATAGTTTTATCCCTGAAAAATGTACGGTTTCCACGCGATAAACGAATTATGGAGCAACGGAGTTGCGGGTGTCATGTAGTACATTAATATGTGCGCTTAGACTTTTTTAAACAACGCGTAACATAGAAAGATAGATATAAATATCTTTATTTGTACATCTTAAACTAAATTATAATTTAAAATAAAACAATTGGTATAGGAATATGTACAAACAGGCGGTCTTACCGCTTACAGCGGTTTCTTCCAGACAATCAGAGACAACATAGAGGAATATACTGATACTTTTAGATGTTTTGAGCCGTGAGAGGATGGGGTCACTAGTATTTAATAAGGTGTTGTATGTAACGTAGTGTAATAAGTGAAACCAATTTCGGCAATCTGTAGAATTGATATTAGGTTCTACTATATTTGGTCGCCTATTTCCGGTCGTCAGCGACAAACCGTAACAAATTTTAAAGTCACATAACAAATAGCCAATTTCTCAGCTCATTTACTCACATCAATACGCATTTTATTCAAATGGTCCAGCTGTATCGTAATTTTCCAGAGCTTTGCCTTATTACGTGAGAACATCTGCTGATAATAAAACTCATGACGTGCTACTGGTTTGACGTTCCATAAGCTACGAGCTTAGTATAATATTATTATTTATTACTTTTTATAAAGTACATATATGGTAGATTGCTCGAAAATGCGCGGTATTCCAGAGACAAGACCTACCAGTAGCTCGATCGTTATTCTCCCCAAATATCACTAAATTATATAGAAAATTACTCGCAGTCGTTATCAAAAATAAAACAAGATTATATCGTAAAATTTTAGAATATTGTAATAACAATATTATTGAATACACAAATAATATGTATCGCCAAACCAAATCAAATAAAACTCAAATCCTAAATGATTTAGCTCATAAAAACTAAATGATAATAACTTATAATACACAATATATTACGCAATTAGATAAAGTTGCGTTTCAATGAAAATAAAAAATTGAAAAATAGCGTACATTTATTACGAGCGCGGCCCACGGGGAGTTCCCGAATCTTGCGGGGTAATTACTTACAGTTACAGCGCAACACGTGATATTACTCGCTAAGACCGCGACTTTTTATATTCAGTGACTAATTAACAGCAATAGAAAATTCTTATTAACGAATTAAACAAAACTAAAAAGTATTTAAGAGATCAATAATTCAAAGAGAGCGGGTCTATGTTATTAAGTTTATGTCAAGTATGAAATGCATTAGACATTTATTGGACGTAGCCCGACCAATTTTTTTTTTAAATAAGGGGGCAAACGAGCAAACGGGTTACCTGATGCTAAGCAACTACCGTCGCCCATGGACACTCGCAACATCAGAAGAGCTGCAGGTACGTTGCTGGCATTTTAAGAGGGAATACGCTCTTTTCTTGAAGATTTGCAGGTCGTATAGGTCCGGAAATACTGCTGGTGACAGTTCGTTCCAGAGTTTTACAGTGCGCGGCAAAAAGTTATGCGAAAAACGCACTGTGGAAGAATAGAGGCTTTGAAAGCAGCGCTTTATGCCAAATCCGATCAAATTCCTTCGCAATGTCCAAACTAACAGCCAATGCCTCTCCCTTCGACTCAATTGCCTGAGCCCAACGATGAGTCAGGTACGCCAAGAGATCACCGGCCGAGCGACCCTTACGGAACCCGTATTGTTTGTCGCTTAGTAATCCCTGGCCGTCCAAGTATCGAAGAAGCTGGCTATTGATAATGGATTCCATTATCTTCGAGAAGAGAGAGGTTATAGCGATTGGTCTGTAGTTGGAAGGATTTGAGCGATCATCAAATAGGTCTGTTATGATTTATGAATCAATTTATCCGATAGTATAACAGTTTATATTTATCAACAAAAAAGGCTATCCTTATTTCCGATCAAAAGCAATGATTACCGCTAGCAAAACAATAATTTAAAGGCGACGAACGCAATCGATGATATCAAACGTGTCTCGTTACGATGTGACGTCACTTAGGCCGGGCTAATACGTATGTTTGCGTATATTATATTACGTATAATACGACGCATTTGTCTAGTTTTTGCCGGCAAATGGGCGGGCATTAGCCCCACCTGGCGGGTCAATTTTCGTAATCCCGCAGCTCGGGACACGTTTCATACCTTTGTTTTAAGATTATGACGAATCACGTGTACAGTTATGAAATATGAGAGCCTAAGATTATGTAAAGATGAAGAAAGCTTATATTTTCTGTAGCTTAGAAGTAGATTGGGCACGTGGCGATACTCCGTTGCTTTAAGACATTTTGATAACACGAAAAAATTAAGAAGCTTTGAGAATTTCATAGACTGACTTTTGAAATTGGATATTTGTTTTTAATCACATAATTTCCATTAAAAATATAATGATATAAAATTGAGATAATACAAAAACTACCCTTTATTCCAAGCTAGTATAATTAATTTGTTAATTTGTTAACACAGGCTTCTGTTTATATTGTAAATGATGATAGCCATTATACATATTAAATTTCCACGTAGTGAAGTTAAGCGTACAAAGTGAATCCTGACATTGAATATATGATCCGGGCACTACCTTGACACACTCCGGTCTTCCTCGTTATTAACCCGTGGTTACGTTAATATTATATTCACAGTGGCCAGTGTAACGGTAGCGCGGCGCGACAACATAATATATCTCGCCAAAGCACACTCCCGAGATGAATAATGTGTGATTAGGTGTAATGAAAACTAGGCTTTAAATATCAACATTTTTTAAGGGTTCCGTAACCAAAGGGTAAAAACGGGACACTATCACTAAGACTTCGATGTCTGTCTGTCCATCTGTCTGTCTCCAAACTGTATCTCAAAAACGGTGATAGAAAGTTTTTACAGATTATGTATTTTTGTTGCCGCTCGCGCTATAGCAACAAGTACTAAAAACAAAATAATTCAAAATTTAAGGGAGGCTCCCATACAAAAAATACAAATGTTTGCTAATTTTTACATTAAAATGGTACGGAACCATTCGTGCTTGAGTCCAATTCGCAGTTGGCCGATTTTTTAGTTATTTGTTGTGTACATTGTACACGTCTTATTCATTGATATATTTCATTTTGTATAAAAACAAATTTAGTACCTTTTATATTTGCATACACATACACGCAAGTAACATTTAATTACCACTTAGTATTTTACCGTAAGTTTGGGATAATTCGGAATACTACAAACAGTTTTTTCCAGTTTTTCATTTTTAGTACTACTTTTTGGTAATATTTAACTAGCAAATTGAAATTCGAAAGGAAGTAGGTTAAAAAAACATATTATTATAAAACCAAACTAACAATGAAAGCTCGTGAATGTAATTTCCTAATGTAGAGGAATAATTTCATATCCGAGTAGCCTCGACTGTAACTTATCTTTGCAAGTTCATGGTCACTTGGTCATTTGGCAACTTACGCATGTCATAAATATAGCCCGCTATATTTCTTAAAAAAAAACGTTTTAATGTGGGCGAAATTATGTGAAATCGGTTTTTTACAAGGTTACTATGTTTCATGGAGTTTTATGACTCTGTGACAGTAACTGAAAAATAGATCAAACTAAATAGAACGAACTAATAACGAGGTTTGCTGTTTAACGTTCAATCAATTAGTGATTCACACACACATATTACAAATATTATAAATGCGAAAGTGTATTTCTGTTTGTTATTTCTTCACGCCCAAAGGTATAATAATACTCCCCACACCGGTTTCGGTGACGGTGGCTGGTTTCACTGAAACCAGGCCAGGTACGTAGGAGTAATTTTATAGTGCCCAGGTGTGTGCGCAGTACACAAGAGCACTGTCTATTCCTTTACTCTTACAACTACGTCATAACATTTGCCTACGTCATAACATCTACCTGCATGCCAAATTTCAGCCCGATCCGTCCAGTGGTTTGGGCTGTGCGTTGATAGATCACCGTGTCAGTCAGTCACCTTTGAGTTTTATAAATTTACGAGCTATTGCCCACGGCTTTGCTCGCGTTAAGAAGTATTATTACATACAAACTTTCATTTCCTATTTTAATTAACCCCTTGGGGGTAGAATTGATCAAAATCCTTTCTTAGCGGATGCCTATGTCATAACATCTACCTGCATGCCAAATTTTAGCCCGATCCGTCCAGTCGTTTGGCCTGTGCGTTGATAGATCACCATGTCAGTCAGTCACCACTCACCTTTGAGTTTTATATTTATAGATTATTTTCAACGGATTTTAAATTATTAGATACTGTACCTTGTTCCTTCACCAGACCTGCAATATTGAGCAAAGTCAACGCAAAATCACTCTGACATTGGCAACTCACTGAGGCCGCCATAATAAAAGAAGAAGAAGTGTTTATATAGATTTAGATGTGCTGTCATCAGTCAGTCAAGGTGTGACTACGCGAGCCCTCACAAAGCTCGGCTTTTAGCTAGTTATGTATTTAAAATGCGAAAGTGTATTTGTCTGGTGTCTATCCTATTTCCTGTCTGTTACCTCGCTGATTAGGTCACGCTTATACCATTTAATGGATTTTCTTGAAATTTAGTCTGAAGATACATAGATTACTGAAAATAGATTTAGCGTAGTTTTAATTCCGAAAAAGTGACGGTGTTTGTGTTAAAATTAATTTTTGTGCCACGATGTTGCAGGCAATATTTAGTTCATTATAATTCAATACAGTTCACCAGTATATTTAAAATCCAGATATTCATATTATGGTCATATTATTATTGTTAATTAGGACATTATTTAATCTCTAATTGTGAATTCAAATTTGAAATCGATGAAATTATTATCCACCCAAATGCCATGCCAATTATAGACTGGCTACTGAAACTGTTATGATTTTAATTAATTTCGATCGGATTTAGATTTAAGCTTTCCAGCACTGCGAAATAACCTTTATTGTATTTTTTAGCCTATATAATATTTGAGTTTTCGAGTTACTTCATAAAATATGGGATGAATGAGGAAATCAAATAAAATGTTAAATTACCACACTACAATTATTAAGTTGAACTGCTATGCTTTTGCATGGAATTTGTTTAAAACTAGATCTATGAACATCGTATTACTTTCTTCCTAATATAAACCTTTCATATACATTTAGGGCCTATTTCACCACTTCCTGATAAGGTGCCGAATAGGCTATCCACAACTTTTTTTGACAGATTCTCCATACTTCATCTGTTAAGTTATGTGGTGAATAGCCTATTAGACACTTATCAGGAAGTGGTGAAACAGGCCCTTAGTCTCAGATATGAGAAACGGCATGAATTTCTTGCATTGTTTTTTCCAAGGGTTTTTAGGTCACGCAATATCGAAATTGGACAATAACGTGATTGGAATCCAACTGTGATCAAGTTGGAATAAAATACGTCATCGTCGCTAAGTAAGTGTGTTGTGGAGTAAATCTTAAGTGATATATAGATATACAGTAGAGTAACTCAGCTGTATCCCTGACTGAAACTTAACTTGAAAACAGACTCGACTTAGACAAGTTTTGCAGCACGTTTAACACGACACTACACTGTATTGATCCTTGAAGTTGTCTGGAAATTCTGGAATCGAGCGTGAGTAATATTGTTCATAACAGTAGCAAGCTAAAGTAGAAGTGTCAGAGTGTAGACCACGATTCCCCTTCCTCACGTTCCCCTAGCTTACGCACGATGGACCAAACTTTTAAAGAAAGTGGTGGGCAGTAATGGTTGGACGAGAGTCGTGGATGTTAGCTCGCTAAAAAAAGTAGGTCTTTTTGCATCCATTACTGTATGATTTATACAGTATTTTCAGAGCGAAGTAACCACTCTTCAAAAACTGTGGTGCCTGGGGCAAGATTTTTTAATGCCTGTATGGTTGACCAAGCACATACGGCACTCTCGCAACATAGTCGGCCTAGTCCAGAGGAAAGAACTAGTCAATACGTTTGGAACCAACCGTGTGCGGGTTTCCTCACGATGTTTTCCTTCACCGTACGAGCGTCCGTATCGTGTATTTGAGATCAAAAAATATCTCATTGGTACACGCCTCCACCCGGGATCGAACCTGCACCCTCGGCGAGTACGAACCAAAGGTCTACCAAATAGGCCACGGATGCTCGATAAGAGCTCGTTAAAGGTGGCATAAATTCAGTGGACGACAGGAGACAGCTGATAATGAAGCTGATGACGGTTATGGGCTGTTCCTACCAGTCTAGTACAAAGATGGTCTACCGTATATAATTAATATTGTGTCTTAAGTGCCGCAATAAAAGCTGTACGGCGATGGATATTGCGATGTGAAGCTGGTCGTAGGCGTAAATGCATCGCATAAATAAACTATGGTGTAGTTCCTGAAAGGTCAAACGTAGGACGAATATAGCTATTATACTTTTTACATTAAACGAGTTACCGTGTAATATGAATATTCTAAGTAAATCACAATTTTTCCCTCAGATAAAATGTGAAAGGTTACATAAAGTCGGAGGTACAGTATTACGTTCGTGAAGTGGCCTTTCGAGAGCCGTTTGGATGCACAAAATATTTCGTATGACTTATATGTATATAGATAGATATTTCGTATATCTCCGGCTCACGGAGACGGAATGAATAAATAAAGAGGAACGTCTGCAATTGTTATCGGGCTCCTAAACACGCTATTAGTTAAGATACTTTTGTTTTCATGTTTAGTGTCCGGTTTCTGAGATTTTTTACTGAAGTTTCTTTTTTCTGTTGTGCTTTTGATTGGCTAACGTCAAAATATTGACCAATCAAACGCTGTTCTATTAATATTCTCCTATCAGAAACCGGTCAACATTGATTTCGTTATTTATTTTGTTTCTTATATCGCTCGCAAAAAAGATATGATATAGTGCTCGGGGAAACTGGAAATACCATTAAAATAAAATATGATGTATTTGTGACAGAGACAAGTAGCAATGTACTACATACTTATATCACACATTTTTATCGTAAGTACCTACGTATTTATCAACGTTTTACAACAGCAAATTTACTATGAAGGTGAAATGACTGAATTTTAATATGAATTGGAAGGAAAACAATAAAGTTACTTCAATCTTTAAAGTTATCAGCACACAAATAATATTAAGTATATTATGATCTGTGAAATCAAATGCCAACTGAATGACAAATGGAACATGTATGAAAGACGTATTCTCTCTGGGAGAAAGTTATGTGGAATTTGAATAACGATAACTTCTCATGTGGAATAAGCTTAACTCCCGTCCAGAAAACAACGGAAAACGTACCACAATCTTAAAGTTCATTTTCAATCAGAAATACTCTTAGCACACAATAATTTAATTATTTTAAAGTATGTTGAATTGTTGATATAATTCATACTAAAAAATAATAATGTAAATGCCTGCTTATAACTTCTTGCTGTCTAACCGCCGCGCTGTGCAGATTTTAATGACAGGTATAGATAGATATTTTTAGTGCCGGAAATAGACAAAGAAAATTTTTAACCGCTTTCGATGTTGCGGGACACATCTAGTCCTTATCCCGCAGAAAACCGTTCATTTTCTCGGGAGAAAATGTATCGTATGTTCTTTCCTAGAACTCTAAGTGTCTCCATACCAGAGGAAAATCGGTTCAGGGGTTTGAACGTGAAAAGGTAACAGACAGATCCATGGAGCTTAATTTGATAAGAAGTATAAATAATAGATACTACGTAGACATCTAATGAAAATTCAGCTTCTTTTTCGCACATACCGATTGTTCTGGAATCTGGATCATCAAAATGTTTATCGAGCGAAGAAGCTCATAAGAAACCCACGATATTTATGAATTATGATATGATGATGTATATGTACGATCAGACGAATTCATTCAATTGTAGAATAGCAAACCTACTTTATTTGGTCCGGTTATGTTATTCGTGACCTGGCTGCTGGGCTTTATATAAACCGACCAAATTTCATAGGCCTGCCGTGAGTCTATCACTGAATTTCTCTGGTAGTACATACATCACATTTTTATAATACTGTTTACTCCTTTGTAGTCGTAAAACTTGAGTTGTAGTTATTTATGTTTTTCATCCATTACGTAGAAATGCCGACAAACAAACACTGTATATTATTATCGAAGTGCGTCATAGATCTATACATATAATAAAACTGTAGAAATGTGAATTCTGTACATTAAAGATATTCAAAAAATAATAAGCGGGGGGTGTCACTAGATCGCTATAGAAGCCAAAAATGTGGTTAGTTTTTTGTCTGTCTGTCTGTCTGTCTGTATGTTTGTTTCACTATCACACGAAAACTACTGATCCGATTTGAAAGCGGTTTTCACAGATATATTTGTCTTCTTCCAACTTAACATCTGGTGTATAAAAAATTTTTCCCCCACCCCTCTAAGGGGACAAAAGAGGGGTCAGATTTTGTATCAAACTTTTTTCTTTAACACGAAAACTACTGATCCGATTTGCATTCGGTTTTCGCAGATATATTTGTCTTCTTCCAACTCAAAATCTGGTGTATAAATCCCCCCCCACCCCTCTAAGGGGGCCAAAGAGGGGGTAAGATTGTGTATCAACTGATGCAGTAGAAATACTTTAAATGGCAAAACAACGTTTGCCGGGTCAACTAGTTTTTAAATAAAAGTATATGTGCTTATGGAGGCTTAGAATCTTCGAACTCTGCAGGCGTCGACAAAAATAGAATAATAGTGTTATGTTGTATCGCATATCTTATTAGAAACTTTGTGATATTTGTTTTTCAATATATATTTTTGTAAAACTTATATATAGTATATTTTGTATTTGTTTCGTAATCTTATAATTTTTTAATTATATTTTTATAATTTAAAATCAGTTAAAGAATATTTTGATTATAATAATTTATATCATAAGCATAAACTTTTTCGTAAAAGATTCTTTAAAAATATTAAGCCAAAAAATTGAAACGAAACAGATAATAATATGACTGTTGAATGTGATGTATCACTTTCAAAATCGCAAAATCAACAGAAACTATTTAACGTCCATCGCTATTCCGTAGCATGTAAACAATGGTCGCCGTCAGTCTCGAGTAGTAATAATTTACTATTTTTTATTCAACAAATGCACTTATCAATATAAAAAGTACCCAGTAGTCGATTCTCAGACCCACTGAATATGAATATAAAATTTGGTTAAAATCAGTAAAGCCGTTTCGGAGGAGTACGCTAACTAACATTGTGACACGAGAATTTTATATTATACGAGCTTTTGCCCGCAGCTTCGCTGGCGTTAAGATGTATTATTATATACAAACTTTCAACCCCTATTTGAACCCCTTGGGGTGGGAATTTATCAAAATCCTTTCTTAGCGGATGCCTACGTCATAACATCTACCTGCATACCAAATTTCAGCCCGATCCGTCCAGTGGTTTGGGCTGTGCGTTGATAGATCACCATGTCAGTCAGTCACCTTTGAGTTTTATATATATAGATAAGCTGATATATTTGCCGAGGCTGTGTCGTGTGCGAGCGGTTTTATTTGCTCAGCAGAAACTTGTTCTCGTCCTGGGACATGTTTGTTTAGTCCAGTCGATCTGTCCGAAATGAAAGGTCAAAGGTGAACGGAAGTTTTTTAACTAACCCGGGATATATAATTTAACAAAACAAATTGTGGCTGAATTCGATGTGCAGTGCATATTTTTAAATAAAAAGTAAAAAGATGAATTTTAAAGGTCACTTTGATGTTTAGAAATTCATATCATTTTTTGTGTTTATTTAAATAAAAGCGGCCAAGTGCGAGTTGGACTCGCCCATGGAGGGTTCCGCAGCAGCAATAAAGTTTATTTTTATGAAATTAAAATATTTTTGATTTATTTTTATATTTCAGTCGATTTAATGAAATTTAGATTAAGGTTTACTATTTATGACGTATAAAAAAAACCACTGGCTAGATCTCGTTCAAACCAATTTTCGTTGGTAGTTTTTATAGTAATCTACATCATATATTTTTTTTAGAATTATCATGCCTCTACTTTAGAAATTAGAGGGGGGGGGGAGGACACACATTTTTCCACTTTGGAAGAGTCTCTCTCGCAAACTATTCAGGTTAGAAAAAAATGATATGAGAAATCTCAATATGATTTTTGGAGACCTATCCATAGATACCCCACACGCATAGGTTAGATGAAAAAAAAATTTTTTTGTTTCAGTTGTACCTATGGGGAGCCCTAAAATTTTTATTATTTTTTTCATTTTTGCATCAAAATCTTAATGCGGTTCACAGACTACATCTACTTACCAAGTTTCAATAGTATAGCTCTAATAGTTTCGGAGAAAAGTGGCTGTGACATACGGACGGACGGACAGACAGACGGACAGACAGACAGACAGACATGACGAATCTATAAGGGTTCCTTTTTTGCCATTTTGGCTACGGAACCCTAAAAAAATACTTCTATTTGAAGGTATACGGTATGTCAGTAATTTACTACAATTCAATTAATAAATTTTATTATTCATAGCCTCATGTCAGACCAATAAAAAAGCCTCACAGGTAATTTATATAAAATTTGTTTTATTGTTTTTACAATTACATATTTAACATTTAACAATAATTTATTGTGATTATGGGCTTCCACACAAAACTGCGAATTCGCATCGCATCGCAAAAATCTGCGACAAAACTCATACTAAAAATGACATTGCGATGCGATGCGAAATCGCAGTTTTGTGTGGGAGTATAATATCAATTAATTAATGGTAAATGTAATATAATTATATCTCTACATAGCCTAGTCTTATACGTCATATTGTTATGTAAGGAGCTGGGAGAATAATAATATTATGACGTAGAGAGAAGTGACGTGAAGGCTTAGGGTAGCCCGTAGGCGCAATAACGTCATAATTGTTAGGTTCTCTATAAAGGTGGCTTTCCGTTCATTGCCGCGTTTTGTATGAACCTATTCGGCCGCGGTCGCTTGCGGCAAAAATCGGAAGGCCATCTTAAGATTAAATGTCCAAGCGTAAACAGTAAGAAAACAGAACCACATTATTAATTAACAAGCTTAGATAATATACAAAATTGTAAATAATTTTATTTGAATTGTATTAATTGATAAAGAATTGCATACATAATCATGATATTAATAAAAAGCTCTTTTCATAATACTGTATTGCCACAGATTACAAAATAGTTGCTACGTATTATTATCTACGACATTGTTATACACAAAGTAGTTTTTTTAGAAAAGTGCAAATTAAAAAATATACATACCATTTGGTGCATATTAATATTATGACTGTCGTAAATCTGTTGCGCAAAAAATAGTTTATTGCGCGGGAACCGTACATCTTTCGAAACAAAAACTATCCTAAAACCTTTTTCCGTCTGACAAAAAATACCCGTGGCAGATTTCTTCTTAATCGGTTCAGCCGTTTAAATAGAGGTAACCGACAGACTGACACGCAGACTTCCGCATTTAATATATTAGTAAGGACACGTTTGCCTTAACTTTCCTTCCTATTAAGTTTACAAAACAAGTTGATTTGTTCATTTCACTTTGAATGTTACGAACTGCAAGTGATATTTGGTGACTGTTCTATCAGTACGTGCGAGCTAATCCTTTCATTACCGTCCACTCAATTTCATACACGTGGTGCAGATTATTGCGGCATTAGCTTTTGTAGCTCATGAATCGCTTTAACCTTTGCCCGGTAACCGGCTAAATTACAGTCGACGTCTTTGTGTCGTAATATTAGAAGCTTAGTTTGTCTCCGCAGGCTGATTGTTACGGGCTTGTGGCTACCGAATTTAGTTTGGACAAAAATACAGACGAATGACCAATGATTCTATTTTTAGGTAGGTGAAAATTGTATGAAATTCGTTTTTGAACTTCTGTTACATGTTACTTTGTTTAATTTTTTATATAAGTGTACTGCGACTGTAATGGTACTGCTATTAGAAATACATTAACATATTTTTGGTACAAGGCAGATAGATAGATAAGTGACATTTGTAAAAAAATCGATATTACGAAATTCACATTTAAAACACGAAATACAGCCATTAGCTTTATCATGTCAAAATAAGAGTAAAAAATTAATATTGTCTTCACACGTGTTTCATGGCAGCTACGTAAGATTTTTAGTGCCCAAATGTGTGCACAGTATACAAGAGTCTCTATTCCCCTTATCTAATAAGTGGGATTAGATAAAGGGAATAGAGGCTCTTGTGTACTGCGAAGAGAGAGAGAAGAGAAGTATGGGAAGATCACCTATAATAATGATAGTCGAACGAGGAAATCGAATCCACAACCTCCGAAATAAGAGCCGCCTTCTAAAGCCATTGGACCACGAAGGCGTATAAAGGTAAACGTATAATCAGGGCGAGCGAAGCGAGTACAACTTGAGCACTTTTGTAGTACCCTTTACGGAAAAACTGTCACGCCTATTGATTTGTGCTTTAAGTGACCTTTAACATAGTAATTTTTATTTATTATATTATGTAGCTGTGTTATCATCGGTTAGTCAAGGTTTGGTTACTAAACGAACGCAGAAAAACGAAGCGAGCCCTTACAAAGCTTGGCTTTTAGCTAGTAAACTAGGTAAGTGCAGTTACAAAAGTTCACAAGTAACTTACCGGAAGTATGCGTAAACCCAAAATTATGCAGGTCTTTCCTTCCATTATATTCGTAAACTTACTTTCAAATTTTATGTCACTGAAGGGACACGTATGTGGAGAACCAGAATTACTTTTGTTCCGATACTGTTCGTACAGGATTGCCGCAGCGTGTGGGCGAGGGAACTTATATTTATTGCCTTATTTACAAACTTTCTTATAGCTTTTCAAATATTATTTATTCATATGTAAATCATGAATATTTTTAACATTTTCAGAGTCAATATTGGATAGTTATAATAAGTTTACTTATGTATTCGCTGGCTGAAATATGTTGACTTTAATAAATTTATAACGCTTGTTCATCAAGGGCATGCGTTATAGCGCAGTCAACAGCGAACGTGAAGCATGCCCGTGATGCGCGCTGAAATCGTAGCGCTCGCAATAGGTTTGTCCACACTGAGCCTTTTTTTTTGTTCATCAATGGCATGCGTTATAGCGCTGTCAACAGGCGGACGTGAGGCATGCCCGTGACGCGCGTTTAAATCGTACCGCGTTGAAAGAAAAGTGTCATAGCGCGCGCTACGATTTTAACGCGCGTCACTTGACTGCGCTATGACGCATGCCCTTGGCGAATAGAAAAAGGCCTAGTGTGGACAACGCTTATGACACTTTTCATTCAACGCGGGTGGATTTTGACGCATTCAATTATTGAATATGCCAAACGGAAGTTAAATAAAAAGAAGATGACGAAAACTGAAGATGAAATTGCATAATGTGGCTAGATGCTAATGCTCGACATTTCTCAAACGTGGTTATCCGTCATAGCTAATAGTCCAAAAAGACGTAGAACCTTTACATACAATACATATTATGTACATTATTGATGTCAAAGATTAAAAATATTACATGTGAGTCAATTACTACATTGAATTAACAAATTCGCTAACTAACAGAACCTCAAACATTTAGAGTGAGTTGCATCAACCTACTTTAACTATAACTTTAACTTTAACCATAAAAACCGGCCAAATGCGTGTCGGGCCACGCGCAATGTAGGGTTCCGTAGCACCGCTAATTTTTGAAAATTTCTGTATGGTCAATGAATGTACATTTATAACATGTTTTACACTACTAACAACATCATCTCAAAGGAATTTGAACGAAAAGTTCCTTTATACTTCGCCGAATACATTTTTTTTAGTTGGTCGACTATTACTCAATAACTTATGAAGCCAACTTAGCCGTGATAGTTTTCCTTTTAAATTAAGCATATTTCCTAATCCAGAAGCAAACGTTTAACTTGTTAGAGGGGGGGGACACTGGACTCTAACGATTTTTTCCACTTTAAAACTTAATATTTCACAAATGGATCCCTAAATCGGAAAATGATCTATGAATACTCATAATATTTTTAAAAAACCTATCCAACGACACCCCACACGATGGAGTGGGCGCGAAAAAAAAATTCAACCCCGCTTGATGTGTAGGGGAGGTACCAAAAAAAAATATTTCTTAAATATTTTATGTACCATTTTGTCGGCATTACTAATATGTATATTCATGCTAAATTACAGCTTTGTAGGTCCTATAGTCTCTGAGCAAAACCGCGGACGGACAGACGGACAGACGGACAGACGGGCAGACGGGCAGACGGACGGACAGACCGAAACTATAAGGGTTCCTTGTTGACTACGGAACCCTAAAAAAAGTCAAATGGACTGTCAAATCCATCATGGACGCCATATTTGACGATAACCTTAACTTTAACTGCGCCTCTGGTGCATCCACCCTTAATTATTGTGACTTAGCTTTTTCCTGTACGTCACTTAGACAGACTGCACCTTTAAAATTGAAAGAGTTCCATGAATCGTTTATGCAGTCTGAGTTTACCGCATCACGAAGCGCTTTACGATTTCGAATGTACTCAGCGTTAGTTCACACTTCACATAGGCTTAAACGCAACGCAACGCTGTACTTTTTAAACGACTTCCATAAAAGGAGGTTCTATGTAGATAGTTTTTTAAACAGCGATTTCAATTTGAAGTTATTTCTCTACACCAGAATATACACGTTTCTTATTAATAAAGAAACGAATTCGAGTTTAACCGCTGCGCTTGTCTATGTTATTGTGTAGTAAATAAATTTATTTAAATCGCTATCTTAAAAACGTACTGCATCGCGTGACTTAGTTTTTTTTTTTTTTTTTAATAATTCCTCCCCTAACATTATCAGGGCTGTTTTTTATCTTTTAATTACAATTTTTCGCTTTTATCTTTTCCTATTCTTTTTATATAATTTTTCTTTTACTTACTACTTTCTTACATGGCTAATACATCACATTGTCTTTTATTTCTTATAAGTAATATAAACACTCTGTCCTTACAATATTCTATTGTTTTCTTAATTTCAGGAATAAAATATACAGCTTTAATAAAAACCAATTAAAATTTAAATAATAACACAATAAAAATTCAATAACATTAAGTCCAATAAACTTCAGAAAATAATAAAAACGACAGCACAAACATTATGACTACACTAATATCACAGCTAATTATCGCACAATTTACTACTATGTCTCTTATTAACTACCCCCACGATCGTCCTGCAGAAAGCTAGGAATATTTCCCGCTTTTTGCCCCCCAGCGCGTGACGATGTTAGCTAACCCTTATTATACAAAATGTCGAAATCACCTGTCGGGGAAACCACCTCGAAATGGATTCACATAATCGATTGCCGGGGAATGTTTATTTAAAGGATCTGCAATTTGCGTTGAATATTTAAACATTTTAATATCATCGCAAATATAAAACGAGTTTTCCACTTCGTTTCGTGTATACAGCAGTAATAAACGTGATCAAAGACAGATAAATAGGTATCTTTTACTTTCTTTGATGTCGACTTTGCTTTTGGGTGTTGTTATATTTTAACAAAATTTCGGATACGGTCTAACTAAGATATTTTGTGTTACATGAATAACGACAGTCGAAAATGCTAGTTCTAGATCTCTACATTCATTTTTATTTTTTAGTTTCGGAGAAATTTGGCAACAAACATCGCGACACAAAAATTTTAAGCGTTAATCATTCTTCCCACTGAAATTCGTTGATTTTTTTGTGGCTGCTTTGACCGCATTGTTCTTTTGCTCCTATACCCAGACTGAAAGTCTTTCAATTTTCAATACCCAATTTCATCGAAATGAGATGAACGACTTACCGAAGAGGTTTAGGGTTGGACCTCATCTGGCAGCGCGGAATCGCCTTTTTCCGTCGCCGATCGCCGATCACCTGGAGGATCGCGTGCTATCGCATTATACTTTCTGTCTCGGTCTAGCAAATGGCAGTTCTAGGCGACAGAAAGAGAAAGGGCGACGGAAAAAGGCGATTCCGTGCTGCCAGATGAGGTCCAACCCTTAGTGATTTAGAGAACGGACAAACAGACAGATATACTCTCACATTTATAATAACGATATGGATTTATGAAATAATGTCGATAATCTGCACCGAGCCTTAAGCGATGGCTCACTCCGCTACAAGTAACGCTGGCAGTATTTGTGCTTGAAATGAAGTGTTTGGTTAACCGCAATCACACCTACGCCCGTTGTGGCGCAACATTCTATCCAATATTGGTTGTACGCTACCAAGCTAACGTTTCATTGTCAAAACCGGCCAATTAAAATAATTAATATAGATCATAAATGTCACTAAATAATGTCTTAACTGACAAACCGATAGGAAAACATCGTCATAAAATATATCAGTGAACGCTACTCGTTTCAGATTACAACACTTTTTTGTCGTGATCCTAATTTAGTTGTCCTGCTAGACCAGTGCATTATAAGTAAGTGCTGTAGGAAACAATCCCACGGCACTTCCTGCGTGTCACAAGCACAACACGATCGGCAGCGCGCACCGATCAATACCTACGGCACTTTCTGTGTGTTCTGACTCACCTGCAGGTTGTGGTAGAACCACAGCGCGCCCGTGATGGAGATCGCGAACCACAGGAACAGCGTGAACACGGACACCGTGCTCAGGTGCAGCACGTTGAGCAGCGTGGACAGCACCACGGCCAGCGCGTGACACAGCACGATCGGCAGCGCGCACCGGTCTATTATGTCCCACGGCACTTCCTGGAAAAAACATTTCGTCAAAGAATTTGCTTACGACGGTCATAATTATTGCAGTCTATTCCTACTTACGGAGCCTACTCGAAGCGTATTCAAAACAAACATAATATCTTACTACGTCGACAATAATTTAAAAATGGCATCAAAGTGGTTGCGCGAAAACATGGCGATTTTTTTTATCCAATTCGTACAAATCTTACTTTTTCATACATAATTATTTATGTATGGTATTTTGAAGAACGCATAATTGATAATAAAAGTTATTATTTTTTAGTACTGACTATGAGCTTGTTCGCAATTTAAACCGGGCTAAAATTATATTAAGTGTGAATAAACCAGTACGTAATAATTGGTACCAAAATAGTGAGAGAATCCAATTAAAGTTATATTTGATGAAATCACTCTGTGAATTTTAAAGTTGTTTTAAAATGGTGAAAACAAACTATGAAATAAATTGATATTTCATTTACATAATTATTATTTATTTACCAGTTGTAATCATATCTGGTAACCACCAGTGAGTATTGGTTTCGGTTAAAAATTACATGAATAATTGAAATTGGAACCAAAGTGTAGAATCCTCGAGACACTGGCTCACTACAACATCTAGTACGACCATAGGTACACGTCTTCACTCTCTGACTGTCACTGCACGACTGACTCGTTGGCAGCCAGACAGACACTTATATAGACTGCACCCTACTACTCGGTGTTCGTGAGACAATGATAAGTATCTACTATATAGATACTCTGCGCATACACTACATCCCTTCCTTTTTCTAATTTTGATTAAACTAGACTGATTGCAAAATCTAGATGTATACCTCTATACTCCTACTTTCAATACCTTCTCCTTGCCAACTTGTTTCTTCATCTCTGCGACAATTCTTCCAATAGATTTACAATACTTAAGAGATTTCTTTTTTCATTTTCTCTACTCTTCTTACCCCCACCTCTTTCCACAAATATAAGCTTCCATCTCTTTTTTGCCTATCTTTCGTTTTGATCATTTCTATGCTTATCTATCCTTGTTTTTTCAGCACTTCCAATATAATTTAATGGAAATAAACTACATTTTAATCTTATAGGAAACCACATTTCCAATTTTGTAGAAAACCACATTCCAATTTAATGGAAAACTAAATGTCTTATTCAATGGAAAACTAAATTTCCAATTTTAATGAGAAACCACTTATTAATGTCCAATTATTAAATCGGTTTTTCATTGGTTTTTCATTAGAAAAACCAAGTTTTTATATTTTATTACCAAATTTAATAAGAAACCACTTGTAAATTTCTAATTTAATGAAAAACTAAGCTCTTATTTATTCCCAATTTAATGAAAAAACCAAGTTCTTATTAACTTCCAATTTAATAAGAAACCACTTGTTAATTTCCAATTTAATGAAAAAACAAGTTCTTATATTTCATTACCAAATTTAATAAGAAACCACTTGTTAATTTCTAATTTAATGAAAAACTAAGCTCTTATTTATTCCCAATTTAATGAAAAAAAACCAAGTTCTTATTAACTTCCAATTTAATGAGAAACCACTTGTTAATTTCCAATTTAATGAAAAAACCAAGCTCTTATTTATTTGCAATTTAATGAAATGTCACTTATTAATTTCCAATTTAATGAAATCTCACTTGTTAATTTCCAATTTCATGAAAAACTAAGCTCTTAATAATTTCCAATTTAATGAAATATCACTTAATTTCCAATTTAATGAAAAACTAAGCTCTTATTAATTTCCAATTTAATGAAATCTCACTTGTCAATTTCCAATTTAATGAAAAACTAAGCTCTTATTAATTTCCAATTTAATGAAATCTCACTTAATTTCCAATTTAATGAAAAACTGAGCTCTTATTAATTTCCAATTTAATGAAATCTCACTTGTCAATTTCCAATTTAATGAAAAACTAAGCTCTTATTAATTTCCAATTTAATGAAATCTCACTTAATTTCCAATTTAATGAAAAACTGAGCTCTTATTAATTTCCAATTTAATGAAATCTCACTTGTCAATTTCCAATTTAATGAAAAATTATGTTCTTATTATCAATTTAATGAGAGTCATGTTTCTGAAACCGAAAACATCAGTCCAGCCATTTGTCATAACTACATAAGTACTGTAATCCTGTATTCAAAAAATCATAATAATATTATGATGATACCAAATATTATTTAGCTTTACTTTAAATATTTTATTTAACAAACTGAATAAAATTAAACATATTTAGTGGAACTTATTTTTCAAATTTATGCACGTTCAAATGCATATCTGTCATATTATATTTTTCTACTGATGCAATTGATTTATATATATCATAGTACTATTAATCATTTGCTATGCTAACAAACATTAATCACAAAATTTGACCATGAATTAATGATTATTCATAAAGTTAATTGCCATTAAATGGAGTAATTAATTATATGTTTTATTTTCCATTTTTTCTGTGCTAATTCTTTAGACTTCATTATCAGCTCAATTTTGGCAAGGCTTTTCCAAACACTATTATTTTCTGTTCGTGGCCGTGTTTGCGCCATCTATCTGTAAACGCTTGACGCGTCAATTACTTCACTACCGTCTAACGACGCATCAAGTTATCATTACACTAGTGCCAACTGCCAAGTATAAATCATTGCTCGTGGGCTGGTTGTCAGTTGTCACCCTTGCATGTATTCCTATTACAATGGAAATCTCTTATAATTCCTTTTTAGAGCATTTCCTAATTTCAATTGAATGAAATTCAAGTCCTCTCAAAATAATTTGCAAATGGTATAATTTGTATCCAAGCATTCCATTGCATGAAAATCATTTT
The DNA here is from genome assembly GCA_905404155.3 of Plebejus argus. Taxonomy (NCBI): domain Eukaryota; kingdom Metazoa; phylum Arthropoda; class Insecta; order Lepidoptera; family Lycaenidae; genus Plebejus; species Plebejus argus. The sequence goes on along the minus strand of FR989941.1, from coordinate 7,829,333 downwards.
CTCAAAATTAAATATATTATATTGTCTACTATTTACTAATTTCTCCCACTGTATAATTTAACGTTCACATAATAGCAAGTACCGTCATCTAATCGAATAACTAAGTATTTACAACTACCCAACTAACTAACTCCGCTGGTTCAGCGACCCGAAGTGGATCTTGGTCTTCAAAATGAGCTTTCGCCATTGAGCCCTGTCCTGCTACCTAGCTACCTCCTGCCAGCTACCGACCTGAAGGTCGCGAAAGTCAGCCTCAAAGCATCTGCATTTGCATTATAATATGTAATTCTTCCAATTTTTCTTTTAGATATTAACATTATTATCTATCTTTACTAAAGGATTTCGATTACGCGACTGCATCATCAAATCCAATTATTACAAACATACCTTCTAACTTCTGACATACTCTGTATTTGTTTGCATTATTGACAATATATTTTATTACCATACTGATATTATCGTTTTGTCAATATTTCCATATTCATATTCAATATTTAAACTCAAAGTAAACTTTCTTTGTTTTACGCATTTGTTATCGCAAAAATAATTAGTTTTACAAAGTCTTTCTTGCTAACAGATTACTCCGCTTACATCGATTATTCGAAGTTTATTTCTAATATATTGTTTACAAGAACTTCCATAACAGTAAAACTTTATCTGAATATACATAGACCCAACATAGACCTTTTAATAATTATTTTGAATATATTTTAGTCAAAATATTTTCTTCTGTAATAATTTTACATCTCAACGTTTCATGAAAAGAAAATTTAAGATTTATCAATGAATAAATACACACATCTCTCGATATCAATTTACTACTAGATTGGATCAAAAGAAATTGGACCGCAATTTCCATTTATATTTCTTCCCCTTCCATTTTCAAAAAAAATTTTTTTTTTTTTGGCAGTCCAACTCTTTGTTCAAAACCAGAGAACCAATTCACGTACTTTCTTTTTTATTAATACAAATTAATAATTATTATAATACTAGCTGGTCCGGCAAACTTCGCCCTGTCATATAAATTACTTGTAGTTGTAATGTAGTAATGACTAAATAATTAGTATGGCACGTCTATCGCTGTTCCGTCACACAAACAATAATGGTCGCCGTCAGTCTCGAGTCGAAAATTAATAATTTACTATTCCCACTCACAAATGCACTTATAGTAGCCGATTCTTAGACCCACTGTATATGCATAATATAAAATTTGGTAAGAATAAATTAGTAAAGCCGTTTCGGAGAGGATTAACATTGTGACACGAGAATTTTATATTTTATTAGGGAATAATCTCCGTCTCATGTTTTGTCATCAACACATGAACATTAAACTTTACTTTACTCAATTTCTAACGTTTCCTTTTGTCTTCAGTTTATATATTATATACTGTTGTTAAAGAACGAGGTCTTGAATGTCTTTATCACGTGACATATTCTGTACCTGCACTGTAAATATACTACGCAACTTGTCACACAATGTGTAATTCTGTTTATTTTTACTACTACATATTAAACGTATTAAAATATTTTTATTTCAAGGGTTCTATTCTATGAATAGAAAGCAACAATAAAAGTAAGTATAAAGTGTAACGTACATTGCATCATTTTTACCTAGCTTGTTTTGCAAGCTATTATAGGATCATACGGTAAACTCACTCAAGGCATCCGGAAAATCAACACAGCGACGAGCTACATTCGATTAAGTCTTTATTATTATGATTATTATGATTAAGTAATTAAATTTATACTACCCCGAACATTCGGGCTATCGGAAAACACTGCAATGTACGAGCATGTCGAAATTGGGTGCATAAAGATGTCTACTGTACTAATTTATATTATGGCACTGACCCAATTTAACACAACAACACTACCCTCAAATAATGTATTTATTATTTCCTCTATATGATTTTGTTACTTGTAACTTTATTGTAAGATCGATCTTAGTCTTACCGGTTAGCTCCACATTAACCTGATTTAGTATATTGTTTGTATATATTTTTTTGTCAATTCTTGTTTGAAGAAGTTTCCATATTATAATTTAAACCCTAATAATTTTTTATAGTCTTAGCACTATTCCTATAATTCTTAAGAACCGTTCTTAGCTCAATAATTTAAAAAGTCCTTAACATTGAATATATTATAACAATTATAATATTATTATTATTATTATTATTATTTGCCAAATATTTTACAATTTGGTCTTAATATTACAACACAGGAACACTTAACAAAATAATAATTATAATGTCTAATGTCTTCCAATTTATTTCTCTCTTCTTTTTTTTTTTTTTTTTTTTTGTACCGTAGAAAATAGGGAAAACTGTAGAACGTCATACACCATAATATATTAACAAGGAACTATCCACATTATAATTATCTTTACTTCATAAAAAGATAAGTTTAAAAGCCATTAAATTTTCTTTTGAATACTTTAAGGTGCAATTATTGTGCAATTAAAATTAGCAATGAGCTATTAAGTTTAGTTTTCCAACGTAATTTAGCGCGCTGTTACATTTAGGCACCACTTATTTATTGAGAACGCTGTGATTATTATTGTACTTGTTTTGTACAAAATATTTTGGGTTATTGTCTTAAAGTTCTATTCATTATTGCACCCATGACTGTATCATAATAAAATATGAATTTAGTATTATTCACTGACTTTTACAAGAACAGATAATTTCCATATAAAATATAAGACACATCAAAGAACCTATCATGACGTATACTCCTACCACCAAAGTAGAATACTTAAGATTAACCTCTTAGATTAAATTTAAATAAGTTCAAATTAAATTCCACTTACCTGCGTACCGAAACAAGAAAATCGCAAATCGATTGTAATTATTAGTACACTCAACTCGCGCCCAACTTCACTCCGGTGCATCCCCTCTTGTTTCGTGGTTATTAAATTGGAGAGCTTCAATCAGTCTCTTCAGTATCGCTAAGTGTTAACTTGTGCAGTGCTCTGGACTTCTAGTGCTCATAATTATTTAGTGTGGTGATTAGTGAAGTGACATCAGTGTTTAAATACAAATTTAAATGTAAGTACCGATTATGCAATTATTAGCAAAATTTATGAAATAACGTAACAAAATAAATAAGAACAACAGATTTAATGTTTCATCTCGACGGGGCCTCCAATGTGGGTTATAATGCGTGGAGGCCCAAAGGAAGCTCCTCCGACCAGGCGAGGTGCTACGCCCGGTCAGGCCGGAGCCCACGTAATACAATTCAGTTGTCGTATATATACCGACGCGCTCAGAAAACTTCGACAGCGCGATGCAGGAACGTTAGGCGAATGTGGGTACCGCCACAACTCCAAACATTTTAAAATTAAATATATAGCTAAAAGTTTGATACAAAATCTTTACTTGAAGAAATATTCAAATTCACAAACTTATTCTCAAAAGTAATATTTAACGAGTACCATTAATTATTTTAAATCACACTTCAAAACACACCATTTTAACGGTTGTTCAGTTACTCATTGCACGCGTTATAAAATATCTTGTAATATTCGAAAGGTAAGAAAACAATCAAAACGTAAGCGTATTAGTTTTGTCCGCTTTACAAATTTCAATCTCTGATACGAACTATAAATACATTTAGATCTTCCTTCCCTTTTTTTTGAAATATATCATTTTCCATACCTTAATTGTTCATCATCGTCGCCACTTGTAGAATCCTCGAGACACTGGCTCACTACAACATCTAGTACGACCATAGGTACACGTCTTCACTCTCTGACTGTCACTGCACGACTGACTCGTTGGCAGCCAGACAGACACTTATATAGACTGCACCCTACTACTCGGTGTTCGTGAGACAATGATAAGTATCTACTATATAGATACTCTGCGCATACACTACACAAAGATATTAAGCGTCCGGAATTGATTGAAATAATATAATGAGTCATGAGACTAGCTATTGCCCGTGTATTTATTGTCTCTCGGAAACACTCGCCACTACCAATAAAATATTATAATGCTATACCGATATAATAGTTTTATCGCCTTATAGCGAATCGCAATTTAAATTCGTAAAATAACAAAACAAATATTGGCAAGTTGGAATTTTCGGGAAGTTATTATATTTTCATGTACGCGGACTATAACCGTAACATGTTACCATATATTTTTATTACAATATTTTTATACCGTGATAAGTAGCCCTTATTGCCTTCCCCATTAATGAAATTACGCACAGGCACGAAGTAAAAGCGTGGAAGATAAATGGCCTCGAAGTATTTGGACAGTAAAAATTTTAACGCAAATAACGAGCAGATGCGAAGTCCAAAAATACCGCGCCAAAAATGAAGCGGGCAAGATGGTGACGTCACAGAGTATAAAAATAGAGATAGCACTGCTGTGTGAGATAGTTTATTTCTATACACTTTCGCCTCATCACTATCTGAAACTAAAATATTAAGACACTAAACCCTCAGACAATAATTTACATTAACAAATTGTATTAGGTTGGCCTTGTTAGGATGATGAAAATGTAGAAAATAAAAAGGAAAATATAAAAGCTTATAACCACTATAAACATGAAACATCTGGACAGGTATTTTATAATGTAACATATGGAATGTTACAAAATGTTAGTTATCTAGTTTTCCGACTCACGTCTTCAATTATATCGCCCAAAGAACACGCACTTCATTATTTGCTTTTCACTCCCTGCATATACATAATACATATAAATAAATGTCCAATGCAAAAATTTTCCCGAGAATTTAAATATCAAATTTAATCTCAATTGCTTCAAATTCTAACGGTAAATGTTATCAAAACATGAAACTTACCTTTGTTTTAAGGTCGCATTGAAATCCCTACCCATAAAGGTGCGTCTCCTACATTTGTTTCCTTCCGTGTGAACAATTTCATTCACGAATTTGTTACGGGGCTGCTTATCAACCCGGAGAAATGCGAGTTTATAGCAATAATAACATTTATTTATGGATGTCTATTTATTATTTTCGGGCAGGTATATACTTTATGAATAACAAGTAGCCTATGTGTTAATTCGAAGCCTCAACTGTAAGTAGCCGGATTTGATCAAAATCTTTTGAGCAACTTTTGCTCTTGACGTAACAAACATACACTTACACAGTACACACCACAGGTACACACCATTTTTTGCCTACGTTGTAATTGTTGAATTGGTGTCATAATATGTGGTTAGTTTTTTGTCTGTCTGTCTGTCTGTATGTTTGTTCCAGCATCACACGAAAACTACTGATCTGATTTGAATGCGGTTTTCACAGATATATTTGCCTTCTTCCAACTTAACATCTGGTGTATAATTTTTTTTCCCCCCACCCCTCTAAGGGGACAAGAGGGGGTCAGATTTTTTATTAAACTTTTTTCTTTAATAGACTTACTTCATATTATTTACTGTGTTTTCCAAACATAACATCTGCCGGGCTAGCATACGCCAACGAGATATCTCACTCTACATGTTTCTCGATGTTTGATAGTTTGTATCTTCATCTCTATTGACCCTAGCATGACAAACATTTTTTCTCGCGTAGATCTATCATCGAAATAACACATTTTATAGAGTTCTGTCGAGACAATGTCGAGATTTTGACATTATGAGACTATTAGTTTTTAATTATCTCGAGTGAGATATCTCGTTGGCGTATGCTAGCCCAGCAGGTTTATAAATCCCCCCCCCCCAACTCTCTTAGGGGACAAAAGAGGGGGTAAGATTTTGTATCAACTGATGAAGTAGAAAAACTGTATATGGCAAAACAACATTTGCCGGGACAGCTAGTTCTTTATAAGTATGAAATCTATTTTAAAACAAGAAAATATTTTTTATGGATTCCTACTATTAATAATTCAACTTTAATATAATGGGCATCACATACGGCGAAGATACTATAATATTTCATGTTAAGATAAAATATCGCTCGCCATACAATTTATATGAACTATCGCAAACGACGAAGATAATATATATTTCTATGTTACGATATCTTAAGATATCGAGCGATATGTTAAGATATCTTAAGATATCTTAAAATGCTAAAATATATCGTAATATACTATCTTAAGATACAATAATATATCGTAATGCTTATACAGGTTGTTTTGTTTTCGGTGTGGAACGCAGTGTGCAGGAATGTTGAAAGAAAGGGGTGCGAGGCGTGTTTGTCTCCTCTCGCTCATTCAAAACGTGGGAGAGCCATGCTTTAGCACGAATGGGCTGGCTCGACCGAAGAAATACCACGGGCTCACAGAAAACTGGCGTGAAACAGCGCTTGCGCTGTGTTTCGCCGAGTGAGTGAGTTTGCCGGAAGCCCAATCCCCTACCCTATTCTCTTCCCTACCCTCCCCTTTTCCCTTCCCTCCCCTATTCTCTTCCCTGCCCTCGCCTATAGCCTATTACCATATCCCCTCTTAAAAGCACGGCAACGCACCTGCAGCTCTCTGATGCTGCGAGTGTCCATGGGCGACGGAAGTTACTTTCCATCAGGTGACCCGTTTGCACCCTTATTTCATAAAAAAAATTCATTGTATTGTAATTTGTACCTACATGCGGGTGAACCTACATGTGCGGCAGAAATTTTGAAGTCATTTTCAGAGTCAGAATCATCATCAGATGAGCTATCTAATAAATCTAAGAGTAAGACCGTATTGTTCATATTAGATCACCCTGTATGTAGATTAAATGTAGAAATATACGTGTGAACCCTAGCGAAGCTTTTGCTAGAATGATTCAAGAAGGTATATTATCGTAACTTAACCGTGTGTGATACCTTAAGATACTATAATATTTTATATTTGGGCATCTTAAGATAAAATATTATAGTATCTGCATCGTGTGTGATGCGCTTAAAACATATACCTCCAATTATGCGTCAGTTGCGTAACCAAAATAAAGAACCACATAATATTATCCATTACAATTTGAACAAAGCTTGTAACATTACGTACTTCAATATCTGGTTATACATAGAATCTATATTTTTTTTATTTAAAATCATTTGAAATTTAAGCCCCATTGTCTTCAATTAAATGGGTTAAGGACAACAAATAATTATCTCCCGACCTTCGACCTCGCCGTCCTTGCGCGAGAAGAAGTGTGGAGGACTGGAGGTCATAAAATTCAGATAAGACATACAGTACAGTAGAGTAACTCAGCCGTGTCCTGAAAATTAAGCTCGTTCAACACAGAGATAAGTTTTACTCGCGACGTGATACTGCGTCGTTATGTTACTTGAAGCACAGAATAGATAATAGTACCTACAAGTACTTGAAGTTATTAATGGTGGTAATGGTCTGGTGTGGTGGTTAAAAATGTGATGATCTCAATTTGAAGTGATTCATTCATTCACTCAAAAAGTGGTGGTACGAAGCAAAAAATAATAAAAGTAGAAATACTGAAACTCGTTCAGCAAAGACAAAACACTCGTGACGTGCGTGGGAAATTCGAATAAAAATTGCATCCGATTCAGGTGGTTAAACTTCTATATTCTACTGTGTTAATTTATATTGTGTAAGTACTCCATTCATCTTTTTTCAACTTATATTTAACTAGCTGTCCAGGCAAACGTTGTTTTGCCATTTAAAGTATTTCTTCTTCATCAGTTGATACAATAAATACGAGTATCTTACCCCCTCTTTTGTCCCCTAAGAGGGGAGGGGGAAAACGTTATACACCAGATGTTAAGTTGGAAAACACAGTTAATAATATGAAGTAAGTCCACTAAAGTAAAAAAAAGGGGGGGGGGGGGATTTTTATACACCAGATATTGATTTGGAAGAAAACAAATATTATATCTGTGAAAACCGTATGCAAATCGGATCAGTAGTTTTCGTGTTAAAGAAAAAACAACCCCGCCTTGGTGACGCCCACTATCGTAATATTTTAATTTCGCCATAATTTCAAAACCAAACGTCCAAGTTTAAACATTCACAGACCAAATATTATCTACATAAACTGTACTTAGTGATGAAATAATTTATTTTGATAAGGATTAATAGCATAAGTAAAATAAACGCCTTTAAATGTAGTCAAAAAAAATTCAAGATTTTAAATAAAAAATGGTTATTGTGCCTCACTCGACATAGATAGGTATAGTGTGTCGCGGACTTTTTTGTAGATATTTATGAGATCTACAATTACTTGGAACATTTTATGGTTCTATCTTTTATAGTTTAGGCAGCGTACGCAAAATAAGTAACTTTTCTGGTTGATTTTTTACACCTTGCGTCCGAAAAACCTAAATATCTTACGGAACCCTATTTTTGTCCAAAGTAAAATTTAGCCTATGTTCAGCAGAAATAATGTAGGATTCCAATGGTAAAAGAATTTTTCAAATCGGTCCAGTAGTTTCGGAGCCTATTCAGGACAAACAAACAAACAAACATACAAACAAACAAACAAACAAAAAAATCAAATCTTTCCTCTTTATAATAGTAGTGTAGATTTTGAGAGTGCGACTAACTTGGTTATTTACATAAGTTAACACAACTTTACTTTTACTGTGTGAATAGTGAGGTATTCTAGAAAATAAGTTATAGACTAAAATTATAAATATTTTAATACGTACAATGTACCATCGAGGAAATTGATTTCTAGGCAGTTGACTGAACAACGTCATTTTGTCGGATCATGTCAATTTAGGGTGGGTTGCACCAGAGGCGTAGTTAAAGTTAAAGTTAAGGTTATCGTCAAATATTATGGCGTCTATAATAGACTTTTGCTAGGGATTTGACAGTTCATTTGACTTTTTGTTATTGTTAAAGTTAAAGTTATAGTTAAAGTAAGTTGGTGCAACCCACTCTTAATGTTAATTATTGTGATCTGTCAGCTGGGTATGACGTAATGCGACCAAACTATGTAGGTCCCTCATCTGCCTAGGAATCAACTTCTCTGATAGTACATTGTACAATGTAATCTTAAAGTTTTTGCTCAGATCGGATTCTTGGAAATATAATCTAGTATCTAATTTTAGAAAATGAAACAATCGGGGCTTATTTCCATGTATAAAAATGAATTATAAAATCGAAAATTTTGGGTTAGTCGCCCCCTTAACTAAGATATAAACAAGATCATAGTATTCCAATCACCTACCCATACGGTAACATTTTTTAAGGCGGGATAATACGTAGTACGGTAAGTTACTATTTTACTAACCAACGCCTACAAGATAGAAATTTTTACGTCCCGACTAAAACGTTTGTCTTTGTATTTTTAAGCAAGTTAAGAAGTCGAGATTCGAATTGATATATTTAAACTAAGTTCGGCACTTGTTTTCAGAATAAATTATAAACTTTAGAGTTTGATCAGCTAAAGTTAATAGATCAAATTGAAAACTAACTTAATTATTTGTTAAAGTTGACGAAGATTACACATAAATTTCAGATTCAAAACCAGAATATTAATTAAATATTAAAAGTTTATTTTTTGTTCATAGAATACCAACGGCTGCAACCAATCACGTGGGCTTCGGCCTGACCGAGCATACCATCATGCTCGGTCGGAAGATTTTCCTTTTCGACCGTCACGCTATTCCCACAAAAGTTCTCTTAAAAGTAACATACCTGTGAAGCCTGAGTATTTTTCACGAGCGAGCCTCTCCGCGCTGACGTGCGACGATGCATCGACGGCGCTGTTATGGACGCGCGTCGCGTCACGTCGCCGGCTGCCATCCTGCAACAGGACACTTAGTGAGACCTATCTATACATATTATAATAAAACTGTAGAAATGTGAATTCTGTACATTAAAGATATTCAAAAAATAATAAGCGGGGGGTGTAAATGTGGTTAGTTTTTTGTCTGTCTGTCTGTCTGTCTGTATGTTTGTTCCACTATCACACGAAAACTACTGATCCGATTTGAAAGCGGTTTTCGCAGATATATTTGTCTTCTTCCAACTTAGCATCTGGTGTATAAAAAAAATGTCCCCCCACCCCTCTATAGGGGACAAAAGAGGGGTCAGATTTTGTATCAAACTTTTTTCTTTAACACGAAAACTACTGACCCGATTTGAAAGCGGTTTTAGCAGATATATTTGCCTTCTTCCAACTTAACATCTGGTGTATAAAAAAATGTCCCCCCACCCCTCTATAGGGGACAAAAAGGGGGTCAGATTTTGTATCAATTTTTTTCTTTAATAGACTTACGTCATATTATTATTAACTGTATTTTCCAACTTAACATCAGGTGTACATAATTCCCCCCCCCACCCCTCTTAGGGGACAAAAGGGGGGGTAAGATTTTGTATCAATTACTGGTCAACTAGTTATAGAATAAATCCTTGTACCCCCGATCACCATACCATACTATACGATTATACGATCATCCTGCAACAGGAAATATAGTAAGACCTATTACGGACTAAACACTCGTAGCTCCGATCGTCATACGATTTGAGGATGATATTTGTAAAATAGCTTTTCAGTACATCTAAGATTCAAGAAGTTTGCATTTGTATGCCTATTTTAAAAGAAAGCTAAGCGACTTTTAGTTCCATCACCAACTTCGTCAATATGAGAATCGAACCCCAAATATTTTGGTGAACTAATATTATTGCTATAGAATCGAAATATAAACAGAAAATTTTCGTGACTGTACCTATTACTTCCCTGAAAATTTACTACTTAGCATTCAGAATGTTCGCTTGAATCGTCGTTAATCAACTTCTCTAACCTAATCGGCAATGCTCTATTTCATTTTGACTGCGGCTGTCTTTCAGATGCGGTACAAAAGACGAAATTGGTTGTCAACTACACTATGTACCATCGATGAAATTGATTCCTAGGCAGTTGACAGACTAACGTCATTTGGTCGGATTATGTCAATTCAATGTTAATTTGTGATCTGTCGGCTCGACGTAACGCGAGCAAACTGGCTAGGAATCAACTTCTCTGATAGTACATGATGTACCTTGTTTGCTGCGAGTATTTTCTACTTTAATATGCTACGAGTACTCCTAATTAATGCCCAGTTTCTGAGGTATGGAGGAGGATATCTCTCGAAAGGAGTTTATTTATGCAACAGTGTTAATTACATTTCAACTGTCTCGCTCTAATTTCATAAAAATATCGATATTCATTCATATGAAAACATAAATCATCGGCCAAGTGCGAGTCGGAATCGCCCACGAAGGGTTCCGTACCATTATAGAGCAAAATTAGGCCATAAATTGTGTTTTTTGTATGGGAATTGGGGGCCCCCCTTATTTTTTTTAATATTATTATTAAATATTAAAGTACACATATAACTAATGATTTTGTGAAAAATTCAAGTACCTCCCTGTTGCCATTTTTGATATAGACCAAAAAAGGCCAAAAAATCACGTTTGTTGTATGGGAGCCCCCCTTAAATATTCATTTTATTTTACTTTTAGTATTTGTTGTTATAGCGGCAACAGATATACATAATCTGTGAAAATATCAAATCTGTAGCTATTACCGTTCTTGAGTTACAGCCTGGAGACAGACAGACAGACAGACGGACAGACAACGAAATCTTAGTAATAGGGTCCCGTTTTTACCCTTTGGGTACGGAACCCTAAAAAAGCGTGGCATACCGCATACCAGATCTCATGACGTCATCTGCGACAAAAATTCTAGAACAAAACAAATGAACGCGTAGAACACGACTCAAGACGCTTATAGGAAAATTATTCGACATCAAAAACACGTTTTCGTAAATTGTACAATTCGAAGAACAGGATTGTTGATTAGTAATCTCGATTTTTAATCTAGGTATATATTTTACTGTGATAAGTATAGCCTACGTGTTTCTCCTCGGTCCGTCAGTACCTAATACGTAGGTGCCTTTAATCAAGATCGGTGTAGTGTACTCGAGTCTTAAATAAACAAACATAAGAGCAAAGAAATCTTTCATAAAACTTTTAAAACAATTAAAAATGTTGCGACGTCCTCTCCGTTAAACTAACTTTTCTACGAAGCTTCTGTACCTATTTGTGGCTACTGGCGACCTTATAGTAATTATGACGTCATGAAATTCTTATATTTCTTCTTTATTAACTGTAAGTAAACTTTTGTTCTTATTTCCAAAGCTATTGATTTAAGAGTTAAGAATAGATTTCTTAATAAAAGTAAAATCATTAGATATATTTACACATATTCACGTATTACGTATTCGTATAAGTAGTATTCTATTACCGTATTTATTTATTTATTTCGATTCACCAACAGAATATCATCTCACACATTAAAAAAAAGTACAAGTAATAGTAACTTATAGCTTAAATGACTTCCAATGACAGGTGAAATACAGCATGTAATGGCGACAAAGAAATTAGTGATGAAAATGAGATGAGATAAAATGAGGTGAGAAACGATAGTTACATAACAATTTGTTCCATTTAAACTAAACAAGAAAATTACATAAATACATATTATAGTGCTTATAAACAAGGATGATTTTCTTATGTTATGTCTTAGAACATATTTAATTTGCCAAGAATGGATAGTTTTCTGGTTTCTGTCGTAGCATACTTTAATAAAAGATAAGTAGGGTAGCTAATAGGTTTTAAAGCAATTATTTTTCATTGCAAACGATGTCACCCGAAGCCGTAAAGTGACATTAAGGTAGTGATTTGTAAAATTGGTGTTCCCACGCGTGACGCAGTATTGTGTGACGTCAACACGCTCTACGTTGGAGCTGACGTAACTGACGCAAGTCATCCCATCTTAGACAAACAGGCTCCAGCAGACTGGAATCTTAGGCTCAAAAGGGTACAGGCGTAAAAATAGTATACAGGTGTAACGAAGCTAAGTGATAATACTTCGGAGTGAGTATGGGTCGTATATAGAGTTCGCTGTGAAAGTAGCAGCGCTAAAAGGGTAACCTTTTTACCTTTTTATGGAAAAATTTATGACGCGTTGCGCTTGCCCATACAAATCACTAAAAATGCTTCTTCAGCGCTGCTACTTTCACAGTGAACTCTATATAAGGGACACTTACGTCTTACACCCTGAAGTATTATTGCACTTAGTTTTATTACACCTTGTATAAATTTTTTATAAAGTCATAGACATAATATATCTGTAGTAATAATTTCTGATACGACGACTTGACTAACAAATACAAACCAAGTTTAACAACCATTTTCATCCATTTGAAATATTCCAACAATAATAAATTCAAAAGAGCCAACTTCGAAATTTTTTCAATTGCTTCTAATTGACTCGGTAACCGCCTATTAAATTCGTTTTATTGAAGTATCAATGTTAATAAAGGTTAAAATATGTAGGGACTCGTTCGTCGAAGTTTTTGAGAGTTCTCTTCTTATTTTTCTTAAAAAAGTTAAGTTAATAAATCGGCGGTAGGTATAAGTAATTGGACAACTTGTAATATAGCTCGTATTATCTCTTTTTACTTTAGTCATAATGAGTTCGGAAGTTTATTTTGGGTTCCGCAATCAAGTGATGATAAAAGCACCCTCATAAATTTCCGATGCTGCGATTGTGGGTGCTCCTCTTACTGATAAATAGTAGTAGCGTTGATAGAGTACAAAACTAGTCACAACCCATAGATCATTTACATTAATTGAAACAAAAAAATACATTTTAAATTAACATTTAATTGTATTCCTACTATATTCCCAGGTATAGCGCCTAGTTTAATTTTTATGAAACTTCACCAAAAACGAATATGAAATTGATCACATCGAGCACAAAGCCACCATTATATTGACAGAGCTACCGCTACAGGATGGCTACAGGTTTGATTGAAATGATTTTGCAAAATATTTTTTGCGACTCATTGTACAACAAAATTGTTGTCAACAGGTTCGATATCGATAAAATATAAAGCAATTAATTATCGACGTCGCATTTCATCGTTTTACTTTTGTTTAACTCCGCAAGAGGGTCGGCCTTGACCCGAATTCGATACGGAAGTGAAATTGTGCACAAAAATTACATTTCATGTCCCGTTTTACGATCGCACCCTTTGAAACAATCGCTTTTCATGAGCGTATAAAAAGTTTTCCACGTTAGCAGGGCTGGCGAATAAATCATTTCATCGTATTAAGAATTTTATTATAAAATATTCCTAATGCGCGAAGCGGGGTGTAAGTTGGCGTCATTTTGTAGGAGCCAAGAAATCTTTGCATGTTTATTATGCTGATTTTCCTTTCAACTTTCGTTTTTGCAGCATAATTATTTAATCTGCAAAGGGTACAATGGTGTAGGCGTAGATATCTTTATTTCTGTTTTAACTACTAATGTATTTTAACCCGTCGATCGTGGAAAAACGAGACTCAATAGCTTATCTATTATTGTCGCCGTTGCATGCGACCGCTTGGGGCCTGATAAAATATAAATATTGTCGTTTATTGTATTTGCACCTAATTATAGGTTTCGGTGGTCAATATTATTCTTTAAATAAATCATATCTTAAAAAGTTTAGCATTATAAACAAGTTTAAAAATGCAACATCGTTAGCATAAGTATCATAAGTACATTTAAATCATCCCCTTATTATTAAATTGTAAGGTGTTAGCAAAGCTTAATTTAGAGCTACATAAAGAGTGTTTCACGAGCACTCTCTGGACGCCGCACGGAGCACGGCTCATAACTCCAGCTTTATAAAGCAAAGATCCGGCCTCAGGTGAGTTGTGCTAACTTATGGCCGTGAGCGCCAACTCTGATACTTTATAAATAATATCAGTCAATATAATCCATCGTATGAGTATGAAAAACTAAAAATAATAAGGGATCGTGCAGGAATAGGGTGGCGGAAAGCATCATGTAAAATAATATAGCATAGTTTCGGGTTCGCTACGCCAGTTGGCAGAACTTTTTGTGTATAAAACAGGAAACAGATTGGCAGCAAATATGTCAAGTAACTTAAAAGGATCAAATTACTGGTTGGTGACATCAGCTTGTAGACTTTCGTTACGCACGTTCCCTATAGCCATTTGGTACAGTCAAAGAATTTTCTTTCCCTATAAAATTTTCCTTTTTGTACAGCCCTGCTTAAAGAAATCTCATGAAAGAAATCACATGTGTTCAATGTTGAGGGCTGCGACTAACACCGCAAAAAGGGATGTAAAATTAAACGGCCCAGAACTATTCTTCTATTTCTGGCTCGATTATACCGCAGAAATAAAAGGCTCATAAAGTACATCAGAGGTTACTGCTACGGTAATACCATAATATATTTTTTATATAGTAGGATCGGAGAAGAAAATGAACGCTTTAGAATCTGGAAAAACTATGTAGTATGTACTCGATCCTAATAAAAAGTACTTCAAATTTTGGGAGAAACGAAATCGCACTGTCAGGTTGTATGGCGCTATTAAAAGGACATACTTGGGGCACACTATTAGGTCGTCCAATTGGTCCGACGACTGATCAGAGCCATCTTCAAGCCTCCAATTAACAAGAAACGGTGTAATATCGGGATAAGCGCTTTGAATGGGTGAGCCACTGCAGTAACAGTACAGTAGTAAATAGCATAGCTTCAAATAAATTCGCTTAACACAAATGCAAGTTTAACTTGCTTCCCACTCAACGTTTTGTTAATTCAAGTCGTCTTAAGTCATATATGTATAATATGCTTGTGTTTTATTCAGACTATCTAGAGTTAAGATGATCTACTGTATATTATGCACAATGCGGTATAACGTCTTACTTGTCCAGTAAACATTTTATGGAATCAGGTCATGTAAGTGCTACGATGTGTCTTAATTTTCGGGTTTCCTTTTTAACAAGTAACGTTGTAAAGTTGAAGGATTGCTACCTCTTCTGGAAAAGTCCGGGAAATTGTCATTAGGGTGGCCATCCATCGCAACTAAACCTGTAAGAACTGATCTTATTCAGGCTTAAACGGCTAAAGTAATTTTGATAAAATTTTGGCATGAAGTTAGCTGACATCCTGGATTAACACATAGGCTACATTTTAGGTGGAAAAAATGTCTTGTTCCTTGGGAAAAATTAATAAAAATGAATTTGAGAAAAATAATTTTTAATACGAAAAAATGCACCGCACGAATCACGATAGAGATTATTATTAAAAAGCTAATGGTATCTCAGAATGATTTTATCGTACAAAGGTATTTCCAAACTACAATCATAAAGAGCGTTTTATTATTCACAAATAAGCGCGTTGTCGTTTTTACGATAGTTGGGAACTAATAGTACAATAAATCTATGCGGGCGGCGATCTATCTCGCAAATTCGATCCCCCATAAAATATACGCCCACGGGACGTCTATCAAAAATATATTAATCTGGCGAGAAAACATTTCGGGTCACAGCGACGGCGGCGGTCGGCGGACGGTAAAAATAGTGCCCCAGCTGACTAAAGTGAGCCACGACATTTGCAGCGGATGCATTCGCTATTTACGAATTGAGGTCTAATTTGTCGCCGCGATTAATAATAAATTATTGTTTACTGCCTTCCTTGTTGTTTCGGTTGTTACGCATTGTGCATAATTCGCACTCAATAGGGTGCCGGTCATCATCATGATATTGTTCTCGTACGTTCAAGGAAACCATCGTGAGCAAACCACCTAGTTAGCGTTAACGCAATTATAATTTTGACATATTATATTAAAAGTATTGCGCCGAGATCAAAGATTAGACGCAATACAAAAGTTCATACTTCATGCTAATACGTTATGCTATAAATAACACGACCATTTGTCCCGATTTCGGCGGGACAGTCCCCTTTTCAGGCCACTTGTCCCGCTGCAAGACGGAAAATGTTTCACTTTTTAGAATAATCCAGTAATAATCCAATAATATCCAAAGCGCTTTGGCCGCAATAGAGGTAGACGCCGTTCAGCGAAATCTTTCGCCAGAGAAACACTTTTGTCGACTCGTTCCCGTGTCCTACGAAGTCTATGATGTCTGCTATAAATGACAAACTTCTACTAAATCGACGTCTTTTTTTTTTCTTTATTTATAGGCTTGTGTCGAGACCGACAATGCCAGCCTCATAAGTTACATCAAAATTAAAAAATTCACATGCCTAATAATTTGCAAAGAGATACTAATCAGATCTACACTTAATAAAATATAAATACAAATTAACTGACCCCCACTCCCCTGCAAACAGAATCTTTCGGCTGAGCGTGAATGGCGCTCACACAACCGAGCTGTCTCAGCGCCACCCCTGCATCAGCCTCAAACCTGCGCCTCTCTGACTCCACCCGGGCACACTCTCGATTTAATAGGTGACATTTTGGTTTTTTAGTGCGATTACCTAGATGTCCCGCTTTGGTAAGAATAGGGTCATGTTTTAATATAGTCAATAAATGAAAGATTAAAGTAACATTACACTTATCAACGCAGAGAATAAATGTATGATTTATATTATGATATTCACGGTTTTATTTCAGGATTATTGAACTTTGACCACAGTAAAAGTGAACTGATAAATCTTATTTATTAAGATTTAATATCATCGCTAGGTATGATAAGGCCAAGATTAAAACTTTAGACGTTTTAATCTTCCAAATTACGGCGAAAACGCTCCGAGTTCGGCCGTTAACAAGTTGATTGGTTCTCGGTTTTATATTAATTACTTTGCCAATCCTATTTACTCACTCTATCAAAATTCAATTCTCAGAAGCATTTTTTATTGTTATCTTTAATTGGATAAGAAAAAAACAAAATGGGGTAGAATATTCTTAATTTATTAAATTTATAATCGATTACTTTAATTGTTTGACTAATGAGCCATTTATAATAAAACATCTGATTTCCTGTAAATATTTATTAAAATTTTGGCGTTTACCCAAAGATGTCAAGATTGCTTATAGTTTCGGAAAAAAACTATTTTGGAATCAAAACACGTGCTATGTCAATTAAAATTAAAATCTCACCAAAAACATACCTGTTAAAACGGGGCCAAGTTCCTATTCACTAATTGTTCGCCTTAAAAAAGAGTTGAAATCCAATTCAATGCCAAGTTTAGATACACTTCCAAATCGATCATAATCATCTTCATCAACAGCCTGATCCTAAATACTTCTAAATTTGAACTTGGCAGGTTAATTTAATCACATAGATACCTATCTTATATTTAAATTTAAAAATTATACATTATCAAGTGCTACTAGCATGAATACCTGCCAAGTTCAAATTTAGAAGTATTTAGGATCAGGCTGTTGATGAAGATGATTATGATCGATTTGGAAGTGTATCTAAACTTGGCATTGAATTGGATTTCAACTCTTTTTTAAGGCGAACAATTAGTGAATAGGAACTTGGCCCCGTTTTAACAGGTATGTTTTTGGTGAGATTTCAATACTTTTTTTAAGGAATCATACCAATTTGTTTCTTTCCTCCTCATCTTATTTCAGTGTATTTACTTGTACATATTAATTTTTATCTCAAATTCATAGATGAGCTGACTCACGCTTGACCAATTTCTCAAATTTCTTAATTTTTTGTTAATCTACATATAACAAACAACCTGTGTGCCAAATTTCATAACGCTACGACAACTGGAAGTGGCCTAGAGGTTTTGATTACCGATTTTTATCTCAAATTCATAGATGAGCCGACTCACGCTTGACCAATTTCTCAAATTTCTTAATTTTTTGTTAATCTACATATAACAAACAACCTGTGTGCCAAATTTCATAACGTTACGACAACTGGAAGTGGCCTAGAGGTTTTGATTACCGATTTTTATCTCAAATTCATAGATGAGCCGACTCACGCTTGACCAATTTCTCGAATTTTTTATTTTTTTGTTAATCTACATATAACATACAACCTGTGTGCCAAATTTCATAACGCTACGACAACTGGAAGTGGCCTAGAGGTTTTGAAGCCGACTCACGCTTGACCAATTTCTCAAATTTCTTAATTTTTTGTTAATCTACATATAACAAACAACCTGTGTGCCAAATTTCATAACGCTACGACAACTGGAAGTGGCCTAGAGGTTTTGATTACCGATTTTTATCTCAAATTCATAGATGAGCCGGCTCACGCTTGACCAATTTCTCGAATTTCTTAATTTTTTGTTAATCTACATATAACAAACAACCTGTGTGCCAAATTTCATAACGCTACGACAACTGGAAGTGGCCTAGAGGTTTTGAAGCCGACTCACGCTTGACCAATTTCTCAAATTTCTTAATTTTTTGTTAATCTACATATAACAAACAATCTGTGTGCCAAATTTCATAACGCTACGACAACTGGAAGTGGCCTAGAGGTTTTGATTACCGATTTTTATCTCAAATTCATAGATGAGCCGACTCACGCTTGACCAATTTCTCAAATTTCTTAATTTTTTGTTAATCTACATATAACAAACAACCTGTGTGCCAAATTTCATAACGCTACGACAACTGGAAGTGGCCTAGGAATTTTGATTACCGGTCAGTGAGTCAGTGCCTAAATTAGCTATTTTTACAAGGAAATATTTCAGGATCTAACAAATCTATATGTATGAAATTTGGTATATTGCGTAAGTACTAGTATATAATTAGGTAGGTAAAATTTTATCTTTGCTCTCGCAATAGGCACTGAGATACAAGGGGGTCAAAAGTGCGTCGAAACCGTTCGTGTAAATAGTGCACGGCATGCGCGCGGCCTGCTGGAACTTGGCCGCGCACTCCGTGCGCTTTGATCCGCGAAGCACGTCATTGTTAGCCGCGATCAATTATAAACCTATTTCTAATTTTATTTAAACCAAATTATAGTTTTATTTGAACAATGAAAGTTGTGGAACTTTAACAATGATATCATTTAGTGGTGAGCAGTGAACATTGAACAATGTGGAGTGTGGCCGCCATTACCCAAATGCGTTGGTCGCCCACTTGAATAATATGAAACACGAAAAATGGACATGAAAACGACCACCGTATACATTTAATAGAGGTTCGTCAATACAACGACCACTTTGTATATTGTAGGCGGCTTCTATTAATAACTTCAATTGAATACATCTGTTGTGTGGCTTAAAGTGCGCGAGTTTTAAATTAAGTCATTGCAACATTATATATTATATTATATTATTACAATATTTACCAAAGAGTAAAAGAAGACACAATATTACTGTGACTTTACTGTTTACCTGTCTGTCTATTCGTCACTGTCGTCGTCACGGTTATATAGAATCTCGTTGACATTGATAGCGATACATATAGTTTAAATTATGAGTAAGTTAAACCACTCTCCCTATTTAAAAATATAAGCTTTCCTGATAATAATAAGAGGAAATATAGAGTAGTCATGTGTATTTAAAGAAAAGATGTTTACCGCTATCCCTTCAACAAATTCAGTAATTAATATGTATGGCTTGGCTGTTTCGTTACTTACTTCTAGGAAATAAATCTTCGCATCACCTCCTCGACGGTAGCTAAACGGTGAAGCCATATTTACTGATATTATGTAGAATTTGTTGAAGTTAGGGTTGGTAGAGTTAGGCCGTGTGGCGTGTACATTCACAAGCTTGGCTCTACATGAGATCTGATATCTTTTTACAGGGCAAACCTTATGTGGTCGTCTTGGCAACATTTTTCATGAAATGTTTTTGGTGGGATATATTTTTGTTCACCTAATTATAACAATTGGAGATAAGTTGTCTTTGTTATTTAACTTTTTCAAGATATAGAGACAAATACTGGCAGATCTTGTACATAGTTATTTGCTGTGTAAATACTATGTTCGTATCGTTAAGATAGCAAATTCATCAAAGCTACACCAAAGGCCGATGTAATCTGAAAATTATACAATTAGACCGCAGCGGCTATCCTTCTGAATGAAATGAGTTCTCCGTTTCCATCCTAAAATAGACAACTCGGTATTCGTAACGTTGTATCATTCAGTATTGTATTTTCAGCTCGATTCTCTACATTCCGAGTACGAGAGAATCATTAATTCATATTTTATCTACATTCTACATGTTATGAAAAGATTTTTTATTGCAATTGTATTTTGTTTATTTCCAATCTACCAAACTGATTCTGTTAACATCAAGCGCATAACATATTATTAAAGAATAGAGATTAAGAAGAAGAAGAAGAAGAAAGATTATCAATTAGGTATCAAAGTCTCAGCCCGGTCGGTTTAAAATTGATAAAGTTTCATACAAACTTTCATCCCCTATTTTATACCTTTGGGGGTAGAATTTTTGCCCGCGGCTTCGCTCGCGTTAAGAAGTAATATTATATACAAACTTTTATCCCCTATTTTAACCCCTTGGCGTTGGAATTGATCAAAATCCTTTCTTAGTGGGTGCCTACGTCATAAAATCTACCTGCATGCCAAATTTTAGCCCGATCCGTCCAGTGGTTTGGGTTTTGCGTTGATAGATCACCGTGTCAGTCAGTCACCTTTGAGTTTTATATATTTAGGTATAACAAAAATAAATGATAATACTTTAAGGTGTGTACGTGTTCCTTGTAGAGAGTTCACTGTAAAAGTAGCAGTGCTGAAAGACCAAAATTTTTTTTCAATTTTGTATGGGAAAACTCGAGACGCTCAGGCCCTTGCCCATACAAAAGTGAACATTTTTTTTCGTCTTTCAGCGCTGCTACTTTCGCAGTGAACTCTACAAGGAACACGTACACACCCTAAAGTATTATCACTTATTTTTGTTACACACTGTATATTTAGATTAATTATAGAGCTCTATGTATTTAAGATGGAGTTTTTTTAATTTCTTAGTAGCCCAATTTCCGTTAATCATGGTGTAAAATTTTACGTGCAAGTGGTATAGGCGGAAAATTTAAACGTTTTACCAATATTAATATACAAAAAATTGGCCTCCTGTGAGATGTGTGTTGCAAGCCAATATTGTGATGGACTATGGTCACACAGGAGTTGAGTGTAACAACCGTAAAATAAAATGCTTGGTTTACAAGGTTTTAACAATAGATTAATGCCATTTTTATTAATATAATATTTAGGAACCAACCAACTAATTATGTACGTTATTTTACAAATTATTTTGTATCTACAATTTTTATCGTTGTTGTATTAACACTGTGTAAGTAAATTTTTATTTCAAGACACACAAAATATGGGACATGGGTTACTTAACGATAGTCTTTTCTAATTTCAGCTCTAGCTTATACTTGGATTAAATAAGAAGAGCTTGTCTATAAGTACAATTTTAGCTATGTCCTCGTAGTGCAATTAACAGAAATATTTCAAATATTAGAACATTGCGGTTGGGATTGGTTCCTAATGGTCACACTAAGCAAGCACTTAGAAAATTTGTTTTAGATTAGGAATTTCAATTAAATAGTTAATCTTTCGAGGACCTAACGAAATTGCTACATTCACTAAACTTAACTTTAGAACATTTTGCAATTATCATAATATGAATAATTGAATATAAAATAGGTAACTTCTTATAGAAATTCTATTTTAAAAGAAGAAAAGTAAAAGTACGTTACTATTTTATATAAAGTATTGACAAATCATACTATAATATCTTTTAAACTTCCGTAGTTAGTTTAAACTACATACTACGTACTTAATTAATAAGAGATCATGTTTACGTTAAAACAAAATCACAACTATTTGTAGCAAACATTTAAATATTACATCAAAACAAAACGATTTTGTATTGTACGTAATACAGTAAATTCTCTCTCTCAGATACACTCGGTACAGTCAATTTACATGAGATATTTTTAAATAAACTTTCTGTGGGAATGTGAACTTGAGAAATGATATACGCTTCTAAATAAAACGTTGACTCTTCAGCAAAGCGGTTAGGAAAATACTGAATAATATAAGTATTTTGGCATAAGTAGTTTATGAAATGAACATTTTACATGTTTAGATTATATTTTTTATCGTTTCGTGTTATCAGACTATAATTTCGAGCTTTAGCACTTTAAATGTGTTAGTTCTGTCATTTTAGAGAATTACCAAAGATACGGTACTTGTATTTTCGAGCACATATGCCTAAAGTAAATCTTTTAGAACTTAGCTTTATAGAAGCAATCTTACAAAATAACCTTTTAAATACAAAAAGTCTTTTTGTTTGTAACGAAGAAACTCTGAAACTACTGGACCAAGTTTATCGAAATTGGGAATATAATATTATACAGTAGATAACGGGAAAATACACACGATTCTTTCAATACAGAAAAATGTATGGTTTGGATGAAGTCGCGATCGAGAACGCGGGCAAAGTCATGCACTAAATCTAGTTGAAACGAATACAGCTACTATTATTGCTATTTAGTTTTATGTTATTTAACCTGAAAATGAAGCAATTCTTAAATAATATACTACTGTATATGGTTTTTATTTTGTTTTAAATAGAACGTTGGAAAGTTTGGGGTTAATATAACAACTATTATTATAACCCAATTATCAACTATAAAAATCATCCCAAAACTTTACTCAATTACCATCACACCACAAATAAATTATATCGTGACCGTATCAAATACTCGACTTACTTTGTATTCACTTATGTAATGCACTTATATAACACCTGTTACGTAAGTAATATTTAATTGATATGCACAACACTCGCGGTAGAGGAGGCGGTGCGCGGGAGCACGGGCGTCGTTCGCCAATCCGATCTGCAACTGCTGTTGCCAACTAAATTTTAACGGGAGATTTAATTTTAAACTCAATATTATTTATCACTGAACAGGTCGTAAGATCTGAATCGATACGGAGTGTTTGCTTGCGTCATTAATCAGAGCTGAATTAATAGTGTTTCGCTAAATAATGTTTTCCCGATTTTGTGTTCCTGTACATCCTGGCTACGTAACTGCTGCTACTTATATTTCACTCTGCAGAAAAAAATGTATAATACCATGGCCTTTGGCTAAGACGTTTTCTTTACCTCTTCATAATAGAATCGCCGATCAAAATGTATGGAAGTGATATAAACTTTGAAGCTGACGTTACATTTTCATTGGCGATTCTATAAAAGAAAACGTCTTAGCTAGGGGCTCAGGTTACTAAGCGATAATATACTAATATCACTGAAATTCAATTTATCAATCAATTCCCATTTCCCACTCTATGATTCTCACAATGCAAAATTACGAGCTGACAGACGTAAAATGTTTGTAAATATTTCTAAATAAATTTTTCTTTCTCTAACTGAATAAAATTTCGACAAACTGGTGACGTTCCATCGACTCTCGAGAGAATCAAGGAAAGAATAACAATGCTGACGTGATCAAAATAACAAGAGTTGAACTTCTTACGGCCGCTTAGTTTGCCTTGTAAAGTGTTGCTAACGAATTGCGCTTAAACATTGCCAACTATGATTAACTCTACAATTCTACCTATAAAATATATTGCTTATTCACCTAGATTAGAGACTTAGGGCCTGTTTCACCATTTCCTGATAAGTGTCGGATATGCTATCCACCCCTTAACTTGACAGATACTCTATCTGTCAAATAAGTTGTGGATAGCCTATCTGGCACTTTATCAGGAAGTGATAAAAGGCCCTTGTTTTCTATCCGGGACTTATCAGTAAGTGGTGAAACAGGCCCTTAATTATCGTTCGTTTGTCTTTAATGTACACTATAATAGCTACTGGATAATAAATTTTATGTTAGATAATATGCAAGAGTAATTTTTCTCCTAAAACTTCTTCAACTGATTTGATACGAGTGTGATATTTGTGCGTCGGCGTAAAGGCCAAAGCTACTTTGGCAACTCGAATTCGATATTATTAGAGGAAAAGTTTTAAATTGTATGGAATTTGATATTACGCGTCGCTTTGAATTATAGCGCTTGCCCAGTCTTATTGTAATAATTGATATCCCAAATAATACATTTTGAATTGTAACTTGACGCTGTAGACTTGATGACTTGACGCTGTAGACTAGAGAACGCTGTAGAGTTCTCGGACGCAAGCTATTATACCCTGCATGTAATCTGAAGTATATGTAGTATGTAAACCTGTAAGGTTTTATTAATTAAGTTAAAAGTGCGATCCATACGTGCTTTTATACATTAACCTTTCGTTTCGGAAACTTGGGTTTAATGAAGTCGAGCGAATAATTAATTATAAACATGAGGCACGACGTGCTCACTCGCTTCTGCCAACATTCTTTATTTGGTTAACCTTTTCAGCGAGCTTTTTGTCGGCAACTTATGGAATTCGCCGTACTTCTAATGTGGATTTACGACGCGTACCATAAAACGTTTTACGCCCGCTATAAAAACTTCCATTTCGTGAAAACGAAATATGTTAAATCTGACAGCGCGACCGTTTCGATGCATCGATGCTGGAGTATCGCTTACCCTTAATATCAGATAAGTGGGGACATTATGCCGATTGGACTTTGGGTTTACTGATGAATTACAATTTACAACAAATTCAATAGAAGTATGACAGTTGTAAGAGGTTTGTTTGTGTATTACCTCTTCATGCTTCAGTTTCTGGGCCAATCTTAACAGCTCTTAATCAGTTATTAACTAAAAACTATTCTAATCGTATTCAATCAAAGTATCTTCAAATGTACTTTTCATCAAAAGACAGACAGAATGTCTTTAATTATTACTACTATCAAACTGTAGTAATATAATAAATTATAATTCATATAATTCAATCAATTACAATAGAATACAGTAAAACAAATATTTTTTTATTAATTTACAATACAAATCACAAAGCCAGTTGTACCTCAGCCAGATGAAAAATACATTTATATAATCTATTGATTGGTATTTGATGACACACCCTAGGGGGCGAATACATGACATTTAGCGAGTCCAAAATGTCCAAAATTATATTTTATGTTCAAACGCTCGAAAGTCGAGTATTCCCCAAAGCTTTGAACAAATATTGCTGAAACAGATTTCATACCGAACGCCACATAGAGCAATAGGATTTTTCGCTTCAGTCTTATTGATTTGTTGACGGGTTATGAAACGGACAAAAGGACAGCACCTATCGACAAGCATTTGAAATAGGCGACCTCCAGCATTTACGTTCTTTAGTAATAGTAATAATTAGTTATTATAAAACTAATGTTGAGATTTAATTCGGCCATAATTTGCACAAATACAACCTGCAAATATAATGAGTACCGAGTTTAGGGAAACTTTATAGAAGCAGGTACTATGCTAATTTCTGCACGTGATTATTTCACAATAGCCGTGACTCGTGCCTCGTGGAGACGATTAGACGGCAACAAGTTGTTCAATCGAAAACCAGAGACAGCCATTCTGTGTACGGTAAAGCCTTAATTTGCATTTGCATTTGAAATAGAAATGTATGCGGGTGTAAGCTCGCAATTTATATGTATTCACTGCAGAGCCGCCTGCCCGAGCCCCGGGAAGAGTAAGGACATGAGTATTATGACTTGATAACACTGTTTGTGTTTTAACCGACTTCAAAAAAAGGAGGTTATCAATTCGACGCGTATGTATGTAATATTTCTAGAACTGCCCTGTTTTTGCATATTATGTTAATCTATAACAGCTTCTGAACAAATGTGCCAAATTTCAAAAGTGTATGTATGTATGTATGTTTTTATTTTTGTGCGCGCATATCTCCGGAACTACAAGTCCGATTTAAGTGTTTCTTTTTTTATTGTACCAGGTATTGTTCAACTTAGGGAATAGTGCAAGTTTCATAAAAATCAGTTCAGTAGTATTGGAGATAGAGAGTTTTAATAATTTTCAATTGCGTGCAATTTAGAAGTCAGTTTTATCTTTTTAAAATACAGTTATTACCCTATCTAATTTCCATTACAACATAGAAATTAGATAGGGAAAATCAATAACGTTAATATACGTAACGTACGGGAATATGAATCGAAGTATGTAAAAAATTAAATACCAAAAATATCAGTAGTTGATTTTTCCAATCATTGTAGTATTTATTAGAGTAGTTTAGTAGAGTAATTTGGCTCTTGTAGCTTGTATGGGTATTGGGTGTGCTATAATAAATCTATACAATAGGAAATAGATATTACAAGTACAAGGTGGAGGAAAAGGGTGGAGTCACATACCAAAGTTTTAAAACACTATATTCCTCCTGAATTAGTAAATACAAAGAAAAATGTAGAACATCGCCATTCATTTTAATTTACGGCATGTGACAAAAATGACTTTCACAGAAAATTTATAACCGTAATTAGAGGCATACGTAGGTTGTGTGCGGGGAAATTTGGGCTTTGAAAATTAATGGAAACTAATTTTTAAAATAAACTCTTTGTTAAAGCTTGTCAAATGCACAAAGCGTTGTTATCGTTTTTTATCAAGTTGTGAAGAATTAAATTCTAGGTTATTATTTATTTATTTATTAGAAAATAAACAGAATTTTAACACATAACAAAAGTAGATAGTAAAGTAGCACGTATTATTATGAACCAATAAAGTTTTTACAAAATATAAATATTGCAGTAACATGAAACAATTTGTGACACGAGAAATTACAGTAGGTTTATATAATATTGAGTTTGACAATCAATTAATAATATAATAAAATGTACAAAGTTTCATAATATGGAAAAATCACTAAATTTTTTACGGTCTTACCACTAAAGATCTACACATAATATATAGAACAGATTGTTTTGACACCATTATGTACTGAATTTTTTTCTAATCAACTGTTCAACTGGTGTTTAAATATTTTGTAGTAAGACCGTGTTTTTAAAACCATTTAAATTATCAATTCCAAAAAAACAATTATTATTAAATTATGTTTTATGTAAAACTAAATTTAAATATTTTACTCTTTTACCCTCCTGAGTGATTGTCGATAGTAACCTAAATTTCTTATACTATTAAATAAAAAACACATCACAATTTATATTCGTAGACCTCTGTGGCTCAGTTGGTGGGCTGTTGGTAGCTCAAGCCGGGAGCCGCGGGTTCGAATCTCCCCGACGCGACGGAACAAAAATTTTCAAAGTTCCTGGGTCATGGATGTATATTAAATACGTGTATCATATAATAAAAATCTTTAAAACTTATATGTATTGTATAAAAGTATTAAATATGTTTCCGTTGTCTGATACCCGTAACACAAGTCCTTCATTCAGGTACTTACTACGGGGCCAGATTGACGTGGTGTGAAGCGTCCATAGATATTAAAAATATTATTATTAATGGGTAGGTTAAGGGTAGGTTGTCACTTATTTATAGTTATATTGACCGTAAAAGTTGGTAACTAGGCTTCTAGACTTTGAATAAGAGAGATAGCATAATATTTCATCTACAACTAGGCACCAGCTAAAACCAACACTAGCGCAAGTAAACCACTGGACTCAAAATCTATTTCCACCATCACTAAACTGTCCTTAGGTTGTTATTATTATTCTTATAATGTACCGTCAATTACAGTAGATTAAGATAAATAAAATACGTGCCCAGTATACGTAACGCAGCAAATTGAGATGTTATAATTAATTTTAATTATTATTTAGAAGTGCTTATTAAACATTCATGATATTCATACTTGTCGTGGACTTTGAAAGATGTTCTTGTGTTTATTTTAAAAATAAGAAATACACACTCAGTCTTATGGCAGAAACATTCTACAAAAATATTGGTACTTACTAAAAAATTAAACACTTAATAGATATTTAACTCTCCATTCTTTTTATAATTATATACTTCTACATAATTAAAGAGGTTGTGTATTCTTTAGTAACTTCACAAGACGTTGAAAAGAAGCAAAAAACATTTTTAAAGAGATTTTCAAACAAGTAGATTAAAATATACTTGTTTCTTAGAACGATTTCTTGAAAAGTAGTTTATTAAGAACTCCGCTAAGCAGCGAAGACTAGAAAATCTGTCGACTCATAAAGACATCCTTAATAACAAGTTGTAGCGTCGTAAACTGTGGGATTCTCGCTCTTATTGTCCACGAAATAGAAATCTTAATTTGAAGGACAATAACATAAATTGTATTTGCTTTGAAGTTTGATGAGACTCCGCAAAATATTGTGGGCGGATAAATTAATGTTTTTACAGAAAGAATAACTTTATTATTTAAATTAGCGTACTTATTGCTGTGTAAAGATAAAATAATATTTTTAAATGCTCCTCTTAGAGAGTTTTAATATTATTTTTATTTTAGAAAGGTCTATATTATAGGAAAAGGTTATAAGATACTCTTTTACGTAGCAATAAAGCGAACATAAGAAAGTCGTGTCAGTTATAATAAAGTCACTCATGGTCCGGTTTCAAGGTTTCTGAGTGCATTTTCATGTTTTATAAAAGAACACACAAAAATTGCGTGGACGGAGCTTTCAATTTCTCGTTTGGTACAGTCGAACTCTACCAGTTTCCGACCTTATTTCTTGGTAATAAAGACCAAAAGTATTAAACAGATCTATCTTCGAACTCACTAAATGGCTCTAAGAAATATTACGAAAATTGCTGATATATGAGAAAACATCAGAATGTTCTGTCAGAGAAATTGTTTTGGTTGCGTTAGGTAAAATTAATGTTATTCAAGATCAACTAAAAGCTAAGCTTGACGTAACCCGACCAAATAACGTTGTCAGTTGTTACTTAAATATGAATCAACTTATCTGATAGTACAAAGAAGGACTACAATTAATGGTTCAAATTCGTATTTTTCAAATTGTACACAATTTATATCTTGTACAAGGAATGCCGTAGGATAATATTATGAACGTGGTTTAAGTACAAGTGTCATGGAAGTCTTATATACTGCCCTCTCGAACGAGAACGGAAACTACTTAAAGTTTGGATTAAAGTCGTTTATGCTAGTGCGGGCTTTTCATAACTAAATAACAGTGACGATAAGTTTTAATGAATATATTGACGACCTCTGTAGCTCAGTGGATAGCACGTTGGTAGCTTAAGCTGGAGGTCGTGGGTTCGAATCCCGCCGACGGAACAAAAAGTTGTCAATGTTCCTGGGTCTTGGATGTGTATTAAAGATATCTATACATATAAAATTACAAGTCCTGACTTATTGACTGACTGACTGATTCATCATCGCAGAGCTAAAACTGTTAAAGTTACAGCCACGAAATTTGGTGAGCAGGGTTGTTTTATTAAGTAGACACCCACTAAGGAAGGAATTTTGAAAATTTTAACCCGAAGGGGGTGAAATAGGGGTTGAAAGTTTGTATGAAAGTCCGTCATTTCTTAATTTAGAAACTTAAAACTTTATTTTTGGGCTACTGAATAAAAATAAATAAATAAGTATTTAAGCGTTTTTGGAAATTCTACCCCCAAGGGGGTGAAATTGGGGTTGAAAGTTTGAATGAAAGACCGTCATTTTTTGAGTTAGAAACATGAAACTTTGTTTTTGGGCTATTGATTAAAAATGAATAAATACGTGTTTAAGCGTTTTTGGAAATTCTACCTCCAAGGGGGTGAAATTGGGGTTGAAAGCGTGAATGAAAGTCCGTCATTTCTTAAGTTAGAAACATGAAACTTTATTATTTGGTTACTGATTAAAATTAAATGGAATGGTATATTTAAGCGTTTTTGGAAATTCTACCCCCAAGGGGGTGAAATTGGGGTTGACAGTTTGTATGAAACTTTGTCAATTTCAAACCGATCGGTCTGAGACTTTGCATGCATTTAAAGCTACTATGACGTAGGCATCTCCTAAAAAGGATTTAAAAAATTCCACCCCTAAGGGGGTAAAATAGGGGATGAAATTTTGCATGAAACTTTTGTCAAATTTAATCTGATCGTGCTGAGACTGTGTATGCAATATGCATAAAGATACTATGACGTAGGCATCCCCTCAGAAAGGAATTTAATAAATTCCATCCCTAAGGGGATGAAATAGGGGATGAAAGTTTTTAGAAATTTTCTTTGACTTTCGACTGATTGAACTGAAATTCGAGTGAATTCGAGAGTCATTTTATTAATATGTGCCTACTTAGCTGCGGGTCCCGTTTTTACTCTTGGGACCTTAAAAGGAGAAAATTATCCATCTCCGTTATTAAATTAAGCTAACGCGGACGAAGTCGCTGGAAACAGCTAGTTTATCATATAATAAAAATCTTAAATATATGTATAGTATAAAAGTATTAAATATATTTCCGTTGTCTGGTACCTGTAACACAAGTCCATCAGGTACTTAGCATGGGGCCAGACTGACGTGGTGTGAAGCGTCCATAGATATTATTATTATTATATGTATATTTTGTAGACTATGTATATTTTGTCAATAACAAGATGACGTCCACAACTCCGTTGCGCCAAAATACGTTTATCGCACTGGAACCGTACATTTTTCGGGATAAAAAGTATCATTTATGTCCTTTCCCGGAGCTCAAAGTATCTCCATACCAAATTTCAGCAAAATCGGTTCAGCGGTTTGAGCGTGAAGAGGTAACAAACAAACACACTTTTGCATTTATAACATTTGTATAGAACTATGGATAGCAAGCTGAGGCTACTAATGAGTGCTTCAGAACATTAGTGTAGCACGGAAACATGTTATATTCACGTGGAAATTAACGCAAACACCTCTAGATTATACCTATAGACCTAGTCACTAATAGAGTACCTCGATCATAAGGAAACATTCACGTCCAGGGCATTTACAACATCTCGCAGCGCGTGACAGTGAATTTTGCAATTCCATGTTTTTTCTGTAATTTCACAACCAGTATTTTAGGAGATATCTATGATACAGTATAATATAGTAGATCATCTTCATTCTTGATCGCCGAATCGAGCACAAGCGTGATTTCTAAAATTTTCTTTATTAATTTGCGTCAGTAATACCTATAAGATTTTAAAGATGCGGCTTAATATCCTACTGTATATATTGTATTAATATATTATGGCTAATTATACCATGTCGCGTAATCAAGAAACAGCTTGTGTTGCCAGAACTAGAGTTTTAACGTTTCAGTTAAGCTACTGTATATTTTAGTACTGTGTCTATGATGAAAAGTGGCGAACGCGCCGGCCGGTTGAACCGCTGCCAGAGCGCTACTATAAATAATTCCCACCTTGCACTATCTCCTGCAAGATATTTACCAGATCGCGAGTAAGTATACGCAATTTAAACTGCAATTAAGAAGTAATCGATACGAAGGTCAAATATATAACAAAGCTGATTGACAGATCAACGTATTAGGGTCTATTCAGACCGCAACGCGACGCGTAGGTGCATTTATATTGACAGATTTCAATTGCGTGAGACGTCTTGCAAATCTGTCAAATCCATACAAATTTAGAAATGCATCTACGCGTTAATACATAGGTACTACTACAGCTACATATCTACTTAGAAAGGATTTCACCGTTTCGGGGTTTAAATAATTCATAGCGAAGAAAAAAAATCTTAGAAATGGCTTTTTAACCCATCAAAGCGGCATCCGGCTGACGCATAGCAATTGAAAATCTATCGCGTCTGCGATTCCCACGATCGATCCACAAAAAACTGCAGGTTAAGGAAAATCTTGAAGTCAACACGTATATTTTTCGGGATTTATTTTTCTATCAAAAAAAATGTTACGATTATTTCAAATCAAGTGAAACCAGCAACCACAAATTACATTGTATCGTTTGGAAAACACAATATTTTGGAGCTAAGCTTCAGTAACAAACGCGGGAACTGAATCGTTCTGTACGAAATTTAAAGTGTTCGCCGTGTTAACAAACGGCATGTTAGTCAGGGTTGTCGGCCGCGGAAATACAGTCTACCAAAGCGTAGAAGGAAACAGCGGTGCAGTCGGCAACCCTGCAGTAGCGTTGGTAAAAAATAGACAAGAATCGTTTTACCGGAATTGTTTCTGGAAACTTTACGTCCAACACCCGTACAAGCCAATATTGGAGATTGGCGATTGTGAGTTATAGAATTCACCCCGCTATCTGTATAGAAATATTTATATATTTTTACAGAAAATAAAATTCTGGCGAATCTGCTGTTTCAAAATTAAAATCTAGAAAAATATCAGAAATCTTATTCACATAGTTAAGGTTTGCCCACTTACCATGTAACAGAACATTTAAATGTCCAGAATTTTATCATTCCGAGTACTTACTGAAATTATGGAAAAAAAATCTGACAGAAACAAAAAGAAAAAGACCACGGTATACCCACTAACCCCCCCCCCCCCCCATCTTCCGCCACGCCGCCTTTTGACGGGGCCACGGGAACGATACACACATCCGCGACCCCGCCAGCGGTCCGAAGACTCCACGTGCACACGTGCGCCCTCCTCCTCGGCCCCCACCAGGGCTGTAGCAGACGCCCCGCATAACCTAACCTATTTTAATAGCACTTAATACAAAACATCCATACTGTCCGTCTTTCTATGTTATTTCTTCACGCCGAAACCACTGAACCGACTTTGCTGAAATTTGATATGAAAATACTTTGAGTCTCGGGAAAGGAAGTATGGTACTTTTTATCCCGAAAAAATGGTTCCCACGCGGTAAACAATATACAAAATTCAAGTTTTTTTCAATATTTTAGCTGCCACATAGCAATAACAATTGATAACTACGTCGTTATATCGAAAGAGAATTTGAAATTACGCCATAAAATTGACATTCAATAATGTTACGAATGCGTAGGCGTCAATTGTTCTAGCTTGTGCTTGTTACAAGTCCACGTGCTTATGTACTCAGGGGCAGTAAGTAAATTAACTTACTTGAACTGAATCCCTGACTTCTTTCATTAACTCCAAATGTGAAAATTAAATTTCAGTAGCTTTTTCTTAGACAATTTTATTGTCCTATTTTCGGAACTCAGTTTTGTTCTCCGCGCTTTTCATCCGAATTCCGAGCACATTCGTCGCTATTTTTGGAAATTGAGAGTCGAGGGCGTATTAAAATGTATTGCTTTTTGAGACTTATTAGCCTGTTTAATTAGATTAGACGTATTTTGTAATGACTTTTTGTCCGTCTACATATTTTTACACTGTCGACTAATTTCAATACCACTTTTATACATCATTTTCAAGCAACATTTTTATTTACATCTATGCCATCGCAGCTTAATAATTAGTAGTGTAATGATGGAGAAAATACGTACATATTATACTAGCTGCTAGCACATTGCTTTTATTTACTTCCACGCACACTTGGGCACTAAAACCTTCTCTGCTCAGCTATGCTTCTGTCGACCTCTATCTTCGTTGGAAACTAGAATAATAACTATAAACCTAGACGATCAATTTTACTGTGCAATATCACGTATTGTGCAACATTATTGATCGTCTAGGGTTAATATTGAACGAGCCCGCCTTTCAATCTTGTTGTCAGATAAGTAAGTTGTTCAATAAATATTGTGTGTGAAGAGGGATCCGCTAATATAACACGTTGAAGAAAATTTCATATTTAATTTTAAGGAAAATTAAGGATTTTATAACCTATTGAAATAAAGTGATGTCCAGTGTAGCGGCCGGGAAAATGTATTTAGTGGGCGCCTTTCACAGCCCACAGGCCATCCAATCTAGTACTAAAGAGAAATTGCTTTTCTGTTTTACTAGGGTAACATAATGTTATCGTAAATATTGTGGATACAATGTAATACCTTTACCTGTTCATTATAATACATTCTTGTTTTTTTGGAATACAGATCCTTACTAATATTAATTATTATTTTTTAACAAAAAATTAAAACCGACTTCCAAGGTAAAAACAAAAGCAAGTAATATTCTTAAAAATAATCTAAAAAGAATCAAATAATTCCTATTCCTTATTATAGTGCAGTCTTCAGACTTAGCCTAAACCTCAACTATTTCTGTACTCAATCTTCATGCTTTTGAAGTCGCTACCAGCCCGGAAAAGTTCTGAGATCCTTGACATAGAACTTACGCTAAAGTAAGCTGGTACCTTAGCTACTTAAAATATTGTATTTAAGTAGCAATCCGACTAACAAATAATATATAAATTTCCTGTAGGAGAAGTAATTTTGACACAAAAAGCCAAGTCAATAACGATTTCCTTCGTCTATGTTGGTTTGTTTTTTCTAACTCCTAAGTCCTAGCACATTTTGAACTGCAGCATGGTACATAGTAAATTTTCATCCAAATTAGTGTTTTTATTATAACAGGTTTTAACTTTTGATTGATATTAAAATTATGCTTATATACAATAAAGTATGCTAAAGCAAGATAAATATAAATTTACATCAACATAATATAAAGGTACTTGGAAAGTATTCTTGCGACGACATCATAATCTCACGGGTTGTATTGAGAATATCAAATGCCCCGTTGCTGTATACTAACCTATAACTTTAAATTCAAAGGGAAAGTATTATAACACGGACACTTGTAAATGTCAATTATTCTCGAGACCTTAGATAGTTGAATTAAAAATTGTGGGTTGATAATAGAGTAGATTTAAATAACACCGAAGTGTATGAAACATCAGCGCAGGTGGTCAGTGTGTGATTAAAATCAGGATTAAAAGACAGCGTATCAGATAAAACCTCAATAACGTCTTTATTTCTTTGTAAAGAAAAGTATAGAACGGCCCTGTTGTCTCAAGCAAACAAACTGAAATAAAACTACATAAAAACAAAAAATTACCAGCCACCTCTTGCAAAAACATTGCTTAGAAGATGCAACTTTAAAACAATTTTAATGGTTATAGACAGATAACTGTGACCGAGCTTCTTAGAAGGCACAGTCCAGGATGGTCCAGGCTTATAAGAAGTCCCTCAAATCGCCACAGTACTGAGTATTTAATAGTCTTTTTTTTTTGTTGGAATGTTTCGACTGTTTTCATAACCTTTTGTTAAAGTATTTTATTTTTCTGTGAAATAATAACGCTCGAGAGTTTTGGGAAGTCGTGAATCAGCTCGGTACTTATATAATCAAAGATCGCAAAACAAAAACTCCTCTTTTTCCTCTGAAAGTCAGCTATAATTTAAACAGTTTGGAATAATTTCATAATCCAGTTATTTATTACAGATACCTAATTGAGTAAATTTATAACAAATTCACAATTTAAATAAAGCATAATCCTTCGAACTTGCGCGCAGATAAGGGATGCGTATTCAAGTACTTACCCTTAAACCTTTTAATTGATGTTTAAGATGGTAGAAGATTTATTTAATCTGTGAATATTATTATTAAGATTTAGCAAAGGTAAGGCTACAACTGAAGGACCTAATATGATAGTTTTTCTCAAGAAAAATGTACGGTTACCGCTAATTTTCAGATGCATTTTACACGTGTACAAAGTCGCAGACTGACTCTCTTAAAATATTATTTCCAATAGGTAATGAAAACTAATAATATATATTATTAGTTTTCATTACCAAATATGTACCATATAATTATTACTAATAACATATATAATATGTTACCGGCCAAACCCGATTTCAGGCCAAACTATTTTTGCCTAGGCTAAACTAGTTCTTCCTATACACGATAGGATAAACCAGTTTAGCCTATATACAATTTTCTAGACTTCACAATATACATATTATAGTACGAGTAGAAATAATGTTAATAATG
Source organism: Plebejus argus (assembly GCA_905404155.3). NCBI lineage: Eukaryota > Metazoa > Arthropoda > Insecta > Lepidoptera > Lycaenidae > Plebejus > Plebejus argus. The sequence goes on along the minus strand of FR989941.1, from coordinate 7,792,983 downwards.
TTTAATCTGTAATCCGTAACAGACAAATTACAATCATATAATATACCTTGGCATGCCTTATGGCCTCGTAATATTATGTTGCGAACATGGCCTTGTACGCGACTGTGTAGTGTATATTAAAGTATTAAAAATGTACGTGAAAGTCTAGATTTAGATACAGTATTAAATTTGTACAATAATTATTATAAGTGTAGTAAATTGTAGTAACAGTTAAATTGAACTCAGTAGCGCGTTACACAACAGCAGTCGTACAATCAAATAGGCAAACACTACATACAGTATACACACTTTTATTATAATTATCACCGAATAGTAACAATATTATAATTGTTGTTCTTACGACGATCTGCTGGAGATGGACACGGTGCACGGTACATATAGTTGAAATTTTCATCGTCGAAACTTGACAGCCATGAGCCAAGTCAGATATCAAAATATGTATATGCGATCGAAGGCTTTAGAGGCATTTTTAGGGTTCCGTAGCCAAAATGGCAAAAAAGGAACCCTTATAGATTCGTCATGTCTGTCTGTCTGTCCGTCCGTCCGTATGTCACAGCCACTTTTCTCCGAAACTATTAGGGCTATACTATTGAAACTTGGTAAGTAGATGTAGTCTGTGAACCGCATTAAGATTTTGATGCAAAAATGGAAAAATTATTAAAAATTTTAGGGGTCCCCATAGGTACAACTGAAACAAAAAATTTTTTTTTATTTAACTTATGCGTGTGGGGTATCTATGGATAGGTCTCCAAAAATCATATTGAGGTTTCTCATATCATTTTTTCTAACCTGAATAGTTTGCGAGAGAGGCTCTTCCAAAGTGGTAAAATTGTGTGTCCCCCCCTCTAATTTCTAAAGTAGGGGCATGATAATTCTAAAAAAAATATATTACGTAGATTACTATAAAAACTACCAACGAAAATTGGTTTGAACGAGATCTAGCCAGTAGTTTTTTTTATACGTCATAAATGGTAAACCTTAATCTAAATTTCATTAAATCGACTGAAATATAAAAATAAATCAAAAACCTTTTAATTTCATAAAAGTAAACCTTATTGCTGCTGCGGAACCCTTCATGGGCGAGTTCAACTCGCACTTGGCCGCTTTTATTTATGACTGTTTGTCTGTAAGTGGAACCTTAGGCGATCAATTTTATTGTGCAATATTATTGAACAATTTATTATTTGACAGTAAATGTGAAAGGCGGGCGCGTTCAATATCAATGCTAGACTGTCAATAATATAAGACAGTAAAATAAAATTAAGAGCATAACGCTAACACTTTTTTTCCGTACGAACGTATTCCCCAATTTCCTCCCTGGATAATGCGTCTAGACAAATGATTTTTTGATACAATATTGGGATCTGTGAAAGCTATGCCTCTACGTTCGATATTTTTTTTAATTTACTAATAATGTAAAAAATATGACCCTTCAAAAATCGCAAAAAATGAATGTTCCGTACCCCGCCAATCAACCGACCATAAAACAAATTTGAAAGATCTTTAAGATAAAATAAAAACGTAGAGGCATAGACTCATCCTTTCTGAAGATATTTAAAAAGAAATTACTTAGATAGGCTCTATTTTGAAGGAGGAATCAGAGGAATACGTTACCTCCATTTACTATATCTGTCTCTATCACAATACACGTGCCAGCGCAGGGTGAAGCGTGATGGCAATAGTTTCTTCGTCCAAATTTTGCCGTACCCGCGTTCCCTCTTAAACGTCTAGACTCTTATAGGGGCCCGCTGAGCGCTAACGCATTGGCAAGTGACATGATACTTAGCGATGCGTCAAAACTCAAATCCTATAAATTTTTGACATTCAACTTCGCTTGAATCCAGGACTGAACTCTGAGGGAAAAAGCTCTGAAAGGCTCGATAGCCCACGCAGTAAGCCTGGAGGCACTTGTATTTAATTGTAACAAAATATTATCCAAGTTCGCTCGTTAATTAAAATTATTTAATCACCTTGTTCCCGGTTGTTATTGTTTCGTTTGTTGGCGTTCGTTTGTTTCAAGTTTCGTGTGGGCTTTTCTGAATGTTTACCTGATACATAATTGTGGGTAGGTGTAATTGGGAAGCGGTCGCGCAAGTGGTCCGCCGGATCCGCGCCCTGGGCCTCACCGTCGCGCTCGGAAATTCTAAGGCTCTATTCTTTCATGGGCCGCCTGATATGGCCTTGGTAGTGAGCGGCACGAGAATTGACGTCACCCGGAACATGACGTACTTGGGTGTGACATTGGACGGAAGATGGTCCTTTAAGGAACATTTCCGCCGGCTCTCCGAAAAGGTCTCCAGGTCAGCAGGAGGCCTAGCGTCGCTCCTCCCGAATCTCGGGGGGCCGAGCATCGGATGCCGGCGGCTGTATATGGGGGTCATACGGTCAATGACTATGTAGGGCGCGCCGATCTGGGCCGACTTCGTCCCGTCTCAAAATTTTTTTTTCTTTCGTCCCAAAACAGGACTATACTTGGTAGGTTGCAACGGTTAATGGCTACCAGAGCAGTGCGTGGATACCGCACAGTATCCAAGGATGCGGCATGCCTGCTCGCGGGAAGCATCCCGTGGGACCTGACGCTCGAGCCCTTGCCGACGTATATTGGCGTTGCGCAGCTGTCCGCGCGGAGGGTGGCAACCCTCTTCCGGACGCCGTACGTCGGTGGAGGAACTCAGCAGAAGAGAGAGCGATAGACCTGTGGGCAGAACGACTCGAGGAACCGACCGTTAGCATAGCCCTAGTGACGGCGATCCGCCCCATATTCAGGGAATGGATCAAACGCAGACATGGTGCACTATCCTTCCGCCTCACACAGATGCTGACCGGGCACGGTTGCTTCGGTCGGTATCTGTGTGAAATAGCGGGTAGCGAGGTCACCACAGAGTGCCACCACTGTGGAGAGGAACGGGACACGGCCGAGCACACCATCACGACCGCAGACCACTTTTCTCCGCTCTCGACCAATGCCCTGCAGAGGGCTGGGAGAGTCGCATTCTCGCCGATAGCATCAGTTAGCGCCGCACGTTGTGTCGCCCAGGCGGGACAGGCTGTGATGTTGTTCACGGCCTGTCTCGCCTGGGCGACACAACGTGCGGCGCTTACTGATGCTATCGGCGAGAATGCGACTCTCCCAGCCCTCTGCAGGGCATTGGTCGAGAGCGGAGAAAAGTGGTCTGCGGTCGAGACGTTCGCACATAGCGTCATCTCGACCAAAGAGGAGGCCGAGCGCGTAAGGGGAGCGGGAGGCGCATGACCACCGGCGAAGACGGCCAAGGCGAAGACGTCGCAACGGGCGCGACATTCCGCCTGAGGCAGGGAACTCGGGGTGACGGTATGGGGATGCCGCCACTCATTGCACCGAGTCCTCGAGAGAGTCGCGATGCGCGTTGTGTTCCTGCGCATCGCGGCACAAAGAAGACGACCGGCCTATGCAAGCCCCCCATGTGGGGCCTCTGTTCGGCCTAGGGGGACAAGAAACCCCAACAGCGTGGGCCTGCTTTGGGTGAGTAGGCGAGCGCGGACGGAAGCCACGGAAGACGTGTAACAGACTCTCGCGTCTCCTGCGCGGAAGTAGGAACACGGTCGGGTTTTAGTGGGTACAGCTGCGGCCACTTACCATCTCTTCGGCCGTAGCAAGTCCCACATACCCCGGTGGTCATTCCCCAACGCTGCTGGGGATGCGTAATGGCATTTCCCGACCCAAAAAAAAGTGTAATTGGGAACAAAACCAATTACGACACAGAAAATGGTTTAGCAAAGCGGTGAAAGAGGTCGGTCAAGCGCTTACTGCTTGTAACCATCGGCGGTACCGAAGAGTTTGGGTTTGTTTTGTTTGATCCATTGATTCTCAACCCTCTTACGTAATAATGTTTGACCCCGTGAAATTAACTCTGGTCCGACGTTATACATATATAAAGATGTATATAAGGGTTTAGGTCGAGGGATTAGTATTATACAGTAGGGCACTGTGCTAGCCCACAAAAGGTGAGCAGGGTCGCGCTTCTTTGAATATTAAAAACTTAAGTAATTTGCTTCAGAAATGAGTAATATATTTTTTTTATTATTAAATAAGGGGACAAACGAGCAAACGGGTCACCTGATGATAAGCAACTACCGTCGCTCATGGACACTCGCAACATCAGAAGAGCTGCAGGTGCGTTGCCGGCCTTTTAAGAGGGAATACGCTCTTTTCTTGAAGGTTTGCAGGTCTACTTATACTGCTGGTGACAGTTCGTTCCAGAGTTTTACAGTGCGCGGCAGAAAGTTACGCGAAAAACGCACTGTGGAAGACTGCCACTCATCAAGGTGATGAGGATGGTATGTTTTTCGCGTGGGACGATGGCGAAAGGTTGCAGGTGGTATGATTCCGAACAATTCCTCAGAGCACTCCCCGTAATACAACCGATAGAGGATGCAGAGTGTACACATATACGGACAATAAATAATGTTAAAGATAAAAACAAATTTTTGTTAGTAACCACAATATTAATCAATGTTAAAATTTACTTATTATTAGAGCTATTGGTATTTTATATTTTGAAATATAATAACCCCTTAGAACCCCTAACCCTTAGAACCATCGGGAACCTATTATTCTCATGCCTCGAATTTCGAATTGGCTGTTTCGCTTACGTAATCATGCTATTAGACCGGAGTGAACATTCTTACGATCGAACGAAGATCGAAGGTATGAGAATCAAAGCCTGTATCCGGAATCCGGGACACGTTCAGGCTTCACTGGCAGTAATGACTCGCTCGATTGCCAGACATCCTATCATTACGTATTTTGTTTTCATCAATATTTTTTTAGGTTACATATCCAAAAAACATTCCGGAAAAAAATGTTTTTTTTTGTATGGGAGCCCCCTTTTTTGTTTAAATTTGTTTTGTTTTTAGTATTTTTTGTTATAGCGGCAATAGAAATACACAATTTTTGAAAATTTCAGAAGTCTAGCAATAGCGGTTCTTGAGATACAGCCTGGATACAGATAGATAGACGGATAAACAGACGGACAGACATCGAAATCTTAGTAATAAGGTCCCGTTTTTACCCTCTTGGTATGTACGGAAACCTAAAAAATACGAATCCCACAGAGATTCCCTAGGCTAGCTTAGGTACATCTATCCGTCCTTACCTTTATTTTATAAGCTCAAAAGTAAACATTTATCCTATTATTATCCACAATTAAGTATAATCACAGTCTTATCATACTAGACGTATTCGCTGTGCACCCGCTCCGCCCTAAATCCGCCAACCGATTAAAGAGTTATATATTATTACTTACAAACTGTTTATTCGCACTGAACCACGTGCAAAATTGTAGAGTTGCAAAAATATTATTATTTCAATTACCTTAATAAATGTTACCTACTTTACGATCGTTACTTTAAAAAAATCGGCTATAAAATCGGTATTATAAAAAATTAGGCCAAAATTTGTGTTTTTTGTATCAGAGCCCCTCTTAATTTTTTATTTTATATTAATATTATTATTAAATATTAAAGTTCACATAAAACTAAGGATTGTGTGAAAAATTCAAGTACGTACCTGTTGCTATTATTGATATAGAGCAAAAAAGGCCAAAAATCACGCTTGTTGTATGGAAGCCCCCCTTAAATATAATTTTTTTTAGTATTTGTTGCGGCAACGGATATACACAATCTGTGAAAATTTCAACTCTCCAGCTATTACCGTTCTTGAGTTACAGCCTGGAGACATACAGACGGACAGACGGACAGACAACGAAGTCTTAGTAATAGCTGGGTCCCGTTTTTACCCTTTGGGTACGGAACCCTAAAAAGAGTTAATACAATTTTTGTTCTCGCAACTTGTTAGTTACGTGCGGTTCCGCATTTTAGATTGAGCCGCTACCGTTTGTCGTATTCCGAATTCGTTTCGGTTTAAGTTAGTTACGAAATCGTGACGTAAATAAGAAATAAAGAGCATACTTTGTTGCAAACCTTAGATAATGTAAGTTACATCACTTCCGTTTCACACTACAAACAATGATGTTTATAATGACATTGTAATGGACTGTACCTGACTAAAATTATTGCGAGACCTGCCTTGAAATGACAAAATACTCTGTGAATAAAAGAGGTAGTAAGTTAAACAGAGTGTTTGTAATGTATAGTCTTGAGTCTTGAAGAAAATTGACTTTATTACTGTAATCAGTTTCCGATTCGTCACAGCAAATGAAATTATGGCGACACTTTTCTTATAATCATCCAATGAGTCTAAGCACTAAAGTATTATGCTATTATTATCAGAATTTATTCATAGGTAGATGGTGGACCAACGTAAGGTCTGTTTATGTCAAACCCAGCCAAGAGAATACGCCTAACATTGAATTCACATAACCCGACCGAAGACGTTGGTCCGTCATCTGCCTATCAATCAAATTCTTCGACGGTACTTAAGTTGAAATAAAGTCTTATTTACAAATTAACAACAAAACCAAAACAAAATCACAGACAATTTAGTTAATAAATTATGGCATCACATTTATTACGTGTTCTATTTACCTTTAACTAAAACTAAGACTATTAAGCCACATGTCACTAGATTGTAGGTTGACGAACTTGGTCCCGTTCATGCCGAGCGCGAAAGGCGGGCTGGCCGACGTCCGCAGGTAGTAGAGGCCGCGCGTGGACGTCGAGGAGCCGTAACCCAACACCGCGTAGTGCTGATCGGAACAAGCATTCGACTCGAACTGCTGCCAACTCTGGCACTGAATCGCCACGAACGATTTAGGGTTTTTTATGCTCTCCGCGTAGATCTGGGCGGCTCGTAGGTGGCTGCACGACGGCATGATGCATCCAGGCTGCTGCGGCCCGCCCCCGTTGATGTAGAAGTCAGCGTGGCCTAGCGGTTCCAGCACCCCCTGCACCAATCTGTTCGAGTGGAGAACGTCAACGTACGCGGCGTCCATTTTGTCTAGCCTCTGATCCTGGTAGGCGTACGTGAAGCAAGGTCCAGCGGGGTCCAGCCCGGTAATCCGGCCGAGTGTAGTGCCTTTATACCGGTGAAAGTATTTCCCCGCCCAGCCGGCGATGTGTGCTCCCAGACTGATTCCGATCAGGTGGAAGTCGCTCGCGTGAGCTCCAAAGTTTTCCAGGTTGGCGAGCAGATTCGCGAGCCTCTTCCCCATGAGGCGGGCGTTGTGCACCGACAGGATGTACCGCTTGTTCAGCATCTCTTCGGCGTCGACTAATAACACGTTAAACGACTTCTTGGCGACGTACGCCTCCGCCACGTCCATGGAGACCGCGGACTGCGAGTGGTCCCGGTACCCGTGGATGATCACCTTCGTCTGCTTCGCTATGTCGAACTCGCCGGGCCGTGTCAGCCCGCGAAAAGCCTCGTCGATCGGATACGATTTCACCACATCGTCGTCGGAGATCTGCACGATTTTCATGGTTTTCAGTATTTCATTTTGGGTGCTCAGCGAGTTGTACTGGAGGTCGAGGATCGCCCTACCTGGAACGAGAGTAAAAGTGAGGTCAGGTCGCACGATCCAGCCGGTGAGGTCAAGTGCGTCTACTCACATGCGCCGGAGAGACGGGCGTACAGGCTCTCGGCCAGGCTAAGGTCGGCGCTGGTGGGCACGGCGGGTGCGACTCTCGCGGTGAGGTAACAGATCACGACCAGAGGCACGGTCACGTAGTAGCAGCTCATGATAACGACGCCCCGAGACGGCCCCCGTATCACTGCCGGCGAGAGAAAGGTCCGGTTGGCGGTCGCCGGCTCTGGAGTGGGGATGAAGGTCTGAGGCCGCACAACAAACGTAATTGCTCCCAATGCTCGGCTTTTTAATACTTGCCTCATAAATATTAATAGCCGTGCGGTTGAGGCTGAGAAACGCCTGTCCCTAATTAGATATTAACAATGTTTTCTAAAATTAGAAGTAAGTTAAGGCCTAAAGGTTGTATTTGCATAAAATTTAGCATAATATTCTTGATATAAACACATATTGATATTATAATATGCCATACATTACACTATTTAATAATATGTATTGTGTATCCAGTACAGCACATTTAGAATTTTTATGAAATCATAAAAGTATTACTGTTCTAGGCAAATACCTTGGTTAACCTTACATAATTTTTTTATAAGTAAATTTACCTGTCTCAGTAGATAAAAATATAAAGATCTTTATCTTTATCAAATAATTAAACTGAGTTAAAATGCCACTGCCACGTATTAAATTATCCACTGTTTTAAAAAAAAATAAGTATCTACTAAAATAGCCCTTAACTTTTTGACTAATCTTGTCTCCCCTTCAAGAGCGAGTCAATGTCCCTTCTATAAATCATATTTCAAGCCTCTTAGGCCACTTGCGCCAATCTGGGTTAAAGTTAACTCTGAGTTAAACATCATGTCATATCTGTCACTCACCAAGTCGGTGATAGAGATGACATGATGATTAACTCAGAGTTAACTTTAACTCAGATTGGCGCAAGTGGGCCTTATATAACATAAATTCTAAAATAGTTGAACTTAAAATGTATTTTAAGAATATAAGCTGAAGTCGGACTACGTATCTAGAACTAAAATGACAAATGAAAAAAAAAGTTAAAAAAAAGACAAAACGTTTATTAAATAGAAGAATTATTCCGACTCCCAAATTATTTTACATTGATTAGGTAGAAAAAAATTGTAGAATGACTAAGAAAACTTTTTATTGCGGAAAAAAATATACGGTACCTATACACTGCAATGTTGATTTTATTTTGGCTTTACGAAGTCGCGGGTAACGTGTAGATGCAAATAAATTGAATCACCTCATGGTATGAGACGCCTTCAGACTTTTGCGTTGTCAAAAGGTTACTTTAGCTTGCAATAGTGTCTATTTACATTTGATCACTCTGTTCTCTACATCCGTGTAAAAATATTTTATTGAAGTAAAAAATTAAAATTTTAGGTGATATGAACAATAGTTTGAGGTTAAATTGATCCATTGACTTGCGTACAGCTTAATTATTATTGACTAGATGGCGCCCGCAGCTCTGTTGCGCCAAAATTCATTTATGGCGCGAGAACCGTACATTTTTACGATAAAAATTATCCTATGTCTTTTTCCGGGACTCAAAGTATACCAAATTTTAGGGAAATTGGTTTAGCGGTCTGAACGTAAAGGAGTAACTGATAGACTGGCACATATTTCCATTTAAAATATCAGTATGAGTATGAATAGTAAGTTATTAAAACTCCAACTCAATATTAAAACTCTTTTCATACCTTTCATTGGTCTTAAAATATTTTAAGACCAATGAAAGGTACGATAGGAGTTTTAATTGAAACTATTAGTCAAGTTAAAGTTTTTATCGAGCAATTTTCAAACTGCTTCTGTAATATATAATAACCAACCTGTGAATTTATACATGAAGTTTGATAATAATTGTAGTATGAACGTGAAAGATGAATAATATCATCTACATGCTACATCTACATCATACAAACAGCAGAATGAAGAATACCTAAGTAAGATAATCTACATTACCATAACTATAATATAATATGAAAAAATAGATTGAAGAATAAGTAAACACATTCACAAACACATTCACAGTTGTTCATTTCACATTCAATTCAGTATGCAGATACCTTAAACACCATGAAAAGGTTTAATATTATGGTTTTTATCATGGAAAATTTTGGTTTTACGGTAGTGATGCAACGGAAGTGTCTTAGCGGAACCAGAAACGAAAACAGATATCATAACTTGTAGATTTTAGCAGAAACGGAAATGGATGCAGAAACGGAAGTGTAAACAATATGAAAAAAATCAAATTTACGAATATAATTCTTTATTAAGTATCAAATACACCAAATCTAGATAGAAATAGATAATATGATATTAGAAATCTGTTATAGAAAACAACTAGCGACCCGCCCCGGCGTCGCACGGGTATAAAATATTCATAGCCACTGCGCACGCGCCTCGCGCCGCGCATGCGCTCTAGCCGTCGTTTGTAAACTTCTGTTTAAATCTCTGTTATAAAAGTTGCGGAAACAGAAGCAGAAACGGATGTTGAAAATCGCGCGGAACTTCCGCACTTGCGAAAAGAGAATCAGAGATCCGTTGCATCACTATTTTACGGGCTTAACAAATGCGTGTGCGAATTTTGTGCAAACGAAGTTTTGGGTACACATCTAGTATTTTATATTTTTAGAAAATTATTATTAATGTCATTTTCACATTATTGCCAATTCTGACCTACGGTGCCCAGTCCTGGTCTTAAACAGCTTCACAGAAGTCCCGACTCGGAGTTTGTCAACGAGCTATGGAACGCAGCATTTTAGGTATAAAAAGGATTGACCGCGTCCGGAATACCACCCTGCGTTCCCAAACTATGCTCACTGATGTAGGCAGAAAGGCGGCTAGCCTGAAGTGGAGCTGGGCGGGGCACGTCTCCCGTATGCACCCGGAGAGATGGGCGCGTCTGGTTTCGGAGTGGCTACCGACTGGTCGGCGTAACAGAGGCCGACCCAAGAAAAGGTGGCGCGACGAACTGGATGCGTTCGATAAAGAGTGGCCAGCAACATCACAGGATCGCGAACTTTGGAAAAAAAGAGGGGAGGCCTTTGCCCAGCAGTGGGATACTGTAGGCTGCTTATAATAATAATAATAATAATAATAATAATTTCACATTATTTACTAAACTAATACTTAAATATGGCACGAAGAAAACCCTTCCCACGAATATTTACCCATCCCGTATATTTGCGAGTCGAATATATTACAGGAATACGAAAATATCCCTTGTACCAATCCGCCGACTCACGCTATACATAAACATGTTATTTTACGACGGTACAAATCGGGTTGAAGTTAGCCGAATATGGAATACAGTATCTTAGATTTGAGCTTCATTTTCGACCTTTAACATATGAATCTGCCCACACGGCTGATGTAACGTTTTAGTTTAGAGAACATATGGGGCACAGTAGTCCCCAGCGCCAAGTCTAGAGCAACGTCATGGCCGAACCATACTTTCCTCGAAGTGCATCTCGAAGATTATCAAAAATTTTAAGGTATAATATATTATTATAATGTGTGTGTATGTATGTAACTATCAACTCCCCCAAACAAGCATTCTAACATATTTGTTTCTTATGCTCATAGCAAAGTCACTATAATCATTATAAAATAAAGAAAACTATTCATACAGTCATTAATTAATGTAGATTTAAATTACAAAATAAAAGTCAAGTACATTCACTGAACGTTGATTCTGAAGACTTGACTTGAATGTGATCTGAAAACTTTTTACGATAATATAAAGATTGCATAGATAGACTTGGCTTTTATTTGTATACATTTCATGTTTTTGGTGGGATCAATATCACTAAATACACGGGCTTTGTTGTACTCATTTTGATGAGTAAAGATAAACTGTAGAATATGTAGATTAATTTTGCAATACAGTTTTTATGTAGTCTCAGTGTAAACTACAAAATAGTATTCTCATAAAATGATTTGGCATTTTATGAGCGGTTGGGTCATGATTGGTTATTAACTCCAAAGACCAATTTGATGTAGGTTTATGAGAATTCATAAGAATTCAGCTATTTTATGTTTGATAGTATCTGTTAAATCGGAGCTGTATTACTGTTAAATTAAATCAAGGTAACTAAGTATATGAACTTCAGCCTAATTCAATAATACATAAATATTATGTAAGTCACAACTATGTAAGTCAGTTTATTTTGTTCAATCGTCGGTTTCTCTAAGTAATTAAAATTATAATTACTAACCGCCGTATCAAGAGACATTTAATTATGATTAACCTTCAATTTAATAAAGAGTTTGACAGATAAAGTATGTGGTTTATTTCAAAATTCTGAATTACTTAATTACTGTTCCACTCCAAAAATTGTTATAAAACTAATCGCCGCACGAGCGATAACAATTTTTTAACAGAGTTTAATGTATAGAACCTAGGAATTATTCGTAGGCTTCACTTGTACCTCCTCACTTAAAGTTAGAAAAGGACTAGTTACAAAGTCCAGCCCTGTTTTTCCAATAACATAAACTAGCTCAAAACAGCAAAGTTACAACGCTTAGTCAGCGATGCTCGTACTTATGTGAATTCTTCGTCCATTTTACACAAGAAAAATTAACCGCCTAAATGCAACTATAGATTGGGCGTGGGAGTGACGAATTGGCCGCCCACTGACGTCAGATCAGCTTTCCAGGATGTTAATCCATCTTATTAGAATGCAAAAACATGGCGATAACTATTTTAGCACGCCTTAGGCCAAGCGATGTGGTGAGTTATTACTTATTAACATACATTTTGTTGCTGAAAAATCTATATTTTCTACAAACACCTTGAAACCAATAAACCCACGAATGAGTATTGCTTTTAGGCTGTTCTAGGTCCTTTAAGACAGATAGGTTAGGTTAGGTTAGGAAGACTTTAGGACAGAACATAATATAATTAATGTGCTTTTGAACAGCAGCATTTTTGGGCCAGAATGAAGTGGTCAAATCATCGACCATATCGTTGGCCTATTTTTTCCCCAGTTCTTTTATAACAGAGAACTAGATGTTGGTAAACATTAGCGGCTTGAAATCTTCAATTGTTAACATTTTCTTCAGCAACCATGAGCCAGCATCCCCTCACCCTAAAATATGAATCAACAATATCAAATTTTCTCTCCTTCTGATGAAATGATTTAATATTGTAAACGTTAACATTTTGCATATAAATTCCTCCTAACGTGGGGCAATAATTTCAATATTTATCAAGATGTAGGTAATGGTAAATACGATGTTACAAGCCGGGGGCAAAATAGTAATAGGCTGTTACATAATTCATTCAGAAATAATACATTTTTTTTGTTATTTTATCCATGTTCTTCATTGTATCATATTTGATATTTCACAATTATTGCAAAATATTGTGATATCAAATCATTTATTCAGTTAAGGTTCCCTGTTATGTAGTAATCACATAACCTTTTTGAGTAAGCAAGTATTAAGAACCGCGTAAACTAAAATTATATAATATATTAACTAACTCAATCTAAACAGAAACTACTTATACATTAATTATTTCCATTTTACCCTCTAACCTCGATATAACTGACAGTAAGTATAATATTAATCTACCTTTCTTTCTTGTATTTATTCACAAGCCCTAAGTTGTATTAAGGGCATCTATCACTCAAAATGTTTTTGTATATATATGTAACACGTGAATTCTCTAGATATCTTGTCACTGGCATCAGTAAATAAATGCTACAATTTCCATTTTTGCGAATACGGATAGATAATCATTTTATCTAATTAAAGCTATAAAAAATAGGTCGCTTAGTTCAGTATTCTTAGCACAGCATTGAAAAAAGATTTTAAAAAGAGGTAACTTTGGCTTTGTTTTCTATCGAGTGAAGTTCTTCTGTTTGTGTCAATTAATGCGAAGCCGGATACGTTATATCCTCAAGTAAAGGTCGTAATTTTTTCAAAATTTTTAGATGATAATGTAAGGAATGAAACAGGATCAAAAAACTTGTCCACGCGCTATTTCACTGTTACCTGCCCTTAAGCTTACTACATGCACCTATTCCTAGAAATAATTTATATGTTTAATTAATAGTACCACACAATAACAGAATCCCATCCACTTAAACGCTGACATTACGTGGTAAATTACTAATATTTTTCTAGAATCTGGAACGTGAATCATTAGGCATAAAATGTGTCATACCTGAAGCGAGTCACCACTCACCACCCATAGGATATACGAGTCCTAAGTGTTTTAATTTCATATTATTATTTTTCTTCAGAGTTAGCGTTTAAAATACCTTTTAAACGCTAACTCTAAAAATAATAAAAATAAATAAGTAAAGAAAATATACCTATTTTCTAAACAAAATAACAAGTTTGTTGTATTTGCGAAAGCAAAATACTACGTAAAATCAAGACCCTTAATAACCGAAATTACTCTATCTTTTTGATTATCGAAATAGCTTTAGCCTTTAGGTGATAAAAATTCATTAAAATATAAGTTAGTGATATTCCTATCGGCAACAATTTGACGGCAAGATTTGGGGTGAAGCCAAACAAGCGTAATTTGTGAGTCGTAAGCCGCAGAATTTCTGCCGGGCAGAATTTCTTTTCATACAAATCTCGACTAACAAAATTACGCTCGTGTGAATCAAACAGGGACATTTGTATGAAACTGAATGCAGCAGAATACTGCCCGGCAGAAATTCTGCGACTCACAACTCACAAATTACGCTCGTTTGGCTTCACCCTTAGCGAAGCTTTCATTTTCCGCAGATTAAAAATATATTTTGATGTTGTTTTTGAAACAGCCAACAGCAAAATACAATTGCCTAAAAATTTTTAAAGAAAGATGAATGAAATAACTTACAGATACAGTCTGTCAAGAAAGAGTTGACGCAGTACAAATTTTTATAAACGTAGGTAATCACGCTCAAAAGTATGCTCAATACATCTCAATGGCTCGAAAGGTATTTTTTTATGGGAATCACAAAATAACACCTTTTGAAAATGCTTAATATTATATACTTTAAATTGTACCTAGCAAATTTTTATATCGATTTAATAAGAATTTCATATTATTTTCATGTGATTTGAAAATTGTGTACGGCGTCTCCTCTTTTTTGATAAGCTATACGTCCGTGCTGCCCTTACTTTTCCCGCAACATAAGTTTCCTTACCTTTACTACTTGATTGACACAAAAAAAAACTTACAAATATTCTTATGGGTAACTAATTTGAGGGTTTCGGCGGATTGTGGCGGGGCGGGTTGGGGGTGCGCGCAGTCAGTCGCCGCCCGCCGTCGCGCGAGCCGCACGTGTCCCGCCGCCCGCCCTGCCCCCCGCGCCCGCCCAAGCCGGCACAACAAAACCGGCACTCAGTGTTTTCCGACCGCGCCGCGTTATCACATAACACGTAAGTTTGACGTGCTTAGTTTTTTATTAGTTTTATTCGTTACTTATAAAAGAAGTGCTGCTCGTTTTTTGTGGTAAGTTTTCAGCTGTTCGAGTAGTATCGAGTATCGAGATTTTTTTCTTTGCTTTATAAAAAGTGTCGTCTGCTTATTTACGGAAAATATGTGTTTATTATATAAATTTTAACGAAAAGACAAACCGT
Organism: Plebejus argus; assembly: GCA_905404155.3. Lineage (NCBI taxonomy): Eukaryota > Metazoa > Arthropoda > Insecta > Lepidoptera > Lycaenidae > Plebejus > Plebejus argus. The sequence goes on along the minus strand of FR989941.1, from coordinate 7,777,849 downwards.
CGAATTTATGCAGTTTTTTTTGGCATATTTATTTTTTATCTTTAGCATAATATTGTTAATAGGAAACGCAAAACGCTAAAGGTGAAACGATATTTATCGGCGGAAGAAATTCGCAGGAAACCGAAAATTTTATTCTCGATCGCTAAAATCTCCTAACGTCGGATTGTGACGTCACGATTAAGGACCAATACTCTAAAAGGCTTCGCCGAGTCAATCCAGTGCCGCGGTGACTGTGGATAAAAATAAAATAAAATGTTCCAGTGAAATTATTAGAAATATTCAAATAAAATTCAAATAAAATCAGATTCAAATAAAACTTATTCACTTATCAACTTAAGACATAAATTTTAATTTATTTAATTTTTGAATCCATAATTTGAAGTTTCCATTTTAAGAGGCTTCAGATATTTTTATTGTTGTAATAACCATGATCGATTAATTGATTGTTTGACGAAATAAATATTATATTGATTGGCTTGCCTTAAGCTTCAAGACGTGCATAACATGTAAGGGGACTCTACAGTCATAATATTATATGCACGTTAGTTGGCTCGTCTTTACATGAGCCCAGCTTGCTTTACCACAGATTTTGGCTCGCCGATTTGGCCCCGGCTAAATGAAGCATAGATGGCTCACCGTGACTTTGGCCCAGCTTGCAAGTGGGAGGGTCCAGATATTTATGGTACAGGATTTGACACGCCATAGCATATAGGGAAGTTAGATCATGACGTGCGAGGTGGCTCGCCGTTGTATATTATAACTAATCTTGATTTAGCGCATAAGGTGGCTTACCATAGCAAATTATTATGATTCAGAGAGATAAAGCACGGAAGGTACCATATTCTGGTCAACTGGTGACTAGTTGTTGCTCATGGGCCGGTTTGCTTTAGAGTGTAAGGTGGCTTGCCGTAGCATGTTATATGACCAAGCTTACTAGCACGAAGCTCTCGTCATAGTACGCGAGTCGCATAGCCGCTTGGAACACTTGCTTTGAATTCTTGGGAAAGTTTAGTGATAGATGATTCATTCATAAAACGTGAATATGACGTCATTTTAGTTACAACTTGAATTTTTTATCCCGATGGTTTGAGAGCAGATACCAAGAAGTAGTATGTCATAAGACTGAACATACTTCTTGGCATCTTATGAAAACTCTTCTATACATATAATAAAACTGTAGAAATTAAAATTCTGTACATTAATGATATTCATAAAATAATAAGCGGGAGGTGTCACTACATCGCTATGGAAGCCAAAAATGTGGTTAGTTTTTTGTCTGTCTGTCTGTCTGTATGTTTGTTTCACTATCACACGAAAACTACTGATCCGATTTGAATGCGGTTTTCGCAGATATATTTTTCTTCTTCCAACTTAACATCTGGTGTATAAAAATTTTTCCCCCTACCCCTCTAATGGGATGAAAGAGGGGGTCAGATTTTGTATCAAATTTTTTTCTTTAATGGACTTACTTCATATTATTATAAACTGTGTTTTCAAACTTAACATCTGGTGTATAAATTTTTTGCCCCCCACCCCTCTTAGGGGACAATTAAAGAGGGGGTAAGATTTTGTGTAAGCTGATGAAGTATAAATACTTTAAATGGCGAAACCACATTTGCCGGGACAGCTAGTCAATAATAAAAGCTTTAGTAAAAAACTTACCAATAAGGCCTAAAGTTTTTGATAACAAAAGAAAACTATAATTTAATGTAATCTTAACAACTCAAAATGTAAATAAATAAGAGCTCGTCGTCGTTAGGTGCGAACATGTAGCAATAAATCATACAGCCTCATACAAAAGGAGATGTGTAAGAGTGTCATGCATTCGAGAATGTCTCTCGCGTCAATGTATGTTTTTCATAATACTCGAGCCGGGAATCAAGAAGGGGAGGAAAACGGCATGTAAATTACGCGTCATTTTCAAGAAAATCTGAGTGTAGCGGAACAAGTTTTTGCGTACAAAAGTTTTTAATTAAATAAGTTTTATAATCACGTTTTGTTACGACGTATAATTAATGTGTACATCACCAAATATATTGTAGGTTAATGTTTTTGTTTTTGATTACATTTTAATAATAATATAAATAATGTTGTTAAAAAATGGTAAACACCTAAGTGGTCCAATCGTATACATCTGGGCAATCGAGCCATGACTCGGAGGTCGATTTACGCGTTGTAACAACAAAAACGTTGTATGATTAGGATAGTGTAGGTTGTCCACCTGATTGTCTGACAAGTTGGAACGTCAGTGCTGTGCCTGATCTCTCACCAGTCGTGGCTGTCATTTAATTGCATAAATTCTATGAAGATCTCACGGTTTCATCGAAAACGGCCACTGTCACCTAAGGGCGTTCGCTGCGTTGAGGGTGTGCCCGTCGCGGCTGCCCGTCGCAGGCGCCCGCGCCGTGCGCTCGCCATAGTAATCGTGCGACGGCTGACCCGCTCAACGTGCGACGGCTGACACGATTACTATGGCGAGCGCACGGCGCGGGCACCTGCGACGGGCAGCCGCGACGGGCACACGCTCAACGCAGCGAACGCCCTTAATCAGTAAAAAATCACGCGTTTTGCAAATTTTATCTCAAGTAAGGTAGTCTTGACATTTTACTTAATATTCAAGAGTATAACGAAGTCAAACGAGATAAGATAAAAACAACTTCTTATACTAGAAGCATCAGATTTAAGAGAGTAATTACTTGCAAATGTGTGTTTCTCCTCTAACAAAATAAACAAATATACTTTAAGCGTGGGCGCAAATGGCTTCAGAAATTCTAGAATGTAGGTAAATAAATTCTTGTTGACACTGTAATAATATATATTATAGGGTTTAAAGGTTAGCTTGGCAGCCTTTGCAGTTATAAAATACTAGTTTCTTACACGTTTTTACTTATGTTTATTGGGATTTATAAAACTCTCATTTGAAACCTTAGGTCGTCACCTAAGCTAGTCTATCGATCGTCGTCGATATACTAAGATAAATGTTTATTTTTAGATTGACATAAACAACATAAATTAGCCGACTGAAAATGAATCAAAAGCTGCAAATAAAATATAACTTTGTCAAGTTGTTAACCTTAAATCTAGTGAATTCATGATAGGATTTATCCAAAAACGTAAATATGGGCATTGGGCAGTCCAAACAAAAATATATTTTAGCTCGCGAAATATATTCGCACCATCAAATAAAGTCTTTTTTATTTGAACAAGTTTTGTGAACATGTCCCTAGCGGTACACAGGGACATACATACTTCCATACTGAGAATGTGTGTCTGTCTGTCTGTCTATTTCTTACCTCTACACGCTAAACCGATTTAGCTGATCGAAATGGAGACTCTAAGAGTCCCGGAAAAGGATATGGGATACTTTTTGTACGGAAAAATGTACGGTTCCCGCGTAAACGAATTTTTAGCGTAACGGAGTTGCGGGCGTCATCTAGTATAGATATAATTTATCAAGTGCGAACTCCAGTTGGAGCACTCCAATGAGATGTGTAATACTTAATTGTAAATGAAAAGTTAAAAAGATTCGGCGAAAGATCTCACGAGGCGGGAGAAAGCGGTTGGCAACATGTAGTTGGCAAACAGACTTTACATTATTTCATATTTTTTTATTTTACGTTTTGTTGTGCTTGAGTGTGAACTGTGGCTATACAACATGCACAATTATAACATAGGCAAATCAACTTATAGTAGTCTGGAACTTCGTTGCACTGAAGTTCGTTTATCACGCGGAACAAAAACTATCCTATGTCCTTATCCAGGATACAAAGTTATTACCATAATAAATACTTAAATAAAAAAATATTTGTGAATAAATTTGAATCAAGTACTTTCGGAACGTCCTACATGTTGACTACCACCGGTTCGGCAATAAACTTGGCGAGAAGAACCGGCGTAAGAAACTCGCAGGGGGCAAAAGTGTGTAAAATTATTGTTATTTAAAAAATAAAATTTTAAATATTTAACCTAATGTGTACAATGTAAAAAACTATTAATATTAATAAAGATCGCTTCAGCACAAAAAGGAAAAGGACAGAAAGATATTTTCGCATTTGTTACAATATTTAAAAAAAAATCGGCAAAGTGTGGGTCGGACTCGCGCACGAAGGGTCCCGTTATCCGTACCGTCATAAAGAAAAAAATGTGATTTTTGTATGAGAACCTTAAATATTTATTTATTGTAATTTTATTATTATTTATTGAAGTACAAAATGTATAATAAAGTATTTTGTGAATATTTCAAGAGAAAAAAGGCCATAGACCATACAAAAATCACGATTTTTGTATGGTAATCCCCCTTAAATATTTAATTTATTTTGTTTTTAGTAAGTATTTGTTTTTTTGGCGGCAACAGAAATACATAATCTCTGAAAATGTTACCTTCTATTTATCACCGTTATTTAGATGCAGCCTGGAGACAGACAGACGGACAGACACCGAAGTCTTAGTAATATAGGGTCCCGTTTTCACCCTTTCACCCTTTGTAACCCTAAAATAAATTCAAGACGTGAGTGGAAGAATAAGGTAAGTAACATGAAAAAACTTCCCGTTTTTTTACTTTAATGGAGGCTTTAGGGCCGGAAAAATTATTTGAAATAGAAAAACTATGGATTATATTATGTGTAACCAAATATATTAGCTAGGTTATGAAGTAGATAAGTTACAAGTTTTATTAAAATAACTAGGGAAAAAATGAGTTATTGTCCGTATGTTACGAAATGTTACTTGTTCGATTCTTCCACTCACGTCTTCTTCTAACAAGTAACGCCTTTTGGCGCACCTGCAAAATGCAAATAATAATTTTAAATTAAATTTTATCAGGAGCTCAAACGTTAAAGACGTATTTAAAATTATTAATATTCGGTGATTATTGTGGTAATTAAAGTATTATTCTTCCAGTACAATTAGTACGGTACGGTAATCTCTTGTTACGAGTATTTAAGCTGTCAACATCGTATTACTACCAGACTCGAATGAAAAGAACAAAATTCGTAATTAATGTCTTCATTGCTCGCAGCCTGAAAACATCTAAATATATTTTATATTACGTGACTTGACGTGTTATATCCAATAAAATAGCATATTTTGTATTTTGTTGTTTTTTTTTCTTATTCTGAAATCGTGTAACTATTCATATTACAAAATATAGGAATAAAGGAGAGAAGTTTTTGCTGATAAGTTACCTTAATTTTAGGTCGTACTTAATGTTTATGAAACGAAGTTCTTATCACACGTGGCGAAAGGGAGCTAGACGGAAAAAGTTGTAACGACACAATACTTTTTGACAGACAGCTTTTGTCATAGACATAGATAAAGATAGATACCGCATGTGTGTGTACTTCGTGGGACATGCGGTATTTATATTGATCTATGTCTGTGCTTTTTGCTATAGCTGTTGTAAGCCGTGCGGCGTGCGAGTGTTTCTCTGTATGTCTGTCTGTCTATCTCTCTCTCTAGAAAGCAAGCCAGTTATGATTTTTAGGGTTCCGTACCCAAAGGGTAAAAACGGGACCCTATTACTCAGACTTCGTTGTCTGTCCGTCTGTCCGTCTGTCCGTTTTTGTATCAGCTGATGAAGTAGAAATACCTTAAATGGCAAAACACAACGTTTGCCGACCGCTAGTTTTTAGGGTTCCGTACCCAAAGGGTGAAAACGGGACCCTATTCATGAGACTTCGATATCTGTCCGTCTGTCCCTCTGTCCGTCTGTCTGTCTGCAGGCTGTAACTCAAGAACGGTAATAGCTAGAGATTTGATATTTTCACAGATTATGTATATCTGTTGCCGCTATAACAACAAATACTAAAAATGAAATAAAATGAATATTTAAGGGGGGCTCCCATACAACAAACGTGATTTTTTTGGCCTTTTTTTGCTCTATATCAAAAATGGCAACAGTTAGGTATTTGATTTTTTTACATAATCCTTAGTTATATGTGTACTTTAATATTTAATAATAATATTAAAATGAAATAAAAAAATAAGGGGGGCTCTCATACAAAAAACACAATTTATGGCCTAATTTTGCTCTATAATGGTACAGAACCCTTCGTGCGCGATTCCGACTCGCACTTGGCCGATTATTTTTATAACTTCGTTCCATCCGGGTGTCCCTTGAGGCTTGACACCTCCCAAGTTTTATTATTTTGACATAATCAATTTATAAGTTTATTGTTTAAAGCACCCTTTAATTAAAAACATATTTGATTCATTATTGAGATATGAAAATAGCCATAAATAATAATTGAAGAACTGAAGTTTAGTAAACGTGCGAAGGTTAGCTAAAAATGAAATAACGCTTAATTAATTTTTAGGGTTCCGTACCCAAAGGGTAAAAACAGGACCCTATTACTAATACTTCGTTGTCTGTCCGTCTGTCTGTCTGTCTGTCTCCAGGCTGTAACTCAAGAACGGTAATAGCTAGAGATTTGATATTTTCACAGATTATGTATATCTGTTGCCGCTATAACAACAAATACTAAAAATAAAATAAAATGAATATTTAAGGGGGGCTCTCATACAACAAACGTGATTTTTTTGGCCTTTTTTGCTCTTAGATATCAAAAATGGCAACAGGTAGGTACTTGAATTTTTCACAAAATCCTTAGTTATATGACGTGTACTTTAACATTTAATAATAATATTAAAATAAAATAAAAAATAAGGGGGGCTCCCATACAAAAAACACAATTTATTGCCCAATTATGCTCTATAATGGTACGGAACCCTACGTGCGCGATTCCGACTCGCACTTGGCCGATTATTTGTTAGTGACGTCATAGAACCGATGAATATAAAAATGCAATAAAGTACTCTACTACATCAAAAATATAATATTGGCATATTCACATTCACAGGCATTTCACCCCTGAAGTACGTTACATGCAAAAGAGCATTCAAGCGGTGCCAATTAGACATGTAAGTTCACAACTGCTTCAACTCGTTGATAATGTTACTTAGGTGTTGTAGTCACTCGCACAAAGGTTCTAATTATACCTTCAACCTTAAGCTTACTTGACACTAGACTTTGTCCTTAACTTTGTACAAGCGTAGGATTTTCCACGAAAACTATGATAAAAGAATCTCTATAATCTATACCGAAGTTCACCTAGACAGTTAAAACGTGATTTTAAATCAGCTTTTTCGCAACGAGAACACAAATATACAGTATCTGGTAAACTGACTCTATGAGTCACTGTAATATTTTTGCTGTACCATAATTAAAATTTGTCTTTTGCCTAATTTAACTACTATAAATATGATTCATACATAAATATTTGTAAAACTAAGTTTTGATGTTAGCAAGAGAATACTGTATGTGAATTTCACAAAATGAAATAAACATCTGCCTTTTCGAACTTGAGACTATTATCATATTCATGTTTATGATAGTCAATTATATTAATAATCGGCCAAGTGCGAGTCGGACTCGCGCACGAAGGGTTTTGTACCATTATAGAGCAAAATTAGACCAAAAATTGTGTTTTTTGTATGGGAGCCATCTGCTTTAGATATTAAATAACTTCAATTGATTAAAGAGTAAAACACAAAATATGAATAGGATTTCATGCCAAAGCCTTCATGAAATTAAGGTTTAATTATACAGTGATTCTTGGTATGACTCTAGTTTTAATAAACCAGCAAAAGTCGAGCTTTATGAGGGCTCGAGTCCTTTATCTGCGTGGCAATAATATTTAATGCATAATATTTAATAGTAACCAAACCTTGACTTACCGACGATAACACATCGTCGACCTCTGTGGCTCAGTGGTAAGCGCGTCAGTCGCTCAAGCCGGGGGTCGCGGGTTCGAATCCCGCCGACGGAACAAAAAAGTTTTCAATGTTCCCGGGTCTGGATGTGTATTAAATATGTGTATGATATAATAAAAATCTTAAATATATGTATAGTATAAAAGTATTAAATATATTTCCGTTGTCTGGTACCTGTAACACAAGTCCCTTAGGTACTTAGCACGGGGCCAGACTGACGTGGTGTGAAGCGTCCATAGATATTATTATTATTATTATTATTATTATCTAAATATAAATAAAAATCACTATGTTAAAGCATAAATCAATCGGAGTGATAGTTTTTCCGTAAAGTGTACCATAAAGTGCTCACGTTGTGGGACATGCTAGGGCTCGCTTTGCTCGTCCTGATAATTTACTTCACTCAGAACAAGTAAACTAAACCTTTTTTTTTTTTTTTTTTTTTGATGCGCAGGGGAAACCCGTCATGGGTTCCCCGGGTCGGGGATGTGCCTCAGATAAGCTGAAGCACCCCGGGGATATGTGGGACTCCTACCCACTAAAACCACCTGCGGTTCGCCTTCAGCCGTATAAGGAGGTATGTCCTGGATCTATCTAACACAGGACCCCCTCCACGACCGGCCGGTCTACCTCAATAGGGACCGGACTTCCACCAAAGTTAGGGAACGCTTAGGCAAACTAAAGCGTTCCCTTCGGCGCCGGGACTAGCTAAGCCGGACAGGTTCCCATCCCTGCCCGGAGCCCCGGATTAGACGGGAGTTTGGAGGTTCGCGTAACGACGCCTCCGCACTCCCGTCCTACGCCGGCGGAGCGGTAAGGAGGATGGGTCATCCTCTCTGTTCCGCTCCGCGGCCTCTTTCTGCGAAAGGACGGTTTCGCAGAAAGAGACCGCCGCCTGCCATGCCTCATCGCTCTCGAGCATGCAGCGAACCATGCTCGAGAGCGAGAGGTCCCGCCCAAGCACCGCCATGAGATCATGGCGCTGCACGGCCCAACGATCGCACACCTCAAGGGTGTGCTGGGCCGTGTCCTCCGCAGCGCCGCACTCATGGCAGGCTGGCGTAGGCTCTCTCTTAGCGACCTTACACAAGTACGCACCGAAACATCCAAACCTACGTACTACTAAGCTAACGTGAACTATACACACCGGCAAAATTAGCGGAACATAACAAAATTTTCATTTTTTTTGAAAATTATTCGCTGATTTTTATATATTTCCATATTAATTCAATAATTGATGATGAAAAAATAAAACTTATATAAATTTAGGGCATGAAATCGTGTAAAAAGAAAAAAAATCAGCAAAAATCAAAAATTAAGAAAATCTTTGAAATTTCAGTAGTAATTTTTTAAGTTAAATTCTCCATTTTTACTTAAGAAATGCCATGTTAAAAGCGTTTAATGCCTTCTATGGATCTCAAGAGGGCCTGGATACGCCATTCCATGCTTGCATTTTGATTGTCAATCATTTCCTGTGGGATATTCTCCTACTCCTCCAGTAGCGCCAACTCGAGCTCCTGAACAGATTTTGGAGCTGGAGGTTTAACTCGTACCGTTCACCCATTGATGTGCCACACGTCCTCAATCGGATCCATATCCGTAGACCGTGCTGGCCTCTCCACCTAGGCTACGCCAGCATAATTTAGGTAATAATGCCCGATTTTTTTACTCTATGGACGCACATAAAATTGAAGCTACTGCCTAAAATTGTGTAAAAGGCACAACATGCAGTTCTAGGACATCTGTGCTTTAGCCGTGTACTGTCAAAGTACCATCATTAACAATCATCAGCTCCGTGCGGGCTCCAAGTCATATGCCACCCCAAACCATTTCGAAGCCTGCATGATAGGCCACTGTTTCCGTTAAGTTTGATGGTCTATAGCGTTCCTTACGATTTATCCACATTCTTTATCGCCTGTCAACAAAATTTACACAGAATTTGCTCCCATCACTGTACAGCATACGATTTCATACACTTGTCAAATTTTGATGTTCACGCGCATATCTTAGCCTGGCTCTTTGGTGTCCTGTCTCAAGTTCTGGTGCCCTTGCTGGCACTTTTGAGTTTAATTTAACTTCTTTAAGTCTTCTTCTTACTGTACAATCGCTCACACGTACATCTCGGATCTGTTCCGACAGGTTTCGTGTATGCAATGCAGTTTGAGGTCGATTTCTTAAGGCTTGTACCCTAACAAAACGGTCATCCTGAACCAATGTCACCCGATATCTGCCTTGTTCTCGTCTCCAGACGTAAGATGCAGTCTCTCTGTAGCGTTGAAAGTTACGATGGACCACGGAAGCTGATCCACCTAAGGCCTGACTGACCGAACGGTAGGTGTGACCTTTCTCTATCGTGGTTACAGCTCTAGCTGTCGTAGATGCTGGGAAATCACTAATTTTATATCTAAGCAATGTATTCTTCCAAAAACCAAACAATTAAATGAGCTGGCATACCTTGAACCCCGCTAAAAACGCCATTCTTATCAGAAACACTTACAACGTCAATCATCGAAAAACATTTATTATGGCATAATTGCAATAAAAATCTCTCAAATTGCCAGTTTTGTTCAATATTTTATTTCTTAAATGAGCTTAGAAACTATATAAAAGGATTTCAGACAGCCCGACCCACTTGAGTTCAAGTTGTGCCCCTTTTTAACTATGTTCCGCTAATTTTGCCAGTGTGTGTATAATATTCGTGTCATTTCAGCGGGTTTCACTAAGCGACATGAACAACACCCATGCTGGAGATCCAACCACGATGGACTAATTACTGCACGCCGTTTAGATACAACTGACATTTACCTTTTTAAGTTTCGAATAGAACATTGCTGTTGCTGACCCAGAAATGAATCAATATCATGACCCCCTTTCTAATTAAACACTGCGCATATATGACTGCCCTGCCTGACTTTGTCTGGCACATTCACATTTTCACTTGATAGAGAATCGAATATTTAAGCTGCAATTACGCTGCAATTTTCTTTTTCACTTTTGTATGGGCAGGCGTCACAGCGTCACGTGTTTCTCCATACAAAAGTGAAAAAAATGGTCTACAAGGAACACGTACACACCCTAAAGTATTATCACTTAGTTTTGGTACACCCTGTATTTATTTTTTTTTTTAATTAAATAAAAAACCTTTTGTAATTATTACACCAGCGCACAGTACAATAATTATTGTATTCCATCGCCTTTACTGCATAAAAATCATCAAAAAACTTGCCTTTATGTTCGCATGAAATTTTCACATTCAACCCCTTTTCTTATGGATAAATTCTGAGGAGTTCAGTGTAAAGTTACATTATAGTATTTACATAAAATTATTATTTACATTCTGGAAAGTGTATTTTTCTGAAATACGTTTTTACGTAGGGATTTGAACTTTAATGACATTACCATACCTTTGAAAGCAAATGTATGGAGAATATATCTAAAGATAGACGCAAAAATACGTTATTTTGTGCCTTTTCACATTATCTTCCTTTTAGATACTGCAATTTCATACAACATTTCATTGAATACTAAAACGAGCTCAATCAATGGCTACGCGTGATAGACGTAGTTCATCCGCGCCGACGAGCTTACTCTCCCTCCGTCATACGATGTGTACACGAGTTACCAACTACCATTTTTAGGGTTCCGTACCCAAAGGGTAAAAACGGGACCCTATTACTGAGACTTCGATATCTGTCCGTCAGTCCGTCTGTCTCCAAACTGTAACGCAAGAACTGTAATAGCGTGAGAGTTGAAATTTTCACAGATTATGTATTTCTGTTGCCGCTTTAACAACAAAAATACTAATAACAAAATAAGTATAATATTTAAGGAGGTCTCTCATACAACAAACATGATTTTTAAACATTTTTTGCCTGAAATGTTTACAAAATGCTCAGTTTTACTTATACTTTAATAATAATTCATAATAAAATTTAAATAAAATTAAAAATTAAGGGGGGCTCCCGTACAAAAAACATTTGTTTTTCTTATTTTTGTCTATAATGGTACGGAACCCTTCATGCGCGAGTCCAACTCGCACTTGGCTGGTTTTTTTACTTAATCAAAAAACTGCGCAACGCTGTTAAAGAAATTTATACTTACTTCAATAAATCCACGCAATAATAAAACCGATACAACATGTGAACGATCGAATGTAATAGCGGGTTTACCTGGCGTCTGTCTATTAGCGCCCGCCACCGGTGTTTGCTGTGTAATGCTGCTAATTGTTAAATTGCAGGATTCAGTGTAGAGCTGAAACCTTAAAATCTCTACTTAGGATCCAGATTAAGGATTTTGATATCAGTTTTCTTCTTACGTTGTCTAAATATCGCTGTTCGTCCGTTTATTTAATAGAAATACAGATATTGTTGAAAACTGTAAGCAAATAATTGATTAATATATTGCAATTCTTCTGGCTTCTGTGTAGAACTAGAACATTAAAATCGCTTCCTACGATCGTAATAGAAGTTATAAATATCGTTGCTCTTCTTTTGCGTTGTTTTCAAATGTTTTCCTTCCACTTACGTTGTTCTGATACAAATACAAATATTGTTGAGAACTGTAAGCAAATAATATATTGCAAAAACAACTTATCGTTAAATTGCAGACTTCTGTGTTAGCTGTTTTAAAACATCTACTTACGATCGTAATTTTTTAATTCATAGAGTCTTCTTTTATCATTTCATAGAGAAACAAAATATATTGGTGAAAACTGTAAGCAGAAAAACTACACACACTGTACAGACAGTATAAAAAGTCATAGGAATTTACTTGAATTTAGTATTTACATAATATTAAAAGCACAAAGTATAGGAGGAGGACTTACAATACAAATAATTGTTTTCAACACACTTTATTCCATTAGGTGTTATATAACTCCTATATTCTTATAATTAATTTTGTGAATCGTGGCGGGTCCTATAGACAACTTTAGCATGTCCCTCGGGCTCCCTAAGATCATATCAAAGAGTTTTCGTGGTTGGATACCGCTGTCGATCTTGGCGACACAGGAGATACAGTGGTGTGCCAAAGCTCGTTAAAAAAATCGGCCAAGTGCGAGTTGGACTCGCGCACGAAGGGTTCCGTACCATTATAAAGCAAAAATAGTAAAAAAATGTGTTTTTTGTATGGGCATTGGGCGCCCCCTTTAATTATTTATTTTATTTAAATTTTATTATTAATTATTAAAGAATAAGTACAGCTGAGTATGTTGTGAACATTTCAAGTGCCTATCTTTTGTTATCATAATTGATAACGAGCAAAAAATGTTTTAAAAATCACGTTTTTTGTATGGGAGCCCCCCTTAAATATTTAATTTATTTGGTTTTTAGTATTTGTTGTTATAGCGGCAGCAGAAATACATACCCTGTGAAAATTTCAACTCTCTAGCTATTACAGTTCGTGAGTTTACAGCCTGGAGACAGACAGACGGACGGACAGACGGACAGACAACGAAGTCATAGTAATAGGGTCCCGTTTTTACCCTTTGTGTGCGGAACCCTAAAAACACTTCATTCAGATTTTATAACAATAATCCTGTAAACAGTACATTGCACACTAATTGTTAATTATTATTATTGCTGACAACGTACCTAATTACAATCTCGCAGTGTTGTTCGAACCACCCGAGTTGTATCAATAATTAACACCAAATTTCTAAATTAATATGTAATTTCGAATGTTCACACGTTTACAAGCTGACTATAGGGTGTTGTAAATGTCATATTAGTAATTTTAATTGCATTTTCGGACACCGAAACTAAATTGTTCACAATAACTTAATTTAGTTTTCAATATGAATTCGTTATGACTAACGCTTTAAGCTAAGTTGACATCGCTGATTATAATGACGTAGTTCGTGAACAAAAATGTATGTGATGTGAGATATTATGGCTACGAATAGGGATGATGACAAGGTCAAAGATTAGCGAATTTTGTTAATAAAATAAAGAAATCACGGTAAAAAATAAGTGTTCCCAAAATTTCAGCTCGATAGCATTTGTATTTTTTTTGTTATGCGCCTTTAAAATTGGATAATCAAGTCGATTTTTTTTTTCAATTAAATTTCTTAATATTTGTATACCATTCGATAACTTATGTAATTAAAAGCAACTTTTGTTATGAAACCACTTTCATAAACGCAATATTTAATATACCTATCGAACAAAGTTCTGTCCCGATGCGTACAAACTAAGAAAGAGTGACGTCAGTCTTTCGTACTCACTTTGTATGGAGCGTTTCGGGCAGGTCTATTTTATGAGATGTTTAAATTGTCATATCTTGGTGAATTTTTAAGCTATCAGAGTCATTCTTTCAGCGATGTTTCTATTTTAAAGGGTCTTTCAATTACCAATAAGTAAAAAAAAATAGTCATCAAGCCTATTCGCGGGTCACGCGTTGTTGTCAAATATTATGTACTATCAGAGAAATCAATACATAGGCAGACATACTCAACTTGGTTGGATTATGTAAAGAACAGCGAACAGATCACGACTAACTAACTTAACCAAATTACATAAATCTGACATTGGCCTTAAATTATTATTAATTGCTGTGATGGTACCTACTTTTATCTACACTAACATGGCTAAAGGTTCTGAGCTCCACTATAATATCGGTGTCAGACAGTCATGTAATATACCTATGCCAATCCTACCGACTTCCAATTTCATTTTCTTCATAGTTTTGTACGGAACCAAACTTATAATTGCCACTTCAATGTTTTCAAGATTTGAGCGCACATCTCTGAAAATTGACTGCACTGCTATGTACAAGGACGCCACTGCAAGATTTAGAAAGCGTTAAAGCTCCAAATACTAAAATCTTGAACCTCGAACTCGCAAACTAGAGTGGGCTTCAAAACACGCTTTAAAAATTTACCACTTTTATTAGCTGGCTGATAAACATTGAAATTCTGTTTAATGTCCATATTAATTATTGTATAAATGCGAAATTATGTATGTCTGTCTGTTTGTCTGTTACCTCTTTACGTCCAAACCGCTGAACCTATATTTCTGGCCATGAAGATACTTTGATTCCGAGGAAAAGACTTTTTATCCGATAATAATAATATATCGTACCGGTTTCTGATGTCTTTTGATAAGTGTTTATGTACTTTAAGGTAAAAAGTTTCTGTATACATATATATTATTATTGTATACGCAGTGTTCTCGTGTACTTTATTTACGGTAGAGGCGCTGAAGAAAAATCTTGTTTTATATAGATATTAAATTTTTTGAGAAACACTAAGCACATCCATATTGTGTATTTGCTAAAAGGCATTACTAACAGTCAATTCTATTTGGCTTCATTTCAATTATATTATCAGCTGCAGTTGATTTTCAATGCAAACTGAACGTAGAACCTGCGGCGTATTCTGAACAGCTGAATCTGTTTGTACATTCACTATGCAAATTAATGATAACATCGGATATCTAAGAAGTAAGAACCAGTAATAACATTTTAATGCACTCACAGAAGTGAATTTGAGAAGAAATTACTTAAAATTATATTGATAACACGTTATAATAATGTATCTTAACTCTTAAGCTAGTAACTAGATGATAGAATGATGATGATAATGATAAAAAGTTATCAAAGTGATGTATGTCTCAAAAAATAATTTGAGATTGAAAAAAATAATTACTTAAATATCGTGTATCCAATCTATTTCAATTATACATTAATTTTAAGTCCATTTATTAATGTCAGGTTTTATGATATGATTAGGGTCCAGTTGAAAACTTGTCAGAATTTTCTAATTTAGATTTACGACCTCTGCTAGAAATTCTGGGAAAATACAAGTACGTTTTATTTAATATGTGGTAATTTATTTAAAGGAAAAGTAAACAGTTGGTTCTATGTAAACTATAACTGTGTGTTCACTTGGTACTAAAAAGTTTCTAACACATTCTAAGCAAACAGATGAATTCGGTCTAAACTTTAATATAAAAATATCAAATCGACAATTAACTTTGCAGGCATATTTTTATTGTTTAATTTATTTTTACACAAAAATGTTATTTCATTAATTTCATTTACATCATAAAAGAAAGACAATAAAAAGTAATCTCTCATAAAAAGGAACGTTGTATTTCTTTCGATAACTCAATTAAATTTTCACTGTTCATTTAAGAGCGTTTACACCTTATTTCAAGTTTCCATACAAACTTGCGGCGGACTATTGGAATTGCTTTGCGCGCAGCGATTTATAGTAGTTTTAAAATATTTGTAGAAAAAAAATAACAAAAGATTTGTTGATATTTAAGAACAATTTTTTAAATTAAAGTGTTCTTCTATGATATGAAGCTATTATTATATTAAAATAAGATGAATAAATAGGTAATAAAAAAGTTTTAATTCCTTGATATTTCTTTGATATTTCTCATTCTATGAATTTAAATTGCATAAAGTTAAATACCTAAACGAAATATTTTTTTCTGATAACTATTTGCATAAGGATCTTGTCAATAGGTTATTATTATTTTATAATTAGATCTGTCGCTGGTTTCGTAAATTAAAAGCTTCGAAACTGATACTAAAACGGAATTTAAGAAAACCTCTGTTAAGGTATCGATGTTTAATGTACAAATTCTCTATAAATCCTATTTTTTTTCTCTGCTAACAATTTAAACAGTGAAATTTTCTATAAAAATAAGTTATCAACATTTTTATAAAGATAAGTGGTTGATGATTTTTTCAAGTTGGAAAAGTACAGTTTTAAGCCAAATTGAGCGTGAAAGGTATAAACGCTCTTAAGTACGAGTTAAAAATACTTTGAAAAGTATTTTAATAATCTATTTGCTAACATCTGGTGCTGAGGGACCGCCGGAGTCTTCTACTTGAATATTTTCAGTTTATTATTTGGTCTTAAAATGTTTTAGATATTTTATTATTAAAATAGCAAACGTATATCGCAAAAACGGTACATAGTTTACTGAAAAAAAGGTCTGTGTTACAGTAGAATATCGAAATGCATGAATGACCTGATGATGAATTTTTCGAAACCGGTCGTGTATATTATAATTCTGTAATAAATCTATTAAAATAAAGTGGAATTAGTGCAAGGAAGGTGTATAATTATTTATCGAAATGCAGTTTCTTTCTAGGGTGACTACTTTGTCATTAGTTTGAACAAAAAACAAACCATGAAATTTTAATTTCATTTCATAAATTTACCAAAATTACCATGTCTTATGTATCTTCAATTCGTCAGATAGCAACCTTTTCACGAAACGTCAAAAGTAAAATGCATCCGTTTCTAGCTTTACATTCTTGAGTTTGTTAGTTACCTACTGGTGAACTCGCTTGAAACCCCAAAGCTTCAATTAATATATTTTGGCCTCTAAGACGTCTAACCAGACCTGAGCTAACGCTTAAGTTAATATAGTCAGTACTAGTAACGGCGGAGTTTCAAAGTTGAACTACATCTTAATTAATCCAAAATAATCCATACTAATATTATAAATGCGAAAGTGTATCTGTCTCTCTTCACACCCAAATCGCTGAACCGATTTAGAAGAAATTTGGAATAGGGACACTTTGAGTCCCAGGAAAGGGCATAAGATACTTTTTATCCCGGAAAAATGCACGGTTCCTGCGTGATAAACGAATTTTGGCGCAACAGAGTTGCGGGCGCCAACTAGTCACTGGTGTACTATAATGCCTCACAAACACAGAATTGTGGTTCCGGAATCTTTACGGAGTCGCGTGTTAGGTAAAGGATTCGTCTCATTTGGGTATTGTGAAAACCAAAGCAGAAGCGCGTTCCCGTATATGGTTCCCAGGGATCGACAAAGTTTTAGAACAAGTAGTAAGCAGTTGTGACGTTTGTAATCAGCTGGGGGCCTCACCACCGCGCGAGGCACCGTCACCCTAGCCGCTACCTCCGCTCGCCTTCCATAGGGTGCTCCATGCTAGGGTGCTTCCATGATTTATTATAACTGTGCTCACAACAGAAAAACGATATTGATATGGCAGAAAACGATATTGAAGAACTTTCTGTATTGTAAAACTTGTAGGTGTTAATTTCAGAATAATCTTCTATCTTATGCAGAAAGGACTGTACAAATTAAATTTTTAATGATCTACGGATTTTAAGCTTACCGAAAGGGATTGGCGTTAAAAATGTTTTAGTCCTGGCTTTGAAATTATGGATTAGGATTTTTAAAATAATGTTTAGTATAAATCAATTTAACTGGTTTTATGATTTCACTATCTGAAAAAAATGCAATGGGGTACCTATCTATTCCTTTAAAATTTTCCACACATACAATAAAAAAATTACGGCAACTATTATAAGGATGGACTTATATTCGTTCGACCCACGTTCGACCGAACGCGCGTATTAGCGGCTACACCGCAATACAAATACAATGGGGAAACGTAGATGCATGAAATTTTGCACATTTAAAGTTTATATGGTGAAGGAGTGCATCGAGCTAATATTATTTTGAAATTATGCTTTTATCATACATTTTTTTAACAAATAAAACATTACACACCCTACAATACACACACTAAGGATAAGCAAGTAAAAAATTTACATACGAATTGTCATCGAATTATACCTACCAATCTGTGATACCTACTTAAATATTTATGGTTGAAGTCTGTTGTCAAATTGAAATTAGTGTTTTTTATTGAATCGTGAATACTTTACCTCAATGCTAGACAATAATTATTACACGGCCAGTCTGTCATCATTTGAATTTGAGACTGTCGCAGGCCTGTGTCAAATAATAAAGTCAATATTTTGTAATTTATTTTTTTATCTGAGGTATGGAGTGTAGATGGAGGAGAACTATCTTATATGGGGGATATTTGAAAAAGTGTCCAGCTGAACGCAGTAAATAATAGTTGAAAAATCCTTCGAGACTGGCTGGTGGCGCTAGCTGCAGCAAAGGGTATGGATTGGAACGAATGTACAAAATATAAATTGTAGTTAGCCGAATAGCCGAGTCACAGAATTACTGGGTTAATACCAATATATTTTGAAAAATATAACCTAAAATAGCTGAAATAAAAGCTGCTAAATGATTTAAAATTTACCTTGTTGCTACTGTAGCGCCACCCTAATTTAACGCATTTCAGCCATAGAACTACAACGTATTTCAGCGGACACTTTTTACATACAGAGATAGTTCTCCTCCATCTACACTCCATAATCTGAGGTTTAATTTCGACCACTGGGCGATCTCTAGTTTAAATAAATCGTTAGTATACATTTGCATGTAATCTCACTTTGCAGCCGCCAAGCCGCGCGTTCGGGCGGACGCATATAAATCCAGCCCACTTATCCGAATATGTAGCGTCTTGTGCTCCAGTATATTATTATTATTCCTATTAGTTATAAATTATGATGTAGAGTTTCAATACCAGTTCTCCCTCGCCGATAGCGGACGACTACAGATAGGTCCCTCGAGCGTCCTAGTTCAGTATCAGTCAGTTTGGACGACAATATTACATTAACATTAGACATAAAAACAATTAACAACTTTCTCCAACCTTGCCGGAACACTGAACTACTTGTTAAATTTACGATAACACAATAAGTACTTATTAATGATTAATAGTCTTCAGATATACAGTGTGAAATTTTAATGGTTGTTTTCCCGCAGGAAAATGATTCTATCTTAGTAGTACAATAGATATTTTGTAAAGTTTTTTTTGTTCAAATCAAAAAAAAATTCGGTCGGGTCCATAGTAACTCGCGCCTATCGGCATAAAGTTTCCATAGTACGTCATACAAAATATTTTTAATTTTCAAAAAATAACATGCATGGTTCGATAGTACCACTATAGGTAAATCGTTCTGCTGCGGGAAAACAACCACTAAAATTTCACGTTGTATAAATTCAATATTTCAGAAGATTAGCAGTATGAAAATATAATCCGTCATAAACGAATAAAAACACTTAAACAAAATTAAAATTAACCAAAACTTTTTTTTTACAATTTTTGTCTGTATGTCTTATTATTATATTATGTTATTCCACATAGAGTACATAGACCGCCATTTCTGTTGCTCGTTCTTTTGGTTCTACCGTGGTTCTACCGTACTTGTATTAAAAAGTAAATAATTTATCAATTTTTCAGAACAATTACGAAATAATCGTTTTATACAGGGCCGGATTTAACAAACGGAAATAACAATATGCGAACAGAGGCGATTATTATCGGCGGTAACGGTAAACCCAGCACGTATTTTACCGTTAAATGTAATTAATATTAATTACTTGTTCACTCGCAAACGAGATTAAAAAATCGAATTATTTTAAACAAGTATATTTTCATAAAATATCAGCTTGAAAACTGGTATAAGTATACGAGAATGCACGATGAGCTCGTTTTAATTGATCGTATTAAGATTTTCTTGTACTCTTTGATAAAGAATAATCCATTCTCACATCCAACAAAATCTCGCTCTAGTCAGATGAGTTTCCAGATACAAATTAAAAATATTTTCGTCAAGACAATATTATGTTAGCGCCGAAGACGATGTAAAAATTAAAAATAGTAAAGGTATTATTTGGATTTTTTTTATTAATTACTTATTATGGTTTTTTTTATTATGTAATTTGGGGCCGTCTATGGGCTACTCGCCCATATCCTTTTTTTGCTCTCTTTGTATATATAGGTCTTTCGCACCAAGGATAATTATTGAAATAATATTATTAATTGTAAATTATTATGGTTTACAACGACACGTAAATGCTGAGCTTAATATTTAAATTACATATCGCTTTTATGCATCGTTTCAGTGTGACCCGATCAAATGTCTCACAAACTGAAAACTCTTTCGGTTCACTGGGATATTATCTTCTGAATCCCTAACGAGTAAAATCGCAAGCTTGCAATAATAGAACGATTCCAGCGACATTGTTAGCTAGAGAAGTGTTTATCAACCTGTAGGTCGCGATCCCTGGGGGTCGCGAAGCTTTTGTGTGATATCCGGGGTTGCCGGAGGTTGATAGAACTATTGCAGCAAAAAAAAAAACAATAAAGGTATTGATAATACAAATTTTTAACAACAGATATTGATAAAATTAATAAAGCAAAAATCACAAAATATTTATTCATACCAGGGGGGTCGCATCATAAAAAAGTTTGAAAAACACTGAGCCAGAGCATTCATAAGAAGTCGACTTGATAATACCTTTAAGTAATCTTTGCCGGGTTTGTTACACACAACTTTCTTGTTAAAGTCTTTTATAACTTCAGTTCCTCTTAATTGTGTTTGTAGTTCATTGTTGCGAGAAATAAATTGAAGTTGCATCTTGCGTAGTAATGACAAACGTTGATGAGGCTTCTGAATTGGCTAATGAGCTACCTGTTTCATAAAAGCAACAGCACTCCGGTAGTACCCGCACAAGTAAAAATAAAATGGTGGGATAGGCGTACATTTTCGTGGAATTCTACCAATATAATATTACCTGTCGATATTGAGAGAGGGGAATTTTATTTCCAGTCCTTTTTTTGGACAATGGTAAAATGCTTTGCTCGTCCCCGGGGTATGTGGGACATCGGCCGGGGTATGTGGACTCTACTCACTAAAACCATAATATGGGGCTCCACTCCCCGCTTACGTAGAGTTACGGGCACGATTAACTCACCGGAACTCTACCAACGGTTATCCGCGTTTTGCAGACTCATTACAGTGTGCAGGTTTTTCTAGGTCTTTTATTATTTCCAGTCTTACGCTACGCGGGAGTTCTACTCTTCCTCCGCTTTGCCAATTTTCATTACGTGTCTTTTTCCTACCCTAAAAAAGCACACGACGCCGCTAAATAAGTTTTCACTTGCCTTAGTAATTATAGAGCTTGTCTAATTTAAAATGACGCGCCCCGCCACTTCGATATAAATGAAATTTTTGTACTTACTGTGAATACGAGGGAGGGGCGCGTCATTTTAAATTAGACAAGCCTTACCATATTGACGATATTAACTATCAGGTTTCGTTCATACCGAAAGGAGGAGAGACGAGAGGTGACATGTTGATTATGCATAAAGGCAATACATACAGAAGCTGAAAATGTCAAATATTGTCACGTCGCGTATCGTTACGTAACGCTTCTTTGTGATGTGACCTTTACGTGACAATACTGAGATTAATTTACACCTACTATCGGTTTTAGATACCAGGTAGGCATACAAAATAGATTAAAGCAGAAAATGACATTTAGCTTTAGATTCTAATTTATTTTTGCAAAGAAAATGGCGAAATAAATTGTCTCTTTATTGCGGGATTCGAAAATCTTGAAATCGTGTTACGCAATTCTCTTGGAAGTAAATTTTGTTTGAAAAAGAACGCTCCTTTTAACGAAACGTAAGTAGGTAGACTTAAAATATTTTCCGCTATTGAGAAAAGGTTCGCTTAGTGTTTGTGTAACATTTTCTGGGTCATTATTTGCGAATTGCAATTGGTATTAGTAATAGACTAATAGTACCACGTCTAACGTGGCTCGACAAACAAGGATAAAACATAAAACTACATACCCTTTGCATAATATACACACTGTATCTCTTTAACCGACTTCCAAAAAAGAGGATATTCTATGTTTGGCTCTGGATTTGCTATCAGTCACCAAGAAATTCCGTAACAAAAATAACCTGACACCTCCCACTCTGACCAGCACAGCGGTCGATCGGATGCGGCGTTGCCAGACTTCGGCACGGTGTTTTTGTGCGTGCGACCAGACAATATATGGCCTGTGAGAATTATAATTGCTTAAGTTGATAAAAAATGCTACGAATTAGCTTTACGCAGCAGTCCTCGAGTGCCACATAATATATTTTTCTTTATTTGTAAGGGTTTTTTATGAAATAATCGGCCCTAAAGGTATAGTGCATTTTATTAACCTTTTATAATCCCATCGTTAAGCGCTTTTACACGCACTTAATTAGCAAACAAGATGCTGAAAAGGCTCATGCTTCAGCAGCTAACAGTTCAACAGTAGTGGATGCTCGTGCCTTTCCGCTTAATTTTTTCACATATT
Organism: Plebejus argus; assembly: GCA_905404155.3. Lineage (NCBI taxonomy): Eukaryota > Metazoa > Arthropoda > Insecta > Lepidoptera > Lycaenidae > Plebejus > Plebejus argus. The sequence goes on along the minus strand of FR989941.1, from coordinate 7,755,083 downwards.
CCAGGCATAAATAAAATGTTAGTTCTACTAGTTCTAACTTCTATTTACAAATACCTTCTGCTTTACATATTCCATTAAATGTTAATTTGGATATTATAGTCGGTCATTTTACGTGGTAAGATGCGCAGGATAGGTGCTAAGCATAGGCTGCACACAATTTTGGAGTACATAATTGGCAAAAATTGCAAAAATGTAAGACTTTCTTTTCAACATGCGACATTGTGTGCTTTCCCGGAATACAGCGAGAGAATCCAGAAGTTTTGCGACGTCTTTACCACTAGCCATATCTACAGCTCGACAAGGCTTTAAAGTTTAAACGAACATACATGGCGAGAAAAGGAACTACATTACTAAAGGAACGTCATTTTTGACAGTTCTCCTTTACCAGCAGCGCCCTGTCCACAAGCACTATATATTATCTCACCAAAAACATACCTGTTAAAACGGGGCCAAGTTCCTATTCACTAATTGTTCGCCTTAAAAAAGAGTTAAAATCCAATTCAATGCCAAGTTTAGATGCACTTCCAAATCGATCATAATCATCTTCATCAACAGCCTGATCCTAAATACTTCTAAATTTGAACTTGGCAGGTTAATTTAATCACATAGATATCTTATATTTAAATTTAAATATTATACAATAATTATCAAGTGCTACTAGCATGAAAACCTGCCAAGTTCAAATTTAGAAGTATTTAGGATCAGGCTGTTGATGAAGATGATTATGATCGATTTGGAAGTGCATCTAAACTTGGCATTGAATTGGATTTTAACTCTTTTTTAAGGCGAACAATTAGTGAATAGGAACTTGGCCCCGTTTTAACAGGTATGTTTTTGGTGAGATTTCAATACTTTTTTTAAGGAATCATACCAATTTGTTTCTTTCCTCCTCATCTTATTTCAGTGTATTTACTTGTACATATTAATTTTTATCTCAAATTCATAGATGAGCCGACTCACGCTTGACCAATTTCTCAAATTTCTTAATTTTTTGATAATCTACATATAACAAACAACCTGTGTGCCAAATTTCATAACTCTACGACAACTGGAAGTGGCCTAGAGGTTTTGATTACCGATTTTTATCTCAAATTAATAGATGAGCCGACTCACGCTTGACCAATTTCTCAAATTTCTTAATTTTTTGTTAATCTACATATAACAAACAACCTGTGTGCCAAATTTCATAACGCTACGACAACTGGAAGTGGCCTAGAGGTTTTGATTACCGATTTTTATCTCAAATTCATAGATGAGCCGACTCACGCTTGACCAATTTCTCAAATTTCTTAATTTTTTGTTAATCTACATATAACAAACAACCTGTGTGCCAAATTTCATAACGCTACGACAACTGGAAGTGGCCTAGAGGTTTTGATTACCGATTTTTATCTCAAATTCATAGATGAGCCGACTCACGCTTGACCAATTTCTCAAATTTCTTAATTTTTTGTTAATCTACATATAACAAACAACCTGTGTGCCAAATTTCATAACGCTACGACAACTGGAAGTGGCCTAGAGGTTTTGATTACCGATTTTTATCTCAAATTCATAGATGAGCCGACTCACGCTTGACCAATTTCTCAAATTTCTTAATTTTTTGTTAATCTACATATAACAAACAACCTGTGTGCCAAATTTCATAACGCTACGACAGCTGGAAGTGGCCTAGAGGTTTTGAAGCCGACTCACGCTTGACCAATTTCTCAAATTTCTTAATTTTTTGTTAATCTACATATAACAAATAACCTGTGTGCCAAATTTCATAACGCTACGACAACTGGAAGTGGCCTAGAAGTTTTGATTACCGATTTTTATCTCAAATTCATAGATGAGCCGACTCACGCTTGACCAATTTCTCAAATTTCTTAATTTTTTGTTAATCTACATATAACAAACAACCTGTGTGCCAAATTTCATAACGCTACGACAACTGGAAGTGGCCAGTGAATTTTGATTACCGGTCAGTGAGTCAGTGCCAAAATTAGCTATTTTTACAAGGAAATATTTCAGGATCTAACAAATCTATATCTATGAAATTTGGTATATTGCGTAAGTACTAGTATATAATTAGGTAGGTAAAATTTTATCTTTGCTCTCGCAATAGGCACTGAGATACAAGGGGGTCAAAAGTGCGTCGAAACCGTTCGTGTAAATAGTGCACGGCATGCGCGCGGCCTGCTGGAACTTGGCCGCGCACTCCGTGCGCTTTGATTAACTATGTATTTAGATAATATGGGCATTTTCCAAAAAAAGTGTACCCCTGGTTTTTAGGCTGTCGCACGTCTTTGAACTTTAATTACAACATTATGGATAAACTATTTAAAGTGACTTTTCCGTGACACGTGACCTGCCTGATACATTCATTACACGTCGTTTCGTTCGTTTGAGGTTGTAAAATCCTTTTATAACTCTCGCTCTTCAGACACAATGCCTATTTTTGTCATTCCCTTTTCGTTGTCTTTATTATTTCTTACTTAAGTCATTATTCGTGCTACAAGGTACAAATACAAAAAAGCTGCTATAGAAGTATACAAATATTTTCATAAAAATTTTAATAGCAACCAAGTTTACGAATATTTTTCCATATAGCATTTTGGTAATCCTACCAACGGGTATTCATTATAAAAACAGTAAGGGTAGCATTCGGATCAAGGCGACCGCGACGCGAGACCGAGACGCGAAACCGCGGCCCAATGCTTTATATTATGAAGGCCACGTCCACATGTCGTGTGACTTGGTCGCTTACATCCGTCAGCACTTCCTATTAATTCATATACAACGTGAAATTTTAGTGGTTGTTTTCCCGCAGCAGAACGATTTACCTACAGTAGTACTATCGAACCATGCATGTTATTTTTTGAAAATACAAAATATTTTTTATGACGTACTATGGAAACTTTATGCCGATAGGCGCGAGTTACTATAGACCCGACCGAATTTTTTTTTTGATTTGAACAAAAAAAACTTTACAAATCTATTGTACTACTAAGATAGAATCATTTTACTGCGGGAAAACAACAATTAAAATTTCACACTGTATAAAGCAGTGGGTCGCGGTCTCGCGTCTCGGTCTCGCGTCGCGGTCGTCTTGATCCGAAAGCTACCTTCACTCCTACTTTCGCCCAAAATAATACAAGGTCGCAAAAAAGGTTATAATAAAAATTCTATTCACTAAATAATTTGATAATTACATAAAAGAATTACAACAAAACAAAGAAACGAAATCAAATTAGTACGATAGTTAAGTTTGGAGAGTGAAAATTTCGTTGAACACATACCCTGGGGCATACGCCCACTTCGGCTTATAATTTATTTCAGCCTTTTAGCATCCAAGGTCGGGTGTGCCTACTAAAGTTAATGAAACGTGTTTACGACTCTTCCTTTATATATTTTTTTAATATTTCCTTTATTATTCCGACCGTGGTCCGTGCGTAATCCTTACGAACGATTAAGGTGATCTCGTTACAACTCGATGTGCTCGTAACTCATCCGCTAAGTTTGATGGTCATTTACCGTTAAGTTATTAACGCTCCATATCCTTTGACACGAGTTTTTCTTTTCAGCATGGTTGAATTGTTAACATTTGACGTTAGGAAATTAAATGCGCTATTGAAACAACAAATAAGCTGATATCTTATGATTAAATTTTAAAATACATTATATTTTGTTAAAATTATAATGTCTTTTTCATTTTATCCAAACTAAAGAAAATATTATGATTTACATTTTACATGAAACTTATAATTATGACAAAAGTTTACAATTAATTTTGAGTTTAGTATTTAGGAGTTGAGCGCTAAATGAGTAAACACGATAACGTTTGCGAGCAATTGGGAATGAGGTGTGGGAACCACTCGTCTCCTGGCTTGTTACACATACCGGTGATGCTCACAAATAATAAATTACAATTGTAATTTGTAACATATTATTATAATATTAAAATATAATGATTTATTTTATTTCACCGAGTACCGCCACGTTTTTTTTTTTTTGCTTATTACCGCTGCAGCCCGCGGTGTGGAAATCACTCGTCTCCCGGCTTGTTACACATACAGGTGATGCAAATAATATACAACAGTAAATTGAAGAACATTGTATTTAATTATTTTTTTGCTGACCGCCGCGCCGTGGTGTAAGAATCATGACTCGCGTGACGACTCACGACTCGACTATTTGATATTGTAAATTGTAACTTATATTCTATTAATACGTGAGTGAAAAACTGGTGTTTGGGAAAATAAACTTCATTTCATTTCATATAGTGGAGGAGTGCATCGAGCTAATTTGTTTTTTAATTATGCTTTTTTCATAAATTTTTTAGGGTTCCGTAGCCAAAATGGCAAAAAAGGAACCCTTATAGATTCGTCATGTCTGTCTGTCTGTCTGTCTGTCTGTCTGTCCGTCCGTATGTCACAGCCACTTTTCTCCGAAACTATTAGAGCTATACTATTGAAACTTGGTAAGTAGAATATGTAGTCTGTGAACCGCATTAAGATTTTGATGCAAAAATGGAAAAATTATTAAAAATTTTAGGGGTCCCCATAGGTACAACTGAAACAAAAAAAATTTTTTTTCATCTAACCTATGCGTGTGGGGTATCTATGGATAGGTCTCCAAAAATCATATTGAGGTTTCTTATATAATTTTTTTTCTAATCTGAATAGTTTGCGAGAGAGACTCTTCCAAAGTGGTAAAATGTGTGTCCCCCCCCCCCCTCTAATTTCTAAAGTAGGGGCATGATAATTCTAAAATATATATATGATGTAGATTACTATAAAACCTATCAACGAAAATTGGTTTGAACGAGATCTATCCAGTAGTTTTTTTATACGTCATAAATGGTAAACCTTGATATAAATTTCAATCGACTGGAATATAAAAATAAATCAAAAACCTTTTAATTTCATAAAAATAAACCTTATTGCTGCTGCGGAACCCTTCATGGGCGAGTCCATCTCGCACTTGGCCGCTTTTTTAACAAATAAAACATTACACACATAGGACTCTTTCATTTAATTATGGTTGAAGGCTGTTGTCAAATTGAAAATAGATTTAGTTATTTTATTTTGCGCATTAATAATGATTTATGCACACACAGAAATGTAATTTTTTTTGCCAATAATAATGGTATCATTATTGGCAAAATATTTAACATTTTTAGATCGACGTCAGCTCCACTCGAGTATACAAAACTCCACCGATGAACACAAAAAAGCCAAGCTGAAATCGTAAATATACAAAAGCCCTACAACTATTTTAATGGGTGTTAGATAGGAGGAAAAATGTAATTCGTCGGCAGCAATTAGTTAGCGGTAGAATGTCGACACGTCAGCAACACGCCATGCTGACTTGGCCGATAAGGTAACATCGCCCAATAATGTCTTCAATCTACATTGTTACAACTTACAATATCTAGCTGAATATACTGCGTGACTGGTGAGACATGTTCAATACTTGAGGATGTGATATTTGGCTATTATATTAGTTGGAAAAAAATAATATAAAAATATAATATCAATTGATCACTGAGTAAATGTAGCTTAAAGTTAAATAATTATTATTTACCCAACGCATGGACACCGCGAGCGGGAGGGGTAGTTGTGTGGTGTTTCTTTGGTAGCGCACGCCTCTGCACCGGCCGCATAGTATTCCTACTTGCCTAGCCGCGTAATTTACTTAGTATCCATGATTCATTATTTTTTTGGAAATTCAAAAAAAATTAAGAACCTAATTTTATTACATATTTTGTGGTTAATTGAACTTACCTTAAGTGAACTTCAACCAAAATTATACGAGTTGCTGCATCCGTAGAGATTTAATAAACCTGTAGTCCGAATTTTGTGGTACTGCATCATCACACGCCATTTAGATATTATTTATTTAATTTAAAACTGAAAAAAGACAATCAATTGGTTTTATAGTACTTCCGCCTTGCTTTCCTAGATGGCGGTGTTAGTTCGTCCGTCATTCTTTTTAGAGAGGATAATTCATAACATTTTATCATTCCGCAAGTAAAGAATAGGGGCAACAAACTAAGAGAAGTGGGTGGGGTGGGATTTTAAATCTCTACGGATGCAGCAACTCGTATAATTTTGGTTGAAGTTCACTTAAGGTAAGTTCAATTAACCACAAATTATACTTCGTTGCTGCATCCTATGAGATTTAATAAACCTGTAGATGTTCAGCGCGTAATTGCGGAATGATAAAATACCAGATTAATTACATTAAGTTAATTAATTACGGAATTTAAAATGATAGGTATAACATTATAGACATCATAACAATTTTTATTTAATAAAGTATTGTACTTCTAAATAATAATACTACTTAATTAGTTTGGATATGCTATGAATCAGAATTTACATTAAAAATAGCTTCTGCGAAAGCTCTGTCTTGTGCTAAATCTGGTAAAGGTAAGTTATAAAACTTAGCAAAACAAAGTGATGAGCCGGCCCAGCCAGCGCATCGCTTGATGATGTCGACGGAGACTCCCGCGCGGCGCGCCGCCGACGTGGAGGCGTGTCGCGTGCTGTGCGCTGAATAAACGCCAATCTCTATGCCACTGTCCTTGAGGACACTCTTTATCCAGCGACTTATAGATTGGGAACTGGCATTATGAAAAGGCTTTCTAGTTGTTAAAATGAGCTTATCAGTAGCTGGGCCATTTCTCAGCTCTTTTGTCTTATCTAGGTACACAGATAAAGCTTTAGCTGGGGCTTGATGAATAATTATTGATAGTGATTACGATACGTGAATTTTCGGAATGAACGTCTTCTGTTCTTATGAGTGATAACGTCTGCACCCGTTGTCCCGTCGACAACGAGTTGAATTATTATATATAATTATTATAATATTAGAATGAGAGTTACCTTTTTTTTTTTTTTTTTTTTTAAATTTCTAATAAATAAAGTATCGAATCTTACGGATAAAATTTAGATACGTACTCCAAAAGTTTATAAGGTTCCCTTAAAAATGAATACTTTAGGAAGCTGGGCTTACTCCTAAAAACTCCTTTAAAAAATCTTAGGATCGTTATTGCAACGGGATTTACCAATGATTAGAGACAAACTAGAGTCTAGACCTATAACAATTTAACATTCCGCAACTTGCTTTTTCATTAAGTTTTTCTGTTAAAATTTAAGAATTCGTAATAATATTATATCAGCTACGGATCCTTAATACAAATCAATATTATTACTTTGACAAAAATTAAACCAATGTTTTAATCCTGTATCATACTGATTAATTGTACCTCCCGATAACGGTTTTAGTATGATATTGTCAATAGACATCTCCGGTATTCAGCGTCTTAGGTAGACTTTCCGCACAATACTGCGCACGCCAGAAGATTTTATCTGGCCTAAAATAAATCTCGTCAGATTTGAGAAGCGATCAAAACAGTGGAAAACACGGCCGAGACACGACGGCCAGTACGGAACGACTAATTTACCAGTCGCTTCCTCTTCTATAATTTTCCTAAGACAGTATGAGCGCGAATGGCGGAATGGCATAGAAAAAATAATCGTGCCATGAAATTGTAAAAGCAAGGATGATGAAGGCACCTGGGTCTTGTTTCCAAGAGACATAATATCTTAGCAGATAATAATATAGCACTTATTATTAAAGCACAACGCGAGTAAGTACGGTATCAGCCATCAGGTTGTCAGGTTGACCGAAGCTCAATAAGATCTTTAGTAAGTTCCTATCGTTACGTTACGTAAGTACCTAGACGCCTGGTCAGCATCTGTGTTTTTATATAAATAAGAAGCAAATAAATTATATATGCGTTGTTTCTCGCACTACTGCCATATATCTCTCGCGATTTCATTGAGATGATGAAATTGAATACTTCACATTATAATATTAATATAAGATAATATAATTATGGCAGTAGTATTATTTATTCTTAGTAAGACATTTAAAATATTATCACAACGATGAAATGAAAAATGATTTCAATCCCTAGGCAGCCAATAATTCAAGATAATTGATATGATGGCGAGCTTCATCCGCGGACCAATGGCATCTAGTTACTACTCCGTCGCACGCGGCGCCCCAGCCGGTGAGTGACGAGTCTGTGAAGATCTCCAGCTCGTATAAACTTGTGTTTATTCTAATAAAAAGCTTACTTTATTAAAAATAATATTGCACCACCAACTGGTGGTACACATAAGGTTTTACAGGCATGATGGAATCAAAATTATTATTACATTTTTGTGAAGCTAAAAACTTATCTCGTTCAAAGTATTTAGTACGCGGCCAGTTGTATCAAAGAATATACAACTACACATACATATGCTATTGCTGGTCATGCTGAAATTAAAGTGCCAATGAACTTCGCGAAATCGCGCTTTGTTATGGATTTCGTTGGCTAGTTAGAAAATTTCTGGAGTAACTGCATGACTTGAGTATTTAATATTATGTCAAAGCTAATATAATATCATTGGTCAAAGCCAATAAATCTACAAAGTTGTGAAGGCGTCATACTAGTTTTCTCAAAGTTGATAATAAAACCTAATTGTTTCAATTTTGACCTTAATATATTATATAGTAGCATAATCTTTAGATTTCGATTCGAATTTCGACCACTAGATGGCCCTGCTTTCTTGACCACATAAAAAGAGGCTTTTGAAGCTTTACAAATATAAATGGCACAGAACTTAAGCCGTACAGGAAGGCAGTTAAATTCACAAAGATTATCATGAAATCGAAATCTCAAAAAAAAAAAAAAAAAAAAAAATAATAATAATAATAAATTTATGTAATGTATGAATCGGCACACCGCACAAGCAATTCCTTGAGATCGATTGAGATTTGAGATTGAGATATGAGGAATATACATTTGGAAAGACCAATTTTATAGCAGTGCGAATATCTTCCATTTTAAAAGTTGATTACGTGCAAATTAAAAATGTATTTAAGTAATTTTGAGTTGAATATAAATCTTAACCCACCGATACTTTTCGGTGTAAGAAAAATGTATGAAATAAATTGGTCTGGCAAATTTTCATTACATACTGAAATAGCACCTAATTGTTTGAGTTCACTTATTGCTTTGCTCATCTGACTCTTTGTAAAAGGTGGATTACTTGGTTCCACACGTTGGTAAGGTGGCTTACAGAAGGGACTTATAACTCAATGCAGAAGGGTATTTTATAATATCCTTTAGCATAAGACAGCACTGCACCGTGCTATCGGAGGTTATTAGAAGCCAATTGCGTAAAAAGAATTGGATGCGGCCAGCGTGAGGTACCTCTAGTAGCGGCGTCTCCTGTCGTTGCTCGGTCTGGCGCTCGCGTAGGGGCGGCCGCGGCGCGGGGGCTGCTGGGCCCTCCTCGCCGACGTGTCGACGGCTGCGGCTCGTGCGGGCGGGCCGGCGCTGCTGGCGCTGGCCTCGCGTACTGCTGACGAGGAGGAGCTCGGGAGTTGCCCGGCAGTGCTTGTTGCTAGCGCTTTTCACCGAAAAGGTAGACGTCGCTTTTTACGCCTTGGATTGTATTATGAAAAAAAAAATTTATCGGTTTTTGCAGCCTGCTGTAGAACTGCGGCTACCTCTTGATTGAGTTTAGGCGCTTGTGCCAGCGAAAAGTTAGTCGGTATAAGAATCTTCGCCACAAGCGACTCCTTGTATTCCTTAGCCAAACCATCGACCAAGATTTTACCCCAACGTTCAGAGAGTTCGGTGGGAATGCGTTCGCCTAGGGCTTTCTGTTTTATTGGCCTTGCCAAGAATATTTAGTATTTCAAGTGGTAACCTGGGAGTAGATTCTTGGTTAGGATCTACTGGCACGGTGGCTTCTGGTTGGCTCAGCGGTGCTGATGTCGGCGGTGCGGCCTGCGGCGACGCCGGTGCAGGCGCGGCCGACTCCATATAATCCACGTCTTCGACGTCGGCTAAAGATTGTGGAGTTCCACAGCAAGATTGAGCCTCCCGCGCGTCGATGTCTTCATCGCGCCTTTTGTCGTCGGATGAGTGCTCGTTATCGCAGCGGCCTTCCCGGGAGGAAGACGCTGATGACTCGGATCTTGTCCGGTGTGAATAAGCAAAAGCATAAAGTTGCTTTCAGGATGATATCACGTATCATCACGACTCAGTTTGTAACCTGGATAATATCGCGTATTACCCCATTAAGGTACAAAAGGTTGACTATCTAGTTAATATCACGTATTAACCCTTAAGATAGTCTTTTTTTAACGTATCGTTACCATGCCATAGCTGAGAACAAAGAAAAAATTCATAATATTTTTTAAAAATTAATGCGGGTAGTTTGGTACCTTTTCCTTTGTTGCAGCGTAATTTACTTTCCAATCGCCGTATTTTGCGGCGAATATGTTCGTAATCATCCTTATTCTTCCTTTTTCCAATATTATTCGGCGATTTACACTAATTATAACACTTTAACACTGTAGAAATTAATTTAAAAAGGATAACGTGTTGACGATGCCGCACACGAAAAACGAATGGCGGACGAACTAACACCGCCATCTAGGAAAGCAAGGCGGAAGTACTATAAAACCAATTGATTGTCTTTTTTCAGTTTTAAATTAAATAAATAATATCTAAATGGCGTGTGATGATGCAGTACCACAAAATTCGGACTACAGGTTTATTAAATCTCATAGGATGCAGCAACGAAGTATAATTATAATGAGAATCGAGTACTGAATACTCTCCTTAAATATCGGTATTGACTCACCAGTCATGCTGTATTAGGTACTAAGGCATTGTTATATTAAAAAATATTTTACGTTACTTAATTCCACAATTGTAGAGAATGCTGTATGTACTTTATAAGTTGCAATATGCATCTATACATATATAATAAAACTGTTGAAATGAAAATTCTGTACATTAAAGATATTCAAAAAATAATAAGCGGGGGGTGTCACTACATCGATATAGAATCCAAAAATGTGGTTAGTTTTTTGTCTGTCTGTATGTCTGTCTGTCTGTCGGATCAGTAGTTTTCGTGTGATAGTGGATCAAACATACAGACAGACAGACAGACAGACATGGGGGAAAACCCCCCACCCTTCTAAGGGGACAAAAGAGGGGGTCAGGTTTTGTATCAAACTTTCTTTAACACGAAAACTACTGACCCGATTTGCATACGGTTTTCGCAGATATATTTGTCTTCTTCCAACCCAACATCTGGTGTATGAAATTTTCCTCCACCCCTCTAAGGGGACCAAACACGGAGTCCGGTTTTTGTATCAATATTTTTTTTTAATGGACTTACTTCATATTTTAACTGTGTTCTCCAACTTAACATCAGGTGTATAAAATTTTCCCTCCACCCCTCTTAGGGGACAAAAGAGGGGGTAAGATTTTGTATCAACTGATGAAGTAGAAATACTTTAAATGGCAAAACAACGTTTGCCGGGTCAACTAGTGTATGTATACGTGTGATACTTTTGTAAAATTATTGAAATCAAACATGTAGGCTGATTTATATAAAAGATAATAATTATTGTGTCGCTCGATTGGACTAAAATGCCTAAGACTGAAACTTTTGGAATGAATTTATTGAATAGGAATCAATACTAAGTTAATTAATCAATACTAAGTTCTAGCAGAGTTTCTTTCTCTTTAATGTTATGTCTAGGTGTTATGTCTTAACTCTTAACGAACCGAAAATATGCGACTAGTTTCAAAGACTATTTTCATAACCATACACTTTAATTGTTATTACATACCTTAATCTTAGGGTCGTGGAAAATATCAAGTTGCTACGATTTTCTTTCTAGTCTGAAAATTCAGAAGGTTTAAACCTGATAGGTAACCATATATTTTCATTATATTTTGTAGTTTACAGTTTACACTGCTTACACATAATAATTAGTGGTGGGGATTATACAAGATTTATTAGAGCGTATTTAAAATACTGATGAAGTTAAAACTTTAACAAAGAACCTTATATTGGTACCGTCACGGTAACGGTAGAAAATATAGTGTCACAAATTAAAATTTTTGTACGTCAAAAATTTACAAGGTACAAAAAAATCTTCTTACCAAAACATGTTACTCACAATATCACGATTGTATAACTGCCATACATGTAACTGTTCTGTGAGATCAATATAAAAATGAGAGGATTTGTGCAATGTAAGATGACATTATTTCGTCGGGTATTTGCATAACGAAAGACGTGAGCCAAGTGGGTTGGCGCAATGAGCTTGCCAGTGCTTACCATTTGCATTTGCTACGTTGCGACATATTGTACTAGTACTGGAGGAAGCTAAGGGTCCGCTCGCACTAGGCGTTCAGGTTGTCCTAACCTGCAGGCTTAGCATAGCCACCATAGAAAGGTTTATTCTTACGGTAAAGTAGACAAAGTGATGGATTAACAAAGGAAATAAAAAAAACTGTCGCGATAAGCCTGTTGGTGGTTGTAGCTAGGAAATGTATTGACATATTGTGTAGCTATCTGCTACGCGGGCTAGCTCCCAATATGCAGCTTCTTATGTTTTCTTAGTCTGGCTGACCCAAGCTGCATAACATGTTTAGAGGGATGTAGAGTCCGCTAACTAGTAAGCTCGGTCACCTGTTGGGCATAATATGTGAAAATATGCAATAACAGTTACGTACTTTTGGTATATTTCCCAATAATTACTATATTCCTCTACAATCACCTCGTACCTTTACACCCAGTTCCTCACAATCGGTAAGTGCCCTTTTATTCCAATTCAATTCTAATTAAAGTCACAGAAAAGACCAGCGACTTCTCAAAGATTAGAAATCCTTAAAATGTCGAGCCAACCTTCAGTTTCCTTAAAATATTGAACATCTATAAATAAGCCAATTTATTTCGATAGGCTCCTCAAAACCTTTGTTCCTTCATCTGTACCGCAATGCTCGCGTAAAAATAATTAGATTAGACGTCCCGACTTTCAGTTTATTAAAATGTAACTCAATAAAAATTCCTAATTGGTGATAATATTAGAAAATTAATTTTTCCGATTTTCCCTGTGTGGGGTATTTATTACGGCATTTTACATCTACGAGCAATTGCAAAAGGGCTTATTCTTCTATAATTGACCTTGATTGAGGTCGATTGTTTTTGCTAAAGACATTAACGCAATCACAGTGACTATCACTGTTATCCAACATGGCTTAACGTAAAGAGGATTTTACAAATACTCGATGTAATTACCGGGCGACAAAAATTCAAACACACGAACTTTCGCATTCACCATATTAGCGAGATAAGAAAAGTTTTGCGGTAAAAGTATTACTAGTGATTTATTTTTATTGATACGAAAAGAAATCCTCTCGACTCGCCGCCGCGACGTAAAAACTAAGACAAACAAATAGCCCGTCCTCCGTCTCGACATATTTACGGTAGCGTCCTCTTAAAACAAATTGAAAGTATTGATGTCTCATTCGTGAATTCGCGTATCCTAATGGCGAGTTTTAAAATGTATTTAGAGCAGAATGCTTTACTGTTCACACTCAGAGGTATTTAATAAATAAGAATTTGACTGTAGCGTAGATTAAATTTTTTTTTCAAAAAAGATCTAAAAATATATTTTGACATAAATATAATATTTTCTGTTAAACTTTTCATTTAATTATAGTTAAGTATTAATCACCAACTGAACATAAACGCAAATACATGGACGCAAATTTATGGTTTATTTTGTTCTGCTAAGTATAAGTATCTGTTTTGGTCGTTTGCAGAAATTAAGCTTCACATGAAAAGTGGCAACGGCGCGGGCGCTATAATTTCATACCTATTTTGAAAGTCATTTCTTAGTAAAATAATAAAAAGAAACTGTTTAAAAATAATAAAAGTCAGAACCCCGAGCTGCATTGGATTAGTCAAACTTTAGAGTTTTGAAAATAATTCGAGGACTTTCAGCATCCTTCACACTTCTATTTAATTTGAGTTTATTCTGAATTCTCATAAGTGAAGTTTCAAGTGTCTTCACGCTCCTCGCTTTATTTAATTGCAGTTTAAAAGTTGATAAACTTTTATAATAGGCCGCAAGTACTGAAGTTTTTCTTCTCTCTTTTATTGCATTTGAACATTGCATTTGTTTTAGCAAGTTAAATACGAGCGCCTCTCGACAACTGTCCGTGACCCTCAAAACAACTGACGATAACATCATTTTCTACTTTTCATGAAAACTTAAAGAAACTTATTCAAGTATAAATTATAATATTGTCTATAATCTAAAAAAAAAAAGGTTCCCTAGAACATATTTTTTTATTACTTAGGTTAATGGTTATATAATTTAAGAGTAAATACAAATAGAACAATCCATATTTTAGGACCATCAAATCAAAATATAATTAACTGTAACTGTAAGTAACAGAGATAGAAAGAATTTCTCCTTTAGACTATCTCTGCTAACTACTACTTTCGAGATTTTTCGCAAATAAACTTGTTGTTCTTCTTATCAAAATGAAGCTACTCACAACACATTAGCTTGATAGTAATAAAAAAAAATATTCTAGGGAACCTGAACCACTAGAAAAACCTGTGTTCTACAAAATTTATTACAATATACAATATTAATATAACATTGTACCCATATATCTTAATTAAATACATGGAAACGCAATTTTAAGCTCGTGGAGCGCTGCGAGTCCCCTTGACCTTCAAAAGCCTTATAAGGTTAAATTAAATCTTGAAACACAGAGGCGAAGACCTACATAGTATATTATTAAAATAATTTTCTGTATATTAGTAGGTGTTTTCTACCATCGAGATATTTCGTACAACTGCGTACCTCGTACATTTCTTATATATGCCCATGGTGTAAATAGCCTTTACAAAAAAAAATATTAATTTACCGTGCAAATAGTACTATAAGGTCTACAAATAAATGGAGCAAATGGAGTTCATATAGCAGACGCATTAATAACCTGGTCGTAATTTGGAACACCAAAAATAACAGACGAAATTATGTATCAAAAGTATTATGTAGGATAATATACAGAATTGTTAACCAATTTGAAGTAAATAATAATAGGCCGTGCTATAGCTACTAATGGATTAGTTATTTTTGAGCGGACAATAATCATTTAATTTAGTTAATGTCTTATGATTGCTTTAACCGGACCGAATGATTTTTTTTCTGAACAATACGTATACTGATTTAAAAGCGAAAAGTTCAAGAATTTAATTGCTACGCTAGTTAAATCATTGTAGTAGTAGTAATTGAATACTTTGGATTTTTTAATCCAGACTTTGGATACAATTAAAAAAATATTTTAGGTAAATCTGCAAAAATACTCATAAAAGTCCAAATTGCTAGAGTTCTTCGTGGAATGTGTCTATATGTTTCTAGAAATAGGATAGTGGGTAATTTTGTGAACATTACTATGATTTGATTTCCAGCAAGAAACATTTTCTGATTAACTCATACAAACACCTTTTATGAGAGAGCCTTCGCACATCACTCCGACTCAAAGCTGACTGCGATTCTACTTGACTCACAATATGACATTGAAATAATAGTTGTATATTATGTTATTAATTAATTAGTCAACTTATATTGAATAAACGCATGACTCTTTTAACTGATACATTATAAGTAGTTAAACTTACATCTCAATTCCGAAATTGAAATATAGTGGGCAATACATCTACAACGTGACTGGTGAGACATTACCGATACTTATGGAGAGTACTCTGTACTCAATTCTCATTATAATTATGTAATAAAATTAGGTTCTTAATTTTTTCCGAATTTCTCAAAAATAAATGAATCATCATGGATACTAAGTAAATTACGCGGCTAGGCAAGTAGGCATACTATGCGGCCGGTGCCGAGGCGTGCGCTACCAACGAAACAATACACAACTACGCCTCCCGCTCGCGGTGTCCATGCGTTGGGTAAATAATTATTTAACTTTAAGCTACATTTACTCAGTGATCAATTGATATTATTTTTTTCCAACTAATGTAATAGCCAAATATCACGTCCTCGAGTATTGAACATGTCTCACCACTCACGCAGTATATTAAATATACGAAAACCTTTATTCTTATTAAAGGTGTTTAAGTTAACCCAATGTTTCGTGCTAGGAAATAGTTCTTCATACACATGAGTGATGGGTTACGTCTGTGTCAAACGCCAATCATGGAGTATGGCCGCATTTATAATTCAAGCTTTTTGTCGGGTACATCTTCGCTATATATAGATGTTGGATTATTAATTTATGAGTAGTAATAATTAGTCGTTTACACGGGTTAAAGTTTCTTTAGGATTTTATTTTATAGCTATAAACTCTTAAGCACCTTTCTTATTGGTAGTGGGTAGACCTTTGGTTCGCACTCGAGAGACATCTGAAATGTCTCATTAGTACACATACCAATGAGACATTTTCAGATCTAAAGTACATCATAAGGGTCAATTCAGACCGCAACGCTACGAGGCGAGGCGCGACGCGACGCGACCTAAATTTATATGGATTTGACAGATGTCGTCAGCGTGAGACGTCTTGCGAATCTGTCAAATCCATACTAATTTAGAAATGCATCTACGCGTCACGTTGCGGTCTGAATCAACCCTTATACGTACGTTCGTACTCGCACATGGTTAGTCACAGACGTATTATAACCTGTTTATTCCTCTGGACTAGGCTGATTGTATTGCGAGAATCCTGTATGTACTTGAGCATTCACACGAGCATTTAAAATCTTGACCCAAGCACTTCATCATTTGAAGAGTGGTGACTTCGCTCTGAAAACTCTATAATATATGAATCATGCAAAACAGATGCAAACGCTTCTTAGGGTTCCGTAGCCAAATGGCAAAAACGGAACCTTTATAGAGTCGTCGTGTCTGTCTGTATGTCTGTCTGTTTGTCCGTCCGTATATCACAGCCACTTTTCTCCAAAACTATAAGAGCTATACTATTGAAACTTGGTAAGTAGAAGTAATTTTTGAACCGCATTAAGATTTTGATATAAAAATGGAAAAATTTTAGGGGTCCCCAATTCCCCATAGGTACAACTGAAACAAGAAAATATATTTCATCTAACCTATGCGTGTAGGGTACTTATCTATGGATAGGTCTTCAAAAATCATATTGAAGTTTCTAATATCATTTTTTTCTAACCTGAATAGTTTGCGAGAGAGACTCTTCCAAGGGAGTAAAATGTGTGTCCCCTCTAACTTCTAAAGTAGGGGCTTGATAAGTCCAAAAAATATATGATTTACATTGTATGTAAGGTGGTGGTTCGGGAGAAATGAAACCACTCGATGCTTAATTAAGACTGCGTTTATTTAATATTAAATTCACACTATATAGTCCATGATAGTGCTGTGACATTACAATTAGTGTTGTACCTCTACATCACCCTTCTTAATAAAAAAAAAAATTCATTGTACATTTTTTTTTTTAAATTCTTATATAGTTAAATCATTATTTTTAACATAAAGTTTTGTTCTATTTTTATGCACCACATCTACTGAACCTTTTTCATTTATAATTTCTACATTAGGTGACATGTCTTTTACAACTTTATATGGTCCTGAATAAATATCTTCAAACTTATTACCTATTTCATTTTTAACTAAAATCAAATCATTTACTTTATAACTTACAGGTTTAATATTTTTATCATATCTTAGTTTCCTCTTTAATTTACTTTCTAATAAATTATTCTTAGCTTCTCTTTGAGAAAGTTGCAGCCTGTACCTCAATTCATTCGGATAAAATTCACAGTTGTACACTGGACCAAGGTCTTGTGTTAGATTACTTGGAAGGGAACATTTTTTACCAAATACTAACTCATAGGGTGTGTATTTAGTTTCTGTATGAACTGTGGTGTTGTAACCAAAACACCAGAAAGGAAGCCACATACTCCATGTTTCAGGATGGTTGTCACATTGAATACGGATAAATGCATTTAAATTTTTATGTGTTGCCTCTAAAGCACCTATAGATTCGTGATGGTATGCTGTAGAATTGAGTTGTTTAATATTGAGTAGTTTACATACCTCTTTAAATATCTGAGACAAGAACTCCTTCCCTCTATCAGTTGCAACTTGTTTCGGCACTCCGTATCTAAGGATAAAATTATTTACAAAAACTCTAGCTACTTCGTCAGATTTTTTGGAAATTAAGGGATATGCTTCTACATATTTAGTTAGTTCACATTGCAGCGTTAAAACGTACTTATGATCATTATCATCTACTTCTAAAGGACCTACTAAATCTAAATATATTTTCTCAAATACAGTACTAGCTGTGCTTGTAATAACCATTGGTTCTCTATTTGGTTGAGAATATTTTAGGCGTTGACATTTATCACATCGTTTAACAAAATTTCTTACATCGTTATCTATGCCAGGCCAATAATAGTACTTTTTAATATTATTTGACATCCTCCTCATACCAGCATGGCCACTACTAGGTAAGAGATGGAAGTCGTTTAAAATTACTCTCCTATCATCTTTGTCTTCAATGCGTTGGACATCTTCTAAAATACATAATCGCGGTCCGGACCTGTTTGTTAAACTATTTATCTTTTCTAATAACTTTTTAATAAAAATATCATTCTCTTTGTTCTTTAATATGTATACTTCTTCTAATTTAAGTGAGTTACAAAAATCATCCATTTCTCTCACAAATTCGTCTCGCGCAATTTGTGATTGAGAGTTAAGGAATTTTATGTAAATTGTATTCTTACTTTCAACATAACAAAATAACTTATTTTCCTTGGTAATTATTTTATTTTTTCTTAATCCATCTAACATTTTCCTATTACTAATAAATCTTAACTCGACAGAATCCTTCGGTTTGATATGGGTATTCACTACTTGAGGGTGATCAGTCCTCAAATTAGTGCTTACCGAATCCACCGGGGAATTAACCTTAATTAATTTTTTCGCTTGTGCTCTTGTCATTACGTTAACTACTTTTTCATGCATTTCTTTCAAGTCTTTTGATGTTAAAATGATTCGAGACAGCGCATCTGCAGCTGCATTGTCTGAACCTTTAACATATTCTACCTCAAAGTTATATTCTTCTAATGTCATCCTAAATTTCATGAGACGACTCGACGGATCTTTCATATTAAATAAAAATACTAAAGGTCTATGGTCCGTCAGTACTTTAAATGGACGTCCATATAAATATGGACGGAAATACTTTACTGCCCAAACTATAGCAAGTAATTCTTTCTCTATTGTTGGATAGTTCTTTTCTCCTTTATTTAAGCTTCGACTAGCGTAGGCTATAGGTAGACCATTACTATTTGCCAATATAGCTCCTATTGCATTATTAGATGCATCGGTTTGTAATATAAATTTATTTTGTTCAGAGAAATCTGGATATTGTAGTATTGGAGGGGAGACTAAGCATTTCTTTAGTGTTTCAAATGATTGTTGACATTTATCATCCCAGAGGAACTTTACATTTTTTCTGGTTAACTGATTTAATGGGTATGCGATTTCTGCAAAATTGGGTATAAACTTTCTATAATAATTACTAAAAGCAACGAATCTTTTTACTTCATCTGTTGTTGAAGGTATTGGATAATTTTGTACTGTAGCAATTTTTTCAGGATCTGGGGATATTCCACTACTTGAAATAATGTGTCCTAAATAAAGGATTTCCTTTTTTAGAAAATCGCATTTTAAAGGATTTAATTTTAAATTAATTTTACGCAATCTTTCAAAAACATCTAATAAATTTTTATTATGTGCACTCAAATTTCTCCCAAAGACTATTAAATCGTCAAGATAAATAAGACATTTTTCGTAATTTAGGCCTGCCATTGCCATAGTTATCATCCTCGAAAATGAATTAGGGCTTGTTTTGAGTCCCATAGGCATACGAGTCATTTGGTACTGACCTGACAAAAATGACGTATATTTTCTGCTGTTATCATCTAATTTTACATTATAATAACCCTGATGCAAATCTAAATGCGTGAAGTAAATGCTACCATTTAACGATTCAAGAATTTCAGTAATATCAGGTAAAGGGAATTTATCATCTTCAATACAGTTATTTAATTTTCTATAATCAACAACTAGTCGCCATTTTTTACCACTTTCAGATTTTTTAGGGACTAGTAATACAGGACTTGACCAATCACTTTTGCTAGGTTCTATAATTCCTTCCTCTAACATTTTATTAATTTGAGTCTTAATTTCAGCTTTTTGAGAATAAGGTAATTTATACTGTTTCGAAAATACCGGTCTTGTATTCGGCTTTAAGGTTATTGTGTGAGTATATGCATCTGTAGTACTCAGCTTGTCTCCTGGCAGATAGAAAATATCGGCATATTTAGCACAAATATTTTCAATACTCTTCTGTTCTTCATCATTTAAATGTTTTATATTTAAAAGAGAAAATAACTTTTTAACCCTATCCGCATCTTTTGTTGTTTTTTTAAAAGTGTAGGGTAGTTGTGATAATAAATGAAACAGCCGGCCACAGTTTATACATGTATTGTCACAATATAAAGAAGCATTCACAATTACTATTGTAAGGAACAGTTTACATTAGCTGGTGTTTCTTACTTTTGACCTAACTGCTATAGGGTTCGGAATGGACTACGTAAAGGCTATCTCATTCCTAGCCTATGACTTAGGTGTCCAGAGTAGACTACGTAAAGGCTATCGTACTCTGTAACCTATGAACCGAGCCGCTACCGAAAGACTACTCTATGAGCTTGTCGAATCGGTGTTTGCTGGTCGGCTGCTGCTAGCTAAGTGAATTAACAAGGCACGAGTCGCGCTTTATATAGGCGGCCCGGCGATGGTGTTATGTAACTTGAAGCGTAAGTGCGAGCGGGAAAGCATTCGAGTCCAGTGTCCACGCGCTGCGCTTTGTTGTATTAATGTTCTCGTTACAGTCTCCCCCTCTGGTGCTCGCAGACGTCCCGTAAGAGCACCAGGATTATGAAGAAGGTTGCTTCCTTGGACGTCCACGTCGTTTTATTGGTAGGACTGGAACTGGAGTTTCATCATCTCTCTTTTCAAATTTGGTTATTGCAGAAGAATGGTATTTCCCAACTGGCTTCTCTGGTTCACTAGGATTGGCAACCTCGTAAATAGAATGACCGTATTTTTTCATTACAACATACGGTCCGTCACGGCGAGGAGCGAGTTTTGCTGAGAATTGTTTTTCACGACGGCTGATTGGATGCGTTTCCACTAAGACTAAGTCTCCGACTTTATAACCAGGATCTGGTTTTCTTTTCTTATTTGCTCTTTCTCTGTTGTTATCTTGCATATTTTCAACATTTTCTTTGGCAATAGTTAAGTCAGTTGCTAGTTGTTTTAAATATGGCGTGATTGCAGGTACAAAATTTTCAGTGTTGACAATTTCAGTGAAATTATGAGTGATATCATATGGTGTTCGCAATTCTCTTCCGAACGTGAGGTGTGCTGCTGTATATCCTGTGCTTTGATTATGTGCTGTGTTCATAGAAAAACGTATAGCAGGTAACATTTCTGGCCATTTGTTATGTTTATGTTGAACCAGTTTGTTATTCGTTCCTTCATATTTTAATACCTTGAAATGTTTCGTTGCCCATACAATGACTTGTGCTTCTTTTTCAGTGACTGAATAATTTCTTTCCGCAGGTGTCAGTAGTCGACTAGCATATTCAACAGGGTGTTCTTCTTTGCCCTCCCCCTGCAATAAGGCTGGCGGCAATGGCGGTGACATCGTATTTTATCAGACTACCCACTTTTTATAATATTTTGTTGACAGATTGTATATTCCTTATTTTTCGTTGGGCGCCAGATTGTAGGGTACTTTATTTTACGTTGGGCGCCAGATTGTAGGTTCTTTATTTTACGTTGGGCGCCAGATGTAGGGTAGTTGTGATAATAAATGAAACAGCCGGCCACAGTTTATACATGTATTGTCACAATATAAAGAAGCATTCACAATTACTATTGTAAGGAACAGTTTACATTAGCTGGTGTTTCTTACTTTTGACCTAACTGCTATAGGGTTCGGAATGGACTACGTAAAGGCTATCTCATTCCTAGCCTATGACTTAGGTGTCCAGAGTAGACTACGTAAAGGCTATCGTACTCTGTAACCTATGAACCGAGCCGCTACCGAAAGACTACTCTATGAGCTTGTCGAATCGGTGTTTGCTGGTCGGCTGCTGCTAGCTAAGTGAATTAACAAGGCACGAGTCGCGCTTTATATAGGCGGCCCGGCGATGGTGTTATGTAACTTGAAGCGTAAGTGCGAGCGGGAAAGCATTCGAGTCCAGTGTCCACGCGCTGCGCTTTGTTGTATTAATGTTCTCGTTACAAAAGTACATATATCATAACAATTTAATTTTTCGATTGATGGTGTAATATTATTTAATAATACATCACTATCAGTGACATTTAAAATACGCACAGGTATTCGTCCATTTTTAGGAGTAGCTATAGAACTTGCTAAAAATACACCGGGTTTTAATTCATTTGAAATTATTACACAATCTTCTGTAAAGTCAGTTTCTATAAAATGTATCGACTCGCTACGAGCTGGAATATTAATGTTAACAGAACAATCTTCCACAATGGGTAACGTAACCAAATTATTTTTTGAAATTTCTAAAGTTAAATTGCTTTTCTCGAAATTTAATTTAGCTTTGTATTTATTCAAAAAATCACGACCCAAAATTCCATTTACTTTAATTGGTAAATTATCAAAAACATAAAACTTATGATAAATAGTCTCGTTACTTAAGATCATAGGTAAATAAACGTATCCTATTGCCTGGACTTTTCCACCTAAACCATGTATGGTAATATCTTCAGTGTGAATTGGAATATTAAATTTTTGTGCATGCTTGTATTTGCAAGCAGATAATGATGCTCCAGAATCTACTAAAAAATGTTGGTTTTTACAATACGAAGAGCCAGAATCTATTGAAACATAACAATTACTATCGCTTGAAAAAATAAAATGTTCCTTGTTAGTCACGAAAAAACTGATTCGGTTTTAATTCTGATTCACTGCTTTGGCACATTACGTTTATCCCTTGATTTCCAGAACTATTATAATATTTTGACTTACCTTTATACCGATGACCACGGGGTTGTCCGCGGGAAGCAGGGTTATTCCAATGTCCTGCTCGGGAAGCGGGGGGGTTCCACTGTCCACGGCCGGTGGGCGGATTCCATTGTCCTTGACTACGCGTTGCTGGTGGCACCCATTGCCCACGATGACCTCTAGCACGTCCGTGGTGAGCGAAAAAATTATTGCGCCCGCGCTGACCTCTAAAATAATTATTTCGCTTCATGTTATTAAAATTAAATGAATTATTATACGTACCTAATATTTCACCCGAAGTTGATGCCATTGACGTTGTGTCCTCATCCTGGGCGGCCTGGATTGCATCCTTAAGTGAATTATAATTCCTAGCTGAAATAATCGTGCTCAATCTACGACTTCGCAACCCGTCTGCAAATTGTTTAATAGCAAATTTTTCATTAATAGGTTTTAAAATATTATAGCATTGCTCATTGCCGTCGGATTGAGAAATCGTCAAATCTACAAATAATTCGGTAATTTCTTTGCCGTAATCTGAAATAGACCTGTCCGCTTGTTTCATGTTTTGCAATTTATGCTGAATTGAGGCTGCAGCTTTCTTACTTAAAAGAATATTTTTCATGTCATTAATCAATTCACTTACAGAATCATAAGACGACTTCAATTTTAATTTAGCCTCTACAGACAATCGACTTTTCAAAACAAAATTAATCAGGTTTTGCTTACACTCCTTTTCTTTTAATAACGAACTATAATATTGAATATTATCAATCAGCTGTTTAATGTTACATTCCTCATTTGTCATAACAGGTAAAAGATTTAAAGCAGTCCTTAAATCAAAAGAATCCATGGTTAATGACGAGTCCGAGTTGCTTTTACACAATAACAAAATTTCCTCATATAATTCTAAAAATTTAGTACAATAATTATTTATTAATAAAATATCATCATTAGAAAAACATTTTTTCTCACATTTTTTCTTAAAATCAATTGACCAATTATTATAGCGCTCATAAATATCATTACTCTCGCTTAGCTTTATTTTTAATATCTGCCCATGTCTTCGTTTTGGTCCAATTTTTATTAAATAAGTTCTTATATCCTTCAACTCATTATATAATCCTACAATAATATCCATTTGACACTTACCATGATAGTCTAATATACACCACTATTTAATAATGAAAAAAAAGGAAGAAAGAAAAAAAAAGTTGCACTTGAATTACTAAAATAGAAATTCTAAAGTCCAATAAAATATTTAGAGTCCAAAGTTCATTCGTCTGCCGAGTCCATATTTGGTTTGTCACTTAATACTTCGTTCTGTACGCGCCACTTTAATAATTATTACCTATAACGATTTATATATTTTAATGATTTTAATTATTTAGATTATATATTTATTAGCACTATATTTTTATTATTATTTATTTTATAATAATTATTATTTACTTATTTTTATTTTTCACTTTTTAACTTTTTATTTTATTTTTCACTTTATTAGCACTTTATTATTTTAATTATTAGTATTTAATTATTATTTATCTTCTACACTGTTTCCGAAGGCCCGTGACGCCGGAAAAAAGATCTTCGTGCTACCGTGCGAGTAATCTCCTTCTCAATCCATTTTCTGTGGCATCTTCTGTACTGCTTATAGGCCGTAACCACAAGGCTCGCCAAAATAAACAGGATCACGACTGTTAGCAGGATATTAGTTGTAGAAATATGCCAACGAATTTGTTCGACCTGCGCATCGTTTTGTCCCCCTGCAGCATTCTGGACGATGACCGTTTCTTCTTTAGATTGTTGCTTTCCCATCTCGGAACGTTGGCACAGGCAAGTTTGAAGGAGGATTCCGATTAAGTAATTCCATTGTTATAACTTCTATCAGCAGAGCTATGAGGCACACGCGACGGATATGGAAAACGGTTTCAATTTCGCGGCGCGACGGCTCAGATGCAGGCGCCTGGCAGGGTCGCCATGTAAGGTGGTGGTTCGGGAGAAATGAAACCACTCGATGCTTAATTAAGACTGCGTTTATTTAATATTAAATTCACACTATATAGTCCATGATAGTGCTGTGACATTACAATTAGTGTTGTACCTCTACATGTACATTAATATAAAAACTACCGACGAAAATTGGTTTGAACGAGATCTAACAAGTAGTTTTTTTTATACGTCATAAATGGTAAACCTTAAGTTAACTTTCGTTAAATCAACTGGAGTATTTAAAAATAAATCACAAACCTTTTAATTTCATTAAAATAAACCTTATTGCTGCTGCGGAACCCTTCATGGACGAGTCCAACTCGCACATGGCCGATTTTTTTCTTTTATTGATATAATATAAGTCAAAATCTTACACGGGGTTTGAAAGGTTCTAATTATAATTTGTGTCATTTTCCCCCTTTCCCAAGACAGAATCCAGATATTTAAAGAATGTAATTCTAATTTTGTTGACCTTTTCTCATTTTATTACTCAAAATGGAAGCTCCTTTATTGATTTACTTGCGGTTTAAATCTCCGAAAAGGCACTTGGAATGTATAGACTAAAGTGTGGCCTTTCTTTTGTAACTCACTTTCAATGTACAGTATTTTTTTCTAGTAATTAAATAATCCTGGTTAAAAAATGAGTAAAAAGTCATTCAGTTGTCAGTCTAAAGTTCTTTACTTTTTAGTTAGAACTTAGAATGATAGGCTGTGGCAAGTGTTTCATCCCATACGCTCTATATAATATGACCAACTTGCAAAATCCTGGTTTCCAAAGAGATTGTATAAAATTTTTGACCCGACTTTGTGATTTATTTCGTATAAAAATATTTATCTTTAAAATACTGTTGTTACCTCGTAGCTTAAAGGGCAATATTTCTCAATTAAAGTCAAAGAATGGGAAGCCTTACATTAATTATTGTATTTAGTAAACAATTCAAAGCCTCACGTTGTAAATGAAAACTTTACTTTGGTAACTTGTTAATTTGATTCGTAAACATGGCATTGTTTCTCTTTCAACGCGACTGTTGAAACTAAGCTTTATTTCAAAACAAAGAGCAATCAATGTAACTTTTTACATGACAATAAAAGCGCCAACGCAAAATAGTTTTTTGAACAGGCAAGTAAAATGATTTTATCATTTTCGTTTCGGTATATTTTGCCTATACCCATTAGTTTTACACTTTAAACGAGATAATTTCGTATATTATTTTTGTATTTTATACCGGCAAACGTTGTTTTGCCATATAAAGTATTTCGCCCATATAAGGCGTCTCCCAGACAGACGCGGGCAGCGGTGGCGGTGGCGGTCAGTTGAAAGTTCTAGGAACTAGGAGTCAGACTTGAAAGTTCTAGGAACGACACAGACACACGCGGTGGCAGTACAAACAACTGACCGCCCGTGCCGCCGCGACTGCCACCGCTGCCCGCGTCTGTCTGGGAGACGCCTTATTTTATTGAAGTGAGTAAATAAGTATATCACCATGGCAAAGTCCATCGCTAATATTCCGTAGTATGTAAACGATGGTCGCCGTCAGTCTTGAGTTGTAATAATTTACTATTATTTATTCAACTAGTTGAACCGGCAAACGTTGTTTTGCCATTTAAAGTATTTCTACTTCATCAGTAATTAATACAAAATCTTACCCCCCCCCCCCCTTTGTCCCCTAAGAGGAGTGGGGGGAAGACTGATGTTAAGTTGGAAAATACAGTTAATAATATGACGTAAGTCCATTAAAGAAAAAAATTGATACAAAATCTGACCTCCTTTTGGGTCCCCTTAGAGGGGTGGGGGGGAAAGTTTATACACCAGATGTTGAGTTGGAAGAAGGCAAATATATCTGTGAAAACCGTATGCATATCGGATCAGTAGTTTTCGTGTTAAAGAAAAAAGTTTGATACAAAATCTGACCCCTCTTTTGTCCCCTTAGAGGGGTGGGGCGAACATTTTTTATACACCAGATGTTAAGTTGGAAGAAGACAAATATATCTGCGAAAACCGCTTTCAAATCGGATCAGTAGTTTTCGTGTGATAGTGGAACAAACATACAGACAGACAGACAGACAAAAAACTAACCACAGTTTTGGCTTCTGCTTATTATTTTTTGAATATCTTTAATGTACAGTATCTATACATATAATAAAACTGTAGAAATGTGAATCATTTCTACAGTTTTATTATATGTATAGATAAATGCACTTATCAACATAAAAAGTACCCAGTAGCCGATCTCAGACCCACTGAATATGAATATAAAATTTGCTTAAAATCAGTAAAGCCGTTTCGGAGGAGTACGCTAACTAACATTGTGACACGAGAATTTTATGTATAAGATAAAATTTATTTCTATTCTTTCTTTATTTATATTTTTTAGTTGTTACTGCTAAAGCTTCAGGCAAAGCTCGGTCTCCCAGGTACAAATGTTTATAGACGCCGTCAAGGAGGGTCGCTACGGTAATGTACACATAAGGCCTGTTTCACCACTTCCTGATAAAGTGCCGGATAGGCTATCCACAACTTTTTGACAGATTCTCCACACTCTATCTGTCAAGTTAAGTGTTGGGTAGCCTATCCGGCACTTATCAGGAAGTGGTGAAACAGGCCCATAATTATATAAGGTAAATAAAAGTTTGTGTAAATGTTGTAATTAACGCTAATATAGCAGTCCGACAACTACTCGCCAGATTATTTGCCCGGGACCGCCCGACATTAAGCCTGCTTTATGCAGCCGTAAAATTGCTTGTGTTTCGTGGAAAAGGGATGATGGATCCCATTTTAATTATACCAGGTAATAGGAACGTTTGCAGGCATTTATTAGTAGCATTTACGACCTTATGAACGCATTGAAAATTGTTATTAGTATCACATGATCACTAAAGTATCTCAAACTAAATGTACATGTTGATATTAGGATTAGTAAAATGTAGCAAAGAAAAGTTTTGGAAATTATCCAAGTAAGCTAAAATTTTAAAATAACGGTATCAGAGATTTGTATTTA
Source organism: Plebejus argus (assembly GCA_905404155.3). Taxonomy (NCBI): domain Eukaryota; kingdom Metazoa; phylum Arthropoda; class Insecta; order Lepidoptera; family Lycaenidae; genus Plebejus; species Plebejus argus. The sequence goes on along the minus strand of FR989941.1, from coordinate 7,727,111 downwards.
CATAATAGTAATATACAAAATAAGTGCAACATCGCTAGCTACGCTGCAACTTGCTTAATAAAATATATCGCGCACTACGAGCTTTCATTTGCAATGAGGTCAAGAATCATCAAGAAATGCGGCAAAATAACCACCTTGAAGAATCAATAATCGGCCAAGTGCGAGTCGGAATCGCGCACGAAAGGTTCCGTACCATGATTATAGAGCAAAATTAGGCCATAAATTGTGTTTTTTGTATGAGAGCCCCCCTTATTTTTTATTTTATTTTAATATTATTATTAAATATTAAAGTACACATATAACTAAGGATTTTGTGAAAATTTCAAGTAACCTGTTGCCATTTTTGATATAGAGCCAAAAAGGCCAAAAAAATCACGTTTGTTGTATGGGAGCCCCCCTTAAATATTCATTTTATTTTATTTTTAGTATTTGTTGTTATAGCGGCATCAGATATACATAATCTGTGAAAATATTAAATCTCTAGCTATTACCGTTCTAGAATTACAGCCTGGAGACAGCAAAAAAGGCCACAAAAACACGTTTGTTATATGGGAGCCGCCCTTAAATATTTATTTTATTTTATTTTTAGTATTTGTTGTTATAGCGGCAACAGATATACATGATCTGTGAAAATATTAAATTTCTAGCTATTACCGTTCTTGAGTTACAGCCTGGAGACAGACAGACTGACGGACAGATGGACAGACAACGAAGTCTTAGTAATAGGGTCCCGTTTTTACCCCTTGGGTACGGAACCCTAAAAACGATTGTGCGCTCAGGTAACTCACATTGTATCGAGAATTTAATTCCTCCATTCATGGAGGTGCGAATTCGCAAGTGCTTATCGTAGGGCGAGCCGCCCTGGACGACTTCCCCCGCCCCCGCCCTACTTCCCGCCCTCTCCGATGACGTCAAAGGCCCACCGCGAGCCACCCGCTTATAAATATAGCCGTGCCGATAGCACGCCACAGGTTTTGGGCTCGTAACCTCCACGAGAGTCGTCACTAACTTTCAGCCTTAATGACACTTATTAGGGGACGGTATCGACAGTTCTGGCATGGATTACCGACCATCGATTTTCACTTTGTCGTCGCTTTCAAAAAAACATAATTTTAGTTATGAATTGTAAATTGTTATAGCTTTTCGTGCTGTGGCTTTTTCTTCATTATCAAGTCCAAAAGTATTTCTAAGAATACATTTTAATATCAGAAACACATATTATTGTAACTTAAATTAGGACGAGGATAAGCATTAAGCAATATCTTCCTTTAACTTTGTACTTTCATTCGATTTAATTTTAGACGTAGGTTTTTTAGAAGAGGCCTTATCCAATTTCAACGTAATAATCTTTACATACTTAATTTTAAACACGAATATTTTAGGGAAAACGATCCCCAGATGTTTAATTTATACAGATCATTTAATGTAGCGGAAATTATACGGGCAATTTGAAATTTATAAGAGGTATAGGCTTCACGGCTAATTCTGTTTATTGCTTTTTAGGGTTCCGTACCAAAAGGGTAAAAACAGGACCCTATTACTAAGACTTCGTTGTCTGTCCGTCTGTCCGTTTGTATGTCTCCAGGCTGTAACTCAAGAATGGTAATAGCTAGAGAGTTGAAATTTTCACAGATTATGTATTTCTGTGCCGCTATAACAACAAATACTAAAAATAAAACAAAATTAATATTTAAGGGGGGCTCCCATACAACAAACGTGTTTAGGTAGGTACTTGATTTTTTACGAAGTCCTTAGTTATATGTGGACTTTAACATTCAATAATAATATTAAAATAAAATAAAAAATAAGAGGGGCTCCCATACAAAAAACACAATTTTTGTTCTAATTTTGCGCTGGCATGGTACAGAACCCTTCGTGCGCGAGTCTTACTCGCAGTTCGTCGATTTTTTATTCAGTTTTATTAGTATAAATAGTACTTAAATAAACTTAAAAATATATTAATTGTCTGTCATTCTATAAAACATAGCACGCTGAACTGATTTTCATTATTTGGTATAAAGATACCTTCAGACCCGGGAAAGGTATTGGTATAGATAATACTGGAAATATAAACGAATTTCCTTTAAACGTATTTTGATATTCATAAAATCACTGTTATCTTGCATGCATTTTCGTTTTTCGTTGTAACCCTTTATTGTATCAAAATTCTCATCCCCTTAACATGTAGATTTGACTATGGAGGTATCAACTATTCATCCAATAACCGCAATGGGAAATCGGTTGACCAAGGAGAAATAGGGGTTAAGCTACTCCGACTCGGTCTATTTATATCGCATAGGCAGAATCATACGTACTACGTAGAAAATGTAAAGATAAGGCTGGCCGCATATACCGTAAATATTTTCCATATTCGATTTCCGATTTTGTTTTCCGTATTCGGACATCCGAATGCTTGGAATCAGTAGAAAATACATTAACTGACATTTTCCAAACGGAACGAATTGTGCACTCCGCTTCGAGAGCAAGCCGGCACGCGTAAATTAAAACGTTTGCGCTAGTTTCGCGGATTTCCAATTCGAAATTCCACATTAGGAATCGAATACGAAAAACTTGTGAGTTGTGTATGCGGCCAGCCTTACAGGCTACGAAATGACATCAAAGAGTAACCAAGAATGATAGGAACCCTATCAAATACCATCTCACTAAATATAATATCATTGATCTCACTACTTAAAATTTATTACAAAAGTTATATTACATAACGATTTTCTTATAAAATATAAGCCTTACGTCCCATTTTCCCAGCTTTGCACGAGGAATATGCTATTCTGCCAAGGATATTGAGATGCATTATTCTTGTAACAGAGACTCTTTTGCATAATCAGGCCATTTCTTTGACATATATCTAAATGTGGTTTCCATCGCAGTATCCACATGCGGCTTATAAAAATATAATGTACTAGTGTTGTTGTACTTTGAAATAAGTGTACATCCATGCTTCTTGCATTCACCTTTTTACGTTTCAATCGTTGAAACGGTGTTGATAGGTATTTTACGTTCCAGGAAAAAGGATACTTTTGAGTAAAATCTAGTTATTAAATAACTTCATGTAACTGTACTTCTTATCATCAATATTGCTATAATCAATTTAACAATGGAGTATTTACATCTATATTAAACTCTCTACTAACTTAATAATGCCAGATTTGCAGTTAGTTAAACAACTTTTACTAATGACACAAATTATTCAAAGGGCACGAAGATTTATGTCGGAGCAGCGGAGGGTCCGAGTGAAGCGGCCGAATCACTCATTGTTCAATCAGGCCCGTTGTTGCGACTAATGGATGGTTCCAAATGAACAGGAAATTCCACAGGCTAATAATAATAATTGCTTTTGTTTATGAGGATGTTTGGTTCGCTTTCATGCGTAAACCGCTGTCAATATTTGAAAATATGTAATCGATTTGTCCGTGTGGAAACTACGATTTAATTGTACTACGATGATTCAGAATGATATTATACGCAGTAGACAAATCATTAAACATAACTTTGACATAATATTGTCTGTCTGTTTCTGTATACTTTTTAATTTGTGCTCCTCCATTCTTTTCTATATTTTTTTTACTCATATTTTTTTGGGGAATAAATAGTTACTAGCATTGATACTAGAAAGTCATTCTAATATACCCATGTCATAACCTTCCAAAATCATATTTTAATTTAACAAGAAATCTCTTTCTAATGGTCTCTAATAGAAAACCGCAATTTATTAAAGCATACGTTTGCAAACAAAATTACATAAGCAGGCCTCAACAAACAGTTTTCGTATTTCGCATCTGAAAATTGTAAATAAACATTTGGTGTAGATTCGCCTTCGATTTCTGTTTATGCATGGATATGGGCATGTATTATTACTTTTTTTAATTACCTATTTATTTTCGGACTTACTTACTAGGTAGCTTATTTAGCTAGCTCTTTTCGACAAGACACTTTCAAGTGTTTGAGTATTGACATTTATGCCTTGCCGTCTCGAACAGTTTCTCAAATAATTACTGTAGTAAACTTGTATTTTTTGAGTTATAAAGTAATCTATATGTCGCAGTCATCTGGTTCAATCTGTGATTCGATTGAATGACTAGACATGTTATAAAACTGTTGAAATGTGAATTCTGTACATTAAAGATATTCAAAAAATAATAAGCATGGGGTGTTACCACATCGCTATAGAAGCCAAAACTGTGGTTAGTTTTTTGTCTGTCTGTCTGTCTGTATGTTTGTTCCACTATCACACGAAAACTACTGATCCGATTTGAAAGCGGTTTTCGCAGATATATTTGTCTTCTTCCAACTTAACATCTGGTGTATAAAAAATTTTCGCCCCACCCCTCTAAGGGGACAAAAGAGGGGTCAGATTTTGTATCAAACTTTTTTCTTTAACACGAAAACTACTGATCCGATATGCATACGGTTTTCACAGATATATTTGCCTTCTTCCAACTCAACATCTGGTGTATAAACTTTCCCCCCCACCCTTCTAAGGGGACCCAAAAGGGGGTCAGACTTAGTATCAAATTTTTTCTTTAATGGACTTACGTCATATTATTAACTGTATTTTCCAACTTAACATCAGGTGTACACAATTTTTCCCCCCACCCCTCTTTGGGTACAAAAGGGGGGTAAGATTTTGTATCAATAATTATTAATTACTGATGAAGTAGAAATACTTTAAATGGCAAAACAATGTTTGCCGGGTCAACTAGTTTGTTGATAAGTTTACTTCAACCGCAATACTCGATACGGTCTCAAGGAGCCCTAGAGACGCACTAAAGCAACCTTTGAATGAAACGAAATTAATTAAAATTAAACAGGACGGGTAACCTTTCTCGGAGAGGGTCACTAGACTTTTTATCGAATTTCTTTCCAAATAAAACACGATAAGGAAATTTTGTTTGAGTTATTCCGGAAAAAGGAAAAAGAAGTTTCTTTGGTATATTTTCCCAAGAAACAATTCCTTTTCCAAAAATGTCTAGTGTGAGTATTTTTTGAGTCCTTATCTGTTCGACAGATGTACGGACAAGTTTCGCGACAACTTTTACTTTGGAAGTAACGCAAACGGCAGTTGCAAATGCTATATCTCCAACCGCATTTAATTTGTTTTTATCGTAAAACTTTTTACATTTCCAACAAGTTCAACTGTATTTCTATCTTGTACTGCTTTACCGGTCATTTTCTTACATATTCTCTAATATCACAACAATGTAACAAATCTGAAATCGTATTTAGACGAAAGTAATGGATTTGAAACTAATAACTAATAAGTAATAATCCAATAATAAAAAACAAATAAGAACACTAAATTAAGGAAAAATTTTATATATTTTGTAATCTCGAGACCAATAATCAATGTCTCTGATATGCGCGTAGCACCGCGCTGAAGCTTGAATAACAAGGTTTTGGATCTAGGTATTATAACCGTATGTATCATTTGTTACAGGTCGATCACCGATAATCGCGGACTTCCAATCGAAAAGAGAGCGAAAGAAATAATCAGTCGGGCAAGCGAAACAAAATCTGATCGTGCGGCGGTCGAATAATGTGGGGCGCGCGCCCGGTGTCCTGCGCTAGGCGCACTTAGTAGCGGGGGATGCGCGCCGCGGCGAGCATGCGCGTGTGCTGCGTCGTGCTCGCGGCACTGGCGCTGCGCTGCTGCGCCGAGCCCGCCCGCGAGTGGCGCGAGCTGCAGGCCCGGCCGCTGCAGGAGCTGTTCGAGCCAGCGCAGGACCGCTTCGAGCCGACGCAGGACCGCTTCGCGCCGGCGCAGAGCCGTGCGCACGCGCCGCACAAGGAACGCCGCCGCAACGCCAAGCGCACGCCGCGCCTGCCCTCCGAGCTCGCCAGCCAGATGATGCTGCGGGCGGCTCGCTCCGGGAGACCCTACGACGTCCCACAAATCGGTGAGTCATATTTTATAGCATTTAGAGTCGGCGGCATGTGTAAGAAGGCACAAAACTATACATATTATAAAACTTGTTTAAAATTCCTCGTTATTGTGACTATAACTTAGGAAGCTTTGCGTCCGAGTTAAAGTTGCGGATTAAATATTAAGTTTCTTGCGTTTTTTCGGATAGAATTTAGAATTAACATGGCAAGTCTTGATAAAATATTACCAACCATCTAGACCAAGTAGACCTTTTATAGAACAACGAGGTGCAGAGACAGTCTTTGTGCACATCTAACTTATGGAAATGTTTTCCTACTCTTATCTAAGTTCAAACTTTTCATTGTGTTTGTGACTGCAACAATAGTTTCAAGAAACTAGGCTGTGATTTAGAAATTTGTTCGGCAAGTAGTGCTGTAAAAAATTAATGCTTTGGCAATAATTTAGTTCAAGTCTTACATGAAAATCAAATAAACATTTATAGCACCTGATACAAGGTTTTAAATAAATTGCTATGTCACTTATGTGTGATGAATTAAAAGCTCTGTAGAAAGAAAATAATATTTGCCAGTTTTGGTCATCTTAAAAAATATTACCGAAATTCAATCCAACACTTTAAATAATCAGACAAAAAAATTTACAATATTCATTTACATTTAAAACATTACTTAAAAATCGTATAAAACTTAATGATTTCTACAAAACTCACCCGTATATTTGTAACAAGGTGCTATTATGTTATAATTACTAGGAAATAATTCACATAAAATACTTTTTCGCTTTGAGAATACTCGGAAGTCGAACATGCAAGCTACGTTCTGTGAGCACGCTTAATTTAACCATTCCTTTTATAACTATAAATTGTGGTATTGATGCCTTATTCTTGAATTTCAATATTTCAATGGTATAGGTATATCTATATAATTTCAATTAAAAAACAAGCTAGATTTTTGCTTTTTAAATATTGGGTATGCCATTACAATACAGCATGACTGGTGAGACAATACCGATACTTAAGGAGAGTATTCAGTACTCGATTCTCATTATAAATATGTAATAAAATTAGGTACTTAATTTTTTTCCGAATTTCCCAAAAATAAATGAATCATGGATACTAAGTAAATTACGCGGCTAGGCAAGAAGGCATACTATGCGGCCGGTGCAGAGGTGTGCGCTACCAAAGAAACACCACACAACTACCCTTCCCGCGCACGGTGTCCATGCGTTGGGTAAATAATTATTTAACTTTAAGCTACGTTTACTCAGTGATCAATTGATATTATTTTTTTATATTATTTTTTTTCAACTAATATAATAGCCAAATATCACGTCCTCGAGTATTGAACATGTCTCACCAGTCACGCAGTATAATCTTTAGTAGTAGTATAGCACACTTGTGCTATCTACAGATACTACTACTAAAGATTTTAATAAACCCCTACTTAGGAGTTTATTAAAATCTTTTGTAATAAACAAAGAGAAACCTAGACAATCCCTTGTCTATGGGACATAAAATTTTAGGCAAACAAGGCATCGCGTCGTAAATATTAAAATATGTTAATTAAACTAACTGGGTCCCCGTCGTACGACAGGCCAGCTTAACTGTGTAATTAATATGAAATCCCACAGTATGAAATATAATAACGTTTAGAAACGAAACAATTTTTAACCAAACAAATAATTGCTTTGTAATACGATTTATCTGAATGACAATTTCCAATCTTTATTTACATTTAATTCGTCGAATTTGCATACATTTTTAAAATGGTTAAAACGCGTTAGCGATTAGAGTACTATTGAATGTTTACTGTTTTACTAATCTACTTCTTAAATTCAAAATCCTTCGCAATAAACCCTATGGTTTAGAACATAATTTATTATTAAAGGCGACACATTCGACACTGTACAAGATGTTAGTGTAAACACCGCGTTATCCTTGTAACTATCAAATGAGCCCATCAAAATGAACAACTTTTTATATGAGAACAATGCTGGGAACTCAAAAAAATCCGTCTTCATACCTATACAAATTGCCGATCCAGGCATCCGTATGGGTATGAAAACGGCATTTTTTTGAGTTCCCAGCATTGTTCTCATAGAAAAAGTTGTCCATTTTGACGGGCCCATTTGATGGTTTCAAGGATAACAGTGTTTACACTAACACACTGTCATTGTCGATCATTGTTATCCATCATGGATCAACGTGGAGAAAGTCCTTTATAATCTATAAGGTGTTAAAACTAAAAGTAAAACAGTACAGTAACAGTAGTAATTCGTGTGTGGAAATACAAATCACATCCGCATCGACAAATGGCTTACTTTCCGTGATTTCCGTTCTGACAAAGGTCACATATTTTATGAGAAACCTCACGCTCTTATCCTCGAGGGACGGATTCTAATAGAATTTTGAAAGCTCCGAATATAGGATATATATTTTCTATTTATACGTCATTGATAACCGTAGTATTATCGTATAATATATATTTTGTTTCAACTACTCATAGTTTTTCATATTAAATCGTATATTGTAGGTTTATATTTATAAAAGAATTATTCATAAAAGTCGGTAACACATTATTTCGTTGCACTGTGCACATTTAATATATTTGAAGAGCGAGACAAAATATGCAATACCTACATATAATTTCTAGAATTATATTTCGTACGACAAATCTGTACTTTCTTTCGCATTAAATCAAATTAAGACACAAATAGAATTATTACTCAAGTAAAATTCTTTCTGTTACATAAAAGTTTACCGTGATAAAAGACGATGAATTTTCAATTAATTTTTCGTTGACAGTGGGAACTGTGAAAAATTCCGTTTAGTCTTTCAACAACAGACGACAAGGCATTGTTTGCATCAATCGTTTATTCACTCGATCCGTCATGTTTTGTTCGAGTGATCAGTGCGCGAGTGCACGTCACTTTGACGGTGATTTTGCCTAGACTACGTTACCATTTGTGATATACTCATATACCATCGATCTGGTCTGGATCGTAAAATAGTACGTTCTGACTTCTGACACATCAAGTAACTAATATTTGTATTTCTAACTAATAACATTTGAAATTGATTTATCATTGTAATGGCAATACAATAATTTGGCACTTTATAATAATTCTGATTCTACATTCAAATCAAAGCTGCATTAATGTTGGATTAATAAACTGAATCCTATAATAGATCCTAATAATATAGATATCATAGCCCCCTAATAGTACTTAAGCAAAATCGTCGTTTTTCACTTTGTGTCGACTGGATTTTCTACAATAATACAAAAAATTTAAGCTTTCAGAGAGCTTCGCAGTACATTAATATCAACTATCAAGTAAAATTTTAACACTGTCACTGCTTACCGCAACAGGTTTGCCACACAGCATGCAACGATTTCACATTACAATTGCAAATATATTAAAGTTTGTTGAATTCTCATAAAATATAAGAGACACATGAAAGTGTTGCTGATAGAAAATGTTATACTTTAAGCACCTTAATTTAATGTCTTTGTTTTATACGTTTCCCAAATATGTTGTGAGAGTGCCGTATAGCTTTGTCCACATTGTGCCTTTTTTTGTTCATCAAGGGCATGCGTTCTAGCGCAGTCAACAGTGAACGTAAGGCATGCCCGTGACGCGCGTTTGAATCGTAGCGCTCGCTACTTTTCTTTCAACGCGGGTGGCTTTTGACGCATTCAATTATTGAATATGTCAAATGAAAGTTGAATAAAAAGAAGATGACGAAAATTGAAGATGAAATTGCATAATATGGACATAGCTAATGTGCTTGGTCAACCATGCGGATATTTGAATCTTGTCCCAGGCACTACAGTAGTTAAAGAGTGGTTACTTCGCTCCGAAAATACTGTATAAATCCTCCACAGCGGATGCAAGGGCTTAATTTTTTTTTACGATTCGAAAGTTTGAATCTTTATCTAAACACCAACCCGTTTAAGTTATCTGCCGTATATTGTTTGCTTTTTAATAAATTTTAAAGAGTCAGTAACGAATAAACAACATATTTTGCAAGTTGCATCGAATCAATCGTATTCTTGTCTCTTTAATAATAATAGTATATGTATACTTATGTTGCATTGTCTCAAAAATTAAAGAGATAGAATCAAACAAAGCCTTTGCACCTTTTGGGGGTTATTTACACAGGTATAGTATAATGTGATTCAGTAGATCAGTGGTACACGCCGCCACCCGGGATCGAACCTGCACCCTTTCGCGTGCAAACCAAAGGTTATCATTAGGCCACGGACATTCTAGAATCAAAATAAATTTTAATTTATTCTACTGATGTTTTAAAATACAACATAAAATCCAGCAAAGCCCGATCACCCAGTATTAAATCATACGACCAAACGTCCTAATTAATCGACAGCTATCAATATCAACTACGCGATCGTATTTAGCTCGATCAGAATTCACGACGCGTGTTACCTGAGCCGCGTCAGAGTAATGGCGACTATGACGCCCGGACAGCTAGTACGTGGGATGTCTTCATCCACAGCCACTTCATCATAGCATGCATATAAAGTTAATATACCTAGCGGAATAGAGTAACAATATCGAGCTGTCAAACGAAACCGTAATTGGTTTACATCTGTGTGTACGTGTACACTTACACAAGCATGATTGAACATAAAATCTGTGAGATTAAATTGTCAACGTGCCGATACGTGCCGACTGGACGTCAATAAAAGAGTTCTGCTGTCATGTATCACACGTCTCTTTTTACCACGCAGTGTTACTGATAGTGACATCTCGCTTGCTCAGGCCTTTGTTTCTCTATTCCGCTAGGTATATTAACTTTATGATAGCATGTGCCTATGCGATTTGTCGTGAATCAAACTAATATTATTATATCCCTATTCCGTAAGGTTTTTCTCGGCACTCAACTCTCACTAATAATAATAAAATATATTCAGAGACGAATTACTTAACTGCAATTAAATAAAGATTTTGACTTAAGCCCCATATTATATCATTTGTCATAAACTCTTAATTAAATCAAAGTTTAATTATAATTAATGTCTTTCTCTGTTATTAGAGCAAGAGCCTCAAACTACCGTTGTTTTATAAAAGCTGAAAGTTGTACTAGAATAATTTAAGTAGACATTTCATCATAATAGAATCTAACAACTTTGCGATGATTTTTCTTTTACAAATCAAGTAACTAAAACCGCAAACGTTGTTTTGCAAAGCTTATAGTTTATACTATAGGTACTACGCATGTATTGTACATAATATAATATGAACCTTTCTTTTGAACTGCTCTAAGTATAGAAAAAACCGCATCAAAATCCGTTGCGTAGTTCTCTCTCTTCTTCCGTAGAAGGCATTTTCGGTCATTCAACTCTTTAACCAATTTTAGAGCAAGAGGGTGTAAACCCCAGACCCTCGTTATTTTATGAAAACCGTAAGTAAAACTTGGATTCTCGGGCGCTTGTACCGTATTTATTTTGTACTTAATATAAAAATATATTTCTCAGGTATGTATTATATTCTAAGTCGTGCAGTTGACATAAAATAGACCGAGTTACAGGCCGAAATAATTAATGCCACATTATACTAGTCATATCATAGATATATTTTAATAACCAAAGTAAATCTGAATTCATGTCGTCTGTTTATTCTGTCGCACGAGCAAGCAATTAATATAAGTATGCAACAACAAAACAAAACAATATCTGTGTTTGATATGCGATGTAGAGCTATCATTATTTAATTACATATTCAGAGAGTTGTAAATTTTAGAGCGTTCTAATTTTAATCCCGCCGTTCCATATTCAACGATACATGTTTATATGTATTTAATAAACTATTTTCAAAATAGTTTCGTACAACTGCTAGTGTACAAATTAATAATAACATAATACATATCCATTCATTGGAGAAAGTCTCTGAAAGGGGTGACGTAACTTAGTCCAATTCAACTCCGCGCCGCCAAGACACAAGTCTGCGCGTTCACCACTAAAAAGTAACCAATGGTCGTATATCCTCGTTTTGAGGGCACATCTTTAACCATCTCCCCTAGCATTGAAATACTTGGCATCACCATATCGAGCGAAGTCCAGTTCCGATATTATCTAGAGCAGAGTTTCCCAAACTTTTTTCTCATAAACCAATTTAAACGGTGGATCCCCACCCCCCACAGCTAACTTTTATAGACCCCCGTTTAGACGACACGTAGACCTCTATCTCAATGGTCTAGATCAGCGGTCGGCAACACGCGGCCCGCGTACGTTTTACCTGGTTTTACTTGCGGTCCGTGGATATTCTGGGCAAAAGGCAAAAAAGCAAACAGTGCAATGATCTAGAGTCTAGACTCTAGATCATTGCACTGTTTGCTGTTATTTGTTTAAGCAGTTATTTGCTGAAATACTTTGGTCCCGGGACAGGACATGGATACTTTGTGTCCCGGAAAAATGTACAGTTACCGCGCGATAAACGAGTTTTGGCGTAATTGAATACAAAACTCAAATTTTTACTACATATTTTAGTTCCCACATAGCAATAACAATTGATAACTACGTCGTTATATCGAAAGAGAGTTTGAAATTGCACCATAAAATTTACATTTATAATATTATATACTTGAACCAACTCCGGTTACAATTAATCCTGATTAAACCACGTATCATATTGTTATCGCTCTCCTTGGGCATATTTATGACAAACAACAAATAGCTCAGATTATCGCAAACGGGTCACAAACAAAATATTACCCGAGCACAAAATTAAGTGGTTCAGATTATAATATTTGACGTCAAATATTATTAGATTACTATAGAACTAAACTAGGTGATACATCTAACAATATGGGACACACTAATTATTATTACCTAATGCAGATTGGTTATGATGTAACAATTATATTATACATATTATAGCGAGTGTCTAAATCTGTACGAACAACGACAACAACACCAGCCACATAATACCAGGCACCAGCCACATAATACCAGGCACTGTAGGGGGTCTACGCTACAGAGACACGTCTGAGTGGTTTCCTTTTTGGCAGTAAGGCATTATCTACTATATTTTGATGATACGACACTAAGCGTTAATTGACTGTGACCTTATTGTGTTCCTTTTTTAGGGTTCCGTACACAAAGGGTAAAAACGGGACCCTATTACTGAGACTTCGATTTTTGTCCATCTATGTCCGTCTGTCTCCAGGCTCCGCCATCTCAAGAACCGCTATAGCTAGACTTCTAAAATTTTCACAGATTGTGTTGCCGCTATAACACATTATAAAATTAATATTTAAGGAGGGCTCCCATACAACAAACGTAATTTTTTTGGCCTTTTTTGCTCGTAATCTATAATGGCTAAAGGCACTTGAAATACTCAGGAAATCATTAGATATATTTTTATTTTAATAATTAATAATAAAATTAAATACAAATTTAAGGGGGGCTCCCATACAAAGAAAACACAAATTATTTCAAACTTTCGATTTATACCGGTACACAACCCTTCATTCATGCGCGAGTCCTACTTGCACTTGGCCGAATTTATTTGTGTTGTATAATTGTTTAATATTTGTGTACCTGTCGTTATTGATATGAATTTCTACCACATTGTAGTGTAATATCCTATTGGGTCAAATAAACGTTTATTTATTCAAATGTTTATTTAACAATGACAAGGGAAATTCGTCTCGTCATCTCGTGTAGTTGAATTCGTTGGCATAAAAAACTCACGTCGTAACGGTAGATATTATGCTTAATTAAAAAATAGTTTATATGAACTATTTTTCGGAGAAATTATGGAGCATTGTAACTGCTCCATAATTTCCCGTGTTAGCAATATAAAATATCTGGGTATTGAGATTGATTCTAATTTAACTTTTGAGAACCACATTAATTCCTTATGTAGCAAAATTCGTAAACTGTCTTACATTTTCAAAACACTACGAGAAGTGGCAGATAAACAGATTATAAAGTCAGTATATGAGGCATTAGTACAGTCCATATTATCGTACTGTATCGCTACGTGGGGCAGAGCCTCCAAATCTAAATTACTAACCCTCGAAAGATCACAAAGAATGTTACTCAAAGTTAGCTTTGCAAAACCTCGTTTATATCCTACAACTAAATTATATGAAGACGCCCAAGTCCTTTCTGTTCGCCGACTTCATATATACCATACTCTATTACACACACAATATAATAATATACCACCGAAAGGCCGCAGAACACTCATAGCCCATACGAGACGTAGCTACGCTACCAGTGAGCCTCCAGCCGTCAATACATCTTTTGCTCAGAGATTTATTCAATATTTAGGTAGTGCCCTCTATAATAATTAATGTAATAAACAACTTTATATATCTAATTGTACCAGAACTGAATGCAAGGAAAGAATTTATAAATGGTTACTAGGTCTTAATTACGAAGAAACCGAAAAGTTATTATTAGCTAGAATGTAAATTTATTTATATATACATAAAAAAGGTAAAATAATATTAAATATTATAAAACTGTTATCTATTAATTATAATATATTTACAAACACAACAAACAAACAACACACAAACACTCACATACACAATTACACATACACACACACTACATATACACACCTAAATTAATTACTAATTAGATTATTTTTTACTATTTACTTAAAATTTAAGAAGGTAAGAGTATCGATATGCTTAACGCATGTTTAGGATACAAAATATTATATTGTAATATACATAATAATATAATGAGTGTAACTAAGTGATCTTCACAAAATGTACACTGATATTATACTAATTTTGGTTGGGGGGGCCTGGAGATCTATATTACAGGCTTGGCCTAGTTTAGACTCCAGATCTCCCGCAAGTTACAACTATAATATTATTTGTAAACAATTTAGTTGTTTAAGTACCTTTATATATCCTTGTAATTTGTGGAGATGAATAAATGATTTATTATTATTATTATATATCCTTCTGATTGCTTTTTTAAATCTTATAAATCATTATCAAAATCATTATAATAATAAACAGTGTCCTAAAGTTTTGGTCATAATGTAATAAAGATATAATTTGGTCATTTTTGTATAGAAGTTTAATTATCTTTTATGATTTATTTCGTACATATTTTATTCTTATATTACTATGTATTGTAACATAAAATATTACTTACGAGTCTAAGGGCCTGTTTC
The DNA here is from genome assembly GCA_905404155.3 of Plebejus argus. Taxonomy (NCBI): domain Eukaryota; kingdom Metazoa; phylum Arthropoda; class Insecta; order Lepidoptera; family Lycaenidae; genus Plebejus; species Plebejus argus. The sequence goes on along the minus strand of FR989941.1, from coordinate 7,712,047 downwards.
ATCACTTCCAGATAAAGTACCGGATAGGGTATTCACAACTTATCTGACAGATACACTAAGCTGTCAAAAAAATTGTAGATAGCTTATCCGACACTTATCAGGAAGTGGTGAAACAGCCCCTAATTAATACATACTACAAAAAACAATTCGTAAATATTTCTTCTTTATAAAATTGAACTAATAATGAGTTATATTATGTTGCTGATACTTATTAACAGAGGCGGTATAAATAGCAGAAAGGTTCATTTTATGCCACTATAACGAGCTAGCCTCGAGCGGTTTAAAAATAACAAACATTTGAATGCGGCTCTGTCGGTGCAGCCGAGCGCTCCCCATTAATCGTCTCAGCGCAGCCACAAACAAAAAATGCGTCAATAACACAGGTGCACAATTCCACACTACTGTGTTTCCAATGTTCATTTCGTATCGATGCTTTTTGATTGATTTTAATGGAACAAATACGACCGAGAGCCCATCGGCATTTTTGAGCTCCGTTTAAAAAGCAATTATGTGCTTAAAAATGTACTCCGAGATAAAAGGAAATCGAAAACGTCTTATGCAAACATTTTTGGATAAATCCTAATCTTTTAAAAGGAATCGACGCACACAATTTCACATTTTGCGTGCAAAAAATTCTTTCTAAAGATTATTGTATTTAACAGCGGTATCTCAGTAATTTGAGATTTATGTTATAAATTCAAGCGGAGGTCAGCGACTGGGAACAGATAAAGATATTTCAGACGCGGGTTATTTTTATTTTTGAGATTCGAGAGCTTTGTCTGAGTCGATTATGATCAGGCATTGTGCTCGGCTCACGGCTGTCCATTGCGATGGAGGTCCGTCTCATCACGTACGTTGGGTACGTGCGGTGCCTGCTAATCTTAACCCCCTTCCCCCCTATGTTCATTCAGGCTCTCGCAAACTTTCCCCCGAAATTCATTTATAGTTATAACAGACGTTTCTTTATTCTTATTACACTTTCAATCGTCACGATTTCGTTTTCCATTAGCCAATCTTATTATTAGGCCATTACGACGACGCTGAAATAGAGTTGAGAGAAAGTATTCGTATGTAAAATTTTACATAAAGCTAGAGCCTAGATATAATTAATAACTTTTTGCGTATGGAAACGATATTTATAGAAAATAAAAGGTTCCTGTAAAAATATAAAATTATAAGGAGCCTTTTGTACAATTGACGACCTCTGTGGCTCAATTGCAGGTTGAGTGTGTGGCAGCTTAAGCCGGGGGTCGCGGGTTCGAATCTCGCCGAGGGAACAAAAAGTTTTCCAATGTTCGCGGGTCTGGATGTGTATTAAATATGTGTATGATATAATAAAAAAATCTTAAATATAATAATTGTAGGTATAATATAAAAGTATTAAATAACATAATGTATTTCCGTTGTCTGTTACCTGTAATACAAGTCCTTCAGGTACTTAGCACGGGGCCAGACTGACGTGGTGTGAAGCGTCCATAGATGTTATTATTATTATGTTTGTATAAGGTATTCCTTGCTCACGGGCAATTAAATCCCGGACCTTTGGAAGGCATGCGTAGGGCCGAAGCCAACACGTAGAGGCCCGTTACACAGTTTTAATCTAAATGTTATGTGACACTGGCCGGCGACTCTCCCTGTCCGCACTATGAGAGTACGACCAAGGAGAGCCAGCGGCCAGTGTAGGACTTTTACAGGGAATGGATATTAGAAATGATACCGAGCTATGGGGGTGAGGTGCTAGTGGACTGGGTAAAACTGGAACTATGGAAGGAATTTTTATTATTATTATTAATGCGTAATATTTTGTTACATTAAATCTTTTCACGGAATCATAATATTTAGTAATAATTTTCTTTACGAAAACTATACAGTGTGAAATTTTAATGGTTGTTTTCCCGCAGTAAAATGATTCTATCTCAGTAGTACAATAGATTTGTAAAGTTTTTTTTGTTAAAATCAAAAAAAAAATCGGTCGTGTCCATAGTAACTCGCTCCTATCGGCATAAAGTTTCCATAGTACGTCATACAAAATATTTTGTTTTTTCAAAAAATAACATGCATGGTTCGATAGTACTACTATAGGTAAATCGTTCGCTGCGGGAAAACAACCACTAAAATTTCACGTTGTATATGTCGTAGGATAATTTGATACTTCGAATCTTTGCGAAAATCCTAGGGGTTTTGCGAGAACGCGAATAATTAGACATAGGTGAAAAATTATCAAATCTTACTGGACAAAGTCAGGATTTTTGCGAAAATACTCGTCGTTCTAGTAAGATTTGATGTGTTCAACACTGATTGGCTACAATTTTGCTGGCTGACTTCTAATTGGTTCCTAGTTTGCCGATGATTAACTTCAAGTATTGTATCATAGAGTTATGAAGGTTTAGAATAGGTGAGAAAGGAAAATCACTAAATTGATTTTTATAAACTTTTTATTGAAAATTTTAGTATGTATGTTGTTTTCTACAGACAATAGGAGATCTCAGTCGTAGTAAAAAAAATGATCAAATTTTAGGGTGTAATCCATAAATTGGATGAAACTGGTTAGGTAAACAATTAGTTTAATAGTGCAACAATGGAATTGATCAGTCTTGTGAATTAAAGTCTTGAGATAAAATCACTCATTCATCAGCCTTCTCTTCTCTTATACAGCTAAACTTAAGATATATTGAGGCAAAATTATTATCACATTCTGGTTCACTTATAGTGAACAAAATAACTACAACAAATTATTATTGAATTAGCAAAAATAGGAAAAAATAGACTTATTCATAGACCTAAACACAATTATGTATTTATAACATGACATAATGCTTAATATATATATTTATTATTTTGTTAATAGTAAGCAAAAATTAAAAGATAACTAGAAAAAAATTTGAAAAGCGAATAATCACAGAACAAAAGATAATTAAATACGTCACTAATGTGAAACTTACGCTGAGTTGCATGGACCTGTAACATTGGAGTTGCAATGCAAGTACAGCTGCGTTTAGTAAATAGTAATATGAAATTATTAGTAAGACTTTACTTGTTACAACAATTCAAAGATTTATGACATTTGGAATTACAAAGCAAACCGTGCTTTTTACAAGCACACTTATTTGAGGAACATTGTTTGCTTGATTTCTTGCAATGACATTGCTTATACCCTTGTCCGCCGAATGGTGATAGTTGTGAGGAAATACCACGAATAGGTAATACTACCTCGGGAACGGGGCCGGTAAATTGAGCTCCTGGAGATATTTGAAGTGCGTTTCTTCGTAGCCAATCTTTAATTATACCAACGGAGGTACCAACTTGAAACAAACCATTCTTCTTATCAATTACTCGTCCTGTAATGTTTTTCTTATCTAAGGGTGCACGATCGTACTTCGGAACATCAACCAAAATTGTAGCACCTACATCAATTTCTTTAAATTTTTTGTTGGATGTAGTACACATAGTCGCAGCTGCTCTTTTTAAATTTTCATGCGAACTTGTTCTTTCTTTCTTAATAGAATCTTCTTGCCAGCATAAGTTACATTTAACATTAGAACTACTACCTTCTCTAACTTCAGACACTCCACATGCGCCGTGAATCACTTGTTGGCATTTTGAACATTTGAGTGAATCGGATGTGGTAATTTGGCAAATACAACATTTAACTTCAGTAGCAACAATATTATTGGAATGTTGTTGTTGTACATTTGTGTGGGAATTTGTGTCATTTATAGCGATATTGTTATCAAGACAGATCGTTTTTGTTGTACTTGCTGGGACAATTATTACATCTTCTAAAATTGTAATGTTATTTGCAGAATCGGCGGCTACTACAAATTTGTTCGCTTTATTACTCAGATCGATAATCATTTCTTCTTTTTTATATTGTGTCATAGATGAAAGAGGGGTAGATTGTGTTGAAGTTTGTGTTCGGATAGTCATTTTTTGATCAGTGGAAACATACTGATTTGTGGTTTCGTTAGAAATCTGCTCATAGGAAAGGATTGCATTTTCAACTTTGGATTCATTTCTACAATCTGCATTACGCTCGTCTTGAATATCTTCAGTGCGAGGAGGATTTTCATTAATTAAAACCTGTTGTAAGTCTTCTTCATTTTCTAATTTTGACAATGTATCTCTAGGCAAATAAGTTGAAGACAGGCCAATTACAGGATCGTGACCAAACAAGGCTTTGTATGGTGAACGTCCTATTGTGCGATGATGCGAAGAATTTTTCTGGAACTGAACGAAATAGCATCCTAGTGACCATTCAGTTGAGTTATTGTCGGACATCCAGGAACGCAACATGTTCTCAACATCCTGATTGCACCTTTCTACCGAACCTAAAAAAGAGAAAAATACTTTATTGCACATAAAAAAAAATACAAAACAACAGATAACAACAAAAGACAGTACAACATAGGTGGCCTTATTGCTAAGGTAGCAATCTCTACCAGGCAACCTTTGGGTGAAAGAAAAATGCATAGCGGTAAGCGGGATAGTGCAAAACTTGTAAACAAACCTTGACTTTGAGGATGTCGGGGACGTCCATTCACTATCTTGCATGCAGGCCACAATGTGATTAGCTCTTTTATTATGCTGGCAGTAAATTCCTTGCCATTATCACTCTGTAAAATCATTGGCGCACCCACTTCTAAGAATATTTTTAAAAGAGCCATGGCTACTTCAGTTGCTTTTTTACTGGTTAAAGGTCTGAGAAAGCAGAACTTAGTGAGGTGGTCTTGATAGTTTAAAATCCATTTGTAATTGTGGCTAGGAGTTGACTGGAGATCAATTAAATCTACCTGCCCACGTTTGTTAAAGTCTTGAGAAATTATGGGGCGTACAACAATTCCTGTTTTTGGGCAACTTTTTTTATTCAGACAGATCTTACACAAGTTGAGGAACAATATCATAATCGGTACCGGTATCACATATTGTTGCTTTAGGTTATATATCAGTTTGTCGCGTCCTCCATGCCCAGTTGATATGTGCGCCTGCAGAAGAATATCATAGTACATATCTGTTGAAGGTACTTGTACAACAGGAGAGTTAAGATCCTTTCTTCTCAGTATCAGAAGTTTTTCTTCACCTACACTCATCACGTCGTATTTTTTTGCATTTCTATACTGTTGTTGTGTTTTTGGTTGCTTAAGTACACTCGCAGTGTTAAATTGTTCAATTGAATTTATTACAGCATTTACGCGTTCTTTAGTCCATTCTGGTTTAGTTGTACCGTCAACTCTATTGTCGTAAAACTTTCTTAACTCTATGTAAAATTTGTCTTTATCGGAGATAACCTCCAAATTCTCCGATTCTGCTGAAGGTTGAACATCATTCTCTGTCGAATCTGTCATAATTATATGAAAACCAAACCTCCTATTCACACCGTTTCTTAGTTCAAGTCCAATTTTATAGTCCACTTTTAACACAATGACAAACAAAACACCGCTAAACCAATCTCGAAAGCAATGTTGTTGTTGAGTGGTTGACTAAGACTTTTATGATATATGACACTATGTACATCCGTGTAGCACTTTTATTTACCACTTTATTTAAGTCCAAGTAGGTACACTATTTACGATAAAAAACAAAACACTTCTGCAATTTAACTCAGACACAAACGTAAACAAATAACGTGCGGCAACAAATGATTGACATTTAAGACGTCAACCAATCAGAGACGATCTCTTATTGAACGCGCTGACCGACCAATCAGCGTTCTTATTTCATAACAGCCAGCGTTTCGTTTCGCAATATTGCTATAGTAACGAGTATTTTCGCAAAAATCCTGACTTTGTCCAGTAAGATTTGATAATTTTTCGCCTATGTCTAATTATTCGCGTTTTCGCAAAACCCCTAGGATTTTCGCAAAGATTCGAAGTATCAAATTATCCTACGACATATACAACGACTACATAATAATTAATTATATAGCAACTCAAATATTATCACAATCATCATGTTTTTCTGGTCCTATTAAGTAATATATTTTGAGTATAGATATAGATAGATATAGATAGATAGATATAGGTATAGAGAATATTTTAAAAATTAAATATAATTACCATTTTATTAAAAGTTATGATTAATTCTTCTTTAAAAATATGAGTTTATTTTTATTCATTTTATATTCTAAGATCTTATATTAATATAGACATCGACGAAAATAATTCAGAGAAAAGCGTCATAAAGCGCCTTTATAAATATTTTGGAAACATGATCCCCATAGTTAATTTAAATATAAGAAGCTATTATAGTATCGAGTTGAATGTCAGAGCTATAATTTAGCTACTTTAATAAAGAAGTGACCCTCCGTAGGTCATTGTGTTGACATTAGCACTTCTAATTTATTTATAGTGACAATTTATTGACATTCTAATCAGGGTAATCAAAATTAAGTTTATTATTTGATCAATAACTTATTTGTTGATTTATTGGTTTCTTAACGTAGTTTATGGGCACAATAAAACTTGCACTTATTAAACAATCGTTTTATTATTATTTTGTTTACATTATTTCGTATAATTCTAACAGGTTATTATAAATCATGTGATGTTTTTAATAAAGAAACCAATAATTTACATATTATATGTATATGTGGTAAATTATGTTGATGTCACAATTAAGTTGCATGTATAGTTAAGACTGTATGTAAATGTATTATTGTGATATTGTTTTTTTACCTCAATAAAAAATAAAAATATACAAACTCAATTAAATTAAATCAAAATTAAAAAATAAAAATATACATACTCTATTTTTAAATTTCCAAATAAGTTCAAATGTAAAATATTATGGTTGGGTTTTATTCCGTTTTTATCCACACGCATAAATTGATAACCTTTTTATGACATGTTCACTGACCTCCATTCATACAAGTGCCAGAATATACTACACGAATATGATTATTATCCTTTGAGTTATTATTATTATTTTGCCCTTTCTTTCCTACAATCTGTCCCTTGGCGTGAGATATTCAGAGCTGTTGGTGTATTGTAATTTTTAGTAGTTATCTTTTGTTGAGGATATATAATGAAATTAGGCATTATTAAAATAACATTCCAAAATTGAACTAATTTATATCTAGTATACAAATCGCAAAAAACTGAAAAGTTACGACTGAAACTCCAAATCAGGCATATTTTCTTGCAAAATAGCGAGTAATGTTTTGTAAATAGCTACGAATTTCGCCTGAGTATTTGTATTATATAGTTCAACTCACGGTCTCACTTATTTTCATTTCCATGAAACGTGCTACTTGTTGGTAAACTGAATATTTACCAGCATGTTGCATGACAAATTCCTATGAGAATATAATGTCTTTTTGAGATGCATTTCAGTAATAATATGACACTATATGTTGTATAGTATTGTTTTCAAGTAGTTGAAACATTGTGAAAACAATGCATCACTTAAATTTATAAATCTATAGAAAAAAATATGAATTTGAAATTTTCTTAGTCTCGCTAAAACTCGAGAATGGCTGAACTGGATTTGGCGGGTTTTGTTAATTTCCATGTCTTTATTGAACTTATTCCATTGTGGGAATAATGCGGAGTCGCCCAGGCCGCGGTACATTGCGGCTAGTGGACGATGTAACCGATGAGGCGATGCTGGCTGGCGCGGTGCGGAGGGGCGGGGAGTGATGATGATGAAGGGGAGGCGTGTTCTGTCGAGGGTCACCAATGTGGGAATATGTGTGGAAGGCCCAAAGGAAGATCTTCCGACCGAGCGAGGTAGTATGCTCGGTCAATCCGGAGCCCACGTGATTCATTTCAGTTGTCGTATATATACTGACGCGCTCAGTAAACTTCGATAGCGCGATGCAGGAATGTTAGGCGAATGTGGGTGCGGCAAAACCTTTATATATAATATTTTACTTCCAAGAAGATTAAAAAAATGTTCATTGATTTATTGTATTGTAGTATAATAACCAATGACAAAATTAAACCATTCTAAGTGTTTAATTATATTCAATATTTTTATGACCATTTCACTTTAGAAAATACCATTGTTTTATGTTGTTTTATTTCTATAAGCCTGTTGTTTCACCTGCGCCACATACATCCCTTAATCCATTTTACCACTCACGTGTGCCTTTCAATATGAGTACCAGCAATAATACTCAGTTTTCATTTTATTATATCGCAATACGACCGATAAAGAGGCTGTAAAATTTGGTATCAGACGTGACACTCTACCAGTTATCATTTTTACGTAAAGTATTTTAACGGACCTTTAAGTATTTTTTTGTATTTGTTTATATATTTTGGTAACCATTATGCAAGCGTTCACTTTTACAATATTATACGATTAATAAAAAGCTATTTTCAGTATAAAAAAGGTCAATTAATTGAATGTTCACCAACAACGTCATTAACATTTTAACAAATTAAACTAGATTTTGAATGTGTGTACAGAGAATAGGATAAAAAATATATTTGGACCATAATATTATAAACCGCCAAGATTGTTGTAAAATTAGCAGTCATGCTGAAAAAGGTTACTTTTTGAAATAAAGTATACAAGACAGTTAGAGTGAGTTGCACCAACCTACTTTAACTATAACTTTAACAAAAAGTCAAATGAACTGTCAAATCCCTAGTAAAAGTCCATTATGGACACCATATTTGACGATAACCTTAACTTTAACTTTAACTACGCCTCTGGTGCAATCCACCCTTAAAGTGATGTCATTTACGACCACTATATAATACTTGTTATAGAGAACTAATTCAATTTGAAATATGTTTTGCAGGAATTATTTGAAAAATATGTAACAGAACTCTAAACATACAATTTACCTCCTCTGTCAAATACTGTTTTCATTATCTGAAGTACTCGAGCTTGTAATTTTTTCTATCATGTTAATAAGATGCTTGAGTGCGCTGAAACGATGCGTGTGTACTCGTATTAGGCTGATCATATACAATTAGATGGAGTATCTACATGAAATATATCAAAGTATTTGTATAAAATATAATGTTTAAGAATATTAATTAAAAAAACTTCGCATACTACAATTTTATAAAATAACAGTAAACTATATTAAATGCAAAGTTTTTTTTTATGATAACTCTATTGTAATAGCTCCGTGTGGGTGGGGTACAACTACAAACCTAGGAGCTGTAATCTATTATATTAATACGCGAGCGAAAAACTTTGTATCCCTTTTGACGAAAAATGGGGAAACGTAGGTGAATGAAATTTTGCACAGTTATAGTTTATATTATATGCTGAAGGAGTGCATCGAGCTAATATTAAATTTTTGAAATTATGCTTTTATTATACATTTTTAACAAATAAAACATTACACACATAAAACACACACACTAGGAAAGATGACAGATTTTTGAGTGACAAGCCTATACAGTATACATATCATTGAGATACTATATATGAACATAAACCTATAATGCATATGAATTATACTCTTTTATTTATGGTTGAAGTCTGTTGACAACAAGTTGACAAATTGTAAATGGATTATAGTTTTTTTTATTGAATCTTAGATACTACGAGCTATTGCCCGCGGCTTCGTTCGCGTTAAGAAGTATTATTATATACAAACTTTCATGCCCTATTTAAACCCTTTGGGGGTGGAATTGATCAAAATCCTTTCTTAGCGGATTATGAAATTTAGGGTTTACCATTTATGACGTATAAAAGAAACTACGGGCTAAATCTCGTTCAAACCAATTTTCGTTGGTTGTTTTTATAGTAATCTACATCATATATTTTTTTAGAATTATCATGCCCCTACTTTAGAAATTAGAGGGGGGGGACATACATTTTACCACTTTGGAAGAGTCTCTCTCACAAACTATTCAGGTTAGAAAAAAATTACATAGATGTAGATTACTATAAAAATTACCAACGAAAATTGGTTTGAACGAGATTTAGCCAGTAGTTTTTTTATACGTCATAAATGGTAAACCTTAATCTAAATTTCATTAAATCGACTGAAATATAAAAATAAATAAAAAAACCTTTTAATTTCATAAAAATAAACCTTATTGCTGCTGCGGAACCCTTCATGGGCGAGTCCAACTCGCACTTGGCCGCTTTTTATATATATAGATTAGACAATGCTTTAAACACGGTCAGCCAGTCTGAAATCAGCTGAGTCCCAGAGACAAGAGTTGAAAAAAATATGATAAAGTCAATATTTTTGTATAAAAAATAGGTAGTAGTCCTAATGTCGTTGAAACTAAGATCGAATTTCAACCATTGGGCAATCCCTAGTAGTGATTAATGTGAATCCTCCATAATAATATACTAGAATACTAATTTAGACTTTTTATAAATACATACATTATACAATCTAATATAATAATATTAAACCGATCATAAATAAAATAAATAAGAATAGTTAATATAAAAACCTTTATATAATTCTTCTTTGTATACAAGCTCAAAATTTATATTACAAAGCATGATAAAAATACAGAATTTATCAAATAATTCCACATTGTGGTTTTCAACGAGCACCTTCGGAATTACTTGGGTAAATTATTAAAGCAATTCGTTGTGAGGTGTAACTCATGTCAACTGTGTTAGCGTATTCTTATTGTTAGAACTTTAGCGGTTTTTAGGATTTTATACTTCGATGCAAGTTTTTTGGGTAACTTAATTTTCAGTTAAGATACGAGAAAGATAAAATGTTATAAAGAAGAAAGCTTTATCTTCTTTTAGGCTCCGTATCAAGCAAATCTCAATCAAATAGTATATATAAATGTATATGGCTTATTGCACCTCTAGTAGCATTAGTAAACAAAGATTAACATAGGCTACTAATAGTTAAATACGTAGTGAAACAAGGGCGGCGGTTAACAGACTGGTTTATTAGAGTGTTACATGCATTCGCACGGAGCGATCGCGAAGTACAAAATGTCATACTTATCTAATGCGCGTACGGCGCGTACCCAACACCTCCCAACTTAATTGACAACTAAATTATAACAATAAGTAATTATTACTAGGTAATAACTAACAAAAGTAAGAACAAGTACAAATAATTCTTATACAAGAAATTTAAGTAGCACAAAGCAATATATTCCATATTAGGCATGTTACTGCTATGAAAAATAAAAGATAGGTCATCGATAACAGCTACAAATCGCTTATTCTATTCCTTATCAAAAACAGATGCACTCGATGTGCATTTCAATCTATGTTTAATGTATAAGGTCGGCCTCGGCGAGGGCGCAGCTCGATAGTTTTAACAGGAGGCGGGGAGGCCGAGGGCTCGGCCGCCGCCGCACTCGGCTCGGGCTCAGCTGACTCGCCGGGGTCGACGGACTCCTCTATAGTAACAGCTGAGCGCTCGTCACTTATATTATCATCCTTATCATTATTGTCTGAGGCGCGAGACAGCGAGTAGCGATTCTGTTTTTGCAACAGAATTTGATCTGCATGCCGCCTAACGGTACCGGTAGGTACATTTACTGAAAACGAAGCTGGCCCGACCTGCTCGCTGACTCGCCCCTCGACCCATTTCCTATTGTTACGTAACGAGTAGTCTCGCACGAATACCCTGTCACCTACGCCTACGTCACGGTGCGTGCCACCGGCGCGCTCCACCTGCTGCGACTGTTTGGCCCGCACACGCTCCTCCACATCGAAACGCAGGAGATCTAGACGCCCGCGAAGCCTGCGACCCAGGAGGGCCACGGCGGGGGGAACCCCAGTAGTTGCGTGCTCGCAATTGCGATATTGAAAGAGCATTTTGTTAAGAGCTTGCTCAACGTCTAATCCCTCGTAGTGAGCCTTCTTTATACAGCGTTTGACTGTTTTCACAGCGTTCTCGGCCGCCCCGTTACCCTTCGGCCTATAGGGGCTAGAGAGATTATGTACGATGCCATTTCTATCGAAATACGATTTCAATTCACTAGAAGTGAAAGGTGGCCCGTTATCGGTCACAATTTGGGACGGAAGCCCGAACCTAGCGAATATTTCCCGAAATACTTTAATGACGGCCGAGGCACTAGTGGTGTTCATTTGGAACGCCTCGATCCACTTACTATGGGCGTCGATTATAATCAAATAGTGTTTGCCCTTGTACTCGCCGAAGTCCGCGTGGAGCCTCTGCCAGGGACGCGCGGGGAACTGCCAAGGCGTGAGAGGGGCGTGCGGGGGAGCGTCGCGCTGCTGGCGACAGGCACTACATGACTTACAAATGTTTTCTATCTCGGCGTCTATTCCCGGCCAATAGACGTAGCTTCGTGCAATACTTTTCATTTTTACGATGCCTAGGTGGCCCTCGTACAATTCGGCTAAAATGTTTTTACGGTATACGGGCGGTACGACTATACGATAGTTGAAAACGATACAACCTTTCTCGATCAATAGATCCTTTCTTCTATCGAAGTAGCACTTCTCTTTAGGAGATACATCTTTAGGCCAACCGACAGATATGTATCTTAAAATGTTACGCAATATTGAGTCTCGCGCTGTAGCTTTTGCGATATCTTTATAGTTAATAGGAAACTCATTTTCTATAAAAAATAAATACGATATACTATCGTCTTCTTCGGTTACATACTTTGACTGTAAAGGAAGACGAGATAAGCAGTCCGCGGGTGCGTTACTCGCTGAATTAATCCACTCAATAGAAAATGTGTAGGCCGCCAGCCGCGCCGCGTAACGCTGTAACCTGCTAGCCGCAGACTGCGGAATACCTACTTTATCGCCGAAAATATGAGACAACGGCTTGTGGTCCGTCCGAATTGTAAAATCTCTGCCGTACAGATACTGGTGATTTTTAATGACGCCGAAATAAATAGCCAGGGCTTCCTTGTCCAGCTGACTATACGAAAGCTCAGCCGAGGATAGCGTCCGCGACGAGTAGCAGATAAGTTTTTCACTACCGTCCTTATACCTATGCGCCAGTACTGCGCCTATGCCGTAAGCGCTGCTGTCGACGCTCAGCACCAACTCGACACTCGGGTCGTAATGAGCCAACACCACATCTGTGCTCAATATATGTTTTATTTGTGAAAATGCCTTATCACACGTAGCATCCCAGTTCCAAGGGGCATCCTTTTTTAACAAATTATAAAGTGGGTATAAAATAGTGCTCAAGCGCGCAATAAATTTGCCGTAATAATTTACGAGACCCAGAAATGCCTTAAGTTGTGTGACGTCTTCGGGTCGAGGGGCTTTGAGGATGGCTGCTACTTTTCTGTCATCTGGATGAAGCCCGTTTTTATCTATAACATGCCCTAAGTAGCAAACTTTGTTTTTAAAGAACTCGCATTTATCTAATTTTATTCTAAGCCCCACTTTCTGCAATCTGGCTAATACCTCTCTCAAATTACGCAAATTATCACTGAAAGAGACTCCGCCTACGCAGATATCGTCGATAAAAGCGACCGTCATAGGGACACCCCTCATCACCTCCTCCATAAACTTTTGGAACTTTTCGGGAATGCAACTCAATCCGTACGGCGTCCTAATATACTTGAAAGTACCTACGTGAGTACTAATCGCCGTACACGCTTGCGAGTCGTCATCGAGTAAAAATTGTTCATAAGCGTGAGCCAAGTCGATTTTTGAGAACACCTGAGCGCCGCTCAACGTGGCGTACAGCTCCTCGATACGCGGCAAAGGATACGGTTCGCGTACGAGTTGAGGATTAACCGTGACCTTGTAGTCCCCACAAATCCTGATATCCCCGTTTCTTTTGACCACAGGTACGATCGGCGTCCCGTACTCAGAGTTTTGAATTTTGACTATAGTTCCTTCCTGAACTAACCTATCTAATTCCGCTTCGACCGGTTTGCGCATCGCTAGAGGTAAGTTACGAGCCTTAATAAATATAGGTTTCCTATCTCGCAATCTAAGGTTGAATCGACTCGTGCACGTTCCCAAACCCGGGGCAAAAACATCGGCAAACTCGCGACTTAATTTCTGAACAATATGTTCCGACTCCCCGTGAGACTCAATATTGTGTAGTGCAATATTAATTTTATCGAGATGTAAACAACGTAGCCACGCGCGGCCCAGGAGCGGGGGCCCCCCTCCGGGGATGACGTACAGCGGGAGCGCCCGCGCGGCGCGCGTCTCGCCGTGCGCGTCCACGCACTGGGCCGACACGATAATGAAACCTAAAGGTTCTATTGTACCACCCGTATATGAATGCAATTTTAGCTTAGTTCCCGATATTTTACTGTGTGAAAAGTATTTACGATAAAATTCGCTATTGATTGCTGAGATTTTACTCCCCGTGTCTACTTCAAAAGTAATCGGTACAGAATTAACAATAACCTTAACTACATAAGGCTTATCATTAGAGCCGTTTACACAAATTTTGAAAAAATCGTCGTACTCGGACTCACTGCTATCTACGATGTTATGCAACTGTTTTTTGTTCATAAATACCTCGTTATCCGAAAGTTCGCGACGCCTCTCAACACCGGTCTTACACATCCTCTTTAGATGCCCTTTAGCGCCGCATCGATCACACGAAAAGTTCCTGAAGCGGCACCTGTCCGGTGGGTGCCCGCGCCCACATCGCCAGCACGGCCTGCTGCCGCCGCCGCTGCCGCTGCCGCCGCCTCCACTCGGCCTGCGACCCGTGCCGCCGCCGCCGCTTCCCAGCCGATGCACCGCCGTCGCGCCCGCTGCGCCCACCGTGCCCGCTGCGCCCGCGCCGCTCGTCTCCGCGTGACGTTCCGCGGCCTCCAGCGCCATCGCCAACTCCACCGCCCGTTTGTAGGTTAGGTCCGGCTCCGCGAACAGCCGACTCCTCATCTCGTCGCTCGCGAGACCCGACACGAACTGGTCCCTCAGGTTTTCTTCCAGCTTAGCACCAAAATTACACGTCGTGGCGAGATGTTTGAGCGCCTGCAGATACGAGTTCAGCTCCTCGCCGCTCGCTTGCCGACGCTGTCGAAATATGTGCCTCTCTGCTATGTCTGAGCGCCGGGGCTCGAGATGTTTCTGCACTATTTCCGTCAATTCAGCAAAAGACTTAGTTTCCGGCTTATTCGGGGCACACAGATCGCACATAAGGTCGTAAGTGGCCTCACCTACGACCGTCACTAAAGTCGCCACGTGCAACGATTCTTTAATTTCGTTTAAGGCAATGAATTGTTTCACTCGGTCCACATATATTGTCCATTTTTTAGAAGACAAATCAAAATTGTCTATTTTTCCGATAGGCATGATTACCACGCGCGGAACAAACACTTAATTTTTATAGCACCTCGTCGCCAGTTAAATACGTAGTGAAACAAGGGCGGCGGTTAACAGACTGGTTTATTAGAGTGTTACATGCATTCGCACGGAGCGATCGCGAAGTACAAAATGTCATACTTATCTAATGCGCGTACGGCGCGTACCCAACACTAATTAGCAAAATATGGGCCACCCAAATTCATTTCATAATTGCGCAATATTATTTTTGTCTATTTGTAATTTATTATTCTTTTATATAATAACTAGCTGTCTCGGTGAACTTCGTGTCACTTTGAAAACTTCCCTGGACTCCAAGAATTATTTTAAGACTAAAATTAGCAGAATCGGATCAGCCGTTATCGAGTTATAGTGTTACTAACACAATTGGAAATGTATTTTTAACCGTATGTATGTAATATTTCTAGAACTGTCCAGTTTTTGTATAATATGTTAATCTATAGCAGCGTCTGAACAAATGTGCCAAATTTCAAAAGTGTATGTATGTATATTTTATGTTTGTGTTCGCATTTTATTAATAATTCTTTTTTTTGTTGTACTAGGTATTGTTCAACTTAGGGAACAGTGTAAGTTTCATCAAAATCGGTTCAGTAGTTTTGGAGACAGGCAGTTTTAATTCTCAATCACGTACATTATCAGTTTTATCTTTTTAAAATACAGTTATTACATAATTTATAAACAATTAACAAATATTTATTTTCACTTAAGATTTTTCTACATGCTAAACTTACATAATCACTGATCTCCACACTAGGATTCCCTGTATCGTAGACATAAATATATAAATGTATAGATAAATATATAATAGAAGAAAAGAAAGCATTCTATCTATAGTATTATATCGAATATAGTCTAGAGGTTCTTACAAAAATAGACGAAAGTTATTGCACTTAATCTAGTAAAGTGGACGATTCCCAGCAAAATGTTTATGAGGAAAAATGTTGTCAGAATCAAACAGAGAAATCCCGCCGGAATGAATCTTGTATATAAAGGTCCCCGGGATAAATAGTGTATGTTGGGACAGGCCGGGACAAGGCCGGGACATGTCCGATCCTTATGATCCGTGTCCTCTACACCGGTAAATTTTAATGTTATAAACTCTGTTTATCCCCAGAGGTATACAATAATATTTCTGTTTATTTTTATGTGACCTTATGTTTTCTTGCTGTAAATTATTTTGTTAACTTCTAAAATCATTTTGCTGATAAACGACATGTATTATTATATTGTAAAGCTGGTTTCAGACTACGCCATAATATAAAAGCATAATATAGTAAAATATAGATCATAGCACAAGAATATCGCGCACCATACAAATAGCGTATTATAGCAAGCCAATAATGTAGCGCGCGTAGCACATCTCGTAGCACCGTAGAGGTACTACGAGACGTGCTACGCGCCACGCTATGAATATCGTAGGCTCGTAGCGATCTGTAACATTGATATAAAATATGTAGTCATTATTGTAGTCGCTAATGACCTTGGCTGTTGAAAAGCGACTTAAAATAAATAAATAAATGAAAAAAAAAAACATTGAACAAAATGCATTTTTACGACTGTAAGCTGCATCTGTACTTGGTTGCAAATAAAAAAATTTGAATTTGAATCTATACTAATATTATGAATGGAAAAATGTGTCTGTCTACCCCTTTTGAGTGGAGATACTTTGAATCCCGGAATAGGACAAGAAAGTTTAAGTTTGAATACGGAAAAGGTACACAATATTTCGCAGAAAAAAAAACTTTACACATAATACAGAAATATTGCTTTATGTAGGAGCCACGTTACACGTATAATTCATACTGAATCAATGATAAGCGTTTCTACCTCATTCGTAGAGCACATATTTGCAATTTGCATATAGTGAAAATGTAAACATATTGTAGTCGTCAATTTTAACGAGCATAATTACAATTATTGTCACGAAACCTATATCATTGCGTATGAACAACGTCGCTTGTTAGTCATATTTTAAGCACTATTATACGCTAGTATATTTATTTTATTTGGAAAACTGATACAAAATGCCAATAATAACTTGTCACTTATAAGTTGTAATTTAATTATATTTTGCGGGACTAAGTTTTGCTTTGGTTTTCAAATGCAAAAATATGACTTAAAATGCGCGGTTTCCTAAGGATAAAAGAAAACTATCTGGCAAATATCCTAAATTACAAGCAAATCTTTACAGTCATTGTCAGAATTGCGGTATATGTAAATATATAAGATTTTTTAGTTTAAAATATAAGATTATACTCAATCTCAAATATTTTTATTCAGAACAAATATTTTATATCGAACCAAGGGTTCGGAAACTAACCAGGCGAGGAGAACCGGCGTAAAAAACTCGCTCCTATATCCTTACTAACAAGTTCAATGTAATATAAATAAAAACTCGTTCATGCCGTGCCTCGTCTTAGATAAAAAATAGCCTATGAGCTTGCGTGATGATCCATGTCACATCGATGTCTATTTTTGCAGCCACTGTTGTAAACATGAAACCAAAATAGTTCATTCATGGTTTTCTCATTCAACTACAAAAATTGTTGAAGTTACCTTTTTTATTGGTACTTTACACACTATAAATATATTTAAATGTTACTGTGAAATTTGGTAATAAATAAACATAAAATACCGTAGTAACAATTTTAGTTTATTTAATGGTGTATCTATCCCATGGTTTACTCTATTTTGCGCAAAATTTCATTAAAAACAGTACAAAGATAGCGAAGGAAAATAATAAAATAATTCATTACATAATATAAGATTACTATTTCAAAGTTACGTTAATGTTTTTATTTTAGTTTGATCGCGATCAGCAAAGAGCAATTTTTCTAATCGTCAACTATTTTTTATGACAGATATTTCATATGGCGTAGGTTCAGATTAATCTATCAAGTAGAATATAATAATTATTGTCGTAGGTTCGGTCGGTGTTAGCACTCCCGTGGGCCATTACTTTGAGCGATCATTCTTAATCTTGGGCCATTCTTTAGACACGATCGTCATTTTTCTTTATTCTTACCCCTTCGAGTCCCCGTTTAAAGGGGAGGAAGTCAATTTGGAGCATATTTAGATGTCTCGATAATGTATTGAGGAAAATCTTTTGATAAAAGATGCTTTTCTAGTTAAGACGTACATCTATAGTAATCGAGTATCGACAATACAATATTTTATGTAAAAGTTAGATTGTCATATAAATAAAGTTTATATATAAGTGTACAATTATTATAATTATATTATAGAAATCACAATCTTTATTAAGATTTTAAAATTTACAACAGTTTCGTTTCACACAACAAAAAGAATAAACTTTGTGAATTTTTTTGTCAAAAATTGTCTGACCTCATAATATCTTGGTAAGCGGCGAGCTGAATGGCGGAAAAGAAATATGATGGACATGAACAATTTTTATAAGTTAATAAAAGTCGTCCCTCCTGGGTGCGAGTGAACTCTACTCGCCCTAAATGTTCTTTTTATGTATATTTAATAAAAGTTTTACGGTTATCGTTTATGTAAAGTATCAAAGTCTTTCGAAATTGCGGTGCGGAGTACAATGTAGTTTATTAGCGGTCTTAAATGTTTATTTAAGCTCGGCGCGGCGGTCCGGTATTAGTCAAACGCAACAAGTTAGTCCTGACTCCTGACAGCTCGCGTCGCGGACCCCGATGGGTCAAAGCGGACCGCCGTGGATCCTAGTGGGCCAATGCGGACCCCGGTGACGTGATTCCGGTGTTTTTTTGATTATTTCTGGTGTATCTATGTATTTAAAAACATAATATATAATGGAGTAAACAAGAAGTTCAAATTAAAATCCACCTATTCGAAGTGAAAGAACTCAGGCCATTTTTTGTAATCTCTTTTACTGTTTACAATGGTTCAATACTTTGTACTATAGTATCTCGATATAATTATAATTTAGACAACCTTAGCTAAATCAAGCCTAATTAACTCGACAAACTGACTAAAATATCGCCTAAAATACGGCCCAAAATATGATGATGGCTGTGCAAACAGTGCTGAACGTTTGACATTGTAATTGCGTATTATAATTAAAGTTCGGTTCAAAGGTTAACCATGATTAACCTTTAGTAGATATAGTAGGTCCTGTATGAAGAAGCTGTAAACGCCCACAGAGAAACCTACTACGGGGCTTAACTTGGTAAATTACACCGTGTACCATGCAACTCGCTCATAACTTCTCTAATAAACCTGTTTATTTTTTCCTCTGCAAGCGTTTGCTACAGCACGAAACATGCACTTGAGTCATCAACACTAATTAAAGTAAGATAAGATAAATATTTTTTCTAAATACAATATAATATAGAGCTACCGAACAGTACATTCTTGTCCTCGGTAATTAAGTAAGTACATTCTTATTACCAAATATTTCATTGTACGAGTATCGTGCCCAAGCTAAGCCAGGCCTGTGTTTTTTTCACATAACATTTTTAGACTTGTAAAGAAACGACAATAACAAGACGTGAGTGGAAGAATAAGGTAACTAACATGAAAAAACTTCCCGTTTTTTTGCTTAAATGGAAGCATTAGGACCGGAAAAGTTATTTGAAATAGAAAAACTATGGATTGTATGTGTAGCCAGATATATTAGCTAGGTTATGAAGTAGATAAGTTACAAGTTTTATTGAAATAATTAGGGAAAAAGTGTGTTATTGTCCGTATGTTACGAAATGTTACTTACCTTATTCTTCCACTCACGTCAATTATTATTTGATATTTCTCTCATTCATATTTTGAATGTTGCTGGGGTTTCAAAGTATTGGTAGATAGGTAGGTGAAATTTTCATAGATTGTGTATATCTGTTGCCGCTATAACAACAAATACTAAAAACAAAATAATATTAATATTTAAGGGGGTCTGCCATACAACAAACGTGATTTTTTTCAACCTTTTTTGCTCGATATCAATAATGGCAACAGGTAGGCACTTAAAATTTTCACAATGCCTTACGTATATGTGTACTTTAATAATTAATAATAATATTTAAATAAAATAAAAAATGTAGGCGGGCTCCCATACAAAAAACACAATTTTTGGCCTATTTTTGCTCTATATCGGTACGGAACCCTTCATGCGCGAGTCCAACTCGCACTTGGCCGATTTTGTGTTTTCAGGTAAGTTTATATGCTAACGATTATTAAATAAGTATTTAATATGTAATTAAGTAAATTACTGATAAAAAATCTTTGTTTTTTGAGTAACAAATGTCGTTTAAATGAATATCAATAATTCCAAACTTTGTAATAGAGATAAATAATGGCCGTCACAGACTTAGCTATAATATATATTAATATATTTATAGCTAGGCATATTAATATATATTTTCTATACAATTTTCGCGTGACCACACACTCAGCTATAATATATATTTCTGGTCTCAGTGTGTTTAGTACGGTATATTAATATATATTATAGCTAAGTCTGTGACGGCCTTTATGTTCTGTTATAGAATATTTGTACATCAAATGCCAAAATTTTCTTTCACTTATAATATAAACTTATAATTAGTAATACAGATTTTTTGTAGCTCAGAAGGCAGGTCATTAGAGCCCTAACATCACTGCGACCCTTGAGTATATTTTGTGACTATTATACAGATTTGGTTATTTGTTTGTTTGCAATAAAAAAGATTAAAAAATAATTGACACGTTTTGATGAAATTCGCTACGTACGCAGAGAAAACTATGAGAGAGAGATGTAGGCTGCTTTTTCTTAGGGCTTTCGATCAAATGTCCTTATATAAAAATGTAGTGGTAAGATAATTTACTTTGATCGATTATGTGATAACTAGATGACGCCCGCAACTCCGTTGCACCAAAACTCGTTTATCGCGCGGGAACGGTACATTTTTCCGGGATGAAAAGTATCCTATGTCCTTTCCCGGGACTTAAAGTATATCCATGCCGAATTTCAGCAAATTCGGTTCAGCGGTTTGAGCGTGAAGAGGTAACAGACAGACAGAAAGACAGACAGACACACTTTCGCATTTATAATATTAGTATGGATGTTAACGACATAGGATCACTTTTCCATAGGACATTATGTGATCTATTCGAAACGAAACTTGTTTGAAACAACTATCAAGCACGAAAAAGTTATTATTTCTTCACACCGATAATAATATTACATTGGTGACATTTAAACTTACTGGTATAACGTATATTATTTTGATGAGAACTGTTATAACTTCTGTGACACAAACTTGTAATTAAAATGAAAAGGTCGAAGGGCCAGTCGTTTGCGATAGATCGAAACGTTGGCTCGTCGCATCTCATGACCGTCCGCCACCAATCAGTTCACAACTTATTACTTATGGAGCTTTTTTATTTTTGTTTTCTAAAAAACCAGCTCGTTTGCTTATCGTTTTGAGTGGCCGCCCAATTTCAACAGTTAGGTATATATAGTTAGGTACATTTCCTAAGTGCTAATAATTAAATCGTTTCTTAATTATTAGCACTTAATATAATCGGCCAAGTGCGAGTCAGACTCGCGCACGAAGGGTTCCGTACCATTATAGAGCAAAATTAGGCCAAAAATTGTGGTTTTTGTTTGGGAGCCCCCCTTAATTTTTTATTTTATTTTAATATGCTTATTAAATAGGTATTAAAGTAAACATATAACTAAGAAATTGGAGAAAAATTTAAGTACCTACCTATCAACTTTTACTCAAAACAGAGACCTAACACTTAAATTCTTGGTTTGTAAAACGTAGTAAAAAAAACAATACATTATCACCACAGTATCACATTACAAAGTAAACATAGAAGACTTATAAATTTTATATGTAATAAAGTGGAAAGCAGAAAGTGATAGTGTTCTTAAGCGTGATTTAACTCCGTCACGTCTTTGTAGAATTTTGTAATTCATTACTTTCTACCACAGTACTTACTTTATTTTTTTATGTAACTAAGAGATAATAATGGATATTAAATACAACATAAGATATCCTTTATCATAATATTTAAGATTTAAGTGCATCAAACTTTTAAAAGTTACACTTATAAAAGTGTAACCTATAAAGGCTAGGTAGGTTTATTAGCTGTAAAATAGATGTAAAATTTAAGAACATAATCATGGATACAAAACATAATTAAAGTACAGTAAAAGTTATACTACTGAGAGGATAACTTTAAATTAAGTCGAACGATAAAAACCTCCACCTGCGTCGGCTCAGGAGACCGCGTGGGAGGTGACGACTTTAAAGATTGAGTTTTTTTTTTCAACTTTAATATCGGTATCAGGTGTCCACGTTAATTTGAAAGAGTATCTTTCCACGGCCTCGCAGCAACAGGTGAGGCGGCTTGGCGCAGGCGCCGCGCGCGCGTCGATACCGCGCCCCACCACCCGCGCACCCCCGCACACACCCGTGCGGAGCTCATTCACACCCACACACGCAACACCGCACACCTGCATAATATCGTCGCGTGGATATGACGTAGGCTCACACGGTCACACCCCACACATGCACTACCTGCACACCTGCGTACGGCCCGTGCATACGACGTACGCTCATACGATATCAGTTATCACACAAGCTCGCGCCGCACACATATAACCTCACTCGACTAAAAATGCCTTTTGTACTCCAAAATAGCACCACATTCTCGCTTATATTTATCACACTGACACTAGCCGTTCCCCGCGGTCTCTATTGTACTTTAAATTACAATTAAAACTCAAAATAAATTTGGTTTATGTCTTGGATCTTTGAAATCAAATTTTCAATCTCAGTGATGACATGGTATTGGGGATTTAAGGTGCTAAGTTATAAAATTCTAACCATGTTGGTGAAGAAACAGTTTACTTTGTAAAATAAGTGTAAGCAACCCATACTTCCATACTAATATTATAAATGAGAACGTGTGTCTGTATGTCTGTTTAATACCTGTTCACGCCCAAACCACTGAAACTAATTTTGCTGAAATTTTGTATGGTGATACTTGGAGTCCCAGGAAAGGAAAAAGGATATTTTTCATTCCGGAAAAATGTACGGATCCCGTGCGAAAAACGAATTTTGGTGAGACGAAGTTGCGGGCGTCATCTAGTTCTTTACAACATGACTGGTGAGACAATACCGATACTTATGGAGAGTACTCTGTACTCGATTCGCATTATAATCTATATCATTATATAAAAGGCTTTGTCCTGAATGACATGAAAATGGAATCACGCTACAACCTAAACCACTGATCGTAGAGACATGAAATTTGGAGGGAGTGTTCTCCGTATGACGTAGGCGTGCGATAAGAAGGGATTTTTAGAAATTCCTTACCTAAGGGTGTGAAAAGGGGGGTTGAAGTTAGTATGGGACAACTCTTTTCACTTAAAAATCGCGGGTAACGCCGCGGGGAACCGCTAGTTATGCAATAAAATTAGGTACTTAATTTTTTTCCGAATTTCCCAAAAATAAATGAATCATGGATAGGTACTAAAACGGCTTGGCAAGTAGGCATACTATGCGGCCGGTGCAGAGGCGTGCGCTACCGAAGAAACACCACATAACTACCCCTCCCGCTCGCGGGGTCCATGCATTGGGTAAATAATTATTTAACTTTAAGCTACATTTACTCAGTGATCAATTGATATTATTTTTTTCCAACTAATATAATAGCCAAATATCACGTCCTCGAGTATTGAACATGTCTCACCAGTCACGCAGTATAACCCTAATAAATATTCGCGCCGCGCCGCGCCGGATGGTAAAATTCCGTGTAGTGCACAAACGCCCTAACTATTCGCAGTTGACGTAATAAAGCGAAGTGTTTCGGACAAAGTTTAATCGATAAAATCAATGAAAGTTGTATTTTGTGTCTACTTTACTCTTCTTCACGTCTTGTGCTTTTTATTTCTTCGAATCTTTCACTTTTTATATCACCCTAGATGACTGATTTATCTCGTAGGATCTGTACTTTTTCCGAGACAAAAATATCCTATATCCTTTCCCGGGACTCCAAAGTATCTCCATACCAAATTTCAGCAAAATCGGTTCAGCGGTTTGGGCGTGAAGAGATAACAGACAGACACACTTTCGCATTTATAATATTAGTATTGATAACTTTATTAACCCTTCAATTAAATAAATTAAATTAATGATCCGAAATGCAGGCTATATTTAGGTGCGGCGACGTGCCTCCACGTTGGATTGTTGACGTTGACATTAAACCGGCCTACGACCCGTAGCGACTCAGTCACGTCCCAGTCTATAGGCACGATTGAGCGTTAACTCGTCTTGATACTTGATTTATGTAGTTCAATACTTTGGTAAACGTTCTACGTTCAAAAAATTACATAGCATACAAACTTCCTAGACGGCTATTTTTGAAAAGTAACTTAGAATTTTGATATCTTTCTTGTAGGAATACTTTTAATAATATTTTTTCTCGTTTTACAATTTAATTTTCATTGAACCGACAGAATGAAAGATTATTGTGCGCGCATGCCCGCATGGGTCATACTTCAGAGGCAGTGTGTTGACAAAATTCTCGATACCACATGTTATAGCGATAGACTATCGTTTGTTAATTGTTACCTTTGAGGAACATTTATGAGATAATTAATTTATAGTTTAGGCACAATCATTATGGATAATACTCCCCACACCGGTTTCGGTGACGGTGGCCAGTTTCAATAAATCCAGGCCTGTTACGCAGGAGTAGTTTTATAGTGCCCAAGTGTGTGCGCAGTACACAAGAACACTCTCTATTCCTTTTACTCTCATAACCCAGTGGGACGGAAGACCGACACGACTGGCGAGAGATCAGGCGCAGGGCCGACTTTTTACATGCCCATCCGACGCATCATCATCATCTCTCTTGATCTTACTTGTCAGACAATCAGGTGATCAGCCTGCATTGTCCTAACCAAACTTGGAAATACATAACATGTTTCCAACTCGGGATTCGAACCCACGACCAGAGAGCCACGCTGTAACCACTAGACCACGAGGCGTTATAAAAATTAGGATACATAATATTAATTAAATAACTTGCAATGCAATGCAATGAAGAATTAGGAAAAGTGAAGAATGATTCATATTTTGAGTGTACGCATAGAAGCTTAGGGAGTTTACACTGATTATAAGTAGCTATATCATATGATATGTATTTATTTCATTAGCAAAGCATATTACATAGTCGTTGAAGATTACGGAAGCTAAGACCTAATCAGTACGATGCAGGCCAGGATTAGATATTCCCATTGTCCTCACGGGGGCAATTATTATTATCATCAGCATTAATTAATAATTATATATAACGTGACATTTAAGTGGTTGTTTTCCCGCAGCAGAACGATTTACCTTTTTTTTTTTTTTTTTTTCCCGGAGGGGGAAATGCATTACGCATACCACCCAGGCGCAGGGGGCGACCCGAGCGGTGATGTGGGACTCCCGTAGCTGATGAGACCACGGTATACCCACTAAAACCCCCCTCCCATCTTCCGCCACGCCGCCTTTTGACGGGGCCACGGGAACGATACACACATCCGCGACCCCGCCAGCGGTCCGAAGACTCAACGATGGGCGCACAACACGTGCGCCCTCCTCCTCGGCCCCCACCAGGGCTGTAGCAGACGCCCCCCGAGTCTGCTACTTGGAGGCCATGTGGCAGATCAGGTCTGTGGCTCTGCCACCGACCACACCTCGGCCGCAGAGGATAGGGCAAGCGGCGCACCGCAATACCTACTTGCCTCTTCCTCTGCGGCCCCACCTCGGTGCGCATCCGCAGCGGACTCCTCCAGTCCGCTGGGAGCGCCCTCCTCGGGCCAGGTGGCGACACCGGCCGGCCCTGGTTGCCTCTTCGCTTCACCGCGGTTGTCCAAGCCGCGGTTACTAGAGCCCCACCGCCACGACAAGGCGAGCAACCATCGGGGGGAGCAGAACGATTTACCTGAAGTAGTACTATCGAATCACGCAAGATATTTTTTGAAAATAAAAAAATATTTTACTATGGCAAGTTTACGCTGATAGGCGCGAGCGGCAATAATACGGCCGAATTTTATTTATGATTTGAATAAACTTCACAAACCTATTGTACTACTAAGATAGAATCATTTTACTGCGGGAAAACAACCATTAAAATGTCATGTATTTAGTAAAATATTCACACTACATGATTCACATACACAATTCTTATAGAAATCACGATTGGACAGCCGAAGAGTCGGGCAATTCCGATGTAGTGGGAAGCTTTCTTTAAGAAAAGACTTCGTTCAGAAATTATAATTATTTTTAAACTAGAGGAAACGATGATTCCGTAATAAATATATTATGTTCACAGTTGGTTGGTTTAAACAATTACTAAACTTTATTAAAACGATCAAAGATTCGAGAAAAGGTTTCATGATGTCACCAAAACGGATGGGCGGGACTTTAATCAACGAAAGGCTTTTATCAACTATTCTTGAACGAGCACTTTTGCCGTTTCACCATAATTGCTAATGTAACAAAACGTTAAGTAATTTTTGTCTGTCATTTCTGCCAGACTTCACCATGAAGAAGGTTGTGTTTTGAGTTTTGAATATTTGTTCGACAATCTTGAGAGCAATGGTTCACTAACTTATTTAAGTCAGGGCCAACTTTTGTCAATTTACTAGTTCTAGTATCCCTGAACACTACCAGGGCTCGCACGGCTAGCCCTTTTTAGAGTTCTGTAGCCAAAGGGAAAAACCGGGACCCTATTGCATATTATAAGACTTCGATGTCTGTCCATCAGTCTGTCTGTCTGTCTCCAGGTTGTACCTCAAGAACGGCTATAGCTAGACATCTGAAATTTTCACAGATTGTGTATTTCTGTTGCCGCTAACAAATACTAAATAATAGAAGATAACAGCAAATACTAAAAACAAAATAAGATAAATTTTAAGGGGGGCTCCTATACAACAAACCTGATTTTATTGTAATTTTTGCTCGATATCAATAATGGCATCAGGCTAGGCACTTGAAATTTTTTACAAAATACTCAATTGTACTACTTCTATATCTATACATATAATAAAACTGTAGAAATGAAAATTCTGTACATTAAAGATATTAAGCGAGGGTGCATACATCGCTATAGAAGCCAAAAATGTGGTTAGTTTTTTGTCTGTCTGTATGTTTGTTCCAGCATCACACGAAAACTACTGATCCGATTTGAATGTGATTTTCGCAGATAATAATATTGGTCTTGGTTGGTTTTTGGAGATAGGGAGTTTTAATTCTCAAAATTTACGTACAATTTTGAAGTCGGTTTTATCTTTTTAAAATACAGTTATTATTACATTATGTAGAGGTACTTTAACAATAGTAAGCAGTAAGCACCCTTAACATTTTGTACTTTAAGCCTGGCCGCACATTATACGACAGTTCTGATCAGAAACAGTTGAACGTCCGCGCTGTCTCTTACATTTTGTACTGAGCCGAGTGAGCTAGAACTCGCCGGAAGGATATTTTGGATCATGTGTGGGGTGGCGGTCCGGCGAAATTCAACTGTTTCTGATCAGAATTCGGACAATGTGCGGCCAGGGTTAAACTTTGTCTATTATTAAATTTCATTTTGATCCACATTAATATTATAAATGCAAAAGTATGTCTATCTGTCTGTCTGTCTGTTACCACTTCACGCCTAAACCGCTGAACCGGTTTTGTTGAAATTTAATATGGAGATATTTAATTTAATATATTTAATTTTAACGATTTACTTGAACGTCAAATTCTATATACACTTTTACGTAAGTATATAATAATAGCCCCCACACCGGTTTCGGTGACGGTGGCCAGTTTCATTGAAACCAGGCCAGCTACGCAGGAGTAGTTTTATAGTGCCCAAGTGTGTGCGCAGTACACAAGAGCACTCTCTATTCCTTTACTCTCATAACCCAGTGGGACGGCAGACCGACACGACCGGCGAGAGATCAGGCGCAGGACCGACTTTTTACATGCCCATCCGACGCATGGATCATCTTACTTGTCAGACAATCAGGTGGTCAGCCTGCATTGTCCTAACCAAACTTGGAAATAACATGTTTCCAACGCGGGAATCGAACCCACGACCTCCGAGTCAAGAGCCGCGCTCTGTACCACTAGACCACGGAGGCGTTTCACGTAAGTATTAAAGCGTTAAATAAAATAATATTATTTTTGTCTATCTGTCTGTATCTTATCTCTTCACGTTAAACATCATAATTATTATGGCCTCATTTTCTAGTTTATACCCGAAAATGTACGGTGTGTATTTCCCGGATGATAAACACGTTTTCGGCTATAAAGTTACGTACTATATAAAGTATGACTGTAAAATCAAGTCGAATGAAAGTTCAAACAAGAATCAAACAAAAAACCTAAAATCAAACAAGAGGTCTCTTGTTCTACAAATTTTTGACTTCGCAAATGATTTCAGCTCAAAGTGAAACTTTTATTTGGTTCAGCCTACAACCTAAATTAACTCTTACACTTCATACTTTTCGAGTATTCAATTTCTATAAACGAATGCCAAAACTTTTGCACGGAAATTGTAATGACTCTATTGTAATAAAATTCGTCTAACCTTGATTATGATAGAAGCTATAATATATTGTTTTATTCTTTCTAACTATGTAACATCGAGGAAACTGATTCCTAGGCAGTTGACAGACCAACGTCATTTGGTCGGATTATGTCAATTCAATGTTAATTGTGATCTGTCGGCTGGGTTGATGTAACGCGACCAATCTAGTATATTATAATTTTCCACACAGAATAGTCTATGTTCAAATAGTGTACCGCAATTTACGGCCGATGCAATAATCAGAAATCACCCGAGAACACCTCTTTATTACTCACTATTAAGGGCCCTTCACCTAGGCCACAATTTATTAAAGGAAGCCTTTTTTACCTGGAAACGGAACAAAAATAGCGACATAATATTTATGTTTTCCCATTTAAATGGTTCGACGAATAATAGAACAAATACAAGATAACGTAACATTCATGTTGTTATAATAACGTCGAATGTTAAGCATTATTTTATTTTTGCTGACAGCTGTTTTATTAAATTATTTATGTTATTGGAAACCAGACAATGAGATACGTATTTAATAAATAGCGTAAAGGTGTAAGATATTAAATAAATATATTTCACAATGTTTTAAAGGAGAAACACAAACAATATGATAATTATGTTAACCGCTTAAAACCGCTAAATTTGATATGCTAACCTTACACACAACTTGCCTTTTACTTTTTCGGCGTAACCCAAAAAAAAGTGTGTTGGAAATTGGTATGCTCTTTCTACGCGAGCATAGTCGTGGATAAAAACTAGATTATAATAAAACTAAGTAGTATACTTGATATTCTACTTAACAACCTAATAATATCTTTTTTGAAATACATCAAGTACACAGGTTGCGATATGGCACTAGAATTTTACTGAAATATAAATCGTCTCTAAACGAAGGAAAACTCTTACGTAAAATCCTTCAGGGGCTTGAAATTTCGTCATTTTACGCTACACAGGGGACGTTCTGCACCACAATCTTCACTTCAGAATACTTGCCAAACCAAGATGAAATTAATCCTGTTTAAAAATAATAATAAACCTTTTCCCCTTTTCTTTTATTAAAACGATAAACGGGTGAAATTGGTACCATTTGGTTTTAGAAATAAAACTTTAAAAATTTTCACATCCTTCATAATCTTTATTACTTAAACATAATATTATAATCACACTGCCATTAAATCACACCGCCATTAACTATCTTAATTTGCTTCCTTCTAATTACAGCAATGTAGCAAAGCAGTTTAATTACATTACAGGGAATCAGGTAATGGTGTCATTACACCATATTACTGCCATCCAAGGCGTATTAGATGTCTGCGTGGGATCGCAATGCATTTTCATTACATTACGTAATATCGTCAAAACACGTGACTGCTTATGTCTCCTCGATTAAGCATTGGATGTAGATGTTCACATTATAATCTACGCTTATAATGTGACAATGTTATACTTAGGGCCTGTTTCACCACTTCCTGATAAAGTGCCGGATAGGCTATCCACAACTTTTTGACAGATTATCCATACTTCATCTGTCAAGTTAAGTGGTGGATAGCCTATCCGGCACTTATCAGGAAGTTGTAGCCCTTACAGAACACAAGGTCACAGGAGACATACAGGCAAGTCATAAAAGCCTAGAACAAGATGTTACCCGCAACTTTGTAACAAATCTTTTGACACCTATTAATAATTATACGTGGGAGAGCCAGCCAGAGAGAGATGCTTTGGCACGAATGGGCCGGCTCGACCGGAGAAATACCACGTTCTCACAGAAAACCGGCGTGAAACAGCGTTTGCGCTGTGTTTCGCCGAGTGAGTGAGTTTACCGGAGGCCCAATCCCCTACCCTATTTCCTTCCCCACCCTCCCCTAATCCTTTCCTTCCCATCCCTACCCTCCCCTATTACCTCTTAAAAGGCCGGCAACGCACCTGCATCTCTTCTGATGCTGCGAGTGTCCATGGGCGACGGAAGTTGCTTTCCATCAGGTGACCCGTTTGCTCGTTTGCCCCCTTATTTCATTAAAAAATATATAATCTGTAGCTCAAGCGTACCTTAAAAACAAAGAGCAGGCAAAAATATTGTCTGTTATATTTTCGTCTCATGCTTTGTCGTAAAGAAATTCAAGGGCGCACCCTTTTGCCTCACAAAAACAACGAATTTCTAATAAAATATCCGCTACCTCGAAATAGATTTTATAATATTATTCTCGGTAACTGTGCCACGAACATGTAGCACGTGTGCTCGTATTATGGATTAGAATATTTTTTACGTTGACCTTTCACGAAATGTAAACATTGTACAAATAGCCCATCACGTAGTTACCCGTATGGACGGTAAGTGTCAATAGTTCAAGGATTTCCGTAATTAATTAAGGGCGCTGTCTATTATTGTTTAGTAACAATAATATTATCGTAAAATATATTATTTCCATCGACGGATATCGACCGGTCGATCACGATCGACCGGTCGATATCCGTCCGGCTACCCCTGCTGTTGATGTAATGTATAGTACTTATATACTATATGCCCATAATATATTATGTAATTTGATAAAATCCGAAAAACCAGTTTCTTTTCTATTTGGCAATAAAACGTAGTTTTTTTGATACTTTTAGAACATGATATTATGTACTAAGTAATCTATACATACTGCGTGACTGGTGAGACATGTTCAATACTTGAGGACGTGATATTTGGCTATTATATTAGTTGGAAAAAAATAATATAAAAAAATAATATCAATTGATCACTGAGTAAATGTAGCTTAAAGTTAAATAATTATTTACCCAACGCATGGACGCCGCGAGCGGGAGGGGTAGTTGTGTGGTGTTTCTTTGGTAGCGCACGCCTCTGCACCGGCCGCATAGTATGCCTACTTGCCTAGCCGCGTAATTTACTTAGTATCCATGATTCATTAATTTTTGGGAAATTCAAAAAAAAATTAAGAACCTAATTTTATTACATATTTATAATGAGAATCGAGTACTGAATACTCTCCTTAAATATCGGTATTGACTCACCAGTCATGCTGTATAATAAAACTGTAGAAATGTGAATTCTGTACATTAAAGATATTCAAAAATAACAAGCGGGGGGTATCACTACATCGCTATAGAAGCCAAAAATGTGGTTAGTTTTTTTGCCGCTTGCCCTATCCTCTGCGGCCGAGGTGTGGTCGGTGGCAGAGCCACAGACCTGATCTGCCACACGGCCTCCAAGTAGCAGACTCGGGGGGCGTCTGCTACAGCCCTGGTGGGGGCCGAGGAGGAGGGCGCACGTGTTGTGCGCCCATCGTGGAGTCTTCGGACCGCTGGCGGAGTCGCGGATGTGTGTATCGTTCCCGTGGCCCCGTCAAAAGGCGGCGTGGCGGAAGATGGGAGGGGGGGTTTTAGTGGGTATACCGTGGTCTGGGGGTATCACTAGATCGATATAGAAGCCAAAAATGTGGTTAGTTTTTTGTCTGTCTGTCTGTCTGTCTGTCTGTATGTTTGTTCCACTATCACACGAAAACTACTGATCCGATTTGAAAGCGGTTTTCGCAGATATATTTGTCTTCTTCCAACTTAACATCTGGTGTATAAAAAAATTTCCCCCCACCCTTCTAAGGGGACGAAAGAGGGGTCAGATTTTGTATTAAACTTTTTTCTTTAACACGAAAACTACTGATCCGATTTGCATACGGTTTTCTCAGATATATTTGTCTTCTTCCAACTCAACATCTGGTGTATAAACTTTTCCTCCTCCCACCCCTCTAAAGGGACCAAAAAGGGGGTCAGATTTTGTATCAAATTTTTTCTTTAATGGACTTAATTCATATTATTAACTGTATTTTCCAACTTAACATCAGGTGTACACAATTTTTCCCCCCACCACTCTTAGGGGACAAAAGAGGGGGTAAGATTTTGTATCAACTGATGAAGTAGAAAATACTTTAAATGGCAAAACAACGTTTGCCGGGTCAACTAGTAGTTAGTATTTCTAAAGAATAAAGATGCATTAAAGCAGTAGATTTTACTGAAAATTTATAATAGAGTTTTGGAAGGAACACAAAATGACATACCTATAAAACTATGACATTTGTCCGCACATTTACTCGTGAAACTAATAAAAATTTACTATATTGCAACGGTTGATATTATACCAACATTCAGAACTGAAATAATACAAATTCTATGAAAAAGCATAAAAAAATACCTACTAAAACTACCTACTAGTAATATTATGATTATTAATACGAAACTAATTATAATTAATTAGCCGATTACAACCTCAATATAGTGTTAGGTCTATACGATATAAAGGAACGTGGAAGCCTGTCATCAATGTTAATTAATTTATATTATATCTATTAGGATATTAGGTAACGGTTGTCGTGCTGGGGTAAATTATTACAAGATAAGTTAATAGTTATAAGATAATAATAATAATAATAATAATAATAATCATTTATTGCAGGCAATAAACCCATATAAAAATATATAAAATTAAATTAAAAGTTAGAATTAAATAGTAAGTACGTGTTATACATTGTGAACAAATTTACATAATAAAAAAAAAGATACAAAATAAAATGCTACAAAAATACGTTTAAAAATAATAATTCTAAAAATCATTTACGGTTTCTGTCGCGATGCACCGATAACCAGTAGGCTGGAAACGAATTCTCCGGACACCCGGCACACACACCGAGGATTTCGTTACTAGAGGAACGCACGCGGGCCCAGAATTCCGCAACTCGTGCCCTTACGACGGCGAAGTAATCGGGAACTCTGGCGTCGGCAAACATGCTCGAAGCGCTGCAGTATTTTGGCAGTCTCATCAGAATGCGGTATACGTTATTATACTGCACTCTGATGCTGCTCCTTACAGTTTTAGAGCAGTTGACCCAAAGCTGACACGTATAAAAGCATTGACAGTATGCCCTAAGCAGTGTCAGCCTTGCCTCAACGCTGCAACGTGCAAAACGGCGCGCGAGCATGTTACACCGAACGGCCATTGCCCGTCTCTCACGAACAATGTCTTCATTGTCAGACAGATTCTCGGTCAAAATATGTCCCAGGTATCGGAAACGCTCGACTCGCTGCACTACTTCTCCATCTAAATAAACCGGTGGGACCCTCTCCGGACCCTTGTCAGCCCTAAACACCATCATCTGCGTCTTAGTCACATTATATTTGAGACCATGGCTTCTAGCATAGGTCTCACAAATGCCGAGAAGACGTCTTAAGCCTCTGATTGAGGGGCTCAGAAGCACCATATCGTCAGCATAGCTCAAATTAATATGTCTTATATTATTATACTACAGCTGTCTACATTGCGATATCTAAATAAAAGTCACAGAACGAAATTTTTATTTTAAGGGGCAGTTGTAACGTGACGAGGGGATGCGTTGCGATGCATTTAAGGTAGTCCATTAAAAATGAACTTAATTTACTGCACAAAAGACATCTAATTGGCATACTTCTAGCCCGCGGTGTCGTTCTGTTCCAATTTTAGGTGGCTCTTTTAAAAATTCTGCATTTTTAAAAGAGCTCAAAATTGGAGCGCGTGTTCCAAAATTTCTCGAATCCAACGCCATATTGTATACATATTTTACCAACGATATTTGTAGTTCTATGTATTTTACAGTATACACTCATAACACAAGTGTGACGTGAAAGTAGTACATTTCATATTATTTGCAATACTGTCATTCCAACAAAGTCATACCTATTATACGTCAATGCACTGGCCAGCTTAGTCTGTAGTCAATTTTAGAGCAAATCAACTGTACGACATCTATACTGGCTTATATTTCGGATTTCAGAACTTCTCCATGAAGGGTTCCAACAATAGTCAAGTGTCCTCGCTTTAGAAACACAAAGCTTGTCGATCTGCAATCTCAGTTAACTGATTTAGCTACTAACAAGCGTGTTGGACACGCGACCACTTGTTACAGCGCCATGCCGATACACTGTAGACAGCGAAGTTTATAAACAAAATAGCTATTTTAATACTAACAACATGAAGAACGGTTGAAGAAGAAGTGTTGAGTGCAAAGAGAAAATAATTTAAACATAAATCTGTCTTTCCAGTCTTTCTAATTAATTGTTATTAATTCGAAATCGCATATATTTGTCATCATGATAATTTTTGAAAAGTATTCTAACCTAGAAATATTGGCTACATCTAGTGTTCGGAATTTAAAAGCAACTTACAGTAAATTATCAGTGTAATTACTACTATTTAATTAAAACTCTCACTATATTTAAAATGCAAAACTATTTTAGAAAAAGTGAAAACGTTATTAAAATTAAGTTTAGCTATTTCAATTAAGCTCGACTCCTATGAAATTCGTTTCTATTTTTAAAAAGCAAAGTA
Organism: Plebejus argus; assembly: GCA_905404155.3. NCBI lineage: Eukaryota > Metazoa > Arthropoda > Insecta > Lepidoptera > Lycaenidae > Plebejus > Plebejus argus. The sequence goes on along the minus strand of FR989941.1, from coordinate 7,676,967 downwards.
TTTACGCAGTACCCGTTTTTCTTCAAATTTTATCAAAGCTTTGGTGTATTTTCAAAACTTATCAAAGATCAGTTTGTAACAAAACCTATTCAGTATACACGATTATAATATTATAGTCACGTAAATTAACATCATAATAAATTACAACAATCATAATTTTGAAGAATAATATCAGTATTAATTGCTCAAAATAATAGTCCGTAATAACTTTACAAAGTCATTATGAATTTGTTACTTGATTATAGAATCTATTACTGTACATAATCTACGTCTTATGTATACGTAATTAATAGTCTGAGACAGGGGACAAAAATTTGATAAAATTAATTTCAATTATATCGCAGTTTTGAGAGTTTACAGAATGAACATACTTCTGAATATTATGCTTTTGCTATGTGAACAACTTCATTTTTTTAAATCTGCTTTTTCATACCAAAGCGATATGACGGCGTCTTAGCACTCTTATATTGAAAAACTTATTTTATTTGTTATTAGGAATGTCACTATCAAAGTTATATTTAGAAAGATAGTTCTGAAAAGTCTCGAAACGAAATAATTACTCTTTATACTCAGCTACGATATAAATGTTGGCGTAAAACATTCATTTCGATGTACAACATAATATGTTCGATCTGCGTTTAAATTGTTTTGAGCGAACGAGTGGGCACTTCAAAGTATAATATTGTCGATTGATGGAAACGCGTGATCCCACGCCGTAAACGCGTTATATTTATCTCACGTAAGCGGTTCCGTTATGAGGTGTGTTTTATGAGATATATAAAATAACATCTGCTTTATAAAATCCTCGTAGGCTCTCCTTTATTGCTTTCAATGAAACGATATTATCAGTGAAATGCAGTGGAGAGCTCGGTTGGATATCTTTTATGAAAGGCTTGAAATAACTGGAATAAAAGACAGTCGAGATTTTTGACGTATATATCTCTTTAGCATCGATTGTTGTCAGCGCCTTTAGAAAAAGTTAGCTTTTGTCACAAATGTACGGTGGAAATGGTAAAACTTGGTCAGTCTTTTCATCTGTTAGTGATGTTTATTATTTAAATATTGCAATGATTAATTAGTATAATTATGACTTAGTAGTTTGTACAATGTATAAATATTACGAACATTTTAATGCTTTTGGTCTACCAGAATGTGATGGCAAATGACGGCAGATTTTCAAAAAATATCCTTGATCATTGGATAAATTCATATATTTGCATGTTTCACACACAGAATCAGCCGCTATAAGGAAAAAGGGTCAAAATGTTTTATTCCAATAACCCCTGTATTGATAGAGCTGTATTTTCTCACTTTTTGCCATCACATTCTGGTAGACCCATAATATTATTTCAAATCTAATACCAATACACCAATTTTACATACAAAATCAAAAATTGATTAAACTTGCGTGAAAATAATATTTTCCAAATGGATTCTCGATTGAGTTAGAATCAGCTGAATATACAAAAAATCGTTCATTTAATTGTGAGATACGTGTATGAAATAATATTTCAATATTTTAAATAACAAATGTTCATTATTTCACTAATAAGTTGTAAGCTTAGGGCCTGTTTCACCACTTTCTGATAAAGTGCCGGATAGGCTATTCACAACTTTTTTGACAGATTCTCCATACTTAATCTGTCAAGTTAAGTGGTGGATAATCCTATTTGGTACTTATCAGGAAGTGGTGAAACAGGCCCTAAATTAATTGCTGAACGAAAATTTTAACGAGTTCAGAGAATATGTAAAGAGCTTTTTATATTAAACTTCCTGTGTTTGGAACAGTAATCCAATGTTCATTGTTAGACAACAGAGAAGTTTGTCTGAACACATTAACATTCAGGGGGAAATTCACACCTACCCATCAGATTGTTGCGCCATACATAATTTAAGGTAGGCCGTAAATTTTCCGTTATTGGCTCCGCAGCTTAATTCGACAGAAGTTCGAACACGTTTTTTAACTGACTTCAAAAAAAGGAGGTTATCAATTCGACGCGTATGTATGTAATACTTCCAGAACTGCCCAGTTTTTGTATATAATCTATTTATAACAGTTTCTGAACAAATGTGCCAAATTTCAAAAGTGTATGTATGTAAGTATGTATGTATGTTTTTATTTGTGCACGCATATCTCCGGAACTACAAGTCCGATTTAAGTGATTCTTTTTTTATTGTACTAGGTATTGTTCAACTTAGGGAATAGTGTAAGTTTCATCAAAATCGGTACAGTAGTTTTGAAGATAGGAAGTTTTGACTCTCAATTACGTACAATTTTGAAGTCGGTTTTATCTTTTTAAAATACAGTTATTTTAACCATACTAATAATGTCAAGTCAAGATCAGTCTGTCTGTCAGTATTGCGCAATGATGCCCGCAACTTCTGATTATGAAAAAAGGTATGGTGAAAATTAGACTCCTGGGAAATGACGTAAAATAGTTTTTATCGCAAAAAAATTACGGTTGTTGTACGATTCGCATTCCTTCGCTAACATAGTTGTGGCAAACATCTAGATATTTATGTTTCGTAGACTGAGCGTCCTTTTATCTAAAGCCCTTTGAAATCTCTAAATGAGTTACCGATAAAACAACGAACCGAAACCATCGTTGATATAGTTGGAAAGAAAATATTTAAGCTTAAAAATAAGTAGGTAAAGTGTTCAATATTTGATTGACGTCACACGAAAACGACTAGAACTTATACCTATTTCTGTACGCCTTATGAATTTTAAAAATATTTTATGAAAGTAAATGGCTGAAAGTGACAAACGGTATTTTTCGTTTTCATATTTTTACATTAAAATAATCATTAATATTAAGATTAGATTCTTTAAATATAATAAACATTTTTTGAATAAATATTCATAATGTTAGTAAAAGTCTCTACGTTACCGAAAACCAAGTAGCAATATTTTTAGGCCGCCAACAGTTAAAACATCAAGTTTCGCTACCGCTGTTTTCACAAATTTTAATGACCGCTACATAATATTTTGTATAATGACAGCGTTTACTTTTTGTAACTCGTTATTTTAGTTACATTTTTATGTTTTTTTAACATACAATTTTAATAGATATACTTACTTGTAAAGTTATACTTGAGTTATCTGATTGAAACTGCAGTTTTAATTTTGATTAAAATGTTTAGGCTGGATTTATATGCATCCGCACGAATGCGCGGTTTGGCCTGTACACCGGACGATTATTGGTAAATGTATGTAAATGACAGCGCGACCGCGCCGCTATTTATATAAATCGTTGCATATATTTGCTTGTGCTCTCGAGATGTGGTGGCCAAATCACGCGTTCACACTGTCGCATATATCCAGCCTTAGATTTAAAACAAGAAAATACTATTTTGGATAAACTAATTTACGATAAGACTCTGTTCCAAATAATCTAATTATTAAATAGCTTATCAATTATCATATAGTATTACGCGGAATCATTTATCGTCAAACCTTATTTAGATGTTTTCGAGGAATCTGAACTCATAAAAACCTACCTTTAACGATTTTTATTATCGCTTTCTATAACCCATAAAGATGGAAAAAAATGTTTATTAACATACTACGAAAAGGTAATCCAGATTTTACAAGATATATTATCAAGCTATATATGTAAAAGATTCAAATAAAAATACCAAAGTAACTTAATAACTTTTTCGGATTATCAACGAAAACAGCTTAAAGAAAGCTCTTATTCCAGCTACCAGAAATAACTTACCAAACAACTCGTATTTTTGAAACTTATTATTCGGGACTTAACGCGACTTATTCTAGCAGTAATGCCAATACTTTTAATAAGTCACGTTAAGTCCCGAAAAATAAGTTTCAATTATAATGCCGCGAAAGTTTATTAAAATTTAAGTTCAACTCATATTTTTCTTTAAACTCTAAAACCAATTGTAGTTGCAGGTTTAAAAACGTGTTATTAACGATCTTATTCGTCTAAAACATTACGTCAATAACAATCTAGCCAGAAATCGCTGGGTAATCAAGACGAGTGACGATGGGAATGACACAGAGCTATAAGGTTGCGAGGCGCCTCCTCCGCCCACACCAAGGTCGTCCAAGGAGTCCGAATATTTTTAAACCCGAAAACATGACTCACTCATACGCTCCGAACTATTTATAGGATTCTATATATAGTTGTTTTGGAACTGCAAGCAATAGATATGTGTTTTTTCTTGGTTTTTGGATCAGTTTTAATATAGGGTATAGTAAAAAAGTTATAATATAAAAGGAATATAATATTTTAAACTTCTCAACATTTTGACTTTCAATAGTAAACAAATTTTATTTATTAGAATTTTATATTCTAAATCTACAAAATCTCGTAATAAATTCACACAAACTAAAAAGTAAAACATATTTTGTTATTCGAATAAATATTTATATTTGTCAAAATCCGTTTGAAGTTCAGTAACAATTATCGCAATCAGAGTGTTGGAACAAACACCAATTTCAATGCGATCACTACAAACAGTTTTCAAAGCACCCTATTGAGGTATTTAAATGTCTACACTACACAAAGGCAGCCACTTGTAAACAATCTACGTATTACTGTTCTATTACTTGGGCGCTACTCTATTTGCATATATTTAATTATTATATCCAATAAAACTGAACCATATAATTTTATGAGACATTGATTCTTCATTACGATTAAAGGATTATAATTGATTATTAAATAATTAATCTCATAATTTTGGAGTAAACAAAATATTGATATTATTCTAATTATTATTATTTATATCCACGTAGAAATATAACTCGCTTTTCAGAACAACAATATTTACATTTTACATCCTACGCGAGTACAATTATTCTTATCTGGTAATTTGCTGGGGCATATTTCAGACTGACTAGCTCAGTTAGCCCAGTTCTGGAAAGTTCATAGCCCGTGAAGTGTAATTACGCCAAAAACCATGTTACGTGCGTTACCATTATCCAAATTATGTTTACGGCCGCCTCAGGGCCGAGTCTCAGCCCACAGCCTGGAGTTCTGTATAATTAGGTGTTACACAACCTCGGATGATCGATCACTCTTTTGTACTATCCCGAATGAAGTAGGTCAAATTCTGATTCATAACACCTACGCAACCCACTAAAAATTGGATTCAGCCTCTGTATGATTTGGCAAACGTTACGTCATTAAAACTTTTGCTGTCGCAACACTCGTAATTCATTTAGTTGCCTCTTTCTTCGCTTGTTAAAATACAGAAGAATTCAATTTAGCGCAATGAAAATTCATCTCACTTTCTTATCGCTTTGTCGGTGACGTTCAAATGAATTCAGTAAAAATAAAGCGTTTGCGACCAATTTTCAGTGTTTTTAACTTCTTATGCGAAGTTTACTTTATAACTAATAAAATTGTGATTTGATCATGAATATAATTTCATCTAAAAAAAATAGAAACATCGCAAACACTGTAAGTCTAAAACACTGATAAAATACAAAAAAACAAGCAACATTGTTGCAGTGTTTTTGTGACTACTAAATAGATATTACCGTCTGATCCACCACTTATTTTAAAACCAAGAATACAAAATTTCACAGATTATTTTACGATTCACCTTTTTAACAACTTTCAATCCCTTAACAAACTTACAAACTGCACTATTTAAAAATCATATTTTCGAACGCGTAGTGCGTTTCCACAAAGTAACAAATTATCAATCAAAGTTGAAAACAAGCGTGAGGGCGGGGGCGGGGGCGGGAGCGGGTGGCGAGGGCGGGAGTGGGGGCGGACGGCGCCAGACTGGCTGGCGCGGGCTGCACGGTGCACGGTGCATCTCGCAGGTGCCACGAGCCGGGTAGCGAAATTGAATTTTTTAATGTTTAACATGTTTTTTTAAATAGTTCAATATTTTTAATAAGTCCATTATTTTATTTTTAGTAAAATACATTAATAACTGCTAAATAAATAATTATGGTAAATTAATTGTTTACGTTTATTCACTTTATAATTATTTGCGTCGGTATTTAATTGCAATTACCTGTAATTTACTAAGCCTTTTACATAATATTTTTAATTTAAATGAAATCTACGTTTTTCTTAGCAAACGAGCTAAGTTTGAATGAATATAATGACAAAGTTTTCTATGCCAATAAATTATCGACTTCACTCAAAACCACGTTGTAGCGTTCGTAGCTTTTTCGTAACCAGTGCTACGGTAATGCTACGATGATGCTACGGTAGTGCTACGTCGTAGCTGTCTACGAAATATACAATTTATTATGTAGCTTTGTATTTTTATAACAAATCTTTTAGAATTGTATAAGTTACGTTTATATGAAATAAATGTCTTATGTGTAAAAAAAAAAAATATTATGTTGATTTTTAGCGGTAAGAATGAAATCCTTGGTTTCAAAATTGTAAACGTAGTTTTTGTATTTTATGTTCATCAACGTTTGTTGTTATTATTTAAATTAAATAGAGTAGATGTAATCTATACATCTATACATATAATATAATAAAACTGTAGAAATGAAAATTCTGTACATTAAAGATATTCAAAAAATAATAAGCAGGGGGTGTTACTACATCGCTATAGAAGCAACAATGTAGTTAGTTTTTTGTCTGTCTGTCTGTCTGTATGTTTGTTCCAGCATCACACGAAAACTACTGATCCGATTTGAATGCGGTTTTCGCAGATAAATTGGTCTTCTTCCAACTTAACATCTGGCGTATAAAAATTTTTGCCCCCACCCCTCTAAGGGGACAAAAGAGGGGGTCAGATTTTTCAAACTTTTTTCTTTAATACAAAAACTACTGATCCGATTTGCAAACGGTTTTCGCAAATATATTTGTCTTCTTTAAACTCAACATCTGGTATATAAAATTTTACCCCCCACCCCTCTAAGGGGGTAAGATTTTGTATCAAACTTTTTCTTTAATGGACTTACTTCATATTATTTACTGTGTTTTCCAACTCAACATTTGGTGTATAAACCTCCCCCCCCCCCGTCTTAGGGGACAAAAGAGGCGGGAAGATTTTGTATCAACTGATGAAGTAGAAATACTTTATATTATGGCAAAACAACGTTTGCCGGGCAGCTAGAAAAATATATGATGTTAACATTACTGGAGAAGGCATAAAGAAAAGTGTTTATTTTTAAATAAAATTTTGACACTTGTATCTATTCATTTCTAAAGAATAAATATAGAAAGTAATTATTATAGAACAAACATGTGATATCATTTTTTTATTATTAGCCTCTGTAAGAACTAGATACAAAAATCAATCGGCGAACGAACGATGACCCGGTAGACCCATAAGGAATGAATTATTGAAACAAAAACGAGCAAGCTATTAGGCCTATCGTGTTGGCTTCATTCTATAATTCACGATGGGGCAAATCATATCAAAATACTACCGAGCTTTATTGATTGGAAAAACCGTACCATAACGTCGGTAACTTATTTTCGTCTCGCTCACTTTGGGGACAGTAAAGTTACCGTCTGAGTAAACAACATTATAAAGAAGTCGAGAGGCCATAATTCATGATATTTTTGTATTGTTCTGTACTGCGAGTAAGTTGATCAAAATAAGCACATGTACTTAAACTTTACCGTGGAAAATAACATTGCGCATTTTCTTAACTTCGAAACAAACGAATTTTGACATGTACACGTATTCTATTGCTATGTACATGTTTATGTTGAGATGGTCGTAAAATGTGAATCACAAATCTACTATTTCTCGGCTCATATATTTTTATATTCAGCAATAAATTTACAATCACAGTGTTATAAACTACTAGATTTTGAATTAATAACTTTCGGGAACAGTATATTTTGCCGTGATAAGAATGTAAGAACAATACAAGAAAATGCACATTGAATTGCCAGACTGGCCGCTCGCAGTGTCGGACTGGCTGTTCCAAATTTGAATGGTAATATTAATTAAACCGCAACGCCTCGCGAAGTTGCAATGTTAACTGACCTTACGTCTCCTAAATATATAGATAATTATCTATACCAGATTACACCAAAATAAAAAATCATTCAAAAGTATGAAGACACACAAAAAGCCTCGTTTTCGTAAACTAACAAAACTAGAAAATATATAGATTACCTCCATCGTACTTTTTTCTTTTTCTTTATTTCTTTTTCTTTTTATTTTATTATATAAAACTCAAAGGTGACTGACTGACATGGTGATCTATCAACGCACAGCCCAAACCACTGGACGGATCGGGCTGAAATTTGACATGCAGGTAGATGTTATGACGTAGGCATCCGCTAAGAAAGGATTTTGATAAATTCCTACCCCAAGGGGTTCAAATAGGGGATGAAAATTTGTATGTAATAATACTTCTTAGCGCGAGCGGAGCCGCGGGCAAATCTCGTTTCTTTATAAAACGCACAAAAGAAACCTCACAGCTCTCAAAATACGCGTAAGGCAATAAAATTTATTAGTGAAACGGTTCGGACGTATCTGGCAATCAACAATTAAGTGCCGTTAAACGCCAATTAGAGCAAAGCAGAATGTTCTAAAACCGGCACGACTATATTCGGCAAATTAGGCTATCGCGTTCGACGAAACGTTACTTTCTACTCAAATTAGACGCTGTTTGAAATATAGCCCGAACCACCAGGCTAGTTATACACATAGGGGCGTATTACACCGTCAATATTATCACGATTCTAGTATCACGTGTAATATGCCCCATAAAGTGACGTTTTGTGACTTACTCGGTGTGTTTTATATGGCGACCAAACACAACGTGAAAGGTTAATAAAGGCCTAAGGGAGCCGCTGTGTCTTTAAGACCAGGAACGCAACTTACGACTCTAACGTAATATTAGGTAATTCTCTGGTTTCGGTCTGATTAAGGTCTGGTCGTTGCTTATTTTACGTCAATTTATAAATAAATTAACTAAAATAAGAAATGAGATAAGAAATAATTCGTTAATTAATTAACGATCATCATGTAATCATAATTAATGTAGTCAACATTATTGAATAATAAATTCATGTCTACAGAAAAGAGTAGAGAAAAGGGCATTGATCTATTTTCCTATCTTGCTAAGAGAACGTCAATAGAAACATTTGAAAAACTTCCGAGTCCTGATACTTAATACTTATCGAGGTTCCCAAATGGTTACTCAGGGTCCTTGATAAGTAATAAGTAACGACCATTTCCTTGTAGGAAACAAGGAAAGAGATGAGGATTAAGTTAGCCCAATTAAAGGTAGGCTTAACTTCGCAGTAAATTTATCTTGATTACAAGTGAGTTCATTTTGTAATTGCCCAATTTTCAAAATCAAGTAGTCTAATAATTAGACTACTTGTTTATACTTATTGATTATAATATATTTTAGTACGGACAAAAATTATTTTTGTCCGTACTAAAATACATTATAATCAATGCAAAAGTCTCTGTTAACTCTGCACAATTAAACCGTTAATCCAATTTAGATAAGGAAACATTAAAGAAAAGTAAATGGTTACCTATCGTAAAAAAAATTGTGCACCTCGAACTTACAGATAATAATATTATCTTATTTATATAACAATCAACACTACGCATATTATGAATTATAATTACGTTTTTTTATTTAAAACTAGGTGTTACCCGCAACTTCGCCCTCGTCAAAGTAAAATATATCCTCCTTCTTTTTGGAAGTCGGTTGAGAAGTAGTCTAAGTTACTTCTTACTACATCAGCTACCAAAAAAAGTCCCGTCAAAATAGCTCCAGCCGTTTCAGAGATTAGCCGGAACAGACAGACAGACATACAGACAAAAATTGTAAAAAAATTGTTTTGGTGTATGTAGCGTATATATAATCATGCATGTATGCATGTAGTAAAAAACGGTTCTTTCAATATTACAAACAGACACTCCAATTATTTTATTTATATGTACATAGATGTATAGATAATTAATATAATAATTAATATACAGGTTATGTTACATAACATTATAATATAGTGTTTACGCTCCAAAAATATTCAGACCATCAGGAAATAACACATACAGAACTTAATCTTTAAGACGCGATTAAAATTCAAACTGACGTAACTCAATGGAGGTATAAATATAAACAAGCGGATTAAACGGCGTAAAGGAGCTGTGTCTCGGGAGCTGGGACTGGGGACTAACGAGAAAGGAGTCTGGCGGCTGGCCAGCAGGACTGGACGTAAATTGCGGTCAAACACTCGCGGTACGGAAAAGTGAAACTAAGTGTTTACATAAGTTGCAGATGCAATCGATTCCCAACATTGTTGTATAAGCTTGAAGCTTCTGTTTTACGTATTCGGATCTAATGTGATCTGTTGTGTTATTTTTCAAGACAGAAGGAATGAAGATACATATTTATAAAACGCTCCACAACGAGAATAGCTTGTCGTATTACTTTCGGCTAAGACGACGCTGAATTAGCTTTCATCTCAGTTGTAAAAGTGCTAAATAGTTTAAAACTAATTGTATAATCCGGGAGTTGACAACTTTTTAAAAATAGTTTTAAGCGCTTCAGTAGCTTACAATAATAACTGTAAATTAATATTTTATTCATTATTATGCCCTTGAGGCCCACTTGCGCCAATCTGGGTTAAAGTTAACTCTGAGTTAAACATCATGTCATCTCTATCACTGACTTGGTGAGTGACAGATATGACATGATGTTTAACTCAGAGTTAACTTTAACCCAGATTGGCGCAAGTGGGCCTGAATGAGTTAAAAAATGTTTTATATACTGAATTCAAAATATGTCACAAAAACGCGGCATTATGGCACGTTATCACGTGTGACGTCATTGTGCATGAAACAAACCAACAAGTAATGATTTTGACAACTTATGTCATAACCGTGGTCATAACCTAACAACTGTCAATTGAGTTTGACACTGCATAATGACGTCACTGCTTCTGACCGGCGTTTCCAATCACGTGACTTACAGTTAATAAATCCAATTTTTTTTAATCAATGTAAAATAAAATAAATCAATAATTATTTTTTCGTTATTTGTATTGTTGTAGACTTTTTATCAAAAAATGTATAAAATTTAATAATTATTTTAAAATTTTAAACATACTGTCAACTCCCGGATTATTACGTACCTATTACGTACATATTTTTTTCATATCAATCTTCGATCAAATATTCTGATCAAAATGTTAACTGTTGACTGACATTGAAGCCTGAATAAAGTAGTATAAATATTGTACATGTATTGGACAACGCTAGATATAAGAAGTTTATTTTTACATTCTATTATTTTGATCGTTAAAGAAAATCTACATACATTTTAATTAACCCCCGACCAAAAAGAGGGGTGTTATAAGTTTGACGTGTCTGTCTGTCTGTCTGTGGCATCGTAGCATCCAAACGGGTGGACCGATTTTGATCTAGTTTTTTTTGTTTGAAAGCTGACATGACTGAGAGTGTTCTTAGCTATAGTTCATCATCATCAGCCTGCTCATTGCTGAAATATCACGGTATATCTGGTTCGTGATAGGACGATTAGCAACTTGCAGTCGTTTGATGGGTTTTATATTTTGCATCCTGGTTCGTGACACTTATGAATATATACACATTATTGGAAAGTTGACCTGGTGGTGCAGCATCACCTGGTAATCAATAGGATACCCAACTCCTCACCAACTTAGAGCAGAGGTTTCGTGTTTGGGCTCATTTTAATTGCGACAACCAGTAAGACGTAGATAAACAGTAAATATTTGCATGCTGCTGCTGCTGCAGTATCACCTGGATTCTATAGGAGCCGAGCTCCGTATGAACCCAAAGTGGACGTGTCATGCTTGGGCTCATATTGACGGCCTCATCCAAGAGGACATATTTTATAGATGGTATTCATTGGGATATGATCCAGTTGATAGGAATTATTCTGCACAAGTTTAAAAAGCATAAAATAAAATTAAATTAAGAAATTTAAAAAAACCCCCGCCAAAAAACTTTAAAAAGTAATGAAATAACATTTACTGACTTTAAGTTTAAATCATTCCTATGAGTAAAGTAATATTTTAGTCCATAATCGTTGTCAAGGTGTGTCGGGGGACCGCTAATTTAGATGTTTGATTTCACATAACAGTATAGTTTAAGGGTCAGTTCACAGCGACCCGAATCGAGAGAATCAGCGACTATTATGGCGATACAAAATGCAAAAGTCGCTGTTGTGGTAGTTTACTTGGCAGTCCCCCGACACACCTTGACAACGATTATGGACTAAAATATTACTTTACTCATAGGAATGATTTAAACTTAAAGTCAGTAAATGTTATTTCATTACTTTTTAAAGTTTTTTGGCGGGGGTTTTTTTAAATTTCTTAATTTAATTTTATTATGTTATGAATACAGTCACCAAGTGAGTGATAGATATGACATGATGTGTAACTCAGAGTTAACTTTTAACCCAGATCTACGCAAGTCCACCTAAGGGCCGATTTTTCAATCGTCAGATAACTTTTAACTAAAGAATAAAATATATGACACGTTGACATTTTTTTCATATAAAATCTGTCAAAACGCCAAATTTAATCCAGAGATAAAATTTATCTGACGATTGAAAAATCAGCCCTAAAAGTAATAGAATCTCTCATTTTATACAGTAGGATTATTATATTCGTAGTCTCATAACAATAATATTGATTTCGTTGAAATGAAATAAACAAATAAATAACTGTCTTGACGTCATGTTTTAATCAGATTTGAGCACCGGAAGAGTGGGGGACTTGAGATTTATCTGAGAGATTTATCTCCAGAAAGATTTGCTAAGCTGGCTCATGGCTGAGATTACAAGAAATGTCTTCTTTTATAAGCCTCCTCAAAGGAAAAGGTTACATACTTTATTCATCCTGATTACTTATAATTTTAATTGCTTGTTTATAACGTTATATTTGACTTAAAAAACGTAATGTTAAATAAATAACGTCACATATAATATAACAAATGACCCTTTAATTAAGATACTAGTTAGGGACGATGATTGGAATTTTCCTCGGAACGTGAAGAACAATTTCTAAGCATAAATGATTGCTATCACGCCGACAGCGCTAAGGGCCAGCGCATACTATAGCGTGCACGCTGTCAAACTAAAAGACTTTGTTTATTGTTAGGTACAAAGGAAGGACAAGGAAGTATTTTATAGCTGACTTTGTATTTCGATTATAAAATAAGCCTTGATAACTTTGTATTGAGACGATTTGAGTAATAAATAGCACTTAATTTTCAGTCTACTCCAATGTAATGTGTCGATTCTGGATTTTAGAAGATTACAAAAATATCTTTCTGTAAGACTGTAAAAATAAAATAAAATAAAAATAAATAAAATAAAATTATTTTATTTCTGAATAGATTTTAAAAAAATGCTTTCAGAACGTTGATACTACTGGTGCCTACCACCGGTTCGGGAACTAGCCCGGCGAGAAGAACCGGCGTAAGAAACTCGCACGCTCGCAAATGAAACTTATACAAATATTGCTAATATATTTATAATTTTTTTTTACTTAAAATATTCATTTCCAAAATCTTTTGACCGGGAAAATATCTAACAAAATAAAGAGTCAATAAATCCAGTCTCATTTCTTCAATAGTTTTCGTTCTCAATTCAATTCGATAACACTTAAATGGTCGTAGACGGCACTTATCTCGTAAGTGGGTTAATAAGAATTACCATGCTCGCGTTACGCAATCTTAGAGGTTATCACTTCCGATATATTGTGTTCGACAGTACGGCGGGCGAACCGAGCCGGGCTGAAGGGGTAACGACGGAATATTGCCTTTTGTTTGGCATCTACTCTTGGCATCGAACTTTAAATACATTGAATGCACTGTCAGCTAAGTGCCTCTCTCGTAAATTATGAATATTACAACATGTGGTATAAAAACTTGCCAATTATTTCCGTAATAACTCTTTATAATTGCTATTCGTTCGCGGCTATCAAATGTCGATAAATTATGTATTGCCGCTTTTATTAGCCATTGCAATAAAACGTTTTAAACGATGTTGTAGGAAAATGTTTATCATCGAAACTTCCATTGTCTACTTCTGTGAAAATATGTGTTGCTTCCCCCTTTAATTTGGGGTGCTTGCAACTTATGGTTTTTAATAGTAGCAATCAAAATAGAGGGGCTCATTTTAAAGTATTTCGTTTTACTCGAAACGATTCATGTCGTATTTTGGTATCTAATTAAGATTAGATAAGGTCTGTACAAAATATTAGTCCGTACAAGAGTTGTAGTATGTTTACAACATAAACTATCTTAGGTACGATCCGTCGATTTATGTACTCGTAACAAACGATTTTGTTTGATTTATTTTTACCTGGCCTCTTCACAAACAACATTATTGTTTTCGCAACCTTGCGTCGTAAACGTGATATTTTATGGAAAATGTTTCATTATTTTTACGTTCATTTAATCCTCTGTTTGATATTGTATCCTTTCATATTAACTTTATGATTCCGTTACTAAAGACGCGTCAATTTGGACGTATCCATTTCGCTTTGATCACGTATTTGCTCTGCTTTGTACTGATCACTAATTAGTTGCATACACCAAAGGTGCCAAAAGCATACACTGACTTGCCAAAAGCGTGCATTGCATTATCAGACGACTCTTGTGATTGCAATGTATTATGTAGCGCATCGACGCTAAAGAACAATATTTGTATGTGAACTACGAGGCTAATTACAGATTTTAGTATCTATATATATAAAACTCAAAGGTGACTGATTAACATGGTGATCTATCAACGCACAGCCCAAACCACTGGACGGATCGGGCTGAAATTTGGCAGGCAGGTAGATGTCATGACGTAGACATCCGCTAAGAAAGGATTTTGATAAATTGTCACCCCAAGGGGTTCAAATAGGGGATGAAAGTTTGTATATAATAATACTTCTTAACGCGAGCGAAGCCGCGGGCAAAAGCTCGTTTGATATAAAGTTCACTCGCCTATTAGTTTGCTTCACAAAAGTTTATACGCGATACAGTATAATAAAGTATAATATTGTATTAAACTGGGTTTATTCATAAAATCACAAGATTAGTTTCAGGATTCAGGTATTTTTTAATCAGTCGATTTAGCCCTAAGATGTACTCTTTTACAAAAAAATAAATCCCACGTTTTATGATCTATATCTTATTCCCTAATAAAATACGTATTTTTCATGTACAGACACTTTTTTACTTACTGTTTTATTATTTTATGTATTGAAAAGAACCCTTCATGCGCGAGTCTGCCTCACACTCGGCCGGTGTTTTTTGTAGGTTTTATGTCCTAAGTATAGTTTATGTGAGTGTAATACAATTCATTGTTCGGCCGCTGTGTTCGGCCGATTTATCTTCCATTGTAACATTTTACGACGTCTCATAATTTTCTGAGACATTGAATAAAAAAAGTTATTGTAAGCGCCTCATTGACACCCGTGAAGGTTGTATATCGCATTTTCATTGGCGCAATAAAGTGCCAGTAATATGATTAATGGTTTTGCGATATCTTCCCGACGCGACGCCCACTCATTCTCATGACTCACTTCTGATTCATGCTCTCGAGTCTCATTCGGGATATACAGCGTATATCCCGAAAGCTTACTTCATCGGAAGCCGAAATGCGAAGTCAATATCCAAATCGCGCCGAAGAGATGCTACAAAGATGGTTCAAAATTTACTTTTGCACGCTACGCGTTGTAATAAATTTCACGAATGGTTTTACAATATTATGTCAGACTTCACGTTCGCGTTGTCTGATACTTTCTCAAGCTTTATTGAACTTTGTTGTTTGTTTCATTTTGATGCAACATCGATTCGGCGCATGAAGGTATTTGATTTTCATCGGTGTGTTTTAAAAGTATAATAAAAGGTAATCTGAATATTGGTCCTGGTTTGATGTGGTTGTACTGCTCCAGACCATAGTTTTTTTTTTTTTTTTTTTAATAAAATGCCACTCGAAACTGTAATATGAATATTATAATAATATGATATGGCAAGATATTACTTGTCTCTACGTATAAATTATTACTTGTGTCTAAGGTTATATTTATCAAATATAATGTGGAGGCTCCATATTATTTTATGACGTTAATTAATATAATACTATAGTAAATAGTTGTTCGAATACTAAAAGCTTCGAAAATCCTTTTATAATTAATTACTCCGACACGGTTTTAGACTTCAATTTGTTTACTGAATTAGCTAAAGCGGTCCCAATTTATCGTTTTTGTTCCAAGTCGGAGTAAACACATTCAAAACTGTCTATTGTAGACAAACAATGGCGCTGCTCTATACAGCTGTAGGTCAAGAGACCATAACGGGTCACGTCTCAGAAATAATAACCTATTTAGTACTTACCAACAAATAAAATATACATTTTGTACCTTTATTAAATGTTTATGTTTTTTCTATAATGCTCCCTTTATATACGAGTTTTTATTTTCAATATTTATTATCTTTTATATTTTTATTGACGTCGCAAAATCCAACGTGATGAATGTATATTTATATTTTATAGTAAGTCGTAACGATAAAATATTATTTATGGCTTTGAAGAAGGTCTGAAAAGTACTCGATCGATTTTGAGTAGCACAGACAAATACTATAGATATTATATGTTAAAGGTGTTTATTGCTGCAAGTTGTATGATTCCCGAGATCGATTTTTGCGGTAGCTATCGTGTCTTATATTAACAAACTAGAATTTGAAGCTTGCGTGACGATCATAATGTTTGAAGTATGCAAACACAGACGTAGTGCTTGTGCATTCAAGCGCAGCAGTTCAAATACCTTTTGCGGTTTTGGTATTTCACCGTAAAGTTTGAAGAATATTTTTAAGTTTCAAAATGGCAACTCTTTTTTCTCATCTTTGAGTAAAAGTAGCAGCAATATAAACTATCCTATGTTGGTAAAGTAATTAAAGTATCTCTAAAATATTTTAATGAAATTTCCATCAAAATATTTTTCTGCATTTATAACATTAATGTAGATAATATATCGTAAATAGTAAGTAAAAAAAAGTTTATTTTTATTATAACGAAATGTTATAATCGGTCATGTGCGAGTCGGGCTCTTGCACGATATGCTACCGTTATAGAGCGAAACTAGGCAAAAATGTTTTTTTGTATGGGTGCCCCCTTAAATATTAATATCATATTTTATTATAAATTAACAAAGTACATATAAAATATATAGTATAATTAACAATTTTGTGAATATTTCAACATGTTGCCATTATTGATTACGAGCATAAAAAGCCAAATACGAACGAGCATAAAAATCAAGTTTGTTGTATGGGAGCCTCCCCTAAATATTGATTTTATATTGTTTTTAGTATCGGCGGCAACAGAAATACGCAATGTGCAAAAATTTCAGAAGTCTAGCTATAGAGAGTTTTGAGATACAGCCTGAAGAGAAGATCCGTCCGTCTGCCTGACGGACGGACAGACATCGAAGGCTCGGTAATTATAGGTATATATATAATTATAGGTATATTATAGTTTTGATCCTTATACGGAACGATAAAAACTAAAAAGCATATTACAAAAATTGATGGCACAGAATTAATCAACTTATGAACTATCAAATTTAAGGGTGAATTCACACCGCATAAACCTCAACATGGAGCGAGAACCAGACGAAATTAACTCAACTTAAGCGGGATTAACTGTAATTTGTTAATATCAAGAAGATCTTCGGAGAAGTAATATTTGAATAAAGTTATTGAAGGAATTTTTATTACTGGTACAAGTTAGGGCCAACCCACACGTACCACAACCACACGACATCGCAACAACGAAATGTCGCGCGTCGAGCTGTGGTGTGAATGGTGTCGCTGCAGCAGCTGTTGGTTGGCCCTTGGACTAAAATTCAAATTTTTTGTTTATAAACGTTTATATATTTTTGGAATAAGATGTTAGATTTATTATAATTAAAATTTTTCATTTCGTAATAATAATAATGTCTTTATTTCAGGCCAAATAGCCCATATTGTATTCGACAGTTACAGGTTAAATTACTGCCAGTAAAAAAAAAAGTAATGTTTAACCTGCAAAAAGTTTTTAAATCTGACCTCAGCGAATTTAAGATTGCTCGCACCAGGAAGTCCCAAAGAAAAGAAGAACAATGAACGTACTTTTCATTACGGTGGACCTTTACTTTTCAAATTTAGATACATTTATAGATATTTTATCGGTTTTTAGGGTTACGTACCCAAAGGGTAAAAACGGGACCCTATTACTAAGACTTCGCTGTCTGTCCGTCTGTATATCTCTAGGCTGTAACTCAAGAACGGTAATAGCTAGAGAGTTGAAATTTTAACAGATTATTTATATCCGTTGCCGCTTTAGAAACAAATAATAAAAACAAAATTAAATTAATATTAAAGGGGTTGAATTTTTCACACAGTCCTTAGTTTTACGTGTACTTTAATATTTAATAATAATATAAAATAAAATAAAAATAAAATAAAAAATTTATAGGAGCAAAATTTCATTTTTATCATTCCCATACAAAAAAACACGGCCTAATTGTTCTCTATAATGGTACGGTACCCTTAGTGCGCGAGTCCGACTCGCACTTGGTCGATTATTATCTTATTTGTATATTTATACGTATACACATAAAAATCTATACTAACGTTATTAATGTGAAAGTCTGTCTGTCTGTCTGCAAACTCTTCACGCCCAAACCGCTGACTGATACTTTGAGTCCCGGGAAAGGAAATAGGATACTTTTTACACCGGAAAAGTGTACAGCGCTATAAATACATTTTGGAGCAACGTAGAATTGCGGGCGTCATCTAGTGGACCCATAAATTTGACATGTCTATTGTCTATCCAAAGACAAAAACGATCGAACAAAAACGGTCGTTGTATGTCCGTTTCTTGTGTGAGCAGTGTGACTGAACCGATATCTCAATATTCGGTGGGTGGGTGGTTTGGGTGTTTAACCAGATATTATATTAATACTATGTATTTTGTTTTCTTCAGACCCTGAATGCCAAATTTTACCAAAATCCGAGTTTCAGTAGTTTTTGTATGTTTGCAGTTTGAAGAAGTCGAGGCTCTAATATAATTTTCTGTGTTCAAAGTATATTATCGCACTTAACGCATGTGACCGAAAGACGTTATAAAATAATATACTTACCTACTTAGTTTAAAGTTACATTTTTGCAATCACCATTTAATAACGTTCATTAAAAAGTGTAAGAATATAAGTCACTTAGCTATCTAAACATGTACATTAACCTAAAATCGTATAAAGGTTAAAGATTAATTTAGGAACCTCCTAAAAATATATTGGTTCAACTTTGTCCATTTAAGGACGTTGACCTAAATGGCTAAATTTAAGTTCGTACATAATCCAGCAGTGGTGAATTTTGACGATAACAAGGGGCCATGAATGTTAAGTGGCCTCGTGCCTTTTGTCGGCCTGTTCGGAAACTTCAATCTATATTAATGCAATTATGTTGATTCGTTATAGGCAAGTTAATAGCGCTAATACTTATACTACGTTTAAATTTATAGTAAACGTAGATATAGTCAGTGTCGACAGCCATAATACTACTAATTTACTATGGCTTATTACTCCAGTCATAGGAATACATTATAAGGTTAAAGACCAGCTTTAAAAAAACTGAAAATATTTTTAGAAAAAAATGTTTACTTACGTTTAAGTACGTAAGTTATAAAGTTTTTTAATTTTATAAACAAGTCAAATTAAAATATAATAGGGTAATATCATTACTCTTAACTTCTCATTTACATTGTTAATTTTTGCTTCAAGAGCATTCTACGTACGTGTACATAGAGAAAATGTAATAATAATAATAATATAATAGCTCCCACACCGGTTTCGGTGACGGTGGCCGGTTTCATTGAAACAAGGCCAGCTACGCAGGAGTATTTTTATAGTGCCTAAGTGTGTGCGCAGTACACAAGAGCACTCTCTATTCCTTTACTCTCATAACCCAGTGGGACGGCAGACCGACACGACCGGCGAGAGATCAGGCGCAGGACCGACTTTTTACATGCCCATCCGACACATGGATCATCTTACTTGTCAGACAATCAGGTGATCAGCCTGCATTGTCCTAACCAAACTTGGAAATAACATGTTTCCAACGCGGGAATCGAACCCACGACCTCCGAGTCAAGAGCCGCGCTCTGTACCACTAGACCACGGAGGCGTTAGAGAAAATGTATACCATGTATGTCTATTGCCTAGTCTCTGGTACTTAGAAACATTTTACGTTCAACGAAATATTATGTACATTGAAATATTTATTTTTAACCGACTTCAAAAAAAGGAGGTTATCAATTCGACGCGTATATATGTAATATTTCCAGAAGTGCCCAGTTTTTGTATTTGTTAATCTATAACAGCTTCTGAACAAATGTGCCAAATTTCAAAAGTGTATGTAATTATGTATGTATCTATCGCTTTTAGCGATAAGATCGCCTTTGCCCACATATTTAAATAACTGTTTTTATTTATGCTTGTATTACGTGTATTTTTTATTGTAATAATATTGTAAGCAATAAAGTGTTTTATTATTATGTATGTATGTTTTTATGTTTGTGCACGCATATCTCCGGAACTACAAGTCCGATTTAAGTGATTCTTTTTTTATTGTACTATGTATTGTTCAACTTAGAGTATAGTGCAAATTTCATCAAAATCGGTTCAGTAGTTTTTGAGATACGGAGTTTTAATTCTTAATTACTTACAATTTTGAAGTCGGTTTTATCTTTTTAAAATACAGTTATTAAACTTTCAAAGCAAAATATCAAATATGAGATAAAGTAAATAATATTCTAATTTGCCAAGACATAAAAGAAAAATAACCTCAGAAAAAGGCCTAATAAATAAAATGAAAAAATAAAAATATGAAAAATGCTTCAAATCGGAGGTATTAATACTGTCGAAATTTAAATTTAAAACTAATTTTATGTTACAATTTTTTTGTAATAATATATATTATTACAAAAAATAATAAATATTTATATAATAAAATAATATATATTATTTGTAATAATAAATAAATAAATAAATTTATTCTGAATAAAAAAATTTGAGTTTGAGTTTGAAACAAAACAATAATTTTTATATTATTTTACTCAAATTGAACACAAAACATAAACATCGATATTCATTCCACATTGAACTTAACAAATAGAAAAAATAACAAAATCAAGAGCGGCGAGGGCTTAACGGGTGATCAGATTTATGCTGGCGTAAAATTTATATGCATACAAAACGCTTAGCTAGTAGCTTTCAAAACTGGAACATGTAACCATTGGCTACACTGTATTTTTGGTTTGGCTTTTTATACATTTTGCGCCGGAGTAAAAATAACAATGTTTACAAATTCTTTTTGAACAAACAAAAATCAATTGTGGCAAAAAGCAATTAAAAATTATTAAATACCTTTTAATTAGCAAGATATCTTTATTTTAATTTTATTATGTGCTAAATAATGAATGCATCGCAAATATCTGTAAAATATAGATATGTCGGAGAATCATTGTCCCCGTCATCATTGCTGCCAGTGTTAGGGATTCTAGTGGGCGTCATTTTGGGTAAATGCGGGCACAAAACACAATAATAATTGTCACTGGTATTCACAGGTTTATTATAAACGATTACACAACACTTTATTACAGCACTTTCACACAATTCACTACGATTCTAAAATTACAACTCAAATTCCAAAATGAGCAGTAAGTTCGGGGCACCGATCTTACTTTAGTTAGCACAAACTAGCCACGATCCAACTCGATCGACTGCTCACGCTCGAATGTGCTCTCCAGACTGTCCACCCCTCTAAAGTAAAGATGGCGCCTCGACCCCACTCAAGGCACGCGCGCCCTCTGCTCTGATTGGTCCATTACAATTTAATTCAAACCAAGATATTTAGAGCTAGTAAAAATATGACAAACTAAATTAAATTTAATTAAGAATTTTACAATGATCACTGAATTTTACAATCATTTCTAAAGCAATATAATCGTGAAGAATCAACACTTCAAACAATCAGAAAATAACTAGACTCATGACTACTCATGACTTCCTCCGACATTTAGGAATCAAAAATAACTAATTCATGACTTCCTCTAAAATTTAGCAATCAGAAATCAACTAGACTCATGACTTCCCCCGACACGGCCGTCCTGACGTATCACACGTCCTCGTGTGATGTTGAAGGCCGTGCATCATCAGCATCTGTAAAGAAAAAAAAAACCAATGCAATAATGTCTTTAGTATGCGCTCGGCCGTTCCTGACCTAGAAGAACTAGGCCACCTCGCCATAATTCTTGGGCCACCTCGCCCTCTGAAGGCCACCTCGCCTTAATTCTTGGGCCACCTCGCCCGCTAAAGGCCACCTCGCCATAATTCTTGGGCCACCTTGCCCTCTGAAGGCCACCTCGCCTTAATTCTTGGGCCACCTCGCCCTCTGAAGGCCACCTCGCCTTAATTTTGGGCCACCTCGCCCTCTGAAGGCCACCTCGCCTTAATTTTGGGCCACCTCGCCCTGCAATGGCCACCTCGCCTTAATTTTGGGCCACAAACAAAATGAAAACTGCTCACCAAATTGCGTAAGTATCCCGGTGACAGGTTTCACACCACATACGTCCACCCGTTTAACAACGCCAGATGCGTTAGCATTTGCTGATGTCTTAGTGCATCGTGACGCTACATGACCCTCAACACCACATCTGAAGCAGGTCACAAGTGGCCGCGTCGCGACGGCCGTGTTAGAGCGTTCAGGTGTCGTAGTCGTTGGTTGCTTGTCACGTGGTCGGCTGGAACATTCAAAAGATTTATGACCAAGTTTTCCACAAGAATAACATTTTGCTGAAATATAACTAAACTTAGGCCGTTTAATCTCTGGCATTGAACTAGTAGAGGTCTTCCCTGTCTCTTGATAACTGCGCTTGCGATATGAATAAGCCGTAAGCTCACGTTGCATTTTAATGCGGGTAGTAATTTCCTCGGAAAAAATGCATCGATGTAAACGTGGCTCGATTTGCCCCATATGTCCTAGTATTAATGATACTATCATCTCTTCTTTGCCCAAATTAGCTCAACGCGTTGTGAGTTGAGTGAATAAACGGCTTGCATACGCGGCAAGGCACTCGCCTTCATGGGGCTTGCCAGTAAGCATTTTTAAAACTGTTGCGGCACATGTATCGAGTGTATCAAAACGAGAAAGAAAAATTTCTCTAAAATCTACCCATTTCATACTGGGAAAAGCTATTTGAGAAAGCCAATTTGCTGCAGAACCTTTCATAGCCTTACTAAGTACAAGAACTAGTTTACTTCCCTGCAGGTTTTGATTCGCCAGACAAATGTCAGCTGTTGCCAGCCATGCCCGGGCGTCAGTGTCCGTATCTTCAGGTCGAAACTCAGGAAGAGTTATGTTCCTATCTTCCAAGTTCGGTGGGTTAGTTAGTGCCTCTACGAGTAGCCTCATGCTGGTTTGTTGCGCTTCAAACAAGGCTCGCCATCCGTCAGTTGCTTCCGTTGGTTCGCTTATATTTTGTGCCTGCACCGATCCCACTTCTGATGTCGGAGAATCATTGTCCCCGTCATCATTGCTGCCAGTGTTAGGGATTCTAGTGGGCGTCATTTTGGGTAAATGCGGGCACAAAACACAATAATAATTGTCACTGGTATTCACAGGTTTATTATAAACGATTACACAACACTTTATTACAGCACTTTCACACAATTCACTACGATTCTAAAATTACAACTCAAATTCCAAAATGAGCAGTAAGTTCGGGGCACCGATCTTACTTTAGTTAGCACAAACTAGCCACGATCCAACTCGATCGACTGCTCACGCTCGAATGTGCTCTCCAGACTGTCCACCCCTCTAAAGTAAAGATGGCACCTCGACCCCACTCAAGGCACGCGCGCCCTCTGCTCTGATTGGTCCATTACAATTTAATTCAAACCAAGATATTTAGAGCTAGTAAAAATATGACAAACTAAATTAAATTTAATTAAGAATTTTACAATGATCACTGAATTTTACAATCATTTCTAAAGCAATATAATCGTGAAGAATCAACACTTCAAACAATCAGAAAATAACTAGACTCATGACTACTCATGACTTCCTCCGACATTTAGGAATCAAAAATAACTAATTCATGACTTCCTCTAAAATTTAGCAATCAGAAATCAACTAGACTCATGACTTCCCCCGACAGATATTATATTTTTAGGATGTCAGAAGTGGACCCTACTCATTTTATGCCGATAAACACTTTGTATAGATTATTGAAGGGTACTTAATGAATTCGTGTGAAACAGGACGATATTATGTACTAAACGATAAAATAACGATAAAAGCCCTTTACTAGATTTCAAACAATTTAACCTTTACGATAACGGAGTATAACCTTTTCCAGTGGTTGTGTGACGATCTAATTTCAATATTCAAGAACGTATAAACCCTGAAATTAAATAAATATACTTTATTTTTGTACACTGAAACCTTTATCGCAAGACGCTAAGTGTATGTTTAATATTAATATGTATAAGAAACGGGTAAACACGTGTAACAAAAGACGAATAAGAAGGTCGAATGGAATAAACAAAATATATCCATAGCCTACATTTTTAATACACTACGGCCTACACCAATCGAATCTAACGTTATGCCGACTTTTTGCCTATTTATGTTATTTTTACGGTCAATTTCACCTTCAAAGATAGATCGTAGGATGCAAGCAAATATATCATTTTAATTTAATTTTGAATCTTCTCTTAGATTTATAATATTTGAGATGTAGCTTTGACAATTATTTATACAATCAAAAATCCCAAATAAGTAGTTTACCCATGAGATATGCAAAATGAGCCTTATACAAAAACTAGTATGTCCACAAAAATTTAACTAAGATTTATTTGCTTTAAAGCTGTTATCCATTAGTATAGATAACAGCCATTTCTCGCATTTATAATATTATAGTAAAGAAATCTAGTTATTACTTTACTAAAATTATGAATGCGAAAGTGTGTATGTCTGTTACCTCTTCACACCCAAACCGCTAAACCAATTTCGCTGAAATTTGTAATGGGGATACTTCGAATCCTGCGACATAGGGCCTTTGAGTAGGTACATAGGATACTTTTATCCCGGAAAAATGTAATCTTCCCGCGCGAGAAACGAATGTGCAATTTTGAGGTGATCCTAAAATGTCGGTCATCCCCCGCGCTGCCGGTAATACACGAGAATGTTGTTCATGTAAATATTGTGCAAAGCGCTTCCAAACTTATCAAATATTAAAATAATCTCCGACGAAAAGGTGCAAACCTTTTCCTGCTTCCGTTTGTAATGCAATATACACTTTACCCCAATTTCCTATTTCGAACTTGGCTTTAGAATATTGTTATAGTTTTATGTTCCATGAAATTTTTAGCATAGCATATTTTTGTTTGTATCCCATTTCAATTCATTTTGTCCTTAATGTGAGCAAAAAAATAATGCTATCCATATCCATACTTCCATACTAATATTATAAATGCGAAAGTGTTTCTGTCTGTCTGTCTGTTACCTCTTCACGCCCAAACCGTTGAACTGATTTTGCTGAAATTTGGTATGGAGATACTTTGGGTCGTGGTGAAGGAAATAGGACACTTTTTATCCCGGAAGAATGTACGGTTCTTGCGCGATAAACTAATTTTGGCGCAACGGATTTGCGGGCGTCATCTAGTTCCTTATATTTTGTGCGGTTAACACTTGAATCCATGTTGGTAGGATTATAGGCCACTTTGAGCTTTGTTTACATTAAGATTAAAATTAATTGAAACGGTGTGTACACAGCTGTAGCACGCTGTCTGTGTTTCTACATAATATTGCTTAATAAGCAAGCGACATGTATTCATATGCCGTACGTGATATTTTAAAATGCAAATACGAACGTCGCACAGTGAAATAGTACCTTACCACATTTGAATTTTTTATTACCTTATTAGGCACGCACTTTTTCAACGTTTTTACCTAAAATTGACTTGTGAAAAGCAGGTGTCTGGGGTGGAAAGCGTGTTTGTAAAAGGATTTTAAAAATGTGAAAGAAAAGTTGTTAATCATTTATTTTGGAGAAATTGTATATTGTATATTGTAAAGTAAGTTACATACTGTAAATATTGCAGCGCCAACTATAAACTAAATTAAAGTTAACAAAATTTTATCTTAATTTTCAGCAATGCTATATGCAACTTGAACTTCCTTTATAGAAATAATAGCCGACCCGGCAAACAACTGTCATATAAATTATTTCTAGTATCAATATAAAAGTAGATAAAAACCTATTCTCAGGCCTAGCCATTATACATAACTATTATACATACCATTAAAATCGGTTTTAGAGGAGCTCGCGCACGATCACTGTGAACCGAGAATTTTATGTAAAGTATTAGATACTTTGCCTATCGTAAAGTTTAAGTATTTGTATGACTTTAGCCAGAACTGTTTGTTAGGATCTTTGAAGAAACTTTAGACATTAAATTTTAATACCTAAAAGTTTTAACATTACTGTTGGATGTTTGCTTGAGATTGAGATTGCTGTGTATTCTTCAATATTTTAGGATTCACACGTGCAAGACATTCGAGCACAATCCCCAAGTGACTAGTTTTTCACGGAAAAATACAAAACATCAGTAATACGGAACCTTTGTTTTATGACAAAAGGAAATATGCATAGGAAAAAAATAAAATGTATAGAAAATAATATTTGCGATTTAATTTATCTCTCTATCTCGTTTTTGCAAAACGAAAATTTTGGCCTTGTATGCAGTACCAGTGACATGCGTACACATTAGATCACTCTTAAGAGTAAATAACTGATTTCAAGGCTTATAACTTCTTTTTATTTTTCATTTTCGTAAACCATAAAGTCAAACTAATTTGACTACATGGTTTATAAAAAATATAATAACTACAAAAATCATATTTCCTGTATTCCATAGATTTTAACGTTCTTTAAAATTATTGCATATTATATTTCTTCGCTTCATTCTTCGATATATTAACCAAGTAGTCCTTTGTCTATCTGCTAGGCAATCGCGTTTTTTAAAGACGTATTGTAGGTAGTTGAAAAAATAACTTCCCATCCCGGCCACTCGGACGCGCCTCATTCTTTGTTAACGCGAGGCAACGCGTGCACGTATACTAAGTAACCATGCCAAAGCGCAGCGCTCAGACGAAAATTGGTTATTTTTTTAAGATGATTGAGTCAGTGTTGTAATTAAAATCAGTGTTATTTTATCGTGTAACAAGAAAATACATGTAAGTACTATTAAATACTTAAATAAACGGCAGGCACTACCGAGGCCAAGACGAGCCAATTATATTCAATACTAACCGGCATGTACTGCGACCGCGAGTCAATAAACGTACAATGTGTTTGGACTGAGAGTCTTTATACACAATCTATAATATTATGTATGCTTCATCTGTTCTATAAATATAATAATTATTATAGAACTATATGTTTGCCGGATTGGGGGAAACATCTGCAATTATTTAATTAACCGGCATGTACTGCGACTGTGAGTCAATAAGTACAGTGTGTTTGGACCGCGAGTCCTTTTACACAATCTATATCTATATGCATCGGAATTGACTGCGAGTCTCTGACGATGTTTTACCTATTCTATAAATAGAACTATACATTTGTCCGATTGGGGGAAATAAGTGCAAGTTAATTACTGCAAGTAGGTACTTAATTATATTAAGTTATTTTATAAACTGCCATAATGTGTGGATTGACTGCGAGTCTCTAAACACAATTTATATGCATCGGAATTGACTGCGAGTCTCTGACGATGTTTTTTTTTTTCAGCTTTTCTATAAAAATAGCTATATATTGGCCGGTTTGTCTGAATCAACTGCGAGTTATTTTATAAACCGCCATAATGTGTGGATTGACTGCGAGTCTCTAAACGCAATTCTTATGCATCGGAATTGACTGCGAGTCTCTGACGATGTTATATCTAAAAATAGAACTATAATATATGTTGGCTGGTTTGAGATGATTAACTGCGAGTTAATTACTAGTTAAATTTAAAATATATTGTTATTCTTTAAATCAACATAAAGTATGGATTAACTGGGAGTCTCCGACAATGTTTAAAAATAAAAATGAGCAACTACCGCGCGTTCCCCCGCGCTCTTTGTTCTATAAATAGAACTACATAATTATTATAATATTATCTTTACCATTTTATACAAAAATATTTCGAGCTAATAACTACATTGACTGCGAGTCTTATCAGTTAACAACCAATGCGCGTCCCGCACACCTTTTGTTCTAAATATAGAACTACGATTATAATTTATTTTGTCTGACGGTATGTAACTATTATTATTAAATAAATTTTGCACCAATGTTGGGATTCGGGATACACCGCGAGTGTATAACGAAACTTATTTAATATCTTCGTAACGTGATAGTTACTACCCTCAATATTTTTTGTAACATTATATTAATTTATATGACAAATAAGTCGATTATAACGAACAATATAACTACCCCAATAATTTTTTTAGGTCACTAAGACCAGACTATCGGGGAAATATAATTAGAAGTGACCGATATACGGGTCGATCAGGTTACGAATAAACCAGAAGTTTTCCCACTCCTAAACCAGGTGCCAACGGTCGATTCTGACCCACCGGCACCGGACCAGATCCGGATAGATCCAGAGCTTCTACTGACGTTAGGTGAACCCTTGTTGGGTTCGCCAGATTATGATTTTAAAGGATCACAAAGACGATTAAGATAAGCTATTGCTTATAAAACATTCCTGCTAATAAGTGTTGCAGCTCGATTCTATTTCGATCGATTATTATCATTATAGATTTCACCTGACAATGTCTCGAAATTATAAGACCTATCAGTTATCGCCAGTATCTAACTTATCTCGATATTAATTATTATCAGACTTATCAGATAATATACTATCAGACAAGACAAGATTATAAGCCTTGTTATATCAGACCGAGATTATTATGGTTTCGCTGGATAATTCCAGTATTTGTTCTCAGAGACAAATTAGTACATTCCATCATCAATCGGGTACTTTTCGGGCTCTGACAAACCCTTCCCGTTACCCGTCAAGGAGGGGGGGGGGGGAGAGATGTGGACTGTGGTAACCGTCGGCTGGCGCCACTAGTATTGTAACGCTACAATCAACCCCCTTCGAGTTCGAAGAACGTTGAGACGAACAAATGCTCAACACCGCAGCCGTAGTGCAGCTAACAGTCATTTTTATACATATTTTATAGATGTTACTATTATAATTATTATTCCCAACCTGCGGCCCACCGGAACTTTATTTGTGGCCCGCGTGATGTTAAAGCATTTTGAAATTCACGCCCACCAGCAGTGATCTTGAAAGTCGTAACTCGTAAATTATTTTTGTTCACTAGTAAATCGTTGATTTTGAACGTTATTTTTAAACCTAAAAATGTTTGTTGCGGCCCACGACACCAAGACCAAAACAAGTTTGTGGCCCGCTTAAAAAATAAATAAATAGGGAACTTCGTTCCAAAAACAACAACAGGTTGGGGGCCACTGGCTTAATGTATTATACATCATGACATCAATAAATTATTATTAGAATTTAAAACTATATCTTCGTGTAACTCCACCGAAGATTACCTTATTTCAAAGATTTTCCTTTCTTCAAACTATTAAATATTGTATTATATTTTAAATACAATTTTTTAAAAATTATTTTCAATTTGAATCCACTTCGTAAGTTTATTTCTAAATAATTAATATTTTACATGTTAATTTGGAAAATTACCGTATGGCTTTCAAGGCAATATCCAAAAGTGGATATCTGTCAAAAATAGATTTAAAAGCCAGCTACTTGTTGGTTCCTATTAACTCACTATTCGATTGAAAGATTTAAAGCCTCAAGTCTTGACGTACAGACTATCAGATGCGCAGTGCGCTTACATTTATTCTCACAAAAAATATAAAGAAGGAAACCAGATCAGGCGTAGAAGGCTTTATCACTACTAGCCTTACCACGCTTTCGCAATACCAGTGTTCTAGGCGCAGCCTCAGGCGCCCCTTTTTTGTTTAAGTTTTATTGTTAATAGTGCCATGGGTGTATTAAATCCACAACAAATATGTAAATATTTAAGTCTTAACGCTTACAATACATATTATTATAACATAACTAGATGTCTCGGCAAATGTTGTTTTGCCATATAAAGTATTTTGCCCATATTATTTTATTGAAGTGACTTAGTAAGTATGTCACCATGACGTCTATGATTGCTATCCCATCGTACAAACAATGGTCGCCGTCAGTCTCGAGTTGTAACATTTTACTATTATTTATTCAAAAATACACTCATCAATATAAAAATAATTAGACGTTGTCCGATTCTCAACCCTAGCCGATATGCTCGCTAAGATTCACGAAAATCGGTCGAGCCGTTTCAGAGGAGTTCAACTACGCACACCGTGATACGAGAATTTTATGTACCTACATATTAGATATATTATATAATAATAATATAAGCTTAAAAACGAAATAATATAGAACAGTTAAATCAGTGTACTATTCGTGAGCTACCTCAACTGATAGGTGTTCTGACACCTGATTTCTGACCCCCGTCGCGGAATGCAACTGGTTTTCAGCGATTAAAATTATTAATGCTAAATAAATGCAATGATAAATACGATAACATAATGACACTTAATCTTGAATAATATAAGTGTAAGTATAAATATTTATCCTGCTGGACCGAGAACACAATATTCTCTAATTTCAATCATATTGTAATTGTAATTTGTAATATGCTATAATCACACTATCGACGAGTCGACGACCACAGGGCCGGACACAGTTATGAGTTATAACAGTAGACGCCTTAAAATTTATTCTAAAATGCTCTACTTCGACTTAGATTTTAGGTAAATACTCTCTTCAATCTCATTAGTTAATAGACTTATTACAGAGATCTTCGTCTGCTTTATCAGAACCTTGCCAAACAATTTGACAATGGCTGTAAAACGATATCTTCTACAGCCATGTCACTGTGCACTGTCATTGTTTATGAACAATGTTGATATTATTGGATGGTGACATTGGCTTAGATGAATGTTTAAAGTGTCTTTTGAAAGAAGCTTTCCGGTAAACATTCTAATTCCTAGCCCATACCTGAGTACCTAGTGTAGTACCCAGGATCCACTTATAAATTATTTGTTTTTTCTTGCACTCTGTACCTACTGAATAATGATCATTGACTTAAAACTTTCTGCCTAATAATAAAACTCGGCAAAATAAAAAATACGGTTTTAACTTTTAAATTATTCGAAATTTATATTACAAAGACAAACTCCTGAGCGTGATCGGATGTTCTTAAATTATGTAACTCTTTTATAAAAAAAAAAAAAGAAGAAGAAGAAGTTATAATATTTAAGTTATTACGCCCTGCGATGGTTATTCAAGATTATACTAAATAGGATAATGCTACAGTACGGGTTTAACGCTCTGCACAGAACAGCCACCTCCCATTCGGTAATAGCCGCTGGATAAAGCAGGTGCTGTGCGAGAGCGGCGCGGCGTCGACACGTCGAGCGCCGACACGGGGATTGATACTGGACCTATTAGTAAGACGACAGTCGACAGGCAGAACTAGTGACTCCAATACTTTCGCTATTTTCCTAAGCCATAATTTTATCGACGAACAAAGTTTCGCTGAATCAGTTATATAATCTTAATCACCATGATCCCAGTACAATATCATTTGAATCACAAAAACATAGAGGTCTCTTAAGTTTTGTTTCGACTATTATTATTATTTATGGGCATAATGTTAAAAAAATTTTCTCGAATATAATGATTACTATTCATAATGTATAATATAAGTATATATAAATTCTAAGTATTTTGTAAAAAATCTTTCTTTCGTTACTCTGAAAATCTACTTGGTTAATATATCGAAGAATGAAGCGAAGAAATATAATAAATGATCAAACGAACTTACCAAGTGAAGTTCGATCATTATTATATGAGTCGCTTCATTCAAAGATATAATCTCCCTCCCACCCAGTCTGCAAGAAACTATGTTTGCTGCAGTACCCAAAGAAAGAAAGAAAGATTTTTTGCATTACCTCTCTCTAAACATAATGAGGCGCGTCCGAGTGGCCGGGATGGGAAGTTATTTTTTCAACTACCTACAATACGTCTTTAAAAAACGCGATTGCCTAGCAGATAGACAAAGGACTACTTGGTTAATATATCTTTGAATGAAGCGACTCATATAATAATGATCGAACTTCACTTGGTAAGTTCGTTTGATCATTTATTATATACTATTGCCGTTTTAGACAATATTATTAACACAACAATAAGATTCAAAAGTAGCAGGTACGAAAGCGTACCTGTCTTGTTGTCTCCAAGTTATTATGTATCGCACGCTTTTGCTTCAAGAATACTCTGAGTTCTCATGTCTCAGCACATGATAAAGTGTCCAAGTTTTATTCCGACGTGTGTCGTCAGAGAATTTCACGCGTAACAATTGTGTAAAGCACGTACTGTTTAGCTAATTATCTGGAGCTTTTAAGCTAAAACAGCATAATAAACGATGCTCTATTAGCTGCAGCTAGTGCAGGGGGGTTATTATGAGCTCTTATATCCAGCCAGTTTCCAGCCAGTTTACAAGCCGTGTCTATGCAATGGCCTGTAAATTGGCCTGTAAACTGGCTGGATATAAGAGCTCATAATAACCCCCCAGGTTATCAAAGCGAACGATAATATTAGACCTACATAAGCGTACTCGGTACATTAAGTATGAAATATTTCAAATTTTCGACCGCTCAACGTTTACATTAAAATCTGTGTGTGGTCCACATAATTTTGATTAAAGTCTATTTGCTTTAGGCTTGCAGTGAATAATCAGTACAATTGTAAAAAATGTATTTCAAAGGTAAACCTAATAAAGATTGAAAGTAGGCAACAGTACGGGAGCCAAGCTAATTTTTGTGAATAGCTACATTTTGATAAGACAAACAACATTTTTTTTTGCGAAAAATCTCGAAAGTTGTAGCTAACAGAGATAGAAAGGATTTCATAAGTTGACTTGATGGTCCTAAAATATGGATTGTTCTTTTTGTAGGACAATGTTACTTTTAAATTATATAACTATTAACCTATCAACATACAAAATATCAGCTTGTTAGGATTCCGTTTCAGGGTTCAGTAGTTGACCAAGTTTTGTTGATAACAGAACCCTGTAACGGAACTTTAACGAGGTGATTTTTTGTATAAGTATAAAATCCTTTCTATCTCTGTTAGCTACCACTTTCAAGATTTTTCGCAAATAAAAATGTTGTTTGTCTTATCAAAATGAAGCTACTCACAAAAAATTAGCTTGATAGTAATAAAAAGAAATTTGTTCTAGGGCTCCCGTATCGAGTACCCGTACCCGTGACCTTTTTTCTTCAATCAAAAACAGCTCCTAAAAGCTGAAAATTGAATCAAATTCGAAGGGTTTTGGCGGGTTCTATTCCTGGGTAATAAATATCGGCTATTTGGCATTCATTGACCAAGACCCTTGACCTAACTCAAGTGAGAAGTAAAATAAAAATGTCACAATCAATTTCGGTGTTGAATATGTTAAGCGCGACGCTTCCTCATAAAATTTTCTTCTTGAAATAAAACCTACATCTATGATCTTCTCTTCTATATTTCTTCTATACATATAATAAAACTGTAGAAATGTGAATTCTGTACATTAAATATATTCAAAAAATAATAAGCGGGGGGGTGTCACTAGATCGCTATAGAAGCCAAAAATGTGGTTAGTTTTTTGTCTGTCTGTATGTTTGTTCCACTATCACACGAAAACTACTGATCCGATTTGAAAGCGGTTTTCGCAGATATATTTGTCTTCTTTCAACTTAATATCTGGTGTATAAAAAAAATTCCCCCCACCCTTCTAAGGGGACAAAAAAGGGTTCAGATTTTGTATCAAACTTTTTTCTTTAACACGAAAACTACTGATCCGATTTGCATACGGTTTTCGCAGATATATTTGTCTTCTTCCAACTCAACATCTGGTGTATAAACCCCCCCCCCCCCTCCCCCCTCTAAGGGGACTAAAAAGGGGGTCAGATTTTGTATCAAATTTTTTCTTTAATGGACTTACTTCATTGACTGTATTTCCCAACTTAACATCAGGTGTACACAATTTTCCCCCCACCCCTCTTAGGGGACAAAAGAGGGGGTAAGATTTTGTATCAACTGATGAAGTAGAAATACTTTAAATGGCAAAACAACAATTGCCGGGTCAACTAGTCTTATATATAAAAATGGATTTTCAAATGTGTTAGTCGCGCTAAGACTCGAAAACGGCTGAACGGATTGGGCTGATTATAGTCTTAAAATATTCGTAGAAGTCCAGGGAAGGTTCTAAAGTGACAGGAAGTTCACCGGGATAGCTAGTATTATATAAAATTCTCGGTTCACAGTGTTTGTGCGCGAACTTTTCCAAAACGATTCAATTGATTTTAATGTGTATGTACATTCGTTAGGCCTGAGAATAGGTTTTTATCTAATTTTTATATTGATACTAGAAATAATTTAAATGGCAAAAAAACGTAGCTGGGTCAGTAATATTATTCTATAATATCAAATTATAATTCAATATTTGTAAAAAAATATTCTGAATATAACTTTTGAGTTGATTTACATGAAACAAGCCACATAATATAATAATAAGCGTTAACTTAAAGTTTCAGTATGGTTTCCATCCGGTATTATAATAATGCATAACGTGATGAAAAAAAAACTTCTATTCTATTCTATCGTAACTATTTTATATTAAATAGCTTCTGGTACATTAACAAAAATTAATCCTAACAATGACTCACTTAGACATCGCACTTTTGTGACGTCAGAGCGAATATCGACGACGGGCTTATTCTGCTATCCTCTAAGAAATAACAAGTTAGATATTCAAATTAAGTTACACAGCATAGTTTGAAAGTTACTCCAGTTCTCTCTGTAAGGAAAGGCTGACTGCTCTGTCGTGAGCGTCTATTTTTAGAAGCGCCTGGGAAAGTGAGTAGCGAGGCTCGATTGCGCGCGCCCTCTGCGTTCTCGGCTTTGTAGGCTCCGCCGCCCGCCACGACGCCTTGTGCATTAGTAAACAAGGCATGCCTCAATGCCGGAAAGGCAACTTTAAATAGATAAAATCTACTTATAGCCTTTTCAATTCAGGCGAACGTTATCTGCTCACGATTTTAAAAGATTTTACTATTTATACTAGCACAAATTGTTTTGTTTATCCACGAAATCTCTTGGTTTATAATTTGCGCGAGTAAAAATAAATGATTAATAATTATCAAACTATTGTATTTGAATTTTTTGTATCGGAATAATTTAAAAAGTGAGTAGCTGAGTTTTGTTCACTAGTTTTTTGACGTGGGAGAGCCATGCTTCGGCACGAATGGGCCGGCGCGACCGGAGAAATACTACGTCTTCACAGAGAACCGGCGTGAAACAGCGCTTGCGCTGTGTTTCGTCGAGTGAGTGAGTTTACTGGAGGCCCTATCCCCTACCCTCCCCTATTCCCTTCCCTTCCCATCTCTACCCTCCCCTATTACCCTATTCCCTCTTAAAAGGCCGACAACGCACCTGCAGCTCTTCTGATGCTGCGAGTATCCATGGGCGACGGAAGTTGCTTTCCATCAGGTGATCCGTTTGCTCGTTTGCCCCCTTATCAGGCCGGCAACGCACCTGCAGCTCTTCTGATGTTGCGAGTGTCCATGGGCGACGGAAGTTGCTTACCATCAGGTGACCCGTTTGCTCATTTGCCCCCTTATTTAATAAAAAAAAAACTACACAATGTGATTATCTTTTGTATGTAGCGACTATTTCCATAAAAGCAAGTAAAATAACATTCTCCCTTTAACAGACATTTCATGAATGATATTAATTAGTGAATTTTCCTAGACCACACCTCACATGAGGCCGGACTAATAGCTCGAATATTGAGTAGGAGGTAGCTTAATAACATTATGTGCATCCATTCATGTATACGCCGGGGACGTCATCGTGTCCACTTCGACAATTACGCCTTTGGGTAATTACATTGAACTAATTTGTAACGTGACACACCTGTTACGCGTACCCAGTTATGTTGCCGAATATTACTTGAGCCAATGATGATAATTGTAACGAACAGGTTACAAATTGAAGACTGGAGTGGAAGAACCAGGAAATTGCCGTTTTATGCATAAATCGAGTCTTTAAAGCCGGAAAAAAATTGATATAAAAAAACTGTAGATTTTATGTGTAGCCAGTGTCAGTTGTCTGGTTTTTCCACTAGTCTTTAATTGTCTTTAGGCGCCTTAAGCATTTTTTAATGTTATTTGATTCGTCGTTCAAGATCTCTTGTCTTTAATAAGTCTTACAGCCGCATTCCGAGACAATGATTATTTTGCTTACATTTTAATATGAAGACATAAACTTTAATTTCAATACATTTTCTGTCAAACTCTTTTTAAATTAAAGATAAGTAATAATAAAATATCACCGATATAAGTAATTTATGTGGACTAAACTGGTGATATTTAAAACCTATAGACACTTTGTTTAGGTTCTACGTCGAAGCCTAAGCTATTAATCAAAATGTCATCGAAAATAACTTCTTGATCGGTTAGAAAAGAATTCGATATTCTTTACAAATCGATCTTTGAAATTTATTTATAGAAAGTAACCAGGAAAAGGTGCTTTCATAAATAATGTGTACTACTAAAACGTATAATTGAACCAATGAACTGTAGATTTTGCGATAACGAAGTACAAAGTCGCGGATCGCTAGTACGCATGCCCGCGGTTTCAGTGTCAATGAACTCTTGTTAGTAAGCATATACTAGAAGAGTCCATTGTGCGTGAAAAGAAATGTTATTGAGCATAAAATTGTTACAAGAGAACTCAAAATACGTTGGAGAAAACTTTAGCCTGTAATTAATATTGGTACTACAATGAACTTTAATCAAGCTTTAAAGTTGGGGCAGTTTAAATTCCTTCTGTCCTAGCTTCGCTTAAATTTAGCTCAATTTTTATTCTTAACCTTAGTTTAGACTTTAGATAAAACTACTATCTTATTTACTGGCATGAAATTTTTGGACGGAACAATATTCAGGAAATTGACAAATACATTTTATTTTATTTGATCATATTATTGTATTTTTTTTATTTTTGATAAAATAAATAATCGTCAAACTAATTGAAGATATCAATATGTTAAATGATGAGAATTGAAAGTAAACACTTGTAATTTTATCATAAAAATACAGATATCTCGTAACATTATTCGTGCCATTGTAATAAAGATAAGACGTATTAGGGAACACCGTTTAATAAACTGGTTAAAAGAGCTAGACAAAATCAATTTAACAAATAGCCTAAAGCCAGCCCAACCTAACAAAAACACCTGCTATACAATCGCATTTACATGGGAATTTTATTTCGTTCAATATCATCTAAATTGTTTTTCTCGAAATCCTATTAAAATGTCTTATCTTTTAAACACTCTTCAATCTTTTGATCCTACGCTCAATTCTATTCGGAGACGTAAAATGTCTTATTTTCGTTGGCTTACATGGCAATTTTCATTGAGACTGAAGGTTTATTTAAAAAATACTTTCACGTTCTCACTGACTGAGACGTCTTATTTCTTATGAAAGCATCGCTTATGTAGATAATGTTAACACATTCGTGAAAGAAATGTTCAAGTTATTAAGTGTACATAATATTTACTGACAACTGCTTTTATGTACATAGTTATGCATTCAATTGATTTTAGATAGTATACTTTTAGAAAAGGATTCGTTTAGATTCTCCTTCAATGCAACCGATTCCAATTTACATTAATACGGCAAATTGAGAAATTGGGAGCCATTTACGAAATAGTGAAGCCATTACATCGCATTGATCTAAAATTAGACTTTAAATCTGTACTTTCTGTTTTTCTGTCTTTGTTCAACTTTAAAACTAGAATAAGAAGTTTTTATTCCTCTATAATATATACTTTTACTTATGCTTCTAAACTTTTTCCTATCTCATTAAACTCATTCATGATAAACTTTTGTGTACTAGTTCACATCCCGTAAATTAATAATCGTACTTGTTATGCCTCTGCACGTTGGAATATGATGGACCAATTATGGTTAAACATGGGCTTTATTGTTATCGAAAATGTTTTTATAACAATATTTACTACCCCCATGCATTTGTACCATCGAATGAATTTGTTCATAAGCAGATAGTGGTTCTACGTAATGTGGTCGTGTTATGTCAAGTCTAGATGGCAGACTACAACTAACAGTGAATTGACAACCTAACCAAATGACGTAGGTCCGTAATCTGACTATGATAGTTCAATAAACTTTTGTTTTTCACTGTCAATGTTATCCCTCTCACCCCTCAAACCTCGTCGCTGTACTGAACTTGTCTGATTGTTTTTTTTTCCGTTTCAGAATGTCCGCCGGCCGCGGACGGCATGGAGCGGTTCGCGTGCCCGACGCCCGACCGCCAGGGCCGCTACCGCTGCATAGATGACCACGTGCTCTGCGACGGCTTCATAGACTGTCCCAACGGGGAAGACGAAGACCGCCAAGCTTGTATGTTCTACAAAACGGTATGTGTATTAGTTTACTTACTTTCTCATTCAAAATCTTTTAAAAAAAAATTCATCAAATTTTCTTAATACTCTTTAATTATTCTTGGCAACCCACCAATAGTGAGACCCTAATAAACGCATAATATTAGCCGCGTAGGCGACGCAACGTAGCATCAGACTAAACCACATAGCACTAGCTAGGCTGACACGTTTTGTACACGCCGCGTAGCTCTAGGCTACGGCTCGACTTGTCTACGCCGCGTAGCACTAGGCTACGGCTCGTCTTGTCTACGCCGCGTAGCACTAGGCTACGGCTCGTCTTGTCTACGCCGCGTAGCACTAGGCTACGGCTCGTCTTGTCTACGCCGCGTAGCACTAAGCTACGGCTCGTCTTGTCTACGCCGCGTAGCACTAGGCTACGGCTCGTCTTGTCTACGCCGCGTAGCACTAGGCTACGGCTCGTCTTGTCTACGCCGCGTAGCACTAGGCTACGACTCGGCCTGTCTACGCCGCGTAGCACTAGGCTACGGCTCATCTTGTCTACGCCGCGTAGCACTAGGCTACGGCTCGTCTTGTCTACGCCGCGTAGCACTAGGCTACGGCTCGTCTTGTCTACGCCGCGTAGCACTAGGCTACGACTCGACCTGTCTACGCCACGTAGCACTAGGCTACGGCTCGTCTTGTCTACGCCGCGTAGCACTAGGCTACGGCTCGTCTTGTCTACGCCGCGTAGCACTAAGCTACGGCTAGTCTTGTCTACGCCGCGTAGCAATAGGCTACGACTCGACCTGTCTACAACGTGTAGTACTAGGCTACGATTCGTAGTATTTTGCTACGCCCCGTAGCGCTTTTAGCTACGTTGCGTAGCTCTGGCCTACGGTGCACAATAATTATACTTCGCATCTTGTAAATCATAATATTAACGGGTGACAAACTGTTTCAGACGAAAGCCCACCTGGACGTGTTGGCCGACGCGCTGCTGCGGTGGGCGCGCGGCCGCTAAGCCGCCCGCGCCCCAGCGACCCGCGACCCGGCGCCGGCCGCCCGACAGTCCCGACCCGCACGGATTACAATTAGACTGACACGTGACCCGACCCTGTGCTCTCGGCCGAACACCTGCGATGAACATTGTATTCGGGCGCAACCGATCGACAGAAAGCAATGAACGTAAACATATCAAGTGGTGCGGCCAACGAGTGTAGGTAGTGCGAGTCGCCGGTGCCGACCGCCCGCGTTCGTCCGAGTATCCTTCGCAGTCGAAATGTGCTCCGCCGTTTCACTTGTAGCACCCCTTAAACTAAAATGTGAGACTGGTAGTCGACATTGTTAGTCGGTAGAGAATACAATATACATAAATATAGATTTAAATAGTACTTCGTTTACCGAACTAATCGATGTCAGTCGAGTTCACTCTAGTGTTTACTTACGCGTTGCATTCCTCATTGCGAAGGTTGTAAAATAGATAAGAATCGATAATTTTTGTACATACTCGTAATTTATTTAATAATTTATTTTATTATCTCATTACTCGGCCTATTTTTGGCTTTCGGCGTCCGTTTTGGATACGCTCCGATCGTTCGAAAGCGACGCTGACTCCCTAAGGTTTAATGTTATACTTAACAAAGTGCTAATTACTATTTAATTATATACAAGGAAAACTATGAGCCGTCTATGTCGGGCAGCTAAGTTCGTTTAAACAGTAAATCCTATTCCGTTATACTTCGATTAGGTACTCGATAAGTGTTTATAAAATATCCGAGGACGAGTGTTCTGTTTAGTAGCGCGAGGTTCGACTGAAAGTACACTTTATTATTATTTGCCCGAGAAGTCTGAACTCTAAACAATTCTAGTCATCAAAATTAGTTCCTATAGATTACATTGATTAGTTATTACGTCTCTTCATTAGTCATGCTGTTTATCGATCGATTTATCGTTAGTTCGTTCTATTATCGTTAGTTTTAATATTAGCTTTAAACGTTATGTTCTCTTCCGTTCGTTGTTATTTGAAGGAAGTCATTGGCATATACTGTGGTTCCGATATTTATACCCCGAAGGACGAGTTTCATTGATTGAGTATCGGAGCTAGTTACCGATTCAAGTATTATTAGAACGACTCACCGACGAAACTATATTTCGCATCGCCAATATATTTATTAGTAGCATAGTCAAGCATAAAACGTTAATCTATTTACGTCAACATATATGCGATGTAATTTTGAGTAGTTTATGTGACTTATGATATACAAATATACGATACTATAAGAGTTGTTGATATTAGTCGTTTAATAGATATATAGCGGAGTAGTTCTATATGTTTATCAAATTATAATACCACGTTTGTAATATTGCACTTCGAGTTCGTTGTAGAGACAGTGTGTCGGCACCATATTTTTGTGAGTTATAGTACATATTAAATAAAACTTATTTTTAAATAAAAATCGATGTCTATTTAGCAATTAAGGTATTATCGGCCGGTTTAGAACTGGGCCGCGGTAAGAAATTAAATATTATTATTAATAGTGAAGATGCGATGCGAAGTACGGTTTCTGCCGATGGGTCTCTGCATGCTCGAGGAGGAATATCAAAGCAACTTTTCCATGAGATTATTAACAGTCAGCAGAAAGTAATCGAAACGGTCGTAGTGAATAAAGTTAATACCGTCATTGTCTGATAGAACGTCAGTTCTTGAGCCATCAGTCTTTGCGGTATTTACTTTTAGAAATTTCAAAAACCGTTGCTTTGGTATATCGAAGCATACGAGATCCCATCGCGTTGAGATTAATAAATAATTATTTAAAAGCGCGTCACAAAGTTTTTTTGTTATAAATAAGTTCTTTTTAGAATCTTGAAAATGATTAAAATATAACACTTCTAAGTAAAGAAATATATTTTATGTTATTATAA
This sequence comes from Plebejus argus, assembly GCA_905404155.3. NCBI lineage: Eukaryota > Metazoa > Arthropoda > Insecta > Lepidoptera > Lycaenidae > Plebejus > Plebejus argus. The sequence continues at coordinate 7,635,432 of FR989941.1, read as the reverse complement.
TATATTATAATCGAATATATGCCAATGGATTCTTCAGTACCTTCAATCAACCACAAAAGCACAATTTTGAGATATTACGCTTATTTACAGTTTGTACGTTTCGTTTAAAATCGTCACAAATATTACGAATAAGATTCGACTCACTCGATGTACGTAGTTAATCTCGTATCATCCTCGATGTATATGATTTATTAGAATAAAATTATTGCTAATAAATACATTAATGTAATTGCACTCAAAATTTGCCTGTTTCGTATGTGCACAGCAATTTATTGTGATATTTTTAATATTATTATAGGTTAAGATGCAAATTATGATCTCGATAATAGACTATGTACTCTATGTGATCGCTATGGGCGTGCAAGCGTCGATAACGAATATGGGCTATCGTTACTGTGCTTGTCGGTTCGACTGGACCTACGAAATGTACCTATCGTTTCATCTAGCTTTACCTATCATCTTTTACATATTGTTTGAAACGGTTAGCAATTTTGGTCAATTTTATGTAAATAGGATATTGTTAATAGATACGTCTTAAGTGTGTAGTTTACTTTTATATGAAGACGGTAAAGCAGGCGATTCTACCTTTTACTATTTTCTAGCTTAATCGTTCATTTCTCTATCTCGGCAAGTTTTAGTGCTGGTAAAATGTTACTTTTTTAATAACAGGTATGCAATAAAGTTACTTAACATGTTTGTTACCATTAACTATGTTACAAAGTGTTGTATACATAACCGTTATTAAAATTTGGAAAATACGGGTATAAAAGATTGGACTACGTTGTCCGTAATTCGGAGGCCCGGTGGAAATTCACATACACCGACCGACAGCAAGAACTGTTAACTTTGCTATTATGCAAAAGCGCTGAAAATCAAGCATTTGACTACCGATTCAACGATATAGTCGTAAATCGTGTGATTTTTTTAACTTTATTGTATTCAACTTGTAATGTCTTAATTTTCTTACGGCCTTTCGGGTTCCGGACAATATAATTCAATATTTAGTAGTAAATATAACAAATAATATACGCTCAAATTTTCTAATACATACATGCATAAACACGACTACTGAAGAACAATATTTTTAGACACCCTTGTAGTTCTACCTTATTGTTTTTCTTAAAATTCCACCTACAAAATTCCACCTTCAGTAGAAATGTATGCCTGCGTGCCGCGTCAACGGCAAATATACCTAATTTGGTCGAGCATTCCACATCGTTTAAAAATACTAAACTATTTTTGTAGGTACTTATATACGTTCGATTACCACTAGAGAGAACTTATATTTTCTCATGATGTTACGTTTGCCAAAAAACAAAACTTATCATTTACAACCGCACAAAATGCTAACTACTTTTAGACGATTTAGATATACGTAAGTGAATATTATCTTCCGACAATTTACAGAAGTTTTGGCTAACCGACCGGATTCTTGTCCCCTTCTAAGTTCTAGATCTACCCCCTGACCTCGGGGGTGGGGTCGGACCCTGAGCCTGCTTGACGTACTCCAAAACTTTTTCACGACTCACTATCCACTAGAACATTCCTACCGGTGTCATACATGAGTTGGCCGTACACGAGGCGTGTGCGAGCAACTCTTATGTCGATAATCTTATAACGACTACGCTATTTTGTAGGCGTAATATACTTTTGGACTATTTATTATGTATTGTTAATTACTATATATGTTGTATTAAGATAAAAAATGAAAAACAAAAATAAATGTTAATAAATGCCTCAGCCAGATGAAACATGTTGTGTATTTTTTAACCTGAATTTTCCTTCCCGCAGAGAACTAACAAAAGTAATCACGAAACTAGAGTTTCTTGACTTCTTGTTATATGATTGAAGTAGAATTATAATAATATGTATCTTATTTTCATATTTTATAACTATTAATAAGTATATTTAGTATTATTATAAATCTCATAAATTTTAGGAGCTGGTACCGACTTCAAAATTATGAAGATTGAGTACAAGGGTTCCGTACCATTATAGAGCAAAATTAGGCCAAAATTTGTATTTTTTAAGTGTTTTTTTTATGGGAGCCCCTCTTTCAAATTCAAATAAGTACCTACCTGTTGCTAATATTGATAAAGACATAGAGAAATATAACCACAGACCTGATCTGCCACATGGCCTCCAAGTAGCAGACTCGGGGGGCGTCTGCTACAGCCCTGGTGGGGGCCGAGGAGGAGGGCGCACGTGTTGTGCGCCTATCGTGGAGTCTTCGGACCGCTGGCGGGGTCGCGGATGTGTGTATCGTTCCCGTGGCCCCGTCAAAAGGCGGCGTGGCGGAAGATGGGGGGGGGGGGGGGGTTTAGTGGGTATACCGTGGTCTCATTAGCTACGGGAGTCCCATATCACCGCTCGGGTCGCCCCCTGCGCCTGGGTGGTATGCGTAATGCATTTCCCCCTCCGGGAAAAAAAAAATAGAGAAATAAAGGCCAAAAAAATCACGTTAAATTTGTTGTATGGCCTATGGGGGGCCCCTTAATTATTAATTTTTTTTTTTACTAGGTATTTGTTGTTAAAACGGCAACAGAATATATACAACGTGAAATTTTAGTGGTTGTTTTCCCGCAGCAGAACGATATAGTAATAATAATAATAATAATAACGATATAGTAGTATTATCGAATCATGCAAGTTATTTTTTGAAAATACAAAATATTTTGTATGACGTACTATGGCAACTTTATGGAGATAGGCGCGAGCGGCTATGGACCATAAAGTTAATATTATATTAACTTTATGCTATGGACCCGGCCGAATTTTTTTAATGATTTGAACAAAAAAAACATCACAAATTTAATAATTATTGTACTACTAAGATAGAATCATTTTACTGCGGGAAAACAACCATTAAAATTTCACTCAGTATAGACTACAGGCCCATGTCGAAAATGGATGGGTCATATGAACCACGGTGACGTACCTATATAGGACGATATTAGAGCATAAAATAATAAGATTTAGCACTATGCCGTCGCTTCTAAATCTTATTATTTTATGCTCTAATATCGTCCTATATATACGTCACCAGTGGTTCATTTGACCCATTCATTTTCGACATGGGCCTGTAGTCTAATACACAATCTGTGAAAATTTCAACTCTGTAGCTATTACCGTTCTTGAGTTACAGCCTGCTGACAGATAGACGGACAGACAGACATCGAAGTCTTAGTAATAGGGTCCCGTTTTTACCCTTTGGTTACGGAACCCTAAAAATATGTCTAATAAAGAATTGGCGATCACACACGCTTTCGCTATGTCAGAGAAGAAGGAAGATCAAATACTATGACAGTTGACGTTTCTTTGTTTTCGATTTCATACAAGTCACAAGTCACAACTGACAATTGACAATTTTTGTATTCAGCAAAACATGAAAACTATGCAAACTGCAAAGTTTGTAACAAAGATTTAATTTAGATTTTATGAGTTACATACTATTATAAACTTGAAAATGTCGGGCTGTGATAATAGAAAGGGCGAAAATTCAAAGGATAACATTTCCACTATTTCTGCGGATGAAGGACTGCCTCGCGAATTGAGTCAAATAAGTTTGTCGAGTGAATCCAATTCCGAAGAATGCCATTGTGATGAGAAACATTCTGAATCTACTTTGAAAAACATTTATGGATATTATCAATCACAGAAGCTATGCGATGTAGTTCTTATTGCTGGAGAATGCAGGTATTTCTTCTCTCCACAAAGAATGGCTTTGTTGATCACGCACTAACAATAGCGCCTTTGTCTTAATAACTTGCAGCTTTGTTACCTATAGGTACACTATAAATCTTTTTGAACTTAGCGTATTATTAGTTTCCGCTCTATTATCATACTTGATATAGTTGTTTTTTTTTAATTACTCATTACACTTTTTGTGGCAGGATCCCAGCACACAAAGTTGTTTTAGCCTCATGCAGCGAGTATTTTGCAGCAATGTTCACTGGTTCACTCAGAGAAGCCTGGTCAACAGAGATTACTTTAGAGAGAATTGATCCACAAGCGCTTAGGTCGCTTATCAATTATTGTTACACAGGCATTATAGGTAAAGTAGTCTTTTGCTAATTCAATTATTTCTATTAGATTGGGGCAATATTTTATGTTCTTTTTTATTACAGAACTCAACAGTGAGACAGCAGAAATTCTCATGACAACAGCTAATTTACTACAACTAAATTCAGTAACAAAGGCCTGCTGTGACTTCTTTGAGAAGCAGTTGGATCCATGCAATTGTTTGGGAATCGCTGTGTTTGCTGAACAGCAATCATGTTTATCTCTCCACGCAAAGGCTCTTGAGTACAGTTATCAACATTATATGCAGGTACTTATTTTGGAATAAAATAACTATTTAAAAATACTTGTTCTTAAAGTGTATACTTCAAGTACTTTGTTTATTTGTTTTTTGGTTGAAAAACAGCAAATACTCTGGTTGTCTTTGTCTGTCTCATGACTCACAAAGACTTTGAATAGTTTAATGGTCTATAAATATCTTTATGAGTAAAGACTAAGAGCGACCGCAGACTTACAATTTCAAGTTGTACAACTACAGTCAACTACAATTTTTAAATGAAAAAAATAATATGAGAACTTTATTAAAATGTGCAAGGTGACAATATTTAAAATGTAATAAGCGTTCTCTGTAAAAATACAAAGAAAACAATACACCTTTTATGCGTGATTACGTTTAGAAAATTTTCCTGCCTGTCATGACTTTCTTGACAGACTGTAGTTGTACAACTTGAAATTGTAAGTCTGTGGTCGCTCTAAGAGTTTCTTGCTTTAGAGACTGATAAAATATAGCAAGTGTCAACATAACTGTTTCTGTATTTGTCAGGTTGTCAAACATCAAGAGTTCCTTGCTTTAGAGTCTGATCAGTTAGCAAGCTTATTAAAATCTGATGAGCTTAATGTGCAATCCGAGGAGAATGTTTTTGAAAGCTTGATGACTTGGGTACAACATGACAATTTGAACAGGGAGAAGCATTTACCCACACTGCTCAAATTAGTTAAACTGCCATTGCTGTCTTCTGAGGTATCTATATTTATACCATTACCAATATTAAACCCTTGATCACAGATTCTTGGAAATCTATTGTCCTTTTATTATCGCGGTCGCATGTGACCGCTTGGGGCTTGAAAGGTTAAAGGAATGCTTTATTTATTAATATATCTTTGATCCCAATGCATTTATTTCTTAGCACTTTCCTTTTGTGTAACCAATAAAAACAAACAAAGACTTTGTTCTATAAAACAAAACAATGGCTAGATTCCTGATTTCTATATTTGTATATATCAAAAATCAATATATAAAATTAGTTTTAAATTATCCATAATAAGTGTCTTCCATTTATGGAAAATGAACTTAATCACCTGTGGCACACCACACACCTATTCTAACTTGATCCATATTTTTAATTAGACTTATGTTATAAAGTTATTAAATTATGGCAATGGATTTCAGTACTTAATAGACAAAGTGGAATCGGCCTGTGGCAATGTGGCGGAGTGTCAGCCACTAATAATGGAAGCCGTGAAGTGGCATCTACTACCAGAGAGACGGTCCTTATTGTTCTCCAACAGAACAAGACCTAGGACATCAACAATCGGTAGACTACTTGCTATTGGAGGAATGGATGGCTACAAGGTACACTTTGATATAATTTAAGTCCATTATGATGTGTCTATTGTGAAGCCCCAATGGTATCGGTTCCAGTATGATAGAATTGATAAAAATGTTTTTTTTCCTCTTGAACATCTGCTAGTAATTATGACCACAACTAGATCTTAACTATTGTTAAGTTGGGTTAAACCCAATTCAATAAAAAAATATTATGTGACGCCAATAATTAAAATTATTCAAATCAAATATTAATCAATATGTAATTAATATAAAATGCTGTAATATAATTTAGTTAGTTGGGTCATAATTTTTACATTTTCATTAATTAAGAATCCAATAATGTTGGTCAGTAAGACCATTTAAATAAAAGTCATGAAAAATACATCATATTATGCCCATAGATAATATAAAACTACTATAAGTGGATTTTAAAAAGCTCATATATTATGTAGGTATTGTTCGTAATTGGGAATTTCTAATTTTAGGGTGCTAGTAATATGGAGATGTATGATCCAAGAACGAATACATGGACCCCCTTTATGCGAATGGGCGCAAGAAGACTGCAGTTCGGAGTTGCTGTGATGCAAAACAAATTGATTGTAGTTGGCGGAAGAGATGGCCTAAAGACATTGAACACTGTAAATATCTGTTTGATTTTTCCTATTTGGTCAATAATAATTTTATTTTTGTTGTATTCGTGGCGTTATTTTTTTACAGTTTTATCAATATCAACATTTAATCAAAGTGTCATAGGAGTTTTCGATTAAAAACCCTCATGATTGAAAATATTCTTAGCTGTACAATAATTCAAGTACAATGTAAAAATTCGTAGCTGTAAATAATCCATCTTAATCATAAAGTTAATTTACCTAGCGGAATAGAGAAACAAAGAGCTAAACAAGCAAGATGTCACTATCAGTAACACTGCACGATAGAAAGAGATGTGTGATTTGACGTGGCAGAATCCTTTTTTCATCTGTTTTGACATTCAGTCTGCACTTATCGGCACGTTGACAATTTGAGCTCTAAGAAAAATCTATGTAGGAACATCATTTTCACACATAAACAGATATTTTGTACCTACACACAGATGTAATTCAATTTGTTTTGTTTGACAGCTCGGGACTGTTTCTCTATTCCGTTAGGTATATTAACTTTATGAATTATGATCTGAATACACTTTAAAATAAATTACATTTTTGGAATTTCGACCAATCAAAAGTTTGAAACATTTGATAGTTTATGAGAATACCATTTTGTTTATTTAAATCAAGTCTGCGTCGAAACCATATCGTAACTCATATTGTGAGATTACTTACCTACAGGTGGAATGCTTCGACCTAACCTCACTTAGCTGGAGTACGTTGGCGCCGATGAATACGCACCGACATGGCTTGGGCGTGGCCGTATTGGGGGAGGGGCCTAACGCGCCGATATACGCGGTGGGCGGACACGACGGATGGATATACTTGAACTCCGTTGAACGGTATTTATGAAGATTAAACTATAGCTGTTATGGTCTATGGGTTTATATTGTAAATCTGAAGTTGTGTATTCTACTATTCACACATAAATCGTTGAATTGATCAAAAAGATACTTTAAGGGGAAGCACATAGGATAGTTTTTAGATGCGCGCCCACCGGATCGGAATCGGAGCGTACGCAGCGGACGGGTTTGTTGCTTTGTATTGATTTCTATGGTACTGCGTGCACTGGAACGTCATTTCTGTGTCTTACGGCCGGGACACAAAAACACGATACGACGTCGTGTCGTACCACGACGTGGCGTCGTTTCACGATGCGACGTCGTGTTGTGGGAATCCACGACGAGCATCGTAAAAAACTACGACGCGACACGACGCCGTCGATACATCATACCTACCTGGATGTATCGATGGCCTCGTGTCGTGAGTTTCTACGACACGACGTCGTGTCGTATATCGTAGCACGTCACGACGTCGCATCGTGAAACGACGCCGCGTCGTGGTACGACACGACGTCGTATCGTGTTTTTGTGTCCCGACTCCCGGCCCTTACAAATTATAAATGATGACGCTCCGTCCGCACCGTACGCTCCGATTGCGACGCAAAAGACGCGCAGCTTCAGTCTGAGACGCAAAGTATTCTGTATTATTATAGTATTATATAATTTATTATATATAATTTTTTATAATATTATATATAATTTTATATAATATTACATAAAATTATACAGGGTTCCTGCCAAATTTTTTCCAGGGCTTAGGTATCATTAGGAGAGTCCATTTAACCAAAACAAATTGGTTGTTATATTTTTTTATTGACATATTTTGTCCCATTTAAAATCGTTGCAGAATGGTCACTCGCGGCGCGGGGGAATGACTGGGGGTAACGCGGGCGGGGGGGGGGGGGGGGGCGCGCGTCACGACGTCGCATCGTGAAACGACGCCGCGTCGTGGTACGACACGACGTCGTATCGTGTTTTTGTGTCCCGACTCCCGGCCCTTACAAATTATAAATGATGACGCTCCGTCCGCACCGTACGCTCCGATTGCGACGCAAAAGACGCGCAGCTTCAGTCTGAGACGCAAAGTATTCTGTATTATTATAGTATTATATAATTTATTATATATAATTTTTTATAATATTATATATAATTTTATATAATATTACATAAAATTATACAGGGTTCCTGCCAAATTTTTTCCAGGGCTTAGGTATCATTAGGAGAGTCCATTTAACCAAAACAAATTGGTTGTTATATTTTTTTATTGACATATTTTGTCCCATTTAAAATCGTTGCAGAATGGTCACTCGCGGCGCGGGGGAATGACTGGGGGTAACGCGGGCGGGGGGGGGGGGGGGGGAGGGGCGCGCGCGCGCGCGCGGGGTCACACCACGCTCGGGCGACGCGTCGTGACTCGTGTCCATTAATTGTAGTGTTTTTTAGGATAACTTTCGGAAGCTATTTCTCAAAATTTTAGTACTGAATGATTATAAAAGAAAAAATACGTGTATTTTTATTTTTAACAAGGATCAATATATTAAAATTTGGCAGGAAGATATAATTGCACCCTGTATACTGCGTGACTGGTGAGACATGTTCAATACGTGACGTGATATTTGGCTATTAAATTAGTTGGAAAAAAATAATATAAAAAAATAATATCAATTGATCACTGAGTAAACGTAGCTTAAAGTTAAATAATTATTTACCCAACGCATGGACACCGCGAGCGGGAGGGGTAGTTGTGTGGTGTTTCTTTGGTAGCGCACGCCTCTGCACCGGCCGCATAGTATGCCTACTTGCCTAGCCGCGTAATTTACTTAGATGATGATTATTATTAGACGTATGATGATTATTATTAGACGTGATTCATTTATTTTTGGGAAATTCGGAAAAAAATTAAGTACCTAATTTTATTACATAATCATAATGAGAATCGAGTACAGAGCACTCTCCTTAAGTATCGGTACTGTCTCACCAGTCATGTTGTATATTATATAATTTTAAAACTCACATCCGCAGATGGGACGCGTGCTCCCGCACGTGGAGTATCGTGTCGCCGATGGCGGGCGCGCGCAGCACGTGCGGCGTGGCGGCGCTGCGCGGCAAGCTGTACGCGGTGGGCGGGCGCGACGGGGGTTCCTGTCTGCGCTCCGTCGAGTGCTACGACCCCGCCACCAACCACTGGACCAACTGCGCGCCCATGCTGCGGCGCCGCGGCGGTGTCAGCGTACGTGTTGCCGTCTCGCTCTGTAGTATGACGCGGTATTGCTGTTTCTCTCGTGTGTGGCGCATCGTGCAATAGTTCCGTCAAAACTCCACGTTTGACAATCCAAGACATTAATGTGACAAATTATATTGTTACGTGCTAGGGTTCGAAGAATTCGGAGAGAAAGACCTGCTGACTCTCTTGAAGACTTTATTCACAATCACTCGGTCACACAAAGCACTAGGTCCAAAAGCACTAAGCACTATCATTGTCCTAGGTCGTAGCCAAGTCGTAGGTTTCACTGGTTCACTCACTATTGATCACCTGTTTTCACTTCGAAGTGGCCTCGAAGATAGCTCCTGTCGAACTGAATTATCGGCTCGTCTTCCTGCGACTATTTATATGGGTCGAGGCGAGCACTAGACTGTACGAGAACATTCCATCCCGAATGTAAACAAGTGTGGAATGGTTCTACAAAGTTCGAGCATGTACTCGCGCACCTAACGCCATCTAGTATCGAGTAGGGGATTTATGTTGTCTGCGTAGTGTGTCCCCTCGATAAGTTTCGCTGATTCGACGCTAGATGGCTCAGCTGTACTGTCTCTCTGTGTCGGGCAACCTTTAATTTAAATCCATACTTATATTATAAATGGGAAAGTCTGTCTGTCTGTCTGTCTGTTACCTCTTCACGCTTGAACCGCTGAACCGATTTTGCTGAAATTTGACATGGAAATATTTTTAGTCCCGAGAAAGGACATAGGATAGTTTTTACCCTGAAAAAATGTACGGTTCCCGCGTGACAAATCGGGAACCGTAAATTTTTTCAGGGTAAAAACTATCCTTATATAATATATTTATTCGGTTTATCATTATCAGGTGGTGGCAGCGGGCGGATACCTATACGCGGTGGGCGGTCACGAGGCACCGGCGAACAGCGCGGGCGGGCGACTCGCGTGCGTAGAGCGCTACGACCCGCGCACCGACTCGTGGCTGCTCCTGGCGAGTTTGTCCTGCCCGCGCGACGCCGTCGGCTCCTGTCTGCTGGGAGACCGCATTATAGCCGTCGGTGAGTGTATAGGAACCGTGTAATGAGTTTTTAATAGGGACTACGATCTGTTATAAACATAATATTTTATTTTATAAGTTGCTTATGTCCGTCCTCGTAGTCTGCTCAATCTTTAGAGTTGTTGTTGAGCTTACAACGATTCTATACATCATTTGCGCAGCCAGGTTATAGACTTTTATTGAAGCCTACCTTCGAACTTTTTAAATACCGTTCTATTTCAGGCGGCTACGACGGCGTACAATACCTGTGTGTGGTCGAGATGTTCGACGAGGAGGGAAACAGCTGGCGCAAGCTGGCCCCGCTGAGCACGGGCCGCGCGGGCGCCGCCGTCGTCGCGGTGCCGCCCCCGCAGCTGTTCTGATACACGCACCACGCTCTCACTGTCCTGCTCGTGTGCGCCGCGGCCGAGCGAGACAAGTAGTGTCACGTGACCACCCGTCTTCGTCGCAGACATGCTAGAGGGACTTGCGAGTGGTGCAAAAATGTTGAATAGCCATATGTTTCACTGACGTCAAGAGTGATAGAGATGTTTGCTTTCTCGCCTTTTTCTAAAATTGACCCGGACTGCAGTGTCAAAATTGGTAAGTGCGTTGGAGTTTAAAATTTCGACGTTGTGATCACGACTTTATTACATTATGAGTAAATTATGTTATATGTTAGGAGGTAACAGATTAATGCAGGGGTTCCCAATCTTGGCGCACTAATTACAAGTCAATATTTTGTCACGGCGCCCGACTTTACCTAGCTATTACAAAAAGATACATAAATAAACACCTTTAATGATTATAGTTAGGTTAAGAGGCCGGGGTACCCTCGAAATTTTCATACATTCTTAATACCAAAATCATTTTCTCATACGAAAATATTTAACATGTTTATTTTTCAGCTTAAGATAGTAATTACCTAGGGTCCTGAACAATTTTTTTTACAAAATATTTAAATACTAAAAAAAAATTTGTTTAAATATTTTTTAGTAAATTTACTACTAAATATTTAAACACCAAAAAATAGACAAAAATACTAAAAAATATATAAATAAATAGTAAATTTACTACAAAATATTTAAATAAAAAAATATATTTTTTAAAGTTTAAATATTTTTGGCAATAGAGGCGCTGTTTCGATACCATACAACTCGGAGGTAAGACTTGGCGAGTTAAAAATCCCACACAGAATGTAATTAATGTCGCACTACCAAGTTTATCATGGTAATGGTGGTAAGACAGATATGTATGTATGTGTTATCAGTCCAATTTCGATATCGTATGGCAAGGTCTCCGATTTATCGCATAACGTGGTAGGAAAATGTTCTAATGTAAAATATTATGTGTTAAGTAACTTTCATAGTTAGTACCAAAAAATCACTGTTTGTAGCCCTACTTCTGGTCGTCGCCCCACCATAATTGTATGTTGTAATATTTGAGTCTCATTCTGGTCTGAGTGCTATACTGTCTACATAATATATTAATATTCAAACGTTTTTAGATGCATTATGTGTTATGATAATAAACTACAAGACCAGCTCTCTTAATTGGCTGATAAATTTTATATTGATATCTACATGGAAAAATGATCTTATAGACTAAAATTTTACATAGTGACCAGTAGGCGTCAACCCTTAAATAATGGACTTTAAATGGTACTTATATTTTATAAGTGGAATGTTACTCATATCGATTTTTCTATTTTATCCCAATTAGGCATGAAAATTCTATATTTTTTGATAATTTCTCCGAATGTGCTAAGGACAAATGAAATAAGAACTATTTTACATTATACACTATAATATTATATAGTCTGTCAAAAAAGTGAAGAAATTAAAAAGTGGCAACATCGTAGTGTCATCCCTTTTTTTAGGGTTCCGTAGTCAACAAGGAACCCTTATAGTTTCGGTCTGTCCGTCCGTCTGTCCGTCTGTCCATCTGTCCGTCTGTCTGTCTGTCCGCGGTTTTGCTCAGAGACTATAGGACCTACAAAGCTGTAATTTGGCATGAACATACATATTAATAATGTCTACAAAATTGTGCATAAAATATTTAAAAAATATTTTTTTTATGGTACCTCCCCTACCTACACATCAAGCGGGGTTGAATATTTTTTTTCGCGCCCACCCCATCGTGTGGGGTGTCGTTGGATAGGTTTTTTAAAAATATTATGAGTATTCATAGATCATTTTCCGGTTTAGGGATCCATTTGTGAAATATTAAGTTTTAAAGTGGAAAAAATCATTAGAGTCCAGTGTCCCCCCCTTCTACCAGCTAAACGGTTGCTTCTGGAAATGTGAAAAAATTCACGGGAGTAGGAAATATGCTGAATTTAAAAGGAAAACTATCACGACTAAGTTGACTTCATAAGTTATTGAGTAATAGTCGATCAACTAAAAAAAAATGTATTCGGCGAAGTATAAAGGAACTTTTCGTTCAAATTCCTTTGAGATGATGTTGTTAGTAGTGTAAAACATGTTATAAATGTATATTCATTGACCATACAAAAATTTTCAAAAACTAGCGGTGCTACGGAACCCTACATTGCGCGTGGCCCGACACGCACTTGGCCGGTTTTTCTTAGATTGATTTGAAAGGGATGACACTACGATGTTGCCACTTTTTAATTTCTTCACTTTTTTGACACTATACTAATGAATATTTTGTATTTAAGTGGCTATACTTATATTAATGTTTCCATTGTAGATCTCCTTCAATAATGAAACGCTAAAATATATTAATATTATGATGTTAGGCACATGATGTAATTTATAGGTAATATAACAATTAAGTGACAACAAAGTTGAAATTTACAGCTAAAGAACTTATTACAAGAAATTAATACTAAATGCCTGTTATTTTAAATGAATGCCTCCTGTGATGAGCTTTAAATAAATTAGTGAAATATTATGTTCCTCTGTAGGAGAATTGCATTTTTACTTACATTCAATTGTGTATTCCATTGCATTATGCTTTTATAATAATGTAAACATAATTTTGCTAGACTAGATGTGTTTTTTATTAGATTGATGCATTTTATGATCTCAATATTTTGGTGTTAAAATTAAACTAGACTGCCACAATTTTTAAACTTTCGAATTGCTAAAAATTACGAGATATTTTATTTCGTACTTTATTCTCGAATATGCTGTGTATATTATTTTTAAAGTTGTAACAATGAATTTATTTTAGTTGTTTCGGCTATTTTATATTTATCAGTATTAATTTACTATATTAAAAATTTCTGTGATGTTAGTCGTAAAAAGGCTTCTTATTACATATTTTACTATTATTGTATGTACTGCACATAAAGTTAATATACCTACCTAGGGTTAGTTCCCGAACCGGTGGTAGGCCCCACTAGCATCAAAGTTCAGAAAGTGTTTGAAAAAAACTTATTCTGAATAAAAATTTTTGACTTTGACTTTGACTAGCGGAATAGAGAAACAAAGGCCTGAGCAAGCGAGATGTCACTATCAGTAACACTGCGTGGTAAAAAGAGACGTGTGATACATGACAGCATCACTCTTTTTTCGACGTCCATCAGCCCGGATCAGCCCCGTTGACAATTTAATCTCATAGAATTCATGTTCAATCATGCTTGTGTAAGTGTATATGTACACATATTTTTCACACAGATGAAAACCAATTTCGGTTACGTTTGACAGCTCGAGTTTGTTGCTCTATTCCGCTAGGTATATTAACTTTATGGTACTGCAAGATAATATAATCCATAAGTGCACTACTGTAATCTTATGTTATATGTGTAATGTGCTTATTTTTTTTCTTATGTGATAATATAATATTAAGTTTAAGTTTTGTGGGAGGTAAAGACTAGGATCGTCTTATGGTACTTAATCATTGTGGAATACATAGGAATTAGGAACTCTTCATATTATTATGCGTAAATCGCGTAGTCATTTGATCTGTGTGAATAAACCTTTAGTTTATGTTCGTTTCTGTATAAGTATCATAGTGAGGGAGCCCTAGAACAATTTTTTTTTGTGATAACTAACAAGCTAATTTTTTGTGAGTAGCTACATTTTGATAAGACAAACAACATTTTTATTTTCGAAAAATCTCGAAAGTGGACAGTAGTCAACCAAGTTTTGTTGATTGCAGAACCCTAAAACCGAACCCTAACCAGCAGATTTTTTGTATATTGGTAGGTTAATAGTTATATATAATTTAAACCTTGTCCTTCAAATATGTAAAACAATCCATATTTTGGGACCATCAAGTCAAGGTATGAAATCCTTTCTATCTCTGTTAGCTACCTACCACTTTCGATATTTTTCGAAAATAAAAATGTTGTTCGTCTTATCAAAATGTAGCGCACTCACAAAAAATTAGCTTGTTAGTAATTAAAAAAATATGTTTTAGGGCTCCCGTACTATTGTCAATACTCAATAATAATCGTCATGATGATCCAAAATGTATTTGGATTTTGGTGTGAACAATATTTTAGCCAAATAAATGGAATTAAAAACGGTGTTATTTCAATAACCTTCAATGTTATTTTTGTTTTATAATTGCGTCTTTTAAAACAATAACCGGCCAAGTGCGAGTCGGACTCACGCACGAAGGGTATCGATATAGAGCAAAAGTAGACAAAAAAAATGTGTTTTTTTGTATGGGAGCCCCCCTTAAACATTTACTTTATTTTAATTTTATTATTATTAAAGTACAAATATAATTAAGGATTTTGTGACAAGTGCCTAGCTGTTACCATTATTGATTACGAGCAAAAAAGGCCAAAAAAATCACGTTTTTTGTATGGGAGCCCCTCTTAAATATTTATTTTATTTTTAGTATTTGTTGCTATAGCGGCAACAGATATACAATAGGGATGATGACAAGGTCAAAGATTAGCGAATTTTGTTAATAAAATAAATAACGGTAAAAAATAAGTGTTTTTTTTGTTATGAGCCTTCAAATTTGGATAATCAAGTCGATTTTTTTAACCGACTTCCAAAAACGAGGAGGTTATACGTTCGGCTGTATGTATCTTAAAAATGCTTATCTATGTCGAGTGAGGCACGATAACCATTTTTTTATTTAAAAATCTTGATTTTTTTTGGACTACATTCAAACCGTTTATTTTACTAATTCTTTTAATCCTTATCAAAATAAATTATTTCATCACTAAGTACAGTTTATGTAGATAATATTTGGTCTTTCAATGATTAAAATTGGACGTTTGGTTTTGAAATTATGGCGAAATTAAAATATTACGATAGTGGGCGTCACCAAGGCGCGGGTGCGCGTGCCGGAGGAAGACATACTTTATATGGCAAAACAATGTTTGCCGGGACAGCTAGAACTGTAACTAAAAAGGGTAAAATTATTATTTTTTAACAAAAAATTAAAACCGACGTCCATGGTAAAAACAAAAGCAAGTAATATTCATAAAGAGAATCTAAAAAGAATCAAATAATTCCTATTCTTTATTATAGTGCAATCTTCAGACTTAGCCTAATCCTCAACTATTTCTCTACTCAATCTTCATGCTTTTGAAGTCGGTACCAGCTTACTTTAGCGTAAGTTCTATGTCAAGGATCTCAGAAATTTTCCGGGCTGGTAGCGACTTCAAAAGCATGAAGATTGAGTACAGAAATAGTTGAGGTTTAGGCTAAGTCTGAAGACTGCACTTTATTAAAAATGTCATCTAGCCTATTATAATTTATACACCATCTGAGAAAATTTCAGAAGTCTAGCTATTATAGCAGTTCTTGAGATACAGCCTGGAGACATACAGACAGACAGACATCGAAGTCTTAGTAATAGGGTCCCATTTTTACCCTTTGGGTACGGAACTCTGAAAATGGGGGAAAAAAATATATTGTGTTTGTTAAATTAAATATTTATTTTAATATTAATATGTTTTCCTTGACGAAAACTTTTAGTACTTACATACATTTGAATCTATATTCAAATAACAGTGAAAAACTAAATGCGATGTTTTATTACAAATAAATGTGTTAAAGCAAAGTAGTAAGTAGCATGTTTTTATATCTAGCAAATACTATATTAAAATATTTAATATAAAGCGTATTATTAAGATTCGTCGTCGCTATCTTGGCCTTTAGCTTTCGGTTTTGGTCCTCCCGCCCTCTTCGCCATAATAATTTGATCGACCTTTAAGATTGTGGTAGCAGCACCAACAGCATACTTCATTCCCCAATATTTAAGAATGTATAAATCTAATACACCTTTCTCTAGTGCATTGCAAACTCCATTGTTTTCGGATTCGATGTCGTAACCGGCATTCTCGTCGTCCTGAAAAATGAAACAGTAACAAATATCACACTTAACACACACAAATAAGACACTTCACACCACGTCAGTCTAGCCCCGTGGTAAGTACCTGAAGGACTTGTGTTACGGGTACCAGAGAACAGAAATATATTTAATACTTTTATACTATACAATAAAAAAAATCGTAAATATAAATATTTACGATTTTTATTTTAACATACACATATTTAATACACAATACACATCCATGACCCAGGACTCAGGAGCATTGAAAACTTTTTGTTTCGTCGACGGGATTCGACCCGCGACCCCCGGCTTGAGCTGCCACACACTTAACCATTGAGCCACAGAGGTTGTCATGTGTGACAAAGCTTAACATTTTTATTAAAGTAATATATTAACAGGAGTGTAATTCTCATTCAAAATGTCTAATCACGTCATGCGCAACAATAATATGACGCACGACAAAACAGACTATAAATAAAAATATTCATACTATTTTCATACCAATCCATCTAATTTATTAGAAAAAGGTAATGTAAGTCTGGAAATTATATTATGTATTATTAATAAGTGGGACCCCCTATACAGGCCCAAACATACAGAATTATTAGTCTTGTACTAAATATTCTTATTTACCTTTTGTGCTTTGTAGATGTTGTTTATCACTTCTGTGGCATTTGATCCAGTATTTTCGGCTAAGGCACGCGGGATGCCTTCTAAAGCAATGGCGAACTTTCTTACAGCGTATTGCTCGAGACCTGGCAATGTGTCGGCGTATTGAAGTAGTTTCTGTGCCAAATGGATCTCTGTGGCTCCTGCACCAGGTACAAATCTGAAATTGTAAATTACCTTTAGCTGTGCCCAAATTTATGTTAGCTTGTAAATTATTAGGTTATATCATATTTATTATTTAACAGATAAATACAAAAAAATATATTACTTATATAAAAATAATTTTAAGCATTCACATAATATAATTCATTTGTTACAACATATTACAAACCTTCCATCTCTCGCTATTCCCTTGAATGCATTCACACCATCATCAATGGCCCTCTCAATATCATCCATGTAGTTGTCCGTGGAACCTCTGATAACAATGGTGGAAATGCGGGACTCCTTGCTATCCATGCTGAACACAACCACCCTTGTGTCTCCCACTTCGTCAACCTTTACTGTATCACAGTAGCCAAGCTCTTGTGCAGTTGGAGTGGTAAGACGTGGTAGGACCTAAAATATGAGATTTTGGATTTATAATATTCTAATTAGCTGTTTGTGTCCCACTGCTGACTGCTGAGCAAAGGCCTCCCCACTTTCCTTCAACATGTCTCTATCCTTTGCTGTGTTTGGCCACTCTTTATCAACAGAGTCTAGTTCGTCGTGCCACATTTTCTTCGGTCTGCCCCTGTTTATTTATAATATAGGCCACAAAAAACAATGTTGATTTAGAATAACTGAACAAAGTTTTTTATCCCAAAAATATATTATAGTTACATTTCTCAAATATTCATTAAAACAAGTCTACAAATACTTACAACTCCATTCACAGTTTTGGCAAGACGACGCAAATCAAACTTGGAATTCAATCGTACAGCCATCAGTCCGTATTTGTTTAGGAAATGTAGAGCCATATCTCCAAACTTAGCACCAGCGACCACAACCTTGACACCGGTGTCAGCGATCTGTTTGATTTGCTTCTCAAGAAGAGACTCTTCCCCTTTACTGAAGTTCAATAATTCATCGGCAGTCTTGATAAGGACTGTTCCTTTAGTCTCTGTCTGTGTGATGTCAACGGGGCAGGAGTAAATAGCTACTTTAGCTTTGCTGGCGCTTGTTATGTCACCTTCAACTTCACGTTTGAACACCATTCCAGAAAGAACTTCAGACTGGAAAAGACCGGCTCCCAAAATCTAAAAGGAGAAGAAGCGAATTTTACTATAAAATAGTATTAACAGCTTGTGTTTAAGTCTATATTTTATGTACTTACTTTACAAACTCTAACATTGTCTACATTGAAAGTAGTCTTCTCTGGTAAGATTCCAACACAGGCCTTAGCCACAAGCTCTGCAATAAAGTCTTCATTGCCGTATTGCTTTGACATGATTGAAGGTTTGATTCCTTTAACAACAGCCTCAACACTTTTGCAGTCTTTGATTTCATGGCAGACGAGTTCGGGAAGGATTTCTAGGCACTTATCGAGGGCATTTTCGTATCCCTCTGCAATCTCGCTTGTGGTTATTCCGAGACGAAGTAATTCCTCTGCTGCTTCCAGGAGAGCACCAGATAGGACAATGACAAAGTTTGTACCATCACCAACTTCGGCGTCTTGCATTTGGCTGGCAAGAACCATAAGTTTTGCGGCTGGGTGCTCAACATCTAGCTCTCTGATGATAGTTCCGGCATCGCTGGTTATGAATTGTTTTTCAATGTGGTTGATAATCATCTTATTCATACCATTTGGCCCGTAGGCCGACCGCACGCTTTGTGCGAATTGTTTACAAGCTGTGATATTTCTGAACACTGCTTCTTCGAGGCCGGAGTACATCTACAAGATATTAATAAGTAATGACACACATGAAAACGAATGACAAAGGCAAAACATCAGGGTATAACAGTACTTGAATTTAATGTCTCTCATGTATACATATATAAATGAGAGTTGATACATTGAATGTTAAATGAATAATAGATGTGTTTAAGGCTTCTTCACTGTTTGGTGAAATTAAAAAAGTCTTTGCTAGTCATACAAACAAGTAAACCGAAATAAATTTATCATATGGGGCGCCGCTACACATGAGATCACTACATTTTTTGGTTATGTTATTTATGACTTACCCGTGCCCCTTCTTTGAGCATTTGCGGTACACCGGGAGCCTTAGGTATGTGTAAAGCCATGTTTTGTTAATTCTTTATCAAAACGTATTTAATATTTATCAAATTTTACAATTTATGTCGTCGGTACAACAAAATGGAAAATCGGTCTGTTATAGAGCACAGATTAATATGCATCACAGACGCTGGATTGCTGATAGCCTTTGAAATGACAGCTATTTTTTGTGCCTATTTGAAGCGGAATCAGCGCCCCTATTATTCGGGTAGAGAACTAAATCTGACATAATAAAAAAGCGGCCAAGTGCGAGTTGGACTCGCCCATGGAGGGTTCCGCAGCAGCAATAAGGTTAATTTTTATGAAATTATATTATTTTTGATTTATTTTTATATTTCAGTCGATTTAATGAAATTTAGATTAAGGTTTACTATTTATGACGTATAAAAAAAACTACTGGCTAGATCTCGTTCAAACCAATTTTCGTTGGTAGTTTTTATAGTAGTATACATCATATATTTTTTTTTGAATTATCATGCCTCTACTTTAGAAATTAGAGGGGGGGGGACACACATTTTTCCACTTTGGAAGAGTCTCTCTCGCAAACTATTCAGCTTAGAAAAAAATGATATGAGAAACCTCAATATGATTTTTGGAGACCTATCCATAGATACCACACACGCATAGGTTAGATGAAAAAAATTTTTTTTTGTTTCATTAAGTTTTACTATTTATGACGTATAAAAAAAAACTACTGGCTAGATCTCGTTCAAACCAATTTTCGTTGGTAGTTTTTATAGTAATATACATCATATATATTTTTTAGAATTATCATGCCTCTACTTTAGAAATTAGAGGGGGGGGGACACACATTTTTCCACTTTGGAAGAGTCTCTCTCGCAAACTATTCAGGTTAGAAAAAAATGATATGAGAAACCTCAATATGATTTTTAGAGACCTATCCATAGATACCACACACGCATAGGTTAGATGAAAAAAAATTTTTTTTGTTTCAGTTGTACCTATGGGGACCCCTAAAATTTTTAATACTTTTTCCATTTTTGCATCAAAATCTTAATGCGGTTCACAGACTACATCTACTTACCAAGTTTCAATAGTATAGCTCTAATAGTTTCGGAGAAAAGTGGCTGTGACATACGGACGGACGGACAGACAGACAGACAGACAGACAGACAGACAGACAGACAGACATGACGAATCTATAAGGGTTCCTTTTTTGCCATTTTGGCTACGGAACCCTAAAAATGACGTTTAAAAGCCGCCATATTGGCGCTGATAGCAGTAGTGAGAGTATTTGGAATTAATACTAGTCATGTTATTGGTTGTGGTTACGTCAAATTTAGTTCTCTACCCGAATAATGGGCCATGGGGGCGCTGATTCCGCTTCAAAAGTTCAAATAGGCACAAAAAACAGGTCTGTATCAGCAATCCAGCGTACTTGTATAATAGAGATCAGTGATCACAGATTAGAGTATTAAAATATTATTATACATGTATAGTCCAACAAGGCTTTATTTGAATGTGTCAATGATGTCAAAAGACGCTGCTGGTAAAGGAGAACTGTCAAACAAATGTCAAAAATGACGTTTTGTATGATAGAAGCGTTTAGTTCCTTTTCTCGCCACGTTCATATAGAGTATTGTAGAGCCTTGTCGAACTTATAGCCAGTTATAGCATGCTATAGCCTATAGAGCATGAGCGGAGGTCACTGATCTTTATACAAGTACGCGTACTTGTATCACAGATTAAGTATACATAGATGGATTCTTAGCTCGCCAGCGCGTGGCCATTTTATGCTTGTGTGCAATTGCTGTAGTGTGCGTGTAGGGATGGCGTATATCGATAAAAATATAAAATTAGACTACAGCTATCGACCAAGTCGACCATAATTTTATGTTACAAATTTTTTATTAAACGACATCAAAAAAGGAGGTTATCAATTCGACCTGCATGTTCAATTTAGGATATATTATGCTCATTAAATTAGAAGTCGCTTTCAATTTGGTGAAAAGGTATTTTTTATCTATTTATTAAGTGTATGAAAATACTTAAATACAGGGTGCAATTAAACCTTCCTGCCAAATTTTGATATATTGATCCTTGTTCAAAATAAAAATACACGATTTTTCTTTTAATATAGTCACTCAGTACTAAAATGTTGAGAAATAGCTTCCGAAAGTTATCCTAAAAAACACTACAATTAAAATGGACACTACGCGTCGCCCGCGCCGGCGGGTGAGCGCGCGCGCGCCTCCCCCCCACGTCACCCCCGCTCATTCCCACCGCCACGAGTAACCGTTCTGCATCGATTTTAAATGAGATAAAATATGTCATTAAAAAAATAACACCCAATTTTTTTTGCTAAATGACCTCTCCTAATGATACCTAAGCCCTGGAAAAAATTTGGCAGGATGGTTTAATTGCACCCTGTATAAACAAAATATTTAAGTATATAATTACACAAATAGTTATAAATATACATAATATGTATACTCCATAAGCCACGAAAGCTTGTCCGGAGTGTAATAGCTAATATCAATAAAATCAACAGTTTTTATAAAACACAACAGAAGAACAAAATATATTATACTTTATTAAACTTAATTACTATTTACTATTAAGCAACTATTTTGTAGAATAACAATTATTATTATCAAAGAAATATAAGAATGAATCTCAGTTCTACTTATTTAAAGTAATTCCAAAAACGCTTAGGTGCATTTCTTTACCTATTAAAATATAATTATGTAATAATATTGTTACGAATGCGGACACGTAGTGTCATCTAGCGGCAACCAGGCGAAACCATCACAGACAGCGTAAATCCCCTATTCAATACCAGATGCCGCTACTTGTATGTTTTTGTTACCTGCGCGTACCCGCTCGAGAATTTTCCCACGGTTGTTTACATGTTGTGGAATATTCTCGTAAGGTCTAGAGCTCGCCCCGTCCCGTATAAATACGCGGCTAGACGAGCCGGCCAGTCAGTCTTCGAATGTTTTCGAGTGAGCGATAATCAAAGCGACTTCGGAAGTGAGAAACAAGTGACTTAGTGAGTGAACCAGTGATAGTGCTTAGTGTTTAGACATAGTGATCTAGTGTGAGTTAGTGCATAGTGTTTGGACCTAGTGTTTAGTGTTTGAACTTAGTGCGTAGTGTTTGAACCTAGTGAGTTGTGTAAACTAAAGTGTAAGTGTAAATAAAAGTCTTCAAGAGAGTCACCAGGTCTTTTTCTCCGAATCATCGAACCTTAGCACGTAACAACTGGTGTCAGAAGTGGGATTTGGAGATGCCATTGACTCCGAGAGAGGACTTCAAGGGGAGTGTCAGGACAAGGGCACAGCGAGCTGCTGCCATTGACTCCGAGAGAGGAGTTCAAGGGGAGCGTGAGGACAACGGCGCAGTGCCATTGACTCCGGGAGAAGACTTCGAGGGAAGTGTCGGGACAAGGGCGCAACGGGCTGCGGAGGCCACACCCACTGGGGACCAAGCTCCGCCCACTGCGGGGCAGGCCTCACCCACTGGCCCCGCCCACCGGGACCCGCCCACTGGCCACGCCCCTCAGACCCCGCCCACTTTGGGTGTGGCCACGCCCACTGGCTCCGCCCACCAGGCCACGCCCACTGGCACCGCCCACCAGGCCCCGACTGATCAAGCCCCATCAACTGGCTCCAGCCACCATGCCTCGTCAGTAGCTTCTACAGCACCGCAAATGGCTCTTCATTTAGAAAGTTTAATTAAATTAATGGAGCTGCAAAGGGCTGATATTCAGGTTTTACAAGATTCTCAAAGGGCAATGATGGAGGCACAAGACCGCAAGCTTGGCGTTTTGCAAGAGTCACAAAAGCAACAAAAGGACCTTCAAGAAAAGGCGCTTCTGGCAATAAAGGATGTTGGTGACACGGTGACCAAGCTTCGGAAAGATGTCGACATAATGGAAGAACGCATTACCGGGCTAGGAGTGGATATGGAAAATGTGAAAAGTGGCCTCACAGAACTACAGAAGTGGAAAGTGCGCCTGGAAACCACAGGAGTCGCGACGTCGAGTGGAACTACCGGAGTAGTGGTACAAGGACCAAAAGTTAAGGTGCCACCATACGACGGTACTACTTCTTGGAACGCTTATCGTCAGCAATTCCAGACGGTTGCTACTGCCAACGGATGGACTGAAGACCAATGCCTGACCGCTCTCACTGTTGCGCTCAGAGGGCAAGCTTTGTCGGTCCTGGAAGCACACACAGGAAATGGGTTCCAAGATCTGATGGAGGCGCTTGAATCCAGATACGGGGAGCGACACCTGGAGCACGTGTTCCGTGCCCAACTTCGTGACAGAGTCCAACGCTCAGGAGAGGGACTACAACAATGGGCGTTGGAAATTGAAAAACTGGTCAAGAAGGCACATCCAGGAGCAGACTCCAAGATGGTTGACTCAAACACTATTCAAGCCTTTGTCGACGGAATCAGGGATCTGGAAGTCCGAGCTGCAGTAAGGCTACGTCACCACACTTCGCTAAAGGAAGCGTTGGCGCATGCTCTAGAGGTCGAGGCTGTCCGGCGTGACATACGGCAGACCTATAAAATCCGCGAGGTCTCGGAGGAAGTGAAGGAGGTCAAGGCTCCTACGAAGAGAAGTTTTGGAGCCATGTGCTACAAGTGCGGCGAAAGGGGCCATCTTCAGCTCAACTGCCCGCAGAAGGATACCCAGATGGCAAGAATGAAAAGGCTTGAGGAACAGATGGAGGAGCTGAAGAAGCAAAGGGCTTCGTCCCCTGCCCGGGAGCAGGGAAACGAATAAAAGCCAGGACTGAGGGGCGAGTACTGGCTGATGCGGAGGGAGCCCCGATAACCGTTATCTCCCAAGCATGCAGCGGGAATAGTCTTGTGATTCAGGGGACTATTAACAGGACGGATTGCAAAATGACTCTAGACACAGGAGCCTCTAGAACGATAGTGAACCCAAATCTGGTAAAAGCCGCAAGACGACACAAGAGGAGAATTAACTGTCGGCTCCTTACTGCCTCCGGTCAGCCAATACCCGTCCTGGGAGAAATGTCAGTTACGATTAATGTAGGGGGGTCCTCATACCCTCATGACGTTATCGTGGCTGAAATAATGGATGATTGCATCTTGGGCTTGGATTTCATGAAGAAGCACAACTGCAGGATTAATGTCGCTGACGGAGTTTTCCAGTGTGGCGAAGAAGAAATTTTCATCCTTGGAGGCGCCTGCGGGAAAGTCGCATGTGTAAAAAAAATCATTATACCTGGACGAGCGGAAGCCCGGGTGCTGGTGAAACTACCGCCAGCTGGAAAGAACAAGTCTAACAGATGCGTGTTGATCGAAGACACACCCACCAAGACATCAGCACGAAAACTGATGACGGCAAGAACCCTTGTTAGTGGAAGCAGTCACGCTGTGGTCCGGGTTTTGAATCTTGGTGAACGTGAGATCTGCTTGAACAAAGGTGACGTCATTGGAAAGTGCGAGGAAGTTGTCTGGATGAGAAAGTGC
Organism: Plebejus argus; assembly: GCA_905404155.3. Lineage (NCBI taxonomy): Eukaryota > Metazoa > Arthropoda > Insecta > Lepidoptera > Lycaenidae > Plebejus > Plebejus argus. Next base: position 7,610,438 of record FR989941.1, on the reverse strand, counting down.
AGTTCGACGACAGACGCAGACCCAGCAAACAGCAGCAACAATGGATTAGTGACTGAGCTACTCGATGACTGCAAGAGTAATCTGACTTATTCGCAGAGGATGAAAGCTAAGAAGTTTTTACAGCGCCACGCGAATATCTTCTCCAGTCAGGAAGGTGACCTTGGAAGAACGTCGGTGGTTCAGCACAGGATAGATACCGGAAACGAGAACCCGATTCGTCAACGAGCAAGACGGATACCAATTGCAAAGGAGAAGGAAGTGGAAGGCCTTTTGGAGGACATGAGAAGGCATAAAATTATTGAACCGTCTGCAAGTCCGTGGTGCTCACCTGTTGTGCTAGTAAAGAAGAAAGATGGCAGCACAAGATTTTGTGTGGACTACAGGCGTCTCAATGATGTCACTAAGAAGGACAGCTACCCATTACCTCGGATCGACGACACTCTGGATACCTTGAGTGGCATGAAATGGTTTTCGACCCTGGACCTGAAATCTGGATACTGGCAGGTGGAAATTCATCCAAAAGACAAGGAGAAGACAGCTTTTTCCACCGGTAAAGGTTTATGGCAGTTTAACGTCATGCCCTTTGGATTGTGCAACGCACCTGCCACATTTGAGCGACTCATGGAGTGTGTACTGGCAGGCTTAGTTGGGGAGGCTTGCTTAGTCTACTTGGACGACGTCATCATTGTTGGCCGCGACTTCGAGGACCATTTGCGAAACTTAGAACGAGTTTTCGCCAAAATAGAGGGGGCCAAGTTAAAGTTGAATCCGAAAAAGTGTCGTTTATTCAGGAGTAAGGTCAATTATCTCGGCCATGTTATCTCCAGTGATGAAATCCAGACGGACCCGGAGAAACTGGAAGCAGTTCAAAATTGGCCAACCCCTAAGAACAAAACCGAAGTGCGAGCATTTCTCGGCCTATGCTCCTACTACAGGCGTTTTGTTAAGGGATTCTCGGAGATAGCCAAGCCATTACACCGGCTGACAGAAGATAAACGACAGTTCATCTGGGACGAGACTACTGAAGATTCTTTTCAGAAACTGAAGAAACATCTGTGTGAAACACCAATCCTGGGGTATCCACAACCTGAAGGTCAGTTTATAGTCGACACGGACGCAAGCAACACGGCCATTGGAGGGGTGTTATCTCAAAAACAGGGTGAAAGAGAAGTTGTGATTGCGTATTTCAGCAAATCTTTATCCAAGCCAGAGAGAAACTACTGTGTGACAAGAAGAGAACTCTTGGCTGTTGTAAAGACGCTACAACATTTCAGCAAATACCTCATCGGCAGACAGTTTTTACTGCGAACTGATCACGCAGCCTTGAAGTGGCTACTGCAATTCAAGAACCCAGAAGGTCAAGTAGCACGATGGATTGAGCAGCTCCAGGAGTACGACTTCAAGACCGAACACCGCAGCGGGAAGTCGCATGGGAACGCCGACGCACTCTCACGAAGGCCGTGTTCAGAGGACTGCAAACATTGTGTTAAGCAGGAATCTAATGAAGTGACAATAAAGTTAACGAGAACAAGTCCTTTGGGCCCATGGGAGAATGATGCTATGAGAGAGGCTCAAGAAACAGATGACGACCTTCGGCACATCATCACATGGAAGAAACGGGGTGATGTAAAACCAATCTGGAGTGAGGTTGCACCCACGGGCGCTGTCACTAAGGCGTACTGGGCGCAGTGGGAGAGTCTGGTACTTCAAAACGGAATACTCTACCGGAAATGGGAGAAGACTAACGGCAGAGAGTTCCATCTTCAGATAGTTGTCCCAAGAGCGAGAGTACCAGATATTCTCCGTGAAATGCACGATGGCGTATCAGGAGGTCATCTAGGTGTCAAGAGGACGTTAACAAAAGTGCGGGAACGATTCTACTGGTTGCATTGTCGAGATGACGTGCAGGATTGGTGCCGCAAATGTACTACTTGCGCTGCAGTGAAGGGACCACAGACCAGGAGCCGTGGGAACCTGCGGTTGTATAACGTTGGCGCACCGTGGGAACGAATTGCAGTTGATGTAGCTGGGCCATTTCCTGTAACGGAGTCGGGAAACAAGTATTTCATGGTCGTCATGGACTACTTCACCAAGTGGCCTGAAGTGTTCGCCATACCAAACCAAGAAGCTACGACAGTTGCTTCTAAGCTTGTGGAAGAAGTGATATCTCGCTTTGGTGTGCCTCTGGAAATCCATTCCGATCAGGGCAGGAATTTCGAATCGCAGGTCTTCCAGGAAGTGTGCAGAATCTTGGGAATGCATAAAACGAGGACCACCGCGTACCATCCACAGTCTGATGGAATGGTTGAGAGATTTAACCAGACCCTTGAGAGGCATTTGGCGAAATTGGTAGATGAAAAACAAAAGGATTGGGACAAGTACATACCGCTCTTCCTTCTGTCGTACCGTACCGCCGAGCATGAGAGCATAAAGGCTACCCCGGCATATGTCAATTACGGTAGAGAACTACGAGTACCAGTAGACCTCTTGACAGGAGGGTCACCAGAGGAACCAAAGACCGTACAAGACTATGTCTGCGATTTGAGGGAAAAGATGCGCTATATACACGCCATGGTTCGGGAGAATGGGTTACATTCAAGTGAGAACATGAAGACCAGATACGACCGGAAATCGAACACGAGCGGCTTCGAAGAAGGGACACTGGTGTGGCTGCATAACCCAACTCGTCGAAAAGGGAAATCTCCAAAGTTGCAGACCAAGTGGGACGGCCCATACAAAGTGGTTACCCGATTGAATGATGTGACTTATAGGATTCAAAAGCAACCAAGAGGGACATTCAAAGTGGTACACATAGACCGTCTGGCGCGTTACCATGGCAGTAACAATGATGCTCGGGACGAGCATCTCTAAGAGGGGAGTAGTGTTACGAATGCGGACACGTAGTGTCATCTAGCGGCAACCAGGCGAAACCATCACAGACAGCGTAAATCCCCTATTCAATACCAGATGCCGCTACTTGTATGTTTTTGTTACCTGCGCGTACCCGCTCGAGAATTTTTCCACGGTTGTTTACATGTTGTGGAATATTCTCGTAAGGTCTAGAGCTCGCCCCGTCCCGTATAAATACGCGGCTAGACGAGCCGGCCAGTCAGTCTTCGAATGTTTTCGAGTGAGCGATAATCAAAGCGACTTCGGAAGTGAGAAACAAGTGACTTAGTGAGTGAACCAGTGATAGTGCTTAGTGTTTAGACATAGTGATCTAGTGTGAGTTAGTGCATAGTGTTTGGACCTAGTGTTTAGTGTTTGAACTTAGTGCGTAGTGTTTGAACCTAGTGAGTTGTGTAAACTAAAGTGTAAGTGTAAATAAAAGTCTTCAAGAGAGTCACCAGGTCTTTTTCTCCGAATCATCGAACCTTAGCACGTAACAATATTTATACAGAACAGTCGGGTAAAAAGACTTAAAATAGATACTTCGACGCGCCCTGAATAATGATATTATAATAATAATAATTAATAACCTAAGTAGGACTCTAGAGTCTAGACGATCAATTTTATTGTGCAATATCACGGTGTGTGCAATCAAAATCATAGAGCACTAAACCATATATTATTCTTCACTTTCAATCTTATTATCAAATTAATAGTTGAAAATAATTATTATCTTCATTATAGGTCTCTCCGTCACCACCATAATATTGAACTCTTCTTTATGAGCATTCCAATAACCTGAAAAAAATAAATGGTTTAGTGTTAATAAATGTACTATACTACTACATACTATAAAATATTATACACATAATTCATAATATTGTATACGGGGCAATATGCTTTATGTAAGTTTTCCATGCTTAACCCATCCAGCCCCAAGCGGAACCCAGGTGCCGCATAACTAAAATATATATTGTGTCTGGAATTCGACGATTGAGGTATTAAATTTATTTTATTAAATGATTATGACTTTAGCCTTATTAAAATTTTACATATTACTTATTAAAAAAGAGTACCTAATGCCAGGATAAAATTTCAAGAAGTATCTTTAAGTAACGAATTGAGTACTTACAGGGGGGAGGTGTGAGAGCTGTTGATCATGCAATTATTTTACTCTCCGTTAGAACTTTCTTTATTTCAATAAAATCATTGTTTCAAACTTACGTTTGAAATGATAATTCCAAATTCCAATATTGTGATGCCTTCATAAGGGAGTAAGGATTAAAAACTTGCATGAAACTTGCGTCTAAAATATATATCTGTTTGTCGTCTATTTTGAAGCATTTTCAACCTGAAAAAAAAATCATTTAGTCCATGACATTATTTTTATCGATAAACTATAGTTCAAGTAAGGCGCATCCCTAAAATACACGTAAAAAACTATGCAATATTTATAGCCAAATTATTACTTGATGTGACATTTTTATCACTAATGCCTTATATAGCATGATTAATGGATTATTAAACTTATAAATTTTCTTTTTTAGCTTACAAAAATACCGATTGATAAGCCCAAACAACGTTGTTGAAAACTTACGTATGTTATGTTAAATCCACGTGTTTGAGGCATTCCTTGGCCGTTTTTATGGTTTATTATATAGCGGAACTACAAAACGCAATAATATATTGCATTGAACGTTCACTAAACACTTTTATTACCACTTTTTAGACATGAAATATGCAGACCTACTCGTTTGTTATGTTCTACTAAGTGGGACATAACATTACAGGCTTTTGACGTTTACACACCGATATGAGCTTTCTCTTTCACCCAAATTACTACATCGTTAGTTAGAAAGAGTAACATTATCAGCTGTCAAAATATACGGCGGACTCCTATAGTATTATTACCTCAATGACTTGTATATTATAATAAGAAAGATCAGTGGCGGAGGTGCTGTTGTCTTGACTCTTGTCAGTTGTCTCATGTCTGTGGTTTAATGGCTGTATGGGCAACGCTCCCTTTGCCTGTCCCGACAGGGACGAATTAAAAAAAAATGTCTGTGGCTTATGGTTTTTGTTATATGGCTGTATGGGCAACGCTCCCTTTGCCTGTCCCGACGGACGAATTATAAAAAAAAAAAAGGTTTTTGTTATAAAAAATAAAAAAAAAAAACAAAAAAAGGTTGGCTTGTTTATTTTGTGTAAAAATAGCATCTTCAAGAAAAATCACAACGAAATTAAAAAGGCTATTTCAACGTTGTTTTTAATACTCCGACCCAGATTTCATTTACAATAAAATATCTAGAAACGAAAATGTCCTCTTATAAAGTGTGTATTATTGCTAGGTATTTTCTTTGAAGTTATATTCTTACGATAGCATAACGTAAAATATTCAATGTTTCAGCCGATAGATTCTAAGAGGGAAGAATTCCGGCGATATTTGGAACGTACGGGCGTCATGGACGCCTTGACGAAAGTTCTAGTGAGCCTTTACGAAGAGCCGGATAAACCCGAGGATGCACTGGAGTATGTGCGCAAACATCTAGGCAACGACGGCGCAGATGACGAGCTCGAAGCTGCAAGAGCACGCATCGCCGAGCTGGAGGCTGAAAACACCCTCCTCAAAGGCGAAGCAGCTCCCCCTCAAAGCTAAGCTCACTCAATATAATCTCAAACCCGAAATGATCTCATACTTATAGTTAATTATAAAAGAGAACTTATTACTGTTAATTACTATTAATTACTACCAGAGTATTTTTGTTATCTTAAGTTATGCAGGACGCACAAATAAATTTTGGTTTCACAGCTAATATATTTCATTGATAAATCCTATAACAGTCATAAATAATGCTTGATGTTGGTAAGCGCAATACACACTGAACCCGCCGGGCCGCCGACAAAGCCCGGCGACACAACCCGGCGGGCGGCGGCCTGTTTGAAATGATCATCTTTGCCACCCGCCGGGCTCAGCGTGTAATGTGTATTGCGCTTTAGAATAATGTATGATGAATAATGAATTTAGCTTGTCAGCTGTTTTCACCAATCAGCAATGAGTTATCATGTTACATTTTGTATGCACAAAGCTAAGAATAAAGGCCTGTATTCACTTTGATTAGTGCGAGTGCAAGTCATTTGTGCAAGTGATTAGCGATTAGGAGAAAATAAAGGACTTGTTCTAATCAATCGCTGTCCATATTATACTTTTTCCTGATTACTAATCATCTCCACTAATCACTTGCACTCACACTAATCAAAGTGAATACATGCCCTAAGGCAGCAATAAGACTATTTTCAATTCGTATTACTTTTATGATTACCATAAACAAAACACAAAGAATGATGGCATGATCTTTTAACTTTATTTAAATAAATTAAACATATTTGAACATGGATGTATACTCCAGGTTATTAAAATGTTTAACTGTTACAGCTACTTCCGATTATAATAATTTTGTCTTGTTTATACAGCAGCACTAATCAGCTCTGTGTATTTCTTGACTTTGCTGGCAACACTCATGTCTACATATTTGTCAGCAATGGACACCACCATTCCACCAATAAGAGATGGGTCAACTCGGGAAGTCAGTTGTAGTGTTTCATTTCCCTTGAGGAATTTCTGAAAATATAATAATTAAGTTTTAAATAATAATAAAATTTACAAAAAGTATCCATGAATATTCTATAGGACAGTCTTATAAAACAATAAACAGTAATCTTAGTTTTCAGGCCGCAATAACAATTGAATTGCTATTGTGTCTGGATTTCCCATAATCAAGGTATTAAAATACTAGAGTTTAATTTAAGAATAGTTGTACTACCTTAAGAGCAGCTTCCAAGCTCTGTTTCTGTGCTGGGTCCAAAGGCTTGGCAGTGACTACTTCACATGTGACCTCACCACGGTGAGCGGCCATCATTATTTTGAATGCATTGATCACAGTCTCCAATTTGCTGAGGCGACCGTTTTCAGCCATAAGTCCCAACAAGTTGCCTGTAGTTGGGGATAGGCTGATCTGAAATTATAATAATATTGTGTTGATATTTTCATTGAAATCACTACTAGTGGTTAATAAAATTATGTTTGTTGATGTTCTCCAGTAAAAATAACACATAGTATTGTAGAAAATGAAATATATTTGAAAGAAATTGTTATAATTTTTCAAAAATTTATGAACAATGTCAGTTAAAAGCCAGCAGTTATAAGAATATGGTTAAAATGCCAATTCAGCTACAACTCGGTCGAGTTAACTCCGTACCTGAGGGGGTCATATATATTTTAGTATGCCCGCTAGGTACGGAGTTAACTCGGCCAACTTGTAGGTTGCATTTTGACAATGAGTGTAACAAAATTGATTACAGTCTACAATGTTACAAAATACATAAAATGAGAAGTATATTTACATATTGTACCAAGTCAAAAAATATACTTATTATAAAATGTGTAAATTGAGCAGTGTCACTATTGGGAGTAAATATTAGATACTGAATTTGTATACCTTAGTAGCGACATGTTTTAGGCCTTCCGCTTTGAGGCTCCTCTTAATGGTCGGATTCATGATGAACTCTTTTAACATGGCATCAGTCTTCATGGACTGTTGGAACTGCGTCAACTCCTTCTCAACTGTGTCCAAACTCTTGGTCTTGGACGCTGCGGAATACAGTGCAGACGCATATCTACCCTCCAAACCAAAAACTTGTACAGGAGGTTTAACCAGCTGAGCGGCGGCCGATGATGTGCTCAACGAGCGAATCTGGATAGGTTACGTAATAAATTATGATAGTATTTAAATGAAAAAAATATATTTATTATAAATGTGTAATAGAAAAGTAATTACCAGCATGTTCGTTTTCATTACCGACATGGTTTTGTGTTCGCTTTTGATTTATTTTATTCAATTTACAGCAATTTTTCTAACTGAACACAAGTGACAAGACAGAACAAAGTGACAGTTGACACTGATAGAAAATTATGACAATTGGCTTCTCCTCCGTCTTCCTTTTAATATTTAAAATATTTGTTGCCTTACATAATTAAAGATGTTTTAATAATCAGGGCTTCATAACGTTATCAAATAGCAGAAAAAATATCGTTACGTATAGTGCGTCAAGAAAGTGAAGAAATTAAAAAGTGGCAACATCGTAGTGTCATCCCTTTCAAATCAATCAAAAGAAAAGGGATGACCATTGACCATGGGATGACCATAGACTTATAATATACTGACGTAAAGACCACCTGACAACTCGAAAATGCGTGACGATTTTCGATCTGTCAATGTGTGCGTGTGCTAGTGATGTATCTTTTACTATCGATAGTATAGTCCGTTCGAGTTATTTTACCTGAGTTTCTTTAAGAAATAAATAATATGCAACTTTGGCAGATTTTCTATTTCAAATTAGGTATTTATTTTATTTGACAGAAAAAAGGTGACGATTGAAAAGTATAGATACACATTTTCGTTTGGGGTGATTTTTCAATCGTCGGATATGTTATGATAATATGAGGTTCTTATAAGGGTAAATAATATACACATTATAAAGTTACTTATTTATTACTCAGGTAAAAGCTATCTGAAAAATCAGCCCTTACATTATTAGAAATGCAAATATAATGTTGAAAGTAAACCACACACATAGTATATTATTATTTATTCTTAAGGGCCCGGGTTACCCTCGAAATTTTCATACATTCTTAATACCAAAATCATTTTCTCATGCGAAAATATTTAACATGTTTGAGTTATTTTTCAGCTTAAGATAGTAATTACCTAGGGTCCTGAACAAATTTTTTTTTACAAAATATTTAAATACTAAAAAAAATTTTTTTGTGTTTAAATATTTTTTAGTAAATTTACTACTAAATCTTTAAACACCAAAAAATAGACAAAAACACTAAAAAATATATAAATAAATAGTAAATTTACTACAAAATATTTAAATAATAAAAAATATTTTTTAAAGTTTAAATATTTTGTAGTAAATTTACTATTTATTTATATATTTTTTAGTGTTCTTGTCTATTTTTTGGTGTTTAAATATTTAGTAGTAAATTTACTAAAAAATATTTAAACACAAAAAATTTTTTTTAGTATTTAAATATTTTGTAAAAAAAATTTGTTCAGGACCCTAGGTAATTACTATCTTAAGCTGAAAAATAACTCAAACATGTTAAATATTTTCGCATGAGAAAATGATTTTGGTATTAAGAATGTATGAAAATTTCGAGGGTAACCCGGGCCCTTAAATTAAATACATATCATAATACTCTCACACACCCATTACATTTTTAGATTTGTTTTATGTTATAGTTAAATACCGATAAGTATATCGATAATTTTGATTCAAGCACTAGCGTATATGTAAAAATTTTTTATGAAAAATTTTTCTTCAAAAATTGTGTAATTTAGGAACAATAGCACCTTTAGTTACGCAAAATATGAAAGTAAAAGGGAGGATTGATATTATTTTATTTGAAATACAGAACTAAAGACAGAATATAGCAGAAATAAACACATCGTAGCAATTAGGACATGAAGATTAATTACCTGTGAAATGTATATTTTTCAGGATTATTCCTATGATTTACACTGCAATCACTCACAGAACAAGTTATCATTGTTATATATAATAGTATTTGTTCAAAATAACAAACGAATTAAACGATAAATTGCAAATACCGAAAGGGCACAAAAACGCGTGTCGACTTGTGACGACCTGTCAAATAAAAGTGGTTACAGTTCACATTAGACTGCCTCTCTCTTTTTATCTTGTTATAATTCCATAAAGGATTTTCTTCTCTCTCGCACTCTTTGTTGGTCTATGCATTATAGGTTTATGGGGATGACACTACGATGTTGCCACTTTTTAATTTCTTCACTTTTTTGACAGACTATACCGTTAAATTCATAATAGTAGCCAAATAACGGTAATTATTAAACGTTATCTAGTAACATATTAACGAAAAAATTTAGTTATAATATAACATTTCAGGGCTTCAAATACCGTTATTTTTCATAAGGTTACTTTTTCAAGGGCAAAGATAACGTTATGAAAAACTAACGATATTAGGAAATAATGATATTAATAACGGTAAACCGATATTAATAACGGTAAATGTTATATTATAACGATATTTTTTCGTTATGTTACTAGATAACGTTAAAAAAATTACCGTTATCTGGCTACCATTATGAAGATAACGGTACGTAACGATATTTTTCGATATTTTTTCTGCTATTCGATAACGTTATGAAGCCTTGTAACATTTACCGTTATTAATATCAAATTATCGTTATTAATACCATCAAATTTTACCGTTATTTCTAATATTGATTAAATTTTCATAACGTTATCTTTGCCCTTGAAGCAGTAACGTTATGAAAAAATAACGATATTTGAAGCCCTGGTTTTAATAACGATATATTTTGTCGTACGGGTTTAATGTTGCACCCTGTGGTTGCACTTGCACCCCATACATCTCACATCGAACAGAATTTATTATGATTTCGTTTAAGAATGCTCCAACCGGAGAATTAGCAGGTCAGATGTCTGTCAGTACGAATATCGACGTTAATAACATTAAAATAAGATTCATATTAGCGCGCCTTGTACAGTGGCTGTTACGATGCTCGCCGCGTTCTTGATATGGCGAAAATGTATGAAAAAATTTGAGAAATCTTCTTATTTTTCTTATAACTGGAAAAGTTGTTTATTTTTATATAAAATTTTTAGCGGACTTTAAAGAGGGCTAAATAAGCAATAATTTTTTTGTATATTTATTTTCCTCAGTTCAGTGTATTTAGATATTAAGGTACCTAATCAGTTATCAGACCCCATTTTTTTCATATTTTGCGATTATTGTGATGGTTAAAACGTATTTTATGTGAAAATTTTGTATGCGGCTAAAGAATTTTTATGGTACAGTCGTGGAGATGAATATAATATTATCTTACATTTAAAACCAAAATATCCTCGCAGTTTGACTCCTAATTCTTTAATAGGGTACCGGAAAATCGCTGATATTTGTAATAGCGTCCTTAATAAAATTATATAGGGCTTTAGAAATTCATAACTTGAAACTGTTGAAAGTTGAAACTTGAAAGTTGAGGTTTTAAAGGCGAAAGAAACTGCATATTACAGACTCATAGGATAAGAAGAAGTTTCGAATTTCGATGAATGTCTAATGTCAAAAGTTAACGCCGAAATTCTAAAAAAGTAGCTTATTTTCTGAAAAGTAGCCACGCAAATTTTCGGTGGCTTGTGTAATTAACTTTACAATAAGTGCTACATTACTTCTAAGTAACTGTAGAACAACAATATAATTGAAACTCTCCGAATACATAAGTTAAGAAGATTGATAAAGACAAGGTGCAAACATGGCATCGAATGAGGGTCGAGCCCAGTCAAACTTGCATCAGCAAGACTTATCTAAATTAGTAAGTTTACTTTTATTATCATTTGAAGGGAAATGCTTAAAAAAGTACTTATTCAGGTCAATCATTTTTATAATTGAGAGGATTTAAAAACAATGAGAAATTATAACCTCTACCTTTTATAACCTTAATTTTATGCAAAACGTAACGATACTTTCAGGATGTAACCAAGCTGTCTGCACTATCGCCCGAAGTAATATCGAGACAGGCTACGATTAACATTGGTACAATTGGTCATGTAGCCCATGGAAAGTCAACAGTGGTCAAAGCAATCTCAGGAGTTCAGACTGTCAGATTCAAAAATGAATTGGAGAGGAATATTACTATTAAATTAGGTATGTTTCATATTATATTTTTATATAGTTTATAATAGTGTAGCAAGCAAAATTTTAAAGCTGTTTATGTAGAAAATTTTAACTTATTTGTATTTGTTAATGTAGTAAAATAAAGATATTATAATAGCAGTTCAATTTTTACTGTTATTATTTTTATAGAGTCTTCTCTAATAGAGTTCTGTTATAGTTTTTATTTGTTAAATTCCTTGCCTGTGTTGAGTCTAAACAAAATAATATTATACAGTGTAAACTCCATGTAATGTCACTCCGAGATTTAACAACAAACTCTCTAAAGCATCGAAATCATTTGACTTTCGCTGGTTTAGCTGGTCTACCATACAATGATATACTCTGTATAGCATCACTCCCACTCAATAACGACAAAATCACAACGATTAAGTAATAAAAAGTACATTTTAAGTTACTATTATTAGTAAAAACTGTGCAGCTGTATACTGTTTACAAATTAGGATTGCTTGCATGTGTAGACTGGTTTTGATCATAAAAAGTATCTAAATGTTATCATATTATACTCAGTTGCTCATAAACTTCCAAACAGTAAATACAGTTAGCGAAAAAAATCACTGTATAATGATGGAAATTCTTTGATTTTACTTCTCTCCTTTAAAGACAACTCTCTATAACGTCATAAAATGCATGGTCCCTTCAGTGATCTTATATATAGAGTTTACACTTTATTTGTATTTGTACCAGCTTAAATAAGACTAAACACTTGCAAGAAACTAGTTTTTACACACAACCTTTGCAATGTACCATGTGAATAATTAATAAGGTTTTTTTTATTCTTAATTGTTTTAAAACAAAATTTTTTAATTTGTTTTTAATAAATCACATGGTATGTTGCAGAGCGAGTGTCAGACACAATTCTAACGTTGTTTCGCGACAGAGCTGATGAAAGGCAGGAAAATATGTTTGTGGAAAAATTCAGAAAAGCAAAGAAGAGGCCTTTTGTACCGGACTCCCCAGCTCCCAAAGCCAAGAAAAGGAAAACGGAAGAATCCAATGGCAAGAAGAAAAAGTCTGAGAAGCAAGATCCTGATGAATTTATAATTGAAAAAATATTGGACTTCAAGTTTGATTCTGGAAGAGAATATTTTTTTGTGAAATGGCAGGGATATGATGAAGAAGATAATACATGGGAACCTATAGAAAATTTAGATAATTGCCCTGAAATATTAAAGAGCTTCTTGATGAATGAAGAAGTTAGGCACTGTGAAAAGTTGAAACAAATCAAGGAAGAAATATCTTTTGACAATTTGCTCAGTAACAAAAATTTAGTCAAAAGGCTACAAGAAGTTGATGAAACTGAATGTCCACTATTGAAAATGCAACTTACAGTCAAATTACTCTCAATGTTACATTTACAAGAAAAGGATGAAAAGTATGCGACTGAGCTTGTTGAAACATGTAGAGATCTTTTACAATTATATGTCTTGACTAGAAGGCGATGTCGCCAATTAATACAACTTAAAAGTTGGGAGGAGTATCTAAACCAAGTTGACACTTGCAAAAAGCTGTCAGTGGAAAATATTGTTGATTTGGCATCTCCTCCAGAGAATTTTACTTACATTAATGAGTGTATACCAGCCTCTGAGGTTGTTATTCCTAAAGAACCTCCAATTGGCTGCGAGTGTGATTCTTGCAATTGTAGATCTAAATCTTGCTGTGGCTCCCAGGGTGGCCTCTTTGCTTACACTGTTAATAAGAGGTTGCGTGTTGCACCTGGGACTCCTATTTATGAATGTAACAAAGCATGCAAATGTTCATCAGATTGCAACAACCGTGTCGTGCAAAAAGGAAGGAATATAAAGCTCACCATATTCAGAACGGCCAATGGATGCGGATGGGGAGTTAGAACAGATCAGAAAATAAAAGAGGGGCAATTTTTATGCCAGTACGTTGGGGAGGTTATAACTTTTGAGGAGGCCGAAAAAAGGGGGAGGGAATATGATGCTAATGGTCTTACATATTTATTCGATCTTGACTTCAATTCAGTAGAGAACCCTTACACAGTTGATGCATGTAACTTAGGTAATGTGTCACATTTTATAAATCATTCTTGTGATCCAAACCTAGGTGTCTGGGCAGTGTGGGCTGACTGCCTTGATCCTAATCTTCCGATGCTGGCTCTTTTTGCTACTCGTGATATAGAGGCGGGAGAAGAAATATGTTTTGATTATTTACAAAAGTCAGCAGACGGTATTGATGATCCGGATATTGTAAAAGTAGTCAAAGAAAAAGAAGTCGAGGAAGAGGAAGACAATATTCCGAGTGCTTCAGAAGCTAACACCTCAGATTCACCTGTATCTCCAATGAAAAATAGATTTGAAATCCAACAACAAAACATGGCTTCACTTCGTAACAGAACAGAATGCAAATGTGGTGCTCTTAAGTGTAGGAAATACCTATTTTGAATTAATGGCTTTAAATCTTCGAACAAAACTATGTAAATAAGTAATGTTACATTTACCTTTATATCTTTTTGGAGTTGTGTTTTATTGATTATATTGGCAGTTAAAGTTTATTCAATGGTATTTTAATATATAGTAGATATGCTTTAGTATTTTACTTATTTAGATTTTACATTCATAGATTAAGATAATATTGTTAATGTTGAGGTAATGATCACAATAGTGTATGTAAGTACAACAAAATGTTGATATCTGTTACGAGTTTCATAATATACAAAATATCATAAACTCCATGCTGTATAAAACTTGTGTTTGTCCATACAATATATTACTGTATTAGTACAGGAGTTGTGTATCAGATCTTTATATTTTAGATGTAAAGATATTTGTTTATAAATCACTATTGCTGACTATGTAATTATGTATTATATAACTGTGATCTGACCTTAAAATGAATATTATATATTCTCTTTCTTTTCGAAGTTTGTTACACAAACATCTAAGAGGTTTATACAGTTGACAGTTCTCTATTTCGTATTTTGTGCCTTAAGCAGCAGCTGATCGCACATTTGTCAGCACCATACGCGTCGAATGCACCGCACAGTATTTGAAATGCGGCGCGTATGGTGCGGATGAATGTGCGAGGTTTCATATCATTTCATACAACGAATTCTAAAATGCGGTGCGTTCGGCGCGTGCGTGCTCATAAAATATGTGCGATCACCTCTACACAGTTATAACATGCTGTGATTTACTTCTGTGAAGTTTTTAATGTTAAGAATTAAGATTGCCTTATTGTAAGTAGTTTAGAGTATTTTTATTATTATTATTACTTCTATCATGTTACAGATATATATATATATAATATAGTAGGCCTGGTCATTTCAGGAGTGTTTGGTGGTTGTTGTTTAATTTGTATGGGCGCTAATCTGGTATGGGATGTTTTTAACTGTCATATTATAAATAGATTTTGGGTGTGCTACATAAAATTCTTTCAAACTTTGATTTAACCAAGGCTGTGTTGCATATACAATTATCAAAGCTCCTTTGTCTCATTTAAGATTCTGATTACAAAAATTTGCCCTCTTATTTTGATTATAATGTAGCATGTCACAAACCTTTATTATATGGATAGATAACTCTGCAATGAAATTTTTAATAATAAATATAATAATGATACTGATAAAATATTTAATTATTATATTTTTGTGATGTATTTTTTTTTGTTACACAAGTCTCTTACATAGTAATATGTAAAAAAACAAGTTGTATGCTGTATTTACCTAGTAATTAGTTGATTAAAATTAATAAACATTAAAACCTAATATAGTATTTGTTTCAGACCTTTTTTAATTTTTAAGAGCTCGTCTAAGTTTCGGTTTTGCGTCAGACAACTTTAAAATCTAACGAGGAAATAAAAGCTAAGCGGAATTAATGATATAATTTAAGGCCGTCACAGACTTAGCTATAATATATATTAATATTTTTATAGCTAGGCATATTACTATATATTTTCTATACAATTTTCGAGTGACCACACACTCAGCTATAATATATATTTCTGGTCTCAATGTGTTTAGTACGGTATATTAATATATTATATTATAGCTAAGTCTGTGACGGCCTTATGGTGTAACAAAACTAAGTGATAATACTTTATGGTGTGTATTGTGTACTTACCTTATATATAGAGTTCACCGTACAATAGTATGTAGTACAAGTAGTGACAGTGCTGGAAGAGCAAATTCATGGATGTGTAGGGAATCCTTAAGTATATTATATCACTTAGTTTTGTTACACCCTGTATTTTGTCAACAAATGTTATGTTATACATTTATAACTTTTGTTATCAAAAACTTAATTTTGAAACTACATACATACCTTAAAATATAAGATTCTACGTGTTGTAAAATATGAAATAAGTACATATGTAACATTTTAATATGACCTATAGCATGCTACTGTCTGTTTACATTAACATTAAATTCGATCAGAACACAGTAAGTAGGTATATAATATGACGTTTTTTTTTCAAGGTTATGCGAATGCTAAAATCTACAAATGCGACAACCCTAAGTGTCCGCGGCCGACGAGCTTCATATCCGGTGGTTCGTCCAAGGACGACAACTTCCCGTGCCTCCGTCTGGCTTGCAACGGCCGGTTCCAACTCGTCCGTCACGTCAGTTTCGTGGACTGTCCCGGCCACGACATCCTTATGGCCACCATGCTCAACGGAGCCGCTGTGATGGACGCAGCGCTACTGCTTATTGCCGGTAAGTTGACTACAGTGTGCCGAGTGTGAGTTTTTTGTTTCACATTCGATCGTGACTATAAAGTTAATATTATACGCTAGGTAGTAGGTATTTTAACTTTATGATCGTAACCGCGTCTGGCGTTTACCAAGATTTTGTATGAGATTACTCACTAGTCACTGGGCAGGGCTCACTCCCGTGAGCATCGCTAGGTGGCGCTATACAAATCCATACAAAATCTAAGTAAACGCCAAACGCGTTCACGATCGAATATGGAACAAAAACTCACACTCGGCACACAGTGTTTTTACATCTCACGATACGATATGACGTGCCGATAATTGGTCACTCCCATAGGCCATAACGTTCTAGCCAATTTGTCTGCCGTTATGTCTTCTCAATTTACATTCCTTGAATAACTATTGATAATGCCTACTATTTCCATACTAGGGGCCTGTTTCCCCATTTCCTGATAAAGTTCCGTAAAACTTTTTTTGACAGATTCTCCATACTCTATCTGTCAAGTTAGGTGGTGGATAGTCTATCCGGCACTTTATCAGGAAGTGGTGAAACAAACCCTAAATATTTGCCAAAACTCATTTAGTGTTTTCGTAAAACTGTATAACAAATCTTCACAAAGATTAATTTTCATAATAAAAGTTTTTTTTTCGTTTTACAGGCAACGAGTCATGCCCTCAACCACAGACGAGTGAGCACTTGGCCGCCATTGAGATTATGAAGCTAAAGCACATATTGATCCTGCAGAATAAGATCGACTTGGTAAAGGAGGGCCAGGCGAAG
Source organism: Plebejus argus (assembly GCA_905404155.3). NCBI lineage: Eukaryota > Metazoa > Arthropoda > Insecta > Lepidoptera > Lycaenidae > Plebejus > Plebejus argus. The sequence goes on along the minus strand of FR989941.1, from coordinate 7,593,300 downwards.
GAACAACACGAGCAAATTGTCAAGTTCGTGCAGGGAACCGTTGCGGAGGGCGCTCCCATCATTCCGATTTCGGCTCAGCTCAAATACAATATTGAAGTGAGTTGACTGCTGCCTCGAATTTTGCGGTGATGTAACTGGTATAGTTACCACTTGACTTAAAATAAATCGCCTTTTTTCGTGGCATTTCAGACAACGACCTCAACAATGAAACGCACGTGGTATTTTTTTATTTGTACCTTCTTTTATAGTGTCAGAGGCGACTAATTAAGAGAGACATTATAATTTTTAAAGTATAGTGCGTCAAGAAAGTGAAGAAATTAAAAAGTGGCAACATCGTTGTGTCATCCCTTTCAAATCAATCTAAGAAAAAAAGGGTTTTATAGCTGAAGTGACATAATAAAAAAAAAAGAAACAAGAAACTAAATGTCAAAAAAATAATTGCCGTTGCTATGGAAAGAGTTTCTTGTCTTTGACCTGCTTGGGAAAAAGATATGTAGACATAGGAAAGAAACTGCCATTACTTTCTTCCGAAGAATCAACTGGGGAACCCCGTGCTAGCCTGGCAGTCGTTATTTCAACTAAACCGTTACCTTGCCATGTTACCATACCTACTGTTACCTCTATGAGTCTATACTCTATACACATTTTAGGTTCTCTGCGAGTACATAACTAAGAAGATCCCGGTGCCGCTGCGCGACTTCACGTCGCCACCTCGTATGATCGTGATCCGGTCGTTCGATGTTAACAAGCCCGGGTGTGAGGTCGATGACCTCCGCGGCGGTGTCGCTGGCGGCTCCATACTGCAGGGCGTGTTAACTGTCGGCATGGAGATTGAGGTACCACCCTTACTAACCGGCCGCCTAGACGAGCAATTTTATTGTCAATATCACATTTTAATTTTATTGAATCCATACCCCCAGTCAAGTTAGACATTTGAGGTTGCATAAATTCGCATCAAGCTGAAAATCGGTAATGTTGTTTAGAATATGATTAAAAATTATATTTGAAAGTTCCCCATACTTCCCCTGTTTGGAATTTTTTTTACTCAAAGCAACATTAACATGTTGCTTTCTACTGTGTAATCACTAATCTACTAAGGCCGTGATTCCACCTGCAAGCAAACTCGCGGAAGTCTTGCGGTGACAAGCAGCGAGATCTGTCGCGAGTCCTTGCAGACGTTTAGACATGCTGTCGCAAGTCGCAACTACTCGCAGAAAGCGCTTGACAAATTGTCGCGACAGCACTTGCTACGGGGTTTACACTTGCAAGCTGCTGTCAGACACTTCTCGCGACAGTTGTCTTGCAGGTGGAAACACGCCTAAAAGTAGTAATCGTACTAATAATAAGTAAGTATTAAGTAATCTACTAAACTAGTGACCTAGTAGATATACCTTATGTTAATTCCCAGGTCCGGCCGGGTCTAGTGAGCAAGGACGAGGACGGCAAGCTGACGTGCCGGCCGATATTCTCCCGCATCGTGTCGCTGTACACGGAGCAGAACGAGCTACAGTTCGCGGTGCCCGGTGGACTCATCGGTGTGGGCACGCGGATAGAGCCGACGCTGTGTCGCGCTGACCGACTTGTGGGACAGGTGAGCAAGAGTTGCGTGTGACTCGAGCGTGTCCACATCACACGATACGATAGTCGATATATCGTGTCGCTGTACACCGAGCAGGACGAGCTACAGTTCGCGGTGCCCGGTGGACTCATCGGTGTGGGCACGCGGATAGAGCAGACGTTGTGTCGTGCTGATCGACTTGTGGGACAGGTGAGCAAGAGTTGCGTGTGACTCGAGCGTGTCCACATCACACGATACGATAGTCGATATATCGTGTCGCTGTACACCGAGCAGGACGAGCTACAGTTCGCGGTGCCCGGTGGACTCATCGGTGTGGGCACGCGGATAGAGCAGACGTTGTGTCGTGCTGATCGACTTGTGGGACAGGTGAGCAAGAGTTGCGTGTGACTCGAGCGTGTCCACATCACACGATACGATAGTCGATATATCGTGTCGCTGTACACCGAGCAGGACGAGCTACAGTTCGCGGTGCCCGGTGGACTCATCGGTGTGGGCACGCGGATAGAGCCGACGCTGTGTCGCGCTGACCGACTTGTGGGACAGGTGAGCGAGAGTTACGTGCAGGGCCAGACTGACGTGGCGCGAAGCGTCCATAGATATTATTATTATTGCAGATGTTCAAGGGAAAAAAATACTAACATAATGTCGTTCTCAGGTTCTAGGTGCGGTGGGTGCTCTGCCCGGTATATTCGTGAAGCTTGAAGTGTCGTACTACCTGCTCAAGCGGCTGCTCGGTGTCCGCACAGAGGGAGACAAGAAGGCCGCCAAAGTGCAGAAACTAGCCAGGAACGAGGTTCGTTTACTATTTACCTTTGATGTCACCTTTATGTCAACGACATAGGGATCATTTTATTCGTGAAGCTGGAAGTGTACTACCTGCTCAAGCAACTACTCGGTGTCCGCACAGAGGGAGACAAGAAGGCCGCCAAAGTGCAAAAACTAGCCAGGAACGAGTTTCGTTTACTATATTTTAGTAACCAACTCTGGATTAATGTATAAGCAGTATAGGCCATGGCAGGGTTTCTCAAACTTTCGGCTCCACGAACCCCTGTTAAAATTTCACAGATGGCAGCGAACCTCTTACTAACTAATGAATACAGAATACCCCACTTTGAGAAACCCTGGGCCTGGCTGCAGCGCCCTAGGATGGCGGCAGAGTTGGTACATAGGGGCGGCAAAATTAAAGTGGCCTATACTCAAAAATATAAATCCGGCCCTGGTATTTACCCTTGATATCACCTTATGCCAGTGACGTAGGGATCATTAGAGATCATTAGAGAGAGAGGGACATAGGGACAAGTTTCTAAACTTGTGACATGTGATAAACTCTACGCTTAGCGGTAGTATTGAATGTCTGTTATCCGACCAGCACGCGACTGCGACCCGCAAAAAATAAAATAAAATGCTAAACATTATGAAATAGACTAAAGGTTCATTTTTCCAACGACATTGCATTGGTCTAGCGACCAAAGCCGCCGTTGCTATGTAGTAACGTAAAAACATTTTATTTGAATTTTTTTAGGTCGTGATCGCTTGCCGCGAGGGTCGGAATTCCACCTTTGTAATGTTCTATCATCTACTTTGTATGTTTCAGGCGTTGCTTGTCAACATTGGTTCTCTCAGTACTGGTGGAAGAGTAATCGCTACAAAGGCCGATTTAGCCAAAATAGCGCTCACCAGTCCTGTATGTACCGAGATCGGAGAGAAAGTTGCCCTCAGTAGGAGAGTTGAGAACCACTGGCGGTAAGTTATTATTTTAAACCCTCAGTGTAACGTTTTATTTGTTAAAAAAATGTATGATAAAAGCATAATTTCAAAATAATATTATTAGCTCGATGCACTACTTCACCATATAAACTATAACTGTCCAAAATTTCATTCACCTACATTTCCGCATTCTCATATAATTTTTTCCTAACCTGAATAGTTTGCGAGAGAGACTCTTCCAAAGTGGTAAAATGTGTGTCCCCCCCCCCCCTCTAATTTCTAAAGTAGGGGCATGATAATTCTGAAAAAAATATAATATGATGTAGATTACTATAAAAACTACCGACGAAAATTGGTTTGAACGAGATCTAGCCGGTAGTTTTTTTTATACGTCATAAAAATGGTAAACCTTAATCAAAATTTCATTAAATCGACTGAAATATAAAAATAAATCAAAAACCTTTTAATTTCATAAAAATAAACCTTATTGCTGCTGCGGAACCCTTCATGGACGAGTCCAACTCGCACTTGGCCGCTTTTTTTTAATATATTCTATTTTTCGTTTTACAGATTAATTGGTTGGGGTCAGATCCAGGGAGGTGAGACAATAGAACCCGGCAAGAACTAACCACTTTGTTTTATAAATATTAAATACCTTTCATGTATTTACTATCTTTATATTTAATAAAAAATATATCAGCTATTAATTGTACTTGTTTATTTTTATTTAACCTTCGAATAGCCTTATATGTATTTGTAAAAGATCTAAAAAGGTACAATATATTATAACAACATACCTAGTAAAAGAGCTGGTTTTCTTTTACATATTATGTTGCTACTAATATAATATATTGTCATTTGCAAGTACTGCAGACTTTTTTAGGCCTTTGATTTTATTCTAACTTCAATTGCTGATTTAATTCTTGTTTCTACACTTTTTCTCCTGCCTTAGAAGTTACATCATAATAACTTCTAAATATTAAATGAGTAAAATAATGTAGATGTGATTAAATAATTTATTTATTCTCTCAGGTGCATTAATGTATTAGGCCATGTATATAAAAGTATTGATATCTTCATCGTCTCGCCGCATATATTTATGCTCGATCAGCCACTCCAGTTGTTCTTTGATCATTTTCTTTGATGGCAAAAACATGTTCTTCAATATCTCCACAAGTTCACTCTAAAAAAAAAAGACAGATATAAACAAGACTAATTCCTTTTTAATGGAAGGCTGCTAAACATTGCGGAATAATTTAGTGCAGAATTATGATTTACTAGATGCTGCACATAACTTTTAGGGCGAAGCTAAAACAGACGGAGCGCGGACGCGGGCGACGACGCTGCCCATACTATTTTTCATTTATACACACGGGAGCGAGTGCCCGCGCGAGTGCGTTGGCCCTAAGGCTCCCCGCAGATATACAATTTGCAGTTGGCCAACTACAGTCAACTACAATTTTTAAATGAAAAAAAATAATATGAGAACTTTATTAATTCGAGATAAAAATGTGCAAGTTGACAATATTTAAAATGTAATAAGCGTTCTCTGTAAAAATACAAAGAAAACAATACACCTTTTAAGCGTGATTACGTTTAGAAAATTTTCCCGCCTGTCATGACTTTCTTGACAGACTGTAGTTGTACAACTAGAAATTGTATATCTGCGGGGGCCCTAAGAGGTCGTTTATCGTGCGGCAACCATCTAAAAAGTATCTTAAATATTAAAATTCATCAAAATAGATTCAGCAGTTAATGGTGTATGCTTAAAGGCGTAAAGACAAACATACTTGAATGATATTAGAATAGATTGCAAAATTCGAATGTTTACGTGCTTTACTTGAGGTGGCATTATAATATTATGGTATCTACACAATATAAAGAATTTACCTGTAATGCTGTATTTGTAATTCGTTTTCTCATTTTCAAAATCTTAATTATTGCTTCTTGTGTTCTTAGTATTCTCAATTGCACAATCGAATGGTTATCTTCAAGTTGAGATCGTTCTGTACTCAATTGTAACCTACCAATGAGGTTAATTTTACCCCTTCTTTGGGGTTTACCATTTTTGACAAGGGCAAATTCTTGGTTCACCCAAAAAGTTGTGTTTTCTGAAAAATCCTTAGGATTTTGCACAGGTGGCTCATAACACAACAACTGCCTTTTGAGCTTAGGAAAAGAAACCAGAGACCATAAAGTTCTCCTTAACTCAGGATCAGGTAACTCCGTAGCAAGCCTTAAGTTCTCATAAGTAACTTTATCGGTGGGTCTCTGGTTCCAAGCAAATAGGACAGCCATTTGAAATGTGGTGACGTCCAAGTCAAAACGACCCACAGAATTAGCAAAAGTAATCGTGCCATTACTCATATGATGATACCACTGCAGCTTTCTGCCTGAATGTTTCTTTTTGTAGAATTCTTCAACTTCAGGTATATAGTCTTCTAATTCAAGGGGAAGACTGACTGTCACTCTTTCTGAGCCTCGGGCCCAAGCTCCTGCATTCAGAATCTTTATATTTATTGCATCATGCCTTGTAGTGTCATTTCTGAATTGCGTATTGAGATCTTCACTAACCTTAATGTCTTGGAACATACGAGCCAGCTTATTTACATAATCAGCGGGCATGCCAACCTCTCTCAACCATTCAACCATATCCTCCTCTTTTTCTGAATCTGCACTGGAGTCTAATATTAACCTCCTAGTTAAATGCGCCTTATGATACCGCATAAACACATCCTTGTTTTCAATATATTTTAGAACTAATAAAACATCCCTAAGACGAGATTCGATTTGATCACTAGTTAGACGCTTGCTTAATGGTGTTTTTCTCAACAGCATATCACAGTAATTAGCTAGCAATTCCGGACATTTACTTTCGGGCGCCGTTCCTTTGCTGCCTCTTAAGAGAGCCGAGGATGGTAATTCCAGTTTAAAGACTGTAGTATCATTAACAACACACTTGTAAGCTTTGTCTCTGGCAGTCAAAAACCTCGGGTCGTCCAAGTAAGCCTCCTTGACTAGTTTACTGAAACGGTTGAACAGGTCTAGTAAGCGTTCAACATATTTTTCGGAATCAGTTGTAATGATATCAGCAGATGCCACCATATCAGCTAAGCCAGCTGATACTATGTGGGCTTCCAAGTCCCTCAAAATAGGTATAACGCCATCGGGAACTCTGTCTAGAAGACGGAACATCAATTGGAGCTTCTCTGTATCACCAATCTTTATCAGTGACGCGCTTTCAGCAAGCAGGGTTGGAAGATGTTCTCCAATAAGAACCTTCTCGCAGCACTGGGCGAGTACGGCTACACTGCCACTCCCCGGTTCGAGATATCTATGAGCTCGAGCCTCCTCCTCCTTGAGACGTTGATCGGCATATTTCATATACGACTGTACACCATTTTCTAACAAGTGTTCATTAGCTTTAAGTTTATAGAACTCTTCTGTAGCTTGCATGTAAGCCGCTTCAAAGTTCTCTTTGTATATTTGCAATTTATCTACAGAGTTTGAGCTTAAATTAACTGAAACATAAAAATTAAACCATTTTGTTAAACATTTCTCAAACTAAATTGTGCATTACCTTGATAAGATTTTATTTTATCAACATTCAAATTAAAAAATGATTAATCACATCAATAGTTCAATGACCTTTACAAGCAAATAAGTAATTACAAAATTAAATATTGTATTCTTCACTTTTTAAAATTTACTTCACGTACTTTGTATTAAGAATATTTACATAATGTTTATTGTATTCCAAAGGTTATAACTCTATAATCTGCTCTTCTTTTGATAGTTATTTGACTAAAATTATCAAAATAAACTTTACTACATTTTAAAATTATGTAGTTTGATGTGGCAAAGAACTCACCATAGGATTCCCTTACACCAATAACCAGCTGAGAATCAAATGATTCTCCATTACGTTCAGCTTGTACCAACTTCATTGCAGAATCCTGCAACCTCTGTTTAATATCCATGAAAATACTTTGGTTCCAAGAATCCAGCATCAACTTCCGCACTAGGCTGTCTTCTATGTTGTTATTGTTATTTTTCTTTTGTGAATTTGATGAATTGGAACTGCTAACTTTGCTTAGATTGTTGATTGAGCTTTCCAGCTGTCGAAAGGGAGTGGGTAAATAGTTACACTGTGTAAAAAATTTACCCCACTCAGCTATGTAAGCCTTCAGTAGGGCTTGGTCCTCGCGCTGTGCTAGCACGCGAGCTTGCGCCTGTTTAATGTACATCATTATGTCCTGTTGGAGAGCATCTCTCAGCTTGTAGGGCCCTCTTTCATCCCAGAGGCAGACCGAATGTACAGCGCCGAACAGATCTTGCCATTCTATTTGAGTTACCGGTTCTTGTTTCAGTAACTTTAACACTATAGGACGCATAGTCGGCCATTTGTCCTCAAAAGTAATTTGCCCTTTATCCTGTAAATAAAATTCGCTAAATTAATTACCCCACAACTTTTCTTCAGCATTCACATAGATTTTAACTCGTATTAAACTTACCTTTAACATGACTAGCTACGATTGAATATACTTGTTTTCAAATCAAGATTTCTTTTTCATAATATAAATATGCGAATCTTATTTACTTTTCGTTTATTTCATACAATTTAGCTTTTTAAAATCGCTTATAATTATTGCACCTCCTGCCATGTAATGCAATTTTTTAACGAAATAGTGTTGTGCACAGAACAGATCTCCTAGCGGAGGTGTTGTGTGTTGGTTGTGTGTTTATGGTTGTGTTCGTTGCAGTGTTGCCAGATGTTTTGAATCGTTGATCGTACGATGGGTAAATAAAAAGTCGTATTCCTTAAGAAGTCTACAAAAAAAATAGTACGTTTTCAAAACCTTTCAAAATCACATGTACATACATACAATACATTTTGTTTTGTATTCACTTTTGCCGGGTTTCAGCCTATGCTTGAAAACTTCAAGATTTTCCCAATCGGAGCGTTATTTCTGAGCTGTGTTTTTCTTTTTAATCCTTGGATAATTCATTCCATCTCGCCAGAGTCTTTTTTGGAGTTCCAGGAGAAGGACGACTTGGGCCTGGATTAGCTATGTTGAATCTTCATTCTCCATGATGAAAACTTTCACAATTTAATTAGGTACTTTAAATAACTAAATACTAATAATACTAATACTGCTAATACTAAGACTAATAATACTTCTGACTTCCGAGTAACGTAACATGTACATCTGGGATGTAAGGGGATTTCCCAAGAATCTTATATTATTATCACATAAGATTCTTGAATCTTGGCGAATCCCCTAACCATAGACAAATCTAACTAACTAGTGATGTGAAGGAAAAGTGAAATTAAATAGTGACGTGCTATATTGATATTAGTACTTTGAATGTATGAAATTTAAAAAAAGTCGTATGCTTACGTACGATTTCTGCCTTTGGATTGTACATGAAAAATAAATGTAAATTTACCATTTTGGCTACGGAACCCTAAAAATCGTATGAATACGATTTAAATCGTACATCTGGCAACACTGGTTCGTTGGTCAAAGTCGGTACTCGGTAGTCGATAGCTCGATACATTGAGCTCGATACTCCTCTTTGGGTACTCCCTGCTTGTCTATGGACTATGACCCAGAGTCACTGATCTCTATACCTACCATAGACTTATAATATACTGACGTAAAGACCACCTGACAACCCGAAAATGCGTGACGATTTTCGATCTGTCAATGTGTGCGTGTGCTAGTGATGTATCTTTTACTATCGATAGTATAGTCCGTTCCACAGTGTATTTTTTGTCCAAAAAATTGGCCATGTCTTTTTTTTGGAAATCTTGAACAGAAATGTTATGTAAGTAATTTATTAGTATTTACATGTGTTAATTTCTTATAATGAACAATAAAAAAACACTTTTAATTTTTTTTCAATAAAATTAAAAACTGCCATAACTTTTTAAATATTTACTTAATTGTCTTCTTGATTATTCTGATCGACAATAATAAAAAAAAAAACACACAATTTAACCTGATTTACATATTTCTTAAATAAGTGTTTAAAGATTTACTTACGATTTATGTTTTTTTTTTTCTTTAATTTATTATGAACGTATTTCTAATTATTTGGATTTTACAGAATTGCTACTTAAATGTACAAGAATTCTTGTAAAAAAATTTAGATCCAAGTAATAAAGGGCACCGAAGTTAAAGGCTTCTAAAGTTTTCTTGGTAACTATGGTTTTAGGGTTGTCAATATTTCTGTACCAACATTTTTTACTCATTTGAACTTTGTTTTTTTTGAGCATATAAAAACTTACTTCAAATATTATTAAACTATGTGAACTATGCGGTGACAACCCTATCCAAAATTATATAAAATTGAATAACTCCGATGCCCCGCCTCATTTGGATCCAATTTTTTTTGGGTTATAAGTATCAATAAAAAGAATATTTCAGTCTTAGTTTCAAATCCAAATATGAAAAGACATGACGTTAAAAAAATTAAAACATAAATTTATAAAGTCAGTCATAAATACGTTATCTTGAACAAATAAAGCCTGGATGTTTTTCGCTATCGTAGGGCTTTTAAGACACTATTTAGACCAATTAATAAATTCTTAAAAGAATATCAAACTTTTGAGCTATAACTGTTTCTATGTTTTTTTCTGGAAATCATATTTTTAATTTTTTTTAAAGTACTAATTTGCATTCTTCTATAGGAATTGGGCAGTCAGGTACTCTCGTCCTGCATTTATAATCACAAATCCTATAAAATTAAGTAATAAAAATGGCATGGCCAATTTTTTGGACAAAAAATACACTGTGCGTTCGAGTTAGTTTACCTGAGTTTCTATGAGAAATAAATAATATACAACTTTGGCAGATTTTCTATTTCAAATTAGGTACCATATATTTTATTTGGCAGCAAAAAGGTGACGATTGAAAAGTATCTAAGACACACATTGTCGTTTGGGGTGATTTTTCAATCGTCGGATATGTTATGACATGAGGTTCTTATAAGGGTAAATAATATACACATTATAAAGTTACTTATTTATTACTCAGGTAAAAGCTATCTGAAAAATCAGCCCTTACATTATTAGAAATGCAAATATAATGTTGAAAGTAAACAACACACTTAGTATTTTATTTATTCTTAAATTAAATACATATCATAATACTCTTACACACCTATTACATTTTTAGATTGGTTTTATGTTATTGTTAAATACCGATAAGTATATCGATAAATTTGATTCAAGCACTAGCGTATATGTAAAAAATTTTTATGAAAAATTTTTCTTCAAAAATTGTGTAATTTAAGAACAATAGTACCTTTAGTTACGCAAAATATGAAAGTAAAAGGGAGGATTGATATTATTTTATTAGAAATACAGAACTAAAGACAGAATATAGCAAAAATAAACACATCGTAGCAATTAGGACATGAAGATTAATTAACTGTGAAATGTATATTTTTCAGGATTATTCCTATGATTTACACTGCAATCACTCACAGAACAAGTTATCATTGCTATATATAATAGTATTTGTTAAAAATAACAAACGATTTAAACAATAAATTTCAAATACTGAAAGGGCACAAAAACGCGTGTCGACTTGTGACGACCTGTCAAATAAAAGTGGTTACAGTTCACATTAAACTGCCTCTCTCTTTTCATCTTGTTATAATTCCATAAAGGATTTTCTTCTCTCTCGCACTCTTTGTTCGTCTATGCATTATAGGTTTATGATACCTACAAGTACGCTGGATTGCTGATAGCCTTTGAAACAGGGCTTCATAACGTTATCGAATAGCAGAAAAAAATATCGAAAAATATCGTTACGTACTGTTATTTTCATAATGGTAGCCAGATAACGGTAATTTTTTTTAACGTTATCTAGTAACATAACGAAAAAATATTGTTATAATATAACATTTACCGTTATTAATATCGATTTCATTATTAAGATCGATCATTATTTCCCAATGTCGTTATTTTTTCATAACGTTATCTTTGCCCTTGAAGCAGTAACGTTATGAAAAAATAACGATATTTGAAGCCCTGCTTTGAAATGACAGCTATTTTTGTGCCTATTTGAAGCGGAATCAGCGCCCCCATTATTCGGGTAGAGAACTAAATCTGACGTAAAAATGACGTTTGAAAGCCGCCATATTGGCGCTGATAGCAGTAGTGAGAGTATTTGGAACTAATACTAGTGATGACAACTGTTGTTATTGATTGTGGTTACGTCAAATTTAGTTCTCTACCCGAATAATGGGGGCGCTGATTCCGCTTCAAATAGGCACAAAAAGCAGGTCTGTATCAGCAATCCAGCGTACTTGTATAATAGACATCAGTGCCCAGAGTCTATTCTTTTCAGAGGTAGACTCTCTCTCTATCTCTACTTGCTAAAGGGATTGCCCATCACTACTTGTCAAAATATATTGTCTATGAAATCTGACAACTGTCAAAATTTATTTTCAAAACATGAATGACTTTTTTCTAATAAAATTTCCAATTTTGTACCTACAGTTAAAAATTAATATTTTCTAATATTAATCGTGTCACCAAATAATAAATAGATATTCTTACAAAGAAAAATGAGCCTTTTTGGAGAAATAGTTGAACCGACCAGTCGCACCACTTGGGAAGATTGGGATGATGATTTTGCACAAAGCCCATTTAACACTCAGTAAGTGTTAATAATTATTGTACTATAATTTAGTAAGTTTTCATTAAGGCAATAATATGTTTTATATTTCAGACTTGAATGGTCGACACCATTGGAATCTAATAAAAATATCAAAACAACATTTATTTTAGAAGGGAGATACTTATCAAATTGTATTAAACAAGCCCAAGAACTTGTGGAACCTATCAACTCAATTGATAGTGTTAACCTAAAGCTGTATAAGCTTAAAACCAATAGTGTTTTTGTCTGTACTATCCAAGATTATGATTTACTTCAAAGCAGTGATATTGTAGAAGCTCTAAGGCCTATTGTTAGCAAAAGTGATAATGTTATTTCATTACTGACAAAGCCTTTACCAGATTATCAGTCAACTTCACCAGATTCAAGCATGTGTATTGTGAGAAAACTAAGTACAACCACAGCTCAAGACAACCTGCAGTTTAATTTTAAAAACCTAGAACAACCCAACATCATATCTGGAGTGTCAGCCGGTGGTAAGCTCCATTTTATATTTACAAACTTTAATAATAGTTTCTAAAACATCTTAAAAGGTCTATTAAATAGTGTTTTTATTTCTTACATTATGTATTTGTTATAATTCTTGTAAAATAGTGAAATATTTCACTTTTATTGAAAAAAGTGATTGTATAATATATATATTTTTTCAGTTACATTCTTAAGGGAACATCTGAATTTGCCTGCCACTGTGTTGGTATACTATGTGGATTTCAGCAATGATTATGTGGAAGATATAAACTGTCAATTGGAAAAGCTACAACTGATTGAAACAAGCAAGAGAATACACAATAACATTTTGAGTTCAAATTTGTATATATGATGGAATTAAATATTAATTAAAAAACATATTTATTCGAAATTTATCTAACAATAAAATTCATAAACACAATTTGTAATATTGGCATACATTTGTATGAAAACAACATAAGAAGCTTAAAGAATTTATAAAAAATAGCACAGCCTATTGAATCGCAGACCGGTTGAATAACTTTGAACTAAAATAAACTGCAATTTAGGTATAAATACCTACAAATTAAATTAAAAAAAAAGTAACATAAAAATTTAAAATAGTGTAACTGTAGTAATGCAAATAATAACAATATCAAACCAAATAATTCATTACCATAATAACAATATGTATAGTATAGTATTATATCACTTTCTAAATTATGATTAAATCATAATTATCATAAAGACATTATAGAAAAATATATTATAATTTATAAATATTGTTGACCTCAGTTGGCCTACTACAAAGTACTGCTTACAATTTAATTTTCTTATTGCATTTGCAACAAATCAATAGTATACAACATAATATTATAGTAAACCATGTCAATATTTGTAGTAGCTCATCTGAAATAACCTTAGGGCATCATCTATTAATTTTGTCAATAAAAATAATATAACTTTGCCAGCTTTTAGTCCACTCATACAAATAAGAAGCATTATTCGTGACGAAAATTACAAAATAATCTATAAAAACAATATGAATGCAGGCACTAAATTTAATCACTGCATACATAATATTATTCTCTTCTATTACTAAATGACGTCAAAGAAAGTACAAAAATTTTTTCAAGGCAAATTGAGGTATAAATGCAATTTTGCTTCATATTATTATTGTTATAATATTTATAAAATAGTGTTTACTCTCATAAAGTATGTGGTCCATATAATATTATTATACTACAAAACACATACTGTTAAACATTGTAGTCTGGCAAAAAAGTGAAGAAATTGATTAATTCCAAAAGGCGCGAAAAAATCTATACTCACTAGACAAGATACTCTGTTAATAAACTAGAGTTTGTGTAGTACATGTTTGTGTTTTTATGTTGAACGCAGCCAGATTATTATTAAATTGAAGTCAATTAGCTGATAAATATTGCCATTTGACAAATAACTTTAACATTTAATGCAAAGTATAGCAATGGACAACAGACAACTGGATAATCTTCGTTATTATTTAATGTTCAATCTTATCAAATATTCATATGGCATTAAAAACAAGCTTCTCTCAAATTTTACAGTTTTGTAATTCAAAAGCATATTAACAATGAATATTCAATGAATTAGAGTTCATATTGTGTAACCAGTTGGCAGTTAACCACGTCAATATTTGCCAATGCTTGTGAATTACAAACTATAACTGTACCATTCTTTGGACTCAAAACTAAACCTTATACTAGTAACTTATTACTTACAAAATATATAATTAAGAATTATTTTATGATTAATAAATATATTTTTACACCATCAATTATTATTATTATTATTTTGTGGTTAGGTACACTCTTAAGTTTAACAAAAAAATATCATTAATTTCTAAATAAGATCTACATCAGAATCGAATTTTAATTTTCGAAATGGCTACAATAAAATTCCATAATTTACATTATCAATACTTATAATTTATAAATGACAAATTCAACATTTAGACACCAAAGTCTTAAAATTAACCCAATTAAATTATTTAATTATTCAATAAGATTTACTTACCCCTTTACTAATAAAGAGATCCATATTGTGTCCAGACTTCATAGTTGTACAAAGTTTTGTCCATGTCTGCCAGGAGACTTATCTGAAGTATCAGTTAAGGTGAAACTTTGCAGAACTATAATTTCGGTATTATACACAGTGTGAAAATTCAAAATATTTTTATTAGTACATAAAGTGGGTTACGGCCAATCATCACTGAGGAATGCAATAGTAATATAAATTGATGAATTATTGTTATTAAAAAATAAATAAAATATGATAACATAAATTCGAGCTAAGTTAAATGATATATTGTCTAATCTACTTTTTATAGAAGCTTTAAAATTTAGCATTAAGAAATTATTATCTTTTAATGTTAATTAAAAACTAAGGCAAAAAATGTTGTAAATATGTACATAACAGTAGGTACTATAATATTATTGGGTACAACAAGTACAAAATATTTTAACGACTAGCTAATTTGTTTTGATATGTTTGAACAAATTAACAGTAATCAATAATAATGCAGTTTGAAACTTGAGTGATATATATATTAAAATTTGATTCTTCTGGTGGGAAATATAATGGATTTGTCGAATAAAAAACATAAAAATCCCATCACATTAAAATGCCACATAAGTTTGAGGTATTTATATAATTAATATTATTAATAGTTCATTTACGTTATGTTTGAAGTAAGTACATGTTGAAATTCACCAATGACGAGATACTGATTAATAACATGAACATTGAATGTGTTGATAATTTTTATGACCTACTTCAAACATAACGTCAACACTGAATAGACTTTAGTCCATAAGCACAGTATGAATACATAAATGTACAGTATACATAAAGGTAACTTTAGGTAGCAAAGCAAAAACAAATAATATTACGTCGCGCGTCGCATGCGCGCAATATTTGTTTCATTGACACGGCTGTATGATATTTATAAAATTTGGTGCCATAGCCAATCAAGTGAGGAATGGCTTTAAATCTTTCTTGAAGACAATCATGTACTTACGTGTGGGGCCCTAGATGTTGTTGAAAATAATACAGAATTCTATACTTATAAGTTATAACTTTTCTATAACACTTAAAAAGGATCTTAAAATATAGACAAGTATGTTTTAAACTTAACTAAAATACATCATTAATATACAAACTCTTATTCTATATGACATACATAATATAAAGATACTATGTATAGGAAATATTAAATACTCTTATTATTTAGTTGCCTTGCAATAATGACTTAGTCTATTTTGTATTCATATAAAAATAAAATTGTCTTCGACAATAAGATTTTATATGTGTCATAATTTCTCTATAAAACTTTGGAGGTACATAAAACAGCCTTTCGTTATTATTATCGTGAGTCTGACCTAGAATGCTTGCATGTCGTTGAGACCGCCATTATTCTGGCCAGATCTGACGTTGTCCAACACTTTGTTCACGAATTCTGATGTGTTCCCTCCTATTTTCACCTCTGAAATTATGTTTGATACAATTACATATTACTTTATTATCACAAGGAATTCTAACAGTTGACATTATGAGCATAGATATAGTCAAGTCGCCGTAAAGTTTTTGAAAAAGGAAGAAAACTTCACGATAATGTAATTTTATTCTATAAGTTATAACTATTCGGTATCCGCAACTGCGTTGCGCGAAATTCGTTTATCACGCGAGAACCATACACTTTTTAGAGATAAAAAGTATCCTATGCTTTCTCAGGACTTTAAAGTATAGCCATACCAAATGTCATCAAAATCGGTTCGGCGGTTTAAGGGTGAAGACGTAACAGACACACTTTCTCATTTATAATATTAGTAAGGATGTATTTAGTTATAGACATTTTAATAACAGAGAAACCTAATAATATTCAGCACTATATTAATTTGATTGAATGATAAATGAACATACCTGTAGCCGTACTGACTATCCCATTAACGTGTGAAGACCAGTCCACACTCGCATCTGGATTTGTCACTCGATTACTTAGCACTTGTTTCATTTGGTTGATACCATTTATTAGACGTTCTGGAAAGTAAAAGAAATCTTATCTCAAATTATTTACTCCTCCGTGGTCCAGTGGTTAAGAGCGCGGATCTTGACTCGGAGGTCGTGGGTTCGATTCCCGCGTTGGAAACATTTATTGTTATTTCCAAGTTTGGTTAGGACGATGCAGGCTGAACACCTGATTGTCTGACAAGTAAGATGATCCATGCGTCGGATAGGCATGTAAAAAATTCGGTCTTGTGCCTGATCTCTCATCTGTCGTGTTGGTCGTCCGTCTCACTGGGTTATTGAAATATTGAAATATTCGCGGAAGTTCAGGAAAGGTTTACATTAGAAGGAAAATGATACAAATTTCACCGAGTCATCTAGTGTGTACTGTGTTCCAGCATCTTAGTTACATTACTAAAACTAAGAGCACGTCTCTCAGGTTATGTATCTTCAATCTAATTAAATACTATGCAAGTGGTAACGATTTAATAATTATAGTAAAAACTAAGAAAAACAATGCAAAGATCTACGAATAAAAAAATAAACCGACAAATAATAAAAACTAGGGAAGAGTAACAGTGTCAAAAAATTTGTTCCGATTCTACAAAATGTGACCAGAATACATGCAAGAATTTTGTGAAATTATAGAAGTGACAATAATTATTGTAATGCCTCCGTAGTCCAGTGGTCAGAGCGACGCTCTTGACTCGGAGGTCGTGGGTTCGATTCTCGCGTTGGAAACATGTTATTTCCAAGTTTGGTTAGGACAATTCAGGCTGATCATCTGATTGTCTGTTAAGTAAGATGATCCATGCGTCGGATGGGCATGTAAAAATCAGTCCTGCACCTGATCTCTCGCCAGTCGTGTCGGTCTTCTGTCCCACTGGGATATGAGAGTAAAGGAATAGAGAGTGCTCTTGTGTACTGCGCACACACCTAGGCTCTATAAAAATTACTCCTACATACCTTGTCTGGTTTCAATGAAACTGGCCACAGTCACCGAAACCGGTGTGGTGAGTATTATTTATGCAGTGTTTCGTAGCAATTGCCATATTATTTTAGTGTGCGAAAAGAATCAAATTTAAAACAATTGAAGTATGGGAGTTACGTTTCCTTATTTTTTATTATTCGTGGGTTAATTTTTATAATAAACAATTTTAGACTTTTATATTATATCAACTTACTGTGTTCCTGCTGTAGTCCATACAATTTCAATTTGTTTGCCTCATGTTGAGCTTTCTTCTTCAAACGGCATGCTCTTGAGGCTAATTTGTTCTTCTCTTTTCTTGTTTTTGGCCTCACATTGAATGGTAGCTCGCTGACAGGAATCATGTCATTAATAATTTTGCCCAGTTTGTCCAATTCATTACCAATCAGATAAAGTTTCCTTGGATTTGGCGTCAAATCATTTCCATCGCCTTTTCTAGCTTTGCCACTGAAATGTATGATAATATGATTTGTTAGAAATACTACTAGAATGGCCATTACAGTAATTCTATCAATCCTTACTACAACTATTAAAATATAAAGAAAAACTGCTTTAAAGACCACATAGAAAAATGATGTGAGTCCTCATAACAAAGCTAGGCTATTAGCTAGTTTTACACTTTATATACCTAATAATAATATATATCTCACCTGTGTTTGATGCCTTTTACATTACAATTTGGACTGAAGACTGGATCAGTGACGCTATTCAACACATGAGGGTCTTCTGATTTCTTCTTGAGTATCAAACGCTGGCCTTTGGGACCTTTTGCTTGAACATTGTATTGCCAAAAGAATTTCTCTTTTTTAGCATTCTGCCTTGCTTCCCTTTTCTCTGGACTTTCATCATTTGATTCTGTAAGAAATACCTAGTCAGTTATTGTGAAATGATTCCTGAAAGACATTGAAAACATGATTTTACAATTATTATTTTTAACTGAGGTTTTCAATATTTTAGGACATATTATTCCATACTAATATTATAAATGCGAAAGTGTGTCTGTCTGTTACGTCTTGACGCACAAACCGCTGAACCGATTTTGCTGAAATTTTGTATGGAGATAGTTTGAATCCCGAGAAAGGACATAGCATAGTTTTGTCTGCCTTGTCGCATAGCGACATCTATTAGGCGATTTTTTAACTTTTACGCCTAACAGATTTAGAGCTGAAGATAACTCGAAATGAGGTCAGTAGCGCCATCTCTTGGATGATTGTGCAACTACTACAGTTTTTACGATATCCTTTTTATGCTATATTTTCCCCTTTTATTTAATTATCTCCGGATTAAATAAAAGGATTGATTATTTTCAATAACATCTGAAGTTATTTTCTTAAAACATAATATTACATTAACTCGGAGTAAACTTAGACTTTATATCTTTATTCCTTTAACACTTATTAACTGGCAACATTAAAAAAAAAATATGTCGACCCCGGAACTATAAAAGCCCGGGCGACATCTTGATCATTCTTTTTTATTTCACTTCAAAATCATCCCCAATATTGGTGAGTGTTATATGTTATGTGTCGTGTTTGTAGAATTTTTCTAGTTATTTGTCGTTTAATTCATTTTACTATTTAACTGTAATTCTGCATTTTGTTTTTGTTTTTATTGTGGCGAAAATCAAGTATTTTGTCTAAATTGTAAATTTCTTTGTCTTTTGTGACAGGCCACGTGTTCACTTTCTTTTACTTGTTTTATTTTGATTCTATTTAAAATATTAAACATGCTAACTAGATTTTCTTGCCGTGGTCATATTATTATTTTGGTATTCTATCTGTCATAACAAAATTGGCAATGACCTAGTTTTCGTTGTCAAAAGTTCGTTAACCTTTTTACTACTACTGTAGTATTTTGTGTTTCTGTGTCTAAATTATTACTGTTTTTTATGAGTAAGTAACGTTTGTGATGGACCCACAACCACGTGCTCTCCGGTCTTCGGGAAACACGTGCTTGGCGGGCCATCAACAGCGTGAACACTCCGCCTAAGACTCTGGTCCGTAACGTTCCAGGGGAACTCTGTTTGGAACTCTGTTTGGAACTCTGTTTGGAACCCTGTTTGGGCTAAGAGAGCTCGGCCTGCCGCCTTGAGACGACCACGTGCTGCCCATGCCGTCTGTCTGACGCTCCTACCTGGAACACACCCTGGACTTGCCACCTCTACGGGAGCTAGGCCAATAACAGCCGGCCTCAACCACTGCGCGCTGTCGAGAACAAATTGGAGACCTGCGGAGCTGGAGTCCCGCTCGTTGCTGATTTGTGCGAGTTAAGTGCCGTGTCTTTCCCCGCGACCCGTGTATTTGAGGTTTAGAAAAGAGACTGAGGCTAATCTAATCGTTCCCCGCGTACCCGCTCTCCGCTGTCTAGGTTTCTTTTATTTTAGTCTAAATAAATTTGTTAATTGTTAATAGTATTTTTTTATTCATCTCTCTTAGCTTCTAAATTTACTATTCCCGTTCGGGACAATTGGCGCCCACTCGGTTTTTTTTTTATATATAATTAATTAGCCTCAGTCGTTTCTTGGTCTCTGCGTGGTTGTGAGTTCAGTGTGTGTGTGTGTCTTGTGTTGTCCTACTGTACTGACTGTTCCAGTAAGTTCTTTTGTTTTTTTTTATTTTATTATTTTACTCTCATTCCCTGTATCGGCCCGGGGTAGAATTGGCCGCATTCTGCTGGTGTCCAGGTTGTGTAAGAGGCAGAAAAAGACACCTCTTACTACACAATATATTAAATTTATTTATAGTATTCTGTTATATTTATACTCTTTTATATATACCCTTTCTATAAAAGGTATATATATACTTTTTTAAAGAAATATACCCTTGCTGGTTATTTCTCTTTTTGGGAATATTCCCACTTAACTTTTGTGGCACTGTTGCCTCTTAAATTGTTAAATATTTAAATTCTATATATATAATATTTACACTACACTACACATTTACACACCCCCTACACACCCTCACTCATTCATTCACACATTTTCTTGCGCACACATCAGCGTTGCCTTAAGTAACGTTTATGTGTTTTGGCTCTTTACTTTTTGGAATAAATTTCACCCTAACAAAGCATAACCTCAAAATTCCAAATTCTCTTTGCCTTTTTTGTTGATTAATATAATATTTGCCAATTAATTTTTAAACTTAACTTTTAATTTTCTTTTGCGGCATTTCACTCTTATTTTAAATATATAATTTTACTTAAACAGTCAGTCAGTCAGTAACTTGTTGTGTTCTGTTGTTCTGTTATTTTGTGTAAAGTATTAAGTTGTACAATACTTTATACTTTTGTTTAGATTGTTTTGTGATATCTACAAACACGGTATATCTCACTCACCAATAGGGTTCTTTTTTATTGTTTTTTTAACTTTTGAGAAATTAAATTTAAACTTTTCCTTTTTTTTTCTGAAATTTAATTTTTGAAATATGTCTGCCAAAATTAAATTTATTTCACTCCAAAAGTCTGAGTTGGAGTATGAAGTACTTATTAGAAATGAAACACCAGCTGCTACTGTTGCTGACTTAAGAAAGCAAATTTCAAAACTGGTCGAGGAATATCCATCGGAGGACATTTTAGAGTCTACTATTCCCGTCCGGGACGACCTGTTGGGAGTTGAGGCTACGCTTGACAAAGTCAAACAACAACTCGACTCTCACCCAGCTCCCAATGCGTTGCTCCGGGCGGAGAACTACTTAGTACATTTAGAGTATAGAATTAATAGAATTTCTATTTCTAATAATGATCCTTTTATTGATAGTTACAATAGTTGCCTTGATACTTTTCAAAATTATTTGGGTTTACTTAATAAACTTAAAAACTCTGGTAGTTGCACTGTTTTGCCTGGTTCTACTCCTTCTTCCACTGTACCTCCACTGAATATCACAGTACAGTGTGAGAATAAAAAATTATTTTCAGATCTTAAACTTAAATTTGATGGCAAGTCTTGTGTCCGTGCTTTCATATCTCGTGTTAATGAGTACTGTACACAACATAACATTGATGATTCTAAAATTCTTTCTCATGCTTTTGACCTCTTTACTGGTGATGCCTTGCATTGGTTCCGTAGCATCTACCGAAAAGTTAATAGTTGGGCAGAGCTTTTAAACCTTTTGTATACTGACTTTGACAAGCCTAGTTACGAATACAGGCTAATGAATGAGATTCGTAGTCGTACACAGGGCGAAACAGAAAACATCACTATTTATGTAGCTATTATGGAGGGCCTCTTCTCTCGCCTCACTAAGCCGGTCGAGGAGGGTGAGAAGTTAGAGATACTTCTCCATAATATTAAACCTTGCTACGCTAACATACTAGCTTCGTCTCCTGGAGTTACTTCTATAGAACAGCTGAAGTCGGTCTGCAAAAACTATGAGGATGTGCAGTCTCGGTTAACGTTGTACCACGAACCTCCGAAGGTCACAACGGAGACTTTGGCACCGGACCTAGCTTATAAACCTAGTAGTGAAAATAAATCTAGTGGTAAACCTAATAATAATAATTCTTTTAATAATTTCAAATTAAATAAACAGTTTCGGCAACATTCTCATAATTTTAATTCTGATAATTTTAATTCTAATAATTTTAATTCTAATAATTTTAATAATAACAAAAACAAACAAGTTTCTAGTTTACAATCGGTTCCAAAATTTTGTCTTCGATGTAAAGTTGATTCTCATACTTTTGAAGAATGTCCTAAGGATAGGTCAGAAATATTTTGTTTTGGCTGTGGGAGTCCAGGTGTTAAACGTCCTGCTTGCCCACGTTGCCGCAAGCCTACTCCTACCGGTCCAAAAAACTAGTTAGTTCGGATCGTGTTCAGCCTTCTAGCCACACTACCGATCTAGAAGATTGGAAACAATGGCTCAATACTGTAGGCATGTTTTTTAAATACTATTCAGTGAACACGGTCCGGGATAATAACTCTGATTCTCGACCTTATGTCAATATACTTATAGACTCTTTTCGCATGTGCGGTCTTTTAGATTCCGGTTCTTGCATTTCTTTACTGGGAAATAATTCTCATTTAGATATTATTAATAGAGGTTATCAGCTCATAACTGATAATAACAATATTTCTATTTTTGCAGCTGGTGGTCAAACTTTAAAATCTATCGGTTATATAAATTTACCTGTTACTTTTGAAGATCAATTTCACTTATTAAAATTTTATGTAGTACCAGAGGTTACTAGCAACCTTATTTTAGGTATCGACTTTTGGCGTACTTTTAAGCTTTGCCCTAAATACCTTAATTCTATTACTAGTGCGGCTTCCGAACAAAATGTCACTTCTAATCCAGTGACCAAACCGGTTATCAATGGGTACGAACATCTTAACCCCTCGGAGCGTTCGGTGGCCGATGATATCATTCGACAATTTAAGTCGATTTCTTTTGAAGAGAAGGGCTTAGGGTTAAATTCTTTGATAACCCACAAGATTGACACCGGTGACGCGTTACCCATTCGCCAACGTTATTACAGGATGTCTCCTGAAAAACAGCGGATTTTGACTGAACAGGTTGACGAAATGTTGGCGATGGACGTGATCGAACCGTGTCAATCTGCGTGGAGTTCTCCTGTCCTAGTCGTCCCTAAAAAGACTGGCGAATTTAGGTTCTGTCTAGACAGTAGAAAATTAAATTCTGTAACTAAGAAAGACGCCTATAGCTTACCTTACGTTTCTGAAATCTTAGATAGTTTACATGACGCTCATTACTTGTCAACTATTGATCTTTCTAACAGCTTCTGGCAAACGGCTATTGAGGAGTCCGACCGTGATAAGACCGCTTTTTACGTTCCTGGTCGCGGGATGTTTAGATTTAAGCGTATGGCTTTCGGGTTGACCAACGCACCCGCCACGCAACAACGTTTGGTGGACTCCCTATTCGGCAGTTTTGGCCCTAAAACCTTTTGTTATGTGGACGACGTGGTTATCATTAGTGAAACCTTTCACGAGCATGTAGCTACGCTCCTGAGAGTTCTTCAAACTCTCAGAGAGGCTAACCTTACTATAAAATTTGAAAAGTGTAAATTTTTTAGGCCTCAATTAAAATACCTAGGTTATGTTATCGACGGCAACGGTCTTCGTACTGACCCTGACAAGGTCGCCGCGATTGTTAATTTTCCTACGCCCACTTGTAGAAAGAGTGTTAAGCGTTTTCTTGGTACTGCCACTTGGTACAGACGGTTTGTGCCTAACTTTAGTACTTTGGCAGGGCCCTTAAATAAGCTTACGTCTACGCGTAAGGATGCCCCTCCTTTTGAGTGGACTTCAGAGGCGGACGCGGCGTTCACCAAACTGAAGGAGTGCTTGGTCTCCGCGCCGGTACTGCGCTGTCCGAAGTACGACGAACCCTTCGAAGTACATACGGACGCCAGTAGCTACGGTGTAGGGGCCATGCTCACCCAAAAGTTCGATGGCAAGGAACACCCCGTCGCCTACATGAGTCGCTCACTCACCAAGCAGGAGAGACTTTACGGCATCACTGAGCGTGAGACGTTAGCTGTTTTAGTAGCTTTGGAACATTGGCGCTGTTACTTAGAGAACGGTAAAAAGTTCACTGTTTATACTGACCATAGTGCTCTTAAATGGTTCTTGTCCTTGTCCAACCCCACTGGCAGACTAGCCCGCTGGTGTGTTAGGTTGTCGGAATTTAACTTTGAAATTAAACACCGTAAAGGCAGCGACAACGTTATTCCGGACGCTCTTTCTCGCGCGGTAACTGTTAATGCTATTTCTACCTCTTGGAAAAACTATACCGGTACTGACACCTGGTATTTAAATATCTTTAACGGCTGTAATAGCTCGCCAACTTCTTTCCCTAACTTTTCTATTAAAGATAACAGATTATTTAGACTGTCTAAAAATAAACATAGCTTAACTTCTGAGTTTTCTTGGAAAGAAGTAGTTCCTAAAGAATTTCGTACTAATGTTATTCGTTCTAACCATGATGAGCCCACTGCCGGTCACATGGGAATTTTTAAAACTTATAGGCGGCTCGCTCTAAACTATTTTTGGCCGAATATGTACCGTGACATAGTTGCATATGTTTCGCAGTGTTCTAAATGTTTGCAGTACAAGTCCCAGAACCATAAAGTCCTAGGCGAGATGGGCCGACCTAAAGACTGTGCGCGACCTTTTCAGGTCATTTCTGTGGATATAATGGGACCTCTGCCTGTTACTAGGAGGCGTAACAATTTTATCTTAGTTGTTACGTGTTGCTTTTCTAAATTTTGTCTTATCTTTCCTATGAAACGTGCTACTTCTGATATTATTACTAGGATTTTAGAGGAAAACGTTTTCTTAGTTCACGGTATTCCTCAAACTATAATTATGGACAACGGTCCTCAGTTTATTAGCAATGAGACTAATAGGCTCTTTAAAAAATATAACATTCCTAAAGTGTACTTAACCCCGCGTTATACTCCTCAGGTTAATACTGTCGAGCGGTATAATAGAACCATTATTACATGTATCTCTACTTACGTGGAAGACGACCATAGGTCTTGGGATTTACATATCCCAGAGATACAATTTGCCATTAATAACTCTGTAAACGAGGTGACAGGATTCACACCGTCATTTCTAACTTTCGGTAGGGAATTGGTGTCCTGCGGTTCTCACTACCTCGATACCGACAGCACCAACGACCTTATTTTTGCACCTCGCGACGCCTACGCAGAAAATCTTGGTTGTATGTCGTCAATCTTTGACAACGTACAGATGCGTCTTTGGCAAGCCCACGTTAAGAACACCTCGCAGTATAATTTACGTCGCCAGCCTGCCGAATTTAACGTAGGAGATTTTGTTTTTAAGAAAACTTATTTTCTTAGCGATAAAGATAAATACTTTAGTAAAAAGTTAGCACCTAAATTTATAAAATGTAAAGTCGTAGGTAAACGTTCTCCTTTGGTTTACGAATTGCAGGACATGCAAGGTAAAGACCTTGGTGTTTGGCACTTAAAAGACCTTAAATTATCTAAAAATTTTAAATTTTAATTTTCTTCCATTTAACCTTAATTTTTTTTGTTTAATTAGGTAAGACCTTTTGTCTCGCGCCTTGCTTTGTTGCTGTATCGTTTGCTAAATCAAACGTTATAGTTGTATACAGTACCATCTACGACCTTTTTTTTTTTGGGTGTTATCCTTCTCATATTCGTAGGATAATACTCGTGTGCTAGGGCGTCTCGCGTCTTCGTATATGACCGAGCTGCAAAAATGTAAGTTGATGTATGTAAGTGATTTATGAACGTCTGGTCAAAATTATTCGCGCGCTGACACAAGAATTGTCTCACCATTTTTCCATCTCACCATTTTCCCCAAATATATATTTTTTTCCATTTTGACCTCATTTTCCAAACTTTTAATAGTTTGTATTTTTTTTTTTTTTCCCTTTTTTTTTTCTAAAAGGCGGTTTCTTTTTTCCTTTTTTTGTAAAGGGAAACCATTTAAATTTTTTCCTTTTTTCCAAAGGGCTGTATTTTTTTTTCCTTTATTTTCAAAGGGCCTTTTTTTAAGGACTGCTGTTAGTTTTTTTTCCAAAGGGCTATTATTTTTGCTTTTTCCCCTTTGTTTTAGTTTTTGTTTTCCCACTTTTTCTAGCTTAGCTATTTTCAGGATTTTTCCTTTATCATGAAAAATCCTTAGCTAGCGAGGGGGGATATGTCGCATAGCGACATCTATTAGGCGATTTTTTAACTTTTACGCCTAACAGATTTAGAGCTGAAGATAACTCGAAATGAGGTCAGTAGCGCCATCTCTTGGATGATTGTGCAACTACTACAGTTTTTACGATATCCTTTTTATGCTATATTTTCCCCTTTTATTTAATTATCTCCGGATTAAATAAAAGGATTGATTATTTTCAATAACATCTGAAGTTATTTTCTTAAAACATAATATTACATTAACTCGGAGTAAACTTAGACTTTATATCTTTATTCCTTTAACACTTATTAACTGGCAACATTAAAAAAAAAATATGTCGACCCCGGAACTATAAAAGCCCGGGCGACATCTTGATCATTCTTTTTTATTTCACTTCAAAATCATCCCCAATATTGGTGAGTGTTATATGTTATGTGTCGTGTTTGTAGAATTTTTCTAGTTATTTGTCGTTTAATTCATTTTACTATTTAACTGTAATTCTGCATTTTGTTTTTGTTTTTATTGTGGCGAAAATCAAGTATTTTGTCTAAATTGTAAATTTCTTTGTCTTTTGTGACAGGCCACGTGTTCACTTTCTTTTACTTGTTTTATTTTGATTCTATTTAAAATATTAAACATGCTAACTAGATTTTCTTGCCGTGGTCATATTATTATTTTGGTATTCTATCTGTCATAACAAAATTGGCAATGACCTAGTTTTCGTTGTCAAAAGTTCGTTAACCTTTTTACTACTACTGTAGTATTTTGTGTTTCTGTGTCTAAATTATTACTGTTTTTTATGAGTAAGTAACGTTTGTGATGGACCCACAACCACGTGCTCTCCGGTCTTCGGGAAACACGTGCTTGGCGGGCCATCAACAGCGTGAACACTCCGCCTAAGACTCTGGTCCGTAACGTTCCAGGGGAACTCTGTTTGGAACTCTGTTTGGAACTCTGTTTGGAACCCTGTTTGGGCTAAGAGAGCTCGGCCTGCCGCCTTGAGACGACCACGTGCTGCCCATGCCGTCTGTCTGACGCTCCTACCTGGAACACACCCTGGACTTGCCACCTCTACGGGAGCTAGGCCAATAACAGCCGGCCTCAACCACTGCGCGCTGTCGAGAACAAATTGGAGACCTGCGGAGCTGGAGTCCCGCTCGTTGCTGATTTGTGCGAGTTAAGTGCCGTGTCTTTCCCCGCGACCCGTGTATTTGAGGTTTAGAAAAGAGACTGAGGCTAATCTAATCGTTCCCCGCGTACCCGCTCTCCGCTGTCTAGGTTTCTTTTATTTTAGTCTAAATAAATTTGTTAATTGTTAATAGTATTTTTTTATTCATCTCTCTTAGCTTCTAAATTTATTGTTCCCGTGCCCGGGCTACGGGACAGCCTGCCCGGAAAAATGTACGGCTCGCGCGCGATAAACGAGTTTTGGCGCAACAGAGTTGCGGGCGTCATCTAAATAATAAACAAATAAATAAATAAATAAAGCCTTTATTCACTGACTATTACCATACAATTTTTATATCAAAACAAAAGAAACACATTTAATCAGGTTGTCCTTCGACATAGGCCTCCCCCATCTCCTTCCATTTGTCTCTGTCCCTGGCAAATCTCCTCCATCCTTTTGGAAGGTCATCCTCCCAACGTTTTATCTGACGTCCTTTTCTAGGATACCAATCCATTATGTCCTTGGTCCATTTTTTCCCATTGTCTGTTCTTGTTATATGTCCAATCCAGTTTCATTTTAATTTTTTAGTTTTTATTAATATGTCTGTTACCTTGGTTATTTTCCTTATTTTTGTTTTTGTCCACCGGTCTCGTAATCTTATATTGAGCATGCTTCGTTCCATGCTTCTTTGACATACTGCGAGCTTGTTAGTGTTTTTGCTCGTGGTTGGCCAAGCTTGGCACCCATATGTTAGGCATGGAAGAACACAGGTGTTGTACAATTTGCTTTTAATAGACATTGGCACAGTTTCATTCTTGAATACTTCTTTTAGAGACCAGTACCTCTTCCATGTGTTACATATTCTTCTCTCTATTTCCTTCGTATACTGGTCTGTTGTTGATATTATTTGTCCTAACTCCTAAATATATGTACTCATCAACATACTCCACAGCATCTTCTCCTATTTTTATTGTTTCTTTTATTGCGTTTGTCATTACTTTGGTTTTCGTTGGGTTCATGGATAGGCCTGCAATCTGACTTTCGTTGCTTAGTTGGTTTAGCATTGTTTGTAGCGTTTCAGGTGTTTCTGCGAATATTACTATGTCATTGGCAAACCTAAGATGATTTAAATTTGACCCGTTGATGTTTATATCCATTGTGTTCCAGTCTAAATTCCTGAATATATTTTCTAATACTGCTGTAAAAAGTTTTGGGGATAGTTGATCACCCTGTCTTACTCCTTTCTGGATCTTAAATTCTTCACCCTTTCGTTCTAGTTGGATCGTAGCTGTGGTGTTTTTGTATATTTCCTGAATAATTTGAATGTATTTTCTTTCTAAACTTTGATTTTTTAGCGTTTTCCAAATGTAGTCGTGACTGAGTGAGTCGAAAGCCTTGTTGTAATCAACAAAGGCGACATAATACTTTTGGCTATATTCGTTTAGTTTCTCTACAATTTGTTTTACGACATAAATGTGATCGATGGTGGAGAAATCTGCACGGAATCCAGCTTGTTCTCGTGGTTGGTGTTCGTCTAGCTGTTTTGTAATTCGTCCAAGTAATATTTTTGAAAAAAATTTATATAGATTGGACATTAGGCAAATCGGTCTGTAGTTATTTATTTCGCTTTTATCTCCTTTTTTGTATAACAGAACTATTGTCGATTTCGTCCATTGGGTCGGTATTTGTTTGGTGGTCAATATTTCGTTGAAAATTTTTGTTAAGAATCTAGATGTCGCTGTTAAGAGCCCGGGTTACCCTCGAAATTTTCATACATTCTTAATACCAAAATCATTTTCTCATGCGAAAATATTTAACATGTTTGAGTTATTTTTCAGCTTAAGATAGTAATTACCTAGGGTCCTGAACAAATTTTTTTTACAAAATATTTAAAAACTAAAAAAAATTTTTTTGTATTTAAATATTTTTTAGTAAATTTACTACTAAATATTTAAACACCAAAAAATAGACAAAAACACTAAAAAATATATAAATAAATAGTAAATTTACTACAAAATATTTAAACTTTAAAAAATATTTTTTATTATTTAAATGTTTTGTAGTAAATTTACTAAAAAATATTTAAACACAAAAAATTTTTTTTAGTATTTAAATATTTTGTAAAAAAAATTTGTTCAGGACCCTAGGTAATTACTATCATATGCTGAAAAATAACTCAAACATCTTAAATATTTTCGTATGAGAAAATGATTTTGGTATTAAGAATGTATGAAAATTTCGAGGGTAACCCGGGCCCTAGAGTTCCTGAGTACTTCGTTGGAAATTTTGTCGTCCCCAGGAGACTTTCCGCTTTTCTGTGTTTTAATCGCTTTTATTACTTCTGACTCTAAAATTACAGGTACTTCTTCAGCGTAAGTATCAGTTTCTGTTGTTTCAGTTATTGTTAAATCATTTTTCGCATACAAGTTTTTGTGAAATTCTGTAGCTAATTTTGCTATTGAAGTCCTCTCTATGATTATCTTTCTTACTGTTACATTTCATGTTAGGTATCCATTGTTTATATTCCCTCAACCGTTGTAGACCTTTCTTAATTCCGTTCGTTTTCTCAATTTGTTCCTTTAGTGTGTTAAGTCTTTCTGTTTTCTTATTGACATTTGTATTCTTTTGCTAATACTTGCGATGTTCTGTTTGTTTTCCTTTCTCTTGTGTATATTTTTTTCCTTTCCTCCATCAGATTTAGTGTTTCTTCTCCTAATTTGTTCTTTTTATTTTTTTTGCAACATAATTTGCTTATGTTTATCAGTTCTTTTTCTAAAATGTTATACTTTTCTTGAATTGGTTTGGTATAATGTATATGGTTAAGTAGCACACTTTTTAAATTTAGCGGGCGTCATCTAGTTACTTATAATTCTATGGAACTCTATTTTACATAATAATATCTTATAGAATTTTTAGGGCCTGTTTCACCACTTCCTGATAAAGTGCCGGATATGCTATCCACAACTTTTTTGACAGTTTCTCCATACTCTATCTGTCAAGTTAAGTGGTGGATAGCCAATCTGTTACTTTATCAGAAAGTGGTGAAACAGGCCCTAGACTCATAAAAATAAGCTTACCGTCAGAGGAAAGGTCTTCATATCTGTCACTGTCCTCATCAGATTCAATGTCCTTTTCATCTTCATCCTGGGAGAATTCATTAGTTCCAGGACTGAGCAGATCTCCAGACAGGGAAGAAATAGATCCAGCCTCGGCCAGAGAACTTGTTGATAGTAAATGCTTACGAGGCTCCCTGCGTTGCCAGATCTGTAATTTTTCATAAGATCAATAATTATAGATTTGCAATAGTTTTACTCACACTCGGATGTCTTGTATTGTGTTTCTTATAATTAGAAATAAATATTGTTACATATCAAGAATGATTTATTTCAACATGGATGAATTACCTGTTCACGAGTGAGATGTGTTGGAGCTGAAGAAGACAGCTGTGCCTGGTGCTGCTTCACACTGGTGGGGTAGGGGGGCAAAATGGAAGATGCAGGTACGGACTGACCCAAAGCTATTTCACCACTGTAGCCATCCAAACGTAGAAGAAGTTCCGGTAATTGATTCACAGGCGGTGCAAAAGTCGAGGAAGCAGAGCTGTGTTGGCTGGAAGGGGAGAAGGCAAGCTGCGCACGGCTGTACGGACTGCACGGACTCTCAGATGTGAGAGTACTATTTGGCTGCAATGTGTTCATCGGACGTCTGCTGCCAGACATCGCACCGCCTATTTGAATGCAGTATTCACTCTCCTCTGGCAAAAGAAGGTCATCAAAGTTCAAGTCGTCCAAAGACGTATCGGGATTCGCATTCAACTCTGCCAGAGTCGGCCCGAGTATTAGGTCAGCTTTGTCCACTTGGAATATATCATCATCCTCCATTTTGAACAGTTCCATTTTGGATGTGTCCACTTCGAAGGAAGACTTGTTGTACGTGGGAACGTTATGGAAGGAACCGACTTGATTGTCTTGTAAACAAAGATCATAGTCCTGATTGAAATCACCGAGGTCTGTACGACGCTGAGGTATAGGGACAGAGGCGGACATCGCGCCTAACTCGAATGGCGTTTCTTGTTTAATCTCTAAACCAGAATCTAAAAGAAAGTCATGGGTGTAAATAGAATCCGACATTGCACGTGTTTATATGAAATGACCTTGACGTAGAATCGTCTCGCTGATACACTGGCGCACGCTTACGTCTATTATCGATTTTAATTCACTGTGCCCCACGTGTCGCGCTAACAATGTTTATTTATCACACGAATAAACGTATAATCTACATATACGTATGTCACTATTAGTAAAGGATAATATCATTAACATTATTTTATCATTACATAATTCGAATCAGACAAATAGATTCATATTCATAGGATCTCGATCACTTGATTAATCACGATGACTTTCGAAATTCTGTGTTCTGTGAATCTTCCAGTAAATACTTTATGACGAATTCACAAACACGTTACTTTAGAAGAAAATAGCACTGGTATTGTTTTTCAGGTCTACACAATAACAAAAACACTTGCACGAGATACCAGTTGAGGAGTAAACAAAGATTTTCTGTTATTATTATTAATCAGCACAATCAAAGGTCAGAGAAGAGTAAAAAAGATATGAAAACCTTTGAGTTAAAATGAGATAGTAGATTTTGCAAAAATCCGGAAGTGTCAGTAGCTTTTTCTTTAATGAAATCAAAATGAGCAAAGACACAAAAATGAACAGCTTTAAAAGATTTCATTATTTTTATTACATGACACATGTTAGATTAGATGTAAATTATTAAATAATTCTAACAATATAACACAATTATGTATAAATCATTATTCATTCCTGATACCTGTATTGGATGTTGGCAGTGGCTTCAAAGTTCAAACTTATAACTTTTTTTGACAATAAAAAAAAAAACAAATTAACAGCTGAGCGTCAAAAGCTCAGAAAAAATAAATAATTTTAAATTTTGTTTTAAATTAATTCATTATGGGCGATGATAGCAAAAATTCTGGTAAGAGTAATGATAAAAATAAATACAATGTCATTATAATCGGTGGTGGCATGGCTGGACTATCCGCTGCAAACTACCTTATAAAAAATGGTCACGAAGACTTCATCATTTTAGAAGCTAGAAAACGTATAGGCGGACGAATTATATCAATTCCCCTAGAAAATCACAAAGTGGAACTCGGGGCGAATTGGATTCATGGCGTTTTAGGTAATCCGATATACGAATTGGCCTCGGCAAACGGACTTATAAATATTGTCAATGTACCGAAACCACATAAGGTTATTGCAGCTACTGAAGACGGCAAACAAGTGCCTTTTGGAGTACTACACGAAATTCACGAAGCTTACGTATGTTTCCTTAGAAGATGCGAAGAATACTTCTTATGTCAATATCTTCCACCGCCTGACATACACAGTGTTGGCGAGCACATCAACTTAGAGGCTACCATATATTTAGAACGACTACCGACGTCGGAGGAGAAAAGATTAAGACGATTGATATTTGACTGCTTACTCAAAAGGGAGACATGTATATCTGGCTGCAACACTATGGACGACATAGATCTATTAGAATTAGGCAGCTATACGGAGCTACAAGGAGGCAATATTATGATACCATCTGGGTATAGTTCTATATTGCAGCCGATGACTAAAAATATACCAGCTGAAAAGATACTATCTAATCAGCCGGTGGCTAAAATTGTGTGGAGCTCCGAGAATTCACAGTTTGAAGATTTAGGAGAGGAATCTGAAGATTCCGATCAAACTGTCATAGAGGATTTATCTAAAGTATCTTCTAGTAAACTGGATCTCAGTGATAACAAAGATGCAGGAGAGAAACCAAAGAAAAGAAGTAATCATTTAGTTGAAGTTGTTTGTGAAAATGGGCAGAGCTATTATGCTCATCATGTGATATGTACAATACCATTAGGAGTTTTGAAAGAGAAGGCGGCAGAGCTGTTTCAGCCAGCATTGCCACAGTATAAAATGGAATCTATTGACCGACTTTTGTTTGGTGCGGTAGATAAAATTTTTCTGGAATATGAGAGGCCCTTTTTAAATCCAGATATAACTGAAATTATGCTGCTCTGGGAGAGTCCATCGCAACCAGAGGACATATCAAAGTCATGGTTCAAGAAAATTTACTCATTTACAAAAGTCACAGAGACTCTGTTATTGGGCTGGGTGTCGGGTAAAGAAGCAGAATACATGGAGTCCTTGTCTATGGTAGAGGTTGGAAATGTTTGCACAAAAATATTAAGGAAATTTTTAAATGATCCTTTTGTACCTGAACCAAAAACTTGTGTATGGTGAGTTCTTTTTTCACCCACTTCAAAAAGCGACACATAGCTTATTTAGGAGTTTTGACTTTGATTACTTTACTTAGTGACAGAGAAAAAAAATTATTATTATTATTGTGGATAACTGATAAACTAGGTGCTATTTAACCTTTCAAGCCCCAAGCTTTCAATGTGTATGTAATCTAGTATAATTTTTTGCAATTTTCAGTACAAGCTGGAAAAAGCAACCATATTCGAGGGGATCTTACACTGCTATTGCTGTTGGTGCAAGTCAAGGCGACATAGAGAGCTTAGCACAACCAATATTTAGACATGTTCATGATAAAAAGGTGAGTGAAATGCAAAAAATATAACAGTTTGTATTGTATGGGCTCCATATAGGGTTCCCAACCCTCCCGGATTGCCCGGGAGACTCCGGTAATGATGCTTAACCTCCCGTCCTCCTGAAGAAAAATCATTTCTCCGATTTTTTTCAAAATTGTAAGATGAAGTTGGAGAGGATAAGCATATTATTATCTGTTCAAATAAAATCGCTTGGATTAACGCTGTGCTTACTAATGACTTCTTTATGAAATTGAAAGAGGGAAATGGTTTTTGCAGTACACCCCCTAGAATTCTCCCGGGTTGGTCCTTTCGAGAGTTGGCAACCCTAGCTTATGGAGCTAGGTACGTTTTCGGTCTTTGAGCGTAACATATAAGTACATTGAACCTATAAAACAATTTTTATTATTATTTAATGATAATTACAACAGCAGATAAGATATCTGTCTCTGTATAAAATTTTTTCGAAATTTTATGCTTAGGCCTTAGGGCATTACTTTAATACAGTATAGAAACTTCATAATGGTATTTTTATAACTTTGCAGCCTGTTCTGCTCTTTGCTGGAGAGCATACGCACAGCAGCTTCTACTCTACGGTACACGGCGCTTTTCTGTCGGGCCAAGCGGCAGCACAGCGGTTGTTGGCACCAGAGGTGGTCACAGACAATGAAGTCGCAACCACCACATCGAGTGACCTCCACAATTGGATCGAAGGTATACAGCTGGAGGGATAACATAATGCTTTCAAGTTATCCAAATTGTGTACTCGCTTCCACTCAAAATTGAAACGTATGTTTTCTAAAAATATATAATTCCCATAATTTTATAGTCTCTCTAAGACTGCTTCTTTTAATTCGGAAACTTGTAGAAAATCAAAATGGGTAAACTTTTATTTATTTACAAAAGGTGATATGAAATCTATTTTTTACAAATGAATTTAATTCATAGTGGCAAATTGCAGTTTATATTAGGTTTAAAAAATTAAATTAGAGGCAGAACATTTTGAGATTGAGCCCCCATTATTATGTGATAATTTATTTTAATATAAAAATATTGTTGATGCTGCTTGTAGTGTTATGACTCGCGATTAAATGTAGGTGTTAGTGTTAATGATTTTCCAATGTTTATCTCTTAGAAATGCTTCTTTATCTCCACAAAGTAGATAATATAATAATGATAACAAGTTAAAATAGATAAGTTTTATGGAACTAAATATATACAATAAATTGAATTGAACATAATAAATTGAAAATTAAAGATGACTGCACAATTAGGTACTAATGAATTTCAGTAATAGTTGTTGTAGCGAAATAAATGGTATGGCTTTCTGAATTATGCCTCTAGACTTTAGTACACCGACGTGTAGGCAGGTTTCTTGGTATTAGACAAGTATGTAACTCTTTTCTCTTGTTGCTGTTATTATTTAAGTCAATGAGGAGAATAATTTTTAAAAGGCACTAATTATTATGAAAATACTCATTTTAATGCACCTAGGTCCTAGGTGCATTAAAAAGCAATGAAACATAATATTCATACAGACTCATTACATACTGTTATGCCTTGATATTTTGTTGTAGGTACCTAAAATTTAAATGTACTGATTATTTCTTTTTAAAAATTATTCTTATTTTGCATTTATTATATTTATTTTAATTGTTTTGTTCCTGATTTATCATGACTATTGAATATGGTTACATTTCATGATTTCTAATGTTTTAGATTTCGCCAGTTGAATGTTTTTACATTGTTTATGAAATGTATAGTTGCATGAAGTTGGCATAGTTATTGTACAAACTGTATATATTGTAAAAAGATGTTTACCACACAAATGTTGTCTTTCACACAAAAGTATTTTTTTGTTTGTGATAGGTACCTATCTAATTAGTCTAATTTTATATCTCGTATAATATTATTCATGTAATGGTTTTACTACTAGAGATTTCTCTTGTATATTTAGTATCCGAATCGCAGCAGAAGCTATAATAGGACTATAATATAACATAGCCAATAGCTATGCAGTTAATAGTACCTATTTAAAACGAGTCAGGTACCTATTGACTACTCCGCGCGCATGTTCCGAGGAATCGGATGTTGATGATGATGATGTTTGAAGTTATAGCCTGTACCCACTACCCTACATTATTACTCTGAGCTTGCGCGCAAAATTGCATTACTTGTTAGCTGATAAGACTTTCTGCAATGATACATTGGCTGTTGTAAGTTGTAGCGGCATAATATTTAAATACTTAAGTATTTCTTTTATTTGAAATTGTAAGCGATTTCTGTCCAATGTTTATGAAACAGACATACGATAGCAAGAAAAGCAAAACGCGGTAGTCGCTAATGTGTGCAGAGCCTTATTAAAATATTTTAGTAGGTTTCGAAATAATATACTATTGTATCTACATTTGTTATTTTAGCAGGGCTTAGTTTATTATAGAATCGATGCATTTCTTGTAGAATTTACCTACATAAATATTTAAGTAGTATTATAAAATAATTTTCTAGTCATTTCAGATTTTTGTATTCGAACGAATAAAATATGCTAAATATTTCAGTGTCGTTTGTTTTATTGTTATATTTATGTAACAAGTTTTAATTTAGATAATTTTAACGAGCGGTGGTTCTCCTGATGGTACACGATGGTATTTAGATACGGCATTAGGTATATTAATTTCTTGTAAATTAACTTAGATTTCTTAAACGCACATCAGATTAAGCAAAAATCTGAAAAAAATCAATTTAGAGCAAATCAATTTATATTTAGAGCGTCCGTGGCTAATGGGTAGACCTTTGGTTAGCACTTCTAGTAGAGGGTGCAGGTTCAGTGCAGAGGCGTGTACCAATGACACATTTTCTAATCTCAAGTACATAATACGGACGCTCGTACGGTGAAGGAAAACATCGTGAGGGAACCCGCACATAGTTGGTCCTAGACGTTTTGACTAGTTCTTTCCTCTTGACTAGGTCGACTATGTTGCGAGAATGTCGTATCACGTATGTGCTTGGGCAACCATACGGACATTCTTGCCCCAGGCACTCCGCACTACAGTACTAATTGAGGAGTGGTTACTTCGCTCTGAAAATACTGTATAAATCATCCACAACGGATGCAAACGCCGTTTTTAGTTTTATTAATTTATTCATTAAATAGTTAAGTTAAAATAAAATTTCGCATTGTTTTAATTAGTAAACGTATTGCTCATGTTCATGAAACTTTATTACTGTTTAAACACCGTTAATCTCAATGGCAGCACAAGTATTTAGGAAATAGCGACCAAATAAACGAGTTCCGTTGTCGGCCTAGAACCGGTTAGAAACGTTATAGGTAATATATTTAAGTAACAGAATGCGTACAATAATTTGATTTTACGTTGATAGGCGACTGTTTTATTGATGTAATATTATTAACTTTCATAATATTGGAATTGGGAGCATTTACTAACGCTGAGGTATGGGCCGAGCCTAGCTTTGAGGCTTGTCGTCGTGAGTCGTGACTATTGGAAAACACCCCATCCCACGGTGGGATGCCACTCCAGAATACCAATCCTCGGAGCTCGCGCTCAAGTATAGCTACTAGCTAGTCTGGCCGGTATAAATAGTCAGTACTCAAGATGTATCTCGGTCTCAAGACACGGTTCAGGCTCTGTGATTGGTTGGCTGTCAAAATTTGGACCAATCACAGAGCCGAACCGCGTCTTGAGACTGGGTCGCATCTTAAGTACTGACTATTTATACGGACCCTTACTAATATAATATTTATGGTCTGCTGAACTAGCCCAGCTGCGGCTGCGTGCATGACTACTCGTTTGTTTGCCCTTTTCTACTTGTTTGGGGTTCCATATGGGTTCCATGAACTCATAAGATGGAACCAGTCTGCATAAGACCTATAGTTGTTGGCAGATTTGGTTCCAATTTTCGACCGTATTACAGACTACTAACAAAATATCGTTCTGCAAATCCAAAATTAATTGAGTTTTAACAATATTATGAAGATAACAGTTTGATAGTAAAACTGTTACAGCCTGCAGAGGAAGTTGCTTTAATTATAAAATAATAATTAAAGTAATTATTTATTTGTGGAAAGTGGAGCTTGTTAGCTGCATTAAATATTAATCAACTACATAACTATAATATTATAATAACATGTAAAACTTTTTGGGACTGACATATTCACACTGTGAAAAAAGTCCCTTAAATAAATCAGATTAAAAAAAAAAAAATGCTATGTTTTCAAATACATAAACAAACATAATTTCTACATTCTATTATTAAAGAACAAACACTTTAATGAAACTTTTAAATAATTTTATTTCTACTGAATGTAACATTTGTAAATCTGTTTGAATAATATAACAATAATCATAATAATATTATATTTAGACATATTTGACCAAACAAGAATAATAAATCAAAGATACATACTTAATAATATTATGACTGATAAAGTGATAACTGATAAGTGATAAGACATTTTGTCATTTGGTCAAACATGATCTTAGAAATCTATATATCTACTTTTTTTATAATACTGTAGCACCAGTGCCTTATGGGTTTTATTACACCTTGTAGCAGATCTTAATAATTTTAGTAGCAGAAGGGACAGCACACAAATCTACTTAACTGGGGTTAAATTGCAATTAAAATTATTGTGCTGCACTCTGCAGAGATTCAAATTACAAAATAAAATTAGTATTCACAACCTTATCAAATATAGCAACCACTGGTTATAATAATATGATATAAAAGCTAACTGTCAGACCAATAAATGCCAAGTCAGAATTGGGAATGTTTTAATACACTTAAAATTAATCAAATAAAATTGTGATTTTAGAGAGCTGTAAAGGGCCCCCGAGACGATCAAACGGTTTGATTCAAACACGTAAATTTTGGTTTGACTCAAACCATTTTGATCGTTTACAAAGCTTGTTTGAACGGTTTGTCAAACATTTACGTGTTTGAAGCTTGTTTGATGAAATTTCATATTTTTGTTTTGTTTGACGCGCCGTTTGATCGTGTTCCGACGCGTTTGATCAAACTTGGAAGAAAAAAAAGAAAGAAGCTGTAGTTTCTAGCACTTTCTGTAGATTTTTTTATTTTTCGACAGAGGACATTGACGTTATAAACATAAGAAAATCGCGGCCCTCGTTCTAGAATCTAGATTCTAGACTCTAGAGCATCTTGTCTGCATCACAAGACGTGTACTCGACAGCGCGTATTGAATTAAACTGCGCAGTGTCGTTTGACAAACCGTTCAAACCGACATCAAACGGTTGCATCAAACACGTAAGGTTTGAATCAAACCGTTTGACCGTCTCGGGGGCCCTTAAAAGTAAATTTAAAACATTAATTATTACATAAAAATGTAAAAGCTGTCAAAAGCATCTATAGCTTTCTTACTATGTTACATAGTGTTTTAGTCTTCTACAAAATAAAATTTGTGATGCATTATTCAGTTTAGATACAAAATGCTTATAAAAAATTTAAAGTCATGTAAATAACCTTCTCTCATTCCTTTATATTGGCAAGAATATGAGATTAGTGATAAGTTCACAATAATTACATATTTTATAGTCTAAATGCCATCACCATTGAATACATAAAATAAGTTAGTACACTGGAATGTTATGATTATAAAATGTATTTGTGAAGATTAATATATTGCTATTAATTTAAGTACTTAAACAAGGCACAGTAACCTTGCATGTCATTATATCAAATTAATAATACTTGTTAGTGTTATTATGTAAATACTGCAATAAAATAGAAAATGAGTATTTTAAGGCCAATAATATGAGTTTCACATTGCATTAGCGGACAACATGTAATTCAATTGTTGAATTTTTGGTTGAAGCTATTGGTATGCACCTCTTTTCAACTTCTGGTGAGAGTTCCTGCCAGACACATTTACCAATCAGTGGTACTTCCTCCAAAGGTGGCCTGAACACGACCAGGAGAGTCAGACAACAGCCGTCTGCTGCTGGATCGGCCTCCACATTGAAGAGACCTATAGGTCTATGCTGAGCCACATCGGCCCCAAACATTTCAACCATGAACCTACGCAGGGTGGAGTGTAAACTCTTGGCAGGGTTTATTTCGCAAGTTGGAAAATGCAGCATTGACTTTTCACTCAGCAAAACATGTAGCCTGTTTGTGCTCCGTTTTTTAATAAATATGATCAATCTCAGCAGGTCCTTAGTGTGAGCAACCGGTGCAGGCAAGATTTGCTTGTGCCAATTTTCACCCAGCTTTCTTTGCTTATACAGTTTCACTTTATCTATGAGATGAATTATATCATTGGACCTGAGTGATATTTCCTGTAAGTCTGATATCCACTTTGCCTGCAGCGATTCCTTGTCTGCTTTAGCAGGGGTTTTGAGTTCACCACCGGTGACATGGCCCGTTAGGACGAATCTGAACCAAGTTCCCCCGGCTGTCTCGACAACCAACAAAGTTTCCGGTTTACAATGTAAGCCGGTTTCCTCTAAAACCTCTCTGACCGCAGCTTCGACTATAGTTTCGCCTTTCTCCATTCGCCCGGCTGGCAGGTACCATTTACCCGCACAGCTCTCCTTTGCTTCTTGCATCATTAGCAATTCGTTACGTTCATTCAAAATTACGCATGCCACCACATAAGTGACGTTACCGCCGAGCACGGGTTTGAAATTTGAGGGAGTGGTAGGAGTTATTCCCTGAGATTCGGCAACTGAGTTTTGATCGGCTATGGTGAAATCACAAAAGTCATTTTCGTCACCTTCGAGACCCAACCCATCTAAAAGTCGAATAATACTCGAGTCCACTTGGCGCGACATAGTTACCTACTTTGTGTAGTACTTGTTGACCGTAGACGAACTGCGGTATTTCTTGGTTATTTCGATATTTCTTGATCACTTCAGCTATTCTTTTATACTGATATTAATATGCACAACACAATTTTGCAAATATAACATTAAACACAATTTTTGCACCTGTGTTTACTGTTAGATTTCATGAAATAAAAAATTGACAAAGAATTGTTTTGACTTTTCTTGGAGTTTTGACATATGACGTTGGTTTTTTTTTATGAATTTTTATAGCCAAAAGCATAACCAACCTACTTCTTAACCTTCCCGCCTTCAGGGGCTTCAGGTTCACCAATCACTTCAGAGTTCAGAGCTGTGCTTCAGAGTTCCAGAGCTTTACGGCCGTTCCCAATATTTGATCTATCTCTGGTTTTGCTCTACTAGAGATAGGAATAGCTCAAATTAGACATTAGAGACATATATTTTATGTCAATTCAATGTCAGCTGCGATCGGTCGTATGTCAAACCAGAGATAGATTGAATATTGGGAACGGCCGTTAGAGTTCAGAGTTC
Source organism: Plebejus argus (assembly GCA_905404155.3). Classification (NCBI taxonomy): domain Eukaryota; kingdom Metazoa; phylum Arthropoda; class Insecta; order Lepidoptera; family Lycaenidae; genus Plebejus; species Plebejus argus. The sequence continues at coordinate 7,552,053 of FR989941.1, read as the reverse complement.
AGACTTCAGATAATATTATATTATGCTATGTAAAAGGTCCGTGTTTATTCATGTAACATAATAATATCTTATAGCTTAGTATATTTAGAAAGCTTATTTTATGCGGTATGGACTATGGACTATGGAGTATGAAGTATCCAGGATAATAATGTGCTGACTGCTGATAATATCATAAAGTTAATATACCGCTGTCCGCTAGGTATATTAACTTTATGGATAATAAGTATTTAACATTTTTTTGCTTTTCACCTCCGCTAGGAGTAATTTGTGTTCTGTGCTTTTCACTCTCGCTTTCTTCTCTATACAAGTGGTATGCTGGATAGCTGATCATAGCTGATAGCCTTTGAAATGACAGCTATTTCTGTGCCTATTTGAATTTTGAGCGGAATCAGCGCCCCTATTATTCGGGTAGAGAACTAAATCTGACGTAAAAATGACGTTTGAAAGCCGCCATGTTGGCGCTGATAGCAGTAGTGAGAGTATTTGGAACTAATACTAGTGATGACAAGTGACAACTGTTGTTATCCTTGTCCTTTGTCAGTGTGACGTTTAAAAGTCATAATATTTTGTGACGTCGGTGTCATTTTTGATTTTCCTTTCTGGTGAAAAAGGTTGCGAAAAATTGCAATAAAAATTCTTTTTAGCTAATTTTAACGTGCAACTAGAAATCGGAAATGATTTGATTTAACAAAATAACAAAAATATCTGTTTATCATGACAATAAAAAATGAAGAATCACAAGAGAGAACCAAGAGGTTACGTTTTAAAAGTGTAACAAATGTACAACATTATGCGAGTGAGAATATTGATAAAAAAGAAATGAAAAATAAAGGTTAGTACAATATTATCACTTCTTTTCTGTCCCTAATACCTTTTAGCGACCTGACGCTCGGGAGGTTAAATACTTAAACAATTTTTAATTACAGAAAATGATAAGAATGCCTCTCTTTTCACATTCCTACACGTCGAGCTTACGCGAGGATATTTGCTTGAACATGACGAGGAAAGGTTCTCAGCGAGAAGAGAAAAAGTATATTCTTTTATTAAAATTCCGCAAGAGCTGGAAAAGTTTATGGCTTACGGATTTTTTCAATGCGCAGACTCCTTGTTGTTTGTTTACACATTTCTTCCTTTGAGATTTCTCATGGCGTTCTGGTCATTTTTTAATAGAATATTTAGGCGATGCTTTGGGTAAGTTGCGTTTTTGTAACTTTAAAATGTAAAAACAACAGGTTCTCTTAAATTACATTTATTTATTTATCATCATTCATCACGCACACTTAAACTATCATTACAGGGTTTACATAATGTGATAGTAGTGTACATAAAATTGTACTATAACAGTGCTAAAATAATAATTTCTTAAGGGCCCGGGTTACCCTCGAAATTTTCATACATTCTTAATACCAAAATCATTTTCTCATACGAAAATATTTAACATGTTTGAGTTATTTTTCAGCTTAAGATAGTAATTACCTAGGGTCCTGAACACATTTTTTTTACAAAATATTTAAATACTAAAAAAAATTTTTGTGTTAAAATATTTTTTTTAGTAAATTTACTACTAAATATTTAAACACCAAAAAATAGACAAAAACACTAAAAAATATATAAATAAATAGTAAATTTACTACTAAATATTTAAACTTTAAAAAATATTTTTTATTATTTAAATATTTTGTAGTTAATTTACTATTTATTTATATATTTTTTAGTGTTTTTGTCTATTTTTTGGTGTTTAAATATTTAGTAGTAAATTTACTAAAAAATATTTTAACACAAAAAATTTTTTTTTAGTATTTAAATATTTTGTAAAAAAATTTTGTTCAGGACCCTAGGTAATTACTATCTTAAGCTGAAAAATAACTCAAACATGTTAAATATTTTCGTATGAGAAAATGATTTTGGTATTAAGAATGTATGAAAATTTCGAGGGTAACCCGGGCCCTTAACCATCCAAATCACATCATAACAAAACAACATTTTCTGTTTGTATTAAAATATTTCCCTCATTGTATCTAAAATCTAACAATGTTTCAGGTACTCACACCTTAAAAGAAGTATACTTAAACCTGCAGAGACCTGCGATGTACTAAAAGGTTTTATTCTCCTAGTCTGTAGTGTCCTAATGTGCTATATCGACACTAATATGATGTACCATCTGGTTAAGAGTCAGAGTGTTATGAAGCTGTATATATTCTACAATATGCTGGAAGTCGGAGACAGGCTATTTTCTGCCTTCGGCCAGGATACAATTGATGCACTATTCTGGACAGCTACGGAGCCAAGAGGCAGGAAACGTGAGCACTTGGGTGTGATTCCACATCTGATATTTGCTATGATTTATGTCTGTATCCTTTTTGTAATAAAAGTACTTTATTATTTAATCGAAGAAGCTTGGTGTTCTTAACAGAGCGAGACAGTACTTCAGTCCGGACCAACGCCTACAACTCTACAAGGCGCAGGTTCGGCCTCACATGGAATATGGTTCTCATCTCTGGGCAGGGGCGCCAAAATACCAACTGCTCCCTCTGGATCGTATCCAACGAAGGGCCGCTCGAATTGTTGACTGCCATAGTGTTTCGAACAGCTTGGACCCCTTGGAATTACGCCGAGATGTAGCTTCACTCTGCATCCTCTATCGGTTGTATTACGGGGAGTGCTCTGAGGAATTGTTCGGAATCATACCACCTGCAACTTTTCGCCATCGTCCCACGCGAAAAACATACCATCCTCATCACCTTGATGAGTGGCAGTCTTCCACAGTGCGATTTTCGCGTAACTTTCTGCCGCGCACTGTAAAACTCTGGAACGAACTGTCACCAGCAGTATTTCCGGACCTATATGACCTGCAAACCTTCAAGAAAAGAGCGTATTCCCTCTTAAAAGGCCGGCAACGCACCTGCAGCTCTTCGGATGTTGCGAGTGTCCATGGGCGACGGTAGTTGCTTACCATCAGATGACCCGTTTGCTCGTTTGCCCCCTTATTTAATAAAAAAAAAATCTAGCAATAAAATATGTTCTTTTTATGAGATTTACATTTATTATGTGATATAAATATGTCTAATAAAATCAAATTCAATAGGGATGATGACATGGTCAAAGATGAACGAATTTTGTTAATAAAATAAAGAAATAACAGTAAAAAATAAGTGTTCCCAAAATTTCAGCTTGATAGCATTTGTATTTTTTTTGTAATGAGCCTTCAAAGTTAGATATTCAAGTCGATTTTTTTTTCAATTAAATTTCTTAATATTTGTATACAATTCGATAACTTATGCAATTAAAAGCAACTTTTGTTATGAAACCACTTTCATAAACACAATCTACACTACTATTATAAAGAGGAAAGATTTGTTTGTTTGTTTGTTTGTTTGTTTGTTTGAGTCGAATAGGCTCCGAAACTACTGGACCGATTTGAAAAATTCTTTCGCTATTGGAATCTTACATTATTTCTGCTGAACATAGGCTACATTTTATTTTGGAAAAAAGTAGGGTTCCGTAAGATATTTGAGTTTTTCGGACGCAAGGTGTAAAAAATCAGCTAGAAAAGTTACTTATTTTGCGTACGCTGCCTAAACTATAAAAGATAGAACCATAAAATGTTCTAAGTAATTGTAGATCTTATAAATATCTACAAAAAAGTCCGCGACACACTATACCTATCTATGTCGAGTGAGGCACAATAACCATTTATTTATTTAAAAATCCTGAATTTTTTTTGGACTACATTAAAACGGATATATTTTACTCACGCTATTAATCCTTATCAAAATAAATTCTTTTATCACTAAGTACAGTTTATGTAGATAATATTTGGTCTTTGAATGATTAAAATTGGACGTTTGGTTTTGAAATTATGGCGAAATTAAAATATTACGATAGTGGGCGTCACCAAAGCGCGTGCGGGGAAGACAATATTCTGTTGCAGAAATGAAAATTCTGTACTTAGTAGATATGAAATGACACCCGAAATTACACCTTTGTCACTACATCGCTATAGAAGCCAAAAATGTGGTTAGTTTTTAGTCTGTCTGTCTGTCTGTCACTCTTTCTGTCTGTATGTTTGTTCCAGCATCACACGAAAAATACTGATCCGATTTGAATGTGGTTTTCGCAGATATATTTATCTTCTTCCAACTTAACATATGGTGTATAAAATTTTTCCCCCCACCCCTCTAAGGGGACAAAAGAGGGGGTCAGATTTTGTATCAAACTTTTTCTTTAACACGAAAACTACTGATCCGATTTGCATACGGTTTTCACAGATATATTATATTTGTCTTCTTCCAACTCAACATCTGGTGTATAAAATCCCCCCCCCCCCTCCCCTCTCAACCCTCTCTGGGGACCAAAGAGGGGTCAGATTTTGTATACAACTTTTTTCTTTAGTGGACTTACTTCATATTAGGTATTAACTGTGTTTTTCAACTTAACATCTGGTGTATGACCTTCCACCCCCCATACCCTCTTAGGGGACAAAAGAGGGGGTAAAACATGTATCAACTGATGATGTAGAAAATATACTTTAAATGGCAAAACAACGTTTGCCGGGACAGCTAGTATTTAATATACCTATCGAACAAAGTTCTCTCCCGATGCGTATAAACTAAGAAAGAGTGACGTCAGTCTTTCGTAGCACCTTGTATGGAGCGTTTCGGGCAGGTCTATTTTTTGAGATGATTGAATTGTCATATCTTGGTGAATTTTTAAGCTATCAGAGTCATTCTTTCAGCAATGTTTCTATTTTTTAAGGCTCTTTCAATTACCGATAAGAAAAAAAATTAGTCATCAAGCCTATTGTGATTTCCTTATATCAGTGTTTCAGTTCTTCATAGCTTGTTAGTATTGTTTCAAGCCACAACACTAAATGTAGCTTTCAACTCCAACAATAAAAGTCTGCTAATTATAATGATGTCTAATAATGTAAGTAATACTTGATTCATTTTTTATTTATAATTATGTATATTAATAAAAAAAAAAAAAAAACTATAAATATGCTTACTTAACCAATGACACAATAAATAGGAAACTAAGAGTGAGTTGCATCAACCTACTTTAACTATAACTTTAACCACAATAAAATGTGAAATGAACTGTCAAATCCCTAGCAAAAGTCGCCATATTTGACTATAACCTTAACCTTAACTTTAACTACGCTTCTAGTGCAATTCACTATAAGGGTGAATTGCTCCAGAACTGACTTTAACTACGCTTCTGCTAGGGATTTGACAGTTCATTTCACATTTTGTTATGGTTAAAGTTATAGTTAAAGTAAGCCGGTGCAACCCACTCTTACTGTGGTAATTACACAGAGCTAACTGTAATAGAAATAATACATATTTCAAGACAAGTTCAAATTAAGTATCAACAGTAAAAACATTTTTTAGTTTGTAGAATTAAAAGGCAGCGTGTTCAAGAAGTTTGACAAGAACAATCTCTTCCAAGTTTCGTGCAGCGATGTGCGGGAACGACTACACTTGTCCGTTCTGCTGTTTATTGTTGTACTGCAAACTATGAAGGAGTATGTGTGGAAGGAAGAGAGGTTTTGGATTTTAGCACCAGACTGTGTTCTCGTATTGGCCTTTGAAGTTATTATAGACTGGGTGAAACATGCTTTTATTACAAGGTAAGATACATACTTTTCTTTCTATGTTTTAGTCCTTCCTGCAACTGCTCAGAATCTTGTTTATCAAGTGCAACACTGCATTTTTTCGTATAAAAATCTCTCTGTTGTTTCTTGATAACAAAATTAGAATGTAACTGTATAACTTTCCCCTACCTTGTGTACTTAAGGCAAGGCTTCCCGAAAATTAGCAGGTCCATGTCTGTCAGTATGAATATCGTCGTTAAGAACATTAAAATAACATTCATATCCGCGCGCCTTGTACAGTGGCGGTTACGAGTTACGACGCTCGCCGCGTCCTTGATAGGGCGAAATAGGAGAAAATTATACATTTTCTATTAATTTTTAAATGACCGAATCATTTATTAAAAAACTATTTGGTTATTTTTTTAGAACTATAAAAAAGTTAGGTCTCTTTTTGTAAAAAAAATATTATCATTGTCATTGAAACTTACGAGATGTTCGAATTTGAAGTGTATTTTATGGTGATATTCAAGATTTTTTTACAGAATTACCATGCCATTTTTCAATATTCTGTTCGGTTATTTTGTTACTTTGTTCCTTTTTGAGTCTACATAAATTTTAGTGTAAGAAAATTTCACATAATTTCTTCAGACTGTAAGCATAAAAAATAAAAATCAGTCTTTTCGAACTGGCCTCGCCTTAACATTGTAATTATCACTGCGTTACATGTCGTGTTCTTTTTCGTTGTTAGTTTTGATTGAAAGAGTTTAATAATAATACGTATCAATATAATATTAAACCTATGGCTAACCAAAATCAGTGCAAGTGGGCCCAAAATTTTTTTTAACCCAGGTTTAACGAGATCCCGTACGGAGTGTACCGCGAGTACACCGTGAGTTTGGCGTACGACGTCGCTCAAACCCGTCAGAAGTATGCCTTTAGTGATCACTCGGATTTGGTGGCGAGACGGATGGGCTTCATACCGCTACCCCTTGGTGTCGTCATAACAAGAGTCCTTGTGCATGCCGTCAAAATCGATGGGTAAGTTTCTAGTTCACCATGATGATGTAGTATTGAGTATCTGTCAGACGTCATTAAGTTGTAGATAGCCTATCCGTCACTTATCAGGAAGAGGTGAAACAGCCCCTAATACTCTTAAAAATATCAAACGGACCAATTACGAAACAAACATTTCATCATCATCAATCAAACAATATATTTTAATGTCGCTTTGAAAGTTAGTCAAAACTAAAAATAAAAATGGATGAAAACAAAACATTGTAAGTTAGGGCTCCATTCCACCACGGCGCACGGAGAGACTACGCACGTGCGTCAAGCTTCGCTTTGTAAGAAAATATATGTGACTGTGTCCACTGCAACCCACGGACACGCTACACACGAATTGACTCAAGTCAAAGAAATAAATCCGTGCACGTCCACGCGTGCGCGTGGCCATGCACAGCGTGCGCTGCGGTGGGTTTGGCGGCTTAATAGGGAATATTACGCAAAGGTCGGAGCAGAGGTCTAGTAGCGCCCGCACATACAGTGAATATTCCGAACAAAATCCGACATGTTGCACACGTCTTAAAAAAACATTGACAGAAATATTGTCAAACGTCGAACAAAAATGTTTGTTTATTGTCTGTGATAGTGCTGCCGTCTAGCGTGAAAACATTGCAGTAATATATCCTGTTAATAAAATCTTTCATAATATTATATTAATATCATAATATGTTGTTACCTTTGACAGATTTGCGGCAGTGCTCCTGGTGTGTTTGGCGTACATATGTTTGATCTCCATACGCGTGCTCGTGTCTGTCGTGATACTGGGCAAAGCCTGCGACTTGATCTCACAACATCAGACCGACAAAAGTGACAGTCACCATGCAACTCCTAAAAAGTAAGCTATGAAAAAAGTCTGCTGAACAATTATTACATTTTTAACATACATTTACTACAGTAGTATAGTTTTTTAAATGTTAAGTAATAAGTATATTAATAGTTTTGCACTTATATAGAATATTATTTTCTTTTTCAGGGAACCAAAAGAGGTGAAGGAGACTGTTATGCATAAAAACACTGATGATGAAAGTGCCGATAAAAAGCCCATACATTTGAAATTTGTTGCGCCAGACAATGTGATTATAGTAAGTAGGAAAATATTTTGTAGAATCTATATTTTTCTCTTGAAAAGTATAATAAATTATTTCATTATGTTGTGGTTTATGTATTATACTGTTAAATTATTATAATAATTATTCATCTCATAAACATGATATAAGCCTGTGGATATAGCACATCAAGTTTTATCAATATCTATAATAGTAGTAATTTCAGAACGAGCCATTCAAAATTAACGACATTTTTCAGTTTCAATAGACTTTATAAAATAGCTAAAACCATTGTTTAGGTATATTTCCTCTGTGGATAGAGTCATCAAGTTTAATCAATATTTAATGTAATTTCAGAACGAGCCATTGGTAGATTCGTCAGTTGGTGCGGCGGCCATATTCTCCAATAGCGCCATAGACCTCAATGGCGTGTGTTATTTGAACGACACAATGAACGCTCAAGTCAAACAGGAGCCTATCGACTACATAGAGACAGAAATGGTGAGCATTTTGTCATAAGCCCCATACATTATCTGTCAAACTCTTTATTAAATTGAAGGTTAATCATAATTAAATGTCTCTGAGGACGGCAGTTAAACTACTCGGTAAAAAATTGAAGGAGAAGGCGCAGTGTTTGATTTTTATATTTCTTTGGTGGGGCACAAAGTGAGCCGGGCATGTGCCCGTCTGATAATACCTGATCTACCAAAAATGTTCGCTACTCCTGGTAGACCAGTAAGGGCCTTATCACACTGGCGATTAGCGAGCGATACGCCCGTACTACGCCCATGGTGCGCGCTGCGCAATCGCGTCGCTTTCAAATCGCTTGCTAATCGCCAGTGTGATAAGGCCTTGTTTTTGTATTAATGTTTAAGATACTTAATTATTTCTTTTAATTTGATGCATATTTTGTGAGAAATCATGACCCCTCCTAAGAGCCAGTCCACACCGCGCGTTGCGTCAGCATTGCGTCGACGCAGCGCTGCCGTTTGACGCATAGCCGGCCCACACGGGTGCCGCGTCATCGCAGCGTTATTAAACTTATTACGAAGCAACAAGTCAACACCCCCTCCCGCTTCGTCTCGGGGGCTGCTGTCCGTCATGTGTGCGTTGCGACGATGCAGCGCGACCTTGGTTATTTGTAAGTAAAACAACGCAACGGCAGCGCTGCGTCGACGTAACGGTGACGCAACGCGCCGTGTTGTGGCTCTAAGGGCCCCGAACAATTTTTTATACAAGGCACGTGACACGACGCTTCTGGCTTGCTCTAATCTAAGCCAAGCTTGATCCAAATAGGTCTTTATAATATTAGTGTAGATCAGTGTTTCCCAACCTTTTTCAGCTACGCAGCAAGCACAGTTTTTACGGACTTGATAAAATAAACAACAAAAAACGGATTCATTTTAAGCTCAATTTGTAATCGTAGCGATTACAAGGCAATATCATTTATGTATGGTCCAGAGATGACCGGACACCCCAGGCTGGGCCGGATTTATATTTTTTATGAGTATAGGCCACTTTAATTTCGCCGCTCCGTGTACATAATCTGCCACCATCCTAGGACGCTGCCGCCCATAGGCCTATACTGCCTATACATGAATCCAGGGCTGCCCCGCATTCACACACACATTCACACCCCCATGGACCACAGGTTGGGAAACACTGGTATAGGGTGTTGCTAGGCTATATAATATGTTCTGTTCTAGGGCGAGGTGAGCCGCAGCGTGCCGGACATAGCCGCGCCGACGCCGGAGCCGCGCGCGCCCGACGACACGCTCAAACGCCGCGCCGAGTCCGAGCCCAACCTCGCCAAGGACGACTAGAGATAATATATTATTTATTATACTTTTTATACAACGTTATTTGTTTCATTCTAATACAGGAAACTACCAGGAGGCAGCCCTATTGGTACTATCACAGCCAGTCCACACGGCGCGTTGCGTCGTCGCAGCGTTATTACGAAGCAGTCTTAACGTCAACACCCCCTCCCGCTTCGTCTCGGGAGCTGCTGTCCGTCATGTGTGCGTTGCGTGCTGCTGTCATGATGTGAACACCTTGGTTATTTGTAAATATGTAAAACAACGCAACGGCAGTGCTGCGTCGACGCAACGCTGACGCAACGCGCCGTGTGGACTGGCTCTCAGAGAAGTAAATTCATAGATTTCGGAACTACGTAATTTGGTCGCCACAAAACCAGCCGACAAAATATCTAAAAGTACAATTCCGTGCATCGCGACAGTCGTAAGCCGCGCGATCGTGTCAATTGTCAAAGTTATATGACACGGCCCCGCGCGGCTTACGACAGTCGTCGGCCGCGCGCGTCTGTCGCGGGCCTCGGAAGCGGTGCCATACATTTTCATACAATGACTATTACCGCGAGCGGCCGATGACAGTCGTCGGCCGCTCGCGGCTTACGACTGTCGCGATGCATGGAATTGTACCTTTAGGGTAAATTCAGACTGCAACACGACGCGTAGATTCATTTCTAAATTTGTATTGAATTGACAGATTTGTATTACGTCGCAATTGAAGTCCGGTTTGCAACAGAGGGTTATCGTCAAATATGTCGTCCATATTGGACTTTTACTAGGGATTTGACAGTTCATTTGACTTTTTGTTATGGTTCAAGTTATAGTTAAAGTTGGTGCAACCCACTCTTAGAAATGCATCTACGCGTCTTGTTGCGGTCTGAATTGACCCTAACGTGAAATTGAAACACGACCAAATAACGTAGGTCCACCATCTGTCACCATCAATGTCTTTACTCTTTAGTGGTACAAACTTTGAATGCCAAGAATTTGCTGTAGTAACTCTGAAAGTGCTAATAATTGGGTGTTTTAATTTACGCGTGAATTTCGAGGAATCGAGAAATGCTAGACCATGCAAAATATCCTGCACTTTCCCTACGTCTTTAATCAATCTTCTAAACGCGTACTGTAAAAAAGTAGATCTAAAAATAGATGAGTAGTAGTAGTAACTAGTTGTTGTGTTGTTGTGGATATTACTTTAATTATACTGTATTTTAATGAACTACAGTTAAAAATTGCTACATGGCTTTGCTCTGCAAGCATATTGTATGCTTAGTGCTTAGTATGCTTTCGTATTTAGAAATAAACTACTATGATTTATGAAAGTTCTGAAGAAATTACAGGAAGAAAGAGCTACATTCTTCGTTGAAAAAGAATATAAACATGATACATTTTTGCGGTTTTTACGGTGCGTATATTTACTATTTATTTAATTTCACAAAAAGAATATTTAAGTATTATGACTTCAGAAAAAAAATTGGTAGCAAGATGGCAGTTTCGGTGTTCTGTTGGTGGCCGAAGTGGCGCACGCGCGATTTTTTGTGCCGTAATAACGTGTAACGATGCAAGCTTTCGTTGAAGTTATTAAAATTACAGTTTCTTTTTAAATTGTTTAGATCGTTTGTGGTTTCAAAGTATAGTTTTTAATAAGTTTTGATGTCGGACTATAGTGGCGACAAAAGTGCTCGCGAGTGTTTATTTTATATCGTCATCGTCAGGCGAGAAACCGGCAATGGAAATCCGCGAAGATAACGAGGTAATTCAGATTCAATATTTCTATATCGACGGTTAAGAGGCCGGGGTACCCTCGAAATTTTCATACATTCTTAATACCAAAATCATTTTCTCATACGAAAATATTTAACACTAGCTGTCCCGGCAAACGTTGTTTTGCCATTTAAAGTATATTTTCTACATCAACAGTTGATACATGTTTTACCCCCTCTTTTGTCCCCTAAGAGGGTGTGGGGGGGGGAAGGTCATACACCAGATGTTAAGTTGAAAAACACAGTTAATACCTAATATGAAGTAAGTCCACTAAAGAAAAAAGTTGTATACAAAATCTGACCCCTCTTTGGTTCCCAGAGAGGGTTGAGAGGGGAGGGGGGGGAGGATTTTTATACACCAGACGTTGAGTTGGAAGAAGACAAATATAATATAATTATCTGTGAAAACCGTATGCAAATCTGTGAAAACCGTATGCAAATCGGATCAGTAGTTTTCGTGTTAAAGAAAAAGTTTGATACAAAATCTGACCCCCTCTTTTGTCCCCTTAGAGGGGTGGGGGAAAAAATTTTATACACCAGATGTTAAGTTGGAAGAAGATAAATATATCTGCGAAAACCACATTCAAATCGGATCAGTATTTTTCGTGTGATGCTGGAACAAACATACAGACAGACAGAAAGAGTGACAGACAGACAGACAGACAAAAAACTAACCACATTTTTGGCTTCTATAGCGATGTAGTGACAGAGGTGTAATTTCGGGTGTCATTTCATATCTTTTATGTACAGAATTTTCATTTCTACAACAGAATATTGTCTTCCTCCCGCACGCGCTTTGGTGACGCCCACTATCGTAATATTTTAATTTCGCCATAATTTCAAAACCAAACGTCCAATTTTAATCATTCAAAGACCAAATATTATCTACATAAACTGTACTTAGTGATAAAATAATTTATTTTGATAAGGATTAATAGCGTGAGTAAAATATATCCGTTTAAATATAGTCCAAAAAAAATCAGGATTTTTAAATAAATAAATGGTTATTGTGCCTCACTCGACATAGATAGGTATAGTGTGTCGCGGACTTTTTTGTAGATATTTATAAGATCTACAATTACTTAGAACATTTTATGGTTCTATCTTTTATAGTTTAGGCAGCGTACGCAAAATAAGTAACTTTTCTAGCTGATTTTTTACACCTTGCGTCCGAAAAACTCAAATATCTTACGGAACCCTACTTTTTTCCAAAATAAAATGTAGCCTATGTTCAGCAGAAATAATGTAAGATTCCAATAGCAAAAGAATTTTTCAAATCGGTCCAGTAGTTTCGGAGCCTATTCGACTCAAACAAACAAACAAACAAACAAACAAACAAAAAATCAAATCTTTCCTCTTTATAATAGTAGTGTAGATGTTTGAGTTATTTTTCAGCTTAAGATAGTAAATCATGTCCCTTTGTTCCCTTTAATCTTTAAAACTACGCAACGGATTTTGATGATTCTTTCATTGTTAGAATATAGCCCATTTATCGAGGAAGGCTAAAGGCTATATTTTATCACGTTAAGACTAATAGGAGCGAAGAAATAGAGGAAAATGTGGAAAAAACGGGGAAAATTATTTGAAAGGGCTAACTTGAACGCGCTAATCTCAGGAACTACTGGTCCGATTTGAAAAATTCTTTCAGTGTTAGATAGCCCATTTATTGAGGAAGGCTATAGGCTATATTTTATCACGCTAAGACTAATAGGAGAATGTGGAAAAATCGGGGGAAATTATTTGAAAGGGCTTATCTTGCGAACTACTGGAGCAATTTTTATGTTATTTAGCACAGATAAGAAGTAGACCACGTGAAGGATCATAGGCTATCGATTTTAATCATTTTTTCAGTAGCTATATATTGTATACCCGTGCGACGCCGCCGGGGCGGGTCGCTAGTCTAGAAATAAAAAAAACCTCTTCAGTTTTTCACTCAATGTTGATTAGGAAGTTAGGTACGTTAGCGTCACCATTCGTCGTCGGAAATATTTTTATTACTGTGATAATGTGTGCATAGTATTTTAGTAGAATTTGCGTAAACAATGTTTACTGGTAATCTCGTCGTCGGTCGTACTAAATTTAACACCTGAACGTATGCCATTCGCTCGCCATGATCGTTTGTTAGAAGCTGAGAAATTTCACATATTGTAACTCTATTGTGCGGGTTCGGGAAAGAAAACATTCAGATTCTGCAACAATTTGTATTTCTGCACCTTAGGTGATTTTATATTAAATAAAAATTTTCCTTTCTCTTATATACACATTAAAATCGAATTTAGTCGTAGTGTATTTACAAACATATTAAATAGATTTTAGTAAAAATTAGTGAGATTTAACAATACCTAATAGATACTTACAACTAACAACTATTTTAAAACATTAACATTCACGTGTTCCACGCGCGTGAAACAAATGATAATTTTAATTAACCATTCACAAAGTACAAACATTCTCCTGTGTGTGAACACCATAAGTAGTTTTATATCAATTATCACTAGCTAGATAGAGACGCCAAAACAAATCGCTCGTGTAACAGAGAGTAACAGATGGCTTAACAATGTGATCGGGGTCTTCCAAACCGCTAATCGTCACTGAGTCAGATTACTAGGAATACAGACATAATATTATAATCTTATTTCTGTGACTTGGAACGAGGTTTACTAACTTCAAAAAACAGTAGAGTGAGGATCTTTTGGAAGCCCCCGGTGTCGTTTCAACTCTTTCTACATGTTTCCGATCTGTCATAACATTGTACAGTCACATGGTGGCTCGCTCGATTTTCTAACTCGAGATGTGGTTTGCGATCGGCAAATCTTTGGCTGTCTTGAAACGACCGACTCCTTAACACAATTCGTATATCAATAACGTCAACATGATGCAACATACATAATGATTTAGAATTTAGTCTTTTTCGTTTCGTTTATCATAACACTTTAATAAAGCCTATCTACGCTAGCCCATCTACGAGACGACCGCCGTCTCGACTACAAGTAAAAACTTTTATAAACTTGTTCACAATATTTTAATGTGTACTTTAGGTTACGAGCTTTGT